>JAGIQG010000010.1:93218808-96193808 GCA_024679065.1 Sphyrna mokarran | reverse complement strand
CTTGTGTGTGTGTGTGAGGCTCTGTGTGTGTGTGTGAGGCTCTGTGTGTGTGTGTGTCAGGGTGTGTGTGTGTGTCAGGATGTGTATCTATGTATGTATGTGGGTCAGGATCAGAGTGTGTGTGTGTGTGTGTGTGTGTGTGCATCAGGCTCTGTGTATTCATCTGTCTGTGTGCACGCGCTATATTGTGCACGTTAACGTGTTCGTGCCGATACATCATAGAATCCTTACAGTATCGAAGGACATTATTCAGCCCTTGAATCTGCCTGACTCTCTTAACCCACACTTAACCCACACATCTTTGGACTATGGGAAGCAACCTGGGAATTGCATAAGATGTGCATGCTATTGATGTTTTTGTCTTTTATTCCACAAGTGTTTCGGTCCACCTTGTTGTCCAACAAGGGGCATGCATGCGATGGGTCGTGCGAGGGCTGCTCTTGGATTTTTCGAGAGTAGCCTAGTGCTTCACGTCATTAGTGTACGCTTAAACTTGACCAGTTGATGGGCAACACTACAGCTCAGTGACTATCACTGTTTGCTGTGCAGATACATGGATTTGGGCCAATATCTGTGGGAGTTTGCGCATTCTCCATGTGCTTGCGTGGGTTTCTCCAGTATTCCGGTTTCGTCCCACATCCCAAAGATGTGCTCTTAGGCTGATTGGTGAAACAAATTGTCCCTAAATTGTCTCCCCAATCTGGTTTCCATAAACATAGACAAGGGTCATGGATGGAAGTGGGAACTCAAGCTGTTAAATGGCGGCATGGACTCGTTGGGCTGAAGGGCCTGTTTCTTGTGCTGTGTGTTGTTCTTTGCTCTTCAACCGTAGCATCTGGAAGAAACCCATACAAACACAGGGAGAAAGTGAAAACTCCACACAGTCATCCAAGGCCAGAATTGAGCCTTGGTCTCTGGTGCTGTGAAGTAGCAGTGCTAACCACAATGGCAGCATGCCACCTGATGTGTCTGTGCAGTGGCTAGTGTGTGTACCTACACCAGTGTTTATGTGTGCCAGTGTCTTGCACACAATGCCACTGCAGTTTGGATTGTGACTGTGTCTTGCTGTTGTCAGGACTACAGCCTGAAACAGAAAATCAGGTCTGGTTAAATCTGTGGAGAGAGAAAACAACATTTCTGTGAATGTTGGACTTGTGTGGACTGAATTGAGATAAATCCCTTCACTGTGTATGTCAGGATCAGTCAAAATTTATGTGTGTGTGAGTCAAGATAAGTATGTGCGTGTATGTGTCAGGAAGGATTTGGATGAAAATATAGGAGGCATGGTTAGTAAGTTTGCAGGTGACACCAAGATTGGTGGTGTAATGGATAGTGAAGAATATTATCTCCAATTGTGACGGGATCTTGGGCCAGTGGGCTGACGAATGGCAGATGGAGTTTAATTTAGATAAATGCAAGGTGATACATTTTGGTAGATTGAACCAGGGCAGGATTTACTCGGTTAATGATGGGGAGTTGGGGAGAGTTACAGAACAAAGAGATCTAGGGATACCTGTTCGTAGCCCCTTGAAAGTGGAGTCACAGGTGGACAGAGTAGTGAAGAAGGCATTCAACATGCTGCATTTCATTGATCAGAACATTGAATACAGGAATTGGGATGTCTTGTTGAAATTGTACAAGACATTGGTAAGGCCACACTTGAAATACAGTGTACGGTTATGGTCACCCTATTACAGAAAGGATATTAAACTAGAAAGAGTGCAGAAAAGATTTAATAACATGCTATCAGGACTTGATGTTTTGAACTATAAGAAGAGGCTGGATTGACTGGGACATTTTTCCTCTGGACATAGGAGGCTTACGGGTGATCTTAAAGAGAACTATAAAATAATGAAGGGCAGATCAGTTAGATAGTCAACGTCTTTTCCCAAAGATAGGGGAGCCTAAAGCTAGAGGGTATAGGTTTAAGGTGAGAGGGGAGAGATACAAAAGTGTCCAGAAGGGGCATTTTTTTTCACAGGATGCTGAATGTTTGAAACAGTGGCAGTGATAAAGGCAGGTACAATTTTGTCTTTTAAAAAGCTTTTAGACAGTTATATGGGTAAGATGGGTACAGAGGAATATGGGCCAAATGTGGACAATTGAGATTAGTTGAGGGGTTTTAAAAAAAGGGCACCCCCCTGGGCAAGTTGGACGAAGGGCTTGTTTCCATGCTGTAAACCTCTATAACTCTAGTGAGTGTGTGTGTCTGTGTCTGTGTCGGGGTCAACAAGTGTATGTGTGTGTGTGGGTCAGTGTGCATGTGTCGGAGTCTATGTGTGTATCTCAAGGTTTATATGTGTATGTGTGTTAGGATCAGTATGTGTCAGGGTCAGAAACATTAAGGCTGGCATTTTACCATCCCACCTGCCATGGGAATTGGAGCAGGCAAGGAACAGAGCATGGGAAGTTCTGTTGACCTCCAGTAGGATTTTGTGGCCTCACTTATCCCAAAATTGTAAAATCCCGTCCAGGATCAACGGATCTACCATGTTCCACCTCTTGCCTGGTACAATTCCCATGGCGGGCGAGATGGTCAAATTCCAGCTTTAATGTTCAGAGCAATGACCTTTTGGAACATGATATAAGTGTGAATGTTTACTTTGTGTTTGCTGAACCTTTAAGTCAGTACGATGAAGCAGGCTCTACATTGAGTGTTTGGAGTTAATGGTGGGTTCTCCCCGCAGGATCCAGGCTAGTCTTGCATCGCTTCTTATCTTTGACAGTGAAATAGGCATCATAAAGTTTTATTTCAATTTCTACATAGACCTGAATTTAAATTGTCAGCTGGGATGGCACAGTGGTTAGCACTATTGCCTCACAGTACCGGGGCCCTGGATTTGATTCCTGGCTTGGCTCACTGACTGTACAGAGTCTGCAAGAATTTTGGATTAGTTTGCAAATTTATTTCATGTTTTTGTTGGGGGAAAAAATAAAATTAGCATGTTTTAAAATTTAAATCACATTTGAAAGGTATCTCCTGTTTTGTGTATTTAAGATGTTTCGTATTCCAGATTTTGAACTGTGTTGCTATATATAGTTATATGCCAAAGTTCCTGTAATATACGGGCTAACTGTAGAGTTGATAATAATCACTTTCTTTTTTTTCCCCTTTGTAGGTTAAGGTGAAAAAAACTGAAAAATTGGTTGATTGACATCATGGTGCTGCATCCAGTTATTTCCAAGCTTGTCGGGAAATGTGTGGTCCTTGCCAGTGCTTCACCGCGCCGGAGAGAAATTTTGACCAATGTTGTAAGTACAGATTTCCTGTTAAACAATAATTCACTTGTGCCTGTACTTGCACGGTGAAGTAAGGGTGTAGAATTTTACCAAAAAAAATGACAAAGTGTTATTTAGGGTGATAAAACCGGCGTGATATCGACACTATTCACACCGCAATGAAAGAACACACAACTGGAATGTGCTGGTGTGGGGTCCCCAGGCGTGTAACTGGCACCCAACTGGCTCAGAGCTGTCCCTTGTTAACAAAGGGGGAACTGCATTTAAATGCTCCCTCGGCGCTCACAGCTGGTCACTCCAGGAGGATGGCAGTGCAGAGAGCAGATCCACGCCAGTGAATCTCGCACCCTTTCTGAGCGAGATCCAGCTTGCGCCACCAGGAAAAGACCTGGACGATCGCAGACCTTTTCGTGGCCAAAAATCGTTTAGAATCTCAAAAATGCAATGTTGCTGAAAATGGAGCGTGAGGTCTTTCACCATTCCATGGTAGCCATGCTATGGAGATGCCGACATTAGTCTGAGGTAGGCACAATAAGTAGTCTCACAACACCCGGTTAAAGTCCAACAGGTTTATTTGGCAGCATGAGCTTTCGGAGCGCTTCTTCTTCATCAGGTGAGTGCTCCCACCTGACGAGGGAGCAGTGCTCCAAAAACGCGTGCGACCAAACAAACCTGTTGGACTTAAACTGGTGTTGTGAGACTACTTATTGTACCATTCCGTGATAGAGTGGACATTTTATAATTTAAATCAACATCGGTTTTCCAATCATTCCCCCCACCCTCCACCACACTATAAGTATCTCCCTCTTTCTATGCTTTTTAGCTTTGACAAAGGGTCACTGGATTTGAAACGTAAGCTCTTTTCTCTCCTTACCTGTGTGGAAAGACCTGCTGAGATTTTCCAGCATTTTGTCTTGGTTTCAGATTCCAGCATCTGCAGTAATTTGCTTTTATTTTAGTAAGGTTCATTCATTGACATCAAAACATTTAATAATCCTTTTGGCTAAGGTCAAGTGTCAGACCAAGCCTAGGCTGAGGGTGCAAAGCCTTATTTTGTCAGCTTGGATCTTGTTTCTTTCTTTCCCTTATGGACGCCTTGAATTAGACTTGGAATTTGATTTCCAGAACAAGCACTGAATGGATTTAGTTTACCTTGTCCATTGTGGGAAAAAAAAAAATCCCTTTGTGCCTGGCCCTTTCTTATCTCTAATCACCTCCAGCCTTATTAGCCTCATAATATCTGGATTCCAATTCTGGCTTTTGGGACATCTCAAATTTTAATTGCCTCATCATAGGCTTCCACAAACCTCTCTGTTTCTCTTTCGTCCAACACTTATTAAAACCTACTTATTTATTGAGGCTTTACATACTGTTATGATTGTGTGGCCAAATTCTGCTCCAACTTCATTTTCCAGTTTGCTGATGACATCACCGTAGTGGGTTGGACTTCAGACCGTGATGAAACAGAGTACAGGAAAGCGATTTATCCTACAGGTGCTTTGGTCCACCTTGTTGTCTAACAAAGGGTGTACACGCGATGAGTCATGAGAGGGCTGCTCTTGGATTTTTCGAGAGTATCCTAGTGCTTCACGTCGTTAATGTACGCTTGACCTGGACCATTTGATGGGCAACACGACAGCTCAGTGACTATCGCTGTGCTGTGCAGATACATGGATTTGAGCCTGTGTCTGTGGGAGTTTGCATATTCTTCCCGTGCTTGCGTGGGTTTTTTCCGGGTGCTCCGGTTTCCTCCCGCATCCCAAAGATTGCTCTTAGGCTGATTAGCAGAACAAATTCTCCCTAAATTGTCTCAAATTTAGTTTCAATCCATAGATCTATAAACATTTTCTTTGAAAATGTGACTGAACACATTGACGAAGGAAGGGCGGTGGATGTAGTGTACATGGACTTTAGCAAGGCATTTGATAAGGTCCCCCATGCAAGGCTTCTGGAGAAGGTGAGAGCGCATGGATCCAAGGGGCTTTGGCCTCGTGGATCCAGAACTGGCTTGCCGGCAGAAGGCAGAGTGGTTGTGGATGGGTCTTGTTCTGCATGGAGGTCGGTAACCAGTGGAGTGCCTCAGGGATCTGTTCTGGGACCCCTGCTGTTTGTCATTTTCATAAATGACCTGGATGAGGAAGTGGAGGGATGGGTTAGTAAGTTCGCTGACGATACAAAAGTCGGTGGTGTTGTGGATGGCCTGGAGGGACATCAAAAGTTGCAGCGGGACAGGATGCAAGACTGGGCGGAGAAGTGGCAGATGGACTTCAACGCGGATAAATGTGTAGTGGTCCATTTTGGCAGGAATAATGGGATGAAGGAGTACAATATAAGGGGTAGGAGTCTTAGCCGTGTTGTAGAGCAGAAGGATCTCGGGGTCCGGGTCCGTAGGACTCTTAAATCGGCCTCGCAGGTGGAGGAAGTGGTCAAGAAGGCCTACGGAGTATTGGCCTTCATTAATCGAGGAATAGAGTTTAGGAGTCAGGAGGTAATGATGCAACTCTATAAGACTCTTGTCAGACCCCAGTTGGAGTATTGTGCGCAGTTCTGGTCGCCTCATTATAGGAAGGATGTAGAGGTATTGAGAGGGTTCAGAGGAGATTTACAAGGATGCTGCCTGGATTGGGAGGCAGGCCTTATGAAGATAGGTTGAGGGAGCTAGGACTCTTCTCACTGGAGAGACGAAGGTTGAGAGGCGACCTGATAGAGGTTTATAAAATGTTGAGAGGAATAGATAGGGTGGACCCTTAGAGACTATTTCCCCAAGCTGAAATGGTCACTACGAGAGGATACAGATTTAAGGTGCAGGGAAGCAAATACAGAGGAGATGTTAGGGGTAAGTTTTTCACTGAGGGTGGTGAGTGAATGGAATTGGCTGCCGTCGGAGGCTGTTGAGGCAAACTCACTGGGGTCTTTTAAAAGACTTCTGGATGAGTATATGAAAACGAATAGGATAGGGGGTTATGGATAGGTCTGTGGTTTGGTAGATGTGATCGGCGCAACTCGTGGGCCGAAGGCCTGTTTGTGCTGTGTTGTTCTATGTTTCTATAGACAGGGATCACGGGTAGAAGTGGGAACGTCGAGGTGGCGGTGCGGGCTCATTGGGCCGAAGGGCTGTTTCCTGTGCTGTTTTTGTTCTTTGATACAGAACCTGACAAAATGGTACAATAGCCTCTCCCTCAATGTCAGTAAAATGAAGGAGACAACGATCGACTTCAGGAAGCACAATGGAGGACATGTCCCTGTCCACAGCAATGGGGATGAAATGGAAATGATAGAGAGCTTCAGCTTTCTAGGTGTCTAGATCACCAACAAGCGGTCTTGGTCCCTTCATGCCAGTGCTATAGTTAAGAAAGCCCACCAATACCCTACTTTCTTTGAAGGCTAAGGAAGTTTGGCATGTCCGTTATGATTCTCACCAACTTTAACAGATGCACTATTAAAAACATCGTTTCTGGATATATCACACTTTGGTATGGCTCCTGTTTTGTCCAAGACAGCAAGAAACTATAAAAATTTGTGAACATCGGCCAATCCATTATGCAAACCAGCCTCCCGTACATTGACTCCATATACACTTTGCACTCACTCGAAAAAGTAGCCAGCATAATCAAGGACTGATACACATCCCTCTCTTCCACCTTCTTCACTGGGAAAACAATACAGAAGTTTGAGATTGTATACCAACCATCTCAAAAACAGCCTCTTCTCTGCTACTGTCAGATTTTTCAATGAATCTGCCTTATGTTAAGTTGATCTTTCTTTGTACTGTAACATGATATTCTATGTTCTCTCCTTTCCTTCCCCCCATTACTCTATGAATGTTATGCTTTGTGTAGTACACAAGAAACAATACTTTTCACTATACCCAATACGTGTGACAATAATAAATATATACTATTATTATTATTTAAATGGAGAAAGACTGCAGAAAGCTACAGCTCAGAGAGATTTGGGGATCTTTGAGCATAAATCACAAAAAGTTAGCATGCAAGTTCAGCAGGCCATGAGGAAGGCAAATAAAATGTTAGTCTTTATTTCAAAGGCAATGGAATATAAAATTTGGGAAGTCTTGCTAAAACTGTACAAGGCACTAGTTAGAGCACACCTGGAATACTGTGAACAGTTTTGGTCCCCTTATCTAAGGAAAGACTTATTGGCATTGGAGGCAGTTTAGCAAGGTTTCACTAAGTTGATCCCAGGTCGGAAGGGATTTTTTTTTAGGAGAGATTAAGTAAGTTGGCCTGGGCTCATTGGAATTTGAAGATTGAGAAGCGACCTTATTGAGACATATAGGATTCTCAGAGGCTTGACAGGGTAAATTATGAAAGTTTATTTCCCCTTCTGGGACAGTCTAGGGCAGAGGGCGTAATCTCAGGGTAAGGGGTCACCCATTTAAGACAGATGAGGGAAAATTTCTTCTCTTACAGGGCTGGAGCTGTGGAATTCTTTGCCGCAGGAGGGCTGTAAAGGCTAGGTGTTGGGTATGTTAAAGGCTGAGATAGACAGATTTATAATCAGTAAGGGAATCAAGAGTTAAGTGGATAAGGTTGGAAAGTGGAGTTAGAGACTGTCAGATTAGATCAGTCATGAAATCATTGAATAGCAGAGCAGACTTGATGGGCTGAATGGCCTACTTCTACGTCTGCATATTATGGACTGCCCTAAAATCTAATGCCCTAGTAAGTGGTTGGGTGTTGAATTTTACTTCATAATGCCCCTGTGAGGAGTTTTGGACATTTATTACATTAAAAATACAAGTTGTTGCTCATTTAAAAACCTTAAATCATGTACGTGGCTATACGGTGAACAGATCAAGTGCAAAATGGGGACCACCATGGACGTGGTATATGTCCTGAGTGCTAGTGACGGACCCTGTTTGGCTTCGATGTCTGGGGATAATTGTAAATCTCCCAACCTAGTGAAACTTATATTCAATGAATTCATTATCAGTTTTGTACAGGCATGTTTATTTATTTTGAGATTTCTTGCTAATTTGCCTCACTCCTTCCTGAAAAGTTTTCTTGAGATTTTCTCAATAGTTTCAGATTAGTAGCACCCCCACTAATGTAAGTGGATTACCATTTAAAGTAATATAATAAAAAAAACTGCAGCTTCATTTCCATAAATAGTGCTCACCTAGTTATTAATTTGTGAGCAAACTTATGAACCTCGATGGGTAGTATTGGTGGTGTCAGGCTGTGCTCAGATATATAGCTCTCTCCTCGAGTCGGATAGTCACTGTGTCTGTCTTTGGGATGAGATAAGGTTTTTTTTTTGCTGTCCCAGATAGACTTATATTAACACTGCAATGAAGTCTGAAGCTCCCAGAGGAAGTCCATGCAGACTTCGCATGTTTTAGGGTCATAAAAACAGTTTTAGGGTCTACACGCGTGGAGAGTGAGTGTCAACGCTATTAGACTGGTGCTTTGTTTTTGGGGATGCAGGAAGGCTGCCGAAACACAGCACTTGCGATTATTGTAAACTATCACTCAGTGGTAACTGAGGGGAAACATCAGAGCTTTAATTAATGACAAATGAAATTTTTCCTCCTTGTGCCACAAGAACCTTCGTCATCCTGAAGATATCCATGAAAATCTAGTGTTGTAAAGAACAAAGAACAAAACAGCACGGGAAACAGGCCCTTCGGCCCAACGAGCCCACGCTGCCACTTTGATGTTCCCACTTCTACCCGTGATTCCTATGTTTACAGATCTACGGATTGTAACCAAATTTGAGACAATTTAGGGAGAATTTGTTCTGCCAGTCAGCCTAAGAGCACATCTTTGGGATGTGGGAGGAAACTGGAGCACCCGGAGAAAACCCACGCAAGCATGGGGAGAATGCACAAACTCCCACAGACAGAGGCCCAAATCCATGTATCTGCACAGCACAGCAATAGTCACTGAGCTGTCGTGTTGCCCATCAAATGGTCCAGGTCAAGCGTACACTAATGACGTGAAGCACTAGGATACTCTCGAAAAAAAATCCAAGGGCATCCCTCTCACGACTCATTGCGTGTATGCTCCTTGTTAGACAACAAGGCGGACCAAGGTACCTGTAGGATAAAAACAAATACATCAATATCATCATCGACTATTTACACACTTCAGAGGGACTCCTAAGGCTCATGATCCCTATTTTAAATCAGTTTTCTATATCCCTCTATTCCCAATCTGTTCATGTGCCCATCTAAATATGTCTTAAATAACTCTGGAGTACCTGCCTCCACCACTTTACTTGGCAGCATGTTCCATACCCCCATCACCCTCTGTGTGAAAAAACTCCCTCTAGCATCCAAATTATACCTAACCCCCCTCATCCTAAGCCCATGACCCCTCGTGTTATTTGAGTCCATCCTAGGAAAAAGCCTAACCTTGTTTACTCTATCTATACCCCTCATAATCTTGTACACCTCTATTAGATCTCCTCTAAATCTATGTCTTTTTAAGGAATGCAGCCCCAATTTGCCTAATCTCTTCTCGTAACTCAGACCTTCCATATCAGGCAGCATCCTGGTAAACCTCTTCTACGGTCTCTCCAGAGTCTCCACGTCCTTCCGGTAGTAAGGCGACCAGAACTGGACGCAGTATTCCAAATGAGGTCTAACCAACATTTTATACAACTGCAACATTAAAGGCCAGCTCTTGTACTCTATACCCCTTCCTGTAAAGGCTAGCATACCATGTGCTTTCTTCACAACCTTCTCCACCTGCTCTGCCACCTTCAGAGACTTGTGCACCTGACCCCCAGGTCCCTCTGCATACTTCCCTGCTACATTCTTTCTCCTGAAATGCATCATCTTGCATTTATCAGGATTGAATTCCATCTGCCATCTACCTAGCCAAGCCACCAGCCTATCTATGTCCTGCTGCATCCCCTGACAATGCTCCTCACTATCCACAAGTCCAGCCATCTTTGTATTGTCTGCAAACTTGCTAATCACTCCACTTACTCCCTCTTCCAAGTCATTTATATGTATTACAAATAGAAGAGGTTCCAGTACCGAGCCCTGTGGCACACCACTAGTGACCGACCTCCAGCTAGAGAAACACCCTTCCACTATTACTCTCTGATTCCTATTACCAAACCAGTTACTTATCCATCTAGATACTTGTCCTTGTATCCCATTAGCCTTGACCTTTTCAACTAACCTCCCATGAAGCATGTCAAACGCCTTACTGAAATCCATATAGATGACATCGACGGCTCGTCCTTCGTTTTCGTCACCTCCTCAAGAAATTCTACCAAATTCGTAAGGCACAACCTCCCCGTAACAAATCCATGCTGCGTATCCCTAATCAGATCGCAACGCTCTAAGTGCCTATACATCCTATCTCTAAGAATCCCCTCCAACAGCTTCTCTACCACTGACGGCAAACTCACCGGCCTATGATTTCCAGGGTTATCCCTACTACTCTTTTTAAACAACGGTACAATGTTAGCTATTCTTCAGTCGTTTGGGACGTCATCTGTCTCCAAAGAAGGGACAAAGATTTGTGTCAGAGGCCCAGCAATTTCACCTCGCACCCCCAAGCAGCCTGGCATAAATGCCATCAGGCCCTGGAGATTTATCAGTTTTAATGCTACCTAGAAGCTCTAACACTTCCTCCCTCAGTATGGATATTTCCCTCAACTGGTCCACAGCTCCCTCAGAGACAGGAGCTGTCAACAAGCTCCTCTCCTTCGTGAATACCGACGCAAAGTATTCATTCAGGATCTCCCCCATTCCCTTGGGCTTTAAGCATAGTTCCCCTCCTCTGTCCCTAAGAGGTCCGATTTTTTTCTCTAACTACTCTTTTATTCCTAACATAGGAGTAAAAAGCCTTTGGATTTTCCTTAATCCTATCCGACAAAACCATTTCATGCCCCCTTTTTGCCCTTCTAACTCCCTGTTTGAGCTCCCTCCTACTCTCTATATTCCTCCAACGCTCTCTCTGTTCCCAGCTGCTTTGACCTAACATACACCTCTCTTTTCTTCCTAATCAAGTCCTCAATATCCCTAGTAATCCATGGCTCTCTAATCCTACCTTTCCCATCTTTCCTCTCAGCCAGCACATATCTTTCTTGCAACATTTTCAGTATTCCCTTGAAAGAGTCCCACGTGCCTAGCGTGGACTTACCCTCGAACAACCATTCCCAATCAGTTTCCATAAGTTCCTGCCTAATCCGATCGTAGTTAACCTTCCCCCAATTCAGCACCCTGCCCCTAGGGCAACAAGCATCCTTTTCCATCTGTATCCTAAAGTAGACAGAATTGTGGTCATTGTTAGCCATATGTTCCCCTTCTACAACATCAACCACCTGCCCTGGTTCATTACTCAGAACTAAATCCAATATAGCCCCATCTCTAGCTGGGCTAGCCACATACTGCTCCAACAATCCTTCCAGTACACATTTTACATATTCCTCCCCGTCCAAACCCCCAGCTCTAGGTACCTTCCAATCCACCCTAGTGGATTAAAATCTCCCACTATAACGGCTCTGTTCTTTCTGCACCTATCCAAAATGTTTTTACATATGCCTTCTTCAACTACCCGTGGTCTGTTGGGTGGCCTATAATACACCCCTAGCATAGTAATTGCCCCCTTCCTGTTCCTCAACTCCACCTACAGCGACTCCACTCCTAACTCCTCTGTATTATCCTCCCTCTGCACCGCTGTGACGCTCTCCCTAACTAACAACGCCATTCCCCCACCTCTTCTGGACCCTCCTCTGTCACGCCTGGAACACTTATACCCAGGAATATTCAGCTGCCAGCTCCCCTTCCTTTAACTATGTCTCTGTGACTGCAACCACATCCAAGTTCCTCGCAAACATTAAGGCCCTAAGTTCATCCATTTTTCCTGTTACGCTCCTCGCATTGAACAGACACACTCCAGATCTCCAAGCCCAGTCGGAACCTCCTTCTCCCTCGTGTATTTCTTCTCATCCAAGCTTACTCTATCTCCCATCTCGCTCTCTACCGAGCTATCAGTCTTAGCCCCTCCCCTCCTCCATATTAGTTTAAACCCTGCTGAAACATTCCAGCTAACCTCCCAGCTAAGATATTCACGCCCTTCCCATTTGAGTGTTCCCCGTCCCTTCTGTACAGGTGCTCTTCTTTCACAAGTACTTCCCAGTTATCCACAAATATGAAACTCTCTGCCCTACACCAACCTTTCAGCCATGCATTCAACTGTAGGATCTCATTTCTCCTGGCCCCGCTGTTACCTGGCCCTTGTAGCAGCCCTGAGATCGCCACCCTGGAGGCTCTGCTCTTTAACCTACCCCCCAACTCCCTGAACTGCCTTAGTATATCCTCCCTGCTCTTCCTTCCTACATTCTTCTCTCCTACGTGAATAATCACATCCGCCTGGGTCCCCTCACCCTTCAAAATGCCCTCTACCCTGTCAGACACATCTTGCGCCCCTGCTCCAGGGAGGCAAGCTACCATCTAGTTAATGGGGCATTGCTTTGTATTTAGGGAGAGACTTGTCACTCCGGTTATCTCAGAATCTGTTGAGCAGCAGGAGAGTTGGCTATTTTGCTTGAAACCAGAATGAAGAGCGTGCCCCAGACGCACTTATCGTCTCAACATAGAACAATACAGCACAAACAGGCCCTTCGGCCCACGAGTTGCGCCGATCACATCTACCAAGCCACAGACTTATCTATAACCCCCTACCCATTCGTTTCCATATACTCATCCAGAAGTCTTTTAAAATACCCCAGCGAGTTTGCCTCAACAACCTCCGACGGCAGCCGATTCCATTCACTCACCACCCTCTGAGTGAAAAACTTACCCCTAACATCCCCTCTGCATTTGCTTTCCTGCACCTTAAATCTGTGTCCTCTCGTAGTGACCATTTCAGCTCGGGGAAATAGTCTCTGAGAATTCACCCTATCTATTCCTCTCAATATTTTATAAACCTCTATCGCCTCTCAACCTACGTCTCTGCAGTGAGAAGAGTCCCAGCTCCCTCAACCTATCTTCATAAGGCATGCCTCCCAATCCAGGCAGCATCCTTGTAAATCTCCTCTGCAGTGTCTCAATAATCTCTACATCCTTCCTACAGTAAGGCGATCAGAACTGCGCACAACACTCCAAGTAGTATATCTCTCTCCCATCATGTTTGTTGTAATCAGAAGGGCAGTATCTTTCTTACTCCACTAGAGGGAGAGCAGTGACTGTCAAAGCTCTGATAAAAGGTCTTTGAACTGAAATGGTGACCTGGATTCCACCAGAAACATGCTACGTATTGAATTTGAGGGAAAACTGGAGTGATTCACACTGGCGTTTTTTCGTTGGGAGTTCACACTAGAATCTTCCACACTGTGTGCGCTGAAGAGGCCAATAGTGTGAATCTCATTAGATTTCACACTGGAGAGGCTGAAATCGGTGGGCACGTGGGGGATACCAGACCAGCACCGCCCCTCCACTCTCCCTGCCCCCATCAACACCCCCAACCCACTCTGTCCAGCCCCGACCAGATTCCAATGCAGAGTGGCAGCAGTAGGACCATGCCCACCCCCACTGATTGCCTCTAGGCCCCATCCCTTGGCACTGTCCCATGCCCTGTGGGCAGTGTCAGTGTGCCCCCTGGTTTTGGGCACTTTACTCCTTGGGCAGTGTCGGGGGCACAGGCTGTCACTGCCAGGGGGCACCATCCCACTTCTGCCCAACCCGTTGTGGGGGAGGCCAATTACGCCCCCCCCTCCGACTTCTTCAGTGCAGTCAGGTTGCTAGTTCCTGAAAGTGGGGATCTTCTGTAAACCCTGCTGGGGCGAAACACTCTGGTGAGGTGGGAGATGCTAGCAGCCCTGGAGAATTCAGTCCCGTTCCTATTTAAATAGTATATAAAGTATATAGTTAAATACCAGTCCTGTTTCCCAGCTGATTTCAGAGCGGATGCCGCTGGAAATCTGGGCCTGTGAGATGCAAGTGTGGTGCGAACGCTCGCTAGAATCCCATGAATCAGCCGATACATGATTCTCCTGGCCCTGCACTAAACAATTAGCACAACGGGGATGGGAGAATTTGCCCCTGGTATCTCTCCCCTGTCTTCCACTTGACCTGCTGAGCATTTCCAGCACTTTCTGTTTTCATAACCTTGAGAGGTTACAGGTTAGGTTACAGGGTCCTGATTGTCAGGGCAGTCACTCCATACTGTGCGACTCTATTGAGCAGAGTGTTGCTGTGGCAAAGAGTGCTTCACATCAGATTTGGGCTCCCAACGGCCGGTCTCTGGCTGGTCATACCCGGTGGTCATGCGCTGGCATGGTCCCACCTGAGGACAGCATGGGAATTGCCCAGGAGTTCACCGTTTTCTGTTCAATGACCTTTCATTAGAGCCTCCACAGTCACTGCTTTTCCCTCCAGTGGTGTGAGAAAGACACTGCTTTTTTGATTACAACAAATATAAATAGGAACAGGAGAGGGAGATGTTGAGACAGTAATTGCATCTGGGACACGGTCTTTATTCTGGTTTCAATTAAAATAGCCAACTCGCTGCCCAGCCAGACTGCTGAGCAGCTTCTGAGGTTGCCAGAATGGCAGGTCTTCTCTTGGACGATTATCCAGGAAGAGTTAAAAGAATTAAAATCACTTAAGTTAAAGATTGTTTATTAGTCACAAGTAAGGCTCACATTATCACTGCAGAGAGTTTCCTGTGAAATTCTCCTTGTCACGACGTTCTGTTTGGGTTAATGCACCTAACCCGCACGTCTTTCACACTGTGGGAGGAAACCAGAGCACCCGGAGGAAACCCACATAGACACGGGGTGAACAAACTCCGCACAGTCAACGACCCAAGCCACGAATCGAACCCAGGTCCCTGGCGCTGTGAGGCAGTAGTGTGTCACCATACTGCCCTGTTCTAACTTCTGGGTAACTATATTACTTCCTCTCCCCAACTACCATCACTCTTACACCACACCCTTCTGACCCCTCTGACTGTTCTTCTACCCTCCTTCCCTCCCTCTGAATACTCCCCTGACACTCCTCCTCCCTTTGACTACCCTTTTGGCTCCTCCAACTCTTAGACTATCCTCTTGATCCTGATTCCCTCCCTGATGCCTATCCATGTGAGCCCAGAACTAAACATTTGGGGATCATCTCTAAGCTGGAGAGGAAGTTTCAGGAATATATCCATCAGTTAGGCAGCTTCTGAAACAGTTTTGTGTATTGGGTACAATCATGTGATAGAGCCTGTCTCTTTTTTCCTGGGGATGGCAAAGTTCACGTTTGCATAGAGTGACATTTGGAAAAAACAGAGCAACTAACCTGCTCAAATATCAGAGATTGCCTCTCAAGTTAAATGTAATTAAATTTGTCTGACTGTTCATTGCGCTGTGTTCCCACTTTGCTATTTTACTTGATTGCTGCATCAGAATCCTCTCACTCTGTACCTCATGGGAGCACAGTCATTAGAAGGGGATCAGTCACACAGTGGTAAAGTTACTGGTCTCATAATTCAGCACCCTGGACTAATACTCCACGAATATGATTACACATCCCAATATGACATCTGGGGTAATTTAAATTTGATTAATGAATCTGGAATAAAATGACATTCTCATTGATAATGATCATGAAACTACTATATTGTACATAAAAATCTACCTTTTCACTCACGTCCTTCAAGCAAAGAAATCCACAAGAGTGATTGACTCTTATCATCTGTCCTCTGAAATGGCCGAGCAAGCCACTTAGCTCAAAGACAATAAATGCCAGTGACATTTACATGAACATTCACTTCTCGGCCTCTCGACTAAGATCAAGCACTGGGTCAAACCCAAGAACTCCCATCCGTTGACTCTGTCTACACTTCCCGCTACCTTGGAAAAGCAGCCAGCATAATTAAGGACCCCATGCACCCCAGACAACTCTCTTCCATCTTCTTCCATTGGGAAAAATCCTGAGGTCATTTGCCAACCAACTCAAGAACAGTTTCTTCCCTGATGGTGTCAGATTTTTGAATGGGCCTACCTTGCATTGAGCTGATCTTACCCTGTCCCCGAGCTATGACTGTAACGCTACACTTTGCACTCTCTCCTTTCCTCTATGATCTGTATGCTTTGTCTGTATATGCACAGGAAACAATACTTTTCACTGTATACAAATACATGTGACAATAATAAATCAGATCAAATCTTGGATACCTTCAACATTCAAAACAAATTGCCTCAGCAATAATGACTATGGTAATTGGTTCATGGCATTTAGAAAGTGAATAACAATTAAGAGCACATCAGCAAAGATAGGCTCGTCCCTCCAACCTGTTTTGCTATTCGATTAAATCATTGCTGCTCTGTACCTGAGCTGCCTTTACCCACCTTTGATCCCCAACCATTGGTTTCCTTGCCTGACAAAATGCTCAGTTTCTAAGTTTTCACCTAATCTGCCCTCAACAGCAATTTGGGAGAGATCTCCACCAGGTTTTATGAGGAAGAACATCACCCCTGAGTACCCTTGCTCTGATTTTAAGGTTGTGTCTCTGTTCCAGAGGAGATTGCATCTTTCTAGGCATCCTATTTGATCCTGTGGCCATCCTCAGCAGTTCAGTTTGATCGCCTATTCACCTTCTGTACTGGGGGATTGCTAATATGCAACCAGCCTTAGTAATTTAACCTGTTTAGCCTGGTGATATTTTGGTTATGGTTGTTTTTCTCGAATACTGTAACCTATGTTCTTTTCTCATCTTGCAGGGTCTTAGGTTTGAAGTGGTGCCATCTTGGTTTAGGGAGACACTTGACAAGTCTTTTAAGATGCCGTATGATTATGCAATGGAGACAGCAAAGGAAAAAGCCCTGGAAGTGGCAAAGAGGATGCACCAGGTATGCAACAGAAATTCGATTAAGATATTTCTAACAGTCCTGTTTCTGCTACATCGATTGATCACTGTAATTGTTTTGGTTTGCAATGGGGCCCTGAATGTTTTTTTCATTGGAGAATGAACATCCGAATGCTTTGAAATAAATATTTTTGCACATCTACCAAAGTCAAAGAGAGAGAAATTTCAGACAAAGCTGTTGTTAAACACTGATTTAGAGTGTTTGTCCCAATGTAGGTGTCACATTTTAAGAAGGATGTGAGGGAATTGATTTCAAAAAATGGTTCTGGGCTGAAAGACTTTAGTTACAAGGACAAATTGGTGAGGCCGTAATAGTTCTCTTTAGAGGAAAGACGATTGATTGAGAAGAGATTTGATGGAGGTCCTCAAAGTCATGAGGGATCTGATTGGAATGAATAGGGAGAAAGTGTTCCCAGTGACAGAAGCTTTGAGAACCAGAGGTCACTTTCATAAATGAATGGTAAAAGGAACAACACAGACGTGAGGAGAAATGGTTGCATGCGGCAACTAAATAGGAAATAGAATGCACTGCCTGAGGATGTAGTGGATTAATCGTGGCTTCCAAAAGGTATTGGATCTTTTACCGAAGAGAAAATATTTACGTAATTACATCGGGAAAGTTAGGGGAATGGGGCTAGCAAACGAACTCTGATAGAAACCCGCACAGACATGCACAGAATAACCTCCTTTGTGTCACACAGAAACATAAAAAGTAGGAACAAAAATAAAATACTCTGCTATTCAAAAATGCCAAGTTACAGAGCTAAAGAAAAACAAGCATAAGGTCATAAAAAACAATGATAAGTAATGTATTAATATATTATTAATAGTTATACATATTTTATATCCAAATGAAGTAAATATATAGATTTTATTGTGTTGCTTCATTGAGTGAGTACTGTAAAATAAAGAGTTACACTGTTCTGTCATTCAGTGGATAGCACTGCTCTGTCAGCGCTAGGGTTCAATTCCTAACATGGGTCACTGTCTGTGCGGACTCTGCACACTCTCCCCGTATCTGTGTGGGTTTCCTCTGGATGCTCTGGTTTCCTCCTACAGTCCGAAAGACATGCACGTTTGGGGCATTGGCCGCGTTAAATTCTCCCTCAGTGTACCCTACAAGTGCTGGAGTGTGGTGACTACGGCATTGTCACAATAACTTCATTGCAGCGTTAATGTAAGTCTACTTGTGATGAATAAATAAAATTTACTTACTTAAAATAAATTAGAAAATGGTCTATATTTATTACAAATGGGCTTTTGCTATATTGTGTTTGCCATAAATTAGAAATGTCCTGCAAAAGCTATAATAGCAAGCATGATCACCATCCCTTAAGTAGTTTCACAGAATTGTATAATTCGAAATAGTTGAGAGCCAGAATCAACAGAGTATAAGCATCAGGAAACTGAAACTAATAATTAAGAGATGAATCGATTGAAGCATTCTTCTGCTGCCTGTAACTTCCAATTTTTTTTTCTTTTCACTTAGTTAATTCGAGTGTGTGTAATGCACTCCTGTAAAAAGATTGGGGTAGAGTATCATCATTGGCTCTAATCAGTAAAACTTCCTCAAAATGTGCTGGTTAGATTACTGTTGGCATCTGCTTTTAGATCCTGACCATGGGAACTGTCTGTGTAGAGTTTGCATGTTCTCCTCGTGTCTGCATGGATTTCTTCCAGGTGCTGTTCTTTCCTCCCATAGTCCAAAGATGTGCAGGTTAGGCAGATTAGATATTGTGTGCAGTTATGGGGATAGAGTGGGGAGTAGGCCTGGGTAAAGTTGCTCTTTCGAAGAGTCAGTGCAGATTTGATGGACTGAATGGACTTCTTCTGCACTGTAGAAATTCTGCAGTTAAAAAAACATCTGCTTAGAACTAGGTTGCTGTTCAGTAAACATAGAAGATAGGAGCAGAAGAAGGCCATTCGGCCCTTCGAGCCTACTCCACCATTCATTGCCATCATGGCTGATCATCCAACCTAATAGCCTAATCCTGCTTTTTCCTCCATAACCTTTGAACCCATTCACCCCAAGTGCTATATCCAGCGTTCAAAAACATTCAATGTTTTGACATCAACTGCTTCCTGTGGTAATGAATTCCACAGGCTCACCACTCTTTGCGTGAAGAAGTGTCTCCTCACCTCCATTCTAAATGGTCTACCTTAAATCCTCAGACTGTGACCCCTGGTTCAGGATTCCCTCACCATCAAGAATATTATAGAATCCTTACCGTGCAGAAGGAGACTATTCCATCAATCTGCATCAACCACAATCTCACCCAGGCCATATTCCTACAATCCCACATATTTACACTGCTAATCCCCTAACAATAGAGTCAATTTAGCATGGCTAATCAACCCAACCCACACATCTTTGGACTATTGGAGCAAACCGGAGCACTCCCATTTGTCTGAACTCCAGCAAAAGCAACCCTAACTTAGTCAATCTTTCCTCGTACATCAGTCCCCGCCATCCCTAGAACAGTCTGGTAACCCTCTGCTACACTATAGGAGACATGTGTTCCACTTCTTCATAAACTACCTTTATTTCTTTGATCTAATTCCAAACAATTCTCCAGCAACACCCAATGCCACCTGTAGCCCCTTTATACTGACTTCTATTGAACAACTAAAATCAAATTAGGACGTAAGTGGAAGGTCTCTTAACCAATTCCTAACGTCTATCACTAAACAGTAGCGAATAGGCAAAATGTAACATGTCTCGTCAGCATGAAAAAATCTCCAGGATAAGTTCTTAGTTTTATCCAACAGCTCATGTTACCTTTAAATGCTGCAATGAAAACACAGTTGGCATAGTTTTTTTTATCAAGTACTATTTACTTACAAAAGTTAGAAAGTGTACTTTAACCTTGATATCCTACCTGGGAGTGAAAAAAAGCAATAAAAGATTCTGGACTTTCTTTCTCCAACAGAAACACTTCAAGACTCCAGACATCGTTATTGGAGCAGACACTATTGTGGTGAGCACAAATACTATGTAACTTGCAGAAAAATCTCCTGATGTGTCAGTCTCATTCTTGCATTGAATTTTAAAGTTATTGGAGGTCTGCCCTGACCCTAACTATGAATGTAACACGACATTCTGCACTCTCTCTTCCATCCTCTGTGTACAGTATGCTTTGTTTGTGCAGCATGTAACAAACAATACTTCTCACTGTGTACTAATACATTTGACAATAATAAATCAAATTAAAAAAAACATTAAAAACAAGCATCAGTACCCCTCCCTATTAGTTTCAAGGAATTGCTGCATTTGTATTACTAAAATTAATTAAGCTCGCTATGGTAAGTAGGAATCTTCTAAATGACAAGATTCACGTTCCTTCAATGCCACTCAAACTGTCTATCCTAAAAAGGGAACAATTCAAATGGTGAGACTTCATTCCTGCAAATAAGAATCATAAAATCCTACAGTGCAGAAGAGGCCCTTCAGCCCATCAAGTCTGCATAAAGTGCCCTGACCTGCCCACCTAATCCCACTTGCCAGCATTTGGCCCATAGCCTGAAATGTTATGATGTGCCAAGTACTTATCCGGGTACTTTTTAAAGAATGTGAGGCATCCCACCTCCACCATCCTCCTAGGCAGTGCATTCCAGACCATCACCACCCTCTGAGTAAAAAGCTTTTTCCTCAAATCCCCCCCTAACTTTAACTTGGGTCCCCTTATAACTGATCCTTCAACTAAGAGGAACAGCTGCTTCCTATCCACCCTGTCCATGCCTCTCATAATCTTGTACACCTCAATCAAATCACCCCTTAGTCTATCCAGAGAAAACAACTCAAGCATACCCAACCTCTCTCTTCATAACTTAAATGTTCCATCCCAGGGAGCATCCTGGTAAATCTCCTCTACACTTTCTCCAGTGTGTTCATGTCCTTCCTATAATGCGGCAACCAGAACTGCACACGGTATCCCAGCAACCTGTTCCTCAAAGATTTTGGATCTTGATTTTTTTTTTTCCCTTTTCTTTCTGTTATGCTCTCTCTCTGTTATTCTGATCTTTGTATTTTGCCATTCCAGACAGGTGCCCTGAATTTTCATTTTATTGTGTTTTAATTTTTAACTTACGGTCCTTCTTGGTTTTCAGAAAATGTAAAGCAAGTTGGGTTGAATTTTCAAAAGTATTAATCTTTCAGAATAAATATTTTAAAAACGCAACAGTTGAAGCAAATGAACCAGCTCAGAAGCAAAGTGCTAATGTGTCAGTGGTCTGCAATCATAATGCAAGTTTAATTTTTTTGAAAGGAATAACAAATGGTAAATGTTGCAAACTATCTCCCTGTGTGGAGTTGCTAGCGTTGGATTGAAGTAGACAGTAAATAGTCTCATAACACCAGGTTAAAGTTCAACAGGTTTATTTGGTAGCATGAGCTTTCAAAGCATTGCACCTTCTTCGTGCCTTCATGCCTTACTAACCTTATTGAGTTTTTTGAAAAAGTGACCAAAGAGGTGGATGGGGGTAAGGCAGTTGATGTGGTATATATGGACTTTAGTAAGGCGTTCAATAAGGTGCCCCGTGGAAGGCTTCTGCAGAAAATGCAGATGTATGGGATTGAGGGTGATTTAGCTAATTGGATTAGGAATTGGCTAGCTGATAGAAGACAGAGGGTGGTGGTTGATGGAAATTATTCATCGTGGAGTTCGGTTACAAGTGGTGTACCTCAGGGATCTGTTTTGGGGCCCCTGCTGTTTGTAATTTTTATAAATGATCTGGATGAGGGTATTGAAGGATGGATTAGTAAATTTGCGGATGACACCAAAGTCGGAGGAGTGGTAGATAGTGAAGAGGGGTGTTATAGTTTGCAGAGAGACTTGGACAAGTTGCAGAGCTGGGCCGAGAGGTGGCAAATGGAGTTTAATGTGGAAAAGTGTGAGGTAATTCACTTTGGCAGGAATAACAAATGTGTAGAGTATAGGGCTAATGGTAGGACTCTTAATAGTGTTGATGAACAGAGGGATCTTGGTGCATATGTGCATAGATCCCTGAAAGTTGGCAATCAAGTCGATAAGGTTGTTAAGAAGGCATATGGAGTCTTAGCTTTTATTGGTAGGGGGATTGAATTTCGGAGCCGCAACGTCATGTTGCAACTGTACAAAACTCTAGTGCGGCCGCACTTGGAGTATTGTGTGCAGTTCTGGTCCCCACATTATAAGAAAGATGTGGAGGCATTGGAGAGGGTACAGAGGAGGTTTACCAGGATGTTGCCTGGTATGGAGGGCAGGTCTTATGAAGAGAGGCTGAGGGATTTGAGGTTGTTTTCGTTAGAAAGAAGGCGGCTAAGAGGAGATCTTATTGAAACATATAAGATGATTAGAGGTTTCGATAGGGTGGACGGTGATAGCCTTTTTCCTAGGATGGAGAAAGCTAGCACGAGGGGACATAGCTTTAAATTAAGGGGTGGTAGTTATAGGATGGATGTCAGAGGTAGGTTCTTTACCCAGAGGGTGGTAAGGCTATTGGAATGCCCTGCCTGCTGCAGTTGTAGATGCGCCAAGTTTGGTGGCGTTTAAGAGGTTAGTAGATAAGTTTATGGATGAAAAGGGAATGGTTTAGGTTAGAAGGTCATTGCTTTTTCTTAATTTGTCGGCGCAACATCAAAGGCCGAAGGGCCTGTTCTGCGCTGAAATGTTCTATGTTCTCTATGTTCTTGGAGCTGGGAACAATTCATACCTCTTTAACCTGTGCTTAATCCTCCCTCCACTCACATTGTCTGCACATGAAAAGACTTGATTATCTGTTGAGACTCACACTTAAATCATTACCTTGTAATTGAGTTTGTGTAAGAAGACTCATCTGATGAAGAGGCAGTGCTCCGAAAGCTCAAATAAACTTGTTGGACTTTAACCTGGTGTTGCGAGACTACTTACTGCAACTATCTCCCGATTGATTACTGTTCAATAGGCAGCATTGAAACTAAGCCAAGTATGAAGAATGAGAAAGCCAAAACTGGAAAGCTGAAATCAAAATGGAAAGTTCACAGTAGCTTCATTTACATTGTTGAAGGATAATGTTTCTAGCGTATACTGTTCTTCATGGAGTCTTAGTTAGACATGAATTGATAGAAAACTAAAGGAGGTGAAATTGTAGAAGGGAAAACATGGTCCATTAGGGGATTAGTAAGGGACGAGGTGAGATGCGGGCAGTGCTAGAGCACGGGTAGCTTAAGGCATGGGGTGCCAATGGTGGTATGCTCAAAAGGTCAGTTTGAGGAAACGTGGGAAGGGGTGAGACTGTGAATGGATATAAACGTGAAGATGAAAATTCTGAACTGGGGGGTGTGAAGCAATATTTGTCAACAAAGACAAGGGCTATAGAAACTTAATACATTTTAGGATACAGATAGCAAAGTTTAGTCTTGGTACACAAGAGTTGAGTGTAAACTCTTTTGAAGTAAATGATAAGCAAGCTGTTTTGTAGATAATCTTTAGGCTGACTGGAGAAAATGTGGACAAATATTTGAAGAAAAGGTGGATAAGTATTTGAGAAGTTGCAAATAATGGGGTTATCTGTAAAAGTGCAAACCAAAGTGATTTTGGATTCTCTTGCCCCAAACTAAATCTGCAAAGCTCTGCAGTCCTACTTAGCTGTAGAGATAGTAAATAGTGTTTTCCACATTGCAAGCTTTTATTTTGAAAACAGCTGTAAATTTTGACTTAAGATTTCTATGATTCAATGAAAAGCTTTAAATTTTGACTTAAGATTTTGTCATACTAATATAAAAAAACATTTTTTTTAATTCTTGGGTCATGATACAAGTCTGACTAGCTTAGTCGATAGAGCATGAAATACTTAATCTCAGGATTGTGGGTTCATGCCCCACGTTGAATACCATTGGGGAGCATAGTGGTTAGCATTGCCACCTCACAATGCGAAGGACCAGGGTTCGATTCCCAACTTGGAGGTCACTTTCTGCGCAGAGTCTGCATGTTCTCCCCATATCCATGTGGGTTTCCTTTGGGTGCTCCGGTTTCCTCCCACAGTCCAGAGATATACAGTAAGGTGAATTAGCAATGCCACATTGCCCCTTAGAATCAGGGAAAGTAGCTAGGATAAATGCATGGCGTTATGGAAATAGGCCTGGGTGGGATTGTGATCGGTGCAGACTTGATGGGCCAAACAGCCCCATTTTGCATATTATGATTCTTCAAGAATTATTTTTATTCAACTAAAATATTTTTGGCATACGCATCATAATCATTTTCTGTTTTGAAAAGTTGTTTTGCCTGAAACTTGCTGAATCCTGATTTTTTTTTTATTGGTGTAATGATTTGAAAATGAATAGCTTGACTCGTCAGAATATTGATTCTAATTTTTGAGTATCAGCAAGCTCCCTAATCTCATGTTGAGCAATTTATGCTGTCCTTGACTATTATACACAGATATATGCATTCATCCTCTTTTAAGGTCAAATCAAATAGACAGTATATGCACTTGTAAACAGGGGGTCATTGGGTAGCATTTGGACTAATTGATCTTTCCACGCACTGCTGCCCCCAACTCCCTTTTCTACATTCCAGTCCAAAGTTTTAATGTTCTTAGTTATTGTACAAATAGTTCTCGTAAAGTTATCGAAGATTTGGCGACACAGTAATTAGCCCTGCTGCCTCACAGTGCCAGGGACCGGAGTTCGATTCAAGGCTTGGGCCTCTGTTTATGCGGAGACTGCACGTTTTTCCCAAATCTGCGTAGATTTCCTCCGGGTGCTCTGGTTTCCTCCCACAGTCTGAAAAATGGACTGGTTAGGTGCATTATCCCGAACAGGCGACGGACGGAGTGTGGTGACTGGGGGATTTTCACAATAACATCATTGCAGTGTTACACAAAGATGGCTGGACTTGCGGATAGTGAGGAGCATTGTCAGGTGATGCAGCAGGACATAGATAGGCTAGTAGCTTGTGCATATAGATGGCAGATGGAATTCAATCCTGATAAATGCGAGGTGATGCATTTTGGGAGAAAGAATGTAGAGGGGAGGTATATGATAAAGGGTAGACCTATTAAATATAGAAATGCAGAAGGACCTGGGGGTGCAGGTGCACAAGTCTCTGAAGCTGGCAGAGCAAGTGGAGAAGGTTGTGAAGAAAGCATATGGTATGCTAGCCTTTATAGCAAGGGGTATAGAGTACAAGAACTGGCCTTTAATGTTGCAGTTGTATAAAATGTTGGTTAGAACTCATTTGGAATACTGCGTCCAGTTCTGGTCGCCTTACTACCGGAAGGACGTAGAGACTCTGGAAAGAGTGCAGAGGAGGTTTACCAGGATGCTGCCTGGTATGGAAGGTCTGAGTTATAAGGAGAGGTTAGGCAAATTGGGGCTGTTTTCCTTAGACAGACGTAGACTTAGAGGAGATCTAATAGAGGTGTACAAGATTATAAGGGGTATAGATAGAGTAAACAGGGTTAGGCTTTTTCCTAGGATGGACTCGAGTAGCATGAGGGGTCACGGGCTTAGGGTGAGGGGGGTAAGGTATAATTTGGATGCTAGAGGGAGTTTTTTCACGCAGAAGGTGGTGGGGGTATGGAATGCGCTGCCAAGTAAAGTGGTGGAGGCAGGTACTCTGGAATTATTTAAGAGATACTTGGATGGACACGTGAACAGAATGGGAATGGAGGGGTATAGAAAACTGATTTAAAATAGGGATCATGAGCCTTGGGAGTTCCTGGGAAGTGTGTAGATAGATGATGATATTGATGTGCTTGTTTTTATCCAACAGGTACTTTGGTCCACCTTGTTGTCTAACAAGGGGCATACACGCGATGGGTCATGAGAGGGCTGCTCTTGGATTTTTTTTCGAGAATATCCAAGTGCTTCACATTAGTGTATGCTTGACCTGGACCATTTGATGGGCAACATGACAGCTCAGTGACTATCGCTGTGCTGTGCAGATACATGGATTTGGGCCTGTGTCTGTGGGAATTTGCGCATTCTTCTCGTGCTTGCGTGGGTTTTCTCTGGGTGCTCCGGTTTCCTCCCACATCCCAAAGATGTGCTCTTAGGCTAATTGGCAAAACAAATTCTCCCTAAATTGTCTCAAATTTGGTTTTTAATCCATAGATCTGTAAACATAGACAGGGATCACGGGTTGAGGTGGGAACATCAGGGTGGCGGTGCAGGCTTGTTGGGCCGAAGGGCCTGTTTCCCGTGCTGTTTTGTTCTTTGTAATATAAGCCTGACTTGTGACTAGTAAATAAACTAAAGTTGAAGTTTATTTATTGGTCACAAATGAGGCTTACATTAACATTGCAATAAACACTTGATTGAGTGAAATGAAGTCTTCCATGGAGACTAATTTTCACTTTATTAGATGTATTTATGATTTTTTTTCCCCTTTTTCAGTCTATTGATGGTGACATTCTCGAGAAGCCTGTAGATAAAGAAGCTGCACACAATATGTTGTCAAGGTTTGTACTACTTCTTTACCCGTACTTGCCAGTATTAGATAAATATCCGTGAATGTAGAGACTTAACAAGTACCTCACAGAGACTTAATGGATACGAATTGATAGCAAGACAAAGGAGGTGAAATTGGGAAGGTGGGTACTGAAAAACAAGGTCAAATAGACCATTTGATGAGGTGAGGTGTTGGGCTTTGGGTAGAGAATGCCAGAGCCCGGGCAGCTTAAGCATGACTGCCAATGAAGGGATGCTCCAAAGGTCGGTCTCTTGTGTTAAGTGCGCTCAGAGCCAGTGCAAACCCCCATTGGGATCCCCCCAGTCGCCATGCCCAGACATAGTAAGCATTCAAATTTTCTTGGTCTGTTCCAAGCTGGGTTCTCCCAGCTCCTGGAATTCATCAACTCTCGGGCACAGCAGGAGCCTGGCAAGAATCATTACTTGTCTCCACAAATGGAGACCAAGTATGATGGTCTTGCCACAGAATGTTGGAAGCCCCTGCGTAGTCAGGGATATGGCTGCCCAATGCCCATCTGACAGTGCCATCTGGAACCCTGATAGTGCCGGATTGGCATTGCCAAAGTGCTGGAGCAATGCCAAATGGGTGGAGCCTGATGTGGATCCTAGGAGGTCATGAAAGCAGTAGAGCATGAAGGGGGAACCACTTGGGAGGGCCCCGATGCTGTCAATGTGTGTTGAGGAGGAGGTTGGGGAAAATGTGGCTTCACTGAGGTCGGGGAGTAGTGCGGGGTGGCGAGTGGAGACTGGAGACCTCATGTCCGCGGGGAAGAAGCAGGAGTTCTTTCACTTTGAGATCGAGGTGCCGTTTAACAACAGTGCTTAATCACCATGAAACTGAGCTTCCTGATGTGTTTAGGCCTTGCCCCTCTAAGAACTAGTGGAAAACTCATCCCTCTCCCAAAAGATAATTAAGTGTGTTAAGACTGCAATTAGATTCATGTTGGACATGCCAGCACCAATTACCCCAGTTTTCTCACCCAAAATGAAACCTGGTCATAGAATCCCTAAGGTGCAGAAGGAGGCCATTCGGCCTATTGAGTCTGCACTGACCACAATCCCACCCAGGCCATATTCCTGTCACCCCACATATTTACCCTGCTAATCCCCTGACACTAAAGGGCAATTTAGCATGGCCAACCAACTGAACCCACACATTTTTGGAGTGTGGGAGGAAACTGGAGCACCCGGAGGGAACCCACACATACAGAGGGAGAACGTGCAGATTCCGCATAGACAGTGACCCAAGGCTAGAATTGAATGCGGGTCCTTGACACTGAGGGGCAGCAATTTAACAACTATGTCACTATGCCGTCCTGGTCATTTTCTAGGACAATTCCATCTGACCACTCAGGTGTGTCCAGCAGCTGAAATATTTTGCTTTTGTGACCATTTTTAAGCACTGCTTGCATGTGCAGCTATTGCCAGGTTGTAATGTATTGTGTATTTTCTGTTCTTTAGATTAAGCAATCGTGAGCATAGCGTCTACACCGGGGTTGTAATTGTCCAATGCAGCTGCAAAAATGGTGATGTATTTGTATGTTTACCACAGAATTGCCATTTTATTATTTCTTTCGTAGTTTGTTCCTTTTTAATTAGGCTTTGAGTGTGGTGTTTTTCAATATGTACTGTGAATGGTCATTGCATTCATGCTGTTTAATTTCCACTTCTTTAATAAGTGATGGTAAGCAAATTGAAAACACTGTTCTATGACTTTTAGGTAGGTCCTTCAAACCTGTTCTACTATTCAGTTAGATAATGGTTATTCCTTAGCTCATCTCCGCAGTTGTATTTAGCTAACAACAGTGGTTACCTCTGCTATCTCACAGTGCCAAGGACCCAGATCTGATTCCCGGCTTGGGTGACTATGTGGAGTTCATGCATTTTCTCTGTGTTTGCATGGGTTTCCCCCAGGTGCTCCAGTTTCCTCGCACAGTCCAAGAGATGTGCTAGTTGGGTGAATTGAATCATAGAATTTCTACAATATAGAAGGACAACTTTTGGCCATCAAGCCTACACCGATAACAATCCCATCCTTTCCTCCATAACCACACGTTTACTCTGTTCATCCTCCTGAAACTAGTGTCAATTTAGCTGGCCAATCAACCTGCCCCTCTTTGGCCATGCTAAATTTTCCTTCAGTGTACCTGTACAAGCATTGAAGTGTGCCAACTAGGGGAATTTCACAGTAACTTCATTGCAATGTTAATGTATGCCTGTTTGTGACTAATAAATAAATTTGAAACTCAGTGTACTCATCTCAGTCACTGATGTATCTGTGGACCCTTTTGGGAAGTGAATTAGCCTAGTTCTAATTTTATGGTTATAGAGTCTGAAGGTTTACATATTGGGAGTAGGCCCTTTGGCCTAACTTTTCCATGCTGCCTAATTTTTAGCATTAAGCTAGTCCCATTTGCCCGCATTTGGCCCATATCCCTCTATACCATTCTTACCCAAGTAACTATCTAAATGCTTTTTAAAAGACAAAATTGTACCTGCCTCTACCGTTATCTCTGTTCGTTCCAGACACTCACCACCCTCTCTGTGAAAAAAGTGCTCTTCTGAACCCTTTTGCATCTCTCCCCTCTCACCTTAAACCTATGCACTCTAGTTCTAGATTTCTCTACCGTTGGGAAAAGATGTTGACTTTCTGCCTCATCACTGTTCGTCATTATTTTATATTTTACTTCTGTAAGACCAACCCGAAGTCTCGTACAATCCAGGAAGAAAAGTTCCAGTCTATCCAGCCTCTCTTAGTCCCGGTAGCATTTCAGTAAATCTATTTTGTGCTCTTCCTAGTTTAATAAATCGTTTCTACAATAAGGTGAGCAGAACAATACACAATATTCCAAATGTGGCCATACCAGTGTCTTGTACAACTTCAACAAGACGTCCCAACTCCTGTATTCAAGGTTCTGATCTCTTTTTCCTTTCAATCCACACTACTCCCCCCACCCCACTCATCCCCAAGAAAATTATTATTATTAGGGGAGGTGATGGCGTGGTGGTATTATCACTGGACTATTAATCCAGAAGCTGAGTTCATGTTTTAGGGACCTGGGTATGAGTCCTGCCATAATGGAGTTTGAATTCAATAAAAAGAAATCTGGAATTAAGAATCTATTGGTGACCATTAAACCATTGTCGAATTTCAGAAAAACCCATCTGGTTCACTAATGTTGTTGTGGGAAGGAAATCTGCCATCCTTACCCGGCCTGGCCTATATGTGACTACAGAATCACAGCAGTGTGGTTGACTCTCAACTGCCCATTACATGACCGAGCAAGCCACTCAGTTCAAGAAGGCAGCTTACCACCAGCTTCTTGAGGGCAACTAGAGATGAACAACAAATGCTGGCCAGCCAGCGATGCCCATGTCTCATGAATGGGTACAAATTTAATTTTAAAGATCTTGATTAGATCAGACTTTTGACCTCTTAAAGCCAAGGCAATGCCTGTCACATGAAAACAATTTGTCTTTGTAATTTAACCCTGCCATTAGCTTTCTAGTGGGATTCTCCCAAAAAATTTCTATGTGCCGAATTTGTGTAAAAACTGGAGCAAACCTCGCTGTTTTTTTCAGCAAGATTTTCAGAATGAATCTCCCACGTTCTGAGCACTGCAGGGTGCACTAGCAATGAACCATGCTAAAATTCAGTGGGTAGGGCCTATTTGCGCTGAGCGGACCATGGTGCCGAGATTGATGCATGTACAGTAGCCCCTCACTGCCAGCTTCCCGATCATTAGCAAGTTCGATCACTAGCCAGCCCTGCGACTCCTCATCATTGGCCGTGCAAATCCCCTCCCTCCCACTCCCCGACTGTTGGCCTTCTGGACCAACCCCGACCCCATCCCTCCCCCCAGCAGCCCTCTCGAACTGAAGGCCACCACTGCATTGCCCTTTTAGATGACATTATTTACCTGCCTATGAGCTTTCGGTCACTCGTGCACACAGACATCCTTAAATCCCTTGGTAGATCATGGTATCGTGATCATGGTACATCACCCTTCTCCATGTTGAGCTCCATGCTCGCTTACCCTGCTCAGGAACCAGTGTAACGTTATTTTCCTGTTCTCCGAATTTGTCACCAGGGCAAAGGGTTTTACTAGTCTGTACAGCACTATTAATTAGTTAGTTCAACAAGATATTTAATATGTTGAGTTGTTACTGACAGTGCAACCTTTTAAGAAATAAAATAATAGGTCATAAACTATTGAATGCAATGGCCTGTTTCATCTCAAAGGTATTCAAGAAGGGCTGGATATAGCACTTGGAATGAATGGGACCTAAGGTTAAAGAGACTAGTTGGGTTAGACTGTTGAGTTGGATGATCAGCTACAACCCTGATGAATGGCTGAGCAGACCCGAAGGGCCAAACGACCTCCTCCCTGCTCCTATCTTCCATGTTTCTGAAGTAAAATAAAGTTTATTTTTCAGTCACAAGTTAGGCTTACATTAACACTGCAATGAAGTTACTGTGAAATTCCCCTAGTCGCCACAGTCTGCTGCCTATTTGGATCAATGCACCTAACCAGCACATCTTTCAGATTATGTGAGGAAACCAGAGCACCTGGAAGAAACCCACACAGACACGGGAAGAACGTGCAGACTCCATACAGACAGTGATCCAAGCTGGGACTCAAACCTGTGTCCCTAGCGCTGAGAGGCAGCAGTACTAAGCACCATGCCATCCTTATGTTTTACTTCTGTGTTTCACTTTATAGTGGTTTTATGTGATTTGAATATATTATATGCCTTTACTGAGAGAACTGAGCTATTATTCACTGAAGTCAGTGTTGCCTTTTTGGCACTGCAAGTGTGTGATGAATGTATTAATATAACACTTAACCTCAACTGCGAGAGATAGAGAAACTGAAAAATGCAAATCAACATTGTTGTTCCAGATGACCATTTGGAGACCGATGTTGTCGCTTTTTATGAAGAAACAAAAGTAAAGTTTTCAGATTTGTCCGAAGAACTTCTCTGGGAGTATATACACAGTGGTGAGCCAATGTATGTGTAGACACATTCCTGTACCCCTAGATAAGATTCAGTGTAAGATATTGCAAAGAGTTCTCCGTTTTAGAACATAGAACATTACAGCGCAGAACAGGCCCTTCGGCCTTCGATGTTGCGCCAACCAATTAGGAAAAAGCAATGACCCTCTAACCTAAATCATTCCCTTTTCGTCCATAAACTTATCTACTAACCTCTTAAACGCCACCAAACTTGGCGCATCTACAACTGCAGCAGGCAGGGCATTCCATACCCTTACCACCCTCTGGTAAAGAACCTACCTCTGACATCCGTCCTATAACTACCACCCCTTAATTTAAAGCTATGTCCCCTCGTGCTAGCTTTCTCCATCCTATGAAAAAGGCTATCACTGTCCACCCTATCTAAACCTCTAATCATCTTATATGTTTCGATCAGGTCCCCTCTTAGCCGCCTCCTTTCTAACGAAAACACCTCAAATCCCTCAGCCTCTCCTCATAAGACCTGCCCTCCATACCAGGCAACATCCTGGTAAACCTCCTCTGTACCCTCTCCATGCCTCCACATCTTTCTTATAATGTGGGGACCAGAACTGCACACAATACTCCAAGTGCGGCCGCACTAGAGTTTTGTACAGTTGCACCATGACGTTGCGGCTCCGAAATTCAATCCCCCTACCAATAAAAGCTAAGACTCCGTATGCCTTCTTAACAACCTTATCGACTTGATTGCCAACTTTCAGCTCAGAACTTTCAGCTCAGAACACAAAAGGGTCTCATTGCCCTTGTTCCAGTTAGCAATGTTGTGGAATCTACCATGGCTATTTTTTTTAAAGAGATGAAACCAAAAGAGAAAATGCAGGAAAATCGCAGCAGGTCTGGCAGCTTCTGTAAGGAGAGAAAAGAGTTGACGTTTCGATTCCCGATGACCCTTTGTCAAGGCTAAAAGGCAGAGAAAGTGGGAGATATTTATACTGCAGGATGAGGGAATGAAAGATTTCATCTTTCATTCCCTTCCCCTACAGTATAAATATCTCCACTTTCTATGCCTTAGTTTTGACAAAAGGTCATCTGGACTTGAAATGTCAGCTCTTTTCTCTCCTTACAGATGCTTCCAGACCTCGTGCAATTTTCCAGCGTTTTGTCTTTTGGTTTTAGATTCCAGCATCCTCAGCAATTTGCTTTTATCTGTTAAGATATGAATGGTGATAGTTACAATTCCGTATCAAAAATATCTTTCCTACCAGTTTCTTCAGTCAGCCAAACAAAACTCCAGTTTATATTAAATTCAAAATAGCACACACGATCTTTCACATCCTTAGGATATTCCAAAGCATTTTCACCAGTAAAGTCTTGTTGATGTTTGTGGTGATTGTTATTGTGGAGGAAACGTTGCTACAGTGAACATCATTGTGCTAATATGTACAGATGTGCATACGAAGTAGGTCTCTTGGCCTTTCGATCCTGCTTTGCCATTCAGTGAGTATTTGGAACTGGCTCTGATTGTAACCTCAACTCCACATTCATGCCTACCCCCGAAAAGCTTTCACCCCCTTGCTTATCAGAAACCTATCTCCTTATGTCTTAAAGATATTCAAGGATTCTGCATGGGATTTTCCAGCTACAATTGCCCCCAAGACTGGAAACTCCCACCCGAGTCAACAGACCTTTGCTTGGTCAGTGTCCTACGCACCACAATTTCTGTGGCAGGCGGGACGGGAAAATCTCACCTTCTGTTCCCACTGCTTTTTAAATTCACATGTTCTGAAGACTCATAATCCTCTAAGAGAAAGAAGTTCTCATTTCATCAAATAATCTGTCTGGGGATGTTTATCCGCCAGGATACCTCAGAGTTCCCCCAGTCATCTTCCAGATGGTGCCGCGGAATCTTTTGCATCATACTGAGAGTCAGTTGAGGCCTCAGTTTAACAAAAAAACAGTTCTTCTGACTGTGCAGCATTCTCTCAGTACTGCATTGGCATGTCAGTCTAGATATTGTGCTCAAGTCTCTGGGGATATTGGACCCACAGTGATTGGCACAGTGTTGGCACAGTGATTAGCACTGCTGCCTTACAGCACCAGGGATCCATGTTTGATTCCAGGCTTAGGTCACTGTGTGAAGTTTGCACATTCTCCCCATGTCTATGTGGATTTCTTCTGGATGATCCGATTTTCTCCCACAGTCGGAAAGATGTGCTGGTTAGGTGCATTGGCCATGCTAAATTCTCCTTCAGTTCCCTAACAGGCACTGGAATGTGATGACTAGAGGATTTTCACAGTAACTTTATTGCAATATAATGTAAGCCTATTTGTGACATTAATAAATAAATTTAAAAAATAAATTTTTGATGTAGAGCAACACTGAGCCATGGCTAACAAAGAAGAACTATCTTTTGTTAAACTGAGACCACATCTGGCTCTCCTGGGCGATACAAAAGGTTCCATGGCACTATCTGTAAGAAGAGTGGGAGAGTTCTGTGGGAATGTGGAGGCTTTGGAGAGGCTACCGAAAAGATTTACCAGGATGTTGCCTGGTATGGAGGGCATTAGCTATGAGGAGAGGTTGAAGAAATTTGGTTTGTTTTCACTGGAACAATAGAGGGTGAGGGGAGACCTGATAGAAGTGTACAAAATTATAAGAGACATGGACAGAATGAATAGTCAGAAGATGTTTCCCAGGGTGGAAGAGTCAATTACTAGGGGGCACAGGTTTAAGGGGCAAAGTTCAAAGAAGATGTACAAGGCAGGTTTTTTACACAGAGAGTGGTGAGTGCCTGGAACTTGGAGATTGTGGCGATGGAAATGGTAGTGATTTTTCTTGACAAATACATGAATAGGATGGTAACACAGGGATATGGTCCCTGGAAAAGTAGGGGGTTTTAGTGAAGTCAGGCAACATGATCAGTGTAGACTTGGAGGGCCGAAGAGCCTGTTCCTGTACTGTAATTTTTTTTATTCTTTGTTCTTTGTATCCTGGCAGACAAACATTCCCAAACATCTCATCAAATAAAAGATTATTTGATGTGATGAGAACTTTTTCTCTTAAGGGGTTGCAAATCTTCGAAAAATGTGCTCTTCATTATATTGTGAACACATGTTTATTTTTAAATGGCCAACGCTGTGTCATGTTCTCATAAGTTTTGAGTTAGTGCAGAACCTCGTGTGATGAAATTGCCAATTTGGGAACTTAGCTGGTGTTTAATGCACATAATATCAGCCCACTCAATTTTCTGTACTGACAAAACCATTCCATGAAATTTAAACTATATGCAAAGATATACTTCTCTGAAACATTCCATCATGTTTTATGTAAATTCTTCTTGAGATTAGAAAAGATTGGTGATATGAGTCAAAGTGAAGCAAATCTTTTATTTTGAATTGGTCGCCAGCTCATCAACTTAGCTACTTGCTCTGAATGCCCCTCCTTAAACATTGCTGCTTCTTCAAGCCGCATTTTTTTTAGATCTTCATATATCAATTTCTAATCAAGCTTGTGGTCACCCCTCCTAATATCACCTTCTTTGCTGGCCATTGTTTTGTCTGATTATGACCATGTAGAACAATGGGACATTTGCTACGTTATCCATGCTTTATAAATACTCTTTGAGAAGCTGAGTTACAGAGAGAGATTGAATAAGTTAGGACTTTATTTCCTGGAGCATAGAAGAATGAGGGGAAATCTGATAGAGGTGTATAAGATTTTAATGGGTATAGTTAGAGTGAATGGAAGCAGGCTTTTTCCACTGAGGCTAGGGGAGAAAAAAAAAGAGGGCATGGGTTAAGGTGAAAGGAGAAAAATTTGAAGGGAATATTAGAGGGGGCTTCTTCATGCAGAGAATGGTGGGAGTGTGGAATGAGCTGCCAGATAAAGTGGTAAATGCAGGGTCACTTTTAACATTTAAGAAAAACTTGGATAGGTACATGGATGAGGGATGTGGAGGGATATAGTCCAAGTGCAGGTCAGTGGGACTAGGCAAAAAGTGGTTCGGCACAGACAAGAAGGGTCAAAAGGCCTGTTTCTGTGCTGTAAATTTTCTATGATTTTCTATGATTTCTATGGTTTTGAGATAGGTCTCTCACTGCCATGGATAACTGTAGGTATGAATGTATGTCTTACAGCTCTGTGTTACCTTAAAAGTATCTGAATTTGACCAGCTATTATCTTATGTTATATTTTGTGAACATGATGTACCTATAGACATTGTGATACCAGAGCATTATTGATTGGAACAAGTGATTTTTGTTTAATAGCGTGCACACCAGGTCAGGTCAGTTAGTTAGCTGTTAATCAGTGATATTTGTATCCAGAATTTCTATGCAACGTTTGCACTGAATTTACAGCAAAACCATTTGATGTCAGATATGTTGCTGTGAAGTTAGGAAGATGTATCATTGTTTTAGGTGAAATGTATTTGCCTTCTTAAGTGAAACTAACTTGTAAAAGTTGGAGTCAGCTTTGCCAGTGGAAAATAGCCCCTATTTAAGATGGTGGGGGGGTCCTTTTGTGCTGCAGTCTCACCAGCCTACATTGCCCATCACTGTCCTAGATAGTAGCAGTCATGAATTTAGAAAGTGCTGTCAAAGGAGCCTTGGTATGTTCCTGCAGTGCAACTTGTTGATAGTATACAATGCTGCCATGCGTCAGTGGTGGATGGAGTGAATGTTTGCGAATGTGATGCCAATGAAGCCTTTGGCTTTTTTCTGGATGATGTCAAGCTTCTAGAATGATGGAGTGGCATTCATCCAGATAAGTGGAGAGTATTCCATCACAGTCTTGACTTTTGCTTTAATGGTGGACAGGCTATGGGGAGTCAGGAGGTGAGTTACTCGCTGCCGGCTTCCTGAATCCTGACTTGTTCTTGTAGTTGTGGTTTTTAAATGCCTAGTCGATTTCGGTTTTTTTGTTATTGGTAACCCCTTGGAGATAGGCAGTGTGAGATTCTGTGATGACAACGCCACTGACTGTGAAGGGAAGATGGTTATAGTGTACATTTTATATATCCTCTATATCCAGATAGCTGTTCATTAAGACACCAGCAAAGTGAAGACATCAGCAAAGCCCAATGGTTAAAAGAGCTGGTTGGGCAGTGGCTGTTGCAATGCTTTGAATAGATAATAATTGAAGACAGATGCTGTGTGTTTGTGCTCCTGAGAGAAATATGACCCTGAAAGAGAGACAACTCTTGAGCGTTTGTGACCAACAAACAATGATTGATTCCTGCTTGTCCTGTGAGGACGTGACAGGAGTCATAGTCAGTGCCAGCAAGGCCTGTATGAAAAGGAGAGAGAAAACGAAATTGGGAGCCGTAATCCAAGACCAACTACTACAGAAGAAGCAGCTAGACCTCAAGTCTGGGGCTCAGAGACATTGGAACAAAGCCCATTAGAAGGAAGTCTGATTACCCCACCTCGCCTTGGGTACTATCTAACTCAAAGTTGTGAGCTTGGATATTTTGTGAAGCTTTTGACACTTTTTGAGTACTTTGTGCATCATGATGTAGGTCAAAGATTAGATACCATGTGTATAATGAAGTAAATGGAAGGTTAAATGCGTTGTGTATAACAAAGTAAGACTGAAGTTGAATGCTTTGATAACTTGTGTACTAAAGTTTGTGCAGTAGAGGTTGATATTTCTGTGACAATTTGGTAGCTTGTGGAGAGTGGCGGCAGAGTGGTTAGCACTGCTGCCTCACAGAGCCAGGGATTTGGGTTCAATTCCCGGCTTGGGCCATGTCTGTGTGGAGTTTGCGTGTTCTCCCATGTCTGCGTGGGTTTCCTCCGGATGTTCTGGTTTCTTCCCACAGCCCGAAAGATGTGCTAGTTTAGTGCATTGACCCGAACAGGTACCATAGTGTAGCGACTAAGGGAATTTTAAAGTAACTTCACAAGCCTTACTTGTGACTAATAAATAAACTTTTTAAACTTTAACTTTAGAGTACAATAGAGGAGACTTGTTGTACAATAATTTGAGAGTTCGAGTGTCTTCATCCACAGTGTTAGTTGACCAAAGTTTCAGTACAAGATTTCATTTTTTTTAGTGTTAAATGGAAACTCACTTAGCCATAGAGTGAGTTCCAGAATTATTTTGACATGTTTACTTTGGAGCTAATTGCCTGCCATTTTACATTTATTAGTGATTCTAACAGTTGTATTTTTGTCCTCTCTCTCAAAATTGTAATAAATAAATCTTATTGCCTACAACCTCACAGCTGGACTTCTTCGGTCATCTGGTGAGTTGCGTACTCAATGGTTAATGATTACTTGCTGCAATCTGCTTGTCAGCTTATCACTGTGATGGAAACCTTGCGTCAAAATGCAAGATAATATTTGATCGGGTATTCCCGTTTTATGTTGCTTTCATAAGCGTTAACCTGCCTTTCAGTGCTGGACAGATACCAGTGTTTTCAATGTGGGAAGTTGCCAAGGTATGTCATGTACACAAAAAATAGGACCAACGAACCCAGCCAGTTAATCTATTCTTGATCGTCAGCAGAGTGACAGAAGGGGTTATCGACATTGCTGTCCAGCGGTACTTATTGAGGAAGAATCTACTCACTGGCACTCAGTTTGAGTTCTGCTAGAGTAAAAGAACAAAGTAAAATACAGCACAGGGCCTTCAAGACTGTGCCCTTACATGGTTTCTATCCTTCTGTTCACCTGTCCCTCCCCCCCCGACCTCCCCTGCCGTTCATGTGTCTATCAAGGTACACTTTTAACCTTGCTAACATATCACCCAAGTCCTGACCTCATCACAGCCTTGTTTCAAACAGGGATGAAAGAGCTGAACTCCAGAGATGGGGTAAGAGTGACTGCCCCTTTGACCCAAATGTGGCATCAAACAGCCCTAGTGAAACTGGAATCAATGGGAATCAGCAAAAATTCTGTGCTATTGGAGTCATGCCTGGTACAAAGGAAGATGTTTCTAATGGTTAGAGTCAACCATCTCAGTTCTGGGACATCGCTATAGGAGTTCCTTAGCGTAGCGCCTGAGGCCCAACTGCTTGTAGCTGCTTCATCAATAACTTATCCACCATCATAAGGCCAAGAATGGGGAGGTTTGCTGATGATTCCACAGAGACTGAAGCAGTGCATTTCTAAATCATTCAAGACCTGAGCAAAGTGTAGGCTTGACCTGACAAGTGAACTAACATTTGTGGCACACAAGTGCCAGGCAGTGATCATCTCAATTAAAGAAGAATCTAACCATCACCCCTTGACATACAGTGGCATTATCATCGCTGAATCTCCCATTGCCTACATCCAGGGGATTACTATTAACCAGAAACTGAAATAGACTAGATATTTAAAAACTATGGCGACAAAAGAATAAGTCAGGGTCTGTGAATTCAGCAGTGAATAATTCATCTCCTGGCTTTCTAAACCTTTTTCTATCATTTACAAGGCGCAAGTCAGGAGTGTAATGAAAGCTCCCCACTTGCCTGGATAAGTGCAGCTCCAACAACACTCAAGAAGCTGGATACCATCCAAGACAAAGCAGATGACTTCATTGGCACTCTGTCCATAACATTCAGTCTCTCCACACCGACACCAATGGCAGCGTTCTGTACCATCTAACAAAATTCACTGCAGGAACTCAGCTGGGCTCTTTTGACAGCCCTTTCTAAACCCATGACTGCCACCCTCTAAAATAATGATGGGTATCCTAGGCTAGTGAGCCAGTGGGCAGTAAGGTTGAAATTTGACTTAATATGACTACATGAATAAAATCAAATGTGTTTATTACACACTGAGTATTTCACAACAAGCTATAAGACCATAAGACATAGGAGCAGAATTAGGCCATTCAGCCCATTTAGTTCACCATTCAATCATAGCTGATAGGTTTATCAGTGCCATTCTCCCGCTTTTTCCCTATAACATTTGATCCCCTTACCAATCAAGAACTTATCTATAACTGTCTTAAATGCACTCAATGACTTGGCCTCCCCAGCCTTCTGCAGCAATGAGTTCTGCAGATTCACCACCCGTCAGGCTGAAGAAATTCCTCCTCCTCTCTAAATTTCTAAAGGGTCGTTTCTGTATGCTGAAGCGATACATTTTATAGAAAACACCTCATCATAAATAGACTAATACAACTATTATCAACTTCAAATGGTAAAATTAAAATAAATATTTACATCTTGGACGCAGAGGGAGCGCATGGTTCCGATAGTCAATTGGCATACACCTTACTTCACTTGCCCTTGCTTTACCTATGTATCACTTCGACCTTACCAGGAAGATAAAACTACGTGAAATTTGGCAACCTACATTTGGGCAATGATCAGCAAAATACGTCGTGGCCCGCACTCAGAACCCAAATGGGCCGCAGTTGGTCTCCGGCCTGCAAGTTGTCTTCTGTTGATGTAGAAGGACAAAGGCAGCAGATATAATACCACCACCTGGAACTTCCCCTCCAAGCCACTCACCATCCTGACTTGGAAATATACCACCGTTCCCTCACTGTCACAGGGTCAAAATTCTGGAATTCCCTCGCTAACAGCACTGTAAATGTAACTGCACCATGTGGGACTGCTGTGGTTCAAGAAGGTGTGTAAGTTGAACGGTTTAGCCATGGTAAATGCATGGAGAACAGGGATAGAGCAGAGGGGAGGGCCTGGGTAAGATGCTCTTTCAGAGAGTCAGTGCAGATTTGATGGGCTGGGTGGCCTCTTTCTGCACAGTAGGGATTCTTTGAAGGCAGCTCACTACTACCTTCTAAGGGGAATTAAGGATGGGCTACAAATGTTGGATTATCACCAAAACCCACACTCCATGAATTATATTTTAAAATTAGCCCTTCTGTAGTTTTTTTTCTAGTTCTTACAATGTTTTGAGAAGTGTTAGGATGCCAGATCAGAAACCTCATGGGTATGTTAGAAAGGCAGACTGGATCCCAACAATTTTTCAATTTTGACGTAAATGTGAGGAAAGCACCTCAGAAGTGATTCCATTGACAAACTAGGAATCTTTTTATCAAATTAAGCTTTATTTATAATACAGTTTAAATATACCTCTAACAGCCAGAATAATCAAGGGACCCACGCACCCCGGACATTCTCTCTTCCACCTTTTTTTCATTGGGAAAAAGGAACAGAAGTCTGAGGTCATATACCAACCTACTCAAGAGCAGCTTTTTCCCTACTGTCATCAGACTTTTGATTAGATTTACTTTGCAATAAGTTGATCTTTCTTTCCACCCTAGCTAAGACTGTAACACTACATTCTGCACTCTCTCGTTTCCTTGTCTATGAACGATATGCTTTGTATAGTGCACAAGAAACAGTACTTTTTCACTATGTTAATACATGTGACAAAAATAAATCAAATCAAATCAAAAAACACCCCATTAAGCCTTCTGCTAAGTAAACACATAGCTAGAATGGGTAATTATCCTGCTTTCTCAGCATCTGTTACATTCCTTCCAAACAGCTTGGCTTCCTTGTGAACGCACTGCACCTTAAAGCAGTCCTCCTCAACATAAAATATAGTAATAGCACAGTATCATCACAAAAGTAACATGCCATATATTGGATAGTAGTTTTTCATTTAGTATTCTGTTCCTTTCCCTTCCAGGGATAAGGCCGGTGGCTATGGAATTCAGGCACTTGGTGGAATGCTGGTTGAGTACGTTCGTGGGGACTTTTTGAATGTGGTAGGATTTCCCTTGAATCACTTCTGCAAGAAGCTAGGTGAAATCTACATCCCGGTTGTAAATCAGAGTTCATATTGCTCCATTCCCAGTGGGAATAGCGTCAGTGATCTTCAGCATGAACCTGCAAGCCACATGGAAAATGAGATGGCAGAAAAGAAACTGAAAACTGACCAAGTGGCAGCATCAAAGGAGATGTTATGTAGCCCCAGCAGGATGGAGCTCGGCAATGCTGAGGCAAAGGGACCAGCGGGACTGCAGCACACTCTGCCAGGTGCCTCCACCACAAGGGCGATAAATCTTAAATGGCTTCATAAAATCGCAGATGTCGTGGATGGTTTTAAAGCATCGAAGGTAATAGGCGGATGTGGATTAAAATTGTGAGCATGTTTTATTTTGAAGATATTAAGGAAATTTGACAGATGTTCTCGGGGTAAAAGCATCGGCCATCTGTAATGTTAACCCATGCAGGCAACGTTGTTCTCAATTTTGATTTGAGTTCTATATTCAGTCAGCTGAAACAGCAGATGGTGTGTGCAAATACTTCACTGATTTTCACTGGAGCGAACAGTCATTTCTGTTCTCCTAATTGCAATCCAAAGACTTCTGGAAAGTGCAAAAGCATATGTCCAGATGAACTACTGGATTGAGCTTGACTGTGATACCTCCCTGTCCAAGCTTATGGGATGAATGGACCTTTCAGCATGGCGACTAAAGGTTGGCAGCATCTCTGATCAATACAGTGGCAAGAATTGATAAATACATGGATGGGAAAGGATTAGTGGGATGTGAGTCAAACACAGGCAATTGAGACTAGCTGGAAGGTACCATGGTCGGCATGAACCAGTTGGGCCAAAGGTTCCACTTCCGTGCTGCATTAAGGGCAGCACGGTGACACAGTGGTTACCGCTGCCTCTCAGCACCAAGGACGTAAGTTCAATTCAGGCTTCAAGTGACTGTGTGGAATTTGCACTCTCTCCCTGTGTCTGCATGGGTTTCCTCCGTGTGAACATAAGAAATGGGAGCAGGAGTAGGCCATCTAGCCCTTCGAGCCTGCTCTGTCATTCAATAAGATCGTGACTGATCTGAAGAAGATCGTGACTGATCTGAAGTAGATCAGTTCCACTTTCCTGCTTTCTCCCCATAACCCTTAATTCCCTTGTCTTATCAGAAATCTATCTATCCGTGACTTAAATATATTCAAAGAGGAAGCCTCCACCACTTCAATGAGCAGAGAATTCCAGAGATTCACCATTCTTTGAGTGAAGAAGTTCCTCCTCAACTCTGTTCTAAACTGCCACCCTCCCCTTCTTTTGAGGCTGTGCCCTCTAGTTCTGTTTTCCTTTTTAAGCAGAAAGAATCTCTCTACCTCTACCCTATCTAGGCCCTTCATTATCTAGTAAGTCTCCATAAGATGCTTCCTCAGCCTTCTAAACTCCAACGAGTACAGACCTAGTCTGTTTAATCTCTCCTCATAAGCTAACCCTCTCATCTCCGGTATCAGCCTGGTGAATCTTCTCCAAGGCCAGTATATCCTTACACAAATAAGGGGACCAAAACTGCATATAGTACTCCAGTTGCGGCCTTACCAGTGCCTTGTACAGTTGCAGCAAGATCTCCCTGCTTTTATATTCTATCCCACTCATGATAAAGACCAACATTCCATTTGCCTTCTTGATCACCTGCTGCAGCTGCAGACTGAGTTTTTGTGATTCGTGCACAAGCACCTCCAGATCCCTCTGCACAGCAGCATGCTGCAGCTTTTCACCCTTTAAATAATATTTCCTCCTGTTATTTCTACCAAAGTGGAAAATCTCACATTTGTTAACGTTATACTGCATCTGCCAAGTCCTCGCTCACTCACTCAGCCTATCCAGATCTCTCTGCAGACTGTCCGCGTCCTCCACACAGTTCGCTTTTCAAATGTTTAAAAAAGGTAGTAGACAGAAGGTAGGGAATTATAGGTCAGTTAGTTTAACTTTTGTAGTTGGAAAAATGCTTGAATCTGTCATCAAAGCAGAAATAACGAGGCATCTGGATATGAACTGTTTGATCAAGCAGATGCAGCACGGATTCGTGAAGGGGAAGTCGTGCTTGATGAGTTTATTGGAGTTCTATGAGGAAGTGTCTAGTGCGGGAGATAGAGGGGAACTGGTAGATGTGGTGTTTTTGGATTTCCAAAAGGCGTTTGATAAGGTGCCTCATGAAAGATTGCTGCAGAAGATTATGTGCAGGGAGTTGGGTGTAGGGTATTAGTTTGGATAGAGGATTGGTTGTCTAATAGGAAGCTGAGAGTAGGTATTAATGGGTACTATTCTGATTGGCAGCAAGTGACTAGTGGAGTGCCCCAGGGATCGGTGCTGGGGCCTCAACTATTTACCATTTACATAGATGATATGGAGGAAGGGGCGGAGTGCGGGAGGATGAAATTTGCTGATGACACGAAAATGAGTGGAAAAGCAAATTGCGTGGAGGGTGCGGAAAGCCTGCAGAGGGATCTGGATAGGTTGTGAGTGGGCGAGGACCTGGCAGATGGAGTATAACGTTAGCCACTTTGGTAGGAATAACGGTAGGAAGGATTACTATTTAAATGGTGAAAAGCTACAGCGTGCGGCGGTGCAGAGGGACCTGGGGGTCCTTGTGCACGAATTGCAAAAACACAGTCTGCAGGTGCAGCAGGTGATCAAGAAGACGAAAGCAATGTTGGCCTTTATAGCCAGAGGGATAGAATATAAAAGTAGGGAGGTACTTTTGCAGTTGGAGTACTGTGTGCAGTTTTGGTCGCTGCATTCGAGGAAGGATATTGGCCTTGGAGGGGGTGCAGAGAAGGTTCACTAGACTGATACCGGAGATGAGGGCGTTAGATTATGAGGAGAGACTAAATAGGCTAGGTTTGTACTCATTGGAATTTAGAAGCCTGAAAGGGGATCTTATAGAGATGTATAAGATAATGAAGGGGATGAATAGGGTAGAGGTTGAGAGACTCTTCCCGCTTGACAAAGGTAGCAGGACGAGAGGGCACAGCCTCAAGATTATGGGGGGGCGGTTCAGATCAGAGTTGAGGAGGAATTTCTTCACACAAAAGGTGGTGAATTTTTGGAATTCTCTGCCTGTTGAAGTGGTGGAGGCTTCCTCACTGAATATATTTAAGTCAAAGAGTGGATAGGTTTTTGATTGACAAGGGAATTAAGGGTTACAGGGAGAAAGCGAGAAAGTGATACTGAACCACTGCAGATCAGCCATGATCCTATTGAATGGCGGGGCAGACTCGAGGGGCGGATGGCCTACTCCTGCTCCTATTATGTTCATCTTCATGTCATCAGCAAATTTTGTTACCTTACACTCAGGCCCCTCCTCCAGATCATCTGTGTAAATGGTAAACAGTTGAGGCCCCAGCTCCCATCCCTGTGGCACTCTACTAGTCATCACCTGCCAACCAGGAAAGCATCCAATGATTCCAACCCTCTGCTTTCTGTTAGATGACCAATCCTCAATCCACGCTAACACTTTACCCCCAACTCTGTGTACCCTAACCTTCTGCAGCAACCTTTTGTGAGGCACTTTATCGACCGTTTTCTGGAAATCTAAAAACACCACATCCGCCGGTTCCCCTCTGTCTATCGCACTAGCGTACTCCGGTTTCCTTCCGCAGTCCAAAGATGTGCGTTGCTGGGTTGATTGGCCATATTAAATTGATCCTAGTGTCAGGGGGATTAGCCAGATAATTGTGTGACATTACAGGAATAGGACCTGGGTGGGATGTGGTTGGAACAGATGGACCAAATAGTCCCCTTCTGTACAGTAGGGATTCTGTTGCTCTAATTAGATTTCAATGCGGAGGGAAAAATGTGGAATGGATATTGAAAGGAGAAGTACAATTCCTTTGTCGAGTAGCTTGAAACAAACCTGTTTGTGTTTATTCATGCCTGTATGTTTACCTAAAGTCTAGGCTCTACTAAATATCATGAGTTGTGGAACAATAGTTGGTTGTTGATCTTGAAATGCGCTTTGGGCCTTTATTAAAAATGAGTTGGAAGCCTTTCAAACAGAGCTTTGTATGTTAATTTTGAACGGCCATCGTCCAACATTTTAACATGTCAGTCATCTGCAGTTGTATGGTCACGTTTGTTATATTGAATAGTAGGCTTATCATCAATCTCCTTTACATTTTTTTCGACCGTATCTTTTCCCAGTAGTTATTATAGTGTTTTAAATATCTTTACAGGTCTTATTCACAGCTTCTAAGTTGAAAGTGTTTGATATATTCAGCGCACATCACGGATTACATGTTTCAGAAGTTGCTCAGAGACTAGCGGCCACAGTTGAAGGGACGGAATGCCTCTTAGATGCCTGTGTATCACTGAACTTGCTGGAAAAATCTCCGGGGACTTTGAAGGGTTAGTGACACTTGCTCTTGAGGTAGTCCTGTGTTTACTGCCTGTGTAGGTACTATCCCCATTTGCTGCTCCTTGTTTCCCTGCTTTTCTCTTCTGTGCAGGTTTTACTGAATACTTTATTGTCAGCTTTTTCATAGAGCTTCTTGTAAAATAGACAATGTTAGGCTGCTTTACTGTACAGGGGACATGAATAACAACTAGGAATGAAGGAAATTTGGGGAAAGGAAGACTTCCTTGTTACTACTTGGTCTGCCCTGATATCTTCCCAGCTTCATTTCAGCTTTTGTTCTTTGTTCATTGTCATCAGTACTACAAGTGATCCCATCCTTTTATCTCAAGTAAACTTATTTATTCGTCACAAGTAGGCTTGCATTAACACTGCAATGAAATTACTGAGAAAATCATTTGTCGCTGCACTCTGGCATCTGTTCGGGTACAGTCAGGGAAAATTTATCTTGGCCAATGCAGCATGTCTTTCAGACTGTGGGAAGAAACCTGAGTACCCGGAAGAAACCCAGGGAGAATGTCAAACTTCACATAGACAGTGACCCAAATTGGGAATCAAACCCAGGTCCCCGATGCTGTGGATGCTCAGTTGTTGAATTTACTCAGCACAGTTTTCCTGACTGGTGGCACAGACCCAAAGAATTGATTCCTTTCATATCTTCTTACATAGAAACATAGAAAATAGGAGCAGGAGTCAGCCAGTTGGCCCTTTGATTTTGCACCACCATTCAATATGATTATGGCTCATCATGCAGTGATCATATCCCACTGCTGCTTTTCTCTCCATATGCTTTGAGGTCCCTGTAGCCACTAGGGCCACGCCTAGCTCCTCTTGATATTAACGAACAAACTGGGCTCCAGCAGTTTTTTTCTGGTAGAGAATTCCACAGATTCGTAGTTCTCTGAGTAAAAAGTTCTTTCCTATTCCAGTCCTGAATAGTTTACCGCTCATTCTTAGACTCTGACCTCTAGTTCTGGACTCCCCAAACATCGGGAACATTCTTTTCATATCTAGCCTGTCCAGTCCCATCAGGATTTTATATGTTTCTATGCGACACCCTCTCATTTTTCTAAATTCCACTGAATACAGGCCCAGTCAATCCAGTTTCTATACATATGTCAGCTCTGCCATTTCTAGGAATCAACCTTACTCTCTACTCCTATAAATACACTCCCACAAGTCCCAGTGTCTCATTACAGATCCTCGTTTGTAGCATTGCCCTACTAATTCTGTCTTGTAATCTTTCCATATCTAAATTAAGTATTCCTGTGATAGAGTTCCCAGAATTGCACGCAACATTGAACTGCAATTGGGTATTGCCAGTCAGAAAGTATTTGTGCTTAGCTACAGCATAATAATCATTTTAATCTACAAAAGTGGGTGGATACATTGTCCAGTTATGGCACAGCAGTAAATCACGTAATCTATATGTGGTTTCCTTTCTTTCCATTTTATTTTTGCAGTATACAACAACACACAATTTGCAAACAAATATTTAGTGTCAACCAGTGAAAATTCTATACACGATTATATTATCTACACTAATGATTGCACTTGGCCACTTTTTGCTCACCTGGATTCAGCCATAAAAGAAGGTTCCAATGGAAAAAAGACCGAAGATTTATTTCAGGTAAAGTGTTGACTTTTTTTTGTAATTGAAACTCCAGAAAGTCTTTTCTGCCATTATCCTTCGGGTATCATTGCAAGTCAGTGGTAATTTTTATTCTGAAAGCTCCTTTAACATAATGTTTAAAGTTAAAAGCTTATTTATTAATGTCACAAGTCAACTGCAATAGAGTTATTACGAAAATCCCTTAGCAGCCACAGCCTGGCACCTGTTCGAGGTACCTTGAGGGAGAATTTAGCACAGCCGATGCACCTAACCAGCACATCTTTCAGAAGGAGGAAACCAGAGCAGCTGGAGAAAACCCAAGCAGACTAGGGGAGAAATTTAAAGTTTATTTATTAGTAACAAGTAAGGCTTACATTAACACTGCAATGAACTTACTGTGAAATTCCCCTTGTCCCACAATTTGGCGTCTGTTCGGATCAATGCATATCTTTCAGAATGTGGGACGACACCAGAGCACCCAGAGGAAACCCATGCAGACATGGGGAGAACGTGCAGGCTTCACACAGAGAGCGACCCAAGCCAGGACTCAAACACGAGTCCCTGGCGCTCTGAAGCAGCAGTGCTAACCACTGTACCACTGCGCCACACTGTAATAGCAATACACTGAGAGACCTTTACCTTCAGAATATGGTTTGCTGTTAGAATCTTAGATCTCCCTCCCTAATAGCAGTATGGTGTAACTACATAAAAAGGACTGCAGCAGTTCAGGAAGGGAGCTCACTGCCATCTTCTCGGGTAATTAGGAATGGACAATCAATGCTGGCCTATTCCAGACTGAATTTATGAAACCTAGTGGATTCCATTTTTACTACTGATTGCATTTTTCAAGTTTCACCACACTAAAGCTGTGACAAAAACCACAGTGTATGCAGAAGCACTCCAATACTGAATGTTGAGAGGAAACCTGTCTTGTCTCTCAACACTAAAAGGAGTTAACAGCAACCATGGGTGACACATGGTTAACACTGCCTAATTGCGCCAGGGATCTAGGTTCACTTCTGGTCTTGGGTGACTGAAGTTGCACATTCTCCATGTGTCTGCATGAGTTTCCTCCAGGTCCACCAATTGCCTCCCACAGTCCAAAGATGCATAGATCTGTGGGATTGGCTGTGCTAAATTGCCTCTTATTGTCTCAAAATGTGTTAGTTAAATGAATCAGCCATGGGAAATGTGTGAGGTTATGAGGACAGGGTAAAATACTCTGTTAGAAAGTCAGTGCAGACTTGATGGGCTGAATGGCCTCCTTCTGCACTCTGTATAATTGCAACCAATTCTAGCTTCTGCCAAGTTCAATTCCAAAAAAATTCTGCATTTTATTTAATGAGCTTAATGTTTGCCTTAGGGACAGACAATAAATATTGGCCCAGCCAGTGACGCCCACATCCTTTGAATGATTCTTTTAAAATTAGTCAGTGGATTGTTTAAAAATGGAGTTGGGACAGACCTGTTTGATTTCGGTTGATACTGGAATTTTGGATTTTCCATCTATTGGATAGGATGTTATACTAAGGGCTATAACATCCCTTGGTATAACATCAAGGGATGTTAGTCTAGCCTAATACAAAAATAGAAAATGCTGGAAAATCTCAGCAAGTCTAATAGCATCTGTGAAGATAGAATAGAGCCAGCATTTTGAGTCTGGCTTCTTCATTAGAAGATCCCCTGGCATTATTTTGAAGAAGAGATGGTATATCTTGACTGATATTTATCCCTCAACCAGCAGCAAAGAAAGCGATTCAGAAATGTATGCCATAGACGCTGGAAATCTGAAATCAGAATAGAACAAGCTGGAAATGTTCAGCAGGTCAGGCAGCATCTATGGAGTGAGAGACAAAGTTAACATTTAAAGTTTAATTTATTAGTGTCACAAGTAGACTTACATTAACGTTGCAATGAAGTTATTGTGGAAATCCCCTTGTTGCTAAAACTCTGACGCCTTTTCGGATACATTGAGGGAGAATTTAGCATGGCCAGTGCACCTAAGCAGTGCATCTTTTGGACTCTGGGAAGAAACTAGAGGTAACCCACACAGACATGGGGAGAACATGCAAACTCCACACAGGCAGTCACCCGAGTTGGGAGTCAAACCTGGGTCCCTGGTGCTGAGAGGCAGCAGTGCTAACCAGTGTGCCACTGTGCCACCCTGCTTAATCAAGGGTATAAAAGTGTGTATGAAATTAAAGTAGGGAGAGAATTGCATCTGCATAGCCTGGGCTAAGAAACCCTTCTCTTCCAATCTCATGCAGACTTCGAGACTACATTTACTTTAGTACCGTAGGATATATATTAATTCATATTTTGTGTTGACATTCATTCATTAATCTGAACTGTCGCCATTGAGCCATTTATTTTTAGTGTCATTTTAACTTGAGCTTCTCTATCAACAGAATTCAGAACAAACATCAGCTGCAATTAACAGTTTTATCAAAGTGACAGGGAATGACATTGTCACAGCATTTGATCTTTCATCATTTAAAACAGCTTGTGACTTAGGAGGTACGAATTTTTCAAAAATGTAATTGTACTTTTTTTTCTCTCTACGAATTGAAATTAAGTTGATAAAAATCTTTCTTCTCTCCTATTTCTCCCTGTACTATTGTGTACAGCGGTCTCAAGCTGGGAGCATCATTGTAAATAAGGAGCAGGAGCAGGCCATTTGGCCCCTCACACCTTAAAAGTGAATTTGTAACAGGAGAAAAATAGAGGCAGTGGCACAGTGGTATTGTGGCTGGAGACTAGTAATCAGAGACCCAGGGTAACATTCTGGTAATTCCAGGTTCGAATCCCGCCACAATAGATGGTGAAGTTTGAATTCAATTTAAAAAAAAATCTGGAATTAAACATCTTATGATGACTGTGAAACCATGGTCGATTGTTGCAAAAGAAAAGGAAGGAAATCTGCTGTCCTTATCCAGTCTGGCCTACGTGTGACTCCAGACTCACTGCGATGTGGTTGACTTTTAACTGCCTTCTGAAATAGGCAATTAGGGATGGGTAACAAATGCTGCTTAGCCAGGGACGCCCACATCCCGTGAAAGAATAAAGTAAGTATGGGATCTTTAATCTCAGTGCCACATTTACCTTGTTGCTTTTTGGATGTCTGGGGCGCTGGCTGGGCCAGAAATATACCCCATACCTAGTTGTCCTGAGAAAGTGATGTTGAGGCTCCTCCTTGAATCCTTGAGATGGTTTATAAAGTAAGAGATAAAACTGTAGTTTAACCCACCTCTTCTAAGAATATGTTTTAATTATAGCTGTATGTCATATTTTCACTCTTGTGTTCATGTTTGAGGCCACTCCAGTACAATAAGGGCTCCCAGCAAATGTTCTCTCTAATTTCCCTATGCTATGCTGGGGCTATTTGTTACCCTGCATGGTCCCTTTAAGATTGTAATGTGGCCGCAGACCTTAAAGGGACTGTTCCCTTTGAGTGGCATGTTGTATCCTGCATGATAAGCTCTGGACTGCTACACAGCAATGCATCAGAGACCCTGAGAGGGAAAGTTTCTCATAGTCAACTTCACTTCTAGAATCAAAGCTACTGGCTGAACTGCACTGCACATGCAATGAAGACTTGAGCGTGGAATCGAAAGTTAGAAAATAAGTAGACTAAAAAAAGGTGAAAGTTAGAGGAAATTTAATGGAGGAAGAATATTCTGAGCGAACCTGAAATGTTTGAAGGGAGTGGCAAGGAGTTAATGTAATTAAGTTTGATGAAGATCTCAATTTTGATTCTTGATCCAGACTACCAAGAGGACTCTCATTATGGGTAGCTTGCTGAGAGATGGTTCAAAGATTGCTGATTGACTTGTTGGTTTCCCCAAGTTTAGAACAAAGCAAATTACAGCATAGGAACAGGCCTTTCGGCCCTCCAAGCCTGCACCGACCATGCTGCCTGACTTAACTAAAACTCTCTACCCTTCCAGGGGTCATATCCCTCTATTCCCATCCTATTCATGTATTTGTCAAGATGCCCCTTAAAAGTCACTGTTGTATCTGCTTCCACTACCTCCCCCGGCAACGAGTTCCAGGCACCCACCGCCCTCTGTAAAAAAAAAAAAATCTGCCTCATACATCTCCTTTAAACTTTGTCCCTTGCACCTTAAACCTATGTCTCTTAGTAATTGACTCTTCCACCCTGTGAAAAAGCTCCTGATTATCCATTGGACATAGGGCACAGCAACAGCCCCTGCCAATGTTTATACTCTAGACTTCTCCTATCTTTTCACATCTAAATCTACCAACATAGCCCATTATTCCCATCTCCCTCATACGATTGTCTGGTTTCACCTTAAGCACATCTGTACTTGTTACTTCAAGTATTCTCTATTTTGCACTAGTTCCACATTGCCACCACTCTCAGTATGTTTTTTTCTGAATTCCCTATAGATTTCTTGGTGATTACCTTTTATTGATGGCCTCTCGTGCTCCTCTTGACAAGAGGGAACATTCTTTGTGTACCCATTATATCGAAGCCTTAACGTCATTTTAAATGTCTCCGTTATGTCGCCTTGGACCTGTTTTTTTATCAGCAGAACACATAAAAGGCCAGATTTTCTTGTAACCTGGCAGGGGTATCTTTTGATCCCACCGTGATCAATGGGATTTCCCATTGATTCTACCCCACTCTGTCAGAAAACCCGCAGCAAGGCTGCACTGTCGGCAGCACTGAAGATCCCACCGGTGTGAAGAATCAGAACAGTTCACTCATGATGTTCATCCAGCCCTATGTCCCACATTTTCAAATGCAATCAGGAATCTTCCTTTAGCATTAAGCTGAACGAATTAGATCCCACGGAAGTTGATGATAACTCTTCAATCAGTTTTGATACTGAACAGATTGTAATTATGATCAAAGTTACTTTCCTTTTGCAGGATGTGCGGGAGCTTTAACATATGAACTGACAAACGCTTATCAAGATATGACACTCATTGTATTTAACCTGCCGCAAATGTTGGAAGAGGTTAAGAAATTCCAGCCGCAAGGTCAAAGCCTGTGTCGAATTACTTTCCGAGAAGGTAACCCCCAGCATCACTTACTTTTGGTTTGTTTTACTTTGGTGCAAATGTCAGGCTTGAATTTCTTTCTCTCGTAATTATCTTATATCTTGCAATTAAATTGGCTTGCTAAATTTTGATGCAAGATTTAGCAAACTGAATGGAGGCCAGCTCGAATAATTGAACAAGTGTTTGGCAGTAGGCATTTTCTGCACCGCACCTCTTCAAACGTCCAGACTGAAGGGACCAGTTCTCCCCATTGAAACCAGTTTCTCCGCTATGACAGCAGACTTCATAAAATTGTAGAATCCCTACAGTGCAGAAAGAGGCCATTCGACCCATCAAACCTGAACCGACAACAATCCCACTGTAGTCCTCTCCCCGTAACCCTGTTTTTACCTTGCTAATCCCCCTGACACTAAGGGGAAATCTAGCATGGGCAATCAACTTAACCCACACATCTTTGGAGTGTAAGAGTTATCCACGTAGACAAGAGAGAACTTGCAAACTCCACACAGGCAGTCACCCGAGGCTGGAATTGAACCTGGGCCCTGAATTGAGGAGAAATTAAACAGGACTTTAATCTGCTGCAGCATTTGAAAGCTGCTGGGCCCCTTCATCCCATCTGGGAAGTCCCTTTGCCAAAGGCAAACATGGGACTTACTTAAATCTTGTGGACTGACATCATTCTGCAATTATAACTTTTCCTTTTGGTTTCTGCATTATAAAGATCTGGCTAAATAGAAGAAAATAATTTTTTATGTCAATATATTGCCTTAGCAAGTCATTCAAATTTTTCACTTATGATTTACTTGGAAGTGGTGACTAATTGTACAAATACGTGTATCAAACAGCTGTTAGACAAAAGTTTCCTGCAAACAGTTGGACTATTATCAATGGTGGTATTAGTCAATAAACAAGTGTTGGCAGGAAAGCAGAAGATTTCCCTCCCTTTGGAATAACACAGTGGGACTTTTTTATTATTCACTTGTATCAGGCAACAGGGCTTCAGTTAATATCTTTTCCTACATCATTAACAATGCAATGGATTACCTGCTGGGGTTATCTGATTACCTGCTGGGTTAGGAACCTGTGGGAGGCACAAGAACAAAGTCCACAGGATTACTCACTGTATTTGTAATAGCAAAAATAGAGGCTAGGAAGATTCTGCCAGAGAAGGTTGGAAAATAGGAGGTGGAAGAAAGAAACGTAGAAAATAGAAGCATTGGAGCCTGCTGTGCCATTCATTTTGATCATGGCTAATCATCAAATTCTATATCCTGTTCTAGCCTCCTTCCACCCCCCTCCACCTTCCCCCTCGCCCCCAATCCCTAGATCCCTATTGCTCCAAGAGCTGAATCTAATTTATTCTTGAAATCAAACAATGTTTTACCCTCAACTACTTACTGTGGTAGTGAATTCAAGATTGTCATCAATCTTGTGGTCTACTCAGGATCATAGAATCTACATTGCAGAAGAGGCCATTTGGCCCATCGAGTCTGCACCAATCATCCAGGCCCTATCCCCATAACCCTATGCATTTACCCTAGTTAGTCCTCCTGGCACTAAGGGACAATTTAGCATGGCCAATCTGCCCAACCCCTACATCTTTGAATTGTTGGGGGGTGCGTGGGCTGGTGGGGGGAGAGAACCGGAGCATCGTGAGGAAACCCATGCAGACACGAGGAGAACATGCAAACTTTGTACAGACAGTGACCCAAGCCAGTGGGTCCCTGGCACTGTGAAGCAGCAATGCTAACTACTGCGGCACTGTGCCACCAGAGAGCCTCAGAGGGTATACTGGTGAAATCCCGCACGAGAAATTGTCCAAATTTTAAAGATTACACTTTTTTGGGGGGGGGGGGGGCTAATTTTTCCACCACTGGAATGCCATTCCAGTGAGATTGGTCAGAGTACACAACGTTTTTGATGTGCGCTAAGCGGTGAGTTATTGGTAAACCATTCAGTTAGTGTGAGTGAATCCAAACTAAAATCAGTGCTTCCATCATCTGACACTAACAGTCTTTCAATTGAATTTCAAGCACCAGATTTTGAATGTTCCAGGTATTAAAAATGTAGATTCAAGCTAGCCAAGCCAATATTCACAATCTGCTCAGACTGAAGTAGAGGTGGGTGACTCACTCCAGGCTCATTAAGTGAGAATGGCCCCTGTTCATGAGGAGAAGACAGCAAGAGAGGAGGTTTGTGGAGACCCAGGCCCCAGTTGAGGAGCATCAGCTTTACAAAGAGGGCACTGAAAAACACAAAATGGAAAGAGGTTGGAACAAGAACCCATGCAATTCTGGGAGCACAAGCAAGGTGTGGGCCAGTAATGTAGGTTTTTTAACAGGAGACTACAAGATGGAGCCCTTGCCTGCCGCTAAAAGTTGGCATCCAGTTAGAGGTTATCTAGAAAGAAAATAAGAAAAAAAACAATTAAATCGGCCTGTGAAAAGGAGAGCTTTATTTTCCTCCTTCAGGAAAATAACAATTGAATAAAGTAATTGAGATATTTTTACAACGTTGTGCATGGTGTCACAGTGGTTCACACTGCTGCCTCGCAGCGCCAGGGATCTGGGTTCAGTTCTTGCCTTGGGTGACTGTCTGTATGGAGCTTGCGCATTCTCCCTGTATCTGTGCGGATTTCCTCCCGGGTGCTCCGGTTTCTCCCACACTCCAAAGGTTGGAAAATCTCAGCTGAGGCCAATGGAGATTTCTGTTCTGCAAGTCTTGCCCGTCCCAGTTAGAGGGATTAGCGGGATAAATATGTGGGGTTATGGGGATAGGGCCTGGGTGGGATGGTTGTCAGTGCAGGTTCGATGGGCCAAATGGCCTTTTTCTGCACTGTAGGGATTCTATGAATGTTCTCTCGGTACATTCACTTTCTACCTTAAAATGAAGCAGTTCAATGATTGAACCTGACTTCATCTTTTCAGTGTTTTTCACAGTCCAACTGCTGAGTGTAAATGTACAAGTGGGTGTGCAGTAAATACTGTGTCCAGAGGACCTTCATGTCCCATCCTCAGTTACACTATCAAATATGATACTGGACAGGTGAGCACACTTCTGCATAGGAGACTCACTTGGGCCATGAATGGGAATGACCAACACAACTGTACCTGAGAGGAGATCTGAAGTAGACCCAAAGTTACTCCCAAGCTGCCCTGTTGCAAAAGCTGTACGCAAAATTAGCCTTTTTATTTCCACATTTTAAAGTTGTTAGATCTTCAATGTAGTGTGATCTTGATCAAATATGTGCACTTTAGGCAGGTAACTGGTGATCATAGTGATGCGGTTGTAAAAACAACATGAACAATGGATGCGCCAGGGATGTTACTTAATCAGGCTCACACTCTAAATAGAGTCATTTCTGAACACCAAGAGCTAACAGTCATCAGCAACGCTATGTTATTTTTAAGAGTTGTTTTTCTCCCCATAAAACAAAAACAAAGTACTAAAGGTGTAGGAGTTCTGAAGTATCAGCAGGCAGTGCTGGAAATACTCAGCGGGCCAAACAACATTTTAACATTACAGTTTTTTTCCCTCTGCTACTCCACCTTCCACCCCACCCAACCCCTCAATCTTCTTAAGGAGACCTCTTCACAGATGAACTACCAGAGGCAGACCTTTACATTCTGGCAAATATGCTTCATTACTGGAAGGAAGACGAGGTTGACGTCGTGCTAAGCAAACTCTCTCAGAAGTGCAAACCAGGTAATGGGATCTTCTTGCATAAATCTTCTTCGGGAGAAGTTGTCTTGTTGTGTTCTTTTGGGAAGGAAAGGCTTTGCCGCCGTTTGAACGTTTTACAAACCAGTTGACAGTAATATTAACTTTGTACATTACACTTGTCCAATTTCCTTTTTAATTTTAATCAGTGAGGTTGACCAATGCCCATCGACTAAATATCCGCTCCCTCCACCATTGGCACAGTAATTGCTGTGTGTATTGTCTGCAAGATGCACAGCAGCAACGTGCCAAAGTTTATTTGACAGTGCCATATCTACCATCTAAAACATCAGGATCTGCAGGTGCATGGGGATCACCATCCTCACAAGTTCTCTTCCAAGTCACACACCATCCTGACTTGGAAGTGTATTACCTTTCATCATTGTTGGGTTAATATCCAGAACTCCTAACAGAACTATTAATGTACATACAGCACATGAAGCCAGCAGTTCAAAAAAACAACTTGGCTCTTTTTTTTCTTAAGCAGTTTGGGATGAGCAGTAAATGTGAGCCTTTCCACTGAGACCCACATTCAGTGCACATTTTATTTTGAAACAAGCCGGGCTCTTGCAATCCTGCAATGTTCAGTCATGAATGAAGGTGGACAATTAAACAACTTACTGGAGGACAAGACTCCATAAATATTTCCATCCCCAATGATGGAGAAACCCAGTGCATCAATGCCAGAGATAAGACTAAACCTTGACACCATCTAGTGCAAAGCAACCCATTTGAGTTGTACCCCTTTCACAAGCATTCACTCCCTCTACCACTGGCAAACAGTAGCAGCAGTGTGTATTATCTACAAGCTGCACTGCAGGAACTCACCAACGCTCCTTTGGCAATACCTTCCAATCCCACAACCCCTACCATCTAGAAAGACAAAGGCAGTAGCTACTTGGGAACACCATCATCTGGAAGTTCCCCTCCAAGCCATTCACCATTCTCTTTGAAAATAGAAAGGCTGTTCCTTCATTGTCACAAGATCAAAATTTTTCCTCCCTAACAGCACTGTAAATGTACCTACATCATAGCAACTGCAGCAGTTTGAGAAGGCAGCTCACCACCATCTTCTGGTATGGAAGATGGAAGGTGTGGCATGGAAGGTCTGAGTTACGAGGAGAGGTTAGACAAATTGGGGCTGTTTTCCTTAGAAAGACGTAGACTTAGAGGAGATATAATAGAAGTGCACAAGATTACGAGGGATATAGATAGAGTAAACAGGATTAAGCTTTTTCCTAGGATGGACTCAAATAGCACGAGGTGCCACGGGCTTAGAGTGAGGGGCGTAAGGTATAATTTGGATGCTAGAGGGAGTTTTTTCACACAGGGTGGTGGGGGTATGGAATGCGCTGCCAAGTAAAGTAGTGGAGGCAGGTACTCTGGAGATATTTTAGAGATACTTAGATGGGCACATGGACAGAATGGGAATGGAGGGGTATAGAAAACTGATTTAAAATAGGGATCATGAGCCTTGGGAGTCCCTGGGAAGTGTGTAAATAGACGATGATATTGATGTACTTGTTTTTATCCTACAGGTGCTTTGGTCCACCTTGTTGTCTAACAAGGGGCGTACACGCGATGGGTTGTGAGAGGGCTGCTCTTGGATTTTTTTTCGAGAGTATCCTAGTGCTTCACGTCGTTAGTGTACGCTTGACCTGGACCATTTGATGGGCAACACAACAGCTTAGTGACTATTGCTGTGCTGTGCTGATACATGGATTTGGGCCTGTGTCTGTGGGAGTTTGCGCATTCTCCCCGTGCTTGCGTGGGTTTTCTCCGGGTGCTCCGGTTTCCTCCCACATCCCAAAGATGTGCTTTTAGGCTAATTGGCAGAACAAATTCTCCCTAAATTGTCTCAAATTTGGTTTCAATCCATAGATCTATAAACATGGACAGGGATCGCGGGTAGAGGTGGGAACATTGGGGTGGCCGTGCGGGCTCATCGGGCGGAAGGGCCTGTTTCCCGTGCTGTTTTGTTCTTTGTTCTCAAGGGTGATTACGGGTGGATAATAAATATTGGCTGAGCAGATGATGCCCACCTCCCATAAAAATGAATAAATAAATGTAAGCAGAGTGTTTTTGAATGGCAAAAGGTATTTCCACTTGCATTTACTTTGTGGGTGTAAGGTTCAAGATTGTAAAATCTGAGGAGGGATGGAAATAATGGGCAGGATTTTGCATCTCACTCAAGCAAAACGAAAAATTCCTGCCCTAGGCCAACAAAGATTTTCATTGTCAGACCTTCGCCCGCTCCGTTTCCATGGTGGATGAGGTACTACAGTTCCAGCGATAGTATCAGAACCAGCTACAGTGTAGATAACTGTTTCGGAGGAACTTAGAGATGTTTGGTGATTCTGTGCTTTGTAACTGTCAGAGTGCGGTTGGCCTGTTATGAATTCCATTGTTCTATTGGCAGAAGGCTGAAGAACCAGAGGGTAATTTCAGGTGAATTGCAAAAAAGTCAACTGCAACATGACAAAAGATATTTGGACGTGGTTAGATTGTGACTTGCACTGCCTGTGTGGTTGGAGGCAGCTTCAACTGTGGTTTCAAAAGAAAATTGGCCAAGCAGATGTGAAGTCATAGGGAAAAGGACAGAGGAGTGGAACTAATCATGTTGCTGTTGCAGGGAGCCAGCATGGATAAAGGGTCATAGAGACCTATAGCATGGAAGCAGGCTCCTTGGTCCAACTTGTCCATGTCAACAAGGTTTCCCAAAGTAAACTAATCCCATTTGCCTGCATTTGGCCCGTATCTCTCTAAACCTTTCTCATCCATGCCCCTGTCCAAATTATTTTTAAATGTTGTAATTGTACCCACTTCCACCACCTGATGGACCAAATGGCCTCACTTCTGCTCTGCAATCAATCTGTGATTCAAAGTTGTTTCGGAAGTTTCCAATCTGCTGTCTGATGTGTTCTGATGGAAACCCAGAATCTAATCTGAAAAGTGCGGATGTGCTTGATTAAAAATAAAGGTGTCAAAAACGAGAACAGTGAAAATTGGAGACAAAAAAAAATTATCTGACAGTGAATTTGGAAAGGGGAAATGAAAATGAATGGAAAAAATACATAGAGAGGGTGAAAGAAAAGAGAAAAGCACGGAATGAGAGTGAAGGAAATGCAAATTAAATGAAAGTGCTTGGAATGATCGGAATTAATATCATGCTCCTTTTGAAGCAAAATATCTTCTAAATGTACTGAAACATAAACATTTGAAATTCTATGGCACAGATAGTGGCTATTTAGTCCATCATGTTTTTTTGCTGAACAAAAAAGAGCTAACCACCTTTGTCCCACTTGCTTTTAGTCAATAACTTTGTAAGTTTGCATTCCACTTGCTCTTAGTCAATAACCCTGTAAATTTGGCATTCCGAGCTCAAATTGAAGTATATTTTAAATGCAATGATACTTTCCACTTTTGCCATCCATTGAAGCAGTGAGTTCCAGATGCTCGTTTCACCTTGAGTAAAAATATTTTCCCCTGACCGCTCTCTAAAGCTTCTGTTTTTATTTCCTGCTTACTGACCTTCTAGCTAAAGGAAGAAGGATCCTTCCTATCCACTCTGCATATGGCCCTCAATTGTATCAATGCAGTTAACTCCCACTATTCATAACCACCCCCTTCTATCGCAGATATGTTCCCCCCTCCTGCCCGGCGAATGTAGGTGCACAAGTAATCGCGGTTTGCGGACCCACCACTTCACTCATCTGCGAGTTAGAAATTTGCACTTTTCCTACTGTGCGTGTGTGGACGCCACCTGTGTGCAAGTTGCCATTCATGATTTCAAATTTTGCATGAATTCGCAGGAACGGAAGACCTGCGAATAGCGGGAGTTGAATTAAACCAGCCTTCTTCCTCTTTTGTCATAGTTTATCATAGAATTCCTACAGTGTAGAAGAAGGCCATTTGGTTCCATCGAGTTTACACCGACCACAATCCCACCCAGGCCCTATTCCACAACTCCATGTATATACCCTGGTAGTCTCACTGACACTAAAGGGCAATTTAGCATGACCAATCCACCTAACCCGTGCACCTTTGGATTGTGTGAGGAAACTGGAGGAAACCCATGCAGACATGGGGAGAATGTACAGACTCCTCACAGATAGTGAACCAAGTTAGGAATGGAACCTGGGTCCCTGGCACTGTGAGGCAGAAGTGCTAATCACTGTGCCACCCTAATCTATCCAAAGAAAACAACCCAAGCCTATATCCGATCTTCCTTACGACTAAAATTCTCCATCCCTGGCAACAATTGCTGCTTAAAATATAGAAAGTATTTTTTTTTATTTTGCCAATAGCATCTGCTGTTTTTGTGTGCCAATATATTCATTGGAATTGTGATATCATTCAGTCTGTTTATATCCATACCATAAAATATGAGCAAAGGGGATGTGTTTGAACAACCCAATAGCTTCATTGTTACCATTACTGATAAGCTTTTTATTCCAAGTTTTACTTAATAAACCTCTTGATTTTGAGCCCAAACTTCTCAGTTCCCAGTACAGAAACCTAATCACTGTGCTACCTTTTTCTGCTATGTCCTACCCTATGTCTCTGAGTGTTTGCTACACAGATTTAACTTTCGAGGTCCAACACCTGACAAAAAGGTCAGAGAGAGTTCTGCACTACACATAAAGTATCAGGTAAAGAAATCCGGAACTCTCTGGATGACCAAAGAGATGGCTACCAAGATAGAGAAGAAAAAGTATGCTCATGACAGATGTGAGGTAGAAAACGCAAGAAGGTTGAAAATAAAAGCTTCAGAGCGGAGGTGAAAATTCAAATATGAGAAATGAGGACAGAGTATGAAAAGAGACTGGGTTCCAACCTAAAAGGTTTGGGATTCCCTTTTAGGTTGGCATATAAATAGTAAAAAAGTTGGCATATAAATGGTAAAAAGGTGATTAAAAAAAGGAATTAGACCAATTAGGGATTAAAAGGTGGATTTACGTATGGAATAGCTGAGATATTAATTGAATACTTTGCATCTGCCTTTACCATGGGAGAAGATGCTACTCAGCCACAGTGAAAAAGGATGTAATTAGACAGAGGGTGGGTTTAAAACTGAGGAGGCATTGAATTGGCTGCCCGTACTTAAAAAAGTTGATAAAGCACCAGAACGAGATGAGATGCCTCTGAGGATATTAGAACATAGAACATAGAACAATACAGCACAGAACAGGCCCTTCGGCCTTCGATGTTGTGCCAACCAAAATAAAAAGCAACGCCCCTCCAAACTAAACCATTCCCTTCTCTTCCATATACTTATCAATTAACCTCTTAAACGCCACCAAACTTGGCGCATCTACAACAGCTGCAGGCAGGGCATTCCACTCCATAATCACTCTTTGAGTAAAGAACCTACCTCTGATATCCGTCCTATAACTCATACCCCTTAATTTAAAGTTGTGTACCCTCGTGCTAGCTTTCTCCATCCTAGGAAAAAGGCTATCACTGTCCACCCTATCCAAACCTCTAATTATCTTATATGCTTCAATAAGATCACCCCTTAGCCGCCTCCTTTCTAACGAAAACAACCTCAAATCCATCAACCTCTCTTCATAGGACCTGCCCTCCATACCAGGCAACATCCTAGTAAACCTCCTCTGTAACCTCTCCAATGCCTCCACATCTTTCTTATAATGTGGCGACCAGAACTGCACACAATACTCCAAGTGCGGCCGCACTAGAGTTTTGTACAGCTGCAACATGATGCTGCGGCTCCTAAATTCAATCCCCCTACCAATAAAAGCTAAGACTCCATAAGCCGTCTTAACAACTTTATCCACTTGACTGCCTACTTTCAGGGATCTATTGACACATACACCAAGATCCTTCTGTTCCTCAACACTATTAAGAGCCCTACCATTAGCCCTATACTCTACACATTTATTGTTCCTGCCAAAGTGCATTACCTCACACTTTTCCACATTAAACTCCATTTGCCACTCTCGGCCCAGCTCTGCAACTTGTCCAAGTCACTCTGTAAACTATAACACCCCTCTTCACTATCTACCACTCCACCGACTTTAGTGTCATCTGCAAATTTACGGATCCATCCCTCAATACCCTCATCCAGATCATTTATAAAAATTACAAACAGCAGGGGCCCCAAAACAGACCCCTGAGGCACACCACTCGTCACCGAACTCCACGATGAAAATCTCCCATCAACCACCACCCTCTGTCTTCTATATTGAGGGAAATGAGGGAGGAAATTGCAGAGGCACTGGCCTGATTTGATTTGATTTGAATTATTATTATCAGATGTATTAATATGCAGTGAAAAGTATTTTTTCTTACGCACTACACAGACAAAGCATACCGTTCCTCGAGAAAGAAAGGAGAGGGTGCAAAATGTAGTGTTACCGTCATAGGTAGGATGTAGAGAAAGAGAATTGTGTTATAGAATACAGTTTTAAAAGCATGGAATGAGAGTAAAATATAGAACTAGAGGGTACACTGAGTATAGCTTGCAAGAAGTCGCCATGCGGCAGTGCCATCTAGTCTGAAATTGTAATTTCCCTTCTCAGCCTTTTGACTAAGATGAAGTGTTGGGTCAAGCCCAGAACGGGGTGCAATGCCTTCACTTGTCAGCTTGGATCTTGTTTGCTTTGCTTATAGAGGCTTTGAATTGGATTCAATTGGATTTTAGTTTTTGGAGCAACAAAGTGATGGATTCCAGCTTGCCCTGTCCACTCTGCACTTTGCACTTCTAAGAAGGGAGTAAAAATGTTTTTAAAAAAGATCATTTTTCAGCCTTCTTTAAACTCAGGAAGGGTGTCAGAGGACTGAAGAATTGCAAATGTTCCACCCTTGTTCAGAAATAAGTGTACAGCTAAGCCCATCAACTACAGACCAATCAGTTTTAACCTAGTGGTGCGAAAACTTCTTGGAACAATTATTTGGTTTAAAATTAATAGTCACTTTGATAAATGTAGATTAATTAAGGAAATCAGCATGGATGTACTAAGAGACAATTGTGTTTAACTGATTTGTTGGAGACTTTTGATGAAGTTACAGAAAATGAGGGTAACGTTATTAATGTGGTATACATGGACTTCCAAAAGGCATTTGACATAGTGCCGCACCACGGATTTATTTTCTTTTTATTCATTCATGGGACATGGGCCTCGCTGACTAGGCCAACATTTATTGCTCATGCCTAGTTGCCCAAGGGAAGTTGAGATTCACCTACGTTTTGAGTAAAATTATATGATGCTATCAACTGGGATATGAAATTGGCTGAATGACAGAAAACAGAGAGTACTGGTTAATAGTTGTTTTTTCTGGCTGGAGGATGGTTTGTAGTGAAATTCCCCAGGGATCAGCATTGGGAAACTTTCTTTTCCTGATGTATATTAATGACCTAAACTTGATTCAAAATTTACAGATGACAGGGAACTTGGACGTAATGTGAACTGTGAGGACGATAGTGCAAAACTTCAAAGAAACATAGACAATTTGATGGAATGAGTAGACGAGTGGCAGATGACATTTGATGTGGGGAAATGTGAAGTGATTGCCTTTGGTAGGAAGAATATGAAAAAACAGTATAAAACAAAGAGTACAACCCCAAAGATGGATAGACCACGCAATACTACCCCTTATTGCCAGGCAGATCAGCACGGTAAATATATGAGATTTCAAGGATAGAGCCTGGCTGGGATTGTTATCAATGCAAATCTGATGGGTTGACTGACTCCATCTGTATTGTAGGGACTCTATAAAAGTAAGTGCAGGAGCACAGGACTCTGGGTGTATGTGTGCTGAAGCCATTGAAGGTGGCAGGGCAAATTGAGAGAGTGCTTAATAAAGCATGCATTATCCTAGGATTTATTACACGGTACATGAGTGCAAGGGCAAAAGATTATGTTGAATTTGTATAAGATCGACCTCAACTGCAATATTTTGTTCTGTTCTTATCGCTGTACTTTGCTATTTAAATTGTTCCGAAACATTTCTGATCGATGTAAATTGTTCTGAACTTTTACTGATCGATTAAACTGTTCTGGATATCTTTAGGATGCGGCCTATTACTTGCTGAGCTGGTGCTGTACAACCGAAAGACCAAATCCAACAGAGCAGTGCTGCAATCCCTTAGCATTTTTTTACAAAGCATGGGGAGAGAGAGAAGTGGCTCAGAGTATAGGAAGCTCTTACACAAACACGGCTTCGCAAAGGTACAGATCAAGCCCACAGAAACACTTCTGGATGCCATATTGTGTATCAAGCAATAATTCTTTCATTGCAATTTACTAATGAATAATGGCCTTTTTCTTAAATGAAGAACCAAATTGTTAACTTGTTAACAAATGAACACTTGATTCTATTGAAGATGGGCATTGATGTCAGTTACAATCATGGCAACATTAGTTTCTGTAAAATAAATTTGATATTAAATGACTGCTGGGTGTTTTTCTTAATTGCAGACTTGAATCATATACATAATCTATTGCATATGAAACTTGAATGTCATTTTCTTCTCTGAAGAAGATGTCTATAAATCATTGCTATCACTTTTAATGTCCACAAAATCCCCACAATACAGAAGGAAGCTATTCAGCCTATCGAGTCTGAACTGACAAGAATCTCACCCACAACCTATCCCCGTAAACTTACATATTTATCTTGCTAATCCCTTTGACACCAAGTGTCAGTTTTAGCATCGGTGATCAAACTAACCCACACGTCTTTTGGACTGAGGGGGAAAACCGGAGCATTTGAATGAAACCCACACAGACATGCAGAAAATGTGCAAACTCCAAAAAGACAGTGCTCCAAGCCAGGAGTTCTCTGGCACCATGAGGCAGCAGTGGTAACCACTGTGCCACCGTGCCAGCCCACATGGAATTGTAGAGTTTTCCATCATAGATTTGGTAGATCTGATGAACAATCATCCAGACATGAAATGTTAGCTCTATTCTCTCTCCACAGATCCTCTCAGACCTGCTGAGATTTTCCAACATTTTCTGTTTCTGTTGTATAACTTTGGTAGGGTTTGATTGACTTGATTGTTTGCTCATTTGTCTCTGAATCATTTGTGACTCGAATCCCATGCTGGAGTGTGTAAATGAGGTTGTGATTGCCTTGAGTGAGTGCATCAAGATGCCTGTCTACAGTTCAGATGGACAGGCCAGTACAGTACAACTCATCTGGGTCACTAATGCCCTTTAGGGAAGGACATCTGTGTCCTTACCTGGTCTGATATACGTGCAATTCCAGATCCACAGCAATATGGTTGACTCTCAACTGCCCTCTGAACAAGTGCAACTAGGAATGAGTAATGAATGCTGACCAGCCATTGATGCCCATGTCCCACGAATGAATAAAAAAAACTTGTAGATATCAATTATCCTCTCCATGTCCAGGACCTTTAGTATTTGATGAATTCTGTCATGGTAGGATGGTTCCCTATGCTCTAGTTGTTAACAGTATTTCTTCCCTATGTTATCTTGGACCATTCGGTTGATTGGAGAGAAGCCTCACATTGTTTTCCAGTCTGTGATGGTTGACACTGCAAATTTCTGCCTGAGAATAAATAGCATATAGTTTTTGCCCTTGGACACTTACTCACAGCTAGCAATGTGTATAATCTTTCTGCTAAATTGAAATGTTTAACCCTAACAGCAAACTAGTCTGGTCTGCAAAGCATAGACTACAAGTTGAAGATATTAAAATCGCTGGCTCCAGTGCGCCCCTCGTTATTGAGCTCAATGCAGTTTACGCCCGTTTTAAGCAAGAGGTCATTGAGAGCATGCCCTCCATCCTGGAAGTCCTGTATCTGGGGGTTACCATTGCAGATGCCAGAGCAGCTTTCTTGAAGGTCAACCCATGGAAAGTGATTGGCCTGAATGGGATAGCCAAACGAGCACTCAGATCCTGTATGGATCTGCTGGTGGGAGTATTCGCAGATATCTTCAACCTCTCTTTACAAGAATCTGAAGTCCCTATCTGGTTCAAGAAGACGACCATCATCCCAATACCTAAGAAAAACCAAGCAGCATACCTTAATGACTATCAGCTGATGGCTCTAAAGACTATTCATGAAGTGCTTGAAAGACTATTCATGACACGAATCAATTTTAGCCTCCCGGACTACCTGGATCCACTACAGTTTGCCTATTGCTGCAATAGATCCACAGCAGACACCATCTCCGTGGCCCTGCACTCAACCCAGCAACACCTAGATATCAAGAACACCTATGTCAGACTCCTATTTATTGACTACTGCTCAGCCTTCGACACTGTTATTCCTACAAAGCTCATCTCCAAACTCCATGGCCTGGCCCTCAGCACTTCCCTCTGCGACTAGATCCTGAACTTCCGAGCTCTCAGACCACTATCAGTAAGGGTAGGCAACAATACCTCCTCCATGATCATCCTCAAGGTTGTGTCCTCAGCCCTCTACTATACTCTGCATACACCTATAATTGTGGCCAAATTCCCCTCCAATTCGATTTTCAAGTTTACTGACAACACTCCTGTAGTGGGTAAGATCTCAAACAATGATGAGACAAGAGTACAGGAATAAGACAGAGAACCTGGTGGACAACAATAATCTCTCCTTCAATGTCAACAAAACAGAAGAGTAGTGGAGAACATGTCCCTGTCTACATCAATGGGAATGAAGGATAAACAGTTGAGAGTGTCAGGTTTTTAAGTGTTCAGATCACCAACGTCCTGTCCTGATTGCCCCATGCCAGTGTATAATTAAGAAAGCTTACCAACACATCTACTTTCTCAGAAAATGAAGAAAATTTGGCATGTCCACGACATCTCTCACCAACTTTTACAGATGCACCATAGAAAGCATTCTTTCTGGTTGTATCAGAGCTTGATATGGCTCCTGCTCTGCCCAAGATTGCAAGGAACTACAAAAGGTTGTGAATATAGCCCAATCCATCATGCAAACCAACCTTCCATCCATTGACTCTCCACTTACCAATGTCTCGGCAAAGCAGCCAGCATAATTAAGAACCCATGCACCTTCTCCCACCTTCCCACCTCCCCCACCTTCCACCAGGAATAAAGTACAAAAAAACGTGTATAACAACTGACTCAAGAACAGCTTCTTCCCTGCTGCTGTCAGACTTTTGAATGTATTTATCTTGCATTAGATTGATCTTTCGCTACACCCTAGCTATGACTATAACACTGCTTTCTGCACTCTTTCCTTCTCTATGAACTCTGCTTAGAATGCATGATGAGCAAGAAACAATACTTTTCACTATACTTACATGTGACAATAATAAATCAAATCAAATCAAAAGCCCCCCTTCACTGACTTTCTTGCTTTATAACAGTAACTACACATTGAGAATTCTTTAAGACATCTGGTGGTCATGCAAAGAACTTTAGAAATAAAAGACTGCATTTCTTTTCATGAATATCAAAAATCCTCATTTAAATTGGAAGAGACGCAATGGTATACGTAATGGCTAAACTGTCTTATAAAATATGAAGGTTTTTAGTTGAATATGCCAATCACCTGATGAAGGAGCAGCACTCTGAAAGCTTGTGATACCATATAAAGCTATTGGACTTTAACCTGGTGCTGTGAGACTTCTCACTGTTCCATTCAAGTCCAATGCCAGTATCTCCACATCGTAGTTAAATATATGCAGCAAATATAAAAGCTGGAATTTCAGTGCTGCCAGCATGAAGATGATATGGAAAAATTTTAGGTAGTTTCCTATTCAGACATGTGTAGTGAAGGTAGAGATTCACTTCAAGCTGTTTCTTTGAAAACTCCAGGGTGCCTAATTTAACAAATTCCAATTAATTCGATATTTCTTTTTCTCAAATCCTCTCTGCTTCTTTCAGAAAGTGAAATTAGCACTGTATCTGCAAACATAGAATCCTACAATGCAGAAGGAGACCATTTGGCCCATCAAATCTGCACCATCCACGATCCCACCCAAACTCTATCCCAATGACCCCATGCATTTACCCTAGCTAATCCCCCGACTCGAGGCAATTTAGCATGTCCAGTCCAAATAACTCTTTGGTCTGTGGAGGAAACCGGAGCACCCAGAGGAAACATACTCAGACACGGAGAGAACATGCAAACTCCACACAGGCAGTGACCCAAGCTGGGAATTGAACCTGGGTCTCTGACACTATGAGGTAATATAGTGACACTGCTAACCACAATGCCATTAATTTAATCGGATACGCTGAGGGCGGATTTGACATGGTCAATGCACCCAATTAGCACGTCTTTCAGACTGTGGAGGAAACCAGGGCGCCCAGAAGAAACTCATGCAGATACAGGGAGAACATGCAGACTCCACACAGAGAATGACCCAAGCCAGGGATCGAACCTACGTCCCTGGTGCTGTGAGGCAACAGTGCTAACCACTGTGTTACTGTGCAGCCCCTTATGGCAAGGAGGTGCAAAGACACTGCAAGTCTCTACACAGATGCTGTTGCCTTATTTCTAGCATTTTCTGTTTTTTAGTCAACATCCAACTATGTTAGCAACTGCAGAAGTAGAATATTGTGCAGAGTGCACAATGCCAGCTGTACAAACATCTGATGATGCAAGCTTCTGGTAAATTGTACTTGGTAAGAAGTCTGACAACACCAGTTTTAAATCTAACCGATTTATTTGATAGTAAACTTTCAAGATTTCGGCTTTATGGCCTTCGTCAGGCGAATGAGGTGTTCAGGCCTCCAATAGCACCCATATCAACACAGACAGTTTACAAATTACTGATTAGAATTGTACATGAACAGAATTGGGATTTGTAGTTGCATTGTTTGTAAATGTATCTATATTGTGCCAGTAATGATAGCCTTGGGTAAGTACAAGGGAGGGGCTGCAGCGAGGAGTAAAAGATTCAAACAGCACATCATTTGTCATAAGTCACATCATGCATTATTTAATATTTGCCTTGAAGTGGGATGTCTGTTTAAATCAAATTATTTTTGATTACATTTAGGAGTGAGGTTTTGAAACAAGAATAAGTTTACAGAATATCCAGACCTCTCCAGAAAATGCAGGGTGGAGCGGGTGAATAATGGATATGTGATTTTGGAATTCAGTTATGGGGTTGCACAACGGTTAACACTGCTGCCTCACAGCTCCAGAAGCCTGGGTTCGATTTCCAGCTTGGGTCACTGTCTTGGGTCCACTTGGGTCACTTGTGTCACGTGGAATTTGCATGTTCTCCCCATGTCTGTGTGGATTTCCTCTGGGCATTCTAGTTTCCTCCCACACTCCAAATATGTGCGTGTTAGGTGCATTAGCCATGCTAAATTGTTCCTTAGCGTCCTGGGATGCATAGGTCAGATAGATTAACAGAGTAAATATGTGGGGTGATGGAATAGGTCCTAGCTGGGATTGTGGTTGGTACCGACTCGGTGGGCTGAATGGCTTCCTTTTGCACTATAGGGTTTCTATGAACCTATGATGCCAAAGAAAGGAAAATTCTCTGATAGAGTGATAATGCTAAAGTTAAAGTTAAAGTTTATTTATTAGTCATAAGTAGGCTTACATTAACACTGCAATGAAGTTATCGTGAAAATCTCCCAGCCGCCACACTCTGGCGCCTGTTTGGATATACAGAGGATGAATTCAGCATGGCCAATGCATCTAATCAGCATGTCTTTGGATAGTGGGAAGAAACAGGAGCACCTGGAGGAAACCCAAGCAGACATGGGGACAATGTGCAGACTCCACACAGATAGTGACCCAAGCCAGGAATTGAAACCGGATTCCTGGCTCTCTGAGGAAACAGTGCTAACCACTGTGCCACCGTGCCGCCCCAAATGTAGCAAGGCCTTAACAGGAATATTAAAAGAAACAAGTAACAAAGGATAGTTGTTTTGTTTTTGCCTCCCCCAGTTTCTTCACCATTCCTCGTTTCGTTCCTGGAAGAAAATTCACAAGGAATGGGCGATATTTTTAGAGAACTTCAAAAGGAACTGTGTTAGCCTGGCAACTGCCAATGTTCACAGAGGCAGAATGAAGCTAATGGGTTCATTTTCAAGCCTGAGGGCTCATATACACAAGAGCCGGATATTAGCAAGTTGATTACTGCCGACGGTTTGTGTTCAAAGCTTTGTATTCTTAATTTGCATATCTGCGTTGCTACTGAGCCACCAGCTGCTCTTTATTTTAATGATCTCAAAATGCCCCTTTCACAGGGCAACGGGCAAGTTGTGCATATCTTCCTGTGTCCCCACCATTTACACTGATAATCGCCTTCATGAATTTGCTCTTTGAAGTTGAGATGACTTTGTCATGCCATTAAATGCATTCTTTCTGCTCATTGGGTGGCACGGTGGTTCACACTGCTGTTTCACAGCACCAGAGACCAGGGTTTGTTTGCTGTCTTTGGTCACTGTCTGCGCAGAGTCTGCACATTCTCCCTGTGTCTGCATGGGTTTCCTCCGAGTGCTCCTGCTTACTCCCATTGTCCAAAGACATGCTGGTTAGATGCATTGGCCATGCTAAATTCTCTCTCAGTTGTACCTGAACAGGCACTGGAGTGTGACAACTGGGAGATTTTCACAGTAACTTCATTGCAGTGTTAATGTAAGCCTACTTGTGACACTAATAAATAAACTTTAAACAATTATGGACAAGATTGCAAAACGAGAGCAGAATTTCACTGTTCCATGCATCACGGGAATCATAGCGGGTAGGACACGGACCATTGCGAAGGTCTGTGGAGATGAGGTGGGATTTTCCGGTCTCGGTGCCAGCATGGCTGGAAAATCCAGTCCTCCTGAGTCTTTTCATTCCACTGAAGTCTGTATTAGTTTCTGCCTTGTTAGTCTCCTTACTGCAGATAGTTCCACAAAAAGGATGTATTTCTGAAACCAATAACATTGTTAAATCTTTTATTTTGTTTCATTTCTTGTCACATACATTAGTATACAGTGAAAAGTATTATATGGCATACTGTTTGTAGAGGAGGAAAGGACAGAGTGCAGAATGCAGTGTTAAGTCATAGCTAGGGTGTAGCGAAAGATCAACTTAATACAAGATAAGTTAGACCTAACCCTGAGCTCTCCCCTTTCATGTATTTCTCATCCATTTTCCACCAACCCTCTCTGAGATTACCTCCTCCATGAGAACTACCCTTGATCCAATCCTATTAAGTTGATGACCACCCAACATTCCCTCCCAGCCTCCATTTTAGCTGGCATTGTCACTGGTTTTCTCTCTCTTCAGATCTTGTCTCTCAAATCTTCTCAGATGAACTTCTGAGTTCACACCCATTTCATTCCCAACTCAGCCATTTCTACCTCTGTGTCTTCACCCGATTGCTACATCTGCTCATCTGCTGTCGCTCCATGTTTTCATTACATCCAGACATGACAATTCCAATGCAACCCTCAATCTCTCCTCTCTATTTCACTACAGCTTGACACAATAGTTAAGAAAGCCCACCAAAATCTCAACTTGCTCTGAAGATTAAGGAAATTTTGCACGTTGGCCAAGACTCTCATCAACTTTTACAGATGCACATTAGAAAGCATTCTTTCCGATTGTATCACAGTTTGGTTTGGCTCTTGGTCTGCCCAAGACCTCAGGAAATTGCAAAAGATTGTGAATGTAAGCCAATCTATTGTGCAAACCAGGCTCTTATCTATTGACTCTGGCTACAATTGCCACTGCCTCAGCAAAGCAGCCAAAATAATTAAAGACCCCACGCACCCCGGACATTCTCTCTTCCATCTTCTTCCATCGGGGAAAACACACAAATGTCTGAGATCTGTACCAACCGACTCAAAAACAGCTTCCCCGCTGCTATCAGACTTTTGAATAGACCTACCTTGTATTAAGTTGATCTTTCTCTACACCCTAGCGATGACAGTAACACTACATTCTGCACTCTCTTGTTTCCTTCTTTATGAACAGTATGCCCTTTCTGTAAAGCACGCAAGCAATAATATTTTTTGCCGTATGCTACTACATGTGAAAATAATAAATCAAACCAAATCAAATTCATTACACTGTTAATGTAAGCCCACTTGTGACAATAATAAATAAACTTCAAATTAAATAAACTTTAAAACTCCAAACGTCTGTTGTCTGTGACTTAAATCCCAGAAACTCTCATTCCTCTTCAGTCCTGTGCTATTTTTATTCATTCGTGGGACATTGGCGAAGCCAGCTGGCCAGTATTTGTTGCTTATCCCTAGTTGTCCTTGGAGAACAGTTGAGAGTCAACCACATTGCTGTGACTCTGGAGTCACAGGTAGGCCAGACCAGATAAGGACGGCAGATTTCCTTCCCTAATGGACATCAGTGAATCAGGTGGAGTTCTCCAACAATTGACAACGGTTTCATGGTCATCAGTAGATTTTTACTTGCAGATATTTTTAATTGAATTCAAATTCCACCATCTGCCATGGCGGGATTCGAATCCAGGTCACCAGAACAATAGCTGAGTTTCTGGATTAATAGTCTAGCGATAATACCACTAGGCTTCCTGGGGAAGCAATATCTTGATGTTATAATCTGATCCTTTCGGGGCTCATGATTGTATAAGAACTCAGAGCAGGGGTTGGCAGTTCAGCCCCTCGAACTGGATCCACCATTCAACACAAACATGGCCAATCTCATCCTAGCCTCGACTTCACTTCCCTGCCCATTCACCATAACCCTTCAAGCTCGTGCCTTGGGACATTTCATTAGGCTAAAGACTCAGAGATGTACAGCACGGAAACAGGCCCTTTGGTCCAACTCATCCATGCCAACCAGGTTTTCGAACTGGTCCCATTTGGCATCTGGCCCATATCCCTCTAAAGCTTTACTATCCCCGTACCTGTCCAAATGTCTTTGCCTCTATCATCTCCTCTGGCAGCTCATACCATAGATGCACTAATCTCTGTGTGGAAAAGTTGCCCCTCAGGTCCCTTTCAAATCTTTCCCCTCTCACCTCAAACCAATGCCCCCTAGTTTTGGACATCCCTCCCCTGGGGAAAAAACCTTGGCTATTCGCCTCATCTATGCCCCTCATGATTTTATAAACACCTATAAGATCACCTCTCATTCCCTCTATGCTCCTGGGAAAATAAGTCCCAGCCTTTGCAGCTCTCCTTATAATTTAAACCAACCAGTCCCACTAACATTGGAACATAGAACATTACAGCACAGTACAGGCCCTTCGGCCCTCAATGTTGAGCTGACCAGTGGAACAAACGTAATGACCCTCCAATCTAATCTATTCCAATATTATCTATATGCCTGTCCACTGACCATTTGAACGCCCTTAAAGTTGGTGAGTCTACAACTGCTGCAGGCAGGGCATTCCACGCCCTTACTACCCTCTGAGTAAAGAACATTCTTATAAATCTCGTAAAGGCTCAATATAAATACAAGTTGAATTGAATTTATTATTGTCATATGTTGTTTCTTGCGTGCAATAAAGACAAAGCATAGAGAAGAAAAGGAGTGCAGAATGTAATGTTACAGTCATAGCTAGGGTGTAGAGAAACATCAACTTAATGCAAGCCAAGTCCATTCAAAGGTCTGACAATAGCGGCAGGGAAGAAGTTGTTCTTAAGTCAGTTGGTACATGACCTCAGATTTTTGTATTATTTCCCAAAGGGAGAAGTGGAAGAGAAAATGTCTAGGGAGTGTGGGGTCTTTAATTATGCTGACTGCTTTTCCAAGGCAGCTGGAAGTGTAAACGGAGACAATGGATAGATGGTCAAGTTGTGTTGTTCTCAGGGGTGATTATTGACAGGAATGCATGCTGGCTTAGCCAGTGATATTCACATTTTGCTAAATAATTTTTTTTTACAAAGATGGAATTTTCCATGATAAAATCCTGACCAAATTCCATATTGAGGTCTAAAATATAGAGTAAGAAGTATTAAAAAGCCAACCGCAAAGATGTCCTGTGGTATTTTTCCCAGGGTTAAATTTTTATAGTAAAATTAGTTATGCAAATAAGTGGTTTCAAAACAGCAACGCTTTCATGATGAACAACAGAGAGCATTCCCACGACATAAATGACGGGATGAGGGTGGGGGTGAGGGAGGAGAGAAGATTGCCGAGAAGTAAGCAACTTTGGATACGCAAGTCGGTGAAATGATTAAACTGAGGCAAAGTGCTCTTCCTGGCCCACCAGCAGTGCTGTAATCAGCCAAACCTCTGAGCTTGTCTTTACCCCCAATGACCTAAGACAATCTGTGCTATTATAGGGCACCACCCATGTGCAAGTTACTGCTCATTTTAGTTTTTTTTCAGAATTGCAAATATTCCTATTTTTTAATCTCAATTTCTTTGGTTATTCAATTAGAAACATAGGAACATGGAAACTAGAAGCCATTCGGCCCTTCGAGCCTGCTCCGGCCATTTGTTTTGCTCATGGCTGAACATCGAATTCAATATTCCGATTCCCTCCTTCCTCCCATATCCCTTGATCCCTTGAGCCCCAAGAGCGATATCTAACTTCTTCTTGAAATCAGACAAAGTTTGGGCCTCAACTATATTCTAAGATAGTGAATTCCACACACTCACTACTCTTCGGGTGAAGAAATGACTGTTCACCTCTATTCTAAAAGGTTTACCCTTATCCTCAAACCTACCCCTAGTTCTGGACTCTTCCACCATTGGAAACATTCTTTTTGAATTTACCCTGTCTAACCCTATTAAAATTTTATAAGTTTCTATGAGGTCCCTCGCAATTCTAAATTCCAGTGAATATAATTCTAACCAACTGATTGATTCATGATTTGGTTCAGTTTGCAAAATGGTCTTGTACAGTTCAGTTCATTTAAATGAAGAGGTGTACAGGAGACGTTCTTACAAGTGATGTTGTACACGTCAGTTGTGGTTTATGAGTAAACTTGAAGTACTCGTGTTCCCAGATGACCATAGACTGCTGTCTCCTTTGCACATCTTCCCGTGTCTGGTGGGTTTCCTCCGGGTGCTCCGGTTTCCTCCCACAAAAAACACGCTGGTCAGATTGAATGGCCATGCTAAATTGCCCCTTCATGTTAGGGAGGATTAGCAGGGTTAATACTTGGCATTATGGAGGGGTAGGGCTCGGGGTGAGATTGTTGTCAGTGTCGGCTCGATGGGCCGAATGGCCTCCTACACTGTAGGGATCCTATGATTCTAAAATAGCTGTGGGTGTCACAGACACACACAGCGTGGGGTCAAGACCAAGAGTTTTCATGGTGTCAGAGCCCCCAGAATAAATACCCGGTCTTAGGAAAGCGAGTTCTTTAACTTTTCAAGATTGGATTAATTTTCAGTGCAATTTAAAATGAGAATGTAAGTGCTTCATTCCAGTTCGCCTGCTGCGGTGGTACTCAAATAACGAGAACAAGGTGGGTGAGAAGTTAAAGCAATGGAATGTTAGTCTCTGCTGTTTTTTGGGTGTATCGCTGTTGCAAAAGTTTGGCACAGAAATGACAAATTGGGTAACTTCCAATCTGCTGTAACCATTCTGTTTTTCTGTCAAGTTGGAAAAAAAAGCTATGAGGTCAAAAATTGAGCAACTTCTGCGATTGGTGACACGGAACCAGTGTCAAAACTTTTTTTAACATCTCATTAAATGATCGCAGACCCGCCGCATGTCAATTAATTGTCAAAACATACGCAAAATGGCCAATGATATTCTATCAATGTCATTCACCTCGCTCAGGAGATAAGTGCAGCATTTTGCAAAGAATTCACTTTGTTCCGAGCGAGATTAGTTTCCAAAAAAGGTTAAGAACTGGAAAACAGCCAATGTCATCACATTGTTCAAATAAAAACATCTGGCTCACTCACTCAGATTTCATCTCCATTAACCCTTTTCTAACTCCACTGACAACATTTTTTTAAGAAGAATTGTGAATGAAATAACTTCCACCTTGCTGGGTTCAAACATGTTCAGTTTAAATTTGATATTTCGTCCTCTGCCTTCCTGCCCTCCCGCTGGCGCTGTGAGGTGGCAGTGCTAACCACCTTGTCACTGTGCCACCTATCCCGTCTCATCTGAAAGACAATGCAGAGAATCGAAAAAGTAATTCCATCCCCAGTCCGTGCCAACACTTTGAATTCAAATGTGAGGCTAGGACCAATGGATTTGGATAGTGCAGAGATCTATCGAAACAAGGCTGATCCCAAATCTCATTTGGGACCAGGACTATGAGAATAGAACTTGATTTTGTTTTGATTTGATTTGATTTATTGTTGTCACATAGAACATAGAACATAGAACACTACAGCACAAACAGGCCCTTCGGCCCACAAGTTGTGCCGAACACATCAAAACCTACCCAGCCATAGACCTATCTATAACCCCCAATCCCATTGGATCCCATATACTCATCCAGAAGTCTTTTAAAAGACCCCAGCGAGTTCGCCTCGACCACCACCGACGGCAGCCGATTCCATTCACTCACCACCCTCTGAGTGAAAAACTTTCCCCTAGCATCCCCTCTGTACTTGCTTCCCTGCACCTTAAATCTGTGCCCTCTCGTCGCGACCATTTCAGCCCTGGGAAATAGTCTCTGAGAGTCCACCCTATCTATTCCTCTCAACATCTTGTAAATCTCTATCAGGTCGCCTCTCAACCTTCGTCTCTCCAGGGAGAACAGTCCCAGCTCCCTCAACCTGTCTTCATAAGGCATGCCTCCCAATCCAGGCAACATCCTTGTAAATCTCCTCTGCACCCTTTCAATAGCTTCCACGTCCTTCCTATAGTGAGGCGACCAGAACTGCGCACAGTACTCCAAGTGTGGTCTGACAAGGGTCCTATAAAGCTGCAGCATTACCTCCTGACTCCTGAACTCAATCCCTCGATGAATGAAGGCCAGTACACCGTAAGCTTTCTTAACCACATCCTCCACCTGGGAGGCCGATTTGAGAGTCTTATGGACCCGGACCCCAAGATCCCTCTGCTCTTCCACACAGCTAAGACTCCTACCTTTGATAGTGTACTCATTCATCCCGTTGGATCTGCCAAAATGGACCACAACACATTTATCCGCGTTGAAGTCCATCTGCCACTTCTCCGCCCAGTCTTGCATCCTGTCGATGTCATGCTGCAACTTCTGACATCCCTCCAGACCATCCACAACACCACCGACCTTCGTGTCATTGGTGAACTTACTCACCCATCCCTCCACTTCCTCATCCAGGTCATTTATGAAAATGACAAACAGCAAGGGTCCTAGAACAGATCCCTGGGGCACTCCACTGGTGACCGATGTCACCATCTGTATACATGTATTGGTATACAGTGAAAAGTATTGTTTCTTGTGCTATACAGACAAAGCATATCCTTCATAGAGAAAGAAACGAGAGAGTGCAGAATGTAGTATGACAGTGATAGCTAGGATGTGAAGAAAGAGCAACTTAATGCAAGATAAGTCCATTCAAAAGTCTGAGGGCAGCAGGGAAGAAGCGGTTCTTGAGTCAGTTGATAGGTGACCTCAGACTTTGTATCTTTTCTCTAATGGAAGAAGGTGGAAGAGAGAATGTCCAGAGTCCTTAATTATGCTAGCTGCTTTTCTAAAGCAGAGTCAATGGATGGGAGGCTGGTTTGAGAGATGGACTGGGCTACATTCACGATCTTTTGTAGTTCCTTGTGGTCTTGGGCAGAGCAGGAGCTATACCAAGTTGAGATACAAGCAGGAAGAATGCTTTCTATGATGCAACTGTGAAAAGGAGAAGTTTGTGTTTTTGAGCCTTGAAAGGTGGGGATATATTCAGATGCCAAAGTTGTCAAAAGAGTGAAAGAAGTAAGGACGGGATTTTCTGATCACACCCACCAGTGCGATCTTCCTGTCCTGCCAAAGTTTTGGCTGGCTCACTATATTTGCCGCAGTAAGGTTAGCTAATCCCACTTTAAATCTGGAAATTAAATTTCAAGTGTGGCAAGAAGACAAGGGTATAAAGTAGCAAATTTGAAACAGGGATGGGGAAAAACTACTGCTCTCAAAGGGCTGTGAACCTGTGAAATTCACTACCACAGGGGGCAATGCATGCCAGATATTGATTAAATTTTTAAAACAAGGACACAGACAGATTTTTAATTAATAGCCATGGAATAGGATCAGAGAATCCTAGAATCCCTATTGGCCATATGGCCCATTAAACCTGCACCAACAACAATCCCTTCCAGGCTCTATCCTTCTAACCCCATGTATTTACCCATTATCTCTGAAACTCTGGGGCAATCTTAGCATGGCCAATCAAACTTACCCATTCATGTTTGGACTGTGAGAAGAAACCAGAGTACCCAAAGGAAAGGCACACAGAAGCAAGCAGAACGAGCAATTTCCAGACAGAGAGTCACTCAAGGTCGGGACCCAGGTCCTTGGAGCTGTGAGGCAGCAGTGCTAACCACTGTGCCACCATGGCACCCAAATGGATTGGAAGGTTATGGAAAACGGACTGGAAAGTGGATTTGAGGTCAAGACAAGCTCAGCCGCGATTGTATTGAAGGGCGGAGCAGATTCAGGCTGCTGAATTAACGATGGAGAGAGTGGAAATGAAAGCAAATTTATGGAGATTCCACTGCCTATGTGTTCCCCTCCAACCTGTAAACCATCCTGACTTGGAACTACATCAGCGTTCCATCACATTTGCTGAGTCAAAATCCTGGGACTCTCTCCCTGTGGAAGCACTATGGGTGTTTCTGCACTATATACCACCCAGCAGTTCAAGTAGATAGTTCATTACCAGCCATTACAGAGGAATTAGGGATGGGCAACAAAAGCCAATCTTGACAGTAATGCTGATATCTCAGGGACGGCTGCATGTTGAAGCAGTTTGCGTTAAGGTGAGAAATATTAAAGGCAAGAAGTCACTTGTGGAAGTGGTGTACAGCCCCTTAATTGTAACTAGACAGTAGGACAGAATATAAAAGAATAGAAGATAGGAGCATGAGACGACCATTCAGCCTCCAAGCCTGCCTCGCTATTCTACACAATCACCACTGATTGTCTAACTCAATAGCCTAATGCTGTTTTCTCCTCATAACCATTGATTCCATTCACCCCAAGTGTTATAACTAGCCATCTCTTGAATATATTGGCATTGTATTGTGCAGTGAGATAGTATTAGTTAGGGCAGCATAATGGTACAATAGTTAGCATTGTTGCCTCACAGCACAAGGGACCTGAATTCGATTCCCAGCTTGGGTCACCATCTGTGCGGAGTCTGCACATTCTCCTTGTGTCTGCATGGATTTCCTCTGGGTGCTCTGGTTTCCTCCCAAAATCCAAAAGATATGCTGATTAGGTGCATCGTTCATACTAATTTCTCCCTCAGTGCATGCAAATAGGCGCCTGAGTGCGGGGACTGGGGGATTTTCACTGTAACTTCATTGCAGTGTTAATTTAAACCTACTTCTGACACAAATAAATAAACCTACATTTAATAACTTCACGTGAAAGCACCCCTAGATAGTAGCAATCATTGAATTTTACATTTAATTTCTGGGAAAGGAGAGTGCGTCTAAGAATAGTATTTTTAAACTTAAATAGGGGCAATTATGAGGTTATGAAAGCAGACCAATTTAAAAAGAACTGGCAAATGTGGTTAAGGAATGGATCAACAGATATTCAATGACAGACATTTAAAAGCATATTTCATAATACACAGAATAAATACATTCCATTGAGAAAGGAAAACCAAAGTGGGGGACCTTTCATTTACAGTTAATTAAAAAAAGTTAAAGGTGTTATTAAATTTAAAGCAAAAGCAAATATTTGTGCAAAGACAAATAACAGTTTGGAAAATTAGAAAGAATATAAAGAATATCAAAGTATGTGGATCTACACCTTAAGTGCTGTAAATTGCAGAGTTTATAGACCAGTTGCAAGGAAATGATGGCTTAGTAGTATTACCGCTAAAGTATTCATCCAAAAGTTCAGCTAATGTTTCGGTGACCCGGGTTTGAATCCCGCCGTAGCAAATGGTGGAATTTGAATTCAAATAAAAAAAAAATCTGGAATTAAGAATCTACTGATCACCCTGAGGTCATTGTTGATTGTTGGAAAAACTCATTTGGTTCACTAATGCCCTTTGGGGAAGGAAAGAACAAAGAATATTGCAGCACAGGAACAGGCCCTTGGCATTCCAAACCATGCTGCCCAACTGAATTAAAATCCCCTACCCTTCCGGGAACCATATCCCTCTATTCCCATCCTATTGATTATTTGCCAAAACACTCCTTAAAAGTCACAACTATATCCGCTTTCATTACCTCCCTTGGCAACGTGTTCCAAGCACCACTACTCCCTGTGTAAAAGATCTGCCTCATACAAGTCCTTTAAACCTTGCCCCTCGCACTTTAAACCTATGTCCCCAGTAGTTGACTCTTCCACTCTTGGAGAAAACTTCTGACTATCCACTCTGTCTATGCCTCTCATGATCTTGTAGACGTTTATCAGGTCGCCCCTTAACCTCTGTCTTTCAAGTTTTGGAGAAACCAAGTTCCTCCAATGTCTCCTTATAGCTAATGTCCTCCATACCAGACAATATTCTGATAAATCTTTTCTGTTCCCTTTCCAAAGCTTCCACATCCTTCTGGTGATATGGCGACCAGAATTGAAAGTTATATTTCAAATGCGGCCTACCTAAGGTTCTATAAAGCTACAACATGATTTGCCAATTTTTAAACTCAGTGCCCTGGTCGATGAAGGTAAGCATGCTGTATGCCTTCTTGACCAGCTTCTCCATTTGCATTGCCACTTTCAGTGACCTGTGTACTTTTACACCCAGATCTCTTTGCCTAACAATAGTCAGAACTTTCTTAAGGGTTCTGCCATTTACTATATATTTTTTGAAAAAGTGACTAAGGAGTTGGATGGGGGTAAGGCGGTTGATGTGGTATATATGGACTTTAGTAAGGCATTTGATAAGGTGGCCCATGGAAGACTTCTGCAGAAAATGCAGATGTATGGGATAGAGGGTGATTTAGCTAATTGGGTTAGGAATTGGCTAGCAGATAGAAGACAGAGGGTGGTGGTTGATGGGAGATATTCATCGTGGAGTTCGGTGACAAGTGGTGTACCTCAGGGGTCTGTTTTGGGGCCCCTGCTGTTTGTAATTTTTATAAATGATCTGGATGAGGGTATTGAAGGATGGATTAGTAAATTTGCAGATGACACTAAAGTCGGTGGAGTGGTAGATAGTGAAGAGGGGTGTTATAGTTTGCAGAGGGACTTGGACAAGTTGCAGAGCTGGGCCGAGAGGTGGCAAATGGAGTTTAATGTGGAAAAGTGTGAGGTAATGCACTATGGCAGAAATAATAAATGTGTAGAGTATAGGGCAAATGGTAGGATTCTTAGTAGTCTAGATGAACAGAGGGATCTTGGTGTGTATGTGCATAGATCCCTGAAAGTAGGCAGTCAGGTCGAGAAGGTTGTTAGGAAGGCATATGGAGTCTTGGCTTTTATTGGTAGAGGGATTGAATTTCGGAGCCGCAACGTCATGTTGCAACTGTACAAAACTCTAGTGCGGCCGCACTTGGAGTATTGTGTGCAGTTCTGGTCCCCACATTATAAGAAAGATGTGGAGGCATTGGAGAGGGTACAGAGGAGGTTTACCAGGATGTTGCCTGGTATGGAGGGCAGGTCTTATGAAGAGAGACTGAGGGATTTGAGGTTGTTTTCGTTAGAAAGGAGGCGGCTAAGAGGGGACCTAATCGAAACATATAAGATGATTAGAGGTTTAGATAGGGTGGACAGTGATAGCCTTTTTCCTAGGATGGAAAAAGCTAGCACGAGGGGACACAGCTTTAAATTAAGGGGTGATAGTTATAGGACGGATATCAGAGGCAGGTTCTTTACCCAAAGGGTGGTTCGGGAGTGGAATGCCCTGCCTGCAGCAGTTGTAGATGCGCCAAGTTTGGTGGCGTTTAAGAGGTTAGTTGATGAGTATATGGAAGAGAAGGGAATGGTTTAGTTTGGAGGGGCATTGCTTTTTATATTGGTCGGCGCAACATCGAAGGCCGAAGGGCTTGTTCTGTGCTGTAATGTTCTATGTTCTATATATTTCCTATCTGTATTTGACCTTCCAAAATGTATTAGCTCACATTTGTCCAGATTAAACTCCATCTGTCTTCTCTCCACCTAAGTCTCCAACTGACCTATATCCTGCTGTATCCTCTGATGGTCCTCATTGCTTTCTGCAAATCTACCAATCTTTGTGTTGTCTTGCAAATTTATTAATCAAACCACAGTTACATTTTCTTCCAAATCATCTACGAATATTTCAAGGTCCTAGCACTGATGCCCGAGGAATGCCACTTATCACAGCTCTGCATTCAGAAACACACCCTTCCCACTGTTTTCATTGGCCTCCCTCCCTGTCCTTTCCTCCTATCCCCTTTCTCCTTCCCCTTCTCCTCTTTCCCCTCTTTCCTTCCCCCTTTTTCCCACCCCTTCCTCCCGCTTCCCTTTCTCCCACCCGCTTTCTCCCTCCCCCTTTTCTTTCCACCTCCTTGCTTCACTCCCCCTTCCTCCCACTCCCTTCCTCCCTCCTCCCCTTCCTCCTGTCCCTCTTCCTCCCACACTCTTCCTTCCACCCCAGTCCTCCCCTCCCCTCTTTGTCCCGCTCCTCTTCCTCCCACTCCCCTTTCTCCCTCTTCCTCTAGATCCCCCTTCCTCCCATTTCCTGCTCTTCCTTCCATTCACCCTCTTCCTCCTGTTTCCCCCTCTTCCTCCATTTTCCCCTCTTCCTTCTGCTACAGGGAGCACACCAACCCTGCCAACCCAGCAGCAGGCACAGCTCCTTTATTCTGTCTCACCTACATTCAAGCATCCTCAGCAAGTCAACAGGCAGCTTTTGAGTAACAAGGGTTTCTTGATGAAGTGGGTGACTCCACACTGTAACCTCGCACAGGGTCTCATCAGGCCTACAGTGAGCGTCATACTGTCACAAAAAGACATCATGGAGAGTACCAATGGCACCCATACAGCAGTGTATTTACTGCTGGACAGACCTGGGAAGCCCTGCGATTGTGAGCATAGCAGGTATCCAAATGTGTGCTTTTAATCCTCTCTATTAAAAGGAGTCATGATGTAAAGATGCCGGCGTTGGATTCGGGTGGTAAGAACTCAGTAAGAATTTAGCAACACCAATTATTAATCCAACCAATTTATTTGATAGTAAAAAAGCGAGCTTTCAACACTCCCGTGTCTTCCTCAGGCAAGTGCAGTAAAAGGAGAACAGATTGGAAAATCGCTGTGATGCCATGGCATGCCTTTTTCAACAGTGCCACATGGAGGCAGACTGCCAGCAGTCTGAACTTGTAGGCCAGCTGTCTGAGCCCCCGGGGACAGGCAAGGATGAGTGCAGGGATGGGTAGGTGGGCTGTTTGGAGGTTTGCACACTCTCTCTAATGTCTCAGCTCTTTCAGTGATTCAGATATAACATCTCACTTCCAGACTGAAAGTAAACACAATATGGATAACACATGGTCAACGGATGACCCATAACAACTGCTTTCCACGGTTGAATAGTTATCAGTTTAAGAAACAAACACATGCAACAGCAGCAGCACATAGAATGTGTGGGTGGGAAGGAATTAACAATCTGGTACATGTTTTGATAAAGATTTTATCCAGATTAGAGCATCGTGTATTGTGTGCATATTGAGCGTTTTATATTGAGAAAGTGTTGTTTATTGTGTATATATAAGGTGTTGTATATTTTGAAAATTTAGACTGTCCTGAATTCTGTTCATGTAGCGCATAGTGTATTTTGTACATATAGAGTGCTGTGTATTCGGTATATTTCAAGTGTTGTGTATTCTATACATATAGAGTGCTGGGTGTTCTGTACACATAGAGTGTTGTATATTCTAAACATATAGAGCATTGTGTATTCTGTACATATAAAACATTGTGTTTTCTGTATATATAGATTGTTTGTATGCTGTACATATAGAGCATTGTGTATTCTGTACATATAGAGTGTTGTATATTCTGTACATATAGAGTGCTGCATATTCTGTTCATGTAGAGTGTTTTGTATTCTACACATGTAGAGTGTTGTGTATTCTATACATGTAGAGTATTGTGTATTCTGAACATAGAACATAGAACATTACAGCGCAGAACGGGCCCTTCGGCCTTCGATGTTGCGCCGACCAATTAAGAAAAAGCAATGACCCTCTAACCTAAACTATTCCCTTTTCATCCATAAACTTATCTACTAACCTCTTAAACGCCACCAAACTTGGCGCATCTACAACTGCAGCAGGCAGGGCATTCCATACCCTTACCACCCTCTGGGTAAAGAACCTACTTCTGACATCCGTCCTATAACTACCACCCCTTAATTTAAAGCTATGTCCCCTTGTGCTAGCTTTCTCCATCCTAGGAAACAGGCTATCACTGTCCACCCTATCTATACCTCTAATCATCTTATATGTTTCAATAAGGCCTCCTCTTAGTCGCCTTCTTTCCAACGAAAACAACCTCAAATCCCTCAGCCTCTCTTCATAAGACCTGCCCTCCATACCAGGCAACATCCTGGTAAACCTCCTCTGTACCCTCTCCAATGCCTCCACATCTTTCTTATAATGCAGGGACCAGGACTGTACACAATACTTCAAGTGCAGCCGCACTAGAGTTTTGTACAGTTGCAACATGACGTTGCGGCTCTGAAATTCAATCCCCCTACCAATAAAAGCTAAGACTCCGTATGCCTTCTTAACAACCTTATCGACTTGATTGCCAACTTTCAGGGATCTATGCACATATATACCAAGATTCCTCTGTTCTTCAACACTATTAAGAGTCCTACCATTAGCCCTATACTCTACACATTTGTTATTCCTGCCAAAGTGAATTACCTCACTTTGGTGTCACCCGCAAATTTACTAATCCATCCTTCAATACCCTCATCCAGATCATTTATAAAAATTACAAACAGCAGGGGCCCCAAAACAGATCCCTGAGATACACCACTTGTAACCGAACTCCATGATGAAAAATTTCCCTCAACCACACCCTCTGTCTTCTATCAGCTAGCCAATTCCTAATCCAATTAGCTAAATCACCCTCAATCCCATACATCTGCATTTTCTGCAGAAGCCTTCCATAGGGCACCTTATCGAACGCCTTACTGAAGTCCATATATACATGTAGAGCATTGTATATTTTGTACATATAAAGTGTTGTATATTCTGTTCATATAGAGTATTTTGTATTCTGTACATGTAGAGCATTGTGTATTCTGTACATATAGAGTGTTGTATATTCTGTACATATAGACATTGTGTATTTGGTACATATAGAGTGTTGTGTATTCTGTACATAAAGAGTATTGCATATTCTGTTCATGTAGAGTGTTGTGTATTCTGTACATTTAGAGTGTTGAGTATTCTGTACATATAGACATTGTGTATTTGGTACATATAGAGTGTGTGTATTCTGTACATATAGAATGTGAGTATTCTGTACATATAGATCATTGTGTATTTGGTACATGTAGAGTTCCTACCCGCCACAAGGGTAGCTTTCATCACTTGCCCCTTTTCCACAAATTATTGCAGCTACTCCTGGGAAACAACCTAAAAATCCATCCATATAAAGCCCAGCTGTTACCAGATTGTGTTACCTTCCTCGACAATCGGTTCAGGGCATCCAGCATCAATCTCGATTAGCATGGGGTCAAGACCATTATCCATTCCGATGCCTGCCCAATAACCCGGGGCTTTTGGTTAACAATCGACTGTAACTTCCATCCCAGCTCAGCATCCACTCTGATTGGGAGCCATGTCCTGTTCCCTGGAAAGAATACAAATAGCGTTACAAAATTGAAAATCACCAAACAATGTGGAATGAAATCTCAAGGCTCTGTCCCAGTTTGACCACCTGATTTCCCTGCCGTGATTCAGCATCAGGTCAGTTTTGGCAAGGATAAGCACCTCTGGAAAACATCTGGTTAAGAAAACTTGACGAAAAGAAACAGGAAAGGGAGATCAGGACAGGTATACATGAGTTAGTCCATAACATTAGGCAGAATCCCTGATTAAGGCTGCCTAACATGTTCCCACTGTTTTAGAGTCATCATCACAATCAGCAGTGCTATGCCACAATACCGCCCAATGGAAGAGCAGACTCAATGGGCTGAATGGCCTAATTCTGCTCCTATGGTCTTAGGATCAAAACAAGTCACTCAGTACATGGCCAATTAGAGATGGGCAACAAATCCTGACCTTGCCTGAGACAGTCACATGAAAGGAGAAAATTAGCGAGAAAAAATGTACTCAAAAGGAGTTATTGAAATGGACACAGTAAGAGTCTCATAACACCAGGTTAAAGTCCAACAGCTTCATTTGGAATCACGAGTACTACTCCTTCATCAAGAGAAGTAGGTTCACAATCTTGGCAGATATAGACAGAGACACAATGGCGAGATAATGGTTGGAGTGTGAGCCTTTACAGGTCATCAAATCATAGAGGTTTACAGCATGGAAACAGGCCCTTTGGCCCAACTTGTCAATGCTGCCCAGTTTTTACCACTAAGCTAGTCCTAATTGTCCACATTTGGCCCACATCTTTCTATACCCATTTTGTTTTTCTGATTCTAATAGTTATATTGTTATGTTCTAATAAGTATATTACCCATGAGGTGTTTGATTAAAAAGTTAGCGAAATGAGCCGATAGCTTAGAAATAGCTGACAATTGGACAGGAGTCAATTGTGAAACATCAATAAGATAGTTCCCTCTCAAGGTGGGGAATATATTAGCATTAGAAATGTAGGGTCGATTCTGCCAACCGATTGTGCACGAATTTTGGTGCATCGGGTTGGGAGATGCACATGTCGGCCTTTTTGCGGGATTCGTGCGTGCATTCCTGGTACAGGCACATCTCCCATAGTGGAGAGCAGATACAGTCAGGACCACTTTGGATACCAATGGGAAGACAAGTTAAGTCATTTAAATCTGTTTTTCATGTATTTTAAATGTCATTATTGGGCCCAACACAGAATTCTCCATGTCCAAAAGTATCTCCCAGCCCGCCAGGCAAGAGGTGAGGCCAAAGGGGCGAGACTTGGGGGAGGAGCAGGACAGAGGGGTGGAACCTATTGTGGGAGGGGCCTGGGGCATTTAGCATAAGTAGGGGGCCACTCTGCATTGGGATCAGGCAGGTTGGAGGGATGCCAGCGATTGGGGAGGGCTGGAGGTGAATGGTTTGACAGTGGAATGTCTGTTTCCTACAGGGGGAGGGGTGTGGAATGGGAGATGTCCACTGGATTGGAAGGGGTGCGGGGGCTGGAGATCGGGACACTCCAGGATGGCGGGGGCAGTGGTTGGGACTGGCCTGCGAATGGACTTGGGGGACTATGATCAGACTATGACTGGGCCATGATGTGACCTGAAGAGGCAGCAGTGCAACTGTTCCAATCACTTGCCAGCAAATTGCAGTCTGAGAGTCCAGGGCCACAGCTCCTGCATAGATCTCTGGAGCTGTCAGACTCTGTGAGACTTTTAATGATATTCATGATTGTGACCTCTACATTGCACAGAGTGTGGGAGATTCAAGTCTGAACTCCCATTGAAAAAACAGGCGTGATTTATATCAGTTTTCTCACCAATTCAACATTAGAATTGTTTTGGGAGAATTGGGCCCATCTTTAGAGCATATATGCTATTAGTTTTGTTCTGCTAGAAACTGCTTATTGTTTCTATAAACTAAGCTAGTGGAGTCATTACTTTTAGGCTATCAATTAAGGAACATACAATAAATATAAAGATATTGAGAGAGATAGAGGAGGTGATAGAACTTGGAGTGAATGTAAAACAGATCCCTGAAGGTACCTGAATAGGGCGATAAGGTGGCTAAGAAAGCATGTGGAAATCCTTCAGTTATTAGCCAAAGCATGGATTATAGGAGTAAAGAAGTTATGCTGAAATTATATAAAACATTAGTTAGGCTACAACTTGAATACTGTGTGCAGTTCTAGTCACCTCATTACAGAAAAGACGTAATTGAGTTAAAGAGGGTACAGAGGAGATTTTGATTTGATTTGATTTATTATTATCATATGTATGAACATACAGTGAAAAGTATTGTTTCTTATGTGCTATACAGGCAAAGCATACTGTTCACAGAAAAGGAAATAAAAGAGTGCAGAATGTAATGTTACATGGCTAGGATGTAGAGAAAAATCAATTTAGTGTGAGGTAAGTCCATTCAGAAGTCTGATGGCAGTGAAGAAGAAGTTATTCTTGAGTTGGTTGGTGCGTGACCTCAGGCTTTTGCATCTTTTTCCTGACAGAAGAAGGTGGAAGAGAAAATGTCCAGGATATGTGGTCCTTAATGATGCTGACTACAATGCCAAGGCAGCGGGAAGCATAGACAGGATCAATGGATGGAAGGCTGGTTTAACGAGATTAACAAGGACATAGCTAAGACTGGAATACTGTAGTTATGAGGGAAAATTTAATGGGCTGGAGTTGTTATCCTTGGAGTAGGGAAGGCTGAGGGGAGATTTGATTGAGATGCGCAACATTGTAAGGAGTCTAGACAGCACGGATGGGAAGAGCTAATTTATTTAGCAGAGAGATCAGTGACTAGGGAGGCATAGATTTCAAAGGATTGGTAGAGGGATTAAAGGGGAAATGAGGAAAAATCTTTTTGCCTAACTGTTTATGGGTCTCTGAAACTTACTGCTTGAGAGGGTAGTAGAGGCAGAGATGCTCAACCCAGTTTAAAAGATGTATGGATCTGTACCACCTGTACCATCTGTTGCAACCTGCAGGGCTACCGACCAAACACTGGAAAGTCAGTCACATCATCCAGCACAGACATGATGGGCAAGTGGTCTCTTTCTGACATGTTATCTTTCTATAATTCTAATGATAGCCTGAACTGCGGTCATTGCTATATCAATGTATAAATAGATACAAAACTGTGCTAGGCACCTTAAGAAGCCTTGTCTAATTAGGATGTTTCCTGAAATTTTAAAGTTAATTGGTATGTAAGAATAAAAAGTGTGTTACTTTCATGAATCATCACAGTTCAACTGTCTGATAAGAAACAAGGATCTGGATCAAATAGTTACTTATGAACTTCTTGTTAAAAGGCTTTATGGATAGGTTGGGGCATCATTAAATGGCACTTGGACAGACATGCATGTGACAATACTACACCTTCAAGAAATGTATTTGGACCACATTTCTTGTACAAGATTTGTTTTAGTGGTTTGTTTCATTCTTGGTGCTGTTCTGTCTCTATCCAAAATCCCTGTTGTTACTGCAGCGGTATAATTGATCTTAATTACCAGACCACTGCAGGGTTGTTATTTTAGCATTTTCCTCTTGGGTTTTCAGAACCTTAAAAGAGGCTTAGAGCTTTCAGATTGGAGCTTGATTTGGGATTTGATTGGAAAAGATCATGTGACTGGGTGGCGCCAGATAGCCAGAGAGAAACCCAATTCAGTTGTTGTGTGGGAGAAGTAGCTCTTATTCTCACTGTCTCTCTCTCTCTCTGAAGATTGGGATCTGCCAGAAACTTGGTCTCTTTCTTTGAAGTTTTGCAGCTTGAAGGTGAGTTGTTCTCTGGAGGCTGCTGTATGGAAGTCAGGAGGCGGGTGTCTTTCTGTATCTATCCAGAGAGATAAGAGACTGGAAATCTAGCATCCACATGAACATATCTGTTTTGGTTCTAATTGTTTCTGAATTAGGATATTGCTTAAATTGGAACTATAGAGATAGCTGTTAAGAATTATACTTTGCTATGTTTAATCATTTTAACTGGTAAAAATTATGCTAATTCTATCTGTTTTCTTATACAAAGTTTGTTTTAATAAAACCACTTAGTGGGTTAATAGAATCACAGCTGGAGTGAAACACCTTCATGCAGTGCAGAAGGAGGCCATTCAGCCTATCAAGCTTGCACCAACCACAAACCCACCCATGCCCTACCCCTATGTATTTACCTGAGCTAGTCCTTCTGACAATAAGGGGCAATTTACCATGGCCAATCTACCTAAGCTGCACATGTTTGGAGTGTGGGAAGATATCGGAGCACCTCAAGGAATCCCACGAAGACACAGAAAGAATGTGCAAACTCCATACAGACAATCACCTGAGCCAGGAATTGAACTATATCCCTGGTGCTGTGAGGCAACAGTACTAACCACTGTGCCCACCATGCTGCCCTTGTGGATCCACACCTTATGCTCACACGAATACCAAAATTAAAAATAATTGGTGCTGAGTCTACCTTCATAATATACCTTAGAATTTCTAACTGATCCCTAGCATGTATAATACAACAACTGAGAATCTGTTTGATGGTTGGGCTTGGAATCTACTTTGGTAGAAATAATAGTAGAGGGATTATCATTTAAAGGTCAAAAAGCTGCAGTATGCTACGGTGCAGAGGGACTTGGGGGTCTTTGTGCATGAATCACAAAAACCCAGTCTACAGGTGTAGTTGGTGATCAAGAAGGCGAATGGAATAGAAAATAGAACATAGAACATAGAACATTACAGCACAGAACAGGTCGGCCTTCGATGTTGCACCGAACAATATAAAAAGCAATGCCCCTCCAAACTAAACCATTCCCTTCTCTTCCATATACTTATCAACTAACCTCTTAAACGCCACCAAACTTGGCGCATCTACAACTGCTGCAGGCAGGGCATTCCACTCCCGAACCACCCTTTGGGTAAAGAACCTGCCTCTGATATCCGTCCTATAACTATCACCCCTTAATTTAAAGCTGTGTCCCCTCGTGCTAGCTTTTCCCATCCTAGGAAAAAGGCTATCACTGTCCACCCTATCTAAACCTCTAATCATCTTATATGTTTCGATCAGGTCCCCTCTTAGCCTCCTCCTTTCTAACGAAAACAACCTCAAATCCCTCAGCCTCTCCTCATAAGACCTGCCCTCCATACCAGGCAACATCCTGGTAAACCTCCTCTGTACCCTCTCCAATGCCTCCACATCTTTCTTATAATGTGGGGACCAGAACTGCACACAATACTCCAAGTGCGGCCGCACTAGAGTTTTGTACAGTTGCAACATGACTTTGCGGCTCCGAAATTCAATCCCTCTGTTCATCTAGACTACTAAGAATCCAACCATTTGCCCTATACTCTACACATTTATTATTTCTGCCATAGTGCATTATCTCACACTTTTCCACATTAAACTCCATTTGCCACCTCTCGGCCCAGCTCTGCAACTTGTCCAAGTCCCTCTGCAAACTATAACACCCCTCTTCACTATCCTCCACTCCACCGACTTTAGTGTCATCTGCAAATTTACTAATCCATCCTTCAATCCCCTCATCCAGATCATTTATAAAAATTACAAACAGCAGGGGCCCCAAAACAGACCCCTGAGGTACACCACTTGTCACCGAACTCCAAGATGAATATCTCCCATCAACCACCACCTCTGTCTTCTATCTGCTAGCCAATTCCTAACCCAATTAGCTAAATCACCCTCTATCCCATACATCTGCATTTTCTGCAGAAGTCTTTCCTGGGCCACCTTATCAAACGCCTTACTAAAGTCCATATATACCACATCAACCGCCTTACCCCCATCCACCTTCTTAGTCACTTTTTCAAAAAACTCAATGAGGTTAGTAAGGCACGACCTACCCTTCACAAAACCATGCTGCCTATCTCCAATCAATTCATTACTCTCTAAATAACTATAAATCCTATCCCTAATTATTCTCTCCAACACTTTGCCCACCACAGAAGTAAGACTCACTGGCCTATAATTCCCTGGAAGGTCTCTCTTCCCCTTCTTGAACAATGGGACCACATTCGCTATCCTCCAGTCCTCCGGAACCACACCCGTAACCAACGACGACCTGAAGATCAGAGCCAGAGGCTCTGCAATCTCCTCTCTTGCCTCCCAGAGAATCCTAGGGTAAATCCCGTCCGGCCCAGGGGACTTATCCAACTTCAAACTCTCGAGAATATCTAGCACATCCTCCCTATCTACTTCGATACCTTCCAGTTTGCTACCCTGTACCTCAGTGTTCTCCATAACTACATTTACATCACCCTGCGTGAATACCGAAGAGAAATATTTATTCAGTACCTCTCCAATGTCCTCAGGCTCCACGCACAACTTCCCACTGCTGTCTATGACTGGCCCTAATCTTGCCCTAACCAATCTTCTATTCTTAACATATCTAAAGAAAGCTTTAGGATTCTCCCTAATCCTATTAGCCAAAGTCTTCTCATGTCCTCTCTTTGCTCTCCTCAATTCCCCCTTTAGCTCCCTCCTGGCTAATCTATAGCTATCCATTGCACTAACCGAGCCTTCAATCCTCATCCTGACATAAGCCTCCTTTTTCCTTTTAACCAGCAAATCAACTTTTTTTCGTACACCAAGGTTCTCTTACTCGACCATTTCCTCCTTGCCTGACAGGGACATACTTATCAAGGACCCGCAGCAGCTGCTCCTTGAATAAGCTCCACATTCCAGATGTTCCCAGTCCCTGTAGCTTCCTAGTCCAATCTATGCACCCTAATTCTCTCCTGATGGCCTCATAATTACCCTTCCCCCAGCTATAACTACTGCCCCCAGCTTCATGCCTATCCCTATCCATCACTAAGGTGAACGTAACCGAATTGTGGTCACTATCACCAAAATGTTCACCAACCTCCAAGCCTAACACCTGGTCTGGCTCATTGCCCAGCACCAAATCCAATGTAGCCTCACCTCTAGTTGGCCTATCTACATACTGAGTCAAAAAACCTTCCTGCACACTTTGTACGAAAACTGACCCCTCTAACGATCTAGAGCTATAGCTATTCCAATCAATATTAGTAAAGTTAAAGTCCCCCATAACAATTACCCTATTACTTTCACTCCTGACCAGAATTGACTTTGCAATCCTTTCCTCAACCTCTCTAGAACTTTTAGGAGGTCTATAAAAGACTCCCAACAGGGTGACCTCCTTTCCTGTTTCTAATCTCAGCCCATACTACCTCAACAGACAAGTCCTCATCAAACTTCTTCTCTGTCACTGTGATGTTGGAATGTTGGCCTTTATAGGGGCAGGGATAAAAAATAAAACCAAAGAGGTCTTGCTGCAACTGTACAGGGCACTGGTGAGGCCGCAACTGGAGTACTGTGTGCAGTTTTGATCCCTGCATTTGCGAAAGGATATATTGGCCTTGGAGGGAGTACGGAGAAGGTTCACCAGGCTGATACTGGAGATGAGAGGTTAGCTTATGAAGAGAGATTGAATAGACTGGGTGTGTACTCGTTATAGTTTAGAAGGCTGAGGGGATCTTATAGAAACTTACAAGATAATGAAGGGGCTAGATAAGGTAGAGGTAGAGAGATTCTTCCCGCTTAGAAAGGATAGCAGAACTAGAGGGCACAGCCTCAAAATAAGGGAGAGGGCAGTTTAGAACGGAGTTGAGGAGGAACTTCTTCACTCAAAGGATGGCGAATCTCTGGAATTCACTGCCCATTGAAGTGATGGAGGCTACCTCGTTGAATATATTTAAGTCACGGGTAGGTAGATTTTTGATAGACAAGGGAATTAAGGATTACGGGGAGAAAGTGGGAAAATGGAACTGATCCACTTCAGATAAGCCAGGATCTTATTGAAGGGCAGGGCAGGCTCGAAGGACTAGATGACCTACTCCTGCTCCTATTTCTTATGTCCTTATGTTCTTATGAATGTGACTGAGGAGAACAGAACAGGCCAGGGTTTACAACTTGAGATATTACAAGGAAAGGATGAAAATTCTTATTAATCAAGTGCAGAAGATTTAATTTGATTTGATTTTATTATTTTCACATAGATTGGTGAACAGTGAAAAGTATCGTTTTTTACATAAGGAAAGGAGAGAGCGGGATTGTAGTGCTGCAGTCATAGCTAAGATGTAGAGAAAGATCAACTTAATGCAGAGAGGTCCTTTCAAAAATCTCGTGGCAGTAGGGAAGAAGCTGTTCTTGAGTATGTTGGTATGCATCAGTTGGTACATGTACTGTCCTTAATTATTTTGGCTGCTTTGCCGAGGCAGCAGGAAGTGGAGATAGAATCAATGGATGGGAGGCTGGTTTGCGTAATGCCCTGGTATACATTCATGAGTCTTTGTAGTTTCTTATGGTCTTGAACAGAGCAGGAGCTTCACCAAGCTGTGATATCACAAGAAAGAGTATCTTCTGTGGTGCATCTATAAAAATTGGTAAGAGACATAGCTGACATGCCAAATTTTCTAAGATAAATGCTTTGAAAATTGAACTCAAGTTAAAGTTTATTTATTAGTCACAAGTAGGCTAACATTAGCCCTGCAATGAAGTTACTATGAAAATCCCCTAGTTGCCATACTCTGGTGTCTATTCCGATACATGGAGAGAGAAATTAGCAAAGCTAATCCACCTAACTTGCACATATTTGGACAGTGGGAGGAAACAGTAACACCCGGAGGAAACCCACACACACATGGAGTGAATGTGCAAACATCACACAGGCAGTGACCTAACCTGAGAATCAAACCAGGATTCCTGGCACTGTGAGACAGCAGTGTGCTACCACTGTGATAGAACACTGAAACCGTAACCCAATTGGGTGTTTTGCCATATTACAAACCAATGCACTGATCTTAGTCTGAAATTCCTTCATCCACAGTCTTAGCCTTAATTTTGATACATTTGTTAAAATGGTAGACTGGGGAAATCCAGAGAAAGTGCATTCACACGGACATAAGAACACGGAGCAGGAGCAGGGGGAGGCCATCTGATCCCTTAAGCCTGCTCCGCCATTCAATAAAATCATGGCTGATCTTTTTGTGGATTCAGCTCCTCTTGCCTGCCTGCTCACCGTAACCCTGAAAATAACCCTTCATTGCTACAATCATTTTACAACACAATGTCAATCACTGAGGTAGAGAATGACAGGTAAGAACTGAAACACATTCTCAAAGATGTATTGCATGACATAAAGCTCGGAACTGATAAATATAAACAGGTGAACCAGTGCAAATATTTGAACAATTTATCATTAATGAATGTGTTTAGGTTGTAAATGACTATGCGGACTGAGAATTGATGATTGTGCAATACCATTAACACAATCTCTGTCCATAATTTCAGTTTTATATAGTACTTTAGGCTTTGTGGGAATCCAAACTGATGTTATAACTGGATAGGCAGATCCCAGAATGCTCCGAAGATCATAAGTTTTACTTTTTTTTTAGAAAATGTGGATGAGGAGAGTTTCAGAGCCACTAATTAACTTTAGCAACAAAGCAAAATCATTTATTAAACAGGAAATGTTAGACCAGAATACAAAACTAAGGGTGGCACAGTGGTTAGCACTGCTGCCTCTCAGTGCCAGGGACACAGATTCGATTTCCAGCTCGGGTCACTGTCTGTGTGGAGTTTGCATGTTCTCCCCATGTCTGCGTGACTTTCCTCCGGGTGCTCCGGTTTCCCCCTACAGTCCAAAAGGCATGCTGGTTAGATGCATCACCTGTGCTAAATTCTCCCTCGAACAGGCACCGCAGTGTGGTGACTAGGGGATTTTCACACTAACGTCATTGCAGTAGTAATGGAAGCCTACTTGTGACATGAATAAAATGTGTCTTGGGAATGGAAATTCAAGCTGGGAATCAAAGCCGGGTCCCCGACGCTGTGATGCAACAGTGCTAACCATCATGCTGCACCAAAGAGTTTGGAGTGATGTGATCTAGCATAAAGCATCAAATACAAGCAAGTCTTTCTTTTACAATTATAAATAACTACATGACATTATTTATATTTTGGAAGCAACAATGGCTGACAGCACAGAGAAGCCTGGCACACTGCCAGGCACTGATGAGTATGTGGAGTCACACCCAGCAAGGTTGACTTTTTACATGTGGTACTCCTCTAGAACGTTACACCGCTGAGACCATGCCCAAAATATAAAAGACCATTACTCTTTCAATACAAGAAGCCTGGTCCAGCGCTGACCCATATATACTGAGAAAGTTATTGACTGTAGTTTCACTGGCACAGCAGTGTCATACTTAGAGAGTGCTACACTGTTGGAGGTCCCATCTTCAGGGATGACCTGAAATTCTGGCCTCTTGCCCTCTTGGGTGGACGTAAAAGTTTCCATCGCATTATTTTGAAGAAGATTCAGTGGGCTTTTTTTAATTGTAGAATTCCTACAGTGCAGAGGGAGGGCATTTGGCCCATTGAGTCTGAACCAAGAACAATCCCATCCAGGCCCTATCCCCCTAACCCTGTGTATTTAACCTGCTAATCCCCCTGACAGTAAGAGGCAATTTAACATGGCCAATCAATCTAACCTGCATGTCTTTGGACTGTGGAAGGAAACTGGAGCACTTGAGGAAACCCATGCAAACATGGGGAGAATATGCAAACTCTACACAGGGCAGTCAACCAAAAAAGTCCCCGGCGCTGTGAGGCAGCAGTGCTAATCACCATGGTTTGGGAGAGGAGTGTGGTCTCTCCAGTGTCCTGGTTAACATCATCAGTGAAGCGACAGGCAATCTGGTCCTGGTCATTGTCTGATCATAGGGTTGGTGTGGATAAGAAGCGGGATGGGGGAATCTTCTTTTTGATGCATCTGAATAATGTATCTTAATTTGCCATGTCATTTTCATCCTACTGTTGCTAAAGGACGGAAATGGTTTCAAAACATAGCGTACAAAATATTTTCAGACAAAGTGCTCAAACTTCCCACATGAATCCGCAGCAAGGTTTCCTGAGAGATAAGGGACTGTGCCATCCAGTTTATCACTGTCAGGAACCATATTGTCAGAATGAATTATTCATTAGTATGTTCCAGGCTTTGCTTCGCAGGGGTTCCATGATCCGTTCTCAGCCATATGCTCTTTTGATGTCAAGAGTAGGAGATCTAACCAATCGTCTGACATTTGGCTCTTGAACCCATATCTGGATCAAGATTTTACTGTTGTCTGGAGCTGATTGGTTCTAGAAAGACCCCCCCAATGCGAGCAATGATGGCTTGATGCACCGTTGAAGACTCCTTTCATTGATGAACGCAGCGACGGTCCTTGATGTCAAGGTTGCATTTAACCAAGTGAGGCAACAAGGAATCCTCGTAAGGTGTTGTGGGAGAAGGTCTTCAACGGTTTGAAGTCATGGCTACCTCAAAGGGAACAGCTATGGTTGGTGGAGATCTATTATTTCTGCCTCAGGACACTTGTGCAAGAGTTTCTCAAGGTCGTGCCCAAACAAAATTGTTTGATTAATGACCTTCCTTCCATCAGAAGATCAAAAGTGTGAAATGCACTGTAAAATGTTCAGTTCCATTCACAACTCAGATAATGAAGCAGTCTGTTTCCATATCAGCAAGACCTGGTCAACATTCACGCTTAGACTGATAAGTGGCAAGTAACATTCATGCCATACAAATGCCTGGCAATAACTATCTCCAATAAGAAAGAAATTCAGATCCTTGATTTTCAATGCATTACTATCACTAAATCCCTCCATCATCTGGAAACTTTGCAGAGAGTAACTTGCCTCCTGTCTATCCAAAACCTGGCCACTATCTACAAGATACAAGTTCACAAGTTGGGAATGTGATGGAATGGTCTTCACTTGCCTGAATGAATGAAGCTAGAACAAGATTAAGTGTGCTGCTTTGACCTGGATAATCAGCAGTCCATCCAGCACCAAACCCTCCACCACCACTAACACACAGGCACAGCAGTGTGTATCATCTACAAAATACACTGCAGCAACTCACCAAGGCTCCTTCAACAGCATCTTCCAAACCTGCAACCAAAAAGAACCATGGTACTAGACACATAGGAACAATACCATGTGCAAGTTCCCCTCTAGATTGCATATTATCCTGATTTGAAAATATATTCACCAGAAATCTACTGCCTCACTTGCCATGGGGATCGAAGTGGGCGAGGGATGGACATTAGGAAGATCTGTTGACCTCAGGTGGGATTTTACGGCCTTGGGTCAGAGTCAGGCCATAAAATCTCATCCATTGTCTTTATTCCATTGTCAAGAACCTGGAATCCTTACCTAACAGCACCTTCACCAGACCGATCGCAGAGATTCAAGAAATCGAGATGCCGGCATTGGACTGAGGTAAGCACAGTAAAAAGTCTCACAGCACCAGGTTAAAGTCCAACAAGTTTATTTAGTAGCACAAGCTTTCAGAGCACTGTTCCTTCATCAGGTGAGTGAGGAATTGTGTTCACAAACAGGGCATATATACTCACAAACTCAATTTACAAGATAATGGTTGGAATGTGAGATTTCACAGATATTCATGTCTTTACAGATGCAGATAATGTGAGTGGAAAGAAGGTTAAGCATAAATTAAAGAGGTATGAATTGCCTTGAAAACAATGGATGAATGAACACCATTTGACAATCGCCGGGCAAGAGTGTTCTCTTCCTGTTGGTGAGCAATTCTGCAGTCAAGGGCATTCAGCCTCTGATCTTTGGCTAAGCGTTTTCCAAGGCGGCCTTCAAGACACATGAGAACGCAGAATCATTGAGCAGAAACTGATAGCCAAGTTCTGCACACATGAGGACAACTTCAACTTTGCCACACTATTTTTAACCCCCACAATCCATCTCAACATATTTAGATATGGGAGTTAGACCTGGGTGGGATTGTGGTCAGTGCAAACAATAAGAGGCAATTTAACATGGCTAATCAATCTAACCTGGATGTCTTTGGACTGTGGGAGGAGACTGGAGGTCCAGAGGAAACCCATGCAAATATGGTCTCTTTCCGTACTGTAGAGTTTCTATGATTCATTCATTCTTTCGAATAGACGAGGACGCAGCACTTGGTTCAATTTTTAAAATAAATTTCTTTCATTGAGCAGAACTTAAAAGAAAATTAAATCATGACAGAAGCAAAGTAAACCTGGTGAGACTTTACTCCCAACTCCTGAACTGAGACACATTGAACAGACCATGAAAACAGACTGCACCAACACACGCTAACATTCAAACTATTTCTCAACATCTTAACCCAGCATGGCTTCAGAGTTTTAAAATGTAGCCAAGTTAGTTTTAAAGTTAGTTAATCACTGCAGAGTAGCATTTAAATGTAATCACATGGGCAGAAATATCTTAAAATGAAGCCTTTACCTGAATGAAGCAAGCAGGGCTAAGCATACGTGGGATCTCTCACAGCAGTGGAAGCAGGGAGTGATTACGTATTCAGAAAATTATGTTCAAACTTATGAAGGATTTGATAGAGTCAACAAGTAAATGAGTTTCCACTGGAAAGAGGGTCAGTGACCAATGGATGTATATTTGAGATTGGTGGCAAAAGTAATAGAGGGAGATAAGGAGAATTATTTTGTTTACTCAGTGATCTGCATAGGTAAAAGAAGCAGATTCAAATGTAATCTTCAAAAAGGAATTGAAATGAATTTTTGAAGAGGAAAACATTGAGTAACTTTTAAAGCCACTTATGAACAAGTTTATCGGCAGCTAGGCCAACATCTGTTGCTCATTCCCACAGCGGAGGCAATGGCACCGTGTTATTTTTACTGGACAATTAATCAGAGATCCACCTTAATGCTCTGGGGAGCCAGGTTCAAAAGCTATCATGTCAGGTGGCGAAATTTGAATTCAATAAAAATTCTGGACTTAAAAGTCTAATCCCTCTAACCCACGCATCTCAGGACATTAAGGGCAATTTTAGCATAGCCAATCAACCTAACCCTAACAGTTTTGGACTGTGGGAGAAATCAGAGCACCCGGAGGAAACCCACTCAGACATGAGAAGAATGTGCAAGCACCACACAGACAGTGACCCGAGCCGGGAATCGAACCCAGGTCCCTGGAGCTGTGAAGTAAAAGTGCTAACAGCGGTACTACCTGTGCCGCAGGAATGGACCCCTAACACTGTTTGTTGCTACTCTTGACAAGAAATCTGTTCTCATAATATGTCATAGTCATATGTTCTGGCCACCCTCGCACATCCACTGTAGAATGTCTGCAACCACTCTGAGATATCCATGATCCAACAGCCCTCAGATCGACAACTCTGTCTCTCTGCTGTCCTCAATTTTGCCCACAAGAAGCGATCTGTCATTTTTCAGCTCTGCTCAAATGGCTGAAACTCCAATGCTTTCTTAGTTGGAAGTTGCTTATTTGAGATCTTTTTGCTTTACAATTATGAACACCACTTCATCCGTCTTGTGGTCTGTACCAGGAATTTTAAGCATTCATCTTACCATCCACATTTCAAAGGTCTCAGTTTCTGTCCACAGATCTGAAATTAATGTCGAGATATCTGAGGGATTTGGAAAAGTAAAAAGAATGTCTACAGACAGAAAGGGTGGCACATATGGTTCAACATGTGGTTAGCACTGCTGCCTCACAGTGCCAGGGATATGGGTTCAATTCTGACCTTGGATCAGTGTCTGTCTATGTGGAGTTTGCACGTTCAACTCCTGTGTACATGGGTTTCCACAGTGAGAAGTCGCACAACACGTGGTTAAAGTCCAATAGGTTTATTTGGTAGCAAAAACCACTAGCTTTCAGGACTCTGACCCTTCATCAGGTGAGTGAAGATTTCTGATATAAACGGATTTGTGATCAGATACAAAACTGTCCAGAGGGGCAATTCTTTCACACAGAGGATGGTGAGTGTTTGGAACAAGCTGCCAGAGGTAGTAGTAGAGATGGGTACAATTTTATCTTTTAAGAAACGTTTAGACAGTTATATGGGTAAGATGAGTATAGAGGGATATGGTCAAATGTAGGCAATTGGGACTAGCTTAGGGGTTTTAAAAAAAGGGCGACGTGGACAAGTTGGGCTGAAAGATCCATTTCCACGCTGTAAACTTCTGTGACTCCAAGCTCATGGTTCTAAAATGATCATACTCCCTGAGTGAACAAAATGGTTCGGGGTGGATTATTGCAGGTTAATAATCTTGACAGAGTTGCTTTCAGTTCATATGGAGCTCAAATGTTAGTGCTGGAAGATTGTAAATACACTGTTATCAGAAGTGGCATATGTTTAAAGTCCTAACCACTTCATCCTTTGTTCAATTCCTTTCCAAGTCAACAGGTTTAAAATATATCGAGGATATGTCACAGCTAGCCATAACATGTGATAAATGCATTCATTAGTGAGGAAGGCTTAACTTGACCAAACTTGTCATTTATCATATGTCAACGCTGCCCAGGATGTATTTATTTATACATCAGTTCAGTTTTAACTGAAATGATGTAAACATCAGTCTTTGTGTTTCATGGCAGCAAATCAGGCAAAGCAGCTCCATCATGTCTAACATTGAATTTGCAGCAAGGTAACAAGCCACCCATCTGTTCCATGTCAGTATTTATATTCCACACAAGCCTCCTCTCATTTGACTATGAAATAAATCCTCAGAGGCCAATGTTTCTTCATCAGATTTCCTTCATAGAACCTCGACAGTACAGAGGGAGGCCATTCGGTCCGTCGAGTCTGTACTGATTGGTCCTATTCCTGCACATTTCCCCTTTTAATCCCTCTGACGTAGAGATGCCGGCGTTGGACTGGGGTAGTAAAAACTCAGTAAGAATCGAGCAACACCAATTTTAAATCCAACCGATTTATTTGATAGTAAATTTGCGAGCTTTCGACCTTTTCGTCTTCGTCAGGCAAATGCAGTGTTCTGGTCTGCAATACACACACATCAGCACAGACAGTCAGAGATTGCTGATTAGAATGTGAATCCTTGCATCTAACCTGCTATTCAAGTGTTAAAGTGGCTAACAATGTGTGTGAAGGGAATCCTGAGCATTGGTTAGAGAATTGTGTATTTTCTCCAGACAGCACAATAAGTGAGGTTTTTTGCTAACCCAGGCAAGACATGGGGGTTACAGATAGTGTGACATGACAAGATTCTTACTGAGTTTTTACTACCCCAGTCTAACGCCGGCATCTCTACGTCAGAGGGATTAAAAGGGGAAATGTGCAGGAATAGGACCAATCAGTACAGATTCGACAGACCGAATGGCCTCCCTCTGTACTGTCGAGGTTCTATGAAGGAAACATATAAGATGATTAGAGGTTTAGATAGGGTGGTCAGTGATAGCCTTTTTCCTAGGATGGAGAAAGCTAGTACGAGGGGACACAGCTTTAAATTAAGGAGTGATAGTTATAGGACGGATATCAGAGGTAGGTTCTTTACCCAAAGGGTGGTTCGGGAGTGGAATGCCCTGCCTGCAGCAGTTGTAGATGCGCCAAGTTTGGTGGCGTTTAAGAGGTTAGTTGATAAGTATATGGAAGAGAGGGAATGGTTTAGTTTGGAGGGGCATTGCTTTTTATATTGGTCGGCGCGCAACATCGAAGGCCGAAGGGCCTGTTCTGTGCTGTAATGTTCTATGTTCTATGTTCTATGTTCTATGAAGCCAAGATCCCTGTTAAGACCGTCCTCATGTGTGCGGAACTTGGCTATCAGTCTCTGTTCAGCGACTCTGCGCTGTCGTGTGTCATGAAGGCCCCCTTGAAGAACATTTACCCGCAGGTCGGAGGCCGAATGCCCATGACTGCTGAAGTATTCGCCCACAGGAAGGGAACTGTTTTGCCTGGTGATTGTTGAGCGATGCTCATTCATCCGCTGTCATAGTGTCTGCATGGTCTCCCCAATGTACCATGCTTCGGGACATCCTTTCTTGCAACGTATTAGGTAGACAACGTTGGCCGAGTTGCAAGAGTATGTACCATGTACCTGGTGAATGGTATCCTCACGTTTGATGATGTCGTCCATGTCTATGATCCGGCATGTCTTGCAGAGGTTGCTGTGGCAGGGTTGTGTGGTATTGTGGTCACTGTTCTCCTGAAGGTTGGGTAGTTTGCTGCAAACAATGATCTGTTTGAGGTTGTGCGGTTGTCTGAAAGCAAGAAGTGGGGGGGTGGGGATGGCCCTAGCGAGATGTTCATTGTCATCAATGATATGTTGAAGACTCCGGAGAAGATGTCGTAGCTTCTCCGCTCCGGGGAAGTACTGGACAACAAAGGGTACTCTGTCCACCGTGTCCCGTGTTCGTCTTCTGAGGAGATCAGTGCGGTTTATCGTTGTGGCACGTTGGAACTGTCGATCGATGAGTCGAGCGCCATATCCTGTTCTCACGAGGGCATCCTTCAGTGTCTGGAGGTGTCTGTCACGATCCTCCTCATCTGAGCAAATTCTGTGTATACGGAGGGCTTGTCCATAGGGAATGGCTTCTTTAACATGTCTGGGGTGGAAGCTGGAGAAGTGGAGCATTGTGAGGTCGTCTGTCGGTTTGCGGTACAGTGAGGTGCTGAGGTGACCGTCCTTGATGGAGATGTGTGTGTCCAGGAATTCAACTGATTCTGGAGAATAGTCCATGGTGAGTCTGATGGTGGGATGGAACTTGGTGAACAATCATTGAAACAACTGTATGATGATATCAACATGAGTCCATGAGTCCACAATTCTCTAACCAATGCTCAGGATTCCCTTCACACACATTGTTAGCCACTTTAACACTTGAATAGCAGGTTAGATGTAAGGATTCACATTCTAATCAGCAATCTGTGACTGTCTGTGCTGATATGTTTGTTATTGCAGACCAGAACACTGCATTTACCTGATGAAGACGAAAAGGTCGAAAGGTCATAAATTTACTATCAAATAAATCGGTTGGATTTAAAATTGGTGTTGCTAGATTCTTACTGAGTTCTTAATCCCTCTGACACCATGGTCAATTTAGCACAGCCAATCCACCTAACCTGCACATCTTTGAACTTTATTTACAAACTCTATTCCACTCCGAGGATGCTTTGGGCACAAAGTCAGTGTCAAAATGGTCACTGTTTGCTGTGCGGTTACAGGGACCCGGGTTGGATCTCCGGCTTGGGTCAGTGTCTGTGGGAGTTTGCACATTCTTCCTGTGCTGGCATGGGTTTTCTCCGGGTGCTCCAGTTTCCTCCCACACCCCAAAAACGTGTTTTTAGGCTGATTGGTGTTAATAAATTATCCCTAAATTGGGTCTCCCTTAATTTGGTGCTTATATAATTCCCTAAATTTGCACCCCTTTATTGTGGAGTCCACTGGATGTAGACAAAAGGATTGGAATGAGGCACTCACCGAGTGTTAAAATGGGCAGCACGGGCTTGTGGGGCCGAAGGGCCTGTTTCCTGTGCTGTATTGTTCTTTGTTCTTTGACTCTACCACATTTATAGACAGGTGAGGCTCCCTATTGGACAGACAATTATGACCTCAGTTGGAGAGTCCATACTGCAAGAGGCCAACTTCAGGAGCCTCACTGAAGTTTTTAAAAATTCATTCATGGAACACAGATGTCGCTGACTGGCCAGTATTTATTACCCATAGCTGGTTGCCCTTGGAGGGCAATTGAGCATCAACCACATTGTTGTGACTCTGGAGCTCACATGTAGGACAGACCAGATAAAGATGGCAGATTTTCTTACCTAAAGGACATTCGTGAGCCACGTGGGTTTTTCCAACAATCGACAATGGTTTCATGGTCATTGGTAGATTCATAATTTCAGACGTTTTTAATTGAATTCAAATTCCACCAGTTACTGTGGTGGGATTCGAACCGGGGTCCCCAGAACATTAACTGAATTTCTGGATCAATAGCCTAGCGGTAATACCAGTAGGCCTCCCTGAGTTGCAACAGTCTGTACCTAATCCTATCAATATATTCTTCTATTTCTTTCTTCTATTCTACATCATACTTATGTTTCCTAGTTTTGGATTCCCACATAAGTGAAACATCTCCTATCCTTTTGAACATTTTCATAATTCTCGTGAACCCTTTTTTTTATTTCAAAATTCCCCTGATATTTTGCCAAGAAATTGTCACACTTTTAAAACCAGTATTGCAAAATTTGACCAAAGGTCAGGGCACAGAACTGAATAAACAGAGGGAAGGAAAGAAGACAAAAGCAATCATGAAGTACATAGGGCAGCACAGTGGTTAGCATTGCTGTCTCACTACGCCAGAGACCTGGGTTCGATTCCCAGCTCAGGTCACTATCTGTGTGGAGTTTGCATTTTCTCCCTGTGTCTGTGTGGGTTTCTTCCAGGTGCTCCGGTTTCCTCCCACAGTCCAAAGATGTGTGGGTTAAGTGGAATGGCCATGCTAAATTGCTCCTTAACGTCAGGGGGACTGGCTAAGTAATGGCGATTGTGATTGGAGCAAACCTGGATCGATCGAATGGCCTCCTTCTGCACTGCAGGGATTCTATGATTCTGATTAAATGATGTTATAACCAACTGCCTGAAGATTGTAGGTGTTAAAATTGTCGATTGACAGGGTAGCAAAGATTAAAACAGTTGAGAATTAGTGAAGTTATCAGTTGTGAATGAAGCCAGAACTGGGCGGGATGGGGGGAGGTATAAATATATGATAGTCATTAATAAATACAAGAAGAAATTCTTGACCCGGACAATGATCAGAATGTGAAATGCACTACTACAAAGAATAGCATAGCTACATTTAATGGAGGATTGATAAACACATGAGGGAGAAAGGGATTGCATTGTCCTAATGCTGTTAGGGGTTTAAGCAAAAAAGAAAAGACTTGGTTTGCACACGTAGATTCAAGCTAACACGCAACAGGTTTTAATGAAACAGATCCTCTGCAGAGAGCACAAAACTGAAAATTAAATTAGCTGTCTCTGGCAGCACCCTAATGACATTACCATCAAACAGATCATAGAACATTACAGCGCAGTACAGGCCCTTCGGCTCTCAATGTTGTACCGAGCTATATCCAATCCCAAGATCAAGCTATCCCCTCCCTATAATTCTGGAGTGCTCCACATGCCTATCCAATAACCATTTGAAAGTTCCAACTTGAACTGCCATTTGAAAGTATCTGACTCCACTATCATAGCTGGCAGACTATTCCACACCCTAACCACTCTCTGGGTGAAGAATCTACCTTGGACATCCCTTCTATATCTCCCACCATGAACCTTATAGTTATGCCCCCTAGTAACAGCTACATCCATCTAAGGAAATAATCTCTGCACGTCCACTCTATCTATCCCCCTCATCATCTTATAAACCTCTATTAAGTCGCCTCTCGTCCTCCTCTGCTCCAAAAGCTGGAAAAGCTCCAGCTCCCTCAACCTTTCCTCATAAGGCCTACCCTCCAAACCAGGCAGCACCCTGGGTAAATCTCCTCTGCACTCTCTCCAATGCTTCCACATCCTTCTTATAACGAGGTGACCCGAACAGAACACAATATTCCAAATGTGGTCTCACCAATGTCCGGTATAGTTGCAGCATAAACCCCACGGCTCTTAAACTCAAACCCCCTATTAATAAGCCTTCTTCATGGATCTATCCACTTGAGTGGCCATCTTCAGAGATCTGTGGATATGAACCCCAAGATCTCTCTGCTCCTCCACATTCCTTCAAACCCTGCCATTGACCCTGTAATCCGCATTCAAGTTTGTCCTACCAAAATGAATCACCTTAAACTTATCAAGGTTAAACTCCATCTGCCACTTTTTAGCCCAGCTCTGCATCCCATCAAAGTCTCTTTGCAGCCTACAAGAGCCCTCCATCTCATCCACTATTCCACCAATCTTGATGTCGTCAGCAAATTTACTAACCAACCCTAATCATATGAACATCTCTTAAAGCAACCTGCAACACTTTTCTAAAATACATAAGAGGATATGTTGGTGGGATGAGATGAAGAAGAGTGGGAGGAAGTGCATGTGAAAAACTGATGGATATAATGGCTTCTGTATGTATTATAACTATATTTGATATATAATTGTGACCACAATAATCTCTTGCTCCCTCAACTATCTACATCTTTTCATGTGACTGTCCACAGGTTCCTCCTCCAATATTTACCCACTATTGTCATGTTGGTTTCATTCTTATCTATGCAGACAGATGTAGATAATGGTTTATCTTCACATCCACAACATTATCTCTGATATCCTTCAAGGATCATGGCCACTTTTATTTCTCATTTACATGCTGGTTCTTTGGTGACATAATTCAAAACACATCACTTTCTACATGTACACAGACAACAGCTACCTGATCACCATCTCTCTTGACTCTTTCACCATCTATAAATAGTCAAATCATTTGTCTGACATCTAATTATGAATAAGCATAACTTCCTTCTAGTGAAATATTGGATGGTCTGAAGACATTGCTTTCACTCATTTCTTTGGCCATTGACTCAATTCCTCCCTCAGCAACTGTCTGGGGTTGAACTTGGTGCTTTGCAACTTCTGTGTTGTATTTGATCCCAAGACAAGTTACTGACCACCTTTCTGCTGTATCATTAAGATTGCCACTTTTCCCCTTCCTCCTCCCCTCCTCAGAGTACCTGCTGCTGAAACCCTGTTGACTTTCATTGGATATTCCAATGCATTTGTTGACCACCCTTCCACACTCTCCTGTCTGAAAAATGAACTGGTCTGGAGGTGACAATGGCATAGTTGTGTATGTTGTGGCATATTGTAATAGCATGCAAAATGTGACAATGAAGCATTTGGCATGTTTTATTGCGATGTTGGGCCTTAATGTTTTTGAAATTTATTTACTAGTGTCACATGTGGCTTTACGAGAAGTTACTGTGAAAATGTCCCAGTTGCCATACTTCAGCACTTGTTTGGGTACAGTGAGGGAGAATTTAGCATGGCTAATGTATCTGACCGGCACGCCTTTCAGATTGTAGGAGGAAACCAGAGCATCCTGAGGAAACCCACAATGACACAAGGTGAATCTGCAGACTCTGCACAGACAGTGACCCGAGCAATAGGTCCCTGGCACAGTGAGGCAGCAGTGCTAATCTCAGTGCTACAGTAATCACGTTATGCGTTTCATTAGGATGGTGGAGGCATGGAGGGAGGTAGTGATAGAATGAGGGTGGAGTTCTTCTCTCCGATTTTGCTCAAAGTTGGACAGGATAACGAAGGAAGAGACAGAAATAAAGGCTGTAATTCTACAATCTCTTTAGGACCCAAATTGAGATCCCTTACCAACCCCAATTCCCACACTGCATCAACAGCACAACCGGCACTGGCTTTTCCTTCTAGTTCTGCCACATTGCGAGTTGTTTTTTATTCCTCCACTCTGCTTATCATTGTTTCCCTGTGCCAGTGTTTATAATGTCCCAGTGGGGAGAAGGAGTCTGGTGGTAGCATCCATTGCTTATCTTAAACAATGGGAGGAAATTGGAGTACCTCGAGGAAACCTACATGATTTTCACTGCACAACAACTGCAAGACAGATGTAGGGAATTGCACCAGCTCCAGGACATGGCCTTCTTTCACTTCTCAAAGGTCTTCAACATGGCCACCCATGACAGGAAAAGCCTTTTTAGCTGCCCCCCCATCCTCCACCTGCTTCATGAAGACATGCAAACTGTGGTGCTGAGCAACAGATCCACCACAGACCCAATTTCTATGCAGGCAGGGGACAAGCAAGGCTGACGTTCTTCATGATCTTCCTTGCTGCAATGCTTTATCTCACCCTCAGCAAGCTTCCCACTGGAGTGGAGCTAAACTACAGAAGAAATGGTCCACTTCCACTGCCTGCAGGACAGATACAAGATAATCCCATCCTCTTTCAATGAACCACAGTGTGCAAGCATTGCTTGTGTCGGACCCACTCATAGACTGGGCTCCAATGGCTTGCTAGGTCACTTGGAGCGCATTTTAGAGTCAAACACGTGGTAAATGTACAGCTTCTGAAAACTCACTCACTTTTCTTCAAAAATTGTACCAGGAAATCTTGAAAACATATTTGAAAGAGCAAGCCTTTCTTAACTTGTTAATGGGGTGTAGGCATCGCTTTCTGGACCAGCAATTGTTTCCTATCCCTGAGGGCATTTCAGAGTCAACCACACATTGCTAAGCATCTGGGATCAAATGTAGACCACACCGAGTAAGGATTCACCAGCTGGGATGTTATGAAAATCAACAATTACTTGACTTTTAATTCCATTTTTCTTTATTCAATTCAGATTTCACCATCTGCCATGATGGGATTCGAACCCAGGTCCCCAGAAGATGGCTGCCTCGCAGCACCAGGGACCCGTGTTCAATTCCTGGTGTGGGTCACTGTCTGTTTAGAGCTGGCACATTCTCCCTCAGTCTGTGTGGATTTCCTCTGGCTGCTCTGGTTTCCTCCCACGGTCCGAAAGATGTGCTGGTTAGGTGCATTGGCAATGCTAAATTTTCCGTGTACCCAAACAAACATCAGATAATGGTGCCTCGGGGATTTTCACAGTAACTTCATTACAGTGTTAATTATCACAGAGAATCGTAGAAGCCTACAGTGCAGGAGGAGGCCATTTAGCCCATCAAGTCTGCATGACCATAATCCCATAACCCTATTTCTTTACCCTAGCTAGTCCTCCTGACACTAAGGGGTAATTTATCATGGCCAATCCATCTAACTCACACATCTTTGGACTGTGGGAGGAAACCCACACAGATACAGAGAGAATCTGCAAACTCCATACAGATAGTGACCCAAGCTGGGAATTGAATCCAAACCCCTGGCACTGTGTGGAAGCATTGCTAACCACTGTGTCACAGTGCTACCTATAGTAAGTATGCACCAGCTGGATTGTTACAACAATTGACAATCGTTTGACTTTTAATTCCATATTTTTATTGGATTCAGATTTTCACCATCTGCCATGATGGGATTCGAACCTGGGTCCCCAGGTGGTAATGGAAGCCTACTTGTGACACTAATAAATAAATTTTAAATTGAAGATTATTATCCTGGGTCTCTGGATTACTGGCTCAGTGACAATAATACTCTCCCCCCTCCTCTTATTTCACATTTCCACAGACACATTCGAATGTAATTATTTGAAGACTGTTTCTTGGGCAACATCTCGGTGGACCAAATTTCTCAGAATTTTTGTTTATGTATGGTGCAAATGTCTGAGTCAGCAAAGTCAGATTAGCTTTTTGACTGAGTTTCTTTCACCAGAAGTGATGACAAAATTTTCCACTTCTGACCTCCATGGAATTTACTGGTGCAACCAAAGACTTTTAAGCTGGTTCGCTACGTCTGCCACAGTGATACCTATCGAGCTTTGAACTGAATTTCCTGAAAGGGACTCTTGCATTGAGGATGTTGACTTATTTTGTTTCTTCCCAGTCTGTCAAAACTCCAGTACGGCAACTACACTTGTATTTATATAGCGCCTTAAAGAAAAGATGTGGAGATGCTGCTGTTGGACTGGGCTAGGCACAGTAAGAAGTCTCACAGCACCAGGTTAAAGTCCAACGCACAAGGATGGCCAGCGAACCCCTGAATGAATTTTAAAAAAGGATGATGTGACAGAAGTGGAAATAGGCAATCTTGGTGATGGAGTGGATTTATGGTTGGAATACTATCCCAGGGTCAAAATGACATTAAGTTTGTGAATGGTTTGCTTCAGGATGGAGGGATGGTAGTGTGGGTACTAAGTTTGTAGCAACTATAGTCTACTTATAACCTGAGAGAGACCATGAGCCTGTGCAAATTATTTAATTCTATGAATATTCCAAATGTGCCTAAACCTGGACTCTTATGAAGCTCTAACAAAATGTCAAACTGACTCAAAATACTGGCTCTGTTGTGGCAGTGGCACAGTGGTTAGCACTGCTGCCTCAGGGACGTGGGTTTGATTCCCGGCTTGGATCTCTGTCTATGTGGCTTTTTCATGTTCTCCCCATGTCTGCGTGGGTTTCCTCCTACAGTCCAAAGATGTGCAGGATGGGTGCATTGACTATGTTAAATCCTCTCTTAGTGTACCTGAACAGGTGCCGCAGATGGTGACTAGGGGATTTTCACAGTAACTTCATTGCAGTGTTGCTTTGAGCCTATTTGTGACTAATAAATTAATTTTAACTTCACTATTCTCTCTCCACGGATGCTGTCAGACCTGCTGAGATTCTCCAGCATTTTCTGTTTTTGTTTCAGATTCCAGTATCCGCAGTATTTTGCCTTTTGCTGATAGTATCTCTGCTTCTATAGCAGTGGTCTCTGGACAGTAATCCATAACCTGAACTCCAGCTATTTGAAGTCTTGTAGTTTTTCAATGGCTTTTCTCTCAACTTTTCCTTTCTCTCATTCAGTCCCCGGCCTCTCTGTTATATCTCATTGTTTTATATTTCCTGGGGGTCACTGAACCTCTGTAATCTTCCAGTGACCCTTGGGTTTTTTTTAAAAATGTGTGTGTGGTTGGCTCTCTTTCTCTTTATCTCTCTTCCTTTCTCTCTCCATTTCCTTTATCGCTCTCAAACAGTTTCATTTCCTGTTTTTTCTGTGGTTTCTATTGACTGCTTGGTTTAAACATACACTTTTTTTAACAAATTTGTCAGGAATCATAGTGATATGGCAGAGAAGGAAGCGACTTCGCCTCTTCTGTCTGTGATAGCTCATTAATAGAGATATTGCATTAATTCCATTCCTAAGCTCATCCCCCCAGCCCCACAGATGTTTCTTCCATTTCAAATATTGATCTAATTCTCTTTTAAAAGTTATCATTGAATCTGCTTCCACTGACATTTCACGTAATGCAATCCAAAGTATAACCATTTAATAAATTCAGAGGGAACATTTCTTCATGTTGCCTCTAGTTCATAGAATCCCTACAGGGAGGCCATTCAGCCCATCGAATTTGTACTGATTCTCTGGAGTATTTTATCCAGACCCTTTTCCCCAACCCTAGCCCCAAAACCCCAGGTATTTACCCTGCTAATCCATTTAGGGTGGCACGATAGCACAGTGGTTAGCACTGCTGCTTCACAGTTCCAGGGTCCTGCGTTCGATTCCCGGCTCAGGTAACTGCCTGTATGGAATTTGCACATTCTCCTCATGTCTGCATGGGTTTCCTCCGGGTACTCCAGTTTCTTCCCACAGTCCAAAGATGTGTGGATTAGGTTGATTGGCCATGCTAAGAAATTGCCCCTTAGTCTCCAGGGATGTGTAGGTTAAAGGGATTAGTGGGTATAACATATGGGGATATGGAGATAGGGCTTGGGTAGGATTGTGTTTGGTGCAGACTCGATAGGTTGAAGGGCCTCTTTCTGCACTGTAGGGTTCTATGGTCTTCTAACCGATATTGCTTAGGATACTAAGGGACAATTTAGCATTGCTAATCCAACTAACCTGCACATTTCTGTGAGAGGAAACCAGAGCACCCGAAAGAAATCCATGCAACACAGAGAGGTACGGTCAAAGTTCACACAGGCAGATAGCTGAGGCCAGAATTGTCATGATATGGAGATGCCAGTGTTGGACTGGGGTAAACACTGGAAGATGTCTCACAACATTAGGTTAAAGTCCAACATGTTTATTTGGTAGTACAAGCCACTAGCTTTTGGAGCACTGCTCCTTCGTTAGGTAGGTGGAAGTTCTGTCACAGAACTCGCACTTACCTGACGAAGGAGCAGCACTCCGAAAGCGAGTGGCTTTTGCTACCAAATAAACCTGTTGGACTTTAACCTGGTGTGGCCAGAATTGTACCTAGGTCCAAGTTGGTTCTGTGAAGCAGCAGCGTTAACCAATGTGCCATCATGGCACCCTAGAAATTCAGACTGATTTCCTTGGAAAAAGGAAGGCTGAGATGAAATTTGATAGAGGGATTCAGTATGATGAGGGGTCTGGAGAATTTATATCTATATCGGGAGAATCTGTTCTCATTGAGAAAAGATCAAGAAGGAGAGGGTATAGATTTAAAGTAATTAGTAAAAAAAAGTGATGAGGAGAACCTTTTTTACCCAGAGAGTGGTTAGTGTTTGGAAAGCACTATCCGAGACCATTGTGAAGGAAGGTTCAATCGAAGCATTCAAAAGGAATTTAAATTATCTGAAAAGAAAAGAATGTGCAGGGTTATGGGGAGAAGGTGGTGGAATGGTACTCGGCGAGTTAAATTTAAAGTCTTTAGAGTTTACTTTTTAATGTCACAAGTAGGCTTACGTTAACACTGCAGTGAAGTTATTATGAAAATCCCTGAGTTGCCACATTCAAATGCCAGTTCGGGTGTACAGAGGGAGAATTTAGCATGACCAATGCACTTAAGCAGCATGTTTTTTGGTCTGTGGGATGAAACTGAGCATCCAGGGGGAACTCACACAAACACACAGAACGTGCAGACAGTGATCAAAGCTATAAATTGAACCCAAGATCCTGGTGTTGTGAGGCAGCAGTGCTAACCACTGTGCCACCGTGCTGTCTCATTCAGCGAGCAATGCAGACATGACAGAGTCATGATCTCCTTCTGCACCAAAAGAATTCGGTGAATCTGCGAGGTGTGAACTGATGACATGAAAGGGAAATAAATTGTGTCATGCAGTTAGTTTTAGCAGCTAGTCTAGCAAAAAGAGAAAAGCAAGCTCTCAAAGGATCCAACCTCTGGATTACCCTTAACATTGCTGTGTATTGAAAATGCAAGATCAAACAGGTTACTGCATAGCCAGTACAATCATGCATCACAACATGCATGCTAAGGTTTGAATTACATCAATATTTTTTAAATTAAGAACAATGCAAGAGTAACTAGATGATTGCTGATTGAGACCTGAACCTCGATCAGGACATCAGGGAGAATTCCTTTGCTTTTTTCTAACGGAGTCCAATGGGATCTTTCACATCCACTGGAAGAGACAGATTCGGATTTTGGTTTAAGATCTTATTTGATTTGATTTATTATTGTCACATGTATTGGTGTGCAGTGAAAAGTATTGTTTCTTGTGCAAACAAAGCATACCATTCATCGAGAAGGAAAGGAGAGAATGCAGAATGTAGTGTTACATTTATAGCTAAGATGTGGAGAAGGATCAACTTAATGCAAGGTTAGTCCATTCAAAAGTCTGATGGCAGCAGGAGAGAAGCTGTTCTTGAGTCAGTTGGTACATATCCTCAGACTTTTGTATCTTTTCCCAAAGGAAGAAGATGGAAGAGAGAATGTCCAGGGTGCATGAGGCTTTTGATTATGCTGGCTGCTTTTCCAAGGCAGTGGGAAGTGTCATGATGTGGAGATGCTGGCGTTGGACTGGGATAAACACAGTAAAAAGTCTGACAACACCAGGTTTTATGCCAGCCAATTTATTTGATAATAAATTCACAAGCTTTCGGGGCTTCTCCCTTCATCAAGTGAACCCAAGCTTACTATCAAATAAATAGGTTGGACTTAAACCTGGTGTGGTCAGACTTCTTACGGCGGGAGCTGTAGACAGAGTCAATGAGTAGAAGGCTGCTTTGAGTGATGGACTGGGCTTCATTTACAATCCTTTGTAGTTTCAAGCAGCCTTGTGCAGAGCAGGGGCCACACCAAGCTGTGATACAACCAGCAAGAATGCTTTCTATGGTGCATCTGTAAAAGTTGGTGACAGTGGTAGTGGACATGCCAATTTTTTTGTAGTTTTCTCAGAAAGTAGAGGTGTTGGTGGGCTTTCTTAATTACCGTGTTGGCGTGGAGGGATCAGAATGTATTTTTGGTGACCTGGACACCTAAACACTTGAAGCTCTCGACCATTTCTATTTCATCCCCATTGATGTAGACAGGAGCATGTCCTCCTGAAGTCGATGCCTATCTCCTTCATTTTGCTAACTTTGAGGGACAGATTATTGTTGTTGCTTACCGGATTCTGAATCTCTTTCCCGTACTCCGTTTGAAAGAAGGCAGTTCTGATAGTGCAATGCTACCCATGGCAGTACTGCAGTGAAGTGTCCACCTTGTTCTTTCTGCAGCTCAAGTCCTGGAGTGGAACTGAATCCAGAACTTTGTGGTTCCAGGGACAAGAGTGCCTCAAACTAATCCACAACTGTCAGATGGGAAGATGTTTCCTGCGACATTAGGGCTAGTTCTAGGGCAGGAAGAATCTATTCAAGATGGAGGAGTTGCACCCCAATAGATCTGGTACAAAAGTCTTTAATTTTTCTGTTATAAATACTGGCTTGGCTATTGCCCACAGCTCATGAAAGAACTTTTTTAAAAAAGGCAGGGTTTAAGATTCATATTAAAGAAGGAGATGGAGGTAATTATGTGTTGAATTTTAGAACCTTGTGAAACTTGAGGACATTAACTGATCAATCACATTGTCTAAATCAAACTCCTGGCAACCAGAGGAATATTCTCACTCATGTAAAAGCAAAATACTGCAGAGGCCTTAAATCTGAAATAGAAATGGAAAACTCCAGAAATACTCAGCAGATAAAAGAATAATGGAGGAGTGGTATGTGCCTTGGTCAAAATTACTACCATTCATCCCCTGCGAAACCAGTACCCATGTCTCCAATAGCCTCCCTGGAGGAGCTTACCTTTTGGCCCTTGGTATAGCTTTTCTTTGCCTCCTTACCGGCATTGCGAATCAACCCACAGAACGTGGACTGCAGCGATTCAAGAAGGCTGTTCACCACCACCACCTTCTCAAAGTCAACTAGGGATGGGCAATAAATGCTGGCCAGCTATGACCCACAATTAAATTTAAAAAAAGCATGGACCAAAGTCCCAAAGATTTCCTGCATTCCTCAGCAGTGGCCACCACCTCCCGATGGCGCTGTTGAGTCTTCGGAGATGTCAGTCCTATGATTGGATACAACCTGGTAAAATTCAGTCCATTAACTCTGTTTCTCTCTCGGCAGATACCTCCTGTTTTTCTAGCATTTTCCTTTTATTTCAGAGTTCTTACATCTGTGTGATTTTAGCCCCTGCATTTTATTTGATGCTTTGGACAAAACCCTTGCATGTCTCTCCAACTTTACTGTCTGCGCCCAGGGTCATTGTAGAAGCCAGGTTCAGGCTAAGTCCAGGACAAATCCAGCTAACAAACAGAAGAAACTTGGATCTAAACAGTTTCAACTGAATTCGAACCTGGATTCCGATAATTGCCAGATAATATGTTGCCACATTTTGGCATATGTTCATCTTAACAGCTTCTTTCTATTAAATGATGGATAATCACACCAAAATCCTTTTGGAATTTTATTTTTGCTGATGCATGATCATCCGTTGATTTTTCTTTCTCAATCTGTGATTTATTCATCAAAGGTCTGCACTTTGTGCACTTTTCATCATTCTGATATTTGCCGTAAGTCTTGGAATCAATACTTCCGGTATTTGACTAAATTCCTGTCTTCTATGAAATTTATGAAATTTCATGATTGTTTAATTTATAAGGGCTGGCTGCCCACATTGTGAAAATAGAAGCGTAGAAACTTAGAAAGTAAAAGCAGGAGGAGGCTGTTTGGCCCCTCGAGCCTGCTCTACCATTCATTGAATCCTATAGAGTAAAAGGTGGCCATTCAGCCTATTGAGTCTGCACCGACTGCAATCCTAGCCCATGCCCTATCCCCATACGTTTGCCTAGCTAGTCCCCTGACAGTTAGTGGCCATTTAGCATGGCCAATCCACCTAACCCGTACATCTTTGGACTGTGGGAGGAAAAACACAAATAAATCCTACAATACCAATTTAACTTCCAAACACGTTTATTTATAGCAAACGCCGCAAGCCTTCGGGACAGCCTGTCCCTTCGTCAAGTGACTAACTTCGTGTTTTACCTCAGTCCAACATTGGCATCTCTATAGGACTGTGAGAGGAAACCCACATGGACACAGGGAAGAAGGCCATTTGGCCCATCGGGTCTGCACCAACTCTGCAACAAAGCATCCCACCCAGGCACAATCCCCATGGGCATTTTCCCCACTAATTCCCCCTAACCTACGTATCTTGTGATGCTGAGGGTCAATTTAGCATGGCCAACCCACATAACCTGTACATCTTTGGACTGTGGGAGGAAACCAGAGCACCTGAAGGAAACCCATGCAGCCACACGGAGAACGTGCAAACTCCACACAGTCACCCGATTCAGTAATCAAACCCGGGCCCCTGGCACTGTGCCACAGCAGGGTCAATACTGTACCATTATGCTGCCCTGATAAATTTTAAATTCAACAAAAAGAATCTAAAATTATTTTTAAAAGAATTTAAAAATCTGATGATGACCATGAAACCAAAAGGGAAAATGCTGGAAAATCTCAGCAGGTCTGGTGGCATCTGTAAGGAGAGAAAAGAGCTGACGTTTCGAGTCCAGATGACTCTTTGTCAAAAGCATGGATGACAATGAAATGTTTGCTCTAAAAACCCATCTGGTTCACGCAAGTCCTTTTGGAAAAGAAGTCTACCCTCTTTATCTGGTCTGTCCTACATGGGACTCCAGACCTTACATATGATTCCAGATACACAGCAATGTGGTTGATCTTCAAGTATTCTCTGAAATGGCCTAGCAAGTATTCAGTTTAAGGGCAATTAGTAATGGTCCCACATCCCATTATCTATCTTTCTATCTATCTATCTATCTATATGTATATATATATATACACACACACTAAAGCTGCATACATGTAAGTGTTTCTTCCTCATCCAACAGCTCCTGAAAAGAATCTCTGATTTTTCCTAATAATTAAGATGTGGCTGCACTTTAGATCACAGAATTGGTGCCTGAACCAAGGCAGATCAGGACACCTTATTTCAGTTGCTTCATTGACCTCGATCATCTGGGATGGCAGAGAAAATTTGCCGGGGGAAAGAGATTAACAAATTTTAAATGTAAAAGATGTCCAGCACAAATCGACTTCCTGCCTTCGTTTTGTGCAAGTCTTTTATTTAAATCGCGAGAAGTGGAGAAGCCCACTTTAATCACAAAACTTGCCACTCCCCAGATCACATTAATCATATTAATCCGTTCATTCCCCCAGGCCTTTGGGAAGTTTCTTAAACTAAAACGAAAACAGAACATGCTGGAGAAACTCATCAAGCCTTACAGTATCTGTGGAGTGAGATTAGAGCCACTGTTTTGAATCTGGATGATCCTTTGCCAGAGCTGTGACGAAAGACCATAGAACCCTACAGTGCAGAAAGAGGTCCTTCGGCCCATCGAGTCTACACCGAACACAATCCCACCCAGACCCTACCCCCATATCCCTACATATTATACCCCCTAATCCCTCTAACCTACTAAGGGACAATTTTTAACATAGCCAATCAACCTAACCTGCACATCTTTGGACTGTAGGAGGAAATCCATGCAGACACGAAGAGAATGTGCAAACTCCACAGTGACAGTGACCTGAACTGGGAATTGAACCCAGGTTTCTGGAGCTGTGAAACAGCAGTGCTAACCACTGTGCTACTGTGCCGAAAGGTGAACCAAATTCAAAACATTGGCTTTACTATCTGTCCACAGATGCTGTCAGACCTGCTGAGTTTCCCTGGCATTTTCTGTTTGTGTTTCAGATTCCAGCATCCACAGTATTTTGCCTTTTTTCTTTTAAATGAAGCTTTTTTGCATAGACAGTATCGAACAGTAAAAGTTTTCAAAATATTTTAAACGTATTTTTTGAAAGATGCATTTACTCAGACAGCTGTACCACCAGTAAAACTAGAAAATGCTGATGGGTCAATGTTTGCAAATTCTGTTCATCTCTCCTCTTCCTTAAAGACTTTCCTTTCAATGAAAATAAGTGGTCCGTCAGCAATCACTGCACCAAACTCTTTTGTAGCCCCAAACCTCAATTCTAACAAAAGAAAACTAATTCAATATATGTTTTCACCTTCTCAGCTGACTGGTATTTATTACATAGTGAACGCTGGTTCAATCCTGGGAACACTGGCACCTTGCAATGTTAAGAAACATAAAACTCCTCGACTTTTTCAAAAGATGAAGGAAATTTGGCATGTCTGTTACGAATCTCACCAACTTTTACAGATGCACCATAGAAAGCATTCTTTCTGGTTATATCACAGCTTGGTATGGCTCCTGCTCTGCCCAAGGCCACAAGGAATTACAAAGGATCATGAACAAAGTCCAGTCCATCACGCAAACCAGCCTCCCACCCATTGATGCTATCTTCACTTCTTGCTGCCTCGGAAGAGCAGTCAGCATAATTAAGAACACCTCGCACTCTGAACATTCTCTCTTCCACCTTTTACCTTTGGGAAAAGGTACAAAAGACCGAGGTTATTTACCAACCAACTCAAGGACAGCCTCTTCCTTGTTGCTGTCAGATATTTGAATGAACCTACCTCACGCTAAGTTGATCTTTCTCTACACCCTAGCTATGACTGTAATACTACATTCTCGTTGGGCCAAAGGGCCTGTTTCCCGTGCTGTGATGCTCTTTGTACTACATTCTGTACTCTCTCCTTACCTTCTCTATGAATAGTATGCTTTGTCTGTGTAACACTCAAGAAACAATATTTTTCACTGTATACTGATAGCTGTGACAATAATAAACCAAATCAAAGTTATCAATTCACCGGGTTTAAGGTGACAAGTATCCATTTATAGAATCACAGAATCCTACAGTGCAGATGGAGGCCATTCTGACCATCAAATCTGCACTGACAACATCCAACCAAGGCCCAACTCCTGTAATCTCATGCTTCTACCTACTAATTTTGGGACAGTGACACAATGGTTAGCACTGCTCCCTCCCAGTGCCAGGGACCCGATTTCAATTCCAACCTCAGGTCACTGTCTATGTGGAGACAGTGGACATTCTCCCCATGTCTGTGTCGGTTTCCTCCGGATGCTCCGGTTTCCCCCCACACTCCAAAGATGTGCGAGTCATGTTGCTTGACCATGCTAAATCAACTCTAGTGTTGGAGGGGGGGGTGGTGGTGTTTACAGGAATAGGGCCTGGGTGGGATTGCAGTCGGTACAGATTAGATGGGCTGAATGGTAGGGATTTTATGATCCTATGACTGCTGTCTCCCTGAAAGCTCAAGGGCAATGTGACAAGGCCAATCCATCTAATCTGCAAATCTTTTACTGAGGGATCAAACCGGAGCATTTGAAGGAAACTTGGAGATTGTGCAAACTCCACACCTGGCAATGCTTCTATGCTAAAGGTGTTACATCAGCCACTTGTAATCTATGCCAGCTGGGTGATAACATGATGCTAATCTTGAACTCAGCTACAAAAATAAAGCTTAGTTGGGCTAACATTCTGCTATCAATATAACATTTGCAAGAACTGACTTGCAAAAGTATGCAGTAATGCCGAGCTGACGTGAATTTTGTTCACTGAAATTTTTTTGAAAAAAAAGCTTGGCATGCAATTATTTCCCACAATTGAGAAATAAATTCGTCCTTTCCCAGAATTGGAAAAAAAATGTGAAGTCATGCTTGCTGGCTTTCTCCCCGTTTTCACCCTTTACTTACATCTTTGTGTCTATTCCATTTCTTCGTTTAATAAGGACTTCAGTTACAGGAGTAGATTGGAGAGGCTGCAGGTGTTCTCCGCCAAGAGGGAATGGTTGAGAAGAGATTTGATGGACGTGATCAAGATTGTGAAGGGGGTGGGGAGGGGGTGAGGGTGCTGGCCATGAAGTGACGGGGCGAAGCTGTTCTCATTCAGCGGAAGGATCGAGAACCAGAGGGCGCAGATTTGAAGTGGATGAGGAAGAAACCGAGGAAATTCTTTTACATTGACCACCTAGAATGAAACCTGAGAGGGTGATGGGGCCAGATTTGTTCCTGGCTTTTAAAAGGAAACTGTATTAGTATGGGAGAAAAAAAAATGCAGGGTTACAGGGAGGAATGGGATAGGCTGAGGTGCTACTGGAACTAGTAGGACAATGGGTCAATTGGGCTCCTTTTGTACTCTAACCATTCTTCAATTCTATGATCCTGATTAATACAAAGAAGAAAGAAAGTTACACCATAGGAAGAGGCACTTTGCCTCTCTAAGCCTGTGCCAACCATTCTGTGAGACTGAACTAAAACCCCTTACTCTTTTGGGGATCATATCCTTCCAGTCCCATCCTATTCAGGTATTTGCCCTGACGCCTACCCTTCCAAGTACCATATCCTTCCATCCCCTTCCGATTCATGTGTTTGTGCAGACGACCTTAAAAGTCATTATCGTATCTGCTTCCACCACCCGGCAGCAAGTTCCAGGTACCCATCACCCTCTGTGTAAAAAAAAATGTTCAGAGAAAGCGTGTTCCATTTATGATCCTGTAAACTTCCCATGGCCATTATACCTTCGGAGGAAGCCAGTTATGTGTAGGAACGTTCGATTTTTGACAAGCTTTGACATTTTCCAATCCATTCTCCTAATTCGATCATTGTGAGTGAAGCTAAGTTTCGGAAAGATGGGTTTCAGCTGAAGTCACAGGGTTTTAGTTGGAGCTGGAGACAGTTGTTGAAGATGGAAGATGGAGCTGTGAAACCTATTAACATAAATATCTGATCAAACACACAAAGGAACTAAATAGGCACAAGATGTCAAGAAGATGGAAGAGATTCATTCATTCATTCATGAGTCTCAGTTCATTTTTTTAAATTAGTCACAAGTAGGCTTATATTAATGCTGCAATGGAGTTACTATGAAAATCCCCTATTCGCCACACTCCGGTGCTTGTTCCGGGTACACTGAGGGAGAAATTGGCATGGCCAATCCACGTAACCAGCACGTCTTTCGGATTGTGGGAGGCTACCAGAGCACCTGGAGGAAACCCACGCAGACACGGGGAGAATGTGTGAACTCCACACAGAAAGTGACCCAAGCCAGGAATTGAACCTGGGTCTCTGGTGCTGTGAGACGGCAGGGCTAATCATTGTGTCACCACTGAGGGAAATTCTGTTGGTGAGAGGACCAAAAACTTCTTCAAGGTGGGAGAGAGAAATGGCAGCAAATGAAGCAATCATATAAATGCAAAATACTGCAGGTGTTGGAAGCCTGGTATAAAGACAGAGAATTCTGAAAATACTCAGCACGCCTGGCAGATTCTGTGGAGAGACGAATGGTGGGCGGGATTTTCATAGAACATAGAACATAGAACATTACAGCACAGAACAGGCCCTTCGGCCTTCGATGTTGTGCCGACCAAAATAGAAAGCAATGCCCCTCCAAACTAAACCATTCCCTTCTCTTCCATATACTTATCAATTAACCTCTTAAACGCCACCAAACTTGGCGCATCTACAACAGCTGCAGGCAGGGCATTCCACTCCCTAATCACTCTTTGAGTAAAGAACCTACCTCTGCTATCCGTCCTATCACTCATACCCCTTAATTTAAAGCTGTGTCCCCTCGTGCTAGCTTTCTCCATCCTAGGAAAAAAGCTATCACTGTCCACCCTATCTAAACCTCTAATCATCTTATATGCTTCAATAAGATCCCCTCGTAGCCGCCTCCTTTCTAACGAAAACAACCTCAAATCCTTCAACCTCTCTTCATAGGACCTGCCCTCCATACCAGGCAAATCCTGGTAAACCTCCTCTGTACCCTCTCCAATGCCTCCACATCTTTCTTATAATGTGGCGACCAGAACTGCACACAATACTCCAAGTGCGGCAGCACTAGAGTTTTGTACAGTTGCAACATGATGCTGCTGCTCCTAAATTCAATCCCCCTACCAATAAAAGCTAAGACTCCATATGCCTTCTTAACAACTTTATCCACTTGACTGCCTACTTTCAGGGATCTATTGACACATACACCAAGATCCTTCTGTTCTCAACACTATTAAGAGCCCTACCATTAGCCCTATACTCTACACATTTATTGTTCCTGCCAAAGTGCATTACCTCACACTTTTCCACATTAAACTCCATTTGCAACCTCTCGGCCCAGCTCTGCAACTTGTCCAAGTCACTCTGTAAACTATAACACCCCTCTTCACTATCTACCACTCCACCGACTTTAGTGTCATCTGCAAATTTACTGATCCATCCCTCAATACCCTCATCCAGATCATTTATAAAAATTACAAACCGCAGGGGCCCCAAAACAGACCCCTGAGGCACACCACTCGTCACCGAACTCCACGATGAATATATCCCATCAACCACCACCCTCTGTCTTCTATCTGCCAGCCAATTCCTAATCCAATTAGCTAAATCACCCTCTATTCCACACATCTGCATTTTCTGTAGAAGTCTTCCCTGGGCCACCTTATCAAACGCCTTACTAAAGTCCATATATACTACATCAACCGCCTTACCCCCATCCACCTCTTTGGTCACGTTCTCAAAAAACTCAATGAGGTTAGTAAGGCATGACCTACCCTTCACGAAACCATGCTGACTATACCCAATCAATTCATTTCTCTCTAAATAACTATAAATCCTATCCCTAATAATTCTCTCCAATACTTTGCCCACAACAGAAGTAAGACTCACTGGCCTATAATTCCCTGGAAAGTCTCTCGTCCCCTTCTTGAACAACGGGACCACATTCGCTATCCTCCAGTCCTCCGGAACCACACCCGTAACCAACGACGACCTGAAGATCAGAGCCAGAGGCTCTGCAATCTCCTCTCTTGCCTCCCAGAGAATCCTAGGGTAAATCCCGTCCGGCCCAGGGGACTTATCCAACTTCAAACCCTCGAGAATTTCTAGCACATCCTCCTATCTACTACAATACTTCCCAATTTGCAACCCTGTACCTCAGTGTTCTCCATAGCTACATTTCCAGCACTCTGCGTGAATACCGAAGAGAAATATTTATTCAGTGCCTCACCAATCTCTTCAGGCTCCACGCACAACTTCCCACTGCTGTCTGTGACTGGCCCTAATCTTGCCCTAACCAATCTTCTATTCTTAACATATCGAAAGAAAGCTTTAGGATTCTCCTTACTCCTATCAGCCAACATCTTCTCGTGTCCCCTCTTAGCTCTCCTCAATTCACTTTTTAGCTCCTTCCTGGCTAATCTATAGCTATCCATTGCACTAACTGAGCCTTCAAGCCTCATCCTGACATAAGCCTCCTTTTTCTTCTTAACCAGCAAATCAACTTTTTCGTACACCAAGGCTCTCTTACTCGACCATTTCCTCTCCCTCGTTCATGGGTGTGAAGATTTCTTTCTTTCAAAGGGGAAGATGTAAGGAAAACTGAGGTAGATTTAAGGGATTTATATTTGTATCGTTGAATATCAGAAATAATGTCCAGTTTTAAGTATATTTAAACGTGTTTTTTTTGTAAGGAAGGTTAAACCTATAGTTAGATTCATGCTAGAAAAGGGGTGCAATTTTCTAGCCCGGGACCTGGCAATGCCCACCCAACAGCAGGCAGTGCCAAGAGGGTGGGGCCCAAGAGGTTGAGGTCTCATGGGGAGTGTGGGGCCAGTCGGTGCAGAGCCAGTCAGGAGGGAGGTAGGAGGGGAGTGAAGGGGAGGGACACTGCATCGGGGGTGGGGGCTGATGTGGAGCTGATGGTCAGAGGTTGGGGCTGGTGACTGGAGAACAGGGCTGGTGATCAGGAGGGATGGGAGCTGGCATCTGGGAGCAGGCGTTGGTTGTTGAGGCAGGCAATGTCCAGGAGATGCCCAAAGACTGGCCTCCTGAGCGAGATTAGTCCCTGCACCCCCACCCCTACTCCCGCCACTCCAACCCCCACCCAAAGCTGTGAATCATCTGATGGCCTCTCTGTTACACAGAGTGCCATAAATTCATTTAACTAAGAACGCCCAAAAACATGAGCGGGAGATCTTCTCACTTACCTGCCCATTGGAAACTTAGAATTTTTTTGAGAAAATCATGCAGATGGAGTCAATGGATGGGAGGCTGGTTTGCCTGATGGACTGCGCAATGTTCACAATCTTTTGTAGTTTCTTGTGGTCTTGGTCAGCCATTCCAACCTGTGCTACATCCAGAAAGGATGCTTTCTACGGTGCAACTGTAAAAATTGGTGAGAGTCGTAGCAGTCAAGCTGAATTTCCTTAAAGTAAGATAAAAATCATCTGGGGGGATTTTGAGGAGAAATCCACAGAAATTAACTTGGGTTCAGAGTGGAGTGTGTCTGACTATAGCCAATCTGTGTGGTTAGATGACTGCATGCTACCGAGACCAAGATACCTGAGATCTACTATGTTAACTTATAGGGCCATGAAGTCATAGCCCTTAAGCCCAACTTGTTGATGCTGCACTTTTTTTAAACTCTTAAGTTAATCCCAATTGTTCGCATTTGGCCTATATCCTCTATATCCATCTTATCCTTGTAACTATTTAAGTTCCCACCTCTACTACTATCTTTAACAGCTTGTTCCAGACATTTACCACTCTCTGTGTGAAAAAATTGCCCTTCTGCATATTTTTGTATCTCTCCTCTTTCACCTTAAACCTATGTTCTCTAGTTTTAGATTCCCCTACTTTTGGGAAAAGATATTGACTGTCTAGCTGATCTGTGCCCCTCATTATTTTATAGACCTCTATAGGATCACCCCTCAGCCTTATACGCTCCACAGAAAAAAGTTCCAGTCTATCTCACCTTTCCTTATAACCCAAACCATCAGGTCCCGGTATTATCCTAGTAAACCTTTTCTATACTTTTTCTAATTTAATAATATTCTTTCTAAAATAGGGTGACCAGAACTGCACACAGTATTCCAAGTGTAGCTTACCAATGTCTTGTACAACTTTAACAAGACATTCCAACCCCTGAATTCAATGTTCTGACCGATGAAACCAAGCATGCAGAATGCCTTCTTCACCAATCTATCCATCTGTGACTACTTTCTAGGAGTTACGAACATATACTCCTAGATCTTTGTTGTATAACTCTGCCCAATGCCCTACCATTAAGTGAGTAAGTCCTGCCCTGGTTCAATCTACCAAAATGTATTACCTCGCATTTGTCTAAATTAAACTTCATCTGCCATTCGTCAGCCCATTGGCCCAATTGATCCCATTGCAGTTGGAGATAACTTTCTTCACTATCCACTATGCCATCAATCTTGGTGTCATCTGCAAACTTACTAACCATATTCTCATCCAAATCATTAATATAAATGACAAATAATAGTGAACCCAACACTGATCCCTGAGGCATACTACTGGTCTCAGGCCTCCAGTTTGAAAAACAACCCTCTACAACCACCCTCTGGCTTCTGTCAAGAAGCCAATTTTATGTCCATTTAGATACCTCACCCTGGATCCCATGAGATTTAACTTTATGTAATAATCTATCATTGCTAAAGTCCAAGTAGTCAACATCAACTGCACAACATCATCTACCTTCTTGATTACTCCTTCAAAAACCTCAATCAAATTTGTGAGAGATAATTTTCTACTCACAAAACCATGGTGACTGTATCTAATCAGTTCTTGCATCTTTAAATGCCTTATAATCTGTCTATATTTGTGAAAATAAGTGGGCATAAAGGAACATTGTATCAAACTGTTCACGTTGAATATTCTTTTTCTTGTTGTTAAAACTAATTAGTGGTGCTGTGATTCCGTTGCTCCACATTTCCTGAAAAAGGAGTTACAATCTGTTGAACCAAGTTCCATTCTGGCATCTTCCCATCCAGTTATGACATCAACTGGGACTGTAGCATCATTGACCCAAAAATAACTCTGCTCGTCTCAGACCTGCTGAGTATTTCCAGCATTTTCTGACTTTTTCTTTGTGTGTCAGTTTCTTGGCCCTTTCAGCTCCTGCTTTGGTTGTGTCAGTATCACTGAGTAACTTTTGTATTCTGTTAACATTTATCCGCTGACCTGCTGAGTTGGTAATTCCAAAAATGAGAAATGTAGCAATGGAAATTATCTGGAGATGGTTATTAAAGAATTCATGTTGAGATTTTGGCAGCTTGTTCAATTGTGAGTTTATTCTTAGGGAAGAAAGATTGTTGGCATGCTGTCTTGGAAACAAATGGTTCTTATAGTTGTGGCTATCTCATATTTTGTCATTGCCTGAGGGTCTAGGCACTTATTTCTGACAGTTTCCACTAGTCCAATCCGTATCTTATAGAACGTAGTCAGTCTATTTTTTTCTCCAACTTGTGCTATAGTGATTCCCATTCCCAATTATTGATCAAGGATGTGACATCAATTTATTTCCCATATGGATCCATGCAGAATCATGCAGCACATCTTTGGATCTCTTCAATCTTATATATATCTCTCACCATATAAGGTACACAAGCATTGGGTGAACAAATGTTTGCTAAACCATGTCAGTGATATTTTTGGTATCAGTACCGGTCTTCCTTGAATATTTCAGAACTCTGTTTGCTTTGGATTTGTTTGTTGATTCCAGATTATTTTATTATTCATTTATGGAACATGGGCTTCACTAGCTAGAACATGATTTATTGCTCATCCCTAATTGCCCTCAAGAAAGTGGTGCTGAGCTTCTCGAATTGCTGCAATCCAATGTGGTGTAGTTACATTCACTGTGCTGTTACGAAGGAAGTTCCAAGATTTTGACCCAGCAATAGTGAAGCAATGGCAGTAGATTTCCAAGTAAAAATGGTGAGTGGCTTGGAAGACAACTTCCAAGTGGTGGTGTTCCCATGTGTCTGCTGCCCTTGTCTTTCTAAGTATTAGTTGTTGTGGGTTTAGAAGGTGCTGCCCAAAGAGCCTTGGTGAGTTCCTGCCTTGCATCTTGCCACTGTGCATTGGTGGTGCAGGGATATTTGTAGATGCGATGCTACTCAAGTGAGCTGTTTTGTCCTAAATGGTGTAAAACATTTTTAGTGTTGTTGGAACTGCACTCATCCAGGCACTTGTAGAGTATTCCATTATATTCCACACTTATGTCTTATAGATGATGGATACACTTTGGGGAGTCCGGAGCTGAGTTAATCGCTACAAAATTCCTAACCTCTGGCTTGTTCTTCTGTGTTTATATGGCTAGTCCATTTTCTGGTCAATGGTAATCCCCCGAATATTAATAGTGAGGGAATCGGAAATGTTAATTCCCTTGAACGTCTTTAAAGTTTATTTATTAATGTAACAAATGGCCTTACATTACACTAAAGTTACTATGAAAATCCTGAGTCACCACACTCTGGCACCTGAGGGAGAATTTAGCATGACCAATGAACCTAACCAGCACATCTTTTGGACTTTGAGAGGAAATCGGAGCATCTGGAGGAAACCCACGCAGACACGGAAAGAATGTGCAGCCTCCGCACAGGCAGTGACCCAATCCAGGCATTGGACCCAGGGCCCTGGCACTGTGAGGCAGCAGTGCTAACCACTGTGCCTCCATGCCGTGCCACCTGTCAATGGAAGATGGAAATTCTCTCATTGAATGGTGGAGTAGCATGATAGGCCAAATAGTCATCTTCTGCTCCTAACTCCGATGGGCTGATGTTGGAGATGGTTATTGCCTGGCACTTGTTTGCAAAACTTAACTTGTATTATGGTCACAGACCAGACCCCCAATTTACATTCGGAAGCCAGGCTCAACTCCAACAATATTTTATTTTGGCATAAATGTGAGGACAGGATGCTTCATTCCAGGAGTGATCCCTGTGACAATTTAGGAATCTTTATATCAAAACAAGTTTTATTCACAATACAGTTTTAAATATACCTCTAACAAAGGAAAACTGATTAACAAGAAACAATTGAACAATATGTCAAAATAAAAGGAAACAACTTTAATTTCTAATTTATGACTGTTCAGTTCCAAATAAGCAGCATTGTCTTATGATTCCACATAAAAGACAGTTAGCAACCACAAATATATACTTGCTATAAGTGAAATAATTTATCTGAGCTGGTGTCCTTTCACCAAATTTAGTTTTATTTACAGATTCAGCAACACTTAGATGGGTACTTCCTTATACAGAGCATAAATCCAGAGCGGCAGACATCCTGATACTCTATGTTATATACACAAGTCTGAATGGACGAGCCATTACTACCTTAATCAGGACTTCATATTCTATGATTTCTACATCATGGGCCTCAAAAAAATCATTACATAAGGAGTCTAGACAGACTTGAAGCCGTCAGAGAGAGATTTTAAATTTCAGAGAAACCTATACACCTCTGCCTTTAAATAAACCCCAACCAGAACTGAACTGTGTTCCGGCCCCAACCCTTGCTTCTCCCATTAACTACTTCAACACATGACCCTGCATACCCAAACCTATCTTCCATTTCCTTAATAAAAACTCAAGAGGAAATCTCTATTTATAAACAAAAAAATCAATTTGGTCTATCCACAATAAACACTGCATGGTTAAAATTAATAATTATCCTGCTCCCTCAGCAGCTGAGCTGCATTCCCTCCAGACATGCCAACTACTTGCATAATAAGGCTGAATTTTAAAATATTCCCCATAAACATAAAATTTGTCAATAGCACATTAACATCATACTTATCAGCTCAAGCCTGGGTATTGCGCCATTTGGACACATTTGGTATTGACTGTTTCAGTATCCGTGGAGTCGCCAATGCTGCTGAACATTGTGCAATCATCAGCAAACATCCTTACTACTGATCTTAAGTGTAATGAATAGGTAAATACATGCAGATGCAGTATAATGCAGATAAATATGAAGTCATTGGATGGAAAAATAGAATGGCAGGATATTGTGTAAGTGGTGATAGATTGGGAAATGTTGATGTACAAAGGAACTTGGGTGATCTTGTACATTAGTCACTGAAAGCCAGCATACAGATACAATGAGCAGTTTGGAAGGCAAATGGTATGTTGGCCTTCATTGGAAAAGCACTTGAATACAGGGGAAAGGATTCCTTACTGCAGTTGTACAGAGCCTTGGTGAGACTGCAGCTGGAATATTGTGAGCAGGCTTGGGCTCCTCATCTAATAAGGGAAATACTTGCCATGGAGGGATGCAGTGAAGGTTCATCAGACTGAATCCTAGGCTGGCAAAGTTGTTGCATGAGAAGGAATTGGGACAACTAGCCCTGTATTCATTGGAGTTTAGAAGAACGAGAGGGCATCTAATTGAAAGATGTAAAATTCTGACAGGGCTGGACAGAGTGGATGCAAGGATGTTGTTTTCTTTGGCTAAGGGTTTAGAAAAAGGGGTCACAGTCTCAGGATATGGGGAGGCCATTTAGGGTGGAGAGGAGAATTCAATATATATTGAGGTATAAGGTTACAAATAGCTTTCAGTAACTCCCCTCACTTGTGAGCCTTGTTAGTGGGCAACTTGACTCTGGAAGTCCCCACACAGTCTACCCTCCATCTATGTCAGATGATGGGGGATGATAGTGGAGGTGATGGCCAAGTAATATTATCATTAAACTATTAATCTAGATTCTGAAGACCTGAGTTTGAATCTCACCATGATAGATGGTGGAATTTGAATTCATAAGACTGATGTAAAGTTAAAGTTTATTTATCAGTCACTAGTAAGGCTTATATTAACACTGCAATGAAGTTACTGTGAAATTCCCTTAATTGCCACACTCCGCACCTGTTCAGGTCCATGCACCTAACCAGTATGTCTTTCAGACTCTGAGAGCACACTGTTATGTTTGTTTATCGTGAGACCCTTCCATCCCTGATACAAAGGCAAACACCAACTGTTGTCCAATTCAAAAGTTCTTTATTTGTCTTACATATATAAGCTGGCAAACCTTTGCTATGTAACTTCCACTCAGTGCTGGGAGTCAGTTAGCAAAAGCCCCCCGAAGTAACAAGGCTGACCCCTTTTATACAGTTTACAATCCCATCGGGCAATGTGATTTCAAACAAGACATAAACACACATTATCTGATTTAATCAAAAACGAATAGTTATAGGAATGCAGCATAAGAAAGAACATCACATTTACTACTTGTAACCCCCACCCATAAGAACATAACCATAATGTCTTTTGGATACGCCATTTGTTAGCGCAAAAGAGAATATTATCACATACTCAGCAAGATTTGCACCCCAGTTGGGCTCAGCAAGCTGGAGCCCGTGGTTATCTTGTTTTGTCAGTTTGCTCCCATGAGTTGTTTCTCTGCCATTCTTGCAAGCCCAGTAATTCATATTGCCCTCTACATTAACTCTTTGATGCCTCATTCCCTCCTTTTATCATTTCATCGTTTTACAGGAGGCTGTTGGAAGAGCGGGACAAATAATTACATAGGCGTTTGAGAAGAAATAAAATGACCAAAGCGACCAAGATAACGATTCCTAGGTGTACTATCATTCCTCCCTGGTCTCAAATATGTTGTGATGTAAAGATGCCGGCGTTGGATTGGAGTGGTAAGAACTCAGTAAGAATTTAGCAACACCAATTATTAATCCAACCGATTTATTTGATAGTAAAATAGCGAGCTTTCAACACTCCAGTGTCTTCATCAGGCAAGTGCAGTGTTCTGGTCTGCAATAGCACACATCAGCACAGACAGTCAGAGATTGCTGATTAGAATGCGGATCCTTACATCCAACCTGCTATTCAAGTGTTAAAGTGGCTAACAATGTGTGTGAAGGGGATCCTGAGCATTGTTAGAGAGTTGTGTATTTTCTCCAGACAGCACAGTAAGTGAGGTTTTTCGCTAACCCAGGCAAGTTACGGGGGTTACAGATAGTGTGTCATGAAGCCAAGATCCCTGTTAAGACTGTCCTCATGTGTGCGGAGCTTGGCTATCAGTTGGCTATCAAATATGTTACCAAACAACCACCCGGGGGGGTCATAATGATTGAATTTATGTCCTCCTGTTCTGACCTTATCTGCTGTCTTTCTAATGTGATTAGCTAGGCTCGTTATATATTTGGAGGGATCAAAGATATAGGTGCAACACTCTGTTTCCACTAGAGTGCACGTACCTCCTAACTCAGCCAGTAAATAGTCCAAAGTCAGTCGGTTTTGAAGGGCTACATTCAGATGGCAATCATTTCTGCCGATACCTCAAATATCGCCATGCCCATATTTTCCAAACCGTCTCTGTGTTATTGGCTATGTTCTTGAGAGCTGAGGCCATGTTGATCAGTTCTCGGACAGTTTTTGGATGTACATAGAAAGGAAAGGCTATTGTCCAAGATCGCTGGGTTTCTGTGATAGCCCGTTTTGATCTCAAAAGGTGTATCTTAGGGTGGAGGCATAGGAAATCATAATGTCGCATATAGGGAACCACATATGCTAGATAGCAAGATCCTGCCCAGTCCCAAGGGAGCCATGGAGAGGCAATGTTTGCACAGACAAAATGGGTACGATTATGTCACTCAGTAGTTTGGCATCTATCCTTAGTTAGGTAGTAGCACCATTACAACACTCAATTTTCAGCATGTCCCTTTGTTGGCGCCCAGTGACATTGAAAGCCTGGGTACAGCTACTACAGCCTACTGGCTTAATCCCATTTCTAAGGATACATATGGATCAATTCTGCTGATTCATGATAATAAAATGGGGTGGGGGGTCCGACTTATAATATTTGGGTTTGAAGCTATGAATAAGGGACGTCAGGTTATATCTAATGGTTTTCAGAGTAGAAACTTCACCTGCAATATCTACTTGGTAGTTACCTCCAATGGTCTGGGATCCGCTTTGTCTCCCACATTTAGACCCATTTTGATGCAATATCCACCCTATAGTTTTCTGTGTGGATAAGGGGACGGGAACAAGGGGATTCCTCCTTCTGCATGGGCAGAAATATGTTAACCTACCAAGATTTACTCAGGTTTGACAGAATAGACATGTACAGGGAAGTATTAGAGTGCAAATGAACATTAGTTAGTCCATTTCCCAGACCTCTTTTCCTTAGGATTGGTCATCCTTGTACCAGAGGGATAGCTGAAAGCTGAGGAGGATGAGAATAAACTTCATGGTTTATTGGTAGGTACTGATATCCACCATTCACAGTCACTCAGATGTATCCAACGAGGTTGTCCTTGAACCTTGATTGTAGTTGGAGTCTGGAAGAGAACTCAGCCCTTTCCACCATGGCCCAAGATTGGGTCAATCTCAGTTCTTTATTAGTATCAGATCGAAAAGGTAACTCCCAATTTATTAGCATATACGTACATTGAACCGAACAAGCTTTACTCGTGAACATGAGAATGACCACAGATAGCATTTACTCAGTATAGGAAAGTCACAAAACAAACAAATATTACTTTGTAAAATTATCTCACATTCAAATGGTTACATCATAAACTGAGAATATGTTTCAAAGATGCATAAGCCATATAGACTCTCTTTCCATTACCCTTTATTTGTCAAAATTATACCTATTTACCTCTTTAGAATTTAGGCAACTTCCCATTTATAAGTTGGTTATTTTGTGCGCTCAATTTATTCTATCAATTAAGTATCAGAAACTGTAATGCTTAAGTGTGACCAATTACTTTAATTTGAAAGTTAACAGTGAGAAAATCTGAATGAGCCAAACTCTTTAAGTCTCAATTATCACTAGGTTGTGACAAAAAATCTTGGAGTCTTGAAGCTACTAGACTTGTTATTCATGAGCCATCTATTTAAAACAAAACACAAAAAATACACTCGGCTTGGAGCCAAATGAATTAATTTGGTGTTGAAATCTGTCAAATTAAAAACAAAAACAAAACTAAAATTTACAACTTCCAACATATATAATTTTTTAATTGTCAAATTAGGAACAGAAGATGATGAAATCAGTGCCAGTTAAAAAACACAAGAAATAAAATACTTTCCAATGTGATGATTTCATGATCTTTTCAAGACAAAGGACAGAGCACATGATTCCCTCCAAAGTTTAAATCATTTCTTAACAAAATTATTCAAAAATATTCAAAATTCAAACTGGTTATTTCAAAATTCAAACTGAATTATTCAAAATTCAAACTGGTTACTTCAAATTTCAATTTATGTACCTTGATTTTGAAATTTCAATTTACTTTCCAAAACATGTGTTCAAAGTAACTTCACACACACACACACACACACACACACACACACACACACACACACACACACACACACACACACACACACACACACAAAACCTATGTATTTATATTCTATATCTCTTAAGCATAATCATGGCCATTGATTATACTTAAAAAGTTAAGGAATTCCAAAAAAAATTTCAGTTCAATCCTATTTCTAAGTTTTATTTAAACTCATTTATTTATATCAAACCCACTGATGTAAAATCACAATTAGGGGAAGAACATTAAAATATTAAAACAAACAACAACAAAAACACCCACGCAACTACTTTACTAAACACACACAGACAGACACTGAAACTCCAACATTCATTCCACAGCATTTCCTCTTTCATTCAGCTTAACATTTTAAACTGGGATGAAAATAAAACATTTAAAGAAAATACAGAAAATTAATTAAGAACATCATCTTCATTCTTCCAAACTGTAATTGAAATCAAAAACAAAATTAAAGAAATCTTATCCTTAAATTTTAGCAGTTTTAACATTTCCTTAGCTCCTTAGAAGTTAAACCAAAGTGTAAAGCATTGCATTTATTGCCCGCAATAAATATTCCACAAGAACAAATAAGCTATAGGAAGGATGTAGAGGCTATTGAGGGAGTGCAGAGGAGATTTACAAGGATGCTGCCTGGATTGGGAAGCAGGCCTTATGAAGATAGGTTGAGGGAGCTGGGACTCTTCTCACTGGAGAGACGTAGGTTGAGAGGCGACTTGATAGAGGTTTATAAAATGTTTAGAGGAATAGATAGGGTGGACTCTCAGAGACTATTTCCTCGAGCTGAAATGGTCACTACGAGATGACACAGATTTAAGGTGCAGGGAAGCAAATACAGAGGGGATGTTAGGGGTAAGTTTTTCACTCAAAGGGTGGTGAGTGAATGGAATCGGCTGCCATCGGAGGTTGTTGAGGCAAACTCGCTGGGGTCTTTTAAAAGACTTCTGGATGAGTATATGGAAATGAATAGGATAGGGGGTTATAAATAGGTCTGTGGATTGGTAGATGTGATCGGTGCAACTCATGGGCCGAAGGGCCTGTTTGTGCTGTATTGTTCTATGTTCTTTAACAACTCCTGCTCACAATCAATGCAATAATAATCACCTACATTCTACAAGCAACCAGACCACACAAACACACTAATTTAAAAACTACTCAAATTATTAGCTCAACCTTAGATTTTCACTAAACAATTTTCCATCTTGCCAATTAATTTAAAATATTTCCCTAGTAAGTTGAGAGAACATAGTGCCTTTCTCTCAAAATTCTGTAACACACACTGCACACTCTCTCCTTTGAAAAAAACAAAGGACCACTTTTCAGAAAACTCAAATATCAATTGTTACTGACCTAGGGACTCGAACCCTAAGATCAACTGGAGGACTTGAATCATCTGGTGTCTTACCAAATAAACCTGCGGACTTGAATCATCAGACAACTGAGGGACTCAACGCACTCCGTGTCTTAATAGATAAACTTGGGGACTTGAACCATCAAACCAACTAAGGGATTTGAACCTCCGGTATATTACTAATAAACCCCGATTTTACGCGCCCCAATTTAGCGCAAATTTGGATATAATGCAATGAATCATTGGACCCCTTTTATTTGCTCCTTCCGAGAACTGAAAAGATTTTCGTGAGTTAATTTCGTATTTTCTTAGATCAAAATGGAACAAACTGCTAGAAAAAGAAAATCTTTTTCTGTGAAACATAAGCTTCACGCACTTGACATGATCAAGACTAAAAGTCAAACTCAAGTTGCAGGAGACCTCAGGATATCGGAATCAACACTTTGTGGCTGGAAATCTTAAGAAGAAAAGTTAACGCTTTGCAAAGTTGAAGAAGAAGGAGGACTAAAAGCCAAATGCCTGAAGACAGTCAAAGATGTCAGCCTTGAAGGCTCCCTGTACGAGTGATTTGTTCAAGCTCTGTCAGAACACTTTCCAATTTCCGGTCCTACTCTCAAAGCTCAAGCTGCGACGAATGCCCAACATATGAGCATCTGACAGATGCCGACATCGTCTGTAACGTAAATATAGCATGGGCAGAGGCATATGTACTGATTCTCGAACTACAAAAAGATGATAATGAAGAGCCTCCACCCCCAAAAATGTCTGAAGCCATTGAACACCTCAAGGCTAGCCTCTGTTGGCTGGAGACCCAGGAGGTGGACCATATAAAAATCCTCCAACTCAGAAGAATGCTAGATTTCGCTCACAGCCAGTGAAATGTTACGTTCAAGCAAGGAACAATCACTTTTTGAAGAAATAGCTGTTGTTGTTTTGTTTATTAAAAATCTTCACGAAAAATGAATTCGTGTTTTAATTTCTACTGTAACAACAACAATTTATTTACGGAATTTTTTAATTAAAATATAATTTACTTGCCAAATGGTAAACGAGCAAAAATAGGTCAAAACGGCTATAAGAGGAGTGTTTTATGATGTTAAGTCAACATTGGGTCAGTTTGGACGCTGATATTTTTGAATCCCAATTTAGTGCGACCCTGTTCTTTTGCAATAATATTTTATGGATCCCAACCATTGTGTTATAATGGGGCTGCATTGTAAATCCGGGTGCTCGAACCATCAGGGCAACCAGGGAGACTCAAATTTCCAGTGTCTTACTAAATAAACCTGGAGACTTGAACCACCAGTGCAACCCGGTGTAGGACTAGTCAGTGTTCAAGGATGCATGTCGTCTCTGGGTTCTGTTAATACAGAATGATGGGGATGGGGGTTGAGGATGGGGGATGGGAATGGCAGAATGGGGGATGAGGGGTTGATTAAGTATTAATTCAATGAGAGAGACCAAGGTTAATCTCACCTTGTGGGATTGTCCGTCTCACGTTACCAACACGCAGATGATCATTTATTCAATCCACCTCGGGGGAACGTCTTTATACGTTGGATCCCTCCTCTGAGCGCCAATTGTTATGTTCGTTTTTCGCGAGACCCTTCCATCCCTGATACAAAGGCAAATACCAACTGTTGTCCGATTCAAAAGTTCTTCATTTGTCTTACATATGCAAGCTGGCAAACTTTTGCTACGTAACTTCCACTCAGTGCTGGGAGTCAGTTAGCAAAAGCCCACGAAGCAAAGCCTTTTGAACAGTTCATAATCCCATCGAGTAGATGTGATTTCCAACAAGACATAAACACGCATCATCTGATTTAATCAAAAGGGAATAGTTATAGGAACTGCTGCATAAGAAAGAACGTTGCATTTACTACTTACAATCCCCACCCATCAGAACATAACATAATGTCTTTAGGATACGCTATTTGTTACCACAAAAGAGAACATTATCACATCCTCAGCTAGTCTCGCACTCTAGCTGGGCTCTGCAAGCTGGAGCCCGTGGTTATCTTGTCGTGGCAGTTTGCTCCCATGAGCTGTTTCTCTGTCGTTGTTGTAAGCCCAATAGTTCACCGTGCCCTCTGCAGTGGACATTAACTCCTTAATATCTCAAAACCGGAGGAAATTCACACAGGCACGGAGAACATACAACCCCCACACAGATGGTGACCTATGCCTAGAACCACATCTGGGTCCCTAGCATTGTGAGGCAGCAGTGCTAACCACGGTGACACATGACATAGGAGCAGAATTAGACCACTCTGCCCATCGAATCTGGTCCACCATTCAATCATACTTTTCTCCTTCCCATTCTCCTCCCTTTTCCCCATAATTCCTGATCCCCTTATTAAGCAAAAACCTATTTATCTCAATGACCTGGTCTCCACAGCCTTCTGCGGCAAAGAGTTCCACAGATGCACCATTCTCTGGCTGAAGAAATTCCTCCTCATCTCTGTTTTAAAGGATCGTCCCTTTAGCCTGCAGTTGTGCTCTCTAGTTCTAGTTTATCCTATTAGTGTAAACATCCTCTCCACGGCCATTTCATCCAGACCTCACAGTATTTTCATTAAGATCCCCCATCATCCTTCTAAACTCCAACAAGTACGGACTCAAAGTCCTCAACCATTCCTCATACGACAAGCTCTTTATTCCAGGAAGCATTCAATAAAATTCAATTTTAAATAATCTGGAATTGAGAAACTATTGTCGATTGCCGGGAAAATGCATTTGGTTCACTAATGTCCTTTAAGGAAAGAAATCTGCCAAGTCTGGTTTGTGGGTAGCACACTACTGCCTCACAGTGTCAGGTTCCTGGGTTCAATTCCGGCCTTGAGTCACTATCTGTGTGAAATCTGTATGTTTTCCCCATGTCTGCATGGGTTTCCTCCCACAGTCCGAAAGATGAGCTGGTTAGGTACATTGGCCATACTTAATTCTCGCTTAGTGTAGCTAAACAGGTGCCGGAGTGTGGCAAAAAGGGGATTTTCTCAATAACCTCATTGTAGTGTTAATGTAAGCCAACTTGTGTCACTAATAAATCAGCCTTACATCTGACTGCGGAGTCACAGCAACTGCCCTCCAAGAACACTAGGGAGGTGCAATAAATGCTGGCTAGCCGGTGACACACATGAACTACGAATGAATAAGAAGAAAAGGAAGTCATCAAAATGGGGAAATGAGGCTTTTCCTTTAACAACCCACCCCATTCACCCTCAGCGGGGGGAGGGTGGGGGGAGGGTAGGGGTGGTGGGGTGTGCAGGTAAGATCAGCCACCAATCAGAAGATGCATCCAGGGGAGCCGATGGGTGAGGTGGGGGCCCCAGGGGAAAGGACTTTGTGGGTTTCTGGAGTTCAAGTCGTCATCAGTGGGACAGTGACACAATGGTTAGCAATGCTGCCTCATATGACAGGGAGCTGGGTTCAATTCCTGGCTTGGATGACTGTCTGCATGTTCTCCCTGGGTCTGTGTGGGCTTCCTCCAGTTTCCTCCCACCGTCTGAAAGACATGCAGGTTAGGTGCATTTCAGAAATTAAAATGAAATAAAAATCATAAAATTCCTATAGTGCAGAAAAAGACCATTCAGTCCATCAAGTCTGCACTGACCCTCTGAAGGAGAGTCCTACCCAAGCTCTGAAGTTCACTATATCACCCTGCACTTATCATGGCCAATCCACCTAACATACACATCTTTGGCCTGTGGGAGGAAACCAAACACCCGGAGGAAACCCATGCAGACATGGGGAGGACATGCAGACTCTGCGCAGACAGCTACCCAATGCCAGAATTGAATCTGCGTCCCTGGCATTGTGAGACTCAGTGAAAACCATTGTGCCACCGTGCCGCAAGCAGGAGACAGACAATAGGAATATAGGGGTCTTTTCTAAAGTGGCAATGAAGTGACCTGTGGGGGTCCCACAGGGTTCAGTGCTTGGATTTATGGTTATGCTAAAGTCTCCCACAATGTACCCGAACAGATGTTGGAGTGTGGTGACTAGGGGATTTTCACAGTAACTTCATTGCAGTATTAATGTAAGCCTACTTGTGACTTTAAGGGACAGCACAGTGGCACGCACAGTGCTTAGCACTGCTGCCTCACAGTGCCAGGGACCAATTCCTGGCTTGGGTTACTGTCTGTGTGGAGTCTGCACGTTCTTCCCATATCTGTGTGGGTTTCCTCTGAGCGCTCCAGTTTCCTCCCACAAGATGTGCTGATTAGGTGCATTGGCTATGCTAAATTCTCCCTCAGTGTACCCAAACTAGGAGATTTTCACAGTAACTTTAGTGCAGTGTAAACCCACTTGTGACGCTAATGAATAAAAGTTTAAACTTTGGTAAATAAACTTTGAAACTCATCTTCATTCCTCCCCCCGGCACTTTTGTATTTGCTGCCTCTGCTTACCAGAGAGGCAGACAGATGTTTGATGTCTGGGACAACACCTGCAGGCTGTTGGAGCAGCTCCAGTTACCTCCCCAGGCAAGTCATTGGGCGGCCGGCTGATGGAGTGGGTGGCGGCTAAGACAGCGCCTACGGGTGAGTCACTGAAAAGGGGAATGGACTTTAAGAGCTGGGTGGAGTCGAGAGGGCGGAGAATGCTTGTGTGAGTGCGGCTGGATGTGTGGGGATTGCTGTGGGACTTGTGACTGGGACTCAGCAGTGGAGGGAGTCAGCTCTGCATCTGTGCCGGAGATCCCCTGGGTGAGTAGTAAATACAGAAGAATTCAGTGAGTACAGAATTCTTCTGTGTAGCACTGAAACACTCCCTACTCGCTCTCCCATTAGTAACAGGGAGGGTTTGAGTGTGAATGACTGATTCTCCCTCTTGACTTCTCTCATGTTCTCGAATTCCCCCCCCCCCCCTCAGAACTAGCCCCGAAGCCTGTTCAGGAAGGAATCACAGCTGACTTTCACTATTTTTTTATTCACGATTCAGCCTTCCCGTGTTCACATTCTGGCCACAGAGTCAGAAAGTTTTGCAGAAATGGACTGACACTGTAGAGTGAAGGGGTGCCGCACTGTCTCAGGAGCTGTCTTTCACCTTAACCCCCACCCCTCTCCAAGCCTCTGATCTGTTGGGGGAGAGGGGGAGGGGGCAAGAAGGATTCCCTGTGAATGCTGCACTCCTGCTCCACTGTGTGTGTGTGTCCCTCAACCCAGGCTGGCTATAAGGGATCATCTGTCCGCTAGCCATTGGAATCTTGCTATGCACAATTGGTTCCAGCCTGCCCAGCAGCAGGCTAGACTTTGAGAGTACTTCATTGTCTTCTAAATCACTTTTGCATGGCCCTTAGGTGGTGATCGGGGCTGTTGTGATGTGGGTTCTCCTGGCCCTTTCTCTGCAGAAGGTAAATGTTACTAGCATTCATTAGTTACTCCCTGTCCTCTTTACTATCCAGAAAATAGTAGCAGCCCCTCACTTTGAACCACTGCAATCCTTTTAAAAATGGGGTTCCAACATTGAGCTCCAGGATTTGCACCCTGCTATGATAAAGCGGGGAACGTTCAAATTAGGATGATTGGAAGGGATAATCTCTCAACTGTTCACCAAAATAAATCACATCTTGGACGTTAGGCACGGTGGTTAGCACTGCTGCCTCACAGTGCCAAGGACCCGTGTTCGATTCCTGTCTTGGGTCACTGTGTGGAGTTTGAACGTTCTCCCTGTGTCTGTGTGGGTTTCCTCCGGGTGCTCTGGTTTCTTTTCACAGTCTGAAAGATGTTCGGGTTCGGTGGATTGGCCACGCTAAATTTCCTCTTCGTGTCCCAAGATGTGTGGGTTAGATGGATTAGCCATGGTGAATGTGTGGGGTTACAGGGATAAGATTGGGGGTAGGATGGGGAGGGACTCTGTTGAAGAGAGTCAGTAAATAGTCTTGCAACAAGTTGAAGCCCAACAGGTTTATTTGGCAGCACAAGCTTTCAGAGTCTCTGACTCCTTCATCAGGTGAGTGAGGACTTGTGTTCACAAACAGGTCATGTACACACACACATTCAATTCACGAGATTACAAGAGAGTCAGTGCAGAATGTGGGCATAATGACCACATTCTGCAGTGCAGGGATTCGATGAATCTATAATCTGAGAGAGACTCGCACCCCTCTCTCTGTGTTAGAAAGGGCACTGGAGCTCATTCAGAAATGTTGTCAGGCGGTGTGCTGACATTCTTATTTCTCTCTTTCCTTTCTGAGTGCTCACAGACAGCCGTTTGCCTGATCTCTGTTCTTTAATAGTAGCATGCACGAGGATGCCAATGATTAGTGTGAGAGTAAGATTGCCCTGATGTTGATACTGATTAGTGGTGGTGTGCCGGTTGTGTATTGTTTTCTTGCTAATGAATCAGTTGTGACATAATTCTGTGCAATGATTGCACAGGGTTAATTATTCTATGTCGCAATTCAGTGCAGAAGGAGGCCATTCAGTCTGTCATGCATTTATATGCTCTTTGGAAGAGCTATTTAGTTGCTGAAGCCCCCTTCTGATGCATTTTCCCCATAGTTCTGCTGCCTGGACTCAGATTCCTTTTGAAAGTTATTACTGAACCTGCTTCCACCATTCTTTCGACTGTGTATTCCACAATCCAATGTTTGCTGCCAAAAAAGATCACCACATCTCCCTTCTAGCTATTCTTTAACCGATTACCTTAAACCTACAATCCTCTTGCAAAGGGAAGCAGTTTCTTCCTATGCATAGCATCAAAACCGCTCACATGTCCATTAACTTTCTGTATTTCACACACTCTTTTTAATGCACGCGATACATTTTTTTGAAGATGTATTCAAACTTGATTGAGTTAAAGAGATTTAGAAGTAAAAACCGTCAGAAGTTACGCAGTAACAAAAACAGAAAATGCTGGAAAATCTGATGGAGGGTCTTCCAGCTTCGAAACATTGGCTCTATTCTCTCTCCACAGATCAAATGAGACTTTCCATCACTTTCTGTTTTTGCTTCAGATTCCAGCATTTGCACTAATTTGCTTTTAGCAGCAGTTTTGCAGCTCTGGTTACTAGACTGAAGTGTAGCAAAATGAGAGCACAGGACAGGGACTCATAATTGTCCTAGTGGGTGCACAAGCGTAACATAGAAACTCTATGATGGGGCGCATAGGGAGAAACTGCTTCCCCTTGCAGGAGCCTTATAGGTTTAACATAGAAACCCTACAGTGCAGAAAGAGGCCATTTGACCCATAGAGTTTTCACCAACCACAATCCCACCCAGGCCCTACCCCCATACCCCTACATGTTTACCCACTAATCTCTCTAACCTATGCATTTCAGGACACTAAGAGGCAATTTTATCACGGCCAATCAACCTAACTTGCACGTCATTGGACTATGGGAGGAAACCGCAGCACCCGGTGGTTTAAAGTAATTGGTTAAAGAATAGCTAGAAGGGAGATGTGGTAATCTTTTTTGGCAGCGAACATTGGATTGTGGAATACACAGTCGAAAACCAATGGCAGAATCAGAATCTGTAATCTGAGAGAGACTCGCACCCCTCTCTGTTAGAAAGAGCACTGGAGCTTATTCAGAAGTGTTGTCAGGCGGTGTGCTGACATTCTTACTTCTCTTTCCTTTGAGTGCTCACAGACAAAAGGAATCTGTGTCCCCATAGCAGGGCTATGGGGAAAATGCGTGGGAATGGGGCGACAGCAACTTGATAGCACTTCCAAAGAGCAAGTAAACGCATGATGGACTGAATGGCCTCCTTCTGCATTGTATAGCAACATAGAATAATTAACCCTGTGCAATCATTGTGCAGAATTGTGTCATATTACAAATCTGGTAGAATTTTTTGAGGAGGTGACGAAAACGGTGGACGAAGGGCAAGCTGTTGATGTTGTCTATATGGATTTTAGTAAGGCGTTTGACAAAGTCCCTCATGGAAGGTTAGTTGAGAAGGTCAAGGCTAATGGGATACAAGGACAGGTAGCTAGATGGATAAGTAACTGGCTTGGTAATAGGAGACAGAGTAATAGTGGAAGGGTGTTTCTCTAGCTGGAGGTCGGTCACTGGTGGTGTGCCGCAGAGCTCAGTACCTCTTCTATTTGAAATATATATAAGTGACTTGGAGGAGAGAGTAAGTGGAGTGATCAGCAAGTTTGCAGACGATACAAAGATGGCTGGACTTGCGGATAGTGAGGAGCATTGTCAGGCGATGCAGCAGGACATAGGCTGGTAGCTTGAGCAGATAGATGGCAGATGGAATTCAATCCTGATAAATGTGAGGTGATGCATTTCAGGAGAAAGAATGTAGGGGGGAGGTATATGATAAAGGGTAGACCTATTAAGAGTATAGAAACGCAGAGGGACCTGGGGGTGCAGGTGAACAAGTCTCAAAGTGGTGGAGAAGGTTGTGAAGAAAGCATATAGTATGTTAGCCTTTATAGAAAGGGATATAGAGTACAAGAGCTGGCCTTTAATGTTGCAGTTGTATAAAACGCTGGTTGGACCTCATTTGGAATACTGCGTCCAGTTCTGGTCGCCTTACTACCGGAAGAACGTGGAGATTCTGGAGAGAGTGCAGAGGAGGTTTACCAGGATGCTGCCTGGTATGGAAGATCTGAGTTACGAGGAGAGATTAGGCAAATTGGGACTGTTTAGAAAGACGTAGATTTAGAGGAGTTCTGATAGAGGTATACAAGATTATGAAGGGGATAGATAGAGTAAACAGGGTTAAGCTTTCTCCTAAGATGGACTCAAATAGCACGAGGCGTCATGGGCTTAGGGTGAGGGGGGTAAGATATAATTTGGATGCCAGAGGGAGTTTTTTTCACACAGAGGGTGGTGGGGGTATGGAATGCGCTGCCAAGTAAAGTGGTGGAGGCAGGTACTCTGGAGTTATTTAAGAAATACTTAGATGGGCACATGAACAGAATGGAATGGAGGGGTATAGAAAACTGATTTAAAATAGGGATCATGAGCCTTGGGAGTCCCTGGGAAGTGTGGATGCTATTGATGTACTTGTTTTTATCCTACAGGTGCTTTGGTCCACCTTGTTGTCTAACGAGGGGCATACACGCGATGGGTCATGAGAGGGCTGCTCTTGGATATTTTTCGAGAGTATCCTAGTGCTTCACGTCGTTAGTGTACGCTTGACCTGGACCATTTGATGGGCAACACGACAGCTCAGTGACTATCGCTGTGCTGTGCAGATACATGGATTTGGGCCTGTGTCTGTGGGAGTTTGCGCATTCTCCCCGTGCTTGCGTGGGTTTTCTCCGGGTGCTCCGGTTTCCTCCCACATCCCAAAGATGTGCTCTTAGGCTAATTGGCAAAACAAATTCTCCCTAAACTGTCTCAAATTTGATTTTTAATCCATAGATCTATAAACATGGACAGGAATCGCAGGTAGAGGTGGGAGCATCGGGGTGGCGGCGCGGGCTCGTTGGGCTGAAGGGCCTGTTTCCTGTGCTGTTTTGTTCTTTGTTCTTTATAACTGATTAGCAAGAAAACAATATACAACAGTCTTAGTATCATGCTAATCATTGGCATCCTTGTGCATACGACTACTAAATAACAGCACTTTATTCAGCACTTTGAGCCTGCTCCACCATTCATTTTGATCATGGCTGATCTGTGAATTCAATATCTTGATTCCACCACCTCCCCACCCCCCACCCCCCACCCTCCTTTCCTCCCATGTCCCCTGAGTCCCATTAGCCCCAAGAGCTATATCTAATTTCTTCTTGAAAACGGGCAAGGTTTTGGCCTCAACTACATTCTGTGGTAGTGATTTCCACACAGTAAGTTTGTTTATTAGTGTCGCAAGTAGGCTTAATTAACATTGCAATGAAGTTACTGTGAAAATCCCCTAGTTGCCACGCTCTGGCTCCTGTTCAGGTACAGTAGGGGAGAATTTAGCGTGACCATTCTATCTAACTGGGACTGTGGAAAGAAACCAGAACTCCTCGACGACACCCATGCAGACACGGGGAGAATGTACAGAATTTTCACAGACAGTGATCCAAACTGGGAATTGAACTCGGGTCCCTGGCACTGTGAGGTAGCAGTGCTAACCGCTGTGCCATCTAATTGTTCTCGTGAGTGCATGAGCTTCCACAAGTGATTTATTTGGGAAACCAATTGCTCATTGAGATTACTGCATGGAAACTGTCTAAACACTGGCCACATTGTCAAACAGTGTCATATGTTTTGCTTCTGCTTGATAGGATAGGCAAGTCCAGGTTTCAAGCACCATCCAAAAGATGGTGGCCAGAATTCTCTGGCTATTCACATTGCTGGGATCCTCTGGACCTGCTGGCAGAGTAGTCCTGCCTATGGATTACCCGCTGGCATGGGGTGACATCAATGGGAATCCCCATTGACAGCAGCGGGACTGGAGAATCCCGCTGCTAGCACACAACGAACCACTTCCAGCTGGCGGGAAGCATGTGGTTGGGAGTCCGGAGAATCTCACCTGATGGTGCAACAGCACCTCTCCTTGGCATCAGCACTGTGCGGTACGGTAGTACAGTGTCCATTACCTGTGAAATTTCACCTTAGTGATGGACAGGGATAGGCATGAAGCTGGGGGCTGTAGTTATAGCTGGGGGAAGGGTAATTATGAGGCCATCAGGAGAGAATTAGGGTGCATAGATTGGACTAGGAAACTACAGGGACTGGGAACATCTGGAATGTGGTGCTTATTCAAGGAGCAGCTGCTGCGAGTCCTTGATAAGTATGTCCCTGTCAGGCAGGGAGGAAATGGACGAGTAAGAGAGCCTTGGTGTACGAAAAAAGTTGATTTGCTGGTTAAGAAGAAAAAGGAGGCTTATGTCAGGATGAGGCTTGAAGGCTCAGTTAGTGCAATGGATAGCTATAGATTAGCCAGGAAGGAGGTAAAAAGTGAATTGAGGAGAGCTAAGAGGGGACACGAGAAGATGTTGGCTGATAGGATTAAGGAGAATCCTAAAGCTTTCTTTCGATATGTTAAGAATAGAAGATTGGTTAGGGCAAGATTAGGGCCAGTCATAGACAGCAGTGGGAAGTTGTGCGTGGAGCCTGAAGAGATTGGTGAGGCACTGAATAAATATTTCTCTTCGGTATTCACGCAGAGTGCTGGAAATGTAGCTGTGGAGAGCACTGAGGTACAGGGTTGCAAATTGGGGAGTATTGTAGTAGATAGGGAGGATGTGTTAGAAATTCTCGAGGGTTTGAAGTTGGATAAGTCCCCTGGGCCGGACGGGATTTACCCTAGGATTCTCTGGGAGGCAAGAGAGGAGATTGCAGAGCCTCTGGCTCTGATCTTCAGGTCCTCGTTGGTTACGGGTGTGGTTCCGGAGGACTGGAGGATGGCGAATGTGGTCCCATTGTTTAAGAAGGGGAAGAGAGACCTTCCTGGGAATTATAGGCCAGTGAGTCTTACTTCTGTGGGGGCAAGGTATTGGAGAGAATTATTAGGGATAGGATTTATAGTTATTTAGAGAGAAATGAATTGATTGGGGATAGTCAGCATGGTTTCGTGAAGGGTAGGTCATGCCTTACTAACCTCATTGAGTTTTTTGAGAAAGTGACCAGAGAGGTGGATGGGGGTAAGGCGGTTGATGTAGTATATATGGACTTTAGTAAGGCTTTTGATAAGGTGGCCCATGGAAGACTTCTACAGAAAATGCAGATGTGTGGAATAGAGGGTGATTTAGCTAATTGGATTAGAAATTGGCTGGCAGATAGAAGACAGAGGGTGGTGGTTGATGGGAGATATTCATCGTGGAGTTCGGTGACGAGTGGTGTGCCTCAGGGGTCTGTTTTGGGGCCCCTGCTGTTTGTAATTTTTATAAATGATCTGGATGAGGGTATTGAGGGATGGATCAGTAAATTTGCAGATGATACTAAAGTTGGTGGTGTGGTAGATAGTGAAGAGGGGTGTTTTAGTTTACAGAGTGACTTGGACAAGTTGCAGAGCTGGGCCGAGAGGTGGCAAATGGAGTTTAATGTGGAAAAGTGTGAGGTAATGCACTTTGGCAGGAACAATAAATGTGTAGAGTATAGGGCTAATGGTAGGGCTCTTAATAGTGTTGAGGAACAGAAGGATCTTGGTGTATGTGTCAATAGATCCCTGAAAGTTGGCAGTCAAGTGGATAAAGTTGTTAAGAAGGCATATGGAGTCTTAGCTTTTATTGTAGGGGGATTGAATTTAGGAGCCGCAGCATCATGTTGCAACTGTACAAAACTCTAGTGCGGCCGCACTTGGAGTATTGTGTGCAGTTCTGGTCGCCACATTATAAGAAAGATGTGGAGGCATTGGAGAGGGTACAGAGGAGGTTTACCAGGATGTTGCCTGGTATGGAGGGCAGGTCCTATGAAGAGAGGTTGAAGGATTTGAGGTTGTTTTCGTTAGAAAGGAGGCGGCTAAGAGGGGATCTTATTGAAGCATATAAGATGATTAGAGGTTTAGATAGGGTGGACAGTGATAGCCTTTTTCCTAGGATGGAGAAAGCTAGCACGAGGGGACACAACTTTAAATTAAGGGGTATGAGTTATAGGACGGATATCAGAGGTAGGTTCTTTACTCAAAGAGTGATTAGGGAGTGGAATGCCCTGCCTGCAGCTGTTGTAGATGCGCCAAGTTGGTGGCGTTTAAGAGGTTAGTTGATAAGTATATGGATGAGAAGGGAATGGTTTAGTTAGGAGGGGCATTGCTTTTTATTTTGGTCGGCACAACATCGAAGGCCGAAGGGCCTGTTCTGTGCTGTATTGTTCTATGTTCTATGTTCTATGTTCTATTACTGCTGCCTCACGGCACCAAGGTTCAATTCCGGCTTTGGGTCTGTGTGGGGGTTGCACATTCTCCCCGTGTCTGCATGAGTTTCTTGCGGGTGCTCCGGTTTCCCCTCTCAGTCCAAAGATGTGCGGGTTAGGTTGATTGGCCATGCTAAATTGGCCCTAGTGTCAGGGGGATTAATAGAATAGAAGTGTGGGGTTACGAGAACGAGGGCCTGGGTGAGATTATGATCGGTACAGACTCGATGGGCCGGATGATCTCCTTCAGTACTACGGGGGATTCTATGATTATGCACTCAGATCTCTGGAGTGGGTTTTGAACTCAGTATCTTTTGATCTAAGAGGTGAAGGTGCCACTAGTTAGAATGCAGCTGGGTGTCCTGTATGCAAATCTGTGCCATATTTTTGAACCTCCTGGGGCGAACAAGTTATCTGTTGCAGAGGGCGTTTGCTTCATTTGTTATTCAGGGCTCACCCCCTGACTGCATTTACTGAGGTTGCCCTTAGTTCAAAGACCTTTACACTGGGACAGAGCTCTGCTGTTGGAAGCTGATGTTGTTTTCCATTTCCTTGAATGGTAGCCAGGGCAGCCAGAGTACATGATTGTCATACTCCTTGAACAAGCTGCAGAATTCCCTCACCATTCACCCTGAAAGGCAATTGTAAGGTCCAGATCTCTATCTAAATAAGAACACTTTGGCACTGAAACACCTTCCCCAGTTCTGGTTACAAGTGTTGCTATTATTATAGCATCCTACACTGCAGAAGGAGGCCATTCAACCCATCGAGTCTGCACTGACTACAATCCCACCAAGGCCCTATCCCCCATGACACTGACTGTTTACCCTTCTAGTTCCCCAAGCACTAAGGGATAATTTAGCATGGTTAATCCACCTCATCTGCACATTTTCGGACTGAGAGGAAACAGGAGCACTGGGAGGAAACCCACGCAGACACAGGAAGAATGTTCAGACTCAGCACAGACAGTTTCCCAAGCTGGGAACGGAACCTAGGTCCTTAATGTTGTGAGGCAGCAGTGCTAACTACTATGCAACTATGCCTTTTCCCCAAATGTCCTTGCCTACAATAATGGTAAATTGAGAGTGCCACCAATGTGCCACCATCAAGGTTAGAATTGGATCGTTTGGCATTGTGATGAACCTGGGATTCCCATCCTCTGCTCGTAGTCTACCTATAGAGTAAAACAACCTCCTCGGGTTTTGATTTTATAGAATGCAGAAAGAGGCCATTTGGTCTGTTGAGTCTGCACCAACTATAATTCCACCCAGGCTCTACCCCCATACCCCTACATATTTACCTTTTTAATCCCTCTAACCTACACATATCAGGACATAAGGGGCAATTTTAGCACAGCCAATCAACCTAACCCACTCATCATTAGCCTTTGGATTTGATTTGATTTATTAGTCACATGTGATAGTATACAGTGAAAGGTATTGTTGCTCTTTGTACAGACAAAGCTTACCATGAAGAGGAAAGGAAATGAGAGTGCAGAATGTAGTACAATCATAGCTGAGGTGTAGAGAAAAAGTCAGCTTAATGTGTGGAAGATCCATTCAAAGTCTGACAGCAGCAGGGAAGAAGCTGTTCTTGAGTCAGTTGGTAATGATAGAACATAGAACAACACAGCACAAACAGGCCCTTCGGCCCACGAGTTGCGCCGATCACATCTACCAATCCACAGACCTATCTATAACCCCCTATCCTATTCTTTTCCATATACTCAACCAGAAGTCTTTTAAAAGACCCCAGTGAGTTTGCCTCAATAACCTCCGAGGGCAGTCGGTTCCATTCACTCACCACCCTCTGAGTGAAAAACCTACCCCTGACATCTCCTTTGTATTTGCTTCCCTGCACCTTAAATCTGTGTCCTCTCGTAGTGACCATTTCAGCTCGGGGAAATAGTCTCTGAGAGTCCACCCTATCTATCCCTCTCAACATTTTATAAACCTCTATCAGGTCGCCTCTCAACCTACGTCTCTCCAGTGAGAAGAGTCCCAGCTCCCTCAACCTATCTTCATAAGGTCTGCCTCCCAATCCAGGCAGCATCCTTGTAAATCTCCTCTGAACTCTCTCAATAGCCTCTACATCCTTCCTATAATGAGGCGACCAGAACTGTGCACAATACTCCAACTGGGGTCTGACAAGAGTCTTATAGAGCTGCATCATTACCTCCTGACTCCTGAACTCTATTCCTTGATTAATGAAGGCCAGTATACCGTACGCCTTCTTGACCACTTCCTCCACCTGTGAGGCCGATTTCAGAGTCCTATGGACCCGGACCCCGAGATCCTTCTGCTCTACAACACAGCTAAGACTCCTACCCCTTATATTGTACTCCTGATCTCAGGCTTTTGTATCTTTTTCCCGACGGAAGAAGGCGGAAGAGATTATGCCTGGGCTGCGTGGTTGGAATTAGGATCGAAGATCCATGCCCAGAACCTTGGCACCACTTACCCTCTATGCCAACAATTCTGAAACCTTCTTGCGACATCACCCCATTTTAATGCCTCAATCTTTGTGTGATCCCAGAGTAAAAATTGTGCAGGACCACTTGTTGGGCTGTGGGCTGAGTATTGAGAGCTGTTCAGCTGGAGAAGGGTGTTGCGGGGGGTGGGGAGGGTTGGTAAAACAGCTGAGAAAAGTGGTCCTTACGGGCTGTGATTGCAGCGATAAGCGGGCGCCAGAGAGAATGCACAATGAGGTTACACCCACTGATGGAATGAAACACAAACACTTTAAAAGTGGCCCCACAGCTGTCAGCACTCAATCTGAGCTCCACGCCCACCATTTGGAGTTTGCAACTCCAAAAAGCCGTTGGGTTCATGACCTACGGTTTGGTAATTCATACTTTGGCATACTTCAGAGTTATTGTACGTAAGCCTCCCTTGTGTGGTGGCTGTGCAGTAGGAAACTGTAGGATGATCCCAGCTCATGTTCAATGGGTGTCACGGGTAAGCGACTAAGTTATAGAGCTGAATAATTATGACCGACGCCTTCATGTTTTCAGTTTCCACTCAAACATGTGTCCAAAGATAGAATTCAAGGCCAAGAATATATCACAGTTACTCATGCAATGATCTGTAATATAAACGTAATTTGAATCATTCAATCTGTATGACACTTGGGTAAACAGAGAAAAACAAATCCTCCCCCGATTCAAAGTGAGCAAGCTCATGAGTGATAAAAGAGCCAGCAAGTGACCTCAAGATGCTGTTCCACTTTAGACTTTAAGGGATGGTTACAAATGGGGCTGAAGTTTGGTAGCTTGGGATGTCTTATGCTTATCTATTGCTTGCGACAGAGACCAACTTGTCATGAGATTAGCTTTAATTTACAAAGCTGGCAAAAGGGCAAAATCCACATTGCAGGGCACAAACCAAGAATGGGAAGAGCATGAGAGAAGGATAGGTCAAGAAGTAGGTGATGTCAAGATTTTTTTTTAGGGATACTCGTTTCACAGGCAGGGATAGAATTCATTGTTCATCCCCAAATTGTCCCTCAGAAAATGGTGATGAGTTGCTTTCTGTAGTCCGTGTTATTGTTAGCCCCGGGTAAGGCAAGAATGTTCCCTTCCAGTCGGGGAACACTTCAACAGTCACAGGCATTCAGCCTCTGATCTTCAGATAAGCTCTCTCCAAGGCGGCCTTCACGACAGCACGGAGTTACTGAGCAGAGATTGATAGCCAAGTTCCGCACACGTAAGGATGGCCTCAATTGGGAAACTGGGTTCATATCACATGATGTAACATCCATGACTTGCCTGGGCTTGCAAAATCTCTCTAACTATCCTAGCTGGAGATAATATACATTTTTTTAACTTGTGTTTGGCCCTCTCTCTGCTCACGTCTCTACCTTTAAGAATTTTTTACCTGTAAAGACTCATATTCCAACCATGAGCTTTGTAAATTGAGTTTGTGTCTGTATATACCTGTTTGTGAACACAGTCCTCACTCACCCAAAGAAGGAATGAGACTCCAAAAGCTTCAAATAAACATGTTGGATTTTAACCTAGTTTTGTGAGACTTCTTACTGTATACCCATAATGCTGTTAGAGAAGGAGTTCAGGATTTTGACCCAGCGACAGTGAAGGAACAGTAATGTATTTCCAAGTCCAGATAGTGTGAGGCTTGGAGGGGAGCTTGCAAGTGGTTAATATTTCCATGCTTTTGCTACCATTATCTTTCTAAGTGGTAGAATTCGTGAGTTTGGCAGGGGACTTGGTAGATGTTCCATTGTAGATGGTGTACACTACTGCCACTGTGCATCAGTGGTGAAGGGAGTGAATATTTAAGTTGATGGATGGAGTATTGGTCAAACTGACTGCTTTCTTCTGGGTGCCATTTAGCTTCTTGAGTGTTATTGGAGTTATTGGCAGTTGGAGAATATTCCATCACACTCCTGATTTGTGCCTTAGACAGGCTAAACAAAGCAAGGTTGCAAGTGTATTTGAATAGTACCATTTGTGGTACAGACTGTTCACAATCTGACATGTTACAAATGCCTCTGGATACTTAAAATCATCCGGGAAGATCTGCACTTCTGATCTTGTGTTGGACAGAATATCATTAATGGAGATGCTTGGACCTGCCCCACCAACCTTAGGGTCTTTCGCAGTAATGGCGGCATAGTGGTTAGCATTGCTGCCTCTCAGCACCAGGGATCTGGGTTCGATTCTCGCTTCGGTTACTGTCTGTGTAGAGTCTGCACATTCTCCCTGTGTTTGCATGGGTTTCCTTCGGGTGCTCCGGTTTCCTCCCACAGTCTGAAAGATGTGCTGATTAGGTGCACTGACCATGCTAAACTTTCCCTTGGTGTACCCGAACAGACGCTGGAGTGTGGCGACTCGGGGATTTTCACAGTAACTTCATTGCAGTATTAATGTAAACCTACTTGTGACTGAGAAATAAACTTTAATGTCCTGGCTTTGACATAATCAATCTCTAATAATCACAACCATCATCCTTTGTTGGAGAATTTTCTTGCATGTGAACCCTCTAAATGTAGGAAGCAAAGCCAATCGGTCGCAAGGGTGCACGATCCTGGGAGGCGAAGAGAGTTGACTGGCAAGTTCTGACAGAGCCTTGTTTGTGCATATACAAGTATTATTGGAGTGATATGGTGGCACAGTGCTTCATACTGCTGCCTTACAGCACTAGGGTTCTGGGTTCAGTTCCCAGCTTGGGTCACTGCCTGTGTGGAGCCTGCATGCTTTCCCTGTGTCTGAATCGGTTTCCTTCAGGTGCTCTGGTTCTTTCCCACAGTCCAAAGATGTGTGGGTTAGGTGCATTGGCTGTGCTATAAAAGCCTCTTGGTGCCAGTGGGACCCGGTAGGGTAAATAGATGGGGTTGTGGGGGTAAGGTCTGGATTGTCAGACCCATTGGGCTGAATGGCCGCCTTCCACGTTGTAAGATTCTGTTGTTAATAAACCAGTTATAACTTGCCTCTGAAGATTCCACGGAGTATCACTTACAGGGGCCGTATCTGACAGATTGTATCATTGAATGAAAACAGATATGCAAGAATGGCAATTTGAATTGCAAAGAAGAGGAAGTGAAATACCTGTGTGATTCAGTGCAGCATGCTGACTCTCGGAGGCAGAAACAAGCATGCAAGTTGTTTATGTTTGTGTGTGGAAAGTCAGCACTTTTTGAGAAGTAACAGATGAACTTAGATATTTTTTTAAACTCGATTTGTAGTTCTCAGTCAGGTGCACGGTGCGCAGTGGAGCGGGAAAGGTCTCAAAGGTCATTGAGGCAAAAGCACAACCAGAAACTGTTAGCTTGTACGATGCATAATGACGAACAAGTCAGCGTTGGACATAGAACAAAGGTCTGTAGTCATATCTTAGATGCCCTGCTGTGGCTTAATTGGTAATGCTCTTGGGCAAAGTTTTCTGAGGGCTCAAGTTGGACTCTGGAGGGTTGAGGCCACCACTTCCGGTGCAGCACTGTCTTTTTGGATGAGATGTTGAATTGAGACCTCTGTCAGCTCTCTCGGGTGGGCATAGAAGTTCTCTTTGCAACACCTCCAGAGGACGTGGCATGGATCTAATGGGCCAAATGACCTTCTGCCTTTGTACAGTAAAGACTCTGTTGGCTGAATTATGCTGTGGGATTTGGGATGACATTAACAACCTTTCCTGGTCCCCCCCCCATGCTGAAACTCTACTTATGAAAGCCCACCCAACGCCTTTACTTTCTCAGAAGACTAAGGAATTACTAAGTAGTTAGCAGTGCTGCTTCACAGCTCCAGGGACCTGGATTTGATTTCTGTCTCGGGTCATTGTTGTGTGGAGTTTACACATTCTCCTTGTGTCTGCATGGGTTTCCTCCGGGTGCTCCGGTTTTCTCCCACAGCCCAAAGATGGGTTAGGTTGATTGGCCATGCTAAAATTGCTCCTTTAGTGTACTAAGATGCTTAGGTTAGAAGGATTAGTGGGTAAAATATGTGGGGTTAGGGCCTAGGTGGGATTGTGGTCGGTGCAGACTTGGTGGGTCGAATGGCCTTTTTCTGCACTGTGGGGTTCTATGATTCTAAGAAACTTAGCACGTCAGCTGTGACTCACCAACTTGTACAGATGCACCATAGAAAGTATCACAGCTTGATATAGCTCCTGCTCTACCTAAGACCACAAACTACAAAAAATAATGCATGTAGCCCAGTCCACCACGCAAACCAACCTCCCATCCATTGATTCAGCCTACACTCCGTACTGCCTGGGCAAAGCAGCCAGCATAATCCGATCATTCTCTGTTTGTAATATTTTTAAAGGATTTGGAGGAAAATGTAACTGGTTTGATTAGTAAGCTTGTGAGCAACACAAAAAATGGCAGGTTTGTGGATAGCAATGAGGGCTATCAGAGGATATAGCAGGATATAGATTGGTTGGAAACTAGGGTGGAGAGATAGCAAATGTGAGGTAATGCATTATACAGATAGGAAACATACAGTTATGAGTATTGATAGACAGAGGGATCAAGAGTCAAGAAGGCATATGGCATGCTTGCTTTCGTTGGCCGAGGCATTGAGTTTAAAAGTTGGCAAGTCATGTTGCAGTTTTATCGAAACTAGTTAAAACACACTTGGAATATAGTGTTCAATTCTGGTCGCCACACGGTCAGAAGCATGTGGAGGCCTTGGAGAGGGTACAGAAAAGATTTACCGGGATGTTGCATGGTATGGAGGGCATTGAGGAAAGGTTGGAGAAACTTGGTTTGTTCTCACTGGAATGATGGAGGTTGAGAGGCGACCTGCTAGAAACCTACAAGATTGAGAGGTATGGACACAGTGGATAATCAAAAGTTTTTTCCTAGGGTGGAAAAGTCAAGTACCAGGGGGCATACTCTTAAAAGGAAGGACAGGAAGGTCCAAAAAGGCGAAAGTACAAAAGGACTTGAACAGAGAGTTAAGAGGTCAAAAAGAGATCATGAATGTCCTTGGCAGGCAGGACTAAGGAGAATCTCAAGGCATTTTATATTAGAAACAAGAGGGTCGTTAGAGTCCATTCAAGGACAAAGGAGGGAGCCAAAAGATGTGGGTGGGATCCTTAATCAGTACTTTGCATCGGTATTCACAAAGGAAAGGGGCAAGCTAATAGGTGGCATCTTGGACAGCTATGTAAACCCTCTGCAGCAAGCCATCATTATGAGGGAGGAAGTGTTAGGTATATTAGAAAGCATTAAGGTGTAAACAATTCTCCAGGACCAGATGGCATCTATCCCAGATTACTAAGGGAGACAAGAGAGGAAATTGCTGGGCCTCTAACAGAAATGTTTGTTTCCTTGTTGGCAACAGGTGAGGTCCTAGAAGATTGGAGGACAGCTAATGTTCTCCCATTATTTAAGAATGGTAAGAAGAACCTGGGTAATTATAGGATAGTGAAATTGTTGGATGACCAGGGAAATTGAATCTAGTCAAAAAGAAAAGGATGCATGCATAAAGTCTAAGCAACTAAAAACAGATGAAGTGATTGAAGAATACAGAGAAAGTACAAAAGAGCTTGAACAGGAAGTTAGGACGTCAAAAAGGATCATAAAATACATCCCAAAGAGTGGCAGATTCCTGGCCACTGTTGACAATTGAATTAAGTTGTCTGGGAATTGTCAAACTGTTTTTGCATAACTTTGCTTGTTGAAATTGGCTTCTATGTTTCCTACATTATGATGAGGCTTGCCAACTGTGATGAAATGTATTTATGGAAGTCTCATCACATAGTTTTTCCACTTCATTCCAGACATTAGTTTGCTGATGCATTCATCCCTATGACAAACTCTCTTCTTATGCCAATTAGAAAGCAAAAGGACACATTACCCAACTGGTTGATGCTTGCTTGACAGCCAAATGGTCTTTTCTTTACTCATCCTCAATATTGTATCGAGGAAAGAGATAGATAATGACTCAAAAAAAAAAGGTACTTTTTTTAATGAATAGAATCGTACAGTGCAGAATAAGGCCATTTGGCCTGCACTGACCACAACCTTACTCAGACCTTATGCCCGTAGTCCTACATATTTACCCAAGCTAATCCAATCGACACTAAGGGGCAATTTAGCAATCTAAGAGGGGCTACGACCTGCATCTGTAAAGTGAGTATATGGGGATAATGTTTTAAGAACTTTGGAAAGACAGAAGAATTGGCAACCGTTAGCACCTGAAGAAGGGGAATGTAGATCAGGAGTGGGTTTGTGAAGATGACAGGCAAAACAGAATGGATGATATAAACACACTGGAGTTTTTAGTCAAGCGGTGGAGCAATCCAGCATCTGCTGCTCTGTTTAGTGATCACTGAAGGGAGGTGGTGTTGCATCACTTAATTGTCCTCTATACTGGGCACTGCAGCTTGCATGAAGGAGTTGGCGCATTATCTGCTATTACTGGCACTGAATGTATCAATCCTACATAAGGCTTACAATGCTGGTGGGAAATATTCTTGAAGGTTTTATCTCATAAGCTTCTATGTTTACCCTTCCTATTCCCTTTATCCTCCCCATCAGTCACATGCCCATCCATTCTCAGGGTCGGGACCCTAAGAAAACAGTTCCTTGCAAAGGAACACATGTGGCACGCTGGCAGAAGTGGACATCTTTGAAATGTTGCCAATAGGGTTCACTTTTGAGCACTCTGGCACCTAATTTTTCTTGCTGGAAGAAAATAGGCATGTATGATCCACTGAGCTGGCATAAGACATAAGTGGGAATCCAGCCCTCTAAGGAACTATTGGCACATGTTGGGAGGTCCCCATTTGTGAAAGAAAATGGCTTTCTAAGTGAGACCTCTGGACGCTGCTAAGTATCTACCCACCAAATGAGGATAACCTTTTTAAACAGAGCCAGACCCTTCAGGACAGAAGATGGGAAACATTTCTTAACACTAAACAGGTTGGGTGTGTAGAACTCTCTCTCTCCATAGACGATGGTTCAGACAATGGTTGGTAGTTCAATTATTCTTTTCCAATTGGAGTTTGCTCAGCTCTTATGAGTCAAATATATTAAAAGCTATGAAACCAAGGTGAGTGGATGGAGTTGAGATATAGAACAGCCAAGATCTTAAAGGATAGTGGAATGAGCTTGAGTGGCTACTCAAGTAACCTACTCTCAATCTAGCACGCACAGTGACGTGACTGGCAATTTCATTCAGGTGACTACTTCCTCCACATCCATGGCGTAGAGCAACATATCTTCTCTATTCCTGAATAAAAGGACTGTAGTTTGTTGGAGTCTGACACTTTGACTTGTTTGTATGTTTTGAATGGGTTAGTAACTTCATGGAAATTAAAGAATGGATATGTAAGCAGATTCTGAATAGATGTAGAAATAATAAGACTGGTATTAATTTTCCTCATATTGACCGGAATCCCTTAGGGCTAGGGGTCTGGCTGGTAAGAAGTTTAAATTTTTTGGAACAATGTGTAGATAGTCCGACTAGAGGGGGCTATTATGGACCTGGTGCTAAGGAATGTGCATAACCAGATCATCAAAGTTGCAGCAGGGGGAACATGTGGCGACTGGTAACCACAATTCTGTCAGCTTTTGGGTACAGGTGGACGGATGAATGTTGTCCTGGGGTTAAGGTGCTAAAATGGGGGAAGGTTAACCACAACCAGATTAGGCAGGATTCGGAGGCTGTTGTTTGGGAGAGACAGTTTGAGGGTAAATCTACATGTGGCAAAAGCAGTCATTGAGGAGCAGTTGATGGAAGTTCAGAACAGGTATATGCCTCTGAAAAGGAACGGTAGGAAAGTCAGAATTCAGGAACCGTGGATGACCAAGGAAATTGTGAGTCTAGTCAAAAAGAAAAAAACGCATGTATAAGATCTATATAACTACAAACAGATGACGTAATTGAAGAATACAGCGAAAGTACAAAAGGACTTGAACAGAGAGTTAAGAGGTCAAAAAGAGATCATGAATGTCCTTGGCAGGCAGGACTAAGGAGAATCTCAAGGCATTTTATATTAGAAACAAGAGGGTCGTTAGAGTCCATTCAAGGACAAAGGAGGGAGCCAAAAGATGTGGGTGGGATCCTTAATCAGTACTTTGCATCGGTATTCACAAAGGAAAGGGGCAAGCTAATAGGTGGCATCTTGGACAGCTATGTAAACCCTCTGCAGCAAGCCATCATTATGAGGGAGGAAGTGTTAGGTATATTAGAAAGCATTAAGGTGTAAACAATTCTCCAGGACCAGATGGCATCTATCCCAGATTACTAAGGGAGACAAGAGAGGAAATTGCTGGGCCTCTAACAGAAATGTTTGTTTCCTTGTTGGCAACAGGTGAGGTCCTAGAAGATTGGAGGACAGCTAATGTTCTCCCATTATTTAAGAATGGTAAGAAGAACCTGGATAATTATAGGATAGTGAGATTGACATAAGTAATAGTGAAATTGTTGGAGATGACTCTTGGGGGGTGGGGTCTATGCACATTTGGAACTGGTCTTATTAGCAAGAAGCAACATGGTTTTGTACAAGGGAGGTCACGTCTCACTAATTTGATTGAGTTTTTTTTGAGGAGGTGACAAAAATGATTGACGAGCGAAGGACAGTAGATGTTGTCTACATGGATTTCAGTAAAATATTTGACGTCCCTCATGGCAGACTGGTGCACAAAGGGTAAATCACACAGGATCAAGGGTGACCTAGCTAGATGGATCCAGAACTGGCTTGGCTATAGAAGACAGAGGGCATTTGTGGAAGTGTGTTTTTCTGAATGTGGGTCTGTAACTAGTGGTGTTCCTCAGGGATCAGTGGTAGGACCTCTGCTATTTATAATATATATAAATGACTTAGAAGAAAACATAGCTGGTCTGATTAGAAAGTTTGCGGACGATACTAAGATTGGTGGAGCTGTAGATAGTGATGAAGATTGTTAGAGAATACAACAGGATAAGGATGTAGTGGAAAATTGGGTGGAGAAATAGCAGCAGGAATTTAATCCGAACAAATATGAGATGATGCATTTTGATAGAGCCAATTTAGTTGGAGCTATAAAATAAATGGCAGAACCATCAGGAACGTAGACAGAGAGATCTGGGAGTACGGATCCTTAAAAGTGGTAGCATAGGTGGAAAAGTTGGTGAAGAAAGCATATGCCATGCTTACCTTCATTGGCTAGGATATTGAGTATAAAAGTTGGCAAATTATGTTACAGTTTGTAAAACATTGGTTAGGCCACATATAGAACATAGCCTATTTAGAACATAGAACACAGCACAAACAGGCCCTTTGGCCCACAAGTCACGCTGATCACATCTATACCTACCAAGCCATAGACCTATCTATAACCCCCTATCCCATTAGTTCCCATTATACTCATCCAGAAGTCTTTTAAAAGACCCCAGCGAGTTTGCCTCTACCACCACCGACGGCAGCCGATTTCATTCACTCACCACCCTCTGAAAAACTTACCCCATTATTTATCCAGCATAACTGGATTTGAAATAGTTGCCACACTATCAGAGGCTTTGGAGGGAGTACAGAAAAGATTCACCAGTATGTTGCCTGATATGGAGTGTATTAACTATGAACAAACTGGGATTGTTCTCTCTGGAAAGGCGGAGGCTGAGGAGTGATCCGATTAGAAATTTATAAAATTATGAGAGACATGGAAAAAGCTTCCAATTGTTCACCTTATCTCAGGGCAGAAATGACAATTACAAGGGGATACAAGCTCAAGATAAGGAGGGAAAGGTTCAGCAGATATGCACTCGGGAACTTTTTTACACAGAAGGTGGCGGGGGCCTGGAATAACAAACGATGTGGGTGAGGCAGATACGTTAGCGACATTTGACTTATCTGGATAGACACATGAACAAGTGGGGAATAGAGGGATATAGGTTGTCAGCCAATGTGATGGGTGCAGAGTAGGTGGGCCGAAGGGCCTGTTCCTATGCTGTATTCTTCCTTGTTCCTTATTAAAATATTATTATAAAAGCACGTTAAGTAGTTATGGATCAACTTCATGTTCATAATTGTTCTACTTTTAGAATTGTTTTTGTGTAAGAATTATTTTATACGGCGCAGTGTTAGCACATAGCACTAGGAACCTGGATTTGATTCTGGCCTCTGGTGGCTGGCCATATTGGAATTTGTACGTTCTCCTCGTGTCTGTGTGGGTTTTCTCTGGTTTCCTCCACAACTCAGATTTGTGGGCTGGGTTGATTGGCCACACTAAATTAACCCTGAGTGACAGGTGAATTAGTCGTGATATGGGGATAGGGTTTAGGTCAGAATAAGTTTGGTGCAGGCTTAATGAGTCAAATGGCCTTCTTCTGCACTGTAGAGATTGTATGTATAATTTAATGATTGGTTATTTTGCACATGAACAAAATGGAAATAAAATAATAAATGGCTTTACCATAACAGTAAGTCATTTAAATATGAAATCCATCATTAAGTATACTAATCTGTACATGTGTTCCTCCTTAGGTGTACCACCCATACAAGTGATTATATGTTTGACCCATCATCATGTCTCTTGTGCCAGCTTTCCTGATGATGGTAATTGTTGGGGAGGTGACAGTGAATCGAGTTACTCCCATGTCCATGGAAGAAATGTGTGAGTAATTTCAACATTTCAGTCTTTAACTAACTTGAACCAGATGTGATGTGCTGAGAGCTGGTGCCAATATATAATTTTCTAACTTTGCAAGGCATTGTGTGTGCCAACAGGGATCTTTTGAATCATGTCATAGATGTTTAAATGTGGAAATAGGCCCTTTGGCCCAACTTGTCCATGCTGTCCTTTTTTTTTTAAACCCCTAGACTAGTCCCAATTGTTTGCATTTGGCCCATGTCCCTCTATACCCATCTTACCAATGTAATTGTCTAAATTCTATTTAAAAGACAAAATTGTACCCATCTCTACTACTACCTCTGGCAGCTTGTTCCAGACATTCACCACTCTCCATCACAGCAGTGCAAGTGTCAAGCATGTGGGGAATTCTGAATGATTAACACAAAAGAATCATAAAATCATAGAATCCCTACAATGCAAAAGGAGGCCCTTCAACCCATTGAGCCTGCACCGATAATAATCCCAACCATGCCTTATCCCTGTAAGCCCTAATTTACCCAACTAGTCTCCCTGACATTGAGCGGAATTTTCCCACCTCGCCCACCACTGGAACCGTAGCGGAAGGGACAGGATCATGCAAAGATCCATTGACCTTTTGTGGGATTTTCCAATCTTGGTGCAAGTGTAGCTGGATTTAGCGTGGTCAATTCACTTAACCTGCAGATCTTTGGAGTGTCGGAGGAAACCCACTCAGACATGGGGAGAACGTGCAAACGCCACAGAGATAATCATCCGAGGCTGGACTTAAACTCAGTTCCTTGGTGCTGTGAGGCATCAGTGCTAACCACTGGAATCATATTTCACTAACTGTATTACTGTGGTCTCCCATTTGACATGAGATCAATTTTTTTTTAAACTGAGAGAGCTTAATTTTTATGGTTAAATCTTGGGTGACAACTTGATTCTGGATGTGAATTAGAGATGAGAAATTCTTATGCTATCTCTTGCATGTGTTGTTTACCACAATGTATCGTTAGAATCATAGATTCCCTACAGTGCAGAAGGAGGCTATTTGACCCATCAAGTCTGCACCGACCACAATTCCACCCAGGCCCTATCCCCATAACTCCATGCATTTACCTTAGCAAGTCCCCCTAATACTAAAGGACAATTTGGTATGGCCAATCCACCTAACACTCCCACCTTTTGGAGCGTGGGAGGAAACCACATCAGCAGGAAGAAACCCATGCAGACACGTGCAAACTCCACACAGGCAGTGACCCAAGCTGGGAATCGAACCTCATTGGCCCTGTGAGGCAGCAATGCTTGCCACTGCAGAGGCTGCCCTATCAATTTTACTGAGGGGAAATATTTTAATTCAGATGTTGCCAGTATTTTGCTGCCTCAGAATGAGCTTTAGTAGACTGTTTTATCATCAACACATGCACATTGACATTACCAACATATTTTTCTCAATGCAAATCATTCTGACGCATGAAGGATTTGGGACTCATGTTTGATTCCGGTCTTGGGTCACTGTCAATGTGGAGTTTGCATATTTTCTCCGTGTCTGTGTGGGTTTCCTCTGGGTGCTCCGGTTTACATCCCACAGTCCAAAATTAGTTTGGTTGGCCGTGATTAATTGACCCTAGTGTCAGGGAATTAACGTGTGTTAACGTGAGTAAATATGTGGAGTTACAGGAATAGGGCTTTGGAAGGATTGTGCTGGTGCAGACTTGATGAGCCAAACTGGTCCCTTCTGCACTGTGGGAATTCTATGATTCAAACACAAAATCCAAACTTCAAAACAACTTATACTACAAGAGAAAAAGGTGTTGATTTGCCAACCATTCAATGCTGACTGGCCAAGCCTTTGCCATAGAGAAAGGAAAGGGAAAACTATAGGCCGGATTTTATGGCCTCGCTTGTCCCATCTGAGGTCAATGGACCTTTCCATGGTGCACCATTCACTCACTCCAATTCTTGTGGCAGGAATTGCAGTAAAATTTTGGCCTACAAGCTTTGCCCATCATTTCAGCTTTTCATAGGAAATGAAAGGGTTGTAGCAAATGGAATTCCCATTTTAGCTTTGAATCGATTTATTATTGTCACATACATCAGTATACAGTGAATAATATTGTTTCTTGCACTTTACGGACAAAGCATACCGTTCAGAGAAGGAAAGGAGAGAGTGTGGAATGTTGCATTACAGTCATAGCAAGGGTGTAGAGAAGCATCAACTTAATTTTAGGTAGGTCCATTCAGAAGTCTGGTGGCAGCAGAAGAAGGAGCTGTGCTTGAGTCGATTGGTATGTGATCTCGGATTTCTGTGCCTTTTCCTGACGGAAGAAAGTGAAAGAGAAAATGCTTGAGGTGCGTGGGGCCCTTGATTATGCTGGCTGCTTGTCCGACGCTGTGGGAAGTGTAGATGGAAGCATGGCTTGGGTGGCACAGTGGTTAGCACCATTGTCTCACAGCACCAGGCCCTGCAGAGCTTGCACGTTCTCCTGCTACTGCTCTGGTTTCCTCCCACAATCCAAAGATGTGCAGATTAGGGTGATTGGCCATAATAAATTACCCCTTAGTATCAGGAGGAATAGGACTATAAATATGTGGAGGTATTGGGATGGGACCTGGATGGGAATGTTGTCGGTGTAGGCTCAATGGGCCAAATGACCTCCTTCTGCACTATAGATAATGAGTTTCTGAAAATCAACGAATGGGAGACTGGTTTGTGTGACAAACTGGGTTTTGTTCACAACCCTGGGTAGTTTCTTATGGTCTTGGGCAGAACCATACCAATCTGTGGTACTTTTGAAAAGGATGATTTTTAATGTGCAACTTTAAAAATTGTTGAGAGTCATAGCAGACATACTGGAATTCCTTAGCTTCCTGAAGAAGTAGAGATGTTGGTGGAAGGACCGCGGCAGGTTAGTGGGTGATCTGGACATCGAGGAACTTGAAGCTCTCAACCATTTCCACTTCATCCCATGCCTGAGTTCCAGTTTTAAAGCCAACATATTTATAGTGCTTTTTGGCAGTCCATACCACGGGTCAAGTTAAGAGGCATTACATCTTCAACTCATAAGCAATGCACCTTAACTTATTAACTCTGCCTATATTATCTCTTAAAGGTAAGATGAATCCACCCACAGATATTGAGATTGCTCCTGGACGATTAGGGGAGTACATTATCTCCTGGAATGGCAATTGCACATACACAAGTGACATTTTCTACCAATTCAACTACAGTTACTTGGATTCAGCAGACGATGGCACATTTGGAGAGGTGAGTTTATTCACTCTGCACGTCTTAATGATAATTCTCTTCTGGAATTTTCTTTGGCATGGTCAAATCTTTTAGTCTTTTGTACTCCGATCTTCCTCAACTTTACTGGTTTACAGAGCTCATCGTTTGCTTTTTATTCCATTTATTAATTTGAAAAGTGGCCAATTTTGCATTAAGTCTACTTACAGAATCAAGCAGTTCAACCCAACTGCTAAATGCTGCCATTTATGCTACACACAAGTCTTTTCCCGCCTCTTTCTATCTGATCCTATCTCCGCATACCCTCAGCTGCTTTCTCGCTCGTCTGCTCAGCACTGTCAAATTTAAATTTTGACGCTGCCTTGAAGAAGCTTCAAGAGATTTTACTTTTGTCTCTTTAGAACTCGATGATTGTTAAAACCCAGAAGGTAAAGTTAGACGTGGAACTTCACAGAGGGATAGCTGTCCAAGTTCAACTTTATCGAGAGGCTAATGAAGAGCCGTCAAGCGATTGGATCAGCAGGACTTTTCAGCCACCGCGTACGTTGTTACTTTAATAGTTCATAGAATCTCGACAGTGCGGAAGGATGCCATTCGGCCCATCGAGCCTGCACTAACGACAATCCTATCCAGGTCCTAACTCCATAATCCCTATAAATGGACGGCATGGTGGCATATTGGTTAGCGCTGCTGCTTCACAGTGAAGGGATCGATTCCCGGCATGGCCACTGTCTGTGCGGAGTCTGTATGTTCTCTCTGTGTCTGTGTGGGTTTTCTCCTACAGAGCGAAAGAAGATATGCTGGTTAGGTGCTTTGGCCAAGCAGAATTCTCATGAATGTATCCAAACAGTGTGGCAACTTGGGGATTTTTACAGTAACTTCATTGCAGTGTTAATGTCAACCTATTGCGACACTGATAAATAAACTTAACCCCACATGTTTATCCTGCTAGCCCCCTTGATGTGAAAGGACAATCCAGCATGACCAAACAATCTAACCTACACAACTTTGGAGTTCATAGGTAGCAACTCTATTGTTCAGGAAAATAGTTAAAAATGTGTCTCGCATCTTAACCAAGCAAATTATTACCTATTGCCTTAGACATCTGATTGTAACTCATAACTGCAGAAGGTCAGGGCATGGATTCCAATTGCCTCTTGTTGGCCAGGGTGGCACACAAAATCTGAGCTGCTGAACTATTACAGGCACCAGTCTACATCTCCTATATGATCACCTCTATCATTCTGCCACTGTGACCTAAAGTTAACAAACATCAGCTAATTAACTGGCAAAAACCAACAAGTCATTCCTGAGATACTGTGCCAAAAGGTGGACGAAATTAAAAAAAAAACTTGCAGTTATATATCTCTTTCCATAACCACTAACATCATTTCAGTCAGTTAAATACTCTTATTCATTTGTGGGACATAGGTGTTGCTAGCTGGGCCAACAATTATTGGCCAACCCTTGTTGCCCTTGAATTGAGTGGCTTGCTAGGCTATTTCAGAAGGCAGTTGAGAGTCAACACATTGCTATAGCTCTGGAGTACACATAAGCCAGGTCAAGTAAGGACAACAGGTTTCCTTGGTGAACCAGATGGTTTTTTTTCCGACAATGGTTTCACAGTCGTCAGTAGATTTGAAACATAGAATGTTACAGCACAATACAGGCCCTTCAACCCTCAATGTTGTGCCAAGCTATGTCCAATTCCACGATCAAGCTAACCCGTCTGGTATGCTCCATGTGGCTATCCAATAACCACTTGAAACTTCCTAAACTGTCCGACTCCACTACCACAGCAGGCAGTCTATTCCACACCCCAACCACCCTTTGAGTGAAGAGTTTACCTTAGACGTCCCTCCTATATCACCCACCATGAACTTAATTCCAGATTTTTAACTTTTAAAATTCTTAATTCCAGGTTTTTTCAATATTTAATTAAAATTCCATCATCTGCCGTGCCGGGATTCGAACCCGGGTTCCCAGAACATTAGCTGAGTTGCTGGATTAATAGTCGAGCGATCATACCACTAGGCCATCGCTTCCCCGATGTTTAAGGGCATTGTCAAATTAGAAAACGTGGCAAAACCCATACGCAAAATGTTATGACAACCAGATCATTTGTTTTTTTTATGATGTTGATGGTTTAAAATTGGCCATGACACCACTGATATTTTATTTGAAATAGTGCCATGTGATCTTTCACTGACAGGAAAACCTCAAATTATTGTGGTGGCCACCATACGTTTTTGCATAGAAAGTACACATTAATCCCATCAAATTTTTCCTCGCGTTTAGTTTCTATTCGTTTTGTTCTCACAGGTGATAAGTTTGCCTCAGTAGAAAACCTCACGTGTATTTTTTATGATGATCACTACATGAATTGCACCTGGAATATTACTGAAAATGCGCCACGGAATGCAGAATATCTTTTATCTTACAGGCGAGTGCGTCCTTCTGTCTATCAATATCTGTTGTTTTTTTTTAATTTTTCATTGTTTTTTTTTGCTTTAGATATCCTGAAGAAATAATGTTACAACACAAATGTCTAAGTTTTGTATGTTTATTGAAATTTTTTTTACTTCAAGTGATTTGGTCCGCCTTGTTAACCAACAAGGGGCATACACGCGGTGGGTCGTGCGAGGGCTGCTCTTGGACATTGCTTCAAGAGTTGCCTAGTGCTTCACGTTGTTAGTGGATGCTTAAACTGGACCATCTGACAGCAACATAACGGCTCAGTGACTATCACTGCTGTGCAGATACACGGATTTGGGCCTGTATCTACGGGAGTTTGCGCGTTCTCCCCATGATTGCGTGGGTTTTCTCCGGGTGTTCCGGTTTCCTCCCACATCCCAAAAACATGCTCTTAGGCTGATTGGTGTAACAAATTGTCCCCTAAATTAGACTTCCCTCAATCTTCCCCAGTAGGTGTAGACAAATGTCATAGGTAGAGGAGGGCAGTCATAATGTTAAAATGGCAGCATGAGCTCGTTGGGCCAAAGGGCCTGTTTCCAGTGCTGTGTTGTTCTTTGTACAAGAATAGATCCGTTGACTCTCCAAGTGTGCACTGCCCGTGTGAACTAAAACCCCTTACTCTTCGGTAGTCAGATTCCTTTATTCCCATCCTGTTCATGGGGGCGGCACGGTGGTTAGCATTGCTGCCTCACACCGCCAGGGACCCAGGTTCAATTCTGGCTTCAGATTACTGTCTGTATGGAGTTTTTATGTTCTCCCCACATCTGCATGGGTTTCCTCCGGTGATTGAGTTTCCTCTCATAGTCAGAAGATGTGTGGGATAGGATGATTAGCTGTACTAAATGGACCCTTAGTGTCAGGGGGATTGGCAGGGTAAATATGAGGGGAAGCTGGAATAGGGCTGGGGTGGGATTGTGGTCAGTGCCGACTCAAAGGGCTGAATAGCCTGTGAGACCAAAATGAATAGAAACTAAACGTGAGAATAATTTGATGAGATTAATGTGAACTTTTATGCAAAAACGTATATATTGTCCACCATAATATAGAACATAGAACACCACAGCACAAACAGGCCCTTCGGCCCACAAGTTGTGCCGAACACATCAAAACCTACCCAGCCATAGACCTATCTATAACCCCCAATCCCATTGGATCCCATATACTCATCCACAAGTCTTTTAAAAGACCCCAGCGAGTTCGCCTCGACCACCACCGACGGCAGCCGATTCCATTCACTCACCACCCTCTGAGTGAAAAACTTTCCCCTAGCATCCCCTCTCTACTTGCTTCCCTGCACCTTAAATCTGTGCCCCCTCGTCGTGACCATTTCAGCCCTGGGAAATAGTCTCTGAGAGTCCACCCTATCTATTCCTCTCAACATCTTGTAAACCTCTATCAGGTCGCCTCTCAACCTTTGTCTCTCCAGGGAGAACAGTCCCAGCTCCCTCAACCTGTCTTCATAAGGCATGCCTCCCAATAGAACATAGAACATTACAGCACAGAACAGGCCCTTCGGCCTTCGATGTTGTGCCGACCAAAATAAAAAGCAATGCCCTCCAAACTAAACCATTCCCTTCTCTTCCATATACATATCAATTAACCTCTTAAACGCCACCAAACTTGGCGCATCTACAACAGCTGCAGGCAGGGCATTCCACTCCCTAATCACTCTTTGAGTAAAGAACCTACCTCTGACATCCGTCCTATAACTCATACCCCTTAATTTAAAGCTGTGTCCCCTCATGCTAGCTTTCTCCATCCTAGGAAAAGGCTATCACTGTCCACCCTATCTAAACCTCTAATCATCTTATATGCTTCAATAAGATCCCCTCTTAGCCGCCTCCTTTCTAACGAAAACAACCTCAAATCCTTCAACCTCTCTTCATAGGACCTGCCCTCCATACCAGGCAACATCGTTGTAAATCTCCTCTGCACCCTTTCAATAGCTTCCACGTCCTTCCTATAGTGAGGCGACCAGAACTGCGCACAGTACTCCAAGTGTGGTCTGACAAGGGTCCTATAAAGCTGCAGCATTACCTCCTGACTCCTGAATTCAATCCCTCGATGAATGAGGGCCAGTACACCGTAAGCTTTCTTAACCACATCCTCCACCTGGGAGGCCGATTTGAGAGTCTTATGGACCCGGACCCCAAGATCCCTCTGCTTTTCCACACAGCTAAGACTCCTACCTTTGATAGTGTACTCATTCATCCCATTGGATCTGCCAAAATGGACCACAACACATTTATCCGTGTTGAAGTCCATCTGCCACATCTCCGCCCAGTCTTTCATTCTGTCGATGTCATGCTGCAACTTCTGACATCCCTCCAGACCATCCACAACACCACCGACCTTCGTGTCATCGGCGAACTTACTCACCCATCCCTCCACTTCCTCATCCAGGTCATTTATGAAAATGACAAACAGCAAGTGTCCTAGAACAGATCCCTGGGGCACTCCGCTGGTGACCGACCTTCATGCAGAAAAAGAGCCATCCACAACCACCCTCTGCCTTCTGCAGGCAAGCCAGTTCTGGATCCAGAAGGCCAAAGCCCCTTGGATCCCATGGCCTCTCACCTTCTCAAGAAGTCTTGCATGTGGGACCTTGTCAAATGCCTTGCTGAAGTCCATGTACACCACATCCACTGCTCTTCCTTCGTCAATGTGTTCAGTCACATTTTCGAAGAGCTCAATTAAGCTTGTAAGGCACGACCTGCTTTTTACAAAACCATGCTGACTATTTCTAATCAACCTAAACTTCTCCAAATGCTCATAAATCTTGTCCCTCAGAAGCCTCTCCATCAGCTTACCAACCACTGAGGTTAGACTCACCGGTCGGTAATTTCCAGGACTATCCCTGTTCCCTTTCTTGAAAATAGGGACCACATCCGCAATCCTCCGGAACCCCTCCCGTCTCCATCGACGATGCAAAGATCATCGCCAGGGGCTCTGCAATGACATCCCTCACCTCCCACAATAACCTGGGGTACATCCCATCTGGTCCCGGATACTTGTCTATCTTGATAGCATTTAGAAGTTCTAACACATCCGCTTCCTTAATATCTACATATTCAATCTTTTCAGTCTGCCGCAAACTTGTAGTGCATCCTCCCAGATCACTTTCCACCGTGAATACTGCGGCAAAGTACTCATTAAGCACCTCTGCCATTTCTTCCGGTTCCATACAGACTTTTCCCCCTTCACCTTTTATATGTCCTATCCCTTCTCTTCTCATCCTTTTACTTTTCACATATTTGTAGAAGGCCTTGGGATTCTCCTTAATCCTACCAGCCAAGACCTTCTCATGACCCCTTCTGGCTCTCCTACTTTCCTTTTTAAGCTCTCTTCTATAAGCCTTATACTTCTCTAGATCCCCAACATCTCCTAGCTCTTTGAACCTTTTATCCACCTTTCTTTTCTTCCTGACTATGTTCACCACTGCCTTCGTGCACCACGGTTCCCGCGTCCTACCAAAACCTCCTTGTCTCACCGGAACGTTGTCGTGCAAAGCTCCAGACAAGCATTCCTTGAATACCTGCCACCTTCCTTCTGTGCTTTTTCCCCCAAGAACAACACCTTCCAGTTTATTCACCCCAACATCTGCTGATGTCTTCATATTTTCCCCTTATTCCAGACAAACACCTTCCTAGCCTGCCTGATCCTATCCTTTTCCAATGCAAGGGTGAAGGAGATAGAATTATGATCTCCATCCCCAAGATGCTCTCCTCTCGTAGGCTTGTCCACGTGCTGTGTCAGGAAACCCTCCTGAACACACCTAACAAACTCCTCCCCATCCAAACCCCTTACCCTTGGGATATTTCAGTCGATGTTTGGGAAATTGAAGTCTCCCATCACAACAACTCTGTTATTTCTACATCTCTCCAGTATCCGTTTCCCTATCTGCACCTCAACTTCCCTGTCACTATTGGGCGTCCTATAGAATACACCCAGCAACGTCACCGACCCTTTGCTATTCCTAACTTCCACCCACAGAGACTCTGTAGACATTCCCTCCTCGGTATCCACCTTCTCTGCAGCCATGACACTGTCCCTGATCAACAGTGCCACTCCACCACCTCTTTTGCCTCCCTCCCTGTCCTTCCTGAAGGATCTGAATCCCGGGACCTGTAGTACCCAGTCCTGTCCCTAAGACATCCAAGTCTCTGTAATGGTCACTACATCACAATTCCAAGCAGCAATCCACACCCTAAGTTCATCCACCTTATTTACTACACTCCTGGCATTAAAATAGACACACCTCAGACTGGACATTTCCCTTCTCCCCCACTCGTCTAACCTGCCTCTCATCCTTCCTAGAGTCCTTCCCTACCTGGGAGCTAACTTCCTTGCTCCCAGTCTCCACATCACTATTCCCTCCCCCTAACCTTTCTAGTTTAAAGTCCCCTCAGTAGCCCTAGCCAGTCTTCCCGCCAAGATATTAGTCCCCCTGGGATTCAGGTGCCACCCGTCTTTGCTGTCCAGGTCACACCTGCCCCTAAAGAGGTCCCAATGATCCAGGAACCGGAATCCCTGCCCCCTGCTCCAGTCCCTCAGCCACGTATTCAACCTCCACCTCATACTATTCCTGCTCTCACTCTCCCGAGGCGCAGGCAGCAATCCTGAGATTACTACCTTCGCTTTCCTCCCTCTCAGCTGCCTACCCAGTTCCCTATAATCCCTTTTCATGTCCACTTCCCTCTTCCTGCCTATGTCAGTAGTACCTATATGTACTACAACTTCCAGTTCCTCACCCTCCCCTTTCAGGATGTCTGGAACGCGTCCAGAGACATCCCGAATCCCAGCTCCAGGGAGACAAACCACCATCCGCGACTCCCGTCTGCGTCCACAAAAATGCCTGTCCGCCCCCCTCACTAGGGAGTCCCCTATAAGCACTGCCTTTTTGCTCTGTTTTTTTAGGTTTTTGTTTAGCTCCAGGGAGCTGGCCTCTGCTGCCTCCCTTGGATGAGCTGTCCCCCACAGTAGTACTCAGGCAAGAGTACTTATTTTGAAGGGGGACATCCACCGGTGTACTTTCCATCACCTGAGGTTTCCCCTTCCTAATAGTTACCCGTGTGCCTTTTCCCTTTGCCCTGGTGTGACTACTTGTCCGTAGCTCCTATCAATAATCTCCTCATTCTCCCTAATGAGTCGAAGGTCCTCAAGCTGCATTTTCAGTTCTTTTACCTGGTCCAGTAGGGATTGCAGCTCCACACAGCGATCACAGGTATGGACATCTGGGAGACCAGGAGCATCCAAGACCTCCCACATGTTACACTGGCAACAACATGCTGGCCTCACACCCATGCTTGCCCCTTTTTAGTAACCCAGACAAAAAAAAAGTAAGAAAGATTTAAAAAAAACTTACCTTGCCTCCCCTTTTTGCTTAGGTCCTGTGAACCAAGGACCTTACAGCTCACACAAAAACAAACTTGCCTGCTCCTTCTCAGAGCTCCTCTCTCTCTCTCTCTTTTTTAGGTTAGAGGAGGAGGGGGGGTTGGGATACTCTATTTGTGTAGAGTATCAGGATTCCACTCCACTCCAATTTATAGTGAGGTTGAAAAAAAAAACTACACTACCCAAGGTGCTTTGCAACAGCTTGCGGGTTTACAAGTTTAAAAAGTTTTAAAAAAACTAGTAAAATTTAGACTTAAAAAAATCGCTCTACTCACTCTCAAGCTCTCCACTCGCAAATCGCTGCCTCTCCACAGTGCTCACAAGGAACAATTAGCCTGTCGTCAATAATAATTTGAGGTTTTCCTGTCAGTGAAAGATCACATGGCACTATTTCAAAAAAAATATCTGTGGTGTCATGGCCAATTTTAAACCCTCAACATCATAAAAAAACAAATGATCTGGTTGTCATAATATTTTTTAATGTGTGGGTGATGCTATGTTTCCTAATTTGACAATGCCCTTAAACATAGGGGAAGTGATGGCCAAGTGGTATAATTGCTCGACTGTTAACCCAGCAACTCAGCTGATGTTCCGGGAAGCCGGGTTTGAAGATGATGATGCACTGTAGGGATTCTGATTCATGTATTTTTCAAGACGCCCCTCAAAATTCACTATCGTATCTGCTTCCGCTACCTTCCCTAGCAGCGAGTTCCAGGCACCCACCACCCTCTGTGTTTAAAAAAAATTCTGCCTCATACATCTCCTTTAAACCTTGCTCGTCGCACTGTAGACGTATGTCCCCTAGTAATTGACTCTTCCACCCTGGGAAAAACCTTCTGACTATCCACTCTGTCCGTGCTTCTCATAATCCTGTAGACTTCTATCTGGTCTGTGTCAGTGCTTATTTATTTTTGTTCATAAGATGTGGGCATCACCAGTATTTAATGCCTATTCCTGAGGGCAATTGCAAGTCAACCACATTGCTGTGGCTCTGTAGTCACGTATAGTCCAGACCAGGTAAAGACAGCAGATTTCCTTCCCGAAAGGACATCAGTGAATCGGGTGGGGTTTTTGCGACAATTGATAATGATTTCATGGTCATTGTTAGACTTTTAATTCCAGATTTTCATTGAATTCAAATTTCACCATCTGCCGTGGTGGGATTCAAACCCAATCCCCAGAGCATTATCCTGGCTCTCTAGATTACCAGCGAAAATACCACTGTGCCACTGCCTCCTCTCAAGCCACCTCCCAACTTTGCTCATCTGCATCTACCACTGTAACCCTCTGTTCTCCCACATTTACTTGTCTAACTTCTTCTTAAATGATCCATACAATTCGGTGGATTTGAGTGCCACGTTCTCACCATTCTTTGGGTAAAGAAGTTTTTTTTCTTCATTTCCCTACTGAGTTTTTTGATGACTGTCATATATTGGCTCTTTTATACTCTTGCACACAAGAGGAGACATTGGGCTGGATGTTTTGGGCTTGGAGTTAGCGACTGAGAACTGGCTCAGAAGCTAATGGTATGCTCGCATTCAATATGGAGCCTGAACTGGTTTTAAGATCGAGTCGCTATTTTTGTCCATCCATTTCATCATCTTGTGTCTTTGAATGTTGGTCTCTCCATTATTGTTTGAAAGAATTTAATGCTCAAATGCTCTTTTTTTTTCCCCCCAAGGACGCGAGGTGAAAATGATGTACACAGCTGTACAAATAATCAGCAGGATGAGTGGAGGAACACTGCCTGTCGTGGTCTGAAATATAATAGGAACTTAGTTCCAAGGCTCAACATTTGTGTCATTGATTTGAGCAACAAGACCAAGTTTCCATACTGCAGAAATATTATTCCAGCTGCCTATTGTAAGTCACAAAGCTTTTGTGTTCTTTTGCGTCCTTTCCCTCTCTCCTGTCCCATTCAGTATATGTAAAATGTAGTTGAATCCTCTTACTCATGTGTAAGCAACACTTCCCCAGTAATTATGTCCATTTGTCCATTAAGCAATGTCATGGATATTGATTAATGTCCGGTAGGTTAATCAATATCTGGACATGCATCTTTGTTCTGTAGCCTCACCTGTTAGAGAGATAATGGGGTCAAATTCACTCACTATACTCCAACAAAAACCTGCAGAATGCTCTGGGGGGGGGGGAAATATTGCTAGAAATGAGATTCCAGATCCCATTTCAAGTGGAGAATTCTTTGTTGGTTTTCTTAAAGGCAGTAAGTCCTGGTCACACTTTGCAAAACCACTGAGGCAGAACCTATTCCCGAATCTGAGAGTCCCCAGCTTTCCTGTCCCACAAGGGATCGGGAGGCATACCATCCTCCCGAGAGTTGAAATGGGCTTCACCAAGCTGATCCAGATTTGGGTAGCAGTCATGACCCTTGAAGATGATAAAAATGTTTGAAGCATTTTTTTTTTTTTTGAATTAGTTTCCTTACACAGTAAGAGAGGGGTCTACAAGGGTTTGGTATGTGGTGTGGTTTCTCGAGTTGAACCCCAAAGTTGATTAGGTACTGAAATTTTCAGTAGCGTGATACAATTAAACTATAGTGATGTGGCCACCACACTGCCAATGACAGTGATTGAAAAAACTGCTCAAACGTATCTTTGGCATTAGTGTTAGCAGCTGTTTTATGTCTGTGAAGACTTGTGTGTTCAATAAGAAGTCTTACAATGCCAGGTTAAAGTCCAACAGGTTTATTCAGTGGAGCCACTCACCTGATGAAGGAGCAGTGGTATTCACGAAGGAGAGGGGCTTGTTGACAGCTCCCGTCTCTGAGGGAGCTGTGGACCAGTTGAGGGAAATATCCATACCGAGGGAGGAAGTGTTAGAGCTTCTAGGTAGCATTAAAACTAATAAATCTCCAGGGCCTGATGGCATTTATCCCAGGCTGCTTAGGGAGGTGCGAGGTGAAATTGCTGGGCCTCTGACGCAAATCTTTGTCTCTTCTTTGGACACAGGTGAGGTCCCAGAGGACTGGAGAATAGCTAATGCTGTACCGTTGCTTAAAAAGGGTAGTAGGGATAACCCTGGAAATCATAGGCCGGTGAGTTTGCTGTCAGTGGTAGGGAAGCTGTTGGAGGGGATTCTTAGAGATAGGATGTATAGGCACTTAGAGCATTGCGATCTGATTAGGGATACGCAGCATGGATTTGTTAAGAGGAGGTCGTGCCTTATGAATCTGGTAGAATTTTTTGAGGAGGTGACGAAAATGGCAGACGAAGGGCGAGCCGTTGATGTCGTCTATATGGATTTTAGTAAGGCGTTTGACAAAGTCCCTCATGGGAGGTTAGTTGAGAAGATCAAGGCTAATGGGATACGAGGACAGGTAGCTAAATGAATAAGTAACTGGCTTAGTAATAGGAGACAGAGAGTAATAGTGGAAGGGTGTTTCTCTAGCTGGAGGTCAGTCACTAGTGGTGTGCCGCAGGGCTCGGTACTGGGACCTCTTCTATTTGTAATATGTATAAATGACTTGGAAGAGGGGAGAAAGTGGAGTGATCAGCAAGTTTGCAGACGATACAAAGATAGCTGGACTTGTGGATAGTGAGGAGCATTGTCCGGCGATGCAGCAGGACATAGGCTGGTAGCTTGGGCAGACAGATGGCAGGTGAAATTCAATCCTGATAAATGTGAGGTGATGCATTTCGGGAGAAAGAATGTAGAGGGGAGGTATATGATAAAGGGTAGACCTATTAAGAGTACAGAAACGCAGAGGGACCTGGGGGTGCAGGTGAACAAGTCTCTGAAGGTGGCAGAGCAAGTGGAGAAGGTTGTGAAGAAAGCATATAGTATGCTAGCCTTTATAGGAAGGGGTATAGAGTACAAGAGCTGGCCTTTAATGTTGCAGTTGTATAAAACGTTGGTTAGACCTCATTTGGAATACTGCGTCCAGTTCTGGTCGCCTTACTACCGGAAGGACGTGGAGACTCTGGAGAGAGTGCAGAGGAGGTTTACCAGGATGCTGCCTGATATGGAAGGTCTGAGTTACGAGGAGAGGTTAAGCAAATTGGGACTGTTTTCCTTAGAAAGACGTAAACTTAGAGGGGATCTAATAGAGGTGTACAAGATTATGAAGGGGATAGATATAGTAAACAGGGTTTAGCTTTTTCCTAGGATGGACTCAAATAGCACGAGGGGTCATGGGCTTAGGGCGAGGGGGGTAAGGTATAATTTGGATGCCAGAGGGAGTTTTTTCAGAGGGTGGTGGGGGTATGGAATGCACTGCCAAGTAAAGTGGTGGAGGCAGGTACTCTGGAGATATTTAAGAAATACTTAGATGGGCACATGAACAGAATGGGAATGAAGGGGTATAGAAAACTGATTTAAAATAGGGATCATGAGCCTTGGGAGTCCCTGGGAAGTGTGTAAATAGATGATGATATTGATGCACTTGTTTTTATCCTACAGGTGCTTTGGTCCACCTTGTTGTCTAACAAGGGGCATACACGCGATGGGTCGTGAGAGGGCTGCTCTTGGATTTTTTTTGAGAGTATCCTAGTGCTTCACGTCGTTAGTGTACGCTTGACCTGGACCATTTGATGGGCAACACGACAGCTCAGTGACTATCGCTGTGCTGTGCAGATACATGGATTTGGGCCTGTGTCTGTGGGAGTTTGCGCATTCTCCCCGTGCTTGCGTGGGTTTTCTCCGGGTGCTCCGGTTTCCTCCCACATCCCAAAGATGTGCTCTTAGGCTAATTGGCAAAACAAATTCTCCCTAAATTGTCTCAAATTTGGTTTTTAATCCATAGATCTATAAACATGGACAGGGATCCCAGGAGAGGTGGGAACATTGTGGTGGTGGCGCGGGCTCGTTGGGCCGAAGGTCCTGTTTCCCATGCTGTTTTGTTCTTTGTTCAGTGCTCCGAAAGCTCGTGGTACCAAATAAACCTGTTAGACTTTAACCTTGCTTTGTGAGACTTCTTATTGTGTTCACCACAGTCCAACCACAGGCTTCTCCACATCTTGTGTGTTCAAGACTAATATTCAGAACACCAACATCACTGGATGGAGTGTTGCATGGTTGGAGGAGCTGCCTCTCAGAAGAGATGTTAAGTGAGATCTCATTCCACCACCTCAAATGGATAGGAAAACAAAAACACCACAATTCTTGAAGAAAAGCAAGGAAGATATCTGTGTTGTCACACTTAATATTCAAAGGGAGAAGCGCCATAGTTTTAGATGACCATAAGCTGCTCTTCTGTTTTGCGGGGTAGGACTGACTAGTGGTGATTTAACCTGAGGATCACCACTCCTCAGGCAAGGGGCAAGGTAGAGAAAGCAGGGATCTCATGAGTAACTTCAGCCAGTAGGGGAATTGAACCCACACTGCTGGTGTCACTCTACAAATAGTATGTTGGATTTCATTGCAAGAGGTTTTGAGTACAGGAGCAAGGATGTGTTTTTGCAATTATACAGAGCCTTGGTGAGACTACACCTAGGGTATTTTGTGCAGTTTTGGTCTCCTTTCCTGAGGAAGGATTTTCTTGCTCTCGAGAGAGTGCAGCGAAGATTTACTGGGATGGCAAGTTTGATGTATGAGATGAGATTGACTAGGTTAGAATTGGCTTTGCTGGAGTTCAGACAAATGGGGAGGGGGGGGTGAATCTCATAGAGCCTTATAAACTTCTAATAGGACTAGACAGGGTAGATGCTCAGGAAGAAGTTCCCGATGGTGGGGGAGTCCAGAACCAGAAGTCACGGACTGAGGATTCAGGGTAGGCCATTTAGGAGGAAGGTGAGCCTGTGGAATTCATTATCACAAGAAATAGTTGATGCTAAAACATTGAATATACTCGAGGGGCAGCTGGATATAGCACTTGGGGCGAATGGGATCAAAGGTTATGGGGAACAAATAGAATTAGGCTTATTGAGTTGGATGATCAGCCATGATTGGAGAAAATGGCAGAGCGGGCTGAATGGCCTTCTGCTGCTATCTTCTGTGTTACTATGTTTTTAACACCTATCTGAGTTAAACCTTAATAGTGATTCAACAATTAATATCATTAAAAAGAGCAATCGAAGGCCGAAGGGCCTGTTCTGTGCTGTTATGTTCTATGTTCAATATCGAAAACTGCCTCTCCAAAAGTATGTCTTATCTTAGGACATAGAACATAGAACACTACAGCACAGAACAGGCCCTTCGGCCTTCGATGTTGCGCCGACCAATATAAAAAGCAATGCCCCTCCAAACTAAACCATTCCCTTCTCTTCCATATACTTATCAACTAACCTCTAAAACGCCACCAAACTTGGCGCATCTACAACAGCTGCAGGCAGGGCATTCCACTCCCTAATCACTCTTTGAGTAAAGAACCTACCTCTGATATCCGTCCTATAACTCATACCCCTTAATTTAAAGCTGTGTCCCCTCGTGCTAGCTTTCTCCATCCTAGAAAAAGGCTATCACTGTCCACCCTATCTAAACCTCTAATCATCTTATATGTTTCGATTAGGTCCCCTCTTAGCCGCCTCCTTTCTAACGAAAACAACCTCAAATCCATCAGCCTCTCTTCATAAGACCTGCCCTCCATACCAGGCAACACCCTGGTAAACCTCCTCTGTACCCTCTCCAATGCCTCCACATCTTTCTTATAACGTGGGGACCAGAACTGCACACAATACTCCAAGTGCGGCCGCACTAGAGTTTTGTACAGTTGCAACATGACGTTGCGGCTCCGAAATGCAATCCCCCTACCAATAAAAGCTAAGACTCCATATGCCTTCTTAACAACCTTCTCGACGTGACTGCCTACTTTCAGGGATCTATGCACATACACACCAAGATCCCTCTGTTCATCAAGACTACTAAGAATCCTACCATTAGCCATATACTCTACACATTTATTATTTCTGCCATAGTGCATTACCTCACACTTTTCCACATTAAACTCCATTTGCCACCTCTCGGCTCAGCTCTGCAACTTGTCCAAGTCACTCTGCAAACTATAACACCCCTCTTCACTATCTACCACTCCACCGACTTTAGTGTCATCTGCAAATTTAATAATCCATCCTTCAATACCCTCATCCAGATCATTTATAAAAATTACAAACAGCAGGGGCCCCAAAACAGGTACACCACTTGTAACCGAACTCCACGATGAATATCTCCCATCAACCACCACCCTCTGTCTTCTATTCGCTAGCCAATTCCTAATCCAATTAGCTAAATCACCCTCTATCCCATACATCTGCATTTTATGCAGAAGCCTTCCATGGGACAACTTATCGAACGCCTTACTAAAGTCCATATATACCACATCAACCGCCTTACCCCCATCCACCTCTTTGGTCACTTTTTCAAAAAACGCAATGAGGTTAGTAAGGCACGACCTACCCTTCACAAAACCATGCTGACTATCCCCAATCAATTCATTTCTCTCTAAACAACTATAAATCCGATCCCTAATAATTCTCTCCAATACTTTGCCCACAACAGAAGTAAGACTCACTGGCCTATAATTCCCTGGAAGATCTCTCTTCCCCTTCTTGAACAATGGGACCACATTCGCTATCCTCCAGTCCTCCGGAACCACACCTGTAACCAACGACAACCTGAAGATCAGAGCCAGAGGCTCTGCAATCTCCTCTCTTGCCTCCCAGAGAATCCTAGGGTAATCCCGTCCGGCCCAGGGGACTTATCCAACTTCAAACCCTCGAGAATATCTAGCACATCCTCCCTATCTACTTCGATACCTTCCAGTTTGCTACCCTGTACCTCAGTGTTCTCCATAACTACCTTTACATCACCCTGCGTGAATACCGAAGAGAAATATTTATTCAGTGCCTCTCCAATCTCTTCAGGCTCCACGCACAACTTCCCACTGCTGTCTATGACTGGCCCTAATCTTGTCCTAACAAATCTTCTATTCTTAACATATCTAAAGAAAGCTTTAGGATTCTCCTTAATCCTATCAGCCAAAGTTTTCTCGTGTCCTCTCTTAGCTCTCCTCAATTCACTCTTTAGCTCCCTCCTGGCTAATCTATAGCTATCCATTGCACTAACCGAGCCTTCAAGCCTCATCCTGACATAAGCCTCCTTTTTCCGTTTAACCAGCAAATCAATCTTTTTTGTACACCAAGGTTCTCTTACTTGACCATTTCCTCCTCGCCTGACAGGGACATACTTATCAAGGACTCGCAGCAGCTGCTCCTTGAATAAGCTCCACATTCCAGATGTACCCAGTCCCTGTAGTTTCCTAGTCCAATCTATGCACCCTAATTCTCTCCTGATGGCCTCATAATTACCCTTCCTCCAGCTATAACTACTGCCCCCAGCTTCATGCCTATCCCTATCCATCACTAAGGTGAATGTAACCGAATTGTGGTCACTATCACCAAAATGTTCACCAACTTCCAAGTCTAACACCTGGTCTGGCTCATTGCCCAGCACCAAATCCAATGTAGACTCACCTCTAGTTGGCCTATCTACATACTGAGTCAAAAAACCTTCCTGCACACTTTGTACAAAAACTGACCCCTCTAACGAGCTAGAGCTATAGCTATTCCAATCAATATTAGTAACGTTAAAGTCCCCCATAACAATTACCCTATTACTTTCACTCCTGACCAGAATTGACTTTGCAATCCTTTCCTCAATCTCTCTAGAACTTTTAGGAGGTCTATAAAAGACTCCCAACAGGGTGACCTCTCCTCTCCTGTTTCTAATTCAGCCCATACTACCTCAACAGACAAGTCCTCATCAAACTTCCTTTCTGTCACTGTGATACAGTCTTTGACTAATAATGCCACTCCTCCCCCCCTTCTACCTCCTTCTGTACTCCGACTGAAGCATTTGAACCCCGGAACCTGCAACATCCATTCTTGTCCCTGCTGTACCCAAGTCTCTGAAATGGCCACAACATCAAAGTTCCAGGTACTGGTCGAAGCTGCAAGTTCCTCCCCCTTATTGCGAATACTCCTTGCATTAAAGTATACGCATTAAAGTACCTTGCATTAAAGTATCTTGGTCAAAGAATTCTGCTAACTTTAAACACTCCACTCCCTGGTTTAAATTGCACAGATGGTGTTTTGGATGTTCCATTAGCTAGTAAGATCAACCTTGTTCAGTTGCCTCTGTGCAGCACTGATGTGCAAGATTTAGTTATTAAAATGCCTCATACATCATAATGAAGGATGGGCAATAAATGATACAAGAAGTCTCAACACCAGGTTAAAGTCCAACAGTTTTATTTGGTAGCAAAAGTCACTAGATTTTTGGAGCGCTGCTCCCTTATCAGGACGTATAAAGACAAACTCAATTTACAAAATAATGGTTGGCATACGAGTCTTTACAGGTAATCAAGTCTTAAAGCTACAGACACAATGTGAGTGGAGAGAGGGTTATGCACATGTTAAAGAGATATGTATTGTCTCCAGCCAGGACAGTTAGTGAGATTTTGCAAGCCCAGGCAAGTCAGGGGTTACAAATAGATAGTGACATGAATACAGGATTCTAGTTGAGGCCATCCTCATGTGCAGAACTTAGCTATCAGTCTCTGCTCAGCAATTCTGCACTGTCGTAAGTCGTGAAGGTTGCGCTGGAGAATACTTACCCGAAGATCAGAGACTGAATGCCTGTGACCCAACAGGAAGAAGATACTCTCTCTTGCCTAGCGATTGTTGAGCAATGTTCGTTCATCTGTTGTAATAGTGTCTGCATGGTCTCTCCAATGTACCATGCCTCGGGACATCCTGTCCTGCAGCATATCAAGTAGACAACATTGGCCGAGTACCATGTACCTGGTGGATGGTGTTCTCACACGAGATGATGGCATCCGTGTCAATCATCCGGCATGTCTTGCAGAGGTTGCTATGGCAGAGTTGTGTGGTGTTATGGTCATGTTCTCGTGAAGGCTGGATAATTTGCTGCAAACAATGGTCTGTTTGAGGTTGTACGGTTGTTTGAAGGCAAAAAGTGGGGGTGTGGGAATGGCCTTGGTGCGATATTTGTCTTCATCAGTGGCATATTGAAGGCATCGGAGAAGATGTCGTAGCTTGTCTGCTCCTAGGAAGTATTGGACAACGAAGGGGACTCTGTCCGCCATGTCCCATGTTTGTCTTCAAAGGAAGTCGGTACAGTTTTTTTTGCTGTGACGCATCAGAACTGTTGATCAATGAGTCGAACACCATATTTTATTTTTGAGGGCATCTTTCAGTATCTGGAGGTATCTATTGTGATCTTCCTCATCTGAGCAGATCCTGTGTATACGGAGGGCTTGTCCTTAGGGGATGGCTTCTTTAACATGTTTAGGGTGGAAGCTGGAGAAGTGGAGCATCGTGAGGTTATCCACGGGTTTGTGGTACAGTGTGGTGCTAAGATGATTGTCCTTGATGGAGATGCATGTGTCCAAGAATGCAGCCGATTCCGGAGAATAGTCCATGGTGAGTCTGGTGGGATGGAACTTGTTGATGTCATCATATAGTTGTTTCAGTGATTGTTCACCATGAGTCCAAAGGAAGAAAATGTCATAGATATAGCTAGTGTATAGCATCAGTTGAATGTCCTATGTGGCGAAGAGGTCTTGTTCGAACCTGTGCATGAAGACGTTGGCATATTGAGGTGTGAATTTGGTTCCCGTGGCCATTCCGTGTGTCTGGATAAAGAACTGGTCATTGAAGTTGAAGACATTGTGGTCCAGAATCAAGCAAGTGAGTTATAAAATTGCATCTAGAAGCTGGCACTTGTCAGCGTTGAGTACTGAGGCAGCAAATGCCAGCGTCGTGGGGGATACTGGTGTAGAGTGCCGAGACATCCATTGTGACAAGGAGTACTCCTGGTTCAACTGCTCCAGTTGTGCTGAATGTCTGTAGGAAGTTCGTTACATTGTGACAAAAGCTGGGGGTTCTTTGTACAATGGGTTTCAGGATGCCCAGAGAAGTTCTCGCGCAGGATCCCGTTACCCAATAAGATGGGCCGGACACGTGTATTTGCCTTGTGTATCTTTTATGAGGCAGTAGAAATCTCCAACGTGGGAAGTACGTGGGCTTGTGCTACTAAATAAATCAGTTGGACTTTAACCTGATTGTTGTAAGATTTCTTATTGCGTTTATCCCAATCCAATGCCGGCACCTCCACATCAATAAATGCTGATCAGCCAGTGGCACCCATGTCCCACACATGAATTTTAAAAAAACACCATTTGGTTGGCACAGTGGTTAGCACTGTTGCCTCACAGCTCCAGGGCCTGGGTTCGATTCCCAGCTTGGGTCACAGTCTATGCGGAGTCAGCGGATTCTCCTCCGGATGTTCCAGATTCCTCCCACAGTCCAAAAATGTGCAGGTTAGGGTGATTGGACGTGCTAAGTTAGCCCTTAGTGTCCTGTGATGTGATGCGATTAGCAGAGTAATTTAGCAGGAGTAGAACTTGGATGGGATTGTGGTCGGTACAGTTCGATGGGTCGAATGGCCTCCTCTGCACTGTAGGGTTTCTACGTTTACACTCTCAATTTCAGAACTGGATTCAGTCTCTTTTAACTATCTTGTCTCAATACATGTTTGATTTTCAAATGAATTCTGTTTCAGATAAAGTCGACACACCAATAAATGTTACAATAAATAAAAGCACTGATGAAGTCAGCTTTGAACTTCCAAAACTGCACTATATTCCCAGTTGTTACATCTATCAAATAAACATCACAAACTGGAGTGACAATGTCCACAAGGTAAAGGCATCATATACATCTTAATAGCAGCTGTGATAAGTTTTTAAGTTTATTTATCAGTGTAGATTTTATATTAGCACTGCAATGAAGTTACTGTGAAAATCCCTTAGTCACCACACTCTGGAGCCTGTTCGGGTACATTGGGGGAGAATTTAGCGTGGCTAATGAACCTAACCAGCATGTCTTTCAGAATGAGGGAAAACTGCAACACCTGGACGAAATCCACGCAGACATGGAGGGAATGGACAGACTCAGCACAGACAGTGACTCAAGCTAGGAATTAAACCAGTGTTTCTGGCACCGTGAGGCAGCAGTCCTCGTCATTATGCCACCAGAAGGAAGAAACCTGACTGTTACATCTTTTAGATGAAAACTAACAATTCCAACCCACACCCCCGCTCCCCTCCACCACCACCACCCCTCCCCACCGCCCCAATTCTCCCTGTGTCTGCGTGTGTTTCCTCCCACAGTCCAAAGATGTATGGGTCAGATTGATTGATTAGCTGTGTTAAATTACCTCTAGTATCTGGGTAAAAATGTGGAATTACGGGAAGAGGGCCTGGGTGGAATTGTGGTCAGTGCAGATTTGATGGGCCATGTGGCTCCTTCTGCACTGCAGGGATTCTACAATCCCTCATTCTGACCAATCAGTTCAGTTTGCTACAACCAATGAATGACTCTGACTCTGCTGGCCCTTTGCCCACTTGCTGTGACCTACAGTGGACCAACCCTACTCCCCCCACCCTTGGCCCTCTCTTACTGTCCTCAAAAACAGAAGCATACACCATTGAGCAGGAGATTGTTACCTTTTTGTATGATGAAAGCCAATTCTCCCAAGCCCATCACTGAGGGTAACTCTTCATTTGAAATCTCTTCTGTCGAGAAGAGAACCTGAACTGTAACAAGTGTTTCACTGCATTGCAGTTTTTAGAAGGATTGTCGCAGACATAAAAGTGGAGGTGGAGCTCCTTAAGCTAAAGAATTGGATTCTTCAATTGATTTAATTTGATTTATTATTGTCACATACAGTTTCTTGTGTGCTAAACAGACAAAACAATATTCATCGAGAAGGAAAAGAGAGTGTAGAATGTAGTGTTACAATCATCGCTCAGGTGTAGAGAAAAATCGACTTAATGCGAGGTAGGTCCATTAAAAAGTCTAGCAGCAGGGAAGAAGCTGCTCTTGACTTAGTTGGTACATGACCTCAGACATTATCCTTTTCCCAATGGAAGAAGGTGGAAAATGTCAAAAATGCATAGCTTTAATTATGCTGCCTGCTTCGCCAAGGCAGCAGGAAGTGTAGACAGATGGGATGGGAGACTGGTTTGAATGATAGATTGGGCTTCATTCATGACTTTTCATAGTTTCAGGCAGCCTTGGGCAGAGCAAGAGCCATACCAAGCTGTGATGCAACTCGAAAGAATGTGCATTTGTAAAAGTCAGGTTCTCTGACCTCATCCACAGCTTGCATTCTCCAGTCCCTCTGCAGTGAATGGAGATTTGGTTCAGCTGGCAACGTCGAGGGGCATGAATGGCCAGAGAATTCTGGCCAATGTGTCTCAACCAGTCTTGGCTCCTCAGAGTAGAGTTAAGGTGATCTGTGCTGGTGTTGGGAATCGTGTGTTAATCTAATGCATCTGTAACCAATCTGTTTTAGGTTATAAATGCGAACAGTACAAAATATGTTATCAACAGAGATCACATGAAAAGATATTCGGTGCAAGTCAGAGCAACGATAGGTTCTAACTGCTTCAGAAGCTCTCATTGGAGTGAGTGGAGCAAGTCTTTCACTTGCGGTAAGAACGTTTACTTTGAGTGAACTCTTAAGCAACAATAACATGCTGGCCAAAATCTTCTAGGATTTTCTGGTACTGCTGAAAGTTAAGAATTTTGGCTAGAATGCCAAATTTTCCATTTCCACTTGCAAACGGATCCCACACAGATGTGACTGCCCATTGTGTCTTATATACTGCTTCTGTATGCAGTCTGGATGTAACAATGGGACATGTGAAGATCCTAGTATGAGGCAGGGGAGGCCAGGTTACAGAGGTGAAAGAAGGCTATTTTTATCAATCTGGGATTGGAAACTCCAATTAGAGTTGAATAGCAGACGAAAGTTGCAAGTTTTTGCTCATCTCTGGAGAGAATGGCTAGGGAGGGATTGTTGGAACTAATGGTTTGCAGTTTGTACTGTATGATTCTAATGCTGGGCTTTCCCATTTCCATTCAAACCTCTCTGCCTTTGGATTCCCACTCTGTTCTAAACTAAGATGTTAAGAGAATTAATTCTTTCTTCCCTTAGGTTCTCTACTTCATTGGGTCTTGAAAGTCGACTGGAGCCACCTTCCCCATTTACTTTTCCCATTGCTAACACCTTATCTGTTGTGTAGGCATCATTGTACGAATTGCTTGTATTTGTTTTGACGCCATTTGTGAATAATGAAACTGAGCCAAATAACAGTGCCTCCAATTTCAATGTAACATAGTTACTTTGCATGCTTGAAGAACAGGGATTGCAGCTGTACGTCATCAGTCTGATTCTTTAAACACACTGCCATTTAGATCTCCATTGTTCAGTATGACAGCACAGTGGTTAGCACTGCTGGCTCATAGCGCCAGGGACCAGGGTTCAATTCCCAGCTTAGCTTACTGTCTGTGTGGAGTCTGCACAGTCTCTCCGCGACTGTGTGGGTTTTCTTCACATACTCCGGTTTCCCCTCTCAGTCCAATAGATATGCTGATTAGGTGCTAAATTCTCCTCAGTGTACCCGAACAGGCACTAGAATGCGGTGACTAGAGGGTTTTCACAGTATCTTCATTGCAATGTTAACATAATCCTACTTATGACACTATTAAACAAGCTCCTTCCTGTTCACCGCTTCCCATATCCTGCTCATCATTTCCAAACTCCAATGAGTACAAAGCCAGAGTCCTCAACTTGTCCTCGTATGACAAGCTCTTCATTCCAGCGATCATTCTTTGTGAACTTTCCCTGGATCCTTTCCAAGACCAGCACATCCTTCCTTAGAAATGGGGCACAACTCTGCTCGCAATACTCAATGCAGTCTGACCAGAGCTCATACAGCCTCAGAAGTGCATCCCAGCTCTTGTTTATTCTATCATATTGTGGTTCCTTCACCATAAGTTCCCTTATCAAGTCTGCCTCATTACACATCACCAAATCCAGAATTGCCTGTTCTCTAGTAAGTTCTGTCACAAGCTGCTCCAAAAAAACACATCTGTTAGACATTCCACAAATTCCTTTTCTTGGGATCCATCACCGACTTGATTTCCCCAGTCCACCCACATATTGAAGTCCCCCATGATTATTGGAATATTGTCTTTCTAATATGCCTTTTCTATCTCCTGATTTTTTTTTTTTTTTGCCCCACTTCTAGGGGGGCACCTAGTGACTACTGCTAGGGGCTCTGTACGTAACTCCCATCAGGATATTTTTTAGCCATGCATTTCCTCGAATTTCCTAACAGAGGTCTATGCTTTCTGATCCAATGTCACTTATTGCTATCAATTTAACTTTATTCCTTACTAACAATGCAACCCCACATCCTTTGCCCATCTGTCTGTCCTTTTGATAGGAGGTTTAACAACACCAGGTTAAAATCCAACAGGTTTACTTGGTAGCAAATAACTACCAAATAAACCTCTTGGCCTTTAACCTCGTGTTGTGAGACTTCTTACTGTGTTTACCCCAGTCCAACGCTGGTATTTCCACACCATGACTTCCTATAGGACATACATCCTTGGATATTTAGATCCCAATCCTGATCTCCTTGCTGTCACGTCTCTGTGATGCCCACAACAACATACCAGCCAATTTCAGTGTGCGCAATAAGCTCATTTATCTTGTTCCTTGTATGTGTGCATTTAGGTACAACACCCTCAGCCCTGCACTGACCATCTCTCTCCTCATACTTGTCACTTTTTTGCCCTGCCTGAGGTTAGATTCCTGCCACCCCTCTGCTGTATTACGTGGTCAGGAAACTTTACTCAACTCTCCTGAGCCCTCAGCTCCATTAACCTGCACTTCTACCCTTTCCTTTGACTTCGATTTTCTAATTTTCCATATAGCTGAACCTTTCCCCAACTATTTTAGTTTAAAGCCCTAGCTATAATTCACCAGGACTCTGGTCCCAGCACGATTCAGATAAAGACCACCCCATGGGAACATATTTCCACTTCCCCAATAATAATGAATCATGAATGAATTCAAATTCATTAGCCCAATCTTTGAGTCATGCGTTTACCTCCTTTTAATCTTATTGACCCTGTGCCAATTAGCTTGTGGCTTATGTAGTAGTCCAGAGATTATTATTTTTTTTTGGTTCTGCTTTTTTAATTTAGCTCCTAAACTTCAAACCTGTTGCACAAGTTTAGGGATTACAACCCTAACTCCTGGATCCCTCCACTTGCCTCACTCGCAGCCAAACCTTCTTCTCCTTGTCCCTGTCCCCTGGCTGAATTCAAGGTATTTTAGCTATAGGGTTTGACCGCCTCCTGGAACACAGCGTCCAGGTATCTCTCCCCCTTCTCTGTGTCGTGGCATCCAAAGCCCAGAATTCAGCTCCTCCACTCTGAGCCGGAATTCCTCAAGCAAGCAACTGCAGACTTGCTTGCTGGGAATCACAGTGGGGTCCCACATCATGCATGAACAACACATCACCTGACCTCTCCATTTCTATCTTATTTAATTAGTTTTTAATTTGGGTTTTAAATTTTCTTTTTAATTATATATCTCCTTATTACCTCTATCTCAACATAACGTCTATCCAGTAATTTAAGTGGGTTTTCAAATTTAGTACAGCTCCCTGTTAGTCAATCAAATCACTTTGTCACTTGTAAGTTTTAATTTAGTCCTAACTCAGTGTCAGTTTCAGCGAATCAAGAATAACAATTACTAACCAGCACTCTCCCTTGTAGCCTCTGCTGCCTGTTTCAGTTAACTCCTTGTTTTCACCCAATTCCAAAAGCACTCCTCACAGTCAGGCAGGACTCACCATGCAGTCACGTGAAGCCTTTATTTTTATAGGTGCAACTTACAAAGCCTTTTAACTAGTTGTACAAACAACCAGTTAAGTTCGGTTGAGAGCTGACTAAGCCAATTCCTGTTGCAGGGATGCACTAGAGTGCAACTTTTAACTTGCCAAATAAAATTTAATTTAGCTCACCCTGAGAGCAAGTTTAATAACTACTTGCCTCCTTTCTAAATTATCATTCCCTGTGTTCACCCAACTCCAAAAGCACTCCTCACAGTCACTCACCGTGAAGTTTCCCTCGTTGGTGGCTGTTCTCAATTACAAATAAAAGCATGCACACCACTGTAACATGATTCCAACGTGAACTCAGCATCAATCAGGAACTTGTATTCAAATCCACAAAGTGAAACTTGCCAACTCACAAACAAGAGCGAAACCCAGTAAGGCACACCCACTGGCATCTCTTCAATTATCAGTGTATGTGTGATTTGATTTTTGATTTGATTTATTATGGTTACGTATATCAGTAAACAGTAAAAATATTGTTTCTTGCGCACTATAAGATAAAGCACACCATCCACAGAGAAGGAAAGGAGAGGCTGCAGAATGTCGTAGTACAGATATTGCTAAGGTGTAGAGAATGATCAACTGAATGTGAGATAGGTCCATTCAAACGCCTGGTGGCAGTCAGGAAGACGCTGTGCCTGTGTCGGTTGGTATGTGACCTCAAACTTCTGCACCATTTTCCCAGTGGAAGAAGGTGGAAAAGAGTGGGGTCCATGATTGTGCTGAGTGCTTTTCCGAGGCAGTGGGAAGTGTAGACAGTCAATGGAGGGAAAGCTAGTTTGAGTGATGGATTGGGCTTTGTTCACACCCCTTTGTAGTTCCTTGCAGTCTTGGTGAGAGCAGGAGCCTATCAAGCTGTGATAGATTCAAAAATAATGCTTTCTATGGTGCGTCTGTGAAAGGCCCGATGGCACAGTGATTAGCACTGCTACCTCAGAGTGCCAAGGACTGGGGTTCGATTCCCTGTTTGGGTCACTGTCTGTGTAGAGTCTGCATGTTCTCCCCATGTCTGTGTGGGTTTCCTCTAGGTGATCCGGTTTCCTCCCACAGTTCAAAGATGTCATGGTTCAGTGGATTGGTCATGGTAAATTGCCCCTTAATGTCAGGGGGATTAGCAGCGTAAATATGTGGAGTTATGGGAATAGGGCCTAAGTGGGATTGTGGTCAGTGCAGACTCAATGGGCTGAATGGCCTACTTCTGCATTGTAGCATCTATGATTAAAGGCAACTGGTTTGCCAGTGAGGCAAGCAAATCCTCAGATATTGGGTCCTTTTCTCTCGTATTGAGGCACAACTTTAATTTTTGGGTTTGTTTTACTGCTTGATAAATGATTGTATTCTTCTCATTGCCCTCTGGGGGAATATTCCTGTCCTGCCTGTCAGGGAAAATGTAGCAGGGGGCAGGAAGCAGAGCATGCAAAGGCCCATTGACCTTGAGTGGAATTTTCAGGTTTGGGGACGAGCATGGCTGGAAAATCCTGCCCTTTGTGTTCCACGAGGTCCAAATGAAAAATAAAGAAGACATAGGCAGAAGGAGATCTGTTCTTGATGCTTGGGATACATGGGAATGGCATGGTGGTGCAATGATTAGTGCTGCTACCTCACAGCTGCAGGGGCCTGGGTTCAATTCCAGTCTTGGGTCACTGTCTGTGCAGAGCTTGCACATTCTCCCCATGTCTGCCTGGGTTTCCTCCAGGTGCTCTGGTTTGCTCCCAGGCTATAAAGATATGCAGTTTAGGGGGATTAGCCATACTAATTTGTCCTCTTAGTATCAGGGGATTACCAGGGTAAATATGTGGTGTTATAGGGATAGGGTCTGGATAGGGTTGTTGTCAGTGCAAGTTTGATGGGCCAAATGCCTGCTTCAGCACTGTAAAGAATCTGTGATTCTATGACACATCAGAAGGTAATCACCATACTGTTTCTTTCCTTTTAGAGCCTGATGCAAAGGATTTTGCCCTTTCAACAATTATAGCAACCCTTGTGGTTATTTTTGTTGTAACAGGGTTGATGCCGATTTTCATCTGTTCAAGGTAAGTTTTTCATATAGTTCTACTTATTAATCAAAGATTAGTACAGAATAGAAGGAGGCCACTCAGCCCATTGAGTCATTGCTGACACCTTAAGGAGCAATCCCGTTCATCCCATTTCCTAGCTTTTCTTCTCTATTCTTGCAAGTCTTTCGCTGGTGCATTGCCAGGGACCCGGGTTCAATTCCTGGCTTGAATCACTGTGTGGAGTCAATGCGTGGGATTTTACGGACTCGTGTGAGTATTATGGTAAAATCCTGTCCGAAGCCAACGCAGATTTCCATTTTGGGAACCTCAATCGCCCCAGAATCAGGGTGGGGCGAGCTGGTAAGCTTTTGGCCCATGTATTCTCCCCATGTCTGTGAGTTTCCTCCCACAGCACAAAAGCCATGCTGATTAGTTGCATTGGCCAACTCCCTTTCCCTCTGACTCAGAACAGCCGCCGGAGTGTGGCAACTCAATGGTTTTCACAATAACTTCATTGCAGTGTTAATGTAAGCCTATTTGTGGCAATAATAAATAAACTTCAAACTATCAAGTATTTATCCAATTCCTGTTTAAAGGCCTCTGTAAATTTAAATGTTAAATTTTCTTCCATCACAATTTCAGGCAGTGCCTTCAAAATCCAACTACTCTTCATATCAATTTATCACCTTTACCCTGTGTAATCAAGTTTTCAACTCTTCAAGTTGGTGTACGACCAACCTTATAACAGCTGGGGTTCTCTGATCTCATACACCATTGTCAGCATGCACCATAAAAAGGATTATTTCTGGATGTATCACAGCTTGGTATGGCTCCTGCTTTGACCAAGACTGCAAGAATCTACAAAAGGTTGTGAACATAGACCAGTCCATCACACAAACTAGCCTCACATCCATTGACTTCATCTGACTTCCTGCTGCGTTGAGAAAAGCAGGTAGCATAATTAAGGAACCAACACACCCACGATTTTCTCTCTTCTACCTTCCGTCGGTTAAAAAATAGTCAGGTCACATACCAACCAACTCAAGAACAGCTTTTTCCCTGCTGCCATCAGATTTTTGGATGGTTTTACATGAGACCTAACTTGAAATCCTTAACATACTTTTAAGGACAAGTGCAGAGCAGTGTTATGAGGATATGTACAACATTTGATAGATCCAATGCTCAACATTGACAATGGGCAAAATATTTATTTTAATTGCACTGAAGTATTCTGAAGATAAGAGAATTTGATGTTTTGTACTTTTTACCAGATTTCACCTATGGTCAAAAGTGTGTCAACCAATCCCAGATCCTAAGGAGAAGTTTAAGGGCCTCTTTGAAGATTATGATGGTGATTTTCAGGTAATGAGCCACAATCATAGTTATCAGCAAAATATACCACAGGAGATTCATAATAAGTTTCTAACCCTAACAAATAGGGTTAGGCAGGGCAGACTCAGAAAAGATGTCCCTGGTGTTAGGGGAGTCCAGAACTAGGGGTCATAGTTTGAGGATAAGGAGTAAACCTTTTAGAACTGAGCTGTAAAGTAATTTCTTCTCCTAGGGGATGGTGAATGTGTGTGGAATTCACTGCCACAGAAAGTAGTTGAGGCCAAAACATTGTGTGATTTTAGGAAATTAGAGGTAGCATTAAGGGATATGGGGGGGTGGGGGAAGAGGTGGGAATCTGGATATTTGAATTTGTACAACATACTTTTATAGAATCCCAACAGTGCAGGAGGAGGCTATTCAGCCTATCGGGTTTGCACTGACTCTCTGAAAGAGACCCTCATCCTCTTGGTTCTACACCTTCTGATAAAGAACCATGACCCTATGCATTCAGAATGGCTAATCCCCCTCCTCTACATGCCTTTTGACATTAAGGAACAATTTACTATGGCCAGTCAACCCACCATGCAAATATGTGGGAGAAAATGCAGACTCCACATAGACAGTCACCCAAGGCCGATCTCGAACCCCAGTCCCTCCCACTGTGAGGCAGCAGTGCTAACCACTGGGCCACTGCACTACCAGGGCATTGCATTCACGTCTCTGGCCTAGGTTTGAACTGACCAACTTCTGAGTCAGATGTGAGGGCACTTAAGAATGCCTTGGCATTGCCGGAAGTTGCCAACAGTGAATGATAACTCACTTTGTGTTGCTTTGGGGCAACAGTAGGTGTGGGAGTGGGGTGACTTGAAAAGCTCCTTATTTCGGAGGACGGTGGGGGAGGGGGGGTGGCTGTGCTGCTTGAAGCATGGGACTGCAGAGTCCACATTTCTGAACCACGGGAAACCCGGAAAAGAAATGTGATTTTTCAAAGAAATAATACCAATTTGTTTTCTCTCCACAGAAGTGGATTAATAAGACTCCGATACTGATTACCAGAACAGAAGAATGCATTCCAGTTACTGTGAAAGAAGTCTAGAAGCTTGTGTCTGAATACCAATATCAATTCCATACTACCTCGAGTGACTGAGGAACTTATTCACCAATTGGACATTTCCTCACTTTGGGCAGTTGAGACATTTGAATAGAAAATAGAATGCCGACTGTTATTTATAATATTTTTTACACTTTTTAACCAGCTCACGGCAGAATTTGTGTTTTTTTTTGTTGCAAGTGCGTATATTTTTTGACTGTCCACCGATATTTGCAGTAACAGTGGGAGCAGTCCAGAGTTCAGTAAAACTTCAAGTGGTTGAAAGAGGTCTCGGCAAAAACCAATGGACTGAAAAGAAGAAGAGGGAAAGAAGAGTGGAAATCAGAATGGCAAGGAGGCAGCGGTAAATGGAGGCCTAAAAGGAGACTGTGATAGAGGTTTACAAACAGGCCTTTCAACCCAACTTGTCCATGCTGTCCCTTTTTCAATCACTAAGCTAGTCCATTTGCCCATGTTTGGCCATTATTCCCCTATACGTAGGTAAGATAGGTAACTGTCTAAATGCCTTTTTAAAAGACAAAATTGTATCTGCCTGCACTACTAACTCTGGTAGCTTGCTCCAGACACTCACCACCTTCTGTTTGAAAACAATTTCCCCTTTAACTCTCCCCGCTCACCTTAAATGACTCTGTGGTTTTACATTTTCCTACGTTTGAGAAAAGATGTTAACTATCTAGCTGACCTGTGCCCCTCATTATTTTATAGACCGTTATAAGCTCCCTAAGCTTGCTATGTTGCAGGGGGAAAAAAAATAGTTAATTTATCAGTCATAAGTAGTCTTAAATGAACATTGCATTGAAGTTACTGTGAAAGTCCCCTAATCACAACACTATGGCAGCTGTTCACGTGCACTGAGGGAGGCAGTTAACCTCACATCTTTGGACAGTGGGAGGAAACCGGAGCGCCCAGAGGAAACCCAAGCAGACAGGGAGAGAATGAGTGAGTAAACTCCACACAGGCGGTGATCAAAGCCGGGAATTGAACCTGGATCCGTGCCTTTGTGAGGCAGCAATGCTAACTGCTGTACTACCATACTGCCCCAGTCTAATACTCTCTCATGGAATCATAGAACCGTACAGTGCAGAAAGGTGCACCAATCACCCAGGCCTACCCCCTCTATCCCTACGTATTTTACCCACTAATCCCTCTAACCCATGCATCTCAGGGCACTAAGGAACAATTTTAGTACGGTCAATCAACCTAACCCACACAGCTTAGGACTGTGGAAGGAAACCCACACAGACACGAGGAGAATGTGCAAACTCCACCTGGACTTCTCTCCTTATAATTCAAACCATGATGATGAAATGAGATGGGAAAGGGAGCAATTGAGAAAGGAAAGTTGGGAGAATGGTCTGAATAAGGGTTACTGGAAATATATCTTCAAACTTATTTAAACAAAAGCAATGCTTTGAATTAACTTAGAAGACCTACCTTTGTTCAATATTTGAATAAAAATATTCACTAATTGTCTGTGTAATCCATGCACACTTGCAGTGACCATGTTCCTTATGGGTGAGGCTAAGCAGGAGAGATGTGCAAATGTAAGGTTGTGATTTAGTCCTGCACCATGCAGAGAAAAGGCAACAGGGGAAAGTATAGCTGGCACATGTGTAGTCCTGCCTGTTGCATTTTGAAAGGGTAGGATTGCAGATGATGATGTACAGAGTTTTATTAGAAAGCTGTTTACAGGTTCTTATAATAGGCTACCCATTTGCCCATGCAAGTGGCAGATGGCATCATCAGGATGCCAAGTGAATGATCCCCTAAATTACCCTTCTTCCACATAGTAACTACATGAATATGTGATACTGGGGATGGTGTGAAAATAGCTAAATCTGACCACTACAACACCTTTCAAACTTATATTTAGAAAGACAAGAATAGCAGATATGTGTGAATCCCCGCTATCTGCAAGTTCTCCTGAAAGTCACTCACCTTCCTGACTTAGAAGTACGCTATGATGTGGAGATGGCGGCATTGGACCAGGCAAAGCCCCAAAAGCTAGTGACATTTGCTACCAAATAAACTTATAAAGAACAAAACAGTACGGGAAACAGGCCCTTCGGCCCAACGAGCGTGCACCGCCACTCCGATATTCCCACCTTTACCTGTGATCCTTGTCTATGTTTATAGATCTATGGATTAAAAACCAAATTTGAGACAATTTAGGGAGAATTTGTTTTGCCAATTACCCTAAGAGCACATCTTTGAGATGTGGGAGGAAACCGGAGCACCCGGAGAAAACCCATGCAAGCACGGGGAGAATGCGCAAACTCCCACAGACACAGGCCCAAATCCATGTATCTGCACAGCACAGCGATAGTCACTGAGCTGTCGTGTTGCCCGTCAAATGGTCCAGGTCAAGCATACACTAACAATGTGAAGCACTAGGATACTCCTGAAAAAAATCCAAGAGCAGCCCTCTCACGACCCATCACCACCCTTGTTAGACAACAAGGTGGACCAAAGCACTTGCAGGATAAAAACAAGTACATCAGTATCATCATCTATTTACATACTTCCCAGGGACTCCCAAGGCTCGTGATCTGTATTTTAAATCAGTTTTCTATACCCCTCCATTCCCATTCTGTTCATGTGCCCATCTAAGTATTTCTTAAATATCTCCAGAGTGCCTGCCTCCACCACTTTACTTGCAGTGCATTCCATACCCCCTTGTTGGACTTTAACCTGGCGTTGTGAGACTTCTTATTGTATTGGAAATTTCTCACCGGTCCTTCGCAGCCGCTAGATCAAAATCCTGGAATTCCCTCTCTTAATGGGCATTGTGGGTCAACTCACAGTATGTGGACTGCAGCGATTTCAAGAAGGCAGCTCACCACCACTATCTCAAGGGCAATTACGGATGCTGGCCAGCCAGCGATTCCCATGTCCCACAAAATGAATTTTAAAAAATTGTGCGGGAGAAAAGATCTGGCAATCTGACCAGTCCAGATGAGTAAAACATTCCAGGGAGATAACTCTGATTTGATAATTACTTACAGTACCTGTCCTTGGTACCAAGTAATCTCTTTCGCAGACAGAATCAGATCTGGATGAAGGAACTCAATTAGTTGGCACTCACCATAAGCACGGGCAGCTTTTTCCACTAGTCTACTTTCCACCGAGGGGTGACAAGAGTTCCAATACTATGAAAAGACCTTTAACCAGAGTTCAAACAGTGGCTCAAGAAACCTAGTGCCAGCACATTAAGGATTCACTTATCATTAAAATTTAACACCAATAACGCTATTATTTTATTTGACCTGTTCTTTATCTGCTGGTGTTAATGAGGCACAGAGCGGCAAAATCCTACATGAAATAATGACATTCAAAATCCATCAGATTGTAATTTATTATTTGTTATAAAACAGCATGTTTCCATTTATGCTCAGGAAACGGTTACAGCGAATTATTGCTTTTTGCACAAGGATACTTCATTCGATAGTTACTTAAATATTTTGTCACTTTTCGTTTTGGTTACAATGAAAATTAATGAACGTCCGATCCTCAGCAAGCATAATCTCTGTCCATCCCCAATCTTAATGACACAAAGAAACAAAGTGCAATCTCAAAAGTTGTACTTTTTTCCTAATTTATAACTTCAAAGCCTCCCCATGTTTGCATACAATGGGAGGAAATCAGAGCACCTGGAGGAAACCCACACAGATATGGGAGAATTTACAGACTCCACATGGACAGTGACCCAAGCAGGAATGGTGCTGTGAGACAGCAGTGCTCGCTTCTGTGCTGCAAGATCCTTCATGCAGCAATGGGTCCATGACTGGATATTCTATGTTGATAAAGTACAACTCAATTGCATATCTTTATGGCATATGTTATGCCATGCAATTTTCTTTATATCCTCCTGAGAGGCCAACTAGGTTTAATGTTTCATCAGGGAGAACAGCACCTTTGACAGTGCAGCACTCACTCTGTAAGTCACTAGTACATCATCTTAGATTATGTGCTTCATGCTGGGATTGAGTTATAAGGAGAGGCTGGATAGACTAGGACTTTTCTTTGGAGTGCGGGAGGCTGAGGACTGATCTTATAGAGATCTATAAAATAATGAGGGACATAGATAAGCTAGATAGTTAATATCTTTTCCCAAAGGTAGTGGGAATCTAAAACTAGAAGGCATAGGTTTAAGATGAGAGAGGATAGATATAGAAGTGTCCAGAGGGGCAATATTTTCACACGATAGGTGCTGAGTGTCTGGAACAAGCTGCCAGAGGTAGTAGTCGAGGTGGGTACAATTTTGTCTTTTAAAAAACACTTAGATAGTTACATGGGTACGATGAGCAGAGCTGGATATGGGCCAAATGCGAGCAATTGGGATTAGCTTAGGAGCTTTAAGGAAAAGGGGCAGCGTGGACAAGTTGGGCTGAAGGACCTGTTTCCATGCTGTAAACCTCTATGGCTCTATGATTCTACAGTGTACTGGTGAATACCAAACCCCACATCAGTTGCAACGCATCACCTGCTCTGCCACCTCTATTCTTTTCATGAATTAGCTTTTCTATGTATGATTTTTGATTGAGGTCACAACCTCATGCTTATGACCTAAGCTCATAATGATAACATAGCCTCGAGAGCTACATCTCATTTCTTCTTGAAATCACATAATGTTTTAGTCTCAACTACTTACTGTAGTAGTGACTTCCACACATTCGCCACTTGTTGAATCAAAGAATCACAGAATCCGTACAGGACAGAGCAGGCCATTTGGCCCATTGAGTCCGTGCCAACTCTCTGATTGAGCATCCCACTATGAACACTGATTGTGTAGCCCTGTCTCTGTAGCCGCACAAATTTACCCCACCAATCCCCCAAATCTACATATGGTGGGACACTAAGGAACAATTTAGTTTGCTGATCCATCTAACTTGTACATCCTCAGACTGTGGGAGGAAACCAGAGGACCCAAAGGAAACATACATATACACGGGGGAGAATTGCAAACTCCACATAGACAATCACCTGAGCCTGGAATTGAATCCAGGTCACTGGCACTGTGAGACAGCAGTGAACAAAGAACAAAGAACAAAACAGCATGGGAAACAGGCCCTTCGGTCCAACGAACCCATGCCGCCACCTTGATGTTCCCACTTCTACCCATGATCCCCGTCTGTGTTTATAGATCTATGCATTGGAACAAAATTTGCGAGACAATTTAGGGAGAATTTCTTATGCCAATCAGCCCAAGAGCACATCTTTGGAGTGTGGGAGGAAACCCACGTAAGCACGAGGAGAATGCACAAACTCCCACAGACACAGACCTAAATCCATGTATCTGCACAGCACAACGATAGTCACTGAGCTGTCATGTTGCCCATCAACTGGGCCATTTCAAGCGTACACTAACGACATGAAGCACTAGGATACTCTCGAAAAATCCAAGAGCAGCCCTTGCACGACCCATCGCATATATGCCCCTTGTTAGACAACAAGGTGGACCAAAGTACCTGTAGGATAAAACAGAAATACATCAATATCATTGATAATTTACACACTTCCCAGTGAACTCCCAAGGCTCATGATCCCTATTTTGAATCAGTTTTCCATATCCCTCCATTCTATTCTGTTCATGTGCTCATCTAAGTATCTCTTAAATAACTCCAGAGTGCCTGCCTCCACCACTTTATGTGGCAGTGCATTCCATACCCCCACCAGCCTCTGTGTGAAGAAACTCCCTCTGGCATCCAAATTATACCTTACCTCCCTCACCTTAAGCCTGTGACCCCTTGTGCTATTTGAGAACCTCCTAGAAAAAAGCTTAACACTGTTTACTCTATTATACTCCTCATAATCTTGATTTGTGCTCTGGTGGAGAATCAGTGCTCTAGTGAAGAAGTTTCTCCTCATCTCAGTTCTAAATGATTGACCCTTTATCCTCAAACTATGTTGACGGCACGGTGGCACAGTGATTGGCACCTCTACCTCACATTGCCAATCAATTCCAGCCTTGGGTCATTGTGTGGAGTCTGCACATTCTCCCCGTGTCTGCGTGGGTTTCCTCCCGATGCTCCGGTTTCCTCCCACACGCCAATGATGTGTGGGTTAGGCTGATTGGCCATATTAAATTGCCTCTGAGTTATGGAGGATTAGGACGATAAATATGTGGAGTTACAGGGATGGGACCTGGGCAGGATTATTGTCAGTGTAAGCTCGATGGACCAAATGGCTTCCTTCTGCACTGCAGATTCTCTGACCATTAGTTCTGAATATCCTCAACATCGGGAACAACTGTTTCTGAATCTAATCCTGTGAGATGATTTCACAATCTTCTGACTTAGAAGTTTTGCCATAGAGTCAGACAGATGCCTATGCATTCCACCCTGTTGCTTCAATGTATAATGTTTGCTCTGGATACAAGCATACCACACACATTTGGGTGAGCTGCCATGAACCCAAAAGAGACAATTGGGTCTTCCAACTTCTGATTTATTGATCACAGGAAGCGAAAATGGGCTCTATTTTTTGTGCATCTATAGAATTGAAGACATTTTAATGAGGGAAAATCAAATGTTGAAAGTGTTTAGTTTAGCCTATTCAATTCACATTTACAAATACTGAAAATAATTGACTGCTATAATGATGCTTTGTGAAAGACTCAACAGACATTCTGTTGGAGGAAATTCCTTCTGCTGCAGGCACGTGTCCAGGGTTAACTATTCCATGGTTTGAAACTGTCCGCTTTGAGATGCGAAAACCTAGTCTTCAACAACAACTGCAACGTATTTCTCAGGCACGTTGGTCACAGAAGGTTTGTCGTGGATCCATTTCTATTCAAAACAGAAATTGCGTGGTCACATACATTTGCTGAGGCACTGGCTTTATCACAAATGCATTTATCTGTTACAGCAGGCAAACCCATAAGGACAAGATGGGCCGAATGAATTCCTGCCATGCTGTGAACTTTCCCGTAGCTCCGTGTCTGCAACTTTGGTGATCCGCAACTGCTAATTTTCCTCTGTCTCACTGGCTAAAGAAATTGTGTCGCGGGTGATGGGTGAGGACAAAGAGGGCAAAGTCACCTTGGGTCCCATGTAAACCTGATCCTGCTCTATCCACGACTTAAATTTCTCTTTGGGTAGCGGTGAGGTGAGGAGGACAGAGGGGAATGAGAGAGGCAGGGGTTGGTAGAGAAATAACATGCCACAATATAAGGGAAAGGATTATAACTGCGCCTGAAAAAATTGGGGTGGTGTGTCATTCATCTGCCAATATTCAAACTAAGCCATTTTCCTTTATAAAACCTAAGCATCCTATCTGACATTGAGCTGACCCTTGGTCTACACACACAAGTCAGCTATTTTCAACTCTGTAACACTGCCCATTTGAGAGAACCGCTTTCTGTATTGAAGGCACTATGAAAATGCATGTTGTTGCGGATACAATATTTCCTTTACCTCCATCCATTAGTGCTGATAGTTACCTCAAAATCTCCATTGTAATGGTCAAACAGACCCGTAAATCTCTTCTTGGGATCAGGAATTGGTTGACACAGGTTTTCCAATAACTTGTACCTGGGAAGAACGAAGACAACCGGTGAGAAAGATTAAATCAAAAGGTTATTTTCATCAATTCACCAATCTTGAGACTCAAACCAGCCTCCTATCCTTTGACTCTGTCTATACTTCCCGCTGAGTTGGAAAAGCAGCCAGCCATTAAAGACCTGACGGACTCTGGGCAATCTCTCTTCCACCTTCTTCCGTAGGGCAAAGATACAAAAGTTTAAGATCACGTGCCAACCGACTCAAGAACAGCTTTTTCCCTGCTGCCACTTTTGAATGGACCTACTTTGCATAAAGTTGATCTTTCTCTAGCCCCCCAGCTAGAACTGTAACACTACATTCTGTACTCTTTCCTTTCCTTCTTTATGAACAGTATGTTTTGTCTGTGTAGCGTGCAAGAAACAATACTTTTCACTCTATACTAATACGTGGCAATAAGAAATCAGATCAAATAAAACAAAACACATCACTTATTAAGGCCAATTTTGTTATTGTAAGAAGTTTGGTGATCAGCAAAGCGGTGCCATAGAATCACTGTGAGTGATTCTTGGGCAGTAGTGAATCTTACCATGTGACAATAAGATATGAATGTGTCTGCGCTTTCTGCTGATGGAAATATGAACAGAGTGTCAAGCATGCAATTTGTACGATTGAATGTTTAACATAATCATAACATCCTCTGTGGTACAGTGCGAGGGACCTGGGTTCAATTCCGACTTCAGGTCACTGTGGTGTTTATATGTTCTCCACACGTCTGGATAGATATCTTTCAGGTGCTCTGGTTTCCTCCCACACTCCAAAGATGTGTGAGTTTGGTGGATTGACCATGATAAACTGCCCCTAATGTTAGGGGGATTAACAGGGTTAATATGTGGGGTTGCGGGAATAGGGCCTGGATGGGATTGTGGTCCGTGAAGGCTTGATGGGCTGAATGGCCTTCTTCTGCACTGTAGGGTTTCTATCCCTACACTGCAGGAGGAGGTCTTTTGGCCCATCGACCCTGCACCAAAAACAACTCCAGCCAAGCCTATCCCTGTATTTATCCTGATACTAAGGGGTAATTTAGCATGACCAATCCACCTGACCAGCACACGTTTGGAGTGTGAGAGGAAACCGGAGGGCCCGGAGAAAACCCATACAGACGTGTAGAGAACATGTAAATTCCAGACAGAAAGTGACCCGAGGCTGAAATTCAACCCAGGTCCTTGGTGTCTGAGGCAGCAGTGCTAACCATTGTGCTACAATGCAGCCCATATCTGGCTAAGTGGCTGCACTTGAGGCATGATGTTTGGGGGCATTGCTTTTTCTTCTTTGGATTTCAATCGCAATGCTCTGAGGGAAGGCGAAGGAATTTTAGTCTGGGATTTTCCCACGTCATCCGTAGCTGGGATTCTCCAGTCCCACTGCAGTGAACGGAGATTTGGACGAGTGCCAAATTCTCCATTTTTGCTGGCAACCTGGGGTGTTGGGGAGAGGGGGTGGGGCGAGGGTGGATGTTGTGATGCGAACCCCGGCCATATTTTCCCGATAGAGGACCGGTCTCTGACAAAGGCGGCATATCTAACTGCTCAGAAGAAGCTGGTGGACGCCCTTGGATCTGTTCCGGGAGGGATTCTGGGGAACGGGCCCAGAGATTATAGAATCATAGAATCCTACAGTGCAGAAGGAGGTCATTCAGTTTACCAAGTCTGCACTGACCACAATCCCACCCAAGCCCTTTTGCCATAACCCTATTTATTTACCTTATTGAACTGCCTGGCACTAAGGGTCAATTCAGCATGACCAATCAAGCAAACCCACAGATCTTTGGAGTGTGGGAAGAAACCGGAGCACCCGGAGGAAACCCATACAGACACGGAGAGAATGTGCAATCTCCAGTGACCCAAGCCAGTAACGGAACGTTTAATTTTTTAAAAAAGTTATTATTTTATTATTAAATTATTAATTTTATGTAAAAGAAAAATCAAATTTCAGATAGCCAAATGTAAAAGGTTGAAAAAAAACAGACAGTGCTGGAAATACTCAGCAGGTCTGGCAGCATCTGTGGAAAGAGAGAAATAATGTTTCAGGGCTATGATTTCCCATCAGAAGGTTCAGAAAGTCACCCATTTAGCTCTCAACTCCTGGTTGTTGACCTTGTGCCATAACTATTACAATATAATCCCCCCATGATCGTAATAAATCAGATGAGAAACTTACCTCATGCAAATGAACATCATTAGCAACAGCACTGCGCCAAACGTAATTATCGGCACAATCACCATCAATAAATTGAAATCCTTTTCAGGCTCTGAGGGCAGCAACACAAATCAAATTACAGATTGGCACAATCTCCTGACATGTTTCCTTCCAAAGCAGAGACAACCATAGACAATCATAGAGACTCTACAGTGCAGAAAGAAAGTGGCCCTTCGGCCCATTGAGTCTGCACTGACCACTATCCCACTCAGGCCTTACCTCCATATCTCTACATATTATAGCTACTAATCCCTCTAACCTACACATCCCTGGCCACTAAGGGGCAATTTCTTAGCATGGCCAATCAACCTAACCCGCATGTCTTTGGAGGAAACCAGAGTACCTGGAGGAAACCCATACAGACACGAGGAGAATGTGCAAACTCCACACAAGCACTGACCCAAACCAGGAATCAAACCCAGGACCCTGGAGCTGTGAAGCAGCAGTGCTAACCACTGTGCTACCGTGCCGCCCCAGGTGAAATCTTACTTCAGGTGAAATCTTAACACAAAATGGCCAGACAATCGCTTCTGGTGAAAAAAAAATGACTTGCTTCTCTCTCTAGAGAAATCAATTGGTTTTCTCTCCAGATCTTACAACATCACTGAAAAAAAATCAAGGAGGCATGTTTCACATCGTCATATGGGGTGGGCTAAAGGTGTTGGTAAAACTCGGTTGCTTGGACATCAGGGCATCATTCTTATAGGGCAGAGCAACAACAAATCCCTACATCCCCCTCACCTCACTCTACCATGGAGGCCTCCGAGGCTCCCCTCTCCACCTCTACTTGTATTCACTCTGATCTTCCACTCCACCCCATCCTCAATCATTGGCTCCTTCACTCCCCATCCATCCCCAGTCCAACTGCCCCCCCCCAAACTGATCATCAGCAGAACCCCCTACTCATCAGACCATTCCCGACCCAATCGCAGCACACAACCACACCTGCATGAATCCCCACCATGAAACTACCCCCCCCTTCCCCACTGGGGCTCATCTCCTGGCGCATATTGGCACTGTACCAAAGGGCAGTGCCAGAGGGCTATTTCCAGGGCACTGCTTGGCCTTGTCCCTCATTCACCCAGGAGCTAAACTTACCTTGACCCCCCACCCTCCACAACGCTCCCAGAGACCCCCACCACAGGTCTGCACCTGTGTGAAGCTGTTGTGAACCGTACCAATGTGACAGCAAGTCGGTGTGGTTTGACGATTTGGCAAAGGGTCAAGATACGGCTGAGGGGTGGAGGGAGGGGGTGGGGCTGTTTAATTACTTTATAAAAAATGCAAATGTATGTAAATTAGTATAGTATGGGTGACGACAGATTTCCTTCCCTAAAGGACATTAGTGAACCAGGTGGTCTTTTTTTAACGACACTCGACAATAGTTTCACAGTCATCATTAGACCTTGAATTCAAATTTCACCATCTGCCATGGTGGGATTCGAACCCAGGTCCCCAGAGCTTTACCCTGGGTCTCTGGATTGTTAGTGCAGTGATAATTGCTTGGATGGTGTGCAAGATCTATTTATTTTCTGCTGTTGTTAAAATATTGAGAAGTAAAAAAAGATGAAAACGCTCAGTGTTCAACAAACTACTTGGATGCCATTGAAATAAAGAACAAGAACAAAGAAAATTACAGCACAGGAATTTCAGCACAGAGGCCTGAAGAAACAAAGGTTCTTGAGGTGGGGGGTGGGGGGGGGGGGGGGTGTAAGGATGGGGTGAGAATTGGGTCAAGGCTTCAACAGGGTGAAGCCGGATGTGTCGGTGGGGTCAGAGAACTGGTAGGATCGAGTGATTAGAGATCAGAGGCATGGTTGGGGGTCAGAGGGCTCCGATGAGACTGGAGGCCAGCCAGAGCTGATGAATAGAGGTAGGGTAGTGGGTGGAGGTGATTTGGGTTGATGGCAACTTGTAATGATAGAGAGTGAAGGCACCAGTGTGAGAGGGTTAGAGCCCTTGCTTGGGTGGGGTGATGAGGGTGTCGGGAAATTTCTGCGGAGGTTGGAGGTGTCAAGATGGGGGTGTCAAAAGCTAAGAATTCACTGGCCTATGTTGAATCCACCAGACAAATGGAAAGGCACTCCCTTCCTAATTCAATAGAACTTCCCTCAATTTAGGTGACAGATATAGGCCTGGGAAATCCAGCTGGATCATGGAGGGGCAACCTGTCCTGGAACAGCCATTATGGGTCATGGGGAAGGGGGCATTGCATAATCCATTCTCTTCCATCCACTCAGTTCCTATTCTGAGCCCACTATGTTGGTCTGGATGTGAACTCGCCTGACTTAGACCAGTCTCATTGCGGACTGAAAACTCATGTGGTGCAAGGACAGAACCTGATCCAGCTCCACAATTAACGTCAACTGCATTAGAATGGCTGACGGTATCTTTAAGTTAATTTATAAGTGTCACAATTAGGCTTGCATTAACACTGCAATGAAGTTATTGTGAAAATCCCCCAGTTGCCACACTCCGGCGCCTATTTGGGTACACTGTCGAGGGAGAATTTAGCGTGGCTAAATCACCTAATCAGCATGTCTTTCCGACTGTGGGAGGAAACTGGAGCACCCAGAGGAAACACACGCAAAATCTAGTCGCCACACGTCGTTGCAAGTTCGGGTACACTAAGGGGGAATTTAGCATGGCCAAAGCAGCTAACTAGCATGGCTTTCCGATTGTGGCAGGAAACTGGTGCACCCGGAGGAAACCTATGCAGACACAGGGAGAATGAGCAAACTGCGCACAGGCAGTGACCCAAACCGGGAATTGAACCCGGGTCCCTGGTGCTGTGAGGCAGCAGCGCCATTCACTGTGCCACCCTGAGTCCTCACACCCTTATTGAGGGTGTTGGATTGTTGGTGGTGGGGAACTAACACAAAGACTGACGCTGCAAATTATGCACCCGTTCGTTGTAAATCTTGGCACCCACTCCTTTCAAAATCTAGCCCCAGATACAAAGCCTTATTTTGACACGTTGTATTCTTACCAATATTGACAGCTTGGCTCCATTCACTCCAGAAAAAATTTTCAATGCCACTTAGTATTTTTGCCCTCACTTTTACAGAGTATCTCTTCTTGCAGTTTTCAATGTTCCACTTTGTCGATTTCATGTCTTCAGCCTAAACCAAGATAATAATCATTAGAACTTCAGGAGTACGACAAGCATAAGTACAACTCTTATTATTTCCATTTCAAGGTGATAATTTAGGTTGTAGAACAGAGGGTAATGAAGAAATAACAAAAGTGAAGTTACTGGAAAATCAGAACACAGAGGTCTGGGCATGTGAAACATAAAGTGCTGGAAGTACTCAGCAAGTCAGGCAGCATCTGTGGAGAGAGAAAAACACAGTTCAATTTTCAAGTTGATGCTCATTCATCAGAACAATTGTTGAGGATTCACCGACCTGAAAATCTAACTCTGTTCCCCTCTCCATCTATGCTGCCTACTTGTTGAAAATGAAGCTACTTTTGCTTACCTACTGAAGGATCGTGGTAACATCCAGGGTGGACCTCACAAACTGCCAGCAGCGTGCCCGTATCTCGGACAAGAAAAATCTCAGTGAGAACCCTTGGCCTTTAACAGGGCCATTACGATGGGATAGGGTGGCACCGTGGCACAGTGGTGATCATGGCTGCCTCACAGTGCCAGGGAGCCAGGTTCAGTTTTAGTGGATCACTGTCTGTGCGGAGTTTGCACATTCTCCCCATGTCTGTGTGGGTTTCTTCTGGGTGCTCCGGTTTCCTCCCACACTCCAAAGGTGTGCAGGTTAAGTGGATTTCTAAATTGCCCCTTATGTCCCAGGATGTGTATGCTAGTGGGATTAGCTGTGGTAAATTAGGTTCTTTACCCAGAGGGTGGTAAGGGTATGGAATGCCCTGCCTCCTGCAGTTGTAGATACGCCAGGTTTGGGGGCGTTTAAGAGGTCCGTGGATAGGTTTATGGATGAAAAGGCAATGGTTTAGGTTAGACGGTCATTGCTTTTTCTTAATTGGTCGGCACAACATCGAGGGCCGAAGGGCCTGTTCTGCGCTGTAATGTTCTATGTTCTATGTTCTAAATGCATGGGGTTATGGGATAGGGCAAGGGTTCGGCCTGTGTGAGATGTTCTGTCTGAGAGTTGGTGTAGACTCAATGGGCTGAATGGCCTCCTTCTGCACTGCAGGGATTCTATGGTTATATGATTGGTTCCAACTTATTAAGCTTTTTAACAGTATCTAAAGACAGTATGCACAAAGACTAAGTGGTTAGTACTGCTACCTCACAACGCTAGGGACCCGGGTTGGATTCCCAATTTGGGTCACTGTCTGTGCTGAGTCTGCACATTCTCCCCATGTCTGCATGGGTTTTCTCCGGGTGCTCTGGTTTCCTGCCACAGTCTGAAAGACGTGCTGGTTATGTGCATTGGCCATGTTAGATTCTCCCTCAGTGTACCTAAACAGGAATCGGAGTGTGGTGACTAGGGGATTTTCTCACTAACATCATTGCAATATTAATGTAAGTTTACTTGTGACTCTAATAAACTATCTTTTTAATTGATTCACTGCCCCGTTTTGCACGTTTACTTCCAGGAAATGCCACAAAATGGTAACAAATTATGTTTAAATACCACCACCAACAGTGGAAAAATGTACTTCCCTTAATGAAGAACGTTTGTCATTAAGCATGTAAGGAGATAATGAGGACAAGTGCCCAAAAACCTGGTCAAAACATTGGGCCTTAAGGAGCACCTTGAAAGAAGAGGTTTTCTTTTATTCATTTGTGGGACATGTGTGTCGCTGGCCGGCCAGCATTTTTGCCACCCTTAGTTACCCCAGGGAGAGCAGTTCAGAGTCAACCACATTTCTATGGCTCTGGAGCCACAAGTAGGCCAGACCAGGCAAGGACGGCAGATTTCCTTCCCTTAAGGGGCATTAGTGAACCAGATGGGATTTTATGACAGTTGTTCCGTAGTTACTAGTAGATTTTTATTTATTAAATTTATATTCCACGATCTGCCGTGGTGGGATTTGAACCCAGGCCTTTAGCTGAGTTTCTGAGTTAATAGTCTAGTAATAATACCACTGGGCCATCACCTCCAGTGTATAGCGATTTAGGAATTCCAGAGGTTTAAGGTCTAGGTTGTTAAAGGCATGGTTATCAGTGGTGGAGGGATAAAAATTGGGGTGGGAATCTGATCAGGTATCTCGGAGGTTAGTCTGACTAGAGGTCGTCACAGAGAGAGGGAACGGTGGTGAAATCGTGGTGAAATCTGGAAACCAAGGCAACAAAAGAGTTCATTTATTAATCACAAATAAGTCTTACATTAACGCTGTAATGAGGTTTTCCCTAGTCGCCACGCTGCAGTGCCCGTTCGGGTCAATGACCCTAACCAGCGTGTCTTTCAGACTGTGGGAGGAAATCGGAGCACCCGGAGAAAACCCACACAAACGCAAGGGAGAACATGCAAAACTCCACACAGACTGATCCAAGCTGGGAATTGAACCTGAGACCCTGTGAGGTAGCAGTACTAACTACTGAGCCACTGTGCCACCCACAAGGCACTGCCCTGTTGGAAATCAGTGCAGGGCAGCAAGGAATGAAATGACAAGTGAATGGGTTTGGCACTGCTTTCTGGGCTAGCTAAACTTGCCATAAACAGATCCAGTCAGTGGGCGACCAAGGGGGATCATCTGCACCAACTTGTCTGCCTGTCTCCCACAGTTAACAATTGCGGCCGGGTATCCCTGGGGAAGGAGCATGCAGTATCCGAGGACATTGTTGAAATCTTCCATGCCCACAATGGCTGGGGTTTATCATCAACCCCTTCAATCACATTTTGGTTTGATGTTTTAAGTTTCTGTTCTACTCTGCCTTTTGTTTCGGGCAGTTTCCTTCTTTTCCGTGCTGCCCCTTTTGATTTATCCCTCAATTAATTTGATTTAGTTTAATTATTTAGTCTTGCCAAAGAGACTGGCAATGAGCAGGCAGTACGACACTGTGTGAAATACTCAATAGTATAAACATTAGCAAGATTCACACTGATTTACCTTTTTGACATTATTACCCCGATCTGTGATTTCTATTTGATAATAAAAATGTTCGGATGGGTGCTGACCTTCTGGTGGCTCCCATTCAACTTCAGTACCATTTACTTTAACATTAACTGGAGGGCTGGCTTTATCTAAACCAGAAAAGATAACTTATTAAGACAGACATACCATAAATGTTCATATCTATTATGCATCACCAATATTTATACTGATTGCTTGCAATATTATAGCTAGTGTCAGCTTGAGAATAAATTGGATATATTCATTCTCACTTGAAGTTTATTTCTTAGTGTCAGAAGTAAGGCTTACATTAACACTGCAATGAAGTTACTGTGAAAATTTCCTAGTCGCCACCTGTTCAGGTACAGCGAGGGAGAATTTAGCATGGCCAATGCACCTGACCAGCAAGTCTTTGGACTGTGGGAGGAAACCAGAACACTCTGAGGAAACCCACACAGACACAAGGAGAATGTGCAGACTCCGCACAGACAGTGACCCAAGCTGGGTTTCAAACCCAGGTTCCTGGGGCTGTGAAGCAGCACTGCTTACCACTGTGCTACCTTGCTGCCTGTTTGATGTATGTCCATTAACAGCATGGTCACAATTCGACAGTACAATAGAGAATTAGAGATGATACAAGAAGTAAGTTGGACTTACAATAAACGATTGGTAAGATATCTATGCATTGATGTTTCGCTGGATTTTGGCTTGATTGAGTAACACAAATTTTAACAATTCTGAAGAGGAATAGTTTAAAGTTCTGAACATGGCAGGAGTCGGAACTGCATCCAATCTTATAATGCATCCTGGAATCATCACTTGGAAAGATAATATTGAAGAAAGTAAACATGTGTGTGTGACTGAGCTTTCCGTAGAATCACAGAAATGCTATTGTAAGAAGGAGGCCATTCGGCCCATCGAGTCTGCACCAACAACAAGTGCACCCAGGCCCTATGCCCCTACCACACATATTTGGCTCACTAATCCCTTTAACCTAACGCATGCCAGATCACTCAGGGGCAATTTAGATAATCACAGAATTCTATAGTGCAGGAGGAGGCCATTCAGCTCATCAAATCTGCAGCGACCACAATTCCACCCAGGCCCTATCCCCATAACCTCATACATTTTCCTTAGCTAGTTCACCTGACACAAAGGGACAATTTAGCATGGCAAATCCGTCTAACCCACACATTTTTGGAGCATGCGTGGTAGCCAGAACATGCAAAGAAAACCCGCTCAGACATGGGGAGAATGTGTAAACTCCATACAGACAGTGACCCGAGCCAGAAATCAAACCCAGGCCCCTGGTGCTGTGAGGCAGTAGTGCTAACCACTAAGCCACCGTGCCACCTCTGAGAGAATAATAATTATTAGATCAATTAAGATTTTTTAAATATTATTTGTCAATGGGATGTGGGCATTACTAGGCCTCATTTATTGGCCACCCATAGTTGTCAATGAAGGGGCAGTTAAAAGCCAAGAAAATTGTTGGACTCATGTGTAGGCCAGACCAGGTAAGAACAGCAGATTTCCTTCCTCAAAGGGCATTCATGAACCAGATGGATTTTTACCACAATCAACATGGTTCACCATTAGACATTTCATTCCAGATTTTTATTGACCTCAGATTTCTACAATTGTGGCATTTGAGCCTGGATCCACAGAGCATTACCCTGGGCCTCTGGATTATTAGTCCAGTGACAATACCACTACATCATTAGATGATGGCTGCCTAACTAATCAGAGGGGGTCGTTGCCGAAGTAGGCTTAGAAACACAAGGATGCCTGAATATAGGGATTGGGATGATTCTTGGGATAAAGTGAATCATAGAAACCCTACAGTGTAGAAGGAGGCTCTTTGGCCCATTGAGTCTGCATTCACCACTATCCCAATCAGGCTCTAATCCTGTAATTCCACATATTTACCTTGCTAATCCTCTGACACTAAGGGAGAATTTAGCATGGCCAATCAACCTAAAACCACATATCTTTGGACTGTGAAGCGTATAGCTAGGGTGAACAGTGGGAAGCTTCTTTCCAGATCTGAGGTGACGATCGCGAGGGGTCAAGGGCTCAAGGTGAGAGGGGCAAGGTTCAACTCAGATATCAGAGGGTGTTTTTTACACAGAGGGTGGTGAGGGCCTGGAATGTGCTGCCTAGTAGGGTGGTGAAGGAGACACGCTGGGATCGTTTAAGACTTATCTGGATAGTCACATGAGCACACTGGGAATGGAGAGATGCAAACGAATGGTCTGGTTGGACAAATGAGTGGCACAGGCTTGAAGGTCCTGTTTCTTGTGCTGTGTTGTTCTTTGTTCTTTATTCTTTGAAACAGAAGCACCCAGAGGAAACCTCCGTAGGCACGGGGAGAATGTGCAAACTCCACATAGACAGTGATCCAAGGCTGGACATTGAATATCATGGGTACCCAGATGTTTAAAACAGGACTGCCAACCCCAATGTGGTCCTGTCTATCATATGATCCCATTCTTTTATGAATAGATTCATATTCATACAGAAAGCACACAGAAAGTCTGACCTGCCCATAAATCTAGTGAACCGAGGATCTTCGTTTTAATAAACATACGCATATATTTACATACCTTGCTTAAATTAATTTCCAAATAAACTGTAATTAGTGTAGCTGATAATTCTTTAGTTGATAACAATTGTCTGCCAAATTGAACCCATGCATTGTGAGGCAGCAGTGTTAACCACTGTGCCATCAGGGGTTGCCTTCTGAGGAAGTATTGGACACATTGGGCCTGTATCTATTGAAGTTTAAAAGAATGAGGGCTGATCGTATTCAAACATATATATTCCTGAGTGGATTTGACAGAGTGAATGCTGGAAGAATGTTTCCCCTTCATGGGAGGGACTAAATGTAAGGGGCACGGTTTAAAGAAAATATAAGGGGATCTCCATATGAAATGGAGATGAGAAGAATGTTTTTTTTCTCTCAAAAGGTCACTACTCTGTGAAACCCTCTTCCCCAGATAAGCTTGGAGGCTGGGTCATTGAATATTTATAAGGCTGCTTTAAGCAGATTCTTGATTCTTGGAGTCAAACGGTTGGAAGGAAAGTTCATAGAATCATCGAGTTCCTACAGCGCAGAAAGAGGCCATTTGACCCATCGAATCTGCATCGACCACAATTTCACCCAGACCCTAAACCTGTAACCCCATTTACCCTGCTAGTCTCCCTGATACTAAGAGTCAATTTAGCATAGCCAATCCATTTTCGAATCATGGGAGGAAACCAGAGCACCAGAGGGAACCCATGCAAACATGGGGAGAGTGTGTAAACTCCGCATAGGCACTGACCTGAGCTGGGAATTGAACCCAGGTCCATGGCACCGAGAGGCAGCAGTCTAACCACTGTGCCACCATGCCACTCCCTGAGAGTTAAGACCTCAACCAGGCCAGTCATGGCCTTTTCAATTGGTGGGGCGGTTCTATGAGTTGAATGGCCTCCTTATTTATATGTCTGTGTGTATGTTCGCCGTTAGAAAGGTAAATATTATTATATATTTTAGAGCTGATGAACTGGTAGGCCCAACCAAACCAAGGGGAAATGCTCTCCAAGAGGGATTGCTGGGACCATTGAGGGATCTTTCCTACTGAAACTACCCCCCTCTTTGGATGAATGGTCTCCCTTCTTAGCTTACTGCAGGCAGGCTACCTCCACTGAATTGGCTGACAGTCAACTTGACCTTGGACTTCAATTAATTCAATGAATAAAAGGGCAGCACGGCGGCACTGCTGCCTCACACCTCTAGGGACTTGAGTTCAATCCCCAGTTTGGGTCACTGTCAGTATGAAGTTTGCACGTTCTTCCCGTGTCTGTGCGGGTTTCCTCCGAGTTCTCCGGTTTCCCCCCACAGTCCAAAAATGTGCAGGTCAGGCGCATCGGCTACGCTAAATTGCCCCTTAATGATGAGTAGATTAGAGGGATTAATGAGGTAAATAGGTGGAATTATAGGAATAGGGTCTGGGTGGAGCTGTTGTCGGTGCAGGCTCAATGGGTCGAATTGCCTCCTTCTATGATTTTTATGATTCTATGATGAATTAATGTGTCTGGCTCCAAAAGGTTGACCCAGGGAACTTCCTCAGGATGGGAATGTGCTGGGAATTGACCGACATGCCCCTCCGCCCCCCCAACTCTGCCTTCCCTATTATCCTAGACATGCACAACCCCCACCATAAGGCCATGAAACCTTTACCCATGTTTCTCTTTCTACAAGTGCTGCCAGACCAGCTGCTCACTTCTAACATCTTCTGTTGACTCCAATATTTTGCTTCTGAACTGGAATGGTGCCTCACTTTAATAATGGTACGGACAGCCATTTCAAACTCAAGATAGGTAGGTAAATGAATGAATAAAGGTGTGCACTCACCTGTAAGACAAATTATACTGTGCATCCGGTTCTGCTTGCCCATCGATATCCCAGGTACAGTTCATTTGGGAATAGTCATAAAAGAAACATGACAGATTGGCAATTGAGGCTGTGGCAATGAAATATTTGAAAAATGACCAAGACATTCAATGTGAAGACAAAGATATTTGCAGTTGATTTTTGTCTTAAGCAAGCACTTCTGAAAAACAAAAAAGAGGCCATTTATTCCTTGCGCCCATTGTTGTGTGTAGGGAACATTGGTGCACAGAAAGGGGAAGAATAATGATCCAAAGATGTGCAGGCTAGGTAGATTAAGCGTGGTAAATTTGCAGGATTATACAGATAGGGTGAGAAGGGGTGTGGGCTTGCTTAGATGCTTTTGCAGAGAGTCAGTGCAGACTTGGTGGGCTGAATGACCTCCTTTTGCACTGCAGGGATTTTATTAGTCTATGGAAAACAATGCCAATGTAAGTGACTGCACAGGAGAGAGCATGTTTTCAACTTGTTGTTCGGGCATTAAAGTCTACATGGCAACCAATGGAAAGGGAAATGGGGCAGCTTCTATTGTGGGCAGTCAAATCACAAGACTAGCAAGGTAAGTTTTGATCCCCATCATATCCTGGAAAAATGGTAGGCTAGCCACACTCTTGTGCTCACTGTGGAATTGCAGTATGGGGTGAATTCATCAACGTGTGTCCTTGCCTGACACTTCGACCTTGTATGGGGACAACTCTGAATGTAATGGACTCAGACTCTATCGATTCTGTCTACACTTCCCGCTGCCTTGGTAAAGAAACCAGGAACCCCACACACCCTGGACATTTTCTCTTCCACCTTCTTCCATCAGGAAAAAGATACAAAAGTCTGTGCTCATGTACCGATCGACTCAAGAACAGCTTTTTTCCTGCTGCCATCAGACTTTTGAATGGATCTACCTTGCATTAAGTTGATCTTTCTCTATGCCCTAGCTTTGACTGTAACACAACATTCTGCACACTCTCGTTTCCTTCCCTATAAACTGTATGCTTTGTCTCTATAGCGCGCAAGAAACAATAATTTTCACTGTATACTAATACATGTGGCAATAATAAATCAAATCATATCAAATCTTTTAAAGCTCAGGTGATCATCTCCAGAACTGGTTTTGAATTTCTCCATGATGTGGACATGCCGGCGTTGGACTGCACAAGTTCCGAACACATGAGGATGGTCTCAACAGGGACCTTGGGTTTATGTCACACTATCTGTAACCCCCATGATTTGCCCGGGTTTGCAAAACCTCACTTACTGTGCTGTCTGGAGACAATACACATCTCTTTAACCTGTGCTCAGTGCTCCGTCCACTCACATTGTTAGAATCTTTAAGACTTGAATAACAAGTTAGGTGTAAAGATTTGCATTCTAATCAGTGATCTGTAAATTCTCTGGGCTGTTATATGCTCTGTCTGAGGCCAGAACTCTCCACTCACCTGACGAAGGCGGAAACCCCGAAAGCTTGTGAGTTTACTATCAAATAAATCGGTTAGACTTAAACCTGGTGTTGTGAGACTTCTTACTTTGAATTTCTTCAGCCAGAGGGTGGTGTATCTGTGGAACTCATTGTCACAAAGGGGTGTATGTGAATGCTTTTGAGACAGAGATAGATAGGCTCTCGATCAAGAAGGTAGTTGACGCCAGCAACCTGACGACCTTTAAAAATATTTGGGCGGCATAATTTCAAGGAATATCATAATCATCAAGGAATGAGAGAAGTGCAGGAAAATGGATTAGCACACCCTTCAGTGGTAGTTATTGTTGGTGCAGGTTCAATGGGCCGAAGGGCCTTTTCTGTGCTGTATGACTCTATGACTGTGACTCAGGTTGGTACATGTGACTGAAGGTAATAAAACTTGAAAGATGCACTTAAAGACCCTTACATTTAGTAGTGACCAGAATATCCAATGAGGGTCAATAATATAAAGGGAAAGATATGCCAGTTTTAGTATCATAAGGACCAAAAAGACAATAAGACATAAGAGCAGAATTAGGCCATTCAGTTGTTGAGCTGATACATTTCTCAACCCCATTCTCCGTAACCCTTGATACCTTTACCAATCACGAACCTATCTATTTCTGTTTCGAATGCACTTAATGGCTTAGTCTCCACAGCTTTGAATTCCATAGATTCACCACCCTCCGAAGAAATTCATCCTCAACTCAGTCCTAAAGAACAAAGAAAATTACAGCACGGGAACAGGCTCTTCGGCCCTCCAAGCCTGCATCGACCACGCTGCCCGACTTAATTAAAACCCTCTACCCTTCCAGGGATCATATCCCTCTATTCCCATTTTATTCATGTATTTGTCAAAATGCCCCTTAAAAGTCGCTACAGTGTCCACTTCCACTACCTCCCCCAGCAACGAGTTCCAGGCACCCTCTACTCTCTGTGTAAAAAATTTCCGTAAAGTTTTGCAACACCAATTTAAAATCCAACCAATTTATTTGATAGTAAATCCACGAGCTTTCAACACTATGTTGTGCCTTCGTCAGGCAAATGCAGTGTTCAGTGTCGAAAGCTCGTGGATTTACTATCAAATAAATTGGTTGGATTTTAAATTGGTGTTGCAAAACTTTACTGAGTTTACTCCAGTCCAACGCCGGCATCTATACATCATAAAAAATTTCCCTCATACATCTCTTTTAAACCTTGCCACTCACACCTTAAACCTATGCCCCTAGTAGTTGACTCTTCCACCCTGCAAAAAAGGTTTTAACAATTACTCTGTCCATGCTTTTCATAATCTTGTAGCTTCTATCACGTCTCCTCTCAACCTCTGTCACTCAAGTGAGAATAAACCAAGTTTTTCCAACCTCTCCTCATAGTTAATGCCCTCCGTACCAGGCAACATCCTGGTAAATCTTTTCTGTACCCTCCTCAAAGCCTTTACATCCTTCTGGTAGTGTGGCCATTAGAATTGAACACTATATTCCAACTGCGGCCTAACTAACATTCTATAAAGCTGCAACATGACTTGCCAATTTTTAAATTCAATACCCCAGCCGATGAAGACAAGCATTCCGTATACCTTCTTGATAACATCTCTGCCTGCATTGCCACTTTCAGTGACCTACGTACCTGTACACTCAGATTCCTTTGCTATAATACTTTTAAGGGTTTTGCCATTTACTGTATATTTCCTATTTGTGTTAAACCTTCCAAAATGTATTACCTCACACTTGTCCAGATTAAACTCCGTCTGCCCAAGTCTCCAACTGGTGTATATCTGCTGTATCCTCTGATGGTCTTCATCATTATCTGCAAGTCCACCAACCTTTGTGTCATCCACAAACTTACTAATCAATCCAGTTACAATTTCTTCCAAATCATTTATATTTATTACCAACAGAAAAGGTCCCAGCATTGATCCCTGAGTAACATCACTTGGCACAGCCCTCCATTCAGAAATGCACCCTTCCACACCCTCTGTTTTCTTTGATCGAGTCAGTTTTATATCCACCTTGCTAGCTCACCTCTGATCCCATGTGACTTCACCTTCTGCACAGTCTGCCATGAGGGACCTTGTCAAAGGCTTTACTGAAATCCATGTAGACAACATCCACTGCCCTACCCTCATCAATCATCTTTGTCACTTCCTCGAAAAAATCGATCAAGTTCATGAGACACATCCTCTCCTTCACAAAATCATGTTGCCCCTCAGTAATACATCCACTTAGTTTCAAGTGAGAATAAATCCTGAATCAAAAAATGTTCTCCAATAATTTCCCTACCACTGATGTAAGGCTCATTGGCCTGTAATCAGCTGGATTATTCTTGCCACCCTTCTTAAACAAAGGAACAACACTGGCTATTCTCCAATCCTCTGGGACCTCCCCTGTAGCCAGTGAGGATACTAAGATTTCTCTTAAGGCCCCATCAATTTCTTCCCTCACCTCTCTCAGTATTCTGGGATATATCCCTTCAGGCCCTATCTTAATGTTTCTCAAGAGCCCCAATACTTCCTCCTTTCCTAATTATCTATGCATCATCCACCAAGTCCTTCTCTTTGATGATTACTGATGCAAAGTACTCATTTAATACCTTGCCCATTTCCTCTGGCTCCACTCATAGATTCCCTCACTTGTCCTTGAGTGGGCCAACCCTCTCCCTGGATACCCTCTTGCTCTTTATATACGTATATAAGACCTTGGGAATTTACTCAATCTTACTGGCTAATGCTTTTTCATGACTTTTCTTTCTACTTTCCTTGTATTCCACACTTGCTTTGTGTGTTCCCAGCCTCCTAGCTTTGACAAATGCTTCTTTTTTCTTTGACTAGGCTTACAATATCTCTCCTTATCCAAGGTTCTCAAAGCTTGTCATACTTATCCTTCATCCTTATAAGAATGTGCCGGTCCTGAATCCCTATTAACTTAACACTTGAAAGCCTCCCACATGTTAGATGTTGATTTGCCCTCAAACACCTGCCCCCCAGTCTACGTTTTTCAATTCCTGCCTAAAGAGTTGTCCCATAAGCCTGAGACGGTCCTCATATGTCAAATTTTTTATTTCCGAGGTCATTCTTGTGAACCTCCTCTGCATTCTCTCCAAGGCCAGTGCATCTTTCCTTAGATACGGGGCCAAAAATAGCTGGCAATATTCTAAACATGGTCTCAGAAGAACATTATAAAGCCTCAGCAGTAGATCCCTGCTTCTGTATTCTAGATCTCTCAACATTAATGCTATCCATCATTCTGGATGATGATATTGGTTGATGCAGAAGTGGTCTGGTGGAGGTGCAAAGCATTTTGCAAAGCTGTCAATAGAGGAACTTATCATAGCTGGGGCTTCCCAGGGAAGTCTGACTAAGCTTTTTGTGAAGGTGAATGCCTAGAGCCTCCATGGGCTGAGAAGTTGGTGAGGAAGTGGTTTGGGACTTTCTCTCTGTGTCTAAAGGTACGCGGGACTATGGTTTCCGCCTTGGGGTTGGTAAATGGGAAATTGCATAATCACAAGTGTAATATTGTCCCTGGCCAGTGCAATCTGATACCATGTTGACATGTTATTGAGCATGTTACTCCCTTCTTCCTGTTAGAGAGTCTGGATTTGTGAGTAATAAACTGATGCAGTTTATCAGCACAAAATAGGCATTTTTGTAAAAAAAAATGTTCAGTCCTTCACCTGTAAGTAGCCAGACGTAGAACCACTGAAAATAACTTCAAAGAAACCACACAAAATATGTTAGTTGATGCACAAGTTTTTTGTAAGTTAAATATGTTTTACTATCAAAACAACTTAAAAAGTTGCCTCCTGTGCCTATGTGCCTTAGATAATATGCATAATTTGTTTTAAGTTTATTAATTAATAGGCTTACATATGACTGAATAATTCTCAATGTTTAATTCCCATCCTTGGTCAAATTTGAGACATGTCTTTGTATTTCTAACCATAGTAATGCTCTCTAACTCCTTTTCACCCATCTGCACAACTAATTCTTCCATTTTATTTTGAGTAAGTATTCAGATAGAAAAACTTCAGGCTAGCTTCTTTCAATGTTCTTTGTTTATTTTATTTATTCTTGTCACATTCTGGTATCTGTTCAGAATCCACCTAACCAGTGCATCTTTCAGACTGTGGGAGAAAATTGGAGGAAACTCGTGCAGACACAGGGAGAACATGCAGATTCCGCACAGTTACCCAAGCTGGGAGTTGAACCTCGGTCCCTGGCACTGTGAGGCAACAGTGCTAATCACTGTGCCACTGACTAGACAGGGCTTTCCTGCTTCAATATCTCAAGAGCTTCCCAAATTTTGTGTAAAGCAATTAAAATTTATTTATTAGTGTCACAAGTAGATTTACATTAACACTGCAATGAGGTTACTGTGAAAATCCTCTAGTCGTCACATTCCAGCAACTGTTTGGATATACTAAAGGGAAATTTAGCATGGCCAACGCACCTAGCCAACATATCTTTCAGATTGGGAGGAAACAGGAGTACCTCTGGAGGAAACCCACACAGACACAGGGAGAATGTGCAGACTCCACACAGACAGTGACCCAAGTGAGGAATCGAACCCAGGTCCCTGGTGCTGTGAGGCAGCAATGCTAACCACTGTGCCACTGTGCCACCCCTCATTGAGCCATTGCTGGCAAAGGCAATCAGGCGGAGTCTCTTTGGGATAAGGCGGGTGGGCTGGCAATTTCGTGAGCCGTGCCTGAAGCGGGCACATTTACTCTTGAAACAACATAAGGGCTCACAACAGGAATTGCACTGGGCAGAACTCATTAAAGTTTAAACGTTTCTTCCTCAGTTCTCTTCTCGCCCACAGCACTGCAACTCCACCACAGGCATGGCAAGGAGGTTTGAAACAAATCTACTGAGGTTGGAATAGGGATTGAACCCTGCGCTTTTGGCATCAATCTGATCTACAATGGTTGTACAGCCAACTGAGCCAACCAGCAAAGGAATATGAGTTGCTATGGCAACATTCATGTTGTAGTCTGGACAATGATAAAAGAGCCAGAGCCAGCAGCTTTGTCTAGACAAGTGGCTAGGATGCCCTGCCTAACATGATAGTCCATACAGATTGATACAGTCTAATCCCAGGGGATATTCACAGTAACTTCACTGCACTGTTAGTACGACCCTACTTGCGATACTAACAAATAAAATTAAAAATGTTGAATGTATCTTTCAAGTAGGATTCGAATAAGCTTGTGAAGGAGAAAAAAATGCAAAGTGATGGAGCAATAGATTCAAGCAGCATGGTGGCACAGTGGTTAGCACTGCTGCTAACCACTTCAGGAATGTGGCGACTTGGGGATTTTCACAGTATTTTCATTGCAGAGTCAATGCAAGTCTACTTGTGACACTAATGGATCAATTTTAATTGCTTTACGCAAACTTCAGGAAACCCTTGAGACACCAGAGTGGGTAAAGCTTCAAACCTTGTCTAGTTGGAGGCACAGTGGTTAGCACTGCTGCGTCATAGTCTGAAAGAAGTGCTGGTTAGGTATATTGATTCAAGCAGATGTGGAATGTAGTGATCTGGGAAATTTCATAATAACTTAGTTGCAGTGTTAATGTAAATCTTAATAAATTAATAAATAAATAAACTATAAGAAAACATTGATTTTTGTCACAGGAGATCTATTAGTATGAACCACTGAAACTTTGTATTTGCAAAAATTTACATCAAAAGTAATAATTATAATACTCTATTATCTGTTCCTCTTTTATTTGTATTCTGAATACCATTTCAATAAGAAAAACAAAGTTTCCCTTTGCACAACAGGTTGATGTTATCAGTCTTTCTATGATTTAACAATGATGATGAATCTGCAAAACTGTCTCCTGCTTAACTGAACATTTTGTTTTCAAACTCATTCGTTGATAAACAATCTAATTTCACCCAGGGCCTCTGCAATAGCTATGACTGTACGGATACACACTCTTAATAAAAAGCCTAGTGTGCGCAGATTACTCACAGCCGAGTTCATCAGGAACTCCAGACTTGCGGATAGTGAGGAGCAATGTCAGGCAATGCAGCAGGACATAGATAGGCTGGTAGCTTGGGCAGATAGATGGCAGATGGAATTCAATCCTGATAAATGTGAGGTGATGCATTTCGGGAAAAAAAATGTAGGGGGGAGGTATATTCTAAAGGGTAGACCTATTAAGAGCATAGAAATGTAGAGGGACCTGGGGGTGCAGGTGAACAAGTCTCTGAAGGTGGCCGAGCAAGTGGAGAAGGTTGTGAAGAAAGCATATGGTATGCTAGCCTTCATAGGAAGGGGTATAGAGTACAAGAGCTGGCCTTTAATGTTGCAGTTGTATAAAACGTTGGTTAGACCTCAGTTGGAATACTGCGTCCAGTTCTGGTCGCCTTACTACCGGAAGGACGTGGAGACTCTGGAGAGAGTGCAGAGGAGGTTTACCAGGATGCTGCCTGGTGTGGAAGGTCTGAGTTACGAGGAGAGGTTAGGCAAATTGGGACTGTTTTCCTTAGAAAGACGTAGACTTAGAGGAGATCTAATAGAGGTGTACAAGATTATGAGGGGTATAGATGGAGTAAACAGGGTTAAGCTTTTTTCTAGGATGGACTCAAATAGCACGAGGGGTCACGGGCTTAGGGTGAGGGGGGTAAGGTATAATTTGGATGCTAGTGGGAGTTTTTTCACACAGAGGGTGGTGGGGGTATGGAATGCGCTGCCAAGTAAAGTGGTGGAGGCAGGTACTCTGGAGTTATTTAAGAAATACTTAGATGGACACATGAACAGAATGGGAATGGAGGAGTATAGAAAACTGATTTAAAATAGGGATCATGAGCCTTGGAGTCCCTGGGAAGTGTGTAAATAGATGATGATATTGATGTACTTGTTTTTATCCTACAGGTGCTTTGGTCCACCTTGTTGTCTAACGAGGGGCATACACGCGATGGGTCGTGAGAGGGCTGCTCTTGGATCTTTTTTGAGAGTATCCTAGTGTTTCACGTTGTTAGTGAACACTTGACCTGGACCTTCTGATGGGCAACACGACAGCTCAGTGACTATCGCTGTGCTGTGCAGATACATGGATTTGGGCCTGTTTCTGTGGGAGTTTGTGCATTCTCCCCGTGCTTGCGTGGGTTTTCTCCGGGTGCTCCGGTTTCCTCCCACATCCCAAAGATGTGCTCTTAGGCTAATTGGCAAAACAAATTCTCCCTAAATTGTCTCAAATTTGGTTTTTAATCCATAGATGTATAAACATGGACAGGGATCGCATGTAGAAGTGGGAACATCGAGGTGGCGGCGCGGGCTCGTTGGGCCGAAGGGCCTGTTTCCCATGCTGTTTTGTTCTTTGTTCTTTGTATAAATAGCATATTATGTATTGGTCAATGTACCAATAAAGTTTGGGAGCTGGTGACATAATTGGTAATGTCATTATGCCAGAAACCCAGAGGCCCAGGTTCTGGAAAGATGTTTCAAATCCCATTGTGGCAGTTGGTGGAATTTGAACTCAATTAATAAGCTTGGAATATCAACCTAGTCTCAGTACTTATGACCATTGTTGGTTGTCATTGGAATCCATCTGGAAGAGAAATCTGCCACTCTTACATGGCCTGGCCTACATGTGACTCCAAAATGGCCTTCCACAGCAATGTAGTTGACTCTTAAATGCTTTCAGAAATATGTCACTCAGTTGTATCAAGCTATTATTATGCCCACAAAAGGGGTTGAAACTAGACAGATGACCTAGCATTGACCTATGCACTGGAAAAAACAATAGGATGACTAGTCCTATCAACCCTGCAAAGTCTTTATTTACATCGGAGGACTTGTTCCAAAACTGGGAGAGCTCTTAAGCAATGGCCTGACATCAACATATTCATAAAAACTTATCTGACAAAAAATGTTCCTGTCATCACTTTCACAATCTCTGGGCATGTTCCTTCTCAATGGAAGGACAGACTCACCAGAAGTGAAGGTGTAGTAGTATAGTCAGGAGAGTGGCCCTGGGAGTGCTATTGACTCTAGGCCTCATATGGTCTTGTGGCATCAAGTTAACCATGAGAATGATGACACCTACCACTCCACCCAACCCGCTAACCTGGTGAATCAGTACTCCTCCATATTGAGTACCACTTGAAGAACATACTGAGAGTGGCAGATATACACAGTGTATTCTGAGTGGAGGACTTCGATATCCGTCGCCAACATTATCTCACTAGCCCCACTACTGACTGGGCTGGCTTAGTTTTTGATGCATAACAGTAACAGTAGAAGCAACCTCTGCACAGTCTCTGGGAGACACAGTCCCATTTTCACACTGAAAATGCTCTCCATTGTGATTTGTGTGGCACGACTACATGCTAAATGGGATGGACCGTGAACAAACCTAGCAACTCAAAATTGGACATCTATCAACCAACCACTGTGGGCCATCAGCCCACATCTTCGGACAAGACCTCTTCACAGCACAGGACTTTCAACCAGATACACTCGATAGATCGATGACATTTTCTTCCTTTGGACTCATAGCAAACAATCATTGAAACAAGGTTGATTGGCCATGCTAAGAAATTGCCCCTTAGTGTCCAGGGATGTGTAGGTTAGAGGGATTAGTGGGTATAATATGTAAGGATATGGGGTAGGGCCTAGGTGGGATTGTGTTTGGTGAAAACTCGATGGGCCGAAGGGCCTCTTTCTGCACTCTAGGGTTCTATGACAACTATATGATGACATCAACAAGTTCCATCCCACCATCAGACTCACCATGGACTATTTTCTGGAATCAGTTGCATTCTTGGACACGTGTATCTCTATCAAGGATGGTCACCTCAGCACCTCACTGTACCGCAAGCCCATGGATAACCTCCACTTCTCCAGCTTCCACCCTAAACACTTTGAAGAAGCCATCCCCTATGGACAAGCTCTCCGTATACACAGGATCAGACAAGGAGGATTGCAACAGACACCTCCAGACACGGAAAGATGCCCTCAGAAGAATGAGATAGATCTGCTGCTTGGCTCATCAATTGGTAGTTTCGACTCACCACAGCAAAAAAACCGCATCAACCTCCTTAGAAGATAAATATGGCAGATAGTGTCCCATTCATCGTCCAGTACGTCCCCGGAATGGAGAAGCTATGATATTTTCTTCAGAGCCTTTAACATGTAATTGATGAAGATGAACATCTTGCCAAGGCCATCTCCACATCCCCACTACTTACCTTCAAACAACTGCACAACTTCAAGCAGACCATTGTCCACAGCAAACTATGCAGCTTTTAGAAAAACAATGAGTGCAACACTACACAGCACCTCTGTGTTGGATCATTGACACAGATGCCATCATCTCCCGTGAGAACACCATCCACCAGACACACGGTACATACTCCTGAGACTTGGCCAACATTGACTGCCTGATACACTGCAGGAAAGGACGGCCTGAGGCATGGTACATTGGCAAGACCATGCAGACACTATGACAATGGCAGGGGTGTTCCCTTTCTGTCGGGGAACACTTCAGCAGTCAGTGTTCAGCCTCTGATCTTCGGGTAAGCGGTCTCCAAGGCCTTCAAAATACACGAGAATGCAGAATCACTGAGCAAAAACTGATAGCCCAGTTTATGAGGACAGCCTCAACGGGGATCCTGGATTCATGTCACACGATCTGTAACCCCCATGACTTGCCTGCAGTTACAAAATCTCACTAACTGTCCTGTCTGGAGGAAATACACATCTCTTTAACCTCTGCTTAACCTTCTCTCCACTTGCATTGTCTGTACCTGTAAAGACTTGCATTCCAACCATTATCTTGTAATTGAGTTTGTTTCCATATATGCCCTGTTTGTAAACAAAACTCTTCACTCACCTGATGAAGGAGCAACACTCCAAAAGCTCATGATACCAAATAAATCTGTTGGGCTTTAACCCGGTGTTGTGAGGCTTCTTACTGTCTGATGCCAGCATCTCCACACCATCAGCAACAGCAGAATTATATTCGACTGCAGTCTATAACTTCATGGTCCACATAACTCCCACTCTACTATTATCATCAAGCCAGCAGATCAACCCTTGTTCAATGAAGAGTGCATAGGGGTGTATGAGGGAGCAGCTCTGGGCTGTTAAAAATGAGATGAGGATATAACACAGACAGCTTGCGTGTCAAATATCAGAAGCAGCAAGTGACAGACAGAGCTAAGTTATTCCACAACCCAATGGATTGCTCTCAGCTCTGAAGTTCTGCCATATCCAATAATGAATTGTGGCAGCCAATCCAACAACTCATTTGGAAAGGAAGCTCCACAAATATCCCCATCCTCAATGGTGGGGGAGGCCAGCATATCAGTGCAAACTGAAAGATTGAACCATTTGCAACTGTCTTTGGTCATGAATGATCCATCTTGACCTCCTCACACCACAGATGCTAATCTTCATAGATGCATAGAATTCTTACAGTGCTGAAAGTGGCCATTTGGCCCATTGAGCCTGCACTGACAATCTCACCCAATCTTACCCTCGTAATCCCGAATATTTACACTCCTAATCCCCCAGACACTAAGGGGCAATTTAGCTTGGTCAATCAACCTAACTTGCACATCTTTGGAGTGTGGGAGGGAACCAGAGCACCCAGAGGAAATCCATGCAGACACAGGCACAACGTGCAAACTCTACACGGATAGTGACCTGAACCAGGAATCGAACCCAGATCCCTGTTGTTGTAAGGCAGCATTGCTAACCACTGTGCCACCGTGCCATCCTTACTACTTTTTAGTGTGTCATCTGATTCTGGCCTTTGATTTCTCTGCCTATCTTTCCTTACTCTCCTTGTTGTCTTTTCGGACCCACAACCCCGGACATTCTCTCTTCCATCTTCTTCTGTCAGGAGAAAGACACAGAAGTCTGAAGTCACATACCAACCGGTTCAAGAACAACATCTTCCCTGCTGCTGTCAGACCTTTGAATGGAACAACCTTGTACTAAGTTGATATTTCTCTACATCCTGGCTGTGACTGTAACACTACATTCTGCAGTCTCTTTTTTTTTTACAAAGAACAAAACAGCACGGGAAACAGGCCCTTCGGCCCAATGAGCCCACGCCGCCACCCCGATGTTCCCACCTCTACCCGCGATCCCTATCCATGTTTATAGATCTATGGATTAAAAACCAAATTTGAGACAATTTAGGGAGAATTTGTTTTGCCAATTACCCTAAGAGCACATCTTTGGGATGTGGGAGGAAACCGGAGCTCCCGGAGAAAACCCATGCAAGCACAGGGAGAATGCGCAAACGCCCACAGACACAGGCCCAAATCCATGTATCTGCACAGCACAGAGATAGTCACTGAGCTGTCATGTTGCCCATCAGATGGTCCAGGTCAAGCATACACTAACAACATGAAGCACTAGGATACTCTCGAAAAAGATCCAAGAGCAGTCCTCTCACGACCCATCGTGTGTATGCCTCTCGTTAGACAACAAGGTGGGCCAAAGCACCTGTAGGATAAAAACAAGTACATCAATATCATCATCTATTTACACACTTCCCAGGGACTCCCAAGGCTCATGATCCCTGTTTTAAATCAGTTTTCTATACTCCTCCATTCCCATTCTGTTCATGTGCCCATCTAAGTATTTTTTAAATATCTCCAGAGTACCTGCCTCCACCACTTGTCTTGTTCCCTTCTCTGTGAATGGTATGCTTTGCCTGTATAGCATTCAAGAAACAATATCTTTCATTGTACATGTGATAATAATAAATCAAATCAAAAATCAAGTTTTCTCTTGTTCTTGATTCTTATTGCTCTGAATCCTTACATGGGTTCCCATTCCCCGTGCCATCTTAATTTAAACCATCCCCAACCATTCTAGCAATTACAACTCCAAGAACTTAAGTTTCATTCCTGCCCAGATGTAATCCATCATTTTGCTTAGGTGTAATTGGCTACAATGGGAAGTCCCCCACCTTCTGACTGGAAATTGTCTCTTTACCTGGCCTAATGAATTACCTGAGAAGGTGTGAACGTGCAGCCACCTTTCTACCTTATCTCCCCCTGCTCATCCACCATCCACAAACCCCCCCGCCCAACCCTTCCACCTGGCCTTATACAAAACGGCTCTGGGTTAGAACCATGCTGGCAAAATGGCGGGAAATTCCAGGCCTGTCTACCACCCGCCCTTTCCCCACCAGCCTTTACATTTCTGGCCCGAGATGTTAGTGACTTGGTATAGTTTCCTTTGGGCTCAAATCCAACCTTGACGCTTGCTTCCATGGCACAATGGGAATTGAGTGTGGGCACTTTTAACCTAGCAGGAATTGACCCACTGATAAAACTGTTCACAATTACACAGTCAATTGTTAATTCACTCACTGGTCCAGAACCATAGAGGAGGTCGGGTAAACTGCATTGGCAGGATATGGCTACTCTTTGAAAGTAATGATTCATTAGAAGTCGCCTGATGTGGGAATTCTTGATTCCAATGATATGCTTAGAATCATGAATCCTTACAGTGCAGAAGGAAGCCATTCGGCCCATCGAGCCTATACAGACAACAATCCCTCCCAGGCACTATCCCCGTAACCACAAGTATTTACCCTGCCATTTCCCCTGACAGTAAGGGGTAACTTAGTGTGGCTAATCCACCTAACCTTCACTTCTTTGGACTGTGGGAGGAAACCGGAGCACTTGGAGGAAACCCATGCAGACATGGGGAGAACATGCAGACTCTGCACATCACCCAAGACTAGAATTGAACCTGGGTCCCAGACACTGTGAAACAGCACCGCGCTGCCCATGTCAATGGTTCTTCCTCCTTGTTGAATGGTTCTTGTTTCATTTTCCAAAGTCAGTGGCTCCCGCCTTGGTGAGCACATAACAAACCTTCAAAAGCTAGGACAGATAATCAAAGCTAAAACATCTGTGGCATAGCGTATACATTCCATGGATAACTGCAAAACATCATCAGTGAACAAGCTCTCCAAAGGAACTGCTCTACAGGACTGAGAATGCTGAGAAGGATTTACAGATAGGGTTTTATGGCCTCGCTCATCCCAAAACCACAAAATCTTGTCAGACCCCAGTTGGAGTATTGTGCGCAGTTCTGGTCGCCTCATTATAGGAAGGATGTAGAGGCTATTGAGAGAGTTCAGAGGAGATTTACAAGATGCTGCCTGGATTGGGAGGCAGGCCTTATGAAGATAGGTTGAGGGAGCTGGGACTCTTCTCACTGGAGAGACGTAGGTTGAAAGGCGACCTGATAGAGGTTTATAAAATGTTGAGAGGAATAGATAGGGTGGACTCTCAGAGACTATTTCCCCAAGCGGAAATGGTCACTACGAGAGGACACAGATTTAAGGTGCAGGGAAGCAAATACAAAGGAGATGTCGGGGTAGGTTTTTCACTCAGAGGATGGTGAGTGAATGGAACCGACTGCCATCGGAGGTTGTTGAGGCAAACTCACTGGGGTCTTTTAAGAGACTTCTGGATGAGTATATGGAAAAGAATAGGATAGGGGGTTACAGATAGATCTGTGGATTGGTAGATGTGATCGGCACAACTCGTGGGCCGAAGGGCCTGTTTGTGCTGTATTGTTCTATGTTCTATGTTCTATGTTAAATCCTGCCCAAGGTCCGTGGTCCGCTCCTCGCCCACTCTGATTCCCGTGACAAGCGGGGTGGTAAAATTCCAGCCTATGTCTGAGATTAACAATGAAAGATTGAATTTTGCAAGATTATTCTGATATTAAAATGTTAAATTTACTTACCTATGCCTTCTGAGTAAGTGACAGCAGCCCCATCTGCAGCAATTGTCCAAGGAATGGTCAATATCAGGAAGGGTGGAATGAGCAGCATGATGGTGGGTCACGGGTAACAAATATAATCATTCACAGTCCCAATACAACCTGAGGAACAGTGCATATGTGGATTAAAATGCTTTTGACAGTTATCTTTCTTCTATCTTCTTGCTTAACATTTTGAAATGTTTAATTTGTTCCAATCTGAAGTGTTTTTGACCTGCTGTACCAACCGATTTACGCAGAGAGCCAGGAAGATAGCGCATGAGGCTTTCATGTTGGTCATGAATCGAGCCCATGCTAAAGGCCATCTAGGTATAGAGAGGCCGGCGTTGGACCAGGGTAAACACAGTAAGAAGTCTCACAACACCAGGTTAAAGTCCGACCACTTTATTTGATAGTAATCCCTCAAGATTTCGGAAACGCTGTCCGAAAGGTTGTGCGATTACTATCAAATAAACTGGTTGGGCTTTAACCAGGTGTTGTGAGACTTCTTACAAAGGCCATCTACCCAGCTATATTTTATGGAGGGGAGGAGGTGAATTGGGGGAAGGGGGCAGCAGGAGAGCTCCCAGTATACTGGGAGATCAGGGCACCTGCGCAATGGCTCCCCCAGCACTCTGCAGCTGGCTTCACTGGTGAACTTAGGTTCTACTCGCTTTACTGGTGAGAATCACAACTGGGGCTCTTTTTTTGCACTGAATGCCATAAGATTATGACCGGCAGCATTCCCTCCTGTTATCTCACTCATTCAGCACGTAGAATTTGTTTTGAAAAAATCGTGCCATTTATTTCTATTTATTTCTGTGTCTGACCATAAAAAAGAAAATAGGATCATTTCTTTCATGGGAGATCAATCCTCACACACCCACAAACACACACACACGGACGCACGTACAGACTTGTGATGCATAGACACACACACACACACATAGACTCATGCACATATCATCAAAGGATCGTGCCAGCTTAGTTTACTCTCTTCTTATACACAAACATGCACAGAATTGCAACAGACACACACAAACACCCACACACACACACACACACACAGATATATACACGTATACACGCACACTTAGATACATGCGCGCGCACACACACACACCCACACACACACACACACATGCGCACACACCCACAGACTTACAATAGGCAGATACATACACACACACCCACAAACACACGCGCACACATGGACGCACTCACAGACTTGTGATGCATTGACACAAACACACATAGAATTACGCATGTATACACAGACAGACTTGCAACAGACACATACATACACACACAGATGCACATAGTCACACAAACCCACAAATACATGCACATGTATATGCTCACACACACAGAATCATGACAGGTGTATACACACAAACTCAGAACACACACATAAACTCAGGGCAGATGCACATCATGCACACACTGACACACACACGCACACACAATCGTCACACACACACACACACACACACACACACACGCACACTCTTTCTCTCTCTCTCTCTCTGACTGTTTACATGTGATATGTGTAATATTGAAGCTGTCGACATCCAGGAACTCTTACTCTGTTACAATCTGGTTCAGAAACTCGACCAGTCACACAAAAAACCGCAGTGGTTAAAGCAAAACAGAGGTTGAGCATTCAGTGACCATGGTTCGAATGTTGATGTTCCAAAGCCATCATTGCTTGTGAGCCACAAGTCGGGTATGTGATCCAACATCTGGATAACAACAGTTGTAACAACACCCAAATTTTCTTGACACAGTACAGGACAACTGCAGAGATAGCACTCGTTCAAAATGAAAACTCAACATCACTTTCTCAAGAGTGAAGCAGGGATGGGTAATAAACACTACCTTCCGAATGTTGTCAAACTGAAAGAACAAAGAACAAAACAGCACGAGAAACAGGCCCTTCAGCCCAATGAGCCCGTGCCGCCACCTCGGTGTTCCCACTTCTACCCGTGATCCCTGTCTATGTTTATAGAAATCTGCATCGGAACCAAATTTGCAAGACAATTTAGGGAGAATTTATTTTGCCAGTCAACCTAACACACAATCCTGCTCCTATGCCACACATGTCTGTCCAGTGAAGTGCAATGTAAACTGGAGGAACAGCACCTCATCTTCCGGCTAGGCACATCACACACACACGCACACACGCACACACACGCACACACGCACACGCACACAGACACGCACACACACACACGCACACATGCACACACACACACGCACACACACGCTGACACATACCCACACACATACACACACACTCTCTTTTCTCACACACACACACACGCACACACATGCTGACACAGACACACTGACACATGCCACTGCACACTCCCTCACGCACACACACACTGACACAGTCTGATGCACACACACATGCACACACATACACACACACCACACACACACACACCACGCGCGCGGCACAGCACACACACCCATGCACACATCCACACATCCACACACACTCGTGCACACACACACTCACATACCACACACAAGCAGCACACACACGCACACACACACACACATACATGCTGACACACACACAAGCATACACACATGCACATACATGCTGACACACACACAAGCATACACACATGCACACACACACTCTCGCACACACTGACACACACATACTCACACACACCCACACTGACACAAACACACAGGCGCGCACACACACACAAGCACGTACACACGCACACACTCACACACACATACACAAAAACACATGCACACACACACACAAACACGCACTCACTCGCAGATACGGACACACACACATTCACTCACACACACACACTGACACACACACCACACTCACACACACACTGACACAGTCTGACACGCATGCACAAGCACACATGCACACACTCACACATACACACACACATGCACACAACACACATACACACACACATGCACACACACACAAGCACACACACATGCACACACCCACATATATTCATGTACATACACACACTCACATACACACACATAAGCACATGTGCACACACACAATCATACATGCTGACATATACACACAAGCACATACTCTCTCGCACACACAGGCACACACACACAAGCACATACACATGCACACAAACACACACACTGACACACACACACACAAACACACACACTGACACACAAAACACACACACACACACACACACACACACACACACAAACACACACACTCCACAACACAAACACACACACTCACACAACACAAACACACACACTCACACCACACTCTCACACACACACACACACACACACACACACACACACCAAACACACACATACACACACACTCACAAACACACACTCACACACACACACACACACACACACACACACACACACACACACACACACACACACACACTCACACACGCACTCTCTCTCTGTTTACTTGTGATGTGTGCAATATTGAAGTTGCCAATATCGAAGCTGTTACAATCTAACCTTCCGGTCTCAACAGCAAATTCAGCAACTTCAGATGATTAGCTTGACCTCAACCACTTTGTGTTCATTTTATTTAATTTTGAAATGTTTTTTGCCCTTTATTTCTTTATTGTTTCTCTATTTTCCTTCCCCCACTCTTTCCCCCCTTTTATTCCTCCTCTTTGCTTCCCTTTTCCTCTTTTTTTCTCAATTTTATCTCTCTCCCATCCATCTCTCACCCCCCCCCCCCCCCCCGCCGCCCCCCCCGCCGCCCCCCCATATCTACACCTGTCACAGCCGCAATCTGATTTCAGCTTCGTTCCGCCATTTACACATTTTTTTCTTCCTCTAGGCTGCTATGAGCAGCCTTTCCCCTTGTTTTTGTGGCTATGCCTCACCTTTCATTCCCTTCCCCTGCAGTATAAATGCCTCCCATTTTCTGTGCCTTTTAGCTTTGAGAAAGGGTCATCTGGACTTGCAAATCTCCTTAGAGATGCTGCCAGACCCGCTGAGGTTTTCCAGTATTGTCTCTTTTGGTTTTAGCTTTAACAATGTTATGCAGGTGATGGTGAAGGGCAATACAGTGGGGTGATTGCACCCACAAATTAAAAGAAAGACTTTTCTAAGTACCTCGAATAAACAACTAATAAGAGTAGCTGTACATAGAACCATAAAATCCCTACAGTGTCGAAGGAGGTCATTCAGCCTATCAAGTCTGCACTGACCTCAATCCCATCCAGGCCTTATCCCCATAACCTCATGCGTTTATCCTAGCTGGTCCCCCTGACACTAAGGATCAATTTACCATGGCCAATCCACCTAACTCGCATATTTTTGACCCATGGGAGGAAACTGGAGCACCTGGAGGAAACCCACACAGACACAGGGGGAATGTGCAAACTCCACACAGACAGTAACCAGTGACAACGAATTGAACCTGGTTCCCTGGCACTATGTGGCAGCGCTAACCATTATGCCACCGTGCCGCCCTGTGTGTACGAGTGTTATATTGTGTGGGACTCTCCAAACGCAGCCTAATACTTCAGCCAACTTCCCTGCCACATTGGCACGTTAACTGAGCGAGGTTAATAGAAACCACCTCAGTGTGAGATTTTCCAGCATTTTGTGTTCATGTTTCAATGTGGGTCTATCCCAGCCTATTGATTATCACGTGGCACGGTTTGGTACTGTGAACTTTATGAAATGGAATTTCTGCCGGGGTTCTCCTAATTGTCTGTGGCAAACAATTTGGATGATGCTTTCCCGAATATAGGCACAGTAGGGCAATCAGGAAAAGTACTGTGAATATTGGTCCTTCTGGCATACATTTAGGAATAGGTCTAGACATTCAGACCCTCAAGTCTGCTCTGTCATTTGATTAAGTCAGGGTGGATCAGTTTCTTAACTCCTTTTACTTGTCTTGCTTCTACATCTCTGAATAGCATTGAAGAATAGCAGACTCTGTCAAGTCAGGTGGGATTTTACAGCTTCATTTGTCCCAAAACCATAAAAGTCCCTGGAGCGATCCAACATGTCTTTCAGACTGTGGGAGGAACCCAGAGGAAACCCATGCAGGCATGGGGAGAATGTGCAAACTCCACACAGACAGTCACGCTCTAGGGTCCCCGCGTCTCCCGCACCAATTCCCATGGCAGACAGGGTGGTAAAATTCTGGTCGGGTGGCCCAGTGGCACAGTGGTTAGCGCTGCTGCTTCACGGCTCCAGAGACCGGGCTTCAATTCCAGTCTTGGGTGACTGTCTGTGTGGAGTTTGCACATTCTCCCCATGTCTGTGTGGATTTTCTTTGGCTGCTCCAGTTTCCTCCCACATTGCGAGTTAGGTTAATTGAACATGCTAAATTGACCGTTAATGTCAGAAGGATGACCAGGGTAAACATGTGGGTTATGGAGATAGGGTCTGGGCCAGATTGTGATTGGTACAGACTTGATGGGTCAACTGCTTTCTTCTGTCCTGTTGGGGTTCTATGATTCAAAAAAGGCTCAACCATACCTGAGGGGCAGCACAGCGGCATAGTGGTTAGCACTGCTGCCTCAGAGTATCCAGGGACCTGAGTCAATTCCTGGCTTGGGTCAGTGCCTGTGTGGAGTTTGCACATTCTCCACATGTCTGAGTGGGTTTCTTTCGGGTGCTCCAGTTTCCTCTCACTGTCTGAAAGACATATTGGTTAGGAGCATTGACCTGAACAGGCGCCGGAATGTGGTGACGAGGGAAATTTCACAGTAGCTTTTTTGCCATGTTAATGTAAGCCTTACTTGTGACTAACAAATACACTTTTTAAAATTATTTTGCTTTAAGTTACAGAACAACTTATTTGTGGTACTTGTGATGTGGCATGTTTCTATTTTAAAACCATGATCTACTGGGCAGCAGAATTTTTGATGATGATGCCATTGTGAGCTTAGGAGACCTTGAAGAGAAGTCACCTTACTATATGTAAATATGCCCTTCAAGGGGATTGCCTTTTAAGGGCTGTGTTTGCTGGTTTGGTGGAATCGAATATAAACTTCCACCTATTGGGTCATTTAAATATTTCACTTAGGATTGTGTCAATGTGAACATCATCATTCTATTTGTCATCAAAAGACTGAAAAACAAATAAGTTTGATAAAAAAAAGTCCCAAAGAAGCCCAACGGATATTCTGGAGGAAAACTTTTTGCCTTTGTGTTTGTTGCTCCACCACAACTGTTAGAAAGATTGTTAACTTGTCAGATTTTACTCTCTTGAGCACTAAAACGTATTTGTTCATGTTTTAAAAGGGGGGATAGTACACTTGTTTTCTCAGAAACAAAACCACCATGTGCACTCTTAAATGCCCAGGAGCAAATCTTTTAAAACTTAATCTGACGCAACATTATCAAAAGCATAAATAGTCAGAAAAGGTTTTGTCGTCAGAGTTGGGTCTGAAAATGCCTGGCGGCAGATGGAATCACAGGGTAGAATGTTCCCATCTGCCAAACTCGGGCAGTGATTTCCAGTCTTGGATTGAGCACGTCAGGAAAATCCTCCCATACAATCATTGGTCACAATTTCACCTCCTTAGTGTAGGCAGGTTCGCAGAATGGAATTCTCTGTTAGTCTCAGGCAGAATTTGACAAGCCTTGCCCGAATGAACTTGCAAAGTCCTGCCCACAGAGACAAACAGTGCAGAATAGGCCCTTCAGCCCATCGAGTTTGCACCCACAAAATGTACCACTAAAGGCGCGCTGATCCCATTTTCCTGCACTTGTCACATGTCCTTGAGTATCGTGATATTTCAAGTGGATGTCCAAATATTTTTTTAAAGGTTGTAAGGCTTAAAGTCGTCAATGTGAGATCACTTTTAACATTTAAGAAAAACTTGGATGGGTTCATGGAGGCGAGGGCTGTGGAGGGATATGGTCAAAGTGCAGAGTCAGTGGGACTTTTAGGCAAAAAATGGTTCGGCACAGACGAGAAGGGCCAAAAGCTTCCGAGCTGTAATTTTCTACGGTTCTAAGGTACAGCCTCGACCACCTTCCCAGGCAGTGCATTCCAGATTCCCATCACCCTCTGCGTGAAAAAGTTTTTTTCTCAAATCCCCTCTGAATCTCCTAAAACAATGTCCCCTCATGATTGGTCCCTCAACCAAGATGGCGCCTACTCAAGATTCTTGTCTCCAGAGTGACAAGGAGCAGGATGGTACCTGAATTGTTTTGCTGCCTTCGCATCTGTCAGCATCTCAAAGTATTTTCAATTATTGTCATAACGATAATACAACTTGTTTAGGTTACTTAGGGATCATGAGATCATGCAGGTTTTAGGTTGAAACCACCAGGGTCATGGGTGGCACGGTGACACAGTACACAGTGGTTAGCACTGCTGAATCACAGCTCCAGGGACCTGGGCTCAATTCCAGGCTCAGGTCACTGTCTGCGTGGGGTTTGCACATTCTCCTTGTGTCTGCGTGGGTTTCCTCAGGGTACTCCAGTTTCCTCCCACGGTCCAAAGATGTGTGGGTTAGGTTGATTGGCCATGCTAAAATTGCCCCTTAGTGTCCTGACCTGCTTAGATTAGAGAGATTAGTGGGTAAAATATGTGGGAGTGGGGCATGGGTGGGATTGTTGTCAGTGCAGACTCGATGTGCCGAAGGGTCTCTTTCTGCACTTTAGGGTTCTATGATTTAGCATATAAGGAGGCCACTCGACACATCATGGGCACAATGGTTAGCACTGCTGCCTCACAACTCTAGGGAGCTGAGATTGATTCCTGGTTTGGGTCACTGCCTGTGTGGAATTTGCACATTCTCCCTGTATCTGCGTGGGTTTCGTCCAAGTGCTCCGATTTCCTCCCACAGTGTGAAATACGTGCTGGTTAGATGCGTTGACCCGAACAGGTACCATAATGTGGCGACCAGGGGAATTTCACAGTAACTTCATTGCAATGTTAATGTAAACCTTATTATTAAACATTAAGTAAGGCTTACTTGTGACACTAACAAACAGACTTTACTTTAACCTAATCTGCATATCTTTGGACAATTGGCCATGTTCAATTGATCCTAGTGTCAAGAGATTCGCAGGGTAAAAATTTGGGGTTACGGGAATAGGGCCTGGGGGTGGGATTCTAGTCAGTGCGGACTTGATGGGCTGAATGGCCTCTTTTTGCACTGTCGGGGTTCTATCATTCTGTGATGTCTATTTCAAAGTGATATCTAATAGGACCCATTTCTCTGATCTTTTCCCACAGCCCTGTCACTTTTTTTTTCATTTTCAAAGGCTGGATTTTACACTCCCCTGTCAGCAAGTTTGGAGGTGAGGAGACTTTTAAATCTCGTGGTTGGTTTGCCTCCCTGCCTATCACTGCCAATGATTGGATTAGTGCTGGGAGATCTGCTTGCCAGTGGGCCAATTAAAACGACAATTGATGCCTACTTAAAGACCTAGAACCATAGAACCATGGAAAATTACTGCACAGAAACAGGCCTTTTGGCCCTTCTTGTCTGTGCTGAACCATTTTTTGCCTAGTCCTACTGACCTGCACTTGGACCATATCCCTCCACACCCCTCCCATCCATGAACCCATCCAAGTTTATCTTAAACGTTAAAAGTGACCCCGCATTTATCACTTTATCCGGCAGCTCATTCCACACTCCCACCGCTCTCTGCATGAAAAAGTCCCTCCTAATATTCCCTTTAAACTTTTCTCCTTTCACCCTTAACTCATACCCTCTGTTTTTTTTTCTCCCCCAGCCTCAGTGGAAAAAGCCTGCTTGCATTCACTCTATCTATACCCATCAAAACCTTATACACCTCTATCAAATCTCCCCTCATTCTTCTACGCTCCAGCCAATAAAGTTCTAACCTATTCAATCTCTCTCTGTAACTCAGCTCCTCATATCTCAGCAACATCCTTGTGAACCTTCTGTGCACTCTTTCGACCTTATTTACATCTTTCCTGTAACTAAGTAACCAAACCTCACCTTACCGCCAGGTTTAATCAGGATCAGAAGAGGCAGGTGCCAAAAGATCAGCCTTAGAGGCTGCTGAAGGAGACAGTTGCCTCACTAACAGCCCCACCACCCAACCCTCGCACCCCTGTACCCTGGACCTATTTGAGCGCCGTCCCCCCCCCACCATCACCAAGATTTTACCCCTCACGTCCAACTCCACCTATAGCCTCTTAAACTCCAACTCATCACTCCTGCTCAAGTCCCGTCTATCACTGGCCCCCGAGACACTCCCCCAACTTACCTCAGTGATCCAATCCCTCACATCCCTGGGGATGTGATTCCTAGCCTCCAATTGCCTGGCCAGTCTCTGAGGTGGACTTTCGGTCATTTCCAGTCCAGTCACGTTCAATTGATCATTAAATGGGTGAAGGCAGCCCACGTTCTCCTTGGCAGAATTAGAGAATCAGGAACTCATTTCATTCATTTCCAAGGCCCTGATTCTACTGGCACACCCGCTCCAAAATTGGGATGGGTGAAGTTCGTAGCACGGCATTCTCCATTGGCCTCAGCACGATCTTCCGAGCCTCGGGCAGGCGTGCTGACAAAATTACAGTGCAAGTATTCACTCAATTCCTTTTTGAAAGTTACTAGATCGTAGATGTTAGAATTCTACAGTGCAGAAGGTGGTCATTCAGTCCACTGAGTCTGCACTGATTACAATCCCACCCATAACAACATGCATTCACCCCAGCCAATCCCCCTGACACAAAGGGACAATTTAGCATGGCCAACCCACCTAACTTGCATATTATTGGATTATTTAATCTATTTTCACCAACCTTTCAGGCAGCATTACATTTATGATTTTTATGTCTTAGGGATTGTATCCTTTGGTTAAAACATTATTATATTTTGGGGCTGTTGCTTTGAATTTAGGGTACTTGAAAGAGGTTGTATGACCTGTCCAATAGTCTACCTGATATTAAACCTGGGTGGTTTGATTGTGAGAGATCAAAGGAAAGTATAGTTTGTTTTACTGTGAAAAAGGTGCAAAGTATTTATGCTTGGAGACATGGCGGCAATCTTTGAGAACACTGTGAGTAGGCCTTGTGTCTCCTAAATAATTTCCCTACAAAAAGCAAAATAGTGCTTCATCAATTTTTTTGTTTTATTTGTTACATTACATGATGTAAGACACGGAATCTTGATGTGTTATTCTTTCAGTTATTAAGTGGAAGTTCAAATTTCTATTTTAACTATTGCTCCTCTTTGCAGAGATAGTAACAACAGTACCTTCCAGACTCTAACCATTTATTGCCTTAAAATCCTCTGTGGATAATTTCACCAATTTTTTCAAATCAGTGTCCTTTAGGTAACAACCTTTCTGCTGCAGAAAACAATTTTTCCCTGTCTACTTGATCAAAACTTCTCTTATGAATGAAAGGAAATTGTGTAGGAATTGGTGGCATTCACTCACACCTTCTTCTGTTCAATCAAATCGGAATATTAAATGACCTAAAGTGATCAAATATTCACGATGGACAGAAGGATCCTTTATCTGACAGCACCAAGAGTAACATGGTTTCAGAATCATTATCAGAAAGATATTATAGTTTTAGGGTGACCCTCAACAAAACTGCAAGAGATAGAGAATTTGGTGAACTGGTGTGATGACAATAATCTCTCCCTCAATGTCAACAAAATGGGGCTTTAATCATCAACTTTAGAAAGCATAGTTGAGGACATGCTCCAGTCTACATCAATGGGGATGAAGTAGAAATGGTCGAGAGCTTCAGGCTTTTTGGTGTCCAGGTCACCAACAACCTGCCCTGGTCCTCCATGCTGATGCTATAGCTAAGAAAGCTCAACAATGCCTCTACTTTCTCAGAAAGTTAAGGAAATTTGTCACATCAGCTATGATCTCACCGTCTTTTACAGATGCCCCATTGAAAGCATTCTTTTTAGTTGTATCACAGCTTGGTATGGCTCTTGCTCTGTCCAAGATCATAATAAACTACAGCAGGTCATGAATGAAGCCCACTCTATCACACAAACCAGCCTCTCATCCATTGACACTGTCTAGACTTCTCACTGCCTCAGAAAAGCAACCAACATAATCAAGGATCTCGAACATTCTCTCTTCGACCTCTTTCCATTGGGTAAAAGGTACAAAAGAAACATACAAACTGACTCAAAAACAGCTTCTTACTTCACTGCTGCCATCAGACTTTTGAATGGACCTATTTTATACTAAGTTGAACTTTCTATACACTCTAGCCATGACTGTAACACTACAGTCTGCACTCTCTCCTTTCCTTCTCTATGAACGATATGCTTTGTCTGAAAAGCACGCAAGAAATAATACTTTTCGCTGCATACCAATCTATGTGACAATAATGAATCAAATCAAATCAAATCAATTGGAAATATTAACAGTGTTTCGGAAGTTGCATTTTGATAAGGCATCTATTTCTTAGAACACTCATGACTTTGCCTGCAACATACTTTGGCGCTTCTAATATATAATAATTGTGGTGATCGAATGGAGCCTATTTTGATGTTCACTCTAATCTAGGCCTCAGGCAGTCAAAGTCCAACCAACGTGCAGAATGTAGTGTATACCCAAAGTATCTTCAGCTTGTACGAGACTGAATCCTGCAGCTTATCATTTCCTACTTAGGGTATCTATATATCCATATTCATACAGAGTAGAAGGAAGCCATTCGGCCCATTGAGTCTGCACTGATCACAATGCCACCCAAGATTTATTCCCATAACCCCACATATTTACCCCACTAATCTGCCTGACACTAGCGTCAATTTATTATGGCCAATCAACCTAACCTGCACCTTTTCAATTGTAGGAGGAAGCTGGAGCATCCAGAGGAAACCCATGCAGACAATGACTCAAGCCGGATATTGAACATTGGTCTCTGGTGCTGTGAGGCAAAAGTGCTAACCACTGTGTCACCACGCCACCCCAAAGGGTGGGGGTGGTCTTGTGGTACAGTAGCTATCTCTTAGCCAAAAGCTCCGGGTTTGAGTACCACCCCAGGCTTTGATGGCCAAGGAAGGTGCATTCATAACGTGGCCAAACAGATTGAGTATGTCCATCTGTAAATTCTTCCAAATATGCCAAAGGCTGATGGTAAGAGATTCCTGGTCAACCATGCTTGACCCTTTGGCAATCGACTAGGGGTGTGTTCTGGGAATTCCTAGCTATGGAAACAAACAAAAGTCTGCACCATTTGTTGTTTTTTTAATTCATTAATAGGGTGTGATTGTCACTGCACATTTATTGCCCATCACTAACTGCTCTTGAACTGAGTGGCTTGCTCAGCCATTTCTCTTGCTATGGATTATGATCAGGTAAAGGTGGTAGATTTCTTTCCTTAAAGAACATTAGTGAACCAGATGAGTGTCTACAACAATTAGCAATGAATCCATGATCATCATTTTGAATTTTTCTGAATGGAATTCAAATTTCACCATCTGCCTTGGTGGGATTCAAACCTGGGTCTCCAGAGCACGACCCTGGGTCTCTAAATTACGAGTCTTACAACAATACTACTGTGCCACCATCTCCCTTTGTAGGAAGAGAATTGAAATAAAGGATGGACTATTTACAACTGAGATGAAGAGGAACCACTTCACTCAGATGGATATGAATCTTTGGGATCCTCCTAGCTATGGATGCTCAGTTAATGATGGGATTCAGGGCTGTGATCAAAAGGCTTGAGGGATCTAAGTGATATCAGAGCAGGGAGAGAAAGTGGAGTTGAGGTAGACATTCACCCATGATTTTATTGAATGTTATGGTATTATTGAATGTTAGGATAGACTGGACCAACACGGTCGATTCCTGCTCCTGCTTTTTTTTATTTTCTTATGGACTCAGTACGTTTCAATGGCACATTTGCTCTTGGTGAACATTGTACCCAGAAATATTCAATTCAGAGCAAGCGGAATCCAACTAGCCCCTATAAAAGCAGAAAAAAGTACAAAACACCCATAGGGATATTTATAAAATATCTCTGCCCCTATTGTGTGGAGTCTCTTTTGACTTGCTATTAACTCAGATCGGTGGTATAGTGGCACTATTGCCTCACAGCACCAAGAACCCTGGGTTTGATTCTGGCCTCGGGTGACTATGTGGAGTCTGCACATTCTCCCTGTGTTTATATGAGTTTCCTCCAGATGCTCCAGTTTCCTTCCATACTCTGAAGATTGTGGGTTAGATGGATTGGCCATGTGAAGTTGTCCCTTAGTGTCAGGGGGATTAGAGGGTAAACACATGGAGTTATAGAGATAGGACCTGCGTGGGATTGTTGTTGGTATAGACATGATAGGCTGAATGGCCTCCTCCTGTACTGTAGGGATTCTATAATTCTACGGTTTGTAAGCTGAGCTCAATAAGCCAAAAATAATTTTCGAGGAAGGATAAATTGGCCTTGGAGGGGGTGCAGACAAGGTTCACTAGGCTGATACCGGAAATGAGGGCCTTGGATTGAGAGACTGAACAGGCTAGGTTTGTACTCTTTGGAGTTTAGAAGGCTGAAAGGGGATCTTATAGAGACATATAAGATAATGAAGGGGATGGATAGGGTAGGGGTTGAGACACTCTTCCCGCTTAACAAAGATAGCAGGACTAGAGGGCACAGCCTCAAGATTGAGGGGTGGGGGGGGGGTGCAGTTCAAATCAGAGTTGAGGAGGAATTTTTCATGCAAAGGGTGGTGAATCTTTGGAATTCTCTGCCTGTTGAAGTGGTAGAGGCTTCCTCGCTGAATATGTTCAAGTCAAGAGTGGATAGGTTTTTGATTGATAAGGGAATTAAGGGTTACGGGGAGAAAGCAGGAAAGTGGTACTGAACCACTACAGATCAGTCATGATCTTATTGAATGGCGGGGCAGGCTCGAGGGGTTGGATGGCCCACTCCTGCTCCTATTTCTTATGTTCTTAATTTTCTTTCTAGGTTCAGGTTGAGATTTGAGAAATGGCATTCCTGGCTGCTATCAGATTTCCCGTGAAAGAGATGAGAAACAGCTGCATAATGAATTCAAAACAAAAAATAGGAGGACTATTTAGATCTGAAACATCAGTCGGAATTTTACCAACATGCCTGCCCTGGAATCGAGGTGGGCGAGACTCGCAGAACGGCATTCTCTGTTAGTCTCAGGCGGAATCATATGAGCCTCAGGCACACAAGGCAGTAAAATCCCATTAGTTAACTCCAATTCATGCCACAGATACAGCCAGGCTTGCTGTGTTTTTATTTGGAAATCGACTAACTTGATTATCAGAAAGGAGACAATATAAATCAGCATTAACATAAATCACACAAAAAAAAATTCATGCAAGTATCTGAAACATTAATTAAGAACATAAGAACGAGGAGCAGGAATAGAGCAGCTGGCTCCTCAAGCTAATCTTTTCTTTGGCGTGGGAAGAAGTCTCATAACACCAGATTAAATTCCAATAGGTTATTATCGCAAGCTTTCTGAGCGCTGCTCCTTCATCATAGAATCATAGAACCTTACAGTGTAGAAGGAGGCTCTTTAGCCCATTGAGTCTGTACTGACCACAATCCTATCCAGGTCCTACCCCCATATCCCTACACATTTTATCCACTAACCCACGCATCACAGGATACTAAGAGGCAATTATTAGCATGGCCAATCAACCTAAGCTGCACATTTTTGGACTGTGAGAGGAATCTGGAGGAAACTCACAGAGACGCGAGGAGAATGTGCACACTTTCACACAGACAGTGACCCAAACCAGGAATCGAACCCAAGTCCCCGGAGCTGTGAAGCAGCAGTGCTAACTACTGTGCTACCGTATCGCTCCAAACCTGGTGCTGTGAGACTTCTTACTGTGTCCACCGCCCCTCCCCCCCACCTCCCGCAAGTCCAACGCTGGCATCTCCGCATCATCACCTTTTCGTAGACTCAGCTCCACTTATCTACCCAAATAAAAGAATATCAAAAGAAACATCAGATATACCAGCATTAGTATGAGAGATGCTAATAAAATGGCAAAAATATTCATATGAATAATAATACTGGGATATTCCAGCCACAAGAAATGACAGAAAACTACAGCAAGCTACAACGAAAGCAGAAAATGCTGGAGAGATTCAAAGGGTCTGACAGCATCGGTGGAGAGAGAACAGAGCCAAGGTTTCGAGTCTGGATGACCCTTAGACGACTGGGCAGCTGCTGTGGACAGAGAGATGGGAGCATTTGGTTGTTCACTGAAGCAGGCAGAAGCAAGGGTCCAGATTTCGAACGGGCTACAAGTTCCCCCATTTAAGGGAGCAATGTTAAAATAAAAAATCGACAGAGAGAGAGAAATAAAACACCCGTTTGAGATGTGGCACTTACAGGCGAGATTCCTATGCTCTGGATTTCCACTGCTCTGGACTCTTGCGGGCACAAAGTGAGCTTCAAGAGGGTTTGGGAAACTTATGTGTCATGGGAGGCAAGTTGCCCAACAACCACCCTGATGATTCACAGCACTTTATTCCGCCGGAGTTTACTGGTAAACTTGCGGACATAGGTAAAGTTGCAAGACAACAAGACCGCAGATTTCTATTCGCAACCGCCTTGTTTGACTGCCTTTTGTAGAAGAGATGTGTTTCCACGAATCATGTGGGTGGTGTCGCTGTAACACAGGGGCGTATAGATTGCAAATGTTTAAGGTGCTTACGCCAGCTTGCTCGCAGATCTGCAGGGATATGCGTTCATGCAATGATTGTGCCAAAGGAGTCATAAAAGCATCTCAAATGATTTCACACCCAGGGAAGGTCAGGAGTATGTAGGTCTTAGAAAGTGCTTTAAAGAAGGAAAGAGAGACTGAGACATTTCATGAGGGAAATTCCACAATGTGAAGCCTCAGATGCTGAGGAGCTCAACGTGCGGTGAAAACAATCAAGAGTGCGCAGGAGCTTCACAGATATCTTGGAGGGTTGCAGAAGTTTAAATAAGTTATTAGTATCTCAAGTAGGCTTGTATTAATGCTTCAATGAAGTTATTGTGAAAATCTCCCAGTTGCCACACTCCGGCCACCTGTTCTGGTAAACTGAGGGAGAAATTAGCATAGCCAATGCAGCTAACCAGGAGGAGGTTAAGAATGGGCTTACATGAATCTACTGCTTTTTATAGGCATCCCAGAACGTTTAGACCCTGTCCACCACCGAATCCATCATGCAAGCCAGCCCCCCATCCATTGACCCTGTCTACACGTCCCGCTGCCTCAGCAAAGTAGCCAACATACTCAAGAATCCTAAGCATCCTAGACATAGTCTCTTCCTTCTCTTGGAAAAAAAGATACAAAAGTTTGAGGCACCCACCAACCTACACTTCTTCCCTCCTGCCATTACACATTTGGAGGGATGTACTTTATACTGGGACTGCACCGCGGCACAGTATTAACACTGTTGCCTCATAATGCCAAGAACCTGAGATTGATTCCCAGCTTGGGTCACTGTCTGCGTGGAATCTGCACATTCTCCCCATATCTGCATGGGTTTCCTCCGACAGTTTGAAAGACACTGATTTGAACAGATGCCAGAGTGTGCCGCATAGGGGATTCTCACATTAACTGTATTGCGGAGTTAATATAAGCCTCCTTGTGACTAATAAATAAACTTCACATTTTATTAAGTTGATTTTCCTCTACACCTTAGCTATGAGTGTAACTTTCCGCGCTTTCTCCTTTCCTTCTCCCTTATATACTCTATGAACGGTAAACTTTGTCTGTGCAGTGCACAAGAAACAATACTTTTCAGCCACATCCCAATACATGTGACAACAATAAATCAAATCAGGTCACCCGTCCAGCACTTTCAACAATATTCTCTGTCTTCGCACTCGCCGACGTTTACATTTACCATTTACAAGATGCACTGAAGCAGCTCACCAAGGCTCCTTTGACTACCCTCATGACCTGGGCCATTCAGAAAGGCAAGAGCTGCAGACAAATGGGAACATGGCCACTTGAAAGTTCTCCTCCAAGTCACTCACTTTCCTGACTTGGAAATATATTGCCGTCCCTTCAGTGTCACTGGATCTAAATCCTGGAACTCCCTCTAACAGCACTGGACTGCAGCGGGTTGAGAAGGCAGCTCGCCATCACCTTCTCAGGGAAAACTTGGGATGGATGGACAACAAATGCTGGTCCAGTCAGTGATGCTTAATTCTTGTGAAAGGATAGAAAAAAATGATGGAGTGATTTTTGAAGAGCAGTCTTTGTATTACAGGGAATAAAGAATCAACTTGTGCAGAGAAAGCTCTCATAAACAGTAATGTAATAATGAGCAGATAATCATAGCCTGGACCCCTGTTCCCCTAGTGTTATAGAATATTTTACATTTGTGAAGATTGATTAAGACTCAATTTAATAATAAGTTTAAAGTTTATTTATTGGTCACAAGTAAGCTTACATTAATACTAATGAAGTTACAGCAAAAATCCCCCAAGTCACACATGCCGGCGCCTGTTACATAACACTGAGAGAGAATTTAGTATAACCAGTGCACCTAACCAGTGCATCTTTGGAGTGTGGAAGGAAACCAGAGCACCCGGAGGAAATCCACGCAGACACAGGATAATGTACAAACTTCACTCAGAGCAAAGCCAGGAATTGAACTCAGGTCCTTGGTGCTCTGAGGGAGCAGTGCTAACCACTGTGCCACTGTGCCGCCCCTGTAGTCACTTTAGGCAGCCCCTCAGAATTAAGGATGAGTTGCTTCAGTTCGAGTTTGATGTGTTCTAACATGGCTGATGATAATTTACAATGATGACAATATATAATGATGATGGTATATAATGATACTATGAGTTATGCAAATCCTGGGGTGGGAGTGTGCAAGTCATACTTGAAAGGTTGGGTAGATGACTTGTTAGGAGGTTCGTACCCTCCCTCTGATGCCTCGATTTTCCCTCTGTACATTCCCAATGAGTGTCCTCAATGTGGCTTGATACTTCTTGAAATGCATTGCCTTGTACTGCATCACTCCGGTTAAAGTGAAATTCATGAGTTGCTTTACTCCAGTGATTTTCTTACCACATTTTGAACATCAACTCAATTGATTTTGTTCACTTTTGTTGGTAGGGTTGGGAAAACCTTTGTTGGTTTTGCTAATAGCAAAAAATAAAGAAAATAACTTATTCATTAGTCACAAGTAACTGCATGGTAGATTGTTGCATAAGGTTAAATCTCACGGGGTCCAGGGTGAGGTATCGAAATGGATACAAAATTGGCTTCTTGACAGAAGCCAGAGGATGGTTGAAGAGGATTGTTTTCCAAACTGGAGACTTGTGATCTGTGGTGTGCCTCAGGGGTCAGTGTTGGGTCCACTGTTATTTGTTATTTATATTAATGATTTGGATGAGAATACAAGAGGCATGATTAGTCAGTTTGCAGATGATGCCAAGATTGGTGGCATATTAGACAGTGAAGTTATTCTCATTTGCAACAGGATCTTGATCAATTGAGCCAGTGGGCTGACAAATGGCAGATGGAATTGAATTTAGATAAATGTGAAGTGATGCATTTTGGTAGATTGAACCAGAGTAGGACTTACTCAGTTAATGGTAGGACATTGGGGAGACTAACAGAACAAAGAGATCTAGAGATACACGTTCATAGCTCCTTGAAAGTGGAGTCATAAATGGCCAAAATGGTGAAGAAAGCATTCAGTATGCTTGGTTTCATTGGTCAGAACATTGAATATGGGAGTTGGAACGTCATGTTGAAGCTGTAAAAGACATTGGTAAGGCTAGACTTGGAGTACGGTGTACAATTCTAGTCACCTTATTATAGAAAGGATATTATTAAATTAGAAAGAGTGCAGAAAAGATTTACTGGGATGCTACTGGGACTTGATGGTTTGAGTTATAAGGAGAAGCTGGGACTTCTTTTCTGTAGTGGCGTAAGCTTAGGGTGATCTATAGAGGTTAATAAAATAGTAGATCAGCTAGATAGTCAATACCTTTTCTCAAAGGTAGGGGAGTCTAAAATTAGAGGGCATAGGTTTAAGATGAGAGGGGAGAGATACAAAAGGCTCCAGAGGGGCAATTTTTTTATACAGAGGGTGGTGAGTGTCTGGAACAAGCTGCCAGAGGTGGTAATAGAGGCAGGTACAATTTTGCCTTTTCAAAAGCGTTTAGACAGTTACATGAGTAAGATGTGTATAGACAGATATGAGTCAAATGCAGGCAAATTGGACTAGCTTAGGGGTTAAAAAGAGGGTGTGGCAAGGGTAAGTTGAGCCAAAGGGTTGGTTTCCATTCTGTAAGCCTCAGTGACTCTACTGAAACTCCCTTCAAACAGCATTGTGGTGTACCTATGCCATCCAGATTGCAGGGGAGCAAGGTCACTCACCATCATCACCTCAAGGGCAATAAACAAATGCTGACTTGGCCAACAATGCCCACTGCCCACGAAATACTTTTTAAAAAATCGTTATGAAGGGAAGTATATGTTGCAATCAATTATTAGGAAATAAACTGTTCAGTTTGAGACATTCTTATCAGAAAATAATCTTTAACTCATATTGATGTAAAATATTGTGTAGTTGTTGAGCTTGGCTCTAAGCCATCCCTGAATCAATGTGAATTTGCCTTAAATGCACCAAGTTTAAGATCACCTGGTCTCCAATTATAACATGTCATGGACTAAGGAAGTCATTGTGACTGAATCAAATCAACATTTTGTTGAACGTGTTTGGCTGAGAAGGAAGTTCTTGGAATGTCTATTCTCCTGTCTTCATGATCTTCCCAAAACACGGCAGCGCAGAGTCACTGAGCAGAGACTTATACCCAAGTTTCGCACACATGAAGAAGGATCTTGCGTTCATGTTACACTATGTGTAACCACCACTACTTGCCTGGGCTTGCAAAATCTCACTAACTGTCCTGGCTGAAGGCAATACGCATCTCTTTAACCTGTGCTTAACTCTATCTCTACTCACATTGTCTGTACCTTTAAGACTTAATTACCTGTAGAGACTTGCAATCCAATCATTATTTTGTAAATTGAGTTTGTGGCTTTATATGCCCTGTTTGCTCCGAAAGCTACTGGCTTATGCTATCAAATAAACCTGTTGGACTTTAACCTGGTGTTGTGAGACTTCTTACTGCATCCTCCTGTCTGTCAGGTTTGTTTGCAAGATGAATGAGGATGAGTTACAACATTTCCCAGTGAAGTATTTTAGGGGAGGCAATGGCCCAGTGGTATTATCGCTAAGCATTTAACCCAGAAACTCCCCTCTGGGGACCCGGGTTCAAATCCCATCATGGCAGATGGTGGAATTTGAATTGAATAAAAAAAATACCCAGAATTAAGAATCTACTGATGACCATGAAACCATTGTCGATTGTTGGAATCTGGTTCATTAATGTCCCTTAGGAAAGGGAATCTGCTATCCCTATCTGGCCTGGACTAAATATAACTCCACGTACACAGCAATATGGTTAACTCTTGAGAGTTAACCATATTGCTGAAATGGCCAAGCAAGCCACCCAATTGTATGAATCAGCGGCAACCAGAGATGGGCAATAAATGCTGGCCAGCAACGCCCATGTCTCACAAACATGCATGGCAAGACAAAGCATTAAGTATAGTCAAAAAAAGACAGTTAATTGAGGGCAATGAATGGTTTACATAATGAATTGATCCAGGGTAACTTAGGGAGTGACATGGGGAGCAAGGATGTAATAACAGGACTTTTCTTAAGGTGAGAGGGGAGAGATACAAAAGCATCCAGAGGGGCAATTTTTTTCACACAGAGTGGTGAGTATCTGGAACAAGCTTTCAGAGATAGTAGTGGAGGCAGGTACAATTTTGTATTTTAAAAACCATTTAGATAGTTACATGGGTATGATGGGTATAGGGAAGTATGGGCCAAATGCGGGTAACTGGGACTAGCTTAGGAGTTTTAAAAAGAAAAAGACGGCATGCATAAGTTGGGGGCGAAGGGCCTGTTTCCATCCTGTAAACCTCTATGACTGGAGTTAAAGTGGGGATTTGCAGGGCTGTATAGAGATTAACACTCATAAGAAACCTTAGCTATGCAGTCATAGAATTGTCAAATTCCTACAGTGCAGAAGAGGCTATCACACGGAGTGAGTCTGCACCAACTCTCTGGTGGAGTATTTTACCCAGGCCACCTGCCCTGCCTTTTCTCTGTGACTCTACACATTTATTATACAGAATTCATCTAACTTACAAAGCTTTGGACACCAAGGGACAATTTAGCTTGACCAATCCACCTAAACTGCCAATCTTTGGAATACCGGCAGAAACCGGAGCACCTAGAGGAAACCCACACAGGCACAGTGAGAAGATTCAAATTCCACAAATTCTTGATGCGATCATTATTATTCCTGCACAGCTGCCAAAGATTTAAAGTTTATTTGTTAGCGTCACAAGTAGGCTGACATTAACACTGCAAAGAGGTTACTGTGAAAATTCCCTTGTCAGTACATTCCGGTGCCTGTTCGGAGACACTGAGGGCAAATTTGGTATGGCCAATGCATCTAACCAGCACTTCTTTTGAACTGTGAAAGGAAACTGGACAATCCGGAAGAAACCCATGCAGAGACCAAGTGACTGCGCAGACTCTGCACAGACAGTGAATCGAGCCAGGAATTGAACCTGGATCCCTGGCACTGTGAGGCAGCAGTGCTGACCAGTGTGCCATCATGCCTTAAGATTCTGCAGTGAAATAATCTGAAGTGGGTTGCCTTAATTCAAAGGGGAACATATGCAAGTTGTAACATTGCAAGTAAGTGAGGCAAAGGTAGGGTAGGTTCACATTTTTAAATGTTGGAGCTACAAAATGAAAGCAAATATTTTGATCAGTTCTGGGAAAAGAGAACTTCTGAGAGACTATATGAAACAATAGATAGAGAATCTGGTGAACCAGTGCAATGATAATAATCTCTCTCTCGGTGTCAACAAAATGAAAGAGATAGTCATCGACTGCAGGAAGCATAGTGGACAACATGTTCCAAATGTATCAGTAGGGCAAAGTGGAAACAGTTAAAAGCTTCAAGTTTCTAGGTGTCCAGATCACCAACAACCTGCTCTGAACAGGCCATCAATGCCTGTACTTTTTCAGGAGACTAAGGAAATTTGGCATGTCTGCTACAACTCTCACCAACTTTTACAAATGCATCACAGAAAGCATTCTTTCTGGTTGCATTGCAGATTGGTATGGCTCCTGCTCTGACCAAGATCGCAAAAAACTACAAAGGGCCACGAATGAAGCCCAACCCATCATGCAAACCAACTTCCCATCCATTGACACAGTCTACACTTTCTGCTTCCTCAAAAAAGTAGCCAGCATAATCAAGGACCCTACGCACTGCCAACATACTTCCATCTTCTTCCATCAGAAAAAAATACAACAGCCTGGGGACACGTACCAAAAGGGTCAAAAACAGCTTCTTCCCTACTACCATCAGACTTTTGAATGGATCTACTGTGCATTAAGTTGATCTCTCTCTATACCCTAGCTATGGTTATAATACCACATTTTGCGCTCTCTCCTTTCCTTGTCTATGCACAGTATGCTTCGTATGTATAGCGCGCAAGAAACAATGCTTTTCACTGTATACTAATAAAATAATAAATCAAATGGGGGAGGCACGGTGACACAGTGGTTAGCACTGCAACCTCATAGTGCCAGGAACTCGGGTTCAATTTCTGGCTTGGATCACCATCTGTGGGGAGTTTGCACGTCTCCCCGTGTCTGCGTGGGTTTCCTCCGGATGCTCCAGTTTCCTCCCACGTTCTGTGCTGGGAGGAAACTGGATGTGCTGGTCAGGTGCATTGACCCGAACAGACACCAGACTGTGATGACTAGGAGAATTTCACAGTAACTTCATTGCAGTGTTAATGTAAGCTATACCTGTGACTAATAAATATACTTTACAAATCAAAGCATAAAAGTCATTGAAGCCTGTGTGAGAGGTAACTACTTTGATCTCCTAGAAGACAGCAAGGTAACTGGCCATGTCTCCCACAAGTCAGTGTACAATCTGGTCAGATCTTCAGGCAGATAACGCGGTGGTTAGCAAAGAAGACAGAGTGTGGACGAGGCCAGACCTGAATAATCCATTTGCTGTTATCTTCAGAGAACATCCCAAGAGCAATTGGGCATTGTGTTATAAAGTTATCGGAATTCTATGGATTTAGAACATAGAACATAGAACATTACAGCGCAGAACAGGACCTTCGGCCCTCGATGTTGCACTGACCAATTAGGAAAAAGCAATGACCCTCCAACCTAAACCATTCCATTTTCGTCCATAAACTTATCTACTAACCTCTTAAACGCCCCCAAATTTGGCGCATCTACAACTGCCGCAGGCAGGGCATTCCATACCCTAACCACCCTCTGGGTAAAGTACCTACCTCTGACATCCGTCCTATAACTACCACCCCTTAATTTAAAGCTATGTCCCCTCATGCTAGCTTTCTCCATCCTAGGAAAAAGGCTATCACTGTCCACCCTATCTAAACCTCTAATCATCTTATATGTTTCAATAAGGTCTCCTCTTAGCTGTCTTCTTTCTAACGAAAACAACCTCAAATCCCTCAGCCTTTCTTCATAAGACCTGCCTTCCATACCAGGCAACATCCTGGTAAACCTCCTCTGTACCCTCTCCAATGCCTCTACATCTTGCTTATAATGCGGGGACAAGAAATGCACATAATACTCCAAGTGCGGCCACACTAGAGTTTTGTACAGTTGCAACATGACGTTGCGGCTCCGAAATTCAATTCCCCTACCAATAAAAGCTAAGACTCCATGTGCTTCTTAACAACCTTATCGACTTGATTGCCAACTTTCAGGGATTTATGCACATATACACCAAGATCCCTCTGTTCATCAACGCTATTAAGAGTCCTACCATTAGCCCTATACTCTACACATTTGTTATTCCTGCCAAAGTGAATTACCTCACACTTTTCCACATTAAACTCCATTTGCCACCTCTCGGCCCAGCTCTGCAACTTGTCCAAGTTTCTCTGCAAACTGTAACACCCCTCTTCACTATCTACCACTCCTCCGACTTTGGTATCATCCGCAAACTTACTAATCCATCCTTCAATACCCTCATCCAGATCATTTATAAAAATTACAAACAGCAGGGGCCCCAAAACAGATCTCTGAGGTACACCACTTGTAACCGAACTCCACGATGAATATCTCCCATCAACCACCACCCTCTGTCTTCTATCTGCTAGCCAATTCCTAATCCAATTAGCTAAATCACCCTCTATCCCATACATCTGCATTTTCTGCAGAAGCCTTCCATGGGCCACCTTATCGAACGCCTTACTAAAGTCCATATATACCACATCAACTGCCTTATCCCCATCCACCTCTTTGGTCACTTTTTCAAAAAACTCAATAAGGTTAGTAAGGCATGATCTACCCTTCACAAAACCATGCTGACTATCCCCAATCAATTCATTTATCTCTAAATAACTATAAATCCTATCCCTAATAATTCTCTCCAATACTTTGCCCACAACAGAAGTAAGACTCACCGGCCTATAATTCCCCGGAAAGTCTCTATTCCCCTTCTTGAACAATGGGACCACATTCGGTATCCTCCAGTCTTCCAGCACTAAACCCGTAACCAATGAAGACCTGAAGATCAGAGCCAGAGGCTCTGCAATCACCACTCTCGCCTCCCAGAGAGTCCTAGGGTAAATCCTGTCTGGCCCAGGGGACTTATCCAACTTCAAACTCTCAAGAATATCTAGCACATCCTCCTTATCTACTTCAATACTTTCCAGTTTGCAACCTTGTATCCCGGTGTTCTCCACAACTACATTTACATCTCCCTGCGTGAATACCGAAGAGAAATATTTGTTCAGTGCCCCTCCAATCTCTTCAGGCTCCACGCACAACTTCCCACTGCTGTCTCTGACTGGCCCTAATCTTGCCCTAACCAATCGTCTATTCTTAACATACCTAAAGAAAGCTTTCGGGTTCTCCTTGATCCTATCAGCCAAAGTCTTCTCGTGTCCCCTTTTAGCTCTCCTCAACTCACTCTTTAGCTACCTCCTGGCTAATCTATAGCTACCCAGTGCACAATCTAGATTTAACAATCTATAAGAATTGTTACCATCAGAAGAGGGAAGGTTAGCTCTGAGTATAGTTTAAGCTAAGATCTTTTTGGAAATGTTTTATTAATTGCATAAAGCTATTCTTGTGTTTTAGTGTAATATTTTAATTTTTTTAATTTTAATTAACATTTACTACATTTTAAAATCATCAATTTGTCAGAGACATCATTTTTTGATTTCAGAAAACATCCTCATATTGTATAAATTGCATGAATCATTTTGGCAGCTGGTTCAAATTTTCTTCGTGGAATTGGGCATCTCAGCATTTACCGGCAGCCAAAACTAATGGAAGGAGTTAAGATACACATCACCAGTGACCTTAATAAATTGCACAACAATTTGAGGCCTCCCTTCTGTTCCTGCAGTCTGAAGCACTATTTTAAAATACACCATTTCGATCACTGACCATCTTTATGACCTCTTCTTCAAATATGAATGCAATTCAGTTTGGCAAACTGTAACAAGTAGAGTGTTACAGGAATCTGTGCTGAAGCCTCAGTTATTTATGACCTATCTGAATGACTTGAATGAAAAATTTGTCTGCACTGTTGCCAACTTTGCAGATGATACGAAGATAAGGAAATAATTGAAGAGGGTTTTTTTTCATTCTTTCACATGCGTGTCATTGGCTGGCCAGCATTTTCAATGCCAACATTAAATGCCCTTGGGAAGATGGTGATGAGCACCTTCTTTAATCGCTATACTCCATGTAGTGTCTGAGAGAGAGGATTTTGACCCAAAATGAAGGAATGGCAATATAGTTCCAAATCATGATTGTGTGTGACTTAGAGGAGAAATTGCAAGTGGTGGTGTTCCCACTCATGTTTTGTCTTTGTCCTTCCAGGTGGCAGAGGTCACATATCTGGAAGACGCGGTAGAAGAATCCTGGGTGAGTTCCTGCAGTATATCTTGTAAAGTACATTGCTGCCACATGCATTGCTGGTGCAATAAGTGGATGTTAGAGGTAGTGAATGGGCTGCCAACTATGTGGGCCGCTTTGGCCTGGATGGTGTTGAGCTTCTTGAGTGTTGGTTTAGTTTCACTCAGCCAAGGAATTGGAGAATAGCCCATTGCACTCCTGACTGTACCTTGTCGATGGTGGGCAGAGTTTGGGGAGTCAAGAAGTGAGTTGCTTGGAGGCAGCACGATAACACAGCTGCTTCACAGCTCCAGGGAGCTAGGTTGGATTCCCAGCTTGGGTCATTGTCTGTGTGGCGTTTGCACATTTTCCTCGTGTCTGCGTGGGTTTCCTCCCACAGTCCAAGGATGTGCGAGTTAGGTTGATTGGCCATGCTAAAATTGCCACTTAGTGATGTCAGATGTATAGGTTAGAGGGATTAGCAGATAAATGTGTAAGAATATAGGGATATAGCTTGGGTGGGCTGGTGATTGGTGCAGACTCAATGGACTGAAGGGCCTTTTTGCACTGTAGGGTTCTATGATTGCTCACCCGCAGGATTCCTTACCATCTGATGCACCCTGGTGACTACAGTATTTGTATATCTGTTTCAGTTCAATTTTAGGTCAATGGTAACCCCTAGATGTTAATAGTGGGGTTCAGTGATATCATGCCATTGAATTTTATGAGCAGTTGGTTGGATTTTCCCATGTTGGAACACATCAAGAGTCTGTAAAATGGTTTAGTATTTGGCAGATGGAGTGAAATGTCAGAAAATGTGAACATGCTCACTTTGGCAGGAAGAATGGAAAAGCAGAATATTATTTACAGGGAGCGAGACTGCAGAATGCAGTATAAAGGATTCAAGTGTCCTTTTACAGGAATTTCAAAAGTTTAGCATGCCAGTACAGCAAGTAATCTGGAAGGCATATAAAATGTTGGCTTTTATTGCAATAAGTGCTGAAGTGGGGCATAATGGTTAGCACTGCTGTCTCACAGCACCAGGAATCTGTGTTTAATTCCAGTCTCGGGTGATTGTATGTGTGGAGTTTGTATCCACGTCTGCGTGGATTTCTTTTGGGTGCTTCAACTTCCTCCTACAGTCCAAGGCTGTGCAGGTTATGTGGATTGGCCATTCTAAATTGCCTTTTAGTGCCCAAAGATGTGTAGGTTAGAAAATTAGCCATGGCAAATTTGTGATTATGGAGATAGAATAGGGGAGATATTCTGTAAAATACATTGCCAGCGAGTCGGTGCAGACTTGGTGGGCCAAATGACCTCCTTCTGCAGTGCAGGGATTCTATGATTCTTGGTACAACTGTAAAGATAATTTTTGAGACCTGTTCCGTACAATTTGGTCTCCTTATTTAATGAGGGATATACTTTCTTTCAGTTCAGAGAAGGTTCATTTGTCTTATTCTAAGGGTTTCAGTTTCAGTATATTCTAAGGGAATTATAAAGAAGGGTTGAGTAAATTGGGGCTCCAAGGAGGGATCCTTATGAGATGGATTCTGAGAGGATGTTTTCCCTCATGGGGAATCTAGAACGAGGGAGCATAGTTTGCAAATAAGTGGTTTATATTTAAGAGAGAAGAGAAATTTCTTTTCCCAGAGAGTCGTTAGAATTACCTTCCACAGAGTGCTGTGGAGGCTGGGTCTTTGGACTTATTTTAAAGTCTACTTTACTTATTAGTCACAAGTAAGGCTTACGTTAACACTGCAATGACATTATTGTGAACCAAAAGAGAAAATGCTGGAAAATCTCAGCAGGTCTCAGCAGCATCTGTAAGGGGAGAAAAGAGCGCTGACATTTCAAATCGAGATGACTCTTTCTCAAAACTGAAAGGCGTACGGAGTGGGAGATATTTAAGCTGCAGGATAAAGGAATGAAAGATGAGTCATAGCCGCAGAAATCAGGGGAAAGGCTGCTAATGGCAGTCCACAGAGAGAATAAAGGGTGTGAATAGCCAAACAGCAAGAAGAAAATTGATGGGACATCAATGGGGGGGGAAGAGAAGAAAATTAATGGGACAGAGGTAAGATTTAGAAAGGGAGAAGCAAAGAAGGAGAAAAGGTAAGGGAAGGGGAATAAAGTAGGGGGGAAGAGTGGGGGGAGGGGAAGAAAAATGAAGAAAGACAATAAAGAAATAAAAGGTAAAAAATAGTAAAAAGTTAAATAAAATGGAACGGAAACAAAGGAGTGAAGGTGGGGTCAAGCAAATCATCTGAAGTTGTTGAATTCGACGTTGAGACTGGAAGCTTGTAAAGTGCCTGGTCAGAAGATGAGATGCTGTTCCCCCAGTTTGCGTTGAGCTTCACTGGAATATTGCAGCAGACCAAGGGTAGACATGTGGACATGGGAGCAGGATCATGTGTTAAAATGGCAAACAACAGGAAGGTCAGGGTCCTGACTGCACACAGATCGAAGGTGCTCAGTAAAGCGATCACCCAGTTTACGCTTTGTCTCTCTAATATAGAGGAGACCACACTGGGAGCAGCGAATGCAATACACCCACATTGAAAGAGGTGCAAATGAAATGCAGCTTAACCTGGAATGGATATTTTGGACCTTGAATGGTAAGCAAAGAAGAGATAAAGGGACAGGTGTTACATCAGAAAATTACATGGGAACGTGCCATGAATGATGGGAGAAGCGTTGAGGAAGATGGAGGAGTGGACTAGGTTATCCCAGAGGAAAAGATTTCTGTGGAATGCTGACAGAGAGAGTGAAGGGAAGATGTGTTTGGTGGTGGCATCACACTGGAGTTGGTGAAAATGGCAGAGGATTATACTTTGCATGCAGAGGCTGGTGGGGTGAAATGTGAGAACAAGGGGCCGTTCTATCCTTGTCCTGGAAGGGAGGGGAAGGGTTGAGAGTCATGGCATGGGAGATAGATTGCACGCTGTTGAGGGCCTTGTGAACAGCTATAGATGGGAATCCATGGTTGAGGGAAAAGGAACACATATTAGAAGCACCTTAACGCCATCGGAACAAATGCGATGGAGGTGAAGAAGCTGGGAGAAAGGGACGGAGTCCTCACAGGACATAGGATGTGAAGAGCTGGAGTCCAGATACCTGTGGGAGTCAGTGGAAATTGTAGTGAAAATTGGTAAATAGTCTATGGCTGGAAATAGGGACAGAAAGGTGAAGGAATGAAAAGGAAGTATCTAAGATGGACCAGGCGAATGTGAAGGAGGGTTGAAAACTGGAAGTGAATTGATGAATTTTTCAAGCTCTGGATGAGAGCATGAAGCGGCACCAAAATAGTCATCTATGTACTGGTAAAGGAGTTGTGTGAGGGGATCTGGGTAGACCTGGAACAAGGAATGCTTCACACAATCCAAAAAAAAGAGAAGTGTAATTAGAACCCATGTGGGTACCCATTGCTACTCCCTTGATTTGGAGAAAGGGGGATGAGTTAAAGGAGAAGTTGTTGAGGGATAGAATAAGCTCAGCCAGGCAAAGGAGAGTGGTGTTGGATGGGAATTGTTAAGGCCTCTTTTCAAGAAAGAAGCAAAGAACTCTCAGGCTGTCCTGGTGTGGGATGGAAGTGTAGAGAGATTGCACATCCATGGTGAATGGAAGGTGGTTAGGGCCTGTGAACTGGAAGCTCTCAACACGACGTAGGGCATCAGAGGAATCCTGGATATAGGTGGGGAGGGAATGGACCAACGAACTGAGGATGGAGTCAAGATAAGAGGAAATAAGTTCAGTGGGGAGGTGCATGCTGACACAATGGGTCTACCAGGATGGTTCTTTTTTATGGATTTTCAAAAGAAGCAGGCTGTCTGGAGTTGGGAGACTATGAGGTTTGAAGCTGTGGAAGGAAGGCATCCGGAGGAAATGAGGTCAGTGATGGTGTTAGAGATAATGGCTTGATGTTCAATGGTGTGGTCATGATCCAAGAGGAGGTAGGAGGAAGTATCTGAGAGTTGGTGCTCAGCTTCTGCGAGGTAGAGGCCAGACAACAACAGCACCTTCTTTGTTGGTAAGTTTGATGAGAATTTCAGGGTTGGACCTGAGGAAGCAAAGGGTTAGAATGGGTGAGGGGGACAAAAAAAATGAAGATGACCAATGTCCCGTCGAAGTTAATGTGAAATTGGCTTAGTCACTCCAGTCTGGCACTTGTTAGGGTCAATGCACGTCTTTCAGAATGTGGAGAAAACTGGAGCACCTGGAGGAAACCCACGCAGATACAGGTAGAATGTGCAAACTCCACACAGACAGTTACCCAAGCCGGGAATCGAACCCAGGTCCTTGGCGCTGTCAAGAAGCAGTGCTAACCATTGTGCCACCCCCGCGACTGTGCTACTGTACTTCCCTAACAGGAAGAGAACACTCTTCCCTGGTGATTGTCGAGCGGTGTTCATTCGTCTGTTGTAAATTGAGTTTATGTCTTTGCATGCCCTGTTTGTGAACAGAACTCCCACTCACTTGATGAAGGAGAAGCGCTCCGAAAGCTAGTGGTTTTTGCTGCCAAATAAACCTGTTGGACTTTAACCTGGTATTGTGAGACTTCTCACTGTGTTTGTCCCAGTTCAATACCGGCATCTCCACATCATGCTCAAGGCATAGCAACAACCATTGTCCAATCAACTCTGCTGCCTGTTCTATACATCCTGTACCTTGCTGATCTCACAGTCCTTAACCTGGGGAATACAGAGTTAGCTCTTACAATCATCAGGCTTTGCTGGAATCTTCACTTTACTGGTGTCCTTATGAATACCTATCAGTTCGCACCCCATTGTGTATAGGAGATGCCATATTTGTCTAATTAGCAATATTGCTCATGTTTAGATAAAAGCAAATTACTACGAAAACTGGAATCTGAAACTAAAAGAAAAAATTGCTGGAAGACCTCAGCAGGTCTGGCAGCATCCATGAGGAGAGAAGAGCACTGATGCTTCCAGTCCAGGTGACCCTTTGTCAAAACTAAAAGGCATAGAAAGTAGAAGATGTTTATCCTGCGGGGTAAAGGAATGGAAAATAAATCATAGCCACAGAAAAGATTGTTAATGGCTGCCCATAGAGAGATTAAAGGATGTGAATGGCCAAACGGCAGAGAAGCCAAAATGAAGGTGTTGTGGGGGAGGTGGGGAGGGGGGAGGAAAATGGATGGGACTGAGGTAAGGTTTAGAAAAGGAGAAGCAAAGGGAGAGAAAAGGTAAAGGAAGGGAGTAAAGTAGACATAAAAAGTGGGGTGGGGTGGGGGCGGTTAAGAAAAATGAAGAAAGACAATAAAAGTAGAAAACAGTAAAAAGTTAAATAAAATAGAATGAAAACAAAGGGGTCGAGGTGGGGGTGGACAAATCATCTAACGTTGTTGAATTCAATGTTGAGACTGGAAGACCGTAAAGTGCCTAGCTGGAAGATGAGAAGCTGTTCCTCCAGTTTAGAGTCATAGAGGTTTACAGCACAAAAAATAGGTCCTTTTGCCCAAATTGTCCATGCTGCCTTTTTTTAAAACCCCTAAGCTAATCCCAATTGCCCGCAATTGGCCCACATCGCTCTGTACCCGTTGTAACCATGAAACTATCTAAATGATTTTTAAAAGACAAAATTGTACCTGCCTCTAGTACTACCTTTGACAGCTTGTTCCAGACATTCACTACCCTCTGTATGAAAAATTGCCCCTCTGGACACTTTTATATGTCTCCCCTCTCACCTTAAATCTATGCCCTCTAGTTTTAGACTCCCCTACCTTTGGGAAATGATATTGACTATCGAGCTGATCTATACCCCTCATTATTTTGAAGAACTCCATAAGATCACCCTTCAACTTCCTTCCAGAAAAAAAAGCCCCAGTCTATCCAGCCTCTCCTTGTAACTCAATCCATCAAGTCCTGGTAGCACCCTAGTAAATCTTTTCTGTACTCCCTCTAGTTTAATAATATTCTTTCTGTAATAGTGTGACCAGAATTGCACACAATATGCCAAGTGTGGCCTTACCAACATCTTGTACAACTTCAACAAGACGTCCCAACTGTTGTATTCAGTGTACAGATAGAAGAAATCAAGCATGCCAAATGCCTTCTTCATCACTCTGTTCACGTGTGACTTCACTTTCAAGGAACTATGAAAATGTACCCCTAGATCCTTTCGTTCTGTAACTCCCCCCAGTGCCTTACTATTAACTGAATGAGTTCTGCCCTGGTTCAGTCTACCAAAATGCATCACCTCACATTTATCTTAACGAAATTCCATCTGCCATTTGTCAGCCCACTGGTCCAATTGATCAAGATCCCATTGCAATTGTAGACAACCTTTTTCACTGTCCACTATGCCACCAATCTTGGTGTCATCTGCAAACTTACTAACCATGTATTAGGGGGAGTATTTGCTACAGCGGTTGGGGAGGATTTAAACTAATATGTCAGCTGGATGGGAACCTATATAAGGAGTCAGAGAAGGAGGGAGCAAGGACAAAAATGAGAGGTAGAAAAGGGAATAAGAAAAGTGATGGGCAGAGAAACCGAGAACAAAATTCAAATAGGGCAAAAGAGAAAAATATTGGGAACAAGGCGATGTTAAAAAGACAAATTTAAAGGCTCTGTGCCTCAATGTGCAAAGCATTTGCAATAAAGTGAATGAATTAATTGTGCAGATAGATATAAACAGATACAATATAATTGTGATTACGGGCATGTGGCTGCAGGGTGACCGGGGTGAGAACTGAATGTTCCAGGTTTTTCAATGTTTAGGAAAGTCAAGCATAAAGGAAAAGGCAGTGGAGTGGCACTGCTGGTTAAAGAGAAAATTAACACATTAGTGGGAAAGGATATTAGCTCTAATATCATGGAGTTGAGAAATACCAAGAGACAATAAAAGCATTAGTGGGTGTCATACAAAGACCCCTAAAACTGCAGTGATGCTGGTTGGAAATAACATTAAATACAAAATTAGTGATGCATGTGATAATGGAATATCGGTCATCATGGGTGATTTTAATCTGCACATAGACTGGGCAAATCAAATTAGACACAATGCCATAGAGGAGGAACTCCTGGAGTGTATACAGGATTGTTTTCTTGATCAATATGTGAGGAAACCAATTAGAGAACAGACCATCTTAGACTGGGTACTGTATAATGAGAGGTAATCATTGCCAATCTAGATGTATGAGACCCCTTGGGCATGAGTAACCATAACATGATGGAATTTTTTTATCAAGCTGGAGAATGAAGTAGTTGATTCAGAAAAGAGGGTGCTGAATCTTAATAAAGGAAGTTATGAGGATATGAGGTGTGAGTTGGCCTTGATAGATTGGGGAAACTTAGTTAAAGGGAAGACAGTGGACAGACAATGGCAAACATTCAAAGAACGCATGGGGGAACTGCAGCAACTGTTTACTTCTGTCTGGCACAAAAGCAAAATGGGTAAGAGAGCCAAGATGTGGAGATACCGGCATTGGACTGGAGTAAATACAGTAAGAAGTCTCACAACACCACGTTAAAGTCCAACAGGTTTATTTGACAGTAAAGTCACAAGCTTTCAGGGTTTCCCCTTTCGTCAAGTGAAAAGGGCAAAACACAAAAGCTTGTGACTTTACTATCAAATAAATTGGTTGGACTTTAACCTGGTGTTGTGAGACTTCTTATTAAAAAAGCTAATCCATGGCTTACAAAGGAAATTAGAGAGAGCATCCAATCCAAGGAAGAAGCAAACAATTGGCCAAGAAAAATAATGGGAGGATTGGGAGCAGTTTAGAATTCATCAAAAAGGACTAAGAGAAAAGTTCAGTGCCAAAGTAAGCTTGCAGGGAACACAAAGACTGACATTAAAAGTTTCTATAGATACATGAACGAAAATAAGTTGGTGAAGACAAATGTGGTACCCTACAGGCAGAAATGGGGGAATGTATCAGAGGGGACAAAGAAATGGGCAGACAACTGAATAAATAGTTTGGTTCTGTCTTCAGAAAGGAGGACACAAATCAAATGCCAGAAATGTTGGAGAATGCAAGATTTAGTGAGAAGAAAGAACTGAGGGAGTTCAATATGAGTAGAGAAAATGGTGCTAGGAAAGTTGATGGGATTGAAGGAGGCTAAACTCCAGGGCCTAATAATCTACATCATAGAGTACTTAAGTGGCTCTAGAAATAGTGGATGCATTAGTCGTCATCATCCAAGATTCCACAGACCCTGGAATAGTTCCTGCAGATTGGAGGGTAGCAAATGTGACTCCAATATTTAAAAAGGGAGTAGAGAAAAAAACAGAGAATTATAGGCCAGTAAGCTTAACATCCGTAGTGGGAAAATTCTCAAATCTACTATCAAGGACTTCAAAGCAGAGCATTTAGAAAACAGTGACAGGATCAGACAGAGTCAGCATAGATTTATGAAGGAGAATTCATTCTTGACAAATCTGTTGAAATTCTTTGAAGATGTATCTAGTAGAGTTGACAAAGGGAAACTAGTAACTTCGATATATTTGGACTTTCAGAAAGCATTTGATAAAGTCCTGCACAAGAGATTATCATGCAAGAGATTGAAGGAAATACATTGAGATGAATAGAAAATTGATTGGCAGAGAAGAAACAAAGAGTGGGACTTAATGGGTGCTTTTCAAATTGGCAGTGAGCTATCACAGGGATTCTAGCTATTCACAATATATATTAATGATTTGGATGAGGGAACAAAATATAACATCTCAAAATTTGCAGATGACACCAAGTTGGGTGGCAGAGTGAACTGTAGCGAAGATGCAGAAATCCTTCAGAATGATTTGGACAGGTTAGGTGAGTGGACTAATCAATGGCAGATATAGTATAATTTGGGTAAGTGTGAGGTTATTCACTTTGGTAACAAAAAAAAGAAGGCAAATTACTACCTGAATTGCTGTAAATTGGGAGATGGGAGTGTGCAGCAGTACCTGGATGTCCTTGTGCACCAGTCACTAAAAATAAGCAAGCAGGTGCAATGGGTGGTAAAGAAGGAAAATGTATATTGGCCTTTAGATGTTGCTTTCATTGTGAAAAGTTTCGAGCATAGGAGTAGGGATGTGTCGTTGCAATTATGCAGGGCTTTGGTGAAGCCATACCTAGAGTATTGTGTGCAATTTTGGCCTCCTTTTATGAGGAAGGATGTTCTTGCTCTTCAGGAAGTGCAGCAAAGGTTTACCAGGCTGATTCCGAGGATGGCGAAACTGATATATGAGGAGAAATTGAGTAGGTTAAGATTACTTTTGCTGGAGTTTAGATGAGTAGGGATCTCATAGAGACTTATAAAATTCTAATGTGTCTAGACAGGATAGATGCAGGGATGTTCTCAGTGGTGGGGGAGTTCAGAATCACGGGTAACAATCTGAGGATTCAGCTGTTCACAATAAGATTGCTCCTCCTGTCTGCATGGGTTTCCTCCCACATTACTGTGGAGGAAAACTGGGGAAAGCAAAGAATTGGAAAGCAAAGAGTGTTGGGTGTTCTTCCTGGTTGGTGATCAATGACTAGTGGTGTGCCTCAGGGATCAGTGTTGGGACCACAATTGTTTGTAATTTACATAGATAATTTGGAGTTGAGGACCAAGTGTAGTGTGTCAAAATTTGCAGATGACACTAAAAAGAGTGTGCAGAGGACAGTGAAAGTCTGCAAAGGAATATAGATAATCTAAATGAGTGAGCCATGGTCTGGCAGATGGAGTACAAAGTTGGTAACTGTGAGGCCATCCATTTTGGTAGGAATAACAGCAAATGGACTATTATTTAAATGGTAAAAATATTGCAACATGTTGCTGTGCAGAGCAACCTGGGTGCTCTTGTGCAAGAGTCACAAGGTGTTGGTTTGTAGGTACAGCATGTAATTAAGAAGACAAATGGAATTTTGTCCTTCATTGCCAGAGGGAAGGAATTTAAAAACAGCGAGGTTATGTTGCAGCTGTATAAGGTGCTGGTGAAGCCATATTTCGAGTACTGCGTACAGTTTTGGACTCCTTACTTGAGAAAGGATATACTGGCACTGGAGGGGCTGCAGAGGAGATTTATTAGATTGAGCCCGGAGTTGAGAGGATTGGCTTATGAGGAGAGACTGAGTGTGGGGCTATACACTTTTGGAATTCAGGAGAATGAGGGCAGATTTTACAGAAACATATAAAAGATTATGAAGGGAATAGATGAGATAGAAGCAGGAAACTTGTTTCCAGTAGTGGGTGGAAGTAGGGGTCATGGTTTCAAAATAAGGGGAAGCAGATTGAGGATTCAGTTGAGGAGGAACTTCTTCACATGAAGGGTTGTGGATCTGTGGAATTCCCTGTCCAGTGAAACAGTTGAGGCTACCTCACTGAATGTTTTTAAGGCAAGGATAGATAAAGTTTTGAACAGTAAAGGAATTAAGGGTTACAGTGAACTGGCGGGTAAGTGCTGAGTCCACAAACAGATCAGCCACGTTCTTACTGAATGGCAGAACAGGCTTGAGGAGCCAGATGGCCTATTCTTGCTCCTAGTTCTTATGTTCTTAAAGATGTTTGATCCGGGGTAGTCAGTATGATTTTGCCAGAGAGAGATCATGCCTAACAAATTTGCTTGAATGACTTGAGCATGTAAATAAGTATGTGGATGAGGTAGCACGGTTGGTGTATTTTACATGGATTTCAGCAAAGCCTTTGACAAATTCCCACATGAGAGACTTATTAAGAAGGCTAATGCACATGGGATACAGGGTGATCTGACAAGGCGGACTTATTATTAGCATAGCAGTTGGAGACAGAGGGTGGCGACAGATGGATACTTTAGTGATTAGAGGCCAGTGATCAGTAGCATACCATAGGGGTTGATGCTGGGTCCCCTATTGCTCATCATTTATATAAATCGCACAGATACCAATGACATAAAGATTGGCTGGGCGGTTAATAGTGAGATTACAGGAAGATATAGACGAGATAATCAAATGGGCGGATAATTGGCAGGTGGAATTTAACCCTGAAAAATGTGAGGTGATGTACTTTGGAAGAAGTAACTTGACAAGGAAGTAGACTATGAAATACCTGACACTGGGAAGTTCGGAAGAACAAAGGGACCTTGGTGTGTTTTTCAGTAGGTCTTTGAAAGTAGAAAGGCAGGTTGATGAGATAATGAAAAAAGCATGTGACACTCTCATCTTTATCAATCAGAGTAGAGACTACAAAGGCAGAGAGGTCATGAGAAAATTGTATAGAACTTTGTTGGGCCTGGAGTACTGTGTGCAGTTCTGATCACCAGATTATAGGAAGGACATGAACGCAATGGAGGGGATGGAGTGGAGATTTATCAGGATGCTGCCTGGGGTGGAACATTTAAGTTATGAAGAGAAGTTGGATAGACTAGGGTTGTTTTTATTGGAACAGAGAAGACTGAGGGACAAGCTAATTGAGGTGTTCAAGATTATGGGGGCATAGACACGGTGGATAGGGAGCAACTGTTCCACTTAGTTGGACAGTCAGGAAGGGACATGAGTTAAAAGTGAGGGATAGGAAGTTTAGGGGAGATTTGAGGAAAACTTTTTTTTACCTAGACGATGGTGACAATCTGGAATGGGTGCCTGGGAGTGTGATAGAGGTGGGATTCCCCACATCCATTAAAAAGAACCTGGTTGAGTAATTGGCTCGCTATAACATTCAAGGCTATGGGCCAAATGGGATTAGGTGGGCAGGTCAGGGCATTTTATGTGTCGGTGCAGACTTGATGGGCAGAAAGGCCTCTCCTGAGCTGTGGTATTCTCTGATTCTGTGATTCTATGATGTGCAGTTTAAGTTGATTGGCCATGCTAAATTGTCCCTTAGTGTCAAGGGGACAAATCAGGGTAAATGCATTGGGCTATGGGGATAGGCCCTGGGTGGAATTGTACTCAGTGCAGAGTCGATGGGCTGAATGGCCTCCTTCTGCACTGCAGGGATTCTAAATGCAAGTGAGGATGGGGATTCTGGCGCTGCTTAGTGCCAGAGAGGAACTCGGTTTACCAGTTCAACCTTATAAATCTTGCCCTGTGAGGTTTTAATAGCTGAATATTGTGCTAATGTGAAGAAATATTACTTGTGAGACTTTTATTGCATTCTCTGTCTAGAAATACGCAATCACTGGTTAACCTGCCTGAGGCATGAGTGTAATCTGGACAAAGGGATTTCAATGGACTTTAGTAAGGCGTTTGATAAGGTGGCCCATGGAAGACTTCTGCAGAAAATGCAGATGTATGGGATAGAGGGTGATTTAGCTAATTGGGTTAGGAATTGGCTAGCAGATAGAAGACAGAGGGTGGTGGTTGATGGGAGATATTCAGCTTGGAGTTCGGTGACAAGTGGTGTACCTCAGGGGTCTGTTTTGGGGCCCCTGCTGTTTGTAATTTTTATAAATGATCAGGATGAGGGTATTGAAGGATGGATTAGTAAATTTGCAGATGACACTAAAGTCAGTGGAGTGGTAGATAGTGAAGAGGGGTGTTATAGTTTGCAGAGGGACTTGGACAAGTTGCAGAGCTGGGCCGAGAGGTGGCAAATGGAGTTTAATGTGGAAAAGTGTGAGGTAATGCACTATGGCAGAAATAATAAATGCGTAGAGTATAGGGCAAATGGTAGGATTCTTAGTAGTCTAGATGAACAGAGGGATCTTGGTGTGTATGTGCATAGATCCATGAAAGTAGGCAGTCAGGTCGAGAAGGTTGTTAAGAAGGCATATGGAGTCTTGGCTTTTATTGGTAGGGGGATTGAATTTCGGAGCCGCAACGTCATGTTGCAAATGTACAAAACTCTAGTGTGGCCGCACTTGGAGTATTGTGTGCAGTTCTGGTCCCCACATTATAAGAAAGATGTGGAGGCATTGGAGAGGGTACAGAGGAGGTTTACCAGGATGTTGCCTGGTATGGAGGGCAGGTCTTATGAGGAGAGCTGAGGGATTTGAGGTTGTTTTCGTTAGAAAGGAGGAGGCTAAGAGGGGACCTGATCGAAACATAAGATGATTAGAGGTTTAGATAGGGTGGACAGTGATAGCCTTTTTCCTAGGATGGAAAAAGCTAGCACGAGGGGACACAGCTTTAAATTAAGGGGTGATAGTTATAGACGGATATCAGAGGCAGGTTCTTTACCCAAAGGGTGGTTCGGGAGTGGAATGCCCTGCCTGCAGCGGTTGTAGATGCGCCAAGTTTGGTGGCGTTTAAGAGGTTAGTTGATAAGTATATGGAAGAGAAGGGAATGGTTTAGTTTGGTGGGGCATTGCTTTTTATATTGGTCGGTGCAACATCGAAGGCCGAAGGGCCTGTTCTGTGCTGTAATGTTCTATGTTCTATGTTCTATGTTCTAATGAATAAATGTGATTCACCTCTGACAAATCAATGAATCAGTGTTGATATGTATGACAGCTTTGTCTCGTTGTTTTCCCTTAATGGGTATGTAATGATATCATACCACTATTAAGGTGTTAGCGAGAGATTTTCTTAGAAGTCTCTTCTGACTCAGAAATCATGGGCTTCAGTCCCATGCCATAGACAGCACACAACCATAATGTAGTGGTGAGGGAGTGCTGCTCTCTTGTGGATGAATTGTTATACTGAGGCTCTGTTTCCATGCGAGCAATGTTGCAAAGAAGAACGGGGGCTGTTGCTTGCTCGCACCCTGGACAATATTTACCCTTAACTGATGTAACTTCAACAGGTTATCAGGTCATTAGCTGTTTGTGGGATCTTCTGTGTATCCAGCTATAGTTTCTTTCCCCAGCAATGCAACAGTGACAAGACACAAGTAACACTGTATTGACTATTCAAGTGCTTTGGGTCATCCTGAGAGGAAGGCACTATATAAATTCAAGTTGATTCCTTTATGTTCCTGCGATTGAGTGGACTGTTTAATACAAGACAGTGGAATTTGGGATTCAATAAGTCCGATGTTATGATATGCATTTACATACAAAAATACAAACAAAGAATAGGAGCAGGCCATTTGGCCCCTCATGCCTACTCTTCCATTGAATAAAAAGACTTGAGCGCAGCTTCAAACTTGCATCCTGACATCAAAGCACATCCTTACTTTCTAAGAATCCACCTCCACTTCTACCTTAAAAATATTCAAAGACTCTGCTTTCACTGCCTGGAAGAGAATTTCAAAGACTCACAGCCTTCTGAGGGAAAAGATGTTGCCTCATCCCTGTTTTAAATGGACAACATCTTATTTCTAAGCAGTGATCCCAAGTTCTAGATTCTCCTCCAATAGGAAACATCTTTTCCACATTCACCTTGTCAGGACACTTCTAGATCCGATATTGTTTAGTTGTGTCACCTTTGACTCTTCTAAACTCCAGCAGAGACAAGCCCAGCCTAAAAAACCTTTCCTCATAAGACAACCTGTCCAATCCAGGGATTAGTCTGGGGAACTTTTTCTGAACTACTTCCAAATGTGTTTACATCATTCTTTAAATAAGGAAGTCAATCCTTGTACACCGTACTCCAGGTGTGATCTCATTCATACTCTGAGTAACTGAAGTATCACCTCCTTATATTGAATTCAATTCTCTTTACAATGCAATTATAGAATCACAGAACCCCTATAGAAAAGAAGAAGGCCATTAAGTCCATTGAGCCTGCAGTCTTAGAAATCCCACCCAGGCTCTATCCCTGTTACCACATGTATTTACCCTGCTAACCTCCCTCACAGTAAGGTTCAATTTAGCATGGCCAATCAACCTAGAGTCATAGAGTAATAGAGATTTACAGCATGGAAATAGGCTCTTAGGCCCAACTTGTCCATGCTGGCCTCTCTTTTTAAATGCTTAAGCTCATCCCAATTGCCCACGTTTGGCCCAACACCCTTTATATCCATCTTACCCATGTAATTGTCTAAACATTTTTTAAAAAAACAAATTTGTATCCGCCTCTGCTACTACTACATCTGGCAGTTTGTTCCAGGCACTTATCACCTTCTGTGTGAAAAGGTTACCCCTCTGGGCTCTTGTATTTCTTCCCTCTCATCTTAAACCCATGCCTTTAGTTTTAGACTCCCCTATCTTTGGGAAAATATATTGATTATCTAGCAGATCATTATTTTGTAGACTTCTATAAATAATCACTCTTCAACCTCCTATATTCCAAGAAAAGAAATCCTAGTCTATCCAGCCTCTCAAAGAAAAAAGAACAAAGAAAATTACACCATAGGAACAGGCTCTTTGTCCTCCAAGCCTGCACTGACCATGCTGCCCAACTTAAGTAAAACCCCTTACCCTTCCGGGGATCATATCCCTCTAATCCCATCCGATGCATATATTTGCCAGATGCCCCTTAAAAGTCACTAGCGTATCTACTTCCACTACCCCCTCACCGCATCTAACATCCTCTGTGTAAAGAATCTGCCTTGTACCCCTCTTTTAAATCTTGCCCTTCGCATCTTTAACCTGTGCCCCCTAGTAATTGACTCTCCACCCTCGGAAAAAGCTTCTGACTATCCACTCTGTCCATGCCTCTCATAATCTTTTAGACTTCTATCAGCTCATCCTCAACCTCTGTCATTCCAGTGTGAACAGACCAAGTTTCTCCAACCTCCCCTCATAGCTGATGCCCTCCATAACAGGCAACAGCCTGATAAATTATTTCTGTACCCTCTTCAAAGCCTCCACATCCTTTTGGTAGTGTGGCAATCAGAATTGAACACTCATTCCAAATGCAGCCTTTGTGGCATATAACTCGGAGGAGTTGTAGACAGAGAGGATGGATGTTACAGTTTGCAGACCCTAACCCTAACCCTAACCCTAAAATCCCCTAAAATTGGCTAAGCTGCAGAGCTGGGCTGAGAGGTGGCAAATGGAGTTTAATGTGGAAATGTGTGAGATGATTCACTTTGTAAGAGTAACAGGATTACAGAATATAGGGCTAATGGATGGACTCTTAGTAGTGTTGACGAGCAGAAAGATTTTGGTGAATATGTGCATAGCTCCCTGAAAGTTGGCACCCAGGTTGATAAGATTGTTAAGAAGGCATACGGTGTGTTAGCTTTTATTGGTAGAGGGATTGAATTTCAAAGCCATGAGGTTATGTTGCAACTGCACAAAACTCTGATGCAGTCGCATTTGGAGTATTGTGTACAGTTCTGGTCGCCGCATTATAAGAAAGATGAGGAGGCATTGGAAAGAGTGCAAAGGGGGTTTACCAGGATGTTGCCTGGTATGGTGGGAAGGTCTTATGAGGAAAGGCTGAGGGACTTGAGGTTATTTTCATTAGAGAGAAGAAGGTTAAGTGATGACCTAATTGAGGCATACAAGATGAACAGAGGATTAGATAGGGTGGACAGTGAGAGCCTTTTTCCTCGGATGGTGATGGCTAACATGAGGGGACATAGCTTTAAATTAAGGGGTGGTAGTTGTAGGACAGTTGTCAGAGGTAGATTCTTTACTCAGAGGGTAGTAAGGGCATGGAATGCTCTGCCTGCAGCAGTTGTGGACTTGCCAACTTTAAGGACATTCAAATGGTCAGTGGATAGGCATATGGATAACATTGGAATAGTTTAGGTTAGAGAGTCATTAGATTGATTCCACTGGTTGGCGCCACATCGAGGGCCGAAGAGCCTGTACTGCACTGTAATGTTCTATGTTCTAACTAAGGTTCTATAAAGCTGTAACATGATGTGCAAATTTTTAACTCAATGCCCCGGCTGATGAAGGCAATCATGCCATATGCCTTCTTGATTACTTTCTCCGCCTGCATTGCTGCTTTCAGCGACATGTGTACCTGTATACCTAGATCCTGCCAGTCAATACTCCCAAGAGTTCTGCCATTTACTGTGTATTTCCTATTTGCATTAGTCCTTACAAAATCATTTGTATTAGACCTTCCAAAAGTCTCCTTATAACTTAAGCCATCAAGTGCAGGTGGTACCTAGTAAATCTCTTCTGCACTCTTTCTAGTTTAATAATATACTTCCTACAATAGGGTGAGCAGTACTGTACAGAGTATTCCAAGTGTGGCCTTACCAATATCTTGTACAACTTCAACAAGACGTCTCAACTCCTTTATTCAATATTCTGACCAATGAAACCAAGCATGCTGAATGCTTTCTTCACCACCGTGTCCATGTGTCACTCCACTTTCAAGGAGCTGTGAACCTGTATCCCTAGATCTCTTTGTTCTGTCACTGTTCCCAATGCCCTATCATTAAGTGAGTAAGTCCTACCCTGGTTCAATCTACCAGAATGCATCGTCTTGCGTTTATTTAAATTATACTCCATCTGCCATTCATCAGGCCACTGGCCCAATTGATCAAGATCCTGTTGCAATCGGGGATAACTTTCTTCACTGTCCACTATGCCACAAATCTTAGTGTCATCTGCAAACCTACTAACCATGCCTCCTATATTCTCACCCACATCATTCATGTAAATGACAAATTACCATGGACACAGCACTGATTCCTGAGGCACACTGCTGGTCACAACCCTGTACAGCCATCTGCTGGCTTCCGTCAAGAAGCCAATTTTGTATCCATTAACTACCTCATCCTGGATTCTGTGAGGATTTAATCTTAGGCAACAACCTACCTTGCAGTACCTTATCAAAGGCCTTGCTAAAGTCCACACAGACAACATGAATTGCACAGTCCTTAACTACCTTCTTGGTTACCCCTTCAAAAAACACAATCAAGTTTGTGAGACATGATTTTCCACTCACAAAGCCATGCTGACTGTCTCTAATCAGTCCTTGCATTTCTAAATGCCTACTGATCCTGTCTTTCAAAATACCTTCCAACAACTTACCCACCACAGATGTAAGGCAGTGCCTCACCTGCACTGTAGGTTGTTGAGTAATCAATGTTTTAAAGTTTATTTATTAGTGTCATAAGCATTAACACTGCAGTTAAGCTACTGTGAAAATCCCTTAGTCACCACACTCTAATGGGGGTACACCTAGGGAGAATTTAGCATGGCCAATGCACTTAACCAGCACGTCTTTCAAATTGTGGGAGGAAACTGGAGCACCCGGAGGAAATCTATGCAGACATGCGGAGAACGGGCAGACTCCATACAAACAGTGACCCGAGGCTGGAATTGAACCTGGGTCACTGACGTGTGAAGCTTCATTGTGCCACTGTGCCTCCCATGATAAATGGTAACATTCCAGTTATTTGCTGTACATGCGTACTAGCTTTTTGCGACTCATGGATTTAAAAATGCAGGTGTCTTTGCATTTCAGCGCTCTATAATCTCTCATTATTTAGATAAATGCTTCTCTTTTAGTCTCCCTGCCAAAGTGATCAATTTCACATTTTCTACTTCATATTCCATTTGCTAGATTTTTAATCATTTATGTAATCTTTCTATTTGTAGCCTCCTTCTGTTCTCTTCACAATCTATTTCCCTACCTATCTTGCGTCATCATCAAATTTGGCCATCATCCCTAAAATCCTTTCATTCAAGTCATTTATATAAATTGTAAACAGTTGGAGTGCCAGCACTGATCCTTATGACACACCACTCATTACTCTTTGCCAATCTGAAGACGAACCATTTGTGCTTATCCTCTGTTTCCTGTTAACCAGTAAAGTTTTGCAACACCAATTTAAAATCCAACCAATTTATTTGATAGTAAATCCACGAGCTTACGACACTATGTTGTGCCTTCGTCAGGCAAATGCAGTGTTCTGATCTGCAGAGGCACTCATATCCACACTGACAGTTACACACTGCTGATTAGAATGCGAATCCTTACATCTAACCTGCTATTCAAGTGTTAAAGTGGCTAACAATGTGTGTGAAGGAAATCCTGCGCATTGGTTAGAGAATTGTGTATTTTCTCCAGACAGCACAGTAAGTGAGGTTTTTTGCTCATCCAGGCAAGTTACGGGGGTTACAGATAGTGTGACATGAAGCCAAGATCCCTGTTAAGACCGTCCTCATGTGTGCGGAACTTGGCTATCAGTCTCTGCTCAGCAATTCTGCGCTGTCGTGTGTCACGAAGGCCCCCTTGAAGAACATTTACCCGCAGGTCGGAGGCCGAATGCCCATGACTGCTGAAGTGTTCGCCCACAGGAAGGGAACTGTTTTGCCTGGTGATTGTTGAGCGATGCTCATTCATCCGCTGTCGTAGTGTCTGCATGGTCTCCCCAATGTACCATGCTTCGGGACATCCTTTCTTGCAACGTATTAGGTAGACAACGTTGGCCGAGTTGCAAGAGTATGTACCGTGTACCTGGTGAATGGTATCCTCACGTTTGATGATGTCGTCCATGTCTATGATCTGGCATGTCTTGCAGAGGTTGCTGTGGCAGGGTTGTGTGGTATTGTGGTCACCGTTCTCCTGAAGGTTGGGTAGTTTGCTGCGAACAATGATCTGTTTGAGGTTGTGCGGTTGTCTGAAAGCAAGAAGTGGGGGGGTGGGGATGGCCCTAGCGAGATGTTCATCGTCATCAATGACATGTTGAAGACTCCGGAGAAGATGTCGTAGCTTCTCCGCTCTGGGGAAGTACTGGACAACAAAGGGTACTCTGTCCACCGTGTCCCGTGTTCGTCTTCTGAGGAGGTCAGTGCGGTTTATCGCTGTGGCACGTTGGAACTGTCGATCGATGAGTCGAGCGCCATATCCTGTTCTCACGAGGGCATCCTTCAGCGTCTGGAGGTGTCTGTCACGATCCTCCTCATCTGAGCAAATTCTGTGTATACGGAGGGCTTGTCCATAGGGAATGGCTTCTTTAACGTGTCTAGGGTGGAAGCTGGAGAAGTGGAGCATTGTGAGGTTGTCTGTCGGTTTTCGGTACAGTGAGGTGCTGAGGTGACCGTCCTTGATGGAGATGCGTGTGTCCAAGAATGCAACTGATTCTGGAGAATAGTCCATGGTGAGTCTGATGGTGGGATGGAACTTGTTGATATCATCATACAGTTGTTTCAATGATTGTTCACCATGAGTCCAAAGGAAAAAGATGTCATCAATGTATCTAGTATATAACCTTGGTTGAAGATCTCGTGTGGTGAAGAAGTCTTGTTCGAACCTGTGCATGAAGATGTTGGCATACTGAGGTGCAAATTTGGTCCCCATGGCTGTTCCATGTGTCTGGATGAAAAGCTGGTTGTTGAAGGTGAAGACATTGTGGTCCAAGATGAAGCGGATGAGTTGTAAAATTGCATCCGGAAACTGACAGTTGTTGGCATTGAGTACTGAGGCAGTTGCAGCAATACCATCGTCATGGGGGATGTTGGTGTAGAGCGCCGAGACATCCATTGTGACCAGGAGTGTCCCTGGTTCAACTGCTTCATGCGTGCTTCATCCGACAGAGGGATCTGCAGTGCAGCAACCGAAGAGGAATGAATCCAATTGGACTCCTCCGGAAGGCCGCTGCCCCCGACTGGACAATGTATGCCCAAGCCATCAGGAGGTGCGTGAACACCAGGTTCATCAACCGTACTTAAAAGACAGTCCCGAACATCACCCAAGCACAAAGCAAGGCCATCCGTGCTCTTAAGACCAACCGCAACATTGTCATCAAACCAGCAGACAAAGGAGGCGCCACCATCATACTGAACAGAACGGACTACTGTGAAGAAGTGTACCGACAACTAAACAATGTGAAACACTACAGACAGTTACCAGTGGATCCGACCAAAGAACACACTCATCAACTCAACACTCTGATCAAAACCTTTGATCCGGACCTTCAGAACACCCTCCGGACTCTCATTCCACGTACTCCCCGCATTGGAGATCTCTACTGCCTCCCAAAGATACACAAGGCAAACATACCCGGCCGTCCCATCGTATCGGGCAATGGGACCCTGTGTGAGAACCTCTCCGGCTATATCGAGGGCATCCTGAAACCTATTGTACAAAGAACCCCCAGCTTTTGTCTTGACACTACGGACTTCCTACAGAAACTCAGCACACATGGAGCAGTTGAACCAGGGACACTCCTTGTCACAATGGATGTCTCGGCGCTCTACACCAACATCCCCCACGACGATGGTATTGCTGCAACTGCCTCAGTACTCAATGCCAACAACTGCCAGTTTCCAGATGCAATTTTACAACTCATCCGCTTCATCTTGGACCACAATGTCTTCACCTTCAACAATCAGCTTTTCATCCAGACACATGGAACAGCCATGGGGACCAAATTTGCACCTCAGTATGCCAACATCTTCATGCACAGGTTCGAACAAGACTTCTTCACTACACAAGATCTTCAACCAAGGTTGTATACTAGATACATTGATGACATCTTTTTCCTTTGGACTCATGGTGAACAATCATTGAAACAACTGTATGATGATATCAACAAGTTCCATCCCACCATCAGACTCACAATGGACTATTCTCCAGAATCAGTTGCATTCTTGGACACACGCATCTCCATCAAGGACGGTCACCTCAGCACCTCACTGTACCGAAAACCGACAGACAACCTCACAATGCTCCACTTCTCCAGCTTCCACCCTAGACACGTTAAAGAAGCCATTCCCTATGGACAAGCCCTCCGTATACACAGAATTTGCTCAGATGAGGAGGATCGTGACAGACACCTCCAGACGCTGAAGGATGCCCTCATGAGAACAGGATATGGCGCTCGACTCATCAATCGACAGTTCCAACGTGCCACAACGATAAACCGCACTGACCTCCTCAGAAGACGAACACGGGAGAAGGTGGACAGAGTACCCTTTTGTTGTCCAGTACTTCCCCGGAGCGGAGAAGCTATGACATCTTCTCCGGAGTCTTCAACATGTCATTGATGACAATGAACATCTCGCTAGGGCCATCCCCACCCCCCCACTTCTTGCTTTCAGACAACCGCACAACCTTAAACAGATCATTGTTCGCAGCAAACTACCCAACCTTCAGGAGAACAGTGACCACAATACCACACAACCCTGCCACAACAACCTCTGCAAGACATGCCAGATCATAGACATGGACGACATAATCAAACGTGAGGATACCATTCACCAGGTACACGGTACATACACTTGCAACTCGGCCAACGTTGTCTACTTAATACGTTGCAAGAAAGGATGTCCCGAAGCATGGTACATTGGGGAGACCATGCAGACACTACGACAGCGGATGAATGAACATCGCTCAACAATCACCAGGCAAAACAGTTCCCTTCCTGTGGGCGAACACTTCAGCAGTCATGGGCATTCGGCCTCCGACCTGCGGGTAAATGTTCTTCAAGGGGGCCTTCGTGACACACGACAGCGCAGAGTCGCTGAGCAGAGACTGATAGCCAAGTTCCGCACACATGAGGACGGTCTTAACAGGGATCTTGGCTTCATGTCACACTATCTGTAACCCCCGTAACTTGCCTGGATTAGCAAAAAACCTCACTTACTGTGCTGTCTGGAGAAAATACACAATTCTCTAACCAATGCGCAGGATTTCCTTCACACACATTGTTAGCCACTTTAACACTTGAATAGCAGGTTAGATGTAAGGATTCGCATTCTAATCAGCAGTGTGTAACTGTCTGTGTGGATATGAGTGCCTCTGCAGATCAGAACACTGCATTTGCCTGACGAAGGCACAACATAGTGTCGAAAGCTCGTGGATTTACTATCAAATAAATTGGTTGGATTTTAAATTGGTGTTGCAAAACTTTACTGAGTTTACCCCAGTCCAACGTCGGCATCTCTACATCCTGTTAACCAGCCAATATTCTATCCGTGTCAGTGTCCCCTGTCAGCGGAGTTTTTATGAGATAGTGAGGATTCACTCACAAAGCTAATGTCTTTGTGAGTGACATCTTTATTAAGACCAAAAGCAATGGGAGAAATTATCTTAAGGTCACAGATACAGAATACTTGGGCCTCTTAGATAAGTTCTGAGGTTATTAGTAAAAGACAGAACAATTACACATTTTCTTTATTGCATTAACTGCCCTTCAATAGCTTTAGATCAAATTACAATTTCAGATCAAATCATTACATAAAATTCAATATATTGATTTCATTTGATTTATTATCATCACATATATTAGCAAACAGTGAAAAGTATTGTTTCTTGTGTGCTACACAAAGCATACCATTCATTGAGAAGGAAAAGAGTGCAGAATGCAGTGTTACAGTCATAACTAGGGTGTACAGAAAGATCAACTGAATGCAAGGTAGGGTCCATTCAAAAATCTGACAGTAGCTGGAAAGAAACTGTTCTTGAGCTTGTTGGCATGTGACCCAAGACTTGTGTATCTTTTTTCTGATGGAAGAAGATGGAAGACAGAATATCTGGGATGCGTTGACTCTGATTATGCTGGCTGCTTTGCCAAGGCAGAGGGAAGTGTAGACAGAGTCACTGGATGGGAGGTTGGTTTCTGTAATGGATCAGGCTACATTCATGACCTTTTGTAGTTCCTTGCCATCTTGAGCAGAGCAAGAGTCATACCAAGCTGTAATACATTCAGAAAGAATGTTTTCTATGGGGTATCCATAAAAGTTTAATTGTAAAATATTAGAAACAGCAATGTACTCCAGTCAATCAGCATTTAACATCCAACATTATGGTATCTTATTTGTCCATTAAATCCGGATGCTATCACCTACTATGGCTAAGACTAAATTTCCATTGCTAAGTTACCTCGAATGCCTCCTGGAAATGTCAGACTGAATATTCTCATTGGTTTGTTTTTCAGTCATTGTTAAATCAGGTAGCCATGTATTCTCACATTTTGGCACAATGTAAGATGATCTGAACAATGAAATGCCAAGTTGTAAGTGTTTTGCTTTCTGTCTTCATACAAGTCACTATCAGCCTGTTTTCTCTAAGGTTTTTCAAAGCTACCAATAAACTCTTCCCCTAAACCATGACTTAGTTTATAACGCATATAATATATTTAAAAGACATTCAAAATATCAGCATATATGTTTTAAACCATAAATACTTAGTTAATTCTCTTTCACATGCGTGTAAACTATTCTCTTTTTAGCTTATAATAGTGCTTTATAAATCATTTAACTTTTTTCTGGTGGCTCTATCATTGCCTTAATGTCCACTGAATAAAAATCTTCTTAACTGGTTAGACATTCCTCACATCACTCCCTACACCATGAGCTTTTAGTTTTCACAGCAGCCTTTGATGTGGCACTTTATCAAATGATTTCTGCAAGTCTCTGTACAGTACATCCAATGGTTCCCCTTCATCCATAGCATCCATTACTTTCGCAAATAACTACAACACATCAGTTAAATGTGATTTCCTTTGCACCATGTTGACTCTGCCTGATTAAGTTGAGCTTATCCAAGTGCCCTGATAGCACTTTTTAAGTAACTGCTTTGAACATTTTCTCTATGACAGATGTTAAGTTAAATGGCCAGTGTTTTCCTTCTATCTTTCTCTGTTACTTTTGAATAATGTAATCTAGGTAGTTCCAGAAAATTGAAACCAATGCACCAACTATCGCACTTGACACTTCTTTCAAGGGCCTAGAATGATGTCTGTCATGACCCAGGCACTTGTCAGCAACAGCTCCAACAGTATGCTCAGTACAATTTCTCCAGTACATGTAATTTTTCTAAGTTCCTCCCTTCCATTTCCTGGTTTATAGCAGCTTCTACAATGTTACTTGTACCCTCCATAGATCACAGAATGGAGAAAAACTACAGCACAAGCAGGCCCTACAGCCCACAAAGTTGTGCCGATCATATCCATACCTAGTAGGCTTACCCTATAACCCTCAATCCTATTAAGTTCCATGTACTCATCCAGAAGTCTCTTAAAAGACCCTAGTGAATTTGCCTCCACCATCACCTCCACCACCTCCATGGTGAACACTGATGCAAATTATCTTTCAATTCACCTGCCAAATCCTGGTTAACACTGCTGCCTCACGGTGCCAGAGACCTGGGTTTGATTCCTAGCTTGGATAACTGCCTGTGTGGAGTTAGCACCTTCTCCCCGTGTCTGCGTGGGTGTTTTCTGGGTGCTCCAGCTTCCTCCCACAGTCTGAAAGATGAGCTTGTTGGGTGCATTGGCCATGATAAATTCTCCCCCCGTGTACCCGGCCAGGCGCGGAGCGTGGCAAATAGAGGATTTTCACCGTAACTTCATTGCAGTGTTAATGTAAGTCTACATGTGACAATAATCAATAAATAAACTAAATAATAAAGTGCCCAGACTCAGGTTCTATGGGACCAATGCTCAATTTGTTAGTTCATTTCTAAAATGTATTTTTAGAAGCCCTTGATGTGGATGGGATTTTCCAGCCATGCTTGCCCCAAAACCGGAAAATTCTTCCAGGCATCAACCTCTGCATGATCTGCCCGTCCCCCCGTCCCCACCACCCAAGGTCATTGCAGTAAGCCGACTTCTGACACATAAACGTATTTTTAAAACCAACAATCTTCTTCTCATTCTCAAGTGTTAAATTAATGGACAAGTTTACGGTGCACAACAGCCTTAACAGTTCATGCGCCGAATTTTGAAAACTGCTTTTATGTTCTGAAGTTCCGGTTTCGTTTCTGGCGTACAGTAGCTGTTGGAAGATTTCCATTTGGTCAGAGACAGGAAACAAGATCTGATGATACAGCAGCAGTGACCATTCAGGTGTTCAGCCAGTAGAGAGCAGTCTTCACTGTGACATGGAACCATCAAAATGTTCCAGCGCAGAAGTAGGTCATTTGGCCCATTTTGTCTATGTCAGACTGAAAGAACCCTTTTGTAATCCTGCCTGCCTGTACCTGGTCATAGCCTTGGCACTTACCGCACTTAAGGTACAGATCCAGATACTTTCCAAAAGCGTTTAGTGTCTCTGCTCCCACCGCCAAGTCAGACAGCGATACCCACACGTTCTGCGTAAAAAAGCTTTTCCTCATGTCCCCTCTACCATTTATCTTGAATCTATGTCCCCTAGATCTAGACCAAGGGAAATAGTTTTATCCTGTCCACTCTATCCCTTACCCTCACACTTTTGCATGCCATTATCAAGTCATCCCTAAGCCTTCTTTATTCCAAGGAAAATAACCCCTACCCAATCTCTCCTCATGTTCCCACGCACATTCAAAGAACAAGAAATGCACAGCACAGTAACAGGCCCTTCGGCCCTCCAAACCAGTGCTGATCATGATATCCCAACTAAACTAAAAAAGACCTCCGCCCTTACTTAGCCCATATCCCTCGATTTCCTCCTTATTCATATACCCATCCTGATACTAATGTGCCTGCTTACTCCACCTCCTCTGATAGTGTGTTCTAGAAACCCATCACTCTCTGCATGAAAAGCATCCCCTGCACATCTCCTTAAACTTTCCCCCACTCACCTTGAACCTGTGCCCCTTTGCAATTGACAGTCCAACCCTGGGAAAAAAAAAACTTCTGACTATCCACCCTGTCTAGCCTGTCATAATTTTGTGGATCTCTACCAGGTCTCCCTTTGGCCCCCAACTTTCCTGTGAAAACAACTCTAGTTTATTCAACCTATCCTAGTAGCCAACACCCCTGAGACCAAGCAACATTCTGGCGTTATCGGACAACAAATTTTATGAAATTGGGCACTCAATATGGAAGCAGACTAAAGTCACACTCAGAGCCTCTCTACTAAAATCACAGAGACACAGACGCAGGCTAGCAGGCAGGAACATGCTTTTAGAATGCGAATGAGGGCTAGCACACAGAGGAAGCTGGTCAGGAAGGCACCCCCTGGAAATAACTTAAAAAACATACACACACCCCACTAAATCAGCACTTCTAAATCAGTCAAACAACCTAGGGAGACACCCTCAGATTAGCATAGCTAAGGAAGCATCCCTGGCCCCTCAACCTTCCTGAGAATAATTGCACTCCAATTGTTCAAGCCTTAGAGATTCCAGACCATTGATAACCAGTCAGACAAAAATGATTAACACACACTTGAAACAATCATCTCAATACTTGAAAACAACGAGACAGGATGGCTAAAGTCAAGTACTGTAAATAAAGCATTTACATTTGAATCACATACTACACCAAAGTTCGGGTATAACTATAGCCCCATAACGGTGGGTCTTTAGAGTGCTTTCGGGATTGTTCGATTGTATGTCCTAACTGCACCTCTGTTGACATAAAAGAAAATAAAGCTGTACCGTTGTTGAACTTGACCCTGAGTCCATAGTGGTCATTTCAACCACTCGCACTAACACTGGTGAACCTTCTTTGCACTCTCTCCACGTCCTTCTGGTGTTGTGGTGACCAGATCTGCATGCAGCACTCCAAATGCAGCCTAATCAAGAATTGTATTGAGCAATTTAGGCTACTGTTTGTTCTGAAGCCACACAGTGCATGTTTATTTAAATAAACTGGATATGGGCATGTGATTATTTAATCAGTTTGCTGACATCTGTCCAGAGTAGTGCCCACGAGTCTCCCTTCTTTCTCCACTGAGTACAGTAAAGTGCCATCGTACCTTATCCAGATATCCTCATGGATAGTCCCTGTCGTCAGTGATTATGGAGAGCCCTAATATCATTCCCAGGGTTTTCCCCGAAGTCTCTTTGCAGTTATCATTGAACCGGACCTTGGCTGGCAAAATCAAGGTGTCCAGTTTTATTCTAGCAGCAGTCACCATTAGTCTGAGGGATTTGAATAGCACTGGAATCAGCCTCTATTGATCTGAAGAGGTGTCCATTCCATGAGTGTCTTGGAGTTTGAAGATGGAGCACATTTAAGATTTAATACAGGTGCCTCTAAGAATTTAAAATGTAGCCCCGTCACCTTGACGATTTTAAAATTTAGCACAATCACCTCAATGATTTTAAAATTTAGCACAATCGCCTCAATGATTTTAAAATTTAGCACAGTCGCCTCGACGATCTCAAAGTTTAGCACAGTTGACTCAATGAACGACCTTAACTGAAGGAAGGTGGTCAAAAAGCATGGCTTCGGACTGTGTAAATAACCTGGTTAATTAGCAGCGTATAAATGATATGGGAAACTATTTTACTGGCAGTGAGATAACTCAGGATATTTCTCACCCGTAAATAGGTGTTCCATCCGTTCGTCACTAATCCAAGGTGGAACCTGTCCACTGTGTACCTGCTTTAGGTTTTCTCTTAGCTGTTCAATCATTCACTGTCCTTATGCACTACATAAAGTCTGATTCTGTTGTCGGTCATTTTCCTCTAATTTTACCCCGATAACTTGATTGATTGTCTTGGCTTGTCTTTCTAACTACAGCTACTGTGTGGCTGCTGGCTGTGTTCCCAGTCAGTTCCTCTTCAGCGTCTTGCTGATTGCCTCCATTGATCGAACTTCAACCCTCTTGAAGTTATGATGTGGCCATGTCATTGACTAACTCCCTCTTGGATCTTTTCCTGTCTTTCATCCATTCCTACTTTCCATCCTAACAGCCTGCGAGTCAAGTGGAGGTATAGTCGCTTAAGTTGGGGAAAGCACCACTCCGGTAATTGGGTACCAGCTGTAGCCCCAGGTACCAATTTGTGGTGGATGTTGTCACACAGGGTTTTCCTTCTGCATTACAATATCAATCCATTCTGTGATCTGGCGGTGGCCTGTGATCAGGACAAAGCGAATGGGATGGTTTTGGGGTTTGGCTTCAGCCCAATTCTTATTTTGTGCAATGCAAAATTCCTTTCTATGAGTGTCCTGGGGAACAGCTGCTTGAGCTCTAACCCTTTCTCTGTGCTGTCGGCCAATTTTGAGGCACCCATTATTTGAAAATCCCCATCAATCCCCCACTACGGTGATACTCAGATAACATTCAGCTGAACTGCCGTTTGTTTTTTTTGTATATCAGCCGCTGGTAGTTACACCCAAACGTGATACTGTTATCACACTGTATCCTTAACATGCCACCGTCACATCCCTCCCGCATCAAGTGGAGTAAACCATAAATAACCGAGATGCCAAAAGTTCATCTTGCTTGGGATGTTCTGCGTGCTTATCCGGATGGTGAATCCAATGAGGTAGATTGTAGGTTGCATCTCTGTCTTTGTTCTGAGGAGATCAATGTAATTTCTGCAGTTATCGCTGTTAACTATTTGATCTATACTTAAACTGTCCCTGTCTGCCCCACCTTTTTCTTTGAACAGTGATGTGGTCAGGAGGATGTAGATATATCGATTGTCGCTTCTGTGTCGTAGTTTTTTAAAATTCTAATTGTAAACCACAGTCAAGCACGTTTTGTTCAGATCGATAAGTGGATGAGTCAGAGAGTGGTTGGAAAAGAGCTTGTTTAACTGGCTAGCAAAATCAAGGTGTCCAGTTTTATTCTAGCAGTAGTCGCCATTAGTCTGAGGGATTTGAATAGCACTGGAATCGGTCTGTATTGACCCGAAGAGGCGTCCGTTCCATGACTGTCTTGGAGTTTGAAGGCGGAGTGCATTTAAAATTTAGCACAAATGCCTCTAAGAATTTAAAATGTAGCCCAGTTGCCTTGACGCTTTTAAAATTTAGCATAATTGCCTTAATGATTTTAAAATTTAGCACAGTCGCCTCAAAGATTTTAAAATTTACCCCAGTCGCCTCAATGATTTTAAAATTTAGCATAATTTCGTTAATGATTTTAAAATTTAGCACAGTCACCTCGATGATTTTAAAATTTAACCCAGTCACCTTGATGATTTTAAAATTTAACCCAGTTGCCTTGATGATTTTAAAATTTAGCACAATCGCCTCAATGATTTTAAAATTTACCCCAGTCGCCTCGGTGATTTTAAAATTTAGCCCAGTCACCTCAATGATTTTAAAATTGAGCACAATTGCCTTGATATTTTAAAATTTAGCACAATCGCCTCAATGATTTTAAAATTTATCACATCGCCTCAATGATTTTAAGATTTAGCACAATCATCTCAATGATTTTAAAATTTAGCACAGTCACTTCAATGATCGTCAAGTTTGGCATAGTTGCTTCAATGATTGGTCTTAACTGAAGGAAGATGATCAAAGAGCATGACTTCAGACTGTGAAAATAACCGGGTTAATCATACTATCTGTACACAAATGATATGAAAAATGAGTTGATTGCACTTAATTGTGGACATTTTACTATCAATCAGGAATGATGAACTACAAGGTTTTGAGTGGATGCTTCCATCAGAGTTTCTTGTATCTTGCATTGGTTTTTCTGTAGACTGAATTTCATCATTTGGAGCACCTTAAATTCCTTCATTCAGCATTTCCCTTTGCAAATTGCCCAACAGAGACTCATCTTCTGAATCATTTGTCTCATGGGGCTCCATCATTATGTCTTTACCTAGCCTCGGTACCCGTGTCTGTTTGTTGGACTGCACTGTGGGGTCTGAGTTTGGATCTGAGTTCAGGGGTCGTTTATCCCCCTTTCCCATTCTGGTCCCTTACCTAGGTGAGGGATGCAGCACCGAGTGACTCCATCAAAATGATCCAGTGTCATTTAGTCAGGACTTCACTGTTGGGTCTGGGGCTATTAAAGCTTATGTTTATGGAAATACATGATACTCTGAGGGCTGATATCTAGCGAATTGCACCAATCCTCCAGGGTGCACAAGTCTCCTGTTATGTCTGGGTCAATCCGTACCCCTAGGGGCACTTCAGATATGGATGACACTCTGGGCTGTAGCATGGTAGGAATAAGGATCTGGTTTGAACCTGAAAGTGGATGAGAAGGTGTCTTGGGAACTACGTTTCCTGGGTGAGGCCATTCCGATCACCTAGTGTCATCCTCCCCTATCCCTAGTGTGAGATGGTGGAAGTGATTGTTTGAGAAACGCAACCTTTCAGTTGATTTACGTGGAACCGGTTTTCCCATTGACAATCAAGACCAGGATCAGGACTGAGGGGCTTATTTTGTCTGTAATGGTGCGTGGACCTGCACATCTCAGGGACATGGAAGAACTGGGGTTGTGGAGGGAAATCATTACCTGCTGGCCAGCTGTATATTCTACTGAGTGTACCCTTTTATCAAAACATGCCTTGCTCTGTTTCCTTTTAACTCATAATCGCACAGCCGCGACTAACTGGGCTGCTTTAATGTTTTCGGTTATTTGCTGGACGGCTTTTCCGTGGGTGAGCGCTATGATAGCAGGCTCAAACCCCAATAAATATTCAGCTCCCCTCTAGGTTGACCAGTCATTTATGTATGCGGGGTGAAACTGAAAACAGAGTTACGTACCATCGTGAGGGCAAAGGGAAGTACTGTGTCCCATGTTGTGTTGTTATGCTGCACTTCTAATGATCCCTTTTAGCATTTGGTTAATGCACTCTACAAATTCATTGGATTGCGGATGGTATGCGATATAGAATTTCTACTTGATACCAAAGATTGCCATACAAAATGCCCCTGTTTTGAAACATTACTGAAACTTGTTCATCAAAATATTTGTGAAGCTATATAATTCATATTTGCTGTTGAAAGTGATATAATGTTCTGCATCACCCACCTGGTGAAATGTGTCCCTTGGTCGGCCTCTATGCTGTGGGGAAGACCCAATTGTGTAAACACCTGATGGGCTAATATCTTTGCGGTGGCCTTAGCTGTGTTGGACCTGTGGGGAATGCCTTGACCCATTTGGTGAAAATATCTATTATTACCAGATTGTATTTAAATCCATTCCTACACGGTGATCGTGAGCCAATTTAATCAATTTGGAGGTTTGTCCAGGGGCCTTCTATTGTGCCTTAACTCCACTTTTCTGGCATACTTATCAGGGTTGTTCAGGGCACAAATTAAACAATTGTCGATATAATGGGTGACGTTATTGTGCAATTCAAGCCACCAACATAATTCTTTTAATGGCTTGATTGTTGTCTCTATGCCCTGATTCCCATGTCTATCATGGTAGTGGTAGATGAACTGATTTCTGTCCTGTGTACGAATTACGTACACGCCTGCCTTTAATATCAAACCATCCTGAATCTGTATTTTGTCCTTCCATTTCTCATAGGCGGCTGGGTAGGCTCATAGAAACGCTACAATACCGAAAGAGGCCCTTTGGCCCATCAAATCTGCACCGACCACAATCCCATGCAGGCTCTATCCATAATCTGTGCACTAATCCTCTCCAATCTATGCATCTACAGTAAATTTTAGCATGGCCAATCATCCTAACCCACACATCTTTGGACTGTGGGAGGAAACTGGAGCACCCGGAGGAAACCCACGCAGACACAAGGAGAATGTGCAAACTCCACACAGACAGTGACCCAAGTTGGGAATCAAACTCGGGTCCCTTCCACTATGTAGCAGTAATGCTAACCAACATGCCACTGTACCGACTCCTTCTAAAATTTGTTTTATGGAACTGTCAGTGCGCTGCGCCTGGACCACATTGGCTATATTAGTTTGGCAGATGGTCACAGTGTTTACTTGCTCTCCGACAGGTAGCTGCCAAAACTGTCTCATACAGGCACTGGCCTTGGCTCATGCATTGGACTTACAATTACCAGGTGAGAAGGTCCTGTGTGATTAGTAATTCCATATGTACACCTACACTATCCCACCTGCTGTTACAGACCCAGATTGGGGAGGTCCAACATTGTCAATCTACGGTGCCACAGGAGGGTCAGTTGGATACAGTGGTGGGCTAGCGCTCATGGTATGCATGGGGTAACTGGGACCTTCTATTGGTGGTGGGTGGTGCTCTCTCTCGTGCCTAGGAGCTGGCCTAACTAGTGGAACTGGTAATTCTGGTTGTCTTGGGGACCGTGTATATGGTGATGGGGGTCTCTACAATCTTGAGTGAAGTGCCCCGACTGTCCACAATTAAAACATATCCCTCTATCTCTCCTCGGGGTTGCTGTGTAAGATGGAGCACTATCTCTCTAGTGTTGGGGACGCCCTCTACCCTCGTTTCCCCAGGCTGGATCCTGGTTAGCCCTCATCAGAAGCATTCTCACCTCCCTTTCTGACCTGACATTGGGGGGTGATGTCCCTGAACTTCCAGCTCCCAGACTCGAGCTAACTATCAGAGAACCAATGCTTCATTGTGTGTGGTCTGCGTGGGATCAAAATTAATGCAGTCTTTCTTGTTTTCCTCTGTGGTGTGTGACACTAATGCCCTAGCCCATTTGGATGAATCAGCTTCATTCTATCTAGCCCAATCTAATTCCCGTGAAGTGGATCCATAAGTGACCAGCAAAAGCAGTCAGATATTTTCCTCTCCTCTGTCTACATTTATTTAACCCATCTACAGGATCCCCTTATTAAATCCTACGGCGGTCAATATTGCTTCCTTTATTTCATTTAAGGTTCCTTCCCTTTTGAGGGGCTGGCAGTTCAGATCGTACAGACTCGTTTAAGCATATGATTATCAGCCTCACTTCTTCCTTTTCATCCAGCGCAAACATTATCTTTTGCTGCCTGATATCCTCAAAGAAATTGTGTGGGTCAACCAATGGTTTAAAGATTGGCATTTTATTTGCAATTTTGGCTAATTGTGCCACTGTAAATGGGGTTGTCTATGTAACAGCGGGGCCATGAGACTCTCCTACCCAACATTCAGTCATCACTGAGTGCATGGGTAATGGAGGTGAATCTGGGGGCACGATGGGTATGACGTCCCCTGAGGAAGATGGTGGCGGACGGTAACGTAAAGTTTATCATCCTCTTTTAACTCCCCTCAAGCTGCATTCTCCATCTCCTCTTCCTCTACTGTCCCGAAGGTACACATAAATCTGTTTGGAACCGATAATAGGGATTCTAGCCGTGAAATTTCTCGCTGGCATTTGGAGTGATCAGCAGTTTCCTGTCCCTGTTCTTCACTGGCTTGATGTAGCACTTTTATTGCTGCCTGCAGAATGGTGCACTTTGCTTTCAATCATGCTACTGCCCGCTTGGCTTCACCTTTGGCCAAGACTGGATGTCTTGGTAACTTTCTCATACTGGGTTTGAAAATTTGTAATAAATTTGCCTGGTTGGTTCTCTTTAATTCATCGACCTCTCTGCTCTTTTTGGCTGTTATTTGTTCTATCCCCTCCTACTGCTGTTCCTTAATCTCTTCCTCCTTTTCCCCCTGTTCCTGCTTCGATTCCTTCAGTGCCTTCCAAACTGTGTTTAATTCTTGTTCTAACCCTAGCAGCTGTCCTAAGCAGCTCACTATGGCAGTTGCTTTCTCAAGTTTGCCTGCCTGTTTTCCCTGAACTTTCCTCAGACTGTTCCAATATTTCCGTCCTAGGGACCCCCGTCCCATCTCAAAATTGGCACAAGATTCTGCCCAGAGGGGTCATCCTTTCTTCTTAATATATTCTCTGATTCTTGTTTCCCATATGGGCTTCTGTGCTGTTTCCTGCCATTCCATATCAAATGACAAGTTATAGGGAGTTGATTGGACTGCGGGTACGACTTTGGGCTATATTTCTGTCCCAATCACTCCAAATTCTAATGTAAACCTACAGAATTTATCCTATTGCCCTTGTTAGTAACAACATATTGTAAACAACAGGTATAGATGCTGTTAACACATATATCTGCACACCATAGAGAAATAGCCTAAAAGTTAGGTAGACTCGACTAAGGCACATTGCCAAGCCACCTTATGGGAACAACTGTGGTTTTAGTCACAAATGATGTAGAGATGCTGGCGTTGGACTGGGGTAAACTCAGTAAAGTTTTACAACACCAATTTTAAATCCAACCAATTTATTTGATAGTAAATTCGCGAGCTTTCCACTTTATAGCCTTCGTCAGGCAAATGCAGTATTCTGGTCTGACCAGATGCAGACCAGAACAACTGCATTTGCCTGACGAAGGCTATAACGTCGAAAGCTCGCGAATTTACTATCAAATAAATTGGTTGGATTTAAAATTGGTGTTGTAAAACTTTACTTTAGTCACAAACACAGACTCGCTGATGCTAACAGAAAAATAGTCAAGGACAGTAAAGAAACTGCCCATTGTGTAAGAATAGTAGAGATGTGCAGTGTGCAGTGAAGCACAGACACCACATTCTGTAGGAATATATGAGGTTCAGACTGTGAGACAAATGATAAGCAAAAAATGTTGTTTCTGCAACTAAGTATATTTTCCAACTGCAGGAGGATGAAGGACACTGAGATAGTTGGGACATCAGTAATTAAGTTAGCAGAAGATTGATTACAGCTGGTCTGAACTGGACATGTTAATAGTCCTAGATAAAACAGATGAGTTCCCATGAGAAAGAATATTACATCAACACTACAATACACACTCTCGTGAGAATGGGGAACATGGCTAGAAGAGGGGGTAAAGGGGATAGGAACGTGGGGCACCATGAGCCAATACGGGAATGACAACACACTAGTGGGACAAAGACCACCAATTAGGGGAGAACAATGTATTGTGTAATTGATTAATATGATTGTAAAAATAGTGTAAAATGCCTGCTCAAACTCGATGTAGGTGTGCCCATCTTTCGGACACCCGGTCTTGCAAGAACGTTAAATAAAATATCTTCCTCCTTCGGAACTTGACTCGACTAAATTGTTTGATCGTGAGCGGCGTTTCTCACAATATGCACAATGACAATTCCCGAAAGCGTTGATTTGTCCAATAAGGAGTTGATGCTCTTGAGTTTTAAATGATCATTCAACATAGACCTTTCACTCCTTTAGATTTGCTTGAAATCCTGGCCACTACATGGGGCATTTGCTTTCTTAATTAGGACTCAGGCTAAATTTCCAGGAGTATTCGGTTCTGTGGGACTCGATATCAGAGCAACAAGGTTACTGCTTGTCGATGTCCCACCAGAGTCACCAATTTGTTGCACCTGCACACACAATCTGTTTTAACCCTTGTATGGCGGACAAAGAATTGCAAGTAGACTTCTTGTTAGGACAACAATATTTATTTAAGCGTGTAATCAATAATCACCCATCCAACCAACAATAAGTTATCTTACAGAAATACTAAAGTTCAAGTCCAGTACTAGACTTGCGTCACTGACAAATACCTAGGTAGATATTGGTCATTATCTGTGTGCTGGTCTCTGTAGTCCTCTGTGTAGTGTGGTCCTTTGGTCTGGTCTGACCCTCTGGCTCTGGTCTTTCTTCCTTCTCAGGTATGGTAGCTCTCTTCATGCTGGTTGTTGTTGGCGATGGTCACCATTGTTACAGCTCATTTGTGAGGTCAGAGAAAGAGAGAGAGAGAGAAAGATTCTTGGTTGCAGAGCAACCTTTATACTCCGTGGTTTTTTGCGCCCCTTTTGGCCATTGCCAATCAATCGATCAGGACTCAATCATTCCAATCGGGTGCTGCCACACAAATCTCCGGGTGTGTCCCCCAACCCACCCATCCCAGGGCCCCATATGGGGGTTTTGGATCCCTTTTTTTTAATTTCAAAAATATATTTTATTCACAAAAATCTTAATTAATCCGTTGCAAACCTATATGTCTATACATTGCAAATAGTGCAGAATAAAAACATTTTTACAGTCCTCTACAAATTACAGCTATGACATTTCAAAACTTAAAACTATTTACATGCCTCAAAATTTACTGTGTGCCGTTATTTCTCAGATTTTCAGCTTGTAAATAAGTTTCAAAAGACAATTTGAAAAAGGAAAGCATATTTCAAAACCAAAATGGAAACAACATTGAATTAAATAAGTAGAATAATCTTTTTGAAACAGAATTGATTCTGGTTCTGAAACTTGGGAGGGAGGGCGATTTAATTGCCTGTTTATGAGCAAGGCAATGTGGATGTGTTAAATGCATGCTCACTCTAGCTGAGATAGGCAACAGTTATGCAGGTCGAGGTCTGTAGTTCCCGGGCTCTCATTCTGCCTTCATTAAAAGGTCTTCTAGCGTGGCCTTTCCCAATTTTGCCTTTGCAGCGGCTAGCCCAAGCTTCAGCGTGTCCCTCAGCACGTAATCCTGTTCCTTGGAATGTGCCAGTCTGCAACTCTCAGTCGAGGACAGTTCTTTCAACTGGAAGACCAGCAAGTTTCGGGCGGGCCAAAGTGCTTCCTTCACTGAGTTGATGACCTTCCAGCAGCAGTTTCAGATCCCTTACCCACTAGACAGGCATGGGCCCAAGTGCGAGCGTGCACATGGATCTCAGGCAGCAGTCAGACTGGTTTGCAGCAGGGCATCATCAGAATGGTGCTTAGCGAGTCATCATCACCCTCCTGCCTGGAAAATATATCGCGAGCACAGAGTACCCAGGTCCACCACTGTGGTGTGACAATGTGCAGGATAAATGGAGGGCATTTTCTGGGGGTGGAGAGGGGGAAATGGAGTCCACAATCACCATCTCCTAGCCACTGAACCGCCTGGTTATCAGAGTCTCCCTAGTCACCTTTGCGTGCCTCAGCTGAGATGCCAACCCTGCACCACCTGGCAACTGTTCCAAGGTGTCCTCATCCTCGTCTTCCTCCTCCTCCTCTCCTTCCTCATCTTTCTGCTGGTTATCCTCTCCAGTGACGGCCGGCTGGTCATACTTCACGTCCCCTTCCTCGTCCAAGAGGTCCCCTCGCTGCAGAACCAGATTGTGCAAGGCACAGCACACCACCACTATGTGACAGGAGATTAGGGGGCTGTACTGACCCTCCAGATTGGTCCAGGCACCAAAATCGCATCTTGAGGAGCCCAACGCACCTCTCTACTATTGCGCGGGTGGCAACATGGGCCTCATTATAGCGGATCTCCAACAAAGAACAAAGAATAATACAGCAACAAACAGGCCCTTCGGCCCTCCAAGCATGCACTGATCATGTGTTCCTCACTAGACCATCCGTTTGTATCCCTCTATTCCCAGTCTGTTCATGTGGCTATCTAGATAAGTGAGTATGTCTGCCTCAATCATCTTGCTTGGTAGTTCATTCCAGGCCCCCACCACCCTCTGTGTAAAAAACGTTCCCTGTGTATCTGAATTGAACCATATCCCCCTTACCTTGAACTTGTGATCCCTTGTGTTTGTCATTTCGACCTGGGAAAAAGCTTCCAACTGTTCATCCTATTTACGCCCTTCATAATTTTATAAACTTCTGTTTGGTCGCCTTTCAACTCTAGTTTACTCAAACCCACCTCATAGCTAAAACCCTCCATACCAAGCAACATCCTGATAAACCTTTTCTGTACTCCATCCAAAGCCTCCACGTCCTTCTAGTAGAGTGGCGACCAGAACTGGATGCAGTCTTCCAAATGTTTCCTAACCAACGTTCTATGTAACTGCAATATCATATGCCGACTTTTATACTCTATGTCCCATCCAATAAAGGCAAGCATGCCATATGCCTTCTTCTTTTTCCACCTGTGCTGCCACCTTTAAGAATCTGTGGATTTGCACAACCAGATCCCTCTCTGTGTGTCTATACACCTGATGGTTCTGCCATTTATTGTATAGCTACCCCTGGATTAGATCTGCCAAAATGCACCACTTCACATTTATCTGGATTAAATTCCACCTGCCATTTCTCTGTCCAATTTTCTATATCCTGCTATATTCTCTGACAATGTTTATCACTATCCACAACTCCAACAATCTTTGTGTCGTCCGCAAACTTACTAATCAGCCCAGCTACATCTTCTTCCAAATCATTTATATATATCACAAACAGTAGAGGTCCCAGTACACAGCCCTGCAGAACACCATTAATCACAGACATCCGAACAGACAAAGACCCCTCCACTACTACCCTCTGTTTTCTATGGCCAAACCAGTTCTGTACCCATAGAGTACATAGGGGAGAAAAAAAGTAGAGACTATATTGTTGCAGTTACTGATAGCAGGGCAATATTTACAACCCTTTGTAGTTTCTTGTGGTCTTGGTCAGAGCAGGAAACATACCAAGCTGCGATGTATCCGGAAAAGACGCTTTCTATGGTGCATCTATAAAGATGCAAATTAGATAGATCTCTTCAAGAAAACAATATTTTTGAACATAGTTTATGATATTTTCAGACATAACATAGTGCTTATAACAAGCTGTGAGCAATAAATGCTTTAGAAGCTATGGGTTTGAAAGCTTGCTACTAGGGGGAATTCAAGTGCCAATTGTCTGACTCTGTTGTAGACTAATTACAAGACGTCATTGCTAACGTTGCAATCCTGCCACAATGAAGTACATGTTCAAGTTGTAAGTGAGAGCAACCATTATAAATTGGGAACAGGTTAGGGTGTTATTCCTAAGTATTTAAAAGAACTACTTTCCACTGGGGTATGAGGGAGGAATCTGTGCCTGTGTTCTCCGGGTTTTGAGAACAAATATGTTAAGGAAAGACGACTCAGGGATTGGTAACAGGTAATCACAATGAATGAGGATAGTGGGGTCATTTTTCTTTTGGTAGAATCAGACAATGATAAGAAGCTTCCAAAGACCTACCTAATGACTCTTGACTCCCTGTTCTTTCCTGATAATCCTGCAAGTTTAACCCCTTTGAATGTTTATCCAATTCCCTTTTGAGAGTGTTATGAGTCAGGCCAGAAAATCCAAGGTGTTTTATAAAGACAGTTTAGTCCCTAAGTTGAATTTGACACGGGTGAGCATTAGATATTTCACTCTACGTACGATTTAAGTGATCCACTAGGGAGCTTTTATCAAAACAAAATTTATTTTAGAATACAGTTAAAATATCAGAAGATAAATTAGCAAACTTTTTATCTATTCAAAAATGCAAACAAGATATAGTATAAATCTTAACAGCTAGCCATTTATGATGTTCCAAGCCAAACAACACCCATAAACATAGGCTTGGTGCAAAAAAAAAACAAGTACGCTCCCGTGATGATGGATTTTGCAGCTTCTTGCAGTGAATTGGTCCTTTGAATGTGAGATTTGAACTCTGAGGCTCCTGGAAATTTCAGCACGTCTCTGGGAAAGGGAGAGGTGGAGACACTGCTTGCCTCCACCAGCCTCTAGCTGGTTACTCACAAACAACAGAATTTCACCTCCAGAGAAAGGGAAATAAGAAAGACTCTTTTCTGTCCAAACAGTATCTGAGGAAAATGAAGCCAAAACCTCTGAGTTTTCTGTGAAAATAAACTATTCCAAAGCAGCACCTGACCAATCAGCCATGCTCCCACCCAGCAATTCCAAAAGGCTCATAAAACCCCAGGGCACTGCATTAGGTCAGATTAAAAATAAACAAGATGCCATTATATTGCCTCAGTAATAATGAGAAAATACTGGCTTAGACATCACAACAACAAAATAAATACTGGGACCTACTTGAAAACTCTTTCGAAAAATTAGATTAAAATACATTTCGAAATGGCACAGTATTGTCACAAGAGCTAATATGCATTTGCTTCTTCCATCTTTTCATGTATATCACTTCATACTTGCTGTATTAAAAATACCTGTTCTATCTTTCCGCTGAATTTTTTGCCAAGTATTTTAACACTGTCTCCTAGCTATTGACCCTCCTATTAGTGGAAACAGTTTTCCCTGAGTTGTCTACCAAATCCTCTCATAGTAATTCCTATAATGGAAACATGAATCCCTACAGTGCAGAAGGAGGTCATTCAACCCACTGAATCTGCTCCAATCATAATCCCACACAGGCCCTATCTCAATCATCCCACACGTTTACCCTACTAGATCCCTGACATTAGAGAGAATTTAGCATGGCTAACCAACCTAACCCGCGCATCTTTGGAATGTGGGAGGAAACTGGAGTACCTGGAGGAAACCCACAGCAGATATGGGGAGAACATGCAGACTATGTACAAACAGTGACCTAGGCTGGAATTGAACCTGGGTCCCTGGTGCTGTGAGGAAGCAATGCTAACCACAGTGTCACCGTGCTGCCTGAATGAATCTCATAGTGAATGAACGTTAAATGATTTAACATGATGACGTTAAACCTGATTCTGACCAGTTCCATATAAAATCATTAAACTTTTAAAAAGATTCATCAACTCCACAAAATACGTAATCAAGCGCATAGCTATCAGTCTAAGTTATAGACCATAAAACATTACAGCGCAGTACAGGCCCTTTGGCCCTCGATGTTGTGCCTGTGAAACCAAGCTAAAACCCAAGGGAGAAGTTTGCACATTCTCCCCATGTCTATGTGGGCTTCCTCAGGGTGCTGCGGTTTCCTCCCACACTCCAAAGATGTGCGGGTTAGGTTGATTGGCCTTGCTAAATTCTCCCTAGTTAGGTCCAATTCATCTTTGCAGACATTAATATTAAACCATTTGACCCATTCAAACAATTTATCAATACCTTTTTTTCTTTGAAAACTATCACTTGGTATGAATTTGCCAATTGAGGTGGTTACAGACATGAGTCATGAGAGTGACTTAAAGTTTATAATTAGTAAATGAGGAATTCAAGTTGTTTTCACTGGGGAAAGAAAAGAACATTATGAAATTTTTAAAAAAATACCAAATAACATAGGTAATGTGATGTTGAAATTGGGTGTGACAGGAAACTGGGGTGGACTTCTTCATAGAATCATAGAATGTCTACAGTGCAGAATTGGCCATTGAGTCTGCACCAACCACAATCCCCCCACGCCTATTCCTGTAACCCCACACTTTTATTCTATTAATTTCCTGACACCAGAGCCAAGTTAGCATGGCCAATCAACCCGACCTTTGGACGGTGGGATGAAACTGGAGCACCCAGAGAAAACCCACGCAGATACAGGGAGAATGAGCAAGCTCCACACACACACAGTGACCCAAAGTCGGAATTGAATCTGGGTCTCTAACGTTGAGAGGCAGCAGTGCTAACCATTGTGCCACTGTACCGCCCTGCACTGACCTTCATTTCAGCCCTGCCCATCCCATCATGAGATGATGTCCTTCCCACCCCCACCCACTCTTATCTCACAGAACGCAAAGGTGTGAGCCACAAAGTATATGCAAATTGATGTCCTCTCCACTCGTTTAGTTTTTTTTAAAAATATGCCTGGGTGAATAACTGCTGAATTGAAACCAAGCTTATCTCTTATCAGGAGGACAAAGAAGATGGTCAATATTGAGATATATGAGCCTTGAGGCGAGCAAATGTGAAATTTGCTGATAAGCAACGAAATGGAAAAATCAGCCAATACCATCACTGTAACACAGGCTGGTGCAGGACAAAATGAACCGGTCCAATACTGCAGCAATCAACTCCAATCAACAGGATGCATGTGCTGCCTTTCTGTCTATTTCAGAGTCTCATTCTGTTGCCAAAATTGAAATTAACTTAGTTTCCTCTCACAAAATGAAAGAGGCTCTTGCTGTAAATTAACAGAAGTGGAGTGCGCAGAGAGTACAATTCCAATATCATTGACTTTGTCTGGCATGACTCCTTCTGGTGGCCAGATCTCGAGAGCGATGGTGGATGAAATTGCCAGCACGTGACCAGCTGCAGCCATTGTATCAGGCTGGAAACAGTCCATTTTTAAAAACAAAATTTGAACAAGAGAATGTGAAAGATGGGCAGATTTTTCTTGGTGGCACAATGGCACAGCGGTCATAGCGCCAGGGTCCAGGGTTTGATTCTAAGCTTGACCGTCCTTGTGGTATCTACACATTCTCGCCATGTCTGCGTGGTTTTTCCCCGGATGTCCTTCCACAGTCTGAAAATGTGCAAATTAGGTGGATTGGTCATGCTAAGTTACCCTTTAGTATCAGGGGGACTAGTTGGGGCCTATGGGGATAGGGCCTAGATGGCATTGTGGCCAATGCAGTCTCGATGGGCCAAGTGGCCTCCTTCAGCACTCTAGGATTCTTTGATTTTAAGATTTTTTTGCTTTAATCATTGTTGATGTGGCAATTTAGATAACCTTTTCTCTCCACATTTCTTCACAAAATCATTAATTAATTATCAAAGGTAAAATCTTGTAAAAATGCCCTTTCAATCGTCAATATTGCTGAACATGTCAAATGATCCTGACTCATCATACTTTGCAAATAATTTTTAACTCTTTTGAAACAAGGCTCACCAGAGGGAAGGGGAGCTGAGTGGGGATCTGAGAGGGAAGGGAGGCTGAGTGGGAGGCTGAGGGGGAAAGGGGCCATGTGTGTGTGTGGGGTTTGAGATGGAGGGGTCTGAGTGGGTGTCAGCTTGAATAAACCTCATGCTGCCTGATATGGATCCCTCTTACTGCTGAGGGATTGATAGTGCATCTTCAACCCTTAGGGTCCAATATGCCAAGCCTTCACTTGTGAGGACCTATACGAAAGCCTCACCAGTGTAAATCCCACTGGGGATGTGGGTGAATAGCCAGAGCCATTTGAGTTGAGCTGCAAAGCCTCTAACTGTATTTAAATGTGTGGTTTTGAATATACATTGGGTTCCTTCCTGCCATGATCAAGAACCCAATCAGGGCCCGCAATGCAGCTTGGGAGGGTTGCAACATATTTGATGATGGGCATAAAACTGGCTTTTCTGCCAACTCCCCATTCCCCAGGCTATCACGATTTGCAATTGGAGCCAGCGGCATAGAAAATCCATCCCAACATTGACAATCCCAATGATGATCTTCTTTTTAAGAAATCTGACCACACCAGGTTTAAGTCCAACCAATTTATTTGATAGTGAACTCACAAGCTTTTGAGGTGTTTCGACCTCTTCGTCAGGTGAATGAGGTGTTTTGGTCTGTCTGAGATCAGAACACCTCATTCACCTGATGAAGAGGTCGAAACACCTCGAAAACTTGTGAGTTTACTATCAAATAAATTGGTTGGACTTAAACCTGGTGTTGTGAGACCTCTTACTGTGTTTACTCCACTCCAGTGCTGGCATCTCCACATCAGATCTTCTCTTTCCCATTTAAAGGCAATTCAGTGTGTCTAATTTCATTGAAAAACAACTCAGTGCACCTGGTATGCTTTTTAACATCAGAGGGATCTGTACATTTCATTAATGTGAGTGCCAATGTTTCCACTGAGGCACAATCATTTTGAATCTCTTCCACAAACTTTTAACTAATGTTAGCAATTGTGCAGCATTCTACAAAGTTGTATTGATGTTTTTGCAGTGATTTGCTGATGCATTAATTTGTTGAAGCAAAAGGCTCTACCAAAGAGTAAAAACAGCAATATTATAGTTTTTGAACTTCTGTATTAAGAATTTTGTTTCAGCTTTCACATGTGCTTTCTATAAATTTATTGTGGCTATATCTGATGAGGTTTCCTTGAAATCAACAATTTCAAAGTCAACAAAGCAGTTACAGAAGTGTATCTCCCAGGGTCACAAAATCTTTTGACCGTCAGACCCTTTCCATGTGCCTGCTCCAAACACAATCTCAACGTATTCCACTGATACATGGAAACAAAAATAAAGTTATACAAATGACATTCGGTGACAAGTGGTGTGCCTCAGGGGTCTGTTTTGGGGCCCCTGCTGTTTGTAATTTTTATAAATGATCTGGATGAGGGTATTGAGGGATGGATCAGTAATTTGCAGATGACACTAAAGTCGGTGGAGTGGTAGATAGTGAAGAGGGGTGTCTTAGCTTTTATTGGTAGGGGGATTGAATTTAGGAGCCGCAGCATCATGTTGCAACTGTACAAAACTCTAGTGCTGCCGCACTTGGAGTATTGTGTGCAGTTCTGGTCGCCACATTATAAGAAAGATGTGGAGGCATTGGAGAGGGTACAGAGGAGGTTTACCAGGATGTTGCCTGGTATGGAGGGCAGGTCCTATGAAGAGAGGTTGAAGGATTTGAGGTTGTTTTCGTTAGAAAGGAGGCGGCTAAGAGGGGATCTTTTTGAAGCATATAAGATGATTAGAGGTTTAGATAGGGTGGACAGTGATAGCCTTTTTCCTAGGATGGATAAAGCTAGCACGAGGGGACACAGCTTTAAATTAAGGGGTATGAGTTATAGGACGGATATCAGAGGTAGGTTCTTTTCTCAAAGAGTGATTAGGGAGTGGAATGCCCTGCCTGCAGCTGTTGTAGATGCGCCAAGTTTGGTGGCGTTTAAGAGGTTAATTGATAAGTATATGGAAGAGAAGGGAATGGTTTAGTTTGGAGGGGCATTGCTTTTTATTTTGGTCGGCACAACATCGAAGGCCGAAGGGCCTGTTCTGTGCTGTAATGTTCTATGTTCTATGTTCTATGTAAATTTTGAATACTGTCAAAGATATGTACAGCTGCTTCACAGGATTTAGCTGCAGTGTTGCAGATTAAATTTAAGGAGTGACTGCAATATGGAATGAAGATTATGCAATGTTCAGTCTTACTTGTAGACCGGAATATTTTCCTGCCACACTTGCGGCTTTACTAAAGTTGTGTCCATGACAAATTTTGATGACAAGCCTACATTTGCAACGATTTCTATAACGATTGTCTCCACCAGATGTTCAGAATTGTGTGATTGTAATTGGACAAATCAAAGAAATTGTTCTACAACTTCATCATCAATGGTCACATTTCTCAAAATTAATGTTAATTGGTCCACATGAGTCTTTTTTTTAATTCACTCATGGGATGTGGATGCCATTGGTTGGGCCAGCATTTATTGTCCATCTTTGAGGGTAACTAAGAGTCAATCACACATTGCTGTTGCTCTGGAGTCTCTAGGAAGGATGGCAGCTTTCCCTCCCAAAAAGACTTTAATGAACAAAATACGTTTTTATAGCAATTGACAATTGTTTCATGGGCATCAATAGATTCTTATTTCTAGAGAGCACGATTTCCCCAAAACAATTTCTATGTGCTGAACGGGTGGGAAATTGGGATGTTTGCTTGCCCGTTTTTTGGGTTAGTTTAATAAATTTATGGTGCTCTGTGCAACACAGAGGCAAGAACTCAGTAAGAATTTAGCAACACCAATTATTAATCCAACCGATTTATTTGATAGTAAAATAGCGAGCTTTCAACACTCCCGTGTCTTCATCAGGCAAGTGCACTTGCCCCACATCAGCCTCTGCCCCTCCCTCCCCCAACGTGAAGAGTTCTTCATTTCTTCTCTACCTATGTCTGTCCTTTTCTGGCCCTGCCCCATGAGGTCCTGTCCCCTCAGAACCCATCCCTTTGTCACCACCTGGGTCAGGTGGATACTGCCAGACTGGCAATGCCAGGGTGCCAAGCTGGCAGTGTTAGTGTTCCAGTCTGCCAGTGTCAGTTTGATAGTGCCATGGGGCACTACCCCCTTGCATCCTCAATCTCCCAGCGGGTCTCAATGGCTTCCGGTCCCAGGAGCAAGGCCATCACATCAAGCCCTGATTGCGGGAGTGGGGGGGGGGGGGGGGGGGGGGGGGGGGGGGGGGGGGGGGGGGTGGTGGGTGGGTGGTCTGTGATCAAACCAGTGGAGGCTTCCATCAGTGAGGTTGGAAGCGGAAGTGAGCTGAAACAATAGTGATCTGAGCTCCCTAAGCAGATGTGCCGCCCTTTATGCTTGAGATATGTTTGAGAAAGTGAGCACACACAATGTAGGATTCATTGGTAGTGATGGCAGAGCAAACAGCACGTGGAGAGAGTAAAATTCTTTTCAGTTTCTGGGGGTTGAATAGTCGCAGGGAGCTCTGAATGCTACCTGTGAACAATCAGTTTCCCCTTTTGTTCCTGTGGGAATCCATTGACTGAGTGTCACATCTCCTGATTTTTGGATCTGTGGCAAAAATTTGCTCTTCAGAAGTCTCCTGGCTATCGCCCTGATGCATTTCTGAGTGTGAAATGTCGCGTAAGTTTCCTGTGGCGCCTTGCAAAGACCTTTTTACCCATGTCTTGACCTGCAATCATTTGAGAATCACGGAAGTAAGTGGAAGAGAGTACGCCCTATGTGCAGCTCTATAAGACTCTTGTCAGACCCCAGTTGGAGTATTGTGCGCAGTTCTGGTCGCCTCATTATAGGAAGGATGTAGAGGTTATTGAGAGAGTTCAGAGGAGATTTATAAGGATGCTGCCTGGATTGGGAGGCAGGCCTTATGAAGATAGGTTGAGGGAGCTGGGACTCTTCTCACTGGAGAGACGTAGGTTGAGAGGCGACCTGATAGAGGTTTATAAAATGTTGAGAGGGATAGATAGGGTGGACTCTCAGAGACTATTTCCCCGAGCGGAAATGGTCACTACGAGAGGACACAGATTTAAGGTGCAGGGAAGCAAATACAAAGGAGATGTCAGGGTAGGTTTTTCACTCAGAGGGTGGTGAGTGAATGGAACCGACTGCCATCAGAGGTTGTTGAGGCAAACTCACTGGGGTCTTTTAAGAGACTTCTGGTTGAGTATAAAAGAAAAGGATAGGGGGTTATAGATAGGTCTGTGGATTGGTAGATGTGATCGGCGCAACTCGTGGGCTGAAGGGCCTGTTTGTGCTGTATTGTTCTCTGTTCTATGTTTCTATGGTGTGTGGGTCCTTATTTATGCTGGCTACTTTTACAAAATGAGTAGACACGGTCAATGGATGGGAGGCTGTTTAGTGTGATGGACCGGGCTTCATTCATGAACCTTTGTAGTTTCTTATGGTTTTGGACACAGCAAGAGCCATACCAAGCTGTGATACAACTGGAAATAATTTTTTTTCTATGGTGCATATATAAAAATTGGTGAGAGTTTTAGTGGACATGCCAAATATTCTTATTTTCTGAGGCATTGGTTGGTTTTCTTAACTATGGTGTTGGCATGGAGTGACCAGGACAGGTTGTTGGTGATCTGAACATCTAAAACTTGAAGCTCTCGACCATTTCTATTTCGTCCCCATTGATGTAGGCAGGGGCATGTTCTTCACTATGCTTCCTGAAGTCGGTAACTATCTTTGTTGACATTAAGGGAGAGATTATTGAATCGCACCACAGATTCTCAAGCTCATTTGTGTATTCTGTCTCGTCATTGGTTTGAGAACTGAGCCGCGATGGTGGTGTCAACAAACTTAAAAATCTAGTTGGAGGGGTGAATGGCTGGAGAATTCTGGCCATAGTTTTGTTGTCACCCATTCATCATTAAAATATTTACATGGTTGCATCAGCTTGGATTTTCCTGGAAGCCTAGAGGAAATAAATGGAAGTCAGATCTGGAAATAATCATAATAATTCCTACCAATAGGAAGGAGAGTTCTGTTGACTGCTATGTTTCTCTTATGTTTCCTTTTGAAATGTTTGCTTGTAGCCCTGCTGCAGAATTGAGGAAAGAGCTTCCATAGTCTCCCCAATGTACCATGCTTCGAGACAAGTTTTCTTGCAACGTATTAGGTAGACAACGTTGGCCGAGTTGCAAGAGTATGTACCGTGTACCTGGTGAATGGTATTCTCACGTTTGATGATGTCATCCATGTTGATGATCCAGCATGTCTTGCAGAGATTGCTGTGGCAGGGTTGTGTGGTATTGTGGTCACTGTTCTCCTGAAGGTTGGGTAGTTTGCTGCGAACAATGATCTGTTTGAGGTTGCGCGGTTGTCTGAAAGCAAGAAGTGGGGGGGGTGGGGATGGCCCTAGCGAGATGTTCATCATCATCAATGATATGTTGAAGACTCCGGAAAAGATGTCGTAGATTCTCCACTCCAGGGAAGTATTGGACAACAAAGGGTACTCTGTCCACCGTGTCCTATGTTCGTCTTTTGAGGACATATTCTTACAACTCGGCCAACGTTATCTACCTAATACATTGCAAGAAAGGATGTCCCGAAGCATGGTATATTGGGGAGACCATGCAGACACTAAGACAGTGGATGAATGAACATCGCTTGGCAATCACCAGGCAAAACAGTTCCCTTCCTCTAGGCGAACACTTCAGCGGTCACGGGCATTCGGCCTCCGACTTTCGGGTAAATGTTCTTCAAGGGGGCCTTCATGACACATGAAAGCGCAGAGCCGCTGAGCAGAGACTGATAGCCAAGTTCCACACACATGAGGACGGTCTTAACAGGGAACTTGGCTTCATGTCACACCATCTGTAACCCCCATGACTTGCCTGGGTTAACAAAAAACCTCACTTACTGTGCTGTCTGGAGACAATACACATCTCTCTAACCTCAGTGCTCAGTATTCCTTTGTTAGCCACTTTAAGACTTGAATAGCAGGTTAGGTGTAAGGATTCGCGTTCTAATCAGCAATCAGCAACTGCCTGTGCTGATATGTGTGCTTTTGGAGACCAGAATATCTCATTCGCCTGACGAAGGCACAAACACCGAAAGCTAGCAGATTTACTGTCAAATAATTGGATTTAAAATTGGTGTTGACAGACCTCTTACTGAGTTTACCCGAGTCCAACACCAGCATCTCTACATCATAGATAATCTGATCCAGTGATGCCCTTTGAGGGATAAATATTGGCTTGACAGTTGGTAAGAGCTCCTTGTTCTTCTTGGAAATGATGCCATGCGATCTTTTGGACCTGATTTTACCATTTTCTTTGTAAGTGCTGAATTTGGGCGCAATTCGGATCTGACTTGGAAACCTGTTCTCAGGCACCCCTATACATACTCAGACTGAAAAGAACTGCGGGTCTGAATTGTACTGTGGAGGAGATTGGTGCATCCAAAATGTTGGAGCTCTGAACTGCGCATGCTCAGTTATGAAAAGAATTTGAAAATCGCGTCAGTGTCACATCTCTCCTGAGCCACAGAAAGCGGATAAAGCAGCACAGGAATAAAAAGCAGAAGCAATGGTTCCCCACAGACATTGTTCCATCCCTACAACGTAACTGTCTTCCTTATCCACCCACCGCCTGTTACCCAAACCAATCGCAATCTTCTGCTTCCCTTCTCGCCCACTGATCGCCCGCATAGTGGTAGCAGAACGCCCCCCGTCCTCCTCCTTGCCCCAAAATCTTTTGGCCTCCTCCCTCAGAGAAAGTTCAGGCCTTTCCCCCACCAACTAGAAAATAATCAGCCTCCCTTCTCCTGCCCCTCCCCACTAGAGAATGATCTGGCTTCCCTCCACATCCACCAGCTCCACTGATCCCCTCCCCCCGCAACTCCCCCCACCCACACACACACGCACACAAAATAAAACATCGATCTGAGCCAGAGAACTGTAGGAAGTGCTGAACTCACCTCTTCAGCAGCTGGAGCACCCGAAACAAACCTTTGCCGAGCTTGTCTGTTTTGCGCCGAATCTGGACATGCAAAAGCGATGGTAAAGGAGGAAATATTGATAAAGCTGGATGGGCAGTTCATTAATTGAATTTAAAGGCACGCAAATGCCTTTGAGTCGCCGTTGTGCCCATTTCAGCAAATGGAAGTACTTATTCTTAAAGAGCTTGACTTTTAACTGGGTTGTCCGCTTCCACTACACCTCTTAAGACGAGCTTCAAAGACGGACGTTGATGCTGAGAAATATACTCCTGCCAAGTATCTCATAGAACTAATGTTTATAGTCTACAGCGTGGTGCACATCCATCCTTCTGAAATTGCCACAGCTGCACTTTGTCTGCACTTCCGGGCGCAAATCGGATCACGACCATTCCCTCAGTAAAGTAGGCATCTGCGTGGATTAGACGTGGATCATGTTAATGGCCTCACGCCTGACTTTATCATGTTTTTGTGCCTGAAAACGGGGTGGGGGGAGGGGGCGATGCAAGGTAAAATTGGACCCTTTGCGTCCACTTGAGAGAGCAGACATCTTACTCAAGGAATGGCACCTCCAACCACGCTGTGCTCCCTCAGTGCTACACTGGAGTATCAGTCTAGGTCACGTATCTCTGGAGTGGGACTTTAAACTTTAACCCTGAACACAGAGATGGGAACGCGATAAACAGGAATATTACCATGCCGCCATGTGTACCAAATTATCACAGCATGAGGGCTACTCAAAGATCAAGGAACAATTCAGTTACAGTTTGAATCAATTCATACGTCCAGTGTATTTCTATTTTCATTTAAGTATTGCGTAACTGTACCCACAAATGCAAAAATACCCAAAGTGTTTGCAGCATGGATTACCAAATCCACCTGCTATCTCATAATTAAACAGTAGTTCCGAGTAAAAAGTATCAAAATGATGAAGCGTTGATTCATCAGCCCAAGTTCTATTCCGATAACCACCTTCAGCTGCCCATTTCCCTAATCATATCCATGAAATAAACTGGGCAAAACATTGTACAATTTAAAAAAACATAATTATTATTTTAACATTGGATCCTGAAATGACTTCACTCAGGCCATTGAGATTGGTGTTTTGGAGAATGATTAAGGATCCAATTGATGGGTCAATTAGGGAGTCTTTGCCTTATATTTAACTGGGAGTGTCAGTTTAGAAACATAGAAAAACTACAACACAATACAGACCTTCTGGCCCACAAAGTTGTGCCGAACATATCTCTACCTTAGAGATTACTAGGCTTACTTATAACCCTCTGTCTTACTAAGTTCCATGTACTTATTTAAAAATCTCTTAAAAGACCCTATCGAATCCACCTCCAACACCTCTGCTGGCAGCCCATTCCATGCACCCACTACTCGCTGAGTGAAAAACTTCTGACATCTTCTCTATACCCACTCCCCAGCACCCTAAACCTGTGTCCTCTTGCAGAAACCATTTCAGCCCTGAGAAAAAGCCTCTGATTATCCACTCGATCAATACCTCTCAACATCTCTATCAGGTCATCTCTCATTCTTCGTCTCTCTAAGGGGAAAAGGCCGAGCTCCCTCAACCTATCCTCATAAGGCATCCTCCCCATTCCAGGCAACATCCTTGTAAATCTCTTCTGCACCCTTTCTATGGCTTCCACATCCTTCCTGTAATGAGGCGATCAGGACTGAGCACAGTACTCCAAATGGGGTCTGACCAGGGTCTGATATAGCTACAATATTGTGGTTTCTCTGACACCCCCGTAAGTAGACTGCTGACTGATAGCAGTCTGTGTACTGATGTTGAATAGGGATTAAGGTGAAGTGACTCATGCCTCTGAAGACTTGTTACAGATCCGTATTATTCTTGTTCTTAATCTTTCCCAGACACGCACGATCCTGTAATATTCAGCTCATTATTTTTGCATCTGTGTGAAATATGATGAATCTCTGGGTGCAGGTAGGCAGGCAGCTTATCCTGCCTTGTGCTACCAGCATTCAATTATTTTTATTCATTTATGGGATATGGATGTCTCTGGGCCAGCATCTCTTGCCCATCCCTAATTGCCCTAGAACTGAGTAGCTTGCATGGCCATTTCAGAGGTTATTTTCAAGAGTTAATTGCATTGCTGTGGCTCTGGACTCACATGTAGGCCAGACTAGGTAAAGATGGCAGGTTTCCTTCCCTAATGGACATTAGTGGGTTTTTCCAACCATTGACAATGGTTTCATGGTCATCAGTAGATTCTGAATTCCAGACCTTTTATTGAATTTAAATTTCACCATCCACAGTGATGGGATTTGAACTCAGGAATTATTCTCTCCTTTCTATGATGATCTAAAAACGCAAATTACCCAGGGGGCAAAAGAGAAAATGCTGGAAAATCTCTGCAAGTCTTTATAAGGAAAGAGAAGAGCTGACGTTTCCAGTCCGGATATGCCTTTGTCAAAGCTTAAATTCCAGCATCCTCAGCAATTTGCTTTCATCCAGTTACTCAAGGGGACTGTGTAAACACGTGGTGGGTTTATTGATTAAAATGGATGCACAGAGGAGCATTTATACAAAGGTAGATGCTTTGAAGCAGCAGAGCTGTGTGTGCTATGTTCTGCTCACAGACCAAAGTGAAACTGAGAATTGCATGATGCAATTCCATTCTAGCGATGATGTGCTGCTATCCCGTAAAGACATATCACAAGCTGATACATCTTTTCACATTTATTTTTCATCTGAAGCATTAAAACAAGATACCACAACATTACTGGGAGAAGATTGGAGTGTTCACTTCAGTGTCCTGGTCAATTTTCATCCCTCAATTAATATTGCAAGAAACTATAATCCGGTTGTTATCATAATGCTGTTTGTGGGTGTTGTGCATAAACAATGCACTATTTTTTGCACATTATCAAAGTGACTACACTTCAAAGGTCTTTTTGAGATAACCTGAGGCTGTTAAAGATGCTACATAAATGCAAGTCTTTCTTCCAGCAAAATTTCCACTATCTCAACTGTAAACAGAATTGTGAAGAATGACAATCATTGGTTAGTGTTGCAGAAACAGCTGGTTGGTATAATTTTACTGGTTTCAGTCCTTCATCATTGTGCTGGATTACTGTCACTTTTCACCAGCTGTCATTACTCCCCATTGACTAGAACAGCTCCCCACTAAATTGTCTACACATTCCAGCGCACAGGTTTGGAATAATGAAGGAAGTTGCATTTAAGTAGCACCTTTCAGGGTTTCTCAAAACAATTATGTACTTTTTGATGTGTAGACACTGCCGTACTGTCAAAAACATGACAGCCAATTTGTGCACAGCAAGCTCCCATAAACTTCAACCTAATAATGATAATGCTGTGGGTTAACAAAGACCAAGAACATAGAAGAAAGAAAATTTCAGCATAGGTAGTGTGATGACCAGAATTGGACACAATATTCCAAGTGCAGTCTAACTAACGTTTGTAACACTGCAACATCTGTGATTCTACAGAATCTGCAGAGTCTGTGATTCTGTGAACATGACGTATCTCTTTTTAACCTCAATGCCATGGCTAATAAAGGCAATCATGCCTTTTTGATTACCATCTCCACCTGCATTGTCACTTTCAGCGACGTGCGTATCTGTACACCCAGATCCCTTTGCCTAACAATATTTTGAAAGGATCTGCTCTTAAGGGTTGAGATGTGAGTATTGGCCAAACCACCAGGAATAATTCTCCTGTGCAGCCTGTGGCAGCATGATGGCACAGTGGTTAGCAATGTTGCCTTTCAGCACCAAGGACCCAAGTTCGATTCCTGGCTTGTCTGTATAAAGCCTGCACATTCTCTCTGTGTCGGCGTGGCTTTCCTCCGGATGCTCCGGTTTCCTCTGAAAGCCATGCTGGTTGGGTGCATTGGCCATGCTAAATTCTCCCTCAGCATACCTGAATAGGTGCCAGAGTGTGGTGATTAGGGAATTTTCACTGCATTGCAGTGTTAATGTAAATCTAATTGTGACACTAATAATTAAGCTTTAAGATATCAGGTGGATTGGCCATGCTAAATTGCCCCTTAGTGTCCCAAATGTGTAGGTTAGATTGATCAGTCATGGCAAATAAGTGCAGTTATAGGGATAGGGTGGGGATGAAGGCCTGGTTAAGATACTCTGTTAGAGAGAGTCAAGATGTAGAGATGCCGGTGTTGGACTGGGGTAAACTCAGTAAGAGGTCTGACAACACCAATTTTAAATCCAACCGATTTATTTGATAGTAAATTTGCTAGCTTTCGGCGTTTGTGCCTTTGTCAGGCGAATGCACAAACGCCTGATGAAGGCACAAACGCTGAAAGCTAGCAAGTTTACTGTCAAATAAATTGGTTGGATTTAAAATTGGTGTTGTCAAACCTCTTACAGAGAGAGTCAATGCAGACTCTATGGATCGAATGGCCTCTTCCGCACTGTAAGGATTCTATGACTCTTCTTCAAGTAGGACATGGGTCATAGATCACAGATCATAGAACCCTACAATGCAGAAAGAGGTCCTTCGGCCCATCGAGTCTGCACCAACCACAATCCCATCCAGGCCCTAACCCCATACCTTTACATATTTTACCTGTAATCCCTCTAATCTATGCAAATAGGGATCAATTTTGCAGCATGGCGAATCAACCTAACCTGCACATCTTTGGACTGTGGGAGGAAACCAGAGCACCCAGAGAAAATCCATGCAGACATGAGGAGAATGTGCAAACTCCACGCAGTAACCAAGCTGGGAATCGAACCTAGGTCCTGGAGCTGTGAAACAGTAGTGCTAACCATTGTGCTACCGTGCCACCCGTCTACATGCATGTAATCGGGGCCTTGATTTTACAACTCATCCAGGAGACAGTGCCTTTGATAGGGCAACAGCCCTTCAGCGCTGCACTACCATTATATTGCATTGTGTGCTCAAGTTTCTGGAACTTAAGCTCGCATTTTCTGAGTCGGGTGGGGGTGATTCCCACTGAGCTAGGTCAAACATTTGTTTTAACAGAGTTAAATCAGGTATGAGGTCTGTTTTGTCTTGAATCTGTTAACCTCTTGCAGTCGCACCATTAGTAATTAGATTGTACATCCAAAATAAAACTTACGTCGAGACTGAAGTTACCTTTGTGTAACTTTACAGGTCAAAAGTTCAGGACGAAAAGAACTAAAATTGGGTTCTTTTGCACATTTGTGGTTCGGCGTCAGTATACTTGATAGACAGTGATAAGTTCTATATGGAGCAAGTAGAGGTGGAACAAAACAAAACAAGGAAACCAAAAGCGAACCACAATTCCTCACAAGATCAGTCGCTATATGAGAATCTTCACTCACCAGGGAAGTGTAAGACTAAAGACTAAAAGTTTTAAAAGAGTTAATAAAACTCTTTGCTACAGAAGGTTGTGGAGGCCAGGTCATTGAATATCATTAAGATAAAGATAAATAGGTTCTTCATTAATAAGGGGATCAGAGGTTATGGGGAAAGGCAAGAGAATGGTGATGAGAAAAAAAGTCTGCCATGACTGAATGGCGGAGCTGACTCGATGGGCTGAGTGGCCTAATTCTGCTCTTATGATCTAATGATCCAATAAAATCAGCAGGGATGGCAAGGACTTCCATAGAACCAAACAATCCCTACAGTACAGACAGAGGCCATTCAGCCCATCGAGCCTACACTGATTCTCTGAAGAGCATTTTTTTAAAGTTTATTTCTTAGTGTCATAAGTAGATTTACATTAACACTACAATGAAATTACTCAACTGTCCCCCCCCCCACCCTATCCACAGAACCCTGTGCATTTACTGTAGCTAATCCATCTAATTAACACATCTCGGGCACAAAGGGTCAAATTAGCATTTAAGGGATTGACAGTGGCAGAGCGGTTAGCACTGCCGCCTCACAGCGCCAGGTGCCTGGGTTTGATTTCTGGCTTGGGTCACTATCTTTGTAGAGTTTGCACATTCTCCCTATGTTGGCATGAGTTTTTCCAATTGCCCCGGTTTCCTGCCACAGTCCAAAGATCTGTGGGTTAGGTGGATTGGTTATGCTAAATTGCCCCTGAGTGCCAGGGGGATTAACAAGTGTAAATAAGTGGGATTACAGGGATAGGGTCTGGGTAGGATTGTGGGCAGTGCAGACTCAATGGGCCAAATGGCTTTTTTCTGCACGTTAGAGATGCTATGATTCTAGCTTGGCCAATCCACTCAACCTGCACATCTTTGGAGCGAGGGTGGAAACTGGAACATCTGGAGGAAACCCACATAGAGGCAGGGAGAATGTGCAAGCTCCACGCAGAAAGACAGCCACCCAAGTCTGGAATTGGTCACTAGTGCTATGAGGCAACAGTGCTAACAACTGTGCCACCCTGCCATCCACTCCTTTAGCTAGAAAGCGAGATCAGCATGTGGAATTCCTTCCATCTGGACTGGTGGAAGCAAGTAGCATGGATACATTTAAGGCAGAGAGAAAAAAGTGAGTTACTCGGTTAAATAAAGGGTTTGATGAAAAAGACTGGATGAAGGAGGCTGCTATGATGCATTGGAATACTGTTTAGGCAGATGGTTTCTTTTTCTGCTACAGATTTGATGTGAGTTATTTATAATAGAAATATTGAAACATAACATGTAAAGAAGGTGTAACTTGTGCATTGAATGCAAGAGTAAGAGAATTATGCTGAACCTTTATAAATCTCTAGAAAGCCATAACGAGAATATTGCATTCAGTTCTGCTCAATAAAAGATGCCAGGGAACAGAGGTATTTCATCAGAATGTAACTCAGTTAGTGCAATGGATAGCTATAGATTAGCCAGGAGGGAGCTAAAGAGTGAATTGAGGAGAGCTAAGAGGGGACACGAGAAGACTTTGGCTGATAGGATTAAGGAGAATCCTAAAGCTTTCTTTAGATATGTTAAGAATAGAAGATTGATTAGGACAAGATTAGGGCCAGTCATAGACAGCAGTGGGAAGTTGTGCGTGGAGCCTGAAGAGATTGGAGAGGCACTGAATAAATATTTCTCTTCGGTATTCACGCAGGGTGATGTAAATGTAGTTATGGAGAACACTGAGGTACAGGGTTGCAAACTGGAAAGTATTGAAGTAGATAGGGAGGATGTGCTAGATATTCTCGAGGGTTTGAAGTTGGATAAGTCCCCTGGGCCGGACGGGATTTACCCTAGGATTCTCTGGGAGGCAAGAGAGGTGATTGCAGAGCCTCTGGCTCTGATCTTCAGGTCGTCGTTGGTTACGGGTGTGGTTCCGGAAGATTGGAGGATAGCGAATGTGGTCCCATTGTTCAAGAAGGGGAAGAGAGACCTTCCAGGGAATTATAGGCCAGTGAGCCTTACTTCTGTTGTGGGCAAAGTATTGGAGAGAATTATTAGGGATAGGATTTATAGTTATTTAGAGAGAAATGAATTGATTGGGGATAGTCAGCATGGTTTTGTGAAGGGTAGGTCGTGCCTTACTAACCTCATTGAGTTTTTTGAAAAAGTGACCAAAGAGGTGGATGGGGGTAAGGCGGTTGATGTGGTATATATGGACTTTAGTAAGGCGTTTGATAAGGTGGCCCATGGAAGACTTCTGCAGAAAATGCAGATGTATGGGATAGAGGGTGATTTAGCTAATTGGATTAGGAATTGGCTAGCAGATAGAAGACAGAGGGTGGTGGTTGATGGGAGATATTCATCGTGGAGTTCGGTGACAAGTGGTGTACCTCAGGGGTCTGTTTTGGGGCCCCTGCTGTTTGTAATTTTTATAAATGATCTGGATGAGGGTATTGAAGGATGGATTAGTAAATTTGCAGATGACACTAAAGTCGGTGGAGCGGTAGATAGTGAAGAGGGGTGTTATAGTTTGCAGAGAGACTTGGACAAGTTGCAGAGCTGGGCCGAGAGGTGGCAATGGAGTTTAATGTGGAAAAGTGTGAGGTAATGCACTATGGCAGGAATAATAAATGTGTAGAGTATAGGGCAAATGGTAGGATTCTTAATAGTGTTGATGAACAGAGGGATCTTGGTGTATTTGTGCATAGATCCTTGAAAGTAGGCAGTCAAGTCGATAAGGTTGTTAGGAAGGCATATGGAGTCTTGGCTTTTATTGGTAGGGGGATTGAATTTCGGAGCCGCAACGTCATGTTGCAACTGTACAAAACTCTAGTGCGGCCGCACTTGGAGTATTGTGTGCAGTTCTGGTCCCCACATTATAAGAAAGGTGTGGAGGCATTGGAGAGGGTACAGAGGAGGTTTACCAGGATGTTGCCTGGTATGGAGGGCAGGTCTTATGAAGAGAGGCTGAGGGATTTGAGGTTGTTTTTCGTTAGAAAGGAGGTGGCTAAGAGGGGACCTAATCGAAACATATAAGATGATTAGAGGTTTAGATAGGGTGGACAGTGATAGCCTTTTTCCTAGGATGGAGAAAGCTAGCACGAGGGGACACAGCTTTAAATTAAGGGGTGATAGTTATAGGACGGATATCAGAGGTAGGTTCTTTACCCAAAGGGTGGTTCGGGAGTGGAATGCCCTGCCTGCAGCAGTTGTAGATGCGCCAAGTTTGGTGGCGTTTAAGAGGTTAGTTGATAAGTATATGGAAGAGAAGGGAATGGTTTAGTTTGGAGGGGCATTGCTTTTTATATTGGTCGGCGCAACATCGAAGGCTGAAGGGCCTGTTCTGTGCTGTAATGTTCTATGTTCTATGTTCTATGTAACTGGGCAATATAATTGGGGAGGTAATGGCTGAATGATATTATCGTTAGATTATTAATCCAGAAACTCAGCTAATGTTCTGAGGACTCAGGTTTGAATGCCATCATGACAGGTGGTGGAATTTGAATTCAATAAACAATATCTAGAATTAAGAATCCATTAACAATCATTAAACTATTGTCTGTTGTTGGAAAAATCCATCTCGTTCACTAATGTCCTTTAGGGAAGGAAATTTGCCATCCTTACCCAGTCTGGCCTACATGTGACTCCAGAGCCACAGCAACGTAACCACAACTTTCAACTGCCTCAGATAACTCGGGATGGGTAAGAAATCCTGGCCGAGCAGCAACGTCCATGTGATCTAGTGGCAGCCTCTCACTGACTCACTGAAAACTTAATATCTTACACCTGAGTTGGGACATGTGAGCACCTCTCTCAGAGCCCTAGAGACTCTGGGTCTTTGTGAAGCATATCGAGCCACAGTGGCACAGTGGTTAGCACTGTTGCCTCTCAGTGCCAAGGGACTGGGTTCAATTCCCGGCTTGGGTACCTGGAGTTTGCCTGTTCTCTCCATGGCTAGGAGAGATTCCCTGATTTCTTCACATATATAGAACACAGAACATAGAACATTACAGCGCAGAACAGGCCCTTTGGCCCTCGATGTTGTGCCGACCAATTGAGAAAAAGCAATGACCCTCTAACCTAAACCATTCCCTTTTCATCCATAAACCTATCCACTGACCACTTAAACACCCCCAAACTTGGCGCATCTACAACTGCAGCAGGCAGGGCATTCCATAGCCTTACCACCCTCTGGGTAAAGAACCTACCTCTGACATCCGTCCTATAACCACCACCCCTTAATTTAAAGCTATGTCCCCTGGTGCTAGCTTTCTCCATCCTAGGAAAAAGGCTATCACTGTCCACCCTATCTAAACCTCTAATCATCTTATATGTTTCAATAAGGTCTCCTCTTAGCCGCCTTCTTTCTAAGGAAAACAACCTCAAATCCCTCAGCCTCTCCTCATAAGACCTGCCCTCCATACCAGGCAACATCCTGGTAAACCTCCTCTGTACCCTCTCCAATGCCTCCACATCTTTCTTATAATGTGGGGACCAGAACTGCACACAATACTCCAAGTGCGGCCGCACTAGAGTTTTGTACAGTTGCAACATGACGTTGCGGCTCCGAAATTCAATCCCCCTACCAATAAAAGCTAAGACTCCATATGCCTTCTTAACAACCTTATCGACTTGATTGCCAACTTTCAGGGATCTATGCACATATACACCAAGATCCCTCTGTTCATCAACACTATTAAGAGTCCTACCATTAGCCCTATACTCTATACATTTGTTATTTCTGCCAAAGTGAATTACCTCACACTTTTCCACATTAAACTCCATTTGCCTCCTCTCGGCCCAGCTCTGCAACTTGTCTAAGTCTCTGTGCAAACTATAACACCCCTCTTCACTATCTACCACTCCTCCAACTTTGGTGTCATCAGCAAATTTAGTAAATTTAGTCCAAAGATGTGCAGATTAAGTGGATTGGCTGAGCTAAATTTCCCCTTGATAATGTTGGGGGTGGACTAGCTTGGATAGAATGCATGAGCAATTAGGGCGTGGGTGGGATTGTGGTTGGTGTAGCTGAAGGCCAAACAGCATCCTTCTGTGCTGTAGGATTCTATGATCCTTTGATTCTCAAGAGGCAATTAAGGATGTGCAATGAATGCTGGCTCAGCCAGAATTAAAAGAAATTCCCAGAGCTTAATATCTCCCACAGAACACTTCTCTGCTTCACCCAAATGGAAATGAATGATTGTGAAGAGTTCAGCTTGAATGTGGTAGTGAGTGATGACATTGAGGAAGTTAGATTCAGCAATTGAGAAAAGAGGAAGGGTAGAAGTTTATAAATATAAAGACAGAGAATTGACACAGGTTTGTTGATTCTCTGTTTTAATTTGGTATTATTCTTGACCATATTTAAAAGTATACTGTACATTTAATTCATTTTTCTTGTTAGGGTCTGTGCATTTTGTGCTCTCTCTTTCTCTCTCTATCTCTTTCTCTCTTTTCCCTTTCCCTTCTTCCCAAAGTTAATGACAGCAACTTCAGCTGCCTGGAATTCACTCATTGGAATTTTCTCCCTAAACTTTTCAGGAAGTGTTTCCTGGTTCCTCTTTTGTGTAAACTTTGCAGTTTGGAACCATGAGAGTACTTGATATACATTCAAGCATCAAGGGAAAAGTAAATAAACATAACTAACTAGAGGCTAAGTAGAAAACCATTATTCTATCAATCAAAACCCTGCACTACGAAATTGAAAGAGATCAAAGGTTTTCACTGGAATAGAAGTTGCTTGAAATCACCATGTTACGAGCGATCTTCAGGCCTGCCAGGGTTTGGAAGAGGCAGTCCTGTCATGGGACACTCACCCCAGCAGAGAGTGACACCCAGCCTGCAGCCCAAGCTCATTCAACCCTCAAGGCCCTTTGGGGACCCTCTCTGTGCAATCTGGCAGTGGCAGAGCAGTAAATGACCACTGAGCCTATCCCTTTGAACCCCCTCTGGAATCCAAGGCTCCAGACCAGGATGTTAGTGCCAGTGTGCCGGAGGCAGTGCACCATTGGCACTGAATATATACCTTACAAAACATATAGTAAACTGACATCTTCAAGGAACCAAAATTTTCCTGAGATGTGGGATGACACAGAGGTATCAAAAGGAAATAATGACCTTCAATTCCCCGAGAGGCAAATCAGAGAAGAAGGTTGGAAATCTCAACCAGATGCACAAGGAGATAAACTGCAGCAGGAAAGATGCACAGAGAAGCCCCCAACCCTGAAAGGCTCCTTGAAGAATCAATATGTAACCATGGACAAACATGAAGAGCTCAAAAGGACATTGAATTTCACTTCAGAAAAAGATGCATTGGAAGTATCAGTAACGACAAAATGATGCACTGAAGCCCATGAAATGATGCACTGAGCTGGTAAGAGATCAACAAGAAAATTAACAATTGAAAGAACAGTTGCTAGCCCTTCAGGATCAAATACAAAATAAATTCATCATTATTCCACAACATAAAAGAAATGCAGTCTTAAGCAGCAGATAGAAGCAGAGCAGAAGAGACTCAAGAAGATTCAACTGAATTACAAGAAAGCTCAAGAAGGAACAAGTGAATTTCACAAAGGGGTGGCATGATGGCACAGTAGTTAGCACTGCTGCCTCACAGTGCCAGAAATCTGGGTTCAAATTCCACCTCGGGTCATTGTCTGTGTGGAGTTTGCAATAATTTCTTTGTGTCTGCTTGGGTTTTCTCTGGGTGCTCCGGTTTCCTCCCACAGTCCAAGGATGTGTGGGTTAGGTGGATTGGCCCTGCTAAATTGTCCCTAGTGTCTGGGAGATTAGCAGGATAAATACATGGGGCTACGGGGATAGGGCCTGGATTGTTGTCTGCGCAGGGTCAATGGATCAAATGGTTTCTTTCTGCATTGTAGGGATTCTTGGAAGACTTCTATGATTCTTCTATGAATTTATGAAAAGGAAGCCTGTTAACAGACCCAGACATACCACAGGAATCACTCACCATAAAGTTTATTCAGGTGGAAAATTACACAGAAAAGAAAAATGAACTTAATGACACTTTGAACAAACTGAAGAATCAGTTGACAGAGGAGATATTTTGTTATTGAATTGAAGGAAAACTCAGAAATGTTCTCTATTCCGGGAAGTAGCCGAGCATTAAAGGAAATGGACTGAAGAGCTGAAGGAGCAACAAAGAACAAAGAACAAAACAGCACGGAAAACAGGCCCTTCGGCCCAACGAGCCCGCGCCGCTACCTCGATGTTCCCACTTCTATCTGTGACCCCTGTCTATGTTTATAGATCTATGCACTAAAACCAAATTTGAGACAATTTAGGAAGAATTTGTTCTGCCAATCAGCCTAAGAGCACGTCTTTGGGATGTGGGAGGAAACAAGCAGTTGAATAAAAATGAGGACACAGTGGAAGGACGAGCTGCAGAACATTCAAAGCTGCAAGTGGACCACCCAGCCAATGAGTAGCATGATTATAGAACTGAAGCCCCCATAGTCTGTGATTGGAGAAGTTCGTTGTGTAGAGTTTGTGCATTGGTGGCACGGTAGCACAGTGGTTCACGCTGCTATCTCACAGTTCCAGGACCCGGGTTCAATTCCGGCCCCGAGTCACTATCTGTGTGGAGTTTGCATGTTCTCCCCATGTCTGTGTGGGTTTCCTCCGGGTGCTCCAGTTACCTCCCACACTCCAAAGATACACAGATTAGGTTGATAGGCCATACTAAATTGACTCTTAGTGTCGGGAGATTAACGGGGTATATATGAGGAAATACAGAGATAAGGCCTGGGTGGAAGTGTTGTCAGTGGAGGTTGGATGGACCAAATGGCCCGTTTCTGCCGTGTAGGGCGCCCATAATGCTATGGTTTCTATGTTTTCCAGAATCTTTCCCTCTACTTACCTGTATGAGCTGCTGCTTGGATGAGCCTGATTTAAATGTAACCAATTTCCTGGATTCTTTGTAGCACCATTTCCATCACTTTACTTATTCCATAATTACTTATTCTCTAAGAAATTCTGTAAAAGATCCCAAGACAGCTCACAGGAGTATGAACAATCAAAATCAGGAAATCACAGAACGCAGAAGGAGACCATTCAGCCCCTTATCGCTTTGTCTGTACTCTGGAAGAGCTACAAAGTCCAATTCCCCTGTTCTTTTCCCACAGCTCTGTAAGTGCTTCCTCTGTAAGTCATGATCCAATTCCTTTTTGAAAGTTATGACTGAATCTGCTTCATAGAGTCATAGAATCATATCCACACTCATGGACAATTTATCATGGCCAATCCATTTAACCCGCATATCTTTGACTGGGGAGGAAACCGGATCACCCAGAGGAAAGCCATGCAGACTTTCATTTGATTGTCGCATGTATTAGCTAGTATACAGTGAAAAGTATTGTTTCTTGCACACTATACAGACAGAGCATATTGTTCATAGAGAAGATGAGCAGGATGCAGTATTACAGTCAAAGCCAATGTGTAGAGAAAGATCAACTTAATGCAAGGTAAGTCCATTCAAAAGCCTGACAGCAGCAGGGGAGAAACATTCTTGAGTTGTTTTGTAAGTACCCTCAGACTTTTGATTCTTTTTCCTGATGGAGGAAGGTGGAAGAGAGAATGTCCAGGGTATGTGGTGTCTTAATTATGCTGGCTGCTTTGCCGAGACAGCGAAAGTGTAGACAGAGTCAATGGATGGGAGGCTGGTTTGCGTGATGGATTGGGTTACGTTCATGAGCTTTCGTAGTTCCTTGTGGTCTTGGGTAAGGGGACTTTTCACTGCATGCCGATATATGTGACAATAATAAATCCAATCAAGTCGAATAAAATCAAAATCCTCTTCCTGTGACCCCCCCCCCCACTTTCTGCCATCAGTTTCCCTTGCTTAGGTCTCCTCTCCTGTTTGATACCTTGGATGGGCGTCTTACCGACAGCAGCTACTGTCTCCTTAGTGATATCACTGGGCAATGAAGAGCTGTCAGTTCCTGATCGGCCAGCAGATCTTGGAAGATGGGGCTTCCAAGCCTAGGGTCCTTGTTCTGTGGGAAGGCTCATAGCTGGCCTGTCATGGGTCTGAGTGGCCTTCTCGAATAGAGGTGAAGCGAGGGTCAGCTGCCACTGGAATCCCAATCACCTCCACAAGGTTCTGCTAATGATACTATGTGAAGGCTAATTATTCATCGATAACGCGTTAACATAATTTCCTGTTTTGTGTCCCCAGTACCTATATTAATAAAGCCCAGCAAAGCCAGTGGTATTTTTTCTTACCATTTTTATATTGCTCCGGCCACTTCCAAAGATTTCTTCACATAAAGTTTGTTTCTTAAGGTTTATTAGTGTTACAAGTAGGCTGATGTTAACACTGCAATGAAGTTACTATGGAAATCGCTTAGTTGCCACAGTCCAGTGCCTGTTTGGGTATGGCCAGTGCAGCCTAAACAACACATCTTTCAGACAGTGTGAGGAAACTGGAGGAAACCCATGCAGACACAGGGAGAACCTGCAAACTCCACACAAACAGTGACCCAAGCTGGGAATTGAACTCCTGTCGCTGTGAGGCAGCAGTGCTGACCCACTGAGCAGAGAGTGATTAAAATCTAGAATAGATTCTTCAAGTGCTCTGGATTAAATCAATATCAGTTGGGGAAACATTGGGGTGTTCCTTTATGATCGACACAAAATGAATGAAGCATCATTTGTCACCTGCATAAGATTCTATAGTCTTAATTAAAACAATTGTTCAGCAGTCAGTGGCTAAGAGGAAAAGGGGAGATTCCTGATTTCTGTCATTTCAACACTGCAGAAATCTCGAGTTGAGAAACGCTGCTTGCACTTTGAGGAATTAATTTCAGGAGGAGATTTAAATGGGTAACATTAAGGAGGAAGCATCCACAGGCTTATTCATAAAGGGAAGGTTACTCATCATTGCTGCAAAGAGAAAAGATGCACAATTAATTGTAAAAGCAACTGAAAGAAAGACAGGAAATGCTGAAAACACTCAGCTGACCTCTCAATATCCTTTGAGAGCCAAACAGAGTCAATGAGCACAATCTGCTGACTTCCCCGTCGTACATTTGGTGCTGGGGAGCAGGAGGGTGGTAGATGTGCCTTCACTGCCTCCACTGTGATTAGATAGAGCTATGGATGGTTATCATACCCCACTGCCAATTGAGACCCCTTAGGTGGGCAATTGATGCCCACTTCAAGAGACTCATCCCCACTGCTGTTGTTATTAACTGAGCTGTGAGAATGTGCAAACTCTGGTAAGTGATGAAGGGGTGGAGAGGGATTCCCAATTGGCAGTATGGTGGCAGAGTGGTTAGCACTGCCACCTTACAGTTCCAGGGACCCAATTGGATTACGAGCTTGGTCTGTATGTGATCTGCATGTTCTCCCTGTGTCTACGTGGATTTCCTCCAATTTCCACCCACAATCTGAAAGACATGCTAGTTAGGTGCAGTGGCCATGCTAAATTCTCCCTCAGTGTACCCAAAAAGCTACTAAAGTGTGGCAATGAGGGAATACAACCTCCCTGATAGCACTGATGATGAGTTGTCAGCCTCTGAGTAATTGGCAGGCCTCAGCATATGGGACTTGCATCCCCCGGATCCTTAATCCAGGGGGAAGGCCCAGCTCCCAACTGTTAAGTGCCTGGGTGGCACAAGTCACCTCACTAATCCCTAAGACCCTGGAGACATTTGAAGGTTACTTGGATCACCCATCCACATGGGACCTACAGCTAGTACGTAGTCCGAGAGTCGGGGCCTTCCCTACACCAGTTCCCAGTGCACAGGGAAACACTCCAGAAGCCAGGGCCTTCACTCTGCTGGTCTCCACTGGCCAGATCTGCATCCCTTGGGCTCCTCCCCACCCGCAGCCTCATCAAATTTGATGGCCAGAACAGCAAGTCTGGAGCCAGAGCCTCCATCCCACCAGTTATCCCGGAAAACCAGCCAGCAGCCGTGGGATGGCACAGTGGCATAGTGGCTAACACTGCTGCCTTACAGCGCCAGGGAACCTGGGTTCAAATCCAGCCTCCGGTCACTGTCTCTGTGGAATTTGCAATTCTCCCCTTGTCTATGTGGATTTCCTCCAAATGCTCCAGTTTTCTCTCACAATCCATAAGTCAGTATAGCACACAGACAGTAAGTATAACGCACATGGAACAATATGTGGGTTAGATTGTTTGGCCATGCTAAATTGACCCTAATGTTAGAGGGATTACCAGGGTAAATACGTGAGGTTATGGGAATAGGGGGATTGTGGTTGATACAAATTTGATGGGCTGAATGGCTTGCTTCTGTACTGTAGTGTTTGTATATATAATCAAGGACCCCACATACTCTGGATATACGCTCTTCCATCAGGAAAAAGATACAAAAGCCTGAGGTCATGTACTCAAGAACAGCTCCTTCCCTGCTGCTATCAGTCTTTTGAATGGATCTACTTCGCATTAAGTTAATCTTTCCCTACACCGTAGCTATGACTGTAACACTACATTCTGCACTCTCTCCTTTCCTTCTCTATGAATGACATGCTTTGTAAGTATAGCACACATGAAACAATATTTTTCGCTGTGTATTAATACATGTGACTATAATAAATCAAATCAAATCAAAGAGAAATTTTGCTTTCGCAAAATTTCCAATCATTGGGCAGAATTCTTGGGCTACGCTGGACTAAGAACCTAAAATTTCCGCTCGACTGTCAATCGGGTTTTGCATTGTCCGTAATCCGCCTGCTTAAATTCCAGGTAGGATGGGAGAATTCTGACTTTTGAGTCCCAATATCAGTTGTAAATTTAGTCAATTAAAAAAGAAATCTGGAATGAAAAATGAAGAACCCTGCTGCCAAGGATGCAAACTGAGTCTCAAAGTATCAGTGTTGTACTGGAGAATTTCTTGTGTTAATTCAACTTAACAATGTTTGCTTTTCTAAAAATCAGCTAGTTTTTATTATCACAAGACTGCATGCAGTATATGGCCCAATCTTGGAAACAGAGAGCAGGCCACACTAACTGCTGATTCTATCCCAAGACTGCGCCCATTACAAGGATCAGTTCAAAGATTGTACATTTTCTTATCAGCTTACATGATGTTAGTAATACAAGCAGTGGTACATAGAACAAAACAAATTCTATGACTCCCTCATCCCGACCTTGGTCCTGTGACTCCTTTATGCCTTATTTTCTGTAATAAATAAGTTCTGTGACTCCCTCCTTCCTGATCTTATCTAATGTCTTATATGTTGTCTCATGGTATATGGAGTCAACCGTGTAAAAACAGGCTTCCCTGGTGTTAATCATGTCTCACTCAGGCTGTGCGAGGTCAACCTTATCAAAATAAGCTGAGACCAAGCATTTGGCCTTCACTGGTTGTAGTCATTTCTTTGTTCAGAGTCAGTTTTACAACGGTTTGGCATTTTGAAATGGCTTGGTCTGCTGACCTGAGTTCATACTAAATACTTGACCATTTTTCCCATCATGTCACTGCTTCATTCATACACTATCACACTGGGCCATCAGGGACAGAGACCTGGAGGACAGCCCAGCTACCTAGCGCCAGAATGAAATATTAGGTAGCCGTGGGGTATACAAAGCTCTCTCATGTTAGCTTGCTGTTAGGACCTGCACAATGGTAACTTAACAATTTCTTACCTTGACAGTTCCGCTTCATACAAAAGCAAAATATGCAAGAAATATGAAATAATAGCAGAAAATTCTGGAAATACCCAGCAGCACGGAAACTGCAAACAAAGCTTCTTAAGAAAAAAGTGTAGAGTTTATTTATTAGTCACAAGTATATGCTTACATTAACACTGCGATGAAGTTACTGTGGAAATCCCTGAGTCACTACACTCTGGCACCCGTTCGGGTGCACTGAGGGAGAATTTAGTATGGCCAATGCACCTAACCGGTACGTCTTTCGGACTATGGGAGGAAACCGGAGCAGCCGAAGAAATTCCATGCAGACACGGGGGGGAATGTACAAACTCTGCACAGACAGTGACCCAAGCTGGGAATTGAACTTGGGTCCCTGGAGTTGTGAGGCAGCAGTGCTAATCACAGTGCCACAATGCTGCCCCGAGAAATTAGGATCAGCTTTGCGTAGATCTGTGGTATAAAACATTTAACATGGCCTTTCTTGGCAAGATCCCATCACCTAAGTCTATTTAGGGTTATTTGAAAAGGGTCTTCAAATTCTGAATGTTTTCACATGGGCACCAGTCTGCATATTTTGAAATGTTGCCAAGTATTAAAATAAGGTGACTCAGTACGGCGGGTATAAAACGAGATTGGTTCAATGAGAATGAAAGATTTGCAACACAGGACTGTTCCCCAGATCATTCTGCCAAATTCCAGCTCAGGGATGACTTAACGTGCATGTGGTCATGCTCCATTGGTTGCAGTCAGGTCATGTGGCCTGTGAAGCAACATCTCTTAAAGATTGGCTAATGGCACCGACCCATTTGAGGCAGGATGGTTGGGGATGGTAGTGACATGGCAAATGCCATTAGACTTGACGAAAGTCTGAAATTCATCAGCTGTGAATGCCATTTCACATGGGTCGCAAAGATCTGCCTCATTTTATCAGTCGTAGATGTGTCTGCGGTGGATCACATGAGCTCAACGTTCAGCCACATGAAATGGGCATCTGCTAGGATTAGGAACATGTGACCCATAAAAGGCCCAACAAAATCTACATGAAGCGGTCACCATGGACAGTCTGGCCACTTCCTGAGGTAAACACAGTAAAAAGTCTCACAACACCGGGTTAAAGTCCAACCCGTTTACTTGATAGCAAACCCATAAGCTTTCGGAAACGCTGTTCCTTCATCAGGTGTATGGAAGGTTCTGATCAGAGAACGGCATTTAGAGGTGCACACAGTTTACAGAATACTGATTAGAATGCAAGTCTTCACAGCTAACCTGCTACCGCAGGGGTTCCTGGGTTGCAACTTCCTGGGGTGCAGGTTGGCTGTTGATGGTGATGCTTGTTGGGTCAAATAACTTCACATTGTCCAGTTTTTTGTTTCATTCCTCTGTCAACGTCAGACATGACCCATTCGGAAAGATGCACAGGCTTGGTGTCATTCCAGCCTTCCACTTTCTTCAATTCCACCTCTATTTTCTGGTGTAACTGAGCCAGCTCAGAAATACCGAAGTGTAGATGGGGCTTCGGTAAATTTTAGTTTTAACGCCGTGTATCCAACCCAGTTCTCTCTGGAATGCCTCCTGATATTTTTACAGGAGCTCTTAGAATTCCCCCATCCTGGACATTAAATATTTTCAGACATGGTTAACGTACCGACTGCTCTGTATTGGGAAGACTTCTCCAAGCTACCATCAATGACATCCTTCCTTTATTATGCTGCCTGATTGCAGATTCATACAAGATTTTATATTTCTGATTCAGCTGATACGTTTTAACAGAAACTGTAACTAAGCCAGGGCGATGTTGGGGGCAATTTGTGCACAATTCCCCGACTATATTCAGAGGGGAAACTCCACTGATGTCTTTGGTATTCATCTAATTAATAGTTCAGCTGTGCACTTCTGGCATTTTCCAGTTTTGTTTTACATTATTAAACTCACAACCTGCAGCAGCAGCCTGGAATTTAGATAAAGATATAGGGCTTTCTTTGAGGTGAATTTATTGTCTGTGCATTGCTGCTCTCTGTACTGAGAGGAGTAATAAACCACAAGACTGAAACTTGGTTTCATAGCAGAAGAGGTTTCTACTCCTTTTCTGAACATTGTGTTGTGCCGACTGTACATTTCCTCTTATCTCTGTCCATGATCAAAGCACTATCAGTAACAATTAAAAGTGGTAGTTATATCAGTTGAATATTGGGAGGGGCTATTTATGAGCAATAGCATCAGATTCTTGAGAAGGTGAGAGGCCATGGGATCCAAGGGGCTTTGGCCTTGTGGATCCAGAACTGGCTTGCCTGCAGAAGGCAGAGGGTGGTTGTGGATGGCTCTTTTTCTGCATGGAGGTCGGTCACCAGTGGAGTGCCCCAGGGATCTGTTCTAGGACCCTTGCTGTTTGTCATTTTCATAAATGACCTGGATGAGGAAGTGGAGGGATGGGTGAGTAAGTTCGCCGATGACACGAAGGTCGGTGGTGTTGTGGATGGTCTGGAGGGATGTCAGAAGTTGCAGCATGACATCGACAGGATGCAAGACTGGGCGGAGAAGTAGCAGATGGATTTCAACGTGGATAAATGTGTTGTGGTCCATTTTGGCAGATCCAACTGGATGAATGAGTACACTATCAAAGGTAGGAGTCTTAGCTGTGTGGAAGAGCAGAGGGATCTTGGCGTCCGGGTCCATAAGACTCTCAAATTGGCCTCGCAGGTGGAGGATGTGGTTAAGAAAGCTTACGGTGTACTGGCCTTCATTCATCGAGGGATTGAGTTCAGGAGTCAGGAGGTAATGCTGCAGCTTTATAGGACCCTTGTCAGACCACACTTGGAGTACTGTGCGCAGTTCTGGTCGCCTCACTATAGGAAGGACGTGGAAGTATTGAAAGGGCGCAGAGGAGATTTACAAGGATGTTGCCTGGATTGGGAGGCATGCCTTATGAAGACAGGTTGAGGGAGCTGGGACTGTTCTCCCTGGAGAGACGAAGGTTGAGAGGCGACCTGATAGAGGTTTACAAGATGTTGAGAGGAATAGATAGGGTGGACTCTCAGAGACTATTTCCCAGGGCTGAAATGGTCGCGACGAGAGGGCACAGATTTAAGGTGCAGGGAAGCAAGTACAGAGGGGATGCTAGGGGAAAGTTTTTCACTCAGAGGGTGGTGAGTGAATGGAATCGGCTGCCGTCGGTGGTGGTCGAGGCGAACTTGCTGGGGTCTTTTAAAAGACTTCTGGATGAGTATATGGGATCCAATGGGATTGGGGTTTATAGATAGGTCTATGGCTGGGTAGGTTTTGATGTGTTCGGCACAACTTGTGGGCCGAAGGGCCTGTTTGTGCTGTAGTGTTCTATGTTCTATGTTCTATTAAGATTGTTGTATTATTTTCCACAAGGTACAATCTTACAGGACACTATTGAGGAATACTAGACCAGCCATGTGAAAATAAAAGCGGATCAGAAGCTGAAATGTTTGCAGTGTGTAATTCACATCTCGACTCTTCAAAACATGATCGCCATTTAGGAAGTGCGCAACAGGAATGCGATAAAATACTCTCCGCTTGCCCAGATCATGGAATTAGGCTCTAACAACGTTCAAGAACAGCAACACATTAACACTGCAATTAGTGCTGCTGCCTCACAGCTCTAGGAATCCGGGTTCAACTGTAACCTTGGGTCACTGTCAGTGCGGAGTTTGCGTGTTCTCCTGTGTGTTTTCTGTATTTCATTCATGGGACAGGGGCGTCGCTGGCTGGACTAGCATTCATTGTTTATGCCTAGTTGCCCTTGAAATGAATGGCTTGCTAGGCCTTTTCATTTGAGAGCCAAGCACATTCATGAGTCAACCAAGGATGAGAAAACAAGGTTCAGTTGGGTCACTTAAGGGCTACAAGGTAGCGAGGAATAAGCTGAAAAAAAAGAGCGTAGGAGAGCTAGGAGGGAACATGAGAAGACCTTGGCGTGCTGGATAAAGGAAAAACCCAAGGCTTTTTACTCTTACGTGAGAAATGAAAGAATGACTGGTGTGAGGTTAAGGCCAGTCAAAGATAGTAGTGGGAACTTGCGACCGGACTCAGAAGAGATAGGAGAGGTCCTGAATGAATACTTTTCTTCAGTATTTATCAAGGAGGGGGACCATGTTTTTCAGGATGACAGTGTGATATAGGCTGATAGGTTGGAAGAGGTAGATGTTCTGAGGGAAGATGTATTAGCAATTTTGAAAAATCTGAGGGTCAATAAGTCCCCTGAGCCAGATGGGATACATCCCCCTAGGATTCTTTGGGAGGCAAGGGATGAGATTGCAGAGCTCTTGGCTTTGATCTTTGGGGAAAGTCATGATGTGAAGATGACGGCATTGGGCTGGGGTGAAACAGAAAGAAATCTCACAACACAGGCTTAAAGTCCAACGTTGGACTTTAAGCTGGTGTTGTGAGATTTCTTTCTGTTTTACCAGGAATAGTGCCAGAGGACTGGAGAGTAGCAAATATTGTTCCTCTGTTCAAGAAAGGAAATAGGAATGACCCTAGTAATTATAGTTCAGTTAGTCTTACTTTGGTGGTTGGTAAGTTAATGGAAAAGTCCTGAGGTGTAGGAATTATGACCATTTTGAAAGATGCAAATTAATCTGGGATGGTCAGCATGGATTCATGAAGGGTAAATCTTGCCTCACAAATTTGATTGAATTCTTTGAGCAGGTAACTAAGTGTGAAGATGAAGGTAGAGCAGTTGATGTCATATACATGGATTTTACTAAGGTGTTTGATAAGACTCCCCATGGTAGGCTCATGAAGAAAGTAAGGAGGTGTGGGATAGAAGGAAATCTGCCCGACTGGATAAGTAACTGGCTATCTCATAGCAGACAGAGGGTCGTAGTGGATGGAAAATTTTCAGACTGGAGATCAGCAGTTACCAGCAGTGTACCACAGGGATCAGTGCTGGGTCTTCTGCTATTTATGATTTTTATCAATGACTTGGAGGAGGGGGCTAAAGAGTGGATCAGTAAATTTGCTGATTACACCAAGATTGGTGAAGTAGTGGGTGAGGTGGACAGCTTTTATAGGCTGCAAAGAGACATTGATAGGATGCAGAGGTGGGCAAAAAAGTGGAGATAAGTGCGAGGTAATTCATTTTGGCAGGACAAATTTGAATGTGGATTACAGGATCAACAGCAGGGCTCTGAGGAATGTAAAGGAACAGAGAGACCTTGGGATTCATATCCACAGATCTCTGACGGTTGCCATTCAAGTGGATACAGACGTGAAAAAGGCCGATAGTGTGTTAGCATTTATTAACAGGGGGTTTGAGCTGTGGGGTTATGATGCAAATGTACAGGACCTTGGTGGAGCTACATTTGGAATATTGTGTGCAGTTCTGGTCACCTCACTACAAGAAGGATGTGGAAGTATTGAAGGGAGTGCAGAAGGGATTTACCAGGATGTTGCCTGGTTTGGAGGATAGATTTTATGAGGAAAGGTTGAGGGAGCTGGGTCTTTCTCTTTAGAGTGGAGGAGGATGACAGGCGACTCAATACAGGTTTATAAATATAAGGAGGATACATAGAGTGGACATGCAGGGACTATTTCCTTGGGTAGATGTACTATTACTAGGGGAATAACTATAAGCTTCCTGGTGGGAGATATAGGAGGGATGTCCAAGCTAGGTTCTTTACTCTAGAGAGTGGTTGGGGTGTGGATAGGACTGCCTGCAAGGATAGCAAAATCGGACACTTCAGGAACTTTCAAGCAGTTATTGGGTAGGTACATGGAGCACACCAGAATGATAGGGAGTGGGATAGCTTGGTCTTGATTTTGGTCAAAGCTTGGCACAACATCGAGGGCTGGAGGGCCTGTACTGTGCTGTAATGTTCTATGTTCTATGTTCACATTACTGCAGCTCTGGAGTCACAGGTAAGCCAGACCAAGTAAGGACGGCAGATTTCCTTTCCTAAAGGACACACATAAACCAGAAGGTTTTTAAAAAAAAGTGGATGATAGTTTCATGGTCATCAACAGATTTTTAATTCCAGGTATTTTTTATTGAATTCAAAATGCCACCATTTGCCATGATAGGATTCGAACCCAAGTCTCTATATTATCAGTTGAGTGTCTGGATTAATAATATTAAGCCATCACTACCTCTTATTGTTTTCCAGTGCCTTTGTGGGTTTCCTCCATGAGCTCTGGTTTCCTCCCACACTCCAAAAAAAAATGCAGGTTAGATTGATTGGCCATGCTAAATTACTCCTTGATATCCTTGATTCGGTGACAAGTGGTGTACCTCAGGGGTCTGTTTTGGGGCCCCTGCTGTTTGTAATTTTTATAAATGATCTGGATGAGGGTATTGAAGGATTGATTAGTAAATTTGCAGATGACACTAAAGTCGGTGGAGTGGTAGATAGTGAAGAGGGGTGTTATAGTTTGCAGAGGGACTTAGACAAGTTGCAGAGCTGGGCCGAGAGGTGGCAAATGGAGTTTAACGTGGAAAAGTGTGAGGTAATGCACTATGGCAGAAATAATAAATGTGTAGAGTATAGGGCAAATGGTAGGATTCTTAGTAGTCTAGATGAACAGAGGGATCTTGGTGTGTATGTGCATAGATCCCTGAAAGTAGGCAGTCAGGTCGAGAAGGTTGTTAGGAAGGCATATGGAGTCTTGGCTTTTATTGGTAGAGGGATTGAATTTCGGAGCCGCAACGTCATGTTGCAACTGTACAAAACTCTAGTGCGGCCGCACTTGGAGTATTGTGTGCAGTTCTGGTCCTCACATTATAAGAAAGATGTGGAGGCATTGGAGAGGGTACAGAGGAGGTTTAACAGGATGTTGCCTGGTATGGAGGGCAGGTCTTATGAGGAGAGGCTGAGGGATTTGAGGTTGTTTTCGTTAGAAAGGAGGAGGCTAAGAGGGGACCTGATCGAAACATATAAGATGATTAGAGGTTTAGATAGGGTGGACAGTGATAGACTTTTTCCTAGGATGGAGAAAGCTAGCACGAGGGGACACAGCTTTAAATTAAGGGGTGATAGTTATAGGACGGATATCAGAGGTAGGTTCTTTACCCAAAGGGTGGTTCGTGAGTGGAATGCCCTGCCTGCAGCAGTTGTAGATGCGCCAAGTTTGGTGGCGTTTAAGAGGTTAGTTGATAAGTATATGGAAGAGAAGGGAATGGTTTAGTTTGGAGGGGCATTGCTTTTTATATTTGTCGGCGCAACATCGAGGGCCGAAGGGCCTGTTCTGTGCTGTAATGTTCTATGTTCTATGTTCTATGTTCTATCAGGAGGGCTAGAACTCAGTAAGAATTTAGCAACACCAATTATTAATCCAACCGATTTATTTGATAGTAAAAAAGCGAGCTTTCAACACTCCCGTGTCTTCATCAGGCAAGTGCAGTGTTCTGGTCTGCAATAGCACACATCAGCACAGACAGTCAGAGATTGCTGATTAGAATGCGAATCCTTACATCTAACCTGCTATTCAAGTGTTAAAGTGGCTAACAATGTGTGTGAAGGGAATCCTGAGCATTGGTTAGAGAATTGTGTATTTTCTCCAGACAGCACAGTAAGTGAGGTTTTTTGCTAACCCAGGCAAGTTACGGGGGTTACAGATAGTGTGTCATGAAGCCAAGATCCCTGTTAAGACCGTCCTCATGTGTGCGGAGCTTGGCTATCAGTCTCTGTTCAGCGACTCTGCGCTGTCGTGTATCACGAAAGCCCCCTTGAAGAACATTTACCCGCAGGTCGGAGGCCGAATGCCCATGACTGCTGAAGTGTTCGCCCACAGGAAGGGAACTGTTTTGCCTGGTGATTGTTGAGCGATGCTCATTCATCCGCTGTCGTAGTGTTTGCATGGTCTCCCCAATATACCATGCTTCGGGACATCCTTTCTTGCAACGTATTAGGTAGACAACGTTGGCCGAGTTGCAAGAGTATGTACCGTGCACCTGGTGAATGGTATCCTCACGTTTGATGATGTCGTCCATGTCTATGATCTGGCATGTCTTGCAGAGGTTGCTGTGGCAGGGTTGTGTGGTATTGTGGTCACTGTTCTCCTGAAGGTTGGGTAGTTTGCTGCGAACAATGATCTGTTTGAGGTTGTGCGGTTGTCTGAAAGCAAGAAGTGGGGGGTGGGGATGGCCCTAGCGAGATGTTCATCGTCATCAATGATATGTTGAAGACTCCGGAGAAGATGTCGTAGCTTCTCCGCTCCGGGGAAGTACTGGACAACAAAGGGTACTCTGTCCACCGTGTCCCGTGTTCGTCTTCTGAGGAGATCAGTGCGGTTTATCGTTGTGGCACGTTGGAACTGTCGATCGATGAGTCGAGCGCCATATCCTGTTCTCACGAGTGCATCCTTCAGTGTCTGGAGGTGTCTGTCACGATCCTCCTCATCTGAGCAAATTCTGTGTATACGGAGGGCTTGTCCATAGGGAATGGCTTCTTTAACGTGTCTAGGGTGGAAGCTGGAGAAGTGGAGCATTGTGAGGTTGTCTGTCGGTTTGCGGTACAGTGAGGTGCTGAGGTGACCGTCCTTGATGGAGATGCGTGTGTCCAAGAATGCAACTGATTCTGGAGAATAGTCCATGGTGAGTCTGATGGTGGGATGGAACTTGTTGATATCATCATACAGTTGTTTCAATGATTGTTCACCATGAGTCCAAAGGAAAAAGATGTCATCAATGTATCTAGTATATAACCTTGGTTGGAGATCTTGTGTGGTGAAGAAGTCTTGTTCGAACCTGTGCATGAAGATGTTGGCATACTGAGGTGCAAATTTGGTCCCCATGGCTGTTCCATGTGTCTGGATGAAAAGCTGATTGTTGAAGGTGAAGACATTGTGGTCCAAGATGAAGCGGATGAGTTGTAAAATTGCATCTGGAAACTGGCAGTTGTTGGCATTGAGTACTGAGGCAGTTGCAGCAATACCATCGTCGTGGGGGATGTTGGTGTAGAGCGCCGAGACATCCATTGTGACAAGGAGTGTCCCTGTTTCTACTGCTCCATGTGTGCTGAGTTTCTGCAGGAAGTCCGTAGTGTCAAGACAAAAGCTGGGGGTTCTTTGTACGATGGGTTTCAGGATGCCCTCGATATAGCCGGAGAGGTTCTCACACAGGGTCCCATTGCCAGATACGATGGGACGGCCGGGTATGTTTGCCTTGTGTATCTTTGGGAGGCAGTAGAGATCTCCAATGCGGGGAGTACGTGGATGAGAGCCCGGAGGGTGTTCTGAAGGTCCGGATCAAAGGTTTTGATCAGGAGGGCTAGCAGGGTAATACATGAGGTTAAGGACTAGGGCCCTGGTGGGATTGTTGTCAGTTCAGACTCGATGGTCTGAATGGTCTCAAAGAACAAAGAACAGTACAGCACAGGAAACAGGCCTTTCGGCCCTCCAAGCCTGCGCCACTCAATGGTCCAACTAGACCATTCATTTGTATCCCTCCGTTCCCAGTCTGCTCATGTGACTATCCAGATAAGTCTTAAACGATCCCAGCGTGTCCATCTCCACCACCCCGCTTGGCAATGCATTCCAGGCCCCCACCATCCTCTGTGAAAAAGTGTTCTTCTGGTATCTCAGTTAAATCTCGCCTCTCTCACCTTGAATCTGTGACCCCTCGTGATCGTCACCTACAACCTGGAAAAAAGCTTCCCACTGTTCACCCTATCTATACCCTTCATAATTTTATACACCTCTATTAGGTCTCCCCACATTCTCCGTCTTTCCAGGGAGAACAAACCCAGTTTACGCAATCTCTCCTCATAGTTAAGACCCTCCTTACCAGGCAACATTCTGGTAAACCTCCTCTGCATTCTCTCCAAAGCCTCCACGTCTTTCTTGTAGCGTGGCAACCAGACCTAGAAGCAGTACTCCAAATGTGGCCTAACCAACCTTCTATACAGCTGTAATATCAGACTCCAGTTTTTATATTCTGTACCCCGTCCTATAAAGGCAAACATGCCATATGCTTTCTTTACCACCTTTTCCACCTGTGCTGCCACCTTCAAGGATCTGTGAACTTGCACACCCAGGTCCCTCTGTGCATCTCCTCTTGCACTGTAGGGATTGTATGAAGCAACAGCCAGGACAAAACTACCCATTTGATTGGCATCCCATTCATGCTCTTAATTATGAGTGGACAGGGCAGTAGTGTGTCTGTAACAGATGCTACAACTGTTTGCTAATCCTTCGACCTTTTGAACTTCTGACCTCTAACACATTAGAAGGGCAAGTTCAGCAGATGGATGGGAACACCCCCAACTTTAAGTTCCTCTCCAAGTCACACACCAACCTGACTTGGAATTATACCAGTGATTCCTTGTTGTTGGATCAATACCTGGAACTCCCTCCCCAACAGCACAGCTGGTTTATCTACACCATGTGGCTGTCACGGTTTATGAAGGTGTTAATCAAGAGTTAACCTTCTCAAGAGCCATCAGCGATAGGCCTTATTGCTGGGTTTTCACAACAATTCCCACATGTCCAGTTTAAATAAAAATAGACTTAATCAAAAACTGAAAGTGCTGGAAAAATTCAGCAGGTTTGGCTGCATTTGTGGAAAATATGTATACCAGATTTTCAATTTTTTAGTATTTTGCTTTGATGTTGAAATAACCTTACGCAGTTCATATTTAAACCACCAATATAGTCCCAGTATTAATGAGTTTAAGAAGGAATCAGAATTAATGGCCAGGTTATAATTAAATTTAGCACCGCTGCATCACAGCACCAGGGACCGGGGCTCGATTCCTGGCTTGGGTAATTGTGCACTTCCCCCCATGTCTGTCTGGGTTTCCTCTCTTTGCACTGGTTTCCTTTCACGGTCTGAAAGATGTGCTGGTTAGATGCATTGGCCGTGCTAAATTCTCCTTCAGTGTACTCAAACAGGCATCGGAGTGTGGCGACTACGGGATTTAACAGTCGCTTCATTGTGGTGTTAATGTAAATAAATAAAATTTATTAATGTTACAAGTAGGCTTACATTAAAACTGCAATGAAGTAACTGTGAAAATCTCCTAATCACCACACTCTGGTGCTTGTTTGGGTACACTGAGGGGGAATTTAGCATGGCCAATGCACCTAACCAGCACATCTTTTGGACTTGATGTCAATAACCAGGATGTTGTCTGGTATGGTGGAAAGGTCTTATGAGGAAAGGCTGAGGGATTTGAGGTTGTTTTCGTTGGAGAGAAGGTTAAGAGGTGACCTAATTGAGGCATACAAGATGATCAGAGGGTTAGATAAGGTGGACAGTGAGAGCCTTTTTCCTCAGATGATGATGGCTAACACGAGGGGACATAGCTTTAAATTGAAGGGCGATAATTATAGGATGGATGTCAGAGGTAGGTTCTTTACTCAGAGGGTAGTAAGGGCATGGAATGCCCTGCCTACAGCAGTTGTGGACTCGCCAACTTTAAGGGTGTTCAAATGGTCAGTGGATAGGCATATGGATAACATTGGAATAGTTTAGTTAGAGGGTCGTTAGATTGGTTTCAGTGGTCGGCGCAACATCAAGGGTCGAAGGGCCTGTACTGCGCTGTAATGTTCTATGTTCTGTAAAAGAATGAGAAATTCAATCCAGCCAAACTGGAAAAAGGCATGCATCCATTGCATCTAGTCCCTTTAGTCGGAATTCAAGGCTGTAAGTTGATGAGATCATTGAATCCCTGCAGTGCAGAGAGAAGCCATTCGGCCCATCGAGCCTGCACTGACCACAATCCCCCTCAGGCCTTACCGCACGTATTTACCCTGCTAAGAGGCAATTTATCACGGCCAATCCACTTAACCCCGACATCTTCAGACTATGGGAGGAAACTGGAACACCCGGAGGAAGCCCACGCAGACACAGAGAGAATGTGCAACTTCCACACAGAGTATGTGGAATTGTATCTGGCTCCTTGGCGCTTTGAGGCAGCAGTGCTAACCACTGTGCCACCCTAAGGACAGGCATATTTCCTTCCCTAAAGGGCATTGATGAGCCAGATGAGTTTTTCCCGACAATTGACAATGGTTTTGTGGTCATCAGTACATTCTTATTTCCAGATTTTTAAAAATTTAATTCAACTTCCACCACCTGTCGCGGCAGGATTCGAACCCGGGTTCCCAGAACTTTAAGTGAATTTACAGATGAATAATTTATTGCTGGTAATACCCCAAGACCATCGAGACGTTTGTCTGATGCCTCACTGACTTCAGAGATTGCAGTAAATCAGATGAACAGGAAGTTTTGTTAATGACCTCAGCAGTAGGAGGGACACAGAGAGGCAGAGTCTCTTAAATAGCTGCTTTCAAACTGCACTGCACAGAGCGACAAACTGACCTACAGGAGAATTCCCTGTGGTTTGGATGAAATGTCCACCCTGCACTTTGAGACAGTCCCGGAAAAGAAAGAGTTCCTGTCACAACCGCTGTGGTTCTGATTCTAAAGGTGAGACTTTAATTCATTACTTTGACTGCTTTTACAACAAACTCAACTTGTACAAATACCCAACTTGTTCACTGCTTTATCTCAGGCTTAGATCGATTTAATTCTTGTCACAAATCTGGCACAAATGTAAGTCTGTTGAAGTTATTCTTTCACTTCTCTCTGTGTTTAGTTAATGTATGACTACACAGTACTGGGCATTTCTAAGTTGGGTTTCGTGAAATTAGAACATAAGACTACAGAAACTTGGAAACCAGAAACAGGAGGAGGCCATTCGGCCCTTTGAGCCTGATTGATAAGTCTGGCTGACCATTAAATTCAACATCCTGAGTCCCTCCCTTTCAAAGGAGAGAGTGCAGAATGTAGTGTCGCAGTCATAGCTAGAGTGTCGCAAAAGATCAACTTAATGCGAGGTAAGTCAATTCAAAAGTCTGACAGCAGCAGGGAAGAAGCTGCTCTTGAGTCAGTTGACATTTGTCCTCCTGCATCCCATTCCCCCCCATATCCCTTGATCCCTTTAGCCCCCAAGAGTTTTATCTAATTTCTTCTTGACATCAAATAATGTCTTGGTCTCAACTACTTTCTGTGAATTCCACATGTTTACCACCCTCTGGGTGAAGAAATTTCTCCTCTTCTCAATTCTAAAATTTTTATCCTCAAACTATGATCTCTAGTTCTGGATCGCCCACCATCGGGAACACTCTTTCTGAATCGACCCTGTCTAACCCTATTCGTATTTTATAAGTTTCTATGAAATCCCCTCTCATTCTTCTAAACTCCAATGAATATAATCCTATAATCATGACAATTAACAGCAGGATTAGGCCACTCTGTCAATACAAACTGCTTCACCATTGGAAAGATCATGGATGATCTGACTGTGGTCTTAACTACACTTTATTGTGTGTGCCGATAGCTTTAAGTCTCCAGTCAATCAAAAATCTGCCTAATTCAGATTAGAATGTATTCAATAACCCAGTCTCCACTGCTGTCTCGGAGAGAATTCCAAAGATTAAAGACTCATCAGAAGATTAAATCACTTATCTCTTTCTCAAATGTCAGCTCACTTATTTTTTTAAACTGGGTCATCATGTTCTAGCTTCCCCCACACAAAAAAAATGAAAGCAAACTCTTGTTGTAACTGTCTAGTGACAAGGCAGTGAATGAGTGTGCTGGTTTGAATTAAAGGGATTTGATTTGAGTTGATTTATTACTGTTACCTGTAATAGTATACATTGAAAATTATTGTTTCTTGCATATTACACAGACAAAGCATACCATTCAAAGAGAAGTAAAGAAGAGAGTACAGAACGTAGTGTTGCAGTCATAGCTAGGGTGTCACAAAAGATCAATTTAATGCAAGGTAAGTCAATTCAAAAGTCTGACAGCAGCAGGGAAGAAGCTGTTGTTGAGTCAGTTGATATTTGTCCTTAGGCTTTTGTATCTTTTTCTCGACGGGAGAAGATGGAAGAGAGAATGTCCGGGCTATGTGGGTTCCTTAATGATGCTGGCTGCTTTTCTAAGGCAGTGGGAAGTGTAGACAGAATCAATGGATGGGAGGCTAATTTGCATGATGGATTGGGCTAATTTGCAATCTTTTATAGTTTCTTGTTTATGACTCTTGTTTCAAATTCAAATGATGTTTCAGGATGTAACTAATAGTGTCTGCACATTTTCCCCGTGTCTATATGCATTTCCTCCAAGTGTTCCGGTTTCCTCCCACAGTTTGAAAGAGATGCTGGTTAGGTGCATTGGCCAAGCTAAATTCTCTCTCAGTGTACCCGAACAGGGCCAGAGTGTGGACATGAGGGGATTTTCACAGTAACTTTGTTGCTGTATTAATGTAAGCCTACTCATGATACTAATAAAAAAAACTAAACAACAAAGAATGGAATCAAATAATTTGAATGGAGTTATAAATCCAGTGCAAATTAAACATAGCAAAAATACTGCTGGATTCCAAAATTAAAACTAAGGAAAGATAGAGTCTAAGCTCACTTTGTAGTTATACACTGCCCAGTTTACTTACTCCCATACTTTCCTGTGACTCTGGTCTATTGTGGATTTCCCTCTCCCCTCACTCCAGCATTAATAATGTCTGTTTAGTCACTGTGACCTTATCTTCTGGAAACCTGTCCTTCCTAAATTCATGATGTAGAACATCTAATTCACCTGACAAAGAGGTCGAAACACCTCGAAAGCTTGTAGTTTACTATCAAATAAATCAGTTGGACTTAAACCTGGTATTGTCAGACTTCTTACTTTCTAAATTCAGCATAGACCAAGGATTGAATTTCAGACCTTCCTACTCAGTGTGTCTCACTCTCGCACTCGATGTTGCCTTGACAAATGAACCAAGGCATCAAGCGAGAACTTTTTAGTTTTGAGAAAATGAGCCATTTTTTTACACAATGGTTAAAGCAACAATGGATATTGTAATGTGATTTATCTTGTTACGGTGTTGGTTTGTAAATGTGAAAGAAGAATGTCTTTAGAGATTGAAATTCTGGGAAACTATCAGCGCAAGTGTAACCTTTGATAGTGAGTTTGGGAGAGAGCAATATAGAGACAAGTAAAGGATCTGGGACAATATTGGGGGGCAGGGTGTGGAAGAAGGGGGTGCAGAAAGCAAGGTGGCTCAGGCTGATTGGCTGACAACCCTATCAATTGGGATTCTCTGTAGGACAGGATGGTTACTTTGGACAATGTCACAACAACTTGTTTCACTTTCTTGCTCACTTTGTGTCCTGTTCTGGTTTTATTGGATGTTGCATCAGTGGGTGCTTTCTTCACTCTTCAGACCAGACTGAGATCCAAGCTAAGATTAAGTGCCTTTTCCCTTGCCATTAAGTTGATCTCCATAAATCCCTTCCGAATCTCCTCCCTCAAAAGTGCAGTTCTCTTTCAAGATTTCCACCCTCAATAGCGCAGCCCATTTTTCAAGACCATCTCTCTCAATGCTTCCTTTCAAGGCCTCTTCCCTCAATACTGCAGCCCGCCCTTCACAACCTCCTCTCCAACTGGTGCGGCCCTCCTTTTCTGACCTCCTCCCTCAATGATGTGGCTTTCCTTTCCACCTCCTCCTTCGATGGCATTGCCCTTTCTGGGACCTGTCCTCCCCTGACAATGTAATCCTGGTACCTCTTTGATGGCTAATTGGTTTATCAAGTTACTTTCACAACCTCACAAAAGCATTTCTCTCAGTTACTGTGAAGCGCTTCTGCAGTCAGTGTTGCTGTGTAATAAACTCTGATGCCCACGTGAAGTTCAAAAATGAAAAAGGACAAGGTACTGGGGGTGAAAATAGCTTTTCGGTAGATGTGGGACCTCTTATAGTTCCAAAATGACATTTGCAGTACGTGTACACACTTCTGATACAAAGTTTGCCAGATCTCTATTGGATTGGGATTAACCGAGGTGAGACTGACACTTGAAACAGGAGAAGCGCCCAGGGCATGAACTCTCTCCCTGTCCTGGGTCCCCTACAGTGCGGAAAGAGGCCATTCAGCCCATTGAGCCTGCACAAACAACAATCCCACCCAGGCCCTATCCCCATGACCCCACGTAATTACTGTGCTAATTCACCCGACACTAAGGGACAATTTAGCATGGCCAATCAACCCAACCCACACATCTTTGGACTGTGGGCGGAAACCTGAACACCCAGAGGAAACCCATGCAGGCACAGGGAGGGCGTGCAAACTTAATATAGACAGAGACTGGAATTGAACCGGGGTCCCTGGAGCTGTGAGGCAGGAGTGCTAACTACTGTGCCACCGTGCCACCCTATTTCTCCATTTCCCCTGCTCCTCCCCCTTTAATGACCTACAGCACCATGTTGTTGAGTAGGTGTAATTGTGATCGGTGATCTCTCGGTTTACTCAATGGTTTGAGCTGGAGACTGTTTAATATTGTCATAAGTGTAAACCAAGCTATCTAGGGAGTATATTGGCTGGTGTTTAGCTGGTATCTCTTTTTTTTCTGAAACTATTTATGAAATGGTAATTTCCTTTAATGAAATATCGATGTCCAACCCAAAGACTTTGAGAACTGATGTTCTAACTGGAAGTTTTTGAAGAGATTAAAAATATTTGGAAGAGTGAGAGACAGTTGCATTTTTGAGGTAGAATATTTAGATTTCATGGAATGGGCCTGAGGACGGGAGGCATGGGGCTTTCTGAGCTGCAAGTTCCTGGAAAATTCAGAAATCATTTTGAATCACTTCCATTTTTCATTCTCTTCCAGTCATTTTGCATAAAGTGAAAATGCAAACCTTGTCAAATTGTCATTTATTGATACATTTCTTTTGGGCTTTCTTTTGACAATTTCTTCCCTCAGTTCCTGAAAGCATTGACTCCAGTTTAACTTTCCTCTCCACATGCAAAGGACCTTCGATGTCAGACAGAAAGATGTCAAAGAAAAAGAACAGTACAGCACAGGAACAAACCCTTCAGCCCCACCAAGCCTGCACCGATCACGTTATCCTATCTAGAACAAGCGCCTGTACCCCTCTATTCCCTGTTTGCTCATGCATCTAATCCTGATAAGTCTTAAATGTCGCTATCGTGTCTGCCTCAACCACCTCACTTGGCAGTGCATTCCAGGCCCCCCACAACCCTCTGTGTAACAAAACTTCCTCCACGCAGCTCGACTGGGTGGCGCGGTGGCGCAGTGGCTAGCACTGCTGCCTCACAGCAACAGGGACCCTGGTTCGATTCCTGGCTTGTGTCACTGTCTGAGTGGAGTTTGTATGTTCTTCCTCCGTCTGTGTGCGTTTCCTTCAGTTTTTTTTCCATAGTCCAAAACACATGCTGGTTAGGTGCATTGACCCGAACATAAACCGGAGTGTGGTGACTAGGGGAATTTCACAGTAACTTAATTACAGTGTTAATGTAAGCCTTATTTGCGATTAATAAATAAACTTATCTTTGAACCTTTCCCCCCTTACCTTGAACTTGTAACCCCATGTGATTGTCATTTCTTGAAAGTTTCTTTTAAAGTTTATTTATCCGAATTGCGCCAAATTAAGCTGTCAGAGTGTGGGACGCTTTGCCACAAACGGAAGCAGCTCAGAGGGTCGCAGAATTGTTACAGAGCAGAAGGAGGCTACTTGGCCCGTCATGATTGTACCAGCTCTCCGATAGAGCATTCCCCTAGTGTCACGCTCTCGCCATCTCCCTGTGGCCCCAATGGCTGGAAATCTCTGGAAGGTGGGATTTTCCGGTCTGACTGGCAGCTCACACCCATCCACAGGTTATCGGCCAGCGTGGATTGAAATCAATGGAAATTTCCATTGATCATTTGTGAGACCAGAAAATCCAGCTGTTAGCAAACAACATGCCACCTCCCACTGGCGGGAAACGCATGGCTGGGAGGCTGGAGAACTTCATCGGACATCTATTTTCAAATAATCATCTAATTCACTCTTGAATGCCCAATTTGAACCTGCTTCCTCCACACGTCCTTATTTATTATTGTCACAATTTTTGCTTACATTAACACTGCAGTGAAGTTACTGTGAAAACCCCCTGATCTCCACACTCCAGTGTCTGTTCAAACACACTGAGTGAGAATTTAGCAAGCTTGGAGGGCCAAGGGGCCTGCTCCTGTCCTGTAATTTTCTCTGTTCATTTTATACTACATGTTCTCCCTGTGAAAACAATTCCACGCAGCTCCTACCCCACAAATTTACACCTGCTGATCTACCCGTCACTAAGGGGCGATTTTTCATGGCCAATCCACCTAACCTGTGGAACTTTGGAGGGAGGAAACTGAAGCACTCAGAGGAAACCCGGACAGGCATGGGAGAATGTGCAGACTTCACACAGAAAGGCACCCAAACTGGGAGTTGCACCCAGATCCCTGATGCTGTGAAGCAGCAGCACTAACCACTGTGCCATCGTGCCACTACACCCTGCACCCTGCATTCCGTGATATTGATCAGGGGATACTATTAGACGAAGAATGAGAGGTGACCTGACAGAAGTGTATAAGGTGTTGAGAGGTAATATTCTCAGAAGCTTTTTCCCAGGCCTGGAATGATTGCCAAGAGAGGACGTAGGTTTAAGGTGCTGGGGAGTAAGTACAGAGGAGATGTCAGGGGTATGTTTTTCGCTCAGAGGGTGGTGGGTGAGTGGAATCGGCTGCTGTCGGCGGTGGTGGAGACAAATTCGACAGGGACTTTCAAGAGACTTCTGGATGAGCACATGGAACTTAATGGAATTGAGAGTTATAGGTAGGCCTAGCAGGTATGGATATCGTTAGTACAACTTGTAGGCTGTGAGGCCGGTTTGTGCTGTAGTTTTTCTATGTTTATGTTATATTAAATCAGCACAGTCTGCACGGTAGCTCAGTAGATAGCATTGCTACTTCACAACACCAGGGATCCAGGTTCAATTCCAACCTCTGGTAACTGTCTGTGTGGAGCTTGCATCTTTTTCCCATATCTCCCACGGCTCAAAGATGTGCAGGTTAGGTTAATTAGCCACGATAAATTGTCCCTCAGTGTCACGGGAACTAGCGGATAGTCCTCCCTTAAAGTGTTGTGCTATCCTCCTCACAATTGATATTGCTTCTCAGTTTTGCAGCATCGCAAATTTTGCAATCATTCCCTGTACACCAAGATCGAGATTATTAATGTGCATCAGAAAAAGCAAACGCTCCAGGGCTGACTCTAGGGGAATTCCACCGTAAACTTCCAGCCTTAGAGATGTCTGTTATCAATTACTGTCTGTTTCCTGTGACTCAGCTGGCTTTGTTCTCTCGTTGCACATAATAGAATGACAAATACTACAGATGAATTTAAAGGGAAGTTAGATAAGCGTTGGAGAGAGAAGGGAATAGAGTGTTTCAATGGTAAATTCAGACTAAGAAATGATGGGATGAAACTCAATTGGACCATAAGCACCAGCATTGGCTGTTTGGACCAAATGGCTTGTTTCTGTGCCATATATCATATGTAATGCTCCAGGAATTCAAACAATTCATAATTCACATGTGAGCACAGACAGTGATTGTGAAGAACATCATGGCCAATCCAAAACTGATTTTTTCTACTTGATACTTGGGGTAACACAGTGGGTTAGCACTGCTGCCTCATAGTATCTTTAAGACTTGAATAGCAGTTTAGTTGTAAAAACTCACATTCTAATCAGTATTCTGTGAACTGTGGGTGCTGTTGTATGTTCTGTCTGAGGCCAGATCTCTCCATTCACCTGATGAAGGGGCAAACCCCAAAAGCTAGTGGATTTACTATCACATAAATTGGTTGGACTCTAACCTGATATTGTGAGACTTCTTACCGTGCCTCACAGCCCCAGAGACCCAGGCTCAAGTAATGTTTGGTCCTTGTAGGCTGGCAGGGCCAAGGGGCCTGTTTGGGTACTGTAGATTTCTTTGTTCTTTATTCAGCGCACGTTCTGCCTGTGGAAACAATTCTATGCAGGCCCTATTCCCGTAACCCCACGTATGTACCCCTGCTAATGGGTCATTTGAATGGCCAATCCACTAACCTGTAGAACTTTGGACTGTGGGAGGAAACTGGGAGCATCCAGAGGAAACCCATGCAAACACAGGGAGAATGCGCAAACTCCACACAGACAGGCACTCAAGACGGGAAGCCAATCCAGGTCCTTGGCGCTGTGAAATAACAGCACTAACCACTGTGCCACCGTGTCGACCCACTGTGCATTCTTCATGCCGTGAGATCAATCAGAACATAGAACATAGAACATAGAACAATACAGCACAGAACAGGCCCTTCGGCCTTCGATGTTGTGCCGACCAAAATAAAAAGCAATGCCCCTCCTAACTAAACCATTCCCTTCTCATCCATATACTTATCCACTAACCTCTTAAACGCCACCAAACTTGGCGCATCTACAACAGCTGCAGGCAGGGCATTCCACTCCCTAATCACTCTTTGAGTAAAGAACACTCTGTTCAAGCAGCAAGACCTGCAAGCCACATCCTCCTACCCAAGCAAACAGGCACGCTGCCTCAGAAATCCCCTGGCGGGGGTAGGGGAGGGAGCATTAAATGCCACCTTCAGAGAGTTGAAGGACAGTGGGGCAGGAGGGTGTGGGGGAGCTGATTGTGATTAAACTACATTAACGAACCAGTTGAATGAAGAGTGGTGAACAACTTTTTTCTGAGCTATTAGGCATCAAGGTGTAGAACATAGAACATAGAACAATACAGCACAAACAGGCCCTTCAGCCCATGAGTTGCGCCGATCACATCTACCAATCCACAGACCTATCTATAACCCCCTATCCTATTCTTTTCCATATACTCATCCAGAAGTCTTTTAAAAGACCCCAGTGAGTTTGCCTCAACAACCTCCGACGGCAGTGTAGTGGAGATAAAGGAAATCAAATCATATCCTGTGCATATGAACTGAGTAATTTATCACAATAATGCATAGTCAGCTGAATCAAGTTAAGATTGCTGCAATTCTGCTTTTATCTTGTGGATTATGGTTCCTTAATTTTACAGCTGCTCAGCATTCAGTCTTGGGCTTAGTTTTACACCAGATAAGTTCCAGGCAGTGAAAACCTCCAACAAGAGAGAATCTTGCCACCTCCTTTCGACATTCAATGCCTTTACCTTCACAGAATTTCCCACCAACAAAAGTTATCATTGACCAAAAACTGAACTGAACCAGCCATATCAATACTCTGGCTACAAGTGCAAACCTGGTCATTCTGTGATGAGTAACTCAACTTCCTGGCTCCCCAAAGCCTGTCCACCATCTACGTAGCACCAAGTCAGGAGTGTGATGGAATACATTCCACTTGCCTGGATGAGTGCAGCTTCAACAATGCTCAAGAAGCTCGATGCCACCCAGGACAAAGGAGCTTGATTAATTGGCACCCCTATTCACTACCCTAAACATTCATTCCCGCCACCACTAATGAATTGTGGCAGCAAATGTTAGCTATAGATAAAATGTACAGCAGTAACTCACCAACGCTTCTCTGACAACACCTTGCAAATTCTACCAATATGAAGGGCACATGGGAATACCACCATCTACTATTTCCCTCCAATCCACTCACCATCCCAACTTGGAATCATATTCCTGTTCCTGAGCTGTAGTTCAGTCAAAATCCTGGAACTATCTTCCTGAAAGCCCCTTGCTCCACATGGAATGTAGCATTCCAAAAAGGCAACTTGCCAGCAAGAGCAATTAGAGATGGGTGATAATGGCTGGCCTAGCTAGCAACCCCCTACTTCCCATGGAAGGATCAAAAAGAGGTATTGAAGCATTCTTTTTTTACAACACTCAGTCACAAACAAATACTGGCCTCAACGGAAGCCACCTGAGATCAATGGAGATTTGTGTTGTCGGATCCTTGTCTATTCCGATTCCGTGGCAGGCAAGGTGGTCGAGTTCCGGCAACTAAATGTACTCCTTGATTTTCTTTATTTATAAGATGTGGACACTACTTGTAAGGTCAGGTCAGCATTTAAAGCCCCATCTGCAATTTTCTTTGAATTGAGTGGTTATTTACAAGTCAAACATATTGCTTGGCTCTGGAGTCACATGAAGGGCAGACCAGGTAAAGACGGCAGATTTCCTTCCCTAAGAATCATTTGTGAACTCTGGGTGTTTTAACAATGGTTTCCTGGTCATCTTTGGACTTTAATTCCTGATTTTCATTGAATTCAAGTTTTTGTTACATTGGGATTTGAACCCAGGTCGCCAGAACACTACTTTGGCCTCAGAATTATTAATTGAGTGACAGTACTACTTTGCCACCAGCATTGATTAATATCAATTGAGTTGATACTAACGCTCTCAAACTTTCTTAATCTTTGCTTATATCTAACTATGATGATACTCAGGATGAGGCTTGAAGGCTCAGTTAGTGCACTGGAAAGTTATAGATTAGCCAGGAGGGAGCTAAAGAGTGAGTTGAGAAGAGCTAAAAGAGGACACGAGAAGACGTTGGCTGATAGGATCAAGGAGAATCCTAAAGCTTTCTTTAGATATGTTAAGAATAGAAGATTGGTTAGGGCAAGATTAGGGCCAGGCAGAGACAGCAGTGGGAAGTTGTGCGTGGAGCCTGAAGAGATTGGAGAGGCACTGAACAAATATTTCTCTTCGGTATTCACGCAGGGAGATGTAAATGTAGTTCTGGAGAACACTGGGATACAGGGTTGCAAACTGGAAAGTATTGAAGTAGATAGGGAGGATGTGCTAGATATTCTTGAGGGTTTGAAGTTAGATAAGTCCCCTGGGCCGGACGGGATTTACCCTAGGATTCTCTGGGAGGCAAGAGAGGCGATTGCAGAGCATCTGGCTCTGATCTTCAGGTCGTCGTTGGTTACGGGTGTGGTTCCGGAGGACTGGAGGATAGCGAATGTGGTCCCATTGTTCAAGAAGGGGAATAGAAACTTTCCGGGGAATTATAGACCGGTGAGTCTTACTTCTGTTGTGGGCAAAGTATTGGAAAGAATTATTAGGGATAGGATTTATAGTTATTTAGAGAGAAATGAAGTGATTGGGGATAGTCAGCATGGTTTTGTGAAGGGTAGGTCGTGCCTTACTAACCTTATTGAGTTTTTTGAAAAAGTGAACAAAGAGGTGGATGGGGGTAAGGCAGTTGATGTGGTATATATGGACTTTAGTAAGGCGTTCGATAAGGTGGCACATGGAAGGCTTCTGCAGAAAATGCAGATGTATGGGATTGAGGGTGATTTAGCTAATTGGGTTAGGAATTGGCTAGCTGATAGAAAACAGAGGGTGGTGGTGGTTGATGGAAATTATTCATCATGGAGTTCGGTTACAAGTGGTGTACCTCAGGGATCTGTTTTGGAGCCCCTGCTGTTTGTAATTTTTATAAATGATCTGGATGAGGGTATTGAAGGATGGATTAGTAAATTTGCAGATGACACTAAAGTCGGTGGAGTGGGAGATAGTGAAGAGGGGTGTTATAGTTTGCAGAGAGACTTGGACAAGTTGCAGAGCTGGGCTGAGAGGTGGCAAATGGAGTTAATGCGGAAAAGTGTGAGGTAATTCACTTTGGCAGGAATAACAAATGTGTAGAGTATAGGGCTAATGGTAGGATTCTTAATAGTGTTGATGAACAGAGGGATCTTGGTGTATATGTGCATAGATCCCTGAAAGTAGGCAGTCAAGTCGATAAGGTTATTAAGAAGGCATACGGAGTCTTAGCTTTTATTGGTAGGGGGATTGAATTTCGGAGCTGCAACGTCATGTTGCAACTGTACAAAACTCTAGTGTGGCCGCACGTGGAGTATTGTGTACAGTTCTGGTCCCCACATTATAAGAAAGATGTGGAGGCATTGGAGAGGGTACAGAGGAGGTTTACCAGGATGTTGCCTGGTATGGAGGCAGGTCTTATGAAGAGAGGCTGAGGGATTTGAGGTTGTTTTCGTTAGAAAGAAGTCGGCTAAGAGGAGACCTTATTGAAACATATAAGATGATTAGAGGTTTAGATAGGGTGGACAGTGATAGCCTTTTTCCTAGGATGGAGAAAGCTAGCATGAGGGGACATAGCTTTAAATTGAGGGGTGGTAGTTATAGGACGGATGTCAGAGGTAGGTTCTTTACCCAGAGGGTGGTAAGGGTATGGAATGCCCTGCCTGCTGCAGTTGTAGATGCGCCAAGTTTGGGGGCGTTTAAGAGGTTAGTAGATAAGTTTATGGATGAAAAGGGAATGGTTTAAGTTAGAGGGTCATTGCTTTTTCTTAATTGGTCGGCGCAACATCGGAGGCCGAAGGGCCTGTTCTGCGCTGTAATGTTCTATGTTCTACGTTCTATGTTCTATACAGTGATTAGCACTGCTGCCTCACAGAGCCAGGGACTCGGATTCGATTCCCTGCTCGGGTCACTGACTGTGTGGAGTTTGCACACAGTCTTCCCATGTCAGCCTGGGTTTCCTCCTGCAGTCCACAAATGTGTGGGTTAGGTTGTTTGGCCATGCCAAATAGACCCGAATGTCGGCGAGGATTAGCAGGGTAAATGTGTGTAGTTTGGGGACAGGACGTGAACGGAATTGTGGTCAGTGCAGACTCGATGGGCCAAATGGCCTCCTTCTGCACGTAGAGATTCCATGATTCAACAGTCCTCATGAGACCCACTTCCTGCTCCCTATAACTTAGTCCCATTAAACCTCAGGCCACCCAAGTGGTTTCTTGGCCCCTGTGATCAGCTGATTTTGTGAATGGTTCTGGTTCCTTAGGTGCTGTCACCGGCCCCTTCAAACCGCCCTTCTCATAAACAGTGACCCTTTACCGTCCATCCCACCTGCAGCCTGATCCTTTTGTTGTTTCTCAAATCCAACCTGATTTTTCCTGGAACTCCATATTCAATTCCTCTGATCAAATTTCCACCCTCCACAGTACTAAAAAATCTTTCACAGAAAGCACAATGGACGGTAAAACATGGTAAACTTGTCCTCGTCATTGTTTTTGCGCTGTCTGCAGCCTTTGCATATGGTTGACAACACTGTTCTATTCCTTTCCTGATAGGTGGAACTGCACTTACCTGGTCTCATTCTCACCTCTCTAATCACGTTGGGTGTATCTCCTGCAGTTCATTTTCCTGCACTGTTGTCTCTTGTGTCCTTCTTGGGCCCTTCCTAGTTCTTATCCATCTATCACCTCTAACCGTATGTCCATATCATCACCATGACCACCTATTTCTACATTTTGAACATTGCACAACTCTGCCCAAACTTCAATTTACCTTTTGAGACCTTCATCTGTGGCCTTGTTACTTCTCCAGTTGACTGTTTCAACTCCAAAGAGTAGTGGATGAGGGGCCAACAAGCTACCTTTGTCCTCAATGGTGTCGCGCTTCTGGAGTCATTTACTTTCACAGCACAAAGAGAAGCCCTATGGCCCATCATAGCTATACTAGCCAGCAATCAAGAACCTATCGACTTTAATCCTATTTTCCAGCATTTGATCCATAGCCTTGTATGCTGCGACATTTTCATTACTCATCCAAATGCATTTTTGGTTTAATTTATTATTGTCACATGTATTAACATACAGTGAAAAGTATTGTTTCTTGCGTGCTATGCAGCCTAAACATACCATTCATGGAGAAGGAATGGAGAGACTGCAGAATGCAGAGTTCAGTCATAATTAGGGTGTAGAGAAAGATCAACTTAATGCGAGGTAGGTCCATTCAGAAGTCTGATGGCAGCGGGGAAGAAACTGTTCTTGAGTCGGCTGGTACGTGACTTTTGTATCTGTTTCCCAATGGGTGAAGGTGGAAGAGAGAATGTCTTGGATGCACAGGCTCCTTAATTATGCTGGCTGCTTTGCCGAGGCAGTGAGAAGTGTAGACAAAGCCAATGGATGGGAAACTCCATCCATTGGATGGATGGGAGTTGTCATCTCCCCCCAATACTCTTTCAGGCAGTGAGTTTCAGATTCCCCCACCCACTGGGTGAAAAAGATTTTCCTCAATTCCCCTCTAAAACCTCCTGCTGCTACTAAGGGGAAAAATTCCTTCCTCTCTCTCTTGTCTATATTCTTCATAATTGTGTGGCCCTTGGTCAAGTTCACCCCCGCCTTCTCTGCTCAAAGGGGCAAAAAACAGTCTCACTTTATAGCTGAAATGCCCAGGCAAAATCCTGGTGAAATGCCAATACACCGTCTTGGCTGCAATCACATCCTTCCTATTATGTGGCAATCAGAATTGCACAGCATTGTTTTTATAGCAGCACTATAACCCTGTTTTTCATAGAATCATAGAATACCTACAGTGCAAAAGGGGGCCATTCGGCTCATTGAGCCTATGTCAACAATGATCCCACCAAGGCCCTATCATCATTACCCCACATATTTACCCTGCTAGTCCCCCTGACACTACTGAACAATTTAGCATGGCTAATCAAAGTAACCCACACATCTTTGGAGTGTGGGAAGAAACTGGTGCATTTGAAGGAAACACACTCAGATACATAGAGAATGTGCAAACTCTACACAGACAGTGACCCAAGCTGGGAATCGATCCCGTGTCCCTGGCACTATGAAGCAGCAGTGCTAATCACTGTGCCACCGTGCTGCCCATTATTATATTCTACACCCTGGCTAATATTGTTTGAGCTGCACCCATCCATGCAAATGGAGATCATTCGATCGCACTTCTGATCTGTATCTTGTGGATGGTGGAAAGGGAGCTTCGAGATGAATAACTCTCTATAAAATCTCCAGCCTCTAACCTGCTCTTGCAGCTATTTTATTTAGCTGGTGGTCCAGTTCATCTTTTCTTCAGTGAAACCCTCAGGACGTTGCTAGGGGGAGATTCAGCAATGATAATGCCTTTGAAAGTCAGATTCTTGCTTGTTTGAAATGAGTATTGTTTGTAGCACAAATGTTGCTATCTGTATCCTAACTCGCTCCAAGTCTCATCACCAATTACTGTTGTGTTTACGTTGGTTCCTGGTTAAACAACATCTCATTTTCATCTTGTTTATGTGTTCTTTCAAGGCCTCACCCCCTCCATAACCTTCTCCAGCCAAACAACTATCCGAGATATCAGCATTCTTCAAATTCTGATCTCTCGTTGCCCCAGTTTAATCACAAAACTGCTGGCAACTGTGCCTTCAGCTGCTGCAATCCTGTGCGCTGGAATCAGCTCTCAATATTTCTCTGCCTGATTCTATCTCTCCATCTATTCCCTCCTTTTAGACAACCTACAGTGGCACAGTGTTTAGCACTGTGCCTCACAGCACCCGGGTTCAATTCCCAGCTTGGGTTACTGTCTGTGTGGATCTACACATTCTCCCCGTGTCTGCGTGGATTTCTGCCAGATGCTCTGAAAGACTGCGCTGGTTGGGTGATAAATTCTCCCTCAGTGGACCTGAACAGGCCAGAGTGTGGTGGCTAGGGGATTTTCACAGTAACTTAATTGCAGTGTTAATGTAAGCCTACTTGTAACGCTAATATTTTTATCTTTATCTTGTCTATTTTTTGACTTACTATCTCCTTACTCAAAGTCAAATTATGCTTGCTAATACTCCTCTGATATAATGGGTGGGATTTTATGGCCTCTTTTGGGTGAGACTGCAAATTTCCACCTGAGGTCAGCAGAGACTTCCGTTGTCGGACCGTTGCGTGCTGCAACTTGTTTTTCGGTGAGGTGGTAGAATTCTGGCCAATGTCTCGAGATATTCTCGAGATAAAAGTGCTAGATCATTTGCAAGTTGTGATTGATAAAGTGACTACACTATTGTTCTTTCCTCAAGTCTCCTTCGAATTCAAATTCTTAACTCAACGAGGGTTTTAGTATCTTCCTCTGTCTGACTCAGATTCACGCCACCCATCTCACACATTAGGGGAACAAGTCTGTGGTTTTCTATAGATTACAACAAGGATGATTAATATTCTTGCTACTGTATCTAATTATAACTTACTTGTGACTTTAGTGTTCATGATTCACGTAGTTACCCTTATTTAAACCGTGTACAAGAAATCCACAGCATAGTGAGTAGTATTCGGCATTATATCGGACCTTTAGGAAGTAGATGGTAGTTGTGTGTTTTGTGTTCAGTTTCACTATATCATACACCTTTCTGTAATATATTATGTTTCGCAGTTTGAAAACTGCAGGAGATAACATTCCCTCTTGGGTAACAGCAGTTTGTCAATAAGTAATCAAACTCAAACTCTATAGTTACCTTTCAGACACCCTGACTCCTTCACAGAAAGAACCTCCTTCTGAGGTGATATCGATGAACTAGTGAGTTTCACTCACAGTTCTGAGTCAAAAAGGTCACATTCCACTTCAGAGATACATCAACTTTGTAATAACAAACTGGGATCACTGTGCAAAAGCTTTAAATCATCATCCATTAATAGCATGTAGAGCACAGGACATAAAAAAATGCAGCACAGGAACAGGGTCTTCAACCCACGATGCCAAATTAAACTAATCCCTTCTGCCTGCTCTTTGTCCATTCCTTGCATAGTCATGTGCTTATCTAAAAGCCCCTTAAACACCCTTAGAGTATCTGCCTCCACCACCATCTCTGGCAGCGCATTTCAGACACCCAGCATTCTCTGTGTAAAAATCTTGCCCCTCATTTCTCCTTTGAACTTTGCCCATCTCACGTTTAGCGCACATTAGATATTTCACCTCTGAGAAAAAGATTCTGACTGTAAATTCTGTCTGTGCCTCTCATAATTTATAGACCTCTAACAGGTCTCCCCTCAGCCTCTGCCGCTCCAGAGAAGACAACTCTAATTTGTTCAGCCTCTCCTTTTTGGTCATACCTTCTAATCCAGGCTGCATCCTGGCCAACCTCTTCTGTACCCTGTCTAAAGCCTCCACATGCTTCCTGTAGTGTGGCGATCAGAATTGAACATAATACTCTAAGTGTGGCTTAACCAAAGTTTTATAAAGTTGCGACATGACGTCCTGACTCTTGCACTGAATGCCCCGACCAATAAAGGCAAGCATGTCATACTCCTTCTTTACCACCCTATCTATTTGTGTGATCATTTTCAGGGAGCTATGGACGAGAACCTCAAGGTCCCTCAGTACACCAACTCTGCTCAGAGTCCTGCCATTAAGTGTATACTTACCCCTGATTCGATCTCCCAAAGTACAGCATGTCATACTTGCCTGGATTAAACACCATCTGCTATTTCTCTGCCCATATGTGCAACTGATCTATATCCCGCTGCATCCTTTGAAAATCTTCTATACTCTGCGCAATTTTACCTATCTTAGTGTCATCTGAAAACTTACTAACCTACCCCTTTATGCTTTCATCCAAGACATTTATATAATTCCAACTTTTACAGCAACTCGTGTTTCTACAGCACTTTGAACATGACAAATTATCCCAAAATACTCCACAGCAGCATTATCAATCAGAATTGGACACCAAGCCACGTAAGGAGCTATTTCATTAGGTGAAAGACAGAAATCAGGAATTCCAGAGTTTCAGATTAGCGATGAAGATTATGTCTGGTTCAGATGCTAAGATAAAATTCAGAATTGGGTAAGAGGCCAGAGATTCCAAGAAACCCTACAGTGCAGAAGGAGGCCATTCGGTCCATCAAGCCTGCACCAAGAACAATCCCACCCTGCCCCTATCCCCATTATCCCATGTATTTACCCTGTTAATCCCCCTAATCTGCACATCTGGGGCACTAAGAGGCAAGTTAGCATGGCCAATCAATCTAGAGTGCATATCTTTGGACTCATGGAAGGAAACTGGAGCGCCTGGAGGAAACACCTGGCAGTCAGGTAGCACAGTGGTTGGGCGGCATGGTAGCACTGCTTGTTTATAGCTCCAGGGGCCTGGGTTCAATTCCCGGCTTGGGTTCCTGTCTGTGTGGAGTTTGCACATTCTCCTCGTATCTGCATGTCTTTCCTCCGGGTACATAGAACATAGAACATAGAACATTACAGCACAGAACAGGCCCTTCAGCCTTCGATGTTGCGCCGACCAATATAAAAAGCAATGCCCCTCCAAACTAAACCATTCCCTTCTCTTCCATATACTTATCAACTAACCTCTTAAACGCCACCAAACTTGGCGCATCTACAACTGCTGCAGGCAGGGCATTCCACTCCCGAACCACCCTTTGGGTAAAGAACCTGCCTCTGATATCCGTCCTATAACTATCACCCCTTAATTTAAAGCTGTGTCCCCTCGTGCTAGCTTTTTCCGTCCTAGGAAAAAGGCTATCACTGTCCACCCTATCTAAACCTCTAATCATCTTATATGTTTCGATCAGGGTACTCCAGTTTCCTCCCACAGTCCAAAGATGTGTGGGTTAGGTTGATTGGCCATGCTAAATTCTCCCTCCGTGTCAGGTTTACTAGCAGGGAAAGTATATGGGGATAGGGCCTGGATGGGATTGTTGTCGGTGCAGGCTTGATGGACCAAATGGACTCCTTCTGCACTGTAGAGAGTCTATGATTCCAAATGCAAAATGCTGAAGTTAAAACATGGTGTTTTTCCTTTCCAGGAGGAAATTGCACCAAGAATAAGTTTCTGATTGTGTGTGTTGATCTGTGATATCAAGACTCATCTTTCAAGTTGCAAAATTCCAGGTGCATCTTAAACACCTCAGTCCAATAAGGAAAAAAAAGATGAAAAAAGTTCACTTTATTACATTGCTATGGCAGAATGAAGCTTTGATTTAATCAGATTTCTATTGCACATCATGTCTCGAGGCTTTTATTATTTTTTATTTGTGAGGGAATCTATTTTTTTGTATGCGTATTTGGTGTGGAGCCAGCGTTAGTTTGCACATGCGGGAATCACCTTTGGTTGACGAGAGATTGCAATATCTAATGTACAGAATGCCCCAAAGGCTGATACATTCGATCCTGCCCAAGGACAAGTGTTGACCCTGTTGGGCGATTTTAAAGGTCACAGGTCTGTTCAAAGGGCAGTGAAAGGGGCAGCACGGTGACACAGTGGTTAGCACTGCTGCCTCACAGCGCCAGGGACGCAGGTTCGATTCTGGCTTTGGGTGAGTCTCTGTACAGAGACTGCACATTCTCCCCATGTCTGCCTGGGTTTCCTCCAGGCACTCCTGTTTCTTCCCATACATCAAAGATGTGCAGGTTAGGTGGATTGGCCATGTTGAATTGCCCCTTTGTGTCAGAGGACTAGCTAGGCAAAATGTATGGGGTTATGGGGATAGGGCTTGGGTGGGATTGTAGTCGATGCAGATTTGATGGGCCAAATGGCCTCCTTCTGCATTGTAGGATCCCGTAAATAGCATGCCCATGATAAGCGGTGGTTTCCCGGGTTAGTTCAGAATTGACGAGGCAGTGGGGGGATGCCAGCTCCATACAGTTTAATTGATGTGGTTGTTTTCCTGCTTGTGGGGCTTGGAGAGGCTCAGGGATAATGTCAGCTCAATGAAATGCAGAACTGGCACAGGAAACACATTGGTAAGAACCCTCTGAGTCACCTACTATGCCCTTAGCTCACTGTTTTCTGACTTCTGGAAGCTGTATCTAAATTCAAACAGTTGCTAACAATGCTTGTAGTTCAGAACTGCTTCAGTGAAGACACGGTTGCCATAAGCCAGAAACTGCTTGGTGATATGCCCCTGGAATGCCTCTTGGAGGCTCGCTGTGATACCCTCTACCTCCACTCTGGTGGGGGGAATTCCAGAGATCTCACTACTCTGGCATGGGAGGCTGTCAAGCTCAAAATCTCGAGGCAAAGTGCTGGTCACCAGGTTATACATCACTCATGAACCAGTGCGAAATGTGTTGCCGCACAGTCACATGGAAGTGAGCTCATGATTCTGTAGGGGTGGGGGATGATTCCAGTGAGCAAAGCTTGCGATGAAAGGTGTTGAAATTAGGCCCCCAACGCGTGGGAAACATAGCCCGCCATTGACTGGCGGAGCGAGCCGGTTTTATAAGGATGTGAAACCAACTTTTGTGATTTTTCTGATGCTTTCTGCTCCCACACACATTGACATCCATCGCCAATGGGACTGGAAATTTCTGGTCTTTGAGATCACAGGGTCTCGGTGGTCAATACTTCCTCGGGCCAGTAGCTGTTTCTACAATCCTAACGGCTATTGGGGCTTGTGGCTAAGCTTCAATATGTATGTTTCAATAAAAAAAAGAGAAGTACAGCGCAGGAACAGACCCTTTGGCCCTCCAAGCCTTTGCCGATCATGATGGCCCAACTAATCTAAACAAAAAGCTTCTGCCTTTCACTCGACCAAATCCCTTGATTCCCTCCCTATTCATGTACCCAGGTCTTAAATGTTGCTAATGTGCTTGCTTCCACCACCCCCTCTGGTAGTGCACTCCCGGCACTCACCACCCTCTGCATGAAAAACTTCCCTCGCACCTCTCCCTTAAACTTCCCCCTCTCACCTTAAACCTGTGCCCCCTTGCAATTGACACTTCCACCCTGGGAAAAAAACCTCTGATTCCCTCCCTGTCGATGCCTCTCATAATTTTGTAGTCCTCAATCAGGTCTCCCCTCAGCCTCTGTCTTTCCAGTCAAAACAATCCTAGTTTATTCAAACTCTCCTCATAGCCAACACCCTGGAGATCAGGCAACACCCTGGTGAACCTTTGTTGCACTCTCTCCAAAGAGTTCACATCCTTTTGTTGTTAGTGTGGTGAACAGAAATGCACAGAATACTTCAAATACTGCCTAACCACGGGTGGAGCTAGGTACATAGCAGAGAAACACAGCTTTCAGTTCTGGCTGAAGTTTGTTTTAAAGTCTGTAAGTTGTTCTGAACCATGATTTCCCAAATCTTGTATTCAATGCCCCGGTTGATGAAGGCAAGAATGCCGCATGCCTTCTTAATCAGCTTAGCCACCTGTGTTGCTACTTTTAGGAACTGGGGCTAAAAGACAAGACATCAGAGTAATAAAACACCTCCCTCTGGGAGACACTGCTAATTATTTCTCTCCAATCAGAAAATCATCAGTTTAAATAGTGCCTTGTTTAGCCTATCTGTCACTGCTGGTTAATCTATCCAAACTGCTCAGTGAAGATGGGATTCACGACGAAGTCTCGATCTTTTGGTAGTGATTACTCCTTGGCTTCTTTGTCCCTAATGCAACACTTTTCTTGCTTTCAGCTCCCGTAGAGATAAATTGCAGTGAGCAGCCTGCCATCCCCCACTCACTTTCATTCAGGATCATTTAAAGGTCACCTTAAGTATGTACATCAAGCCACGTGCAAACATTCCCACACTTCTAACCCGAAACCGCGTTTGTTGTCTGACGTTCTTTGTATTTGTTTCCTGCTATGCCACTCATCCTGTTTGCCAATCCTGCATTACCTTGTCCTGCACAACAAACATATTCTCATTGTCGATCACAGACTGTTGGATCTGACAACTGTTTGAGAATTTTCAGAAATACACTTCTGGAATTTCTCACTGATGTCACAGAATTATAGAATCCCTACAGTGCAGAAAGAGGCTTTTCATTGAGTCATAGAGATTTGCAGCACAGAAACAGTCACTTTGACCCAGCTTGTCCATGCCACCCATTTTTTTTGGCCCATTGAGTTTACATTGACGACAATCCCAACCAGGCATAATCCCCATAAACTCCACATATCTATCCTGCTAATCAGCCTGAAATTAAGGGGCAATATATCATAATCGATCGACCTAACCCGCACATCTTTGGGGTGCGGGAGGAAACCAGAGCACCCGGAGGAAACCCACGCAAACACAGGGAGAAACCCACACAGAGAGTGACCCAAGATCAGAATTGAACCCCGGTCCCTGGCACTATGAGGTAGCAGTGGTAACCACTGTGCCATGGTGCTGCCCCGATGTTATGATATTTTAATAATTACTACTGTGATTGAGGTTTGCTTTCACAAGCACTGACAATACATTATTAAGGGAGAACTAAAGTTGAAGAATTTTGTACTACATACTTGACTTTGCTGGAATCGCAGACCCTCCCTTGGCTTGCAGTGTTTAGAATATAGAAACACTCCTTTACATTACTTACAATTTGATGTAACTCCAAAGAGTCAGTGCTATAATTATGATAAGTGCAAGTATTCTATGATGCTTTTGTGAAATCCCATGTGTGTAATTGCTGGAACGAGGGTTGCCAAAATTGTGATTAAATATATTCCAAGGGGATTGGTTACATGACTTATCCCATGTTCCAGCCATTAGTTGATAAACACATCCATCCATGTGTGATGATAGTAGTTGCCGTATATAAAATATATTGTTGTTTAAGAGGAATGTTTTAAAGTTCAGTTTATTTCTACAGGCAGTCATCATGTCTGGAGGGAATATAGCACCGATGCTGGGAGAGCAGGATAATCACTCATTTTGGCCAAGCAGTGTTTATTTATGAGAGAACTAATGGATTTTTGTTTATAGATGCCGATTTCCCCTGGGATTTCTGATGAGATTGATTGACAGGGTCATTTGATAATGTGGTTAATGGGAGAAGCTAGGTACTTAGCAGAGAAACACAGCTTTCAGTCCTGGCTGAGGTTTGTTTGAAGTCTGTAAGCTGCTCTGAAACTCAAAATCTCTCCCTGAAATTTCCAAGATTGATTACACCACTTGGAACAGGAACATTTATGTTTGTTTGCTATCTGTATTTAAAGTGGAATTTAAAGTCTGTAAGAGAATGCTATTTAAGTTAGAACTTAAAGTTACTTCCTTTCATTTTTTAACATTATTCAACTGTTAAGAATTAAGCTGCTTCTTTTTTCTTAAAATTATACTTAAACTGTGTTATGAAATAAAGTTTGTTTTACTATAAAGGATCCCTAATTCACCAGTGGAGTTTCTCCTGAGGTGAAGCAGCCTATCTTTACATTTATTTCAAAAGAGATAAATTGGTGAGGTCTAGTCTCTTTTCCAAATGGAATTTGGATTTTTGGTCCAGAGCTCTATTGCTTCATGGAATCATAGAACTCTACAGCATAGAAAAAGACCATTTGGCCGATTGGGTCTGCACCGACCACAATCCCACCCAGGCCCTATCCCCATAACCCTATGCATTTATCCTAGCTAGTTCCCGTAACACTAAGCTGACATTTTGCATGGTCAATCCACATATCTTTTGACTGTGGGAGGAAATTGGAGCACTTGGAGGAAACCCACGCAGACATGGGGAGAACATGCAGACTCACACTGACAGTGACCCAAGCTGGGAATTGAACCCAGGTCTCTGGAACTCTGAGCCAGCAGTGCTAACCATTGTGCCACCATGCTTCCCATGGTGATGCACTGTCTTCCAAATCCAACTGGATACAGGAAAAAAGATTAATTACCAATCTGGATGATGCTTGAGTGTTAGCCAAATGAATTGGGCCAGATTCTTTGACCTCCTGGCCGTGTGCTTCCTGCCCAAGGGAGGTGGTGCGCTGTCTGCTAGCGGCGAAGTTCTCTGGTCCCACTGCTGTCAATAGGAACTGTCATTAATATCACCTCACGCCGGCAGGAAACCCCTGGATGGGGGTGCGCTGCCGGCGGGACTGGAGAACGTCGCCTGTGTAAACGGTCAAAAAATTCTGGTCATTACTCCCCCCACCCCTTTTGTCATTACTTTGTTTATCTGGTCAAGAGAAGTGCTCAAAGAAAATGGCAAAAAGCACAATAGTTTCGAACATCCTGATGACTTACCTCCAGGGTTGTCCTGGAAGGTTGAACTTCAGCTCCTGGAGATTCCGGGCCAATGCTGGAATGTTCGCAACCTGCAGCCGGGTCTGGATTGCCTGTTTCGTAAGCCTTAAGTGGAGGTAATGGGAATTTGAATCTCCCAATGTTAAGGCTGCGATTCTCCCATCTCGCTGTGCTAACACTTCAGCGACCGGGTCAGGAGATTCTCACGTCGGCCAATGTGTGGAATTCTCTTGTGCATTCCAGCCGCAGTAGCGTCTCCCAGCGCTGGTTTTCCAGTGGCGCTGGGTCCACACTGGAAATCGGCGGGGAGGCGTTGAAATCATTTACAAATTCACTTGAATTTCATTTCAGTGAGATTAGCAGACCCCAAGACTGAAGTCTCCAGGCCCAATAGCATTTCCCCCCTCTTCCACCAGAGTTGTTCCTTCCAGCAGTAGGTCAAGGTAGGTCCCCACTTTCGGGGAACTAGTAGCCTGACCCCTCTGAAGATAGTTGGGTGGCGGGTGGGGGAGGTCGGGGTCCTCTGAGCATTGGCACCTCGGCAGTGTCACCCTGTGCCCCCGGCACTGCCCAAGAGGCGAAGTGCCAATGCCCAGGGACTGGCCCAGGAATGGTTGGTGGGAGGGGGGTGGGCAGCGATCAGGCTGTGGGGAGGGCTCGGAGGGCTGGCATTGTGGGGTCACTGGGCTGGCCAGCAATCGGGAGGCTGGCAGGCAGGGGCTTGTGTGTATGCACCAATCTGACAGATTGGTGCATGCTCATCAGCCCACTCAGCACTATGTTTCTGACCCACCCAGCGGTAATAGGCACCGCCCCCCCCCCCCCCCCCCCCCCCCCCCCCCCCCCCCCCCCCACACACACACCACACACACATACCAGCTTCACAACGATATACATGCTAGCCCAGTCTGCAGTGTACAGAGTGCGGGAGATTCTTCTCCGAGTTCCGCTGAAAAAGGAAAACAGTATGAATTACTCCAGTTTTCATGCAAATTCAACACTTAGAATTGGGAGAATTGATTTTGTTGTCAGGGATGGTCTCCAGTTCAAAAGGAGTAAAATGATCTCAGGTTTTGCAAGGCAGAAGATTGTCATGTAGATAGTTTCTGTTCAACATTGTGTAAAGTTAATCCAGTTGTCGTTTCCATACTCATCTCTGTAACTTCCTGTTCCTGTTTGATGCGATAGATCAGCTGTGGTTCAAGGACTAACATGCTCAACTCTGAGTCGGAGGCATGAGAACACAATCCAAGCTGACCCCCCATCATCTTTTAAATCAAAGTTTACTCTGCTTGACTGCCTGGCCAGCTGTGAGTTAAAGTTCTGAAAATAATCCTGAAGAAACCCTCTATTTCAAAATATATTTGTAAAGTTTTTTTTTCAAGTTTTATAATAAAATGTTGTTTCACTCAGCTTTCTTTTTCAGGGACTTTTGTTAGCTGAACATATTTCAGAGTCGGCAGTACTTCTGCTTAAAGTTTCCACAAGATGTTCCAACTGCCACCTTGCTTTGCGATCTCCTTTGTGTTACAAATTGCATTAAGTGATGGAACACCAGAGTTGTCAGCAAACTCGAGTAAGCATTCAACTTCCACCACCTGCAGAGTCTATTTTTCCACTTACTTCCAACAGTTATCGAATCCCTGCAATGCAGAAGGAGCCACTCAGCCCATCATGTATGTGCCGACCACGATCCCACCCGACCCTATTGGTGCAACCCCACATATTTACCTTGCTAATCCACTGACACCGGGGTCAATTTAGCGTTGCCAATCAGCCTAACCCGCATGCACATCTTTGGATTGTGGGAGGAAACCAGAGCACCCGGAGGAAACTCACGCAGACATGGGGAGAATGCACAAACTCCGCACAGACAGTCACCTGAGATCGGAATTGAATCCAGCTCCCTGGTGCTCTGAGGCTAACGACTGTGCCACTGTATTATCCCATTACACCACTGTAACCCCATGTAATTACCCTGCTATTACTTCTAACCTACACATTTTGGGACAATAAGGGTGGGATTTTCCCTTCCCGTCCGCCATAGGAATCGTAGACGGAAAATTGACCCGGAGGACTGAGGGCAGTTTAACATGGACAATCCACCTAACCCACACATCTTTCAGACTATGAGAGGAAACCAGAACACACAGAGGAAACCCACACAGACCCAGGGAGTAAGTGCAAACTCCACGCAATCAGTGAACCTGAGGCCAGGATTGAACCTGCACTGTGAGGCAGCAGTGCTAACCACTGTGCTGCACTATGAATCATATGTAGGTAAAGACATCAGATATCCTTCCCTAAAGGACATCAATGAAGCAGATGGGTTTTTATGACAAGAACAATCTCTCAAATTACAAACTTTAAAGATTATCCTTCTCCTCGTTGCGGAGAAGGCAGTTGAGACTCTGATGAAGAAATTAATTGGAAGGACAGTGGCTGATTAGAAAGAGCAATCTTAAGTTCAGAAGGGGAATACCATGGCAGGTTAACTTTGAGGAACTATATGTGGTCACACAGCCGATTACACACAGATCAGACAGTTAATGTTACCCACCGTTGTTTGATGAGGTGAGGTAGTACAACTGGGCAAGAGGCAGAAAATGAAAAACGTGCCCGATTTCTCATCTCCTCTGATTATATTAGCCTTGTTTTGCCAGTGAAATAAGCACCAGGGAACAAAGCCAATTTAAGCATTAGCATGCTTAGCATGTCAATAGTGAATCCCAGATCCTATCATCCGGGCTCGCTGCATCTACCTGCTCATTAGTCGAGCTTCCCACTGGCGAGATCACAGCTTGTCTCTATCTGTGGAACCCAGGTGTGATTGCCTACTAGAGGGTATTGGAGGATCCTGGTTGGGACCTGGGTTGGGCCTTGCTCATGGGGCAGCGACAGTCTGGCATTGCCCACCTGGCACTCTGGCAATGCCCACCAGACACCAAAACGGCGCCAGGCACTGTGCCAAGTGGGTCTGAATAGTGTTGGAGCAATGACAGGGACAGAAAAGGGGGGAGAGCTCTACAGGGATGGTGATTGAGGTGGGAGGGAATTCTGTGAAATGGAGTGATTGGGGAGGGAAGGGAAGACAATGGGGGAGATCTACATGGGTGATGATCGGAAGGGGGGTCCCCATGTCCGTGGGGTATGTGGGGGAGCGGGAGGGGAAGCGTGTGGCAGAAGCTTCCCAGTGCAATGGTGCCCTAAGCTTCACTGGTGATCTCAGGTCCCCCACCCTCACTGGTGAGAATCGCACTCAGGCACTTCATTTGCACTGTGTGCCATAAGATTGTGACTTGTAGCTTGCTAAAAAGTCCAACTTTCTTGATCATTTGGCACATTTTTTTAAGATCCCAATTGACTCATACAGAATGAATAGATAGCAAGATATTCATTTAGACTGATACATGACTGAAAGGTAAATAGAAATGGTTGGTCATGTGAGGGAGGTGACAGAGTAGGAGCCCACAGGGTTGAAACCTCTACTCTTTAACATTTTTGTAATAACACAGAGGCTAGAATATCAATCAAAGTGCTTACATTTAAAGTCAGACTGGGTGCATTGCCGATCTCTATCACAAAAAAAGGTTCTCAATAAACTCAGTCAGTAGCCGAACAAGTGGGCAACACGGTAGCACAGTGGTTAGTACTGCTGCTTCACAGCCCTAGGGTACTGGGTTCGATTCCTGGCTCAGGTCATTGCTTGTGCGGAGTTTGCACATTCTCCTTGTGTCTGCATGGGTCTCTGCCAGGTGCTTCCGTTTCCTCCTACAGTCTAAAGATGTGCGGGTTAGGTTGATTGACCTTGCTAAGAAATTGCCCCTTAGTGTCCAGGGATTCCTAAGTTAGAGGGATTAGTGGGTAAAATATATGGGGGTAGGGACTGGGTGGGATTATGTTCACTGCAGACTCGATGGGTTGAAGGGCCTCTTTCTGCATTGTAGGATTCTATGATTAAGTAGCGGGTGGAACTCAATACTACCAAGTGTAAAGTGGTAAGATTTTGTGGAAGAGAATTAATGTGCAATAGGTGTTATGTAATAAGGTGCTTGAAGGTGGCATAGCAGTTAGTACTGCTGCCTCACAGTGCCAAGGTCCCAAGTTCCATTCCAGCCTCGTGCCATTGTCTGTGTAGAGTTTGCACATTCTTCCTATGTCTGCTGGGTTTCCTCCCAAAGATGTGGAGGTTAGGTTGATTGGCCTTCTCTAATACCTCCGCAATCTTCCCGTGGTGTAGTGCTCAAGACTGGACAAGACATTCCATTTGAAACCATGCCAATATTTCACGAAGCTTTAACATAACATTGCCCAGGAAGGAATACCCTTTATTCTGTGGTGGGGGCATGCGCTCTGGAGTTATTTAAGAAATATGTAGATGGGCACATGAACAGAATGGGAATGGAGGGGTATAGAAAACTGATTTAAAATAGGGATCATGAGCCTTGGGAGTCCCTGGAAGTGTGTAAATAGATGATGATATTGATGTACTTGTTTTTATCCTACAGGTGCTTTGGTCCACTTTGTTGTCTAACAAGGGGCATACACGCGATGGGTCGTGAGAGGGCTGCTCTTGGATTTTTTTCGAGAGTATCCTAGTGCTTCACGTCGTTAGTGTACGTTTGACCTGGACCATTTGATGGGCAACACGACAGCTCAGTGACTATTGCTGTGTTGTGCAGATACATGGATTTGGGCCTGTGTCTGTGGGAGTTTGCGCATTCTCCCCGTGCTTGCGTGGGTTTTCTCCGGGTGCTCCAGTTTTCTCCCACATCCCAAATATGTGCTGTTAGGCTAATTGGCAAAACAAATTCTCCCTAAATTGTCTCAAATTTGGTTTTTAGTCCATAGATCCATAAACATTGACAGGGATCACGGGTAGAGGTGGGAACATCGGGGTGGCGGCACGGGCTCGTTGGGCCGAAGGGCCTGTTTCCCATGCTGTTTTGTTCTTTGTTCTTTGCACTCTCTCAACCTGTTCTGCCACTTTCAGTGCTTCATGCATATATGTATCCAGATTGCTCTGCACCTGCACCAATGTGTCATAAATAAATTAAGTTATTTTTAAACTTTGCAAAAGTTTTACACTACTTGAAATTAATTTTAAGTTATTAATTTTAAATTATTTTAAACTTTAAATTCAAACCTATTTGCAGAATTCTAAAACAGGGGGAGGACAGAAGGTTTTGATGAGTAACGTAAATGGGCTTTTCCTGCCTTGCTATCTCACCTAAGAGTTATACAGAGTTTCTAGAAGTACATTGTCTCTCATTGTCTGCTAGTGTTGAACAGCAGCCTGAATGTGAATTCAACTTACACATTTACAGCTTCTTCCTTCACTCATTAATGTTTGTTTATTATCTTTAAAACAGCCGAACTTAATCCACCGACCAACATTACAATTGTAGACATACAGCTCGGAGAACTGACATTTACTTGGAATGATAGTCTCAGTGAAGACATAAAGAAGAGGAGTACAGTTAGATATTCATTTGAGTTTAAGTACTTTGATTCTCACACTTGGCAAGAAGTAAGATTTAGTTCTTTTCTCTCTATTATGTTCAAAGCTAATTCCAATATGTTGTCAGTCATCTTAAATAGGTTCTCCCTCCTTCCATCATTGGGGACAGTTTCATTTTCTCTGCCCAGTCCTGTCCCATCATAATTACATCCATCGAGCATGATGAATATTGTCCAATACATTGGCAATAACTATTCTTCTCTAATTGAAAATGGTACCAGGGGCTCTTTTACATTCACCTCATCAGGTAGATGGAGCCTCAGTTCAATATCTCACCCAAAAGATGGCATCTCTGACAATACAGCATTCCTGCTCTGGAGCGCTAATCTCGACTTTTATATTCACATCCTACGCACAGTGGCACAGTGATCAGCACTGCTAACTCACAGTGCCAGGGGCCCGGGTTCGCTTCCTGGCTCAAGTCACTGTCTGTGTGGAGTTTGCACATTTTCTGTGTAGATTTCCTCTGGGTACTTTGGTTTTCTCCCACAGTCCAAAGATATGCTGGTTAAGTGCATTGGTCATGCCACATTCTGTCTCAGTGTACCCGAACAGGTGCCAGAGTATAGCGACTAGAGGATTTCCACAGTAACTTCATTTCAGTGTTAATGTAAACCTACTTGTGACGAATAAGTAAACTTTATTTTACTTTATTCAACCTTGTGACTGAGATGTGTGTGTGCTACATACTGAGTCGCAGCTAGCACACACAAGGATGGATTTTACATTCCTGGCAGGCAGGTTTGAAGGCAGGGGATATGTAAAATCCAGTGGGTAGCTGATCCTGCCATCCACCCATTTGCCGTCAAGCTGTCCATCAGGTGAGCTGTGGTACAGGGAAAGCATTGGGTGACCATTTCCATTGTGAAACTGATTAGAACCTTAAGTGTTCAAACAATGAGGCAGCACGCTAGCTCAGTGGTTAGCACTGCTGCCTCACAGCACCAGGGTCGCAGGTTCAATTCCAGTCTCAGGTGACTGTTTGTGTACAGTTTGCGTGTTCTCCCTGTGGGATTCTTCTGGGTGCTCTGGTTTTCTCCTACAGTCCAAAGGTATGTATGTTACATTGATTAGGTGTGCTAAATTGACCCTAGTGTCAGTGGGGTTAGCAGGGTAAATCGTGGGGTTAAGGGAATAGGACCTAGGTGGGACTGTGGTTGATACGGGCCTTCTTCTGTACTGTAAGGATTCATAATTTATTATTTAGTGAAATACATAAAGAGATATTGGATTGATTGGATAATCTTTAAAGACATCAATTGTTTTAACCTGTGTCACAGGATGCCCGGCTTCGTGACCCAGAATATTCTAAAATATTTGAATTGCACAGGGGTGTTTCGCTACGAATTAAAAATGTGCTCATTAATAAAAGAAGAAAACCAATAAAAGAAAGTAATTGGACTGTCAAGGATATCCAACCACCACCAGGTATGGCAGTCGGCTGTGTATGTACCAATATCATGTGTATTTGTTTTTCTTATTTTTTGATTTTTTAACTGGGATACAGTGAAAAGCATTGTTTCTTGCACACAGTGCAGACAAGCATATCATTTATAGGGAAGGAAAGGAGGGAGTGCAGAATGTAGCGTTACAGTCATAGCTAGGGCGTAGAGAAAGATCGATTGAATGCAGGATAGGTCCATTCAAAAGTCTGATGGCAGCAGGGAAGAAGCTGTTCTTGAGTCCATTGGTAAATGCCCTTAGATTTTGTATCCTTTTCCCAACGGAAGGAGGTGAATGAGAGTATGTCTGGGGCACATACTCTCACCCGAGGCAGCGGGAAGTGTTGACAGAGTGGATGGGTGATGGACTGGCTGCACTCACAACCCTCTGTAGTTTCTTGCGGTCTTGGGCAGAGCAGGAGCCATACCAAGTTATGATACAATCAGAAAGAATGCTTTAAATGGTGCATCTGTAAAAGTGAAATTTGAGAGTTGTAGTGGACATGCCAAATTTCTTTTATCTTCTGATAAAGTAGATGCTTTGTAGGCTTTCTTAACTGAAATGTCAGCATATATGTACACTTCAGTGACTATAGCTATAAGTATATATAATATTTATTGCATTGACAGCTTCTGGCTTTAATGAAAGTTTGTTTGGAGAAAAAAACATACACAGGCTACTTGAGCTGAATGGACTTTTCATTGTGCCATGCTTTCTAATGTATCTTCAATGCAGGGCACATTGATACATAAGATGTGATTTTCTGGTTCCGCTCTCTGCTGCAACCACCAGAGGAGGCAATGATTTAGCGCTATCATCATTAGACTCTTTATCCAGAAACTCAGTAATGTTCTCAGCTAATGTTGGATAGTCAGAAGCTTTTTCCCAGGGTGGAAGAGTCAATTACTATTGAGCACGGGTCTAAGGTGCAAGAGGTAAGGTTTAAAAGAAATGTACGAGGCAGATTTTATTCACAGAGGATGGTGGGTGTCTGCACCACATTGCCGGGGGAGGTAGTGGAAGTGGGTATGGTAGTGACTTTTAAGGGGCATCTTGACAAATACGTGAACAGAATGACAATAGAGCCATACAGTGCCCGGAAGGATAGGAAGTTTTAGTTAAGACGGGCAGCATAGTTGGTGCAGGCTTGGAGGGCCGAAGGGCCTGTTCTTGTGTTATAATTTCTTTGTCCTTTGTTCTGGGGGCCGGGATGTGAATCTTGCCAAAGCAGATAGTCAAATTTGAATTCAATAAAAAATATCTGGAATTAAGAATGTACTGATGACCATGAAACCATTATTAATTATCAGAAAAACCCATCTGGTTCACTAATGTCCTTTAGGAAAGGAAATCTGCCATTGTTACCTGGTCTGGCCTACATGTGACTCCAGAACTACAGCAATGTGGTCAACAGTTGACTGCCCTCGGGCAACTAGGGATGGTCAATAAATGCTGGCCAGTGACACCCATACCCAAAAATAAATTTTAAATAAGTTTCTTGTCCCTCCTATCGCTCAAAGAAGTAGCTATAGACTTTTGAGCCCCCATAGTTAGGTGAATTAGTTGGCACACACCCTACGGCCATCCACCAGATGACTGTGGGAGTCATGAGTCCCCTTTTCCTGTGACCTCATGAGCTTCACTGCCACACATCAGGACCCCAAAAGCAGGCTGGGGCTCTCCTCCAGGGCTCAGCCCTCCAGGAGATACCCATCAAAACACCACAGTCAACAGGACAAAGCAGACGGCACACAGCCTCCACTTCTGCTTTGCATGTTGGGGATGCACCAAGATGCAGAGGCAGGGTAAGAAAGGTTAAGAAGTTGTAATTGCAAAGCCTGGATATGATCAAATGTCTCAAATTAAGAATTTACTGATGAGCATGAAACCATTATTAACTATCAGAAAAATCCATCTTGTTCACTAATGTCCTTTAGTGAAGGACATTAAGAACTCACTCCTTCTTTCCCAAGACCTGAACCCCTTCCTATATGGCCTGAATCTACTGCTCCAAGGTCTGAACCCCACCGCTCCGTTCCCACAGTCTGAACCCCACTGCTCCGTTCCCACGGTCTGAACTCCACTGCTCCGTTCCCATGGTCTGAACCCCACTGCTCCGTTCCCACAGTCTAAACCTCACTGCTCCCTTCCCAGTCTGAACTCCACTGCTCCGTTCCCAAGCCCTGAACCCCACCGCTCCGTTCCCAAGGTCTGAACCCCACCGTTCCGTTCCCACGGTCTGAACTCCACTGCTCCTTTCCCAAGGTCTGAACTCCACTGCTCCGTTCCCAAGCCCTGAACCCCACCACTCCGTTCCCACGGTCTGAACTCCACTGCTCCGTTCCCAAGGTCTGAACTCCACTGCTCCGTTCCCAAGCCCTGAACCCCACCACTCCGTTCCCACGGTCTGAACTCCACTGCTCCGTTCCCAAGGTCTGAACTCCACTGCTCCGTTCCCAAGCCCTGAACCCCACCGCTCCGTTCCCACGGTCTGAACTCCACTGCTCCTTTCCCACGGTCTGAACCCCACCGCTCCTTTCCCACGGTCTGAACCCCACCGCTCCTTTCCCACGGTCTGAACTCCACTGCTCCGTTCCCACGGTCTGAACCCCACTGCTCCGTTCCCACGGTCTGAACCCCACCGCTCCTTTCCCACGGTCTGAACCCCACCGCTCCTTTCCCACGGTCTGAACCCCACTGCTCCGTTCCCACGGTCTGAACCCCACTGCTCCGTTCCCACGGTCTGAACCCCACCGCTCCTTTCCCACGGCCTGAACCCCACTGCTCCTTTCCCACGGTCTGAACCCCACTGCTCCGTTCCCACGGTCTGAACTCCACTGCTCCTTTCCCAAGCCCTGAACCCCACCACTTCTTTCCCAAGTCCTGAACCCCACCACTCCTCTCCCAAGCGATCCAGGGTTGGCCTGAGCCAATAGAGCCAGTAATATGGCAGTATCAGCGATGATATCTCATGAGAACATTGTGTTTTTTAGCCAGCCACACATAATTCTTAAAAATTCATTTACAGGATGGGAGCATTACTGGCTGAGCCAGCATTTATTGTCCCTCCCTAACTGCCTTCCATTTCGGGGGGTATTTGAGAGTCAATTGCTGTGGCCCTGGAATCACATGTAGGCCAGACCAGGAAGGAACAGCAGATTTCCTTCCCTAAAAGAACATGAGTGACCAGATGTATTTTTCATAGTCACTGGTAGACTGTTAATTCCAGGTTCTTGGGATGTCAGTGACATGGGCAAGGCCAACATTTATTGCCTTTGAGAAGGCTATGCTGAGCTTTTTTAAACAAGTACAGTCTCTGTGTGTATGTTTTTAAATCTGTGAAGGGAGGAGGACATCTTTGCTGCCCACCACTGAAATTGGAGCAGGCGAGGGAAGCACCATGGAAAGGCCCGTTGATCTCGGGCAGGATTTTCCAATTACCAGTTGAGAGAGGCCATAAAACCCTGCCCCTTGATTGAGATGCTAAGTACAAAAGCAGGAAGGTTGGGTTGAACCCTTGCAAAGGTTTGGTTAGGCTGCATACAATATACTACATCCGGTCTGGTCTACATGTGACTTCAGAATCACAAAAATGTGGTTGACTATCAACTGCTGGCAAGCCAGTGACTCCCACACATATTAAAGAAACTATATTAAAGAAAAACATGCATTGTAAAAGCAAAGCTCTGGGGAAATTCTTATTAATTCACCTGAACTGTTTTACAATTTGGACTAGCACTTTCATTCTATATTACAGTCACATGTATTAGAGTTAATTTTCTGAGGAAAAACTTTTCTCATAATTTTAATGTGCTAACTTAATGGGCCGTATGTTTGATGAAAATATGTTTCAATTAAACTCTCGTTTGTTTTATTAACACAGGTGATCTACAAACATCAGTTTCCAACTTTTCGTGCATTGTGTATAATCATTCATTCATGAATTGTACATGGAAAAGAGGTACCAAAGCACCAACAGACACCAAGTATGTAATGTATTACGGGTAAGTGTCAAAATATGAGTCCATAATAAGCTAAAACAACTCCAAATTTTCTGATAATTACTTCCATGTTAATTGAAGATATTTTTCCTTGAAGACAGGGAAATGTCATCAGCCAATGTGTTCCTCATTTAACGGATGCAAACGAGGGTTGTCATGCTGACCACATTGACAAAAATGACATTCTAATATGCGTTAATGGATCCAGTAACTCTACAGCTATTCAACCATATTATACAATGTTTGACCCACAAATATATGGTATGAAACAGCCCTTTTCTTAATCCTGCATTCGACTCTTCTGTTTCTCATTGGATTTAAGGTTCAATTGATTGTGACTGGTTGTCTCCTTAACTTTCAGAGATATACAACCCACCAGTAAATCTTGAGGTTTCACCAAACCTGACTGTGAAATGGGACGTGCCTCCAGGTTATGAAATGAGTATTGACTGCTTTGCATTTGAATTGAAAGTCACAGTTCTCGATGACGGTAGTAGCGAGGTAACGTTTATGAATTACCTCCCATCACCATCTTGTGAGTTGCTAACCATTGATATAATCTATTTATTAGCGTCACAAGAAAGCAACAAAATTACTGTGAAAGTCTCCTCGTTGCCACTCTCAGATGCACATCCGGGTACACTGAGGGAGAATTTAGCATGGCCCATGCACTCAACCAGAACATCTTTTGCACTGTGGGAGGAAACGGGAGCATCCCGAGGAAACTCAGGTAGATATGAGAAGGACATGCAGACTCCGCCAAATGGGGAAATCAAACACAGATTTGTGCCTACAATTGAATACCAAATTACATGTTAAATTTGAAAGTGGCAGGGCACGATTTTCTGGCCTTGCTCATTCCCAAGACCGGAAATCCCCACGCGAGGTCAACAGATCTTTGCCCCACCCACGCTACGATAGGATGGGAAAATTCTACCCACATTCTCCAATCAGAATCTTAAAATTAAATAAACATAATAGCATAAGTATCAGGGGAAAATCCCAAAGGTTGACCGGGTAGATGGCTAAAAGGTGTTAATAAACGTTGGGAAATCTTTCATTTTAAAATTCAAACTATTCAGCAAAAATACATTTCCATTGGAAAAGAAAACATAGCAAGAAAGAATCATCCGTGGCTTACTCAAGAAGTCAATGGTCTATTAAATCAATGGAAGGGTTTCTGTGGGTACGAATTAGGAGCAGGAATAACCCACTGAGCCTCTCGAGCCTGCTTCATTATTCAATAACCAAAAAAATTGATTAAGTATAATTTCTATCTCATAAAATAATAGAATCGGAGAATTCTTACAGTGCAGAAAAAGGCCATTTGGCTCATTGAGTCTGCACTGACTCCCTGAAAGAGCACCCCACCCAGCCTCTCCTCCCTACTCAAATCCCTATAAAAAAACTGAAGAATAAGAGGCTGTACTGGGTAGTGAAAAGAAAATCCAATATCCTGCCCATTAATCGTGAAACTAAGGTTTGTCCTCTCTAGATGTGCAGGTTACGTTGATTGGTAATGCTAAATTGGCCTTCATGCTTCAAGTTCTATAGGTTGGGGGGTGGAGGTTAGTGGGGTAATAACATGGAGTTATGGAGATGCAACTGGATAAAGGTGCTCTGTTGAAGAGTCATTCCAGAATCAATGGGCCAAATGGCCTTCTCTTGCACTGTAGAGATTCTATGATCTCTCCAATTTCAACTACCGAAAAGTAATCTTCTACAGAATATCACAATGTCGCATGGTTAGCACCACTACCTTACAGGGACTTGCATTAGATTCCTGGCTTGAGTCATTGTCTGTGTGGAGTCTGCACATTTTCCCTGTGTCTGTGTGAAGTTCCTACAGATGCTTCAGTTTCCTCCCACAGTCCGGAGATATGCTGTTTAAGTGCCTTGGCTGTGCTAAATTCTCCCTCAGTGTACCCAAATAGGTGCCAGAATGGGGTGACTGGGAGATTTTCTCAATAACCTCATTGAAGTGTTAATGCAAGCCTACTTGTGACACTAATAAATAAATAAAAATTTTCCAGCACAGTATTCCAGTTTTTATTGCTTCATATGATCCCTTTTCCACCCAACTTCACCATCCTTTCCACCCACTCATTTCTCTGACCCACCTGGTGAAGGAGCAGCACTCTGAAAGCTTGTGATTCCAAATAAACATGTTGGACTTTAAGCTGATGTTGTGAGACTTATAACTGTATCCACCCCCAATCCAACCCTAACATTTCCATGTCATTTCTCCCTCACATGCTTATCATGCTTTTCCTTAAATGCATTTTGCTAGTCTACATGTTATATTTGATTTGATTTATTATTTGTCACATGTATTAGCATACAGTGAAAAGTATTGTTTCTTGAACGCTATACCAACAAAGCATACCATTTGCAGAAAAGCACACAGATCTGATGGGAAGAAGCTGTTCTTGTGCTGGTTGGCATGTGCTGAGAGACTTTTGTACCTTTTTCCTGATGGAAGAAGATGGAAGAAACTATGTCAAGAATGCATGGGGTCCTTGATTATGAAGACTACTTTCCTGAGGCAGCGGCAAGTGTAGACAGAATCAATGGATGGGGGGCTAGTTTGAGTGATAGACTGGGTTTATGACTCATGTCATAACTCCAGTGGAAATTCCCACAGGCAAATGGCTGCTGTTTATACCATATCTTTTGAGGCAGGATTTCAGAGTCAATTAATTACCTCCTCTAAGTAATAATTGGAGAAGGCAGAGTTACTGAATATCTGCATAGCATAGTGGTAGGCCATTTGGTCTATCGTTTCTGTGCTAGCTTTTTGAAAGAACCCTTCAATTGGTCCCATTCCCCTGCTCTTTCCCCATAGCCCTGTAAAGTTTTTCTTTTTCAAATATGCTTCCAATTGCCTTTTGAAAGATACTGTTGAATTTGTTTCATGACTCCGTTCAGCCAGAACATTCCCGACCATCGTAACTCAGTGCATAGAGAAGAAAAATGCTTCTCAACTCTCCTCTGTTTTCTTTATACAGTGTTGTATTGCACAAAGTCTAATTTGATTTGATTCGATTTATTATTATCACATGTATTAGTAAACAGTGAAAGGTATTGTTTCTTGCGCACTGTACAGACAAAGCATGCCATTTGTACAGAAGGAAAGGAGAGAGTGCAGAATGTAGTGTTAAAGTCATAGCTAGGGTACAGAGAAAGATCAACTTAGTGAAAGGTAGCTTATTCAAAAGTCTGATGGCAGTAGAGAAGAAGCTGTTCTTGAGTTGGTCCTCAGAATTCTGTATATCTTTCTCGACAGAAAAAGGTGAAGAGAGAATGTCCAGGGTGGGTGGGGTCCTTAGTTATGTTGGCTGCTTTGGCGAGGCAACAGGATGTGTAGACAGTGTCAATGGGTGGGAGGATGGTTTGAGTGATGGACTGGGCTTCATTCACAACCCTTTGTCATTTCTTGTGGTCTTGGGCAGAGCAGGAGACATACCAAGCTGTGATACATCCGGAAAAGATGCTTTTTATATCCCTAATTGTTTTGTCTACATCCCTATCTGTTTTGTTTTAGCTTTTAACTATCAATGGTGAAACAGAGTATGCTCTTGTCAATCTCAACCCAACAAAACGGCACTCAGTGAAAGTAAGGATGAAATTACAACATTGCAAAGAAACTCAGTTCTGGAGTGAATGGAGCAATGAGGATTTTATTGGTAAGCTTTCTCTTTTCTTGAGCTACTGTTATGCCCGTTGAAGGTTTCTCATCCTTTCTGTTGCTGCATGGATTGAATGATTTGGAAACCTGTACATTTTCTCCACTATTACCAGCGAGAACATGGCCTGATTTTTATTATTTGTTCCTCTTCCTTTATTTGTTTTTCAGCTTGAATGTGGCATTAGCAAGAGAAAAGGATCCCAATCAATAAACTTACCATTGACTTTCCCTCCATCCCTCCCACCCCCAAAAGCTGCCTGAGAAGGGCTGGATGTAGTTAGCCAATGTCCCCGCGAGGAACAGATCGGAGAATATATGGAATATTGATGAGACCACATATGGAGTATTTGTATCCCGTTTTGGTCGCTTATTTGAGGAAGGGTGTGATGGCATTGGAGAAAGTTCAGAGCAGGTTCACCAGATTGATTCTAGGGATGAAAGGGTTGACGTGTGAGGAGAGGTTAAACAGTTCGGGCTTATACGCGCTGGAGTTTAGACGGACGAAAGGGAATTGATCAAGGTATATAAAATTCTAAAAGAGATTGATAAAGTAAATTTATACCAAAAGTTTCCTCTTTTGGGGTAATTTCAAACAAGAGATCACAGGCGTAGGATGAGAGCCGGTAGATTTAAAACTGAGATGTGGAGGAACTAACTCTCGCAAAGGGTAGGTGAATTTGTGGAATTATCTGCCCACAGTGGAGTCTGAATCATGCAATGGTTTCAAGAAAGAAATAAATATATTTCTAATAGAAAATGGGTTAAAGGGAAATGGGGAACAGGTGGGGAGGTAGATTTGAGACCAGGGAAAGATCGGCCATGATCGGATTGAATTGCGGAGCAGGTTTGAAGGGCTAAATTTGTCTTCTTCTAATTCCTATGTTCCTATGAACCTTATCATTTTGCACAGAATGGGGTCCAGTAATGTGGTCCCTCTTTTTCCCAAGCTTTCTGATTTCCATTGCCCCACATAGCCCAGAGTTCCTCAGCAATTCTTCAAAAAATCTGCCACATTGGTCAAGTCAATGATTTATCAATCAGGAATAAATCACAGAATAAAAGAATCAAGACATTCCAAAATGCTTTCCAGCCCAGGAGTGCTGAGTCACTGTAGTAATGGAGGAAATGTGGCAACTCAATTTTGCACAGAAATTTTCCACCAATATCATTGTCATAATAACCACGTAATCTGATTTGTGATGCTGATAGGGAGATTCCAGGATACCACAGTTAACTCTCTTGCTTTCATAGAAATCATAGAAGTCTCTACAGTGTAGAAGGAATCTGCACTGACCACAAACCCACCCAGGCTCTATCCCCATAACTTCACATATTTATTCTAAAAATCTCCCTGACACTAAGGGGCAATTTTATCATGGCCAATCGACCTAACCCCCATGTTTGTGGATCGTAGAGGAAACCGGAGCACCAGGAGGAAACCTATGCACCCATGAAGAGAATGTGTGAGTGAGTGAGAGACCATTTGGCCCATCATGTCTCTGCCGGCTCTTTAAAAGACCGAGAGGACCATAGAACCCTACAGTGAAGAAAGAGGCCCTTTGGCCCATCACGTCTGCACCCAACACAATCCCACTCAGGCCCTACCCCCATATCCCTACATATTATACCCAGTAATCCCTCTAACCTCTGCTACCCTGGACACTAAGGGGTGATTTCTTAGCATGGCCAATCAACCTAACCTGCACATCTTTAGACTGAGGGAGGAAATTGGAGTACCCAGAGGAAACCCACGCAGTCACAAAGAGAATGTGCAAACTCCACACAGACAGTGACCCGAGCCGAGAATCGAATTAGTCCCATACCCTTTGCTCTTCCTCCTGAATGTGTTTGAAAACAAACTGCTTTAACTATGGTTTATCAAGAAAACACTTCCTCGAAAAGAATGAAGAGATATTTAGCCTTGAAAATAATGGATTGCAAATAAAATTGGATGACCAGTCCATAATGAATTTTAAATGCTGACTCATAATGTAGCGATGATTATTCAAAAGCAAATAATTAGTTCTGTGTGCCACATTAATTATACATTATTTATAAAGAAACCTGCTTTCAATAAACCCATTGATAATGTTTCTTCATGGATGGGAGTAAGTTCTCCATTTTGTTAAGTCACATAGAAACTAAAAGCAGAAGTAGGTCATTCGGCCCTCAAACCTGTTCTGGCATTCATTTTGATCATGGCTGATCAAATTTATTATCCTGATCTCTCCTTTTCCCCATATCCTTTGATCCCTTTAGCACCAAGAGCTGTCTCTAATTTCTTCTTGAAATCAGACAACATTTTGGCCTCAACTACTTTCAGTGAGGGTAATTTTTTTTAAAGTTATTTATTAGTTACAAGTAAGGCTTACATTAACACTGCAATGGAATTACTATGAAATTCTCATATTCAGCACCCTCATTTCTTCTCATCTCAGTTCTAAATGGCTTGCCCCTCATCTACAATCTATGATCCCTAGTCCTGGACTCCCCCCACCACTGGGAACATTTTTTTCTTAATCTATTGTCTATGACTCTGTCAGATTTTATAAATTTCTATGAGATCCCCTCTCACTCTTCTAAACTTCACTGAATATAATCCTAACTGAATTAGTCTCTCCTCACGTGATATTCCAGAAATCTGCCTGGTAAACTTTTGCTGTAATCTCTCGATAGCAAGGCCATCCTTTCTCTATCTACATAGTTAGATATGTCTATCTGCATACACAAAGAAAAGCAAAATACAGCTGGAAATCTAAATTAACAACAGCAAATACAGGTCAGAGAATATCAGTCTTGCATCAGAGTAAGAAGTTTCTGCATTTGGCTCCCAATCCAGAGATTTGAGCACACAAAAATTTAGGCTGATATTCCAGCTGAGGGAGATGCCATTATTTGGATAAGATGTCAAACTCTGTCTGTTCTCTCAAGTGGATAGAAAGGATTCAAAGACATTACTTCAAAGCAAAGAGCTATTGACTCACCAGGGACCTGAGTTCAATTCCCGGCTTAGGCCACCATCTGTGTGAAATTTGCACATTCTCTTCATGGGTGCATAGGTTTCCTCCTGGTGCTCCGGTTTCCTCTACGATCCACAAACATGGGGGTTAGGTCGATTGGCCATGATAAAATTGCCCCTTAGTGTCAGGGAGATTTTTAGAATAAATATGTGAAGTTATGGGGATAGAGCCTGGGTGGGTTTGTGGTCAGTGCAGATTCCTTCTACACTGTAGAGACTTCTATGATTTCTATGAAAGCAAGAGAGTTAACCGTGGTATCCTGGAATCTCCCTATCAGCATCACAAATCAGATTATGTGGTTATTATGACAATGCTATTAGAACATAGAACATAGAACATAGAACATTACAGCTCAGAACAAGCCCCTCGGCCTTCGATGTTGCGCCGACCAATTATGAAAAAAAAGCAATGACCCTCCAAACTAAACCATTCCCTTCTCTTCCATAAACTTATCAACTAACCTCTTAAACGCCACCAAACTTGGCGCATCTACAACTGCCGCAGGCAGGGCATTCCACTCCCTAACCACCCTCTGGGTAAAGAACCTACCTCTGATATCCGTCCTATAACTATCACCCCTTAATTTAAAGCTGTGTCCCCTCGTGCTAGCTTTCTCCATCCTAGGAAAAAGGCTATCACTGTCCACCCTATCTAAACCTCTAATCATCTTATATGTTTCAATAAGGTCTCCTCTTAGCCGCCTCCTTTCTAACGAAAACAACCTCAAATCCCTCAGCCTCTCCTCATAAGACCTGCCCTCCATACCAGGCAACATCCTGGTAAACCTCCTCTGTACCCTCTCCAATGCCTCCACATCTTTCTTATAATGTGGGGACCAGAACTGCACACAATACTCCAAGTGCGGCCGCACTAGAGTTTTGTACAGTTGCAACATGACGTTGCGGCTCCGAAATTCAATCCCCCTACCAATAAAAGCTAAGACTCCATATGCCTTCTTAACAACCTTATCGACTTGACTGCCTACTTTCAGGGATCTATGCACAGATACACCAAGATCCCTCTGTTCATCAACACTATTAAGAATCCTACCATTAGCCCTATACTCTACACATTTATTATTCCTGCCAAAGTGCATTACCTCACACTTTTCCACATTAAACTCCATTTGCCACCTCTCGGCCCAGCTCTGCAACTTGTCCAAGTCTCTCTGCAAACTATAACACCCCTCTTCAGTATCTACCACTCCACCGACTTTGGTGTCATCCGCAAATTTACTAATCCATCCTTCAATACCCTCATCCAGATCATTTATAAAAATTACAAACAGCAGGGGCCCCAAAACAGACCCCTGAGGTACACCACTTGTAACCGAACTCCACGATGAATATCTCCCATCAACCACCACCCTCTGTCTTCTATCTGCTAGCCAATTCCTAATCCAATTAGCTAAATCACCCTCTATCCCATACATCTGCATTTTCTGCAGAAGTCTTCCATGGGCCACCTTATCGAACGCCTTACTAAAGTCCATATATACCACATCAACTGCCTTACCCCCATCCACCTCTTTGGTCACTTTTTCAAAAAACTCAATAAGGTTAGTAAGGCACGACCTACCCTTCACAAAACCATGCTGACTATCCCCAATCAATTCATTTCTTTCTAAATAACTATAAATCCTATCCCTAATAATTCTGTCCAATACTTTGCCCACAACAGAAGTAAGACTCACTGGCCTATAATTCCCCGGAAAGTCTCTCTTCCCCTTCTTGAACAATGGGACCACATTCGCTATCCTCCAGTTTTCCGGAACTATTGGTGGAAGATTTCTGTGCAAAATTGAGTTGTCACATTTCTTCCATTACTACAGTGACTCAGCACTCCTGGGCTGGAAAGCATTTTGGAATGTCTTGATTCTTTTATTTGTGTCACATAATAATATTTTAATCAAACCAAAATGTGACTGCACAAAATTAGTGCGTGATCCCAGTGCAGCACATGCAGACTGCATACACCTAATAAGATTGCAGTCTAATCTCTATGGTCATATCATTGAATATGAGGGACTTGTGGTTTGATGGTTACTGTCCCTACCTGTAGCTCTGGGTTCAAGACCCAGTCCAGAACTTGACGGGCAAAGAAAGCACTCAAACATCCTTTCAATATATGCCAAAGGGCAGGCACTAAACGTGGACGAGATTCCATGCGATGGAAAGAAACTGGAGCTTCTACCAGCACCATGCGCAGCTTCAGAATGCAAGATGCATATTAAGAATGCACTCCCTGTGGAGGAAGATGGGTTTGATCCCTGTTCTGGCAATGGATTTGGGACTTGCTTCCTTGCCCTATGTGTGTTGGAGGTCAAGGTGTTATCAGTTAAGATCTTTGAATGTGCCCATGCGCAAGCACTTTTCTATAGATGGGATTTTCTACACTGCAGCGCACCCACCCCCCCAACACACACACACACACACACACACACACACCATCTTCCCCACTATAAGCTCTCTAGTGATGGAAGTTAGCCTAACACTGGCCGCCACAGAGACTCAATGGCACTTTTTTTTGGCTCGCCCGTTGGGGAATCACATGGGGTGTCACGTGCAGCAGGAATGGAAAATCCCACCAGAGGAAAGGGTTGGAAAATCCTGCCCTACTTATCACATTGCAACTTCATTTCACATCTATTGAAACGATGAATGTTATCTGTAATCTGTGATAATGGATTTGTTTATCTACAGAATGCAGCAATTTGTCTCGTGAATATTTCATGTTGCTGATACTGCCGATAATCACAATGATGATATTGCTGCTTCTACTGTTTACATTTACAAGGTAAGGACTCTTTCCAGAAGCTTATTGAGTTCTAATCAGTATCAGAATTCACCCAGTGCCTCTCCTGATGGCACTGACTGGCATCAGAGCTCAGCTCCAAAGAGTTTCAGCTCCTTGCCGAAAAGTCAGGACTATTGAAATTCATCAGGGATTCTCCCAATCTCCTGCCACAGGCTTGATGTGAGGGTGGCACAGTGGTTAGCACTGCTGCCTTACAGAGCCAGGGACCAGGTTCAATTTCCAGCTTGGGGAGTCTGTGCGGAGTGTGCATACTGTCCCTATGTCTGCATGGGTTTCCTCCAGGTGCTTTGGTTTTCTCTCACAGCCTGAAAGGTGTGTTGGTTAGGTGTATTGGCTGTGCTAAATTGTATGGCAACTATGGGATTTTCACAGTATCTTCATTGCAGTGTTATTGTAAGCCGACTTGTGACCCTAATAAATAAACTTTAAAACTAGAACTCTTAGAGAAACTGTTCAACTGGAAGTTTGTGCTATTTGTCTGCGGAGGCTCATGTTGCTGGTGCTCACTAGTGTTCTGGTAAATCACAGACCTACTTCTCTGCTTATTTTACTCTCTTTATCTCTATTTCTTTTCTTACACATTCTTATCTTACCATTAACTTCTTAAGGTGGTCAGAATTATTTGTCACTATTGTTACCTTTATGTTTTGGAGATCAAGAATTATGTTTGACACAAACCCACGCGAAATCCAGCACAATTATTGACAATTTTTAACAGAAGTTTCAATTAAGTCAGACAGTTACCCCTCCGGGGTCAAACTGAGATGACTGGATGTCACTTAGACGTGAGCTGGATTTCTCCAGCCATTCATGGTGGTGGGATTCTCCACGTGAGGAGAATATTTATTGAATCTCTAGATGGGGGAAGGAAGCCATTCGGCCCATCAACCAACCAGGCCCTATTCCCATAACCTCCTCACATTTGCCCTACTACTGACACTAAGGGGCAATGTTGCATGGCTAATCCACCTAACTTGCACATCTTTGGATTGTGGGAGGAGCACCTGGAGGAAATCCACACAGACACGGGGAGAATGTGCAACCTCCACACAAGGACAGTTCACCCAAGGCCAGAATTGAATCAGAGTCCTTGATGCTGTGAGGCAGCAGTTACTAAACACTGTGCCATTCTCCAGAATAGTGGCCTGGTCCAAAATAGGTCCAAGATTTCCCACTGTAATCATGATTTTGTTTAGATTATGGGGAAAACACAGAATGATTGAGGCAGTTCCAGATTATGAGGGTTGTAAACCTCAAAGAATAAGAAGTCATGTTGTTATTATGAGACAATGGGAATTCCCATTGACAGTGGTGGGACCAGAGAATTCCATGGCACACGCAGCTGGTACACCAGAGAATTCCGGCCATGATCTTTAACGGAAATCTTCCTGGCTGCTGCCAATGGTTTTCTTCTCATTGATAAGTGTATAGGTAGAAATAAAATGAGACAGTTACTTCGCAGTGGTGAATTCAAGATGATTAGACGTCATGTGAGATTGATCTTTAAGATGTGCAAATTAGGTAGATTGGCCATGCCAAATTGCCTCTTAGTTTCAGACATATTAAGCAGAGTAAATACATGCGGTTACGGGAATAGGGTTTGGTAGGATTGTTGTCAATGCAAGCTCAATGGGCTGACTGCCCTCCTTATACACTGTAGGGTTTCTATGATTTTATGCATTTCTTTGTTTAACTCACAATTAAGATTTATTTTCTTCTTTTTGGAGCACTCAGCGTTGGCATATAGCTTCTGTCTTCCTTCTTGAGTCCTCCTGTGTGGCAGTTGGGTTTAGATACAAAACAGTTGTGAATAACTCACACACAATATATTCAGTATGTGCTTGGTTAATTGGTTGCAAGATCAGCACAGTGGCACAGTGGTTAGCATTGCTGCCTCACAGCACAAGGGGCCCAGATTCAGTTCTGGCCTTGGATGACTGACTGTGTGGAGTTTGTATATTCTCCTCATGTCTGTGGGTTTTCCTCTGGGTGTTCCACTTTCCTCCCACAATCCAAAGAGGTGCAGGTTAGGCGGTTTCGCCATATTAAATTGCCCCTTAGCGTCAGTGGGACTAGCAGGGTAAATATGCGGGGTTATGGGGACAGGGCCTGGGTGGGATGGTGGTTGGTGCAGACTCGATGGGCCAAATGGCCTCATTCTGCACTGCAGGGATTCTATGACTCTATCATCTGTTGGTTGGTTGATGTACTCACACGCTGTCTTAAGTTCCCACTCGGAATACTCATCTGGCTTTGTTGTGTCAAACTGCTCTATTTCTATTATTGTAATTAATTCATAACTTTGAATCTGAGATCCATTCCTTAGCCAAGCCTATGCGGGATGGAATGAGCATATAGCTCAGTGATAGTCTCATTGAATAGTGGAATGGGTTTGGCTCCTGGATAATTCCAGTAACTTTCTTCCCCTCTGCCATCACCTTCTCTTCCAAATAGGTTGACTTGTCTCAGTTTCTAAGTGACCATGAACCAGACAATGTGTGTCTATAGACCACTGCACTGTCAGGCAACACTCTTGAGTATAGCCAACATCTCCACGTGTGCAGTCTGTCGAAGGGATTATTGCCCTGCTGTCAACTGTGACAGTCTGGCAGCCCATTCCACAAGAGTCACAGACCAATTCTCAGTGTACAAAAAAGTCTCAACTAAGCCGCCACATATGGCATAGTAGTTAGCACTGCTGCCTCACAGCCCACTGTCATGAGTTCAATTCTCCTTGGATGACTGTCTGTGTGGAGTTTGCACTTTCTCCCATGTCTGTGTGGGTTTCCTCCAGATGCTCCGGTTTCCTCCCACATCCAAAGATATGCGGGTTAAGTTGGCCATGATAAATTTGCCTTTAGTATCGGGGGAAGTAGCAGAGCAAATACTTTGGGGTTATGAATATAGGGCCTGGGTGGGATTGTGGTCAGTGCAGACTCAATGGGCTGAATGCCCTCATTCTGCACTGTAGGGATTATATGAAGTTTATTTATTAGTCACAAGTAGACTTACATTAACATGCTGCAATAAAGTTATTATGAAAATCCCCAAGTTGCCACACTCCGGCATCTGGTTACACTGAGGCAGAATTTAGCACAGCCAATGCATCTAACAAGCATATCTTTGGACTGTGGGAGGAAACTGGAGCTCCCCAGAGGAAACCCATGCCGACATGGGGAGAACGTGCCGACTCTGCACAGGCAACAACCCAAGCCGCGATTTGCTTTGACAAAAGGACATCTAGATTTGAAATGTTGGCTCTACTCTGTCTCTCTTCGCAAATGTTGTCCGACCTGCTCAGATTTTCCAGCATTTTTGTTTTTGAATTGAACCCAGGTCCCTGACACCATGAGGCAGCAGTGCTAACCACTCTGCCACCCTGCTGCCTCTGTTCGTTTAAAAGAATGATATGGAGATCATTATGGTGAAGCAATAGTAAAATTTTAATTATACTACACTAACTTGGGTGGCACAGTAGCACAGTGGTTAACACTGCTGCTTCACAGCTCCAAGGACCTGGGTTCGATTCCTGACTTGGGTCACTGTCTGCGTGGAGTTTGCACATTCTCCCCATCTCTGTGTGTGTTTCCTCTGGGTGCTCTGGTTTCCTCTCACATCTAAAGATGTGCAGGTTAGATTGGTTGGCCATGTTAAAATGAGGATTAATGGATAAAATATGTAGGGATACGGAGATAAGGCCTGGTGGGATTGTGGCCAGTGCAGATTCGATGGGCCGAATGGCCTCTTTCTGTCCTGTAGGGTTTCTATGATTTCGTCATATAAAAATTATTTTAATGCCAAGGTTAGATTTTGATTCTGTGTGACAGTGTAAAATGGGTGATAATGAATTGCAGATCAGTTTACAGCTTTCACATTGATTTCAGTGGAGATAGTAATTAGGACAGATCTGTACCAACTGCTGGTCTGATATCACAGGCGGGATTTTACAGCCTCGCTCGTCCCGAATACAGAAAATCTTGCCTAGGTCAATGGACCTTTCCATGTTCCATTCCTCATCCACTTCGATTCCCGTAGCGGGTGGGATAGTAAAATTCCAGCCCATGCATTTTTCACTGTCACACAAAGCTATGATCAACCCAAAACGTTCTTCTCTATGTATGTGCAAGAAAATGTAAAGCTTACGTGAGTTTAATTAATGTGTTTAACATTGCTTAGGTACAAAGTGTTGGAAATTGTATTCAAGCCGATCCCTGATCCTCAAAGGAAGTTCAAAGCGTTGTTTGAAGAATATAACGGTAATTTCCAGGTAAGCAGGCGCTAATAAAATGCTACATCCTTCTCGGTCAGATATACAGCACCTGATAATCAGAGCTCTGATGAAGGGTCATCCAGATTCAAAACGTTGGCTCTATTCTCCCCCCACAGACACTGTTAGGCCTGCTGAGCTTCTCTGGCATTTTTTTTTACCAGTTTCCAGCACCTGCGGTATTTTGCCTTTACTGACTTGAATCATGTGATGTCTTCAATCATGCAATTGAGGTTAGCCGGCTTGAGTATGAACCCTTCTAATTGATGGCCCAATCTGGGAGCCCCAAGTCTTGTACTTAAACTGGAGTGCCAGTCTCTCTTCAGTCTTGATATTTTTATCACATGTATTAATATACTGTGAGAAGTATTTTTTTTGCGTGCTATATAGACAAAGCATACTGTTAATAGAGACAGCCAGAATGTAATGTTACAGTCATAGCTAGGATGCAGAGAAAGATCAACTTAACGAAAGGTAAGCCCTTCAAAAGTCTGATAGCGGTAGGAAGAAGCTGTTCTTGAGTCGGTTGGTACGTGACCTCAGACTTTTGTATCTTTTCCCTGATGGAAGAGAGAATTTCCAGGATGCGTGAGGTCCTTAATTATGCTGTCTGCTTGGCTGAGGCAGGGGAAAGTGTAGACAGAGTCAATGGATGGGAGGCTGGTTTACGTGATGGATTGGGCTACGTTCATGCCCTTTTGCTGTTCCTTGTGGTCTTGGACAGACCAGGAGCCATACCAAGCTGTGATACAACCAGAAAGAATGCTTTTTTATGGTGCATCTGTAAAAGTCGGTGAGAGTTATAGTTGACATGCCAAATTTCTTTAGGTCTTCTGAGAAAGTTGAGGCATTGGTGGGCTTTTTCAACTATAGTGTTTGCATGGGAGTACCGGGACAAGTGGTTGATGGTCTGGACACCTAAAAACTTGAAATTCCCAATCCTTTCTACTCTGTCCCCATTGATACCATACTCTGGTATGGCGGGATCTTGTAAGTAGAGGGACTTTTGGTGATGGTACTTTTACCTCTGTGGATTATTACAAGTAGTACCAGGGATGGAGAGGAATTTTAGTTACGTGGAAAGATCGAAAAAGCTTTAAATTGTTCTTCTAAGACTGAGAGGGGATTTGATAGAGGTGTTCAAAATGAAATGTTTTTAGTCATGAATAAAAAGAAATGGGAGAAATAGAGAATATGGATTTAAGGTAATTGGGAAAAGAACCTGAGGAAACATTTATTTTACACAAATTGTAATGATCTCAGATATGCAACTTGACAAGATGTGGAAAATGAATTCAATCATATCATTCAGCGTTGGGGAAATGAAGGAATAAAATGATGCGGGTTAAAGGGAAAGCATAGTAGGTAGGACGTTAGAGTCATAGAGGTTTACGGCATGGAAACAGGTCCTTCAGCTTAACTTATCCATGTTACCCTTTTTTAACCACTAAGCTAGTCCCAATTGCCTGAATTTGACCCATTTCCCTCTATCTTACCCATGTAACTGTCCAAATGCTTTTTAAAAAGCAAAATTATACCTGCCTCTACTACTATCTCTGACAGCTTGTTCCTGACACTCACCACCTTTGTAAACAAAAATGCCCCTCTGGACTCTTTTGTATCTTTCCCCTCTCACCTTAAACCTATGCCTTGTCGTTTTAGTCTCCCCTATGTTTGGGAAAAGATGTTGACGATTTAGCTGATCTATCCCCGTTATTTGACAGCCTCTATAAGATTGAATGGCCTGATAGGTCAGTTTAACTTCAGTGGCAGAAAGCCCGACACCAAAATTTGTTCGTTTTCAAGATCCAACAACACTGTGCAGATTGCATTCGATTAGCAGTCTCCATCCATAGTGCCAGAGGAACCAACATACCTGTTTAACAACAGAGCATGGGATCGTTGATTGGACCACATGAATGCCCTAATTTGGCAGGACGTTCATAATAAAACTGGCCCACCTCAATTGCCTGATTAAAACCATTAGAGAACTTCCAGTAAAGGATCAAAATCAATAGTCACTCGGGTGCAGGCGGTGCTGATTTGTTCAGGGTAAATCCAGTTTAACCAACCTACCTGGGATTTTAAACAAGGCAACAGAAAAGGTTCGATGAATACAATGCTGTTGATGTGACATACATGGCTTTCAAAGGTGTTTCCTGCAAAACAGATCTCCAAATGAAGTTCTAGCTCCTGGAATGAAAGGAACAGTAGCAACAAGGTTATGAAGTTGGCTGTGTGATCGGAAGCAATGAATAATAGTTGTTTATTGAATCGGAAGAAAGTTTATTGTGAGACCTAAGAATCAGTGTTAGAACTCCTGCTCTTCTTGATGTATATTCTGTGCTGCAACACAGCAGTGGTTAGCACTGCTGCCTCACAGTGCCAGGGACCTGAGGTCGATTCCCGGCTTGGCTCACAGTGTGGAATTTGCACATTCTTCCAGAGTCTCTTTCCACCAGGTGTTTTGGTTCCCAAAGATGTTCAGGTTAGGTGGATTGGCCATGCTAAATTGCCCTTTATATGTTAGGTGAACTAGCTAGAATAGTGCATGGGGTTTTGGGGAGAGTGCCTAGGTGGAATGGTGGTTGGTGCAGACTTGATGGGCTGAAGGGTCTCTTTTATCACTGTCTAACTACGTATTAAGATCCTAGTTCTTGGCTTAAAGAACACAGTTCCAAAATTTGCAGATAGAATACAGGACATAGAAAAACTGCAGCACAAACAGGCCCTTCAGCTCATACGGTGTGCTGATCATATCCCTACCTATTAGGCTTACCTATAACCCTCAATCCTATGAAGTCCCATGTACTCATCCAGAAGTTTCTTAAAAGACCGTATCGAATTTGCCTCCACCACCACCACCAATTCCACTCACACACCACCCTCTGAGTGAAAAACGCCTGATATCTCCTCTGTACCTACTCCCCAGCACTTTAAAACTGTGTGCTCCTGTAGCAACCATTCCAGCCTTGGGAAAAAGCCTCTGAGAATCCACCCGATCAATACCTCTGACCATCTGAGACATGATCAGGTCACCTGTCATCCTTCGTCTCTCCAAGGAGAAAAAATCTAGCTCTCTCAACCTATCCTCATAAGGCATGCCTCCCAATCCAGGCACATCCTTGTAAATCTCCTCTACACCCTTTCAATAGCTTCCACATCCTTCTTGTAATGAGGCGACCAGAACTAAGAACAGTACTCCAAGAAGCTTCTGACCAGAGTCTTACAAAGCTGCAGCATTATCTCCTGACTCCTAAACTCAATCTCTTGATTGACGAACGCCAGTATACCATACACTTTCTTAACCACATCCTCTACCTGCGAGGCCGATTTAAGAGTCCTATAGACCCCAAGGTCCTTCTGCTCCTCTACACTGCTAAGAGTCCTACCCTTGATATTACGCTCATATAAAACTTGATGATACAAAACATGTAAGTATTGGAATTCTGAGGGGCTGAATGTAAAAATTCAAAATGACATAGAAAAGTTGAAGGTGAAATGTAATGCAGAGTTGTATGAAGTGATGTATTTTGTTGGAAGAACACAGCAGAGGCCATATAAAATGTACAATGCAAAAAGGTAGTGCAGGTGTAGAGGAATCTGGACACATATTTGCATAAACCACAAGGTCGCAGGATAGATTGAGGTAGAACATAGAACACTACAGCACAAACAGGCCCTTCGGCCCACAAGTTGTGCCGAATACATCAAAACCTATCCAGCCATAGACCTATCTATAACCCCCAATCCTATTGGATCCCATGTACTCATCCAGAAGTCTTTTAAAAGACCCCAGCGAGTTCACCTCGACCACCACCGACGGCAGCCAATTCCATTCACTCACCACCCCTCTGAGTGAAAAACTTTCCCCTAGTGGTGAATAAATTTGCTTCCTGGGCCAAGTTATGTTAAACCTGCATAAAACATTGGTACAGCTTCAAATGGAATGTTTTATCCAGTCCTGGGCACTGCACTTGAGGAAGAATGTGAAGGCATTAGAGAGGGCACTGAAAAGATTTGGCCCAGAGATGAACAATTTCAGTCATTTCAGACAGATTGGAGAAGTCAGGATTTCTCCTGGGAAAAGATGTGGGCGACACAGTGGCACAGTGGTTAGCACTGCTGCCTCGCAGTGCAAGGGACCTGGGTTCGATTTCCAGCTTGGGTCACTGTCTGTGTAGAGTTTGCATGTACTCCCCGTGTCTGCTTGGATTTCCTCCAGGTGCTCTGGTTTTCTCCCATGGTCCAAAGATGTGCAAATTAAGTGGATTGGCCATGCTAAATTGCCCCTCAGCATCAGGAAAAACAGCTTGAGTATGGGGAGAAAGCCTGGGTGAGGTTGTGGTCAATGAGGAAATTGGCCTCCTTCTGCACTGTGGGATTCTTTGAACTCCATGGACTAAGAGTTGAGAACAGATTTCATAGAGGTACTCAAAATCATGAAGTGCCTGGACAGAGTAAGTAGGGAGAAGCTGGTCCCATTAGTTCAAGGATAAGGATGAGAGGGCACAGATTTCAGGTGCTCTGGATTCCTCCCACAGTTTGAAAGACATGCTGGTTAGGTGCATTGGCCATGCTAAAGTCTTCCTCAGAACAGGCACTGGAGTGTGCTGACTAGGGGATTTTCACTAACTTTATTGCAGTGTTAACGTAAGCCTACTTGTGACATTAATAAATATACTTTGAGCTTAAAAGAACAATTTAAGATGATTGGTAAAAAGTATCAATGGCATCATGAGAAAAAATATTTTTTTACATACTATGTGGTCAGAAAAACACTGCCTGAGAAAGTTGATGATAAAATGCTTCAGAGGGGTGATGGAAAAATGTGCACGGCTATGGGGAGAAGGCACAGGGATTGTTACAGGAAGCTGAATAGCTTTCTGTGCTGTAACCATCGTACAATTCAGTGTGTGCATGTAATAAGTTTATGGAGGCAGAAGTCCCTTCACCAGAACCTCTTTATTTACAATTCCATCAGCAGTACACAGAGTTAACAATCTACCTTCAGGAATGAGAGAGGAACTGACACTGTCAAATAGATACAAAATAAAACCTCCCTGATTGACCCATAAATTGGTCCCTCAGTCGGTGTGTTCACATTCTGATAGGCCAATGGCCTGACTGAAGTCATTATAATGCACAAGCATGATGGGCTGAATGGCCTGCTTTGGTGCCATTCATGTTTCTGTGTTAACTGAAAGCATTAGTATTAAAGTGAGTCTTTCCTTTCTCCGCAGAACTGGATTAACTATCAGATACCAAACGCAAAAGTTGATGAATGCCATCCAGTTGCCATTGAAGAATATCCACGGACGGAAAAATAAATGAAGAAGCTTTCGCCAAAACGAAGTTTTGCATTTGGCGGACTGCCATCATCCTGAGTGCATGTACAAGCCAGTGTTCAGAAAGCTCCAATCACCCGTGTCTTAGCCATTATAAGCTGTTACTTATTGTCAGTCAGTGTTTCCGCGTACCTCAGCATCAGTTCTAAAGCAAGTGCCTCTGACTGGAAGTGCTGGGATGAATTATCCCAGCCCTGTGGGTGGGCTGAAGAAAGGCAAGCTAGGGAAATAGCAAGGGGGCTGCAGTAACATGGGGGTTTCTTATTGCAGTACTCTGGGAATTGGAACCCTGCTCCATGGAAGTTGGGGGCAATAGGGCCCGGATCGGTGCATATGGGCCGAAAGGCCCCCTTCTACGCTGTAGGGAGTCGATGATTCTATTAGAATACTCACCAACATTTCTCTGATACACCAAGCGGTATCTCCATCTCCCCAAGTTAATAGAGGCAACCTTCTTGCTACAATCTGGGGATCTAGGGAATTACGGAATCCCTACAGTGCAGAAGGAGGCCATTCGGCCCATCAAGGCTGCACTGACTACAATCCTACCTAGCCCCCATCCCACATATATTTACTCTTATCGTCCCCCTAACACTGAGGGTCAATTTATCATGGCCAATCAACCTAAACTGCATATCTTTGGACTGTGAGAGGAAACTGGAGCATCTGGAGGAAACCCAGGCAGAAAAAGGGAGAATGTGCAAACTCCACGCAGTGACCCAAGGCATTAATCGTACCTGAGTCCCTGGTGCTGTGAGGCAGCAGTACTAACCACTCCGCCACTGTGCCAGCCAAAGGGAACAACATGCATGGATGGTCATAACTGCAGCTGAGATAAATGGAAGTGAGGGGGTTTCTCACTTGCATAGATTGGCACTTTCTAACAGGTCACACGCAGTCCTGCAAAGGCATCTCCATGTTAGCTCACTCTAACAGTGTGCAACCTGCATTTGGTGTACTTACCTGTCCCAAAGGAGCTGCCAAGATTGCAGACATGGCAATCCTTTGATTAGGTCTTGAAGTAGAGTTGCTGGCGTTGGAGTAGAATGGGCACAGTAAGAAGTCTCAGAACACCAGGTTAAAGTCCAACAAGTTTTTTTGGAATAACAAGCTTTCAGAACGCTGCTCTTTCATCAGAAGAAGCCAGCTCACCTGATGGAGCAGTGCTCCAAAGGTCGTGATTCCAAATAAACCTGTTGGACTTTAACCTGGTGTTCTGAGACCTCTTTCTTCGATTGGGTCAGAAGCATCTAAATCTAACTCAGCGTCCTAGATTAAAGAAAAATCCTGCAAGTGCTGGAAGTCTGAACCAAAAACAGAAACTGCAAGAAAAACTTGAAGAGGTGATGGCCTAGTGATATTATCGCTAGACTATTAATCGAGAAACTCAGCTAATGTTCTGTGGACCTGAGTTCGGATCCCACCATCGCAGATGTTGGAATTGGAATTCAATAAAAAAAATCTGGAATTAAGAATGTACTGATGACAATGAAACCATTGTCGGGAAAAAAACATCTGGTTCACTAATATCCTTTCGGGAAGGAAATCTGCCATCTTTACCTGGTCTGGCCTACGTGTGATTCCAAAGCCACAGTAATGTGATTGACCTCAACTGCCCTTTGAAATTGACTACGCAGCCATTCAATTTCAAGGGTAACTAGGGATGGGCAATAATGCTAGCCAGCCAGCGACATTGATTAATAAATCCATGTGTATAGCTGTGGCAGCACTTTTTTTAGTCACTCAGGAGACATGGGTGCCATTGGCTGGCCAGCATTTTTTGACCATTTGTTGCCCTTAGAGGGCAGTTGACATTGCTGTTGCTCTGTAGTCATACGTAGGCCAGACTGGATAAGGATGGCAGATTTCTTTCCCTGAAGGGCATTCTTAATGGCAGATTTTTCTTTTATATTGAATTCAAATTCCACACTTGCTGTGGCGGGATTCGAACCTTAGTCCCGGAACATGAGTTTCTGGATTAATCGTCTAGCGATAACACCACTTGTCCATTGCTTCCGCTGTGGAAGGAAAAGGTGTTAGTGTTTCTAATCTAATCTTCTTCCAAGCATCCTTAAAGGCAGGGCAAACTTGGGGACAATCAGTTAGGAAATTGCTTCTGGGAACATTGCAGAGCTAATCCAACTCTTGATATTCGCTCCTGATGCCAAGACTGCATCCTTAACTCTGTATCTTTCTCCATAAGCACTGCCAGACTGCTGGATATTTCCAGCATTTTCTGTTTTATTGCAACCTAGTCTGTTGTGTTTTAATCCTCTTAAGTATGAAGTTATTTCTAGCAACGGGTGTGCGTTTTAATCAAAATATAGCTTCGTTTATTCAGCTATTACTTTTCTACTTGCTCAAACTCTGCTGTTTCTATCTTGTTCGTTGCTCTGTCATTGAGTAAATGGTGACAGGTAAAAATAAGGATGGAAGATCTGAATAATGTGAAAGGAATTCTAATTTTTTATTTCTACTATTTGCCTTTATTTTTTTAGCTGTGCAATTGTTCAGACTGACAAATCCCGGGGAACTGATGGATGTAGATGAGAATATTGCAGATTCCCTAATTATATTCTTGGACTGTGCTCTAAATTCAGGGATCAATATTTCAGATGCCACCCATTGATAGATGAGAGGGGAATTTTAGATCAGTGAGCCTAACAATTGTTGTCAAGAAATTATTAGATTCTACAATAAAGGTGGAGTAATCACAATCTTGAGAGCCAGTGTATATTTGTTAACATGGAACATTTGACATGTTTGCCCACTATTTGAATGGAGATGTTAATTTTCATTGGCACACTGCAGTTGCTGAAGGCAGATAAATGCAAGGTGATGCGTTTTGCAGGGTCAAATGTAAATGTGAATTATACTGTAAATGGCAGAACCCTTGGGAACGTTAGCAAACAGAGGGACCTGGGCGTGCAGATCCACAGGTCCCTAAAAATGGCAACACTGAGGTGACCAAGGAGATTAAGAAGGCACATAGCACGCGTGCCTTCATCGGCCAGGACATTGAGAACAAGGGTTGGGAAATCAGCTGTATAAAGCCTTGGCTAGGCCACATTTGAAGTATTGTGTGCTATTCTGGTCATCACACTACCAAAAAAGGTGTGGAAATTTTGAAAAGAGTGCGAAGAAGGCTCACCAGGATGTTCTCTGGTCTCGAGTGCATTGGCTATGAGAAGAGATTGAATAAACTAGAATTGTTTTCACTGGAAAGAAGAAGATCTGATAGAGATCTACAAAGTTATAAGAGGCATAGACAGGGCAGATACTCAAAGGCCTTTTCCCATGGTACAAGTGTCGCTTACAAGGGGACACAGGTTCAAGATGCGAGGAGGAAAGTTTAAGGGAGATGTGCGGGGAAAATTTTTCACGCAGAGAGTGAAGGGAACCTGGAATGCACTGCTGGAGGAGGTAATGGAAGCAGGCACATTAGCAACATTTGTGGGTCTTCTGAATGAGTACATGAATAGGGAGGGAATGGAGGGTTACGGATCAAGTAAGAGCAGAAGGGTTTTTTTAAATTAGGGTACGGTGATTGACACGGGCTTGGAGGGCCTGTTCTGTGCTACAATTTTCTTCATTATTTGAAATAAAGGATAAAACATCAAACAAATACTTTCAAATGCTTGCTGAATAACTGTCAGCAATTTCTACACTTGTAGAAACTTACTGGAATTTCCCTTTCGTAGCACTTTTCACATCTTGAGGGAAACCTTTGCCACAGCTATCTCAGTGTAAAGCTTTTCACGAGATGTGAAAATGGGTCAATGTGTGTGAAGCAGATTACTGCTACAAGGAGTATTTTTAAGCAAAAGACTTTGATAATTGTTACCTATTTTAGCCTGTCTGACATTAAAAAAAAATGATATTTCGTCTTTTTTTAGATAGTCTTACAATTCGTTGGCAGAGAAATGTGCAAATAATTCTGGGTTGTGTATTGATTTAAATATTTTTAGTGATTCGTGAGAATGTCACATTGCATTAAATCGTTTTATTTTTCAAAAAATAAAATAATTCTGTGTGCATTTTATTTTCTTGCATTAAGCAGGTAATCCTGTGATAAAATTATAGATTGGAATTTTAACCACCCTTCCCGCCATGGGAATTGGAGGGGGCAGAGAATGGACAGGTTTGTTGAGCTTGGGTGAGATTTTCTGGCTGTGGGAAGTAATAATATCCTGCCCATATTGTCTAAATGGCATTTAATTACAGAATGAGTAACATGATAAGTGATCTGAGGTATAATTTCCATGAAAAGGCTGAATTTATCAGCCTTGGGACCTGAGTTCAAATCCCATCTTGGTTCACTGTCTGTGTGGAGTTTGCACATTCTCCTCATGTCTGTGTGGGTTTCCTCCGAGTGCTCCGCTTTCCTCCCACAGTCTAAAGATGTGTGGGTTAGGTTGATTTGCCATGCTAAAAAAAAATTGCCCCTTAATATCCTGGGATGTGTAGATTAGCAGGTAAATATGTAGGGACATGGGAAAGGCCTGGATGGGATTGTGGTTGGTGCAGATGCGATGGGCCGAAGGACCTATTTCTGCACTGTAGGATTCATGTCCCCTGATTTTTATTAAAGTTTTAGGATGCAGTTTTGTGATTTTGCAGCACTTGCTGCTGAGTTGTGACATTCTGTTTGCTGAAGGAAACAAGACATTCCCTTTTTTTATTCATTTGTGGGACACACGCAACGCTGGTTGGCCAGCATTTATTGCCCACCTCTAGTTGCCCTTGTTTAGAGGGCAGTTGAGATTCAACCACATTGCTGTGACTGTGGAGTTACATTCAGATAAGGACGGCAGGTTTCCTTCCCTAAAGGGCATGAGTGAACTCGATGGGTTTTTCCAACAATCAGCAATGGTTTTGTGGTCATCAGTAACTTCTTAATTTCAGATTTTTTTTTTAATTATTGAATTCAAATTCCACCTTCTGCCATGGCGGGGATTCGAACCGGGAACATTAGCTGAGTTGCTGGATTAATAGTCTAGCGACAATATTACAAGACCATCGCCTTGCTGGCTCTCTAGCAAGCAAGAAATGAAGAAACATAAATTCCCTACAGTTCAGAAGAAGGCCATTTGGCCCATCAGCTCTGCATCAACACAATCAAACCCAGGTCCTATCCCTGTAATCCCACATATTTACCCTGCCAATCCCTCTAACCTACACATCCTGTGACACTAAGAGGCAATTTAGCATGGCCAATGCACCTAACCAGCACATTTTTTAGACTGTGTGGAAACCTACACAGACATGGGGAGAATGTGCAGACGTCGCACAGACTGTGACCCAAGCTAGGAATTGAAACCAGGTCCCTGGAGCTGTGAGGCAGCAGTGCTGACCACTGTGCCATCTTGCTGCCCAGACACTGCCACACTAACAAACTGCCTAAGTTAAATTCAGTTCTCTATTTTTCTCTCTCTGCAGAGGCTACCAGACCTGCTTGTTAAAGGTCAGGTCAAAATGCTCAAGCAGCCTCTCGGTTTGCAGATGTTCATCCCCATTCCCTTCACTACAAAACGATGGTTGGTTACGGATTGAGAAACCTATGGACGTAATTTTCCTGGTGGATATGGAAGCAGGAGGGGCCTGAGTATACTATATCCTGATGGCCTTCTGGCAGGGAATGCATTTTCTGCTGGCCTTTCAAATGGTTATCCTTCCTTGTCATGGTGGTGGTAACATCACTCATTCCAAAGTTTTCAACCCCAATTTATTTTCCTCTGGGCAGACAAAATTTCAACCTCCAAATCATTTTCTGCTTTTAAAGTATGATCATTATTTCCTGATTCACCCCATCATCTGTAATCAAGTTCCAGTCTATTTTCTAGCTCTGTTGCGTCACTGAGTACTGGGGAAACAGATGAATACAGACCTTGTTGGTTACATTGAAATTTGCTTATCGCTATTGATAGTCATGCTCTTATGAATGCCTTTGGCCTTCTCAACATTCCTTAACACAAAGTACGGGATTTGCGCATGCAGTTACCGACAAGGAAGGCTGTCTTGTCTATTCAGCCTGTTCTCTCACTCAGTTACCACACATTGTGCAACACAATAAACTCTTGACCCTGCTCAAAACCAGCTTCTGCAATTTGCAAGTTGAATAAGTTGCATGCCGATCTGATTATGATCCCCACGTTTTGGATCCAGTCTGGTCAAGAACCAGCCGGAATTCTCCCCGCAAAAATTCCAAGTGTCAAATTCGCTTGGAAACTGGAGTAAACCCCTTGTTTCTTTTCCAGAGGAGCTTTCAAAATGAGTCTCACGCATTCTGCGCATTGCAGAGTGCACTGGAATGAATCACTCCAGGATTCAGTGGATGGGACCTATCCCCGCCTGGGAAGCTGGCAGCATAGTGCTGAGTGGGCCATCGCGTGTGTGCCGTGTACGCAGTGGCTCCACGCTGCTGGCCTCCCAATTGCTGGTCAGCTCGATCGCTGGCCAATTCCACAACCCCCACAATGCCAGCCCTCCACATGGCCCGATCGCAGGTTTCCCAATCGTATCCAACCAAGCTTCCACTCCCTGCCCCGCGGCACCAGTCTCCTGACTGTTCCTTCCCGCCCTCCGGCGCAGTCCTGGCTCGTCCCTCCCACTCCGCTAGCAACCCCACATAGCAGACTGACCCCCCCCCCATATCCATGCCATTGGCTAGCCCCGATCATTGACCTCCCTCCTCTACTTACGCAGAATGGCAGAGAGATTCCTCCCAGACAGACTGATGGCTCCACCCCCATAGGCCCACTCTCAAGTATTGGCATTTAGCAGTGCTGGGGACACAGGCTGACACTGCCAAGGTGCCAATGTCCAGGGGGGCACTACCCAACTTTCTGGGAGGACCCAGTTGCCCCCTTCACTCCAATGGGGTTGGGCTGCTAGTCCCCTGAAAATGGGGAACTAGACTCAACCCCATTGGAGTGAACCACTCTGGTGGTGTGGAGAGATGCTACTGGGCCTAGGGGCTTCAGCGCTGGGTCTGCTAATCACATTTAAAATACTTGATAATGTTTATCATAATTTATGTGCCCCCCTGCCATTTCCTGTCATGGATGTAACCCTACCAGAAACCTGGCACTGGGAGATATTATTGATGACGTAGAGATGCCGGTGTTGGACTGGGGTAAACACTGTAAGTGGTCTGACAACACCAATTTTAAATCTAAACGATTTATTTGATAGTAAACTTGCAAGCTTTCGGTTTTTGTAGCTTTCTTCAGGCAGAACACCTCATTCGCCTGAAGAAGGCTACAAAAACCGAAAGCTTGCAAGTTTACTATCAAATAAATCGTTTAGATTTAAAATTGGTGTTGTCAGACCAGATATTATTGAGCCAGGACATCCGACACGGATCTCACACATCAGGTGCCGTGGAACCTCCTGGCTCACTGTGCTAAAACTTAGTGGAGCAGGATGGGAAAATTGCTCTTTTGTGTTTAAGTTAGACAAAGTAAAAAATCTCATGTATTTACTAAGAGAACAAAGCCACAATATTTCATAATTTGTGAACAAAGTATACATTACTTTACACGTTAGTAAAATAAAATAGATGTTTACAAGATCTATTCAATACTCTCAAATTCCACAGCAGATGGTGGAAGTTGAACCTAATAAAAACTATCTGGAATTAAAAATCTACTCATAACCATGAAACCATTGCCAATTGTCAGAAAAAAACCCATCTCGTTCATTCATGTCCCTTAGGGAAGGAAACTGCTGTTTTGCCTGATCCTGCCTAAATATGTCTCCAGAGCTACAGCAATATGGTTGACTCTCAACTGCCCTGAGAACAAGGGCAATTAGGGACTGGTAATCAATGCTAACCATGCGACCCATGAATGAATAAAAGAAAGTATAGGCCGGAAATTCCCAGCATCATCCGAGGCAGGAATTCTCTGGTCTCGCCGCAGTGAATGGAGATTTGGCTGTGCGCTAAATTCTCTATTCTTGATGCCAGTGGCGATAGGGTTTATGAGGCCGGAGAATTCTAGCCTTTTTATTAGTATTTCAGAAGGTTGCAGGGAAGGCCAACGTTTTTACTGCCCATCTCTAATTGCCCTTCAGAGGATGGTGAGCTGAATTCTTGAACCGCAACAGTCCTTGTGGTGTAGGGGCACCCATATGCAGTTGGGAGAGAAATCCAAAAGTGTAGTAATGGTGCTATAGTTCCAAGTCAGGATGAGCTGAGGTTGATGGAGAACTCACAGGTAGTTGTGTTCCCATGCATCTGCTGCTCTCCAGGTGTTAGATGTCAAGGGTTTGGAAGTTGCTGTCGAAGAAGCCTTTGTAAGTTGTTGTAGTGCATTTTGTAGATAGTACACACTATTGCCACTGTGGTGGTGGGGGAGATAATGTTGAACATAATAGATGCCTATATCAATGAGGGCAAAGTAGAAAGGGTTGAGAGCTTCACGTTTTTCGTATCTAGATCACCAACAACTTGTCCTGGTCCCAACATGCTGATACTATAATTAAGAAAGCCACCAATACCTCTACTTTCTCGGAAAACTGGGGGAATTTGGCATGTCAGCTGTGACTCTCACTAACTTTACAGATGCAGCATAGAAAGCATTCTTTCTGGTTGTATCACAGCTTGGTGTGGCACTTGCTCTGTCCAGGACCACAAGAAACTACAAAAGGTTGTGAGAGTAGCCCAATCCATCATGCTAACCAGCCTTCCATCCATTGACTCTGTCTACACATTCCGCTTCCTCAACAAAGCAGCCAGCATAATTAAGGAACCCCACGCATTCCGATGTTCTCTCTTCCACCTTCACAAAAGTCTGATGTCACGTACCAACCGACTCAAGAACAGCTTTTTCCCTGCTTTAGCAGGGAACCTTGCATTAAGTTGTTTCTCTACACCCTAGCTATGATTGTAACACTACATCACTTGTTTCCTTCCCTATGAACAGTGTGCTTCATCTGTACAGCATGCAAGAAACAATACTTTTCATTGTATGTTAACACTTGCGACAATAATAAATCAAATCAAATCAAATCAAATGGGCTGCTAATTAAGCAAGTGACTTTGGTCTGGATGATGTTGAATGTTGAGTGTAGATGGAGCTACACTCACCTAGACAAGTAGAGAGAATTTCTTCACACTTCTGTCTTGTATCTTGTAGATGTTGGACAGACTTTGGAAGAGTCAAGAGGTGAGTTACTTGCCATAGAATTATCAGCCACTAACTTGCTCACATAGCCACAGTATTTTTATGGCTAGCCCTGTTCATTTTCTGGCCATTAACTACTCCAGGGCATTGATAGTGGAGAATTCAGCGATGGTAATGCCATTGAATAGCAAGGGCAATACTTGGATTCTCTTCTGTTGGTGATGATCATTTCTGGGCACTTGTGTGCTGACAATGCTACTTGCCACATATCCATTCAAGCCCAAATGTTCCCCAGGTCTTGCTGCCATGGACTTTGGCCACAGGCTATTTCAGTATGTGGTGAATCACAAATGGTACTGAATGTTGCACATTCTTAAGTGAACATATCTTGCTATATCCTCTGCTGTTTTCTTCGCTATCCACAAATCCACCAATCTTTGCGTCATCCGCAAACTTACTCATCAATCCAGTCACATTTTCCTTCAAATCATTTATGCTTGTTACAAACAGCAAAGGTCCCAGCACTGAACACTGAGGAACAACATTTGTCACAGGCCTTTATTTGGAAATACACCCTTACACTGCTACCTTCTGTCTTCTTTGACTGGTGTAGAGATGCTGGTGTTGGACTGGGGTAAGCGCAGTAAGAAATCTGACAACACCAGGTTTAAGTCCAACAAATTTATTTGATAGCAAACTCGCAAGCTTTCAGGGTTTGCCCCTTCGTCAGGTGAATGGAGCGTTCTGGCCTCAGACAGAGCATATAACAGCACACGCAGTTTATAGATTATTGAGTGGAATGCGAGTTTCTACAACTAACCTGCTATTCAAGACTTAAAGAGGCTGACAATGTGAGTGGAAAGAGCATTAAGCACCCTTAAAGCACCCTTGGTGCTTAATGCTGTTTCCATTCACATTGTCGCCCCTTTTAAGACTTGAATAGAAGGTTAGTTGTAAAGACTCCCATTTCAATCAGTAATCTGTAAACTGTCTGCATTGTTATATGCTCTGTCTGAGGCCAGAACGCTCCATTCACCAGACGAAGGGGCAAACCCTGAAAATCTTGCGAGTTTACTATCAAAAAAATTGGTTGGACTTAAAACCTGGTGTTGTCAGACTTCTTGCTACCTTCTTTGACTGAGCCAGTTTTGAATCCACCTTGCTAGCTCACTTCTGATCCCACGCGATTCACCTTCTGCACCAGTCTACCATGACGGATCTTGTCAAAGGCCTTTCTGAAGTCCATGTAGACAACATTCACTGCCCTACGCTCATCAACCATCTTTGTCACTCTCTTGAAAAACTTGTTCAAGTTTGTGAGACACGATCATCCCTTCACCAAACCATGCTGCCTCTCACTAATATGTCCGTTTATTTCTAAGTGGGAATAAATCCTGTCTCGAAGAATCCTCTCCAATTATTTCCCTACCATTGAAGGCTCACTGGCCCATAATTACTTGGATTATTCTTGTTATTCTTCTTAAACAGTGGAACAACATTGGCTATTCTCCAATCCTCTGGGGCCTGCCTTGTAACCACTGAGAATACAATGATTTCTCTCAAGGCCCCAGCAATTTTCTTCCTCGCTTCTCTTAGCATTCTGGGGTATATCCCATCAGGCCCTGGGGACTTACCTACCTGAAGGTTTCTCAAGAACCCCAATACTTCCTTCTTTTTCATCTCAACATGACTCAAATGATCTAAATATCCTTTCCCAGATTCACCTTCCACCAATTTCTTCCCTTTGGTGAATACCGACGCAAAGCACTCATTTAACATCTTGCCCAGCTCCTCTGGCTCCATGCATAGATTCCCTCCCTTGGCTTGAGTAGACCAACCATCTTCCAGCTACTCTCCTGCTCTTCATATATGTATAAAAAGTCTTGGGATTTTCCTTAATCCTGCTAGCCAACGGTTTTTCATGACCCCTTTTAATCCATTCCCTAACCTCGATCTTTGAAATCTGGATTCTTCACAATCAGAAGAATTAAACAAATAGGAGAAGAACATGGGCGGTGATGATGGATGGGAAGTAATTCCTATTGCACCTGATTTTAGCTCTTCATGTGAAAATCAGGTCTCGCAAACCAAACAGGCCCACCCAGGCCTTTTCCTCAGGTAACAGAACATTTAGATAAGGTTTTGGAATCATAGAATCCCTACAGTACAGAAAAAGGCCATTCAGCCCATTGAGTCAGCACTTGCTCTCTGATGAAATATCTTACCCAGATGCTATCCTCATAATCCCACATATTTACTCCACTAATGCCCCTAACTTACATCCCATGGCCACTAAGGGGCAATTTAGCAAGGCCAATCCATTTAACCTGCAGATCTTTGGACTTTGGGAGGAAACCAGATACTCAGAGTAAACACACGTGGAAACACAGATAATGTGCAAACTCCATGCAGGCAGTCACTAGAAGCCAGAATTGAACCCAGATCCCTGGCGTTGTGAGGCAGTAGTGCTAACTACTGTGCCATATACCACCCATAATGACTTCTGCCATAGAGACACAGGTATGTCAATATCCCTTGCAATGCCTCCCTCTGAAAACTGCAGAAAATAAAGTGTGCATTTGTCTACGATAAAAGCAAAATACAGAGGATGCTGGAATCTGAAACAAAACCAGAAAGTGCTGGAAAACCTCAGCAGGTTTGACAGCATCTGTGGAGAGAGAATAGAGCCAACATTTCAAGTCTGGATGGCACTTCATCAGAGCCTGCACTTATCTATCATTTATCATTTAATACTTTCCATGACTTCAGGAATCTCTTAAGTTCATTACGTAATGGAAACTAAAGGTGTAGAGTATGAAATGAATAGCAATGTCAAAATCGGGCTGCAACACTAGGGTGACCACAGAACACGTCAGTTATAGCCACAGGTTTACAGTGAGATTTGCTCATCTTCCTTAGAATTTGCGCAATATCGCTCTTACCGCATGAATTATCTTTCATCATGTCTCTTCACCCCATTGTCTCTGCTAATCACCACATTGTCATTCTACTTGTTCTGTCACAATGTTTCCATTTGTCAACAAATTTTACTGTATTTTACTTGTAACAGGCAGCTTGGGTGGCACTGGTGGCACAGTGGTCATGATCTAGAGATGGGGGCGTTGGACTGGGGTAAACTCAGTAACAATCTGGCAACTCCAATTTTAAATCCAACCGATTTATCTGATTGTAAATCTGCAAGCTTTCGACTTTCGTCTTTGTCAGGCAAATGCAGTGTTCTGGTCTGCAATAGCACACATATCTGTGCTGATGGGGAGAGTTTCTCCCTACCTGCTCTATCCAGAGCCCTCTGGCTTTTACATTTTGAAGGAGGGCATGGGATTGATTCTTAATGCCCTGAATGAGAGAACATGGTGGCACAGTGGTTAGCACTGTTGCCACACAGTACTAGAGACCCAGGTTTGAAAAGGTCTTGGAATCAGAGAATCTCTACAGCACAGAAAAAGGCCATTCAACGCATTGAATCAGCACTTGTCGGCAGTTGTTCTCTGATGGAATATCGTACCCAGACCTATCCTCGTAACGCCATATATTTACTCCTCTAATGCCCCTGACCCACACACCTTGGGCCACAAGGGGCAATTTAGCATTGCCAATCCATCTAACCTGCAGATCTTTGGATTTTGGGAGGAAACCAGAGCGCTCAGAGTAAACACACGCAGAAACACGGATAATGTGCAAACTCCACACAGGTTACTGAGTTTGCACATCCTCTCTGTGTCTGCGTGGGTTTTCCCCTGGTACTCTGGTTTCCTCCTCCAAAGATGTGTGGATAAGGTAGATTGGCCATGCTAAATTGCCCTTTAGGGACCCATAGTTTCCCCTCACAGTCTGAAAGACACGCAGATAAAGTGGATTGGCCATGTTACATTCTCCCTCAGTGTACCCGAACAGGAGTGTGGCAACTGGAAGAATTTCACAGTAACTTCTGTGCATTGTTAATGTAAGCCTACTTGTGACTAATAAATAAATTTCACTTTACTTGAACAATCTGCCAATAGCAGCATCCTTATACTGTAAACCTCATTGTAGTTGTTTAGCTGAGATATGTGATTTGTCGCCTCAGCTCCATCTGCTGGATACTGTTGGACTGCACCGGCACATTAGACCACAGCTCAAAACAAATTATTCAACAATACTGGATATCAGTTTTATACATTCAACTAACTTTTTTTATTCATTCATGGGGCATGGGCATCATGTATTGTCCATCCCTAATTGCCCTTGGAGGACAGTGGCGAGTCAACCACATTGCTGTGGCCCTGGGGTCACATGTAATTTGTGGTGTCAATGATGACACAGACAAGATATGGCTACCATCGTCACTGTAAACTGCCAACTTCAAGTGGAGAGAATCTCCAAAAAGATTGCGCATATCGACACAGATGTCGCATGTAGGCCAGGCAAGGTAAGGATAGCAGATCATAGAATCTCTACAGTGCAGATGGAGGCCATTTGGCCCATTGAGTCTACACTGACCACAATCCCACCCAGGCTCGATCCCCATATTCCTGTCTCCAGTTCAAGGTGTGCGGGGTTGGTTCATTAGTCATGTGAAGTTGCCTATAGTGACCCGAGATGCATAGATTAGGCGGTGTAGCAAGGCAAATGTATGGGGATAAGGCATAGGGTGGGGTTGTTGCTGGTGCAGACTTGATGGGCTGAATGGCCTCATTTTGCACTGTGAGGTTTTTGTGATATAACCCCATGTATTTACTCTAGCTAGTCCCCCCGACATTAAGGGGCGATTTAGCATGGCCCAATCCACCTAACCAGCATATCTTTGGACTGTGGGAGAAAACCAGAGCACCTAGAAGAAACCCACACAGACACGGGGAGAATGTGCAGTGACTGGAGACTGGAATCGAACCCAGGCCCCTGGCACTGTGAGGCAGAAGTGCTAACCACCTGTGCTACATTGCTGTCCAAATTTCCTTTCCTGAAGGACATTGGTGAACCAGATGGATTTTTCTCAACAGTTTTAAGTTCATCAGTAGATTCTCAATCACAGGTAATTTTTATTGAATTCAATTCCCACTATCTGCTGTGGCAGGATTCGAAACTGGGTCGCCAGAACATTAGCTAAGTCGCTGGATTAATAGTCTGGTGATAATACCATTAGGCAATCACCTCCTCCTGTAATAATCCCTGGAACACGGTGGTGGGATCATCATTGTGCAGCTGGTGAAATTTAATTTCAATTTATAAATTGACTCTTAGGAATGGTGAATGTGAAACTGCCATGAATCATCATAAAATCCCATCCCGCTAATGTCCTTTAGAGAAGATCTCTCATCCTTGTCTATCCAGGCCTGCATCACTCCAGAACCAGTAAGAAGTCTCACAACACCAGATTAAAGTCCAACAGGTTTATTTGGTGGCAAAAGCCACTAGCTTTCGGGGCTCTGACCCTTCGTTAGATGAGTGGACAGTTCTGATCACAAACAGGGGATGTAAAGACACACAATCAGTTTACAGAATACTGATTAGAATGCTAGTTTTTACAGCTTGATTAGCATTCTAATGTGGACTTTAACCTGGCGTTGTGAGACTTCTTACTGTGCTTACCCCAGTCCAATGCTGGCATCACCACATCATTACGCCAACCCACAGCAATGTGCTTGACTCAAAACTGGCCTATGAAAAGTTTGATTCAATGGAAATTCAGCAACAAAAGTCAGCAACGTCTGCACTCTATATAGAAACAGGAACTAAAAGCAGAAGAAGGCCATTCAGCCCTTTGAGCCTGCTCCAACCACCTGTTTCATTATGATCATCAAATTCCATGAAAGACTAAAGAAAGGATCCAAACCCTTATTATCCAAGATGTTCATAAGTTCATAAGATATAGGAGCAGAATTAGCCCATCGCGTCTGCTTCACCAATCGATCATGGCTGATCTGCTCCTCATCCCCATTCTTTTGCCTTCTCTCCATAACCCTTCAACCCATAATTAAAAATCTGTTAAACTCCTTTTTAAATTTACTCACTGTCTCAGCGTCCACCGCACTTTGAGGAGTATTAGGCCTCAGTTATTCTCCAAACCAAAGCCACCACTGAACAAATGTCTGCATTGAAATTCATTTACCATTTAAATGTCTATCCTGCAAGTCTGCTAGTGCCCTCTTAGTTTTTTTTTTGCCATTTCTTCCACAGTATTAACCCTACCCCCTGCTTTGGTGGTAGCTGCAAATGGTATTTTTGATCTCTGAGTCAAATCAGGTCTGTGTATAAAAAGCAGTAACAATCCCAGTGATCTGAGGGTCAGTAATTATTAGTCAGAGATCAAAGCAGAAGAGCAGTGCATGACTTCCCCAAAGGGCCTCACTGCTCAGAAATTATATCTTGGACTGGAAGACACCCAGCCAAGTAACCACATTAATGTCTTGACCGCTCCATGGAAGTTTAAAGTTTACTTTATTAGTCATGGACTCGTAGGCATTTTACCATTTTGACTATAAGTGCTGAGCGCACTTGAAACTGGGAGTGTTTCAGATCCGGCTGTTAGACCCATTCTCAGGCACCCCCGTAGCAATCTGGCAGAGAAAAAAATATCAGCGATTCCAAATCATGCTGCAGAAGTCTGTGGGTGGGATTTAACACACCCAAAATCCTACAGTGGCACCTCCAACTGCTCATGCTCAGAACAAAAAAGTGATAAGAGTGCGGATTCATTACCACATCACTCCCGGGCTGAATAATGCCTCTCCCTGGCCCCCACAATCATTTGATATGATTTTGATTTGATTTGATTTATCATTGTCACATGTATTAACGTACAGTGAAAAATATTGTTTCTTGCCTGATATACAGACAAAGCATACTGTTCAGAGAGACAGAAATAAGAGAATTGCAGAATGTAATGTTACAGTCATAGCTAGGGAGTAGAGCATGATCAAATTAATGCCAGATAGGTCCATTCAAAAGTCTGACAGCAGCAGGGAAGAAGCTGTTCTTGACTCGGTTGGTTTGTGACTTCAGACTGTTGTATCTTTTTCCTGAAGGTAGAAGAACATAGAACATAGAACAATACAGCACAGAAAAGGCCCTTCGGCCTTCGATGTTGTGCCGACCAAAATAAAAAGCAATGCCCCTCCTAACTAAACCATTCCCTTCTCTTCCATATACTTATCAACTAACCTCTTAAACGCCACCAAACTTGGCGCATCTACAACAGCTGCAGGCAGGGCATTCCACTCCCTAATCACTCTTTGAGTAAAGAACCTACCTCTGATATCCGTCCTATAACTCATACCCCTTAATTTAAAGCTGTGTCCCCTCGTGCTAGCTTTCTCCATCCTAGGAAAAAGGCTATCACTGTCCACCCTATCCAAACCTCTAATCATCTTATATGTTTCAATAAGATCCCCCTTAGCCGCCTCCTTTCTAACGAAAACAACCTCAAATCCTTCAACCTCTCTTCATAGGACCTGCCCTCCATACCAGGCAACATCCTAGTAAACCTCCTCTGTACCCTCTCCAATGCCTCCACATCTTTCTTATAATGTGGCGACCAGAACTGCACACAATACTCCAAGTGCGGCCGCACTAGAGTTTTGTACAGCTGCAACATGATGCTGCGGCTCCTAAATTCAATCCCCCTACCAATAAAAGCTAAGACTCCATATGCCTTCTTAACAACTTTATCCACTTGACTGCCTACTTTCAGGGATCTATTGACACATACACCAAGATCCTTCTGTTCCTCAACACTATTAAGAGCCCTACATTAGCCCTATACTCTACACATTTATTGTTCCTGCCAAAGTGCATTACCTCACACTTTTCCACATTAAACTCCATTTGCCACCTCTCGGCCCAGCTCTGCAACTTGTCCAAGTCACTCTGTCAACTAAAACACCCCTCTTCACTATCTACCACACCACCAACTTTAGTATCATCTGCAAATTTACTGATCCATCCCTCAATACCCTCATCCAGATCATTTATAAAAATTACAAACAGCAGGGGCCCCAAAACAGACCCCTGAGGCACACCACTCGTCACCGAACTCCACGATGAATATCTCCCATCAACCACCACCCTCTGTCTTCTATCTGCCAGCCAAATATGCCAGAGAATGTCCGGGCTGCATGGGGTCCATAATTATGCTGGCTGCTTTGCTGAGGCAGCAGGGAGGGTAGACAGAGAGTAGGCATTGCCCCACGCCCCCAACATTACTGACCACTTTAGCTCTCCCACCCCCTCTGCCACGCAGCCTGATCATGGGCCCCTCCACCTTCCCCTCCACCGATCTCAAATAGAGTGGCAGCGACCCTCCTTCCACCACTCCCCCACCCAGCCCCCCTCCTCCCCCAAACCTTCCGCCACTGATTTCAAGCAGACAGCCATCGGATGCCTGGCACCTACCCCCTCATTAACTGGACACCCAAATTGGACTTTTGTGGAGCGTATCGCCATAGCGAACACGGTGGTAAAGGGGAAAGTACCGGTAAATTTGGGAATGCAGCACACTAAGTCAAGTTAAATGCGCGCAAATCCATTTAAATTGCTGTCAAGCCCATTTTGGTTGTGATCCCCACCGTGGCCATTTTCAGGCCTTGGTAAAGGGGGAGCCAGCATGGAGGCGGATACAGATCACGCTACTCGCCTCATGCCCGACTTTACCAAGTATTTGCACCTGAAAATGAGCACAAATGGAAGGTAAAATCTTGCCCATTGAGTCATAGAGGTTTACAGCATGGAAACAGACCCTTTGGCTCAACTTGTCCATGCTGCCATTTGTATTACCACAAAGTTAGTCCCAATTGTTCACCCATATCACTCTATACCCATCTTACCCATGTAATTGCTGAATGCTTTTTTAAAAACAAAATTATACGCGCCTCTACTACTACCTCTGGTTCCAGACACTCTGATGTAAAGATGCTGGCGTTGGATTGGGGTGGTAAGAACTCAGTAAGAATTTAGCAACACCAATTTTTAATCCAACCGATTTATTTGATAGTAAATCCGCGAGCTTTCAACACTCTGTGTCTTCCTCAGGCAAATGCAGTGTTCTGGTCTGCAATAGCACACATCAGCACAGACAGTCAGAGATTGCTGATTAGAATGCGAATCCTTAAATCTAACCTGCTATTCAAGTGTTAAAGTGGCTAACAATGTGTGTGAAGGGAATCCTGAGCATTGTTAGAGAATTGTGTATTTTCTCCAGACAGCACAGTGAGGTTTTTTGCTAACCCAGGCAAGTTACGGGGGTTACAGATAGTGTGTCATGAAGCCAAGATCCCTGTTAAGACCGTCCTCACCACCGTCTGTGTGAAAAAAATTGCCACAAGTATGCTTACATTAATACTGCAATGAAGTTACTGTGAAAATCCCTCAGTCGCCAAACTCCGGCACCTGACTAGCATAGCCAATCCACCCACCTAGCACATTGTTTGGGCTGTGGGAGAAAACCAGAGCATCTGGAGGTAACCCACACAGACACGGGGAGAATGTGCAAACTCCACACAGACAGCGACTCAAGTGTGAAATCGAGCCTGTATCCTGGCGCTGTGCTAACCACTGTGGCACTATGTGATGAGAGTGGTTCAACTTTTAATTCCATAAAACCCTTTCATCATCCACAAGACACAAGTCAGGATTCCAATGGAATACTCTGTACTTGCATGAATGGGCATCTTCACATTCATAACAAATAGATTTGAGTATATTTAAGAAATAGGGGTAATTTGCTGCAATTTTATGGATGTTTCTGGGAGCACAGCTGGAGTATTGTGTGCGGTTTTGGTGTTCTTATCCGAGAAAAGATGTCCTTGCTATAGTGGGAGTGCAGCAAAGGTTTACCAGGCTGACTCCTGAATAACAGGTCTGTCATATGAAGAGAAACTAAATCAGTTAGGATTGCATTTACTGGAGTTTGGAGGAGTAAAAAGAGATCTAATTTCATCGACACATAAAATTCTAGCAGGCTTAGACAACATAGATTCAGAAAGAATTTCCCCGATGATGGGGGAGCTCCAGAGCCAAGAGTCATAGTTTGAGGATAAGGGGTAAACCTTTTAGAACCATATCTGGATACCAATTGTCCCATTGGTATGACACAGCATGGGTTCATGAAGGGCAGGTCATGTTTGATTAATTTGGTGGAATTCTTTGAGAACATTACATGTACAGTGGACAATGGGAAACCTGTAGATGTGGTGTATCGGGATTTCCAGAAGGCATTTGACAAGGTGCCGCACCAAAGATGCTACAAAAGATAAAGATGCACCAGTATTACGGGTAATGTACATGGATAGAGGATTGGTTAACTAACAGAAAGCAAAGAGTGGGGGTAAATAGAGTTTTTCAGGTTGGTGGTCAATGACTGTACTGTGCCTCAGGGATCAGTGTTGGGACTACAACTGTGTACGATTTATATAGATGCTTTGGAGTTGGGGACCAAATGTAATGTGTCAAAATTCACAGATGACACTAAGATGAGTGGCAGAACAAAGTGTTCAGGAAATGCTGAAAGTCTGCAAAGGAATGTAGATAGTCTAAGTGAGTGGGAAAGCATCTGGCAGATGGAGTACAATGTTAGTAAATGTGAGGTCATCCAACTTGGTAGGAATAACAGAAAAATTGATTATTATTTAAATAGTTAAAAAAAATACAGCACACTGCTGTGCATCAGGACCTGGGTGTCCTTGGGCTGAATTCCCAAGGAGTTGGTTTGCAGCTGGTTTGCAGGTAATTAAGAAGGCAAATGGAATTTTGTCCTTCATTGCTAGAGAGATGGAGTATAAAAACAGCGAGGTTATGTTACAGCTGTATAAAGTGCTGGTGAGACCACACCTGGAGTACTGTGTACAGCTTTGGTCTCCTTACTTGAGAAATGATATACTGGTACTAGAGTGGGTGCAGAAGAGATTCACTGGATTGATTCCAGAGTTGAGAGTGTTGGATTACAAGGAGAGACTGAGGTTATACTTGTTGGAATTCAGAAGAATGAGGGGAGATCCTATAGAAATATATAAGATTACGAAGCGAATAGATAAGATTGCAGGGAAGTTGTTTCCATTGGCAGGTGAAACTCAAACTAGGGGCATAGAAACCGAGATAAGGAGTAATTTCTTCAGCCAGGGGGTGGTGGATCTAAAAAGTTCATCGCCACAGAAAGCTGTGGAGGCCAGGTTATTGAGTACAACTATGACAAAAATAGATAGGTTCTTGATCGGTAAGGCAATCAAAGGTTACATCGTTAGTGTACACTTGACCTGGACCATTTGATGGGCAACACGACAGCTCAGTGACTATTGCTGTGCTGTGCAGATACATGGATTTGGGCCTATGTGTGTGGGAGTTTGCGCATTCTCCCTGTGCTTGCGTGGATTTTCTCCGGGTGCTCCGGTTTCCTCCCACATCCCAAAGATGTGCTCTTAAGCTAATTGGCAAAACAAATTTTCCCTAAATTGTCTCAAATTTGGTTTTTAATCCATAGATCCATAAACATAGACAGGGATCACGGGTAGAGGTGGGAACATTGGGGTGGCGGTGTGGGCTTGTTGGGCTGAAGGGCCTGTGCTGTTTTGTTCTTTGTTCTTTGTTCTTTGTTATGCGGAAAAGGCAAGAAGATGGGGTTGAGAAATTTATTAGCCATAATGGAATGGCAGAGCAGACTAGATGGGTCAAATGATCTAATTCTACTCCTATATAAGGAATGGCCAAATGGGCAAAGTTTTCCAGGAGGGTTTCTTCCAAGCCCGAGATAAATTCGTGCTAAAAGAGTCAGTACCTGCAGGAGATAAATGCTGGAACTTGGATGAAAAAGCACAGAGGACAAAGATCAAAATATCTTTGCTTTCAGCTTTATCACATCTAATGAATGCTGTAAGCACCAGTATTGAAAGCATCTATGTCATGCTGTTATATTGTTCATAATGGTCACACTCAATCAGTTATAGAACATAGCTGATCAATGATGTATCAATCCGCAGCACATAGTACATCGTATGAAATAAATTCACAGAATCTCTACAGTGCAGAAAGAGATCATTCAGCCCATCGGGTCTGAACCAAAAGCAATCCCATCCAGGCCCTATCCCTGCTACTCCCACTGAAACTGAAGGAAAACTTAGCAATTGGCCAATCCACCTAACTCACACATCTTTGGACTGTGTGAGGGAGCCAGAGCACCCACGCAGACACGGGGAGAACGTGCAGACTCCACACAGACAGTGACCCAAGGCCAGGGTTGAACCCAAGCCCCTGGCATTGTGAGGCATCAGTGCTAACCACTGTGCCACCATGCCGTCCTCTACAGAAAGTTCCAGCATTTTGTGTCTAAAAGTGTGATTATTTTATATCTCTGGGAACCACAAGACATAGCAACACAAAGAGATGAAAAGTCACCTGATTTGTTCAGAATACAATGCAGTAAGATTTTTGGCTAACCTCAAAGGTTAGCAAGAGATTGAAACCACAATGTGCACAAACTGGAAGGGCTGGATTAGTTTTGGCAGCTCTGATTCTCTGAGTGGTTTATTGTCTTCTAATACAATTTCCAATTCATCCTTTTTCTTTCTTCGTTTAGCCATTCTGGAATTCCTTTCTTAAATCTCTCGTTCAGTGTTTTCTCTTTTCTCTTTTAAGAGGTTTTAATTGTGCTATGCAGTTGTTAATACAAACTGTACATTATATATTGCGAGTTGAATTACTCAAATCACTCTGACACTAAGTTATCTTGATCTTGGTAGGGATGATATGATGGCACAGTGGTTAACACTGCTGCTTCCCAGGGACACAGGTTCAATTTCTAGCTTGGGTCACTGTTTGTGTGGAGCTGGCATGTTCCCCCTGTGCCTGTGTGGGTTTTCTCCAGGTGCTCTGGTTTTCACCCACAGTCTGAAAGACATGCTGGTTAGGTTTATAGCATTGGCCATGCTAAATTTTCCCTCAGTGTACCCAAACATTGCCAGAGTGTGGCAACCAGAGGATTTTCACAGTAACTTCATTGCAGTATTAATGCAAGCCTACTTGTGATACTGACAAATAAACTTAAAACTCATCTTGTGTTTTCAAGAGTATAGATTGTACCTTTGAACAAAGAACAAAGAACAGAACAGCATGGGAAACAGGACCTTCGGCCCAACGAGCCCGCGCCGCCACCTCGATGTTCCCACTTCTACACGCGATCCCTGTCCATGTTTATAGATCTATGGATTAAAAACCAAATTTGAGACAATTTAGGGAGAATTTGTTTTGCCAATTAGCCCAAGAGCACATCTTTGGGATGTGGGAAGAAACCGGAGCTCCTGGAGCTTTGGTGTTAAATACCTGAGTTACATACTGAATATTTTTACTGATTATTATTGATCTCATTTGATTCAATTTGATTTGAATTGATTTGATTTCTTGCGCGCTATTCAGACAAGCATATCTTTCATAGAGAAGGAAAGGAGACAGTGCAGAATGTCGTGCTACAGTCATGGGTAGCGTATAGAGAAAGATCAACAGAGTGCGAGATAGGTCCATTCAAAAGTCTGGTAACAGCAGCAGAGAAGAAGCTGTCCTTGATTCAGCTGGACTTCAGATTTTTGTATCATTCTTCTGATGGAAAAAGATGGAAGAGATAATGACTGGGGTGCAATTGGGTTCGTATTTATGCTGTTTGTCTTTCCAAGGCAGCGGAAGGGTTGACAGAATCAATGGATGGGAGGCTGGTTTGGGTGATGGATTGGGCTTCATTCATGACCTATTTCTTCCAATAGGTGAATTTAAAATTGAAAATAAATATAAAAACACAGGCATGTAGTGTTGTCAGGTTAAAAATCTTAAATTAATTGGAATCCTGAACAGCAGCTTCTTCATTTAACTCATATTAACTATAATTATTTAATTATAGTTTTAACTATAATTTATTATGGTTTAACTATATTAGAATTTTATCTATATATAAGTAATTAAATTGGAATAATCCTGGAATTCCTTCCCTAACAGCATCGTGGATCAACCCACAGCACATGGACTGCAATGATTCAAGAAGGCAGCTCAGCACCACCTTCTCAAGGGCAACTAGGATGGGCAATAAGTGCTGGCCAGCCAGTGGCACCCATGTCCCAGGAAAGAATTAGAAAAAAGACGAGACTTGTAGTATGTGCAGTCTCTGACCTGAATGACATGAACCAGTTGATGTATCTAACAGTTAGCACTGGAAGTCCCTGATCCAAATCAACCCCAATATTGATGAAGCAGAGAAAGCTGGAAAAAATCTATTCAAGAATGCCTGCCAGCAGAGTGGATCAACACTCTGAACCCTTACCTTCAAGCAAAATTGCAGTTGGTGTCAAGAGGGGAATTCACTACAGATACAGTCGCTACATTTATTATTCAATGGGATATATTACTTTTAGTAACTTTAGACTATAGCTATACCAGGCTTCGAACTAGGCCTGAATGCATTATCCAAAACCAGGAATTATCTGGAACAGCTCTCACATTGCCCAAAGGGCACCATATCAGTACTGGGACAGTGTCAAGGGGGTGAGACCTGAGTGGGGGTTGGTTATGACAGGAGGAAAGCAATGGCATACTTCTGCAGTAGAACATAGAACATAGAACATAGAACATTACAGCGCAGAACAGGCCCTTCGGCCTTCGATGTTGCGCCGACCAATTAAGAAAAACCAATGACCCTCTAACCTAAACCATTGCCTTTTCGTCCATAAACTTATCTACTAACCTCTTAAACGCCACCAAACTTGGCGCATCTACAACTGACGCAGGCAAGGCATTCCATACCCTTACCACCCTCTGGGTACAGAACCTACCTCTGACATCTGTCCTAAAACCACCACCCCTTAATTTAAAGCTATGTCCCCTCGTGCTAGCTTTCTCCATCCTAGGAAAAAGGCTATCACTGTCCACCCTATCTAAACCCCTAATCATCTTATATGTTTCAATAAGGTCTCCTCTTAGCTGCCTTCTTTCTAACGAAAACAACCTCAAATCCCTCAGCCTCTCTTCATAAGACCTGCCCTCCATACCAGGCAACACCTGGTAAACCTCCTCTGTACCCTTTCCAATGCCTCCACATCTTTCTTATAATGCGTGGACCAGAACTGTACACAATACTCCAAGTGCGGCCGCACTAGAGTTTTGTACAGTTGCAACATGACGTTGAGGCTCCGAAATTCAATTCCCCTTCCAATAAAAGCTAAGACTCCGTATGCCTTCTTAACAACCTTATTGACTTGATTGCCAACTTTCAGGGATCTATGCACATGTACACCAAGATCCCTCTGTTCTTCAACGCTATTAAGAGTCCTACCATTAGCCCTATACTCTACACATTTGTTTTCCTGCCAAAGTGAATTACCTCACACTTTTCCACATTAAACTCCATTTGCCACCTCTCGGCCCAGCTCTGCAACTTGTCCAAGTCCCTCTGCAAACTATAACACCCTCTTCACTATCTACCACTCCACCGACTTTAGTGTCATCTGCAAATTTACTAATCCATCCTTCAATACCCTCATCCAGATCATTTATAAAAATTACAAACAGCAGGGGCCCCAAAACAGATCCCTGAGGTACACCACTTGTAAAGTGGTACACCACTTTGAGTTTTTTGAGAAAGTGACCAGAGAGGTGGATGGGGGTAAGGCGGTTGATGTAGTATATATGGACTTTAGTAAGGCGTTTGATAAGGTGGCCCATGGAAGACTTCTACAGAAAATGCAGATTTGTGGAATAGAGGGTGATTTAGCTAATTGGATTAGAAATTGGCTGGCAGATAGAAGACAGAGGGTGGTGGTTGATGGGAGATATTCATCGTGGAGTTCGGTGACGAGTGTGTGCCTCAGGGGTCTGTTTTGGGGCCCCTGCTGTTTGTAATTTTTATAAATGATCTGGATGAGGGTATTGAGGGATGGATCAGTAATTTTGCAGATGATACTAAAGTTGGTGGTGTGGTAGATAGTGAAGAGGGGTGTTTTAGTTTACAGAGTGACTTGGAAAAGTTGCAGAGCTGGGCCGAGAGGTGGCAAATGGAGTTTAATGTGGAAAAGTGTGAGGTAATGCACTTTGCAGGAACAATAAATGTGTAGAGTATAGGGCTAATGGTAGGGCTCTTAATAGTGTTGAGGAACAGAAGGATCTTGGTGTATGTGTCCATAGATCCCTGAAAGTAGGCAGTCAAGTGGATAAAGTTGTTAAGAAGGCATATGGAGTCTTAGCTTTTATTGGTAGGGGATTGAATTTAGGAGCCGCAGCATCATGTTGCAACTGTACAAAACTCTAGTGCGGCCGCACTTGGAGTATTGTGTGCAGTTCTGGTCGCCACATTATAAGAAAGATGTGGAGGCATTGGAGAGGGTACAGAGGAGGTTTACTAGGATGTTTCCTGGTATGGAGGGCAGGTCCTATGAAGAGAGGTTGAAGGATTTGAGGTTGTTTTCGTTAGAAAGGAGGCGGCTAAGGGGGGAGCTTATTGAAGCATATAAGATGATTAGAGGTTTGGATAGGGTGGACAGTGATAGCCTTTTTTCCTAGGATGGAGAAAGCTAGCACGAGGGGACACAACTTTAAATTAAGGGGTATGAGTTATAGGACGGATATCAGAGGTAGGTTCTTTACTCAAAGAGTGATTAGGGAGTGGAATGCCCTGCCTGCAGCTGTTGTGGATGCGCCAGGTTTGGTGGCGTTTAAGAGGTTAGTTGATAAGTATATGGATGAGAAGGGAATGGTTTAGTTAGGAGGGGCATTGCTTTTTATTTTGGTCGGCACAACATCGAGGGCCGAAGGGCCTGTTCTGTGCTGTATTGTTCTATGTTCTATGTTCTATAACCGAACTCCACAATGAATAATTTCCATCAACCACCACCCTCTGTCTTCTATCCAATTAGCCAATTCCTAATCCAATTAGCTAAATCACCTTCAATCCCATACATCTGCATTTTCTGCAGAAGTCTTCCATGGGCCACCTTATCGAACTCTTTACCAAAGTCCATATATACCACATCAACTGCCTTACCCCCATCCACCTCTTTGGTCACTTTTTCAAAAAACTCAATGAGGTTAGTAAGGCACGGCCTATCCTTCACAAAACCATGCTGACTATCCCCAATCAATTCATTTCTCTTTAAATAACTATAAATCCTATCCCTAATAATTCTTTCCAATACTTTGCCCACAACAAAAGTAAGACTCACCGGTCTATAATTCCCAGGAAAGTCTCTATTCCCCTTCTTGGACAATGGGACCACATTCGCTATCCTCCAGTCTTCCGGCACTATACCCGTAACCACTATACCGTAACCGCTCTGCAATCGCCTCTCTCGCCTCCCAGAGAATCCTAGAGTAAATCCCATCTGGCCCAGGGACTTATCTAACTTCAAACCCTCAAGAATATCTAGCACATCCTCCTTATCTACTTCAATACTTTCCAGTTTGCAACCTGTATCCCAGTGTTCTCCACAACTACATTTACATCTCCCTGCGTGAATACCGAAGAGAAATATTTGTTCAGTGCCTCTCCAATCTCTTCAGGCTCCACGCACAACTTCCCACTGCTATCTCTGACTGGCCCTAATCTTGCCCTAACCAATCTCCTATTCTTAACATATCTAAAGAAAGCTTTAGGATTCTCCTTGATCCTATCAGCCAAAGTCTTCTCGTGTCCTCTTTTAGCTCTTCTTAACTCACTCTTTAGCTCCCTCCTGGCTAATCTATAACTTTCCAGTGCACTAACTGAGCCTTCAAGCCTCATCCTGACATAAGCCTCCTTTTTCCTTTTAACCAGCGAATTAAATTTTTTAGTACACCATGGTTCACTTACTTGATCATTTCCTCCTTGCCTGACAGGGACATACTTACCAAGAACTCGCAGTAGCTGCTCCTTGAATAAGCTCCACATTTTCAGTGGAGGAGGCAAGGCAGTTGATCAGCAGGATAGGGGCACAGATCAGCTAGATAGTCAACATCTCTTCCCCGAACGTAGAGGAGTCTAAAACCAGAGGGCATCGGTTTAAAGTGAGAGAGGAGAGATACAAAAAAGGTCCAGAGGTGCAATTTTTTCACATGGTAAGTGACAAGTGTCTGGAACAAGCAGCCAGAGGTAGTAGTAGATGCAGGTACAATTTTGTCTTTTATAAAACATTTCGACAGTTACATGGATGAGGGAGGACCTTATTGAAATTTACAAAGTACTATGAAGGCTGAATAGAGTAGGCATGGAGAGGACATTTCCATGAATTAGAAAAACTAGAACAGAAGGCACAACCTCAGACTAAAGGGACGATCCTTTCAAACAGAAATGAGGAGCAATTTCTTCAGCTAAAGAGTGGTGAATCTGCAGAACTCTTTGTCATAGAAAGCTGTGAAGATCAGTCATTTTAAGACAGAGTTAGATAGGTTCTTGATTAATTAGGGGATCAGAGGTTATGGAGAAAAGGCAGGAGAATTGGGATGAGAAAAATATCAGCCACGATTGAATGGTGGAGCAGACCTGATGAGCTGAGTGATCTAATTCTGCTCCGATATGTCATGGTCTCATGGTATTATGAGTAAGATTGATACAGAGGGATATGGGCCAAATGCAGGTAATTTGGACTAGCGTAGTGATTAAAAAAAAGGGTAGCATGGACAAGTTGGGCTGAAGGGCCTGTTTCCATGCTGTAAAACCTCTATAACTCAATGACTCTAAAGGGTGGGGGTGATCGGCAAAGGGAGGTGATCAACTGTGAGGGAGTGATCAGCAACAGGGGGGTATATACGTGGGGGTGCTAATTGTCAAAAGGGGAGGGCTTCAGAGGGGGTCGTGATAGGGAGAGTCCCAATGCCGGTGACCCACATTGCCATGGGGAGAAGTGTATAATACTTTGAATTTTTTCAGGAAGATCGTAACCCCAGATATTGGAAGATATTAGAGAAGTTGGATGTGTTGTCTTTAGATCAGAGGAGGTTAAAAGGATATTTGATCGAGTTGTTCAAAATCATGAAGGATGTTGACAGGAAATGAGGAGAAACAGTTTCAGGTGGCAGAAAGGCTGGTAACCAGCAAACACAAATTTAAAATAATTATTAAAAGAACCAAAGGCAATGTGAAGGAACAAATAACATTTACACAATGAAATGTTACGTGTTGCAATGAATCACCTGGAAGTGCATTTAGTGTTAAGTTTGAAAAGTACTTGAAAATATAACAAAATTCTAGGGAACATTATTATGATACTGATTTGGATAACTCTGTCAAAAAGCATTGGTGATTATTGGCCACTGTATTGTCAGGATGGCACAGTGGATAGCACTGCTGCCTCATAGCGCCAAGGGCCTGGCTTCACTTCCTGACTTGGTCACTTTCGTTGCAGAGTTTGCACATTCTTCTCATGTCTATGTGGATTCCCTCTGGGTGCTCCGGTTTCCTCTCACAACCCACAGACCTCAACACTTTATTCCCATGAAACTCATCACCAAACTCCATGGCCTAGGCCTCGGCTCCTCCCTCTGCATCTGGATCCTAAACTTCCTTACTCACAGGCCACAATCAGTAAGGATAGGCAGCAATACCTCCCCCACAATCATCCTCAACACCAGAGCCCTACAAGGCTGTGTTCTCAGTCCCCTACTATATTCCTTATACACCTATGACTGTGTGGCCAAATTCTCCTCCAATTTGACTTTCAATTTTGCTGACGATAACACCACAGTGGGTTGGATCTCAAATAATGACAAAACAGAGTACAGGAATGAGATAGAGAATCCGGTGAACTGGTGCGGCAACAATAATCTCTATCTCAATGTCAACAAAATGAAGGAGATAGTCATCGACTTCACAAAGTGTAGAGGAGAATATTCCTCTATGTACATCAAAGGGATGAAATAGAAAGCGTTGAAAGCTTCAAGTTTTTAGGTGTCCATATCACCAACAACCTGCCTTGGTCCCTCTATGCTGACACTGTAGTTAAGAAAGCCTAACAATGCCTCTATCAGAAGACTAAGGAAATTTGGTATGTCAGTAACGACTCTCATCAACTTTTATAGATGCACCTACCTTCTATGTTTCTATGTAAGGCTGTTCTAGTCCAGTACTGAGGAAGTGCTGCATTGTCAGAGCTGCGTCTTTCGGATGAGGCATTAAACTGAGATCCCATCTGCTCTCTCAGAATATGATCCTGAGGCACACTTCGAAGAGGATCAGAGGACTTCTCCCGGACAATGATGTGGCAAGTGGGTGGCATGGTGGCAATAGGTGGCACAGTGGCACAATGATTAGCACTGCTGTCTCACAGCACCAGGAATCTGGGTTCAATTGCAATCTTGGTCACTGTCTAATGTAACACTAAGAACTCAGTAAGAATTTAGCAACACCAATTATTAATCCAACCGATTTATTTGATAGTAAAAAAGCGAGCTTTCAACACTCTGTGTCTTCGTCAGGCAAATGCAGTGTTCTGGTCTGCATACACACATCGCACAGACAGTCAGAGATTGCTGATTAGAATGCGAATCTTTACATCTAACCTGCTATTCAAGTGTTAAAGTGGTGAACAATGTGTGTGAAGGGAATCCTGAGCATTGTTGGAGAATTGTGTGTTTTCTCCAGACAGCACAGTAAGTGAGGTTTTTTGCTAACCCAGGCAAGTTACGGGGGTTACAGATAGTGTGTCATGAAGCCAAGATCCCTGTTAAGACCGTCCTCATGTGTGCGGAGCTTGGCTATCAGTCTCTGCTCAGCGACTCTGCGCTGTCGTGTATCACGAAAGCCCCCTTGAAGAACATTTACCCGCAGGTCGGAGGCCGAATGCCCATGACTGCTGAAGTGTTCGCCCACAGGAAGGGAACTGTTTTGCCTGGTGATTGCTGAGCGATGCTCATTCATCCGCTGTCGTAGTGTCTTAACACTTCAATAGCAGGTTAGATGTAAGGATTCGCATTCTAATCAGCAATCTCTGACTGTCTGTGCTGATGTGTGCTATTGCAGACCAGAACACTGCACTTGCCTGAGGAAGACACAGAGTGTTGAAAGCTCGCTTTTTTACTATCAAATAAATCGGTTGGATTAATAATTGGTGTTGCTAAATTCTTACTGAGTTCTTACCACTCCAATCCAACGCCGGCATCTTTACATAATGTAACACTAAGGCAGATGGACTTATAGCTTGGATCAGTACTAGGAGCTTTGATGTTGTTGCTAATACAGAGACTTGGTTAAGGGAAGGACAGGATTGGCAGCTTAACATTCCAGGATACAGATGTTTCAGGCGGATAGAGGGGGTGTAAAAGGGGTGGGGAGTTGCACTACTGGTTAAAGAGAGTATCACAGCTGTACTCTGGGAGGACACCTCAGAGGGCTCATATAGCAAGGAAATATGGTAGAGCTTAGGAATTGGAAAGGTATAGTCACAATTTTGGGGATTTACTATATTCCATCCAACTGTCAGCAGGAGATAGAGAAACAGGTATGTCGGCAGATTTTGACAAGGTGTAAAAGTAACAGGGCTGTTGTAATGGGACTTCTCCTATATTGACTGAGAACTCATATAGTACTAGGGGTGTGAATGGGGCAGGGTTTGTAAGGAGCATCCAGGAGGCTTCTTGAAATAGTATATAGGTAGTACAGCTAGGGAAGGGGCCATACTGGACCTGGTATTGGAGAATGAGCCGAACCAAGTGGTCGATGTTTCAGTAGGGGAACAGTTTGGGAACAGTCACCACAATTCAATAAGCTTTAAGGTACTGATGGATAAAGATAAGTGTAGTCCTCAAGTTAAGGTGCTAAACTAGGGAAAGGTTAATTATAACAATATTATGCAGGAACTGAAGAATGTAGACTGGGGGCAGATATTTGACAGAAAGTCAACATCTGGCATGTGGGAGGCTTTCAAGTGTAAGTTGATAAGGATTCAGGACCGGCATATTCCTGTAAGGATGAAGGATAAACATGGCAAGTCCTGGGAATCTTGGATTATGAGAGATATTGTGAGCTTAGTCAAAGAGAAAAAGGAACATTTGTCAAATTGGAGGCTGACAAGACACAAAGCAAGTGTGGAATACAAGGAAAGTAGAAAGAAACTTAAGCAAGGAGTAAGAAGGGCTAACAGGGGATCACAAAAAAGCATTGGCCAGCAGGATTGAAGAGAATCCCTAGGCTTCATATATATGTATGTATGTACATATATATATATATATATGTGTGAAGGGAAAGGGTTGGCCCACTCAAGGATATGAAGTGAATCTATGCTTGGAGCCAGGGGAAGTCCGCAAATTATTAAATGAGTATTTCGCGTCAGCAATCACCAAAGAGAAGAACTTTGGGAAAGGATATGTAGATTTTTTGAGTCTTCTTAAGATCAAAAAGGAGGAAATATTGAGGTTCTTGAGAAACATTAAGGTAGACAAATCCCCAGGGGCTGATGAGATATACCACAGAACACTGAGAGAGGCAGAGAGGAAATTGCTGGGGTCTTGAGAGAAATCTTTGTATCCTCACTAGTTACAGGGGAGATCTCAGAGGGCTGGAGAGTAGCCAATGTTGTATCTTTATTTAAGAAGGGAAGTAAGAATAATCCAGGTAATTACAGACTAGTGGGCCTTACATACGTGGTAGGGAAATTATTGGAGTGGATTCTTCGATTCAGAATTTATTCCCACTTGGAAATAAGTGGACCTATAAGTGAGGGGCAACATGGTTTTGTCGTGTCTCATGAACTTGAGTGAGTTTTTTGAGGAAGTGACAAAGATGATTGATGAGGGTAAGGCAGTGGATGTTGTTTACATAGGCTTCAATAAGGCCTTTGACAAGGCCCCTCATGGCAGACTGGTACAGGAGGTGAAGTTGCATGGGCTGATGTGAGCTGACAAGGTGGATACAAAACTGGCTCAGTCAAAGAAGGTAGTCAGAAGTCTCACAATACCAGGTTAAAGTCCAACAAGTTTATTTCATAGTAAACCCACTAGCTTTTGGGGCTTGCCCTTTCATCAGTTGATTGGACAGTTCTGGGCACAAACAGAGCATATATAGTGTGCTTTTGGTGGTGAACTGTCTTCTTGAATCGTTGCAGTCAAGGGCAACTAGTGATGGACAATAAATACTTTCCAACCAGTGACACCCAGGTCCCACGAATGGATATTAAAAAAACATACAATGACCTAATTTACAAAAGTCTTTTTTTCTTTTTTATGTAACTGTTTGATATAATTTAAAAAGATCTCTTGTTAAGAAAATATGCTTCGGTCTTCCCTTTGTCATTTTTAATTGGGGGGAATGTTGCTGTTTCTTTGGTTCAAATGGAAAGAGTACTGCTAGAATACTGGATTCCCACATTGGGAACACACACAATATTTCTCTCTCTCTCTCTGTCTCTCACACACACACACACACACACACACACACACACACACACACAGTTGTGTCCTCTTTGGACGTGAAGCCATTCCTGCTGGCAAAACAGGGCAGGGAAGGAAATAATCCAATTTGTGCTGAATGGGAGTTGTTTTTTATAATCTTTGCCCGTTATCTTCCATCTCACCATGCTGATGGACAGCCTCGGGTCACTATCTGTGCAAAGTCTGCACGTTCTCCCCATGTCTGCATGGGTTTTCTTCAGGGTTTCTGACTTCCTCCCACAGTCTAAAGTTGTGCAGAGTAGGTTGATTGCAACTTGCCCTTTAATGTACCAAAAAGATTAACGGGATTACAAAGAACAAAGATCAAAGAATAGTACAGCATAGGGACAGACCCATTGGCCCTCCAAGCGTATGTCAATCATGACGCCTGCCTAAACTAAAACTGTATGCACTTACAAAGTCCGTATCCTTCCATATCCTTCCATTTCCATCCTTTCACATATTTGTCTAGTTGCCCGTTAAATGCCACTATTGTACCTGCTTCCACACCTCCCCAGGCAGTGCATTCCAGACATAGAACATAGAACATAGAACATTACAGCACAGAACAGGCCCTTCGGCCTTCGATGTTGTGCCGACCAAAATAAAAAGCAATGCCCCTCCAAACTAAACCATTCCCTTCTCTTCCATATACTTATCAACTAACCTCTTAAACGCCACCAAACTTGGCGCATCTACAACAGCTGCAGGCAGGGCATTCCACTCCCTAATCACTCTTTGAGTAAAGAACCTACCTCTGATATCCGTCCTATAACTCATACCCCTTAATTTAAAGCTGTGTCCCCTCGTGCTAGCTTTCTCCATCCTAGGAAAAAGGCTATCACTGTCCACCCTATCTAAACCTCTAATCATCTTATATGCTTCAATAAGATCCCCTCTTAGCCGCCTCCTTTCTAACGAAAACCACTCTCTGTGTAAAAAACCTCCCTCACATGTTTCCTTTAAACTTTTCCTCATGCACCTTAAACCTATGTCCCTTACAGGTGCATTGACATGACTGTCTGGCACCTGTTTGGGTCAATGCACCTAAGCAGCCCGTCTTTCAGATTGTGCGAGGAAACCAGAGTATTTGGAGGAAACCCACACAGATAGGGGGAGAATGGGCAAACTCCACACAGACAGTGAGGCAAGCGGGAATCAAATCCAGGTCCCTGGTGCTGTGAAGCAATAGGGCTAACCACTGTGCCACCTTGCCACCTCATGCTGGCCAATGCCCCTGACACACGAATGAGTAAAAAAAAATTCTCCAAATTTCCCATCATCTGTCAATTACAGATCTGCAAGAAGACACAATGGGTCTTATTCCCTGGCCCCTCAGCTGTGTGTTTCTCAGTGACGGGAGGTGGTGTGTCATTCACTGGCTGTGGAATTCCCTGGCCCTGCCACTATCAATGGGATTTCCCACAGAAACCACCCCATGTTGCTGGCAAGCCCATTGGCAGGCCTTCAGTGCCACTGGGACCAGAGAATCCCACTGCCACAACGAGTCCTGCCCATTAAATTTGATCTTCAGATTCATCGGGCAACTCAGGAAATTGTCTTTGACTATGAACCCCAATACACCGATAGAGTCTTGAAGGTGAGGTATGACAAGTGGGGAGTCAATTACACTAGTTTATCACCAGAAATACTGACTCCGATCGCGGGGAGCCTCTGAGAGCTCTGTGCTGGGGGTGGGGGCAGGTTTATTCATGGGGCGGCACTGTGGCACAGTAGTTAGCACTGCTGCCTCACAGTGCCAGGGACCCGGATTTGAATCCCGGCTTGGGTGACTATGTAGAATCCACACATTCTCTCTGTGTCTGTATGAGTTTCCTCCCATTGCTCCCGTTTCCTCCCACAGTCCAAAGATGAGCGGGCTAGGTTCACTGGCCGTCCTCAATTACCCCTTAAGTGTCCCAAGATGTGAAGGTTAGAGGGATTAACGGGGTAAATATGTGGGGTTATGGGGATAAGGCCGAGGTGGGGATTGTTGTTGATTCAGAATCGATGGGCTGAATGGCCTCTTTCTGCACTGTTGGGTTTCTATGATTGCTACGTTCTGATCAGAGCACTCTTTAAGCATGATGTCCTAATCTCCATGCAGCTGGACTTTGCCAGTTTGATGAGATCATGCACACACACCACCAACCCCATCCCCAATCCCCAAATTGATGGCATGAAACACAGCAGTTGCTATTACAATGTGGTATGATCTGGGTTTTTTTTGCTGGAACCAGCACCGCCCAATGTTATTTTGTTTTGGACTCATGTAAGTAGTTTGTTCTGGAAACCTTTAGTCGGAAAATGTGGATGTTGTGGTGAGATGTGAGTGTATTTTTAAAGTATTTTAACTTAAACTGCTATCCTTGACAGAATTAGTCTCATGAATTGTATGTCATCTGCAAGAAGACTGGTCTTTAGACTGTGGGAAGAAACCAGAACACCCGGAGGAAATCCACGCAGGCACAGGGAGGATGTGAATACTTCACACACCCAAGATAAACCCTTATTCATGGCGCTGTGAGGCAGCAATGCTAATCACTGTGCTGCTCAGTTGCATATTCTCAATTTTAGCTAATCCAGCATTGGATATTTGTGCCTTCACTGCCCAGGATCTGAGCTTCAGGAATTATCTCCCTAAACCTCTCCAACTCCCTACCTCACTGAAGACATCCTTTTAAGCCGATCTCTTTGACCGAGCTTTTGTTCTTAGATCCAATGCCTCTTTTCCCCACTACTGACATGTAACATTCTTCTTCTTTGATGTAAACATAGCAAGCACACACAAGGATTGGCAAAGTCTGACATCATCCAGGACAATGCAGCCCTCTTGATTGGCATCACAAAACCCACTCCCTCCACCATGGCAAATATGGTACCATTATTTAAGAAGGTAGCAGGGATAACTGAGGTAATTATAGGCCGGTGAACTTGACGTCTGTAGTAGGGAAATTGTTGGACAGGATTCTTAGAGATAGGATGTATGCACATTTAGAACAGAGCAATCTCATTAGTGACAGACAGTATGGTTTTGTAAGAGGGAGGTCGTGCCTTACAAATTTTTTGAGGAGGTGACAAAAATGGTTGATGAAGGAAGAGCCATGGATGTTGTCTATACGGAATTCAGAAAGGCGTTTGACAAAGTCTGTCATGGCAGTTTGGTCATAAAAGTTAAGGCTCATGGGATACAAGGAAAAGTGGCTAGATGGTAGAGAACTGGCTTGACCACAGGAGACAGAGAATAGCAGTCGAAGGGTCTTTTTCTGGCTGGAGATCTGTGTCCAGTGGTCTTCCACAGAGCTCCGTACTGGGACCTCTGCTACTTGTGATATATATAAATGATTTGGGAGAAGGTATAACTGGTGTTATCAGCAAGTTTGCAGATGACATGAAGACTTGCTGTTAGTGAAGATCAGCATTGTCGGATAATACAGCAGGATATAGATAGGCTGGAAGATTGGGCGCAGAAATGGCAGATGGAATTTAATCCAGATAAATGCGAAATGATGCATTTTGGAAGAACTAATGTAGGGGGGAATTATATAATAAATAGCAGAACCATCAAGATTATAGAAACACAGAAGGACCTCGGTGTGCAAGTCCTCAAATCCTTGAAGGTGGCAGCACAGCTGGAGAAGGTGGTGAAGAAGGCATATGGTATGCTTGCCTTTATAGGATGGGGTATAGAGTATAAAAACTGGAGTCTGATGTTGCAGCTCTATAGAACGTTGGTTAGGCCACATTTGGAGTATTGCATCCAATTATGGTCGCTGCACTAATAGAGGGACATGGAGGCTTTGGAGAGAGTGCAGAGAAGGTTTACCAGGATGTTGCCTGGTATAAAGTGTCTTAGCTATGAGGAGAAATTGAGTAAACTGGGGTTGTTCTCCCTGGAAACACAGAGAATGTGCGTAGCCTTAATAGAGGTATACAAAATTATGAAGGGTATAGATAGGGTGAACATTGGGAAGCTTTTTCCTAGGTTGGAGGTGACAATCACAAGAGATTACGGACTCAAGGTGAGAGGGGCGAAGTATAACTCAGATATCCGAGAAACGTATTTTGCACAGTGGGTGGTGGGGGCCTGGAATGCACTGCCAAAGTAGGGTGGTGAAGGTGGACACGCTGGCATTGTTTAAGGCTTACCTGGATAGCCACACGAGCAGACTGGGAATGGAGGGATACAAACAAATGGTCTGGTTGGACCAATGAGCAGCACAGACTTGGAGGGCCGAAGGGCCTGTTTCCTGTACTGTATTGCTCTTTGATCTTTGTTCACCGATGCTCGTTAGCAGCTGTGTGTACTACATACAAGATGCACAGCAGCAATTCACCAAAGACCTTTAGACAGCACATTCCAAACCCACAGCCACTTCCATCTAGAAGGATAAGGGAAGCAGATGGCAATATTACCATCTGCAAGTTCCCCTCCAAGCCACCGCCATCCTGACTTGGAAACGTATCGCTGTTTCTACGCAGTCGCTGGATCAAAACCCTAGAATTCCCTCCTTAACGGCATTGTGGATCAACGCACAGCATGGGAAATGTAGTGACTCAAGAAGACAGCTCACCACCACCTTCTCAAGAGCAACTAGGGATGGGCAATAAATGCTGGCCAGCCAGTGATGCACATGTCCCATGAATGAATATAAAAAAATAATTTGAGTTCTTTATTTGAAGATAAGGCTATTTACAGATTGTTTTACTTGGAGGCTAATAATAATATATCTGAGTCAAGGTAAATGGTAAATGGTAAATGCCTAGGTTTAAGGGGATAGGCCTGGGTGGGACTGCTGTCGATGCAGGCTCGATGGGCTGAGTGGCCTCCTTCTGCCTATGATTCTATGATTCAGGACAGAATCGTCGGAACACAGAGGTCATAGAGGCTTGTTGGTCCAAGGAGTTGGTCCAAGGATTGGAGGCAAGGCCACAGGAATAGGGGGAGAGACCATAGGGATAGATTGGGACAAAGCCACAGGGATGGAATGGGGCAAGACCACGAAATGATCAAAAAACAAAGAGGAGAGTTTTAAAATCGAAGCATTCCTAATACAGAAGCTGATGCATATCCCCGGGATGATCTGGGTGATCCGGTCCTGCGGAATGTAAGAGATTCTGGAGTAATCATGAGTTCACATACAAGAGTCCAGTGGTAATACAAAGACTTGAGCAATCAATAAGCTGCAATAAGTAACATCTGCTTAGATAAACAAATTGCAGTAGAAGAGAAATGAAAGTGTTAAAAATGGAACTGAAATCTACATTCGAAGTGTAAATAGGCCACTTTCTCAGAATTACTGAATTACAAGTGGCACTCGAAGCGAACATCTGACATAGGCAGAGGCACTGGAGCCAATGCAACAGGAAATCGGAAACACTAACTCTAACAAAAAAAAATCTCGCTCGGGGGGGGGGGAGGATTTAAAAATGAGAGCAGTTTCTTCTGTCGACGCAAAGGAAATATGCACATATCAACTTGCAATTTACCAGCAACTGGAACACAAATGATCATCTGAGCAAATTCCAAGCAGCTACCAGATGATCTGAAGGTGGTCAGATGTAGAGATTAGTGATGAATCTCGCTAGTGAATCAAGTCATGTTAATGCATTTGTTTTATTAGTGCCACAAGTAGGCTTACATTAACACTGCAATGGAGTTACTTTGAAAATCCTCTAGTTGGTACACTCAGGCAGCTGTTTGGGTACACCGAGAGAGAATTTAGCACCGCTGATGCACCTAACCTACACGTCTTTCGGACCGTGGGAGGAAACCAGAGCACCTGGAGGAAATGCACGCAGACACAGGGAGAACGTGCAGATTCCGCACAGGCAGTGACCCAAGCTGGGAATCGAACCTGGATCCTTGGCGCTGTGAGGCAATAGTGCTAACTACTGTGCCATCCTATAGCTGACAAATTCAATAATCCCTGCATTCTTTCCAAAGGATCGAAAAATATGCAGATTAGATTGATTCGCTATGCTAAATTGACTCTAGTGTCAGGTGTATTAGCAGGGTAAACATGTGGGGTTACAGGAGTAGGTCCTAGATGGGATTGTGGTCGGCCCAGATTTGATGGGCTGAATGGCCTCCTTCTGTACTGTAGGATTCTATGATTCTATGATTCACTCCTATGTTACAATAACAACTTGAATTTATGCAGCATCTTTTTAAGATTGCAAAACCTTGCAGCATGCTTCTCAAGAGGAGTATTTATCAAATTTTGACACTGAGCCAAAGATGGTGATGAAACAAAACAATCAAAAGCTTTGTCAGCTTTAGAAAGCACCTCGAAAGAGCAGAAAGAAGCACAGGGGCTGAGTGGAGGAATTTCAGAATTACTCACTAATACAGGAAAAGGATCAAATGAAAGTTGAGTTACCAGTCAGTAAACCACAGAGTGAGTCAGAGCTATCAGAACTCCATTCACCCACTTGGCCTGTCCTCAGTATGGTTTAAAGTCACTTGCCAGCTTTACTGTTCGGTTAGCCACAAATGGTGTGGTGTTTTTCTCCATTTGAGCAAGTTGTGTGGCTTTTCACGTATGGATTTGATTTGATTTATTATTGTCACATGTATTAGTGTGCGGTGAAAAGTATTGTTTCTTGTGCACCCTGGACGTTCTCTCTTCCACTTCTGCTGTTGGGAAAAAGATACAAAAGTCTGTGATTGCGTGCCAACCGCCTCAAAAACAGCTTCTTCACTGCAAGGAAAGGAGAGTGTGCAGAAGGCAGTGCTACAATCATAGCGAGGGTATAGAGAAAGATCAACTTAGTGCAAGTTAGGTCCATTCAAAAGTCTGACGGCAGCAAGGAAGAAGCTGTTTTTGAGTTGGTTGACTGATAATCTCAGACTTTTGTACCTTTTTCATAGAAGTCAGAAAGGTTTACAGCATGGAAATAGGCCCTTAAACCCAAATTGTCCATGCTGCCCTTTTCTTAAAACCACTAAGATAGTTCATTTGCCTGCATTTGGCCCATATCTCTCTATATCCTTGTAACTGCCTAAACAATTTTTAAAAGACAAATTTGTTCCAGCCTCTACTATTACCTTCAGTATCTTGTTCTCTGTGTGTGAACCTCTGTGTGAAAAAATTGACTCTCTGGACCCTTTTGTATCTCTCCCCTCTCACCTTAAACTTGCCCTCTAGTTTTAGATTCCTTTTCCTTTGGGAAAAGATACTGACTATCTAGCTGATCTATGCCCCTCGTTATTTTACAACTCCCTACAAGATCACCCCTCAGCCTCTGACGCTCCAGAGAAAAAAGTTCCAGTATATCCAATCTCTCCTTATAATCATCAAGTCCTCATTGCATCCTAGTAAATCTCTTCTGCACTCTTTTCCCAAGGGAAGAAGATAGACGAGAATATATCTGGGATGCATGGAGTTCTTGATTATGCTGGCTGTTTTTCCAAAGCAGTGGGAAGTGCAGACAGTTGATTCGGGTGGTGTCTTCAATACTGCTGTTTAGAGGATTCATTTTGGACTTAAAAGGTGATGGTTTGGGGGTTTGGGAGGAGAGATGTTTGGATCTTTACCCTCCCAGCTTTTCCTATCTATTCCAGCATGCATCAACACCTTGTAGATCATGGTCGGGATTTTCCGGCCATGCTTACCCCAAAATCGGAAAATCCCAGCCGAGGTCAACATACCTTTGCAATGGCTCACCCTTTACCCATTAAGATTCTCAATGCGGATGGGAGATCCCCCCTCCATTTATCTGGGCAGACAAGTGCCATGCTTCCCCCACCCTCCCACCCCACCTCATACCCCCAGAACCTTGACCAAATCGTTCATGAAAAAGCAAAATGCTGTAGATGCTGAAAATCTGAAATAAAAATAGAAAATGCTGAACACGTACAGTCTGGCAGCCTCATGGAGAGAGAAGCAGGATTTGTGTTTCAAGCCTGACTGGTTCCCTTTAATCTTATTCATGTTTGCTTTTCATTGTATATTATTTTTATTCAGTCTCGGGACACGGGTGCCTCGGGCTGGCCAGCATTTGTTGCCCCACCTCTTATTGTCCTAGTTCAGAGGGCAGTTGAGAGTCATTCACATTGCTGCAGCTCTGGAATCACATGTAATCATGATGTAGAGATGCCGGCGTTGGACTGGGGTAAACACAGTAAGAGGTCTGACAACATCAGTTTTAAATCCAACCGATTTATTTGATAGTAAACTCGCAAACTTTCGGTTTTATGGCCTTCGTTAGGCGAATCACATGTAGGTCAGAGGAGGTAAAGAGAGCAGTCAACAGAATGTTTATGTGTTGAGGGCATCGGGGATGTGTCCAATCTCAATAAGATAGAGAAATGACAGGTAGAAAAAGGCCAACAGGCAGGTCAGGGCTAAAGATCCTATTGAGAAGAGAGAGGGTATTTTAGTTTTGAAGCATTGTATCTAAAAACATCCTACATAACAGCACCTTGTCTCCCTCCCCAATGCTCTGCCATGGTTCCATCTCAACCCCAATCTCCTACAGCCACATCATTTGTCAGAAGAGCAGAAATATCTTTCTGATTTGATTTATTACTGTCAGATGTATTAGTATATCGTGAAAATTATTGTTTTCTGTGCACTATGCAGACAAAACGTCAGGTACACAGACTACTTAGGGAAGAAGGAAAGGAAGCTGAATCCAGTGTTACAGACATAGACAGTTTCAAAAGCATAGCATGAGAGTAAAAGATAGAATTTGAGGGTGTGCTGGGTACAACTTGCAAGGCGTTGCTGGTGCCACCTTAGGGAAAAAAATAATTCCGTAAAATTCTTCCCTCAATCTGTATTTTTTTTAATATTTTGTTCATTCTTGGGATGTCAGGAGGTGGCAGGATCAGCAGCTGGTGCCCATGCCTGATGGAAATTTACAAGGTGATGATGACCCATCCTCCTTAAAGAATCATACAGTGCAGAAACAGGCCATTCGGCCCATCAAGCATTCACACTAGCTACTCCCCCTGACACTGAGGGGCAATTTAGCATGGCCAATCCACCTAACCCAAACATTTTTGGCTTGTGGGAGGAAACTGGGGCACCTGGAGGAAACCCATGCAGACACGGGGAGAATGTGCAAACTCCGCACAGTCACTCGAGCTGGGAATCAAACCCAGGTCCCTGGCACTGTGAGGCAGGAATGCTAACCTTGCTGCTGTGCCTGAATACTGTTGCAGTCCATCTGGTGTAGGAAACTTAAAGCATTGTTGGGAAGGAAGTTCCAGGATTCTGACCTAGTGACAACAAAAGAATGGCGATTATGGCTCCAGTCAGAATGGTGAGTAGTTGGAGGGGAATCTATTCCAGTGTGCTTTCTGTTCTTGTCCTTGTAGGTGGGGGAAGTGGTAGATTTGGAAGGCACAATTGAAAGTGTTTTGATGAAATGCTTCAGTGTATCTTCTGGTGGCACACTCCTGCCTGGTGATGGCAAGAGTGAAAGTTGAAGGTCGTAGATGGGGTCCGAGTCAAGTAGGCTGATTTTTTTTCCTGGATGGGGTTCAGTCATAGAACCATTGAATCTACAGTGCGGAGGGAAGCCATTTGGCCCATTGAGTTTGCACTGATAACAATCCCAACCAGGTTCTATTCCTGTAACCCCACATATTTACCCTCTGACACTAAGGGACAATTGAGCATGCCCAATCAGCCTAACCAGCACATTTTTAGAGTGTGGAAGGAAACCGGAACACCCAGAGGAAACCCATGCAGGCATGGGAAGAATGTGCAAACCTCACGGAAAGAGTGATCCAAGGCCGCAACTGAACTCAAGTCCCTGGTGCTGTGAGCGGCATGGTGGCGCAGTGATTAGCATTTCCACCTCATGGTGCCTGGTACTTGGGTTCAATTCCAGTCCGCGTGGAGTTTGCACATTCTCCCCATGTCTCCCTGGGTTTCTCTAGATACTCTGGTTTCCTCCCACACTCCAAAGTTGCTCGGGTTAGGCTGATTGGCCATGCTGAATTGTCCCTTAGTGTCAGGGAGATTAGGAGGGGGATAGGGTTGTTGGTGCAGACTTGATGGACCAAATGGCCTCCTTCTGCCCTGTAGGGATTCTATGATCGTGTAAGGCAGCAATGCTAACCACTGTGCATAAATTATAAAAGCGGGAAAGGTATGTTGGAGTTGTATAGAACTTTGATGAGGCCATAGTTAGATTATTGTGTGTAGTTCTAGTTTGCATATTGTAGGAAGGATGTGATCACACTGCAGTGGGTGTAGGGGAGATTCACCAGGATATTGCCTGGGATGGACCGTCTAAATTATGAACATAGATTGGGTAAGCTTGTTTTTTTTTTTGCGTTGGACTGGAGCAGTTGTTCCCCTTGGTTGAAGGGCCAGTTACAAGGGGATTTAGGTTCATACATAGATCATAGAACACTACAGCACAAACAGGCCCTTCGGCCCACAAGTTATGCCGAACACATCAAAACCTATCCAGCCATAGACCTATCTATAAACCCCAATCCCATTGGATCCCATATACTCATCCAGAAGTCTTTTAAAAGACCCCAGCGAGTTCGCTTCGACCACCACCGATGGCAGCCGATTCCATTCACTCACCACCCTCTGAGTGAAAAACTTTCCCCTAGCATCCCCTCTGTACTTGCTTCCCTGCACCTTAAATCTGTGCCCTCTCGTCGCGACCATTTCAGCCCTGGGAAATAGTCTCTGAGAGTCCACCCTATCTATTCCTCTCAACATCTTGTAAACCTCTATCAGGTCGCCTCTCAACCTTCGTCTCTCCAGGGAGAACAGTCCCAGCTCCCTCAACCTGTCTTCATAAGGCATGCCTCCCAATCCAGGCAACATCCTTGTAAATCTCCTCTGCACCCTTTCAATAGCTTCCACGTCCTTCCTATAGTGAGGCGACCAGAACTGCGCACAGTACTCCAAGTGTGGTCTGACAAGGGTCCTATAAAGCTGCAGCATTACCTCCTGACTCCTGAACTCAATCCCTCGATGAATGAAGGCCAGTACACCGTAAGCTTTCTTAACCACATCCTCCACCTGGGAGGCCGATTTGAGAGTCTTATGGACCCGGACCCCAAGATCCCTCTGCTCTTCCACACAGCTAAGACTCCTATCTTTGATAGTGTACTCATTCATCCCGTTCAAGGTGAAGGACAGGTGATTTAGCGGTATATGAGGAAAAATCTTTCTACCCAGAGGGTGGTGATGGTCTGGAATGTGCTGCCAGGGAGGGTGGTAGAAGCAGGTTGCCTCACATCCTTTAAAAAAACACTTGGATAAGCACTCAACATGTTATAGGGAATGGGGCAAATGCTGGTAGATGCGACTAGTTAGTGGATGAAAGTTGAGGTGTTTCTCACCTGTCAGTGCAGACGCGATGGGCCGAAGGGCCTCTTCTGCGCTCTGTTATTCCATGATTCTAATCGATCAACATACAAGTTTATCTTGATTCTGAGCTGGTCTTCCGATGTAATCCATACATCGGGGTTTCCTTGGCTCATATATCATCAGCCCTGGTGTTTACAGCCTTTGTTAACCTTCATTCTCAATTGCTGGCAAATCTTTATGTTTTATTGTTCCTTTCAGATAAACCTGGATTAAGAAACTATCATTCTGCTTACCGCTGAATATTTTGAATTTAGATCGCCGTTCACATTGGTTCAAACTTGGGGATCTTGTGGACATTCTAACAAGATCTCTTAAACTACCTTCTCCAATAACACCTAGAATAGAATAGAATAGAAATCCTACAGTACAGGAAGAGGCCCTTCGGCCCATCGAGTCTTCACCCACCACAATCACACCCAGGCCCTAAACCTAATCTGTACATATTTTTACCCACTAATCCTCTCTAACTTATGCATCTACATTCAATTTAGCAACCTAACTCACATATCTTTGGACTGTGGAAGGAAACCCAGCAGACATGAGGAGAATGTGCAAACTCCACACAGACAGTGACCCAAGCCAGGAATCGAACCCAGGTCCCTGGAGCTGTGAAGAAGCAATGCTAATCACTGTGCTACTGTACCTGGGATGGATATTGCTGTAGTTTGCTTCCCTGTGCCTTTATGGAGCTACTTTTTCTGGTCTGTTATTATCTGTTCTGGTCTGACTTCTATGACAGTTTTGTTTTTTTCCTTCTTGCCTGGGACAGCACGGTGGCACAGTTGTTAGCACTGCTGCCTCACAGTCCCAAAGGACCAGGTTTGATTCCTGGTTTGGATCACTGTCTGTGTGGAGTCTGCACGTCCTCCCAGTGTCTGTGTGGGTTTGCTCTGTGTGCTCCAGTTTCCTCCCACAGTCTGAAACTTGTCAGGGTGCATTGGCCATATTAAATTCTCCTTCAATGTACCCAAACAGGTGTTGGCCTGTGATGACTAAGGCATGTTTACAGTAACTTCAGTACAGTGTTAATGTAAGCTTACTTATGACACTAACAAACAAAATTTAAAAACTTATTATTGATCTGGGCACACTCCGGTCACTTAGAACATAGAACATAAAACATTACAGTACAATACAGGCCCTTCGGCCCTCAATGTTGTGCTGACCAATGGAACCAATTTTATGACCCTCTATCCTAAACTATTCCATCCTATCTGTATGCCTATCCACTGACCATTTGAACGCCCTTAAACTTGATGAGTCCACAACTGCAGGGCATTCCACGCCCTTACCACCCTCTGAGTAAAGAACCCACCTCTAGCATCCATCCTATAACTACCACTCCTTAATTTAAAGCTATGTCCCCTCGTGTTAGCCATCTCCATCTGAGGAAGAAGGCTCTCACTATCCACCCTATCTAACCCTCTGATCATCTTATATGTCTCAATTAAGTCACCTCTTAGCCTTCTTCTCTCGAATGAAAATAACTTCAAGTCCCTTAGCCTTTCCTCATAAGATCTACCCATCATACCAGGCAACATCTTGGTAAACCTCCTCTGTACCCTTTCCAATGTCTCCACATCTTATAATGTGGCGACCAAAACTGTACACAATACTCCAAGAGCAGCTGCACCAGAGTTTTGTACAATTGCAACATGATATCTCGGCTCCGAAATTCAATCCCTCTATCAATAAATGCTAACACACTATACGCCTTCTTAACAACCTTATCAACTTGAGTACCAAATTTCAGGGATCTATGCACCTGTACACCGAGATCTCTCTGCTCATCTACACTACTAAGAGTCCTACCATTAGCCCTATATTCTGCACACATTTTACTCTTACCAAAGTGAATCACCTCACACTTTTCCACATTAAACTCCATTTGCCACTTCTCGGCCCAGCTCTGCAACTTATCTGTGTCCCTCTGCAAACTGTAACATCCATCCTCACTGTCTACAACTCCTCCAACTTTGGTGTCGTCAGCAAACTTACTAACCCATCTCTCTACACCCTCATCCAGGTCATTTATAAAAATAACAAACAGCAGTGGTCCCAAAACAGATCCCTGAGGTACACCACTAGTAACTAAATTGCAGGTTGAATACATTCCACCAGCCACCACCCTCTGTTTTCTATCAGCTAGCCAATTCCTAATCCAAGTTGCTAAATCTCCCTCAATCCCATGCATCTGCATTTTCTGCAGTAGTCTTCCATGACTTCAAACACTTTGCTAAAATCCATATACACCATATCAACTGCCTTACCCTTATCTACCTCTTTGGCCATCTTTTCAAAAAACTCAATAAGGTTTGTGAGGCACAACCTTCCCTTCACAAATCCATGTTGACTATCCCTAATCAATTCATTTCTTTCTAAATGACTATAAATCCTATCTCTTATAATTCTTTACAAAACTTTCCCCACAACAGATGTAAGGCTCACTGGTCTATAATTTGCAGGATGATCTCTGCTCCCCTTCTTCAACAAGGGGACAACATTTGCCATCCTCCAGTCTTCTGGCACTGCACCTGTAGCCAACGATAACATGAAGATCAAAGCCAAAGGCTCTGCAATCTCCTCTTTAGCCTCCCAAGGTAACCTGGGATAAATCCCATCCGGCCCAGGGGATTTATCTATTTTCATACTCTCAAGAACAGCTAACACCTCCTTCTTATGTACCTCTATCCTGTCTGGTTTACAACCCTGTATCCCAGTATTCTCCCCAACTCCATTGACATTTTCCCGCGTGAAGACCAACGAAAATATTCATTCAGTGCCTCACCAATCTCTACAGGCCCCATGCGCAACTTCCCACTACTGTCTTTGACTGGCCCTAATCTTGACCTAACCAATCTTTTATTCTTAACATATCCATAAAAAGCTTTAGGGTTCTCCTTTATCCTATCTGCCAAAGTCTTCTCATGTCCTCTTTTAGTTCTTTTTATCTCCCTCTTTAGCTCCCTCCTAGCTAATTCATAACTGTCCAGTGTCCTAACCGAGCCTTCACATCTCATCTTTCTATAAGCCTCCTTTTTCCTCTTCACTAGTGAACTAACTTCCTTAGTACACCATGGTTCCCTGGCTCTACCACTTCCTCCCTGCCTGACAGGTACATATTTATCAAGGACTCACAGTAGCTGTTCCTTGAATAAGTTCCACATTTTAGGTGTTCCCAGCCCCTTCAGTTTCCTACTCCACCCTATGTATCCTAAATCTCACCTAATAGCTTCATAATTACCTTTCCCCCAACTTAAACATTTTCCCTTTGGTATATGTCTATCCCTTTCCATCACTTGGGAAAACGTAACCGAATTGTGGTCACTATCACCAAAGTGCTCACCTACCTCCAAGTTTAACATCTGGTCTGGTTCATTACCCAGAACCAAATCCTTACCTGTCCTGGCTGAGCTACCCCATTGCTGACCTTTTATTTTCCTTTCCCATTGCTTCTAAATAACACTGGCCAACATCTAGAATACTCAATAACGTAACTTTATGACTGAACTATCGCTGAACCACAGCACAAATGAATGCTACTCTGTTCCTTCAATACAGGAACTGACTTACGTGTAGCTTTTATGTTTTTGTTTATGGCATGGCTAGTCACCTTTAATTGTTAGGGTGTTCCTTTCAGGATTTCCCCATTACAGAATAGCATCATTCACAATGTTGGAAACATTCTCAAAAGCACAATAATATCTGATAGTCATTCTTACTTCAGTTTGGAAGCCCAGAAATCAACAATAACCACAAAAACACTCATTTTCCCATTGATTCAATGAATGTGAACTTCTCTGGCTCGGTCAGTGTTTATTGCTCATTATTAATTGCCTATGAGAAGTTGATAAGGCCAACACGGCGGCATAGTGGTGAGCACTGCTGCCTCGCAGTGCCAAGGACATGTGCTTGAATCCCAGCTTGGGTCACTGTCTGAGTGGAGATTGCACATTCTCTCCATGTCTGCATGGGTTTCCTCTGGGTGCTCCAGTAGCCTTCCACGGTCCAAAGATGATTGGATTAGATTGATAGGCCATGCTAAAATGACCCTTATATCAGGGAGATTTGCAGGTTAAATACGTAGGCTTCCAGGGATCGAGTCTGGGTGGGATTATTGTCAGTAAAGGCCAAATGACCTTTCTCTGCACCATTCTATGACTCCATGTGAGCTGCTTTCTCGAACTGTTGCAATCCCTCTGATTGTAAGGAGAATGCATGGAAACTTCAAGGTGAGTTAGATAAGTTGAGTGAATGGGCAAAGGCATGGCGGGTGCTGAACAACAAGGCTAAATGTGAAATTGTATACTTGGGTGTGAAAAATAGAAAGGAAGGGTGTTATCTAAATGGTGATATATTGGGAAGTGTGGATGTACAATGGGATCTAGGTGTTTTTATACACCAGTCAATGAAAGTACAGAGGCAGGTGCAGCAAGTATTAGGAAGGAAAATGGTATGTTGGCCTTCATGGCAAAAAGATTTCAGTTCAGAAGTGAAAATGTCTCACAGGGTCTTTGTGAGACCATACCTGGAGTATTGCATGCAGTTTAGGTCTCCCTACCTAAGAAAGGATATGCTTTCTAAAGCAGGACTGCACTCGAGGTTCACCAGGCTCATACTGGGGTTGGTGGGACTGTCCTACAGGGAGAGATTGGTGCTGGATGAGATGTTACTCAAGCAGGTATTGTTCTGGAAGGTGTCAAGCCTTATCGGCAGCACAGTCGGAAACTGGCTACTCAGGTCACTCTCGGCTCATTCTCTGAAGCAATTGAGAAAATGGGCCTTTTACTAAACATCTAAAAGACTATTGTCCTTTTCCAATCAGCTCCCACAGCAAAGTATCTACCCCTTGTTAATTAAGATGAAGGCTGAAATCTTGATTCTTGGCAGCCTCCTCTTGATGAAGGCAGACTTGAACAAAGGCTGAAATTTTCCAATTCCTCCTGCCAATTGAATCTTCCAGCCTTACCAAAGTCAATGAAACTTTGAATGACTCGTTGTATCTGCTCTGATGAGACCTGCAGCATTGAGGCTGGAAATTCCTGGCCAGTGAAATTCATCATCACCTCCAGTCATCAGTTCACTCTCCTGCTAAAACTATCTCTTCCCCTCCTTCTTCACCACTATCTCCAGTCATGCACCTTTTGCTTTCCTGGATTGTTGTGGGTGAGAGAATGCATGGAACATTGCATGGAACAAAATCTCCCATCACTCAGCAACAACCTTGATCAGCGAAGCATTGAAAATGTTGTGAGTGCTGTGGCATTTTGCCCCTGCCAGCATGGAGCTGATCTCGATCAGGTTTCTTCCCTGGCATTTCCACAGCGAGTTGGTTCACCTGATGAAGGAGTGGTGCTCTGAAAGCTCGTTGGACTTTAACTTGGTGTTGTGAGATTATTTGCTGTGCTCACTCCAGTCCAATGCCAGCAACTCCACATCATGTCTGCTCAAAGGGCCCTTATGTCCCACCGCTTGTCTCTTCCGGAGTCCCTGGTTGAGCACGCAAATCATTCCCCAGGGCCAATTAACTCATCTACGCTTGAACATTGTTAATGACATGATGACCTGATTAGCCTTAGAGGCAGATTCCTGATCCAGATTTGAAGCACCACCCTTGGTGGAGAAGCTGGTGAAGAAGGTATATGGCATGCTTGCTTTTATAGGACAGGGCATAGAGTTATAGACATATAATTGATGTCTGATGTTACAGCTATATAGAATGTTGGTTGGAACATATGAGTCCAGTTCTGGTCACCACACTACCGGAAGGACATGGAGGCTTTGGAGAGAGTGCAGAAAAGGTTTACCAGGATGTTGCCTGGTATGGAGGGTCTTAGCTTTGAGGACAGATTGGGGAACCTGGGGCTGTTCTTTCTGGAAAGACAGAGAATGTGGGAAGACCAATTAGAGGTGTATAAAATTATGAAGGGCATAGATAGGAATCTATCTTCTTTTTAGGAAGCTTTTTCCCAGGTCGGAGGTGACGATCACGAGGGGTCACAGGTTCAAGGTGAAGGGGGCGAGATTTAACTCAGGTATCAGAGGGGACGTATTTTATACAAAGGGTGGTGGGGGTTTGGAATGCACTGCCAAACAGTGTGGTAGAGACTGACATGCTGGGATTATTTGAGACTTATTTGGATATTCACATGAGCAGACTGGGAATGGAGGGATACAAACGAATAGTCTGGTTGGACCAATGAGCGGAGGAGGCTTGGAAGACCAAAGGGCCTGTTTCCTGTGCTGTATTGTTCTTTGTTCTTTGTTCAAAATATATTATTTTACACTTCTGTACATTCAATTTAACCTGCTACATTTCTGCCCATTCCATCAGTCTGTCCTAATCCTCCTGAATCCGATCATTACCTTCCTCATAGTTCACAATCCTTCCAAGGGCGTGATACGATGACACATTGGTTAGCAGTGCTGCCTCACAGTGCCAGGGACCTGGGTTTAATTCCAGCCTTGGGTGACATTACTTGTCGAGAGATTCTCATGATCAAGGAGGCAAAGTGGTTAGCCATGCTGCCTCATAGTGCCAGGAGCCTGGGTTCAATTCCTGGTTTGGGTCACAGCCTGTGTGGAGTCTGCACATTCTCCCCATGTATGCATGGGCTTCCCCCGTCTCTTCCCACAGTTCGAAAGACGTGCTGGTTAGGTGCATTTGCCATGCTAAAGCCTCCCACTGTGTACATGAGCAGGCGCTGGAGTGTGGCCACTTGGGGATTCTCACAATAATTTCATTGCACTGTTAATGTAAACCTACATGTGATATTGATAAATAAAATGTTAAAAAAAACCTTTAAAAAATCTGGCGTCGTCTTTAAATATTGAAACTGTGCCCTGTATATCCAGGTCGACGTTATAAATATTGATCAAGGAAAGCAGTGATCTCTCCATATACTGTCCTCAGGTCAAAAGTAATGTCTTCAGCAATTCATGTTTTAATTAGATTGAATTAAATAATTAAATTGTTGCCTAATGAAATTCTAACTATGCCGAAGACTAATGACTCAAAATACCACACAGTTTGAAATCAAATGCCTCCTGGTACGAATATTTTTCATTTAAAAACAGAGACCTGAATCTTTAGAACTTCGGAGGTTTGGTCCCTGCCACCTGAAAAGCTGGCAAGGTACACATCCCCACCGACTCTGCCAGCCCTGATGCCGTTTTACACCCCAGCGAGCATTGATTGGCATAAAGTGAGACTGCTGCCCCCATTGGGCAGCTCTCCAATCCGACCATTCAAACCTCTGCAATAATCGGAAAAGGCAGAGGAGTAATCACCTATTCACCCTCGAGCCTGATGAATTCATAGAACCCCTACAATGCAGGCCCTTGACTGTGCACCGACCATAATCCCACTCAGGCCCTACTCTCTTAACCGCACGCATTTACCCTGCTAATCCTCCAACACTAAGGTGCAATTTACCATGGCCAATCAGCCTAACCTACACATCTTTGGACTGTGGGAGGAAACTGCAGCACCCAGAGGAAATGGTGGTACAGTGGCCATGCAGCTGCCTCATAGCACCAGGGTCCCGGGTTCAATCCCGACCTTGGGTCATGGTCAGTGTGGAGTTTGCACTTTCTCCCCATGTCAGCGTGGGTTTCCTCCAGGTGCTCTGGTTTCCTCCCACAGTCCAAAGATGTGCAGATTGATTGGCCAGGCTAAATTGACCCTCATGTCAAGTGTATTAGCAGGGTAAATATATGAGGTTATGGGAACAAGGTCTGGGTGGGATCATGGTTGGTACAGACTTGACAGGGTGAATGGCCTCCTTCTGTACTGTGGAGAATCTATGAAACTCAAGCAAACACGAGAGAAAGAGCAAATTCCACACAATGACCCAAGCCAGGAATCAAACCCTGGTCTCTGGTGCTGCGAGGCAGCAGTTCTAATCATTGTGCCTCTTTGTTCATAAAGGAATCTCTTGACAAGGAATGTCACAGCTCAGGAACAAGAAGCCCAAAACCACAAAATTACTCCTATAACTTTAGTAAAAAAATCATTAGAACAAATGAATATACTTATCGCCTTGTCATACAAAGAAATAGATGGGATTTTCCAGCCACATTCACTCAAAACTAGAAAATTCTGTCCCAAGTTAATCACTGCCCCACCCGCTGCGATTCCCATGGTGGACAGAATGGGAAAACTGCCCCCAGTATCTGGGATCACTTTCCATGTACATTAAACCTCATTTAGATACTGTTAATTTACCACCTGACTGTTCACTTAACATAAGATACTAAATAGCCCTAAAGTCAGTTCAAGCTTTCAAAAAACATAAAATCTTTAATGCACTATAAAATTCTCATGTGTCGCAAAGACTAATCTTTAAAATAACATAACATCCCTGAACCTTTTGCACATTTCTCTGCCAGAGAGCTGCAAGTCTGCTTTAAAAATCACTTGAATTAATAGTAGCAATGATGTTCAAGATAGGCTAGAATAGATAACTTTTGTCAGAGAATTTAGTTTAAAAATCACAGAATTCCAACAGAAGGAGACCATTTGGCCCATTGAGGCTGCACTGACAACAATCCCACCCAAGCCCTAACCCCCTGCTAATAAGGGGCAACTTAGCATGGTTAATCAATCTAACCCGCACATCTTTGGATTGAGGGAGGAAACTGAAGCACCTGAAGGAAACCCACATAGACACGGGGAGAATGTGCAGACTCCACACAGACAGTGACGCGAGGCCGTAATTGAACCTGGATCCCTGGTGCTATGAGGCAGCAATGCTAACCACTGTGCCACAGTGCATACTGGCTTATTGTTGTAACAATGATCTTCTTAATATGGGCTGATGGCTTTCTGTATCTCATAAAATCCTTTACGTAGAAACAACTGTTGCATCAAAGCTTTCCCTCATGACATGAAAAGTATTACAGAAATGAAGCTTGAATCAGCTTCTGTGGTACAAGTTGTCACAGTTCAGGTGTTTTCTGGCCCTTGCCTGAATCAAAGATTTTGCATCTTGAATGTGGCTAGGATTAGCATGAGATGTTACACTTCAGATACAATTCAAGTGACACACGAGGAAGCTTTTATCAAACAAAGTTTATTTAAGAATATGGTTGACATCATAGGAAGAAAATTTGCTAGAACTTTTATTAATTACAAACAAGAAACAACCATGAAAATATATAACTTTTAACAAAGATATCTACAATGTTCCACTCAAACCCACATCCTTCCACAGACAAAATCTTTTATAACAAGTTCAATGCAGCAAAGGCTAATGCTCACGTGATACTGGAAATTGAGTCCTTTGGTTGGAGAATTGAAAACTGTCAGTCTTGATTCCCTGAGAACAGGTTGAAGATAAGACAGCTTTCCAAAGCACCAGGGAAGCTCTGGTCCTACCCCCAAGAACAACACATTTTCACCATCAGAAAAACAAGAGAATTTTCAACGAATAAAAAAAAACAGAGAAGGAAAACACTTCTTTTTTTTTTAGCTTGCTGTCCCTTCTAAAACTTCAACTATAATGATAGCCAAAACAGAAAATGAAACCTCAAACTCACTGAAAAGAGAACTGTCCAAAAACACATGACCATCCTCCTAACAACGCAAGATCATAAAACTAATATCAGAGTAAACACAAACATTTTGTTTGATGATAGCCTAAATATGAACTGAAGACCTGAATTCTAACCAATCAGCTATCATAATTGATAGGGAAGTCATGGCCAAGTGGTGTCATAGAATCCTTACAGTATAGAAAGATGCCATTCTGCCCATCCAGTCTGCACCAACCACCATCCCACCCAGGCTCTATTTTTGCACCCTCCCCCCCCAACATATTTTCCCTGCTTATCTCCCTGACAGTAGAGTCATTTTAGCATGGCCAACCTAACCCACACGTCTTTGCGCTGTGGGAGGAAATCTGAGAACCTGGAGGAAACCCATGCAGACACAGGGAGAATGTGCAAACACCACATAGCTAATGACTTGAGACCGAGTTCCTGGTGCTGTGAGGCAGCAGTGCTAACCATTGTGGCACCATGTTGCCCACTGTTAATATCAGGAACAGATTATTTATGACTTAAAAAGTCTGATATGAACTAACAGTTTTGGTCTATTTCAAACATCTACCATCATTTTTGACAAGTAAACACTTTTCTGTAAAAAAGATACTTTGTATTGATTAATAAGATAAAAATGGAAATGTGCAGATCGAGAATCTTAATACCAAAGCCCAAATCTATAATACCACACTCATAAAGTCAGGAGCAATTTTATTGGTGTCCACTTCCTGTATCTTTTTATTTGTTTTTCCTCTGTTTGAAAAGACTTGTTTTTCTTGGGATCATTACATATGGAAGCGAAATGAGATTCTGGATGGGAATCTCCAGCCTCGCTTGCCCCGAAACTGGAAAATCCTGCCTGAGGTCAATGGATCTTTTCATGGTCTGCCCATTGCCTGCTACAATTCCTGGGGCAGACAGTTCAGGAAAATTCACCCCTCTATTTATCTCCAGTGAGACTAGATTTGATCAGAATTCCCAAAGTCAAAGAGTCACAAAATGCAGATAATGCGCTTCGGCTTATTGAGTCTGCACTGGTAAATACTACCACAAAAGGCAGGCTAATGTTCCAGCACTTGGTCCATAACATAGAATGATAGTATCCCTGTAGTGAAGGAAGAGGCCATTCCACACATCAAGTCTCCACCGACCACAATCCCACCCAAGCCCTATTCCCATAACCCCACATATTTATCTGTTTGATCACCCTGACATTAGGGTCAACATAACATGGCCAGTCAACCTAACACACACATCTCTGGACTGTTGGACGAAACCAGAGCACTCACAGGAAACCCACGCAGACATGGGGAGAATGTGCAAACTCCGCACAGACCATGAGCCCTAGTCCCTGGTGCTGTGAGGCAGCAGTGATAACCATTATGCCACCGTGCCACCCTTATCCTTGAATGTAGTGATATTTTGACTGTTCATCCAAATATTTTTAAAGGTTGTAAGGTTTGCAGCCTGCACTACCTTCCCAGGCAGTGCAAAGCTTAAAGTTGTTTTTCAATAGCCCAATGTATCATTTGATGCTGTCTGCAATTTTTTTCAGAATATCAGATAAAGGCACTAGGAATTGAAATATCTCCGCCTGTGCTGTGTCATTCTTTGATTGATAACCACATTGGAAAATTAAGCTAATGTGTGCTTGTACATTGACGCTGGTCTTACGTGAAGAATATAGCAACGGGTAGGCCTTTTAACCTCTCGAGTCTTACAATATTCATGTGATCGTGGCTGATCTATGACCTAACTCCAAATACATTGCCCCATTTCCCTGAAAACATTCACTCGACAAAATTAGTTTTAGACTCAAAATCATCAATAGATCAAGTATCAAATGTTATTTTGGTGGCATGGGGGTGCAGTGGTTAGCACTGCTACCTCACAGCACCAGGAACCTGGGTTCAATTCCAGCCTTGGATCACTGTCTGTGTAGGGTTTGCATGTTCTACCCATGTCGGCATAGGTTTCCTCCGAATGCTCTGGTTTCATAGAACTTAACAACATAGAACACTACAGCACAAATGGGCCCTTCGGATATTGTGCTGATGATCATGTCCCTACCTACCAGACCTATCTATAACCCTCAATCCCATTAAACTCCATATACTCATCCAGAAGTCTCTTAAAAGACCCCAATGAGTTGCCTCCACCACCACTGACAGCAACCAATTCCACTTACTCACCACCCTCTAAGCGAAAAACTTACCCCTGACATTTCTTCCCTACCTGCTCCCCAGCACCATAAACCTGTGTCCTCTTGCAGAGACCATTTCAGCCTTGGGAAATAGCCTCTGAAAATCCAACCCTGGGAATTAGCCTCTGAGAATACAATCCTGAGAAATAGCCTCTGAGAGGTTTTTTCCCACCATCCGAAGGTGTATAAGATTAGATTGATTGGCCATGCTAAATTGACCCCAGTGTCAGAGGATTAATAGGGTTACAGAGATAGGACCTGGACAAATTGTGACTGATGCAAACGTGATGGGCTGAATGGCCTCCTTCTGCACTGTAGGGAATCTATGATAATTTTCAGAAGAGAGTTTCAAGCCTCTCCTGCCTTCTGGTTGTGCAGTGGCAAGGCCTCCCATGGGGGTCCCCGTCCTGGACTTAATCGGGGTAGAGTCGAAGAATGTAGTCGGGACCCTACCCGCTACCTTCCTGCTCAATTAAATGCCACCCTGCCACAGACCTGATTCATGGGAGGACATTAACTTCCACTTTCCAGAAAGGGCTATCTCTAATTTTAATGAATGAGAGTTTCAGGTCACAATCTCACTGGCACGCTCCTTCTGTGAAGAGATCGGAGAATTTGGCAACCAATCAAATCTCCCTTCTTTGCAACGGGATGGAAAAATGCTGAACTGACCTCACCTTTTTATTGACCTAATCACAAGAAACAATATAATACCCAGGGTCGAAGGTTCAATTAACTGGGGGCACAGGTTGAAAGTGAAAAGGGGAAAGTTTAAAGGGGATGCAAGAGGCAAGTTTTTCACACAGATGATGCCTGGAACGCACTGCCGGAGGGGATGGTGAAAGCAGATTCTATAATAAGGTTCAAGAGGCATCTGGACAGATACGTGAATAGTCAGGGAATAGAGGGGTATGGACCACATAGAGACAAGAAAATATTAGATTAGAGAGTATCTGTGCCGGCACAGACCTGGTGGGCTGAATGGTCTGTTTCTGTACTGTACTGTTCTTTAATCTTTGTTGCATATATTGAACTGACGTATACATATCTGTTGAGTTTTTTTGTGGTTTTTTAGCCTAGCTTTTTAAACTAAGATATCTGATTCTAGATTTCCCAGTCGGTGGAATTAGTTTCTCTCTATCTACCTTCATAATTTCCCAACTTTCTATTTGTCTTTCTGATTATTTACAGCATCTATCCCTTCAGTTTGAGGCAAGGTAATGCATGCTAAACTGCAGTATTCACTATTATTTATATTTATGCGTAGTTGTTTACTCATTGCTCCAGCAACGAATGGAACTTATAGAGAGGCAACAAAATGGATCAAACATACAAAAATATAAACTATACAAAAAAAACTGAAGAAACAAAGGTTTGATAAATGTATACACATTGCTTGAAATAGCTTTGTATTAATGACAGGAAAGGGTGATCTATAAACATAACAGAATAGGTTAGAATAAAATAACAGGTCTGACAGAATTCATAGACAGAGAGAGATATAGAGGTAGCAAACATTGGAAGCACTGAGAATGCACTTCATAGAACTATAAGAATCCTTACTGTGCCGAAGGAGGCCATTTGGCCCATCTAACCTGCACTGACCACGATCTTAGCCAGTCCCCGTATTTGCTAATATATTGGCCTTGGAGGGAGCACAGAAAAGGCTGATATCGGTGATGAGGGAGTTAGCTTATGAGGAGGGATTGAATAGACTGGGTCTGTACCAGTTGGAGCTTAGAAGGCTGAGGGGGGATTTTATAGAGGCTTACAAGGTAATGAAGGGGCTAGGTAGGGTAGAGGGAGAGAGATTCTTTTCTCTTAAGAAGGATAGCAGAACTAGAGGGCACAGCCTCAAAATAAGGGGGGGCATTTTAGAATGGAGTTGAGGTGGAACTTCTTCACTCAAAGGATGGTGAATCTCTGGAATTCTCTGTCCATTGAAGTGGTGGAGGCTACCTTGCTGAATATATTTAAGTCACAGGTAGATAGATTTCTGACAGATAAGGGAATTAAGGGTTATGGGAAGAAAGCAGGAAAGTGGAACTGATTCACTTCATATCAGCCATGATCTTATTGAATGGTGGGGCAGGCTTGAAGGGCTAGATGGCCTACTCCTGCTCCAATTTCTTATGTTCTTATGTTAATACTCTCAGAAGCAGCCTGCTTCATTGGTTATATTCAAATTCACCATCTCTTTGAAGATTCTGGCCCAGATTTCAATGCTGTTGGCCCAATCAGAGGGCTGAATGCTGTACAAGTGTAACTGCCCAGTGGGAGTGTTGCGTGCAGCAGATGCAGACCATGGAGGTGTCCTCACTGGCCTACATGTGAAGTATTAAATCTGCACTGATGGCCATTGTGTAGGTGAGAACTTTCCACTGCATCTATCTCAACCTCAAATGTGGGCCTTTCACACATATAGCCAGCATGCAGCCTCTTGTTCCAAGATTTCAACAGAGCATTTGCCTCTTTTCGAACTGACAGCCTTTGTACCAGGAGGTGGGGCTGTTCCACAATTTGCAAAGAGCGGTTAAATCTTTGAAACTGTCCCAAATGGCAGCGTTAAATATCCAAATTGCCTGCTGTGGTAAAGGTTCCTGCATCAGCCCCGGGCAGCTTCGCCAGTGTCGAGAACTTGCCCGGAAAACACTCCGAAGCAGCTCCCAACAATCTCCGTTGTCCACCTGTCTCCACAACCCTTGGAGTCAGGAAAATTCAGTCCAAAGCTTCCAGTTGCTGACCTTACTTCAGAACTGACCCTGAACCACACAGAAACACTGACTGGCAACGACAAGCAGCTTATAATGGATAAGGCATGGGAAAACTGAAGCACTCTGAACACTGGTTTGTACACACGCGATGACGGCATTCTGCTAAACGCAAAGCTCTGTTCTGACGGCCCTTTCCCCATTCAGTCTTCAGTCTTGGAGGTTTCTTCGATGACAACTGGATGACACTCCTCTGCACTTGAGCTTGGTATCTGACAGTTAATCCAATTCTGTGGACGAAGGAAAAGCTCAGTTTAATATTCGTTTAAAAGCAAAATACTGCAGGTGCTGGAATCTGAGACAAAAATATAAGATGCCGGAAAATCTCAGCAAGTCTGACAGCATCTTTGGAGAGAGCAAAGAGTGACGAGTTTGAGTCTGGGGATAACTCCTGAAGGGTGATCCAGACTCAGTACGGTGGTTCTATTCTCTCTTCACAGATGTTGCCAGACATGCTGAGGTTTTACAGCTTTTTGTTTTGTTTTTGGTGTTAATATTTGCTTTAGTTGTCATAGAACGTGAATCTGAAGCAGGCAGAGGGTAGTGAGAAGGCAAGGGAGATCTGTAGTGAGGGAGTCCCATCATCACAGAGTTCCTATGGGACCCCCCCCCCCCCCCTCTCACGACACCTTCCCCCCCCCAACTCTCCCCTCCCCCTGGGGACGTTGGCATTTTGCCACTTGGACAGTGCCAGGGGCACAGGCTGGCACTGCCCAGGTGGCCATGCACCATTCCCCATTGCCTGATCTCTCAGGTGGCCCCAATTCCCCCCCTTCACTCCAGTGGAGTCAGGCTGCAAATTCCCCCAAAATGGGGAGCTACTGTAATGTCTGCTGGAGTGAAACACTCTGGCAGAATGGGAGAGACACAGTAAGAAGTCTCACAACACCAGGTTTAAGTCCAACAGGTTTATTTGGTAGCAAAAGCCACGTGCTTTCAGAGCGCTGCCCCTTTGTCAGGTGAGTGGGAGTTCTATTCACAAACAAGGCATATAAAGACACAAGCTTAATTTACAAAATAATGATTGGAATGTGAGACTTTACAAGTAATCAAGTCTTAAAGATACAGACAATGTGAGAAAAGAGAGTGTTAAGCACAGGTTAAAGAGATGTGTATTGTCTCCAGACAGGACAGTTAGTGAGATTTTGCAAATCCAGGCAAGTTGTGGTGGTTACAAATAGTATGACATGAGCCCAAGGTCCTGGTTGAGGCCATCCTTATGTGTGCAGAATGTGGCCATCAGTTTCTGCTCAGCGAATCTGCGCAGTCATGCATCATGAAGGCTACCTTGGAGAACGCTTACCTGAAGATCAGAGGATAAATGTCCGTGACCGCTGAAGTGTTCCCCAACAGGAAGAGAATACTCTTGCCTGGGGAACACTACAGATACCTGCAGATCCAACCAAAAAACATACCTGTCAACTCAGGCTGACCAAGGCCTTTGATCTGGACTTTCAGAGCATCCTCCTTGCTCTCATCCTACATACTCCCCGTCTTGGAGATCTCTCCTGTTGCCCAAAGATACACAAGGCAAATACACCGGGTTGTCCAGTAGTATCGGGGCAATGGGACACTGTGCGATAACCTATCATAAAATTGGTTCCGTTGCTTGGCGCAACATTGAGGGCCGAAAGGCCTGTACTGCGTGTAATGTTCTATGTTCTATCCAACTACATGGAGGGCATCCTGAAACCCATTGTACTTTTTTGTCGCAACACTCATAGTTCTGTGAGTGTTCTACAGAAACTCCTACAGAAGTCCTACAGAAACTCAGCACACATGGAGCAGCTAAAACAGGGGCACTCCTTGTCACAATGGATGTCTCGGTCTTCTACATCAGCATTCCCCACGATGATGGCATTGCTGCAATGCCTCAGTACTCGACACTGACAACTGCCAGTTTGCAAATGCAATTTTACAACTCATCCGCTTCATCCTGGATCACAATGTCTTCACCTTCAACAACCAGTTATTCATCCAGACACACGGAACAGCCATGAGGACCAAACTTGCAGCTCAATATGCCAACTTTTTCATGCATAGGTTTGAACAAGGCCTCTTCACTGCACAGGACCTTCAACTCTTGGTATACACCAGATACATTTTCTTCCTTTGGACTCATGTGAACAATCATTGAAACAACTATATGATGACATCAACAAGTTCCATCCCACCATGGATTATTCTCCAGAATCAGTTGCATCATTAGACCCATGAATCTCCATTAAGGACGGTCACCTCAGTACCTCACTGTACCGCAAGTTCACAGATAACCTCATGATGCTCCACTTCTCCAGCTCCCATCTAAACATGTTAAAGAAACCATCCCCTACGGACAAGCCCTCCGTATACACAGGATCTGCTCAGATGAGGAGGATCGCAACAGACACCTCCAGATGCTAAAAGATGCCCTCATAAGATCAGGAGATGACGCTTAACTCATCGATTGACAGTTCTGACGTGCCAAAGCAAAAAACCTCACCAACCTCCTCAGAAGACAAACATGGGACATAGTGAACAGGGTATCCTTCGTTGACCAGTACTTCCCTGGAGCGGAGAAGTTGTGACATCTTCTCCGGAGCCTTCAACATGTCATTAATGTCGCCAAGGCCATCCCCATAACCCGTTTCTCGCCTCCAAACAACCGCACAACCTCAAATAGATCATCGTCCACAACAAACTACCCAGCCTTCAGGAGAACAGTGACCATAGCACCACACAGCCCTACCACAGCAACCTCTGCAAGATGTGCCGGATCATTGACACGGATGCCATTATGTCATGTGAGAACACCATCCACCAGATACCCAGTACATACTCTTGCAACTCAGCCAACGTTAATACGCTATGGGAAACGATGTCCCAAGGCATGGTACATTGGGAAGACAATGCAGATGCTACAAAAATGGGTGAATGAACACTGCTCGATAATCACCAAGCAAGAGTGTTCTCTTCTGTTGGTGAACACTTCAGCCATTATGGGCATTTAGCCTCTGATCTTCGGATAAGCATTTCCCGAGGCGGCCTTCATGATACACGACAGCACAGAGTCACTGAGCAGAGACTAATCGCCACGTTCCACACACATGAGGACGGCCTCACCTGGGATCTTGGGTTCATGTCACACTATCTGTAACCCCTACAACTAACCTGGATTTGCAAAATCTCACGAACTGTCCTGTCTGGAGACAATACACATTGCTTTAACCTGTGCTTAATGCTCTCTCCACTCATACTGTCTGTACCTTTAAGACTTGATTACCTGTAAAGACTCACATTCTAACCATTATTTTGTAAATTGAGTTTGTGGCTGTTATATGCCCTGTTTGTGAATAGAATCCCACCACCTGACGAAGGGACAGTGCTCCGAATGCTAATGGCTTTTGCTATCACATAAACCTGTTGGGCTTTAACGTGGTGTTGTAAGACTTCTTATTGTGTCTACCCCAGTCCAACGCTGACACCTCCCCAGGATGTGAGAGAGAGGTCAGTGGGTCTGGAGAATTCAGTTGTGGGCCCATAAGCAGCACTTAAATGACATTTAAAATATAATTCAAATGTTACCCCGCCGATTTCCAGCGTGGAGTAGACCACACCAGAAATCTGGTGCTGGGAGATGTTAGTGGGGCGCAAACTCTCACGTAAATTCTGTGGATCACCAGCCCCCCGCTCTGCCCCGCAGCGGGATTGAAGAATCGTGGCCATAGCGTTTCTTTAGTTCCTGCCTACCTGGAAATCACCGTTATATTCCTCAAACAATGCTTTGAACTTCTTTTGAGGGTCAGGGATGGGTTTGAATATAATTTCCAACATTTTGTACCTAAGCAACGTCAAACACATTAATTAAACCCACATAAGCTTGACATTTTCTTGTCTATAAATACAGAAGACTATTTGGGGCAGATGGTGGCTATGTGCGACGGTGAAAAATGCCTGATATCTGGTCAGCAGCCTGGCACTGGCCTATCCTCATTTCATGAGTGGCACAGTGGTTAGCACTGCTGCTCCTCAGCACCAGGGATCCGGGTTCAATTCCCAGCTTGGGTGACTGTACGGAGTCTGCACGCTCTCCCCGTGTCTGTGTGGGGTTTCCTCCAGGTGCTCTGGTTTCCCTCCACTGTCTGAAAGATGTGCTGGTTAGGTGCATTGGCCGTGCTAAATTCTCCTTCGGTGTATCCAAACAGGTGCTGGAGTGTGGCAGCAAGGAAGTTTTCAGAGTAACTTCATTGCAGTGTTAATATAAGCTGACTAATAAATAAACTTTTAAACTATCTCCAATCAGTTGAAAAGCATAAAATAAGCTGCAACTCATTATTATCTATTTTACACTAACACGCAAACTCAAAATTTACCTATTGGTGTTAAAATGAATCTTAAATGCCAGCAAATATGATTGATGCATCACTCATAGAAAATTACATTATGTTAGCATAACCACTGATTTTATGGTGTCCGTTAAACAAGAGCATAATTTTCTGAATGGAGCTTTGATTCAGACTTTTTTTGCACTCTTGCTACGATTAGTCACAGTGACCTAAGGTCAGGGAATTGTCTACTTCACAGTCATTTAACCCTGGCAACAGGGACAAGTGGACACATTCAGATGAGGAGGTGAAGGTGAAAGTTGGCAAAGGGAAAGAAATCTGCTGGAATTAGACAACAGGAGGCCATTCAGCCTGTCAAGCTTGTTCCACCATTTAATAAGATTAGGGGTGAGCTATGCCCTTGCTCCATCCTGAGTTGGCTTCACACAGAGAAGAACATGTCCCTGTCTATATTAATGGGAACAAATTAAAAACAGTTGACAGTTCAAGTTTCTATGTGTCCAGATTACCGGCAACCTGTCCAGGTTCCCCCATGCTGACTCTATAGTTAAGAAAGCTTACCAATGCCTCTACTTTCTCAGGAGGTAAAGAAATTCTGCTAATTCTGTCACCAACTTCTACAGATACACCATAGAAAGCATCCTTTCTGGTTGCGTCACAGCTTAGTATGACTTCTGCTCTGACCAAGACCACAAGCAACTAAAATGATTGTGAACATAACCCAGTCCACCACACAAACCAGCCTTCCATCCATGGACAACGCCTACACTTCCCGCTGCCTCAGGAAAGCATCCAACATAATCAAGCACCCTCTGCACCCCGGACATTCTCTCTTCCGCTTTCTTCTGTCAGGAAAAAGATACAAAAATCTGAGGTCACAGACCATCTGACTCAAAGACACAGTCTTCCCTACTGCCATCAGACTTTTGAATGAACCCATCTTATATTTTTTTATTATTTATTATTCACAGGTAGGCATACATTAACAGTGCAATGAAATTACTGTGAAAAATCCCCTAGTCACCACACTCCAGTGCCTGTTCATGTAAACGAAGGGAGAACTTAGCATGGCCAATGCACGTAGCCAACATGTCTTTCAGACTGTGGGAGAAAACCAGAGCACACAGAGGAAACCCACACAGACACAGGGAGAACTTGCAAACTCCACACAGACAATGACCCAAACAGGGAATCAAACCCAAATCCCTGGCTCTGTGAGGCAGCAGTGTGCTAACCATTATGGCACCCTGTGCATAGAGGGGCAGAATTAGGCTAATATAGTTGATCTTTCTCTGCACTCTGTGACTGTAATACTATCTTCTGCATCATCTCCTTTCCTTCTCTATGAATGGCATGCTTTGTCTGTATACCAAGCAAGAAACAATACTTTTCACTGTATATTAATATATGTGACAGTAATAAATCAAATAAAAAGAAATGAATAGACTTCCACTATGATTTAACAGGACTTTAGTGCACACTACCCACCCCAACACTCACACGAGCTTTCAGTTAAACTGCTTCTAATTTCATAGAATCACAAAATCATAGAATCCCACAGTGGCCTATCGAAACTATTCCCTACTCAATCCCACCCAGGCCCTATCCCCATAACCCCATGTATTTACCGTAGCTAGTCCCAGTGACACTAAAGGATAATTTAGCCTGGTCAATCCACCTAAACCGCACAGGGAAACCAGAGCACCTGGAGGAAACCCACGCAGACAGGAGGAGAATGTGCAGATTCCGCACAGACAGTGACTCAAGCCAGGGGATGAAGACAAGCCCCTGACGCTGTGAGGCAGCAGTGCTCACCACTGTGCCATGGTTCAGCTGGTCCCACATTGTGGTGGGAGATTGGGAGAAACCCTGCTGAATTTTAATAAATGACTTTAAACAAGATATGGCAGGGAGCTGACACCTGCTGGAGCTGAATTCTGATGCCAATCAGTACTATCAGGACAGGCGGTGGGCGAATCTTGATCCTGATTAACTCAATAACTGGATGGAAACTTACCAGCTGATTGCAAACAGTAGAAGCAGCGCTATCATTATTATGCTTATGGCCAGTGTTAGCATCACCCATCTTGCATTAGACAAATGGAAAGGTTCTGCAAATAAACAAGCCAGTTGTTATCAATCACAAATAATGATCCATCCAAGATGGTACTGGACTATGATGACTTCTTGCAAGCTGTGCTCAGCATACGTTCTAATTCTATCTTTTACTCTTGTTCTATGCTTACTAATCTTTATTCTAACATTTTTAATCTCTCTAACGAATGAGGTTGATCTTTCTCTACAGCCTAGCTATAAATGTAACCCTACATTCTGCACTCTCTCCCTTCATAGAATCATAAAAACTCTATAGTGCAGAAGGACACCATTCAGCCCATCGAGTCTACACCAACAACAATCCCAACAAGCAGCCCTACATATTTACCTGTCTAATTACTCTCACCTACACATCCCAGTTCACAAAGGGACAATTGAGCATGGCCAATGCACCTAACCCACATACCTTAGGGCTGTGGAAGGAAACTGGAAAACCTGAAGGAAATCCACGCAGACATGGAGAGAATGTGCAAACTCCACAGAGACAGTGACCCGAGCCAGGAGTCAAATCCAGGGTCCTGGAGCTGTGAGGCAGCAGTGCGAACCGCTATGCCACCGTGCCTCCCACTTCCCTATGTACGGTATACTTGTCTAGTGTGCAAGAAATAATACTTTTCACTACATACGAATACATGTGACAATAATAAATTATATCTAATCAAATCAAATGATATTCATTGTTTCAAAAGGTGTGAAAGTACCCTCAGGAGGAATTGCAATACAATGAGAGTAATATTTATTAGCTCGAGTATGTTCAGACATATGGGGAGTGATTTTCCACCTGAGTTAGCGGTCAAAGAACGAAACAAAAATCAAATCCAGAGAAAATCGGGAAAAGCGATTCTCTCCAGAGAGATCATATTCCACGATTTTCCCTGCCCCTCTCAATGACAAAGAGAGGTTCACACCAACAAAGGGCGAGAACTTACTGTTAATGAATTTGCATTCATTTCACCCCCACCCCTACCCCCCTGCCAGTTATTGACTCCCTAACCGTGCTTTTGAATTTTGCTGACGTCACGTTATCTTGGTAAGGTTTACACCAGGCTCAGCCGGATGATGTAATGCTGTTGTTGGGATCCCCCCCCCCCATAAGGAGGCATATGGATGAGTAAAGCCCCTGGGAGATGCTACCGGGACTTGATGGATTAAGTTATAAGGAGAGGCTGAATAGACTGGGACTTTTTTAGCTGAAGTGTAGGAGGCTGAGAGGTGACCTTATAGAAGTTTATAAAATAATGAGGGGCATGGGCAAAATAGATAATATCTTTTCCCAAAGGTAGGGCAGTGTAAAATAGAGGGCATAGATTTAAGGTGAGAGGGGAGTGATACAAAAATGTCTAGAGGGGCAATTCTTTCACACAGAAGGTGGTGAGTATCTGGTACAAGCTGCCAGAGGTAGTAATAGAGGCGGGTACAATTTATCTTTTAAAAGGCATTTAGATAATTACATGGGTACAATGGGTATGGAGGGATGTGGGCCAAATGTGGGCAGTTAGGGTTTAAAAAAGGGGCAGTCTGGACAAGTTGGGGCAAAGGGCCTGTTTCCATGCTGTAATCCTCTATGACTCTATGAGAGAGGGACATGGCCTTCTCACAAATCATTTCAGGCTGTCTTCAGGAGTGGAAGGGGTAGAGGGAAAGTCAAAGATAAGTTTATTGATTGGGATCCTTTTTTTCTTGCTAATGCCACATTCAAGCTGAAAAACAAATAAAGGGAGAGGAACAAATGATAAAAACTAGGCCACGTTCACGCTGGCATCAGTAATGAAAATGTACAGGTTTCAGAATCATTCAATCCATTCAACAACAGAAAGGATGAGAAACCCTCAACGGGCATAACAATAGCTCAAGGAAAGAGAAAGCTTACCAATAAACTCCTCATTGCTCCATTCACTCCAGAACCGAGTTTCTTTACAATTTTGTAATTTCATCCTTACTTTCACTGAATGCCGTTTTGTTGGGTTGAGATTGACAAGAACATACTCTGTTTCACCATTGATGATGAAAAACTATAGCAAAACAGTTAGGCGTAAGACAAAGCAATTAGGGATATAAAAAGCATTCTTTCTGGATGTATCACAGCTTGTGATACGGTATGTCTCCTGCTCTGCCCAAGACCGCAAGAAACTACAAAGGGTCATGAACGAAGCCCAATCCATCACTCAAGCCAGCCTCCCATTCATTGCCACTGTCTACACTTCCCGCTGCCTCGGAAGAGCAGCCAGCAGAATTAAAGATCTAACCCACCCCGACTTTCTCTCTTCCACCTTCTTCTGTTAGGAAAAAAATACAAAAGTCTGAAGACACATACCAAACGACTCAAGAACAGCTTCTTTCTGGCTGCTATCAGACTTTTGAATGGGCCTACCTCACACTAAGTTGATTTTTCTCTACATCTTAACTATGATTGTAATACTACATTCTGTGCACTCTCCTTTTCTTCTGTATGAACAGTATGTTTTATCTGTATAGCATGCTTTGTCTGTATGTTAATACATGTAACAATAATAAATCAAATCAAATCAAATTGGACTTTGTGCAACACAACAGCCTGTGAAGAAAGCAGAGGAAAGTCGAGAAACATTTTTCTTTTCTATGCACCCGAGTTACGATGATTGGGAATGTTTTGCCTGAAAGGAGTCATGAAGCAAATTCAACAGTAACTTGCAGAAGAGAATTGGAAGCACATTTGAAAAATAAAAATTTTGTAAGGCTATGGGGAAAGAGCAGGGGAATGGGACCCGGATAGCATAGTGGTTAGCACTGTTGCCTCACAGTGTCAGGGACCCAAGTTCAATTCCGGGTTTGAATCATAGTCGGTGTGGTGCTTGCACATTCTCCCCTTGTCTACTTTGTTTTACTCCGCATGTTCCAATTCCCTCCCATAGTCTGAAAGTCATGCTGGTTAGATACATTTGCATTGTTAAATTCTCCCCCAGTGTACAATGTTGATGCATAAACGTTTTACCAGATTGGAGTATATGGACTGTGAAGAAAGGTTGAACAAACTTGGATTGTTTTATTGGAGCATTGGAGGATATAGGGGAAACTGATAGAGTTTGACAACACTATGACAGGCTTGGATAGAGTGGATAGTCAGACTTTTTCTCAGGGTTGAAAGGTAAATTACTCAGGGGCATAAGTTGAAAGTAAGAAGAAAAAAATATAAAAGAGATGTAAGGGGCAAGCTTTTCATACAACCTGCAACGCATTGCCGAAGGAAGTAATGAAAGCAGATTCCATAGCAACATTCAAGAGGCATCCAAGTAGGTACATGAATAGGCAGGGAATAGAGAGATATGGACCACATTGTCACAAGAAAATATTAGTTTAGAGAATCATTTGTACCGGCACAGATTTAGTGGACCTAAGGGCCTGTTCCTGTGATGTACTGCTCTTTGTTTCTTTATATACCTGACCAAATGCCAGAGTGTGGGACGAGGGGATTTTGTAGTAATTTACCCACAGTGTTAATGTAATCCTACTTGCAACGCTAATGAATAAACTTTATTAACAGTCGATTATCCCATTTCCCTGACAACTTTGTTTTCCCTCAACCGGAGTTCCGACAGGAGTTGACTAGAAGTTCTATAGGATTTCAGAGGCAACTAATTATCACCGTCAAGTAAGAATCACGGAAGGCCTATGAATAAACATCAATCAGCTGGCTTGAATACAAGGATTGGGCCGTCTTGTTGAAGTTGTACAAGATGTTGGTAAAGCCACACTTGGAATATTGTGTACAGTTCTGGTCACTCTACTACAAAAAGGATATTAAATTGGAAAGAGTGCAGAAAAGATTTAATAGAATGTTACCGGGACTCGATGGTTTGAGTTGTAAGGAGAGGCTGGAAACGACTGAGGTTTTTTTCTCTGGAATGTAGAAGACTGAGAGGTGATCTTATAGAAGTCTATAAAATAATGAGGGGCACAGACCAGCTAGATAATCAACATCTTTTCCCAATTGTAGGGGAGTCAAAAACTAGAGGCATAGCTTAAAGGTGAGGGGGAGAGATATAAAAGAGTCCAAAGGGACATTTTTTTCACATAAATGGTAGTGAGTGTCTGGAACAAGCTATCAGAAGTATTTGTAGAGGTGGGTACAATTTTGTTTTTTTAAAATCACAGTTTAGACAGTTACATGGATGAGATGGGTGTGGAAAGATATGGGCCAAATGCAGGCAATTGGGACGAATTTAGTGGTTATATAAAAAAAAGGGGCGGCATGGACAAGTTGAACCAAAGGGTTTGTTTCCATGCTGCACTGCCACCTGCACTGGCTCTTTGAATAAGTTATAGAGTCATAACTTTATGACTCTATAACTTATTCAAAGAGCCAGTACAAGTACTATGGGCCAAATGGCCTCTCACTGTGTTGCCTATCGTGGAATCTCCATTGCATAGGCCTTCTGCGATTCTTACTTGACGGTGATAATTAGTTGCCTCTGAAATCCTACAGAACTTCTAATCAACTCCTTTCAGAACCCCGGTTGAGGGAAAAACAAAGCTGTCAGGGAAATGGAATAATCGGCTGTTAACAAACATTTCATAGAACATAGAACATAGAACAATACAGCACAGAACAGGCCCTTCGGCCTTCGATGTTGTGCCGACCAAAATAAAAAGCAATGCCCCTCCTAACTAAACATTCCCTTCTCTCCATTACTTATCAACTAACCTCTTAAACGCCACCAAACTTGGCGCATCTACAACAGCTGCAGGCAGGGCATTCACTCCCTAATCACTCTTTGAGTAAAGAACCTACCTCTGATATCCGTCTATAACTCATACCCCTTAATTTAAAGCTGTGTCCCCTCGTGCTAGCTTTCTCCATCCTAGGAAAAGGTATCACTGTCCACCCTATCTAAACCTCTAATCATCTTATATGTTCAATAAGTCCCTCTTAGCCCCTCTTTCTACGAAAACAACCTCAAACCTCACCTCTCTTCATAGACCTGCCCTCCATACCAGGCAACATCCTGTAAACCTCTCTGTACCCTCTCCAATGCCTCCACATCTTTCTTATAATGTGGGGACCAGAACTGCACACAATACTCCAAGTGGCCGCACTAGAGTTTTGTACAGTTGCAACATGACGTTGCGGCTCGAAATTCAATCCCCCTACCATAAAAGCTAAGACTCCTATGCCTTCTTAACAACTTATCACTTGATGCCACTTTCGGGATCTATACACATACACCAAGATCCTCTGTTCTCAACACTATTAAGAGCCTACCATTAGCCTATACTCTACACATTTTTTCCTGCCAAAGTGATTACCTCACACTTTTCCACATTAAACTCCATTTGCCACCTCTCGGCCCAGTCTGCAACTTGTCCAAGTCACTCTGTAAACTAAAAACCCCTCTTCACTATCTACCACACCACCAACTTTAGTATCATCTGCAAATTTACTGATCCATCCCTCAATACCCTCATCCAGATCATTTATAAAAATTACAACAGCAGGGGCCCAAAACAGACCCCTGAGGCACACCACTCGTCACCGAACTCCACGATGAAAATCTCCCATCAACCACCACCCTCTGTCTTCTATCTGCCAGCCAGTTTCCAGGGAACTCCAGGGAATTTTCACCAGAGCTACAGTTGTGAGAACAACTAAGATGCATCAGTGGTAATGATGGATAATTGCATGAGAGATGAAATAATGGATGTCAAGGCTTAGAGGACGAGGTGAAGTTGGGATGGTTCAGGATGATATGAAGTATAGACCTGCCGGGCCATCCATGTTCCAGGATTTTAATAAGTTTAAGTGTTAAGTTTATGTATTCATGTCACAAGTAGGCTTACAACAACACTGCAGTGAAGTTACTGTGAAAATCCCTTAATCGCCACACTCCAGCGCCTTTTCCGGTTCACTGAGGAAGAATTTAGTATGGCCAATACATCCAACCAGCATAGCTTTCAGACTGTGGGAGGAAATTGGAGCAGCTGGGGGAAACCCACGCAGACACAGAGAAAATGTGCAGACTGTGCACAGACAGTAACCCAAGCCAGGAATCGATCCTGGGTCCCTGGAGCAGAGACGCAGCAGTGCTAACTACTGTGCCACTATGCCACACTGATCTCTACTTAAATGGTCCACAAACATCATGGTTGATTTAAAAATATACCAGTTGTTAGAAACGCACAAGGGAATGAAGAAATGAACACATAAACTTTACCTCAGTATAACCTTCTTCCAAATCTGTGACTTTCAATTCAAATGCAAAGCAGTCAATACTCATTTCATAACCTGGAGGCATGTCCCATTTCACAGTCAGATTTGGTAAAACCTTAAGGTTTACTGGTGGGTTGTATATCTCTGAAAGTTAAGGGCACCAAAAAAACCATTCATGTTGAATTGAACTTTTAATGTAATGAGAAACACAGCAATCCAAAAGATATAAATGTGTTAGAAAATGTGTTATACCATATTCCCATGGGTCAATGCTTGTGTAATATGGTCGAATCGCGCTGGTGTTACTTGATCCATTGACACGTATTAAAATTGCCTCCTCGACATCATATATGCCTTGATTAACTTGACAGCCATGTCTCCCACTCACATCTGTAAAATAATGATTACATCGTGTGGTGGTCTCACTCTGCCTTAAAGGGAAAACATTTGAAATTAGTACAAAAAACCTCAGAAAATTTGGAGTTGTTTTAGCTTATTATGGACCCCCATTTTGACACTTACCTGTAATACATTGCATACTTGGTGTCTGGTGGTGTTTTGCTACCTCTTCTCCATGTACAATTCATGGATGAATGATTATACAAAATGCACGAAAAGTTGGAAATCAATGTTTGTTGATCACCTGTGTTAATGAAATAAGCAAGATTTTAATTCAAAGTCGTTGTGATAAGTGAGGCATATTAACAATAATTTTTGTTCTGATGTAATGAAAAGAAATTATACCAAAAACGTTTTTGATCAGAAAATTAACTCTGGGCGGCATGGTGGCACAGTGGGTAGCACTGCTGCCTCACAGTGCCAGGGACCCGGGTTCAATTCCAGCTTCAGGTGACTGTGTGGAGTTCACATGTTTTCCCTGTGAATTTCCTCTGGGTGCTCCAGTCTCCTCCCACAGTCCAAAGATGTTTTGTGTTAGTTGGATTGGCCATGCTAAATTACCTTATAGTATCGGGGTGTGGTTTAGCAGGGTAAAAATATTGGGATGGAACTGTGTGGGATTATTGTCAATGGGGAGCATGATGAACCAAATGGCCTTCTTCTGTATCGTAAGGATTTTATGATTAATATAGAACAAGAAGTACTGGTTCACATTTTTAAATAGTGTGGGAGAACGAATAAGAATTTCCCCAGATCCTTGCTTTTACAATTCATGGTTCGCTTTAATATGATTCTTGGGATATTGGTGCCATGGGCAAGGCTATTGTTTATTGCTATTGAGAAGGTTGTGTCAAACCTTCTTCTTGAACAGTGCATCTGTGTGTGCATCTTTATAGATCTTTGAAGGTGGCAGGACAAATTGGGTGGATGCTGTGTACAAAATGCTGAGGTTATGCTGAATCCGTATAAAGCTTTGATAAGGCCACATACAGTAATGTTAACATGCAGGTTCAGTTAGGAAGGCAAATGTAATGTTAGTATTCATGTTGAAAGGGTTAGAATACAAGAGCAAGGATGTACTTCAGAGGCTGTACAAGGCTCTGGTCAGACCCCACCTAGGATATTGTGAGCAGTTTTGGGCCCCATATCTAAGAAAGGATGTGCTGGCCTTGGAAAGGTCCAAAGGAAGTTCACTAGAATGATCCCTGGAATGAAGAGCTTGTCGTATGAGGAATTGTTGAAGGTTCTGGGTCTATACTCGCTCAAGTTTAGAAGGAAGGGGGGAGTGGTTCTTATTGAAACTTACAAGATACTGCAAAGCCTGAATAGAGTGGAATTGGAGAGAATGTTTTAAGAGAAACTAGGATCAGAGGGCACAACCTCAGGATAAAGGGACAATTCTGTAAAACAGAGACTTTAAAATCCTGTAAAACAGAAGAGGAACTTCTTCAGCCAGAGTGGTGAATCGGTGAAACTCTGTGCTGTAGAAGGCTGTGGAGGCTAGGTCAGTTAGTGTCTTTAAGACAGAGACAGATAGGTTCTTGATTAACAAGGAGAATGAGGTAAAGGCAGGAGAATGGGAATGAGAAAAATGATGTGAAAATGCCAGTATTGAACTGGTGTAAACACAATAAGAAGTCTTACTACACCAGGTTAAAATCCAACATGTTTATTTGGTAGCAAATCTACTAGCTTTTGGGGTGCTGCCTCTTCGTCAGGTGAGTGGGGAGTTCCGATCTCAAACAGGACGTATAAAGACACACACTCAGTTTACAGAATACTGATTAGAATGCGAGTCTTTACAGCTAATCAAGTCTTAAAGGTGTCGACAATGTGAGTGGAGATAGCATTAAGCACAGGTTAAAGAGATGTGTATTGTCTCCAGACAGGGCAGTAAGTGAGATTTTGCAAGTTCAGGCAAGTCATGGACATTACAAATAGTGTGACATGAACCCAAGATCCTGATTGAGACCATCCTCATGCATACGGAACTTGGCTATCAGTCTCTGCTCAGCGACTCTGCATTGTCATGTGTCATGAAGGCTGTCTTGAGGAATGCTTACCCGAAGATCAGAGGCTCAATGCCCATGACCGCTGAAATATTCGCCAACAGGAAGGGTACACTCTTACCTGGTGATTATCGAGCAGTGTTCATTTATCTGTTGCCGTAGCCTCTGCATGATCTCTCCAATGTACCATGCCTTGGAATATCCTTTTCTGCAGCATATCAGGTAGACAACGTTGGCCGAATTGCAAGAATATGTGCCAGGTACCTGATGGATGGAGTTCTCACATGAGATGATGGCATCTGTGTTGGTGATCTAGTATGTCTTGTAGAGGTTGCTGTGGCAGGGTTTGTGTGTGGTGTTTTGGTCTCTGTTCTCCTGAAGGCTGGGTTGTTTGCTATGGATATTGGTCTGTTTGAGGTTGTGCAGTTGTTTGAAGGCAAGAAGTGGGAGTGTAGGGATAGCTTTGGCGAGATGTTCATCTTCATCAAGGCAGCCTTCACGACATGACAGCGCAGAGTTGCTGAGCAGAGATTGATGGCCAAGTTCCACACACATGAGGACGGCCTCAACAGGGATCTTGGGTTCATGTCACACTATCTGAAACTCCCATGACTTGCCTGGGCTTGTAACATCTTACTTAACGTCCTGATTGGAAATAATACACATCTCTTTAACTGTGCTTAATGCTACCTTCACTCACATTGTCTGTACCTTTAAGACTTGATTAGCTGTAAAGACTCACATTGTAATCAGTATTCTGTAAACTGAGCGTGTGTCTTTATATGCCCTGTTTGTGATCAGAACTCTCCACTTACCTGACGAAGGGGCAGAGCCCCCAAAACTAGTAGCTTTTGCTACCAAATAAACTTTAACCTGGTATTGTGAGACTTCTTATGATGAGAAAAATATCAGCCATGATTGATTGGCGGAGCAAATTCGATGGGCAATTCACCTAATTCTGCTTCCACATCTAATGGTCTAACATAAGGATGCAGTTCTGAATACCATGATGCAGGACTGTCAGCAAATTTATGGGATTTTGATTTGATTTATTTTTGTCACACGTATTAGCATCCAGTTTAAAAAAAATAAGAGAGTGCAGAATGTAGTGTTACAGTCATAGCTAGGGTGATCAACTTAATGCGAGGTAAGTCCACTCGAAAGTCTGACAGCACCAGGGAAGAAGTTGTTCTTGAATCAGTTGGTACATGACCTCAGAACTTTGTATCTTTTTCCCAGAGGAAGAAGGTGGAAGAGGGAATATCCTGGGTGTGTGGGGTCTTTAGTTATGATGGTTGCTTTACCCGGCAGTGAGAAGTGTAGACAGAATCAATGGATGGGAGACTGGGTTACGTGATGGATTGTGTAGTTCCTTGCAGTCTCGGGCAGAGCAGGAGCCATACCAAGATGTGATACAACCATAATCTGAGAAAGTAAAGACGGTTGTGGGCTTTCTTAACTATAGCATCAGCATGGGGGGACTAGGACTGGTTGTTGGTAATCTGGACACCTAAAAACCTGAAGCTCTCAACCTTTTCTACTTTGCCCCCATTGATGTAAACAAAGTTTATCCTATATTATGATCTTATGGTCGAACAAAGGACTATAAGGGGCATGTTCTCCTTTACACTCCCTGAAGTCAATGATAATCCCTTTCATTCTGTTGCCATTGAGGGAGAGATTATTGTTACTGCATCAGTTCACCAGATACTCTCTCATTCCTGTATTCTGTTTCATCATTGCTTGAGATCCAACTCACTATGGTGGTGTCACCAACAAACTTGAATTGGAGGGGAATTTGGCCACACAGTCATAAGTGTATAAGGAATATAGTAGGTGGCTGAGAACACTGTCTCCTGGGGGATCAATATTGAGGATGATCGTGGAGGAGGTATTTTTGCCTATCCTTACTGATTGTGGTCTGTGAGTTGGGAAATTCAGGATCCAGTTTGCAGAGGTAGGTGCTGAGGCTCAGGCCACAGAGTTTGGCAATGTGTTTTGTGGGAACAATGATGTTGAAGGCTGAGCTGCAATTAATAAATAGGAGTCTGACATGGGTGAATTGATTATTTAGGTGTTCCAGGGTTGAGTGCAGGTCCAGGGAAATGGCATCTGCTGTGGACCTATTGAGAAACCATAGTGGATCTAGGTAGCCCGGGAGGCTGGAATTGATTCGTGCCGTGACTAGCCTTTCAAAGTACTTCATAATGATGGATGTCAGAGCCACCGGTCGACAGTCATTAAGCCACGCTGCTTGTTTTTTCTTAGGTACTGGGATGAAGGTGAATTGGGTTCTATTGTTGCACATTATTCTTTCAGGAATCCCTTGCTCAATGAGCAGAGCTCGTACAGCTGAGATCTTCCACTGTGCAGATAAAAGGGAATGTTGAGTGGTTGTCTGCAGCTCCAAGCTGCTGCATTCTTGATTGTGTTTTGATAATTCAGTTCCCACAGTATGCCCTGGTCTGGGGTGGTACTTCAGTAGCCAACAGTTCCTCTTTCTGCTGTGTGTACTCGCAAACATTGAATATAGAAATCCTGTGATGCTTTTGGTGAAGTTATCCAGCTTGCGGCTGATCTGGCCCTGAGCAAACATTTTCGATTTCTGCGTGGTATTCATAGAATCATAGAGCTTATTTCATGGAACAAAGTTTTTTGACCCTACTTGTCCATGCCACCCTTTTTTTTAACCATCATGCTAGTCCAATTGCACACATTTGGCCCACATTCCTCTATTCCTGTCTTACCCATATAATTCTCAAAATTGTACCCGCCTCTTCTACTACTTCTGGCAGCTTGTTCCAGACACTCACCACCTTCTGTGTGAAGAAACTGCCTCTTTGGACTCTTTTGTATCTATCCCCTCCCACTTTAAACTATTCCCTCTAGTTTTGGACTCCCCTATCTTTGACAAAAGATAGAACAAAAAACAAAGAAAATTATAGGCCCTCCTAGACTACATGAACCATGCTGCCCGACTTAACTAAAACTCCCTATCCTGCCAGGGACCGTAACCCTCCCATTCTCATCCTATTCATCTATTTGTCAAGATGCTCCTTAAAACTGACTATCGTATCTGCTTCCACTACCTCCCCAGCTCGTGAGTTTCAGGCATCTACCTTCCTCTGTGTAAAAAACTTGCCTTGTACATACTCTTTAAACCTATGCTCTCAAGAAATTGACCCTTCCACCTTGGGAAAAAGCTCTGACTATCCACTCTGCCCATGCTCCTCATAATCTTATAGACTTTTACCAAGTCAACCCTCAACCTCTGCCATTCTAATGAGAGCAAGCCAATTACTCCAATCGTAGCTAATGCCCTCCAATCTCGGCAACATGCTGGTAAATCTTTTCTGTACCCTCTCCAAAGCCTCCACATCTTCTGGTAGTGTGGCGACCAGAATTGAACACTATATTCCAAATGCTAAGTCCTAAGACACTGACTATCTAGCTGTTCAATGATGTGGAGATGCTGGCATTGGATTGGGGTGGTGGGCACAGTAAGTAGTCTCACAACACCAGGTTAAAATCCAACAGCTTAATTTGGTATTAAGAGCTTTCAGAGCTCCATTCCTCTATCAGGTGAGAGGCATTCAGGCATGTGACTCCAGAGGTACAACAATATGGTTGAACAAAGAACAAAAAACAAACAATACTACAACACAGGAAGAGACCCTTCGGCCCTTCAAACCTGCACCGAGCATGTGCTCCTAACTAAACCATCTGTTTGTATCCCTCTCTTCCCAGTCTGTTCATATGTCTATCTAGATAAGTTTTAGATGATTCTAGCATGTCTGCCTCAACCATCTTGCTAGATAGTGCATTCCAAGCCCCCACCACCCTTTGTGTAAAATGCATCTCCTGCATATCTGTGCCAAACTTGCCCACCTTACCTCGGATTTGTGACTCCTTGTGTTTGTCATTTCCAACCTGGGAAAAAGCTTCCAACAGTTCACCCTATCTACACCCTTCATAATTTTATAAAAATCTATTAGGCCGCCCCTCAACCTCCATCTTTCCAGGAAGAACAACCATAGTTTACTCAACCTCACCTCATAGCTAAGGCAAACCAGGCAACATCCTGATAAACCTTTTCTGCACTCTTACTAAAGTCTCCACATCCTTCTGACAGTGTGGTGACCAGAAGTGGACGCAATGTTCCAAATGTGGCCTAACCAATGTTCTATATAACTGCAACATCATATGCCAACTTTTATACTCTATGCCCCATCCAATAAAGACAAGCATGCCATATGCCTTCTTCACCACCTTTTTCACCTGTGTTGCCACTTTTAAGGATCTGGGGACTTGCGCACCCAGATCTCTCTGTGTGTCTATACTCCTAATGGTTTTGCCATTTATTGTATAGCTCTCCCCTGCATTAGATCTACAAAAATGCATCACTTCTCATCTATCTTGATTAAATTCCAAGTGCCATTTCTCCACCCAATTTTCCAGCCTATCTATATCCTGCTGTATTCTCTATTAGAGAATCTATATTCTCTAACAATGTTCATCGCTATTTGCAACTCCAGCAATCTTTGTGTTGTCCGCAAATTTATTAATCAGACCAGCTACATTTTCTTCCAAATCATTTATATGTATCACAAACAGCAGAGGTCCCAGTACGGAGCCCTGCGGAACACCACTAGTCACAGACCTCCATCAGAAAAAGAACCCTCTACTGCTACCCTCTGTCTTCTATAGCTAAGTAAAGTTTTACAACACCAATTTTAAATCCAACCGTGTTGTAAAACTTTACTGAGTTTACCCCAGTCCAACGTTGGCATCTCTACATCATGACTTCTGTACCCATCATGAGTTCTGCACCCATCTAGTTAGTTCACCTTTGATCCCATGAGATTTAATATTTTGCACCAGCTTGTCATGAGGGACCTTATCAAATGCTTTACTAAAATCCATGTAAACAACATCCACAGCCCTTTCCTCGTCAATCATTTTTGTCACCTTCTCAAAACACTCAACCAAATTTGTGAGGCAGGACCTCCCTCGTACAAAACCACATTGACTCTTCAATGCCCTTGGGCAAGTTGGAATGGGCAATAAATGCTGGCCAGCCAATGACACCCATGACCCACAAATGAATATATAATATATAAAGAAAAGATCGTGCATGTTTAGGAGTATATTCATTATGTAATGTATAGATATGTTTATAACCTATATATAACATACACACACCTACATACACATATTTAGACATTAATTATAATGATATATATAGCTGCCATACCTGGTGGTGGTTTGATATCTTTCACAGTCCAGTTACTTTCTATAAAAATTGTCTTTTGCATATCAAGGGGCACATTTTTAACTCGTACAGAAACACCCCTGTGTAATTCAAACACTGTCACATATTCTGGTTCCAAAAGCCTGGAATCCTGTGTTAAATAGTAAGACAATTGGTGTTTTGAAAACAATTCAAAAAGGAAGGCACGGCCACACAGTGGTTAGCACTGCTGCCTCACAGCATCAGGAAACCAGGTTCGATTCCTGGCTTGACTCAATTTCTATGTGGAGTTTCTCCCTGTCTCTGTGTGGATTTCCCCCAGATGCTCCAGTTTCCATCCACACTCCAAAGATGTGTCATTAGGTAGGTTGGCTATGCTACATTGCCACTTAGAGTCAAGGGGTTAGCTAGGATAAATGCATGGAGTTGTAGAGATAGGGCCTGGGTGGGATTGTGTTTGGAGCAGATATGATGAACAGAATGGCTCTTATGGTGCCTTTTATGTATTTTTGCTAAATGATGAAAAGCTCTTACGGATGTTAAGATCCAAAATCCCAAGAAAGATTATGAAGCCAGAACAATTTTCTATTTTGGCATTAATGTAAAGATTTTCCCCCAAAAATTCTAATTTCTCAATGATTGGGAAATTTAAAAAAATCCAAATTTTTTTTAGGGTGATTTCCAGAATGAATTTCCAACACACTGTGCATCACAGAGTGTGATTCTGTCTGGATTTGGGGCATATTTCTGCCTGAGAGATTGGCAGCACAGTGTTGAGTGGCTCACAACACACGTGCCAAATTGTCAGAGTAGAGATTGGTGCATGTGCAGTGGCCCCTCATTGCAGATCGTTGGCCTGCTGGGCAATCCCCCATCGCTAGCCCTCTGACTCCCCCACCCCGCCTGATCGGTGACTATCTGGACCTCTGCAGGCCAGCCCCTATCATCCGCTTGCTCGCCCCGCCACCCCAGATCTTCCTGACCCCCACTCCCTGATTGTCCCAAACTGCCCTCCACCTGGATGGCCAACCCTGGTCATCCTCTTCCCTCCCTCTGCCCAATGCAGAGTGGCACCAGTGATCAGGCCCAATTTGGCCCTGCCCCCTCAAAAGGCCATGCCCTCTTTGGCACTGTCTGATGATGAGTGGGCAGTTTTTCTTTTGAGGAGGAGCCAGGCTGGCACTGCCAGGTTGGCACTGACCAAGGGCGCATCCCCCCTCACTATTCACCATCTTAGGGGGGACCTCAATGGCTTCCCTTCTCTCCAGCTGGTTCAGCCTGCCTGATTTTAGGTGCTATCCATTGAATGAGATGTTAAATTGAGATCCAATTTGCATGTTCAAACTTATGGGGGAGGAGTGGGGGGGGAGAGGAGGCAAGACATATGAATGGAGAGAGAAGCTGTTCCCAATGGTGGAAAGATGGAGAATCTATTTAAGATGATTGACAACATATTGGAATTAGATTTTAACATAGTAGAGAGAAAAAGAATAAAATCTTACTTTTTGCCAAGTATGACAATCAAAGTATTTATATTCAAACAGATATCTAACGTCAATCCTCTTCTTTATGTCTTCACTGAGACTATCATTCCAAGTAAATGTCAGTTCTCCGAGCTGTATGTCTACAATCGTAATGTTGGTCGGTGGATTAAGTTCGGCTATTTTAAAGATAATAAACAAACATTAATGAGTGAAGGAAGAAGCTGTAAATGTGTAAGTTGAATTCACATTCAGGCTGCTGTTCAACACTAGCAGACAATGAGAGAAAATGTACTTCTAGGAACTCTATACACCTCTTAGTGAGATAGCAAGACAGGAAAAGCCTATCCACTTTGCCAGCGTCATCTTTCTCCTTAATGCTTGCATGACTTCCCTCTCCACCCATCTCGATTTTGACCTCTCTCACACCCTTCTATCCCCCCCAACAAATCTCATCCCCCTCACCTTGAACTTGTGTCCTCTCATGGCTAACACTTCAACTAAGAGGGACAGTTGCTCCCTATCTACTCCATACATGTCCCTCATAATCTTACATTCCTCAATCAGGTCGCCTCTTAGTCTTCTCTGCTGCAACAATCCAAGTCAACTTAACAAGTCTTCATATCTTATCTGCATCTCCTCCAATGCAAGCACACCCTTCCTATAATATGGCGACCAGAACTGCATATAGTACTCTCGCTGTGGCCTCATCAAAATTCTATACAATTCCAACGTGACTTCCCTGCAGCATCCGAGGTCTGTGCATGCACAGTAGCTCTGTCTGCAGACTGGCTGGCAAGTTAAGCTCAACACACTGCCTGCGGCAGCTGGAAAGAGTCTATACCATTTTTTCAGTGACTAAGTGCATAAGATTGGGCATGAAAACTCACCCACAAAACAGATCAGGAAACTCCTATTTTCATGTCAGTTGGACATTTGGAATCATTCCCATGAAATTCCGCCATGCAGTGCAGTAGAGACTCTTTAACCCATCAAATTTTCATCAACCTGTGATAATTACCTAACCTACCTACCTAACTAATCCATCTATCAACACTTGGCCTATTGCCTGCGATGCTATGATGTGCCAAGTGCTCATCTAAGTACTTTTCAAAGGCAACTCGCCTCCACCATCCTCCCAGGCAGTGCATTCCAGACCTTTGCCAATCTCTAGGTAAAAATGTTTCCTCTCATACCCATCCACCCTCTCACAAACCTCTTCCCCCTTTCCTTGAACTTGTGTCCTCTCATGGCTGACTCTTCAACTAAGGGGGACCATTGCTCCCTAACCACTCCATCCATGCCCCTCATAATCTTAGACATCTCAATCAGGCCGCCTCTTTGTCTTCTCTGCTACAGCAGTCTAAGTCTATTCATCCAGAATTCATGTCTTACATGTTCCATCCCAGGGAGCATCCTAGTTAATCTCTGCTACACCCCCTCCAGTACAAGCACACTCTTACTATAATGTGGCGACCCCAGAACTACATCCAGTACTCTAGCTGTGGTTTTATCATGATTCTATACAATTACATTGTGACTTCCCTGTTTTTGCAATCTATGCCTCGATTAATAAAGGCAAGAATCCCTGCTGCCTTTTTCACCACCACACAAACATGCCGATCCACCTTCAGTGATCTATGGACAAACATGCCAAGCTCCCTTTCTTCCCAGAATTTTCTAATGTCATTAAATATTTCCTTGTCAAATTGCTCTTTCCATATCTGTCCATTTGATCATTCCATCTATTATCTTCCTGTAGCCCATGACACTCTGCCTCATTGTTAACCACCTATCCAATTTTTGTGTCATTTGCAAACTTACTATCACTAACCCCTCCCCCCCACCCCACATAAATATCTATGCAGTCTGTATAAATGAGGAATAATGGGTCCCTACCCTTTCCCTGATTATCCTCTTCCCATTGATATACTCGCAGAATACCACAGAATTGTAGATCATACAATCCTACAGTGCAGAAGGAGGCCATTCAGCCCATTGAGTCTGCACCATCTGGGGATTTTCCCTTTTGTTTTACCAGCCAGAGCTTTCTCATATCCCTACTTTACTCTCCTAATTGCTTCTTAAGCTCCACCCTGCACTTTCTGTACTACACTAATGTGTCTGTTGATTTGCTACTGTGGTTTCTGCTAAACACCTTTCTTTTCCTTTTTATCATGCCATGAATATCTCTTGTTATTCATGGTTCTCTGGGCTTGTTGCTCCTTCCTATAACCCAAGAGGCAATGTGTTGGACCTGATGAAGGAGCAGCATTCAGGAAGCTTGTGATACCACATAAACCTGTTGGGCTTTAACCTGGTTTTATTTTAATAAAAGCTGCTCCCCCCAATTCAAAATGCCTGACTATTTCTTTGTCCATAACAAGCATAAATTGTACTATGTATTTTAGGGATCACTATCCCTAAAATGCTCTTCCATCACCACCTCAACCACCTATCCAGATTCATTCCCCAGATGTAAGTTCAGCACAGTCCCTCCTTCACTGGACCCACTGAACATTGCCCTAAAAATGATCCTATACATATTTCAACAAATCCATTCGAGATCATAGAGGTTTACAGCATGGAAACAGGCCCTTTGGCCCAACTTGTCCTTGCTGCACTTTTTTTTAAACCCCGGAACTAATCCCAATTGCCCGCATTTGGTGCATATCCCCCTATAACTATTGTATCCCTATAGCTATCTAAATGCTCTTTAAAAGGCAAAATTGCACCCACCTCTACTATTACCTCTGATAGCTTATTCCAGGCACTCACATCTTCTGTGTGAAAAAAATTGCCCCTCTGGATAATTTTATATTTCACCTCTCTCATCTTAAAACTATACCCTCTACTTTTAGACTCCTCTACCTTTGGGAAAAGATGTTGACTATCTGGCTGATCTGTGCCCTTCATTACTTTATAGATCTCTGTAAGATCACTCCTCAGCCTCGTAGGCAGCAGAGGAAAAAATCCCCGTCTATCCAGCTTCTCCTTATAACTCAATCCATCAAGCCCCAGTAGCAACCTAGTAAATCTTTTCTGCACTCTTCCTAATTTAATAACATTCTTCCTATAATAGGGTGACATAATTGCACACAATATTCCAAGTGTGGCCTTACCAATGTCTTGTACAACTTCAACAAGATATTCAACACTGTATTCAATATTCTGACCAATGAAACCAAGCATGCCGAATGCCTTCTTTACTACTCTGTCCACTTGTGACTTCATTTTCAAGGAGCTATTAACTGAGTAAGTCCTGCCCTGGTTCAAACTACCAAAATACATCACCTCGCATTTGTCTAAATTAAACTCCATCTGTCATTTGTCAGCCCACTCACCTAACTGATCAAGATCCAGTTGCATTTGGAGATAACTTCTCTCACTATGCCACCAATTTTAATGTCATCAAATGTACTAACCATGCCTCCTATATTCTGACCCAAATCATTAATATAAATGACAAATAACAATGGACCCAGCACTGATCCCTAAGGTACACGGCTGGTCACAGGCCCTTAGTTTGAAAAATAACTGTCTAAAATCATCCTCTGGCTTCTATGAAGAAGCCAATTTTGTATCTATTTAGACAATTAACTCTGGATCCCATGAGATTTAACCTTATGCAACAACCTATCATGTGTTACCTTGTCAAAGGTCTTGCTAAAGCCCATGTAGACAACATCAACTGCGCTGCCCTCATCTATCTTCTTGCTAGACGAGGGCCCTTCAAAAAACTCAATCAAATTTGTGAAACATGATTATCTACTCACAAAGCCGTGCTGACTATCCCTAATCAGTCCTTGTGTCTCTAAATGTCTGTAAATCCTATCTTTCAAAATACCTTCCAACAACTTGCTCACCATGATGTGAGGCTCACTGGTCTGTAGTTTCCAGACTTTTCCCTGCAGCCCTTTTTAAACAAGAGCGCAACATTCGCCACCCTCCAATCTTCAGGCACCTCACCCGTGACTATCAATGATTCAAATATCTCGGCGAGGGGACCTGCAATTTCCTGCCTAACCTCCTACAACGAGCTAGGATACTCCTCATCAGGCCCCGAGGATTTATCTACCTTGATGCGCTTTTAAGACTTACAACTCCTCCTTCTTTGTAATATATACATTTGACTTTTTTCTAATGTTGGAAAAGTTGATATTACCCAATATTATTATCCTATTATTGTTTTTGCATACCTCTGCAAATTTCACACATTTTTGCTCCTTAAATAATTCGTCCCATTTTGATCCCTAAACTCCTCCACCTCTTTATCTTGATTTCCTCTTTTCGGATGATACTTGAAACATATCCTTTGACCAAACTTTGAGTCAGCTCACCAAACATACCCTGAAATGGTTCTATACTAAATTTTGTTCGATTAACATCTGCAAACCACTTCGGGAGTTTAAGTTTAAAAGTCGGTTTATATGAACACTGCAATAAAGTTACTGTGAAAATCCCCTATTCATCACACTCTGGCACCTATTTGAAAATTTAACATGACCAATGTGCCTAACCAGCACAATGTTAGACTGTGGGAGAAAACCAGGGCACCCGGAGCAGACAGGCACAAGCAGAATGTGCAACTCCACACAGACTGTGATCAAGATCTAGAATCGAATATGGGTGCTAACCATTGTGCCATTGTGTCATTCAGGTCATTGAGACTGAAAAAAAAGTTATAGCTCAATTTGGCTCATTGTTAATTATTATTATTAATTTTCTTATTAGTTAATAGGAAACCTATAAGATGCACTTGGACATTTTTAATGGAGAAACATGTAAATGCAAAGTGAACAGTTCAAAAATGAGATAGGAACTGACTTGGGAAGGAAAGGCATTTAGGAACATGGAAGTGGGATTGGAGCTGCCGTTGTTAAAAAGGAATGGGAAAACAGACCCTGTAGCAAGGGAAATCTCAGTACTTACTCAGGTTATCTGGGAAGTTTAGGTTTCCATCACTTAATGCAATTCGTAACACAAAGGAGATCACAAAGCAAGCTGCCAGTAACAACATGGTAGAAGTCATCAGTAGAAATACTGCCTATTCAGAAATAAAACTCAGATGCCAGACGATAAAACTTCCTGAAAAAAAAGGAAAATAATATCATCTTATAAAAATGGAAGAAAAATTGAATACATTTTTTGCAATAAATAATCTTTCTCCGCCTTTTGCAAAACCTTAACTCACAGCTAACAAGGGAGTTAAGTGCAGTGAAATGCAGGACAGCATTTGCAAAAGCGCAGATCAGTATTGCACTGGATTATCAGTTCATCTCACTAACTCGAAGATGAGAATTTCACCGGCTGAACCACACTGACCAAGTGACTTCACACATTAAAAAAAAGGCGAAGAAGTGGCAAACAAAAATAAATAGGGGAACAACCAAACTACTTAAAGCAGTGATCACCTGAAGCCAATACATGCAGTGCAAAAGATAGGCTGCTATTTTTTGCCTATGAGAAATATAGATCAAGTCAGGAAACTTTCTGTGTCACTGCTGCCACCTTGGTTGAACGCAATAGAAAGTGCCAAGTACCCTGAACGGTGCAATCTTCTCTTTGGGGTTGCTGGAGGGATCGGGGAGTGACGGGTGAGTGGTGGAAGTGAGGGAGATGTGGTGGCAACATAGGGGGATTGGATTCGAGTCTACTGACCAAGGATTAGATTAGAGGTGGCCACGTGGACAGCTAAATGTTGAAACAGGCTGGATAAAAGAAGATGGTGGTGGATATAATTGGGGAGGCAATTGGATTCTCAAGATGATGTGCAAATTTGAAGCCAGGCTTGGGGTTGTGTGGGTGGGGGGGAGGTGGGAGGGAGTGGGGGGAGAAGAGGGGAAGGGTCTTAATGGACAGGATAGATCGAATAGAGGGAGCATTCATAGGGCCAAACTTTATAGGCAGAGCGACAGGGGGAAGGGAGATTTGGAATGGGACCTGTGGAGAAAGGGGGATCTTGAAAGAGAGAGAAAGAGAGACAGCCCTCACCACCACAACTCCCCCCACCATCCCTGCATCCCCCTCACCCCCTCCCACCGCTATCCCCTGTCCCACCAGGGACTAGATCATGGTGGCCTGTTTGGGCTTTATCCCATTTTCCCGGTGCTGAACTCCACCTAGCAGCCTCAAGTTGAGGCCAGAGCAGGAAGCATCCTTTGGGTGGCCAATAATTGGTTGCTCCTTAGCCTCTCACACCCCCTACACAATCGCGGATGTGGCATTTCCAACCATTGCACACATTCCCTCAGTACTATACTAATGTCAGCCTATACAGTTTGTGCTCAAATCTCTAGAAGTGAGCCAACCTCAAAGCATGACATTGAGACTCAGAACTAAGGCAGCCAGCATGGTGTCACAGTGGTTAGCCCCACTGCCTCACACCACCAAGAACAATAGGTTTGATTCCCCGCTTGGGTCACTGTCTGTGCGGAGTTTGCACGTTCTCCCCATGTCTGCGTGTGTTTCCTCTGGGTGCTCCAGTTTCCTCTCACAGTCCAAAAAACATGCGGGTTAGGTGCATCGACATGCTAAATTCTCTCTCAGTGTACCCGAACAGGTGCGGGAGTGTAGCGACGAGGGGATTTTCACAGTAACTTCATTGCAGTGTTAATGAAAGCCTACTTTTGACACTAATGAACAGGGACTAAACAAAAAAAAATACATAGCCATAGCTGACACCCAGTTGACTTCAGTTTTTAATCCTCTCCCACTCCCAGGTTAAAGTTAAAAATCTATTCCATAATGTCTAATCCACTTCTACTTACTGTAAAAAGACTTCCACATTTTTCCCACTGAAAAAGGCATAGAGATGCAATCATTGTTGAGTCACAAGATGGTACTGCACCAATGCTGCAGGAATTCTCTTCTAGGCCAATGTAGGTGTAGAAAATGGGCAGCACAGCTGTCTCGCAGCACTAGGGACCTAAGTCCAATTCCTGGTTTGAGTCACTGTCCCCGTGGAGTTCTCCCGCGTCTGTATGGGTTTCCTCTGGGTGCTCCGGCTTCCCCCTGCCACAATCCAAAGATGTATGTGTTAGGTGGTTTGGCCATGCTTAGTGTCAGCAGGTCTAGTTAGGGTAAATGCATGGAGTTATGGGGATAGGGCCATACGGAATTGTGATCAGTGCAGACTTGATGGGCCAAATAGCTCCCTTCTGCACTGTAGGATTCTATGAAAACAAGGAAGGTGACTGTGCTGTAATTGAACAGATTAACAGCGATAGAGGAAGGATAGTATCAGTTTTAATGGGCTTAAAAGTGGACAAATCCCAAACCCAGATGAGACCTATCCCTCAGCTGTCATCTGCTGATTGATCCATTGATTCCTTTAGTCTCAAGAGCTATATCTAATTTCTTCTTGAAATCACAAACTGTTTTGGCCACAACGACTTTCTGCGGTAGTGAATTCCAAAAATTAACCACTCTCTGGGTGAAGAATTTTCTCCTCACGTCAGTCCTAAAAGATTTACCCTGATGTTGAAACTGCTTAAAAACATAAAATCTCTGTGACTGGGCAGAAGCAGCACAGTCCCTGCAATCTCCTCCCTTATCTCACACATCAGCCGGGTCTCTCTAGCCCTGGGGATTCATCCATTTTTATGCCCCCTAAAACTGATCTCACTGCTGATCTGTTCAGTTCTATCATGGTCTCCTTTCTTTCCGTACCTACATTAGCCTTTTCCAAAGTGAAGACAGGGACTAAATTCTCAGTGTATACCTTCCCATTCCATACACCAAATGGGCACTTTGATCCTTAATGGGCTCTACTCTTTCCCTGGTTACCCTCTTGCCCTTAATAAATATAACAACACCTTGGGACTTTCCTTTATTTTACCTGCCAATGTTTTTTCATGCCCCCTCTCCTTTTTTCAGTACCCTCCTGCACTTTCTATATTCCTTTAGGCATCCACTGTCTGATATCTGCCACAAACTCTTTTTTTGCACTGGTCCAGCCCTATATATCCCTTGACATAATGTGGAGACACGGGTGTTGGATTGGGGTAAGTGCGAAAAGAGATCTCCCAACACCAAGTTAAAGTCCAACAAGTTTATTTGGCAGCATAAGCTTTCGGAGTCTCACTCCTTCAGCTGCCAAATAAACCTGTTAGACTTTAAGCTGGTTTTGGGAGACTTTTTACTGTGCTTACCCTATGACTCCTAGCATTCTGAGGAGCTTTTAGTCCTACTCTTTATTTTTACAGGAACATGTTGGCTCTGCACACTTTTTATTTCTGTTTTGACTTCACTGCTCTGATGGGAATTTCCGACAATTCTTTGCTCCTTGTTGACATTGGCCAGAGGGTGTCTAATCATATTAATACTGGCCTCCACCCAGTTCAGTCCCATCTTAGTTCTTTTCCATAACTTTAATCTCATTGATTTATAGCCATGCCACAAAAATGCTCCCCCACTGATAGCTTCATTCTTTAAAATGAGGTTCAGTAGCACCCACTCTGTTGCAAGAATTTCTACACGGCAGCTCAAAAAGCTCGACAGGATACACTTTAAGAACTGAGATCATATGCATAAACAGGAAAGAGATCAAAGTTATTAGTGCAGTGTCTGTGTGGAAAAAAAATCACAATGCTGTAATAACTTTCATGAGGCCTATGAAGTTGGCCTCTTGGAGCTTGAGCTCCTTAATTGAGCAATAATTGCCTGTCCACTCAGGAAATCTCAGCTACGTATAAGTATGGGAGTGACGGGTCTCTTGTCTCTCATAATTCTGACTTTGTATCTGAGTCACTCTAGGAGTGGAATAAAGTTTAAAAATTATGAGAATCTCCCATCCAGCCTCCAATCCATTGACTCTGTCTACACTTCCTAATGCCTTGGAAAAGCAGCCAGCATAATTAAGGACCCCATGCACCCTGGACATTCTCTCTTCCACCTTCTTCTGTCGGGAACAAGATTCAAAGTCTGAAGTCATGAACCAACCGACTCAAGAACAGCATCTTCCCAGCTGCTATTAGATTTTTTAATGGACCTACTTTGCGTTAAGTTGATCTTTCTCCACACCCTAGTTATGACTGTAATACGGCATTCTGTACACTCTCTTTTCCTTCTCTATGATTGGTGTGCTTTGTCTGTATAGCGTGCACGAAACAATACTTTTCACTGTATGTTAATAGGTGTAACAATAATAATTCAAATCAAATCAAAACAAAACCTGGTGAAGAGTCTCCGGCCACTGAGAAGGGTGGCAAGGTGGCACAGTGGTTAGCACTGCTGCTTTACAGCTTCAGGGATCTGGGTTCAATTTCTGACAGTGTCACTGTCTGTGCAGAGTCTGCGCATTCTCTCTGTGTCTGTGTGGGTGTCTGCCGAGTGCTCCAGTTTCTACTCATAGTCTGAAAAACGTGCAGTTAGATTAATTATCTGTGCAAAGTTCTCCATCTGTGTACCCAAACAGGCATTGGAATGTGGCAGGATTTTCACAGTGAGTTCATTGTAATGTTAATGTAAGCTGACTTATGAAACTAATAAATATACTTAAACTTAAAACTTAAACTTTCAGAGATATTAATCTTAATTTTTTTGGAATTAGCCACAAATGCACTACCATAGCATTGGCACCAGTGCTGGGGAAAGTGGGAGCTTTATTGTAGGGGCATTTCCTCTGTCTCTATGACAATAATGCCAAGTATAAATGATGCTATCAAATATATTAATGAAATCTATAACACCACATGGTATATTTGTGATAAAGGACTTGCAGACCACACTTTATTGGCTATCAGCCAAGTGCTGGTAAAAGGAGTTCAGGTTTTTCTCACATACCAGTGCAGGCTTGATGGGCCTTTTCTGCATTGTATAATTCTAGTTTTTTGTTTCTTCATTCATGGAACATGGGTGTCGCTGGCTGGCCAGCATTTATTGTCCATCCCTACTTACCTTTGGAAGGAATTGAGAGACAATCACATTGCTGTGGAATCATGTGCAGGCCTGACCAGATAAGAATGGCAGATTTCCTTCTCTAAAGGACATTAGTGAACCAGGTGGGTTTTTCTGACAATGGTTTCATGGTAAGTTCTTAATTCCAGATTTTTTTTTATTGAATTCAAATTCCACTAACTGCCATTGCAGGATTTGAACGCGGATCCCCAGAACATTAGCTGAGTTTCTTGACTAATAATCTAGCGATAATATCACTAGGCCATCACCTCCCCTATGATTTCCTCGAGATCAATTCACTTTGAAAAGGTAAAGTACACTTGAAAAGAATCATTTTCACAACAACTTCATTGCAGTGTTAACATAAATATCTGGACAATATCCAGCTTGGGCTGACAAGTGGCAAATAACATTCACACCACACAATGTCCATCACCATAAGAGACATTCTAACCACTGCCCCTTGACATTCAATGGTGTAACCATCACTGAATCTCCCATTGTCAACATCCTATGGGTTACCATTGACCAGAAACACAACTGGACTCACCATATAAACATAGTGGCTACAAGAGCAGATCAGAGACTAGGAATACTGCGGCTAGTAACTCACCTTCTAACTCTTACAAATCCTATCTATCATCTACAAGGCACAAATCAGGAATGTGATGAAATACTCCCCACTTGCCTGGATTGGTGCAGCTCCAACAACACTCAAGAAGCTTGATGCCATCCAGGAAAAAGCTGCCCACTTGATTGGCACCACATCTACAAACTTCCAGCTGCTTCACCACTGATGCTCAGTAGTAGCACTGTGTACAGTCTACAAGATGCACTGCAGCAATTTACCAAAGGTCCTTAGATAACACTTTCCAAACACACTATCATTTCTATCTAGAACAACAAGGGCAGCAGATAAATGGGAACGCCATCACCTGCAAGTTCCCCTCCAAGCCACTCACCATCGTGACTTAGAAACATATCACAGCTCCCTCACAGTTGCTGGGTCAAAATCTTGGAATTCCCTCCCTAACAGCATTGTGGGTGAACACACAACACATAGATTGCAGCAATTCAAGAAGGCACCTTCTCAAGGACAACTGGGGATGAACAATAAAAGCTGACCAGTCACTGTCGCCCATGTCCCCCAAATGAGTATTAAAAAAAACTACCTGTGACACTAATGAATAAACTTTAAAAATTAACATTACTAGTTTGATTCAGCCCATTTCCATGTATTTTGTTACTCATTTTGTTTAAGTTGGCACCATCAGGAATATTTTCCTTGAAAAGTTATTATCAGCCAGAGTAGGGAACTACATTAATCTAAAAATTTAACCTGATTCATTCATCACCTTTGTGCCCTCGAACTTACAATAACGCCCGGTTCATAGAACATAGAACACTACAGCACAAACAGGCCCTTCAGCCCACAAGTTGTGTTGATCATATCTATACTTACCAGGCCATAGAACTATCTGTAACTGCCAATCCCATTAAATCCCATGTACTCATCCAGAAGTCTCTTAAAAGACCCCAATGAGTTCACCTCTACCACCACTGATGGCAACCGATTCCATTCACTCACCATCCTCTGAGTGAAAAACTTACCTCTAACATCTCCTCTGTACTTGCCCCCCAGCACTTTAAACCTGTGTCCTCTCATAGCGAGCATTTCAGCCCTGGGAAATAGCCTCCGAGAATCCACTCTATCTATTCCTCTCACCTTGCTGTTAAAGAATTTTCATTTCTCTGTGGTCTCGTCCCTAACTCTGTAAACTTCTCCAGACTTACATCCCTGAGATCCTGGCACTCCTCCAATGCTAGTCTCTTGCCCACACTTGGATGTTTTCTTTCTTGCCCAGGCCCAAGATTTTGCAATTCCTTTTGCAAACCCTTCACTACTCCCTCCGCCATTGAGATTTTTTTAAATTTACGAGCTTTACGGTTTTTGTCTGGTTCTCTCTTTTTTATTAATTTGTGGGACAGCATTGATGGCCCATCGCTTGTTAATTGCAGGCAGTTGAAAGTCAGCCACATTGCTGTGGCTCTGGAGTCATATGTAGGCCAGACCAGGTGAAGATGGCAGATTTCCTCCTCTATAGAATATTAGTGAAACAGATGAGTTTTTCTGACAATTAACAATGGTTTCATAGTCATCTGTAGGTTCTTAATTCCAGATATTTCTTATTAAATTCAAATTCTACCATCTGCCATGGCGGGATTCGTACCCAGGTCCCCCAGAACATTAGCTGAGTTTTTGGATTAATAGTCTAGTGATAATTCCTTTAGACCACTGCCTTCTTGTGTGGCACAGTATCAAATTTTGTGCTCTCATGTTTTCTTATGTCAAATGTGCTATATAAATGCAGGCAGTTGCTGGTAAAAAGTAGAAATTATTGTTAATTAATGAAGTTCTAATGCTCTCACACAACAATCTTCGGTTAATCATTGCAAAGCAGTTGCTAGTCTGGCTCTATGAAAATGGATAGCAAAATGTCACTAAAATGTATTCATCCTCAAATATTGCTAACAATAATTTCAACACAACTAAGCCATGCTGTTTGGGTTAATAACTATTGCCAGCGATGACATTCAGGTCACATTTTCTGTCAGTCTCAGTAACTCTTTGACAATGTAATTACTGCTTTATAAAATATTCAAGAGATCAAGATAATGAAAGGTTTTTTTTGATTCATTCACAGATGTGGCTAAAACCAGCATTTACTGCCCACCCCTGGCTGCCCTTCAGAAGATGGAAGTGAGCTGCCTTCTTGAACTGGTACACGCCCTGAAGTGTAGGTGCATCCACAATGCTGTTAGAACAAAGAAGAACAACGAAAAGTACAGCACAGGAACAGGGACTTGGACCTCTAAGTCTGTGCTCATCAAGAAGCTCCAACTAATCTAAAAACCTTCTGCACTTACTTAATTTGGGCCATAAGCATCCATTCTTTTCCCATTCATGTGCCCATCCAGCTGCCTCTCAAACGTTGCTGAAGTGCCTTCTTCCACCATCTCCTCCAGTAGTGTGTTCCAGGCACTCCCCTCTCTCTGGGAGATAAACTTGTCCCCCACACACTTCCCTTAAACTTTCCCCCTTTCACCTTGAACCTATGCCCCTTTGTAATTGACATTTCCAGTAAAAGAGTGTTTCAAGAGAAGGGAATTCCAGAATTTTCAGTGAAGGAATGGTGATACATTTCCCAGTCAGGGAGGTGAGTAATTTGCAGGGAAAATTCAAAGTGGTGGTGTTCCTATGTGTCCGCTACTTTTGTCCTTCTAGATAGTGGTGGCTGTGGGTTTAGAAGATGCTGTCTCAGGAGCCTTGCTACATGCCTTGTAGGTGGTACACACTGCTGCCGATTGTGTATTAGTGATGGAGGGAGTGAATGTTTATGGATGGGGTGCCAATCAAGTGGGCTGTTTTGTCTTAGTGGTTTGGAGCTTCACTCATTCAGGAAAGTGGTGAGTATTCCAGTACAGTCCTGACTTCATAGAAATCTTGGAAACCCTGCAGAAGTGCAGAAGGAGGCCATTTGGCCCATCGAGTCTGTGCCAACCACAATCCCACCCAGGATTGTGGTTGGTGCAGACTATCCCTATCCCTAAACCTACATATTGATCTGCTAATCCCTCTAACCTATGCATTTCAGGACACAAAGGGGCAATTTTAGCATGGCCAATCAACCTAATCTGCATATCTTTGGACTGTGGGAGAAACAGGAGCATCTGGAGGAAACCCACGCAGACAGAAGGAAAATGTGCAAACTTCACACACACAGCGACCATAGCCAGGAATCGAACCCAGGTCCCTGGAGCTGTGAAGCAGCTGTGCTAACCACTATGCTACTGTGCAGCCCCTTTTGCCATATAGATGGTGGACAGGCCCTGTGGAGTCAGAATGTGTGCTACTTGCCACAGAATTCCTAGCCCCCGACCTGTCTTTGTAGTTAAAGTTGACATAATGACAATGGGCAGAGAGATGGCAGGTAAAGTTTAATCTGAGGATATGTGAGGTGCTGCACTTTCAGAATCAAGTGTTCAGGGGTCTTGTCATTAACTGTAGACTTACCCTGAACAGATTTAATGCACAGAGGGATCTTGCATTGCTCCCTGAAAATGGCCATACAAATAGATAGGGTGGTAATGAAGGCATATAGCTTGCTTGCCTTTATTGGTTGAGGTTTTGAGTATAAGAGTCAGGATGTCACGTTGCAGCTTTTTAAAACTTTGAGTATTGCATTCAATTCCAGTTGCCACATTACCAGCAGGGTGTGGAGTCTTTAGAGAAGGTGCAGAAGAGGTTTACCAGGATGTTGCCTGGATTAGAAGGTATGGGTTATAAGGAGAGGCTGGACAAACTAGGGCTGTTTTCTCTGAGTGGTGGAGGCTGAGGGGAGACCTGATAGAAATCTATAAAATTTATGAGAGGCAGAGATAGGGTTGACAGTCAGAATCTTCTTCCCAGAGTTGAAATGTCTAATACTAGGGGGCATGCACTTAGCGCAAAAGGAGTAAATTCAAAGAAGCTGTGAGGAGCAGGTTTTTACACAGAGAGTGGTAGGTGATGGGAACACACTGCCAGTGGTGGTGTTTCAGGCAGAAATGATCAGGATGTTTAAGGGGATTTTAGATCAGACTTTTGAATGGACCTACCTTGCATTACCTTTCTCTGCACCCTAACTATGACTGTAACACAACATTCTGTACACTCTTGTTTTCTTCCCTATGTATAATATGCTTTGTCTGTATTGCGCACCAGAAACAATACTTTTTATTGTATACCAAACCATGTGACAATAATAAATCAAATCAAAACTTGAAAATGCAAGGAATAGAGGGATATAAACCAAAGGCAGGTAAGAAAGGATTATTGTAGTTTGGTGTCATGTTCGACATAACACTGTGAGCCGATGGGCCTGTTCCTGTATTGTTCTATGTTCTATCTTGATCTGACACAGAATTGGTCTTTTTAATGACAAGGTGATGTTATCAGATTTTGACTGTGCTTTCGAATACACCCTGATATAGAGTGGATGTGCTGCCTGGAGTTCAGGAAAAGCTTCCATGCTAAAAGTTCACTATGACTGAAACCTGAACCCAACTACAGGCATTTCCCATCTAGATGATGATGAGAACAGCAGTAAAGCCTTTGCATGCATATAATGCCTTCCTTCAAATGCAGACAATGCTAGACTTCCTGTTACTTTGTTACTGCGGATGAGGTGACTTCTACTAGAAAGCAACATGATACTTCAAAGGCTTCAGCTAAACTTGTGGCCAATGAACCATTTCAAAACCCAATAAAAATAGCCACAGATCACATAAATTGTTGTGAGCTTTCAAACTTAACGTTTATCTTAAACAAGAATTAAAATCACACTGCATTGACAGTTGCATTTGTTGACTCTCAGAAGTTTCTGCATGATCAGCCTGTGACTAGAAGCCAACAAGCCTTATGTCCAAATAGAAAACTTATCTAAAAATATCTGGAATTAAGAATCTATTGATGACCATGAAGCCATTGTCAGTTGAGACTGGGGTAACATATGGCACAATGTTGGCACTGCTGCCTCAAAGTGCCAGAAACATGGGTTTGATTCCCGATCACTGCCTGTGCAGAGTCCACACATTCTTCCCATGTCTGCGTGGGTTTCCTCCAGGTGTTCCAGTTTCCTCCCATAGTCAAAAGATGTGTCGATTAGTTGGACTGGCTGTGCTAAATTGCCCCTTAATAGGATAAGCGCATGAAGTTATGGGGATGGGGCTTGGATGAGATTTTGGTCAGCTAAGATTTGATGGACCTAATGGCCTCCTTCTGCATTGTAAGATTCTATGATTATCAGAAAAACCCACCTGATTCACTAATGTCCTTTAGGGAATGAAATTTGCCATCCTTACCTTGTCTGACATGCTTGTGACTCCAGAGCTACAGCAGTGACTCTCAATTGCTCTCTGAACAAGGGCAACTAGGGATGGGCAATAAATGCTGGTCAGTCAGCAATGCACATTTCCTAAGAATGAATAAAAACGTTACAGTGCAACAGAAGGAGTCTATTCAGCCCATAGTCTAGCTTGCATAGATTATTTTCAAAATGAGTTGATCATTTGAATCCAAAAAAAAACTTCATAATTAAGCCAATTATTTTGAATATGAAATTCAGACCCATACTGCCACTGAGAAGATAGGGCGAAGCCAAACCTCCTTCCGCCAATGTACGCTTTGCCTTGGTAAGCTGCATATGGAACAGGTGAAAGTATGGATAGACTGGTGTGATGCTGGCAGCATTGGTGAGCATGCGAAAGTGAAGTGGAATGTCTGAAAACGGGGCCTGAGGCCTAGCTGCCAGTGCTGATGATAGCTGGGTGATAATGATGTAGTTCATCAGGCAACATGAGAGACCAGTGGTGATATGTGTAGGAGATGTCTTGTGAAGATATATTCATTGAGCATGACCACGTGAGTTCATTAGACTTCAAGTGGCAGTGCTGCAAGATGCTCAGATCCAGAAATTGGGAATTTACCTCCATGACTATCTCTTCCCAATCCCTTCTGAGGATAGTCCTTGAGCATTTCCTGAACCTTGAAGAAACATATCCCTCAGACCATCTTCACCGCAAAGGATCCCAGCACTTCATCTGTGGCTGTCTCTCTCTCTATCTCTCTCCCTCTTTCTGCCTTAGTATTTCATTTTCCTCATTTAAGATTGCAGTGATAAGATTCAGCAGCAGATTCAGTTCAGCTTCACTTTTTTATTCATTCCTGGCACATGGGCATCGCTGACTGGCCAGCATTTATTGCCCATCTGTAGTTGCCCAAAAGCAGTTGAAAGTCATCCACATTGCTGTGGCTCTGGAGTCCCATGGAGAAAAGACAAGGTAACGTCTGCAAATTTCCTTCTTCAAAGAACATTAGTGAACTGCTGTCAGTGTGGAATTTGTGCATTCTCCCCGTGTCTGCGTGGGTTTCCTCCGGGTGCTCCAGTTTCCAACAATAGAATCATAGACTCCTATATTGCAAAAGGAGGCCATTTGGCCCAGCGAGTCTGATCTGACCACAATCCCACCTAGACCCTATCCCCCCAACACCATGCATTTAGCTTAGTTTTTTATTGGATTCAAATTTCACCATCTGCCATGATTGGATTCGAACCCCAAGTCAATGAGATATTAGCTGAATTTCTGGATTAAGAGTCCAATAATAATGCCACTAATTCGTCACCTCCTCACTTTTTAAGAGCCTTTAAATACAAGTTATGAATACACACGGTTCAGCTTCCTGCTGAGCACAGGGGCACCCATCAGTGCAGGAGTACACAGCCCAATTCTATGTTTGGGTAAATGAGAATGCAAAGTTAAATTGATGAGATACCAATCTTCAAGCTATTGGGTACAGACCAAATCAAGATTCTTGCATGTCAAAAATTGTGTGGGGAAATCGTTCGGATTTTCTGTGCATTACTGGAGGATTACTTTTCAGATGGGATGTTGAACCAAGACTATCTGCTTGTTTAGTTGGCTTTAAATGATTTGATGACACTAGCTAGGGAATAACAGCAAATTACCCCAATGGTTTGTCGAAAATTCACCTTTCAAGCAAGGTCAGCAAAGTTTTTACTGATCATTTATTGCATTGTTGTTTATCAAATCCATGCCATAAGCAAACATGTCTACTGTGTTTACTCATGCAACACCAATGACTGTAGTTAAAAAGTAATTTATTGGTTGTGAAATCATAGAATCCGACAGTGCAGAAGGAGGCCATTTGGCCCATCAAGCCTATACTAACAAGAATCCCATCCAGGCCCTATCCCCTTAATTCCACATATTTACCCTGCTAGTCCCCCTGACAGTAAGGGGCATGGTCAATCCACCTTACCAGCACATCTTCAGGGTTTGAGAGGAAATGGGAGCTCCTGAAGGAAACCCATGCAGACACGATGAGAAAGTGCAAACTCACATAGACAGTCACCCAAGACTGGAATTAAATCTGGGTCCCAGGCGCTGTGAGGCAGCTGTGCTAACCACTGTGTCACCGTGCTACCCAACGCTTTCAGATGAGTATAAACACAAGCTAATTATTTTTACTTTGTGATATCATACTGGAGGCAGAATTTCTGAAACTATTGAAGATAAGTTTCAGACTATGAGAAACAATGGGCAAGATTTTTGACCCCCCCCCCCCACCCCCAACTCGTGCTGGGGTGAGGTGGGATGCTAGAGTGAATTGACTTATTCTCTCTGCACTCTTTAGAGGGGCAACCTCTAAAAAAATGGTGCCCCAATTTTTGCTTGTCTAAATTGTTGGGGTCAGTCAAATTAGATGTCAGTCCGTCAGCAATACGTTGTGGAACCCATGATACAGAGGTGAAAGCTGTCATTATCCACAGCACCTTCAGTGCTGTTTTTCCCGCTAACATCAGTCTTTTCCAATTTCCGGGAAAATCTCACCAATGTGTGGATGCATATGCAAAGACCACTAATGTCTCCAATTTCTCAGAAGACTAAGAAAATTTGGCATGTCCACTACAATTCTCACCAAATTTTGCAGATGCACCGTAGAAAGCATCTTTCCCATTGTATCACAACTTGGTATAGCTCCTGCTCTATCCAAGACCACAATAAACTGCAAAGGATTGTGAACAAAGCCCAGTCCATCACTCAAACCAACCTCCCATCCATTGACTCTGACTACACCATCCGCTGCCTTAGAAAAGCAGCCAGCATAATCATGGACCTCATGCATCCTAGACATACTCTCTTCCACTTTCTCCCATTGAGAAAAAGATCCAAAAGTGGGAGGTCACATACCACTAATTCAAGAACAGCTTCTTCCCTGCTGCCATCAGACTTTTGAATGGACATACCATATACTAAGTTGATCTTTCTCTATACCATAGCTGTGACTGTAACATTATATTCTGCACTTTCTGTCCTTCTTCCGTATATACTCTATGAACAATGTGTTTGTCTATATAGCTGGCAAGATATAATACTTTCCAACATTCCACAGAGGCTGTTCCCTCTGGAAAAATCTAGTCCACTCCTCCATTATACCCAGCATCTCTCCTATCATTCATTGCATCTTCATCATTGCACCTTCCCATGCAATCTCAGAAGGTGTAACAATTGCCTCTTTTTTTTCCCCTTCCATGCTGACCATTCAGGGTCCAAACCACTCATTCCAGGTTAAGCAGCGTTTCAACTGTAATTTTTTAATTTGGTCTCTTGCATTCCCAATATGGTATTCTCTATACCAGAGACACCAATGTAAACTGGATGATCGCTTTGCTGAGCACCTTTGATCTGTGTGCAACTAGGACCCTTACCTTCCGCTTATTTGCCATTTTAATACACAATCTTGCTCCCACATGTCTGTCCTCGGCTTGCTGCAATGTTCCAGTGAAGCTCAACACAAACTGAAGGAACACTATCTCATCTTCCGGCTATGTACTTTACAGCTTTTGGTCTCAACATCGAATTCAACAACTTCAGATGATTAGCTCAACCCCTTGGTTTTCATTTTATTTAATTTTTTACTGTTTTATTTCTGTATTGCCTTTCTTAATTTTCTCCCCCCAACTCTATCTCCCTACTTTATCCCCCTTTTTCTTTACCATTTCTCCCACATTGTTTCCTGTTTTCCTAAAGCTTACCCCTCTTCTACCCATTGCTCTCCCTTCTCCCTACACCTTTGTTTTATGGAATAGAGTCCCTACAGTGCGGAACAAGGCCATTTGGCTCATTGCATGTGCACCGACCACAATCCCACTCATGTCCCACTCCCGTAATCCCACACATTTACCCTGCTAGTGCCTCTGACACTGGAGTCAATTTAGCATGACCAATCAACCTAACTCACGCATCTTTGGACTGTGGGAGGAAACTGGAACACCTGGAGGAAACCCATGCAGATATGAGGAGAATGTGCAAACTCCACACAGGCTATTATTTAAAGCTGGAATTGAACTCAGGTTCCTGGTGCTGTGAGTCAGCAGTGCTAATCACAGTGCCGCCCTGTTACAGGTTACCCTCTGATTTTTGGCCATTCACATCCTTTATCCTCTTTATGGACAGCCATTAGCAGCCTTTCTGTGGCAATAACTCATCTTTCATTCCCTTACCCTGCAGTATAAATAGCTCCCACTGTCTATGTCTTCTAGCTTTGACATCTCAAATCAGTTCTTTTCTCTCCTGACAGATGGTACCTGACCTGCTGAGATTATCCAGCATTTTCTATTTTCATTTCAGATTCCAGCATCTGCATTAATTTGCTTCAATACTTTTCACTGTATCCTAATGTATGACAATAATAAATCAAATCAAATCAAATCAAAATAAAAATCGATACCAAGCAAGATCAAGAAGTGCCCACCATGTTTACTGTTTAATGCAAAGCATTTGGTGACAATTATTTGCCCAGTTCCTTTAGCTGAGGTACCAAGGACAGCATGAAATATTACAACAAGGACTTGGATATTAAGAAGAATTGGAGAAAGAGAGAGGAAATGGAGGTAAGACAAATATATTGAAATATTCCCTTTGCCCTACGTTCCTTACATCATCTTTAAATCAATGAGAATAGACAAAAACACTTCCTCCATGATCATCCTCAACACCAGTGCCCCACAAGGCTCTGCAGGGATTTCCTTTGGGAGGTGTACAAAATTATGAACATGCCCCTGTCTACGTTAATGGGAATGAAGTAGAAATGGTCAAGATCTTCAGGTTTTTAAGTGCCCAGATCACCAACAACCTGTTCTGATCCCCCATGCTGACATTATAGTTAAGAAAGTCCATCAACACCTCTACTTTCTGAGAAGGCCAAGGAAATTAGGCATGTCCGCTATGACTCTTGCCAATTTTTACAAATGCATCATAGAAAGTATTCTTTCTGGTTGTATCACAGCTTGTATGGCTTCTACTCTGCGAAAGACTGCAAGAAACTACAAAGGGTCACGTATGAAGCCAAATCCATCATGCAAACCAGATTCTTATCCATTGACTTTGTCTACACTTCCAGCTGCCTTGGAAAAGCAGCAAGCATAATCAAGGACCCCATGCACCCCGGATATTCTCTCTTCTACTTTCTTCCATTGGAAAAAAGATACAAAAGTCTGGAGGTTGCGTACCAACCGACTCAAGAATAATTTCTTCCCTGTTGCCATCAGTCTTTTGAATGGACCTACCTGGCAGTATGTTGATCATTCTCTACACCCTAGTTTTGGCTGTAACATTATATCCTGCACCCTCTTCTTTCCTTCACCCTATGTTCTCTATATATGGTAAACTTTGCATAATGTGCAAGAAACAATACTTATCACTATATTCCAAAATAAATGACATTCATAAATCAAATCAAATCAAAATGGATAGCAAGCAGAATCGAGAAGTGCCCACCATGTTTACTGTTTAATGTAAAGCATTTGGTAACATTTATTTGCCAATTCCTTTGGCTGAAATACCAAGGACAGGCTGAAGCATTACATCAAGAACCTGGATATTCAGAAGAATTGGGGATGGAGAAATAGAGGTAAAACAAAAGCAATTCTGTTTGCCTTTCATTTTAATAAAGCAAAATTCCAAACACTAGCAACTGAACTGCAACAAATCTGAATCAATGACTTGATCAGTGGATATGCATGAGCATCTGAAGCTGCCATAAAGTAGATGCGAAGTGCTTTATAGGGGGATTCAGTACTATTGAAGTATCATCACTAGACTAGTAACTCAGAAACCTAAGCTAATGCTGGGGGATTTGGGTTCAAATCCCACCACACCATGAAATTGAATCAATAAAAATCTGGAATTAAAAATAAATCTGACATTAAACAGGAATCTATCTTCGATGTTCATTAAGAAACCCATCTGGGTCATCAACGTTATCCTTACCTGGGTCTTGTCCATGTATGGCAGCAATGTAAAACATAGAATATAGAACATTTCAGTACAGTACAGACCTTTGCGTTGACCAGTAGAACCAATCTAATGACCCTCTAATCTAATCTATTCCAATATTATCCATATGCCTATCCAATGACCATTTGAATGCCCTTAAAGTTGGCGAGTCCACAACTGCTGCAGACAGGGCATTCCACGCTGTTACTACTCTGTGAGTAAAGAATCTACTTCTGATATCCGTCCTATAGTTACCACCCCTCAATTTAAAGCTATGTCCCCTCGTGTTAGCCATCACCATCCAAGGAAAAAGACTCTCAGTGTCCACCCTATCTAATCCTCTGATCATCTTGTATGCCTCAATTAGGTCACCTCTTAACCATCTTCTCTCTAACGAAAATAACAATGTGGTTGACTCTGAAATGGTCGAGCAAGCCACTCATTTTCAGGGTAATAACTGTTTGCCTAGCTAGTCATTCCCACAACCCATAACTGGATTTTTTTTAACAAAAGAAAGGGAATACAAGTTCAAGAAATAAAATGCTAATTCATGCCGTGCCCTTCCTGCATACCAAAATGGTTTGAAAGCAGAAGGTGGATAATTAAAAGAAGAAATTGAAACCATAAATGTTAAACAAGAATAGGATTTACTGAAAAGGTGGAGGAAGTCAGTTAACAATCTGGGCATGAATTCTGAAGAGGGGTCATGCAAAGAAAAATATGTCCTTCGATCTGATTTTCAGTAGTAAATATTTGGAACTTAAGGTAGTCCATTGCAAGGTTGACAATGCCCTCAAAGTGAATGCCTTTAGCCTAATGAGGTGCAGCTTATTGTGAGGCCAGTGCCTGCTCAGGATTGAGTGTAGTGAAAGGAACATTTCAATATTCTAAGCAGCATGTGTATGAGGATCCATATCCAAATGATACAAAAGAAACAGAAGTGCAACTTAACCTCAATTTCAATGAATTAAAAAAAATCATTCTTGGGATAGGGTGTTGCTGGCTGGCCAGCATTTGTTGCCCAATCCTGATTGCTGTGGCTCTGGAGTCACATGTATAGAATCTCTACTGTGCAGATGGAAGCCATTCGGCCCATCGATCCTGCACCGACAACAATTCCACCTGGCCCCTATCCCACAACCCCATGTATGTACCCTGCTAAACCCTCTAACCTACACATCTTTGGACACAAAGGGGCAATTTAGCATGGTCAATAAAACTAACACACTAACCCATTTTTCACTGTGCGAGGAAACAGGAGAAGCTGGAGGAAACCCACGCACACAGTGGGGGAGTAGTGCAAACTCCACTGTAGGCCTGTGACAAGTGGTGTTCCTCAGGAATCAGTGCTGGGACCTTTGCTGTCTGTAATATATATAAATGATTTGGAGGAAAATGTAACTAGATTGATTAGTAAGTTTGCGGACGACACAAAGATTGATGGATTTGCGGATAGCGGTGAGGACCATCAAAGGATACAGCAGGTTATAGATCAGTTGGAGACTTGGGCAGAGAGATGGCAGATGGAGTTTAATCTGGATAAACGTGAGGTAATTAATTTTGGAAAATCAAATACATATAGTAAATATACAATAAATGGCAGAACCCTTAAGAGTATTGATAGGTAAAGGGATCTGGGTGCCCAGATACACTGAAGGTCACTGAAAATTGCAATGCAGGTGGAGAAGGTAGTCAAGAAGGCATACACCATTCTTGCCTTCATCAGCCGGGGTATTGAGTTTAAATATTAGCGAATCAAGCTGCAGCTTTATAGAACATTAATTAAGTAACATTTAGAATACAATGTTCAATTCTGATCGCCACATTACCAGAAAGATTTGGAAGCTTTGGAGAGGGTACAGAAAAGATTTACTGGGATGTTGCCTGGTATGGAGGGCATTAGCTATGAGGAGGTATTGGAGAAACTTGGTTTGATCTTACTGGAGCAAGGGAGGTTAAGGGGAGACTTACAAGATTATGAGAGGCATGAACAGAATGGATAGAAGCTTTTCCCAGGGGGCATGGGTTTAAGGTGCGAGGGGCAAGATTTAAAGGAGATGTACACAGAGAATGGTGGGTGGCTGGAATTTGTTGCCAGGGGAGGTAGTGAAAACAGATACGGTAGTGACTTTTAAGAGACGTCTTGACAAGTACATGAATGGGATGTGAATAGAGGGATATGGTCCCTGGAAAGGTAGGGGGTTTTAGTTAAGTCGGGCAACATGGTTGGTGCAGGCTTGGAAGGCCAAAGAGCTGTTCCTGTGGTGTAATTTTTTTGTGACCCGAGGCGGGAACCCAGTCCCAAGCACTGTGAGGCAGCAGTGCTAACCACAGTGCCACTGTACCAATCCAGGTAAGAATGGAAGATTTGCTTTGTTGAAAGGCATTAAACCATAGAACCATTGAACCATAAAACACTGCAGCACAGAAACAGGTCTTTTGGCCCCTCTTGGCTGTGCCAAACCATTTTTCTGCCTAATCCCACTGACCTGCATCTGGACCATATCCCTTCACACCCCTCTCATCCATGTACCTGTCCAAGTTTATCTTCAATGTTAAAAGTGAGCTTGCATTTACAACTTCATCTGGTAGCTCATTTCACGCTCCCACCACTCTCTGTGTGAAGATCCCCCTCCCCTAATATTCCCTTTAAACATTTCCCCCTTCACCTTTAACCCATGCTCTTCAGCTTTTTTTCTCCCCTAGTCTCACAGTGGAAAAAGCCTGCTTGTATTCACTCTATCTAAACCCATCATAATTTTATACACCTCCCAAAAGAAATCCCTGCAGAGAATATGCAAACTCCACACAGTCAGTGACCAAGGCCAGAATTGAATCCGGGTCCCTGGTGCTGTGAGGCAGCAGCGCCATGGTGGATGAGCTGGTGGAAGAAATTGTACCTCAAAAGATGCATTGGAATTAGAACAGATAGCGTCGGTTAGACAGTACCCCAGCGATGCAGAAAATATTGACAGACAAAATGGTCAGGGGTTAGAAATCTTACATAAGAAATGGGGCTTAAGGTCAGTACAGTTGCACAGACAGTCAAGTGTGACTCCCATTTAATATTTCTAAAAGAAATGTCTAAATCTTGAAAATAAACCTGCTCATGCACTTGCTTCCTAATGAGACAAATACAAGTTAGGAAACCAGACTAAAAATGTCTAGCATCGTCTACTCATAAATTAACAGAACTGAAACAAAAACATCAAAAATGTCACAATTGTGCCAGATTTCACGCAGAAAATTGCGCTCACTTCAAGTCAAAATAAACCAGCAAATTGAAGGTAGTGGTTTTTAAAAGTTGGTTCTGAGAGAGGTTTTTACCTGTGCCATAACCAGTCAAAAACTCACAAGTGTTAGTACGAGCAGAGAGAAGTGGACTGTCTCTTTCCTTTCCCCGGTTGACAAGAGGGGCACTTTTCTAGTCAGAACAGCAATAAACTGCTTTTTCCTCCAGATGTTAATTCTTCCTGTGCAACATATTCTAAAAACAGCTACTTGAGAGAAATCCCTCTCCGGCTGCCTTCCACTGCTGGGGTCACGAACAAAAACTTCCTGTTCATCTGATTTACTGTAATCACTGGTCCAAGCAGGCAACCAGACATCAGATAAACTGATTGTCATCCAGATTGCATCACATCAGTTTGGGGAGAGGGGGTCCCAGAATTCTGACCCACCCAGCAGCATTGAACAAAGAACAAAGAACAAAACAGCACAGGAAAGAGGCCCTTCGGCCCAACGAGCCCGCGCCGCCACCCCGATGTTCCCACCTCTACCCGCGATCCCTGTCCATGTTTATAGATCTATGGATTAAAAACCAAATTTGAGACAATTTAGAGAGAATTTGTTTTGCCAATTAGCCTAAGAGCACATCTTTGGGATGTGGGAGGAAACCGGAGCAACCGGAGAAAACCCACGCAAGCACGGGGAGAATGCGCAAACTCCCACAGACACAGGCCCAAATCCATGTATCTGCACAACACAGCAACAGTCACTAAGCTGTCGTGTTGCCAATCAAATGGTCCAGGTCAAGCATACACTAACGACGTGAAGCAGTAGGATACTCTTGAAAAAAATCCAAGACCAGCCCTCTCACGACCCATCGCGTATATGCCCTTTGTTAGACAACAAGGTGGACCAAAGCACCTGTAGGATAAAAACAAATACATCAATATCATCATCTACTTACACACTTCCCAGGGACTCCCAAGGCTCACGATCCCTATTTTAAATCAGTTTTCTATACCCTTTCATTCCCATTCTGTTCATGTGCCCATCTAAGTATTTCTTAAATAACTCCAGAGTACCTGCCTCCACCACTTTACTTGGCAACTCATTCCATACCCCCACCGCCCTCTGTGTGAAAAAACTCCCTCTAGCATCCAAATTATATCTTACCCCCCTCACTCTGTGACCCCTCGTGCCATTCGAGTCCATCCTAGGAAAGAGCTTAACCCTGTTTATTCTATCTATACCCCTCATAATCTTGTACACCTCTATTAGACCTCCTCTAAGTCTATGTCTTTCTAAGAAAAACAGTCCCAATTTGCCTGACCTCTCCTCATAACTCAGACCTTCCATACCAGGCAGCATCCTGGTAAACCTCCTCTGCACGCTCTCCAGAGTCTCCACATCCTTCCGGTAGTAGGGCGACCAGAACTGGATGCAGTATTCCAAATGAGGTCTAACCAACATTCTATACAACTGCAACATTAAAGGCCAGCTCTCGTACGCTATACCCCTTCCTACAAAGGCTAACATACCATATGCTTTCTTCACAACCTTCTCCACTTGCTTTGCCACCTTCAGAGACTTGTTCACCTGCACCCTAAGTCTCTCTGCGTTTCTATCCTCTTAATAGGTCTACCCTTTATCATATACCTCCCCCCTACTTCTTTCTCCCGAAATGCATCACCTCACATTTATCAGAATTGAATTCCATCTGCCATCTGTCTGTCCAAGCTACCAGCCTATCTATGATCTGCTGCATCGCCTGACAATGCTCCTCACTATCCGCATGTCCAGCCATCTTTGTATCGTCTGCAAACTTGCTGATCACTCCACTTACTCCCTCTTCCAAGTCATTTATATATATTACAAATAGAAGAGGTCCCAGTACCGAGCCCTGCGGCACACCACCAGTGACTGACCTCCAGCTAGAGAAACACCCTTCCACTATTACTCTTTGTCTCTTATTACCAAGCCAGTTACTTATCCATTTAGCTACCTGTCCTTGTATTCCATGAGCCTTGACCTTCTCAACTAACCTGCCATGAGGGACTTTGTCAAACGCCTTACTAAAATCCATATAGAAGACATCAACGGCTCGCCCTTCGTCCACCGTTTTCGTCACCAAGGAATGGTGATCTTGGGCGTAATTTTCCCATTTGGAGACAGAGGGCAGAATTTTGCTCTCAGTGCACAATCACTCATCCCTCCAGCTGCAGAGCTGGGATTTCTCTCTAGATAATCCAGATTAATAGAAATATAGAAACTAGAAGCTGGAGTAGGCCACTTGGCCCTTCGAGCCTGTTCTGTCATTCATTCTGATCAAATTCAATATGCCTTCCCTCCTAGATCCCTGGATCCCACTAGCTCTAAGAGCCGAATTTTTCCTTGAAATCAAACATTTTGGCCTCAAATCCTTTCTCTGAAAGTAAATTACCACCCTCTGGGTGAAGAAATTTCTCCTCACCTCAGTTCTAAAGTGTTAACCCTTATCAAACTATAATCCTTAATTCTGGACTCCCCCACCATCGGGAACATTCTTTCTGAACCTACCCTGTCTAATCCTGTTAGAATGTTATAAGTTTCTATGAAATTCCCTCTCACCTCCAGTGAATATAATCCTAACCGATTTAGTCCATCCTCATATGACAGACTTGCCATCCCATGAGTCAGCCTCATAAACCTTCACTGCACTCCCTCTATAGCAAGTTCATCCTTCCTCAGATAAGGACACTAAACTGCAAGCAATACTCCAGGTGTGGCCTCACAAACATCCCATACAATCTTCAGATTATTGGGGAGGCAATGGCACAGTGGAATTATCACAGAACTGGCAATCCAAAGGATGGTAATGCTCGAGGGACCTAGGTTCAAATCTTACCATGGCAGATGGCGAAATTTCAATTCAACAAAAATCTAGAATTCAAAGTCTATGACCATGAAACAATTGATTGATTGTCATAAAAACCCATTTAGTCCACTAATGTTCATGAGGGAAGGAAATCTGCCACCCTTACCTAGTCTGGTCTACACGTGACTCCAGACCCACAGCAATGTGGTTGACTCTCAAATGCCCTCTGAAGGACAGTTAGGAATGGCCAATAAATGCTAACTCAGCCAGTGATGCTCATATCCTGTAAAAATGAATAGTCAAAAAAAATCCAGCACTCTGTGCAGAATAGATTTGGAGGCAAGGTGCAGGCTATCATGTCGGTTATGGGGGTCTGATTGAATTGACATTGCTAGTTCTCCAGAGATCAAGGGTGCCTCAATCTGCACTAAATATACATCCTTCCCCCACGTATATTGGAAATTCCACCCCCCCCATCCCCCACAACACTCATAAGTGCAATGCACCCCCACACCTCCCTATTTCCTAATGGACTTTCCACGAGGAACCCTTTAGCAATGTCTACCAGGGAGTACTAGGGAGGCAATGCCAGGATATCGCCGTGCCATGTCCCTCTCCCCCTTGGTCACTGACGGGCAGCAGTTTTAATGACATGCCAATGAATGCAAATAGAATTCACACCACCTGCCCGCAGAATGGCCAACCCACCATTCACCCACTGCTGGGAGAATTGCCATGCAATTTTATGCCAGTGGGTTTCTGACATTTTCGCTCCCGGTATAATTATTCTGATTTGGGATTGTGTGTGATTTGGAGAGAAACCCACTAGTAGTGGTATTCTCATGCATCTGCCAGTCTTATCCTCCTAGGTGGTCGAGCTAGTGAGTTTGAAAAATGCTCTTTTGAATTTTGGAATATCATAATCAATGCCTCCGCTATCTCTGGAGAGCTGTAGGTCTTTAAGAGCTGTTACATTTTACTCCCTAAAGGTAATATTTTTAATATTAGCAGAAAAAAATATTCAGAAACTTAAGTTCTACAGTCTTTTTAGCCCCTTTATGGTGCACAACTTTGTATTCTACTGGGAAGGCAGTCTTGGAAAGAATTATAAGGGATAGGATTTATAAGCATCTAGAGAGAAATAAATTGATTAGGGATAGTCAGCACGGTTTTGTGAAGGGTTGGTAAGATGTGGTAGTTATAGGACGGATGTCAGAGGCAGGTTCTTCACACAGGGGTGGTGAGGGCGTGGAATGCCCTGCCTGCAACAGTTGTGGACTCGCCTACTTTGGGGGCATTCAAATGTTCGGTGCATAGGCATATGGATGATATTAGAATAGTTTAGGTTAGAGGGTCCACTGGCCGGCGCAACATCGAGGGCCGAAGGGCCTGTATTGCGCTGTAATGTTCTATGTTCTATGTTCTATTAAAATATTTGTTCGATGTTTCAGCCATTTCCTCATTCACCCATGATATTTTTTCCTGCCTCTGCCTCTAAGGGATCAATGTTTATTTTAACTAATCTCGTTTTTCATACACTTGCCCTGACATTCTATTTTTATATTCCTGGTTCCTTTACTGGCACGGTGGCATAGTGAAAGCACTGCTGCCTCGCACCACCAAAGATCCAGCTTCAATTCTGCCCTAGGATAACTATCTAGAGTTTGCACATTCTCCCTGTGTCTATATGGGTTCCCTCCAGATGCTCCAGTTTCCTCCCACAGGCCAAAAATATGTGGGTTAGGTGGATTGGCCCATGCTAAATTATGTGTTTGTGTCAAGGGAATTAACAGGATAAATACTTGGGATAGGGCATAGATGGGCAGAATGGCCTCCTTCTGCTCTGTAGGCATTCTATATTCCTGTGTTTTCTTTTTATCATATTTTTGCTGAACCTTTGTTACTTTCTAAAATATCCCCAATTCCTCATGTTACTACTATTTTTTGCCAAATAAAAAGTGTCACCTAATACTAGCCCCAATTTCCTTAGAATATTACATCTTTTCATCTATTTACCTATCAACCTTAGCTAGCTCTCCCTTCACACTAATGTAATTGTTTTAAGTTTAAATGTCCTTGTCTGAGACTGGAGCATGTCACTGTTAAGCTTAATACCATACTATGGTCACTATTTCCAAATGAATTCTTTGCAATGTGATCGCTAATTAACCCTATCATATTACACGGTATTAGATCTAAAGGGTTGGGTTTTCCCATTCACAATGGGAAACAGGAGGTGGAATTGATTCTGGACCTATCTCCACCCGTAAGCTGGGCACAATATTGCCTTTGTTGGGGCTTTAAACAGTTTAGCGACAGGTCTGCCACCTACAGAAACAGAGATGGTTCAACCACAGTGTGGATAAGAAAAATGGTTTACCTTATCAGACATTTTTGTGGCTGCTGTTTTGATGTCTGCTCAAAGTATTGGCAAGTGTGTGAAAAGTGAAATGATTCTACCGTCTCTCATAGAATCATAGAAAAACTACAGCACAAACAGGCCCTTTGGCCCACAAGTTGTGCCGATCTTATCTCTATCTATGAGGCTTACATATAACCTTCAATCCTATTAAGTCTCATGTACTTGTATTAAGTCTCATCAAGAAGTTTCTTAAAACTGACAAGTTTGCCTTCACTACCACCAAAGGCAGCCGATTCCACTCACCCACCACCCTCTGAGTGAAAAACTTACCCCTGACATCTCCTCTGTACCTACTTCCCAACACCTTGCAGAGGAGGTTTACCAGGATGCTGCCTGGTATGGAAGGACTGTCTTATGAGGAACGATTAAATAGACTGGGGTTGTTTTCCCTTGAAAGACGTCAGCTTAGAGGGGATCTAATAGAGGTGTATAAGATTATAAGGGGTATAGATAGAGTAAATGGTGGTAAACTTTTTCCACCTTCAGAAATGGATAGGACGAGGGGTCATGGCCTTAGGGTGAGGGGGGCTATGTATAAGATGAATATTAGAGGGCAGTTTTTCACACAAAGGGTAGTGGGGGTGTGGAATGCACTGCCGAGTAAGGTGGTGGGAGCAGGCACGCTAGGGCTGTTTAAGGGTCTCTTGGACAGCCACATGAGCGTTATGCAGATAGAGGGATATAGTAGGACTGTTTAACTATGACTTTTTTTTCCACAGGTAATTCGGTCCATACTTGACCAACAAGGAGCATGCATTCGGCAGGTGGTGCGAGGACAGCTCTTGGATGTTGATTCATGGGTTGCCTGGTGCTTCATGTCGTAAATGAGTGCTTTATCTGGACCATCTGAAGGGCACCATGACAGCTCAGTGACTATCGCTGTAGCTGTGCAGACACTTGGAATTGGGCCGGTGTCTGCGGGAGTTTGCGCGTTCTCCCCGTGGTTGCGTGGGTTTTCTCCGGGCGCTCCGGTTTCCTCCCACATCCCAAAAATTCGCTCTTAGGCTGATTGGGAAACAAATTGTCCCTATATTGAGACTCTTCCATATTAGGAATAACCTAAAATTAGAATAGGATAATGGAATTGTTACTATATAGTTATGACGGCGGCGCGGGCTCGTTGGGCCGAAGGGCCTGTTTCCCGTGCTGTGTTGCTCTAATGACTCAGGAAGATTCCAGCTTGGTGAGTGAGTGTACTGACTGGTGTAATTAGATCAGCAAATGAAACCTCTCCTTACATCATTCAGTTCTTCATGACTATTAAAGGTAAACACACTACCAAGATGTACTGCGCCACAACACATTGCTTCCATATTTGGGTTGGAGCACACAGGATGTAAACTTTTGACCTTAAACCTGTGTCCTTTTGTGGCAGCCATTTCAGCCCTGGGGAAAAGCCTCTGAAAGTCCACCTGATCAATACATCTCAACATCTTATACACCTCTATCAGGTCCCCTTTCATCTTTTATCTCTGTAAGGAGAAAAGATTGAGCTCTCTTAACCTATCCTCATTAGGTATGCCACCCAATCCAGGTAACATCCTTGTAAATCTCCTCTGCACCCTTTCAATGGCTTCCACATCCTTCCTGTAATGAGGCAACCAGAATTGCGCACAGTACTCCAAGTGGGGTCTGACCAGGATCTCATAAAGCTGCAGCATTATCTCCTGACTCCTAAACTCAATTCCTTGATTGATGAAGGCCAGTACACCATCTTCTATCTGCGAAGCCGATTTGAGAGTCTATGAACCTGGACACCAAGATCTTTATGATCTCTCATACTGCTAAGAGTCTTATCCTTAACGTTATATTCCTTCATCCCACTTGACTTGCAAAAATGTACTATTACACATTTATCCAGGTTGAAGTCTATCTGCCACTTCTCCGCCCAGTCTTGCATCCTATCTATGTCATGCTGAAACTTTTGACATCTCTCCAAACTATTCACAACACCTCCAACCTTCATGTCATCAGCAAACTTACCAACTCCTGCTTTTTATATTGGTCGGCGCAACATCGAAGGCCGAAGGGCCTGTTCTGTGCTGTAATGTTCTATGTTCTATGTTCTAACCCATCTCTCCATTTCCTCATCCAAGGATTTTTAATAAAAATCACAAACAGTAAGGGTCCCAGAACAGATCCCTGGGGCACTTCACTGGTGATCGATATCCATGCAAAAGAAGACCCATCTACAACCACTCTCTGCCTTCTGTAGGCAAGCCAGTTCTGGATCCACAAAGCAATGTCCCCATGGATGCCATGCCCTCTCACTTTCTCAATAAGCCTTGCATGGGGGACCTTATCGAACACCTTGCTGAAGTCCATATAAACTATATCAACACTCTTCCTTCGTCAATGTGTTTAGTCACATTTTCAAAAAACTCAACTCGGCTCATAAGACACAATCTGCCAATAACAAAGCCGTGCTGACTATTTTTAATCATACTATACATCTCTAAATGTTCATAAATCCTGTCTCTCAGAATCTTTTCCATCAACTTACCAACCACTGAGGTTAGACTCACCACTTGGTAATTTCCTGGGTTATCTCTATTCCCCTTTTGAATATAAGAACCACATCTGCAATCCTCCAATCCTCTGGAACGTCTCCCATCTCCATCAATGATGCAAAGATCATCACCAGAGGTTCTGAAACCTCTTCCCTCGTCTCCCACAGCAACTTGGGATATATCCCATCCGGTCCCAGCGACTTATCTATCTTGATGCTACTCAAAAGCTCCAACACATCCTCTTTCTTAATATCCACACATTCAAGCTTTTCAGCCCACCACAAGCCTGCACTACCACTACCCAGGTCTTTTTCCATTGTGAATGCCGAGGTAATGTATTCATTAAGCACCTCTGCTATTTCTACTGCTTCTATACAAACTTTCCCACCGTCACATTTTATAGATCCTATTCCTTCGCATCTCATCTTTTTACTCTTCACATATTTGTAGAGCGCCTTAGGGTTTTCCTTAATCTTACCTGCCAAGGCCTTCTCATGACCTCTTCTGTCTCTCCTAATTTCCTTCTTAAGTTCCTTCCTACAAGCCGTATATTCCTCTAGATGCCTAACGTTATCCAGCTCTCTGAACCTTTTGTACACTTGTTCATTGGAAATCACTGAGAGGGTGGGCAGCAGGAGTGTGGCACTATGCTGGATGCAGAGAAGCGTAATAGGTCTGTAAAGGTAGGTGCTATGGCATGTTGTGAATCAGTATCGAAACACAAAATCCTTTTCCAAACCACTCCAGCACAGAGAAACTTACTTTCCAGGTGCAGAGCGAGACTAGCGGAGTGCATAAAATGGCAAAGGCAGCAGCAAGAGGCAGGACAATTAATGGGACAGCGTTGAAGAGAAATATTGAAGAAAGAGACCAAGGGGTGCAGGTTCATAGCTGCTTGAAAGTGAAGTCACAGGTGGACAGAATGGTGACGAAGACATTTGGCATTCTTGGTTTTATTGGTCAGAACATCGAATATAGGAGTTGAGACTTCTTGTTGAAGTTTAACAAGACGTGGTAAGGCCATATTTGTAATAAAGGGCACAGTCCTGGTCACTCTATTATGGAAAGAATATTATTAAACTGAAAAGAGTGCAGAAAAGATTTACTAGGAAGCTACCGGGACTTGATGTTTTAAGTTATAAAGAGATGCTGGTTAGACTGGGACTTATTTCTCTGGAGTGTAGGAGCCTGAAGGGTGATCTTATGGAGGTCTGTAAAATAATGAGGGGTGCAGATCAGCTAGAAAGTCAGCATGTTTTCCCAAAGGTAGGGGAGTCTAAAATGAGAGGTCCTAGTTTTAAGGTGAAAGAAAGAGATACAGAAGCATATAGAGAGGCATTTATTTCACATACAGGTTGGTGAGTGTCTGGAACAAGGTGCCAGAGATCGCAGTAGAGTAATAGGGTATAATTTTGTCTTTTAAAAAGCATTTAGACAGTTACATGAGTAAGATAGGTATAGATCAACATGGGCCGAATATGGGATTAGCTTAGGGATTAAAATAAAAGGGTGGCATGGACAAATTAAGCTGTAAACCTCTATGACTTCATGACAAAGTGAGGCCAGATGGGAGCAGAAAAGAGCTAGCAGGTGCTTGTTCAATAAAAAAGCTTTGTGCAAACTCAGAGAGAAGTAAGTACTGTATGCGATTAGTGAAACTACTTATTATAACCCACAAGTTGAAAACAAATACATTGGCCACATTAAAAAGCCACAAACACACTCTGCTGAAACTTCTGGCTTCCTCACCCACTGCTGAAATCCCCCATTGGCAGTGAACTGGACAGTTAAGGTCCAGGCTCACATGTTGGGTCAGTGACCCCTCATTAAGCCTCAGCTGAACTGACAACATGGAACAAAGTTCTGATGGAAAGTCATTGAGCCGAAACAGGAACTCGAAAACACTGTGCTTTCCACAATTTTCCTGTTTGTCTTTTAGATCAAACAGCCTGACAACTCAACTTAATTTGCACTGAACTTACAATTCCTTCTAGTTATCTGATGTCATTTTTGCTTTGATGCCAATTAATAGCTTCGAATCCCAGACTGCTTTCTGATTTGATTTGATTTATTTTTGTCACATGTATTAGTATACAGTGAAAAGTATTGTTTCTTGCGCACCATGAAGTTAAACTATATTTATTAGTTACAAGTAGGTGTACATTCATACTGTAATGAAGTTATTGTGAAAATCCCCTATTTGCTTCTTTGTGTGCACTCAGAGAGAATGCCCAAGATACATTGGCATGGCCAATGTATCTAACCAATACATTTTTGAACTGTGGGAGGAAACCAGAGCACCCTGGGGAAACCCATGCAGACATGGGGAGAAAGTTCAGACAGTGATCCAAGCCTGGAATCGAACCCCCCATGGCACTGCAGTGCCAACAACTGCACCACCATGTTTCACTGTCTGCGTACAGACAAAGCATACCGGCCATAGAGAAGGAAAGGAGGGAGTGCAGAATGTAGTATTACAGTCATAGCTAGGGTGTAGGGAAAGATCAGCTTCATGTGATGTTGTGTGATTGGCTTTGTGGATTTGAAGTATTTATGAGTGTCACAAGTAGGCTTACATTAACACCGCAATGAAGTTACTGTGAAAATCCATCAGTCTCCACACTCCAGCACCTGTTTGGGTACACTAAGGGAATAATTAGCATGGCCAATACACCTAACCAGCATATCTTTCAGGCTGTGGGAGGAAACCAGAGCAGCTGGAGGAAACCCACTCAGATACGGGGAGAATGTGCAGGTTTGGCATAGATGGTGACTGAAACCGGATAGCGAACCCAGGTACCTGGCACTGTTAGGCAGCAGCGTTAACCGCTGTGCTGTTCATTGTAACGTTATTTGTGAATTTTGTCCTTTCCTGTATGAAGAGAACCAGTCATTCAACATCCTGTCTATTAGGTGGCTCAGTTTGAGTAACCAGAGCCCTAATTCTCTGGTCTCATATGTCCCAATACTGCTGCTATTGAGATCAGAATTCGGTGCTCAGCCAAATCTCCGTTCATAGCAGCTGGACTGGATAATCCTAGCCACAGGCCAGGCCGGATAACTCTGGCCCAAATCCTGTTCTACATAACTTGATGTTTTGCGAGGTTGCTCAAATAGTCCTTAAGGCAATGAAGAAGATATTTTCTGAGGGTGATGCAGGGAAGACAAGTGTTCACCTCCATCAACATTCTACAAAGTAAACCTGTAAAAATGGGCCTTGAATAAACAGGTATTTTCTGTCTGGTATTGAACCTTTGTGAGATTTGCTAGGATAGAATCCCTACACTGCAGCAGGAGACCATTCAGCCCATCGGCCTGACCACAATCCCACGCAGGCCCTATCCCCATACAACATGCATTTACCCTAGCTAGTCCCCTGATAGTATGGGGCAATTTAGCACGGCCAATCCACTGAACCCAAAAATATTTGGACTATGGGAGGAAACTGGAGCACCTGGAAGAAACCCATGCGGACATGGGGAGAACATGCAAACTCCACATTGACAGTGACCCAAGCCAGGAATCAAACCTGGGTCCCTGGCACTGTGAGGCAGAAGTGCCAACCACTGTGCCACCATGCCGCCGCAGCGCATTTATTATCTCATTAGAAAGAGGATTTGTAAACACTTTGGGCATAATTTTCCCATTACAAGAATTATAGTGGATGGTGGGCAAAGTCGTTGACCTTGGCAGGAATTTCTGAACTTGAGGTGAGTCCGGCTGGAAAATTCTGCCCTTTAACCTCAAAAGAGTTGTAGCTTAGGCTGCCATGTTGACATTCCTAAGCTGTGAGCTGTTCGTCCCACTTATCCATGCAAGTGGTTGAAGAAGACCAGGATATGATCGTTGTTAGGATCCTGGATATCCTATATCCAGGATATAGCCTGGATATATCCGCAAGATATATTGTGAGGCCATGTTAGATCCCAACAATTTTCTATTTTGACACTAATGCGAGGAAAGTGTACTTCCTTCCAGGAATTTTTTATAGTAAAATAAAACATAATAACACAATTAATAAAATAAACTTAACAACACAAATGCATGAATAAGATGGGAATAGAGGAATATGGTCCCCAGATGGGTAGGGGGTTTTAGTTCAGTCGGGCAGCATGGTCGGTGCAGGCTTGGTGGGTCTAAGGGTCTGCTCTTGTGCTGTAATTCTCATTGTTCTTTATCTATAATTCTAACAAATGAAGCAGTTCAACCATTAACAGTTCAGCATTATTTAAAATTGAAAAGGAAACAACTTTACTTTCTAACTTATCACTATTTCAGGTCAGATTAAGCTCCATTCATGCATAAGTCAAATTCACGTTTAAATAAATACAGCTAGCAAACCCAAGCACACTAGCTATAATATTTGTTAACAGTCTTCAAACTTTCTAGCATTCTGGGAGCCTGCAAAATCCTTGTAAACTTCAGCCAGGCTTCAGTTGCAAACTAAACTGCTTTCTGCCAAAGCTTTTTCCTTGCTGCTACAGACCCAGCTCTGCACAATAACTACATCATCAGATGACCCTGTCAATTACTACAATCAGATATCCTTGGGGAACTTAAGTAAACAAAAATACATTTGCTCAACTTAAAATAAACACTTACAAGATTAAAATGAGCAACTGTCATGTTTTCCAAAAACCTGAATTGCATTCCCACCAGACATACTGACTACCTGTAGCATAAAGCTGAATTTTTAAACACAGAAGAATTATATATTGTTTTAATTGCACTATTATCATCACACATTCAACATGTTGTAAATTTATAAGCTGATCCCAAGCCAGGTGAAAAACAATGATTTGGCAACCATCCTGATAGTTTGGGTAACTATCCTGTATCCAATGGTCAGAAAGGTCTAGATTGGTGATTGACACTGGGTAAGCTAACAGTTGCCAGAGAAAGGTTCTATCGATGGGAAGGAGAAAAGAAGAACTATTGCCTGGAAGAAGACCAAGAGCCTCCAAATGTTTCAGCCAATCTGACAGAAAGATAAATAAAAGTATAGGCTTTGCTCACATTTTGAAAAACATACACTTATTAGCAATAGGCAGTATGGCTTTGTGCAGGGGAGCTTGTGTCTCATAAGTATGACTGTTTTTTTTTTAGGAAATGACAAAGATGATTAATGAGGGCAGGGTGGTGGGTATTGTCCATGTGGACTTTAGTAAGGCCTTTGACAAAGTCCCTTATGGCAGGCTGGTACAGAAAGCAAAGTTACATGGGACTCACAAAGAGTAGGTAATATAGATACAGAACTGGTTTGGTCAGGGAAAATAAGAAGTCTCACAACACCAGGTTAAAGTCCAACAGGTTTATTTGATAGTAAACCCACAAGCTTTTGGAACGTTGTTTCTTCATCAGGTGAAGGAAACAGAGTTCTGAAAGCTTGTGGGTTTACTATCAAATAAACTTGTTGTGTTTTAATTGGTGTTGTGAGTCTTCTTACTGTGTTTACTCCAGTCCAACACTGGCATCTCCACATCTTGGTCAGAGAAGACGGAGAATAGTGGTGGACATGTGCTTTTCCGACTGGAGATCTGTGACCAGTGGTATTCCATAGGGATCAGTGCTGGAACCCCTGCTGCTTGTAATAAATATGAATGATTAGGAGGAGAATGTAGGTGGTAGAATTAGTAAGTTTGCAGGTGAAACAAAGATTGGGGAGCTGCGGAAAATGAGGAGGAATGTCATGGATACAGTAGAATATTGATCGGCTGGAGATTTGGATAGAGAAAAAACAGATGTTTTTCTAAATGTGAGGTGATGTATATTAGAAGGTCCAATGCAAGAGGGAAATATACAGTAAATGGCAGAATGTTTAGAAGTATTAATATATGTATAATATACGTGTACAGACCCACAGTTCCATGAAAGTAGCAACACAAATAGATAAGAACAAAGAACAAAGGAAAGTATTACCCCGAAATAGACCTTTCAGCCCTCCAAGCCCATGCTAATCATAATGCCTAACTAAACTAAGAAAAATCTTCTGTCCTTACTCAGACCCTCTATCCCCTCTCTATTCATGTACTCATCCAGATGCCTCTTAAATGTTGCGAATGTGCCTGCTTCCACTACCTCCTCTGACAGCGCATTCTAAGCATCCACCACTTTCTGCATGAAAAAGCTTTCCTTGCCCATCTTCCTTAAACTTTTTCCCTTTAACCTTGAACCTGTGCCACCTTATAATTAATAATTCTACCCTGGGAAGAAGTCTGTGACTATCCACCCTGTCTGAGCCTCTCGTAATTTTCTAGGCTTCTATCAGTTCTCCTCTCCATCTTTCCAGTGAAAACAATCCTCGTTTATTCAGCCTCTCCTCATTACCAACACCCTCAAGGCCAGAGAACATCTTGGTGAATCTTTCTTGCACTCTCTCCAAAGCTTCCACATGATTCTGATAGCATGGTGACCAGAACTGAATACAATTCTCTCAAATGCAGCCCCAGTCAAGGTTTTATATAGCTGCGACATGATTTGCCAATTCTTGCACTCAATGTCCCAGCTGATGAAGGCAAGCTTACCTTATGCCTTCTTAATCACCTTGGCCACATTGCCAGTTTTAAGTGGACCTGCACGCCCAGATCCCTCAGCGTGTTAATATTCCTGTTGATTCTGCCATTTACAGTATAATTCACACCAAAGTTTTATCCTCCAAAATGCATCATATTTGTCCGGATTAAACTCCATCTGCCATTTCTGTGCCCAAGTCTCCAATCTATCAATATCTTGTCATATCTTCCAGCAGTAAGGTAGTCAAGAAGGTATGCGATATGCTTGCCTTCATCAGCCTAGGCATAGCGTATAAAATTGGCAAGTCATGTTGCAGCAGTAAGTTCTGTTGCATTTGGAATATTGCATACAGTTCTGGTTGCCACGCTACCAAAAGGAGCAAAGATTTACCAGTATCTTACCTGGTTTGGACGGTATTAGCTATGAGAAGAGATCAAAGAAACTTGTTTGTTTTTACTTGAACCTCAGAGGCTGAGGGACAGCCTAATAGAAGTTTTCAAGATTATGAGAAGCACAGATAGAATGGATAGCTGGAGTTTTGTTCCCAGGATAGAAATGTCAATTACTTGAGGACATAGGTTTAAGATAAAAGGGGAAAAGTTTAAAGGAGATGTGAGAGGCAAGTTTTTTTTAAACAGGGAATGGTAAGTGCCTGGGATGTGCTGCCAGAGGTGGTGGTGGAAGCAGATACAATAAGAGGCATCTTGACAGATATATGAATAGGCAGGGAATAAAAGGATATGGACCATGTAGAGGCAAAAGGTCTTTACAAAGTTGTTATGCATTAGTGCTGGCTTGGTAGGCTGAGGGGACTCTTCCTGTGCCGTACTGAACTTTGTTCTAAAGGAAGAGAGACTGCTGTCCACAATCATCGAATAACTGTCACCGCCCCATCATCTTGGGGTACAGAGATCAGCAACATCCCTTTACCATCCTCTGGGAGAGTTGAATCACTTTTAGACGTCGCTTTTACTCTCTAATTAGTTACTACATCTGGTGGGATTTTCCGAGCTCACTCAGGCCAAAAATTGGAAATCCCACCTAAGGTCAAAACACCTTTCCATACTCCTCCCCTCGCCCGCCCTGTTTCCAGTGAGTAGGTGTGACGGTAAAATTCACCCCATCATATATTTAAACAGTTGCTTCTTAATAAAGTATCTTAAAATTACTTACAAACGGTCAACAGCCTATTAGAGGTTTCTGTGGGCCTGAATATAAAAATCTTACAAAAATGCAGATTTGTTTGTTTTGTGCTACGTGAGTTCACTCTGAATTTCATGACTGAGGCCAGAGTGGAATGTCTATCAGAAACAAACGGTGATTTCATTTCCTGCTGTCTGATCAGATAAGACAAGCTGAACAAAAAAACAGTCACTTTGGTGTACTTCCAAGTTGCAGCCTGTTTCAACACATGGTCACACCTTGAAGTTATTTTGCAGACAACAGATTCTAATCCCCGAGTTTCATTCTGTAATGTGCTTCAAGCGATGTGTTATAAAATAAAGCTTATTTATTAGTGTCATAAGTAGGCTTACATTAACACTGCAATGAAATTATTATGAAAATACTCTAGTCACCACACTCTGACGCATGTTCGGGTACACGGAGAGAGAATTTAGCATGGCCCATGTGTCTACCCAGCACGACTTTCAGATTATGGAAGGGAACTAGAGCATGCAGAGGAAACCCATGCAGACAAAGGTACTACATGCAGACTATCACAGACAGTAACCCAAGCAGGGATTTGAACCCAGGTCTTTGGCACTGTGAGGCAGCAGTGCTGAATACTGAGATACCATGTCACACTATGCTGTCTATCAGATCCTCCGCTCAATCCTGCAAAGGTGTTTCTCTGCTTTTATTGCACCACAATGATAATGATGCCCTTGTAATTATCTTTCTGTAACACAAATGAGGTACCCGGGCCACAATTCTCCCATTGCATGCGCAACTCCCAGAACAGGCGAATAGTCAGACCACGCTGGAAAGCAACTGGAAGGCAGGTAACTCATTTAAATCTTTTCTGCTTGTTCATTATCAGTTCCCAATCGAATCTCCCGCCCTGCTGTCTCCACTTCATTCTGGCGAGGTTCAGACTAGCTCCTCACGTTTGGGGAGCTAGTGGGAAATCCAGCTGGACTGAAGTGGAGGAAATCAGGACACCCCATGGGGCTTAGTGTGGTGTGGGAATGGTGCCCCCTGGGCAAGGCACCCAAGGCCAGGGGGCACCTTGGCACTGCCCACCAGGCATCGGGCAGTGCCAAGGGGACGGGGCTTATTGTGGGCGAGGCTTAGGTGTGATTGATGGGGGTGGGGTGGTGTCACTGCCACTCTGCATTGGGATAGTCTGGGATGGAGGGAGGGCAGCAGCTTTGGGAGGGGGGAGTAGTCTGTTGGGGAACGGCCTGCCTCTGGGTGTGGCCTGCCTCCAGGGTAGTCTGACCCTGTTGAGGGGGCAGGGAGGGCGTGGTGGTATGTCTGCCGGAGGAGGGTGGGGGGATAGTCACTGCTGGGGAGTGTGGCTCGGGCATTGGGGTGCTCCAGAAAAGTAGGGGGTCAGGGCTGGCCCAGGAGTTGTCATAAGGTCATTTGAGCCATTGTGGGGAGAAGGGGGGCACCGGAGGGGCAGCATTGCTGGCCAGCAAAGGGGAGGTTGGCACTTTGGGACCACTGCGCATGCATAGAGTTCCGGAACAGTTAAACTCCAGTGCAAATAGGCCTCTCGCCCCAAGTTTTTAATAACATTCGTGACTGGGACCTCTGTAGTATACAGAATGCAGAGATTTGAGTGATAAGCTGAACTGGCAAAACAGTAGGGATTTAGAACAGTTTTCCCACCAATTCAGCACTTCTGGGAGAATCAACCACCCCCCCCCCCCCCCCCCCCCCACCACCCCCACCCCCACCACCCTAATGGGTTCCATTTATTGAGTCTCTCACAATAATTAATATATGATGTTTCAGTACTACAACTATCACTGTCCTTGTTTTTGGCTAGCAAGTGAGTTCTTGACAAAGGTTAAAAGACCTATCTGTCTCTGTCTCTCTCTCTCTCTGCATATTTTGCCAGACCTGCTGAGATTTCTGACGTTTTCTGTTTCCATTTCAGAAAGAGTCCTTATAGAGTTTAAAATCGGTTTTCCACAACATTTTTCCTCAATGTTCTCCCTTTCTTTGTTTATTGTTGACGAAACCTCTGTGATTCCAATCTCTATCTTAGGTCACCTTGTCCTCTCTCTTCTCTGTTCATTGTTTCCCGATCCTCCCAAAACACTTCCTAGAAAATCCACAACATTTTATCTCAGAAACACCCTTGAACTTGCCATTCTGCAGCCTCCCTTATTATCGTGCCTCAAACACTAGTGTGCAGCTTCCAATCCTTGAGAAATTGTCCTTCCAAGTAATTAATAGGCACTCTCCAGCTTCCTTTGGCCTTCCAGTGAGTACAATGCTCCTGCAGTTATATATTTACACAGTCACTCCACCAACGCTGCTTTTGATGCCTTTGACCCAAGTAAAACATTTGAATCTCTTCCACTGTGGGTGAGGCGATGGCCTAATGGAGTTCTTGCTTGACTATTAATCCAGAAACTCAACTAATGTTCTGGGAACCTGGCTTCGAAACCCGCCACAGCAAATGGTGGAATTTGAATTCAACGAAAAATATCTGGAAGTAAGAATCGACTGAAGACCATGAAACCATTGCGGATTGTCAGAAAAACCCAACTGGTTCACCAATGTCCTCCAGAGAAAGAAATCTGCTGTCCTTACTTGATCTGGCTTACTTGTGATTTCAGAGCCACAACAATGTGTTTGATTCTGAACTGCCCTCAGGCAATTAGGGATGGGCAATAAATGCTGGCCCAGCCAACAGCACCCAATGTTCCACGAATGAAATAGAAAAGAAACTCAAATATTCCCCTGGTCTGACTGTCATTTTCAATCCTTCAAGTATAAGGTGTATCGATTGGAATATATCATGTATATAGCAGGATGTGGTATCCCTCAGCTCATTCAGCACAGCAAAGACTTCACTCAGGCCATTGAGGTTGGCCTATCAGAGAATGAACTTCTGGATTAAGGATTCAGTTATAGTCCAGTCAGGGAGTCCTTGTCTTGCACTTACTGAGAGTCTCAGTTCCTCTGACACCCCAGGGGTAGACTGCTGACTGATAGAACTTTATGTACTGCTGTTAGAGTTTGTAAATAAAGGGATTTTGGTGAAGGGACTTCTGCATAGAACTATAGAAAATTATAGCTTAGAAACAGGCCTTTTGGCCCTTCTTGGCTGTGCCAAACTATTTTTTGCCTAGTCCCACTGACTTGTACTTAGACCATATCCCTCCATACTCCTCTCTTCCATGAACTCGTCCAAGTTTTTCTTAAATGTTAAAAGTGACCCTGCAGTCCCATTACACAGAAACAACTCCTGGCTTATTCACTACTATCCTCTGTTGTTTCATTGTGCTCCAAACTGAACCTCCACTAAACCTACCGAGTCTTTGCTCTGAAGCCCTGTGTCTTTCTTTAGCTTTTCCCTTAACTCTCCCCATGCTCTTTTCAGCCCTTTGTGCCCATGGGATTTATTCTTTTGATGCCTTTCCCAATAATTATTTATTTATTCATTCATTTAATGGAATGTGGGCATCACTGGCTGGGCCCAGTATTTATTGCCCTAATTGCCCTCCATTTCAGATGGCATTTGAGAATTAGACACATTAGTGTGGTTCTGGAGTCACATGAAGAGAGGCTGAGGGATTTGGGGTTGTTTTCGTTAGAAAGAAGGCGGCTAAGAGGAGACCTTATTCAAACATGTAAGATGATTAGAGGTTTAGATAGGGTGGACAGTGATAGCCTTTTTCCTAGGATGGAGAAAGCTAGCATGAGGGGACATAGCTTTAAATTAAGGGGTGGTAGTTACAGGACGGATGTCAGAGGTAGGTTCTTTACCAGGAGGGTGGTAAGGGTATGGAATGCCCTGTCTGCTGCAGTTGTAGATGTGCCAAGTTTGGTGGTGTTTAAGAGATTAGTAGATAAGTTTATGGATGAAAAGGGAATGGTTTAGGTTAGAGGGTCATTGCTTTTTCTTAATTGGTCGGCGCAACATCGAAGGCCGAAGGGCCTGTTCTGCGCTGTAATGTTCTATGCTCTATGTTCTATGTAGGCCATAGCAGGTAAGGATGGCAGATAATGCAGCTCTATAAGACTCTTGTCAGACCCCACTTGGAGTATTGTGTGCAGTTCTGGTCGCCTCATTATAGAAAGGATGTAGAGGCTATTGAGAAAGTGCAGAGGAGATTTACAAGGATGCTGCCTGGATTGGGAGGCAGGCCTTATGAAGATAGGTTGAGGGAGCTGAGACTCTTCTCACTGGAGAGACGTAGGTTGAGAGGCGACCTGATAGAGGTTTATAAAATGTTGAGAGGAATAGATAAAGTGGACTCTCAGAGACTATTTCCCCGAGCTGAAATGGTCACTACAAGAGGACACAGATTTAAGGTGCAGGGAAGCAAATACAAAGGAGATGCCAGGGGTAAGTTTTTCACTCAGAGGGTGGTGAGTGAATGGAACCGACTGCTGTTGGAGGTTGTTGAGACAAACTCACTGGGGTCTTTTAAAAGACTTCTGGATGAGTATACGGAAAAGAATAGGATAGGGGGTTATAGATAGGTCTGTGGATTGGTAGATGTGATCGGCGCAATTCGTGGGTCAAAGGGCCTATTTGTGCTGTATTGTTCTATGTTCTATGTTCTATTTTCTCCCCTAAATAACATGGTAAACCAGATAGGTTTTTCCGACACTTGACAATGGTCTCATGGTCATCAGTAGATTCTTAATTCCAGAGTTTTACTGAGTTTCATTATCTACCATGGTGAGGCATGAACCCGGGTCCCCAAGCCCATTACCCTTGGACTCTGGATTCTAGCCTCATGACAATACCATCATGATCTTGCCTCAGAACTGAACTATTTACTGAGTGACCTATGGAACCCCAAACAGAGCTTACAATGCCAGCTTTGGTTGTTTCTATTTCAAGTCCTAGTAGATATCTGAGGTAGCGATGGTCTAGTGGTATTGTTACTGGAATAGTAATTCAAAGACTCAGGGTAATACAACGGGGACCTGGGTTCGAATCCCACCATGGAAGATGGTGAAATATGAATTCAATAAATGGCAGTGATTCAGAAAGGCAGCTCAACAGTACCTTCTCAATGACAATTAAGGACAGATAATAAATGCTAACACAGTCAGTGACACTCACGGGGGCAGCACAGTGGCACACTGCAGCCTCATAGTGCCAGAGATCCGGGTTCGATTCCCGGCTTGGGTCACTGACTGTGCGGAGTCTGTACATTCTTCCCATGTCTGTGTGAGTTTCCTCCCACACCCTAAAAAGTGCACTGGTTAAGGTGCATTAGCCATACTAAATTCTCCGTCAGTGTACCCAAACAGGTGCCGGAGTGTGGCGACTATATGATTGTCAGAGTAACATTGCTGCAGTGTTAATGTAACTCTACTTGTTACACTACTAAAACTACTACTAAACTACTAAAACTTAAAACCATAGCCTCTGAATGAATAAACAAAAAGCGATCTTCAATGTAGCACTTTATAAAATTCCTTTTGTAGATCCAAGTGTACACTACCAGCTTTGCCATCAAACTCATTGCTTGTTATTTCTTTTCAAATGACGGTTGTTGAAGATTCTTCAGATGTTAAGATACAAAATCAATCCCTTTGGTCCTTTGGCCCAAGCTGATCCAGGCCTAGCAAAAAGCCCATCGAAGCTGACCCCATTTCCCTGTATTTGGCCAATATCCCTCTGACCTTTTGATGGCAAGTCTCTGATAAAGGTACATTTCTTTGCTTGCTTATTGTTTGGAACCATTAACATTTCTCCCAGCAAACGTACGGTATCGTATTAATACAAGGTAAGCCGTATATTTACATCAGGCAAACGGCTCATTTAAATCAGTTAATATCTTAAACTTGAACAACTTTATCTGCTGAAGTTCAAAAAGGAAGTAGCGTCCACTAATTCTAGTCAATCTTCGTTTTCCCTATTTTTTTCTTCTCATTAATAGTGGATCTGAGAGAATCGCTACATACAGAAGGAGGCCATTTGGCCCATTGAACCTGCACTGACTTTTCAATGGAGCATCTTATCCATTTCTATAACCCTGCTAATTTCTATATTTACCCTGCTAATCTCATTAACCTACACATCTTGAGACAGTAAGTAATCTCACAACACTGGGTTAAAGTCCAACAGGTTTATTTGAGAGCACAAGCTTTTGGAGCACTGCTCCTTCATCAGGTGAGTGCAGGATTTGTTTCACAAACAGGACATATATAGACACAAACTCAATTACAAGATAATGGTTAGAATCTGAGTCTTAACGGGTAATCAAGTCTTCACAGATGCAGACAATGTGAGTGGAAAGAGGGCTAGCACAGATTAAAGAGGGGTGAGTTGTCTCCACATCACATCTTGGGGCACATCATTTAGCATCGTCAATCAATCTAACCTGCACATCTTTCGGACCGTAGGAGCATCCAGAGGAAACCCTCACAGACACGGGGAGAATGTATAATCTCCACACAGTCACCCAAGGTTGGAATTGAACCTCAGGTCCCTGGCACTGTGAAGCAGCAGCGCTAACCACTGTGCCACCTATTTTTAGCCCCGTCAATCGAGACTAACAAGTGTCTAAGAATAGTAAGCTTTAACTAAGGAAATTCATCCAGAGACACATTTTTTGAAAATATTAAAAGAAGTATTGAAAAATCCACTTCACCAAGCACCAAGTGAGTCTATTCAATGAGCCAGCTTGAGTTTGTAACAGAATTCTCTCGAGGGTTTTGGGTTATGGCAACCTGAATGTAAGGATCAACGCATCAAAACACACCTGCCAAATTCCTATGCTGTTTTAATGATGGCATTGACTTGCACCAGATGACTGAATTCATTCAAATCGCAGGATTCTGTACCACCGTGCTAATCCATTTGTTACCACCAATCCACAGGGAGATGCATGTGTGTGTGTGTGTTTTCCTACATTACAAAGAGTCATCCAAGATCAGAATCAAACTTGGGTCCCTGGTGCTTTGAGGCAGCGATGCTAACCATTGTGTTACTGTACCACCTATTTCCATGGAGTCATTTGCAACGTCAGCACTTATTGGACATTGGAAGGGTGACATTGAGCTGACTTCCTGAATCACTGCAGTTCGTGTAGTGTACATTGGTTCAGTATATTTTTCTACATCATTTCAAAAGTGGAGGAGGAAGTCCCTTCACCAAAATTCCTTTATTGACAAAATCCAAAAATACTATACAGAGTGCTTGCAGTATGCTGCCTATATCTAGAGTGATGTGGAAATGTTGGCGTTAGACTGGGGTAAACACAGTAAGAAGTCTCACAAACCCAGGTTAAAGTCCGACAGGTTTATTTGATATTTATTACCAAATAAACCTGTTGGATTTTAACCCGGTGTTGTGAGACTTCTTGCTACATCTAGAGTGCTGGAGGAATTGACACTCCTGTTTAAGTACAGAGCATGGGGCTCCCTGAATGGACCATCCACTTGGCCCTCAATCAGGGAGCTCATATTCAACCAGCCCAATCACAATTGCTTTATTAAAATCATTATAATAAAGAAGTTTAGAATCAATCGCATTGCTGTGGATCTGGATTCATACGCAGGTCAGGCCGAGTAAGGATGAGAAATGTTCCTTCCCTTCATTTGCGAACAGATAGGCTTTTAGGACAGTCTGATTCTTTTGCAACCATCATCATCATTTTAAATTCCAAGCTTTTATAGATGCACCAGAGAAAACATTCTTTCTGGTTGTATCACAGCTTGGTATCGCTTCTGTTCTATCCAAGACTGCAAGAAACTACAAAAGGTTGTGAACATAGCCTAACCCATCACACAAACCAGCCTCCCATTCTTTAATTCCATCTGCACTTTCAGCTTTTAAATTCCCCGAGCGTTGTGTTGGAATTTTAATTTGTATCTCTGAATCATTTGTTCAGGAGCAAGAGTTTTAGGACTCACTGAGGATGAGATTGGAGGCAGACGAGTGCAGAGTTTCCCGCTGCCAATTTGCAAACCAGTTCTCTGCTGTACCCCAGCTATGGGCCATTTTCTAGGGGGACAGATTGGCAGCTGGGTTTTGGGGGTTAAAACCAATTAAACTAAATCAAATTAACTTAGGGAAAAATTAAAGCAACAGTCCCTAAAGGGATATCACCTCGAACAAAAAGCAAACCACAGATTAAACTTCTAGTTTCCTGAACCAGAAGGCAATTAAGGGGTTTGATAAGGCACGCTCGTTCCTTCAGTGCCAATGGGTATGAAAGGTCTTCTATAATGTCGATAAACACTGCATTCTTCCTCTCTTGGTATACCCAGTTATGAATGTGGTAGTGTAGAAGACATTTGGATCAGGTAACTCCCTCAGCGGCCCACTGCCTGGATCTGTTGATGGCAAGATAAGGCTAATTGTTGCAGACTGAGTGGAGATTTTCTCTTCGGCCTCAATGCTGTCCAGGTGGTGGGGGACAGTTTATATGCTTGGATGCAGGCATAAAAGCTCCTATTGGCTACCTGAATGAAGCAGCCAGTGCAAGTCTGCTTATTGAGAGATCTCTCCTTCCCCAGCAATGGCTCAACTATAAACTGTAGGGGCGCATGGTGCACAGTGGGAAGCACTGCCTACCAACCCAGGTTCGATTCCCAACTTGGGTGGCTGTCTGTGTGGAGCCTGCACATTCTCCCCGTGTCTGCGTGGGTTTCCTCCGGGTGCTCCAGTTTTCTCTGAAAGATGTGCTAGTTAGGTGCATTGGCCATGCTAAATTCTGCCTCAATGTACCCAAACAGGCACCAGAGTGTGGCAACTAGAGGATTTCCACAGTAACCTTATTACAGTGTTAATGTAAGCTTACTTGTGATGTTAATAAATAAAGTAAATGAAAAGTCCTACTTCTCATCCTCATACTGGCCATCCCATTTCAAGAACTTGCCAATCATCCTTAATTGGGCAGAAAGCTCATCCTTAGCTAGTTCAGAAAGAAATCACATTAACTGACTGTTTCCCACATAGTGCAGGACGCACATTGGTGGGGGTGTCCTGAAGACTGTGGGAAAATCCTGACCCAGGTCGCTGGATTACTGATCCAGTAACATAACCATGATGCTACCATTCTCAACTGTAGTTAAAGTATCTTCAGGACTTCAGTAACACAACAGGCAGAGCTACCAGATGCCACAATAAGATCCGCCACCTTTACAGTCAATTATTTGTTTTCAAAAATAGTCTCTTCCCTTTGTGAATATAGTTGCGAACTCTCCAACCCAAAATGTTCTATTTCAGTCTCTGTGTGAAATTAATTCTTCTTCGGTACAAGCAGAGTTTGTCAATTCAGGGTAGAAGGATTGACTACAAGAGGGCTCAGGTTTAGGATGAGAAGTGGGAAGCTTCAGGGAGATGTGCAGGGAAAGCTTTGCATGCAAACATTGGAGGGTTTCTGGAACGCACTCCCAGTGAAGGTGGTGGAGGTAGGCACCTTAGCAACATTCAAGGTCTATCTTGACGCATGAAAACAGGCTTGTGGGCTGAAGGGCCTGTTCCTGTGCTGTATTATTCTGTCATAGTTATCAGAAATGCTCTCTTTTCTCTTTGCAAATGACCAATGAATAGTTGTCTTTGATAAGATCACAAGATCTTATGTACATGATGAAAGGTATTTCACGTGTCTTGGTTCACTCATAATAGAAGCATCCCAAAGTCGCCCAGACTAACTAATTAAAACGTATTAATTCAGGGAACGTTGGGATCCCTGGCTAGGCCAGCATTTGTTGCCTTTCCCTAATTGGCCTCGAAAAGGCAGGGTGAATCACCTTCTTGAACCACTCTTGTGCTGCAAGAACACCCACGGTGCTGCTGGGAAGGAGGTTCCATGCTTTCACCCAGTGACAGTGAAGGGTGTTTATGTTGCAAGTTGAGATGGTGATGGGGAACTTGCAGCTGGTGGTGTTCCTGTGTCCTTTTTGTGGTTGGGATTGTGGATTTTGCTGCTGAAGGAGGCTTGGTGAGTTGTTGCAGTGCACATTGTAGATGGGCCACTTTGATGCCGCTGAGCATCGCTGGTGAAGGGGGTGGATGGGATGCCAACCAAACAGGCTGCTTTGTCCTGGATAGTGTTGAGTTTCTTGGATGCTGCTGGAGCTGCACTCACCCAGGCAAGTGGAGAAAATTCCGTCCACTCCTGGTTTGAGCTTTGTAGGTGGTGGGCAGACTTTGGGAAGTCAGGCAGTGAGTTACTCCAGTAGCCATAGTGTTTATAACTGGCTGATTTCAGTTCAGTTTCTGATCAATGGTGAACCCCCTAGGATGTTAACAGTGGGGGATTCATTAAGATAACCTTCCCCCAGCCTTCATCTGTTCATCTATCGGCTAGCAAAAAAGACAGAGGGTGGTGGTTGATGGGAGATATTCATCTTGGAGTTCGGTGACAAGTGGTGTACCTCAAGGGTCTGTTTTGGGGCCCCTGCTGTTTGTAATTTTTATAAATGATCTGGATGAGGGTATTGAAGGATGGATTAGTAAATTTGCAGATGACACTAAAGTCGGTGGAGTGGTAGATAGTGAAGAGGGGTGTTATAGTTTGCAGAGAGACTTGGACAAGTTGCAGAGCTGGGCTGAGAGGTGGCAAATGGAGTTTAATGTGGAAAAGTGTGAGGTAATGCACTTTGGCAGGAATAATAAATGTGTAGAGTATAGGGCTAATGGTAGGATTCTTAATAGTGTTGATGAACAGAGGGATCTTGGTGTATTTGTGCATAGATCCCTGAAAGTAGGCAGTCAAGTCGATAAGGTTGTTAAGAAGGCATATGGAGTCTTAGCTTTTATTGGTAGGGGGATTGAATTTCGGAGCCGCACATCATGTTGCAACTGTACAAAACTCTAGTGCGGCCGCACTTGGAGTATTGTGTGCAGTTCTGGTCCCCACATTATAAGAAAGATGTGGAGGCATTGGAGAGGGTACAGAGGAGGTTTACCAGGATGTTGCCTGGTATGGAGGGCAGGTCTTATGAGGAGAGGCTGAGGGATTTGAGGTTGTTTTCGTTAGAAAGGAGGCGGCTAAGAGGGGACCTGATTGAAACATATAAGATGATTAGAGGTCTAGATAGGGTGGACAGTGATAGCCTTTTTCCTAGGATGGAAAAAGCTAGCACGAGGGGACACAGCTTTAAATTAAGGGGTGATAGTTATAGGACGGATATCAGAGGCAGGTTCTTTACCCAAAGGGTGGTTCGGGAGTGGAATGCCCTGCCTGCAGCGGTTGTAGATGCGCCAAGTTTGGTGGCGTTTAAGAGGTTAGTTGATAAGTATATGGAAGAGAAGGGAATGGTTTAGTTTGGAGGGGCATTGCTGTTTATATTGGTCGGCGCAACATCGAAGGCCGAAGGGCCTGTTCTGTGCTGTAATGTTCTATGTTCTATGTTCTATGTCACAGTTTACCCTCTGATTTCAGCTTCTCTGTTATTTGGTCTTTCACACCTTCTATTCTCTCTTTGGGCTGAACTGGCCTTGATACCTCTTAGCCTTTCCCTTGGTTTTTGTGGCTTTGACTCATCTTTCGTTTCCACGCCCGACAGTAAAAATATCATCTCTTTCTATAACTTTTAGCTTTGAGAAAGGGTCATTTGGACTCAAAATGTCAGTTATAGAACACTACAGCACAAACAGGCCCTTTGGCCCACAAGTTGTGCCAATCATACTGATACCTCCCTAGGCCATAGAACTATCTGTAACTCCCAATCCCATTTAATCCCATGTACTCATCCAGAAGTCTTTTAAAAGACCCCAGTGAGTTCGCCTCCACCACTACCGACAGCAGCCGATTCCATTCACTCACCACGCTCTAAGTGAAAAATATACCCCTACCAACTCCTCTGTACCTGCTGCCCAGCACCTTAAACCTGTGTCCTCTTGTAGTGACCATTTCAGCTCTGGGAAATAGCCTCCAAGAACCCACCCTATCTATTCCTCTCAACATTTTTATAAACCTCTATCAGGTCGCCTCTCAACCTTCGTCTCTCCAAGGAAAAGAGACCTATTTTATGTTCTATGTCCTAAATTATGTTAAGATTTTATGAATCACTGACCCCAACTAATATTGTGTGACCAGATCTGGAGATGACACTTTGGAAAGGACTTCTTGACCTTCAAGTTTGTTCAGAAGAAACTCACTAGAAAGGTATCAAGATGATGAGGGGTTTTGATTTTCTGTAAAGTCTACAGCTTTCTCCATGGAGCAGAGCAGGTTAGGAGAAATTTGATAGTGGTATTCAGAATGATGAGGGTTTTGATCGAGTAGATTAGGAAAAATATTTGCCACAAATGGCAGCAAAACACCAAGGATTGAGGTGTTAGAAACATTTTTACTCAACAAATTGTTACAACTTGGGTAAAACTGCCTGAAAAACTGCTGGAAGCAAATTCATTGATGGCTTTCGATAAAGAAAATATTTACAGAGCTATGAGGAAAGGCACTGTGGCACAATAGCATCACTACCTCACAACGGTTCGATTCCTGGCTTGAATTGCTGTGCGTGTGGAATCTGCATGTTCTCCCAGTGCCTGCGTGAGTTTCCTCCCACAGTCTAAAAGATGTGCTGGTTGGTGCATTGACCCGAACAGGCACGAGAGTTGGGCAACTAGGGTAGTCTCATGGTAACTTTGTTGCAGTGTTAATGTAAAACCTTGCTTATGACACTCATAAATCAACTGTTTTACTTAAAGAGCAAAAGAATGGCCAGGGGGCTAGCATAGAAATGGGAGGCAGAAAGGCCTCCTCTCCTTTGTGATTTTCTGATTTTGTTTGACAATGCTCTGTCAAGCTTCTCTACATGTTTCACTGTGTTCTGCACAGAAATAGGTCCTTCGGCCCATCCAGTCTATTCCAATGCTCATGCTCGCTCATAGAAGTATAGAAGCTAGGGGTAGGAGTGGCCATTTGGCCTCTCTACATTGCTGTGGCATGCAAAGTGATCATGGCTCATTGTTTATCTCAATGTGATATTCCTGCTCTCCCATCGTAAGGGATGGGCCTCACCCTCCAAGCAATGTGCAGTGCAATTGGAAATACCTTGGATACCAATTGTAAGCTAGACCTTCATATCGTATCTTCAGTGTGAGTAAAACTTAATGCTTTTTCCACAGAAACAGAAATAAGAGGTTATCATGGGATAGATGGAGAGACAATATCAAAGAGATAGTCCAATAGGAAAATTTAGGGCAAAAATTCCAAAGAGTTTGTTTTTTATTCATTCATTGGCAGGCTGGCCCACATTTATTGCCCTTCTCTAGTTGCCCAAGAGTAGTTAACCACATTGCTGTGGCTCTGGAGTCATATGTAGGCCAAACCAGATAAGGATGGTAGATTTTCTTCCCTAAAGATGTGAGTGAACCAGATGGATTTTTCCAACAATGGTTTTATAGTTATTCTTAATTACTTCCAGATTGTTTTTTATTGGATTCAAATTCCATCACCTGCCATGGCGAGATTCAAACCCAGGTCCCCAGGGCATTAACTGAGTTTCTGGATTAATAGTCTAGCAATAATACCACTAGGCCATTGCTTCCTAGGTAAATTCTGCATAGCTGAAGATGCTGTCATTAATTGTGGGATAAAAGGAGAGAGTAAGACAGAAAGCGTACAAAATGCCCAGACCCTAAGAACAATAAAAAAGTGGTGTGCTTTTAAATATGATCAAGAGGAACAACATTAAAAAGGTGAATAAACAGATGCATTGCAGAGTCACAACTCTTGAGTTTTTATTTATAAACTTTCATCCTTCCTCTTTTCTCAATCATTGAGATTAACTTCCTCAATGTTAGCACTCGCTACCATATTCAAACTGAACTCTTCACTGTTACTCTTTTCCATCTCGGTGAGGCAGAGAGATGGAGTTTTCTGTTTCTTTTAATTCATTTTTTTTATATGGGATGTGTGTATCACTGGCCAGGCCAGCATTTATTGTTCATCCCTTGAGAAGGTGTTGGTAAGCTGCCTTCTGCTGTCTATGTGGTGTAGGTGTACCCACAGTGGTCAGGGAGAGGATTGGCAGATGTGAGGCTGTGGGAAACAAAATGGAGTGATTGACAAACAAAATGGGGCTGGGGGGGTGTTGTATTGGAAACTCGCAAGAATGCACAGGATTACAATGGGCCTCCCAACTAACCCTGTGATTATTAAGGTTGTTAAGAAGGCATATGGAGTCTTAGCTTTTATTGGTAGGGGGATTGAATTTCGGAGCCGCAATTTCATGTTGCAACTGCACAAAACTCAAGTGCGGCCGCACTTGGAGTATTATGTGCAGTTCTGGTCCCCACATTATAAGAAAGATGTGGAGGCATTGGAGAGGGTACAGAGGAGGTTTACCAGGATGTTGCCTGGTATGGAGGGCAGGTCTTATGAAGAGAGGCTGAGGGATTTGAGGTTGTTTTCGTTAGAAAGGAGGCCGCTAAGAGGGGACCTTATCGAAACATATAAGATGATTAGAGGTTTAGATAGGGTGGACAGTGATAGCCTTTTTCCTAGGATGGAGAAAGCTAGCACGAGGGGACACAGCTTTAAATTAAGGGGTGATAGTTATACGACGGATATCAGAGGTAGGTTCTTTACCCAAAGGGTGGTTCGGGAGTGGAATGCCCTGCCTGCAGCAGTTGTAGATGCGCCAAGTTTGGTGGCGTTTAAGAGGTTAGTTGATAAGTATATGGAAGAGAAGGGAATGGTTTAGTTTGGAAGGGCATTGCTTTTTACATTGGTCGGCGCAACATCGAAGGCCGAAGGGCCTGTTCTGTGCTGTAATGTTCTATGTTCTATTCGATATTCAACAGACAGCATATTGCAGTCACGCTGACCTGCTTCACACTTCTCCTGGTCTACTCCATAGTGATTTTGACTTGCTTCACACACCTCCCATCTGCTTCACAGTGACTCTGATCTGATTCAAGAGTTGTGGGAATCAGATAGCTCAATGGCATAAAGGTTAGCACCATTGCCTCACAGCGCCAGGGACCCAGGTTAGACTTCCGGTTTGAATTACTGGCTGCATGGAGTTTGCCACATTTTCCCCGTGTCTGCATGGGTTTTCCTTCAGTTGCTCCGTTTTCCTCCCACATCCCAAAAGATGTGCCGGTTAAGTGCATTGGCCATGCTAAATTCTCCCTGAGTGTACCCGAACAGGCCAGAGTGTGACGACTAGGGCATTGGCATAGCAGTTTCATTGCAGTGTCAATGTGAGCCTTACTTGTGACACTGATAAATAAACTTGAAAACATCAATGAACAGATCAGGCTTAATGGCAATCAGACAGCTTCTCGATCAAATTTTACTGCGAACTGTTTATTACTTCCAGGATACAGTTGTGTCCTCTCGATTATTAACCACTCCAATGCCATATTCCAGATCTGAACCTGCGAGGACAGGGTTAAAATGGGACAATACAGGAAAGAGTGACAACATTGACGAGCTTCATGTTTGGTTTTAAATTGTGTTTGATGAATATTGTTCCTCATGAGAATTAATGTGTCTGTGTTATTCACCACAATATGATGTACAGAGTCAAATTTTAATGCCCTCAGATTAACTGGCGGTGGGCAACAAATTCAGTGTCATAAAGTGTTTCACGTCACAAGAATCAATCTAATCAATCAATCAGTGGGTGACACAGTGGTACAGTGGTTAGCAGTGCTGCTAACACAGCTCTAGGATCCTGGGTTTGATTCCTGGCTCGGGTCACTCTCTGTGTGGAGTTTGCACATTCTCCTTGTGTCTGAGTGAGTTTCCTCCCAGAGTCCAAAGATGTGCAGGTTAGGTTGATTGGCCATTCCAAGAAATTGCCTCTTAGTGTCCAGGGATGCATAGGTTAGAATGATTAGTGGGTATAATACCCAGGAATATGGGGGTAGGGCCTGGGTGGGATTGTATTTGGTACAGACTCGATGGGCTGAAGGAAGGGGCTCTTTCTGCACTGTAGGGTTCAATGTTCTTCGCAAAAGCAACACATTAAAATAGAGTATAATTGCCCTCCCATTCTATGTTTTCCCATCTTAATGCGTAGATTAGGAAGACTACATTGAATTCTCATGGTGCTGATTTCAGCGATGGTACAGGAAGAGCAAACGTCAAAAGTAGAAGCAGGAATAGACCATTCAGCTCTTTCAGCCTGCTGCACCATTCATTTTGATAATGGCTGATCATCAAATTCAATATCCTGATCCTCTCTTCCCTCCATATCGCTTGTTCCCTTTAGCCCCAAAAACTACATCTATAGAAACATAGAACCTAGAGTTTAGAATCAGAGAAACGGAAGTACGGTGGCACAGTGGTTAGCACTGATACTTCACAGCTCCAGGGGCTTGGGTTCGATTCCCGACTTGGGTCACTGACTATGTGGAGTTTGCATGTTCTGCTGGCGTCTGCGTGGTTTTCCTCCAGGTGCTCCGGTTTCCTCCCACTGTCCAAAGATGTGCAGGTTAGGTTGATTGGCCATCCTAAAATTGCCCCTTAGTGTCCTGAGGTGTTAGAGAGATTAGCGGGTAAATGTGTAGAAATATGAGAGTGGGATTATGGTCGGTGCAGACTCAATGGGCCGAATAGCTTCTCTCTGCACCGTAGGGTTTTTATGGAACATAGAACATAGAACACTACAGCACAAAACAGGCCCTTCGGCCTTCGATGTTGTGCCGACCAAAATAAAAAGCAATGCTCCTCCAAACTAAACCATTCCCTTCTCTTCCATATACTTATCAATTAACCTCTTAAACGCCACCAAACTTGGCGCATCTACAACAGCTGCAGGCAGGGCATTCCACTCCCTAATCACTCTTTGAGTAAAGAACCTACCTCTGATATCCGTCCTATAACTCATACCCCTTAATTTAAAGCTGTGTCCCCTCGTGCTAGCTTTCTCCATCCTAGTATGATGATTTCTTCTATGTTTCTATGAAATAAATGAATGCTGAATGGGAGGGGAGAAGGTGGCCAACTTGGTGCCCCACCAGCTAAGATCATGGAGACACAGGGCTGGTTGTAATGCTGTCATGAACCTGGGCAGAGAAACACAATCTTGGTGTTACCTGGCAGAAAGGCGCCATCTAGCTGCAAGACTGGCATTCACATCTTCCTTAATCTATCCAAGGGACAAGTCCTTCAGCTGCAGTGAAAATCCCTCAACATCTCAACATAAAAAGTCATGGGGTGGGATTTTACGGCCTTGATTTTCCAACAACCGTAAAATCCTGCCTGAAGTGAATGGATCTTTCCATGTCCTGCCCCTCGCTCGCTTTAATTCCTGTCATAGGCAAGGCAGTAAAACTCCAGACATAGAGATTTTCCAGCATAGAGAGAGGGCTTATGCTGGGCTATCAACCATCTATCTATTCTAATCCAATTAATTCCGTAGTCTTGCATGTTTATAGTGTTTCAAGTACTCATTAGATGGTGCCTTTCTGCCAGGTAACACCAAGATTACACTTCTCTGCCCAGGCCCATGATAGCAACACACCAGCTCTGTGTCTCTATGATCTTAGCTGGAGGGGCACCAGGTGAAAGCAGTTGGCTGCCTTCACTTCTTCCATTCAGCAATCATTTGTTTCATAGAAACGTAGAAGAAATCATCATAGAAAACCTACAGTACAGAGAGAGGCCATTTGGCCCATCAAATCTGCACCGACAACAATCCCATCCAGGGCCGCACCCCACATCCCTACACGTTTATCCGCTAACCTCTCTAACTTATGCATCTCAGGGCACTAAGTGCAATTTTAGCATGGCTAATCAACCCAACCCACATATCTTTGAACTGTGGGAGGAAATCAGAGCACCCAGAGGAAACCCACACAGACACAAGAAGAATATGCAAATTTCTCAGCTCTCAGACAGTGTGTTCTTCTTGTTGTACTGGAAAGACAGCAGGATGGCAGGAATCTGTCTGTCTTTGGCAGCCATGTTCTTTGAGAGATGACATATGAGGAGGCATCTGAGAGGCCCTGTTGTGGGCCAGAGGGAGCTAGGACCATGTCCGTACAGTTGATCATTCTATGGAGATTTGCAGTGCTCCATGTACAAAAGAAACAGGCCCACAACAAGAAGAGGGCCGCGACCAGTGATAGAGAGACTAAAGTTCAAACACTGACACCTGCAGGGAAGGAGGTCAACAGCCTGGCAGGTGCAAGTGATTGGCGAATGTGTTCTTGGAGTCATGTGCAAAGAGAGTGAAGAGGTATCAAGCTCAAGTGCCCAGCACTGAACAAATGGAGATTCACAGTGGGCACAGAAGGTAGAAGGGAATGTGAAGACCGGAGCCCCACGGTATGTTCTCTTTTATGGATTTTGATGATTTAAACAAGATGGAAATGTTGTATCGTCATGATATTGGTAGTGTTTCGTCAACAGCAGCCTTGCAGTGGGACAGACGCACTTTAACAAACTAATCACATAACACCATCAGCCATTTGTATTTATAAAATTATGAGGGGAAAGATTTAGTGGAGATAGAACATAGAACATTACAGCGCAGAACAGGCCCTTCAGCCTTCGATGTTGAGCCGACCAATTAAGAAAAAGCAATGACCCTCTAACCTAAACCATTCCCTTTTCATCCATAAACTTATCTACTAACCTCTTAAACGCCACCAAACTTGGCGCATCTACAACTGCAGCAGGCAGGGCATTCCATACCCTTACCACCCTCTGGGTAAAGAACCTACCTCTGACATCCGTCCTATAACTACCACCCCTTAATTTAAAGCTTTGTCCCCTCATGCTAGCTTTCTCCATCCTAGGAAAAAGGCTATCACTGTCCACCCTATCTAAACCCCTAATCATCTTATATGTTTCAATAAGGTCTCCTCTTAGCCGCCTTCTTTCTAACGAAAACAACCTCAAATCCCTCAGCCTCTCTTCATAAGACCTGCCCTCCATACCAGGCAACATCCTGGTAAACCTCCTCTGTACCCTCTCCAATGCCTCCACATCTTTCTTATAATGTGGGGACCAGAACTGTACACAATACTCCAAGTGCGGCCGCACTAGAGTTTTGTACAGTTGCAACATGACGTTGCGGCTCCGAAATTCAATCCCCCTACCAATAAAAGCTAAGACTCCGTATGCCTTCTTAACAACCTTATCGACTTGATTGCCAACTTTCAGGGATCTATGCACACATACACCAAGATCCCTCTGTTCATCAACACTATTAAGAGTCCTACCATTAGCCCTATACTCTACACATTTGTTATTCCTGCCAAAGTGAATTACCTCACACTTTTCCACATTAAACTCCATTTGCCACCTCTCGGCCCAGCTCTGCAACTTGTCCAAGTCTCTCTGCAAACTATAACACCCCTCTTCACTATCTACCACTCCTCCGACTTTGGTGTCATCCGCAAATTTACTAATCCATCCTTCAATACCCTCATCCAGATCATTTATAAAAATTACAAACAGCAGGGACCCCAAAACAAATCCCTGAGGTACACCACTTGTAACCGAACTCCACGATGAATATCTTCCATCAATCACCACCCTCTGTCTTCTATCTGCTAGCCAATTCCTAATCCAATTAGCTAAATCACCCTCAATCCCATACATCTGCATTTTCTGCAGAAGCCTTCCATGGGCCACCTTATCGAACGCCTTACTAAAGTCCATATATACCACATCAACTGCCTTACCCCCATCCACCTCTTTGGTCACTTTTTCAAAAAACTCAATAAGGTTAGTAAGGCACGACCTACCCTTCACAAAACCATGCTGACTATCCCCAATCAATTCATTTCTCTCTAAATAACTATAAATCCTATCCCTAATAATTCTCTCCAATACTTTGCCCACAACAGAAGTAAGACTCACCGGCCTATAATTCCCTGGAAAGTCTCTCTTCCCCTTCTTGAACAATGGGACCACATTTGCTATCCTCCAGTCTTCCAGAACCATACCCGTAACCAACGAGGACCTGAAGATCAGAGCCAGAGGCTCTGCAATCGCCTCTCTTGCCTCCCAGAGAATCCTAGGGTAAATCCTGTCCAGCCCAGGGGACTTATCTAACTTCAAACCCTCAAGAATATCTAGCACATCCTCCTTATCTACTTCAATACTTTCCAGTTTACAACCCTGTATCCCAGTGTTCTCCACAACTACATTTACATCTCCCTGCGTGAATACCGAAGAGAAATATTTGTTCAGTGCCTCTCCAATCTCTTCAGGCTCCACGCACAACTTCCCACTGCTGTCTCTGACTGGCCCTAATCTTGCCCTAACCAATCTTCTATTCTTAACATATCTAAAGAAAGCTTTAGGATTCTCCTTGATCCTATCAGCCAAAGTCTTCTCATGTCCCCTTTTAGCTCTTCTCAGCTCACTCTTTAGCTCCCTCCTGGCTAATCTAGTACACTAACTGAGTGCACTATCCAGTGCACTAACTGAGCCTTCAAGCCTCATCCTGACATAAGCCTCCTTTTTTCTTTTAACCAGCGAATTAACTTTTTTAGTACACCATGGTTCCCTTACTCGACCATTTCCTCCTTGCCTGACAGGGACATACTTATCAAGGACACGCGGTAGCTGCTCCTTAAATAAGCTCCACATTTCAGATGTTCCCAGTCCCTGTAGTTTCCTAGTCCAACCTATGTACCCTAATTCCCTCCTAATGGCCTCATAATTACCATTCCCCCAGCTATAACTACTGCCCCCAGCTTCATGCCTATCCCTATCCATCACTAAGGTGAACGTAACCGAATTGTGGTCACTATCACCAAAATGTTCACCAACTTCCAAGCCTAACACCTGGTCTGGCTCATTGCCCAGCACCAAATCCAATGTAGCCTCACCTCTAGTTGGCCTATCTACATACTGAGTCAAAAAACCTTCCTGCATACTTTGTATAAAAACTGACCCCTCTAACGAGCTAGAACTATAGCTATTCCAATCAATATTAGTAAAGTTAAAGTCCCCCATAACAATTACCCTATTACTTTCACTCCTGTCCAGGATCGACTTTGCAATCCTTTCCTCTACCTCTCTAGAACTTTTAGGAGGTCTATAAAAGACTCCCAACAGGGTGACCTCTCCTCTCCTGTTTCTAATCTCAGCCCATACTACTTCAACAGACAAGTCCTCATCAAACTTCCTTTCTGTCACTGTGATACAGTCTTTGACTAATAATGCCACTCCTCCCCCACTTCTACCTCCTTCTGTACTCTGACTGAAGCATTTGAACCTCGGAACCTGCAACAACCATTCCTGTCCCTGCTCTATCCATGGCTCTGAAATGGCCACAACATCGAAGTTCCAGGTACTGGTCCAAGCTGCAAGTTCCTCCACCTTATTGCGAATACTTCTTGCATTAAAGTATACGCATTTCAAACCATGCCCTACTCCACCCGTACGCTGCTGTGCTTTACAGTTCTCATCTATGGCCCCCCTATTCTCGTCCCTCTTAACATCCAAGCTACTCAGGATCCCACCCCAATTTTGAGGGGGGAAGTTTTTACACAGAGAGTGGTGGGAGCCTGGAATGCAATTCCAAGTGAGGTGCTTGAGGCAGACACGTTAACAACATTTCATCTAGATAGACACATGAACACACGGCGAATAGAGGAATTACAGGTGGTTGGTTTAGATAGAAAACAAGATGGACACCAGCTTTGTGGGCCGAATGGCCTGTTCCTGTGCTGTACTGCTCTTTGTTCGAACAAGCAATGTAATATGGCAACCTGGCGTGTTAACATCTTCCAAATAAAACTCTTGGTTGAATCTCCAAGGCCTGCAGACTTCATTTCCAAGAGATTGTTGTGCTTGGATGATGCTCCCATATACAGGAGTGTCGTTCCTGTGGTGACTATTGTTGTTCCATTGCGGTTGCCAGGGATTCATGGATCTCTGGGATTGATGGTAGTTCTGTACTCAGGAGAGCTGGTGAGATTCCTTCTTCCTGACCAGCTGACTGCCGTGAAGGAGCGGTTTCACTTGTATATGCCTGCAGTTGTACCAATTTACCTACTTGTTCACTTCCACTGTAAAGGATCAAAGTGACAATCTCCCTATGAATGAGCCATACTTCCACTTAGGCTGACTTCTATTGAGAGCATTGAAGGTTTTACATTCAATGGCTTTCCAATCTGCCCCAATACTCAACTCTGGCAATGTTTTGGCAGTTTTGCCCAACTATATGTTTCACATTGGCCTTTTTACTATTGTTACCGTTTCTGGTTTCAATAGTTTTTTTTCTGCTATTTGAACAGCATAAGAACATAAGAACTAGGAGCAGGAGTAGGCCATCTGGCCCCTTGAGCCTGCTCCACCTTTCAATAAGATCATGGCTGATCTTTTCATAGACTCAGCTCCACTTATCCGCCTGTTCACCATAACCCTTAATTCCTTTACTGTTCAAAAATTTATCTATCTTTGCCTTAAAAGCATTCTTTGAGGTAGCCTGAACTGCTTCACTGTGTGAAGAAGTTCCTCCTCAACTCAGTTCTAAATCTGCTCCCCCTTATTTTGAGGCCATGCTCCCTAGTTCTAATTTCACCCATCAGTAGAAACAACCTCCTTGCTTCTATCTCATCAATTCCCTTCATAATCTTATATGTTTCTTTAAGATCTCCTCTCATTCTTTTGAATTCCAATAAGTACAGTTCCAGCTCTGTCTCTCCTCATAAGCCAACCCTCTCAACTCCAGGATCAAAACTAGTGAATCTCCTCTGCACCCCCTCCAGTGCCAGTATATCCTTTCTCAAGTAAGGAGACCAAAACTGTACACAGTACCCCAAGTGTGGCCTCACCAGCACCTTATACAGCTGCAACATAACCTCGCTGTTTTAAACTTCATCTCTCTAGTAATGAAGGATAAAATTTCATTTGCCTTCTTAGTTATCTGCTGCACCTGCAAATTAACGTTTTGTGATTCATGCCTGGTTTGCGTGAGGCATGACTTTCATCTTTGGATTGGGCTAGTCTCCATGATTTCAATCGGTATATTTCTCTACTCGAAGATTGTCGTGTACATCTCTGTGCTAGATTCACCCAATTTCCTGATGATTCCTAGATGTTGTAGCTATATTGGAACAGCGTGACTCAAGGTGCGGCTAGTTCTGAAGCACAGTATTTTGGGACTATTGTTAGGATATAGTCAAAACCCATAGCCTTTGCGATATTTTGTACCTTCAGTCATTTCTTGATATCACAGAGAGTGAAGAAAATTGCCTGAAAATTAATATCACTGAAGCTGGCAACATCCGAAGAAGGCTGAGTTGGATCATCCACTCGACATTTCTAGCTGAAGATAGTTGCAAACGCTTCAGCCTTGTCTTTTGCACTGATGTACTTGGCTCCCCCATCAGCGAGAATGAAGGTGTTTGTGGAATCTTTTCTTCTTGTCAGTTGTTCATCACTGTTCATGTCAGGATATGGCAGATCTGTAGAGCTTCAATCTGTTTTGCTGGTTGCAGAATTGCTTAGATTTGCCTATGGAATACTTGTTCCTCTGTTTGGCATCTATGCAATCCTGTGTCGTAGCCTCACCAGGTTAACACCTCATTTTTACATGTGCCTGGTTCTATACTTATACCCTATATTGAACCATTTTTCTTCCTTTTCTTGCTTCTTTCCAATTACTCTAAGACCAAGTATAATTGAGTGCATTCTCCCGTTTGCCTTGTTATCTAGATAAAGTATTGTAACTATGGAAACATGTTTAATTTTGTTTCTTTCTCTTTACAATAGAGCTATAATGTTTAAGCTTTGAAATATGGGAGTACACTTCACAGAATTGTTATTGCACAGAGGAAGACCATTCAGCCTATTCTTTCTGTACTGGATCTGTGAACGAATAATCCACTCAGTGCCATTCCCCAACCATTCCTGATAGTCCTGTACATTGTTTCTTTTGAATGTTTTGATTGAACATGCCACAATCTCAGGCAGAATCCCATGTAACTCCACTTGATTTGTTTCTTTTAAGCTTTCTTTATTATTGTCACAAGTAGGCTTGCATTAACACTGCAATGAAGTTACTGTGAAAATCCCCTAGTCGTCACACTCCAGCACCTGTTTGGGAACACTGAGGGAGAATTTAGCATGACCAATGCACCTAACCAACTTGTCTTTTGGACTGAAGGACGAAACTGGAGCACCCAGAGGAAACCCACGCAGACACGGGGAGAATGTGCAAACTCCACACAGACAGTAGCTCAAGTCAGGAATCAAACCTGGACTCTGGGCACTGTAGGACAGCAATGCTAACCACTGTGCCACCATGCCAGCCTATCTATTTTAAATCTGTGCACATTGTTCTCAATCCTTTCACATTCAATTGGAAGAAAAATTGTTGAAGTAAATTGTTGAAGTTTTCCAATTCAGGGCATGAGTAGCATTGATCAACTTTGTTCCCAACTTCTATTCTTCTTTCATTTTCACATAGTCCATCTCCAACTCCTACCTTCCATTCCTAATATACCAGATTCATTTTTCTGGCCCAAAGCATCAACAAATAATCATTATAAGTCCACTGACTCCCACAACTGCCTAACTCGCATTTACACCAGGTAAAGTCTGTATTCCATCCTTTATCACCATTGCATCAATTCCAGTGATATAACCTTCCATACCAATGTTCCTGAGATGTCTTCTGTTTGTTCAATCAAGGATTTCTGCTTCCCCCAAGCACCAACGCTATTCCCCCCTCCCCCCATCACCCCACTGTTGATAATAGGGTTTTTGAATGTGTCTAGCACATTTCCCATGTTTCTGTTCCCTCCCCTTCTTCTGCTTCCTAGAATGACAATGAGGTTGCCCTTGTTCTTACCTTCAGGATGGCATGGTGGTTAACACTGCTTCTTCACACTCAGCAACCTGGGTTCGATTCCCACCTTGGGTGACTGTGTAGAATTTGTGTATTCTCCCCCATGACTGCTAGGTTTCTTCCAGATACTCCGGTTTTCTGTCACAGTCCAAAGATGTGCATGTGAGGATTATTGGCCATGATAAATTACCTCTTGGTGTACTGGGATGTGTAGATTAACAGGATTAGTGGGGTAAATATGTGGAGTTACAAGAATAAGGCTTAGGTGGGATTGTTGGCTGTGCAAACTCAATGAACCAAATGGCCTCCTTCTGCACTGCAGTGTTTCTATGATTTCTGCCCCACAGTTCCACAATGTCTCCATATTTAATAGATTTTTTTTTTGTTATTTGCACCACCTCCAGCTTGTTGCCCTGACCAAACATATATTTTCCCTTTCACCATTCTGTTGGGATCATTTCTCTCCCCCAACCAACCTGTGCAGATATTCTGTTCCACCCTTCAATCATCCATAATGTCCTATCCATGTCGCATGACACCTTTTCAAGCAAACTTGGAAGATGTCCTTTCACCTCCTCTCTCCTCACTGACCAAGGCACTTCTTTCAGGGGAAGCAATGATCTTTAAATACTTCTTTCAATTTAACACACTGTAGTAGCTGCTCATATTGTAGTTTCCTCAACATTGATGTCCCAGAAAAAGATTTGAGGGAGAATTGGAATAAGGAATGTTCACATGAGAACAAATCAAGTTTCTCCAACCTCTCCTCATAGCTAATCCAAACCAGGCATCATCATGATAAATCTTTTCTGTACTCTCTCCATAGTCTCCACATCCTTCTGGTAGTGTGGTAACCATATTGAATTGAATACTATATTCCAAGTGCGACCTAACTCAGGTTCTATAAAGCTGCAACATGACTCGCCAATTTTTAAACCGGGCTGATGACCGCAAGCATGTGATTAAAAAAAAGCCATCTGCTAAGATCAAGGGTGGGATTTTCCAGGTGGGCTCACTCCAAGACAGGAGATCAACAGACTTCCTCATTGTCTTATTTTGTGCGCTACAATTCCTATGGTGGATGAAATAGGATAATTCCACCCCAAGAATCAAATCAAGCCCAAGTCAATGGTGCAATGTCTTATCTGGTCAGATTGCATCCTGTTTTTCTCTCTGTTGTGGGGACCATGACTTGGATTTTGAATTTGATTTTTGGAGCAAGCAAAGAGATGGATTTGGGTTTGCCTGGTCCTTTCTGAGCATTGGCTTTGTAGCTTTAAGATGGAGTAAAACTTTTTTAAAAAGTACTTGTGCCTTGTGACAATATGGTCTATGTCAAGTTAAACCTGAGACAACACTATGTCATTTTTATAGAAGCAAAATACAACGGATGTGGAAATCTGAAATAAAAAAAAGAAAATGCTGGATGAACTCAGCATCTGTGGAGAAAGAAACATATTTAGTTTTTGAGTGCATTGACCCATTCTCTCTCTGCAGAATAAACTCAGCAACACTGGTAGCATCTTCAATCATTTTACTTACATGTACACAACGCACAGGAGATGGCTGTGCCATATTAATGATTCAAATACAGGTATAAACTAGACATCTAAAATTATGTTTTGCCTACATTGTAGAATCCTTATGGTGCAGAAGGAGTCTTTTTTTAAAGTTTATTTATTAGTGTTACATGTAGGCTTATATTAATTCTGCAATGGAGCTACTGTTAAAATCCTCTATTTGCCAGATGCCGGTGCCTGTTCGGGTACACTAAGGGAAAATTAAGCACCGAATCAGCATGCCCTTTGGACTGTGGGAGGAAACCAGACCAGCTAGAGGAAGCCCATTTGGACCATCGAGTCTGCAGCAATAAAAATTCCACTCGCTTATTCCCCATAGCCCTACCTGCTAAACTCCTTGACACTAAGGGGCAATTTAGATGACCAGTCCCACCTTATCTGCACATTTTTGAGGTGTGGGGAAAAAAATCAGAGCACCTGGAGGAAATCTACGCAGATATCCACACAGAGCAGACTGCACACAGAAGGTGAGTCGAGGCAGGAATTGAATCGGGGCCCATGGCGCCGTGAGGCAGCAGTGCAACTGTGCTGCCCATTTCCATACATCAATTAATCACAATCAAGAATGTTTTAAGTGTTGCTGTTTTGTCTTCTCTGTTGCTGACCTGGCATCAACTCTGGGACCTTTCTAGACTGAGACCGGGATTCTATGGCCACTCTCGGGGTCAATGAACTTTTTGCACGGTCCACCGAATTTTCTGTCCTGCCTGTTACGATTCCAATGCTGGGCAGAACAAGGAAAATTCCCCCCCTGATTGTCTCAATTCTACACTTAACAGCTAAGTTAATAATGCTTATACATTTCTTGAGGCAAGTAGGACTTTTTTTTAACCGAAATGAAATCCCACCTAAAATAAGTTTCTGCTCAATTAAAAAGTGTGACATGAATTTTACCCAGAGGGGGAAGGATGTGAAAAAGACGCACGTTAGAAATAAACAGAGATTAAGGGGCTGCAGCAGATCACCGTGTATACATGGCGGTGATAGAAGTCAACCCCTGCGACTGTCATTCTAATCTCAGTGGGTTAATGTCCATCCCAGCTCTAACATACATTAAAGCACATATAGAGAAAATAAGTGGTAATGAGATGTTGCAAGAATGTTCTGAAGACCTTTATTCATATCACACCCTACTGAGTCTTCCAACCATCTAGTTTAACAGTCTGGTCATTATGATCCAGCTGTACTTGTCTGTCTGAAATTTGGGTGGGGGAATGGGGGGCTAATTAATACCTTATCAGCCAGGGGTAATAAAATAATGAGGATATCAAACATATACGTTACAAGCAGTAGCCAGCCACTGTCAGACTTTTGCTGTCAACTTGTTTCTTCTTACTTTGATTCGCACTACAGACAGAATACTTAAAAAGAACTGATTCTGAGCCACTTTGTAAAGGTGCGTATTCATTAGTGGCTTAGGTCTAAAGAAGAAACAACTGTGTCTGCCTGTAAAACTTAGATAACAGTTGAAACTTGCGAGAGAAAGAAAGAACTTGCATATAATAGCACCTTTCATGACACCAGGATGTCTCAAGATGCTTAACAGCCAATTAATTACTTCTAAAGTTTTGGAAACTAAGCGAAGCAGCAAGCTCCCACAAATGATAACGACCACAGAAACTGTGTTGACGTATTTGAGGACAAGTACATCGTGCAGACATCCTCTGTTGTTCTTTGGCTAATGTAAGAACAATACCAGGTAATGGGTTTATTTGGAATTGTGAGCTTTCAGAGCACTACTCCTTCATCAGGTGAGCGGAGGAGTAGATTTCACAAACGCAGCATATATGGACAATTTGCAAGATGATGGTTGGAATGCAAGTCTTCTCAAGTAATCAAATCTTTACAGGTACAGACAGCGCAAGTGGAGAGACGGATAATCAAAGGTTAAAGAGGTGTGAATTGTCCGAAAGGTGGCACTTCTAACAGTGCTGCATTCCTCCTAACTGTACCGCAATAGAGTGTCAGCTGAGATTTTTTTTTATTCATGTCTCTCAAGTGGGAATTGTGCCCACAGTATTCTGACCCAGATGTTAGTGTGTGCCTACTGAGCCCTGACTGACAGCTACACAGGAACCTGACAACAGGAGTAGGCCATTTATCTCCATTCAAGGAAGGCCTGGCTGATATGTGATCCAACTCCACACACACATGGATTGGCATCTATCTATGACTAGAACCATGGGATCTTTGATTGCTTGAGAAGCTAACAAAACCTTTATTTAATATCTCATTGAAAGAAGGCATTTCCAACAAAATATCTTTATTTTTGAGTGGACAAAATGTGATTTCACAGAATTACAGATTAGAGTCCAACAGGTTTATTTGAAATCACAAGCTTTTGGAGCATTGCTCCTGCATCAAGTGAAGAGGAGAGAAGCATGCAAACACAAAATATACAGGCGCAGTGACAATAGTCAGACACTCACAGGTGATCAAGAGTGTCTATGGATAGGTACAGGCAATGTGGTGCAGTGTAGGCGGCTGAACAAGTCTTTACAGGTAATCACCAGTGCTAATTGATAGGTGTAAGCAGTTAAGTATAATCAGTGTGTGTAAAGTGCGAGAAACTGTGTAACAATTGAAGGGATGACCTGAGAACTGATAATCTCAACAGGGATCTTGGGTTCATGTCGCACTATCTGTAACCCCCATGGCTTGCCTGGGTCTGCAAAAACCTGACTTATTGTACTGTCTGGAGACAATACACATCTTTTTAACCTGTGCTCAGTGCTCCTTCCACTCACATTGTTAGCCACTTTAAGACTTGAATAGCAGGTTAGGTGAAAAGATTCGCATTCTAATCAGTAATCTGTAAACTGTCTGTGCTGTTATATGTACTGTCTGAGGCCAGAACTCTCCATTCACCTGACAAAGAGGGGAACCTCGAAAGCTTATGAGTTTACTATCAAATAGATCGGTTGGACTTAAACCTGGTGTTGTCAGACTTCTTATTGTGTTTACCCCAGTCCAACGCCGGCAGAACGATAATTACAAATAATCAAAGAGTAAGATGGTGCTGAACATGGCACAAACTAATTCAGGCAGAGACAGCATCACACATGTGGGAGAGACAGAATGAACAAGTCTTCTGAGACTGCGTAGAACTTTAACTGAACAGATTTATTCAACATACATGAGAGAGACAGAACTCATAGCTGTAACTACAGCTTGTTTCCAAGCTACTCTGCTGATCATTGGCTCTTACGCATTCTTTATGCCTCTTTCTTTGCATTATAACATGTTACATTTCGATTAGGTCACCTGATTGTTACTTGAATTGGTTACAGTTGTTATACAGCTTCCAAGCATTCCAGATTAATGGGATGAACAAGGGCAGTAATTCAATTATTTCTTTATTTAACACTTCTAATACCAACCCAAATGTAAATAGTTGCAACTCATTAACTCTGTAGTGAGCTTTAACTCTGACTTAACATCAACTTTTTAACTCTTAAACTGTGCTTCAAGTGAACATCAATTGTAATTATTTAACTGAAAATAGATACTACTGAGTTTAAGGAAAAACATCGTTAAATGTAGAATCTACATTCTCCTCTCCGAAGCATTCTTCAGGATATAAGCTTCTGACGATGGTTGTACTCTTTGAGTTATCGCTGCCAAACAAAGAACTCACATGCCTTTTACCCACAGTAACTGTCACTAACTGTCTTTTCTGGAGACAATATACATCTCTTTAACCTGTGCTTAACCTCTCTCCACTCATATTGTCTGTACCCTTAAGAGTTGATTACCTGGAAAAACTCAGATTCCAACCATTATTTTGTAAATTGAGTTTGTATTTTTATATGCCCTGTTCGTGAACAGAACTCCCACTTACCTGATAAAAGAGCAGCATTCCAAAAGATAGTGGCTTTTGCTACCAAGTAAATGTGTTGGACTTTAACCTTATTTATGAGACTTCTTACTGTGTTTCCCTCAGTCCAACATCTCCACATCATAACCCTTTCCATACATTCCTCTCCTACTGCACCCACACTCCCTGGGTTTTGCCCTACTACAACACATAATCAAGGTGAGCTATCAATACAGAAACGTTATAAAGATTTGCCCCCCGAGAGAGTTACTGAGTGGCTCTCTTGTTCCACATTGTAACAATGGGGGTGATTCTGCGGTCCCTTTGGCCTCAGGGAAACCCTGCTGGGTTAGTGAATATAGTGAGAGGTCTGAAAGGGAAGTTGCACAGGCATTAAACAGTTTCCAACCCTCACAGTCTGCTTTACCTGATGTGATCAAAATCTCACCTGGAAAAGGTGAAAACCCGGTCCAAACCCCAACCATTCATTTTAGTCTCATTGGCAGGATTTGCATTCATTTCAATCATGTTAGCTAGAAAGTGCGAGTATACGGATTGACTCATTTTTTTAAAGGGGGATTTTTTTCAACTTCTTTTGCGTGAACAGTGTGCCTTTACACGAGACTGGTTTTAACCGATACACCACTCTCACACGAAAGTCCAAGGGTTCTTCAATGAGGATCTTGACACAGCTATTGTTGAATTCTCTGCACACGTGTGATGACAATGCCAGCGTCCCCTGGGTGTTCAGGGACATGGCTGGACAGTGACCTGGTGCCACCATCTGGCACCCTGACACTGCCAGGTTGGAAATGTCAGGGGCAGTACAAGGTAGGCACTGCCAAGAGTGGGACCAGACGGGAGTATCAATAGGAGTTTGAAACATTTGGTGACCCTGTAGTGGGATGTCACTCTCTTGGGGGAAGTGGGAGGGTGTTAGCACTGGCAGTTGGGGTGGGGCCTGATGCCAGCAATTGGCATGGGGGCAGGGGGGTCTTTGCCAATGAGAAGGGTTGGGAGGGGGTTGTAGTATTATTCTGAGACTGGCCCTCATTCATTAAAGGACACTCTGAGTTCTGAGGACCTTCAAGCTGTTCTTTACATTCTGCATGTATTTATTCATGGCACAAATCACCTCAAGCTCCAAAATAATGTCTAACTGTGGGTGGACTGCGATCAGTATTGCACCGATCCATCTGGTGGGAGTCCTGACGCATTTCCCATTGGAGACTATGCTGTGCACCTCCTGCCATCCATGGAATGCCCATCGGGATTTAAGACCTGGAAGTGGCAGACTTTGCAATCGGGGTGGGAGAGGGGGATAGGGGCCAATGATTGGGGGGATGGGTGGGGGGGATTACAGAATGAATGTCAGCTCGAAATGGGAGTGAGGCATGGAAGGAAGCCACTGAGACCTCATGGTGGCTGGGGCAGCAGTGGGGGGGAGGAAGGGGCCAGCCGGTGATTTTTACTGCCATCCTGTTTAGGGCAGCCTTTAAAAGATGCAGATTCCTGCACAGCCAAGCTTTGCTGGTGTATTTAGGCCTCTGTGATATTGTGAAACACATTCTCTGGATTTTTTTTTTTGCTGAGCATTGTAAGATCTGGGGAGAAAACAGAACTGTTTCTCTGAAGGAGAAACACTAGTTTTCTCACAGGAAACAACACTCTGCCATTCTTTGGTAAGGATTTTCCCTGAGGAAATTTTAAACAAATAGCGCAGAACATCCTTGGATGGGAATGGGCTGAATATTAAATTGAAAATCTCAGCGCAGCTGTTATTGTCCTGCTAACAACTGGCTTGCACCATGTTGGAGCAGGTCAGGAAACAGACGTGGAGCTTCTCACTGTGTGCAAGCAGATGTTCTGCAACCTATGCAAAAAATGTTTGTCCCCCAGCAGGTGGACTGTACACTCCAAACAATGGAATTGAGAGTCAATTGGCCAAATTGGAGAACTGAAGTGCTCTTTGCAGGTCTCTCAGAAAGCTCAAAAATGCCATGATACTGATTTAATGGGGCAAGTAGGAACATTGATGTTCTTCTGTCCTTCTAATGTCTTCTGAGCTTTTGATGGACCATTCAGAGATGCACGATCCCTGAATCTGATCTCTGAAGATGGAGCAGACCACCCCAGACTTCCTGACTAAACCACCGCTGCTCCCCCTCTACCTACCTCAGTTGGTGAGTGGTCAGACTCCACCCTGTTGTAGGTAAAGTTACCTCTGAGACAAATTGTGAGTCAAACTACAGTAGTTTATTCAAAAGCTTTTGGGAGGGACACCTGGCACCTAACAGTGGTTCTCCAGGCATCTCACCGAATACAAGTTAAGAGCATATATTTATACTCTTAAAATTTATACTCCCCCCCCAGTCACGTACGCACCTTCTCATTCTTATCAGGTTCCAAGGCTGTGGGTTGTCCTCCATGATGGGAACACGGCTGCCTTGGCATTTCTTCATGGTTATCTCAAGGCCACAATTGACGTGTGTGATTAGCCCTTAGCTAACATACAGACTGACAAGACAAGTTAAAATTAACGGGCAAGTATAACAATCTTTGCTCATAAGTTGTATAACATATGTATATGTATAACATGTTGGTACATGACGCATAAGCAGTATATAATGAATATATATATGAAATATAGTTAGAAATGCAGGCTTCACTATATTAGGCAAAAGTTGCTTAAACTACAAGCTGGGTCAGCTACGTTCCTGAGCGGGCTTATCATAAACTTGTGTATAATGGAAAGAGCAGTTGTTACCTCCCTGTCTGGGTCACCTAAAACTTGTGTATAATAACAGGGATAGCTGCAATCTGGGCACACGCAAACAAAGTTACATTTATCTGAAATATATGAAAACAGGCCTACTGGATATTTGTCTCAATATTCTTATCATCCTCTTAAGTGTTACAAAACTCATTAACTCACTCGCTACTGCAACCCGATGCAATCAACACAGCTCCTATGCAAAGAAATGTTGTTCAACTTGGACCCAGAAGCCAAATCCAGAATGATCCACTTTGCTTAAGATATTGAAGATATTAGACTGGGAGAGGCACTAGAATCAGACAAAACAGACCTGGAAATAATAAGATAAAAGCAAGATTCTGCGGGTGCTAGAATCTGAAACAAAAACAAAAAATGCTGGAAAATCTCAACAGGTGTGGCAGAACCTGTGGAGAGAGAATAGAGCCAATGTTTGGAATCTAAGTGACCCTTCTATAGAACTCTTGACCTCAACTGCCTTCAAGCAACTAGGGATGGGCAATAAATACTGGCCAGCCAGTGATGCCCATGTCCCATGAATGAATACAAAAAGATGCTGTAATGGAGGAAGTGCAAGATGTTCTTGGGCGGATGGGTTAAGATGGTCTTGTGGCTTTAACGTAAAGCTCTTAGAGATAAAGAAGACGGATAAGATGTTTCAACTGATGTCATTTCTCATATTTCAGAGGTTGAGGTTGGAAAGATTTTCGGTTTTATGATTAAAAATCATTATGCTTTTGAGAACATGTTTTCATATTAGAATGGCATCTGACTAGACAGAATTAGATACCACAGTGATATCTGTGACCTATTAACTAGGGAGATGGAGATTAATAATCTCAACAGATTACGGAAAAATTTTAGACTTTCACGTAGAAACAAATTAAGCGTGAAGAGTATCACAATACATGTTTTCTTGAATTTCAGGTATTAGAATTTCAGGCAGATGAAATAATCAAAGTCCACTCAACTATGTGGAAACTAAATTTTTCCAGTTAATTGCTTCATTTTCCCATTTTAATTTTCTTTCGTGTGTGAACGAGTGTCACAAGCATTGAAACAATTAATCTTTTTTTGATTTGACTTATTGTTGTCACATGTATTAATATACAATGAAAGGTATTGTTTCTTGCACGCTACATGGACATTGAGAAGGAAATGAGAGAGTGCAGAATGTAGTGTTACAGTCATAGCTAGGGCATAGAGAAAGATCAACTTAATGCAAAGTAAGTCTATTCAAAAGTCTGACAACAGCAGGGAAGAAACTGTTCTTAGGTCAGTTAGTAAGTGAGTTTTGCATCTTTTTCCTGATAAAAGAAGGTAGAAGAGAGAATGTCCAGGGTGTGTGGGGAAATTAATTATGCTGGTTGCTTTGCTGAGGCAGTGGGAAGTGTAGATAAAATAATGGATGGGAGACTGGTTTGCATGATGGATTGGGCTACATTTTGTAGTTCCTTGTGGTCTTGGGCAGAGCTTGGGCATACCACACTGTAATGCAGGCAGAAAGAATGTTTTCTATGGCACATCTATAAAAGTTGATGAGAGGCATGCCAAATTATTTTAATCTTCTGGGAAGGTAGATTCCTTGGAGGGCTTTATTAGCTATAGTATCGGCATGGAGGGAACAGGAAAGGTTGTTGGCGATCTGGACACCTAAAAATTTGAAACCCTCGATCCTTTCTACTTCATTCGCATTGGTGTAGACAGAGTTCTCCTTTACACTTCTTCATTTTGTTGACATTGAGGGAGAGGTTATCGTTGCTGCACCAGTTCTCTATCTTATTCCTGTACTCTCATCATTGTTTGAGATCTGACCTACTACACTGGTGTCGTCAGCAAACTTGAAAATCGAATTGGAAGGGGTATTTGGCCACACAGTCATAGGTGTATAAGAAATATAGTAGGGGGTTGATAACATAGCCTTGTGGGGCACTGGTGTTGAGGATGATTGTGGAGGAGAAGTTGTTGCCTATTCTTACGGATTGTGGTCTGTGGGTTAGGAAGTTCAGAATCCAGTTACAGAAGGAGATGCAGAGGCCCAGGCTGTAGAGTTTGGAGATGAATTTTGTTGGAATAATAGAGTTGAAGGCTGAGCTGTAGTCAATTAATTAGGAGTCTGACATAGGTGTTTTTGTTATCTCGGTGTTCTAGGATTGAATGTGTGGCCAGGGAGATGGCCATGGACTTGTTTTACCAGTAGACAAGCTGTAGTGGATCCAGGTAGTCCAGGACTGTTGTAAGGAGAGGTTGAAGATGGCTGTGAATACTTTGATCCGCCCAGGGTCTGAATGCTCATCCGGGTATCCCATCCGGGCCAGTCTCTTTCCATGGGTTGACCTTCAAGAAAGCTACTCTGACATCTGCAACGGTGATCCCAGATACAGGTTCATCCAGGGCTTCCAGGGTGGAGGGCATGCTCTTGCTGACCTCTTGCTCGGAACAGGCGTAGAATGCTTTGAGCTCATTTGGGAGGTAGTTGGAGCTGGCGGTTTTATGTGCCTTCATCTTGTAGCCTGTTATGTCTTGCAGACCTTGCCAAATTGGTGTGACTAGCCTGGGACTCTAGCTTGGTCCAGTATTGTCATTTGGCATCTTTGATGGATCTTCTTAGATTGTATCTGGCTTTCTTGTATAAGTCAGTGTCACCTGACTTGAATGTCTCAGACCTGGACTTCAGCAAGCAATGGATATCCCTGTTCGCCCATGGCTTCCGATTGAGGAATTTACTTCTTTGCACACAATCTTCTACACACTTATTAGTCAGTTACTGTAGTAGCATACTCATTCAGGCTGGTCACAGAGTTTTTAAATAATGACCAGTCCATTGACTCCAAGCAACTCCATAGGAGATCATCCGATTCCTCAGACCAATGTTGCATGACTTTCTTTGATGGATTCTCCCACTGCAGAAATTGATTTCCACGTTTGAAAGAGTGGCAATTTGACTCAGTTAAATATTTAGAAGGCCAAAACCATTATCTTCAACTCTAACCCCAACTTCTTACCATCATCCTCTCATCCATTCTACTTTACTAACCATTGGGTAGGATTTTCCAGCCCTTGCTACCAGCAAGATCTTCCAGTCCTGCCGAGGGCCAGCCTCTGTAGTGGCCTTCCTGGTAGTTGGACAAGTAAACTATGCAAGATGCCAAGAACAGCATGGTGGCACAATGGTTAATAATGCTGCCTCACAGTGCTAGGGACCTGGGTTCAATTCCAGACTTGGGTCACTGTGTGGAGTTTGCATATTCTCCTCATCTCTGCGTGGGTTTCCTCCAAGTGCTCCAGTTTCCTCCCACAGTCCAAAGATGTGCAGGTTAGGTTGAATGGCAATGCTAAATTGACCCTAGTGTCAGGTGGATTAGTAGGGCAAATAAATGGGACTATGAGGATAGAGTCTGCGTGGAGTTGTGGTTGGTGCAGAGTCGATGGGCTGAATGGCCTCCTTCAGCACTGTCAGGGTTCTATGAATCTATGACTTGAGCAAGCCTGGAAGAAGCTACTGGCTTCCAAGGATGAGCCACCTTGGTGGAGGTGGACAATCCCACTGGAATTTTCTGGCAGTTCATATGCTGCCACCGTTGCCAGGAAGGCACTCAGCCAACTCTTCATTTACTGCAGCGGGACCGGAGAAGCCTCCTGGCATGAGTGGCTGGAAAATTTCACACATTACCTCAGGCTGTATGAAACTTATTGTCACACTTTCCTTCCCTTTAAAACACACATTTTCATGTGTTCATTGAGTGACTCCTTCTGATACCCCCTTTTTTACTGATGATATCTGAATGAAGCATTATGAGATTTTTTTTGCAATGTGGATAAATGCATTTGCTAAAATAGCAAAGGCCTTGAGATAATACCCTGGACCAAATTTCTGAAGTTCACAACATTCAAGCCAATGATTCCCCCAACACAATGAGCTGAGAGAATCCTGTGATGACCAATTTGCATGTGTCTTCCCCACTCGCTCTTCCCAGCGGCAGATTTCCGGCAGCGTTAGTTCCGAGCCGGAAATCGATGGGGAGATGCGAAAGTAATTTACATAATAATTTCCATACAATTTAAATGATATTAGCGGACCTGGCACTGAATTCTCCAGGCCTGCTAATCTCTCCCACCTCACTAGAGTGTTTCACTCCAGCGGGGATTACACCAGCTCCCCACTGATGGAGAATTAGTGGAGTGAAGGGGGAGGGCACTTGGAGCGCCCAGGGTGTTGGGAGGTGGGAAGATTGTGTTCCCTTCTTGCATATGATGCAGACAAAGCATACTGTTCATTGAGAAGGAAAGGAGAGAGTGCAGAATGTATTGTTACAGTCATAGCTAGGGTGTAGAGAAAGATCTTAGTGCAAGGTAGGTCCATTCAAGAGTCTGAAGGCAGCAGGGAAGGAGCTGTTCTTGAGTCAGTTGGTACGTGACCTCAGACTTTTGTATCTTTTTCCCAACAGAAGAAAATTTCCGCTTACTACAGCCGGAACTGAAAATCCCAGCTGTAGTCAAGGCTGGAAAATCCGACCCCCTGCGTGTGAAGCTTGCAGTGGCCATCCAAGGTTGTAGTCTGTTGTGGAGAATCCAATTGATCATTCCTCCTGGCCTGTGCGGAGGACTTCTTGAACAACTACATGAAGGGCATTCTAGCACAATCCAGATGAAGATTGAGCACCTACTTATTTTCAGTGGTTTGGTCTGAATACTGAGAATAAAAAAGAAGTAGGACAGTATCAACCGTATGCACAAATAAGAAATAAACACTGTTGTCTTGTTTACATCCTTGAGAGTGACCTAAAATGTGATGGCAATGATCGCATGTAGAGGGTTTGAGGGTTACATATTCTTAATCATAATTGCTGCACCCTCAAAGTGGCCAGAGGTTGTTGTCATGAGTTTTACTGGAACTGAAAAACCCTTGAAAAACTTCTTGATAATATTTTCAAAAGATTTGGTAAACCAGAACAGAATGTTCGTGATAGTGGTTCACAGTTTATTTCACAAGAGTTTGAGTGTTATCTCAAAGTAAGTGGTATTCAAGATATTTAAACCTGCGCTTCATAATTCATCAATCAATGGACTTGTGCAACACTTGAAACATTATGAGCAGATGTGAAAGGAGGGAACAAGGTAATGGTTATAATTTCAGTCCCATTGGAAATTGACACAACATAACCTTGTATTAGATCAGGCTGATGATTTAAAAATAGTAGGGTGCTATTTCCTGAAATTTAGAAGTTTATGGAGTGATTTGATCAAAACTTGCAAGATATTAGATGGTATGGTTTGCACTGCTGCCTCACAGCACCAGGGACCTGGGTTCAATTCCAGCCTCAGGCGAAGCATGCACATTTTCCCCATGTCTGTGTGGGTTTCCTCCAAGTGCTCCAGTTTCCTGCCACAGTCCAAAGAATTGCAGGTTACTTTGATTGGCCATGCTAAATTGACCCAAGCATCAGATGACGAGCAGGGTGAATCTGTGGAGTTATGGGAATAGGGTCTGGATGGGATTGTGGTTGATGCAGACTTGATGGGCCGAACGATCTCCTTTTGCGCTGTAGGGTTTCTATAATTCTCTGATGTTAAGGGGAAATGATAGGGCATGACAGGAAACTACTTCCAATGATTCATGAATCCATGAGGAGGAAATTTAGCCTAAAAGCAGAACTGGACCTTGCAAGAGGAAACATTTCAACACATAGAGGGTGATAAAAGTTTGGAACTCTCTTCACAAAAGGCAAGTAATATCAGATCAATTATTCAATTTTAAATCTGAAATTTGTTGACCACAGATATTGGGCACAATATTAACATCCATTCACGCCACACTCCCACTGCAACACAAGCTAAATCTCTGTTCATTGCGGAGGATGGGAAAATCCAGCTAGTGTGAATGGTTGGAAAATTCCGGCCAAGATGGGATATCGACATAGGTGGGTGTATGGATTTGGATCGCACATCAGCTAGGATTTCCTTGAATGGCAGCAGGGCTTGGGGACAAATGGCCTACTTCTATTGTTATGTTCTTGTGTAGATGTCAGCCAGGGCTGAGTAAGTACACAATAGCCTTTAGGTCAGAATATTGTGCGCGCAATTCCCATTCGAGAGACTTGATCACAAAATCTAGGCTGACAGTTTGTTGCAGTACAGTTGGAAGGAATGGTGTACAATTAGAGATGCCACTTTTTGGACAATTCATATCTCTTCAACCTATGATTACCCCTCGCTCCACTCACACTGTCTGTGCCTGCAGAGACTTGATTACCTGAAAAAACTCACATTCCAACCATTATCTTGCAATTATGCCTTTGTCTATATATGCCACATTTGTAAAACCTACCTCTCACTCACCTGATGAAGGAGCAACTCTGAAAGGTCATGATTCCACATAAACCTGCTGGACTTCTACCTGGTGTTGTGAGACTTCTTATTGTGCTTTTTGAATGGCATGTTCCAGTTTACTCCTGCCCGTTCATTGTATTACTTCCAGAAGTCCAGGGCATTTCTCACTACTGCCCTCACCAATATTTATCCCTCAACTAACATTTGTAAAAATAATTAAATGTTGAAGCTAATTTATTAGTCACAAGTAGCCTTACATGCATATCGCAATGAAGTTACTGTGAAAAGCCGCTGGTCATCATATTCCGGCACGTGTTCGGATACACTGTGGAGGAATTTAGCATGGCCAAGGCACCTAACCAACATGCCTTTCAGATTGTGGGAGGAAACTGGAGCACCCGGAGGAAATCCAGGCAGACATGGGGAGAACATGCAAACTCCCAAACGGTCAGTGATCCAAGCCAGGAATGGAATCCAGGTCTCTGGCACTGTGAGGCAGCAGTGCTAACCACTGTACCACTGTGCCACCATGCCAGGTTATCAACTTATTGCTGCTTGCCAGAGCTTGCTGTGCACAAATTGGCTTCTGTGTTTCCTTGCATTACAGTAGCAAATGGTACTACAGAAGTACTTCAGTGGGACATAGGGGAAGTTGTTATATAAAAATGAGTTCTTTCTTTGTGCTGTTAATATGTTAGTATGAAAACTCTTAAATTATTCAGTGCTGACAGTGTTGTGAAAAATTCAATCTACTTTCAGAGAGAAAGCTGAAGTGTTAACTCAATTAGTATTATGCTTAGTTCTAAGCAGTTCAGCTCAGGAAAATGACTGAAGGTACAGAAGTGATTTACTGGAATGGTTCCAGGGATGAAGGATTACAGTTACGTGGATAGACAGGGAAAGCTGGGGTTGGTCTTTTAGAGAAGAGAAGGCTTTTAGGAAATTTGCTGGTGTTGTTTGAAGCTGTAAAGGGTTAGACCGCAATAGCTGAAGAATTGATAATGCAAGGGCACAGAGCTATATGATTAGCAAAAGAACCAAAGGTGACATTGTAATGAGTCTTCGGAGGCAGAACTCCCTTTGTTTACAATTCCAACAATAATGCACTGAGTGCTATCAGTCAGCAGTCTACCCTCGGGAGTGCCGGAGGAACTGACAGTACCAGTTAAATACAAAGGCAATACTCCCTGATCAACCCATCAATTGACTCCTTAATCAGGGACATCTTTTGTTGACTCCTCAAGCAGAAGGTTCATATTCCAATTGGCCAACCTCAATGGCTTGATTGAAGTCATTACAGATGTGAGAAAATGTATTTTCACACAACACATTATTGGGACTTGGAATGCACTACCTGATAGAGTGATAGAACATAGAACATAGAACATTACAGCGCAGAACAGGCCCTTCGGCCTTCGATGTTGCGCCGGCCATTATAAAAAGCAATGACCCTCCAAACTAAACCATTCCCTTCTCTTCCATAAACTTATCAACTAACCTCTTAAACGCCACCAAACTTGGCGCATCTACAACTACCGCAGGCAGGGCATTTCCATTCCCTAACCACCCTCTGGGTAAAGAACCTACCTCTGATATCCGTACTATAACTATCACCCCTTAATTTAAAGCCGTGTCCCCTCGTGCTAGCTTTCTCCATCCTAGGAAAAAGGCTATCACTGTCCACCCTATCTAAACCTCTAATCATCTTATATGTTTCGATAAGGTCTCCTCTTAGCCGCCTCCTTTCTAACGAAAACAACCTCAAATCCCTCAGCCTCTCTTCATAAGACCTGCCCTCCATACCAGGCAACATCCTGGTAAACCTCCTCTGTACCCTCTCCAATGCCTCCACATCTTTCTTATAATGTGGGGACCAGAACTGCACACAATACTCCAAGTGCGGCCGCACTAGAGTTTTGTACAGTTGCAACATGACGTTGCGGCTCCGAAATTCAATCCCCCTACCAATAAAAGCTAAGACTCCGTATGCCTTCTTAACAACCTTATCGACTTGACTGCCTACTTTCAGGGATCTATGCACAAATACACCAAGATCCCTCTGTTCATCAACGCTATTAAGAATCCTACCATTAGCCCTATACTCTACACATTTATTATTCCTGCCAAAGTGCATTACCTCACACTTTTCCACATTAAACTCCATTTGCCACCTCTCGGCCCAGCTCTGCAACTTGTCCAAGTCTCTCTGCAAACTATAACACCCCTCTTCACTATCTACCACTCCACCGACTTTAGTGTCATCTGCAAATTTACTAATCCATCCTTCAATACCCTCATCCAGATCATTTATAAAAATTACAAACAGCAGGGGCCCCAAAACAGACCCCTGAGGTACACCACTTGTAACCGAACTCCACGATGAATATCTCCCATCAACCACCACCCTCTGTCTTCTATCTGCTAGCCAATTCCTAATCCAATTAGCTAACTCACCCTCTATCCCATACATCTGCATTTTCTGCAGAAGCCTTCCATGGGCCACCTTATCGAACGCCTTACTAAAGTCCATATATACCACATCAACTGCCTTACCCCCATCCACCTCTTTGGTCACTTTTTCAAAAAACTCAATAAGGTTAGTAAGGCACGACCTACCCTTCACAAAACCATGCTGACTATCCCCAATCAATTCATTTCTCTCTAAATAACTATAAATCCTATCCCTAATAATTCTCTCCAATACTTTGCCCACAACAGAAGTAAGACTCACTGGCCTATAATTCCCTGGAAGGTCTCTCTTCCCCTTCTTGAACAATGGGACCACATTCGCTATCCTCCAGTCTTCCGGAACCATACCCGTAACCAACGACGACCTGAAGATCAGAGCCAGAGGCTCTGCAATCGCCTCTTTTGCCTCCCAGAGAATCCTAGGGTAAATCCCGTCCGGCCCAGGGGACTTATCCAACTTCAAACCCTCAATAATATCTAGCACATCCTCCCTATCTACTTCAATAGTTTTCAGTTTGCAACCCTGTACCTCAGTGTTCTCCACAACTACATTTACATCTCCCTGCGTGAATACCGAAGAGAAATATTTATTCAGTGCTTCTCCAATCTCTTCAGGCTCCATGCACAACTTCCCACAGCTGTCTATGATTGGCCTTAATCTTGCCCTAACCAATCTTCTACTCTTAACATATCTAAAGAAAGCTTTAGGATTCTCCTTAATCCTATCAGCTAAAGTCTTCTCGTGTCCCCTCTTAGCTCTCCTCAACTCACTCTTTAGCTCCCTCCTGGCTAATCTATAGCTATCCATTGCACTAACTGAGCCTTCAAGCCTCATCCTGACATAAGCCTCCTTTTTCCTTTTAACCAGCGAATCAACTTTTTTTGTACACCAAGGTTCCCTTACTCGACCATTTCCTCCTTGCCTGACAGGGACATACTTATCAAGGACTCGCAGCAGCTGCTCCTTGAATAAGCTCCACATTCCAGATGTTCCCAGTCCCTGTAGTTTCCTAGTCCAATCTATGCACCCTAATTCTCTCCTGATGGCCTCATAATTACCCTTCCCCCAGCTATAACTACTGCCCCCAGCTTCATGCCTATCCCTATCCATCACTAAGGTGAACGTAACCGAATTGTGGTCACTATCACCAAAATGTTCACTAACTTCCAAGCCTAACACCTGGTCTGGCTCATTGCCCAGCACCAAATCCAATGTAGCCTCACCTCTAGTTGGCCTATCTACATACTGAGTCAAAAAACCTTCCTGCACACTTTGTACAAAAACTGACCCCTCTAATGAGCTAGAGCTATAGCTATTCCAATCAATATTAGTAAAGTTAAAGTCCCCCATAACAATTACCCTATTACTTTCACTCTTGTCCAGGATTGACTTTGCAATCCTTTCCTCTACCTCTCTAGAACTTTTAGGGGGTCTATAAAAGACTCCCAACAGGGTGACCTCTCCTCTTCTGTTTCTAATCTCAGCCCATACTACCTCAACAGACAAGTCCTCATCAAACTTCTTTTCTGTCACTGTGATACAGTCTTTGACTAATAATGCCACTCCTCCCCCCCTTCTACCTCCTTTTCTCCTCCGACTGAAGCATCTCTTCCGACTGATGGATATTGATGAAATTGTGAAGGGAATTGGATAAATCCTTGAAGAAACAAGGATATGGGGAAAGATTCTGGAAAAAGGTGGGACTATTCCAGAGCAACACAGAATGGTTGTGGCATAGAAGAGGCCATTTGGCCCATCATGTCTGAACTAGTTTTCTAAATGAATATTATGGCTTGATGCATCTCCTCACAAGCTTGCACATTATTTCTATTCTATTTCTTTGGCTAGCTAGACTACATTTTCAAAGAACAGGCGTAGTCTCCAGGTGCCGAGTTCTGTGCTATAAAGGCCACCTTCAATGCCTATAGGAATTACTAATTCTATTCTGTTACCACAACTCTGGAAAACTATTCTAATTTCAGTTAACAATTGAGTCCTAATTGGTCTGCTCTTAGAAGTGAAAGTTGTTTTTGTTTAATATAGAATAGCTACAATGCATGAGGAGGCCATTCGGCCCATCAAGCCTGTGCTGATTACAATCCACCCAGGCCCTATTCTGTAGCCTCATACATTTACATTGCTAGTTCCTCTGACATTAAGGGACAATTTAGTATGGCCACTCAAACCAATCTTACATCTTTGGATTGTGGGAGGAAACTACAGCACACAGAGGAAACCCACACAGACATGAAGAGAACATCAAACTCCACGCTGACAGTGATCTGAGGCTGGAATTGAACCCGTGTCCCTGGTGCTGCGAGGCAACAGTGCTAGCCACTGTGCCACCCATTTTAGAGGGGGAAGAAGTGTATGATAGACAGGAAAATCATCTTCCATCATCTATTTTAGCTCATGAACTATAGAAATAGCTATGAGAAATGGAACCACCATTTTTTACTTGACCTGCTCAACTATTTATTTACAGCTACCTTTATGTTAAAGACTGTCCCTCTATGAAATAATGAAAATAGTGAAGATGAAAATGGAGAGCAGAAGGTAACAGGCTTTTGGAGGACAGATAAGTGGAATGAACTGATATGTGGCAGATATCATTTGAGGCAGAGTAGTATGAAATGATTAAATTTAGTCTGAGGAATGAGCAGAGGTTGCATAACCAAAATGGTGTGATGTTACAGCGTTTGCAGAAACAGAGACAAAAGTGCTTATCTGGAGAGGCGATGGTCTAGTGGTATTATCACTTGACTATTCATGCAGACACTCTGGTAATGTTCGGGAGGGACCCGGGTTCGAATCCCATCTTGACAGATGGTGAAATTTGAATTTAATAAAGAATACCTGAAATTAAAAATCTACTAATGACTGTGAAACCATTGTTGATTGTTGTAAAATTGCATCTGGTCTTTCAGCGAAGGAAATTTGCCATCCTTGCATGCAACTCCACAGCCACGACAATGTGATTGATTCTTAACTGTCCTCAGACAACTAGGGGTGGACGATAAATGCTGGCCAGCCAGCAATGCCCATGTCCTATGAACAAATAAAAAAATACACCTTCAGAAATCTTCTGAAGTTTGTAGGGGAATTTGAGAAGGCCTTCAAAAGGGCACAAGAGTTCCTTAGTTCTATAACTAGAGTAAGAGAGTACAAAAGCAAGGGCAGTTAATGCAAAGTTAATTCTTCATAAAGCAAAGCTTAGGTCTCTGTTACAATATTGTGGTCAATTCTGTGCTTTACATTTGAGGAAAGATGTCACAGCCTTGAAGTGATTGTGGAGGAGATTTACTAGAATCATGTTACAGATGAGGAACTTCAATTATGTTAGAGACTGGAGAAGGTGAGACTGTTTGCACTGGGGCAGAAAAGGTTAAGAGGAGATGTCATTAAAATGATGAAGAGACTTGCGAGATTAAGTGAGGAAAAATTTCCAATGGCAGATGGTTAGTAGTGAGATTTTTTTCTTTTATTTATTCGTGAAATGTGGGCATCGCTGGCTGGGACAATGTTTATTACCTTACTGTCCTTCAATTGATTGGCATGTTAGACCATTTCAAAGGAGCAGTTAGAAGTCAGCATCATTGTTGTGGATCTGGAGTCAGATATAGACTAAGGAAAGCAGAATTCCTTCCCTAAAGGGACATTTTGGGGTAGCAAAGTGCACAGTGATTAGCACTGCTGCCTCACAGCACCAGGGACCAGGGCTCAGTTCCTGATTTGAGTGTGTAGAGTATGTACATTCTCCCAGTGTCTGCGTGGGTTTCCTCTGGGTGCTCCAATTGCCTCCCGCAGTGTAAAAATGTGCAGGTTATGTTGACTGCTAACTTGCTTAGTGTTAGGGGGATTAGCAGAGTAAATATGTGGGAGTACGGAGATGAGGCCTGGGTAGGATTGCTTTCGGCCCTCATGGGCCGAATGGCCTCCTTCTGCACTGTAGGGATTCCATTCTATTCTATTGGAGGACACAAATTTAAGGTAATTGGCAACAGAACAGTAGATAGTGAGACATTTAAGTGGCAAGTTGTTAAAGTCTGGAATGGTGCTGTAGATAAGTACTGACATGTCCATGTCATATTGATATGGACATGTTTCAGATCAATGTGATAACCTGCTGGCTGTGTGGATGATCTGGACCTGTTGGACTTTAACCTGATGTTATGAGAACACTTACCTGACAAAGAGGCAGTGCTCCGAAAGCTCATGGCTTTTGCTACCAAATAAACCTGTTGGACTTTAACCCGGTATTGTGAGACTTCTTACTGTGTGGATGGCAGACACGGGGAGGGAGAATTTTGTTTGGGCCTTCTCCAGCATCCTATTAGCAGGATGCAAAATTGCTTCAGCCAGTGTATTACTGAAATGCTGACTAACCATGTTGGATAGGAGTGCATATTCCCACTCTCATTTCATGCCAACTCCCTCTATTTTGTCCTCCCACTTACCATTGAACCCACCACGCTTGGGACTGGAAATTTCACGCAATATCCCAATATAGCTTTCTTCATGATTCCCAAGGCAAGCTGAAGGTCAGGACAATAGAAACCATACAGTGCAGCACAGGGTGGTTAGTATTGCTGCTTCATAGCTTCAGGGACCTGGGTTCAATTCCTGACTCGGGTTACTGTCTGTACGGAGTTTGCACATTCTCCCCATGTCTGCGTGCATTTCTTCCGGGTGCTCCGGTTTCCTCCCACAGTCCAAAGATCTGCGGGTTAGGTTGATCGGCCATGTTAAAATTTCCCTTTAGTGTCCTGAGATGCATAGGTGAGAGAGATTAGCGGGTAAAATATGTGGGGATGAGTAGGGCCTGGGTGGGGTTGTGGTTGGTGCAAACTCAATGGGCCAAAGGGCCTCTTTCTACACTGTACAGTTCTATGATCCTAGGAGGAGGCCCTTTCCCCAGCCCTACCCTGTAGCAGTGCATGTTTACAATTGCTAATGCCTCTAACCTACACAGCCTGGGATACTAAGGGGCAAGTTAGCATGGCCATTCCACCTAACCAGCACGTCTTTGGGTTGTGGAGGAAACCGGAGCACCTGGAGGAAACCCATCCAGACACAGGGAGAATGAGGAGGCGATGGCCTAGTGGTATTATCACTAGACTATTGATACAGAAACTCAGCTAACGTCCTGGGGACCTGGGTTCAAATCCTGCCACGGCAGATAGAACATAGAACATTACAGCGCAAGAGGCCCTTCGGCCCTCGATGTTGCGCTCACCAATTAAGAAAAAGCAATGACCCTCTAACCTAAACCATTCCCTTTTCATCCATAAACCTATCCACTGACCACTTAAACGCCCCCAAACTTGGCGCATCTACAACTGCAGCAGGCAGGGCATTCTATACCCTTACCACCCTCTGGGTAAAGAACCTACCTCTGAATCCGTCCTATAACTACCACCCCTTAATTTAAAGCTATGTCCCCTCGTGCTAGCTTTCTCCATCCTTGGAAAAAGGCTATCACTGTCCACCCTATCTAAACCTCTGATCATCTTATATGCTTCAATAAGGTCTCCTCTTAGCCGCCTTCTTTCTATTGAAAACAGCCTCAAATCCTTCAGCCTGTCCTCATAAGACCTGCCCTCCATACCAGGCAACATCCTGCTAAACCTCCTCTGCACCCTCTCCAATGCCTCCACATCTTTCTTATAATGTGGCGACCAGAACTGTACACAATACTCCAAGTGCGGCCACAGCAGAGTTTTGTACAGTTGCAACATGACGTTGCGGCTCCGAAATTCAATCCCCCTACCAATAAAAGCCAAGACTCCGTATGCCTTCTTAACAACCTTATCGACTTAATTGCCCAACGTTCAGGGATCTATGCACATATACACCAAGATCCCTCTGTTCGTCAACACTATTAAGAGTCCTACCATTAGCCCTACACTCTATACATTTGTTATTTCTGGTGGAATTTGAACTCAATAAAAAGTATCTGGAATTAACAATCTACTGATGACCATGAAACCATTGTTGATTGTCAGAAAAACCCATCTAGTTCACTTATGTCCTTCAGGGAAAGAAATTTGCCATCTTTATCTAGTCTGGCGATTCTAGAGGTAATGTTGTTGACTCTCAATTGCCCTCCAAGGGCAGCTAGGGATGGGCAATAAATGCTGGCTAGCCAGAGATGCCCATGTGCCATGAATAAATAAATTTAAAAAAATGCAAACTCCACACAGCCATCAAGGCTGGAATTGAACCGGGTTTCTGGCGTGTGTGGCAGAAGTGCCAACCACTGTATCACTGTGCCAACCCCATGGAACTAAGTGTTTTTGGGATAGAGGGGGACAACACTGATGTCATATATATCAACAGTCTCATGATGTAGCATTACTTTCCTTTGTGATCTACCTTGCTTGGTCTGTGAATACTTTCCTCTGACATTCGCTTTCCTGTAAGCTGAGTGTTCTAGATACAGAGCCTAAGACAGTTTTAATCACGTATATATTGAAATTGGCATTTCCGATCAGATGTAAATATTTCCAATACATTTTTCAATGTGAATTGTGACATCTCCTATGTTTCACTTCAACAATAAAGTTCTTGTGATGAGAACATAAAGATGTGCCACAGGAGGAGACCATACAACCACCTCGAACCTGCTTCACAATTCACTAACCAGAGTAAGGAAAACCCACCGACGCCTCGATTTTCTCAGAGGACGAAGGAAATGTGGCATGTCAGCTACTATTCTCACCAACTTTTACAGATGCACCATAGAAATCTGGTTGTATCATTGCTTGGTATGGCTCCTGCTCAGCCCATGACTGCAAGGAACTACAAAAGGTTGTGAACGCAACCCAATCCATCACGCAAACCAGCTTCTCATCCATTAAATCTGTCTACATTTCCCACTGTCTTGGCAAAGCAGCCATCATAATCAAGGACTCCATACACTCCGGAATTCTCTCTTCCACCTTCTTCTGTCGGGAAAAAGATACAAAAGTCTGAGGTCACGTACCAACTGACTCAGGAAGAGCTTCTTCCCTGCTGCCATCAGACTTTTGAATGGATTTACCTTGCATTAAGTTGATCTTTCTCTGCACCCAGCTACAACTGTAACACTAGATTCTGCACTCTTTTGTTTCTTTCTCTATGAACAGTATGCCTTGTCCTTGTATCTTGCAAGATATGTATGTTAAGGTACACACTACATGTTCTCCCCGTGTCTGCGTGTTTTTCCTTTGGGTGCTCCGGTTGCTTCCCAGATCCTGAAAGACAAGTTGTTGAGGTGCATTGACCTGAACAAGCACTGGACTGTAATGATTAAGAGAATTTCACAATAACTTTATTGCAGTGTTAATGTAAGCCTTACTTATGACTAATAAATAAACTTTAACAAAAAACCTTTATATTTTGATACACATGGCAATAATAAATCAAAATAATGTCATTGTCATCCTCCCCTAACTTGCACTCCCCATATATTTCTTTCCTTCCTTAGTGTTTAAAAATCTGCATGCTGAGTGATTGAATGTTCACAGATCCCTGAAATGGAGAACTCCAAAAATTCAAAATTCCCCATGAATTTATTCCACTTCTCAGCCCAAAATTACTGATCCCTTATCCCCAGACTCTCAGATCTCTCCAGCCTGATAAAATAGGGTGTCATGCTGAATTCTCACTGGAATGACGGAGGTTCAGGGACAATATGATAAAAGTCTACAAGATTATGAGAGGCATGGACAGAGTGGATGGAGCTTTTTCCCAGGGTAGAAGAGTCAATTACTAGGGGATGCAGGTTTAAGGTATGAGGGGAAAGATTTAAAGAAGATATACAAGGCAGGTTTTTTTATACAGAGAGTGGTGGATGCTTTACACTCAATGTTGGGGTAAAATAATGGACATGATGTAAAGATGCCGGCGTTGGATTGGAGTGGTAAGAACTCAGTAAGAATTTAGCAACACCAATTATTAATCCAACCGATTTATTTGATAGTAAAAAAGCGAGCTTTCAACACTCCCGTGTCTTCATCAGGCAAGTGCAGTGTTCTGGTCTGCAATAGCACACATCAGCACAGACAGTCAGAGATTGCTGATTAGCAATCAGCAATTGCTAATCAGCAATCTCTGACTGTCTGTGCTGATGTGTGCTATTGCAGACCAGAACACTGCACTTGCCTGAGGAAGACACGGGAGTGTTGAAAGCTGGCTTTTTTACTATCAAATAAATCGGTTGGATTAATAATTGGTGTTGCTAAATTCTTACTGGGTAAAATAATGGAAGCAGATATGATAGCGACTTCTAAGGGGTATATTGAGAAATGCATGATTAGGATGGGAATAGAGGGATATGGTCCCTGGAAGGATAGGGAGTTTTATTTCAGTCGGGCAATATGGTCAGTGCAGTCTTGGAAGGCCAACGGGCCTGTTCTTGTAATTCTCTTTGTTCGTTGTTCTTAATAAAAAACAATACAATATGGATTCTGGAAATGTGAAAAACAGAAAATGCTAAAAAAACATGCAAAAGTCTGATGGCAACAGAGAAGAAACTGTTCTTAAGTTTGCTGGCATGTGACCTCAGACTTTTGTATCTTTTTCCGGATGGAAATGGAGGGAAGAGAAAAAGTCCTACGTGCAAGACTTCTTGAGAAGGTGAGAGGGCATGGGATCCAAGGGGCTTTGGCCTTGTGGATCCAGAACTGGCTTGCCTGCAGAAGGCAGAGGGTGGTTGTGGATGGCTCTTTTTCTGCATGGAGGTCGGTCACCAGTGGAGTGCCCCAGGGATCTGTTCTAGGACCCTTGCTGTTTGTCATTTTCATAAATGACCTGGATGAGGAAGTGGAGGGATGGGTGAGTAAGTTCACCGATGACACGAAGGTCGGTGGTGTTGTGGATGGTCTGGAGGGATGTCAGAAGTTGCAGCATGACATCGACAGGATGCAAGACTGGGCGGAGAAGTGGCAGATGGACTTCAACGCGGATAAATGTGTTGTGGTCCATTTTGGCAGATCCAACGGGATGAATGAGTACACTATCAAAGGTAGGAGTCTTAGCTGTGTGGAAGAGCAGAGGGATCTTGGGGTCCGGGTCCATAAGACTCTCAAATCGGCCTCCCAGGTGGAGGATGTGGTTAAGAAAGCTTACGGTGTACTGGCCTTCATTCATCGAGGGATTGAGTTCAGGAGTCAGGAGGTAATGCTGCAGCTTTATAGGACCCTTGTCAGACCACACTTGGAGTACTGTGCGCAGTTCTGGTCGCCTCACTGTAGGAAGGACGTGGAAGCTATTGAAAGGGTGCAGAGGAGATTTACAAAGATGTTGCCTGGATTGGGAGGCATGCCTTATGAAGACAGGTTGAGGGAGCTGGGACTGTTCTCCCTGGAGAGACGAAGGTTGAGAGGCGACCTGATAGAGGTTTACAAGATGTTGAGAGGAATAGATAGGGTGGACTCTCAGAGACTATTTCCCAGGGCTGAAATGGTCGCGACGAGAGGGCACAGATTTAAGGTGCAGGGAAGCAAGTACAGAGGGGATGCTAGGGGAAAGTTTTTCACTCAGAGGGTGGTGAGTGAATGGAATCGGCTGCCGTCGGTGGTGGTCGAGGCGAACTCGCTGGGGTCTTTTAAAAGACTTCTGGATGAGTATATGGGATCCAATGGGATTGGGGGTTATAGATAGGTCTATGGCTGGGTAGGTTTTGATGTGTTCGGCACAACTTGTGGGCCGAAGGGCCTGTTTGTGCTGTAGTGTTCTATGTTCTATGTAAGTCCAGAACGTATGGGATCCTTAATTATGTTGGTTGCTTTGCCGAAGTAGCTGGAAGTGTAGACAGAGTCAATAGATGGGAGGCTGGTTTGCGTGATGGATTGGGTTACATTCATGACCTTTTGTAATTCCCTTGATGTCTTGGACAAAACAGGAGCCATATCAAACTGTGATACAACCAGAAATGATGCTTTCTATGGTGCATCTATAAAAGTTGGTGAGAGTCATAGCTGACATGCCCAAATTTCCTTAGAATTCGGAGAAAGTACAGAGTTAATGGGCAGAGCTTTGTAAAGGACATGGCTGGAGAACCATATCACCACCTCTCGAGCAGGCCCCCACATCTTGCGTCGTTTGGGCCCAAGGCAGGTCTGTCCTCAGGATCAAAGACCCCAGCCATTGAGAGCTGGCAATCAATCAAGGGGCAGGAAGCTCTTTTGTATTCAGCAGTGACAAAAGGGAGGTGATATCTGCTATTGGTATCATCTCTACACAAGGCCTCAGATTGATTAGGGTCACAGGGAGAATGAGTGATGGCAGTTAAGATCTAACCAAGAGAAAGTTGGTATGAGGTAAGTATTGCTGGATCTGGCTCATGGTGTTAAAACCTATGGGATGTTATTTTGGGAAGTATTGTCTTTGAGTTCAGGAAAGTAGATAGATTTACAACCATATTAATTCAAGTATACGTGTGTTGCCATTTTTGTCATAAATGGCAACTTTTGATCTGTATTGGTACCTTTCTTGTGTGTTTGATAGTTTAATAAACATATTTTGTTTGAAAGATTACAACATGAGTAAATCTTTCCGCGCAGTTTTCATCTCTTTCCTCACATCATACTAAATTCAAAATAGTTCAGATCCAGCTTTCCAAGGTTCCTTTCTGGGATTTGGGATTACCTCATATCGAACATCAGAGAGGTTCATAACACTCCACAAGGCAGGTTTTTGTGCAGATTGTGTGATGCGTGGACCTGGTGCTTTCTATTCCAAGTGGGGGAGAGGGGGTAAGGAGATAAGTGTTTCCCCATGTGCTGTTCTGCCTCTGCCAAGCTGCAGAGGAAGATCCATAAAAGACCTGGAGTTTGAGTAGGCTCAGCTTGGGGGGAAGGGTTCGACTTTGGGACTTACCTTTGGATTGGGAGTCAAGTGACTGCACTTATCCTTGTTGCCCTGGGAAATGTGCTGTTGAGTTTCAGGATGCTGAATTCTGACACTGTTCTGGGGTAAGAAATTTATCATTGTATCTGCTTTCTAAAACCTTTGAAGTGTCCTGGTCACTTTGATATCCATGCCTCTCTGACACCATAGTACTTCATTCCACAATAAGGATTGTCCAAGGGGCAAAAGCCTTCTATAAAGTATTCTTGTAGAAGTGACCTGTCAGGATTACCCAGGGGATCCCCTTGCTTTTTCGCATAGCCCACAGCTGCTATAAAACCCTTCTGAATTACTTTGATAGTCAGTTTCATTGGGAAGTAAACTTTTAACATTGGAAGATTAGCATCTGGTATCTGCACCCTTTGAAGTGGTTTCAATGACAATTATGGACTACTTACCCACTAGCAAAGACCTCTGTTTGTTTCTCTTTCCCTTCACAGTCGAAAGAATCTCAAGTGCTTTGCAAATATTGTGGTCAGAAAAGAGGAAGTTAAAATTAAAATATCCGACCTGTCAATCAAAGATTGAATGTTCATAAACATTGTGATATTTTATGAAAGCACTTAGCTCTCTGTCCCCCTTGGAGTACATGGCACCATGTCAGGATAACACGGTGCAAGGGAATTCTGCACGGTTGACAGTGCGAATCCTGACAACTATGGGTGCTGAGAGGATTCCATCTCAGAGTGTCTCTCTCTTGTGGGGGGGATGGAGGGGCGACTTTGGGGCTTTTGGCTGAGGTGGTAGGAGGAGCTTGGTCTCCCCCTCCTGCCTGTAAGGTGTGAGGAAGCAGGATGAATGATGGGGCTCTGCCTGACACATGAAGATGGGGGTACCCTTTATAAACTGGCGCAATGGCCCAGTGGTTAGCACTGCTGTCTCACAGTGTCTGGGACCTGGGTTCAATTCCAGGTTTAGAACACTGTCTATTCAGAATTTGCACATTCTCTCTGGGTCCGCAAGAGTTTCCTCTGGGTGCTTCGGTTTCCTCTCACAGTCTGAAAGCCATGCTGGTTAGGTGCATTAGTCATGCTGAATTCTCCCTCAATGTACCCGAACAGGCGCTAGAGTGTGGCAACTGGAGGATTTTCACAGTAACTTCTTTGGAGTGTTAATATCAGCCCACTTGAGACACTGGTAAATAAACTGTGATGCCCAGGAAGAATAAATTTAAATAGTAAAGGTGGGAGGATCCTGAAAGGTGGAGCCAATACCAGTGGGAAACATTCCAATCTTCCTGTTGAACACTGAGGGCTCAATTTTACCATTTTCATTCTAAGTGCTGAATTTGGGCGTAATTCAGGTCCGACTTGGAAATCTGCTTTCAGGCGCCACCATACGCCATCAGTCTGAGAAAAAAATAGGGGGTCTGAATTTTGCTATGGGTAAGGCTTATCATGTCCAAAATAATCGGAGCTCTGATCTGTGCCTGCACAGTTCGAAAAAAACTTCGAAAAAGCGTGCCTGTGTCAGATCATTCCCGGGCTCCAGCAGGTGGAGAAAGCGGCCCGGGAGCGAAAAGTGGGAATAATGGCCCCCGCAGATATCAATATTCCCCTTTATCCACCCACTCCTCCTGCTACCCCAGCCCCCTTTCTGCCTTGCCATTGATCACCCGCAGATGGGCAGCGGATCCCCCTGTCCCCAGCCAATCAGAGATCCATTTTCCACACCCCCCCCAACCCCTGCCATCAGAGATACATCTTATCCACCTTCTTCCTCCCCCTCCCCCAGAGAATGATCTGGCCTCACTCCTTCCCCACCCTAGGAAGGTCTGCCTCACTCCTTCCCACCCTAGAGAATGGTCTGGCCTCACTCCTTCCCCACCCTAGAGAATGGTCTGGCCTCACTCCTGAGAATGTCTGGCCTCACTCCTTCCCCCCTAGAGAATGGTCTGGCCTCACTCCTCCCCCACCCTAGAGAATGATCTGGCCTCACTCCTCCCCCACCCTAGAGAATGGTCTGGCCTCACTCCTCCCCCACCCTAGAGAATGGTCTGGCCTCACTCCTCCCCCACCCTAGAGAATGGTCTGGCCTCACTCCTTCCCCATCATAGAGAATGATCTGGCCTCACTCCTCCCCCACTGTGGTTTTGGTTTGGTGGTTGTTTTGTGTGTTGGTGGTTTGGTTGGTTTGTGTCCCCATAGAGAATGTGGCCTCACTCCTCCCCCACCCTAGAGAATGATCTGGCCTCACTCCTCCCCACTCTAGAGAATGATCTGGCCTCACTCCTTCCCCATCATAGAGAATGGTCTGGCCTCACTCCTTCCCCACCCTAGAGAATAGTCTGGCCTCACTCCTTCACCACCCTAGAGAATAGTCTGGCCTCACTCCTTCACCATCCTAGAGAATGGTCTGTCCTCACTTCTGCCGCCTCTACCACCCTAGAGAATGACGTAGCCTCACTCCACAACACCCCCCCTCCCCACCCATCTCCCTGGAGGAACCGCCTCCTCCTCCCCACCACCAGAAAATGGTCACTGACCCCCCCCCCCCCCCCCCCCATACCTCACACTCCCCCCCCCCCCACCCTTTCTCATCCAGACTACAATTGGTCTCTCTGCCCACCCGCACCCCCCAGCACCAGACAACGATTGGTCATCCCAGCACTACGACTCCCCAACCAGAGACACATCTGCCGCGCCTCCTCCTCCTCCTCCTCAACCAGACAATAACCAGCCCTCCCTCCCAGCCCCCCTCCCTCTCAACACTAGACAATGATCTGGCCTCACTCTCCCTCCCCCCCCACAACCAGAGAATGATCTGACCCGTCTCCCTCCTCTCTCACCATCACTGATCTGAGTCCGGGAGCTGTTGGAAGCTCTGAATTCGCCTCTTCAGCAGCTGGAGCGCCCGATTCAGAAATTTATTCAGCCGGTTCATTCTGGGTCAGCAAACACGATGTTAAAGGGAGAAGTGCTGATCAGGTTGGTTGGGCAGTTCATTAATTTAATTGAAATAAATGCAAATGCCTTTAAATCATCGTTGTGCCCGTTTTGGGCACAAACGGGATCGCCGCCATTCCCAGGTTTCAGCAAAGTGGCCATCTGCGCAGACGTGGATGCGGATTACAATAATGGCTTCACACCCAACTTTAACACATTTTTGCACCCAAAAACCAGCACGACTCAATGGTACACCTGAGAGTGGAATGGGAGAATTGTGCCCATTGTCTGCACCGCTGAGCATTTTCAACCCACTGACCTCTAAAGCCATCAAAATAATTTATTTTCTTTTGGCATTTCAATGAAATCAAAACTTCAGAGTGTAAGAGCCTGCTTTATTCGAGGTGGTGCTTACAATTAACGTTGACAATGCGGGGCAAGATGTTTTAAACATTGTCTTGGGCCTGTGTGACTTTTCAGGCTTCAGTCACTAGATGGCACCATGGAGCACTACATTTGCTTTCCCTAGTTCTGAGTATCCACAAAATAGACATTGTAAAATTGTTTAAGTTGTTTAATTGTAAAATTGTTTAAACGTTAAGATTTATATTTAGATTTAACTTTATAAATGCACTTACCTTTTTTCAGATTTTCTCTGGAAATGTTTCCGGGGGTGACACGGTGCCCCATGATTAGTACTGCTGTCAGAAACCTGGGTTTGATTCCTGGCTTGGGTCACTGTCTGTGCGGAGTCTGCACATTCTCCTCATGTCTGCGTGGGTTTCCTCCAGGTGCTCCACTTTCCTCTCACAGTCCAAAAGACACCTGGTTAGGCTGGATTGGCCATGCTAAATTCTCTCTCAGTGTACACAAATAGGCATGGCAATTAGGGGATTTTCACTGTAACTTCATTGCAGTGTTAATGTAAGCCTACTGTAACACTAATAAATCAATTTTAGGCACATTTTCCCCATAAGTCCATTTCTTATGGTTTCTCTGTGAATTTTCAACAATGCTTTCTTTCAATAGCCTTTGATTTGGTTCAACACATCCCACTGTTTGATCTCTGCAGCGGAACTTGGTTTGCTATATCCATCCAGAGCTCCGTCAAGATGTGGTTGATCCAAACTTTGCTGCGCACCTATATTTTTCATTAATTCTCTTCCCTGAGGAAAGGATGTGCTGACCTCGGAGAGGGTGCAGAGGAGGTTCACAAGAATGATCCCAGGGATTAAAGGTTTGTTATATGAGGAGTGGTTGAGGAGTCCAGATCTATATCTGTTGGAATTTAAAAGTATGAGGGGGGATCTCACTGAAACTTACAGAATACTGAAAGGCCTAAATACAGTGGACGGATGTTCCCACCAGTGGGAGAGATCGGAACTCGAGGGCACAACCTCAACAAGTGAAGAGACGCTCCTTTAAAACCGAGATGAAGAGGGATTTCTTCAGCCAGAGGTTGGTGAATCTGTGGAACTTATTGCCGCAGAGGGCTGTGGAGGGCAAGTCATTGAATGCTTTTAAGACAGAGATAGATGGGTTCTTGATCAATCAGAGGTTATGGGCAAAAGGCAGGAGAATGGAGTTGAGAGAAATATTAGCCATGTTTGAATGGCAGAGCAGAATCAATGGGCTGAGTGGCCTAATTCTGCTCCTATATCATATGGTCTTAGTGTCTAACCTCTTTTATAAATACAACATACTTTCCTTGGATCTATCTATCCAATTTTTGTGTTAAAGCTGCCCACTACTACCCTAGGCCTGCTAGTCCAATACTCCTTTAAAGCAACTACCTACCCCACCCAGACACCATGCCTTTCCATCAACATCATAACAAATCATGTACATGAAACTTGAACACTAGGAGCTCTGTTCCTAACAGCATTGTGGGAGTACCTACGTCACATCAATTGCAGCGGTTCAAGAATAGGCTTTCGATACCATTTTCTCAAGGTCATTTAGGGATGCGAAATGATGTTGGCCTTACCCCCTTCCCCATGAAGGAACAAAGAAGGATGCATTGGAACACCAACATCTACAAGTTCCTCAGAAAACACACCATCTTTACTTGGAAGGGTATTGCCTTCTATGTGCTGTCATTGGGACAAAATCCTGGAACTTCCTTCCCAACTGCACTATGTGTGTACCTAAACCACATGGAGTGCACGAGTTCAAGATAAGGCCTTCAACATCATCTTCTCAAAAGAAATTAAGGGTGGGCCTGAATGTTGACCTTGCCAGCACTCATGCCATGAAAGAATAGTTTTTAAAAAGCTACAGAAGATCAAGGAGTTCTTATATTTAAAAAGGTGCTTAACAATCTCCCTCTCCCCATTAAGGTTCCACAGCTACTTACTGTCCTCCTGTACCTCACCATAGAATCCCTACAGTGCGGAAGAAGGGCATACGGCCCATCGAGTCTGCACCAACTCTTACCCCACCGCTATCCTTGTAACCCCATGCATCTAATCCCCTGAACCGCTATATATCTTGGACACCAAGGGGCAACTTAGCACGGCCAATCCACTTAACCTGCACATACAATGCCAATCACGTTGTCCTATCTACACTAACCACCTGTATCTCTCTATTCCCCATCTGTTCATATATCTATCCAGATAAGTTTTAAATGTCGCTAATGTGTCCACCTCAACCATCTCATTTTGCAGTGCATTCCAGGCCTTCAACCACCCTCTGTGTAAAAGACTTCCCCCCCTCACATCTCCAGTGAACTTTTCCCCCTTACATCTGTGGACTGTGGCCCTTATTCATCTGCTGTGTGTTGGCAGACCATTCAACAAAGGGGATTGCATGAAAGCTGGGTTCCTCTAGAAAACTAACAAGCTTTAAATTGTTCCAATTCACCAGGTCCAACCGTGCTATTGTTTGACATCTTATTTGTCTCCATTTATAAAGACGATAAATTTGAAATTGTATTGTTTTATCGGATTATACCAATGCTTCACAAATTCTCCTACACAATATTTTTGACATTTTGTCTCGAATATTGTACACACTCTTTCGAATAATCGGTGGAGGAAACGGAGACAGTTCTATTAGGCAGTTGCACGCAGCTATCACAGGAGACGGAGGTTGCAATTGCTTACAGAATTGTACAAAAGGCACTCACTCAGTTGATGGTTTCCATATCAGATCTTTGAGAGAGTTATTTAACTAGCCCCACTCCTCCAGATTTTCCCCACTGTCCAGTAAATGTTCCCATTTCTGACATTTATCTAATCCCTTTTTCAGATGTTACTATTGAACCTTCGTACTTTCAGGAAATTGAATTTGTTTTACCTTGGCACACTGTGATTTTTGTTTTAGCGGAGCACGTATTTTGAGAATTCATTTGAGAATTTATTGAGAAATAAATACCACTTCCCCTTTAAGTACTCAGATTAGATGCTAATATTGAGATAAAGGCAACATCTCTTTCAGGCACGTGTACTCAGGTTTGCTGATAGCTGGCCTGTCTTTTGAGTATCTAAGAATGATTGACTCACTTATTACAGTTGGGTGGCTAACCGGTGAGAAGCGCCAATCACAGAATTGAAGAATTGCAGAAGGAGGCCATTCGGCCCATCATCCTGCACTGACAGCAATTCCACCCAGGCCCTATCCCTATAACTCCATGTATTTACCCTGCTAATCCTCCTGACACTAAGAGGCAATTTCACATGGCCACTCAACCAAACCTGAACATCTTTGGACTGCAGGAGGAAACCCATGCAGATACAGGGAGAATGTGCAAACTCCACACTGATAGTGACTTAAGCCGGGAATTGAACCCGGATCCCTGGTGCTGTGAGCAGCAGTGCTAACCACCGTCATCGTGCTGCCAAGCAATAGATATTTGGGGATTATTGAGAGCTTGCACATGAATCCAACTGGCTTAGTTGAGGGGTCTAGTTGAGAATGAAACTCATTAATGTTGTGTTCACTATCAGTTACTGTTTAAAAGTGTTCATCACTAGTTGTACCTCTGAGATTGGGATAACAGACTGGAGGAATTGAGCGGAATTTTGATATTTTTTGGCAACATATGGTTTCAGGCAGGAAAAGCAGAATGAGTGTGCAAGCCCACTGCTGGCATTTCCCACCTTATTTTGCCATATAAGTCTCCAGGAGGCTCAGGTAGCAGGTGACCAGGCTCTGAATGAACCTGTCCCCTCAGGGCATTCTGGTCAAAACCACAAAATTAAACAAAGAAACTTTGGGGGCTTCCATTGGATTCTTTGCCCACGCTGGCTTCAGTGCCCAAAAGAAAGGGGGAAGTGGTTGCCAAATGCTAGCCATGCTGTTGACACTTATACTTACCCCAAAGGCAGTAATTTCTGCAGTCATCTTCCTACTAGCCTGCATCAAGGTTTGCTCATTGGCCATCCAAATGTGGATTACCCTTCAATTTTATTGGAGAGATTTCATCCTCCCATTATTGAAAATGCCAATATCTAGGGAACACCTTGGCACTGTAGACCAGGCATCAAGCAATGCCAAAGGGGTGGAGCCTGATGGGGGTGGGGCTTGATGGAGGTTGGGCCATGATGGGGACAGGTCCAGATGTTCTGTAAACTCCCACAGAAAAGAGCAACACAAATTACTCCTGCTTTCAAGCAAATTCAGCACTTGGAATTTTCTGGGGAGAATTCCAGCTCAGGTTCATGTTTATTTGGGGTCATTTTAACAGCTGGCAATGGTGTGTACGGTTTGCCAACCTCTAATGACTTTCATCACCTGTCAGTGCAGATTGCAGGATGAGTGGTTGATGAAATATTGCTTTATTCTGTTGTCTGAAGTTAAAACTGTCCCCACTGTGTTTTTAAACTGCAGCAAACTAACTTAACAGAATGTTAACACAAGCTCAGTACCTTTGCAGTGTTTCTGTCAGAATGTTCGGGAAATGGTAGTGTTTGTCGTTTGCCTGCACGGAACCACACAAAAACATCATCAAAGCAAGTTCTGCTATGTCAGGAACTTCTGTTCTGAATTAAACAGCAGAACAGTCAGTGTGAAATAACATGAACGAAAGTGGCCAACTGCAAGTATTGAAGGGCAAGTTGAGAGCAAATTGAAAAGTGGGGGGGAGGGAAGAATTATAGAATCCCCACAGTACAGAAGGAGGCCATTTAGCCCATCGAGCCTGCACCGACAAAAAACCCACCCAGACCTTATCCCCATAACCCCATATATTCACCCTCCTAATCCCTCTGGCACTAAGGGGCAATTTAGCATGGCCAATCAACCATGGACTGTAGGTGGAAACTGGAGGACCCGGAGGGAACCCACGCAGACACAGGAAGAATGTGCAGAGTATGCACAGATAAGCTGGGAATCAAACCCGTACCCCTGGCATGGTGAGGCCAGTAAGAGTCTGGCAACACCAATTTTAAATCCAACCGATTTATTTGATAGTAAATCTGAGGCAGCAGTGCTAAACACTGTGCCACTATGCCGTACCTATGAGTTATGGGAGGAAAGTAAAAGCAGGAAAACACAAGAAGGTCATTTCAGGACCTATTGTTCAAAATGCAAGCAAAAAGATACCATTTTGTGTTTTGAATTACAATGGTGTGTAGGAAAAGGAAGTGCAATATCTAGTAATGAATCCCTGCCCACACTTCCAGCTCTGCTGTTAGAGTGTAATAGTGAGTGAACCGTATACTTCATGATTTACCAAAAGGAAAAAAAAAATTTGACATCTGAAATAAGATCAGAAAATGCTGGAAACACAAAACAGGTCAGGCATCATCTGTGGAAATAGAAGCAAATTTAAGTTTCAGAACAAAAACCTTTCAGACTTTTTCACTTTCTGTTGCTAAAATTAGCATTTAGCAAATGAGGAAGAACATTAAATTCAGCAATCATGTTTCTCTTTTATAGATTCATTCCGTATACCAGCTTCCTCACAAGACTCCTTTACTTCCCCAAGAAACAATTGCAGTTGCCTATAAAATCCTATTGATGCTTCAATGCCCTTTATCTGTTGCTTAAGCCCGAGGGCAGGTTGGTGACACAGTGGTTAGCATAGCTATCTCACAGTGCCAGGGTTCCAGGATCAACTCTGGCCTTGGATCACAGTCTATGTAGAGTTTGCACATTCTCCCTGTGCCTATGTGGGTTTCCTCTGGGTGTTCAGGTTCCCTCCCACAGTCCAAAAAATGTGCGGGTTAGGTGGATTGGCTGTGCAAATTTTGTCCCCTGAATATCAAAAAGTCTAATAGGGTAAACGTGTGGGGTTACGGGGACAAGTTCTGGGTGGAATTGGTGTTGGTGCAGGCTCGATGGGTCAGATGGCTTCTTTCTGAACTGTATGGGTTCTATGATTTTAAGGGTATCAATGCTTGATTGAAGGTGCAGAGGAGATTTGCTAGCATTGTCCCAGGTGTCAAAGAGTGTAGACAGACTAGCAAAACTGTGGTTGTTCTCCTGAGAGTATCAGAGGCTAAGAGGATTTCTAGACACTAAAGGCAACAAGGGTATGGAGTTTTGGGAGACAGGATCAGCCATTATCATACTTTATGACACATCAGGCACGAAGGGTGGAATGGCCTACTTCTGCTCCGATTTTCTGTATTTCTCAATGAGAGAACAAGTCTTTGCTAAAAATCTGTCTGAACCTCTGTCCCTAAAGTACTCGGTAATGGAAGAAGTGACATTCTGCGCATCTGAAGTATGAAATTAATTGTTGAAAGTCAATGTTTTGTTGCAGTGTCTTCCAGAAAAGATGCTAGGCACGGCATAGAAAGGACCAACTGATTAGATGAAAGGAACATGAGACTGAAGATTTCTTATTAGGTTGCTCCAATGAAGGCTATTGTATATTGTGCTTGCAGAACTTTATTAAAAGAAATCAGCACCAGCAAGACTTTGTTATTGCACTAAATCTTTAAATTATATATCTAATCTCTCGGAGGATTGAACACAATATCGGGAGTTTTAAGTATGTTTGCTATTTTTAAAGTAAGCAAGAGCTTGCCAAATTTGTGCTTTGAAGTGTGTGATGGTTAACAAGATATGGCCAGTCCATATTTAAACAATATGTAGGTCAGAATGTGTAGCACACAAGCAATCAAGTCAATGAAATGCAGCATGCCCACTCATATCCGTGTTCTGTTGGATGTGACTTGTACTTATAAACTCCACATTTCACTACCTAGTTAGCAGGTTAACTGCCTAACATGAGCCACCCAAAATGTAATTATTTATTCTGTGTTTCTGTAAGGAAAGAGATATCAATTAAACCATAATAGGAAGGAGGCCATCTCAAGCTATGAGTTACTTTTTGAATCACTGTCAATGCCTTTATGCAGGTGAATTCAGAAGAACATTTACATACATCTAACTTCTCAAATAAACTGTGATGGTCTTGTTTTGATTTGGGAAGGAGCCATGCAGTCCCCATCCCCCCACCGGCTTCAGGGAAGAATTAATCTGGATTACATTCTCAATCCTTGAGTAGGGTTTAAAATCACTGTGTTTTGGCTGAGAGGGCAGAATTTTCGTGTCCCTCCTGCCACAGGAATTGTAGCGGGTGGGACACAGACAATGCAAAGGTCTGTTGATCTTGGTTGGGATTTTCTGGCCAGCCAGAAAATCCCACCCAGAGCCTTTGGTTTCAGTGCTTGTTTTATCAAGGATTATCTAAGTTCGGTGGGAGATTTTGCTCTGGCCCTTTGCATGAAGCAATGTTGCAAACACAAGAGCTCAAGACCCTGAATGAACTAGCAAATTGCAGCATTGGGAAATTTACTGTGGTTTTACTGTGAAAATTGGAGGATGTTGTCAGGCTGGATTTCAGATTAAGAGACTCTCTAAATTAAATATCTTCACTATTGGACATAGAACAACTTGCATTCACATAGTAACTTTGGCTGGGATTTTCCAGCCTTGCTGTGCTGGGAGTCTACCCGCTGATGTTGAGGGAGATGTGGCAGGCCAAACAAAAGTCCGTTGATTTTCAGCAGGGTCAGGAGATCTCAGTGATGGGTGGGGTCAGAAAATCCCATCATTGTTATTTGTCATTTATATTAAAGATTTGGATGAGAATTTGTTAGGCATGATTAATAGGTTTGCAGATGACGCCAAAATTGGTGGCATAGTGGACAGGGGAGAAGTTTATCTGAGATTGCAATGGGATCTTGATCAATTGGGTCAGTGGGTGATGAATGGTAGATGAAGTTTAATTTAGATAGATGTGAGGTGATGCATTTTGATGGATGGAATCGGGGCAAGATGTACTCAGTTAATGGTAGAGCGTTGGGGAGAGTTACTGAACAAAGAGATCTAGGAATACAGATTCAAAGCTTCTTGAAAATGAAGTCACAGGTGGGTCGGGTGTTGAAGGAGACACTTGGCATGCTTGTTTCATTGAATACAGGAGTTGCGACAGCTTATTGAAATTGTAGAAGATATTGGTGAAGCCATGCTTGGAATACTGTGTACAGTTCTGGTCACCCTATTATAGAAAGAATATTATTAAATTAGAAAGAGTGCAGAAAAGATTTACTAGGATACTACCGGGACTAGATGGTTTGAGTTATAAGGAGAGATTGGATAGACTGGGATTATTTTCCATGGAGTGTGGGAGGTCAATAAAATAATAAGGGGCATAGATCAGATAGACAGTCAATATATTTTCTCAAAGTAGGGGAGTCTAAAACTAGAGTTTACGGTGAGAGGGGAGAGATATAAAAGGATCCAGAGGGGCAATTTTTTCATGCAGATGTTGGTGAGTGTCTGGAACGAGCTGCCAGTGGTAGTCATAGAGGCAGGTATAATTTTGTCTTTTAAAAAGCATTTAGACAGTTACATGGATATGGAGAGATGTGGGCCAAATGCAGGCAATTGGATCTTACTTGGCTGGAAAGAAAGGGTGGTCTAGACAAGTTGGGCCAAAGGGCCTGTTTCCATGCTGCAAACATCTATGGCTCTATGACATTATGATGTTGATAATATGATAAGTCAGTTTGCAGACATTAAGAAAAGATACCAACCGAAGAAGTTAAGATGAGGATGAGGTGAACAAAAGATAGATGAAAAGGACAATTTTTGATTTGATTTGTTATTGTTATATGTATTGGGAAGCAGTGAAAAGTATTGTTTCTGGTACAGTATACAGACAAAGCACATTGATCATAGAGTACGTAAGGAAGAAGGAAAGGAGAGGGTGCAGAATATAGTGTTATAGTCTGTTATGGTTCAGGTTAGAAATTCCAAAGTATTTTATGAAGCCTGCTTGAATCATATATTTTGCATTTTGAATTCGGCTAGGATAAACATGAGTTATTTCACTTCAGGTGTGATTCAAAAGACCCACCAGGGAGTTCTAATCAAACAAAGTTGATTTAAGAGTATAGTTAACATGTATATTAAGAAAATTATCAAAACTTTTTATCAACTACACGAAAGAAACAAAACAACTACTATAATGTATAACCCTTAACAAAGATATCAAATGTGATTCCAAAACCCTTGCTTTGACAAAACCCTTTTAGCAGGTTCGATACAACAAAGTCAACTGCTCATGTGATCATGGTAATGAGTCCTTTGGTTGAAGTCTGCAGTCCTCTGGATTCACTCCGAAACAAGTTTGGAAACAAGACAGTTTCCCAAATCATCCAAGAAACTCTCGTCCAGCCCCCAACAATAGCAGATTTTCACCTTCAGTTAACCAACAAAAGGGAAAACACTTTTTTTTAGCTTACTGTCCCTTCTAAAACTGAAATTGACAATGTACTCCTGTCACCTAACCTGCCCACATATTTTTCCTTCTTCCAATAATAACATCACCTAAGGCTGTGAGCATAAATTTTAGAAAAAACTTTTGAAGGTATGCTAAATGACAAGTCATCGCTCCAGAATACAGGAAGATCAGCTTAATGTATAGTAAGCCCCTTCAAAGTCTAATGACAGCAGAGAAGAACTTAAGTTGGTTGATATGTGTTCTCAGACTTTTCTTTCTTTTTCCGATGGAAGAAGGTGGAAGAGAGAATGCCTGGGGTCCTTGATTATGCTGGCTGCTTTTCCGAGGCAGTGAGAAGTGTAAGCAGAGTCAATGGATGGGAAGTTGGTTTGTTTGATGGCCTGGACTTCATTCATGACGCTTTCTTGTGGCTTTGGTCATTGCAGAAATCATACCAAGCTGTGATACAATGGGAAAGAATGCTTTCTATGGTGCATCCATAAAAATTGTGAGGATTGCAGTGGGTATGCCAACTTTCCTTGATCTCCTGAGAAAGTAGAAGCGGTTGATGGCTTTCCTAACTGTAGCATTGGCATGGATAGTCTGAATAGAGTTTGAGGAGTATCTTAAGGTGACACAAGAAAGATGGAAGAATCTGGTTTATTGAAGACATGGATAGCAATGATGGGATGGATGAATGAGTAAATGCACAAGAGGGTGCAGATAGTGGAACAGAGAATTTGGGATGGGTGAGGGTACAGTGGGGCTGGATGAAGGACGAATGTGTCTTCAGCCCAAGAATTTTCTGGATCAGGCTTTGGGAGACTGGAGGCAATGTATGCCAGTGGGCACAGGGGTATGAGTGAGTGCGACTGGATGCAGAACTAGCAATGCCTTTTGTCTTTTTTAATGTGCATTCCAAGACTTTTTTCCTATTCTTTTCTTCACATCCATTCAACAGCCAATGCCACAAACACTCGCATCCCTACAGAGTGGCAGCTGTTGATGTGACACTCAGTTCTTGAATCCAGCAGCATTCGGAGTGGTTTACTTTTTATCTTGTTTTTATAAGTGGTTTTTTTGTATCAATATTTTATCAGCAAGCTCCTGTGAATGGGAATCAACAGCTTACTATCAGTCAGATTTCACTCCAGCATCCGACGTAACCACATCAGCTATGGTCAAAACAATTGGTGACTTGACCCCTCACATTGTAACAAGCTGCCATGTAGCATGCACCTAGAGAACCTTCTCCTCGAGTGGAAATGGGAAACATAATGGTTTCATTTAAAAGCAGGAGATAGGGATGGCCTGGTGGTATTATCGCTGGACAGAAACTCAACCCATATTCTTGGAATCCCCGAGTTCGAATCCGGTCACAGCAGATGGTGCAATTTGAATTCAATGAAAAATGCCTGGAATTAAGAATCTACTGATGACCATGAAAGTATTGTAGATTGTCAGGGTAAGTTCATTAGGAAAGGAAGCCTGCCACCCTTATCTGGTCTGGCCTACATGTGACTCCAGGACCATGGAAATGTGGTCGACTCTCAACAAGGGCAACTAAGGATGGACAATAAATGCTGGCCAGCCAGTGACGCCCATACCCCATGAATGAATAAAAAAAAAGTATTGCATAATTCACAGAACTAAAGGATGAATTTGATTTGCAGAATTAATCTGTATAAATTAAAATTAGAATGTTAACTGACTCTTAGATCAGGCTGATGTTGTAATCAGAAGAAAATGAACATTGCAAATGATATAAATATTAATGTAATATTGTCAGTGGATATTTGTGGAAGAAAAAATATGCTAGCTTGTATTCTCCCTGGGTCCAAGGGAGATCTGTGCAATGTTACTCATTACCAAATTAAAGCCAAAAGTATTTCCAAATTAACATGTAAGAGTTCACTCAAAGGCTGAACTCACTGTTGAATTAATCAACAGAAAATGCTTTAGCTTTAAAGTAAATACTGTCAGCTATTATTCTGTTGTGGAATTCTAACTGTGAGTCAGAATGTTGTGGGTTCAAGTCTCACTCCAGAGAACTGAGCATGAAATGCAGACAGAAACACTAGCAGTTCTGAAGGAGGTTATAAGGCTGCCAAAGAAGTGGTAAATTTTGAAGATTGGTAAGGTGGCACAGTGGTTAGCATTGCTGCCTCATAGCACCAAGGCCTAGGGTTCAATTCCCAACTTGGGTCACTGTCTGTGTGGATTTTGCTTATTCTCCCTATGTCTGCATGGGTTTCTTCTGAGTGCTCAGGTTTCTTCCCGCAGCCCAAAGATGTGTGGGGTAGGTGGATTGGCCATACTAAATTGCCCCTTAGTGTCAAAGGGGACTAGCTAGGGGAAATGCAATGCATTATGGGGATAGGACCTGTGTGGGATTGGTGTCAGTGCAGGCTCAGTGGATTGGATGACTTCCTTCTGCACTGTAGAGATTAGATGTAACAATTTAAAAACCAGCAAAAGAGGACAAAGAAATTAATAAGAAAGGGAAAAAAAGAGAATGAATGCAAGCTAGGGAGAAATAATAAGGCAGCCTGTAAAAGATGTATGAAAAGAGAAAAATTAACAAGGACAAATGTGTCGCTGCCACAAGCACAGACAGAAGATTTCATAATGGAGAATCGGGATACAGTGGAGAAACTGAAAGATTACTTTGTGTGTGTCTTGACAAAGGAAGATTACAGAAAATCTCCCAGAAATACTGGGATATCAAGGCACTGCAGAAAACGAGGAACTGAAAGAAATTAATATTAATAAAGAGGGAATACTCAAAAACATTAATTGGGCTATAAGTTGTTAAAACTCCTGTGCCAGATAAGCTACACAGAATCATAGAAACCCTACAGTGTAGAAAGAGGCCATCAGGCCCATCGAGTCTGAACCAACCACAATCCTACCCCCCAAACCCCTACATATTTTACCTGCTAATCCCTCTAACCTACACATCTCAGGACATTAAAGGGCAATTTTAGCATGGCCAATTGACCTAACCCAAACATTCTTGGTGTGTGGGAGGAAATCAGATACAAGGAGAATGAGCAAACTCCACACAGTGACCCAAGACAGGAATCGAACCCAGGTCCCTGGAGCTGTGAAGCAATAGTGCTAACCACTGTGCTACCATGCTGAGTGTTGGAGGAGATAGCCATGGAGATGGTGAATGCAGTCAATGATGGTTATCTTTCAACATTCTGGCGGTTACCATTGACCAGAAATTGAACTGGACTAGCCTTATAAAACATACTAGAGGTCAAAAATTCAAAGGTGAAGAATCTTGTGGTGATGAACTTAACTCCTGATTCCCCAAAGCCTGTCCACCATCGACAATCAGGAATATAATAAAATATCCTCCATTTCCCCAGATCAGTGCAGCTCCAACAACAGTCAAGAAGCTTGATCTCATCAAGGACAAAACAGTCGACTCAATTAACATCCCATCTACCAACATTCACTCCATCCCCTACTGATGCACAGAAGCAGCAGTATGTATCATCTTACTAATGAACTGCAGAAACTTACTAAGGTTCCTTAGGCAGCATTTTCAAAACCTACGACCACTACCATATAGAAGGAGAAGAACAGCAGATACCTGGGAACACCACCGTCTGAAAGTTCCTTTCCAAATCACTTAACATACTATCTTGGAAATATTTTGGTGTTCCTTCACTGTCGCTGGGTTAAAATTCTAGAATTCCTTCCCTAACAGCACTGTGCGTGTACCTACACCATAGCAACTGCAGCCATTAAACAAGATTGCTCACCACCACTCCTCAGGGGTGGCTAAGGATGGGCAATAAATGTTGACCTCGGCAGTGATGCCTGTATCCCTGAAATTGAGTCTTGAAAAAAATATTCTATAGATTTTGGAAAGCTTCCTACAAATTGGAAAACATTAAATGTAACCCTAACATGTAAGGAGACGGGTCACGAGAAAGCAGAGAACTACAGACCTATTAATTTGATGTCAGTCATAGAGAAAATGTTATAATCTATTGCAACAAATATGGTGGGTTCTGAAAGTCTTCATACTTTGGCAGTTTAGGTTTGGCTTCAATATGGTCAATGGGCTGGGAGTAACATTCTTCACAAAGGTCCTCATATCATAGGATCATAGAACCCAACAGTGCAGAAGAAGGCCATTCAGCCCATTGAGTCTGCACTGACCACAATCCCACCCATCCCTATCCCTGTAGCCCCACATATTTATGCTGCTAGTCCCCTTGACACTGCTAGTCCACTTGGCCAGTCAACCTAACCCATATATCATTGACCGTGGGAGGAAACTGGAGCATCCAAAGGAAGTCATACAGACATGGGGGGAATGTGCAAACAGGCAGTGACCCAAGCCAGGAATCAAACCCAGGTCCCTAGCGCTATGAGGCAGCAGTGCTAACTGCTGTGCCATCATGCTGCCGGTATATTTAACTAAATTTCGTCACTTTGTTCATCAATAACTCAAGGGTGGTAAAGAATCGGTAATAAATGCCAACCTTGACAGCGAAATATGTCACTGGTGGGGATCAGCTAAAATCTCACAACAAGAGCTCAATTGTATAAATCCTACTTTGACTCTCACAAGATTTAACAGACGTAAGGGGATCTGCATCAATGGTGAAAGGGTCCTCTGGATCACACTCTGTTGCAATGGAGGAATGTTTTCTTCAAAAAAGAAAGGAGGATGTTGTGCTATGTTCTTGCATCCCACTTTAGTATAAAGATTACTCCAAGAATGAAATAAAAAGAAGCACGAGAGGTGCAAATAGCTGGTGGCAGAAGATTGCCCGTTCTGGTACAATTGTAGCTTCAAAGCAAGTCAATCTTTCAGAAGAGAAAAACGAATGAAATGTTTTACTGACTAAACAACACTGAGTTGAAATAGTAAGTGTGGCTGAAAATTAATTTTGAAGGTCTGAGTGACTGGAAATTATTTGCGAGTGAGATTTTGCTGCGACCTTAATTTCATATCTTGGACAGGAATTTATGGCCTTGCTCGTCCTGAAACTGTGGAATCCCACCCGAGGTCAACGAACCATTCCATGGTCCACCCTTCAACCTCTCTGATTCCCATGGCGGGCAGAATGGGAAAATTCTGGCCACTGTCTCAGTCACAAGGTGGGTACTTACAATGATGATTGGAAACTGATGAAGAGGAATGCAAACTTTGGTATTGTCCTCTTTGTCAAAAACTTGTTCAACATCCGTTGGCTCTTCCAATATGTTCCTCAGGAGAGAATCACTAACCTTCCAAGATTGGTCTAAAGTCTTTGGTAACTGAAGATCAATCTCCCAGAGATTGTCCTGTGCAACCCTGGAGAAAAAAATCACCTGGACATTGAGAAAGATTTATTTTGGTCATATTTTTTGAATGTTATTCTTCACCAGGTATAAACATATTGAAAATGTAGGGATGCAAAAGATTGTTAGGCTGGTTAGTCAAGTGTAACTCAATCGCGGTCTGAGTCATTTTGATCTCTGATTGGTGTAGGAAGGCAGGGGATTGCAAGAATGGATGTATAGGGTGACTAATGTCTGAAGCGTGGGAGCAATTCATGTGATGAATACATTCAATCAGTAGTCGGCAAATCTATTCCCCACAAATGTGTTACGAGATTATTGACAGCTTGTTCCAGGCCTTGTCATTCAATCTACAGATACGCGCAGTGCTCTGGGAGTCCCCTGCTTCTGAATGCAGCAAACAATCCCATTTGTCTGGAGTGAAATTGTGTTTCAGTATAAGTACACTGAAGGGGAATTTAGCACCTAACCAACATATCTTTTGGATTGTGGGAGGAAACCAGAGCACCTGGAGGAAACCCATGCAGACATGGGGAAAACATACAAACTCAGCACAAACAGTGATCCAAACCGGGAACCTAACGTGGACTTCCATCGCTGTGAGGCAGCAGTGCTAACTGCTGTGCCACTGTACCACCTCAAATTAAGAGTAAAGACAAGAGAATTTAGATGTCCACTGCAGCAAAGCCAAAACTGCAAAATTGTACAGATATCTGGGAGTGTTGAGGCTTTTGAATTTGTTTGATTATTTGTAACACAAAAGAATTTTCTGAACAGGACAACATGCAGAGTCAAGGTTATCAAAGTGGGACAGAGTCTGCAATGAGCAATTTCCCATTCTAATAACAGAACACTGAGTAGATATATTTCCATGTTAAGCACACATAATGAGATTGTAAAGCACTTCAATTCAGGACGGTGAAAGTAAGCCAAGGCTTTAAGTGAATGGGTCATCCAATTTGGATCGAAGAAAGGGAGTTCAGTGTACTTTTTTTTAAGTAGCGAGGAGTTAGAATTTGAATATGAGCCGATAGGGATTTAGGGTTCCAAGTATGAAAATTGTTCAAAGATGTTGGACAGCAACAAAAAAAAAACTTAAAAGGCAAATGGAACTGAAACTTTCAGGAGAACTGAAGAACAAAGGGATTTTTTTTTGGGTGTTGGCAATATCAATTCACCAGAACAAAACGTGTTCTAATAGGGTTAAATTCTGAGGAAATGTTACACATTCTCTGGAATATGGAAGGTTAAGGCAGGCCAGGTTATCCCTGTTGTCTCTGAATGAACCTATAACTGGGGTCAGAGCAGCTTTTTCAAAGGTCAACCCAAGGAAAGCAGACTGGCCCAGATGGGGGGGCCCAGAGGGCCCGGCAAGTGGAGTACAATGTTGGTAAATGTAAGGTCATCCATTTTGGTAGGAATAACAACAAATGAGCTATTATTTAAATGGTAAAAAATTGCAGCATGCTGCCTGTGTGGAGGAACCTGCGATCCTTGTGCAGGAATCACAAGGAGTTGGTTTGCAGGTGATTAAAAAGACAAATGGAATTTTGTCCTTTATTGCTAGAGGGATGGAGTTTAAAAACAGCGAGGTTATGTTGCAGCTGTATAAGGTACTGGTGAGGTTACACCTGGAGTACTGTGTACAGTTTTGGTCTCCTGATTTGAGAATTGGAGGGGGTGCAGAGGAGATTCACTAGATTGATTCTGGAATTGAGAGGGTTGGCTTATGAGGAGAGATTATGTTGACTGGGGCTATACTCATTGGAATTCAGAAGAATGAGGAGTGATCTTATAGAAACATATAAAATTATGAAGGGAATAGATAAATTAGAAGCAGGGAAGTTGTTTGCACTGGTGATGAAACTAAAACTAGAGGGAATGGTCTCAAAATAAAGGGAAGCAGATTTAGAAATGAGTTGAGGAGGAACTTCTTCACACGAAGAATTGTGAATTTCCTGCCCAATGTAGCAGTCAAGGCTACTTCATTGAATGTTTTTAAAGCAAGGATAGATAACTTTTGAACAGAAAAGGAATTAAAGGTTATGGTAAGCGGGCGGGTAAGTGGAGCTGAGTCCACAAAAAGATCAACCACGATCTTATTGAATGGCGGACCAGGCTCAAGGGGCCAAATAGCCTTCTCCTGCTCTTAGTTCTTATGTTCTTATGTATTGGGATAAGCACTCAGATTCTGCATGGATCAATTAGTGGGAGTATTCACAGGCAACTTCAACCTTGCTTTATAACAATCTGGGGTCCCTATCTGCTTTAAGAAGACAGCCATCATCCTGGTATCTAAGAAAAACCAAGCAATGTGCTTTAATGACTATCGATCAATGGCTCTGACATCCATTGTTATGAAGTGTTTTGAAAGGCTAGTCATGGCACAAATCAATTCCAGCCTCTCAGACTACCTGGATCCATTACAGTTTGCTTACTGCCGCAAAATGTCCGAAAGTCAGTGAAAATCTCCTTCATTTTGTTGACGTTGTGGGAGAGATTATTGTTGCTGCACCAGTTCACCAGATTCTCGATCTCATTCCTGTACTCTCTCTCATTGTTAGAGATGTATCTTACTAGGGTGGTGCTGCCAGCAAACTTGAAAATCAAACTGAAGTGGAATTTGGCCACACAATCATGGGTGTATAAAGACTATAACAGGGACTGAGAATACAGTCTTGTGGGGCACCAACGTTGAGAGTGATCATGGAGGAAGTGCTGTTGCCTATCCTTATTGATTGTGGTCTAGTAAACGTTTGATAGGATTGTCAAAGACATAGACCTCAATGTGTGTGTCTCTCTCTCACTCGATGTCTCTCTCTCTCTCTGTGTCTCTGAGCTGGAGATAATAAACAGCAGTCTAACAGAGGTGTCTTTGTTACCTAGGTATTCCAGGGTTGATAGATATGTCAAGGGCAGAGACCTCAATGTGTGTGTGTGTCTCTCTTGGTGTGTCTCTCCCTCTCTCTCTCTCAGTGTCTCTCCCTCTCTCTGAGTGTGTCTCTGAGCTGCAGTCAATAAATAGAAGTCTGACAGAGGTGTCTTTGTTATCTAGGTGTCCCAGGATTATTAGGTATGTTAAGGGCAGAGACTCAATGTCTACAGATTTCTGACGACGGAAGGACACTTCAGTGGGCTGGTGAAAAAGACATATGGGGCACTTGCCTTCATCAATCGAGGCATCGTTTACAAAAGCAGCGAGGTCATGCTTGTGCTGTATGGAACTTTGGTGCGTCCAGAGTGAGAGTACTGTGTGCAGGTCTGGCTGCCATATTATTGGAAGGAAGGATGTGATTGCACTGGAGCAGGTGCAAAGGAGATTCATGAGAACATAAGAAATAGGAGCAGGAATAGGCCATCTAGCCCCTCGAGCCTGCCCCATCATTCAATAAGATCATGGTTGCTCTGAAGTGGATCAGTTCTACTTTCCTGCTTTCTCCCCATAACCCTTAATTCCCTTGTCTATCAGAAACCTATCTACCCGTGACTTAAATATATTCAGCGAGATAGCCTCGACCACTTCAATCAGCAGAGAATTCCAGAGATTCACCACCCTTTGAGTGAGGAAGATCCTCCTCAACTCCGTTCTAAACTGCCCCCCTCCCTATTTTGAGGCTGTGCTCTCTAGTTCTGGTTTCCTTTCTAAGCGAAAAGAATCTCTCTACCTCCACCCTATCTACCCTCTTCATTATCTTGTAAGTCTCTATAAGATCCCTCCCTCAGCCTTCTAAATTCCAATGAGTACAGACCCAGTCTCTTTAATCTCTCCTCATAAGCATTCACTTGGATGCTGCCTGGGATGGAACATTAAAGTTAAGAAGAGAGATTGGGTAGGCTTGGATTGTTTTGAGTGGAGCAGAGAAGACTGGGGGGATTACCTGATTGAGGTGTTCAAGATTATGAGGGATATGGACCAGAGAACCCTGCCAATGTGAATGGCCAGAAAATTCCAGCCAATATGTCTCTACATGGGATTGTAAAGCAGGCACTGAGATAACTAACATCCATAAGTTATGATCTTGTTCAGATCCTTAGGTTGTTGATAGAATCCAATGAATGAACAATAGCATTTAGCTTAAAGCAGGCATAATTTGAGATTCATGACACTTGCTAATAAAGTAACAAGATTCCATCGGTTTTCAACAAACAAAAGTAACCTTTACTACACAAGGTCAGAAGGATTAAATAATTGGCAATATTTATCTCATACCCTAACATTCAGATAAGTATGAGCACGTGAATTAACTGCAGTCAAACACACCACGCTACGGAATAAGTGTGAGATGCGCCCGAAACAGATTCCATGGATTTCTCAAAAACCCATCTAGATATCAGTAGCAATGTGAGTCGCCAACCCCATTGAAGCCCCATCCCCTCATGAGGGATTTCAATCTTCTCCATTGAAGTGCTTGCCTTGGAATTCTCTCTAGAAGTTGCTCCAAGTCAGACAGATTCAACCGTGACCAATAGCGCAAGGTTTAAAACCACACCTTTCGAGATTCCATTCCCGTAGATTCCCAAGTACACTCAAATCACAACTATGAGCACAATCTTGGCTCTTCTGCCATGTTAAGTGGGACACGACAGGTGGACTTTACAGCCTTGCTCAAGTGAGACCAGAAATTCCTTTCCAATGTTCACCCCTTGCCCCCTCCAATTCTGTAGCGGCTGGGGCAGTTGAATTCCACATATGTCAAAAGTTAAAGTTTATTTATTCATCACAAGTAGGCTTATATCAACACTGCAATGAAGCTGTAGTGAAAATCCGCCAGTTGCCACACTCCGGCGCCTGTTCGGCTACACTGAGGGACAATTTGGCATGGCCAATGCACCTAACCAGCACGTCTTTCAGACTGTGGGAGAAAACCAGAGCATCCAGAGGAAACCCACAAGGGAACAACATGCAGAGTCCACACAGACAGTGACCCAAGCCAAGAATTGTACCCGGATCCTTCGCTCTTTGAGGCCGCAATACTAACCACTGTGCCACCATGCTGCCCATAAAGGGGTATCTTTGACACAGTGACCTACAACTTGGAGTCACTTTTGCTGCTTCTTGGACCTTCAGGTCTTTTCCTGGGCTCCCTTTAATTCCCAGACTAAGACAGCATCAACAATGTCCCACGTTGCAGTGTTTCAATCTGGCTTCCCACATTTCAGTCTTCTGGATTCATGACTAGACACCCAAGCACCAACTCACAGGTGCAGCTTCAGACCTATAGCCATGCTGAGCTGAACCCAATTGGCCCTAAGTGGGGGGGCACCTTTTGCCTCAGTCACTCTCTTCTATTATGAAGGCTTCTATTGAGTCGTTTTAACTTGAAAACCTGCATGCCGCAGCCCCTTCTCTAACTTGGAGCCTCATTCACAGCTTTTTTATTCATTTAACTGGGATGTCTTTCTGCCCCCTGGCTTTGCTCCTTACTTGAGACTTCCTCACGGAACCTCTCCCAGTCCCCGACCTTTGCAATCCCACTCTGTCCCTCTCAGCTATTTTGCACATACACAGGAAGTGGTTTGTCAACTTGAAGTTCGTGACCTCTGTGCTCAAGGGTCAGGTGAATTGGGTTTCACAACACAATGTGTCACTTTCATCTATATCTGATCTTGGGACTTTGTGAGAGACATTGAAAAAAAAAACCGTAGACAGGAAAAGAAACTGCGGATGAACCTGAATAGTTAGTTGTTGAATGCCAAAGCAAAACCAAAGACTGATAAACTCTTGTGACCCTGTTGTGGAAGCAGCAATGCGATTCTTCAGCCGCAAGGCAATTTGGAATGTGAGGAGGAGATAGGTGATGTGGAAGAAGAGATCCAGACTTTCAAAGCAGCTGAAGAAAATTTGAAGGAGCAGATTGAGGATCTAATAAAGAAATTGAGGGAGCAGTCAGGATGGTGGAAGAAAGATTTCAAAGTGAATGGAATGGTTACGTGAAATTGCATAAACTTGTATAAAGATTAAGTGGATAACCCCAAAAGCAAGGCAACTAAACTCGCGGGAGCTTTTGGCAAACTGAATAAAAATTTGAAAAGGAACAGGGAAATAAAAGATTAAGTAAATATTTGGAGGAAATTTTTCAACATTGAAACATAGATACTAGAAGCAGGAGTAGGCCATTCAGCCCTTCAAGCCTGTTCCGCCATTCATTTTAATCAGAGTTGATCATTGAATTCAATATCCTGATCCTTATATCCTCCCCATATCCATTGATCCCTTTAGCCCGAAGAACTATATCTAATTTCTTCTTGAAATCAGACGATGTTTTGGTCTCAACCACTTTCCGTGCTAGTGAATTCCACACATTCATCACACTCTGGGTGAAATTTCTCCTCACCTCAATTCTAAAATGTTTGTCCCTTATCCTCAAACTATTACCCCCTAATTCTGGGCTCCTTCACCATCGGGAATATTTCTGAAATGGAATGATGATAATGACAATAATTGACAAGTATTGACAAGAGAAATGATAAATTAGTGCAACAACAATAACCTCTCAAAAGTCAACAAAATGAAGAAGATTGTGATCAACTTCAGGAAGTGTAACGGAGAACATGCCCCTGTCTACATCAATGGGGACAAAATAGAAAGGGTCAAAAGATTCACAGTTTTAGGTATCCAGATCACCAACAACCTGCCCCCATGCTGACACTATAATTAAGAAAGCCCACCAACGCCTCTACTTTCTCAGAAGACTAAGGAAATTTGGAATATCTGCTGCAGCTCTCACCAACTTTTACATAGAAAGCATTCTTTCTGGTTGTATCATAGCTTGGTGCTATGCTCATAAATGCAAGAAATGGATGATGAAGGGATGTGAATGGAGCCCAGTTCATTGTGGAAACCAAACTCTCATCCATTGACTATGTCTACACTTCCCACTACCTCAGAAAAACAGCCAGCATAATCAAGAACCCTACACACCCACAGATATGCTTTGTTCCACCTTCTTCCATCGGGAAAAAGATACAAAAGTCTGAGGTCACGTACCAACTGATTCAAGAATAGTTTCTTCCCTGCTGCTGTCAGAATTTGAATGGGCCTACCTTGGATTAAGTTGATCTTTCTCTACACCTTAGCTATGACCGTAACACTATATTCTGCATTCTCTCCTTTCCTTCTCTATGAATGGTGTCCTTTGTGTGCAAGAAGCAATACTTTTCACTGTATGTTAATACATGTGACAATAATAAATCAAGTCAAACCAAAAATGAGAGCTCTACTTTTCAAGTATTAGTGAGAAGAATATGGAAGGGTGTGAGAGGCTTGGCACATCTCTCAGAAAGAATTTAGCAACACTAATTTTAAATCCAACCAATTTATTTGATAGTAAATCTGCGAGCTTTCGACACTCTTGTGCCTTCGTCAGGCAAATGCAGTGTTCTGGTCTGCAATCGCACACATATCAACACAGACAGTCAGAGATTGCTGATTAGAATGCGAATCCTTACATCTAACCTACTATTCAAGTGTTAAAGTGGCTAACAATGTGTGTGAAGGGAATCCTGAGTATTGGGGGCCTTCGTGACACACGACAGCGCAGAGTCGCTGAGCAGAGACTGATAGCCAAGTTTCGCACACATGAGGACGGTCTTAATAGGGATCTTGGCTTCATGACACACTATCTGTAACCCCCGTAACTTGCCTGGGTTAGCAAAAAACCTCACTTACTGTGCTGTCTGGAGAAAATACACAATTCTCTAACCAATGCTCAGGATTCCCTTCACGCACATTGTTAGCCACTTTAACACTTGAATAGTAGGTCAGATGTAAGGATTCACATTCTAATCAGCAATCTGTGACTGTCTGTGTTGGTATGTGTGCTATTGCAGACTAGAACACTACATTTGCCTGACGAAGGCACAAGAGTGTCGAAAGCTCGCAGATTTACTATCAAATAAATCGGTTGGATTTAAAATTGGTGTTGCTAAATTCTTACTGAATTCTTACTACCCCAGTCCAATGCCGGCATCTCTACATCATGACATCTCTCAGATACAGTAAAAAGGCATCAAGGGAGAAAAAAAAAACTACCTTGGTGTGGGATTCTTCATCTGATGTTGATCAAAATAATAAAATGAAAAAATCCATTATGGATGAAGCGAGCGAGGAAGATCAGTATGAAGTTTGTTTCAGTCAGACACATACACACAGTTTCCGTAGCAAATTTAAAGGATCTATCGAAGGGATGTTTCCATCAACTGAGGAGAAGTCAGGCAAACCCTACGTTCTGCTGTATTATGGTTGAAAAAAAATACAAAATCATTTCCAAAGTATATTGTGACTAATGTACATCCATTAGTGAAAAGGGGAATGTCGCCAGAGTATTCATTTGCTGTGTCACCAGCAACGTTGAAAACCCATAGTGCAAGTTAGTCTGAAATGTTTCTAAAAAAAATTCAGTGAGCCTTTGGTACACTATGGGAAAATAAGGAAAATGAAGTGTAATTGTTGATGTGAATAAAAGCAAATTACTGCAATTGCTGGAATCCAAAACCAAAAGAGAAAATTCTGGAAAATTTCCCCAGCATCCATTTTGACGAAGGATCATCTGGACTTGAAACATCAATTATTTTCTCTCATTGAATACTACAGAGCAAAAGAGACCCTTTAGCCCATCAAGTCGGCACCGATGCATGATATGCCCTAACTTGCCCATCTAATCCCACTTTCTAGCACTTGTTCTATCTTCTTACAGATGCTGCCAGACCTGCTGGGATCTTGCATGATGTGGAGATACTGAAGCTGGACTGAGGTAGGCACAGTGAAGAGTCTCACAACACCAGGTTAATTGAGTTTGTGTCTATAAATGCTCTGTTTGTGAACCAAATGCTCCACTCGTCTGATGAAAGAGCACTGCTCTGAAAGCTCGTGCTACCAAATAAACATTAATCTGGTGTTGTGAGATTGTTTACGTAATTTTCCAGCATTTCCTCTTTTGGTAAATGTTGATGTCCTGGCCAGATTTTGTAGAAAATGTAGGTTCTGCATTCTGGATATCGTATGAAATTTAACTCCCATTAATCCTACTTTTCCCATGTTTTTTATTCATTCATGGGGACATGGGTGTTGCTGGCTGGCCAGCATTTATTGCCCACCCCAGCTGCCCAAGGGCAGTTAAGAATCAACCACATTGTTGTGGCTCTGGAGCCACAAGTAGGTCAGACCAGGTAACGACGGCAGATTTCCTTTTCTAAATCATGAGTGAACCAGATGAGATTTTCCAACAGTCATTTCATGGTCATCAGTAAATTTTTAATTCCAGATTTTTTTCAGTTGAATTCAAACCCCACCATCTGCTGTGGCGGGATACAAACCCAGAACATTAGCCAAATTTATGGATTAATAATCTGGTGATAATACCACTAGGTCAACACATCCTCACATAGTTGCTTTTGTTTGGGTAAGCCTTTGTACCTCTGTTACTATGACAACCGGAAATTCCCAGCCATTCATGGCAATGGGATTTTCCAGTCCTGCCAACAGGCTTTCCAGCAATGAGGGGTGCACTCAACAGGGAAGTTCATTGACAAAGGCTGGCCACTTTCTGCCTAAAACACACAGTGGCTTACTCATTAAATCCAGCCTGATGTGTGTAATTGCAGGAAAGAATTAAAAGGTTATCTGTACAATATGTAACAAGCTATTTGTTAGTGGTGAATGAGGATAGGAATTTGTATTTTCAGAGCCACTATAAAGAAGCCTTCGCTGTAGTAGAGTGTTCCTTCTCACAAGGGTGAAAGTGTGAAGCCATGTGAACTCAGCTTATTCCGCGTGGAGGCTGAGAACTCCATTTCCAGTAGTCCCAAGAGGTCTGACCATGTGCTGAGCACGAGAAGGTGACAGAAAGAGAAGAGAACCCGGGGAGACTACAGAGAAGAAGAAGCCCCCATGATTGAGTGGTTTGGGAGACTGAAGAACAAAGAACAGCACAGCATAGAAAGCAGGCCCTTTGGTCCTACGAACCCGCACCGCCCATTTTAACACTCAGTGAGTGCCTTATTCAAGTCTTTCTTCTACCTACGATTTTTGTCTACATCTAGTAGACTTCACAATGAAGGGTGCCAATTTAGGAAATTATAGGTGCGCCATATTAACAGGGATCCAATTTAGGGACAATTTATTGACACCAATCAGCCTAAAAGCTGATTTTTGGGGTGTGGGAGGAAACCAGAGCACCTGGAAAAATCCCACGCAAGCACGGGGAGAATTTGTAAACTCCCACAGACATCGATCCAAGCCGGAGATCCAACCCGGGTCGTAGGCAATGTGGGCTCAGAAGAGGGCTTGGGGAGCCAGAAGGTCACTAGCTCCTTGCACAAAAGGGTTTGGGCTCACAAGAAGCCCTGGGAGCTATTTATTGCTTGGTGTAACCAGAATTCCGAGGCAGTGCCAGCTTAGTGAATCTAACGGTCCGCTAAATGGCTAAGCCAGTAATTAGTTGCTGAAGGACAGTTTTGTGACTCTAATGGACGGCCGTCTTAGAACAAAATATTGAATCATCAGGACATGTACAGATATTGAGACAACATAATTTAGAACAGCCTTGGCAGGGAATTTAGTGGCTAGATCTTCAAAAGTGGGCCCTGAAAAACCTTATGAAGGAGGCAGAATTTTAAAGAAATTGTGTATCTCATAGCGAGTGGACACCGATGTCTGGGTGGACTGCTGAGAAATCCACGGGATCCATCTTGGTCACATCTGCCATATAATGTTTGGTGTGTGTGTTCTGCAGCAGTTTGCCTGTTAGTTCATATTTACCTCATACTGTGTCTGAATATTAGAATATAAGAAAGATGTTGTGAATTGTTTTATTTTTCCAACTTTACACATTGCAGTTCACTGTTTGTTTTTGTGACTTTTTTTCTCTTAGAAAGTACCTGGGATTACAAACTTTTTTCAAACATAAAGGTCACTGGCCCCTAACCAGATTGTGAAACTGTTAACATAAAGCAAATAGTTAAGAACTCAGTAGGACACGCAGGCACATGCACCCATCCCACTTCCCCTGTTGAGGAGGAATTTCTTCAGCTGGAGGGTGGTAATCCGTAGAATTCATTGCCTTAGAAGGCTGTGGAGGCCAGGTCATTGAGTGTCTTTAAGACCGAGAAAGATAGGTTCTTGGCTGGTAAGGAAAGATTACAGGGAGAATGGTGTTGAGAAACTTATCAGCCATGATTAAAAAGACTTATTGGACCCAATGGCCAAATCCCATTCCTATATCTCATTGTCTTATGGTCTAATTGTGAATTAAATCAGAAATGATAGTTTTATTGAATAGTTATATACTGTCTGTCTTCTCTATGGAGATAAGGATAATTTATCAGTGATATGAGAAAATCAAAACTAACTTAAGGGAAGAAAAGTCTGCCCACAACATAAACAAAATGGTGGCAGTAGAAAAACTAACGTTACAGACTGACAACTCTCAAAGGCACAATGGTTTCCACTCCAGGATATAAAAAGAAGTGGCAAGAAAATTAGAGTTATGGACTGGAATTTTATCACCTCATCCAACCCAATTCTGGAAGAACAGAAATCTCCATTGGCCTCAGGCGAGATTGTAAAATCTCACCCATGGAATCATTTACTACACAGAAGGAGGCCATTCAGCCTTAAAAATGCATGCTGGCTCCCCAAAAGCAATCCAAGAAGCCCCACTCAGTCCTATTCCCCCATTCAGCTGCCATAACCCTGTAAGCATGTCTTCTTCCAAGTGCTCATCTAATTTCTTTCTAAATCATTTATTGTTTCCTCATTCACCATCTTTGTGGGCAAAGAGTCTTTACCACATGCTGCAAGTAGTAAAAAGTAATTGGAAGGTAGAATCATAGATTCATCGAAACTCTATAGTCTAAAAGAATCCATTCAGCCCATGGAGGCAGCACGGTGGCAAATGGTCAGCACTGCTGCCTCACAGCACCAGGGACACAGGTTCGACTTCTGGCTTGGGTCACTGTCTGTGTAAACTTTGTACATTCTCCACACGTCTGCATGGATTTCCTTCGGGTACTCCAATTTCCTCCCACAGTCCAAAGAAGTGCAGGTTAGGTTGATAGGCCACGCTAAATTGCCTCTTAGTGTCAGGGAAAATAGCTGGGGTAAATGCAAAGGGCTATGGGGATATGACCTGGATGGGATTGTGGTTGGTGCAGATATGATGGGCTGAATGGCCACCTTCTGGAGGATTCTGAGATTTTATTAGTCTGCATCAACTCTCTGATGGAGAATCTTACCCAAACCCTCTCCCTGACCCTATCCCAATAATTCAATGCGTTTGCCATGGTCAATTCACCTAACCCACATATCTTGGCTCACCATGGGCAGAATTTTCCCTGCCCACCTGCCACAGGAATCGTAGTGGGTGGGACACAGGTCATGCAAACATCTGTTGACTTCAGGCCTTGAGGGCGAACAAGACCAGAAAATCTTGCCCTAAGGGGCAACTTAGTAAGGCCAATCCGCACATCTTAGGACTGTGGAAGAAATCCTCTGCAGACACAAGGAGAACATGCTAACTCCACACAGACAAATACCTGAGGCTGGAATTGAACCCGGGTTCCTAGCGCAGAGAAGCAGCAATGCTAACCACTGTATCACCACCCAGCCCTTCAACTGAAACTGAGACTGATGGATTTTTATTCAGCAAAGTTATTGAGGGTCATGGAATGAAAACAAGCTTTTGAAGTTAAGATACAGATCAGTTAGATTGTAATTGAATAGCAGAACAAATTTGAAGGGCCAAATGGTCTGCTATGTTTCTACGTGGTTGCCCAGGGTGATCTTTGACAATCTCCATTAACATTTCTCTGAGAGTAAACAGATCTTTATTGATGGAGCCAGCCATTTGAGCACATCAAGGGCTGGGCAAAGAAGTTAATCTTCATCAAGATAAACTCTGCTGTCTTAGTTACCTGCACAGCATGAACAGAGAGTTGACTGTTTAGTTGCTGAGAGACCATTTTGTTAATGTACCATTAAACAAGGGTTTAAATGGCTCTATAAATACAAATTATCATACAAATATGCTAAATGATGCAAAATTGCAGCAATTCATCAAATGATTTACCTCCTGGGGCAAGTTAAATTAAAACCATGATGAAATTATTTCCTTAGAAAGACTTTGGCATTGTGTTCCAGGTGTTCCAGATGTTTGCTGTTACTATAAAAACATTCCGTCGAATTCTCTGGTAATCGTTGTTAGGTGGTTCCGCACTGATCAGTTCCATGCCCGTTTGATTCCGAGACATTGATTTCATATGTATAAAACGCACAATTTGTAATGCAAAGTTGTATCAAAGTTGAGGGTTGGAGACAAATGTTTTAAGCTGGCAAGAGCAAAGGTATTGTGATTCGCTGGCCTTGTCAGAACACCGAACTTGAATTTCGGCCTTTAACTCACTCCTAAGAATTACTAATTTAGCCAACTAAGAACACATTTTTGAACATTTGAAATGTTGATGTTGTTTGAGGAGGAATGGGTTCATTAGAGAGATGTAGGAATTGACTGATTTGGACTTTTAGAAGCGATGAAACAATGGGCAGCACAATGGTACAGTGGTTAGCACTGCTGCCTCACAGTGCCAAGGACCCGGGTTGATTCATATGCATATGGAGTCTTAGCTTTTATTGGTAGGGGGATTGAATTTAGGAGCCGCAGCATCATGTTGCAACTGTACAAAACTCTAGTGCGGCCGCACTTGGAGTATTGTGTGCAGTTCTGGTCCCCACATTATAAGAAAGATGTGGAGGCATTGGAGAGGGTACAGAGGAGGTTTACCAGGATGTTGCCTGGTATGGAGGGCAGGTCCTATGAAGAGAGGTTGAAGGATTTGAGGTTGTTTTCGTTAGAAAGGAGGCGGCTAAGAGGGGATCTTATTGAAACATATAAGATGATTAGAGGTTTAGATAGGGTGGACAGTGATAGCCTTTTTCCTAGGATGGAGAAAGCTAGCACGAGGGGACACAGCTTTAAATTAAGGGGTGATAGTTATAGGACGGATATCAGAGGTAGGTTCTTTACCCAAAGGGTGGTTCGGGAGTGGAATGCCCTGCCTGCAGCTGTTGTAGATGCGCCAAGTTTGGTGGCGTTTAAGAGGTTAGTTGATAAGTATATGGAAGAGAAGGGAATGGTTTAGTTTGGAGGGGCATTGCTTTTTATTTTGGTCGGCACAACATCGAAGGCCGAAGGGCCTGTTCTGTGCTGTAATGTTCTATGTTCTATGTTCTATGTTCTATGTTCTATTCCTGGCTTGGGTCACTGTCTGTGTGGAGTTTGCATATTCTCCCTGTGTCTGTATGGGTTTCCTCCTGGTGCTCTGGTTTCTTCCCAAAGTTAAGGTGTGCAAGTTATGCTGATTGGCCATGCTAAATAGAAACTAGTGTCAGAGAGATTAGTGAGATAAATATGTGGGATTACAGGAATAGGGCCCGAGTGGGATTGTGTTTGGTGCAGACTTGATGGGCTGAATAGTCTCCTTCTGCACTTTAGGGGTTCTATAGATTTGCACTGGGAACAAGATGGAAAAATAAGTCAAGTTTGAACTGACCATTTTCCCTTCCTTTGGCAATAATTCACCTCATTTTTCCTTAAGATGCATCCTTTGTCAGTGTTACATTCCCATTTGTACTTCAACCTTATAGGTCTGTGTTGCACTGGCAGGCGTAAAGAAAGTTAAACTTGCATTTCCTTTCATGACTTCTGGTATTCCAAATCAAGCCAATCGAGTTCTTTTGATCTATGGACTTCTCAGAATGAGCTAACCTTTGACCTTTGGGCACTCCTTCCCACCTCACAGCCTCTTGTTTCTGAGATAAACTTGCCAACATCCAAATTGGCCAGCGAGTGAAATAAGGCTCATTGAGAAGAGAGTTAGATAGTCTTTGAAAACACAGGAGGATAAAAGAGTTAGAAGTCTCTTTTTTCCCTTTACAATCTGCACTTGACTTAACTAAAAGTTGGCACAGAAAACTGCTACTTTACATTTCATCTCCTTTCTAATTTGATTCAAAATTGGCGATAGCTTGATCTGGGTTCATTGAAATACAATCAATTTTCTCAATTTATATTTTAAAACTCCTTCATTAGCTCAATCTGAAAGAAAGAAAATACCTACATTTATGTAGCACCTTTCACTGATTCCAGACATGTGTTTGTACATTAGAGCCTGTATTTGGTGCTCAAGTCTCAAAGGACTTTGAACCCATGGCACTCTGACTCAAGAAGCAAGAGGCCTATCATCAGGTATGACTAAGACAAAATAATAATATTGTCATCCGGGAAGACTGTGTCCATCAAAAATGCAAATGAAGTGTTAGACTAAATTTTTCCCAAGTCTTAAGACTTGAACAGGAGTTGGCATTTTCCCTTTGAGTCTGCTCCGCCATTCAGTTTGATTATGGCTAATGATCAAATTAATTATTCTGATCCCCCTTCCCTGAATATCCCTTGATCCTTTTAACCCCAAGAGCTGTATCTAATTTCTTCTTGAAATTACACAACGTTTTGGCCTCAACTACTTTCTGTGGTAGTGAATTCCATACATTCACCATCCTCTGGGTGAAGAGGTTTTCCTCACCTTAGTTCTGAAAGTTTGCCCCTGATCCTCAATCTATGACCCTTAGTTCTGGACTCCCCCACCATTGGGAACATTCTTTCTGAATCTACCCTGTTCAATCCTGTTAGAATTTTTAAAGTTTCTATGAAATCCCATCTCACCCTTCTAAACTCCAATGAATTCAATCCTAATTGACTTAGTATTCCTCATATGTTCTTTGGAAATGTTTTGCCAAAGAATCCTGGGTGAAATTCTCCGATCTCATTCATTGCTGTCCCACTGGCAGTGAGAATGGAGAATTTGGCACTCAGCCAAAACTCTGCTCACTGCAGCAGGACTGGAGAATCCTTGCCATGGACAAAGTCGGAGGATTTTTGCATGGTATACAGACAAAGCATACCATATATAACATGCATAAGGGAGAAGAAAAGGAGAGAGCGCAGAATGTAGTGTTACATTCATAGCTAGGGTATAGAGAAAGATCAACTTAATATAAAGTAGGTACATTCAAAAGTTTGACAGCTGCAGAGAAGAAGTTGAGTCGGTTGGTAAGTGACATAGAACATAGGAAAACTACAGCACAAACAGGCTCTTTGGCCCACAAGTTGCACCGAACATATCTCTAACTATTAGGCTTACCTATAACCCTCAATCTTACTAAGTCTCATGTTCTCATCCAAAAGTCTTTTAAAAGACTCTATCGAATCCACATCCACCACCACTGCTGGCAGTTGATTCCATGCACCCACCACCCTCTGAGTGAAAAACTTACCCCTGACATCTCCTCTGTACCTACTCCCCAGCACCCTAAACCTGTGTCCTCTTGTGGCAGCCATTTCAGTCCTGGGAAAATGTCTCTGAGAATCAACTTGATCAATATCTCTCAACATCTTATATACCTCTATTACGTCACCACTCACCCTTTGTCTCTTCAAAGAGAAAAGACCAAGGTCTCTCAACCTATCATCATAAGGCATGCCACCTAATCCAGACAACATTCTTGTAAATTTCCTCTGAACCCTTTCAATGGCTTCCATATCTTCCTATAATGAGTGACCAGAACTGAGCACCGAGGTCTTTTACAGCAGCAGCATTATCTCCCGACTCCTAAACTCAATTTCTCAATTGATGAAGGCCAGTACACCATACGCCTTCTTAACCACATCGTCCACCTGTGAAGCTGATTTGAGAGTTCTACAAACCCAGACCTCAAGATCCTTCTGATCTTCCATACTGCTAAAAGTCTTACCCTTGATATTATATTCCTTCATCCCATGATAGACGGCAGATGACATCAGATTTATGCATCTTTTTCCCGATGGAAGAAGGTGGAAGAGAGTTTGTCTCGGGAGTGTGGTGTCCTTAATTATGCTGGCTGCTTTTCCAAGGAGAACTCTCAATGCAAGACCTACATGCCAAGGGTTTTAGCAACATGCCCCCTACCTCTTGTTCACCCACGAGCAGGATTGAAGGTGCCAATGTTTCAGAAGAAGGTAGGGACTGAACTATTTCCTTTCAAGCAACCCAACTGCAACCAGGCATCAGAATGGGAATGGTACTGCCCATGGCCGTCATGTGTGCAGACGCAATACACAAACCTGAACAGCAAATTCAAACAAGAAGCTTGCACTCATTTATTGTCTTGAATGTAAAGAAAAATATCCTCAGGGACTTCAAAACTGGTAGTTGGCAGGGAAAAGAGGAGCGGCATGGTGGCACTGCTGCCTCACAGTGCCAAGGACCTAGGTTTGATTCCTGGCTTGAGTCGCTGTCTGTGTGATGTCTGCACATTCCCCCTGTGTCTGTGTAGGCTTCCTCCAGGTGCTCTGGTTTCCTCCCACAGTCTGAAAGATGTGCAGGTTAAGTGCATTGGCTGTGCTAAATTCTCCCTCAGTGAACCCAAACAGGCGTCATAATGTGGGGACTAGGGGATTTTCACAGTGACTTCATTGCAGTGTTAATGTAAGGTTACTTGTGATACAAATAAATAAACTTTAAAAGTCCTCAATTTCAGCCATGGTCCTCAATTTCTAAACCAGAATATCTTCCCAGGCAGATGAAAATAACAGCTCACCATTCATTGTTGCATCAGAGAGAGGGACCCTGCACAGAAAGGAATTTGCAAAAGGATGAACTTGGTTCCCAATGTTACCGTGTACCATTGACTGCTTGCAGATGGCTCATGTTAAAGGGATTTGCCCTACAGCAGCAAGGTACACTTGGTGTGTATGATCATGCCCAGAAAATCCTGTTGATGAATGCATGTTCTCCGCTCTGCAGTCACAAAGCATTCACCAGCCACCCATACCCACCAACACTGGGCCACCTATTTGTGCCAGAAGCCGGTCGTTACCACTTGGTCTATCGTGATGACTCTCTTCCACTCCACCAACCCCCAGACGACATGCCGAGAAAGAGGAAGACAAATGGATCCGCCTGGAATGCGCAGAAAATGATCAGTTTACTGAAACAGCACTTCTGTTGCCTGGATCTCCAAATTTATGTGGTCTGCTGTATAGACTAGACCCTTGCTGATATTACAACATAGTCTTTGCCAACAGGGATCACCCTGGGAGAAGGAGGAAGAGTTGGAGGAAGAAGAAGGGACAAGGAAATGAGGGGATCCTTCATTCTGGTTAGGCAGCCCATGAGCATACGGAAATGTGAGCACCCGGATTTGAGCAGGAGTGGGTCACTTGATGCTTCGAGCCTGCTCCGCCATTTTAATAAGGTCATGTCTCATCTGACTGTAGCCTCAACTCCATATTCATGCCTATCCCTGATGACCTTTCACGCCCTTCCTTATCACGATTATATCTATGTCTGCCTTAGAAATAGTCAGAGACCATATCCATTGTCTTTTGAGAGAGACTTACAATACTTTTAAAGAAAGCTTTCCTATTTTTTCTGGATGGGTGACTCTTTATGTTTAAATGAATTCTCCTACAAGAGCATACATCCTTTCCAAATTGACCTTGTCAAGACCCTTCAGAAGGACAGCGAGAAAGAGAGGGATGCAAAGAGGGAAGAGGCTGTGGCATAGTGAATTAGTAATCTAGAGAATGCGGGCAAGATCTGGGGACTCGGTTTCAAATCCCACCACAGCAGACGATGATACCTGAATTCAAAATAATTCTGGAAGTAAAAGTCTAATGATGACCATGACTAGTCTAATAATCCAGAAACTTAGTTAATGCTCTGGGGACCCTGCTTCAAATCCCACTGCAGCAGATGGTGGAATTTGAATTCAATAAAAAGTATCTGGAATTAAGAATCTACTGATGATCATGAAACCATTGTCAATTATCAAAAAACTCAAATTGTTCACTAATTACCTTTAAGGAAGGAAACCCTGCCATTTTTACCAGGTCTGGCTTACAATGTGTCTCCTGATCCAAAACAGTTAAATGGAGAGATGGGTAACAAGTGCTGGCCCGACCAGTGACACCCACGACCTGAAAATGAAGAGGGGAGAGAAGAATGGGAGACAAAGCAAGGGGTCAAAGGGGGAAGAATCGGGGTAGGACAGAGAGAGAAAATGGATGCTGTTGAGTGCAAATTATGTCAAAACCTTCAGGCAGGGTTATGTATGTTCCCAAACTTTATTTATTGCATACTCCCATCGAGATCTCTTAGCAATCCATATACCCCTACCAGTTTATCAGATTAAGATTTGAGCCCCCTTAATGATCAAATATTAAGGGGGGGAGGGTCAAAATAAACAAATTACAAAATTAAACAATAGCTGATTCATCCGATTAATGCGGTGGATCTAATTGTTCAAACATTGACAAACAATATTTGGTGTGATGGTTATAGTTCCAATCTCAGGTTATTTGCAACATACTGATCTCACTCTCCTCTAATGATATCTGCGTCGCCAACAATCTCCGCTCCTTGAGAAGTCTTCTGTCAAGTCATCCTTTGGGTTCAGTTTTGGTCATTGCCTACTAATTTTTTCCTTGTGGCTCTTTTCCCTGCCAACTTCTAGTTCTGAAGTCCCTGAGGATATTTTTCTTTACATTAAAGGCACTGAATAAGTACAAGCTTTTTGTTTGAATTTGCTATTCAGGTTCGTGTGTTGCGTCTACACACAAATCAATGGAACTTTTTCCAGCAAGAGAAAAATTCCTTGAAATTATAGTCCAGTTATGCACTTAATTATATATAAATCTTTGTCCATAAATGTAACATGGTGTTTAAAGTTTAAAATTTTACTTATTAGTGTCTGAAATAGGCTTATATTAACACTGTAAAATAAAGTTTATTCGTTAGTCACAAGTAAAGTTTATACTAACTCTACATTGAAATTACTGCGAAATTCCTCTAGTCGCCATATTCTGACGCTTGTTTGGATCAATGTGTCTAACCAGCATACTTTCATACTCCGATGCCTGTTTGGGTACACGGAAGGAGAATTTAACATGGCCAGTGTACCTAACCAGCACATCTTTCATACTATGGGAGGAAACCGGAGCACCCGGAGGAAATACACTTGGGTCCCAAGCACAGCAGTGCAACAGTGCTAACTACTGTGCGCCTGTCTTGCCCTTATATCTACTGATTTTGTGACATTGGGGATTGGGGGCAGGGTGAGGACATAAAGAGCTGCAGACTAATGAGACTAGAGTAGTTTGGGGGACAGAAGGGGCAGTATAGAGCCCCAGACTGAGGGATGGTGAGGGGTGGGTTAGGAAGGGAAGGAGTAGCACCCCACTCCCCCCAACTAAGGTGGGAAGGATAAGAGGAACACAGTGATATATGTCTGAGACTGGGGTGGAGGAGAAGAGAAAATCATTTGGGGGATTTAATAAGAGCTGATCTGCCAGGAAGAGATCGGGATAGCAGGAATGGAGACTACTGGATCACACTGAGTTAGGGGAGATTGAAGTGAACAAGGCACCGGGGCACTGAGGCATGGGATTTCATGTTCTGTCCCCAGGACAGCAATTAATGAATGAATAAAATTAGTTAAGAATCAGTGGGAATATGTTGGTGCTCTTAAACATGAATAATGGAAAGATTTTTTGGACTAAATGAAAAAATGAATAAGCTCAGACATTTAAGTAATTAAATTCCTTTTGATTTTCAATTACTTATATTTGAGCCTTTGAGCACATCTGATAGCCCTAAGAACACTTGGGGTGGCATGGTGGCTCGGTGAGTTAGCATTGCTGCCTCACAGTGCCCTGGAACCCAGGTTCGATTCCCGGTTTGGCTCATTGTCTGTACGGAGTCAGCATGCTCTCCCTTTGTCTGCGTGGGTTTCCACAGGAGCTCCGGTTTCCTCCCACAGCCTGAAAGACATGTTGGTTAAGTGCATTGGCTGTGCTAAACTCTCCCTCAGTGGTACCCAGCAGGCTTCGGAATGCGCCAATTAGGGAAATTTCACAGTAATTTCATTGCAGTGTTAATGGAAGCTTACTTGCGACACTAATCAGTAAATTAAATGTTCTGCCTTCAAGTGTCTTTTAACTTTGACCACATTAGATGTCACAGATGCCAAAAAAATTGCTGACTGCACGAAAAGCTAACCACATTATAACATTTGACGTAAAATGATCACTGATTGTTTTGAGCCAATTTGAAAGCAAAACTGATGTCAAGATTTCTGTGTAGCTGAGATTCTACAGTCTTAGTTGCTCAATAGTGGGGGAGGAAATCCTGCTTCCTACATGAACCTCATTCACTTATTGAAATATTTATGGAAGGACAGATTAGCCAGAGGCCATTGCAAGTATCGATACTCACCATGAAAAGTCCAAGTCCTGGATTACAAAGTGTTGAATCACGCTGGTGAAATACTTATTTTGATCTTTACAGAACGAGCACATTCACAGCGGTCTGAGGTGGATTTATTCATTTTGTCATGTGTGTGTCATCAAATTATTTGACATAAAGGGTACGAATCACATCCTCCATGGGTGTTGATCATATCTCTTAGTTGATTACGATGACAATGACATCAACAGTTTCCCTCAGCTGGTTACATTCTGAAATATCAGCTGAATTTTAACAGCCTAGAAAAGGATGGGTTGAGGTTGTCAACACTTTAAAAATCTGAAACCTGATTCAATCCATTCCCACTTTCAGGTCTAACCAGAACCAGACAATGGGTGGGGCAGACAACCTATTCCCGGGGGGCAGGTTGACAACTTGTGTTGAGTGAGGCTGGCTACCTCTGAGTTAACCTGCTTCCCCAGTTTTACAATGGGTGACTGGCTTTCCAAGGCTACAGGAAAACCAGCAGCTCGAGAACAGTGAGCAGAGCTTGAGATGGAGCAAGGCTGCCAGGAGGTGAAAATGGGGAGAGCTTTGGTGTAGGGAGCAAGGCAGAGTGTGTAATGGACTCAAGTTCCATTGGCACAGGCTAATGCTCTAGGGTATGTGCTCAAAGCTGGTGGAATTTAAAATCAAGTTTATTTATTCATCACAAGTAGGCTTACATTAATACTGCAATGAAGTTACTGTGAAGATGCTCTAGTCGCCACATTCCGGCACCTGTTCGGGTACATTGAGGGAGAATTTAGCATGGCCAATGCACCTTACAGGACGAACCCCATGCAGATATGCAAGGGATCAAGTGACAATCTGTCCACATGATTTTACCTGCCATGCATGCTGCAGTGATATACAGCTGGGTTCATACCAGTGGCAGTGAGATGAAGATATTAATTACCCCACGAGGGCTCAATTGGCAGCAGGGACGGGAAGGTTAACATAGATCAATCTGCCCATAACCTAACACTGGCGGAGATGGGAAGGCAGCTGGGTTCAGCTACACCACTGTCCTGTCTACTTAAATGTCCTTCCTGCCTCCAAGTTCAACAACAGAGCGAGCTATACATTCCCCCCAACATTTCAGGTCCAAAAACATCCCATCAAGGAGAGAATGCTACATGTGAAAGAAAAAGAGAAAGACTTGCATTTATATAGCTGGACCAACTTGCATCTCAAAATAACCATGACTTTTGAAATGCAGTGTGATGATAGAATATCGTTGCTATAAATATATATAGCTTGTCTATGCTGAAGGGGACTGTTTTGAAATTAAGCTATTTCTAAGGGCAGTCAGTATGTCTGGAAAAAATACAGCTCAGATTCTGGGAAAACTGATAATTACTAATTTTAGCTATGTAGGTCAGGATTTGTGTTTAAATTTGTTCAATAGGTAATAGTTAAGCTGTTTCATTTGTTAGAGCTATAGTTAAATTATATTATTAAATAATTTTTGTTTTACTGTAAAGATCCATAATTTGTCAGCAGAATTACTCTTGGAGTGAAGCAAACTATGTTCACATTTATGCCCAAATAGGGAAATTGTTGAGGTCTGGCTTCCCAGTACAATTTTGGATTCAGGTACAGGACCCTAACAGTCGTCACTATTATAATGTAGGAAATCTGGCAACCAATATGGGCAAAGTAAGGGCACACAAACAGTGATGTGATAATGACTAGAGAATCTGTTCTTTGTGATATTGATTGAAAGATGGGCATTGGCCTGACTCTGGGAATGATTCCTCTGTTTTTTTAATATAATGCAGTGTGACGGAATGTCTTACATCCACACAAATGGGGCCTCCATTTAAGGTTTCATCTCAACAAGGTTGCACTCCAACAGTGCAACGTTCCCTCAGTGGAATATCAGCCTTGATTTTTGTGCTTATATGCTGGAATAGTACTTGAACCAATTGACTTAGAGGGAAGAAGGCTGTCAACTGAGTTATGACTTACACTGTCCATACCAATGCCACAGATCCCACCAATGACAGCATCCACATCCAAATAAGGAAAATGACACTAATCATTTCCCATTGCTGCAGCCATCCATTATAAATGGGTAGCACAGTGATTAGCACTGTTGCCTCACGTTGCCAAAGAGCAAAGAACAATACAGCACAGGAAACAGGCCCTTCAGCCTCCAAGCCTGTGCCGCTCATGTTTCTAACTAGACTATTCATTTGTATCCCTCCATCCCCAGTCTGTTCATGTGGCTATCCAGATAAGTCTTAAACAATCTCAGCATGTCCGCCTCTACCATTGCTTGGCAGTGCATTCCAGGTACCCACCACCCTCTGTGTAAAATGCATCCCTCTGATATCTGTGTTAACCTTGCCCCCCCCCCCTCATCTTGAACCTGTGATCCCTTGTGTTCATCACCTCTGACCAGGGGAAAAGTTTCCCATTGTTCACCCTATCTATGCCCTTCACAATCTTATACACCTCTATTAGGTCAACCCTCACCCTCCATCTTTCCAGGGAGAACAATCCCAGTTTGTTCAATCTCTCCTCATAGACCCTCCGTACCAGGCAACATCCTGATAAACCTTTTCTGTACTCTCTCCAAAGCCTCCACATCCTTCTGGTAGTGTGGTGACTAGAACTGGACGCAGAATTCAAATGTGGCCTAATCAAGGGACATAGGTTCCTGCCAAAATGCATGAAGCACACTGAATATTTTGTGTCATTCAATAATTCCTGACCCCTGACTAACCCATCTCAAGAGGAAAGTCACACTTCACAAAGTTCAACTTCAGAATTATTACAGTACGTCCTGCATTATGTGCTATTCACAAAATGCACGGCAGAAATTTATTTGAGCTTCGTGAGCAGCATGTCCCAAACACATGACTTCCACCACTTAGAAGGACCAGGCAGTAGGTAAGCCTTTGTGGCAATTCCCCCTCCAACTCACACAACATTCAAACTTGGCTGTAAGGCACCATTCCTTCATTGTTCCTAGATCAAAAACTCCCCTATCTCTATCTCAATGAAATCTACTTTGCAAACTTTTTGAAAGATCTGATATCATGCATAAAAGCACGCCTGACATTTCCCCCTTTGTTCTTTGCTTATTTGTTTCCATGCTGTGTGATTCTTGTGCAGTGATAGGCAATCTGAAATAAAATGGCCCATATGTTACAATTTCTTAAAAATAGGCAATTGTTCAGGTGGCAAATTGTTATCCCATTCACTGCAAAACTGTGGAATCTGATCATAGAATGAGTATTTTAGTGGTAGCAAAGTAATGGGAGTAACTTGGGAAGGCAGGTACAGATTTAATCCCTTTTATTGCTCTGAATTCGTTTGGAGTGAAATTTTGTGGGCAATGGAAGGAAATTTGATCCAGTAATCCAGCCTTTAAGGAGATCTTTGGATACTAATGATGGAATTTTACCACTTTGAGGCTTATAAGTTCTTGCCTGAGTCCAATGGAGAAGAACTCAGTAAGAATTTAGCAACACCAATTTTTAATCCAACCGATTTACTTGATAGTAAAAACGCGAGCTTTCGACACTGTGTCTTCCTCAGGCAAATGCAGTGTTCTGGTCTGCAATAGCACACATCAGCACAGACAGTCAGAGATTGCTGATTAGAATGCGAATCCTCACATCTAACCTGCTATTCAAGTGTTAAATTGGTGAACAATGTGTGTGAAGGGAATCCTGAGCATTGTTGGAGAATTGTGTATTTTTTCCAGACAGCACAGTAAGTGAGGTTTTTTGCTAACCCAGGCAAGTTACGGGGGTTACAGATAGTGTGTCATGAATCCAAGATCCCTGTTAAGACCGTCCTCATGTGTGCGGAGCTTGGCTATCAGTCTCTGCTCAGCAACTCTGCGCTGTCGTGTATCACGAAAGCCCCCTTGAAGAACATTTACCTGCAGGTCGGAGGCCGAATGCCCATGACTGCTGAAGTGTTCGTCCACAGGAAGGGAACTGTTTTGCCTGGTGATTGTTGAGCGATGCTCATTCATCCGCTGTCGTAGTGTCTGCATGGTCTCCCCAATGTACCATGCTTCGGAACATCCTTTCTTGCAACGTATTAGGTAGACAACGTTGGCCGAGTTGCAAGTGTATGTACAGTGTACCTGGTGAATGGTATCCTCACGTTTGATGATGTCGTCCATGTCTATGATCCGGCATGTCTTGCAGAGGTTGCTCTGGCAGGGTTGTGTGGTATTGTGGTCACTGTTCTCCTGAAGGTTGGGTAGTTTGCTGCGAACAATGATCTGTTTGAGGTTGTGCGGTTGTCTGAAAGCAAGAAGTGGGGGGGATGGGGATGGCCCTAGCGAGATGTTCATCGTCATCAATGATATGTTGAAGACTCCGGAGAAGATGTCGTAGCTTCTCCGCGCCGGGGAAGTACTGGACAACAAAGGGTACTCTGTCCACCGTGTCCCGTGTTCGTCTTCTGAGGAGATCAGTGCGGTTTATCATTGTGGCACGTCGGAACTGTCGATATATGAGTCGAGCGCCATATCCTGTTCTCACAAGGGCATCTTTCAGTGTCTGGAGGTGTCTGTCACGATCCTCCTCATCTGGACTATTCTCCAGAATCAGTTGCATTCTTGGACACACGCATCTCCATCAAGGACGGTCACCTCAGCACCTCACTGTACCGCAAACCGACAGACAACCTCACAATGCTCCACTTCTCCAGCTTCCACCTAGACACGTTAAAGAAGCCATTCCCTATGGACAAGCCCTCCGTATATACAGAATTTGCTCAGATGAGGAGGATCGTGACAGACACCTCCAGACACTGAAGGATGCCCTCGTGAGAACAGGATATGGCGCTCGACTCATCGATCGACAGTTCCAACGTGCCACAACAATAAACCGCACTGATCTCTTCAGAAGACGAACACGGGACACGGTGGACAGAGTACCCTTTGTTGTCGAGTACTTCCCCGGAGCGGAGAAGCTACAACATCTTCTCCGGAGTCTTCAACATATCATTGATGATGATGAACATCTCGCTAGGGCCATCCCCACCCCCCCACTTCTTGCTTTCAGACAACCGCACAACCTCAAACAGATCATTGTTCGCAGCAAACTACCCAACCTTCAGGAGAACAGTGCCCACAATACCACACAACCCTGCCACAGCAACCTCTGCAAGACATGCCAGATCATAGACATGGACGACATCATCAAATGTGAGGATACCATTCACCAGGTACACGGTACATACACTTGCAACTCGGCCAACGTTGTCTACCTAATACGTTGCAAGAAAGGATGTCCCGAAGCATGGTATATTGGGGAGACCATGCAGACACTACGACAGCGAATGAATGAGCATCGCTCAACAATCACCAGGCAAAACAGTTCCCTTCCTGTGGGCGAACACTTCAGCAGTCATGGGCATTCGGCCTCCGACCTGCGGGTAAATGTTCTTCAAGGGGGCTTTCGTGATACACGACACGCAGAGTCGCTGAGCAGAGACTGATAGCCAAGCTCCGCACACATGAGGACGGTCTTAACAGGGATCTTGGCTTCATGACACACTATCTGTAACCCCCGTAACTTGCCTGGGTTAGCAAAAAAACTCACTTACTGTGCTGTCTGGAGAAAACACACAATTCTCCAACAATGCTCAGGATTCCCTTCACACACATTGTTCACCACTTTAACACTTCAATAGCAGGTTAGATGTAAGGATTCGCATTCTAATTAGCAATCTCTGACTGTCTGTGCTGATGTGTGCTATTGCAGACCAGAACACTGCATTTGCCTGAGGAAGACACAGTGTCGAAAGCTCGCTTTTTTTACTATCAAATAAATCGGTTGGATTAAAAATTGGTGTTGCAAAATTCTTACTGAGTTCTTACCACCCCAATCCAACGCCGGCATCTTTACATCATGTCCAATGGAGAATACAGTTCTGCAAGCCTCATCCACCCTGTTTCTGGGGTGGGCAAGGTGGTCAAAATTCCAGCCAAAAGGGCATCTTAGTATGGCCAATCAATCTAAGCCGCACATCTTTGGACTCTCGGAGGAAACCGGAACACCTGGAGAGACCCATGCAGACAAGGGGAGAACATGTAGACTGTGCACAAACAGTGACCCAAGCCAGGAATCAAACCCAGATCCCTGGCATTGTGAGGGAGCAATGCTATCCACTGCCCCTCCCCATTCTTTAGCCCTATCAACCAAAATTAACAAGTGGTTTGAGAACAGCAAGCATAAACTGAGCAAATTCATCCAGGGACACATTTTTCAACAAATTGAAGTTGAAATGAAGCATTGAAAAATCTACTTTACCAAGCACCAAGTGAATCTATTCAAAAGCCAACTTGAGTTTGCAACAGAATCCTCTCGAGGGTTTTAGGTTATGCAATGTGACAGTAAGAATCAATGCATCAACACACTCCTACCAAATTCCACTGCTGTTTTAATGATGGCATCAGATGATTGAATTCATTCAAATAGCAGGGTTTTATATGACCATGCTAATGCTTTTGTTACCACCAACCCACAGGGAGGTTTCAAAGTGCATGTGTTTGTTTCCTTGCATTACTTATTTCTTGGTTAATTTGGATTTTGATTCAAAATCAATTTGGAATATTGGCAACACTAACAGTACAACAAAACAAAAGATTAGTATTTATACAGTGCCTTTGTCCCAAAGAGCTTTACAGACAATTAGGTACTTATAAAGTGTAATGTAGGATACACAGTGCCAATTTGTGCACAGCAAGCTCGCACAAACAACAATAAAGTAATGACCAAATAACCTGATTGTGATGTTGAGTGAGAGATAAATTAGAGTTTATTTATTAATGTCAGAAATTAGGCTTACATTAACACTGCAATGAATTTACTGTGAAAGTTCTTCAGTCGTCATACTCTGGTGTTTTTAGAATTGAGGTGAGGAGAAATTTCTTTACCCATTGTTGGTAAATGTGTGGAATTCACTGAGAGAGAATTTAGCACGGCCAGTGCACCTGACCAGCACATGTTTCGAACTTAGCAGGAAACTGGAGCACCCGGAGGAAACCTACGGTGACACAGGGAGAATGTGCAGATTCCGAAGCTAGGAATTGAGCCTGGGTCCTCGACATTGTGAGGCCATGAGGTGGAGTTGCCGGGCATTGGGAACAGCAAGACGTCTCTCAACAACAGTTTAAAGTCCAATAGCTTTATGTGGAGCTTTCGGAGTGCTGTTCCTTCATCAGGTGAATGGCTCTAACCTGGTGTTGTGAGACTTCTTATTTGTAAGGCAGCAGGGTTAACCACTGTGCCACTGTGCCACCTCATATTGATGAGGACTCTAGGGCTAACTTACCTACCCTCCTGTAAAATAGTGCCATGGAATCTTTTATGTCCATTTCCCAGTGCCTAATGTCTTTGCAGAATAAGATACCTCTAAAAGGACTTGTTCAGTACACACCAACATCTCAGCGAAGATTTCTGAGCTCCAAGTCTCAGAGAGAAACTTGAACCTAAAACTGGTGTGTGGCTATGCAACTTACTGAGCTGCAGTTGGCACTGACACCAGATACAAATAAGGAATTCTTCTCTGGTTCCAGTCACCAGATTCAGTAATTTGCAGATCCTACCATTTTGCTTCAGGCGCAGTGGCAGCCATGCTGAAATAGCTGTGTGAAATAACTTCTGAGAGGCAAGGGCTTAGAGAAAAATCAACTTAACGTCAGGTAGGTCCATTCAAAAATCTGACAGCAGAAGAGGAAGCTGTTCTTGAGTCTGTTGGTATGCGTCCTCAGACTTTTGCATATCTTTCCTCATGGAAGAAGTTGGAAAAGAGAATGTCCAAAGTATGTGGGATCCCTATATATGTTGGCTGTTTTGCCAAGGCAGCAGGAAGTGTACACTTCCCAAGTGTAAATGGGAAGCTGGTTTGGGTGATGGATTGGCCTACATTCACAGTCTTTTGTAGTTTCTTGCAGTCTTGGGTAGATCAGTAACCATACCAAGCTGTGATACAACCATAAAGAATGCATTATAATGAAGAAAGCCCACCAATGCCTCTACTCTCTAAAGATTAAGGAAATCTGACATGTCAGCTACAACTCTCACCAGATTTTACAGATGCACCATAGAAAGCATTCCTTCTAGTTATATCAGAGCTTGGTGTGGCTTCTACTCTGCCCGAGACTGCAAGGAACTACAAAAGGTCATGAATGTAGTCCAATCCATCACACAACCCAGCCTCACATCCGTTGACTTTGTCTATACTTCCTGCTGCCTCGGAAAAGCAGCCAGCATAATCGAGAGTCCCAAGCACCCTGAACATGCTCTCTTCCAACTTCTTCTGTGGGAAAAAAAATTCAGAAGTCTGAGGATATGTATCAACCAATCCAAGAACAACTTCTTCCCTGCTGCCATCAGACTTTTGAATGGATTTACTTTGTATTAAGTTGATCCTTCTCTACACGCTACCTACGACTGTAACACTACATTCTGCGCTCTCTCTTTTCCTTCTCTATATACGGTATGCTTTGTCTATAAAACATGCAAGAAACAATATTTTTCACTATATACTAACATTCTACATTTTGCAGGTTATGTGGATTGGCAGACCCTAAATTGATAAATTGCTCCTTAGGGCCTGACTTTACCATTTTCATTCGAAGTGCTGTATCTGGGCGCAATTCAAATCCGGCTTGTAAACGTGTTTTCAAATGTTCTCATACGCACTGGCCTGAAAAAAGAAATCGCAGGTTTGAATCACGGTGTGGGCGGGGTGAAATGACCGGAGCTCTGAACTGCGCAAGTGCAGTAGGAAAATAATTTGAAAAAGCGCGCCTGTGTCAGCAAAAAGTGGAGAAAGTGGCCAGGGAGTGAACAACGCATATGATGGCCCCCCACAGACATCATTATTCCCTTTAACCACCCCCTAGCTACCCAGATCGACCGCCATCCCCTATCCTCCTCCCCCCCCACCAGAGATACATCTTAGCAACCTCTCCCTCTGAGAATGATCTGGCCTTATGCTCCACTCCCCAGAGAATGATTTGGCCTCACTCCTGCACCCCAACCCCACCCATAAGATTGATGTGCCCTCACTCCCTTCTGCCACCAGCGCCACCACCCCGCCGCCCCAGAGAATGATTTGGCCTCATTACTGCCCCCACCCTTAGCACCTCCCCCAGCACGATGCAATGGTACAATCGGGACCTTAGTGTGCCAAGAAGTGTAGGTAGGGGGGAAAAGCAGGGTAAATACTTGGGGTTACAGGGAACAGCAACAAAGAACAAAGAACAAAACAGCACAGGAAACTGGCCTTTCAGCCCAACGAGTCTGCGCCGCCACCTCGATGTTCCCACTTCCACCCATGATCCCTGTCTATGTTTACAAAAATCTGCATTGGAACCAAATTTGCAAGACAATTTAGGGAGAATTTGTTTTGCCAATCAGCCTAAGAACATATCTTTGGAGTGTGGGAGAAAACCAGAGCACCTGGAGAAAACCCAAGCAAGCACAGGGAGAATGTGCAAACTCCCAGTCTGGGTGTTATTCTCCCTTACTGTCAGGGGGATTATGTGCAGTTACAAGGATAGGGCCTGGGTGGGAATGTTGTCGGTGCAGATGCGATGGGCCAAATGACCTCCTTCTGCACTGCAGGGATTCTATGGATTCTATGCATGAGATAATAATAAATCAAATCAAATCAAATCATATTCTGACCCCATGCAGAGATCAGCAACATTCAACCTTCCCAAGCCTGGGTCAATATCTAATTGCATGTCATCACCAACCATATTGCCATGTTTTAATCAAATCATTTTCATAGTCTTGGGTTTATATTTGTTTAGTTGATTCCATTGTAAGACTTTTACTTGATAGTATGTTCTCTTGTTGAAGTGTGGAGTCTTAGGTATTGAAAACAAATGTATCAGCATTTTACCTTCAGCAAATTCTCACATGGAAATTCCCATTAATCCATTATTTCAGTTACTGACTGAGGGAAATGTGGATCAAATAATTTCCATGTTTTTTTCTCTGAATGATGTCACAAAACCTTTAATGTTCACTTAAAAAGATACATAGATAAACCATATGGTTTAACTTATTTTCTGATAGAGCCTCTGACAATGAAATGTTCTCTCGGTGGATGAATAATGCCTGTAGTGAGGCTCAGAAACTATTTAACATAAAGATGTGTTACTAACTGAGCCAGTAAATATTGCATTTTAACATTCTAACAGGGTTAAGACAGGATAAATTCAGAAAGAATGTTTCCAATGGCGTGAGAATCCAGAACTAGGTGCCATAGTTTGAGGATAAGAGGTAAACCTTTTAGAATTGAGGTGAGAAGAAATTTCTTCACCCATTGGTGGCAAATGTGTGGAATTCACCATCACAGAATGTAGTTGAGGCCAAAACATTTGATTTCAATCAGAAATTAGATATAGCTCTTAGGACGAAAGGAGTCAAGGGATATGGGGTGAAGGGGGGTATCAGGATATTGAAATCAAAGCCATGATCAAGATGAATGGTGGAACAGGCTCGAAGGGCTGAATGGCCTACTCCTGTTTCTAGTTTCTGTTGAGTGTGCGGAAGTTTTTGATTCATGAATTGGTAATACCTGAATTGATACCTTCAACAAACATAATTTTTTGTCATTTTTTAAAATTCATTCATGGGACATGAGTGTCGCTGGGTGGCCAGTATTTATTGCCCATCCCTAGTCGACATTGAACGCAGTGGCTATTTCAAAGGGCAGTTGGAAGTCAACTACATTGGTCTGGCTCTGGGGTCACATTAGGGCCACATCAGGTAAGGACAGCAGATTTCCTTCCCTAAAGGACATTAGTGAACCAAATAGGTTTTTCCAACAGTCGACAATGGTTTCAGTAGATTCTTAATTGCAGATTTTTAATACTGAATTTAAATTTCACCATCTGCTATTGTAGGAGTCAAGCCTGGGTCCCCAGGACATTAGCTGAGTTTGTGGATCAACAGTCTAGCGACAATACCACTAGGCCATCACCTCATTACCGACGCTCATTATCAGAGATACTTAATCACTTATATCATGTCAAACAAATTGTGCTAAACATGGTGTGGCAACATAGAACATAGAACGTTACAGCACAGAACAGGCCCTTCGGCCTTCAATGTTGCGCCGACCAATTAGGAACAAGCAGTGACCCTCTAACCTAAACCATTCCCCTTTCATCCATAAACTTATCTACTAACCTCTTAAACGTCACCAAACTTGGCGCATCTACAACTGACGCAGGCAAGGCATTCCATACCCTTACCACCCTCTGGGTAAAGAACCTACCTCTGACATCTGTCCTAAAACCACCACCCCTTAATTTAAAGCTATGTCCCCTCGTGCTAGCTTTCTCCATCCTAGGAAAAAGGCTATCACTGTCCACCCTATCTAAACCTCTAATCATCTTATATGTTTCAATAAGGTCTCCTCTTAGCCGCCTTCTTTCTAACGAAAACAACCTCAAATCCTCAGCCTCTCTTCATAAGACCTGCCCTCCATACCAGGCAACATCCTGGTAAACCTCCTCTGTACCCTCTCCAATGCCTCCACATCTTTCTTATAATGCGGGGACCAGAACTGCACACAATACTCCAAGTGCGGCTGCACTAGAGTTTTGTACAGTTGCAACATGACGTTGCGGCTCCGAAATTCAATCCCCCTACCAATAAAAGCTAAGACTCCATATGCCTTCTTAACAACCTTATCGACTTGATTGCCAACTTTCAGGGATCTATGCACATATACACCAAGATCCCTCTGTTCATCAACACTATTAAGAATCCTACCATTAGCCCTATACTCTACACATTTGTTATTCCTGCCAAAGTGAATTACCTCACACTTTTCCACATTAAACTCCACTTGCCACCTCTTGGCCCAGCTCTGCAACTTGTCCAAGTCTCTGTGCAAACTATAACACCCCTCTTCACTATCTACCACTCCTCCGACTTTGGTGTCATCTGCAAATTTACTAATCCTTCAATACCCTCATCCAGATCATTTATAAAAATTACAAACAGCAGGGGCCCCAAAACAGATCCCTGAGGTACACCACTTGTAACCAAACTCCACCATGAGTATCTCCCATCAACCACCAGATAGTCTTCTATCTGCTAGCCAATTCCTAATCCAATTAGCTAAATCACCCTCAATCCCGTACATAATACAGAAGTCATACAGTAATGAAAATTTATGATTTCTTTCAAATGCCTGCAGAATTTGGAATTTGTTTTAAGAATGTTTGAAAAGGACTTTTATGAGTTTGCATCAATTGTAAAGAGACCAATTATAATTACAGAAAACACTGGTCCATGTGATCTGGCGACCGGTGAACAAGAAGCGGTGAAACAGTATCAACAGTGTGTGTGTATGTGTGTGTGTGTCTGTCTGTATGCACATGTGTATGTGTGTGTGCATGTCTGCATGTGTGTATGTGCACATCTGTGTGTATGTGTGTGTGTGCATGCATGTATGTATGCATGTGTGTGTGCACATGTATGCGCATGTGTATGTGTGTATATGTGTATGTGTGTGTGTGTCTATGAGTGTAACACAATTAAATGAGATATAATATTGAAGACAGGATTAGAACAATGATTAGTGGTTAGTTGCATAATTGTACTGCTGGTACTTCAGATTTGCCAGGGATGGCCAGACAGTTTATTGGGGTTTATTAAAGGAATCTTCAGGGAATATGATAAAAGCAAAATACTGTAGATACTGGAATCTGAAACAGAAATAGAAAATGCTGGAAAATCTCAGCAGATACGACAGCATCTGTGATAAAGAATAGAGCCAACGATTTGAATTGCTCATCCTGATTCAAAACGTTGGTTCTTTTCTCTCTCCACAGATGCTATTAGACCTGCTGAGGTTTTCCGTTTTTTTTTTATTTTTGCCTCAGAAACATGTGCCATCCAAACCTTTTAAAATTCATTTATCTGATGTAAGTGTCACTGGCTGGGCCTGTATTTATCACCCATTACTAGTTACTTTTCAGAAGATAGTGGTGAGCTGCTTTCTTGAACCGCTGAAGTCCCTGATGTGTAGGTATATCGAATGCTGACCCAGGACTTTGACCCAGCAACAATGAAGGAATGGCCAATATACTTCCAAGTCAAGATGGGGAGTGATTTGGAGGGGAAACCTTGGCCTCAGTACAATGAGGGGAAGATACAAATTAAGTCAACTGGTTTAGGCATCAAGAAAAAGGCAGCAGAGGATAAAGAACAGGATAAGAATGGAAATTCCTGAATAAAGAACAATGAAACTCCAGAGATTAAAAATTCAGATGAGAAGACATGGAGACGGCAATGAGAGGGATGACGAAATGTTTGGCCAGCATCAGCTCTCTTTTCTTGGGTATTATCTTTTAAATTTTGAGTTTGCAAAGAACAAACAACAATACAGCACAGAAACAGGCCATTCGGCCCTCCAATCCTAGACTACCACCTGTATCCCTCTATTCCCCATCTGTTCACATGTCTATCCAGATTAAGTCTCAGGGGATGTCATAGAAACCCAGAGGATGCACATGTAGTCTGCATGGTTTGGCATAAGCTGTATAATTTTGACACAAAGTGCTTGCTTATTTTCTAATCTGACATACGATTCACGTGTACGCTGCCTAATGACAATAATAAAGTGGATTACTAATTGAGACAGACCTGACTTCTCTTTGTACTGAGCCGCTAGTCATTGCTGGTAAGATGTGGTCAACAGCTGGGAGTGTTGCAGCTGTTTATGGTTGAGTAAGACGTTGAATTTGAAGTGAAATTTACCTTTTTATTTGAAGTATCTTTTGCCTGTTAGTACATGGTCTCATTTACAATAGTTCTGATCCATGTTAAGGTAAAAGCAAAAAAAAAATGTTGCAACCTTGTCAGTAATTTCTTTATTTGGAGGTCATTTGGTAACTTTGAATATCTTGGTTTATGGTTCCCCCACAAGGAATACATCTAAGTGTGCTGTGACTGATGTGATCCGTATACCTCTCAATTTGGCTGCTTTGAAAGAATTTGAAGCAAAGAATCAACTAATCCTCTGTGTCTAATTCAAGAAAGATGCATTCAACCATCTCCCGTAATCTTGTGCTTCGCGAGGTTCAGAGGTTTGCTTAAGTTTAAAATTCTACGCTGCACATATCAAATGTTCTATCTGGACTGACAGCTGAAGTCAAACTAAAACCTCTCCGGCTCACTTCCTGCGTTTTGTGCCTTCCCAGGAGATTTCAATGAAATGATTTTTGAGCATCTAATTTCTCTTAGAAGTCTTGTCAAGGGTCATTTTTGAACAGCTGCTTGGTTCATATTTATTCTTTCACGATAACGTCGTCAAGATTGTAATTCAGTATCTCCTGTGACATATGATTTGCAGTCAGCCATCCTGTTGCTTTTAGTTCTCCCCTTTGTTCCAGCTCTCGGAACAAAGCTGGAGCTTTTGCAGTTTCTCCTTCAGAATCAGTGAGCAGGAACCGATAAAATCTCAATTGATTGTCTACCCCCAGTTTTAACTTTGTCCGTTCCAAAGGGTTTACACCTTCTCCAGTTCCGCCAATCGCCGCAATAATTTGGGTGGCACAGGGGTTGGCACTGCTGCCTCACAGCTGCAGGGACCAAGGTTCGATTCCCTGCTTGGGTCACTGTATGTGCGGAGTTTGCATATTCTCCTCGTATCTGTGTGGGTTTTCCTCAGGTTTCTCCAGTTTCCTCTACAGTCCGAAGATGCGCAAGTTACGTGGATTGGCCATGCTAAATTGCCCCTCAGTGTTCAGGGATGTGTAGATTAGAGAGATTAGCGGAGTAAATGTGTGAGTTTGAAGGGATGGGGCCTAGAATGAACTGCAGAGTCACTGGGCTGAGTGGTCTCCTTCTGCACTGTATAGTTCTATAATTCTATGGGTTGGGGTGGCATTTACCTGCTACTATTGGATATGTTTTCAACAGGGGACAATGTATAAACAGGAGGTGTAAAAAATGGAGAAGGGCGGAGAATGAAAACAGGGAAAGAGCATGGAGTAAAAACAGAGAAGAACAGAGAATAAAAACAGGGAAACAGCAGAGAGAAAAACAAGGGAAATGCATAAAATAAAAACAAAGACAGGGCAATGAGTAAAAATAGGGAAAGAGCAAAGAATATAACAGGGAAATGACAAATAGTGAAAACAGGGAAAGAGCAAAGAGTAAAGACAAGGAAAAGAGCAGAGAGTAAAAACAGAGAAAGAGCAGAGAGTAAAGACAGGGAAAGAGCAGAGTAAAGATGGAAAGGGCAAAGAGTAAAAACAGAGAAGGAGCAGAGAGTAAAGACAGGGAAAGAGCAAAGAGTGAAAGCAGGGAAAGAGCAAAGAGCAGATATAGCAAAAGAGCAAAGAGTAAAGAAAGGGAAAGAGTAGAGAGTAAAAACAGGGAAATGGCAAAGAGTAAAGATAGGAAAAGAGTAAAAGGTGAAAACAGGGAAAAGGCAAAGAGTAAAAACATGAAAAGAGCAGAAAGTAAAGACAGGAAAAGAGTAGAGAGTAAAAACAGCAGAAGTGCAAAGAATAAACATGGAATGGGCAAAGTGTAAACTCTCTCACTCTCTGTGTGGAGCAGGCATGTTCTCCCCGTCTCTGCATGGATTTCTGGCTTGCTCCCACAGCCCAACAATGTGCAGTTTACATGGATTGGCCATGCTAAAATATTGCCCCTTTGTGTGGGGAGGATTTCAGGGTAAATACATGGGATTATAGGGATAGGAACTGGGTAGGGAATTGTTGTTGGTCCAGGCTAGATGAGCCAAATGGCCTCCTTTTCTACTTTTTTTAGGTATACTTGCTGTTCACCCTGGAGTGAGACTCCACAAATATCCCTATCCTCAATTATGGAGGAGTCCAGAAAATCAGTGCAAAGATAAGGATTTTAAAAGCTTTGGAACAGTCTTTGTCCAGAAATGCTAAGTGGATGGTCCATTTCAGCCTCTTCTGGAGAATCCCAGAATCACAAATCCCTGCCAAGTTGATTCACTCTATGTGAAACAACAAAATACTGGATACCACAAAAGCTATAGGCCTAACAATATTCTGACAATAAGAATGAAGATTGTGATGCAGAACTTGCGACACCCCTGTGGATGTTAGGTTACAACAATTATGAAAATTAAAATTCCATAATTGTCAAAAAAAAACCTGTCAAGTAATGAAAAATGGTTATTGGCCAAACCCGGCCTTCAGTCAGTAAGGCCAACACTGATATATGCAGGATAAGTGAATGTATCTACAACCTTGTTCCATAAACACTGCATTCCAGATTGGGATAGCAAGACTAAAACAAAGAACAAGTTTACCATGGCAATTACCAAATAGTAAGCTGTGGGGACATATTATGCTAATGAGGATTGGTTTTCTATTGGATAAGAAAGGGCAAAAGGGCTATGCTATGATTGGTGGATATGTATATCATTGAAAGATGTGAAAAATCTCATGTTCTTGATTTGCTGTAATTGCCTATAATTGCATGAGCTGTTCCGGTCATTCGGCGTTGGCTGTTGAGAGTGCTCAAGTAATTAAAGACCTTGCATTGGATGCATGGTATCCAGTGCTGTTTGCATTAAGAGTTGACTGACTGTGCCTTTAGGTTGTTGTTATCCAAGAGAATGCTAACACCTCTAACCTAGTTGCTCCAATCAAGTTACAAAATTGACTTCAGCAGCAGCGTGGAAAATGGCCCAAGTACGGTTTGTATAGAAAAAGCAGGACAAGTCCAACCTGGCCAATTAAAATTCCATCATTCAACTCGCAATCATCAGTAAAGTGATGGAAGAGGTCAGCAACAGAGCTATCAAGTGACACTTGTTTAGCAATAACCTATTCATTGATGCTCAGTTTGAGTTCTGCCAGTGTCACTCAGCTCCTGACCTCATTACACCCTTGGTTTAAATGTAGATAAAAGAATTTCAGAGATGAGGTGAGAATTCAGCTCTTGACATAAAGGCAGAATTTGACCAAGTGTGGCTCAAAGGAACCAAATAAAGCTACAGACAATGGGAGTGGGAGAGAAAATCCTCTGCTGGTTGGATTCATGCCTGATACGAACAGTATGTAGTCAAGTTATTCCTATCAAGATGCACCAACTCACGATTGACAGTTGACATTTTTCCATCTGCAGGACATCAAATCACAGAATCCCTACAGTGCAGAAGGAGGCCATTCGGCCCATCAATTCTGCACTGACCACAATCCCACCCAGGCTCTATCCCACATATTTACACTGCTAGTCTCCCCGTCACTAAATGTCAATTTTGCACGGCCAATCCACTGAATCTGCACATCAATAGGCTGTGAGAGGGAAACCAGAGCACCAGGACAAAACCCATGAAGACATGGGGAGAGTTTGCAGGCTCCACACTCAGTGACCTAAGCTGCAAATTGAGCCCATGTCCTTGGTGCCGTGAGGCAGCAGTGCTAGCCACAGTGCCACTGTGCTGCCCAATGTTGATTCACTCCATGTGATATCATGATGGGAATATAGCCTCAGGACATTGGTGAGGTCTGAGAGAACGTCTACTCCTCAATTCTGATGACTGAACAAGCCAATCCTGGAAAGGCAAAATCTGTCACAGGTGTTAGACATGAAGTTAACCCTTGCCAGTGCTGCTCATACTTTATTTATAGCACTGGTTCTTATCCACATTACAGTGGCATTGAATTCCTAAACGTAGCTAGTGTTGCCATTTGAATTGATCATCAGCTAGAGTTCCATTTAAAAAGTAAAATTTATTAGTAACAAGTAAGACTTTTCTATTAACACTGTAATGACATTACTGTGAAATTCCCCATTTACTATGACTGATGTTAAGAGCTTTCATGTCTCTTTTGACAACACCCTTGATTCGGATGCCTTTGGACACCTTGCTAGTCTTTTGGACTACCTCCCTATGTGGCACATCCCAGGACTTGTGACCATTTTCCATCCCATACATAAGTCCACTCCTCTATGCCTAACAGGATTTAATTGATTAATTAACAGAATAACACCCAGAGACACAATGTGATTTCAAAGCAGATTATATCCGTAGAGTTGTGAAATTTTCAACTCCTTCCATTTTCTACAACCTAAGACCCGGCCACAGCACTGGGCTCCTCCCACTTCAACCTATAATCCTGGAAGTGCTCATATTTTTCAAGGCATTGCAAGCACAGTCATTTTAAGGCGAATGATAGATCCCACTACCCTCTACACTCCCATTATCACCTACACCCTTGTTTCCTACATCCTTGAGCTCCCCAGCATCCCTTTTGCATTTTCAACCTCCTCCTCTTATCCTAAATCCTGTCACTGTCCAAATTGGGAATATGGTCTCTCTTCACTGAGCTTGAACCCATCTTTGACAACATTCCTCTATTAATCCTAGATCTTTCCCACATCATCCTTAAAAATATCGGACAACTCTTAGCAGTGTTGAGGAGCAGAAGGACCTTGGGGTCCTGGTCCATAGGACTCTTAAATTGGCCTCGCAGGTGGAGGATGTGGTCAAGAAGGCATATGGTGTACTAGCCTTCATTAACTGAGGCACTGAGTTTAGGAGTCAGGAGGTAATGCTGTAATTTTATATGATACTTGTCAGGCCCCCACTGAACTACTGAGCGCAGTTCTGGTCGCCTCACTACAAGAAGGATGTGAAAGCTATTGAGAGGGTGCAGAGGAGATTTACAAGGATGTTGCCTGGATTGGGAGGCATGCCTTATGAAGATAGGTTGAGGGAGCTAGGTCTCGTCTCCCTGGAGGGACGAAGATTGAGACCTGATAGAGGTTTATAAAGTGTTCAGAAGTAGAGATAGCGTGGATTCTCAGAGGCTATTTGCCAGGGCTGAAATGGTCACTATGAGAGTACACAGGTTTAAGATGCTGGGAAGTAGGTACAGAGGAGATGTCAGGGGTAAGTTTTTCACTCGGAGGACGGTGAGTGAGTGGAATTGGCTGCCGTTGGTGGTGGTAGAGGCAAATTCGCTGGGGTCTTTTAAGAGACTTCTGGATGAGTACTTGGGATTTAATGGGATTGAAAGTTATAGATAGGCTGGTACGTATGGATATGAACAACGCAACTTGTGGGCTGAAGGGCCTGTTTGTGCTGTAGTGTTCTATGTTCCATGTTCTATGCTCCAAACCAATCTGGTTCACTCATGTCCTTTAGGGAAGGAAATCTGCCGTCCTTACCTGGTCTGGTCTGCATGTGACTCCAGAGCCACAGCAATGCAGTTGACTCAACTGCCCTTCAAGGACATCTAGAGATGGGCAAGAAACGCTGGCCAGTGAAGCTCATGTCCCATGAATGAATTAAGAAAAACACTGACTTTATGTTGAAGATAGGATGCAATTATAAAATGCTTTACATAAATAAGTATTCATGCAATGCAAATGTATGACAAATAGGAACTTGCCACAACCAAGTGAGTCCAGACTCACCTCTAACTTGAACTTGGTACTTCAATCCACTGTCAATAGATTGAAATTTTAACTGCTGCCTAATTCAGTTACTTCACAAACACATATCTGTGGTTGCAAGCCTCATAAAATCCCCCGTTCACTCTTATTTCCTTACAGATATTCTGTCTGCTTTTTCATGTTGACTTTTTTTTTCAGATTGTCTGAATCCACACTATTCTGCCTTTGTATATTAATGAAATCCTGTGTAGATCTAATTATAACCTACCAACTCAAACCAAACAATTCTAACTCTACCAGATTCCATGACATTCTCATGCACTGCAGACTTTACCTTGAGAGCTTCAAGTTTTTAGGTGTCAGATTACCAACAACCTGTCCTGGTCCTTCCATGCTGACGTTATAGTTAAAAAAGCCCAGTAACATTTCTACTTTCTCAGTAGGCTAAGGAAACTTGGTAGGTCTATTACAACTTCCAGCAATTTTTACAGATGCACCATAGAAAGCGTTCTTTTTGGTTGTATCACAGCTTGGTATGTCTAAGACCACAAGAACTTACAAAATGAAGGCCAGTTTGTCACGCAAATTAGCCTCCCATTCATTGATTCTGGCTACATTTTCCACTGACTTAGGGAAGCATAATCAAGGATCCCACATATCCATGGTATACTGCCTTCTAACTTCTTCAGTTGGGAAAAAGATACAAAAGTCTGAGGTTCCTTACCAACCGACTTAGAACAGTTTCTTCCCTGCTGCTATCAGACTTTTGAATGGACATGCCATATATTAAGTTGATATTTCACCCTAGTTATGATTGTGACACTACATTCTTCACCCTCCCTTTTCCTTCTCTACGTACAGTATACTTTGTATAGTGTACAAGAAACAATATTTTTCATTGTATACTAATACGTGACAATAATAAATCAAAACCTTACCCACAGTAACCCTATTTAAAAGTCTATTGCTACCAGCTGCAATCTAAACATTGCCAAAGTGAAACCATGGGGCAGCACAGTAGCAAAGTAGTTCGCATTGCTGCCTCATAGCGACTGGGACTTGGGTTTGATTCCTGGCTTGGGTCACTGCCTGTACGGAGTCTACATGTTCTCCCCATATCTGCGTGGTTTTCCTCCAGGTGCTCCAGAAGACGTGTCGGTTGGGTGCATTGGTCAAGCTAAATTGTCTCTCAGTGTGCCCGAACAAATGCTGGAGTGTGGCCACTGGGGGATTTTCACAGTAATTTTGCTGCCGTGTTAACGTAAGCCTATTTGTGACACTAATAAATGCACTTTAAACAGTTATGCAAAAAGTGGAAGAAACTCTATCCTACCTTTCTATTTATTCAGGTGTAATGCTTAATACTTTTTACTCTAGCCCTGATGGTTCTAGTTACAAATTTGCCAGCAGAAGGGTAGAGTTACTTCATAAGAAATATATTTTGAGTTAGAATGTAATGAATGGGCTATACAAGGTGGAGGCGTTCAAGTGGTAAAAACGCTAAGTAACTTTCATATGATAGACCACAACTAAAATCCGAAATCAGATTCTTAGATTATTGAAGTGACTACTGTTCATAAAGCAGGAAATGACTTTAGGAAACATGATTTTACTCATCTTTTAAAACTTAAAGGTGCAATGCTAAGTGACAAGTCTCAATCCACCAGTAGAGCAGCGAAGCAAGCAGAGAGTTATAGATCTGGACTTGAATGTTTTGCTTTTATTCATTGGTTTCTCAAGTAGACTTACATTAACACAGTGATGGAGTTACTGTGAAAATCCTGAGGATTTCAAGATGAGAATATTTAATATGGGAATGTTAGCCCGTATTTCAGCAACGACCCTAACTCTTGCCTTTTGCGTGGTTTTTCTGGTTAATCTACAGCACGCGGATGGTCGAAGTGCGAAGAAAGGTGAGTGGGGGATGGATTCTAATGCAGGGGTGAAGGTAAGGCAATTGTCCAAATGGTATTCGTAATTAGAGTTGTTTTGTTTTACTTAAGTTTGCTTTAAGAACTGCTGGGGAAATGATGGTCCAGTGATATTATCACTAAACTATTAATCCAAAAATTCAGCTGATGTTCTGGGCGTTCAAATCCCACCATGGCAGATGGAATTTGAATTCAATTAGAAATACCTGGAATTAAGAATCTACCGATGACCATTATTGGGAAAAAAAAATCTTGTTCACTGATGTGCTTTAGGGAAAGAAATCTGCTGCCCTGAATTGGGCTGGCCTCCATGAGACCCCAGAGCCACAGCAATGTGGTTGACTCTCAATTGCCCTCAAGGGGCAACTAGGGATGGGCAGTAAAAGCTGTCTCAGCAGCGATGCCCATGTCCCACAAACGAATAAAAAAAACCCGGTCAAGGAAAACAATTTCATAAATCGAAAACTCCCACCTTATTAGTATGCCAACTTTGCAATCCTGATGGGGAGAAAACAGATCTAATCTTTGATCCCTCCAACGTATCTGTTCGAAATCTCAGCAAAAGCAAATACGATTTGGTTTGTTTAGTCAAGGTAAATCAGTGGTCCTGATTATTGGCTAATTTTATATTCTTTGAGGAGAAATTTCGCACCCGTACATTTCAGAAATTAATTGCTTGGAGCATGGATAAGCCAGCACGGTGGCACAGTGCACTTCTGCCTCACAGTGCCAGGGACCCAGTTTAATTCCAGTCTTGGGATACCATCTATGTTAAGTTTGTATATTCTCCCTGTGTTTACTTGATTTCCTTGGGATGCTCGAGTTTCCTCCCAGAAGTCAAAAGATGCGCAGTTAGGTTGAATTGCCTTTCTAAATTGCTGCTTGGTGTCAGAAAGGTTAGCAGGGTAAATACATGGAGTTACAGGGATAAAGCCTCAGTGGGGTTGTTGATGGTGCTGGTTCAATGGGCCAAATGTACTTTCTGCACTGTAGGGATTCTATGGCTCTATGACTCATGCTAAATGCCATTGCTTTATACTGATAGTGATATTGTATACTTAGGAATATTATTGCTTAGTGTTAACATTGATTTAGAACAAGCAAATGGAATAAGATAGCATGTTATTGACATGTATCTTCTTTACTTCCGATGATATTCAGATATTTGATTCAATCTTTTGTTCCAGAGTGCAGGTCTAAGTAGGGAAAAACAAAGCTTCATAGGGAACTTTTGCAGTTACAGTCATATGTCAGAATTTTACCCTCCCACTCGCCATGGGAATCGGAGCAGGTGAAGGGTGGAAAATGGAAAGGTCCATTGACCTTGGACAGGGTTTTACGTTTCCGGAAGAACAAAGTCATAAAATCTCCTCCAATATTATTAAATCTTTGACTGCTACCATCTTAGAAGGACATCAGTAACAGACACCTGGAGAGATCACCATTCTGCTGGTTTCCCTCCAAACAACAAACACTACCCTGACTTGGAACTGCATTGGCCATGCCTGTCAAAATTCTGGAACTTTATCCCTTGTGGCACTTTAGCAATTCAAGAGGGTGGTCCTTCACCCCTTTTCCAAGTACAGTTAGTGATGGGCAACAAATCTTGGCCTCGCCTGTGATGCCCACATCCCAAGAAAGAATATTAAAAATATATAATTTGTTCCAGTGGGGCAGACATGCCTCCCAATTAAAAAGGAATACTGGGTAGTTTGCAGAACTGATGGGTAATTCGCAAGTTTTAATATCCAAAGCAAGTTTTATTCAATTTGAGATCTAATAATTTCTAATTTCTTGATGCCACATATTGTGTTAGTATAGGAACATAGGAATTTGGAGCAGAAGTAGGCAAATTCAACCCTTCGAGCCTGCTCCGTTACTCAATCACAATTGGGGCAAATGGGATCAGAGGTTATGAGCAGAAAGCAGGATTAGGCTAGTGAGTTGGACGACCAGCCATGATCATATTGAATGGGAGAGCAAACTCGAAAGGTCAAATGGCCTCCTCCTGCTTGTATCTTCTATGTTTCCCTCTTTCTATCATGTCTAATTTCTCCCAGGTCTCAAAACCAGCTCCCCACCCACTCCCCATATTCCCTTGTCCCTTTTTTTTAATTAGAAAAAAGCTCTATCTCATTCTTAAAACCATTCAACATTAAAGGTAGAAATAAAATGAAAGAGATTTATATCAGAAAATCAACAACGAAATTTGGCGAATGCTGGAAGTTTGCAGCCACTTCCAGCTTTTGAAGGTAGGTATGCTCAGACTATGCTTTTGTTGAAAAGGTAAATAAAGTTAGACTTGCATTTATATAGTGCCTTTCGCAACAAAATAATGTTCCAAGGTGCTGCACAGACAATGAAGTACTTCTGTTCTCGCTGTTGTTGTAATGTAGCCAATCTGTACATGGGATGATCTTGCAGATAGCTGTGTTCTAATGCCCCAACCTGATTAGCTTAGTTAGCTAGATGGTTAGTATTTGATTCGGAACGCTGCTAACAGGGCAAGTTCAATTCCTTCTCTGGCTGAGCTGGATTGTACACTTTCCTCTTTTCCCTAGCTGTAGTACAAAATCATGAAGAACAAACTTAAGTTGCAGGATTAATATTAGCTAGGGTACCAAGGACATCTCTCCCAATTTACTTCACAACAATGAGGTTTTTACCTGGGCTGGAGTGGACAGATGGAAGCCTCAGTTTGAAGTCACATCTAAAAACCAGTGGCCGGGATTCTCCGATGTCACCTGCTCCTGTCACTGCCACCAGTATGAAAGGAGAATTTGGTGCTCAGCCAAATCACTGCAGCGGGGCTGGAGAATCCCAACCCGCGGGAGAGGCTGGGGAATTCTAGCCACCCGGGGGATGTGGATTTCTCCCATCCTGCCCACCATGGGAATTGCATCTAGCAAGGTGGGGCAGAAGGGGCAGACCACACCCCCATTGACTTTAGAAAGGATTCTCCAGTTTTGACACAAGCATAGCCATAAAGCCCAATGTAGCTATGTCTCAGTACGGCAACAGGGCCTGAAATGTCCACATCTGAGACTTGGGTCAGTCTTTACTCTTTACGATAAAAGCAAATTACTGCGCATGCTGGAATTTGAAACCTGAGGAGAAAGCGCTGGAAAATCTCAGCAGGTCTGTCAACATCTGTAACGAGAGAAAAGAGTTGACATTTCGAGCCCATTTGACAAAGACATTTTCTCTTTTGGTTTACTCTTGATGATCCTGATCGATTTGATGCTCTCTGTCTCTTTGCTTTCACGATGTTTTGAGATCAAATCAGTTTCCTTAATGTAACTAACCCATGGAGCCAAAAGGGACAGCGAATCACTTTCAAGATCATCTGATAATATTCTGCAGAAATTATTCATATGCGATGCTCAAGAATTTCCTTTGTTGACTAATATCTGTCGCAGCTTTAATCTGTGGTCTCTTGCTAAACAACTCACACAGTTAGAGACTAAACTCAATCATTTTTCTTTTTAAAATAGAAACAGCCTTTACATTGGAAACAATTAGATCTATTTACATCCTCTGTGTAAAGAACCTGTCTCTGACATCTGTCCCATAACTACCACCTCTTAATTTAAAGTTATGTCCCCTCGTGTTGGTCATCACCATCCGAGGAAAAAGGCTCTCACTATCCACCCTTTCCAGTCCTTTGATCATCTTATACGCCTCAATTAGGTCACCGCATAACCTTCTTCTCTCTGATGAAAATAACCTCAGGTCCCTCAGCCTTTCCTCATAAGGCCGTCCCACCATACCAGGCAACATCCTGGTAAACCTCCTCTGCACCCTTTCCAATGCTTCCACATCTTTCTTATAATGCGGCGACCAGAACTGTACGCAATACTCCAAGTGCGGCCGCACCAGAGTTTTGTACAGTTGTAACATAACCTCACAGCTCCTAAATTCAATCCCTCTACCAATAAAAGCTAACACACTGTACGCCTTCTTAACAACTTTATCAACCTGGGTGCCAACTTTCAAAGAGCTATGTACTTGTACCCCAAGATCCCTCTGCTCGACAACACTATTAAGGGTCCTTCCATTAGCCCTATATTTCATATGCCTGTTATTCCTACCAAAGTGAATCACCTCACACTTATCCGTATTGAATTCCATTTGCCACCTCACGGCCCAGCTCTGCAACCTATCTATGTCCCTCTGCAAACTGTAACATCCATCCTTGCTGTCTACAACTCCCCCCACTTTGGTATCATCAGCAAATTTACTAATCCAACCTTCTACACCCTCATCTAGGTCATTTATAAAAATGACAAACAGCAGTGGCCCCAAAACAGATCCTTGAGGTACACCACTTGTAACTGCACTCCAGGTTGAATATTTCCCATCAACCACCACCCTCTGTCTTCTATCAGCTAGCCAATTCCTAATCCAAACTGCTAAATCACCTTCAATCCCATGCATCTGCACTTTCTGCAGTAGCCTACCATGGGGAATCTTATCAAATGCTTTGTACTCTGGATGAGTACATGGGACTTAATAGAATTGAGGGTTATAGGTAAGCCTAGTAGGTAGCAATATGATCGGCACACCTTGTGGGCCGAAGGGCCTGTTTGTGCTATAGTTTTTCTATATGCTATGTTCTATAATGCTGGCACAGTGGCACACTTGTTAACACTGCAGTCTCACAGCTCCGGGGCCTGGGTTCGATTGGTGATTGGGTTACTATCTGTGTGGAGTCTACATGTTTTCCTCATGCCTGCTTTCCTCCAAGCTCTCTGCTTTCCCTCTACAGTCTGAAAGATGTGCAGGTTAGGTGTATTGGCCATGCCAAATTATCCCTTGTGTACCCGAAAAGGAGCCGGGGTGCACCAACTAGGGGATTTTTACAGTTGGTTTTCCGAGTTCCTATACTGGCGACGAGGTAGATCTACTTTCAAAACCATTTCACATCAATGAAGCACTGGTCATGTAGCCAAGTTGCAAGAAATATTGCAAGGAAACCTCTTTAGAATCATAGAATCCTACAGTGCAGAAGGAGGCTTTTTGGCCTATCGAGTGGATGGGGGTAAGGCGGTTGATGTAGTATATATGGACTTTAGTAAGGCGTTTGATAAGGTGGCCCATGGAAGACTTCTACAGAAAATGCAGATGTGTGGAATAAAGGGTGATTTAGCTAATTGGATTAGGAATTGGCTGGCAGATAGAAGACAGAGGGTGGTGGTTGATGGGAGATATTCATCGTGGAGTTCGGTGACGAGTGGTGTGCCTCAGGGGTCTGTTTTTGGGCCCCTGCTGTTTGTAATTTTTATAAATGATCTGGATGAGGGTATTGAAGGATGGATTAGTAAATTTGCAGATGACACTAAAGTCGGTGGAGTGGTACATAGTGAAGAGGGGTGTTATAGTTTGCAGAGAGACTTGGACAAGTTGCAGAGCTGGGCCGAGAGGTGGCAAATGGAGTTTTATGTGGAAAAGTGTGAGGTAATGCACTTTGGCAGGAACAATAAATGTGTAGAGTATAGGGCTAATGGTAGGGCTCTTAATAGTGTTGAGGAACAGAAGGATCTTGGTGTATGTGTCAATAGATCCTGAAAGTAGGCAGTCAAGTGGATAAAGTTGTTAAGAAGGCATATGGAGTCTTAGCTTTTATTGGTAGGGGGATTGCATTTAGGAGCCGCAGCATCATGTTGCAACTGTACAAAACTCTAGTGCGGCCGCACTTGGAGTATTGTGTGCAGTTCTGGTCCCCACATTATAAGAAAGATGTGGAGCATTGGAGAGGGTACAGAGGAGGTTTACCAGGATGTTGCCTGGTATGGAGGGCAGGTCTTATGAAGAGAGGCTGAGAGATTTGAGGTTGTTTCGTTAGAAAGAAGGCGGCTAAGAGGAGACCTTATTGAAACATATAAGATGATTAGAGGTTTAGATAGGGTGGACAGTGATAGCCTTTTTCCTAGGATGGAGAAAGCTAGCACGAGGGACACAGCTTTAAATTAAGGGGTATGAGTTATAGGACGGATATCAGAGGTAGGTTCTTTACTCAAAGAGTGATTAGGGAGTGGAATGCCTGCCTGCAGCTGTTGTAGATGCGCCAAGTTTGGTGGCGTTTAAGAGGTTAGTTGATAAGTATATGGAAGAGAAGGGAATTGTTTAGTTAGGAGGGGCATTGCTTTTTATTTTGGTCGGCACAACATCGAAGGCCGAAGGGCCTGTTCTGTGCTGTAATGTTCTATGTTCTATGTTCTATGAGTCTATACCAACCACAATCCCATTCAGACCTACTCTAGTAATCCCATGCATCTAACTTGCTAGTTCCCCTGACAGTAGGGTCAATTTAGCATGGCTAATCAACCTACTCCGCACGTCTTTAAGCTGTGGAAGGAAACTGGAGCAGCTGGAGGAAACCCATGCAGACATGAGGGGAGCATGCAGACTCCACACAGATGGTGAAACAAAGGTGGAATTGAATCCGGGTCCCTGTGAAGCAGCAGTGTTAGCCACTGGGCCTCCCTTCAAACCAATGCTCTTAAATGAACCATAAGAATAGAATGATGACCGTACAAATTTCATTTTGGTTAAACTTTGTATGCATTGTATCCCTGTAAGTTTGGTAAAATGATATTTTATGTGTGCCTCAACACCAATAGGCAAAGATCGGACTGCTGAACCAATAAAATGTATCTACTACAATTGGAAGTATATAAACTGCTCATGGAAGCAGGATAAAGTGGCAGCTCATGCTGTTAATGAGACGTTTTATTATTGGTAAGTAATAATCTTTAATATATGTATCCAAAACTTCAATACCATTCCTAATTTTCTAACCTCTTTTCGCACTTCTTGATTGATTGATTTGATTTATTATTGCCACATGTACTAGTATACAATGAAAAGTGTTGTTTCTTGCATGTTATACAGACAAAGCGTATCGTACATAGAGAAGGAAAGGAATCGTTGGTAGTTAAGTTGTGGTGAAAGATAAAAGAGTTAGAATACAGTTTTCTAAGAGTAAAACAAGAATAAAGGATCAAATTAGAAGGTATGTTGGGCAAAACCTGCAAGAAGTTGCCATGCTCCAGCACTATTTTGGTATAGTTTTTGATCACAATGCTGGAGAGGACAAAAAAAGATTTTTCTGAAAGGCAATTCTCTTTTTTACAAAATTTTCTCCTATTTTACTGTTTCTATTACACACTTTTTCTTTCAAATATGATTTACTAGTTCACCTTTACCTGAGATATGCTTACAGATTCTTCTTCTCCCTGCGTCTGTCCACTCTCCGTTTCAATCCACGTTTATTGTTCACCCGCTCTCATTCTTTCCCAGAGCACCTGGACTTCTTCCTTTGTTCATGTTGCACTTGAAAGAATTGTAACAATGCCCTTCTCAGGAAACTTGTTCCCACCATTCAGAACAAGCATGCTGGATCTATGTCTACCACAACTCCTTTCTGTTTCCCCAAAAGTCTCTATTCCTCGATCTATCAAATATTTACCCACCTGAATTTTAAACACTTCGAATGATGCATCCTCCACTGTCCTTTGAGGCAGAGAATTCCAGAGATTTATCACCCTCTGCGAGACAACATTTGTATGCACCTCGTTTTTTATCTGACTGGCCCTTTATCTTGTATCCATGTTCCCTTCTTCCAGACTTGCCAGTAGTGAAAATATCTCACCACCTACCCTGTTAAGCTCCCCCTCAAGATCTGATATGTTTGAATAAGGTCACCCCTCACTTTTCTGAACCCCAAGGAATACAGACCCAGACTATTTAGTCTCTGTTGATAGGACGACTCTCTCATTCCAGGAATTAGCCTGGTGTATCTCCTTTAGTCTGCCTCCAATGTTACTGTATCCTTTCTTTAGATAAGGGGACCAAAACTGTCTGTAGTACTTGAGGTGGGACCTCATCCAATACCCTGTACTAAACTAAACCTCCCCCCTTTTGGAATAACTACCAAAATAGCACTTGCCTTCTTAGCTGCTTGTTGGACCTGTCTGCTAACTTTTTTTTGATTCATAGAAATATAGAAGATAGGAGGAGGAGGCCATTTGGTCCTTCAAGCCTGCTCCACTATTTATTACGATCATGGCTGATCATCCAATTCAATAGCCTAATCCTGTTTTCTCCCCATAACCTTTGATCCCTTTCACCCCAAGTACTACACCCAGCTACCTCTTGAATACATTCAATGTTTTGGCATCAACCACTTACTGTGGTAATGAATTCCACAGACTCACCACTCTTTGGAATGAAGAAATGTCTTCTCACCTCTGTTCTAAATGGTTTACTCTAAATGATCAGACTCTGACCTCTGGTTCTGGACTCTCTCATCATCGGAATCCCTTCCCTGCATCTACCCTGCCTACTCCTGTTAGAATTTTTTAAGTCTGTATGAGATCCCCCCTCATTTGTCTGAACTCCAGCAAAAACAATCCTAATCTAGTCAATCTGTCCTCATGTATCAGTCCCCGGAATCAGCCTGATAAACATTCACTGCACTTCCTCGAGAACAAGAACATCCTTTCTCAGAAATGGAGTCCAAAACTGTACACAACATTCACCAAGGCCCTCTAAAATTGCAACAACACATCCCTGTTCCTGTACTCAAAACCTCTCACAATAAAGGACAACATTCCATTTGCCTTCTTTACCGCCAACTGCACCTGCATGATTATTCATCTACTAGAACACTTAGATCCCTCTGTACTTCACTCACCTGCAACCTCTCTCCATTTACCTGTAAGCGCTTGGATCCATATATTTGCCAGTTGACAATACTTCTGCTAATGGCATCGCGTGATCCTGATATAAACATAGAATTGTACCGCACAGAAGGAGGCCATTCAGCCCATCACATCCTTGTCAATTCTCTGAGAAACAAGGTAGTTCCACTTCTCTGTCCTTTTTCCAGAGTCTGGAAAATTCTTCACTTGAATTCTTTGCTGTAATTTCCCTTTGAAACTTACTGCTGAGTCTGCTTCCACTATCCTTTCAGACAATACAATCCCAAATAGTGTGCCTTGTTGAGTGCAAAAAATTCACCTCACATCTGCTGGAATTTTACTGGAATACCACCAGAGCCTCATAAGATCCCATCTGAGGCCAACGGAAAATGCTGTTCTGCAAGCCTCAACCACCCCGATTCCAGTAAAATTCCAGCCATCCACTTTAGTTTGTTGGAAATTGTTTTAAATTTGTGTCTTCTGGTTACCAACCATCCTCCCAGTCAAACTGGCTTAGAAGGAGGCCATTCAGCCCATCGAGACTGTCCTGACCACAGTCCCACCCAGGCCCTATTCCCTCAACTTCTATCCCACTAATTCCCCTGACGCAAGCAAATTAGCATGGCCAATCAACCTATTGCGCACGTCTTTGGACTGTGGGTGAAAACCAGAGGAAACACACACAGAGACGGGGAGAACATGCAAACTCCACACAGATAATCACCTGAGGCCAGGAATTGAACCCGGATCCCTATCACTGAAAGGCAGTAGTGTTAACCACTGTGCCACTGTGCCATCCTAAGAGTTACTGTCTTCATTTTGAAGACCTTCATGAAAACTGCAGCAATCCCCATAACCTCTCCTCCACACCTCCCTGCCACCCTCAACTTCTCTACTCTAAGAAGAACAACCCCAGCTTTACTTAGTTGAAGACCTCTCTTCCTTTCCTGATGGTATTCGAGTATACGTCTCTCTGCATCTCTAATCCTATGATGTCCTTTCTGAATAATACTGAATATTTCCAGGGCTTGTATAAAGATGAAATGAGTTGAAACGCAGGTTCATATAATTATCTGCACTTGTGGTTACTCTTACAGGTTTTCACCCTTCCGCTTACACAGGGAGTCATGCACCTTGAACAATGAGAGCCAAGGTTGTCAATTGAGGAAGAAGAAGGAAGCACATAAGTGGTTGTGGTTATATATAAAGACCTTGAACAATTTCACAGTGCTGACCCCGCAAGGTTTCCCACTTCAGGAATGTGGTATGAAGAATATATGCATGCAACAACTTTAATATGTACAGTAGAATCATAGAATCTCCTCCTGCAGAAGAAGGCCATTCGGTCCATCGAGTCTGCATGGACAGCAATCCCACCTATATTTATGCATTTACCCCAGCTAGTCCCCCTAACGCTAAGGCACAGTTTAGCATGGCCAATCCATTGAATCTGCATATCGGAGCACCTGGAGGAAATGCATGCAGACACGAGGAGAATGTGCAAACTCCACACAGACGGTGACCCCCGGAAGCGAAAGTTTGGAAAGAACGGGGACACTGATTCCACTTTTAGCATTTTTTTTTATTAGTGTCACATTAACACTGCAAAGAAGTGACCGCGAAAATCCCCTCGTCGACACACTCTGGTGCCTGTTTGGGTCGCTGAGGGAGAATTTAGCATGGCAAATGCACCTAACCAGCACATCTTTTGGACTGTGGGAGGAAACCAGAGAACCTGGGAGAAACCCACGCAGACATTAAGAGAATGTGCAAACTCTACCCAGATAACGACCTAAGCCACGAATCCAACCCAGGTCCCTGGCGCCTTGAGGTAGCAGTGCTAACCACTGTGCCACCGTGCCACCCAATTCTCTATCAAAGTTACAGACTGGCCACCAAAAAATTCCAATGCAGTTTTAGAAATTGCCAGCCAAGTGGTATAATTCATTATGCCTCTGACATCATTGCCTGATGTTGCTTAATTTCATTCTGCTTTACAGGACCACATAGATTGATGAACCAAAAAACAAACACGTCTGACTTCAACTGTGTCTATTATGACAATGGAAATCTAAACTGCACGTGGGCACAAGAGAAAGGTGCAATGCAGAGCATTGTTCATTACAGGTAAGAAACAATGTTTTCTCAAGTGACAAAAAACAAATTGATAAAGAAGAATAAATAAACATTTTGACATTGGGCTAACATCCCTGAGAGCTTAGAATAATGAAAAAAATGATTCAATTGATCCATATGAAATTCTTAACATGCTGAGAAAACATTTCCCTTGGCTGGGGAATATTCTCAGAACCAGGTTAAAGTCCAACAAGTTTATTTGGTAGCAAAAGCCACTAGCTTTCTGCTCCTTTGAAGGGGCAACGCTCCAAAAGCTTGTGGCTTTTGCTGCCAAATAAACCTGTTGGGCTTTAACTTGGTGTTGTGAGACTTCTAACTGCGTTTACCCCAGTCCAACGTCGGCATCTCCACATCATCGCAGCTTCGGAAACAGCGGTCAGACATTTTGGACCCTGACGAGGAAACATTTCTTTCCTTGAGGAACACTGGATTCCTCCAACCCCAGAGCTGCGGGCATTTAGTTGTCGAGCAAAATGCCAGGAAATTATTAGGTTCCGCGACAATTAAGGGATGTGTAGAAAGTGCGGCAAGATGGAGCCAAGAGCAGCAATGATCTTGCTGAATTTTCCAAGGACACTTGCAGGGCCAAATTTGTTGTCATGGCAAAATTTGATGGGAAACAAAACATCCGTTGACCTAGGGTGGGAATTTCTGGTCGCAGGGCGTTTGTAACTCAAAATATCCTGACCAACTTCGGGGAGTGGTAATGAGTTGGCACAGATGTGATGAGATAAATGGCCTTCTTCCAATATTTAAGCTTATGTGCAGGTTTATTTATTAGCTTATATTAGCACTACAATGAAGTTGCTATGAAAGTCCCAGAGTTGCCACGCTCCAGCACCTGTTCAGGTACACTGCCAAGTGGAATGGTGGTACAGCAGTTAGCACTGCTGCCTCACAACTCCAGGTACCAGGATTCCATTCTCAGATCAGATGACTGTCTGTGCGGAGTCTGCATGTTCTCCCTGTGTCTGCTTGGGTTTCCTCCGAGTGCTCTTGTTTCCTCTGATTGTTGAAAGACATGCTGGTTAGGTGCATTGAGCCAAGCAGGCACTGGAGTGTGGCAACTAGAGCATTTTCACAGTAACTTCACTGCAGCATTAATGTCAGCCTTACTTGTGATGAATAAATAGACTTTTACAGAAAAGATTCACTAAAATACTACCGAGACTTGATGGATTGAGTTATAAGGAGAGGCTGGATAGACTGGGGCTTTTTCTCTGGAGCATAGGAGGCTGAGGGGTGATCGTATAGAGGTCTATAAAATATTGAGGGGCACGGACCAGCTTGATAGTCAAGAGGCTTTCTCAAAGATCGGGGAGTCTAAAACTTGAGGACATAGGTTTAAGGTGAGAATGAAGAGATAAAACAGTGTTCAGAGGGGCATTTTTTTTACACAGAGAATGGTAGGTGTCTGGAACAAGTTGCTAGAGGTAGTAGTGGAGACGGGTACAATTTTGTCTTTTAAAAAGCATTTAGATAGTTACATGGGTATGATGGGTACAGAGGGACATGGGCCAAATGCAGGCAATTTGGATTAACTTAAGGGTTTAAAAAATATGGGCAGCATGGACAAGTTGAGCCGAGGGGCCTGTTTCCATGCATGGTCAATCAACCTAACCCGTACATCTTTGAAGTGTGGGTGGAAACCCATGCAGACACGGGAAGAATGTGCAGACTCCACACAGGCAATGAGCCAAGGCCGGAATGAAACCCTGGCTTCTCAGTTAACCAGTCTATAAAAACCCTGTCTTCCAGGTTCTCAAGAACTCCCTTGCACGTGAAGCAATGCAACAAGTACTTATGGGAACAAAATCTCAACCTTGGCTGTCCCTTGATCGAGGATGAAAGAGATGGCAAATGGTTCTATGTGTACGTCATTGATTCAAATCGCTTCACAGTAGTGGAACCACATGGGATTTTACTTATCGAAAATGGTATGGCTGATATCTAATCACTCTTCACAGTTAGGGCAACATCATTCCCTGGCCTTACTGTACTGGCCCTTTTTCATAGAATCTGCAGAAGGAGGCCATTCAGCCCATCAAACCTATACCAACCGCAATCCCACCCTATCTCCATAACCTCACATATGTACCCTGATAATTCCTCTGGCACTAAGGGCGAACAATCCCACCCTATCTCCATAACCTCACATATGTACCCTGATAATTCCTCTGGCACTAAGGGCGAACTTACCACGGCAAAAATTGAAGTGGAGGGCCATGGGCTATTCAAAGATCTGTTGATCTTAGGTAGGATTTTCCAGCCTTGGTGTTTGCCACAAGGCCAGAAAATCACACCCTTAAGGGGCAATTTAGCATGGCCGATCTACACAACCTGCATATCTTTGAACTCTGGAAGGAACCGGAATACCTGCAGGAAACCCACATGGACACATGAAGAATGTACAAACTCCACACAAACAGTGACCTAAGCCTGGAATTGAAGCAGGGACCCTGAAGCTGTTAGGAAGCAGTGCTAACCATTGTGTCATATTGCCTCTCCCTGAAAGCTGTATTTCTGCAGGGTGGAAGGAAGGATGCATGGGAAACAGGTGGGAGATCATGGAATCCCTACAGGACAGAATGAGACCATTCAGCCCATCAAGCCTGCACTGGTAACATTCCCACCCAGGCCCTATCCCTGCAACCCGCTAATCCCTTTCACCTATGCATTCTGGGACACTAAGGGGCAATTTAGCATGACCAACACATCTAAGCTGCATATCTTTGGACTGTGGGAGGAAACTGGAGGAAACCCATGCAGAGACAGGGAGAACTTGCAGACTGTGCACAGACAGTGACCCAAGCTGGGAATCGAACCCAGGTCCCTGACACTGTGAGGCGGCAGGGCTAACCACTGTGCCACCAAACGTCCCTTCATATTCTGCAGCCGTCTTAAGTATGAGGCAATCTTGCCGATTCTTTCCTGGCCATTGTCTACTTTTACAGACAACAACAAATTACCTGCGAAAAAATATCATCGACTGTATCAATGTTCATGGATAATAGGTTAAAAATTGTTACAACTTCTTTAAAACGGTAATAAAATCTCAGAGGAATATATCTCTGTGCTTCAAACAGATAAATATAACGAAATGAGTGCACTTTCACTTACTTTGTAGTGCTCAATCATTTTATATTACCGTTCTTCCAGTACTTTTTTGCTGATTTCCAATTCCTTTGTTTTATTTATTTATATTACAGGATGTGGGTGTCACAGGCTAGGCCAGCTTTGATTGCCAGTACCAAACTGCCCTCCATATCACTGGGCAGTAGAGAGTCAAGCACATTGCTGTGGCTCTGGAGTCACATGTAGGCCAGACCAGGTAAAGATTAGCCAAAGGGACACATACTCATCCTTGTTGATGCTTCCATTCTAATGTGTGGTGGATGAACAACAAGTATCTGGTTAGTTTATTTATTAGTGTCGCAGGTGGGCTTACATTAACATTGCAATGAAGTTACTGTGAAAATCCCCTAGTTACCACACTCTGACATCTAACCACTGCAGTTTCTGAAGCAGCATGAGTTGCATAGTATTACACCATCTGGGCAAAGCAGTCCACATGATCAACAGACCTTCCAACACTTTGAATATCCATTCCCTTCACCACTGACGCAACATGGCTGCAATAACTCATCGAAGTTCTTTAACAGCTCTCTTCAAACCTGAACCATCTGCCAATCTGAAGGACAGTGTCCTCAGATTCATGGAGACACTACCATCTCTAAGTTTCTCTCCAAGTTACAGATCAGCGAATCAATGAAGGAGGCCATTCACATCTGCACTGACAATGGATCAACCCAAGCCCTATCTCTGTAACCTCCTGTATTTACCCTGCTAATCTCCCTGACACTAATGAGTAATTTAGCATGGCCAATCCATCGAACTTGCACTTCTTTGGACTGTGGGCAGGAAACCGGAGCACCCGGAGGAAACCCACGCAGACATGGGGAGAACATGCAAACATGCTTAAGCTGGGAATCGAATCTAGGTCCCTGGCACTGTGGGGAACAGTGCAAACCACTGTACTACTATGCCACCCCTTTTTCTAAGAGTCTCTATCCTCTCCCTACTTATTCTTTTGCTCATTCCAAGTTTGGCAAACATTGGCCATTCTTTCATCATCACTAGCTAAAACTCCTGGATCTCTGTCAAGGACAACTCTAGGAGAACCTTCACACCAAGGGTTACAGCTGTTCAAGAAGGTGGGTCACCATCACCTTCCCAAGGGCATATAGCAAAGGGCAATAAATACTGGCCTTCTGCGATGTGCCGTATACCAAGAAGCAATTTAAAACAGCCAACACTGTGGGCATACTGGCTAATTAAGACTTCAGTCTCTCTGGAGAACAATTTATCTGGAGGATTTGTCTGGGACAAGTTAACTCGGTCTCCTGTATAGGGAGTATTCATTGTCCCACAATGCAATTGATGTGAAGGGTACATTGTACGGCTATTCTAATATTTGGCTGAATCTATTTATTTCAGTTAAAACAAGTCCACCACAAAACCTGAGTGCTGATCTGACTGCAAACGAAAGTCTTACATTAACCTGGGACATACCAATGAACCAACAGCCAAACTCACTTCTGTACGAGATTCAATACAAAAACAACATGGATTCAGACTGGCAGGTTTGTGCAGTTATTGCAGACAAGATCCCTTTGTGTTCTGAAATCACTTCTACCTCAATTCTGAAATGCTTTTCCCATCAAATCTCTTTGTGGTTTCACCCTCCTCCCTATCTCATTGGCCTCCTCAGGTTGTTACTTCCTCCAGGGGGCGGCACGGTAGCACAGTGGTTAGCACTGCTACTTCATAGCTCCAAGGTCCTGGGTTCAATTCTCGGCTTGGTAACTGTCTGTGTGGAGTTTGCCTGTTCTCCTCGTGTCTGCATGGGTTTTCTCTGGGTACTTTGGTTTCCTCCCACAGCCCAAAGATGTCCGGGTTAGGTCGATTGGCCATGCTAAGAAATTGTCCCTTAGTATCTATGGATGTTTTTAAGTTAGAGGGATTAGTGAGTGTAATATGTGGGGGTAGGGACTGGGTGGGATTGTGTTCAGTGCAGATTCGATGGGCCGAAGGGCCCCTTTCTGCACTGTAGGATTCTATATTCTTGTGATCTGTCCGTGACCTCTGTAACTCTAATACCTTCAGTCTCCTGCGCTTCTTGATTTGAAAAGCACCTCTGTTGTGGGCCAAACATTCAGCTGGATAAGCTGTAAACTTTGGAATTCCTTTCCTACACCGCTCTGCCTCCCTTGCTCCTCAAGCTCATTTCTTGGATCCCACCTCCTCCCTCCACTGCCATGCGATGGTGTGAAACACGTCCCCTCGATTTTCTTTTAGCAGAGCATCCTAAGATCTGGTGAGAAAACTGACGGATTTCTCTGGAGAGAGATACACCAACTTTCTCACCAGAAACAACAGTCTGCCATTTTTTGGTAAGATTCCCCCCTAATGCATCTTCCTCCATTCCATTGTGCATTTAGACCTGCGCCTGTTATGAAGGTGACTTTCACTGAAACTTGTACTTCTTAAAGCCCCATCATTTATTTTAACCGTGGGCGGCACGGTAGCACAGTGGTTAGCACTGCTGCTTCACAGGCCCAGGGTCCTGGGCTCGAATCCTGGGTCACTGTCTGTGTGGAGTCTGCAAATTCTCCTCGTGTCTGTGTGGGTTCCCTCTGGGTCCTCTGGTTTCCTCCCACAGTCCAAAGATGTGCAAATTGGGTTGATTGACCGTGCTAAGAAATTGACCGTTAGTGTCCAGGGATGCGTAGGTTAGAGGGATTAGTGGGTATAATAGATGACGGTAGGGCCTAGGTGGGTTTGTGTTTGGTGCAGACTTGATGGGCTGAGGGGCCTCTTTCTGCACTGTAAGGTTCTATTGGAACAGTTGCTTCACACATAATTTTCTTGCTCTTTCTGGCAGTGAGATCCTTTGTCACGGAAACACAGCAAACAGGTGCCTTTGAGTCTGCATCACCATTCAATATGATTACGGCTAACAATGCGCTTTGAGTATCTCATCCCTACTTTCGCTCTTTACCTCCTTGATCCCTTTAGCTCCACATCCAGCTCCCTCTTGAACATATCTAATGGCCTGGCCCCAACAGTTTTCCGTGGTAGAGAAATCCACAGATTCACAACTCTCTGAGTGAGAAGTTCTTCTTCATCTTAGTCCTGAATGGTTTATCCCTTATTCTTAGACTGTGACCTTCTAGTTCTGGACTTCCCCAACATCGGGAACATTTTTCCCACATTTAACCTATCCAGACCCATTAACTGGCACTTATCTGTGGCCTGTTCCCCAGTGGGAACAGTTTGGGGCATACAGACTTGATAGACATTGACAGGCCCAGAAGGTCCTGTGCACGATCTTGATTTTCCAACCTTTGCCATGCCCAACTAGAACAGTCCACACTTTCATAGTTCCTTTCCTCTACATCCCAAGACATTTTGCAAAACCTTTATGAAACAGAGCCAAGTGAAGAGACTTTGTAAATAGGAAAATCCTGCTGGAATGAACAGTCAGAAAATTCTGGTCAAGCTCTCCACAAAAGACCCACTTTGGTAGGTGAATGTCAGGCATTGAAGAGGATGAGAAAAACTGGCAAGAAAATTCAGGGGGAAAAACGCATTGATTTTTGATTCTGTTACTTTCAAATATTCAGTCTCAAATATTCTTTATTGCAGGTGGAGCAGTTTCAAGGAAATTCCTTTACTTTGCCACGTATTGACCCTGCAAAGTGCTATTTCTTTCGGTTAAGATCCCAAAGGAATAAGTTGTATGCAAAGCACAGCTACTGGAGTGAATGGGGACCCTTGTTTATTTGGAAGGAAAAGGATTATACATGTATGTACACAATCCTGAATTTTGTTTCCTTATTTTGTAAGTGTTGGCTTAGAAAATTGGAAAAGGACTGTCCACTTGAGCACTGTCTAATGGTGACCATGGAAAAAATCCATCTGGTTCACTGATGTCCTTTAAGGAAGGAATCTCCTGTCCTTACCTGGTGCAGCCTACATGTAACTTCAGATCCACAGCAATGTGGTTAACATGGAGACATAGATTTGGGCTAGTGTCTGTAGGAGTTTGCACATCCTCCCCGTGATTGCGTGGGTTTTCTCCGGGTGCTCCGGTTTCCTCCCACATTCCAAAAACATGCTCTTAGGCTAATTGATGTAACAAATTGTCGCTAAATTAGTCTTCCCTCAATCTTCCCCAATAGGTGTAGACAAAGGTCATAGGTAGAGGAGGCACTCATAATGTTAAAACAGGGGCACTGGCTTCTTGGGCCGAAGGGTATGTTTCTCGTGCTATATTGTTCTTTGTTCTTTGTTCTTTGTTCTAACTCTTGAGTGTCTTCTGAAATGGTCTAGCAAGCTCAAGGGCAATTAGGGACGGGCAATAAATGTTGGTGAAACCAGTGATGCCCACATCCCATGAATAGATTATTTTGTAAAACACTGCAAGACCTCCAACCTGGGGGACAGCAAGCACTGTTCATTATGAAGTAGAAACAGGCATCTTGGTGCCCACTATATTGTGGAAGACCAAAAGAGCCGCATGAATTGGTAAGCACTACTGCCTCACAGCGCCAGAGACCTGCATTCGATTCCCAGCTTGGTCACTGTCTATGCGGAATCTGCACATTCTCCCCGTGTCTGTGCGGGTTTCCTCCGAGTGCTCCGGTTTCCCCCCACAATTCAAAAGATGTGCTGGTTAAGTGGATTGGTCATGCTAAATTCTCTCTCAGTGTAGCAAATAGGCATTGGAGTGTGGCAACTCGTGAATTTTTACAGTAACTGCATTGCAGTGTTAATGTAAGCCTTTTTGTGATACTGACAGATGAACATCTAGGACAGCCATTATTACTTCGTGCAAATAGAATCATGCACTGCAGAAGGCCATTCGGCCCACTGACCACAATCCAACCCAAGCCCTATCCCCATAACCCCATGCAATTATCCTCACTAGTCCCACCGACACTGAGCAAAGTCAATCCACCTAATCCATCTAATAGTTTGTCGTCCTGAGACTAAGGAGCAATTTAGCATGACCAATCCACCTAACCCACACATATTGACTGTGGGAGGAAATGGGGCACCTGGAGGAAACCCATGCAGGCACGGGGAGAATGTGTCAACTCCACATAGACAGTGACCCAAGCCAGGCGCAGTGCTGACCACTGTGCCACCGTGTCACCCACAATTAGGGCACTCAATGAGCCTTTCTTTGGAGGCTCACACTGCAGAATTGAAGGGCATGCACAAATTTTGAAGCCCTTTTTATTTTGCTTAAGGCATTTAATGTAATTAATTTTCTTCTTCTTTCCCAAGGCCCCTCCGCCCAACGACAGATAGAAACAATGAATCCAGTTTTACTGGTTTTACCGCTGGCAGCAGCTCTGCTTGTTGTGATACTCCTGTGTGTATTTTATACAGTTAAGAGGTAAGTGGAGTATTGTTTCAGTGGGAAGTTTGATCCTTGGAAAGTGCTTTGACTTTATCCAATCCAAAAGGGACAGTGAGACAGTTTCAGAGCAGTGGATCGGAAGATTTAAGGTGATTAATACTTTCGTTTGGAGGTACATTGTTCCCGAACCTTCTCTGGAGAAAACTCAAAGATACACAAAGTTGTCAAAAAGTAGTGAAGGGAGTGAAATTTAGACAATAATGCTTAACCAGAACAAATTTTCTCAAAATAATTTCAAGGGGGGTGATCTGACTATGAGAATTCTAGGTGTCAATCGGGTGTGAAAAAGGAAGGGAATCACACCCATTTTGACACACTCAACATTTCAGTATCCCACTCCCACACTCCATATCCTCTCCACATTTATAACACTTGGGGCAAATGGGATCAAACGCTACGGGGAGAAAGCAGGATTATGCTATTGAGTTAGACAATCGGCCATGATCATGATGAATGGTGAAGCACGCTCGAAGGGCTGAATGGCCTGCTCCTGTTCCTATGTTTCGATGTTTTTATTTCATTAATATCAAAGTCAGCATTGTGTCTTTTCTGGACCTGAGGCTGGTTTCATTGTGAAACAAGATCGCGAGAGACAAGAACCCGGGCGCTACCGCAATTTTCCGCTTGTCATCCTATATTACCAGCTCGCCACACTGATGTACTGGTGTAACGAGTTGGTAAGATCATACCCATCATTTTCCTTTGGGCATGATTTGAAGAGGAGATTTTTTCATTTTTAAAGCATGCATGAGGTATATAATGGAATTCCATAAGGAGGTGATAGAAATAATAATAAGAGAGGGGGTATTTCAAAATGGAGGCACCCTGTCTCCAATTTCATTTAAGCATTACTAGCTTGGGTCACTGTCTGTGTGGAGTTTGCACATTCTCCTCATGTCTGCGTCCGGTTTCCTCCCACATTCTGAAAGATGTGCTAGTTAGGTGCATTGACCCGAACAGGTGCTGGGCTGTGGCGACTAGGGGATTTTCACAGTAACTTTATTGCAATGTTAATGTAAGCCTCACCTGCGACTGATAAATAAATAAATGTTTAATTTTAAAACAACATAGCCTGCTAGCTAACATTATGTCACTTTGTCACTTGGAGAGATACATTTATGAACTTAATAGTATAAAACTTGAGTATTACTGAAAAGAGAGACTTGGCTTCAAAGCCTTTTAACTTCCACTCATCAGAACAGATGCAAAAATACCAAATTTCGAAGGGAAAAACAATTTTTACTGCATAAGAGAAGAGGTACTGATTGGTTGGCAAGTGGGCTCCGATTGGTCAACATGGCAATGTGTTGACCAATCAGCGCTGACTTGCCAACCAATCAGCATCCTTTTTTTGCAGGCAGTATAAATTGTCATTACCTATCAATTTGGATATTCTTGTGTTTGTTCAGATGAGTCAAGGCAAAAAAACTTTGGCAACATGTCTCCTTTTTTTCAGCAATACTTAAAACACATTTGGTGGCGACACATGGACCCAATTAACCGCAGCTGCTTAAATTGTGGGTTTGACCAGAAACCAACGCTTCCTGTTTAGTTTACATTAAAATGTAGAAAGGTAACATTTTGCAACTCTGTAGCTAAGACAAACGCTAATATAACAATTGCACCAAATTGCACAGTGCTCTAAAGAGTTAGAGTCTCACTCACTTTCTATCACCCATGAAGTGAAACTGAGCAGGTTTCCATCTGAAACTAACATGCATTGAGTTATGAACTGAATCATTGATGCTGAGTTGGGAGGGATGGGGTAAGAAAATTCTTGATCAGACTTCAACTAAACTCCTCGCACATACTTTTGGCTTTGTTTAAATTTGAAGTTTATTTATTAGTATCACAAGGAGGTTTACATTAACACTGCAATGAAGTTACTGTGAAAATCCCCCAGTCGCCACATTCCAGTGCCTGTTTGGGTAAACCGAGGGAGAATTTAGCATGTCTTTCGGACAGGGGAAGGAAGCCAGAGCACCCGGAGGAAACCTACACAGACATGGGGAGAACATGCAAACTCCGCAGAGACACTGACCCAAGCCGGGAATCAAACCTGGGTCCCTGGCACTGAAGGCAGCAGTGCTAACCAGTGTGTCACCCTTATGCTGATTAGGGATAGCACAGTGATTCAATGATTTACAAACTGTGGAACGGGCCTCTGTCAGAGCAATTGCTGCACTGCACTTTTAACCAACAATATCAAGAGTTACAGGTAGCATGGCTGGAATCTGGAAAGAGAATGTGATCTTGCAGGGCCATGGGGAAGAGTTGAGGGGAAGGGAGCAATTAGGAAGCTCTTTCAAAGAGCTGTCACGGGCCTGAAGGGTTGTATGGCTTCACTGTGCATTGCACAATTTTGTAGTTTCCACGGCTGGAGAAGCCCGATCACAATCTTAGTGGATACAATCTTTTGATTCGTGGAACACTAAAATATCAAATCGGCTTTCAATGATATCATGCTCACCCCACGCAAGATCAGTTCTCAGGCAAAATATGTTTTTGCTATGCTACCTGTAACTACTAATATTGTTGGAAAACAGTGGACTATAAGAGTCAGTTCTGCAGAAGTACAGGGTCAAATGGAGATTCCCTCTCACCTGGGTACAATCATAAATCAGAGATGCCGAAAGGCATCTACTGGATCTGTTTCATCGATGGTCCCTCATGTCATTCCACTGAGGCCTGTTCCACAGTTTGCAAATCACTGAATCACTAGTTTGTTACTTTTCCAGCATAGGTTGTGTTAAGAACAAAAGATCTCGGAGCAGGAGTAGGCCATCCAGCCCCTCAAGCCCGCTCTGCCATTCGATAAGATCATGGTTGATCTTTTCATAGACTCAGTTCCATTTACCTGCCCGCTCACTATAATCCTTAATTCCTTTACTGTTCAAAAATTTATGCACCCTTGTCTTAAAAACATTCAACGAGGTAGCCTCAACTACTTCACTGAAATTCCACAGATTCATAGCCCTTTGTGTGAAGATGTTCTTCCTCAGCTCAGTCCTAAACCTGCTTCCCCTTATTTTGAGGCTATGCCCCCTAGCTCTTGTTTCACTCACCAGTGGAAACAACCCCCCCTGCTTCTATCTTATCTCTTCCCTTCATGATCTTATATGTTTCTATAAGACCTCCCTTCATTCTCCTGAATTGCAGTGAGTATAGCCCCAGTCTACTCAGTCTTTCCTCACAAGCCAATCCTCTCAACTTGGGAATCAACCTAGTGAATCTCCTCTGCACTCCCTCCAGTGCAGTATATCCTTTCTCAAGTAAGGAGACCAAAACTGTACACAGTACTCCAGGTGTGGTCTCACCAGCACCTTATACATCTGCAACATACCCTCCCTGTTTTAAAACTGCATCTTTCTATCAATACAGGACAACCTTCCACTTTCCTTCTTGCTGATAAGATTTGCATGTATGTCTTCCTTACTAACCTTGCATTGTTGTAGCAAGCTGTCTTGTTGAACTATGGCAGCTTGTGCGGTGAAGATATTTCCACAGTTAGTTCAGGAATTCCAGGATTTTGATGAATGCCATGATGAATTGTGACACATTTCCAAGGCAAGATGGTGTGTGACTCAATGGGGGACCTGCAGGTGATGGCACTCCCAAGCACCTGCTTGTTCTTGTCCTTTGGGGTGTTGAAAGTCGCAGATTCAGAAGGTGCTACTGAAGGAGGAATGGCGAGTTTTTGCAATGCATCTTGTCAATGATACACATGCTGCCTTTGTTGAAAATCTGATGGATGGGCTGATTGTTTAAGGTAGTGAATCAAGTGCCAGTCAAACCAGTTGCTTTGTCCTTCATTTTGAAATTCTTCTTAAAAGACTCCTCAATTTTCTAATATTATAACAGCCCACAGATGCTTTTACCTTCATTCTAAGGCAATTCCGTTCATTTTACTAGATGCCATAGCTACACCAACTTCTGATTTTTTTTATTCATTCATGGGACATGTGTGTCACAAGTTGGCCAGCATTTATTGCCCATCCTTAGTTATCCTTGGAGGGTAGTTGAGAGTCAACCACATTGCTGTGGTTCTAGAGTCACGTATAGACTAGGTAAGGATGGCAGTTTTCCCTTCCCTTCCCTTAGTGAACCAGATGGATTTTCCCAACAATGGTTTGATGGTCATCAGTAGGTTCTTAATTCAAGTTATAGAACATAGAACATAGAACAATACAGCACAAACAGGCCCTTCGGCCCATGAGTTGCGCCGATCACATCTACCAATCCACAGATCTATCTATAACCCCCTATCCTATTCTTTTCTATATACTCATCCGGAAGTCTCTTAAAAGACTCCAGTGAGTTTGCCTCAACAACCTCCGACGGCAGTCGGTTCCATTCACTCACCACCCTCTGAGTGAAAAACCTACCCCTGACATCTCCTTTGTATTTGCTTCCCTGCACCTTAAATCTGTGTCCTCTCGTAGTGACCATTTCAGCTCGGGGAAATAGTCTCTGAGAGTCCACCCTATCTATTCCTCCCAACATTTTATAAACCTCTATCAGGTCGCCTCTCAACCTACGTCTCTCCAGTGAGAAGAGTCCCAGCTCCCTCAACCTATCTTCATAAGGCCTGCCTCCCAATCCAGGCAGCATCCTTGTAAATCTCCTCTGAACCCTCTCAATAGCCTCTACATCCTTCCTATAATGAGGCGACCAGAACAGAACAATTTTAATTGAATTCAAATTACACCATCTGGCATGGCGGGATTCGAAAGCAGGTCCACAGAACATTAGTTGGATTAATAGTCTGGCGATAAACCTACTAGGCCATCATCTCTCCTGAGCTCCTTTTATTTGATTAAAGACATCCCAAGCTTCTTTCCTGGAGCGTTATCAGATTAAATGGATCAGATAAATATTGTGATTTCTGATTGACCTGAGAATTGATCCACAGTTACCTGGATGTAGGCTATCAGTCCAGAAGCCTTGGGTGATAAAGTGAAGAGGTTTCAGTTTAATCCTGAGCCTTTCTGGAGTTAACACATTCTAAATTGAATAGACCTACTTGCGAGCAGCAAGGGATCCCTAGCTGTTCATGGCATCATTGGAAAATCCCTGGAGAAAAAGAGACTCTCAGCATTGAACCTTGACAGCTATTAAACAAATACTTGTTTAGTCATGACAAAATGTACTCCTTTACTCATTTTTTTAATATCCAGGGAAAACAGGAGCAGCAGAAAGTGCTGCCTTCGTAACTCTGTTCCCTTTTAATGAGATGATTAATTACCCTCTTATTGAGGTTTCAGAGGCCCTTTATGGAAGGGCCAACAAAAAAGTTGTGGCAATAATAGTGTGAAGAAAGTCTCCAGTGTCTCCAGTACACCTTGAGAGTTCAGTTCAGATGAGGTCAGGCATTAAATATCTTGGTAGTAGGGACTCAATTGGGTTGTACATTAAAATAATTTTCACTCTGTCAAAAAAAATTAATTTTTAATGCAACAACACAAGAACATAGAGAACAGAGCAGGCTATTCAATCCTTCAAGCCAATTCCACCATTTGGATAGACAAATATTCGCTGCTTACTGCAAACTCCTAGCCCCCTTTTATTTGAATTCACTAATTCCAGGCAAGATACTCAGAGTTTTTATTTTGAAGAAGAGCCCAGTGATGACTACAAGTGAAGACCTATAGTCCCTCTAATGTATCTCACAGTGTTTCTTAGTACTGCTGTCTCAGACTATGAGTAACCACAAATGCCACCAACCCACAAGCAGTCAGAAGAATGACACATTCCTTTTCATCTGCCATAATATCATTAGCCCTAAAAAGGTAACACTCCATGTACTGGTCCACAGAAGGGTCAAAAGGGTCCAGTTTCACAAACATAATGCCTAACAATGGCTTATTCCCAATCCATCACAACTGTTAGCAAGCAGGTTCCTTTGGGTTGCTCTTTTTCCTCATTGTCACTGAGATAAATCCTCAGAGACCGGTGTCCCTTCACCAGATTCCATTTATTGACAAACTCCATTCCATTTAGAGAGTGCTTCTGATATACAGTCAGAATCAAGAGTGCCAGAAGATCTGACACTCCCAGTTTTATATACAGATCAGATTGGCAGGCAATTGTGACCTCAATCAGGGAGCTCATGATCCAAAAGGCCAACCTCCTGTCTTCTGGTTCAGGTTAGAAACCCCAAAGTGCTTTATGGAAACCATCCGAACCATAGATTTTACGTAAATGCAATCCGTACAGTGCAGAGGGAGGCTACTTGGCCCAATGGGCCTGCACCGACAATTATCTCATCTGCACCCTATTACTGAAACCCCACACATTTTCCCTGCTAATCCCTCTAATATACACATTCTGAGACACTAAGGAACAATTTAACATGATCAATTATTCTAACATGCATATCCTTGGACTATGAGAGGAAACTAGAGCGCCCAGTGAAAATCCATGCAGATACAAGGAGGATGTGCAAACTCCACACAGATAGTGACCCAAGCCAAAATCAAATCCAGGTCCCTGGAGCTGTAGGGTAACAGTGCCAACCATTGTGTGACCATGCATCTCGAAATTGGCTAGAATAAGCACAATATGTTTCACTTCAGGTATGATTCAACAACCCACTAGGGAGCTTTAATCAAACAAAGTTTATTTAAGAATATAGCCAACATGCTTAGAAAGAAAATTAGCAATATCTTTTATCAATTACAAACAAAAGAACAGAAAGAAAACAAATTGGGGGGGGGCAGTTTAGATCAGAGTTGAGGAGAAACTTTTTCACTCAAAGGGTGGTGAATCTCTGGAATTCTCTGCCCATTGAAGTGGTGGAGGCTACCTCGCTGAATATATTTAAATCACGGTTAGATAGGTTTCTGATAGACCAGGGAATTAAGGATTATGGAGAGAAGATGGGAAAGTGGAACTGATGCACTTCAGATCAGCCATGATCTTATTGAATGGCGAGGCAGACTCGAAGGGCTAGATGGCCTACTCCTGCTCCTATTTCTTATGTTTTTATCTTAAATAGCTTTCATTTATATAATTACTTTCACAACCCCAGAGATCCAAAAGTGCTTTTAAAGTGGGTAGTTGTAATGTAGAAAAAGTGATAACAGATTGGCTTGCACTAAGGTTCTATGAACAGCAATAAGATGTCAACCAGGTCATCAGTGATGTTGATTAAATAGTTGCCAGGATTCCTGGGAGATCAGGAATCCTGATCAGTAAATTTGTGTAATCAGTAAATCAGTAAATCAGTGGATCAGTAAATTTGCAGATGATACTAAAGTTGGTGGTGTGGTAGATAGTGAAGAGGGGTGTTTTAGTTTACAGAGTGACTTGGACAAGTTGCAGAGCTGGGCCGAGAGGTGGCAAATGGAGTTTAATGTGGAAAAGTGTGAGGTAATGCACTTTGGCAGGAACAATAAATGTGTAGAGTATAGGGCTAATGGTAGGGCTCTTAATAGTGTTGAGGAACAGAAGGATCTTGGTGTATGTGTCAATAGATCCCTGAAAGTAGGCAGTCAAGTGGATAAAGTTGTTAAGAAGGCTTATGGAGTCTTAGCTTTTATTGGTAGGGGGATTGAATTTAGGAGCCGCAGCATCATGTTGCAGCTGTACAAAACTCTAGTGCGGCCGCACTTGGAGTATTGTGTGCAGTTCTGGTCGCCACATTATAAGAAAGATGTGGAGGCATTGGAGAGGGTACAGAGGAGGTTTACCAGGATGTTGCCTGGTATGGAGGGCAGGTCCTATGAAGAGAGGTTGAAGGATTTGAGGTTGTTTTCGTTAGAAAGGAGGCGGCTAAGAGGGGATCTTATTGAAGCATATAAGATGATTAGAGGTTTAGATAGGGTGGACAGTGATAGCCTTTTTCCTAGGATGGAGAAAGCTAGCACGAGGGGACACAGCTTTAAATTAAGGGGTATGAGTTATAGGACGGATATCAGAGGTAGGTTCTTTACTCAAAGAGTGATTAGGGAGTGGAATGCCCTGCCTGCAGCTGTTGTAGATGCGCCAAGTTTGGTGGCGTTTAAGAGGTTAGTTGATAAGTATATGGATGAGAAGGGAATGGTTTAGTTAGGAGGGGCATTGCTTTTTATTTTGGTCGGCACAACATCGAAGGCCGAAGGGCCTGTTCTGTGCTGTATTGTTCTATGTTCTATGTTCTATGTTCTATCATCCCCTGCAAGTCAGCATATTAGTGCTGTGCAACCATTCACATCGCCCAAGAAGGTAGACAGAGACTTGGTTTCACATTTCACCTGAAAGATGACACCTCTGAATACGCTACACTTCCCATATGTTAGCTCAGAATTCATTGCCCAATCTCCGCTGTAGGACCTGGATGTTCAGCTTTCAAATTCCAGGCAACTAAAGACATCTCTCCACCCTATCATTTTCAGACTTAGCCCTTTCCGTTTTCTTCCAAAGGCATTTAACAGAGAGCAATCCTTTTTGTATCAATGCCATTTCCAGTGATTTTTCTATATAGCTGATGTCACCCCAATCTTCTTTCCAACTTTCCTTCACTATTCTTGAATTTGGGCCATGTGTCCTGTTAAATTTTCTATCCCACAAATATTTTAATTCAGATTTCCTTCTGAATGAAGTAAACATGGGTCACATCTCAAAATGTGCAAGTCACAAACAGCAGTATCCTACAGTGAGTAATTCACGTCCTGACCCCTCAAAGCCACCATCTAGCAAGCACAGGTCAGGAGCCTGATGGGATGCTCTCCACTTGCTCTGACAACACTCAAGAATCTCGACAGTACCTAGGACAAAGCTTGATTTCTACTCCTTCCACAATCACCTAATCCCATCATGATCGTGGAACAGTGGCCGCAGTGAGTACCATTTACAAGATGCATTCACCAAGATCCTTGGGCAGCATCTTCCAAACCCATATAGTTACCATCTAGATGAACCGCCATCTTAAGAATTTCCTGCAAGGTACCACATGGTATGTTGTTGAATAAGGTTAAATCTCATGGGATCCAGGATGAGGTATCCAAATGAATACAAAATTGGCTTCTTGCCAGAAGGCAAAATTTGGTTATAGAGGGATTTTTTCAAATTGGAGGGCTGACCAGCGGTGTGTCTCAGGGGTCAGTACTGTGTCCGCTGTCATTTATATTAATGATTTAGATGAGAATATATAGAGGCATGGGTAGTAAGTTTGCAGATGACACCAAGATTGGTGGTGGAATGGATAGTGAAGAAAGTTATCTCAATTGCAATAGGATCTTGATCAATTGGGGTAGTGGAATGATGAATGGCAGATGGAGTTTAATTTAGCTAAATGTGAGGTAATGCATTTTGGTAGTTTGAACCAGGGCAGGACTTACTCAGTTAATGCTAGGACATTGGGGAGAGTTACAGAATAAAGAGATCTAGGGGTACATGTTTATTGTTCCTTCAAACTGGAGTCACAGGTGGCCAGAGTGGTGAAGAAGACATTTAGCATGCTTGGGATCATTGGTCAGAACATTGAATACAGGAATTGGGACATCTTGTTGGAGTTGTACAAAGCATTGGTAAGGCCTTGGAGTACTATGTACAGTTCTGGTCACCCTATTATAGAAAGGATATTATTAAACTAAAAAGAATGCAGAAAGATTTACTCGGATGCTACCGGGACTTGATGGTTTGAGTTATGAGAAGAGGCTGGATAGACCAGGACCTTTTTGTCTGGAGCATAGAAGGCTGAGGGGTGATTATATAGAGATCTATAAAGTAATGAGGGCATAGATCACCTAGATAGTCAAAATCTTTTCTCAAAGATAGGCGAGTCTAAAATTGAGGGCATAGGTTTAAGGTGAGAGAGGAGAGTTGAAGTGTCTAGGGGGGGAATTATTTCACATAGAGGATGATGAATGTCTGGAACAAGCTGCGGAGTTAGTATTAGAAGCGGCTACAATTTTGTCTTTTGAAAAGTTTTTAGACAGTTACATAGACAGGTAAGATGTATGTGGAGGGATATGGGCCAAATGCAGGCAATTGAGATTAGCTTAGGGGTTTAAAAAAAAGAGTGGCATGGATAATTTGGGCTGAATGGCCTGTTTCTATGCTAAAACCTCTATGACTCTATGACTCTAAGTCACACACTATTCTGACTTGGAAATATATTGCCGTTCCTTCACCGGGTCAAAATCCTGGAATTCCATTGTTAACAATACGATGGGTGGGATTTTCCGGCCACATTCAAACCGAGGTAGAAAATGCGCACACTCAATAGACCTTTGCATGGTCACCTCAGCCCAATTCCCATGGCAGATGGGATGGGAAAGTTTAGCCCTGTAGATGTACCCGAACACAGAAGAAGTCTCACAACACCAGGTTAAAGTCCAACATGTTTATTTGGTGGCAAACACCACTAGCTTTCGGGGTTCTGCCCCTTCATCAGGTGAGTAGAGAGTTCTGATCACAGACAGGGCATATAAAGACACACACTGTTTACAGAATATTGATTAGAATGCGAGTCTTTACAGCTAATCAAGTCTTAAAAGTGCAGACAATGTGAGTGGAGATAGCATTAAACACAGGTTTAAAGAAGTGTGTATCATCTCCAGATGGGACAGGAAGAGAGATTTTGCAAACCGATGTACCTTAACGTCAGGGACTGTGGCAGTTCAATGAGGCAGCTCACCATCACCTTCTGAAGGGCAACTAGAGATGGTAATAAATGCAGGCCTAGCCAGCAATGTCCAAGCCCATGAATAAAAAAGCAAATTTTGCATTCCCACATACGGAATCCATTATATTTTAGATGTGAGAACAGAGACAATGGAGTGAACTTTCCTGTAGTTAATCGTAGTGCGCAAGGGACGGACCATGGAAAGGTCCATTGACCTTCTAGTTTTGAGGCAAGCGCAGCTGGAAAATCCCACCCTAGGTGTTGCTCTAATGCCACATCTGAAAGATGTATCTCTACCACAGTTGCAGTCCTTTAGCACTGCACTGAAATATCCAGCTAACTTTTGTCCTGAAGAGCGTGTCTTGAACACAAAACCTTTCGACTCAATAACAAGGGTGCAGCCAGAGATGACATAATATGTAGCATATGTAGCATGAATATTCTCAAACAAGCCAATCTAGTTACTTGGTTCATTTTATTAAGATTTTCCCTGCTTCTGAACGTGCACGATATGTTTATATCTTTAGAGGAACCACTTGGATTTTCCCAGGCATACCAGATCCGAAACAATCCTTTGTTGATCTTTTTGAGGACTACAATGGAAACTTTCAGGTAAAATGTTAATCAATTGTTCTAATTTTTATCCTTGTGTTCTTGCCTCCAACTCTTGGAGCCACTCTGGGATTTGATCCCACGGGAGTCCATAGCTTTCTGTATTTCATTCAAGTTATCACTATTCATTTACTAACCCAACCAGTGAGTATTGGATAAAAGTAAATTACTGCAGATGCTGGAATCTGAACACAAAAGAGAAAATGCTGGAAAATCTCAGCGTGTCTGGCAGCAGGTGTAAGGAGAGAAAAGAGCTGATGTTTTGAGTCCCGATGGCCCGTTATCAAAGCTAAAAGGCAGAGGAAGTGGGAGATATTTATACTGCAGGGGGAAGGAATGGAAGATGAAGTAAAAGATGCCTGATAGCTGTAGTGTGGGATGGGGTGGATTTCACTGCTTGAGATCAGTGGGGCGGGGAAGAGGAGTCCTCTGCCACTCTGCCTGAGATCAGTGGGGGAGGAAGAGGGGTCTGCAGCCATTCTACCTGAGAACAATGGGGTAAAAAGGATCTGCTAAAACTCTGCCTGAGATCAGCAGAGGGAAAGGGGTGGCTGCTGCCATTCTACCTAGGTCAGTTGGGGAAAGTGGGGTGTGGGGGGGAGGTGGTGTTCACTGCCACTCAGCTTGAGATCAGTGGGAGAAAGAAGGAGGGTCCCATGATTGGTCTGGCTGATGGGGCAGAGTGGGGCGGGGCATGGGGGAATGGTGAGGGGATAAGGAGGTCAATAATGTTGTGAAGGTGGGGCAATGTCTGTAGGGACAGGGGGAGGCATGATTCAGCCCAGGAGGGATGTGGCATGGTAGCATTATTCCATCTTTTTTTTCTGTTCATGCGCAGTTGGAGGCGTCAATCAGAACTGCCTCGTCAAAGGCTTGTGCAGCGCGATTCAGAATCACTGATATTTTTGCAGACAGAGTGTGTATGGGTGTACCTGAGAGAGGGTCTAAAAGTCGGATGTGAAACAGCCCCAGTTTCAAGTCCGCTCTGCACTTTGAACCAAAATGGTAAAGTAGGGCCCAATATCTGGTTCATGATGTTCAGAGAGTTGGGTGGCACTAGAGTCACTAGAAATTACACTGGATTCATGACGAGGGCTGAAAATGGGCTTGCGCTTACCGGAATTCAGCTGGAGAATATCATTGCCCATTTTACATTTAATAGCAGATGGACAGTCCTTCAACACAGGCAGTGGAGAGATTGAGAGAGAGGTTCAAAGTTTGATTTTATTTATTAATTACAAGTAGGCTTACATGAACATTGCAGTTCAAAAATATGCAGGTTAGGTGGATTGGCCATGCTAAATTGCTCCTAAGTTTTGGGGGATTAGCAGGATAATTATTAGCAGGGTTATGGGATGGAGCCTAGGTAAAATAAATCAATGCAGATGCTATGGGCTGACTGGCCTCCTTCTGCATTGTAGAATTCTAACACTGCAATGAAGTTACATAAAAATCCCCTAGTCGCCACACTTTGGCACCTGTTTGGGTACACCGAGGGAGAATTTAGCATGGCCAATGCACCTAACCTGCATGTCTGTGGGAGGAAATTGGAGCACCTGGAGGAAACCCATGCAGACACAGGAAGAATGTATAATCTCTATATATGGTGACACAAGCAGAAATCAAACCCGGGTCCTCCGGCGCTGTCAGGCAGCAGTGTTTGCCACAGTGCTTCCATAGTGAAGAGACAGAGCAGGATTTTACTTGCACATATATGGATAATATGATCAAGGAGTGTGCAGATGAGAAAGATCCAGGGTGTGAAGGATAGATACTTACACCCCATGGAAACTATGCAGGGGTGAAAAATGCAGTGATCCTTTTGTAAGATCAATCAGGTTAGGCTACCTGGTGTGAAGGTCATCCATAAGGGAGGACAGATTGGACAACATACTTAATGTCTAGCCTTCCAAATTTTCCAATTATTTTTAATGATTAGAAAAATGATGAATCAGGCTGGTTACTTTCAGTGACTGTTGTTGCCTTGCTGTCAGTGACTAATAACATTTACGCTATGTAGATGATCAAATGTGTGGGTGTGCATTGAAGGCAGGAGCTTGGAAATCTGTAGCTGTTTAAAAAAAAGAACCTGCAGGGAGCTGAAATGTATCCTTGGAGCTACAAACCGAGAAAGTATTGCTTTTCATATGCGCGTACGAATGCTCAAAGAGTTCCTGTGACATTGTGCTGTCTGTTACTTTAACTGAGGAGACAACTCAATTAAAATATCCGCAGTACAAGCAGCTAAAGGAGAGAGGGAAATGTCATGTGAACATGTTAAGCATTTGTACCTCATTATCTCACACAGCAATTTCTAGGCGACAGTCATTATTCTGGGCTTCTGCCATATACACTCATTCAAATCACTTACGCTGCCAGGCTCATAAACCCCTTCAAGCCAGTTTCTGTGCGATGTCAATGTCACAGCATATTGTGTTTAAACAAACACAAATTAACTAATAGGCATTCTCCCAATACTTCAGGAGGTAAATGTACCACTTGGTGTGTGCTACGGAGAGCAGCATGGTTACATGTTCTATTCCTAAAGGTGCTTGTGCTGAGTTAGTTGATCTTGGCTGTGTGTCAGTAACAAGCACTACAATTGCTGTAAGTGTTTCTAGGTGAGAAAGAGAGCAAAATCTCTTGACAAATGAGCTGCGCGCGTGTGTTTAGTGCAGGTCTTGCACAAAGAAAGTACCAGAGTTAATTTTGAGGCACCCACAATAAAGTTTAAAGTTTATTTATTAGTGTCATGAGTATACTTACATTAACACTGCAATGAAGTTACCGTGAAAATCCCCTAGATATAATTGCAGGGATTTTACTGCCTCGCCTGCCGCGGAATTGGGGAGGGCGAGGCTTGTAGAACGGAATTTTCTGCTAGCCTCGGGTGGGATTTTACAAGTCGCACCCGAGCAAGATCTCAAAATCTCATCCAATGTTTCACCATTCATTGAGGCCACTCATGAAGAATAACCAATTGAATTAGATGCTGGAGGAATTTTGATTTCCATGTAACTACAACCAAATATGAAAGGAATGAATGAAGGAATGAAATGGCACAGGTATATTTCAAGTCTCCTATGGTCTCCCTTTCTGAGGAAAGATGTTCTTGATCTTGAGGGAATGCAGCGAAAGTTTACCAGGCCAAATCCAGGGATGGCGGGGTTGATGTATGAGGAAGGATTGACTAGATTAGGATTGTTTTCGCTGGCGCTGAAACAAATAAGCAGGGATCTCATAGAGACTTATAAAATTATAACAGAACCAGACAGGGTAGAGGCAGGGAGGATGTTCCCGATGGCGAGGGAGTCCAGAACCAGGGGTCACAGTCTGAGGACTCAGAGTAGAGCATTTAGGGCAAAGGTGAGGAGACATTACTTTACCCAAAGAGTGCTGACCGTGTGGAATTCATTACCACCGCAAGTAATTGATGCCAAAACGTTGACTGTATTCAAGAGGCGGCTCTTGGGGTGAATACAATCAAAGATTGTGGGGAAAAAGCAGGATGAGACTATTGAGGTGGATGATCAGCCATGATCTTAATGAATGGTGGAGCAAGCTTGAAGGGCCAAATGGCTTCTTCTTGCTCCTATCTTCTGTATTTCTATGCTTCTAAGTCGTGGGTAGCCACAGGCTCCTTCTTACAGAAGTGTAGGCCAACTGTGCTGAGCTATAGGGACCAGCTTGAATCTTGCTGTAACTTTGACCTAATTACAGTTAGTTGTACAAATACAAATACCTACAGTTAACTGTGCAAATATAAACCTGTGGCTCTTGCGTCCCCTAAACTATTGGCTTCAAATTAATCAATCTGTAGTTACCGAATCACGGCCAAACAAAAATAACATTGGACTGACACAAGATTTACTGGACAGCAAAAAGATGGAATAATATCCATTCCAAATTCCAGTTAAGGCTACACTCTCTTAAACAATTTGAACTATTGAACTTTATTAGTTAGAAAGCAAGGAATTGTGGTAAATGATTAATCATCTTTTCCAGTTTAGTGGCATGGTGGCACGACGGTTCGCACTGCTACCTCACAGCGCCAGGAACCAGGGTTCAATTCCTGGCTCAGGTCACTGTCTGTGTGGAGTTTGCATGTTCTCCCCATGTCTGCATGGGTTTCCTCCGGCTGCTCTGGTATCCTCCCACAGTCAGAAAGACATGCTGGTTAGGTGCATTGAGCATGCTGCATAGAATATAGAGCAGTACAGGCCCTTCAGCCCTCAATATTGCGCTGACCTGTGAACAAATCTAAAGCCCATCTAACCTACATTATTCCAATATCATCCATATGTTTATCCAATTACCATTTAAACGCCCTCAATGTTGGCTAGTCCACTACTGTTGCAGGAGAGTAATCCAGGCCCTTACTACTCTCTGAGTAAAGAACCTACCTCTGAGATCTGTTTTATATCTATCACCCCTTAATTTAAATCTATGTCCCCTCAAGTTGGCTATCTCCATCCAAGGAAAAAGGGTCTCAGTGTCCATCCTAATCTAATTCTCTGATCATTTTATATGACTCTATTAAGTCATCTCTTAATCTTTTCTCTAACAAAAACACCCTTAAGTCCCTCAGCCTTCCCTCATAAGACCTTCCCACCATAACAGGCAACATCCTGGTAAACTTCCTCTGCATCCTTTCCAATGTTTCCACATCCTTCCTATAATGCGGTACCCAGAACTGCATGCAATACTCCAAGTGCAGCCACACCAGAGTTTTGTACAGCTGCAACATGACCTCATGGCTCCAAAGCTCAATTCCTGTACCAATAAAAGCTAACACGTCGTACGCCTTCTTAACAACCCTATCAACCTGGGTGCCAACTTTCAGGGATCTGTGCACATGGATATCGAGATCTCTCTGCTCATCCACACTACCAAGTAACTTACCATTAGCCCACTACTCTGTATTCTTGTTACTCGTTCCAAAGTGAATCATGGAACATAGAACATCAAATACCACAGCACAAGCAGGCCCTTCGGCCCACAGGTTGCATCGATCATATCCATGCCTACCAGGCCATAGAACTATCTGTAACTTCCAATCCCATTAAATCGCATGTACTCATCCAGAAGTCTTTTAAAAGGCCATAGCGAGTTCACCTCTACCATCACCGATGGCAGCCGATTCCATTCACTCATCACCCTCTGAGTGAAGGTGATGAATCACTTCACACTTTTCCACAATCCACCTCTCAGCCCAGCTTTGGAGCTTATCCATGTCCCTCTGTAACCTGCAACATCCTTACACACTGTCCACAACTCCACCAACTTCAGTGTCATCCACAAATTTACTAACCCATCTTTCTACTCTCTCATCCAGGTCATTTATAAAAATGACGAACAGCAGTGGTCCTAAAACAGATCCTTGTGGTACACCATTAGTAACTGAACTCCAGGATGAACATTTCCTACCAACGACTACCCTCTGTCTTCTTACAGCTAGCCAGTTTCTGATCCAAATTGCTAAATCACCCTCAATCCCATGCCTCCATATCTTCTCCAATAGCTTACCAAATGCTTTATGAAATCCTTATACACCACATCAATTGCTTTACTCTCATCCACCTCTTTGGTCACCTTCTCAAAGATGCTACATTATCCTTCAGTGTACCTGAATAGACGTTGGAGTGTGATGACTAGGGGATTTTCACAGTAACTTCAGTGTAGTATTAATGTAGGCCTGCTTGTAACACTAATAAATAAATGTTAAACTAATGTTTATTGAGTGTTGGTTCGAACAAGATGAGATTGGAGCAAATATGATTCATGCTCTTTTCAAGTTCTGTGAGTTAATATGACTAAACTGCCATGAGAATGACATATAATATAACGTGTCTTTTTACATAAGGAATGGATCGGTATGCCTAAGTATCTAAACAAGGATTCATCATTGGATTGCATTCCAACTGAATGCCAAGTTGAAGAAGAATCAGCGAGGCTGAAGATCGAGCATGAGGATCCTCAACAACCTCCTTCAGACAGGATTGAGGGAAGTGATTCAGCCCTGGAGAGCATTAATGAGGAGAATGAAAAGTTTGTGGAGAGTGTACAGAATCCACAATCGCCAGTTCATGAGGCTGCCACTCTCGACATGTCCAAGGTCACTATGAACGAAAACATGTACATAATGCTGTGAGTGATGAGTTCAAGTGTGTGGTTCTGATGTTACAAGATGGACGTCAAACATAAAGGCAATCTCCGAACTCAGTACCAATAGCAACATTTGTGAAGATAATGCTTGACAAAGTACTTAATATTTCACCGGGGCAGCCTGCTCTTCATTGCAAATGGCTTGCTTTTGATTACATTGGTTAAACTCTGCAGGTGGGATTGTCTGCCCGCGCTCTCTCCAAAGCCAGAAAGTCCCGCATGAGGTCAATGGACATTTGCACAGTTTGTGTCCCGCTTGCTATGAGTACCTTGGCCTCATATCCGTGTCTGGGAAATCCCTCAATCCATTCCCATGACGCTAGTCTGGGGAAACCTGATGCGGAATGGGAGCACACCCAAGGAATTTCCTAGGTTCTCAGCCAATTAGACTGTCCAAATAGCAACAACTTGTTTTTTTATGTACTAAAATATCTCACAAAGGCTCATAAGATTGAAGAAAATTTGACACCTTGACACAGGAAGAGGTATCGGACAGTCACCATAAGAGCCCAGTCAGAGACTCATCTGATGAAGGAGCAGTGCTCCAAAAGCTCATAATACTGAATAAATCTGTTGCACTTTAACCTGGTGTTTTGAACTTCTTACAGTGTCCATCCCAGTCCAATGCTGGCATCTCCACATCATATTCAAGTATGGTATGCTTTGTATAAGAGAGAGGGGTGGAACAACAGAGAACATTAGGGAAAGAATTCCAGAGTTAACTGCATGTTCTTGTTTCCCCTCACAGCCAAGGGCAGATATCTATCTGTTCCCATTGCAAGGCTTCTGCTGAAACAGGTTACTAGCCTGCCAAGGCCTCACCTTCACATGGCCTCACAGCACCAGGGACATTGGTTCGATTCCAACCTTGGGTCACTTCTGTGTGCATTTTGCATCTTCTCCTCATGTCCATGTGGGTTTCCTCTGGCTGCTCTGGTTTCTTCCCATTGTCCAAAAGACGTGGTAGTTTGGTGCTTTGGTCATGTTAAATTCTCTCTCAGGTACCAGAGTGTGGTGACTATGGGATTTTCACAGTAACTTCATTGCAGTGTTAATGTAAGCCTACTTGTGACATTAATAATTAAACTTTAAAGTTCTGGGGTGGGACAGGAACCTTTTGGAGCTTCTGGCTCAGAGGCAAGAGCACTAACCACTGCACCACAGGACCTCCCGGTAACGATGTGGTCTATGGTTACTGGTGAAGTGATGAAACTGATGGATGTGTGAGAAACCAGAATTGGAGGTACACAGAGAGTCCTCGGGATTGTAGGGCTGGAGGAGGTTCCAGAAATAGGGAAAGGATACAAAATTATGGGGGGCATGGACAGAGTGGATAATCAGAAGTTTTTTCCCAACGTGGAAGAGTCAATTACTAGGGGGCATAGGTTGAGGGGAGAAGGGCAAGGTTTACAGGAGATATACAGGGCAAGTTTTTTACACAGAGTGTGGTAGGTGCCTGGAACTAGGGGAGATGGTGAAAGCAGGTACAATAATGAACTTTAAGGGGCAAATACATGAATCGAATAGGAATAGACGGATACGGTCATAGGGGGTTTTGGTCCAGTCGGGCAGCATGGTCGGTGCAGGCTTGGAGGTCGAAGGGCCTGTGCTGTAATTTTCTTTGTTCTTTGATTTGAAAGCAAGAATGAGAATGTTCAAATAAAGCTTCAACTGATAAAAAAAAGTGCTTAAAAATAGGTATTTTTGACCACCTTACATGAAATTGATAGAAGAGAAGGAACGCTTGTATGCACTGCACACAAGTGCCCATTGATTCAGATGTTAGTAATTGTATTAAATCTACAGTGACATCACTTCATATCTAAAACCTCATTTCTGTGTAATGAAATAATACTGCACCAAACTGTGGGTGCAGCAAACGTGGTGAGTCAAACAATTAAATAAACTGTTGATGTTCTTCATATTATCCTGCAAGGTGTCATTGTGTAGTCTGCAAAGCACCACAAATATTATCAATGTCATACACAAAGGCTGCAACTCCATACTACAATAGAGACCTGTAAATCAGAATAATATGAATATATCCCTGGGGCTTTTGCTCAATAAAAAATAATGATCTGTAGCAAAATTCTTCTTCTCCAGCGATGAATAGGCCTGAGTACAAATTGGATGAACTAAGGATGTGGAGAGGGCAAAGAAAAAGGATTGTTGTTCACAACAAACCCTAGTTAATCATACATCATAGAATCTTACAGTGCAAAAGGACACCATTCAGCCCATCGAACCTACATTGACAACAATCCCATCCAGGTCCTAGAACCCCACCTATCTACCTTACTAATGTCCTGACACTCAGGGGCAAATTAACAGGACCAATCAACCTAAACCTTAAAATTTATTCACTGTTATCACAAGTCAGGTTACCATAACACTGCAATGAAGTTACTGTGAAAATTCTCTAGTCGCCATATTCCGATGTCTGTTCGGGTACGCTGAGGGAGAATTTAGCATGACCAGTGCACCCTAACCTGCACGTCTTTCGGACTGTGGGAGGAAATCAGAGCACCCAGTGGAAACCCACACAGACACGCGGAGAATGTGCAAACTCCACACAGACTGTCAATCATCTAAGACAGAGTTGAACCCTGCTATTGGGCGCTGAGAGGTCGCAGTGCTAACCACTGTGTCACCATGCCACCCATCTATATGATGGTCTACTCACTTAAATACATTGAAACATATCTCGTAATGGACAAGGAAACGGTGATGTACCGACAATGACAACAATGCAGATTACTGCGTGTTCAATTTCTGCATCAACAGCTGTGACTAAGATATTGCATTGTGGGGTGAACCAGGAGGTTTGCCCAACATGGAAAGTGGTTAGAAACCACAACTTCACATTTCACACCGGCTGCATGTTTAAGCTGCCAATGGAAACTCGTGTACACATGGAAGCAAAGTCGTCATTCAGATTTTGTTTGATAAAAGCAGATGTGATATTTCGAACCTCAAACACCTTGGTGTAGAACAATCAATTTCATAAAATCCTCAGCTTCCTGTTGCTAAATATGCCAGCAAATTTTGTAGATTCCAAAGAGCAAAGCTGAGAGAGTAAAAGAACTGTAAATTGGAGTGAATTTTACTCAAGTTAGAATTCAATGAAAGAACAAAGAAAGGTCTGAAGCAATGCTGTGGGACAATGAAAAATGCTAGTGTTCTGGGGATCCTGGGTTCGAATCCCACCAGGGTAGATGGTGGAATTTGAATTCAATAAAAAAAAACCTGGAATTATGTATCTGTTAGGAACATATTTGGGGCCATAAAAATAGAGCCATCTTTTACGCCAGAATATCACCCAGGCTTACCTTTGGGTACTCTGGTTTCCTCTCCTGCTCCATAGATGTGTGGCTTAGAAGTATTAGCCGTGATAAATGTGTGCAGTTATGCGGATTGAGCAGGGGAGAGAGCCTGGGTAAGATACCGTTCGTGAGTCAGTGCAGACTCGATGGGCTGAATGGCCTCTTCAACGGTATAGGGATTCTATGATTCTATAGGCCGGATTTTACCATTGCGTCACGTCCATTTTCAGGTTTGAAAGTTTGGTAAAGTCAGGCATGGGGCGTTAGCGCGATCCGTGCCCACACCCATACAGATGCCCACTTTGCCAAAACCTGAAAATAGCCGCAATCCAAACCGCGTCCGAAATGTGCACGTATTTAAACTGACTTCATGAGCTGGATGTCCAATCTAAATTGCAGTTCCCCCTTTACCATCACGTTTGTCGGTCCAAATTCGGTGCAAAACAGACACGCTCGGCATAAGTCTGTTTCGGGAGCCCCAGCTTCTAAAGTGATAAATTCAGAGCTTCCAACAGTTCTCTAACTCGGGTTGGTGGTGGGGGGAGGGGGAGGGAGCCAGCTCATTCTCTGCTTGGAGTGGGGATGAGTGGGCAGGGAGGGAGGAGGAGGAGGTGGGTCAGATGTATCCCTGGTGAATGATGGGGGGAGGCAGGCAAGCTGTTTCTCTGGTTGGAAGGGGAAGAGGGCTAGATCATTCTCTGGTGGGGGGGTGGAATGAGATAAGATGGTTTACTGATGGGGATGTTTGGTGGGGGAGGGAAGAGGAGGAGAAGGGAAGTGGGCCAGATCATTCTCTAGGAGGGCGTGAGGAAAGAGGAAGGAGGCAGATCAGATTGTTCTCTGGGTGGGGGATTGGTGGGGTGGCGTGGGAGGGGGATGTGGTGGAGGGAGGCCCGATCATTCTCCAGTGCGGGGGTGGGAAGAGGAGGAGGTGGGCCAGATCATTCTTTGAATGGGGTGGGGGAGGGGGAGGGTGGCGAGGGAAGGGGTTGTGGTGGAGGGAAGCGTGATCATTCTCCATTGGATGGGGGGGTGGGAAGAGGAGGGAGGCAGGCCAGATTATTGTCTGGTGGGGAGGTAGGAGGGCAAAGGCAGAGGTTGCCACCTTGCGGATGATCAATGGAGGGACTGCTGCCACAGTGAGGTGAGTGCGGGGGAGGAGTCATGATTGGTCTGTGTAGCGGGGGTCATGGGTGGAATAGGGGGACACCTGAGGGTTGTTCAGGATGAGTTGATGTCGGTGAGGGCCATTGCTCTTGGGCTGCTTTATCTGCTTTTTACAGCCCGGGAATGATGTGACAGGGGCTCTTTTAGATTTTTCTTTCACTGTGGATGCACAGTTCAGAGCACCAATCGGAGCTGCAGTGTTTCGGGCATGTTAACCCCTGCCCACAGCACAATTCAGACCTGCGATTTCAGGCTACCTGAGAACACATTTCCAAGCTGGATCCAAACTGCACCCAAATTCAGTACTTAGAACCAAAATGGGAAAATCAGGCCCGATGCCTTTCTTGCACCTCAAGTGAAGTTTATTTATTAGTCACAAGTAAGGCTTTCATTAACGCTGCAATGAAATTACTGTGAAATTCCCCTAGTCACCATAGTCCATGCCTGTTCGGGTCAAAGCATCCCAACCAGCGCATCTTTCAGAATGTGGGAGGAAACCGGAGTACCTAGAGGAAACTCATGCAGACATGGGGAGAATGTGCAAACTCTGCACAAACAGTGACCCAAGCCAGGCATTGAATCCAGGTCCCTGTTGCTGTGAAGCAGCAGTGCTAACCACCGTGCTACCATGCCACTACCTTCCTGAAGTGCAAAGTGTCATTTCCAGCACAAAGTTCTTTCTGGGACCCAAGCGCATGAAAAAATTGCCCTCCAGCAGGGCCGCCCTCTTACATCCTTGTGTTAAAGCAAGACAATTTGAGCTGAGCCTTGCCTATCCTGGGCAGTTAAAACAAGTTTTAAGGCAAATTATACAGAGTTACTTGGACTTTCCCAAGGGGCTATCAAAAGGAATGTGCCAATTTCAGAATTACTCTGACTAGGTCTACCATGTACAGGCCATGTTTCAGATAACCATGAGACCAAAGTCCCACGTGAGTGGTGACAGCCATTATTTTGTATGGGTAGTGCCCTTTGTAAAACGCAGATATGCAAATCATGACCCCAGCACTGGAGATAATGATGGGTGTTGTGATCAGTGGGACAGGTGTCGAACTTGTGATTTCTGGGCCAGTCTGCATCAGGATCTGACCATCATGGCAAAAACTTTGGCCAAGCGATTTATTTACTATCAATACAGCAGCTCGGTGTAATGACTTTAGAGAGGCCATTGAAGTTGGCCCCTTAGAATATGAACTCCCTGATTGAGCTCTTTGCTGCTTGTCTTATCAAGGAGACTTTGTTGTATATATAACTTGGAGTATCAGGTTTCCTGAAGTTTATTTATTAGTGTTACAAGTAAGCTACATTAACACTACAATGAAGTTACTATGAAAATCTCCTGTTTGCCACAATCTGGTGCCTGATCAGATAAACTGAGGGAGAATTTAGCATGGCCAATACACCTGACTAGTATGTCTTTCAGACTGTGGGAGGAAACCCATGCAGACATAGGGGGAATGTGCAGACTCTACACACACAAGGAGCCAAGCCAGGAATCAAACCCAGCTTCCCAGCACTGTGAGGCACTAGTGCTAACCACTGTGCTACTGTGACTCAGAGCTTACAACGCTCTGAATTTAAGTAAAAAAACGGGAATCTGGTGAAAGTATGCCAGCCTCCGCTGACTTATTTCACTCTGGTCATTGATTAATGGAATGGAAACATCTGGCACCTTCTTCCCAGTAAGGTATCCTGACTTTAGCCTTTAACACCAAACTGTCCAGGCTTGCTGTCGGCAGAACTAAGAGCAGGCCACATGACTCCTTTCACTCTCCAATTTACCCTCAGTGAAAGACACGGCGACGGAACATAACAATATTACAAAACCTCACTTGAATGACAGAGGCATCATATTCCCTTCTATCTCCTGCCATCTGAAATAATTCTTGGATAATGCAAAATCCTTCTGGAATTTGTAATAAAAGCATAAAAATGCTGGAAAATCCCAGCGGGTCTGACAGCATCTGTGGAGAGAGAGTAGAAGCAACGTTTCAAGTTAGAATGATCATGCCGTCAGAGAGAAGGAATTCGAGATTATTTTGTGCCTATTTGAATCTTTTTACCATATCTAAGCCTGGCTGGCAGTGGCACAGTGTTAGCATTGCGACCTCACAGTGCCAGGGACCCAGGTTCAATTCCCAGCTTGGGTCACTCTCTGTGCATAATCTGCATGTTTTCCCCATGTCTGCGTGAGTTTCCTCTGGATGCTCTGGTTTACTTGAAAGATGTTGATGCATTTGCCACACTGAATTCTCCTTCACTGCTCCTGAGTGTGGCAACTAGGGGATTTCCACAGTAGCTTCATTACAGTGTAAAACGACTTGTGACTAATAAATAATATTAGAACTGCCTGAACCACTGAGCCAAATTAGGACCCTGCAGTGGCCGGAATTTTACCGGCACACCCAACCCGATTCTGGGAGCGGGCAAGGCTTGGAAAGCATCATTCTCCATTGGCCTCGGGGAGGATTGTACAGACCTTGGGCGGAAGTGCCAGTAAAAGTAATTCCAGTCTTGAGGAACTTTTGGAAAAAGAAACTTTTGAAACAGGCTGTGGCTACTTAAGGTGGGGGGGTGGGGTGCGGTGATGGTGCAGAAAGAAACAACCTTGAAATTATACTGCTTCACAAATAATTCCCTATCCATTCTTCCAGCTCTTGCTTGAGTTAGATCTCCCCTTCACATCAAGTACGATTGGCTCCTAGCTTCGTGCCATTTTAATGGTTTACAGTTGCGAGGCCGTGCCGGTGTCTCTGGTTCTGTTTTCACTTTGCTCCAACCTTTCCGTTTTCTTTCAAGTCTCATTTGGCCTTCATGAAGAAGAAAAGCACTTCAGGCCCAGGGATTTACACCACTTTAATAATTTACAGTCACAAAGCTACATTCATGCTTCTGCCTCCATGTTCATTCTGCATTTCTGTTTCTAATTCTCCGAGAAACGTCTTACACACTCTTCCTGTTCCCCGCATCTACCCTGGGCTGAAACTAATTCTTTCCTGATTGCCCCCAACCTTCTCTTCTTTATACAATCTGGAGGCTTTTAAAACCCATCCAGAAACATCAGTTCATGATTTATCTAATTCTTCCCTCCCAGTAGTTCAACCTTGGTGGTCTCTATTGCAAATCTTGGTCTTCCAATCTGAATAGAAGGCATTCAGCCTTCTATTCAGATTTCATTTTCATTCATTTGTATGACATGGGCATCACTGGAAACCCATCCCTATTCGCTCTGAGTGGTTTAGTAGAGGGTAGTTGAGAGTTGACCACATTGCTGTGGCTCTGGAGTCACATTTTGGGCCAGATTGTATAATGATGGCATATTTCCTTCCCCAAAGGAAAGGGACATAGCTTTAAATTAAGGGGTGGTAGTTATAGGACAGATGTTAGAGGTGGGTTCTTTACTCAGAGGGTAGTAAGGGCATGGAATGCCCTGCCTGCAGCAGTTGTGGACTCGCCAAGTATAAGAGCGTTCAAATGGTCAATGGATAGACATATGGATAACATTGGAATAGATTAGATTAGACGGACGTAAAATTGTTCCATTGGTCGGCACAACATTGAGGGCTGAAGGGCCTGTACTGCGCTGTAATGTTTTATGTTCTAACTGACATTTGTGAACCCAGATGGGTTTTTCTGACAATGGTTTCATGGTCATCAGTAGATTCTTAATTCCAAATTTTTTTAATGAATGCAAATTCCACAATCGGCTGTGGCGGGATTTGAACCCGGATCCCCAGAACATTAGCTGAGTTTCTGGATTGATAATCCAGTGATAATCATAGAATCCCAACAATGCAGAAGGAAGCAATTTGGCCCATCGCATCTGCACCGACCACAATCCCACCCAGAATCTACCCCCGTAACTTCACATATCCACCCTGTTCGTGAACCTGACACTAAGGGGCAATTTAGCATGCCAATCAACTTAACTCACACATCCTTGGAGTGTGGGAGGGAACTGGAGCAGCTGGAGAAACCCATGCAGACATGGGGAGAATGTGCAAGCTCCACACGGACAATGACCCAAGGCCAGAATTGAACCCGGGTCCGTAGCTCTGTGAGGCAGCAGTGCTAACCACTGTGCCACCATGTCACCCATTAGACTATCAGTTCCCCATTATTGCCTGCTCTATGCCTCAACTCCAATTATTCACCCTTGCACGATGATCTTTGATATCCTTCCCTGACAAAAACCCATCAATTTTAGTTTGAAGGATACAGTTGGGAATTGGGATTAGCTTAGTGCTTAAAAAAATGGAGCAGCATAGATAAGTTGGGCAGAAGTGTCTTGCTGTAAACCTCTATGACTCTATGACTCTATAATTGTTGCAGTGTCTACAGCTTTTTGAGTGAGAGAATTTTTGCCAGCTTGGACTGGACTACTTGAACTGAATGGCCTCCTGTTCCTCTGCTGTATATCCTATGTGATTCAAGATGGTTAAGCAGCGTAATAAGGTGCCCTTAAAGATCACAAGCTTGTGATTTTCTTTCCCGTTCCAATGACAATATTTGCAGGTTCACCTGCTGTCAGTGTCTGAGAGAGGCTAGATAGTTCAGAGGTGTGTGGAGGTAAGGCTGATGTGAAATGTGTAGTCGATGTGTGACGTTATCCTGCTGAATGAGTGGGGAGTTGCAACAGTGAGGGCATGGTCACAGGCACCAACTTTAACCTCTACATGTAAGTCAGGGCAAAAACTCTTTGCCCTGACTTAAGAGTCTAGGACTCTTAATTCGGCCTCGCAGGTGGAGGATGTGGTCAAGAAGGCGTACAGTGTACTGGCCTCCATTAATCGAGGAATAGAGTTTAGGAGTCAGGAGGTAATGATGCAGCTCTATAAAACTCTTGTCAGACCCCACTTGGAGTATTGTGCGCAGTTCTGGTCGCCTCATTATAGGAAGGATGTAGAGGCTATGGAGAGAGTTCAGAGGAGATTTACAAGGATGCTGCCTGGATTGGGAGGCAGGCCTTATGAAGATAGGTTGAGGGAGCTGGGACTCTTCTCACTGGAGAGACGTAGGTTGAGAGGCGACCTGATAGAGGTTTATAAAATGTTGAGAGGAATAGATAGGGTGGACTCTCAGAGACTATTTCCCCAAGCTGAAATGGTCACTACGAGAGGACACAGATTTAAGGTGCAGGGAAGCAAATACAAAGGAGAGTTCAGGTGTAGGTTTTTCACTCAGAGGGTGGTGAGTGAATGGAACCGACTGCCGTCGGAGGTTGTTGAGGCAAACTCGCTGGGGTCTTTTAAGAGACTTCTGGATGAGTATATGGAAAAGAATAGGATAGGGGGTTATAGATAGGTCTGTGGATTGGTAGATGTGATCGGCGCAATTCATGGGCCAAAGGGCCTATTTGTGCTGTATTGTTCTATGTTCTATGTATATTCTATGTAAAACGATTTTAATTCTATACAACAAGGGCAAACAGCGATACTGTGAGATGCCGACTAACACCAGACCTACTGTCATATTAAGATGGCAAGAAAAGACAAAGGCTTGTGAATGTAGCCCAGCCTATCACGCAAACCAGCATCCCATCCATTAAATCCATCTACACTTTCTGCTATCTCAGCAGCTATCAGAATCAAGGACCCCACACACCCCAGACCTACTCCCTTCCACCTTCTTCTGTGAGAAAGATAAAGTTAAAGTTAATTTATTAGTCACAAATAAGGCTTACATTAACACTGCAATGAAACTACTGTAAAAATCCCCTAGTCACAATAGTCCGGCACCAGTTTGGGTCAATGCATCTAACCAGCGTGTCTTTCAGAATGTGGGAGGAAAATGTGCAAATTCCACACAGTGACCCAAGCTGGGAATCAAATCCAGGTCCCCAGTACTTTGAAGCAGCAGTGCTAACCACTGTGCTAACATGCTGCCCCAGATGCAAAAGTCTGAGATCACGGACCAACCGATTCAAGAACAGCTATCAGACTTTTGAATGGACCTGCCACATATGAAGCTGATCTTTCTCTACATCCCAGCTATGACTGTAACACTACATTCTTCACTCTCTCCTTCCCTATGTATGCTGTGCTTTATCTATAAGAAACAATATTTTTCACTTTAATACATGTGACAGTAATAAATCGAGTTAAATCAAACCATTTTCAGCTGATGTAGTTTGTCAGCCCAGTCACATCGCTGAGTGAGAAGGTCCTAAGTGCATCAAGAAGAACCTAAATTGCTTACTTCTGCAATATTGGGATAATCCAACATTGTCAGTGGTCCCATCTGCACAAAAAAAGAGTTTAACCTTTCAACGAGTTTATGTCATGTTTAAGATCACATGAAACTATTTGAATAGTTCAAAGGGCCGAATGGCCTCCTCCTGTTTCTCATTTCTATGTTTCTTGTTTCTGTCTGAAACCAAAAGGTTGTGGCAGAACCCAACTGAGCATCAGTAGGCAGGCTATTACTAAGTGCTGTTTGATAATACTGTTTCAACGACACCATCCATCATTTCACTGATAAGTGAAAGTAAACTGATTGTATGGGAGTTAGCTGGGATGAATTGGCCTGCTTTTCATGTACAGGATATACCTGGGCAGTTTTCCATGTTTTTTTTTGGTCGGTGTCTATGTTGTAGCTACATTGGAACAGTTTAGCTAAAAGCATGACAAATCTTCAACACCACAGCCAGGTGTTGTCAAAGCACATAGCCTTTGATGTGTCCATCACCTTCAGCCTTGCTTTAATATCACATGGAGTGCATTTCCATTGCTTGAATGCCCCCCACCCACAGAGCATATCTGTGTCCTTGAATCCTCACTTACTGAGTGGCGCTCAACATTCTTCAGTAAGGCCTTTGACAAGATCCCTCATGGCAGACTGATGCAGAAGGTTAGGCCATATGGGATCAGAGATGAGCTGGAAAGGTGGATACAGAATGGACTTGGTCATTGAAGACAGAAAATAGCAGTGGAAGAATGGGTTTCTAAGTGGAGGGTTGTGACAGAGATTGATGGGCATTCTGCAGGGATCAGTGCTGGGATTTTTGCTGTTTGTAATATATATAAATGGTTTGGAGGAAAGTATAACTGGTTTAATTAATAGGTTGTTGGATTTGTGGATAACAATGAGGGCCGTCAAAGGATACAGCAGGATACAGATTAGAAACTTGGGCAGCGAGGTGGCAAATGGAGTTTAATCCAGGCAAAAGTGAGATAATACATTTTGGAAGTCTAATACAGATAAGAAATTTACAGCAAGTGGCAGAACCTCTAGAGTATTGATAGGCAGAAGGATCTAGGTATACAGGTACACAGGTCTTTGAAAGTTGCAACGCAAGTGGCAAAGGTAGTCAACAAGGCATATGGCATGCTTGCCTTCATCAGTCAGGATATTGAGTTTAAAAAGTGGCAAGTCATATTGAAGTTTTATAGAATCTTAGTTAGGTCTAATTTGGAATATAGTATTCAATTCTGGTTGCCACACTATCAGAAGGATGTGGAGACTTTGGACAGAGTACAGAAAAGATTTACCAGGTTGTTGCCTGGCATGGAGGGCATTATCTATGAGGAGAGGTTGGAGAAACTTGGTTTGTTCTCATTGGAATGACGGAGTTTGAGAGATGACCTGACAAAGATTACGAGGGGTATGGACAAAGTGGATAATCAGATGGAAGAGTCAATTACTAGGGGGCATAGGTTAAAAGTGGGAGGAGCAAGATTTAAAGGAGATGCACAAGGCAAGGTTTTTACACAAAGGGTGATGGATGCCTGGAACTTGCCTTTGGGGGAGGTAACGGGTGCAGATTCAATAGTGAGTTTTAGAGGGCATTTTGACAAATATTTAAATAGGATGGTAATAGAGGGATATTGTCCTGGAAGGGTAGGGGGCTTTAGTTCATTTGGGCAGTGTGGTCAGTGCAGTCTTGAATGACTAAAGGGCCTTTTCTTCCGCTGTATTTTTCCTTGTTCTTTGTCCTTTATTGGAATAATTGTGAAGCAGGGCAGTGGGTGCCAATCCACAGGAGGTTTCCTTGCCTGTTTGATCTGAAAGCATGAGCCTTCATGGGGTCTGGGGTTATCATCACAAACTCCAAGAGGGGCCTCTCTCACATCTATCCCAATGTGCCCATCACCGCTTGCAAATCTGTTCTGCCAGTTGTGCAGGGCAGGGAAAGTAAGGAAGGATGCTGGAATATTAGCTATAGATAAAGAATGATTCAATTGGTATGACGATGCCAGGTTATTGCTTGACTCGTCTCTGGGGCAAATGTTGGTAAATGTCCCCAGAAGAGACCCCAAAAGTTGCACGGTGACCATTATTGTTAGTGCCTGATCCAACTATGAAAATGGAATTTTAATAATATTTTGGGAGGAATATTGTGTTATTCTGCAAAGAACGTCTGCATGTGTGTGAGTACACGTGTGGGTGTGTGTATGTGCATGTGTGTGTGTGTGTGTGTACATGTGCACATGTGTGTACGTGTGTGTCCTTGTGTGTGCATGTGTGTGTCTGTGTGTGTGCATATGCATGCGCATGCCTGTGTAAGCATGTGTACAAGTATGTATAAGTGTGCATGTGTGTATTTGCATGTGTACACATTCATGTGTGTGTGCATGTATATATGTCTTTGTGTTTGTGTATATGTACATTTGTACATGTGTATACGTGTGTGTGCATGTGTGTATGTCTGTATGTATGTATACATGCATGTGTGTATGCATGTGTGCAAGTATGTGTGTGTGCATGTGTGTATGTGCATGTGTACACGTTCACATTCTGTGTGTGTGTGTGTTGTATCTGTGTGTGTGTGTGTGTGTGTGTATGTAAATAAGTTAATTAAACTGAGGAAAGGTTAAAGGAGACAATGGGGTAAATTTTCCCAAACAGCATTGTGAATGTAGCTACACCCCATGGATTGCAGCAGTTCAAAGCAAATCACCGCCACCTTCTCAAACGGGCTACAAAATGCCAGCCCAGCTGGTGACACCCACATCCCATGAAAGAATTTGAAAAAAAAAATCCTTTCTGCAGCTCAGTCATAAGGTAAACTTTCTATTTTAAATTTCACTTTTCTGAAAATATTGACATATGCCATTGGTCTTGTTATCTCTGCCAGACATGGTCCTGAAAAAGAGAATCAGTAGTTTCTGTGATCATATGTATCACAGCTCAAAACAAACATTATCCTCCACCTCATACATGTGTGTGTGCGCCCATCTTGTTGCAATTCCATTTACACTCCATCTGTCTACTGGGGAAATTACATACAGGAGAAAAGAGGCTCATTTCCTGTTCAATTAGTTGTAACCTTGTGATTATCTCAACTGATTTTAAGCTGCGTGGGTGCCTTAATCTAATGATTAAGTCATCTATCAAGCTTTTTCTGCTCCTATCGCATTGCAAAATTTTGCAGCTTGCAGGAGTAATTCCTCATTGGCTGTCAACAGTGAACATTAACTGATCAGTCTCCTCGTTTGGGAGGACAATATGTTTTGAGTAAGCATGTGCGGGAGGTGGTGGCGTAGTGATATTGTTGCTGGACGAGTCAGCCAGAGGCTTGGGGTAAAATTCTTGGGATCCACATTCAAATCCTGCCATGTAGTTGAATTCAATTAAAACCCACAGCAGTGTAGTTGACTCTTTATTGCCCTCTGAAATGGTTGAGCAAGTCGTTGAGCTCAAAGGCATGGGCAGTAAATGCTTGCTCAGCCAGTGATGTTCACATCCCGTGAAAGAATTAAAGAATACTTAGCATTTGTTTCAACTCAATTTCATTGGCACCAGACCCTCCAATCTCGAATGTGCCTTCTATTTCAATGAATTTTTGGTTTTCGTTGAGAATGTGAACATAGAACATTACAGCACAAACAGGCCCTTCGGCCCACAAGTTGTGCCGATCATATCCATACCTACCAGGCCTATCTGTAACTCTCAATCCCATTAAATCCCATGTACTTATCCAGAAGTCTCTCAAAACACACCAGCGAGTTCGCCTCTACCACCACCGACGGCAGCTGATTCCAATCACCCACCATTCTCTGAGTGAAAAACTTACCCCTGACATCTCCTCTGTACCTGTCCCCTTTGTCCTCTTGTAGCAACCATTTCAGCCCTGGGAAATAGTCTCCGAGAATTCACCCTATCTATACTTGTCAACATCTTATAAACCTCTATCAGGTCACCTTGGAAATGATGTGGAGACTCTGGCGTTGGACTGGGGTGGACACAGAAAAATGTCTCACCCAACACCAGGTTTATTTGGAATCACAAGCTTTTGGAACTACACCTTCATCAGTTGAGAATGTGAGCAAACTTCGCAAGAAACAGAAGTCAAGAACTGGTAGCCAATCGATGAGAGTTGCGGGACAGATAGTAGCGAGGAATTTCCAGCCCTGCAGTGTCAGGATCTTGACTTACAGCCAGGCCGGAAAATAGCGACAGCAGAGTAGACCGGAAAATCCCAGCAATGTTATGGAGGTGGGAGTGGTGGTGTGGATACATGGTTGGGAGCTCATCACAGAGTCAAATGTGACGCAAAAGCTGGAATCTTATCATTGTCCACACCGGCAGGATTTTCTGCATATGGCCGCAGAGAACGGAGATTTGATGAGTTGCCAGAATTCCGACCTTGCTGCAGCTGGAGTGTGGTGTGAACGGGCAGTAGGGTCGCGTTTCTAGTTTGAGAACCATTTCATTCAGCTTCAGATAGTTTCCATGGAGATGGATTGAGGGTGACTCATTGAGGCTTCAGAAGATAAATGCAATGAATAATGACAAACAAGTTGGATTTGACATAAAAACTATGCAGTTATACACTACTCCTCCCCAGTTCCAGCTTGTCATCCTTCCCGACCTGGGATATGTGCTCTCGCACTTTAATGGTTCAGTTTTCTGCCATGATATCCCATGGCCTGACCATGTACTACAGTAAGAAATCTTACAACATCAGGTTAAAGTCTAACAGGTTTATTTGGTAATAAATGCCACTTGCTTTCGGAGCGTGGCTGCTCCTTCGTCAGATCTTTTCACAAACAGGGCATACAAAGGTACAAACTCCATTTACAGAATGCGATTCTTTACAGCTAATCAAGTCTCAAAGGCATAGGCAATGAAAGTGGAGAGAACATTAAGCACAAGTTAAAGAGATGCCTCCAGACAGGGCAGTTAGTGAGATTTTGTAAGTCCAGGCAAGTCACGGGGGTGACATGAACCCAAGATCTCGGTTGAGGCCTTCCTCATGCGTGCAGAACTTGGCTATCAGTCTTTGCTCAGCGACTCTGCACTGTTGTGTGTCATGAAGACTACCTTGGAGAATGCTTACCCAAAGATCAGAGGCCAAATGCCTATGATTGCTGAAATGTTCCTCACAGTCTTGTCTGGTGATTGTTGAGCGGTGTTTATTCATCCGTAGTGATAACATCTGCATGGTCTCCCCAAGAACCATGTTTCCGGACATCCTTTTTTGAAACATAACAGGTAGACAACGTTGACCGAGTTGTAAGCGTTATGTACTGTGTACCTGGTGGATGGTGTTCTCACATGAAATGATGGCATCCGTGTTGATGATCTGGCACATGTTGCAGAGGTTGCTGTGACAGGGTTGTGTTCTGTCATGGCCACTGTGCTCCCGAAGGCTGGGCAAATCAACACTCTGATCAAGACCTTTGATCCGGACCTTCAGAGCTCCCTCTGTGCTCTTATCCTACGTAGTCCCCGCATTAGAAACCTCTACTGCCTCCCAAAGATACACAAGGCAAACACACTTGGCTGTCCCATCATATCAGGCAATGGGACCCTGTGCAAGAACCTCTCCGGCTATGTCAAAGGCATCCTAAAACCCATTGTACAAAGAACCCCCAGCTTTTGTCACGAGCTACAGACTTCATACAGAAACTCATCACATGTGGAGCAAGTTAAACCAAGAGCATTCCTTGTCACAAAGGATGGCTCAGTACTCTATGCCCGAACCCTCCATGATGATGGCATTGCTGCAATTGCCTCAGTACTCAACGCCAACAACTGCCAGTTTCCTGATGGAATTCTACAATTCATCCACTTCATCCTGGACCACAATGTCTTCACCTTCAACAACCAGTTCTTCATCCAGACACACAGAACAGCCATGGGGACCAAATTCACACTTCAATATGCCAACACCTTCATGCACAGGTTCGAACAAGACTTCTTCACCACACAGGACTTTCAAATGATGCTATGCACTAGATATATCGATGACATTTTCTTCCTTTGGACTCATGATGAACAACCACTGAAACAAATATATGATGACATCAACAAGTTCCATCCCACCATTAGACTCATTATGGGCTAGTCTCTGGAATTGGTTGCATTCTTGGATACACGTATCTTCATTAAAGACGGTCACTTTACTGTACCGTAAATCTACAGATAACTTCACGATGCTCCACTTCTCCAACTTCCACCCTAAACACGTCAAAGAAGTCATCCGTTATGGACAAGCTCTCTGTATATACAGGATCTACTCAGATGAGGAGGATAGCAACAGACACCTCCAGATGCTAAAAGATGCCCTCAGAAGAACAGGATATGGCGCTCGACTCATCGATCGACAGTTCCAATGCACCACAGCGAAAATCTGTACCGACGTCCTCAGAAGACAAACACGTCATGGAGGATAGAGCATCCTTCATTGTCCAATACTTCCCCCAGGCGGAGAAGTTGTGACATCTCCTCTGGAGCCTTCAACATGTCATTGATGAAGATTAACATCTCGCCAAGACCATCCCCACATCCCCACTTCTTGCCTTCAGACAACCGCACAACTTCAAACAGACCATTATCCATAGCAAGCTACCCAGCCTTGAGGAGAACAGTGACCACAACACCACACAACTCTGCCACAGCAATCTCTGCAAGACGTACCACATCATCAACACGGATGCTATTATCTCACATGAGAACAGGTACACAGCACATACTCTTGCAACTCAGCCAACATTGTCTACCTGATATGCTGCAGGAAAGGATGTCCAGAAGCATGGTATATTGGGGAGACCATGCAGATGCTACGACAAAGGATGAATGAACAGCGCTCGACAATCATCAGGCAATCCTGTTCTCTTCCTATTGGGGAACTCTTCAGCGGTCATGGGCATTTGACCTCTGATCTTTGGGTGAGCGTTCTCCAAGGCAGCCTTCATAACACATGACGGCGAAATCACTCAGCAAAGACTGATAGCCAAGTTCCACATGCATGAGGGTGGCCTCAGTCCGGGTTCTTGGGTTCATGTCACACTATCTGTAACCCTCATGACTTGCCTGGACTTGCAAAATCTCACTAACTGTCCTGTCTGGAGATAATACACATCCCTTTAACTTGCTCTTAATGCTCTCTCCGCTTACATTGTTTGTATCTTTAAGACTTGATTAGTTGTAAAGACTCACATTTCAATCATTATTCTGTAAACTGAGTTTGTGCCTTTATATGCCTTACTTGTGAAAAGGTCTCCCATTCACCTGACAAAGGAGCAATAAGTGTTCTGAGTGCACTAGTGGTATTTGCTACCAAATAAATCTATTGGACTTTAACCTGGTGTTTCAAGACTTCTTACTGTGTTTACCCCCAGTCCAATGCTGGCATCTCCACACCCTGACCATGTAGCAGCCAGGAAATATCCTCTTAAAGGTACCACACTCCCACGGATATGGTACCTTTAAGTTCATAGCAGAAACCAAACATTTTGCCTTCAGTCTTCCGAATATTTAGTTAGAGGAAATTTCTGCTCAATTGCAGGACGTCAGGCAAGAAGCAATTTGGCAATTTGACAGTGAAAGTGCGGGATGCTATATAAATGAATTCATTCATTCTGTTATTCTCCAGAGAAAAATAAAGGATTTTCATACTACAACATCAATCTCTATTTATATGGTGCTTTTAACAAGGTAAAATGTGCTTCACAGAAGCGTAAGAAACAAAATATAACACTGAGCACCATAAGAAGATATTCTAGTAGATATCTAATTACAAAATGAAGCATTGCTTTAATGGGAATGGATGTAGGTCAGTGTGTAAAGCAGCAATGGGAAATTGGAGCGTGACTGTTCCATAATCAGATAAAAATAGTGTCAGTTGCAAACTATGGTCTTAATTCCCCTCTATCTCCTCTGTATCTAACTTACCCGAAACATCAAGTCTGCTATCAGTTCCTTATTATCGTAAAAAGAGAATGCGTTGTTATAAATGATTATTTGTTGCAGTCTATGACTTAGATAACAGCTTATCTTCTCAAGAACCTGCAACCACCCTCCCACTATTTAAGCCTTTCAGTTTGATTGTGCTTTGGGGGCTGCGGAACTCTAAATCAAATCAAAGAAGTTGCAAAAATAACCGTGCTAATTAACTCCTCATTTGTTTGCTGCCATCACTTTCTAATGGAGCTATCTGCTCTCAAACTGTTGCTACCACTTCCTTGCCTTCTTTCGTATCTTAATTTTTATAGTGTAAATTCCCTCTCAGATTGATATGACTTCAAACCTAGAATGGGGCGAATTTTCTCATTCCGCCCACCACGGGAATTGGAGTGGGCGAGGGGCAAACCATGCAAAAGTCCATCGACTTTAAGTGGGATTTTCCAGTTTCATGGCTGGAAAACTGATCCCAATATGTTCGAGAGTTCAATTATCATTGATGTGAAATCTCTTCCTTGATATGAACAAGGAATTTAATTTTACCCAATTACAGATTAGTGGAAATAATCTTTCAATATTAAAAGTCTTGAACCCTTCTTAACATCTCAATGTTTCTTTTGGATTCTTCTTTCACCACCTCTACTCAAATGGTTACCACATAAGTAAAGTACCTTTTCACTTCCTTCATTCATTCTCAGGATGCCTGACATCGTCGGATTCTGGGAGAAAACCAGAGCATCAGAAGAAAACCAACGCAGATATGGGGAGAATATCCAAACTCCATACAGACAGTAACCCGAGGCTGGAATTAAATACAGGTCGCTCGAACTGGGAGGCAGCAGTACTAACTACTGTGCTACTATGCCGCCCTGAATGTGGTTAACACTGAACTGCTCTTGGGCTTGACAAGGTTCAAATTTCCCTGGTATCCCTAATGCGTTGGACCCCTTTCCCTTTATTCATTCATGGAACGTGGGTGTCACTGGCTGGCCAGCATTTATTGCCTGTCCCTGGTTGCCCAAATACCTAATTTCATCTCTCGCCTCCCTAAGCAGCCTGGGATAAATGCCATCAGGCCCTGGAGATTTATCAGTTTTAATGCTACCTAGAAATCCAAACACTTCCTTCCTTGTCATGGATATTTTCCTCAACTGGTCTACAGCTCCCTTCAAAGCAGAACTGTTCATCAAGCCCCTCTCCTTCATGAATACTGATGCAAAGTATTCATTCAGAATCTCCTCCATTCCCTCAGACACTAAGCACAGTTCCCCACCTCTGTCCTTAAGAGGACCATTTTTTCCTCTAACCACCCTTTTGTTCCTAACATAGGAGTAAATTGCCTTTGGATTTTCCTTAATCCTGTCCGCCAAAACCATTTCATGCCCCCTTTTTGCCCTTCTAACTCCCCATTTTAGCTCCCTCTGACTCTCTCTGTATTCCTCCAATGCTCTCTCCGTCCCCAGTTGCTTAGACCTAACATACGCCTCTCTTTTCTTTCTAACCAAGTCCTCAATATCCCTAGTAATCCATGGCTCTCTAATCCTACCTTTCCCATCCTTCCTCTTAACAGGTACAGATCCTTCCTGCACCCATTTCAGTTTTCCCTTGAAAGACTCCCACATGCTGAACATGGACTTACCCTCAAACAATCACTCCCAATCAGATTTCATAAGTTCCTGCCTAATCCAATTGTAATTAGCCTTCCCCCAGTTTAGCACCCTCCCCTTCGGACAGCATTCATCTTTTTCCATTTGTATTCTAAAGTAGATAAAATGTGGTCACTGTTAGCCACATGTTCAGTTACTGCAACCTCAACTACCTGACCTGGCTCATTACCCAGAACTAAATTCAGTATAGCCCGCTCTCTAGTCAGGCTAGTTACATACTGCTCCAATGACCCTTCCAGTAAACATTTTGCAAATTCCTCCCCGTCCGAACCTCCAGTTCTAGGCACTTTCCAGTCCACCACAGAGAGATTGAAATCTCCCACACAACAACACTATTCTTTCTGCACCTATCCAAAATGTCTTCACATATACCTTCTTCCACTGCCAGAATTGAACACGTTATGAGGCAGCAGTGCTAACCATTAAATAAGGATGAAGAGCCTTGGAATGTTCCTGGCAATCAATTGATTCCTATGGACCTTCCAACATAATTTTCTGGCTCATTTGCTTTACTTTTGAGCTTCTGGGGATTCCCTTGAATGTGTGCATATAATTGCTGTTTTTCTCTTTTATTCCACAGGAGATTCGGTCCACTTTGTTGTCCAACAAGGGGCATACAGCGATGGGTCATGCAAGAGCTGCTCTTGGATGTTTTGAAAGTAGCCTAGTGCTTCACATCGTTAATGTACACTTAAACTGGACCATTTGATGGGCAACATGACAGCTCAGTGACTATCACTGTTTGCTGTGCAGTTACATGGATTTGGGCCAATATCTGTAGGAATTTGCATATTCTCCCCGTGGTTGCGTGGGTTTTCTCCGGGTGCTCCGGTTTCCTCCCACAACTCCAAAGATGTGCTCTTAGGTTGATTGGTGAAATAAATTATCCCTAAGTTGTCTCCCCAATCTGGTTTCCAATGTGGATTTCCATAAACATAGACAAGGGTCAAGGGTGAAAGAAGGAACTCTCGCTGTTAAAATGGCAGCATGGGCTCATTGGGACAAAGGGCCTGTTTCACATGCTGTATTGTTCTTTGTTCTTTGTGTGCGTTGGTTTCCTCCCGGGTGCTCTGGTTTCCTCCCACAGTCCAAAGATATGCAGGTTAGGTTGATTGGTGATGCTAAGTTGACCCTAGTGCCAGGGGGATTAGCAGGGTAAGTTATGACCTCTTTCTGTGCTGTAGTTATTCTATGATTGGTCTGGAGTTACATGTAGGCCAGACTAGGTAAGGGTGGCAGCTTTTGTTCCCAAAAGGACATTAGTGAACCAGATGAGTTTTTCTGGCAATCGAGAATGATTTCAGGCCATCAGTAGATTCTTTATTCCAAATATTTTTTATGGAATTCAAATTCCATCACCTGCCGTGGCAGGATTCAAACCTGGGTCCCTCGAACATCAGCTGAGTTTCTGGATTGATCTCTCACTAGGCATCACCTCCTCACTCATGAACCACTGTGGACCATGCAATGAAAGTACATCCAAATTGTCTGAGTGTAGTTCTCATCCACTTTGATCCAACTAGTGTCAGTTTCATTGTCGACAATTTCCAAGATGGAAACAAATCCCTGGTTATATTGAATAGTTTTTGAGATGTATAGCTCTGGAACATATGGTATTAGGATGCGCCAAGTTTGGTGGCGTTTAAGAGGTTAGTAGATAAGTTTATGGATGAAAAGGGAATGGTTTAGGTTAGAGGGTCATTGCTTTTTCTTAATTGGTCGGCGCAACATCGAAGGCCGAAGGGCCTGTTCTGCGCTGTAATGTTCTATGTTCTATGTTCTATGTTCTATGTTCTATACCTGTGAGTTTATGGAAAATGGGCACTTTGCTTTCAAAGAAAAGTGCAGATTAGACAATCTATTTTGAAATAAGATGGATTTGAAAGGTGAGGTGACCTGCTTTTATGCCTCCCAATGTACATAAACACTGCACAAGATCATTGAAATTAGTTTATTTGTTTGGAAAGGACATTAAAATACAAACAGCTTTTTAGAGAATGCCATTGAGAAGACATTAAAAAGCAGCAAATCTTTCCTGTAGATTTAATAGCTTCCATTGTCTAAATAGAGAAACATTGAAGCTACAGAATGAAATTCCACAGATATTTGTGAGGAGTGACCTATTGTATCAGAAGGGGATGCAGGTGGCTAGTACTCAAACTCTATAGTGTGACGTTGCTGAAAGCATCAAGGATCCTCCGTATGAACAAGAGGAAAATAGATACTATGGTCACCTGACAGAAAACAGGTTGTGAGAAGGAATATGTGTTAGTATGTGTTTTTGAGAGCAGTGAATCAATAAGTCTGGAATCAAAATAGAACATGCTAGAAAATCTCAACAGGTCTGACAGTATCTGTAGGGAGAGAAAAGACCTGACCTTTTGAGTTCAGATGACCTTTTGTTAAAGCTAAAAGTCATCGAAAATGGGAAATATTTGTACTGTAAGTGAGGAAATGAAAGATGAGTCATAGCCACAAAGACAGGAGGAAAAGCTGCAAATGGTAGTCTACAGAGAGAACAGAATGTGTGAATGACCAAAAAGCAGAGCAGTTGAAATTGGAGGGTGAACGCTGACAGATAAAGATATGGGGGAAGGACGGAGATGGTTGAGAGAGTGGTAAAATTGAGAAAAGGGGGGAACATAGAACATAGAACATTACAGCGCAGAACAGGCCCTTCGGCCCTCGATGTTGCGCCAACCAATTAAGAAAAAGCAATGACCCTCTAACCTAAACCATTCCCTTTTCATCCATAAACTTATCTACTAACCTCTTAAACGCCACCAAACTTGGCGCATCTACAACTGCAGCAGGCAGGGCATTCCATACCCTTACCACCCTCTGGGTAAAGAACCTACCTCTGACATCCGTCCTATAACTACCACCCCTTAATTTAAAGCTATGTCCCCTCGTGCTAGCTTTCTCCATCCTAGGAAAAAGGCTATCACTGTCCACCCTATCTAAACCTCTAATCATCTTATATGTTTCAATAAGGTCTCCTCTTAGCCGCCTTCTTTCTAACGAAAACAACCTCAAATCTCTCAGCCTCTCTTCATAAGACCTGCCTTCCATACCAGGCAACATCCTGGTAAACTTCCTCTGTACCCTCTCCAATGCCTCCACATCTTTCTTATAATGCGGGGACCAGAACTGTACACAATACTCCAAGTGTGGCCGCACTAGAGTTTTGTACAGTTGCAATATGACGTTGCGGCTCCGAAATTCAATCCCCCTACCAATAAAAGCTAAGACTCCGTATGCCTTCTTAACAACCTTATCGACCTGATTGCCAACTTTCAGGGATCTATGCACATATACACCAAGATCCCTCTGTTCTTCAACACTATTAAGAGTCCTACCATTAGCCCTATACTCTACACATTTGTTATTCCTGCCAAAGTGAATTACCTCACACTTTTCCACATTAAACTCCATTTGCCACCTCTCGGCCCAGCTCTGCAACTTGTCCAAGTCTCTCTGCAAACTATAACACCCCTCTTCACTATCTACCACTCCTCCAACTTTGGTGTCATCCGCAAATTTACTAATCCATCCTTCAATACCCTCATCCAGATCATTTATAAAAATTACAAACAGCAGGGGCCCCAAAACAGATCCCTGAGGTACACCACTTGTAACCGAACTCCACGATGAATATCTCCCATCAACCACCACCCTCTGTCTTCTATCTGCTAGCCAATTCCTAACCCAATTAGCTAAATCACCCTCTATCCCATACATCTGCATTTTCTGCAGAAGTCTTCCATGGGCCACCTTATCAAACGCCTTACTAAAGTCCATATATACCACATCAACCGCCTTACCCCCATCCACCTCTTTGGTCACTTTTTCAAAAAACTCAATGAGGTTAGTAAGGCACGACCTACCCTTCACAAAACCATGCTGACTATCCCCAATCAATTTGTTTCTCTCTAAATAACTATAAATCCTATCCCTAATAATTCTTTCCAATACTTTGCCCACAACAGAAGTAAGACTCACTGGTCTATAATTCCCAGGAAAGTCTCTATTCCCCTTCTTGAACAATGGGACCACATTCGCTATCCTCCAGTCTTCCGGCACTGTACCCGTGACCAACAACGACCTGAAGATCAGAGCCAGAGGCTCTGCAATCGCCTCTCTCGCCTCCCAGAGTATCCTAGGGTAAATCCCGTCCGGCCCAGGGGACTTATCTAACTTCAAACCCTCAAGAATATCTAGCACATCCTCCTTATCTACTCCAATACTTTCCAGTTTACAACCCTGTATCCCAGTGTTCTCCACAACTACATTTACATCCCCCTGCGTGAATACTGAAGAGAAATATTTGTTCAGTGCCTCTGCAATCTCTTCAGGCTCCACACACAACTTCCCACTGCTGTCTCTGACTGGCCCTAATCTTGCCCTAACCAATTTTCTATTCTTAACATATCTAAAGAAAGCTTTAGGATTCTCCTTGATCCTATCAGCCAAAGTCTTCTCGTGTCCCCTTTTAGCTCTCCTCAACTCACTCTTTAGCTCCCTCCTGGCTAATCTATAGCTATCCATTGCACTAACTGAGCCTTCAAGCCTCATCCTGACATAAGCCTCCTTTTTCCTTTTAACCAGCGAATTAACTTTTTTAGTACACCATGGTTCCCTTACTCGACCATTTCCTCCTTGCCTGACAGGGACATACTTATCAAGGACTCGCAGTAGCTGCTCCTTGAATAAGCTCCACATTTCAGATGTTCCCAGTCCCTGTAGTTTCCTAGTCCAACCTATGCACCCTAATTCCCTCCTAATGGCCTCATAATTACCATTCCCCCAGCTATAACTACTGCCCCCAGGTTCATGCCTATCCCTATCCATCACTAAGGTGAACGTAACCGAATTGTGGTCACTATCACCAAAATGTTCACCAACTTCCAAGCCTAACACCTGGTCTGGCTCATTGCCCAGCACCAAATCCAATGTAGCCTCACCTCTAGTTGGCCTATCTACATACTGAGTCAAAAAACCTTCCTGCACACTTTGTATAAAAACTGACCCCTCTAACGAGCTAGAGCTATAGCTATTCCAATCAATATTAGTAAAGTTAAAGTCCCCCATAACAATTACCCTATTACTTTCACTCCTGTCCAGGATCGACATTGCAATCCTTTCCTCTACCTCTCTCGAACTTTTAGGAGGTCTATAAAAGACTCCCAACAGGGTGACTTCTCCTCTCCTGTTTCTAAACTCAGCCCAAAGGGGAAAGGGGAGAAAAGATAAGGAAAGGGGCAAAGGAGGCTCAGAGGGAAGAGCTGAAGCCTGACAAAAGAAGGATCCTGCCTATCGTCACTAACAGGCAGAAGAGTGGGGCTAGCCTTTTAGCTATCGACTTGAAGAATGAAGACAAATTTTCACAAATAACAGCTCCTAAACTTCAGCTGGAACAAAGGGTGCTGTGAATTTCTGACCAGAAACTTCCAACCTTTATTCCTTCAGTGAACCAAGGGAATCATTGGCTTGCAATGTTACATGCTTCTAGTTTTAAAGATTCAAATGTAACATTGATTTTTAAGAGATTTTAGAAGACTGATGCATGCTAATTCTTTTGTAATCATCCTTTTCATGTATTTATCTATGCCCATGTGTGGTGTGAGAGGACATTGTTTACAAATAAATCAATTGTTGGGAAATAAATGCTTGTTTTTTTTTTCATTCTTTTGTTTTGGAATACTGTGTGTAGTTTTGGTCACTTTACCTCAGGAAGGATGTCTTTGCTCTAGAGGGAGTGCAGACCAAGTTTACTAGTTGATTCCTGGGATGGGCGGACCAATGAATGAGGAGAGATTGAGCCAGTTAGGATTTTATTCGCTGGAGTTTCAAAGGATGAAAGGAGATCTCATAGAAGCCTATAAAATTCTAACAGGGCTACATAGAGTAGATAGCGGAAGGATTTTCCCAATATTGGGGATGTCCAGAAAAAGGGATCACAGTCTGAGGATACAGGGTAGACCATTTAGGACAGAGATCAGAAGAAATTTCTTCATTATTTTCAATGATTTTCAATGGATTTCGAAAGTCAACTTCCTTCCAGTCATTCAGGATCCAGTGTTGATGTAACATAGTTAGAATGCCATGCAACAAGCAGCTACGTATGTTTTGAAGATCATGGGTGAGATTTTAAGACAATGGTCATCTCAAAACCATAAAAACCTGCTCGAGATCAACAGAATTTTTTATGGTCCACGTCTCGCCTGTTCCAATTCTAGTGGCGGGCAGGTCGATAAAATTCCAGAGGAGGTCTACATTCTTGCTAAGGGGAAGTGCCAATTTTGTTTTCGATATTCCAAGTGAAATAATACTGCAGTGAACCTGTGTATTACCGGTCAGCGGAACGTTGAGCGCGGACTGTCCATGCGCAGGAATGGCAGCATGCGTTCAAACTCCAAAGAGTTTTGAGAAAGGTGAGTCCAGTGGCAAGATTACGTTTCGCAATTTTGGACAAAGCTCGCCAACATAGTGATGTGGAACACACTGTAGAACATCAGGATCCTCACATTAATATATTAGCATTTATATCACGCTGGCACCATTTACAACAGCTCTACATAAGCACGGACATGGTGCCATCACCTCCGAAGAATACCAGAAGTGAGCGCATAGGCTCTCCAACAGAGCAGCTGAAGAGAGAAATGTCTAACCAGTTAATAAGGTTTTAGACAGAGTACAGAAAACTACCAGAAAAGAGTTAATGATTCAATGATCGAATGAAACAAAGTTAATAAGCTAAGGAGAATAGTTTACACTTATGTGGATGCAGTAAGAGAATCAAGCAATTAATTATGATATTTAAAACATATATATTGATATTTTAAAGTGCTTTAAGTATTGAACCATTGCTCACATCAGTCAAAAGCAGGTTATCACAAGGTATGATGGTAAAGGCAACTAATTCAGAGCCAAAGACCTGGGAAGTTCTGTAGTTAGCAAAATTTATATTAGGAAGTTTCATATGAGGGAACACAACTTGCAACATTAAAGAATAGGTTCATCATTTGCCTAGACATAGGATAAGGATCTGCCTAGACACCGGATCACATGTTTATTCAGTTTGGCAATGATCTGGTGGGTGTTTCAGATAACAAGGAAGTGACTTTAACCAAGATAGGAGTCAGTGTCCAGATTAAATGGACAAATGAGATATCATTATGCTGGATGGTAGAATTCAATTGATTGAGGTAAATGTCAGAGACTATTACTAACGTGTGTATACTAAATGTAATTGATTTTAAACTAGTGTAAGGCAGGAATAATTGATGAAAAACAATTATAATTGACCTGTTTTTGATTGTATGCATTAGATTCATCAGAGAGGTCCTGTCGTGCTACTTAACTCTCTTGGTGATCTCCTTGCAGCTCCTTGCTTTTGTTTAGAGTAAATGTTATGTCTTTATACAGAGATATCTGCCTTTTGAATTTTATATTTTTTATGGCTAAGATAATACCTGTCATCTTGATTTACCCCACAACAGCATCTTAACTCCCTCTCCCATTAACCACATACATTTACACTGCTAATTCCTCTAACCTACATGTCTTCAGACACTCAGGGGTAATTTAGCATGGCCAATCCATCTTACCTTTACATCTGTAGATTGTGGAAGGAAACCGGAGCAGCCAGAGGAAACCCATGCAGACACAGGGAGAATGTGCAGCCTTCACACAGACAGTGACTCGAGGTTGGAATTGAGCCTGGGTGTACAGAGCTATGAGGCAGTAATGCTAAACACCGTGTCACTGTGCCATCCATTTGTTAGTAACATTGTGCTCCCATCTACACAACTTCCTACTTTGAGCGACATCAGAAATTCCCACCTAGGACAATGGACATTCCCATTGTCCGCTCTTGCCCACTCGATTCAGTGGTGGGTGGGGGAGTAGGATTCCAGCGATGATGTGTCGCCTAGATTAGTGCAAACTTCGATATCCAGACTGTTAATACATAGAGTGGAATGCTAGTGAATCATTACTCACCAGCCACATGATAATGAGGTCTTTTCTAAATTTGCAGTCAATGAATTAGTTTGATTCAACCTCAACTAGAGTATTGCATCCAGTTCTGGGTATTCCAAAAGGATTGGGAGACAATAGGAAGGGATCAAAAAAGTTGACATGTATAGTTGTAAGAATAAAAGACTTCAAGATTGCTGGAGCTGTTTTCTTTGGAAGAGAGTGAGAGGAGATTGAATTTATTTAAAATCGGGTTCAATTCCGGCCTCAGGTCACTGTCTTTGTGGAGTTTGCACATTCTCCCCGAGTCTGTATGGGTTTCCTCTGGGTGCTCCAGTTTCCCCCCACAGTCGAAAAAACATGTAGGTTAGGTGGATTGGCCATGTTACATAGCGCCTCAGTGTCATCCCAAAATGTGTGGATTCAATGGATTATACAGTAAGAAGTCTGACAACACCAGGTTTAAGTTCAGCAGAAATGAATCTTTAATGATGTTCAAGATGTTGTCAGAATTCTTACCATGTTTACCCGAGTCCACAATCCCACCCCATTCCTACCCTCACATATTTACTCGCTAATTCCTCTAACCTACACATCTCAAAATAATAAGGAGCAATTTTAGCATGGCCAATCAACCTGACCTGCACATCTTTGGACAATGGGAGGAAACCAGAGCACTCAGAGGAAACCCACACAGACACGAGGAGAATGTGCAAACTCCACACAAACAATGACTCAAGCGGGGAATCGAACGCAGGTCCCGGGAGATGTGAAGCAGCAGTGCTGACCGCTGTGCTACCATGCCACTCTATGAACTAGGGGTCATAGTTTGATGATAAGGGGTAAACCTTTTAGAACTGAAGAGAGAAGAAATTTCTTCACCCAGAGAGTGGTGAATGTTTGGAATTCATTACTACAGAATGTAGTTGAGGCCAAAGCTTTCGCTGATTTCAAGAAGAAATTAGATCTAACTCTGAGGCTAATGGGATCAAAGGATATGGGAGGAAGGAGGGATCAGGATATAGAATTTGATGATCAGCCATGATCAAAATGGTATGAGAAGGCTCAAGGGGCCAAATGGCCTATTCCTGCTTCTAGTTTCTATGTTTCTGACAATTGACAATAGTTTCATCAACATTTTTGCATTAAATTCAAATGCCACCATTGGCCTTGGCAGGATTTGAATCCTGGTCCTCAAAAATTAGCTGCAGTCCTGAATTAATAGTCTAGTGATAATACCACTGGTCTATCACTTCCCTTGGAAGGTTGCTAAAGGATTGTAGGGATTTCTCTTCATTTTTCTCATTGTGCAATAGTAAAGTTTTTCTCCCTATTTATCTCATGAATGAATAACTCCCAAAGGGGTGAGAGGACCAGAAGTACCTGAAGAACGGTGAGCAGGAAACATTCGGCAACATCAGGGAAGGAAAGGGGAGACAGCACAGTAGCACAGTGGTTAGCACTACTGCCTCATAGCACCAGGGATCTGGATTCAATTCCCAGCTTGAGTCACTGTCTATGCGGAGTCTGCATATTTTCCTTGTGTTTGTGTGGGTTTCCACAGGGGACTCCAATTTCCTCCCACAGTCCAAAATACATGCTGATTAGGTTCATTGGCTATGCTAAATTTTCCCTCAGTGTGGCGAGTAGGGGATTTCCACACTAACTTAATTGCAGTGCTAATGTAAGCTTATTTGTGATTAATAAATAAACTTTACTTCAGTTTTTAATTGGTACTTTGAATAGCTTGTAAAGCAGAGGCAACCTCACAACAAAGTTAGCTTGGACTAGTGTGTCTCTCACTAATATTTCAGAAACCCACTGGCAGTGAAAGATTTGCAGTCACACCCATGGCAATGTGTGGCTATCTACGGGCTCACTAATCTGGAACAGGTTATGTGAGAATTGTTAATCACCCATCCTACCACATGAGCATAACAGCGGGACTGGGGGCAACGAGGGAGCAGGTGAAAAGTTAACAAAATCACTTTGAAAATTAGCTTGGGAGTAAGCATTTCCTGAAAGTAAATGTCCTTTACCAGCCCGGGTGAATTAGCTTCGCGAAACAGATGGCAGTTCCTGCTGATTAAAACCGTACCATTTTAGTTTGCACATCGTAGGAGATGAAACATCTTTAATGGATTAGTCGTGGCATGTGCTGTTTGATCAACTCATAGGTCAGCTGTTTTTATAATTGCTTTATTGTCATAGGGAAGAAAAAGTTCAAACTCAATATCAAGAGCAGGCTAATAGCAGCGGAAATGTCAATTACTTCATATATTCTCAGTGGAGTTTGTTAATTGTATATCAGTGAATTTTTGTTGGACTTTGCTATTGATGTAATGTGAATATTCGAGATTGCACAAGATTAAGTTCCATTTTCCATGGGAAATGCATTCCATTCCTTTATCTCACACAGGTTGACTGTGAAAATTAATTTGACGGGTTCACCAGTCTTGTTTTCTCAATTTAGGGGTTGTGTACCAATAATGCATCTCATTTTCTCCCGATTCCCCTCCTGAAGATTGTATCTCAAATGGCGAGAGAGTTCCATGAGTGCCTGAGACCTTGGCCAGACAGCTATTCCACAAACCTTAGCTCAGAACGAGCTTTCAGGCTAAGGCATTTTGGAAGAGGTCAACAGGAAGGAGATGTGATGGCCTAGTGGTATTATTGCCAGGCTATTAATCCAGAGACTCAGCGAACGTTCTGGAGACCTGGGTTCAAATTCTTCCACGGCAGATGGTGGAATTTGAGTTCAATAATAATTTGAATAACAAATCTACAAATGAGCATTAAGCTTTGTTTGGTTGTTGGAAGAACCCATCTGGTTTATTAATGTACTTGAGGGAAGGAAATCTATCATCCTTAACTGGTCAGGCCAACATGTCACTCTGTGCCATGGCAAAGTGGTTGACTCTCAACTGTCCTTGGGCAACTAAAGATGAGCAATAAATGCTGGCTAGCCAGAAATACCCTTGTCCCATGAATAAGAAAAAAATTACAACACAGAAGCAGGCAACTCAGACCATTGCATCTAAACCACACTTTGTGTCAAGCATCTAATCAGTCCCATTCCCCATCCATCATAACCCCCTCAACCTGTTCAATTCTTGTCATCCTAAAAGTTAAAGTTTACTTATTCATTAGTTACAAGTAGTCATGTACTTGGTTTTGTGAAGGGTAGGTCGTGCCTTACTAACCTTATTGAGTTTTTTGAAAAAGTGACCAAAGAGGTGGATGGGGGTAAGGCGGTTGATGTGGTATATATGGACTTTAGTAAGGCGTTTGATAAGGTGGCCCATGGAAGACTTCTGCAGAAAATACAGATGTATGGGATAGAGGGTGATTTAGCTAATTGGGTTAGGAATTGGCTGGCAGATAGAAGACAGAGGGTGGTGGTTGATGGGAGATATTCATCGTGGAGTTCGGTGACAAGTGGTGTACCTCAGGGGTCTGTTTTGGGGCCCCTGCTGTTTGTAATTTTTATAAATGATCTGGATGAGGGTATTGAAGGATGGATTAGTAAATTTGCAGATGACACTAAAGTCGGTGGAGTGGTAGATAGTGAAGAGGGGTGTTATAGTTTGCAGAGGGACTTGGACAAGTTGCAGAGCTGGGCCGAGAGGTGGCAAATGGAGTTTAATGTGGAAAAGTGTGAGGTAATTCACTTTGGCAGGAATAATAAATGTGTAGAGTATAGGGCTAATGGTAGGACTCTTAATAGTGTTGAAGAACAGAGGGATCTTGGTGTATATGTGCATAGATCCTGAAAGTTGGCAATCAAGTCGATAAGGTTGTTAAGAAGGCATACGGAGTCTTAGCTTTTATTGGTAGGGGGATTGAATTTCGGAGCCGCAACGTCATGTTGCAACTGTACAAAACTCTAGTGCGGCCGCACTTGGAGTATTGTGTGCAGTTCTGGTCCCCCCATTATAAGAAAGATGTGGAGGCATTGGAGAGGGTACAGAGGAGGTTTACCAGGATGTTGCCTGGTATGGAGGGCAGGTTTTATGAAGAGAGGCTGAGGGGATTTGAGGTTGTTTTCGTTAGAAAGAAGGCGGCTAAGAGGAGACCTTATTGAAACATATAAGATGATTAGAGGTTTAGATAGGGTGGACAGTGATAGCCTTTTTCCTAGGATGGAGAAAGCTAGCACGAGGGGACACAGCTTTAAATTAAGGGGTGATAGTTATAGGACGGATATCAGAGGTAGGTTCTTTACCCAGAGGGTGGTTAGGGAGTGGAATGCCCTGCCTGCGCAGTTGTAGATGCGCCAAGTTTGGTGGCGTTTAAGAGGTTAGTTGATAAGTTTATGGAAGAGAAGGGAATGGTTTAGTTTGGAGGGTCATTGCTTTTTTCATAATTGGTCAGCACAACATCGAAGGCCGAAGGGCCTGTTCTGCGCTGTAATGTTCTATGTTCTATGTACCAACACCGCAAATGAAGTTACTGTGAAAATCCCCTCGTGGCCACACTCTGTTTCTGTTTGGGTACACTGAGGGAGAATTTGGCATGGCCAATTCACCTAACCGGCACAGCTTTGAGGAAACTGGAGCACCCGGAGGAAACCCATGCAGACACGAGGAGAATGTGCAGACTCCACACAGACAGTGACCCAAGCTGGGAATCGAACCCGGGTCCCTGGTGCTGTGAGGCAGCAGTGCTAAACACTGTGCTACCGTGCCACCCGCAGTGTAAGTGTACTTCCCTTAATTATCCATTCAATCATCTTTTCAAGTCATTCCGTTTCTGTTGTAAGTCCTCGGACGCAGAAGCCCCTTCACAAAATCCCTTCATTTATAAATCTGAGAGCAGCATACAGAGTGCTTTCAGTCAGCAGTTTACACCAGGAGCCCCAGAGGAATTGGCAGACCTGGTTAAATACAAAGCAAGAGCCCATCTTAACCAGGGAGCTCATATTCTAGAAGGCCATCTCAATTGCCTGATTAAAATCGTTACAGTTTCCACCCTCATGAGCTCCAGCTTATTATCGTTCACTGCTTTGAGACGTTTTTCCTCACATCCTTCCCTCCTGTATCCCTTGTTCAAAATGTGAGATCTGTGTCTCTTAGTCTATGTACGATCAGCTAATGGGAACAGTTTTATCTCTCCAGGAATCTTGTGGGATGGGGTGAAATGCTGGATTGATGGCCCATCTGATTGCATCCCATATCATCAGCAAAAGGCACCCACAACCATCCATTTTCCTGGCTGGGATGTGAAGAAAGAGTGGCCCACACAATATTCCTCTAAAATACAAGATTAAAGTTAAGCTGGTTGCCAAGAAGCATTCACAGAAAGCTGCTGGGAACATGATGAATGGAAAGCTTTTATAGTCCTTTATCAGAATCCCTACAGTGCAGGAGGAGGCCATTTGGTCAATTGTGTCTGCACCAACCACAATCCTCCCCAGGCCTTATTCCCGTAACCCCATGCATTTATTCTAGCTAGTCCCCTGACACTAAGAGGAAATTTAGCTGGCCAATGCACCTAGCCTGCACACCTTTGGACTGTAGGAGGAAACCAGAGCATCCTGAGCAAACCCACGCAGACATGAGGAGAACATGCAGATTCTACACAGACAGTGACCCAAGGTCGTAATCGATCCCAGGTCCCTGGTGCTCGAAGATAACAGTGTTAACCACTGTGCCACCATGCCACCTTTCATAGAAAATCATAGAAATCATAGAAACCCTACAGTGCAGGAAGAGGCCATTCGGCCCATCGAGTCTGCAGCAGCCACAACTTCATCCAGACCCTCCCCCCATAATTTATTTCTTTATCCACTAATCTCTCTAACATAAACATGTCAGGACACTAAGAGGCAATTTTAACATTGCCAATGAACCTAACTCGCTCATCTTTGGACTCTGGGAGGAACACGGAGCACCTGGAGGAAACCCACGTAAACATGAGGAGAATGTGCAAACAGACGTTGACAAGTTGGCCCTTGACAAGTTCCTGAGAGAAGACCCCATTACTATTCAAAGTTGAGAGCTCGTTCCAATTATGGTACCAACAACAATTGTCGTCCTCCAGATCTAGAAAAAATGGGAAAGGAATTTTCTAGTGTTTTCCTTGCCATTGATTATTGCAGCATTGTTGTCCCTCTATCCAGCCAGGCGACAATGGGCAAACTTTACCTGTTGCCTCAGCAGTAAGGCAGCTAAGTACATGAAGAAATGGAAGGCTATATTGATAGAGTGAGATGGACTGGCATCAGAGAAAAGCCTGTGTGGGTCATGAATACTAACATGGATCAGCTGTGTCGAATGTCCTGTTTTTGCACTGCAAATTTGTTTTAAGGTAAGAGGAGAAATACTTAAAAGAGACCTGAGGGGCAACTTGTTCACTTGGTAATGCGTATATGGAATGAGCTGTCGGATAAAGTGATTGAGGCAAGCACCATGGCAACAGTTAAAAAACATTGGGATAAACACATGGATGGGAAAGGATTAAAGAGATATGGGCCAAACATGGGCACTGGGGAAGAACTGGGAGGGCACCATGGGGTGGCACGGGTGGCACGGTGGTTAGCACTGCTACCTCATAGCACCAGTGACCTGGATTCGATTCCCATCTTGGGTCACTGCCTGAACGGAGTCTGCACATTCTCCCCATGTCTGCGTGGGTTTCTTCCAGGTGCTCCGCTTTCCTTCCACATTCTGAAAGATGTGCTGGTTAGGTGCATCGGCCATGCTAAATTCTTCCTCAGTATACCAAACAGGCGGTGGAGTGTTGTGGGCTAGGGGATTTTCACAGTAATTTCATTGCAGTGTTAATTTGTGACACTAATAAATAAACTTTAAACTTTAAAACTTTAAACATGAGTGGCACAGACTGGTTGACCAAAGGGCCTGTTTCCATGCTGTATTGCTCTAGAACTCTACAACAACTGGTGCTGCAGATTGTCTGCTCATTGTACAATGCCCTGTGTCCATCTCCTGTAAAACTGAATGTAATAGGCAACCTCCATAACAGTTGGTGCATCTGAGATTGCACTTTTCTACCAGCTGGCAAGTTGAAAATCCACCCCCACATCACTTGATTGAAAGATCCTGAGGGGGTTTGTCAGAGCGGATATGGAGGGATGTTTCCTCCGATGGGAGAATCTAAAATTGAGCATCACTTGGTAAGAAAGGGTGATAGGTTAGAGGGGATAGGTCGGAATGTAGGGTTGAGATTACAATCAAACCAATGATTATTATTAAATGGTGGAGCAGGCTCGAGGGGCAGAATGGCCTACTCCTGCCCCTAATTCGTTATTCATATGACTGCATTTCTAGACAGTCGGTGCAAGAGCTGCGTCCTTAACTAGGTGAGTAAGTCTCAATGGTCTCATTTATATTTTTTTTATATTAAAATAATTTTTTATTCAGAGACTCTCATTGGTTACGTATGGATAATTGGAATTGTAGGCACAAGATTGGGCCATTCGGATTCTTGAGCAGCCAGTAAAGAAGGCAAGTGGTTTGTTGGCCTTCATATCAAGAGGACTTGATATGATATGAGGTGTTAGGCTTGGAAGTTGGTGAACATTTTGGTGATAGTGACCACAATTCGGTTACGTTCACCTTAGTAATGGATAGGGATAGGCATGAAGCTGGGGGCAGTAGTTATAGCTGGGGGAAGGGTAATTATGAGGCCATCAGGAGAGAATTAGGGTGCATAGATTGGACTAGGAAACTACAGGACTGGGAACATCTGGAATGTGGAGCTTATTCAAGGAGCAGCTGCTGCGGGTCCTTGATAAGTATGTCCCTGTCAGGCAAGGAGGAATGGTCGAGTAAGAGAACCTTGGTGTACGAAAAAAGTTGATTTGCTGGTTAAAAGGAAAAAGGAGGCTTATGTCAGGATGAGGCTTGAAGGCTCAGTTAGTGCAATGGATAGCTATAGATTAGCCAGGAGGGAGCTAAAGAGTGAATTGAGGAGAGCTAAGAGGGGACACGAGAAGACTTTGGCTGATAGGATTAAGGAGAATCCTAAAGCTTTCTTTGGATATGTTAAGAATAGAAGATTGGTTAGGGCAAGATTAGGGCCAGTCATAGACAGCAGTGGGAAGTTGTGCGTGGAGCCTGAGGAGATTGGAGAGGTACTGAATAAATCTTTCTCTTCGGTATTCACGCAGGGTGATGTAAATGTAGTTATGGAGAACACTGAGGTACAGGGTAGCAAACTGGAAGGTATCGAAGTAGACAGGGAGGATGTGCTAGATATTCTCGAGGGTTTGAAGTTGGATAAGTTCCCTGGGCCGGACGGGATTTACCCTAGGATTCTCTGGGAGGCAAGAGAGGAGATTGCAGAGCCTCTGGCTCTGATCTTCAGGTCGTCGTTTGTTACGGGTGTGGTTCCGGAGGACTGGAGGATAGCGAATGTGGTCCCATTGTTCAAGAAGGGGGAGAGAGACCTTCCAGGGAATTATAGGCCAGTGAGTCTTACTTCTGTTGTGGGCAAAGTATTGGAGAGAATTATTAGGGATAGGATTTATAGTTATTTGGAGAGAAATGAATTGATTGGGGATAGTCAGCAGGGTTTTGTGAAGGGTAGGTCGTGCCTTACTAACCTCATTGAGTTTTTTTGAAAAAGTGACCAAAGAGGTGGATGGGGGTAAGGCGGTTGATGTGGTATATATGGACTTTAGTAAGGCGTTTGATAAGGTGGCCCATGGAAGACTTCTGCAGAAAATGCAGATGTATGGGATAGAGGGTGATTTAGCTACTTGGGTTAGGAATTGGCTAGCAGATAGAAGACAGAGGGTGGTGGTTGATGGGAGATATTCATCGTTGAGTTCGGTGACAAGTGGTGTACCTCAGGGGTCTGTTTTGGGGCCCCTGCTGTTTGTAATTTTTATAAATGATCTGGATGATGGTATTGAAGGATGGATTAGTAAATTTGCAGATGACACTAAAGTCGGTGGCGTGGTAGATAGTGAAGAGGGGTGTTATAGTTTGCAGAGGGACTTGGACAAGTTGCAGAGCTGGGCCGAGAGGTGGCAAATGGAGTTTAATGTGGAAAAGTGTGAGGTAATTCACTTTGGCAGGAATAATAAATGTGTAGAGTATAGGGCCAATGGTAGGATTCTTAATAGTGTTGATGAACAGAGGGATCTTGGTGTATGTGTGCATAGATCCCTGAAAGTTGGCAATCAAGTCGATAAGGTTGTTAAGAAGGCCTATGGAGTCTTAGCTTTTATTGGTAGGGGGATTGAATTTCGGAGCCGCAACGTCATGTTGCAACTGTACAAAACTCTAGTGCGGCCGCACTTGGAGTATTGTGTGCAGTTCTGGTCCCCACATTATAAGAAAGATGTGGAGGCATTGAGAGGGTACAGAGGAGGTTTACCAGGATGTTGCCTGGTATGGAGGGCAGGTCCTATGAAGAGAGGTTGAAGGCTTTGAGGTTGTTTTCGTTAGAAAGGAGGCGGCTAAGAGGGGATCTTATTGAAGCATATAAGATGATTAGAGGTTTAGATAGGGTGGACAGTGATAGCCTTTTTCCTAGGATGGAGAAAGCTAGCACGAGGGGACACAGCTTTAAATTAAGAGGTGATAGTTATAGGACTGATATCAGAGGTAGGTTCTTTACCCAAAGGGTGGTTCGGGAGTGGAATGCCCTGCCTGCAGCAGTTGTAGATGCGCCAAGTTTGGTGGCGTTTAAGAGGTTAGTTGAGAAGTATATGGAGGAGAAGGGAATGGTTTAGTTTGGAGGGGCATTGCTTTTTATATTGTTCGGCACAACATCGAAGGCCGAAGGGCCTGTTCTGTGCTGTAATGTTCTATGTTCTATAGGACTTGAGTATAGGGATAGGGATGTTTTATTGCAATTGTACAGGCTGTTGGTGAGACCACACCTCATGTATCGTGTGCAATTTAATGTCCTTACCTGAGGAAGAATGTCCTTGCTATAGAGGGAGCACGACAAAGGTTTACCAGGCTGACTCCCGGGATGACAGGCCTGTCATATGAGGTGAGATTAAGTTGGCTATGATTATATTTACTGGAGCTTAGAAGAATGAGAGGGAATCTCACAGAAACTTTTAAAATTCTAACAGGATTAGACAGGGTAGATTCAGAAAGAATCTTCCCAATTGTGGTGGAGTCCAGAACTAGGGGTCATAGTTTGTGGATAAAGGGTGAAACTTTTAGAATTGAGGTGAGGAGAAACTTCTTTATCCAGAGGGTAGTGAATGTGTGGAATTTACTATCAGAGAAAGTAGTTGAGGCCAAAACATTGTTTGATTTAAAGAATAAATTAGATATAGCTCTTGTGGCTAAAGGATGTGATATGGGGGAATCAGGATTTTGATTTTGATGATCAGCCATGATCAAAATGAATAACAGAGCATGCTGAAAAAGCTAATGGCCTACTCCTAATTTCAATGTGTCTATGTTTCTAAGTCTGTTCTTTCATTCAATGTGTTCATTGTTGATCGATATCTTAGTTTAGATTGCCTGAGGTTATTCGAATTCTCAGAACTGGATTGAGATACAGCGATGGGGTCACTGGTACATGGCGGCCTACACCTGTTTGTAACACATGCTCAGAATCACCTTGAAGAACAAGGACAGCAGACACATGGGATCACACCAGCTAGAAGTTCCCCTCCAAGCCACACACCAACTTAACTTGGGGATATATTGCCACCATTCCTTCACTGTTGCCAGCTCAAAATCCTAGAATTCCCTCCTTCGCAGGACCACATGGATTGCAACAGTTCAAGGAGACAGCTCACTATCACTTTCTCAAAGACAATTAGGGATAGGCAATAAATGCTGGCTAGCCAGCGACTTCCCAATGAATGAAGAAAAAAATACATTTGCATGTTATGAATTTTTATTGATGGACAACTTCTTATGATTACATCCTACCTCCAAAATAAAGTAAATTGCATGTGAGAACTTTATGTTTAGGTTTGGTTATCGGTGATGTGCATCAATTGGGATTTGTGTAGCTACGTCAGAGAATAATGGTTTTCTTCTACTGAAATCTCTGAATGAGAGAATGGCTACTTGCATTGTGGTAAGAGACCAGCATGGGCGAGTCAGGGATCAGACAAGGGGACAGGGGGAAGCCATGTGTATGGAGTGAGTTTGGGGTATCACTCTATCGAGGAGTGATAGACGGATCGGCCTAGTGGTCTGGGATATAATGTGAACTTTTGTTGGTAGACAATGGAAGGGGTTAATTGTCACTTCGAGGGGTGAATTGGATGTACATGTCCTCATCTCACTGTCAGCCCTCTCTTAGAGGGAGGTGATGGCTTAGTGGTATTATCGTTAGACTATTAGTTCAGAAATTCAGCTAATGTTCTGAGGACTTGCGTTCGAAGCCTGCCATGGCAGATGATGGAATTTGAATTCAATTTTAAAAGACCTACAATTAAGAATCTACTGCTGACCACAAAGCTATTGCTGATTGTCAGAAAAAGTCATCTGGTTCATTGATGTCCTATGGGGAAGGAAATCTGCTGTCCTTACCTGATCTGGCCTACTTGTGACTCCAGAGCCACAGCAATGTGGTTGACTCTCTATTGCCCTTGGGCAACTAGAGATGATCAATAAATGCTGGCCATCCAGAGACACCCATGTCCCACAAATTAATGCTTGCTGGAGTACCGATGGGTCACATATACATGTAACCTATAAACAGGAACAGAAGATGCAACTAAGGATGTGTTTGGCTGGTCAACAAGAGAAAAAGAGATGGATTAGGGTGTGACTATCCAGGAAAGACGTTGTAGAAAGTGGGCACTGGGGTTTTGCGTTAAAGTCATAGCCATGTTGCAGAACTTCCCTTTCTATGAGGAGGCTCCACTGCAGCTGTCAGTCTCTGCAAACACTGTCGGCTAACAGTGTGTTTTACCAATGAGATGTGTCCACCATCACGGAATCACACACTTCCCATTCACACTGCTGGCAGTTAAATTTGTAATTCGAATCATAGGATTATAGAATCCCCACAGTGCAGAAGGAGGCCATTTGGCCCATCGAACCTGCACTGACAACAATCCCACCTGGACACTTCAGTAGGGCAAGCCTAGGGAGTGTAGGGATGGCAGCAGGAGAAGAATATATGGACAGGGTTAAACAGACAGCACTGTGATATCCACACTCAATGCAGGCAGAAAGAACAAAATACAAATAGCAACATCTCAGATGGCACTAAAACAGTCACACCCCAGGTGAGATTGTTCCAAGGTTATGGCAACAATTAGAGAATTGATATTACTTATCAAGGCTTGAAAAAGTCTAGAGTAGCCATTGTGCCTCTGGAAAACTAATCAAGTATTAAAGCTAAGGCACACATGACAATGAATCTGTATAACATGATCAAAAACAGAACTGTAACCAATTTAAAGTAACATAATAGAAATGTAACATTTTGTAATGTGAAAAAGTATAAGGATGTGCAAGAGCCAACGCTCATCAGAGTTTGGAACTAAGTTGTCATTACAGCCATATTCTCCATCATGCATATTGAATTAAGCCATTTTTGTTGAAGTTCTACTTGGTCTTGGAAGACTCAATTCTTCCATTCCTTTCTACAGACCCTATCTCAGCAATCCTGTATATTTGCCCATAATATATTTGTATATTAAGGGCCACTTAACATGGTCAATCAACCTAATCTGCACACCTTTGCAGTGTGGGAGAAAACCAGAGCACCCAGAGGAAACCCTTGCAGATATGGGAAGAATGTGCAAACAGCATACACCCAAGATTGGAGTTGAACCTAGCTCCCTGGCATTGTGAGGCAACAGTGCTAACAACTGTGCCATTATGTCACACATCGAATTCAAATCACATGGGAAAAAGGAAACAGCAAGAGAGCAGAAGTGGTGCATGGTTCCCAACACACTGTCGGGGGCTGAGGCACTGCAATTAAAACTCCGTCAACTCCCGATGCCCTCCATTGTCAGGCAGTCTGCCAACACCCATTGGATGTCTAGACTGCTAAGAAGTCTTACAACACCAGGTTAAAATCCAACAACATCATGGAACCTTCCATACAACTGATGAAGGAACATTATTTCCAAAAGCTTGTGAGGTTACTATCAAATAAACTGGCTGGACTTTAACCTGGTGTGTTGAGACCTCTTACTGCGTTTACCCCAGTCCAATGCCAGCATCTCTACATCACGTCTCTAGGGCCACCTGGAGACAATAATCTCTTCCACAATATCAACAAAATGAAGGTGATTGTACAGGAAGCATGGTCAAGAACATGCCCCTGTTTACAACAATAAGGACAAAATAGAAATGGTCAAAATCTTTAAGTTTAGGTATCCAGATCACTGACAACCTGTCCTAGTCTCCCCCCCATGCTGACGCTATAGTTAAGAAAGCCCACCAATGACTCTACTTTCTCAGAAGACTAAGGACATTTGGCATGTCAGCTATGAATCTCACCAACTTTTGCAGATGCACCAAATAAAGCATTCTTTTTGGTTGTATCACAGCTTGGTATGGCTCCTGCTCTGCCTAAGACCATAAGGAACTACAAAAGGTTGTGGATATCCATCATGCAAACCAGCCTCCCATCCACTGACTCTGTCTACACTTTTTGCTGTCTCAGAAAGGCAGCCAGCATAATTAAGGACCCACGCACCCTGGGCATTCTCTCCTCCACCTTCTTTATTCAGGAAAAAGATACAAAAGTCTGAGGTCATGTACCAACAGACTCAAAAACAATTTCTTCCCTGCTGCTGTCAAACTTTTGAATGGACCAACCTCACACTAAGCTGATTTTTCTCTACACCCTAGCAATGACTGTAACACTACATTCTGCACTCTCTCCTTTCCTTCTCTGTGAATGATATACTTTGTCTGTATAGCGTGCAAGAAACAAAACAAAACATGTACCCCAATACAATAAAAAAATTAAATTGAATCAAATTAAAACAGCAAGTAGTCTCTCTCCTACCTGTCATGTATGGTGTTCCGGTAAAGTTGATGAGGTTCTGATCAATTTCCAATTGCTTCTCTTGACCTGATTAGTCATTTTATTTGCCTTAAACCACCACGGGAGAAGGATTTGCCTCCATCAATCTCCCACTTCACTACAAAGTCCGCCCACCATCTCTGAGTTATTGCACATGTGCGGTTAATCCCCCCCCCCCCCCCCCCCTCCACCGCCCCCACCTATAGCAATCTTAAAGTTTCCACGCAAATAGATGATAAAGGGGTAATTGAATTGAGCTATACAAAATGCTTGAAGAATTCGATAAAGTACACAGATGGAAATCATCTCTTCTCGTGGAAAGTCCAGACCAAGGAAAATAATTCTGAAATTCCATTTGGGGTGGTAATTTCTGTTGGCATAATTTCTCTTGGCATTCCTTTGTACAAAGCCTCATGAAAGTCAAAAACTCTAAGCTCATCGAAACAGTTCGGAAAATTTCAAAACCAAAGACCGATAGATGTTTTGGGAGGGAATTGTCATCAAGGTTGTGGAACCAAAGTAGGTAGACAGGGTTAAACTTTGTTGATTTGTTGCAAGTAGACTTACAGAGGAAATCCGCGGAGGTACGGGGAGAATGTGCAAATTGCACACACACAGTGACCCAAGCTGGGAATCAAACCCGCGTCCCTGACTTTGCAAGACAGCAGTGCTAGCCACTCTGCCAGCATGTCACCCCTTAATGGATTTAATATTTAGATCAGCAACTGAATGATAGAATGGGCCAAAGGTTCTGAATGATCTAATTCCATTGCTAAGTTCCGTCACATTGTCCGCACTAATGTTTTTTACTCAGACTGCTTCTCAAGTGGAAAGAAATAATGTCAGCAATACCACCGAATAACAAGGAAACCAACAACTGAAAGAGTTGGAGAAAAATGTGCAAGAAAACACTGATTGTGCTGATTAGATTAAATGTTTGCTGCTTTGCGACAGAACTTGCTTTATTTTCTTAGTCCCACTCTCATCTTCCACTGGGTGGTTATCGTCAACCATCTGATCACTCACAGTTGAAACTATGCATCATCAAACTTTCAAAACAATTCTGGCACTTTCTCTCTGTGCCTCTCACTTTCTCTCCGGGCTGCATTTTGGGTGCACCGTCAGCTAGTGTTTTTGGTAGAGTGAGGTGGTCTGTAAAATAGAATGGGTGCCCACCCCACTACCTACTTTACCCCACCACAATCTTTACAGATGCTCCATAGAAAGCATTCTTCCTGGTTGTATCACCGCTTGGTGCGGCTCCGGCTTTGACCAAGACTGCAAGGAACTACAAAAGAATCATGAATGTAGCCAATCCATGACGCAAATCACAAGCCATCCATTGACTCTGTCTACTGTTCCTGCTGCCTTAGCAAAGCAGCCAGAATAATTAAGGACCCCATGCACACGGGATATTCTCTGTTCCACTGTCTTCCATTGGGAAAAAGATACAAAAAGTCTAATGTCATTTAACAACTGACTCAAGAACAGCTTCTTCCCTGCTGCCATCAGACTTTTGAATGGATCTACATAGCACTAAATTGATCTTTCTCTACACCCTGGCTATAACTGGAACACTGTATCTCTTCTTTCCTTTTCTATGAACAGTATACATTGTCTGTACTGCACACAAGTAACAATACTTTTTACTGTATAGATGTGACAATAATAAATCAAACCAAATCCCCACCCACTCCAAGCCCACCATCATTATATAACTAAAACAGGCAGCTTACTCGCTTCATTCAAATAGATGATCATGAGTCAGTTGTGTTTCTTGCCGAGCCAATTGACCCTGGCAGTACGACGTCCATGCCTCCAAGTATTGGTGGGTATGGGCAGCCCAATTTTCAACATTCTCCAAAGGCTAGGAAGGAAGGGGGATTCAATCTTCTTGGTTTTCTGCCCTTTGTAAATTGGGGAGCCCCAAGGTATGGCTCCTGGCCCATTGAGTTTACACTGGCTTTCTGAAAAATGCATTCTAGCTGGTCCCTATCTCCTGCCTTACCCCAGCGTATTATTTTCAATCTGTTCCCTCTATTCTTGATACTTTTGAGTAGGAAGAGTTTCTCACTATGTACCCTGTCCACGGATGTGGCATGGGGTAGGCACAATAAGAAGTCTCACAACATCAGGTTAAAGTCCAACAAGTTTATATGGAATCATGAACTTTTGGAGCCCTGCTCTTTCATCAGATGAATGGAAAATTGGGTTCACAAACCCAACTGGGTAGGTCTTATGAGGAAAGGTTGAGGGAGCTGAGGCTTTTTTCTTTAAATGGAGGAGGATGAGAGGCAACTTAATAGAGGTTTATAAGATAATGAGGGAGATAGGTAGAGTTCAGAGACTATTTTCTCAGGTGGATATAGCTGTTACTAGGGGGCATAAATTTAAGGTTTATGGTGGGAGATATAGGAGGGATATCTGAGTAGATTCTATATTCAGAGAGTGGTTGGGATGTGGAATGGACTGCCTGCTGTGATAGTGGAGTCGAACACTTTAGGAACTTTCAAGCAGTTATTGGATAGGCACATGGAGAACTCCAGAATGATGGAGTGGGATAGCTTGATCTTGGGATTGGACATAGCTCGGCACAACATTGAAGGAAGAAGGGTCTGTACTGTGCTGTAATGTTCTATGTTTCTATGTAAACAAGGCACACATAAACACAGACTCAATTTCTGGATAATGGTTGGAATGAGAGTCTTAACAGGTAATCAAATCTTTACAGACAATGCGAGCGGAGAGAGGGAGAGAGATAATGACAGATTAAAGAGGTGTGAGTTGTCTCAAGCCAGGATAGTTAGTAAGATTATGCAAACCCAGGCCAAATGGTAGAGGTTACACGTATTGTGACATGAACCCAATATCTTGGTTGAGGCTGCCCTTATTGTGTGCAGAACTTGGCTATCAGTTTAAGTTGAGAGACTTGTCACTATGCCTTTCTTGTCCAAACCCCTCAAAATCCTGATTATTTCTATTATATTTCCTCTCAGCCTTTTTCTCTGCACAGAAAACAGGTCCTGAGCTCTCTAATCTATCCTCATAGCTAAAATTCTTTACCCCTGGAATCATTTTTGTGAATATTTTCTATACTCTCTTTTATGCCTTCATATCATTCCTCAAGTATGGCACCCAGAACTGTGCGCAGTACTCCAGATGATACCTAATTAGTGTCTTATACAAATTCAACATGGACTCTTTACTCTTGTACTCAGTGTCCCTATTAATAAAATCTAGGGTGCCATATGCTTTATAAATTGCTTACTCAACGTGTTATGGCATCTTCAATGACTGATATACGTACACACTTCACCTCCATTAGACTTTCTCCCTTTAGATTACATTGGTGGGAATTCTGAGGCTGTTCAGGTCGATGGGATTCTTCGGTCCCGCTGGCAGCACATCCCCATCCTTGGATTTCCCACCAGCGTAGGATAATGTCATTGGGAATCCCCATTGGCAGCAGCACGACCAGAGGATCCCGCCACTAGAAAATAATGTGCCATCTCTCAACAGCAGAAAACATAGGGCTGGCAGGTCAGAGATTCTCTCTTCCAATATCTTTGCATAGTCTCCCTGCCAAAACAAATCACCTCAAACTTCTCTGTGGCACAGTGGTTAACACTGCTGTTTCACAGTACCAGGGGCCAGGGTTCGATTCCAGCCTTGGGTCATTGATTGTGTGGAAATGCACATCGTCCCAGTGTCTGCATGGGTTTCCTCCAGGTGCTCTGACTTCCTCCCATAGATGTGCGGGTTAGGTGGATTGGCCATATTAATTTGTCCCTTAGTGTCTGCCCATTTCACCAACATGTCTCTGTCCTTTTGAAGTTCAAGGTAATCCTCATCACAGTTGACAATGCTTCCAAACTTTATATTGTACACAAGTTTTGAAATCACCTGCACACCACCCTCCATGTCACTAATATTTATCAGGAAATGCAAGGGTCCCAACATTGATCCCTGAGGAATTTTCCTCCCATCTGAAAGATTTATCATTATTCCCTGTTTCCTGTCACTCAGTCACTTTCCTGTCCAAGTTCCGACTACTCCTTTTACTCCATGGGTTACAATTTTGTTGACAAAATCATGTGCCACCTTTGAAAATCTATATACATCACATCAACAATGTTGCCCTTATCCACCTTCTCTGTCACCAACTGGAAAAGCTCTAGCGAGTTACTTAAACATGATTTTTCATCAATGAATCCATGCTGTTTTTTTTTCATAATCCTGCAAAATGTTATGCTCCTCCGAAGATGCCCCCCCGTCCCCAACCAGCCTCTCTCCACCCCAATCCCCAATCCCCAAACCCCAACACAGACATACTTGAGTAGATAAAAAAACACCCACTCATCTATTAAGGCTGTTAAGTGGCCACATAATGACCATATAAGGGCCTTCCCTGCCTAGACTCAGTTTTTGGGCTGGTGACTATGGGTTAGAACATAGAACATAGAACATTACAGCGCAGAACAGGCCCTTCGGCCCTCGATGTTGCGCCGACCAATTAGGAACAAGCAGTGACCCTCTATCGGTTGGGAAACAGAGAAAAAAAACTTTCTATCCTCTCAGGCAGGTAAGTACGGTGATTTGTTTTTTCAATTTAAAGTTTATTTATTAGTGTCACAAGTAGACTTACATCAACAGTGCAATAAAGTTACTGTGAAAATCTCCCAGTCACCACACTCCAGCGCCTGTTCGGGTACAGCGAGGGAGAATGTAGCATAGCTAATGCACCTAACGGGCACTTCTTTCAGACTCTGGGAGGAAACCAGAGCACCCGAAGGAAATCCACACAGACACAGGGAGAATGTGCAGACTCCATACACACAGTGACTGGTACCTCACTCTCAAGGTCCGTTCTGATTTGGGACACTCTCCCTATCAGGACCTTGGAATTTCAGCCCTCCCTCCTCCCAGCTTTCTAACCCACTCCACAATCAACCCACACCTGGATTTCCCAGGGCATTTGCCACCTTGCCCCCCTCCCCGTGACATTATTACTGCACTAATGTGTGGAATTCACAAACACAAAATGTAGTTGAGGCCAAAACATTGTGTTAAGAATGAATTAGATATACTCTTGGGGTCAAGGGATCAACGGATGAGCTGGGAGTGGGGGGTGGTGGGGAGGGGGATCAGGGTATTGAATTTGATGATCAGCCATGATCAAGATGAATACAGAGCAGGCTCAAAGGGCCGAATGCTCTACTCCTGCTTCTAGTTTCTATGTTTCTGTGTTCCTAATGTCTCCCTGAGAAAGTGGAAATATTTACCATATCAAACACCAATCAATCCCTTTTTAAGTCACACTTCAATCAGTCCTTTTCTTGGGAGAAGGGCCATAGACTATTCAATCTTTCCTTGCATATGTAACCTCTCCTTTCTGCTATTATTCAATTCAATCATATCTGCCTCGATACTTTTAATAGCGTAGAGACTAGTGTTATTCACAATACTCCATAGCTTCTCAGAATTTCAATTCTAACTCTTTAGGAATGAACTCTCGTGCTTTCCCTGCTATTGTCTGTCCTTTGTCAAATTTAGCAATGTGCATATCCGTACTCTGAAAACACTGTTTAGTCTTTCCAAATGGAACATGGCTGTGAGTGAGAGGGCCACTTATCACACCCATCACCAGAGGAACACACATGTTCGGGCACAAGTCTAGTCAGAATGCTATGACAATGAACTAGTGGCTCCATCTACTGGTAACACTGAGAAAACAAGAGAGGAGGATAGGTCAGAGGTCCAGAGATGGCAACAACTGTAGCAGGATCACTCTTGTAACCTGTAGGGATTACTGTGAGTGCATGCATGTGTACTATTTCTTCACTGTGGCTGTATCAAGATCCTGGATCTCCCTCCCTAACAGCACTATGGGTGTATCTATAGTGCATGGACTGCCATGGTTCAAGGAAGGAGCTCACCATCCCCTTCTCAAGGCTAAGTAGTGATGGGCAATGAACGCTGGCCAAGCCAGCGACGTCTACGTCCCGTGAAAGAGTTTTTCTTTCGAAGCGTGAAGAACTTTGGACTTCCTCACGCTAGAATGTTGCAGGAATGCCCAGCACAATTTTTCCAGCACAAATAAACCAGCTCAAGTCACCACCAAAATAAGCAAAATACTGTGGATGCTGGAATCTGAAACAAGAATAGAGGATGCTGGGAAAACTGGTCTATTAAGAGAGAAACAGAGTCAATGTTTCCCATCATTGACCAATGGGTTTATTAAAACTAGCAGCTCCGCATGTAAAATAATAAATAAACTTCCATTTAAAAGTGTAGATACCACAGCCTGTGAAAACATGGGGTTAGACTGAATGTGCAGTGGGATTGTAATAATTTACACAGTGGAATTACTAACATTCCATCACTGTTACTGGATCATAGAATCTCTTCAATGCAGAAGGAGACCATTTAGCCCATCGATCCTGCATCGACTCTCTGATGCAGCATCCCATACAAGTTCTATCCCTGTAATCCCACGTATTTACCCTGCTAATCCCCCGAACCTAACACATCTGGAGACATTAAGGGGCAATTTAGCATGGCTAATCCACCTATTCTGCACATCTTTGGAGTGTGGGAGGTAACTGGAACACCCAGAGGAAACCCACACAGACATGGGGAGAATGTGCAAACTCTACACCGACAGTCACACAATGCTGGATTTGAACCCACATCTCTGGTGCACAGAGACAGCAGTGCTAACCATTGTGCCCTTGTTCCTTCCCCATGGGGAAAGCTTAAAAAAGTAAAACAAAGCACATGTGGTGGAAAAGTGGACTGAGGAATTAGTGCGAGGTTATAAGGGAGCTGATGGTCTGATTGGCCTCCTGTTGGAGGGATTTAGAGTTCACAAACAGAATATTTGATGTCTCGATTTAAGTCCATTTTCTAACAAAGTCAAGGGTTATTTACCTTCAGAAAGATCACAAATGCTATGGGTGGCATGATATTACAATGGTTGGCACTCTGCCTCACAACGCCAGGAAGCCACTTCCAATTCCCAGCTTGGGTCACTGTCTGTACAGAGTCGGCACATTCTCCCCGTGTCTACGTGGGTTTCCTCTGAGTGCTTCTTTTTCCTCCCACACAGTCTGAACGTTGTGCAGGTTAGCTGCATTGGCCGTGCTAAATTCTCCCTAAGTGTACCCAAACAGGCACCAGAGTGTGGTGACTGGGGGATTTTCACAGTAACATTATTAATATAAACGTCCTTGTGACACTAATAAATAAACTATAAAACTTTACAAATAACAGCTTTTCAGTAATTTCTAAATCTTCCTTTCTACCACATTACATTGTTTCACTTTTTCAAGGATGTCCCCAGCACGGTTTTCCCTGTAGGGGCAGCACAGCAACATGTAATCAAAGATCCTCACACAACCCTGACATTCTCTCTTCCACCTTCTTCCATCAGGAAAAATATATTTTTTTTGCAACTTTATTCCAATCCAATCAAGTCAAATTAAATCGAATTCAGAGTCCCAACCAATTAAGACATTCTCAATCCAAGCTGACAAAACAGGGCTCTCACTACCTGTCTTGGGCTTTGATCTACATGATCCAAGCTGATTGGAGTATTTATAGCTCCGCCTCAAAGGCTCGATCTCATTTGCATCTTAGCCAAAAGGCCGAGATGCCGCTTTAAAAAATTGCTTCAAAAGAAGCTGAAATGTAACCTAATGACTTCAACCAAGTATAGCATTCGATACCACGCTTGATCAGGAAAAAGACAAAGAAGTCTGAGGTCACATATCAACCGACTCAAGAGCAGTTTTTTCCCTGCTACCATCGGACTTTGAATGGACCTACCACATACGAATTTCATCTCTCTCCACACCTTAGCCCTGACTGTGACACTACATTTTGTATTCTCTCCTTCTCTGTGTATGGTATGGCTTTGTCTCTATGGCATGTAAGAAACAATACTTTTCTCCGTATACTAATACACATGGCAATAATAAGTCAAATCAAATCAGTGATTAGCACTGCTGCATCACAGCACCCAGGACCAGGATTCGATCCCTGGCTCAGGACACTGCCTGTGTGGAGTCTGCTCGTTCTCCCTATGTCTGCGTGAGTGTCCTCCTGGTGCCCTGGTTTCCTCCCACAGTCCAAACATCATGCTGGTTAGGTGCATTGGCCATGCTAAATTGACACTTAATGTCCAAAGATGTGTTGTTTCAGGGGATTGGTGAGATAAATGCATGGGGTTAGAGGGATAGGGCCTGGGTGGGTTGTCCCAGGCCTGAGAATGAAAGTAGTCATCAAATCTGTGATAATTCGGAGGTTTCAGCTGTTTTCGGGTGGTCTGTCCCAGATACTCAAATTCAGAAACTTCATTGGTGCAGATGATATAAGGCAGGTGCGCAACTCCTCAGGAAACATGGAAACATGTTAATTAGAAGGAATATTTGCTTTGGTCGGTGCATTATTGGCCTCATAAAAACAGTGGGAATGTTTCCTATCTGTGTTATTTCTGGCAAATTGTAAAAGTGTCAAAAAAAGTTTACAATTCCACTCGAATTAGTGAAAGGAGAACTTCCTGTTTGACTAACAGAAGTCTGGATTTATAATTTCAGTGTTAAGTAGTGATAAGTAGCTATTTTTGTCAGCTGAAGGTGGTGTAAACCATTTCTGCCAGCCTTTAAACTCAGATACGCAATTCCAGAACAATGCATCTTTTGATCCTTCCTGCAGTCTGCCTGCCAAGTCTGGAATGACTTCCTAATGACGGGCAGGCAGCTACGGCCACTCCAGGTTTGTTGCTTCTTTGCCTGCAAAACAATTCAGGAAAAGTTGGACCGAGAATAAAAAGCTTCAGCTGACGCAGGTGGGAGTGAGCCCGGAAGAGTTTTTAGCTGGGATACACATTGGACGTGACTTTCTATTTTTGGACTTGCTTTCGCAAGATGCTGCTTTAAAAATATTGTTCAAATGAAGCCTCATTGTAACCTCATAACTTCAACCCAAGTGCAGGATGCCAAAACTACATGTTGAAGTTATCCAAAAGGCTGAGAACAATGTGACAATAATAAATCAAATTAAATCACATCTCACACCCCCATCCCTGCTCACAATGAGAGCTTTCTTCAGAAGGAACTCTTCAAAATGCAACTAATGAAAACACAACAAAACTTACTCCAACTTATAAATCAAAGAAAGGGTTTAATAAAGAACCATCATTACTCCAAACTTGAGGTCTCAGCCTAGGCCACTCCAAGCTCACTTACACTCCTACACAGGTCCTTATTTTAGCTGGTCAGCTGACTATTAAATCACTTTGTAATTGGTTCCATGGTTTACTGGGTCAGCTGACCCTTACACCTTGTTCCCATTGCTCACACTGCATCCAACATGAAGTTGTCACCGGTTACATTCTAGTATCAGGAAGAGCTGTCACTGTGACCTCTGAACAGATTCTTGAAACCCATTGTTATGGAGTTGAAGATTGAGACAAAGGACAATCAGGCACCACATACAGATAGAGGCCTGAAATATTATTCACCCTCCTTCTACCAACTTTCCAATTATCATTAAAAATTGGTGAGAGTTGTAGCGGACATGCCACATTTCCTTAGCCTTCTGAGAAAGTAAAGGCATTCATGGGCTTTCTTAGCAATATGTCGGCAGCGGGGGAACCAGAGCAGGTTGTTCATCATCTGGACACCTAAAAACTTGAAGCTGTTGACCATTTCCACTTTATCTCCATTGATGTAGACAGGGGCATGTCCATTACGTTTCCTGAAGTCCTGTTTCCTATGTTTAAAGTAAAGTAAACATTGAATTTTCTATATTAGTCACAAATAGGCTTACAATAATAGTGTAATGAAGTTACTGTGAAAATCTTCTAGTTGCCACACTCCGGCACCTGTTTGGATACACTGAAGCAGCATTTAGCATGACCAATGCACCTAACTGGTGCATTATGTTTTTCAGACTGTGGGAGGAAGATGGAGCAGCCAGAGGAAACCCTCACAGACACTTGGAGAACACGCAGACTCCACACAGACAGTGACCCAAATCAGGAATCAAACCGAGGGTGCTAGAGCTGTGAGGTAGCAGTGTTAACTACTGTGCTACCAACCATAGTGACAGAGATGTTTCCTACCTCCTTTAATTTACTGGTATTGGGAGAGAGAATATGATCATTGCACCATTTTTGGAAAGTCCAGCAATGGATGTAAAATCTGCTCTGGCGAGGATCAGGGAAGAATGTAACTTTGCTTTGGATAGTGAATGAAGGACTTCCCAACGTGAAAATCTCTGATTGATGGAAGAATGATGGCGTGAGGGTAGCGATGTAAGATTGTCAAGCATCAAGTCTAATGGGGATGTGATGGATGGTGGGTCAGCCAATTTCCTAACCATGACCAAACATGGGATGTTAGGGTTCCGACGTGGAAAATGGTCAGCAGGTTGTGGAGAGACTGAGGTCCCTGAGGAAGGTCAAAGTTCAGTGGAGAGACCAGTAGAGAGTGCAATGGGTCCTCATATCTTAAAGGAGAAATGCTAAGCAAGGATCTTCATTAAGAGCAGTTGTCCATGATCTCAGTGGCCATTCACATTAACTAAGTGATGATGTCATTGACTTGGGTACAAACAACACTAGGCACTAAGACTACTCAAACTTCCAATTTTTATTACTCGTGCATGAGGAGAACACACATGCAGCACAATGCATACCTTAGTGTTCGCGATTCCTACAAAGTTTAAGAGTTATAACTAATTACAGCAAATGAGAAATTAATAACTTTCTAATCTTTCATTTGCATATGTAGTCCACCAACTTTATGCCCTTTCTTATCCAATAGGAAACCATCTTCTTTGTAGTGTAACATGTAGTGTAATCACATCTTATGTTTTGGTATTTGTCATAGTAAAACTTGTCTTTGTTTCATCCTGTGATCAAGGCCGGGAATGAAGTGTTTATGAAACCGATGAAAGGTTAGATTAGTCTCTTTGAATGTGTAACTGCTGACCTCATCTTAAGCCTTGTCTCATAATAACCATTTTCCATTCTTGCTGAAAGACTTGACAACCATTGTTATCGTAATTTAATTTCCACAATGAATGGAATATTGAAACCTCTGACTAGTTCTAGTGACAATGTGGTTACTCATGTGGCTGATCCAAATGAGTTTTTAGCCCAATGGCAATGGATGTTGAAGGTGAGGGACTCTGGTGATGGCAACTCCATTGAATGGCAAGGAGAGGCAATTGATCTCTATCTTGTTGGTCATTACATGACATTGCCTTATTGTGGAGGGAGGGTCGTTTCTGAAGCTGATGACAATTGTTTGACCTGACTCTGAAGAACTCGTCCAGTGATGTCCTCGACCTGAGGTGATTAGCAGCCAACAATTCTCTTTGTGCTGGGTATGACTCCAATGAGTTATCCCTCAAGAATATTTCTTCTCTTGCAAAAGTAACTCCATATTATCAAAGAATAAGTGCTCATAGGGTGTTCTGAGGTCATGAAAGGCCCTGTGTGAGTGCAATTCTTTCACATTTTTGTTCTTTTTGATCCCCCATTGATCTCCCTTTTATAAGGTTTCTGTTGAGTTATGCTCAGGTGAATCCTGCCTTGGTGAGCAAGGCAGTCACTCATACTTCGCTAGTAATACTGGGTAGAGATCTGGGGAACGAAGCAGTGCAGTGAAACTTCTACTTCCACTCGTGCAGGACGTGAGGATTCCAGTCCCTGTGTCTACAGCGTATGGAGTTTGATAATCTCAATGGTGCGCTTGACCTCAGTACTACATTGGGTGAAATAAGCAGTGTAGGTACAGATAAATTGATAAAGATTGGTCTGCACTTCTGTTTATGCTACATGTGTGCACTGCTGCCTCACAGCGCTGTGGACCCAAGTTCGATTCCGGTCTTCAGTCACTCTCTGTGTGGAGTCCGCACCTTCTCCCTCGTATCTGTGTGGGTTTCCTCTGGATGCTCCAGTTTCCTCCCACACTCCAAAGATGTGCAGGTTAGGTGTACTGGCCATGCTAACTTGCCCCTAAGCATCAGGGAGGCTAGAAGTGTGAAGAAGCGGGGTTAAGGAAATAGGGCATGGGTTGTCAGGGAAGACTCGATGGGCCGAATGGCCTCCTTCTGGACTACAGATACTCTGCGACCCTATGATTCCTCCCAACCTAATTATCTTCCCTCCCATTGTGCACGATCCACCTTCCCCCCTCCAGCATCCCCTTCCCCCCAACACCCCTTCCCAACCCAGCTTCACCAACGCCCCCCTCCACAGTTTCCCCTCTATCCCTTCCTTTATGGAAGTGAGGGGAAGGCACAAAATAATTTGCTTTAGAGTTTAAGAGAGGAAAGACTTCATGAAGACGAGGTGGGGAGGTGTAGGGGGAGGTGAAAGGAGATGGGACAAAAAAAAACAAAGTCCACATGGCCCCAGTAGGTGGCAGCAGAACGTTCCGGATCTCCTTGTTAATTTTACAGAGTACTGTACAAGGCAAAGTTGGCACAGATAAATGCACACCCGATTTCTTCTTAATGAAAATCTGTCTGCCCTCTGTTAATAATTTTACCTCGCTATTTGTTTCATGTCTGGAGATTTAATTTCACAATGTCAGTCCGCAGACCCCCATTTCCGTCTCTGAAGACAAGAGTTATCACTAATTCAAAACGTTTAGCAATTAGTCTAAATGATAATGGGCTCTTATCCTGTATTTAAAACTGCATTATCCCCGTATCCTTTTTTTTTGGAAAAAGACTAAATTTAGCTTGAGCTAATTGCGGAGGAACAGAAAGCAGAAGACTATTTTCCTTTACGTTGCCTAGTTTTGCTGTTCTTGGATGTCGACCATAAGAATTAGGCCATTCAGCCCATCGAGTCTGCCCCATCATTCAATCATGGCTGATAAATTCCTCAAACCCATTCTCCCACCTTTTCCCCATCATCTTTGATCCCCCTAAACAGGCTCAATGACTTGGCCTCAAGAGCCTCCTGTGGCAATGAATTCCACGCGTTCACCACAAGACCATAGTATAAAGGAGCAGAATTTGGCCATTCGGCCCATTAAGTCTACTTCGCCATTCAATCATGGCTGATATGATTCTCGTCCCTAATCTCCTGCCTTTTTCCCATAACACTTGACCACCTCATTGAACAAGAACCTATCTATCCCTGTCTTAAAGACACTCAATGACCTGGCGTCCACAGCCTTCTATGGCAATGAATGGAATCACCACCCTCTGACTGAAGAAATTCCTCCTCATCTCAGTTTTAAAGCATCCCTTCACTCCAAGGCTGTGCCTTCACGTTCCAGTCTCTCCTTCCATGGAAACATCCTCTCCATGTCCACTCTATCCAGGCCTCTTAGTATTCTGTAAGTTTCAATTATTTCCCCTCATCCTTCTAAATTCCATTGACTACAGACCCAGATTCCTCAACGGCTCCTGATATGACAAACCCTTCATTCTAAAGGGTTCTCTTTATTCTGAGACTGTGCCCTCGGTTGCTAGTCTCTTCTGTGGTATCCCTTCTTCCACTCTTCTGGTTCTTTCAGGAGATGTGTTCCTGCTGCATTTGTGGATAGCTCATTGGTGGTTGCACCTGGCAGCACTATCAAATGCCCACAACTTCTATATCCAGAAGGCAGAAAAGTTGACAGCTTGAACATCCTGAGAAAGTGCAGGCATTGGTGAGCTTTCTTAGCGATAGCATCAGTGTGAAGGGACCAGGACATGGTTATTAGTGATCTAAAGCCCGTGGGGTCAAGCCCCACTCCAGTGATCTGAACAGTAAAACCTAGCTGATGATCCAGCGGTGCATGGAGGGTGTGCTGCTTTGTCAGAGGCGCTGCTCTTTGGATGAGACCTTTATACCAAAGCCCTATCTGCCATCGCAGATAGATGGCAAAGATATACCTGGTGCATGGGACATTTCTCCCTGTTTCTCTGTTTCCAACAGTGACTCCACCTTGAAAGTTTCCAGTAAAATGCTTCTGGAGATAGTGAAAGGAGTTATAATTCGAGAAATATTTATTTCTTGTCAAGTGTTCTGGGACATCCTGAAGTCATAGACAGTTGATTCTAAAGGTATGGGGTAAAGCCATTGATAGCAATCCAAAGGCCCAGGTTAATGATCTGGGGACGTCACTTCAATTCTCATCATTGCAGTTGGTGGTATTTAAATTCAATAAATCTAGGCTGGATTTTCTAGCTGCTCTCATCCCGCTGTAGTAACAAGCGAGGTCAGAGAATTTGGCACTCGGAATTTGGACCAGAGAATACTCTGGCATGAACAAATGGAAAATTCCGATCCCGGAATTAAAAGCTTCTCTCAGCAATGTGGACCGTGATGTGAAGCCAACATTGATTTCTTACCCATTAGGGGAAGGAAATCTGCTGTTTTGACCTGGTCTGGACAATATGTGATTCCAGATCAACATTCATTGTGGTTGATTTTTAACTGCGCTCTGAAGCGGTCTATAAGCCACTCAGTCTAAGGTGCGGAGACGCCGGCATTGGACTGAGGTGGGCAGAGTAAGAAGGCTCGCATTCTAACCATCCTCACATTCCAATCTATCTTACAAATGTGCCTTTGCCTGTATATGCCATGTTTGCGAACTTACCTCCACTCACTTGATGAAAGAGCAGTGCTCCAAAAGCTCGTGAATCCAAATAAATCTATTGGACTTTCACATTGTTTAGTGAGACTATACTCAGTCCAAGGGTATAGTCATGCAGTGTTAGAGGAATAAGCATGGAAATAGGCCCTTCAGTCCAAGTGGTCCATGCTGATCATCGCGCCCTCCCAGCCAGTCCCAATTGCCTGCATTTGGCCCATATCCTTCTAATCCTTTCCCATCCATGTACTTGTCCAAATATTTTTTTCAAATATTTTCTCAACCACTTTCTCTGACACCTCATTCCATTTACACACCACCCTCTGCGTGAAGAAGTTGCTTCTCAGGTCCCTTTTAAATCCTTCCCCCCTCACTTGAAATCTACGTTTCATAGAACACTACAGCACAAACAGGCCCTTCGGCTCACAAGTTGAGCCGATCACATCCATCCCTACCAGGCCTATCTATAACTTTCGATCCCATTAAATCCCATGTACTCAGCCAGAAGTTTCTTAAAAGCCCCCAGTGAGTTCACTTCCCCTACCATGGACACCAGCCAATTCCACTCACTCACCACCCTCTGAGTGAAAAACTTACCCCTGACATCTCCTCTGTACCTGCTCCCCAGCACCTTAAACCTCTGTCCTCTTGTAGCATTTCAATTCCTATTTCTTGGGAAAAAGACTACATGCTTACATCCCATCTATGCCCCTCATGGTTTTATACATCTCAATTCTCCTACGTTCCAAGGAATAAAGTTCTAGATTGTCCAATCTTTCCCTGTAGCTCAGGCCCACTGGTCCTGGCAACATAGAGATGGGTGACGAATCCTGGCCTCATCAGTGGTGCCCATATCCTTGAACAAAAATATAAATACAACTTCTCCTTTCTTCCTTTTGTCCTGCGCTGGAAAGAAACATTAGCAGAGGTTATGAGTTTAATAAGCAGCCCACAAATCTCCCTGTCAGACATGAGAATGTTACCAACAGGGCCAAGCTGGCAAGATGAATAGGAACATATGAAACTAATATTAATGGGAAAATCAAATGACTATGAATAGCAACTTCTCAGCTGTGAGAGAAATGTGCTGGAACAGGTGACATTTTATTGGACAACAGTCAAAAGAGAAAAGTGAGCACAGCGGTGAGTTAGAAGACTGAACTTTACCAGGACAAGTGTCAACCCTGCCAGCAGTTTCCACCATGTGGCACGGTGCCACAGTAGTTACGACCACTGCCTCATAGCGCCAGGGACCCAGGTTTGATTCCCGGCTTGGGTCACTGCCTGTGTAGAGTTTGCATGTTTACCCCGTGTCTTTGTGGGTTTCCTCCAGGTGCTCCGGTTTCCCCCCACAGTTTGAAAGACGTGCTGGTTGGGTGCATTGGCCATGCTAAATTCTCCCTCAGTGTATCTGAGCAGCCACCATAATGTGGCGAGTAGGGGATTTTCACAGTAACTTCGTTGCTGTGTTAATACAAGCCGACATGTGACACTAATAAATGAATAGGCCTCAGGTTGGTGCATTACTGGCAGCAGTCCCTCATCACACTAGCGCTGGGGAAACAAAAACTGTCTTTTCTTTGTTGCTCCTAAGATTTAAATGTCTCTAAGCAACTATGATCTTGGTTCCCAGGAATGATTTTCTCCCTGTTACAACCTGTTTTACAAAGTTAACTGTGAAAGGGGATTTACACCTAGCTGTCCATGAGAGACAAGTGAGAGTGGGATGTGAGTCACAGCGGAGAGATTGCTGGCTGTGTTGCTTAATCCCACCTGATCAAATGGCTCCCACAACCAAGATCACCCTAGGGGAGGAGCAAGGAGCATTAAATTCCACCCACTGAAAGGGCGTTGAGTGAGCCTGGGTAAGATGCTTTGTTGGAGAGTTGGTGAGATACAATGGGCCTGCATTATAGAGATTGTATGGCTTTATAGTACGTCTGTCAACCCACCTCAGCAAAACAAAGGGCTTCACTTTCTTTAAATGTTTCTTTGAGTCATAGAATCCCTATAGTGCAGAAGGAGGCCATTCAGCCCATCGATCCTGCAGCCACAACAATCTCACCCAGGCTTTATCCCCACATCGTGCGTATACCCTGTTCGTCCCTGACACGAGCAGACAATTTAGCATGGCCAATCAATCTAACTGCACAACTTTGGACTGTGGGGAGGAAACCAGAGCACGCCCATACAGAAGTGGAGAGAATGTGCAAACTTCATATAGACAGTGAGCCAAGGCTGGAATTGAACCCGGGTCCCTGACGCTGCAAGGCAGAAGTGCTAACCACTGTGCCACCGCACTGCTCCAAGCCATTGCTCGCTTTAATTCTTCCTCTTGCCCATACAAGTTTTTCTAATAACCCAGTGTGCAGGTCCACTTGGAACAATTGTCAAATGATGTGAATGCTATTATACCAAACCTCCCTCTTTACTCTTATGTTACAAAACACCTACTTTAATGAGGTTGAACTCATGCAAAAGCTCTGAAAAATTACAACTTGACTCCACTCATAAATAAACCGCATGAGGCTCTTGCAAAAATAAAAAGTGGATGAACTATTAAAAGTAACAGCCAAGTGTTGTAGGATGATTTTTCACTCCCCAAGACGAGCAAAGCGGGGTGTGTGCAGAGCTTTTCTGTTACCAAGATTTGGTAACAATTTGTACAGCAATGTTGGGAATTACACCAGGATAATGACAATGAAGGCAACACCAGTAGCCCAGCAAAGGAAGATAGCAAATATTCCATAAATGTAAAATACTGCAGACACTGGAGATCTAAAATAAAATCAGGAAGTGCTGATTTTATTTTAGACCTCAACATCTGGCAGCATCGTCGGAGAGAGAAAGAGAGAGTTTACCTGCTTCGGATCTTGAAGAGTTAGATTGGATTTGACACATTGGGCAGGATTGAGGGTGTATGGTTTGGGGTGTAGGGGGATTGGGGAAGAGGGATTATCCAGACCCTTCATCGTGAACACAAACGTTGTTAATGGGCAAAAATTCTGATGAGAGAGGGCTATAATGTAGAGATGCTGGTGTTGGACTGGGGTAAGCACAGTAAGAAGTCTCACAACACCAGGTTAAAGTCCAACCAGTTTATTTGATTCTAATCCCACAACCTTCCAGGAACACTGTTCCTTCGTCAGGTGCGTGGAACCTAGTGTGAGACTTCTTACTGAGAGAGGGCTACAACAGGATTTGCATCGGGGAGATTTCAGAATGAGATCCCTCCCTCCTCCGCCTGATCGGCAATATCTATGGAGGATTGTGAGGGAGAGAGGTGAGGGAGGAGATGCTGGGGGTGGGGTGGGCTCACCTCCTCACTTTGAGACTGCCTGAACTCCCTGACAGGAGACAGGCCCCCACATTTTCCCTTCAAAACAGAAATGGCACCTCGCACCCTCCCCTCAGACCAGGGAGCACCACCAACTCATCAGCAAAAAGGGGCATCCTCCCCCCCTCTCCACCAACTCTCAAATAATGGGTCATCACCCCTCCTCCCCCCAACACCTCACAGTCTTGAAGGTGATCCAACCTGACCCCCGCCAATCAACCCTCCCTCTCAGACCCCCTGAAGCTCCATCTCCTCTCAGTTCCCATCCCATCTGAGCTCCCCTACCACCTCAACCCCTCTACCCTCTCAGACTAACAATCAGCCCACCTCAACTCCCCCTCACTGCTATCCCCTCAGGCTTCTATCCAAGCCCCCTTACAGACCTCGTGCCTTGGTAATGCCAATTGTGAACTGCCCCAACACGCTCTGCCTGGCACTGAAATCCAGACCGAATACTTTGGGGCTCAATTGGGTGTCAGGAGGGCAAGTGACCATTTACCTTTGTGCCAGTGCAAGTCAGAGGGAGGGTCCTTGGTGATGGGAAAGCTCAGGCTGAGGGCAAAGTGTTGATCTCATTTCTCTCCCCCAGGATGGGCACCTCATGGCTATACTATCCCTTTTAGCCCTGGTAGACATGAAGGTTACTCCTGGCATGGGCATTTCGGGCAGCTCTCTGCTCAATATCTTAATTTCTGCCTGTCATCTGTGAGAACATTGAAGTGACTTTTTTGACTTGCTCACTTTAATCTTAATGTTCCCTGGTCATTTGCCAGGCTTTTAAATGCCAGCAGCACTTCATTCTGCATCAGAGGCTTCCTTTCTTAGTCTCTGAAGCCACAAGTGTGAGTAAACCCCTTTGAAATCCTGTCACTATCAGAATACAGTCGGGGTTGGGGGACAGGCGGAAATTCCAAACTCCACAGGTAGTCACTAAACCTCACAAAGAACAAAGAACAATACAGCACTGGAAACAGGCCCTTCGGCCCTCCAAGCCTGCGCTGCTCATTGGTCCAACGAGACCATTCTTCTGTATCCCTCCATTCCCAGTCTGCTCTTGTGACTATCCAGATAAGTCTTAAACGATCCCAATGTGTCCACTTCCACCATCCTGCTAGGCAGTGTATTCCAAGCCCCCACCATCCTCTGTGTAAAATACATCCCTCTGATATCTGAGTTAAACCTTGCCTCGCTCACCTTGAATCTGTGTCCCCTCCTATTTGTCACATCTTTTAATATTGCACTTATTTCAAGTCTCGGAGCCTTCCTAGAAAGCTCAGAGTCTTTGAAATGCTCTCCAAGCTTTTAAAAACATATGCTTCCTTTTCAGTTCCAATACTTTTAGTTCTCATTTGTTGCACATCATGAAATACCAACTGAACAGTTGGTATTTCGGGCAGAATTTATGACAGGCAGAAATTAAGATATTGAGCAGAGAGCTGCCCGAAATGCCCATGCCAGGAGTAACCTTCACTGATTCGGTGAACGCTGATCTCGTTGGACCAATGAGCAGCGCAGGCTTGGAGGGCCGAAGGACCTGTTTCCTGTGCTGTATTGTTCTTTGTTCTTTGTGAGGTTTAGTGACTACCTGTGGAGTTTGGAATTTCCGCCTGTCCCCCAACCCCGACTGTATTCTGATAGTGACAGGACTTCAAAGGGGTTTACTCACACTTGTGGCTTCAGAGACTAAGAAAGGAAACCTCTGATGCAGAATGAAGTGCTGCTGGCATTTAAAAGCCTGGCAAATGACCAGGGAACATTAAGATTAAAGTGAGCAAGTCACTTCAATGATCTCACAGATGAAAGGCAGAAATTAAGATATTGAGCAGAGAGCTGCCCGAAATGCCCATGCCAGGAGTGACCTTCACTGATTCGGTGACATGAGAGACCATGATCTGGATAGGAAAGAAAATTGTCCTGATGGTGCAGTAGGTGATGTTCTACTGAGTTTGGGGCTAAGGAGTTGAGGTGATGTGGAGGAAATTTAACTCTGCGTTGAAGTAGATGATGTATTAATGGAGAGTTTTTGATACTAAAATCAGATGACTTAAATACAAATATTTCCATTCCTCAATACTAACATATCTCATCTTAGTGAACACAAAACATGCCTAATAAAAAAAATGTTTTAACTGCAAAGCACTTCCAATTTGAGCATCACTTTGACACAGTGATCATCACTGCTACTTCACAGCACCAGGGAGCCAGGTTCAATTCCCATGTTGGCTGACTGTCTGTCTTGGAGTTTACATATTCTCCAGGGGTGGGATTCTATGACTTTGCTCAGGCTCGTAAAATTCTGCCCGAGGCCAACTGGGAATCCCACTCTGTGGTAAAATTTCAAAATTTGTGTTTGCGTGGGTTCCTTCCAGGTGCTCCAGTTTCCTCCCATACTCCAAAAATGAGCAGGATAAGTAGATTAGCCATGCTCAATTTCCTCTTGGTGTCAGGGAAATTGGTAGGGTAAATAACCGGGGTTGCGGTGAAGGGGCTGGATGGGATTGTTGTCGGTGCAGGCTCAATGGGCTGACTGTCCTCCTTCTGCATAGTAAGGATTCTATAACTCTAAGATTTTATAGATAAATCATGAAGATCAATGTTGTTATCTCAGTGAAATTTCTGTTTAATGCCAGTAAGTGGTGGCTAATTCCTGGTTCGCACCGGCAAGGAAGTGGAATTACACCATCCAATCTCATTGTGCAGCATAGAGATAAATATCACCATCCATCACTTTGGACCAAAGTTCCAGAGGTGAAACGGGTAAGAGCTGAAAGTGCCTCCAGTCTCCTGAGGGTTTGCTTTAACTGATCCTACCAGTGTGAAGGGTACCACTGCAGAAAGCATTTGCTGCATAATTAACCTCAGAACAGTGCAGTGTTCTGGGAATAGTAGTTTGCAGCACACAGTTAACCCAATTCAGGAGCAAGCAGACTTGTTAACAAGTACTTATGTATGTGCAATTCCAGTGGGACTGTGTATACAGCACTTGCACCACATGCAGGTCTGATGACTGACAAGATGGTGAGCTTTGGGGCTACAGTGGAGAGAGTGGGGGTTGGGATGATGAATTTCATCTTTATGCTGCTGAAGCATTGCGTTACTACAGCCATTCGATATCAACAATTAAAATGGCATGATCTCTTGATGAAAATCAGAACTAGATATTGTGTTCTCATTATTAAATAATCCTTACGAGTCAGGGATTCAGTGAACCAGTGCCATTTTGATCAACACACTTCTATTTTATACAAACATTAGCAAATGTTTCTGTCTATAAATTTTTAAGGTTTTTTTTTATTCATTCATGGGACATGGGTGTTACTGGTTGGTCAGCATTTATTACCCTTTTCTGGGCAGTTGAGAATCGACCACATTGCTGTGGATCTGGAGTCACATGTAGGCCAGACCTGGTAAGGAAAGCAGATTTCTTTCCCTAAAGGATGTGAGTGAACTAGATCATTTATTCCCAATAATCAACAATGGTTTCAGGAGATTCTTAATTCCAGATTTTTCTTTTATTGAATTCAAATTCAACCATCTGCCATGGCGGGATTCGAACCCAGGCCCCTAGAACAGTTGCTGAGTTTCTGGCTTCAGAGTCCAGTGATAATACCATTAGGCCATCACTTTGTCTATGTAAAAGGGGAAAATTAGAGCAAGAAATAGCCATACTCACCTTCCCCTTTGTCAACAAATGATATTTTAATCACAAAATTGCAGAATCCCTACAGTGCAGGAGGCCATTTGACCCATCAAGCCTGCACCGACAACTATCCAAACTAGGCTCTATCCCCGTAACTCCAAGTATTTTCCCTGCTAAGCCTCCTAACACTAAGGGTCAATTTATCATGGCCAATTCATTCAGCCTGCACACCTTTAGACTTTTAACACAATCAGTGAATAACTATCATAGGACCGTTACAGTGTAAAAAGAGGTTGCTTGGCCCATTGAGTCTGTCTCACAGTCCCACCCAGGCCCTACCTATTTATCCACTAATTCCTCTAATTTATGCATCTCAGGACTCTAAGGGGCAATTTTCAGCATGGCCAATCAACCTTACCCGCACATCTTTGGACTGTGGGAGAAAACCCACGCAGACATGAGGAGAATGTGCAAACTCCACACAGACAGTGTGGAGCCAGGAATCAAACCCAGGTCTCTGCAGCTGTGAAGCAGCAGTGTTAGCCACTGTGCTACCGTGCCTTCCTACAACAATCACTCATGTTTACATAGAATCTGCAATGTAGTAAAACCTGTAAGGTTCTTCAGTCTGTCTATAATCAGCTGTAATCCGTAAGGGCTAGTGGGCACTTGGCTTAGTTGACCGAGAGAGAGAGAAAGAGAGAGAGCTTGAGGAGCGACACTCCTATCAAGCACGGCAGACCAGAAAACTTGCCCAATCTGGAAACCCTGTTGACAACAGAGAGACCAGAAGATACGGCCGCTGGCCAATGTGGGGTTGCCTCTGCTGCCTCGATGTATATTGTGGGTTGCACAGAAAATCCCACCAGCAGGAATAGGCCATTCAGCCTTTTAACTCTGCTACAAGCATAGCTAATCCTTTTTCTCAGTGCCATACACTACTGCATACCTTGACATCCTAAGAGTCTAGAAATCTATCTATGTTTTTTTTAAATGTGTTCATTTGATTTGGTTTCTAATTGGGATACAGTGAGAAGTATTATTTCTTGCACGCTATACAGACAAAGCATACCATTCACAGAGAAGGAAATGAGAAGGTGCAGAATGTAGCTAGGGTGTAGAGAAAGTGTTTGCCCATTAAGCATGTATCAACCACAATCTCAGCCAGGCCCTATACCCATTACCCCATGTATTTATCCAGTTGGTCCCACTGACATTGAGAGAGAATTTATCATGGCCAATCCGATGAACCCGCATATTTTTGGACTGTGGGAGAAAAATTGGAGCACGCAGAGTAAATCCACACAGATATTGAGGAAAACATGCAAACTCCACACAGACAAGCCAGGAATGGAACCCAGGTCCCTGGCGCTGTGAGGTAGCAGTGCTAACCACAGTGCCACCATGAAATCTGGAGGGTTTCAGGCTTGAGGGAAATGAGGATCAGGATAAAGGAGGCTGTGGATGGATTTGAAAGCAAGTTCAGAATTTTAAAAATCAAGGTTAGCCAGGAATCAGTGTTGGTCAACGAGGACAGGAGGAATGGGTGAGCAGGAATTGGCACAAGTTACATCACGGAGATCGTGAGCTGCAGATGATTTCAAGAGTATGAAAGGTAGAATATGGAATGACTAGCCAGGAGTCCATTGGAACCATCAAGCCTAGAAATGATAAAAGGATGGATTATGGCCTGAGCAGCAGATGACCTGAGAGCACAGAGCGTCGGCATGGGAACAGCAGCAGTTGGGAAACTGGACATGAAGCACCAATAATTCCAGGGGCAGCCCAACCAGTTGAACCCAAAGATGTCCAGGTTAGGTGGATTGGCTTTGCTAAATTGTCCCTTAGCGTGTGTCAGTTAGCAGTTAGCACTGCTGCCTCACAGAGCCAGGGGCACAGATTCAATTCCCAGTTTGCGTTACTGTCTATGTGGAGTCCGCACATTCTCCGCACATCTGCGTGGGTTTCCTCCGGATGCTCCAGTTTCCTCCCACAGTTTGAAAAATGTGCTGATTAGGTGCGTTGTCCCTGCTAAATTCTCCCTCAGTGTACTGGAACAGGTGCCAGAGACTAGCAACCAGGGGATTTTCACAGTAACTTCATTGCTGTGTTAATGTAAGCCTACTTGTGACATTAATAAATACACTTCAAAACTGTAAAAGTTGCATAGGCTAGGGGAATTAGGGGCTATAGGATCAGGTGGACAGGTGGTGGGAAGAGTGGTGGGTGAGCCTGGGTAAGACACTGAGTCGGTGCAAATTCGATGGGCCGAGTTGCCTCCTTCTGCCCTGTAGGGATTCTGTGATTGAATGAAATTGTTCCTCTCCCAATTTTCCTGTGTTTACTGTCCTCTCTCCAATGCATTTGAAAGAGGTTGCCAAGAAAGAACACATTCTTGGTATTTTGTATCAATTTTTCCCCTTTCATTAATAAATATAAACCTGTAAAGTAAACCTAGGTCCACTTCTCCACTGGATTCCAAACAAATTCAACGGTCAGTAATTTTGCAATCTAATTATTGAAGAATGTTTCTTCAGATAGAATCATGGAGTCGTAGAGCAGAGCAGGAGGCCAGTGGGTCCGTTGTGCCTGTGCTGACTCTTTGTCAGAGCTGTACAATTGGCCTGAAGTCCCTGCTCTTATTTATTCATTCTTCCTGTGCATAGTGGTGCACTAAGGCAGACTTTTGTCTTTTTCCATAGCTAGTGACTCCCGAAACAGATTGCCAGAAACTTATAACTAGCGGGGCATCATTCTCCCTAAATTGTCTCAAATTTGGTTTTTAATCCATAGATCTATAAACATGGACAGGGATTGCGGGTAGAAATGGGAACATCAAGGTGGCGGCGTGGGCTCGTTGGGCCGAAGGGCCTGTTTCCCATGCTGTTTTGTTCTTTGTTCTTTATTCCACTTTAAGCGTGACTGACCAGGAGTCTCTCCCACTTTTACTGCCAGCCATCGGCATATTTGGAAAGATTTGCAGGTTGACACTCAACCAGTTTGGCTGTATTATGAACGCACCTTCCTTGGTCATTAAGTCGTGGGATGGGACTTGAACCTGAAGCTTCTGGCTCATAGCCAGTGACCCCCACCCACTGCACCACCAAACCTCCACCATTCTCACTTGTCCAGCTGTCCAGCAGAATGGCAATGCTGATAGATTGTCTTGGGGATTATTTGCACCAGCGCAGTCACTGCTTCTGAAGATGCACCTCAGCAAGACACTTTCCGTGTTCAAGTGAAGGCAAGCTTTCACCAGAGGGCAGCAGAGCAGCATCGCTGATGGGTTGTCACGGGGACGATTTGCTCAGATGCAGTCACTACCTCCAGAAGATGGACCTACAGAAGATGGACTTCCGTGTTCAAGTGAAGGCAAGTTTCCTGCAGAAAGCAGCACAGCAGTGATGCCGATTGGTTGTTGTGGGAAAAAATTGTATAGGTGCAATCGCAGCCTCCAGAAGGTGGACCTCCAAAGGACACCCTCCTGGGCTCAAGTGAAGGCAAATGTCCAGCAGATGACAGCAGAGTGGTGATGCTGATTGGCTGTCATGGGAAAGATTTGCTTAGGTGCAGTCACTGCTTTCAGATTGTGCTTTGTGGAGCAGCTATTGTCAACGGACAGTGAGGATTATAAGCAAGGGAAAGATGAGTTGGGATTCTTTCATCTTTTTAACTGTAAAAGAGCAGCATGGCAGTTAGGATAGTGGTATGCTCCTCCTGCTAAATGTGGGAAATCTGAGGGCAATCTAGTCTTGTAGATAACTTTGCCTGAAGGGAATATGTCCAGTTGCAGCTCCTCACACATCACGTTGTTCAGTTGGAGCAGCAGCTGGACACACTGCAAAGCATACAAAGGACAGAGAATGGAATAGACACTAGTTACAGAGAGATTGAACCTGTGGCATGACAATCAGGTAGATGGGTGCCTCCCAGGAGTGGGAAGCAGATACTACAAGAGTTTCCTGTGGCTATTCCCTTTTCAAACAAGTATACCATTTTTGATACTGTTGACCTTGGTGCCAGAGTCAAGAACATTTCTGAGTGGTTGCAGGACATTCTTCAGTGGCAGGGGGAGCAGCCAGAAGTTGTTGTACACATTGATACCGACAACATAGGGAGGAAAAGGGATATGAGATCCTGAAGTGTGAACGTAGAGAGTTAGGCAGACGGCTAAAATGCAGGACCTCAAAGGTAGTAATTTCTGGACTACAGCCAGTGCCACACACTAGGAATGGGCAGCACAATGGCACATGGTTGGCATGGTGGCTCAGTGGTTTGTACTATTGCTTCACAGTGCCAAGGATCCAGATTTGATTCTCAGCTTGGGTCGCTGTCTGTGTGGAGTTGGTATGTTCTCCCTGTGTCTGCATGGGTTTCCTCTGGGTGTTCCAATTTCTTCCCACTGTCCAAAAGACGTGCTGATTAGGTGCATTGGCCATGCTAAATTCTCCCTCAGTTTACCCGAACAGGTGTTAGAGTATGCAACTCGGGATTTTTACAGCAACTTCATTGCAGCATTAATGTTGGCCTGCTTGTGACACTAATAAATAAACTTTAAACTTTTAAGAATAGGAAGATTAGGCAGATGAATGCATGGCTTGAGAGGATTAGATTTGTGGATCATTGGATCTCTACTGGGGCAAGGGTGACATGTTTGAAAGGGCGCTAACATCTTGGCAGAGAGCCACCCAGGAAGATTTAAACTAAGGGGAGAGACAGAAGGGAAGATTGAGAACAGCCCAGAAGTTAATGAGGGCATGTTTAGTAGTAAAGGCGGTGTTAGTAATCTTAGTACTAGACAGATCAGGCAAGAGCATGGCAGATATCAAGATAAGTTTAGATTAAACTGCATTTATTTCAATGCAAAAGGCCTGATGGGCAAGGCTAATGATCTCAGCTTATGGATGGGTACATAGTGCTGGGATATTATAGCAATTATTGAAACATGGCTAAGGGAAGGACAGAACAGGCAGCTCAATATTCCAGGGTAAGATGCTACAGGAAAGATAGGACAGAAGGTAAGAGAGGAGGGGGAGTTACACTTTTGATTAGAGAGAACATCACGGCAGTCCCGAAAGGGGATATATCCAAGAGTTCGGCCACTGAGTCTGTTTGAGTGGAACTGAGAAATAAGAAGGGGGAATTCACTTTGATAGAATTAGGTCCCCAAATAGTCAGTGGGAAATTGAGGGGCAAATATGTAAGGAGATTGCAGATAGCTCCAAAAAAAAAATTGCTGGGGATTTTAACTTTCTCAACATTGACTGAGACAGTCATAGTATTAGAGGTTTGGATGGAAAGAAGTTTGTTCAGTGTATTCAGGAGAAATTTCTCATTCAGTATGTTTATGGCTCAACTAGAGAAGGAGCAAAACTTGACTTCCTCTTGGGAAAGAAGGAAAGGTAGATGACAGAAATGTTAGCGAGGGATCACTTTGGGACCAGTGATCATAATTCCATTAGTTTTAAGATAGCTATGACGAATGATAAGAATAGCCCAAAAGTTAAAATTCTAAATTGGGGCAAGGCCAATTTTGATGGTATGAAACAGGAACTTTCAAAAGTTGATTGGGGGTGTCTATTGGCAGGCAAAGGGACATCTCTGTGGGAGGCTTTCAATAGTGTGTTAATCAGGGTTCAGGATAAGCACATTCCTCTTAGAGTGAAGGGCAAGGCTGGTAGAGGTAGGGAATCCTAGATGACTTGGGATATTGAGGCCCTGATCAAGAAAAAGAAGAAGGCACGTGACCTGCAAATACTAGGGTTAAATGATCCCTTGAAGAGTATAGATGCTGTCAGAGTAGAGTTAAAAGAAAAATCAGGAGGGCAAAAAGGGGATATGAGATTGCTTTGACAGATAAGGCAAAGGAGAATCCAAAGAACTACAAATACATAAAGGGCAAAAGATTAACAAGAGAGAGAATGGACCCTCCTAAGGATCAACAAGGTCATTTATATGCAGATCGACAAGAGGCGGGTGAGATCCTAAATGAATATTTCTCATTAGTATTTATTATTGAGATGTTAGGGAACTTGAGGAAATAAATATTGGTGTCTTGAGGAATGTATATCTTACAGAGAAGGACATGCTGGAAATCTTAAAGCACATCAGTGTAAATAAATCCCTGGAACTCATGAAGTATATCCCAGGACATTGTGGAAGGCTAGGGAGGAAATTACAAATCCACTAATAGAGATACTTGAATCATCGACAGCCTCAGGTGAGGTATCTGTAGATCAGAGGGTGGTATATATTTTGCCCGTGTTTGGGAAGAGCTGCAGGAAGAAGCCTTGGAGCTACAGATCAGTAAGCCTAACATTTATTGTGGGTAAGTTGATAGAAAGTATTTTGAGAGACAGACTTTATAGGCATTTAGAGAGGAAAGGATTGATTAGGGACAGTCAGCATGGCTTTTTTTGTGAGTAGAAAATCATGCCTCACGAGTTTGATTTTTTTTTGAAGAAGTAACCAAGAAGGTGGATGAGGCTAACACAGTCAACATTTGTCTACCCAGACTTTAGCATGTCCTTTGACAAGATACCACATGGTAGGTTGTTGCATAAATTTAAATCTCACAGGATTCAGGATGAGGTAGCTAAATGATTACAAAATTGGCTTGATGACAGAAGACAGAGCATGGTTGTAGAGAGTTGTTTTTCAAACTGGAGGCCTATGATTAGTGGTGTACCTCATGGATTGATGCTGAGTCCACTGTTATTTGTCATTTATATTAATGATTTGGATGAGAATTTAGAAGGCATGGTTAGTAAGTTTGCGGATGACACCAAGATTGATAGTATAGTGAACAGTGAAGAAGATTATTTAGGGTTTCAACAGGATCGTGATCAATTGGGCAAGTAGGCCGATGAATGGCAGATGGAGTTTAATCTAGATATATGCAATTTGATGCATTTTAGTAGACTGAACAGGTTAGGATTTACTCAGTTAATGATAGGGTATTCAGGGGAGTCACAGAACAAAGAAATCTAGAGGTACAGGTTCATAGCTCCTTAAAAGTGGAGTCACAGGTGGAGAGAGTGGTGAAGAAAGCATTCGGCATGCTTGGTTTCATTGCTCTCAACATTGAATACAGGAGTTGGGACATTTTGTTGATATTGTACGTGACATTAGTAAGCCCGCATTTGGATTACTGTGTGCAATTCTGGTCACCCTATTATTGAAAGGATATTATTAAAGAATGCAGAAAAGATTTACTGGGATGCTACCGGCACTCAATTGTTTGAGCTATAAGGAGAGGGTGGATGGACTGGGACGTATCTCCCTGGAATGCAGGAGGCTTAGGGGTGATCTTTTAGTTAATAATAGTCTATAAAATAATGAGGTGCGTAGATAGTCAACATCTTTTCCCAAAGGTGAGGTAGTCTAAAACTAGAGGACACAGGTTTACGGGAAGAGATACAAAAGTGTGCAGAGGGGCAATTTTTTACACAGAGGGTGGTGAGTGTCTGGAACAAGCTGCCAGCGATAGTAGTAGAAGTGGGTACAATTTTGTCTTTTAAAAAGCATTTAGACAGTTACATGGGTAAGATGGGTATAGAAGGATATGGGCCAAAGAAGGGCAACTGGGACTGGCTTAGTGGTAAATACTGGGCGATATGGACAGTTTCCATACTAAAAACATCTCTGACTTTAGCTACTTGGTAAAATCCACCCTGAACTTCAAGGTGAGTAATCTTTCAGCTTTCCTGCATTCCTAACACTGAATTCTCATTGTGCTTGTGAATTCAAATGATTGGTTGATTTGATCTTTCTCACCCAAATTGAATGATGATGACTGAAGTATCAGCCTGGGATCAATTCTGGCCCTTTAGTTAATTATCACCCGAGATAGTGCCTCTTCAAACAAATCATGTGAGATGATGTATAAACATTTCTTTTCAGAAACTTGAACACATTTGCAATGTTCAGCATTTACACAGGAATACCATTTTGCCATATTTATGGTCACAGTGATTGGAGGAAATCACTGCATCAAAAAGTGATATGCTACAAAGCTTGCTTTAACAGATGGAATAAATAAATAAAACTGAAAAATCAGGAAAAGCTGAAGCAAATTTCGCATGTTTGGATGGAACCCAGGTGATAAATCATTTTCTGCTCATTGTACACCCTGAAATAAAAATGGTTCTTCTCTCGATTTGCAGTACCCTCTACCACTCTCACAACCAGATTCCCGCCCACTCCATCACACACTTTTTTTTCCATTTGTTCTCTCTCCCACCCCAACCACTCTGTGTCTCCCAGCCCCTCTGCCATACCCATTCCCTCACTCACTCCATCGACTGCTCCCTCACCCACTTTGTCACCCATTCACACTTTCTCTCCCATGTCATCTACCACATCCACTCTCCCACCCACTCCCTCTCCCGTGACATCTTCCACAACCTCCCTCATATCCACTCCCTCTCCTACACCCACTCCATCTATCATACCCACTCTGTCTCCCACTCCCTCTCCATCTCCCACATTGGAGTAGCATGGCAGCACAATGGTTAGTATCACTGCCTCACAGTGCCAAGGACCCAGATTTAATCCCGGCCTCGGGTCAATGGCTGTGTGGAGTTTGCATTTTCTCCCCGCACTCACGTGGGTTTCCCCCGTGTGCTCAAGTCTTTTTTCCATAGTCCAAAGATATGTGAGTTAGGTTGATTGGCCATGCTAAAATGGCCCTTAGTGTCAGGGAAATTAACAGGGTAAATAAGTGGGGTTAGGGGACAGGACCTGGGTCAGATTGTTGTCGGTACAGGCTCAATGGATCAAATGGCCTCTTTCTGCACTGTAGGCATTCTATGGTTCTCTATCTATCACACCATCCCCCACACCCACTCTATCTCATGCTCCCACTCCCTCTCCCACACCAACTACCATTCCCAGATTCATTCACACTTCCTCTCCTACTCTCCCACACCCACACCTCCTCCCACACCCACTAATTCACTTTACCACTCACACAAAGAAGCCTGCTTGGTGGCATGGTAGCACAGTGGTTAACACTGTTATCTCATAGCGCCAGGGACCCAAGTTCGATTCCCAGCTTGGGTCACTGTCTGTGTGGACTCTGCATGTTCTCTCTGTGTCTGCGAGGATTTCCTCTGGGTACTCCTGTTTCCTCCCATTCTCTGAAAGATGTATGGATTGGCAATGTTAAATTGGCCCTTCGTGTCAAGGAGATTAGCAGGATAAATATGTGATGTCACCGGGATGGAGTGGGATTGTGGTTGGTGCAAGTTTGATGGGTTGAATAGCCTCCTTCTGCACTGTACTGAATTTATAATCTTCATCTTTTGATTTATATCCTCTCTCCACTCTCAACTCCTGTAACCATTCTCTTTCACTCTCTCTCACAGTTATACCAACTCTCACTCTGTCTCAAAAACAAACCAACATACACTCAGTCTCAATTCCATCCCTATCCCACTGACACTCTCCCACCCACTCCCACAGTCCTGCTCACAACCACTTCCCCTCTCAATTCCAAACTCTCTTCCACATCTACATCCACTCACTATGTCTCTCTCTCTCTCTCAACACTGCTCCCTTTCCTAATTCCATTTTCTCTCTCTCTCCCGCCTTCCCTATTCAACTCTCACACCTCTCATTCTTTCACTCCTTCCATTCTCTATCCCCTTCTGTCCGATATTCTTGTTCTCATTAACGTTGTAATAAGTCTTCGGAGGCAGAAATCCCTTCACTAGAATCCTTTATTTACAATTCCAACCGCAGTACACAGAGTGCTATCAGTCAGCAGTCTACCTTCAAGGGTGCCAGAGGAACCGACACTCCCTGTTAAATAAAAGGAAAAGACTCTCTGAATGCTCCTGCTCTTCTCAAACCAGCCTCTCATCCATTGACTCCATCTATACTTCCCGCTGCCTCAAAAAAGCAACCAGCATAATTAAGGACCCCAGAATTCTCTCTTCTATCGGGAAAACAATACGAAAGTCTGGGGACACGTACCAAACGATTCAAGAACAGCTTCTTCCTTGCTGCCATCAGACTTGGGAACGGACCTATCTCGCATTAAGTCACTACACTCTGGCTGTGATTAAATTATATTCTGTATGGTCCCATTTCCTTCTCTATGAATGGTATGCTTTGTCTGTACAGTGCACAAGAACCAATGCATTTTATGATAACACGTGACAACAATAAAGCAAATCAAAATCAAGTCAAATATTACTGTATGGTAAACTCACCAAATAAATAGAACTTGTTGGCACTGGCCTCCCAATTAGTTTGACATTGTTATTCCCTGTGAAACAGCGTATATAGTTTGAGGAAGAGATTTATGATCCTTATGTCTTTTAGGCCAGTTCTTTGTAACAGTCTGGTGACTGGAGCGGAGATAATTGAGAAAAGCATTTATTCAGCAGCATCTTCCAATTCCACAAAGATGCTACAACAGTGATTTATTATGATCATTTCTAACTTCCAGACTCGCAACTGACTACAAGAGTACTGAATATTTGATTTGACTGGAGAACTGTGACTTCAAATTCTTCCCGGGGCTCGTAAAATAAATAAAGACAAAAGCTGTGCCGGATAATTATAGTGAGGCTGAGATCTCTCCTATGTCAGCATGAGGTTTAATACCAAGAATTCTCTCAAAACAACCAGGATATGTTGATGTAGTTTTGAACTCAAGGGCTTGGCAATTAGTCTGGCTCTGTTTGTCAGGCCCAGATGCAGTGCTATTCAGCGGGCACATCATCTAACAGAAAGCATTGATGGGAATTGGGCAAAAGGCCTCATCATCAGGCCTTAAGCAACTCACCTGAGCAAAGACATCATGGGAGTGGCCGGGGGGTAGGGAGGGGTAACACCTACCATCACAGTCAGTGGCTCTCAAGTAAGTTTGTGTTACTATTTTGATGGCCCAGTGGTTGGCACTGCTGCCTCACAGTGCCAGGAACCTGGGTTCAATTCGGGCCTCAGATAATTAATTGTTTATACATTCTCTCCATGATTATGCAGGTTTCCTCCGGATGCTCCAATTTCCTCCCAAAGATGTGCAGGTTAGATGGACTGACCATGTTAAATTGCCACTTTGTGTCAGGGAGGTTAGCAGGTGGGGGACTTGGCTATCAGTTTCTGCTCAGCGATTCTGCAGGAAAGGATGCCCCCGAGGCATGGTACATTGGGGAGACACTATGATAACAAATAAATGAATACCGCTCGAAAATCACCAGGCAGGAGTGTTCCCTTCCTGTTGGGGAACAGTTCAGCAGTCACGAGCATTCGGCCTCTGACCTTCAGGTAAGCGTTCTCCAAGATGGCCTTCATGACATACGACAACACAGAATCACTCAGCAGAGACTGATCGCCAAGTTCTGCACACATGAGGACAGCCTCTACGGGAATCTTGAGTTCATGTCACCCCCGTGACTCGCCTGGGCTTGCAAAATCTCATTGACTGTCCTGCCTGGAGACAATACACATTGTGCTTGGCCCTCTCTCCACTTACATTGTCTGTACCTTTAAGACTTGCTTACCTGTAAAGACTTGCATTCCCACAATTATCTTGTAAATTGAGTTTGCGCCTGTAAATGAGCTGTTTGTGAAGTCCTCACTCTCCAGATGAAGGAGCCTGAGACTCCGAAAGCTAGTGCCAAATAAATCTGTTGGACTTTAACCTGGACAGTGATAGCCTTTTTCCTAGGATGGAGAAAGCTAGCACGAGGGGACACAGCTTTAAATTAAGGGGTGATAGTTATAGGATGGATATCAGAGGTAGGTTCTTTACCCAGAGGGTGGTTAGGAAGTGGAATGCCCTGCCTGCGGCAGTTGTAGATGCGCCAAGTTTGGTGGCGTTTAAGAGGTTAGTTGATAAGTTTATGGAAGAGAAGGGAATGGTTTAGTTTGGAGGGTCATTACTTTTTTTTCATAATTGGTCGGCGCAACATCGAAGGCCGAAGGGCCTGTTCTGCGCTGTAATGTTCTATGTTCTATGTTCTATGGTGTTGTAAGACTTCTTATTGTGTTTATCCCAGTCCAACGCTGGCATCTCCACATCATCATATGTTGGTGCAGACATAGTAGGCTGAAGGGCTTGTTCTAGTGTTGAACTGTTCTTTCTTCTTTATAACAAGGCAATAAGGCAACAGCTATCTTGCACCCTGACATAAAACAAGACAGCTAATCTAGCGATTTAACCAATAGGTTTAAGGATTGAAAAATAAACAGAGGCCAGACTGAGAAGGGAGGTGTTTAGAGTGGATGTTTTCTGTGTCAAACCATGGACAGAAAGGAAGAGAGAAAAGAAAGAGAGGAAAAAGAAAAGTAAAGAAAATTTTGAAGGATTTAAATTTGATATTTCAAAATCTTGAACAATTTAAAAGAATAAAACTCTTCACTTGCAAATGAAGAGCAAGACTTTGCAGAGTCAATGGATGGGAGGCTGGTTTGTGTGATGGACTGGACTTTGTTTTGTAGTTTCTTGCAGTCTTGGGCAGAGCAGGCCACGGGTGAGCAATGGGGAAGTGAGGTTACAGAGAGCTGGCATATACATGATGGGCCAAATGGCCCCCTTCAGCACTGTCACCATTCTCTGATACTATGCTCAGTTTCCGGCATGGGGCTTGCTGAATAAGAAGACAGGAAATCAGAGCAGGGGTAGACCGTGGGGTCCATGGAGCCTGCTCCACCATTCAGTACAATTATGGCTCTGAATGGTAGTCATTAACAATGATTGCACTGTTAAAGGGTTACTTAAAACTGTTACTTACAGGACATAACCTTTGGTGGCAGGTTTAATGGGCCAATTAATGTGCAAATACAACAACTTCATGAAAATCACAAGGAGGTTACGGGCGAGATGCCAGTTTTGGGGAAGCTAATGATTTGCAATTCACAGGATATCTCTTCCCTCACCACGAGTTGCTGTCCAATTTACACGTTAATAACACCATGTGTCATTCACACTCTCTTCTTTCTTTTCCAGCAAGTTCTGGATCACTGAAAAAGTTTCTACAAAGCACTAGCATATGCTGCCGAATACTGTGCTATTTGTGAAGTTTGGAAAGAACAACATATTAAATTCCACTTGCACTGATTAAGGTCAGAATTTCACCAGTGAAGTGAGGTGCATTTTGTTTACTAGTCACAACTAAAGCTTACATTAACACTGCAGTGAAATTACTGTGAAATTCCCCTAGTCACCACAGTCCGGCACCTGTCTGTATCAATGTATCTAACCAGAATGTCTTTCGGAACGTGAGAGGAAACTGGACCACCCAGAGGAAACCCACGCAGACATGGGGAGAGTGCGCAGACTCCACACAGACAGTGACCCAAACTGCGAATTGAACTCCGGTTCTTGACGCTGTGAAGCAGAAATACCATCCCACCTGCCACAGGAATTGTAGCGGGCAAGACACGGAGCATGCAAAGATTTGTTCACCTCAGGTGGGACTTTCCAGAATTGAGCCAGTGCAGCTGGAAAATCCCGCCCTGAATGTTATCATTGCATTATGTTGAACCTGATTGTAAAATCATAGAATCTACAGTGCATGAGGGGCAATGCAGAATAGGGCTCATGTCAGGTGGCCATGGTTATGAGGGGCAATGCACAGCAGGATTCATGTCAGGCAACCATCTTTATATGGGAGCAATGTGCAGCAGTGATCATATCACACAGCTGTCATTACAGGGAGGGAGTGTACAACAGGCAGTTGTGACAGGCAGTCATCTTTATAGGGGGCAATGTGCAATAGAACTCATGCCAGGTAGCCATCTTTATGAGGAGAAATGTGCAGAGGGATCATGCATAGTCATCACTGTTCCTGGCAGCAGGGAGAGAGAATATTGTGAATTTCTATCCTGCACTGATAGTGATGGATTTTGGAACTCACAGCGATTAGAAGGGAAGGATTTGCAGCTGGGAATCCCAAATCTTTTCCCGGTGGAATATTTTACAGCTGTCATGTGGGTCAGTGTTTTTGCTTCCAGAGAGTTGTGTGACTTTGGATCTCTTTGCTTCACAAGGTGGTGGAAGCAGAGTCATTGGATACTTTAGGTGGAGATAGATAGATAGATAGATAGATAGGTAGATTCTTATCAGCCAAGGCGATCAAAGATCATAGGGAGTAGATGGGAATGTGAAATTTGAAATACAAACAGGTCAGCCATGATCTTATAGAATGGAAGAGCAAGCTCAAGGGACCAAATTGCCCATTTCTGCCCCTATTTTGTACAATTGTCTGTTTCTAAACTCTGTCTCACCTTCCCAGTAATAATAAGTGCTCTCACAATACCAAGTTAAAGTCCAAATGTTTATTTGGTAGCACCAGCTTTCGGAGTGTTGACCTGATGAAGGAGCAGTGCTCCGAAAGCTCGTGCTATGAAATTATACCTGTTGGACTTTAACCTGCTGTTGTGAGACTACTTACTGTGCCCATCCCAGTCCAACGCCGGCAACTCCGCATCATGGCTTCCCAGTAGTGGAAATGGATCGTAGGTAGCTGTGCAGGTTAGGCAATGTCACCGCTCCTCACCTGTCCCCCTTCTGCCACTCGGAGTTCCGGGCTCCAGCCTTGACATCATTGGATGTCTGTGCATGCATGGACCAACATGCATGTGGAGATGTGCATTGGTGGTGATCGTTTATACAAAGGACGAATTTTCTCACCTTCTTTGTGGCATTTTTCTCGGTGTTGGGAGGTGGCGTGCTATTGGCTGGCGGCATGATCTTCTGGTTATGTTACTGTCATTGGGATGTCCCACGGAATCCACCTCACTCCGGAGCAGGGGTGCATGTCACATCTCGACGGCACGAATAGCTGGAAAATCCCAGCCAAGCACTCTTAGAATATGTCTCACTGTACCACTTTGGCTTAGGTTGCTCGTGTAGGATCCACGCACTCTGGCATCAGAAGTTGTTAGGTTGGCAATGTTTCAACCATTAGAACGTTGAACATAGAACACTACAGCACAGTACAAGCCCTTCAATGTTGTGCCAAGATATCTCCAAACCCAAGATCAAGCTATCCAACTCCCTATCATTCTGGAGTGCTCCATGTGCCTATCCAATAACCGCTTGAAAGTTCCTAACGTGTCCAATTCCACTCTCACAGCAGGCTGTGTATTCCACATTCCAACCATTCTCTGAGTAAAGAATCGACCTCGGATACCCCTCCTATATCTCCCACCATGAACCTTTTATTTATGCCCCCTAATAACAGCTACATCCACTTGAGGAAATAGTCTGAACGTCCACTCTATCTATCCCCCTCATCATCTTATAACCTCTATTAAGTGGCCTCTCATCATCCTCCGCTCTAAAGAGAAAAACCCCAGCTCCCTCAACCTTTCCTCATAAGACCTACCCTCCAAACCAGGTAGCATCCTGGTAAATCTCCTCTGCACTCTTTCCAATGCTTCCACATCCTTCTTATAGTGAGGTGACCAGAACTGAACGTACAATATTCCAAATGTGGTCTCGCCAAGGTTGCAGCATAACCCCACAGCTCTTAAAATCAAACCCCCTGTTAATAAACACTAATGAATTTTGAATTTCCCAATCTGAGGTGGCATGTTGGCACAGTGGTTAGCGATGCTACCTCACAGTGCCAGGGACCCATGTTCAATTCCGGACTTCGGTCACTGTCTGTGTTGGAATCTGCATGATCTCCTTGTGCCTGTTATGAGTTTCCTCTGGATTCTCCGGTTTCCTCCCACACTCCAAAAATATGCTCCTAAGATGGATTGGCCATGCTGAATTGCCCCTTAGTGTTCCAAGATGTATAAATTAGATAGATTAGCCATGGTAAATGTGTGGAGTGGACAGTCAGTGCAGACTAGATGGGCTGAACAGCCACCTTCTACGCTGCAGGGATTCTATGATTCCATCTCCATCTTGGGGCAGTTTATACATTTAACCTTTGAGCATGCTAATCTATTAACATCCTCATTTTTAAGCACTTTCTTCTGTAAATGCTATCCATCTATTCAGGCAGCATAGAAGCATAGCCTGGAGTCTATTTCCTTTTCCATGAATTTCTCCAGGGAATCTCTGACAGTGCTGCGAAGATTGGGGAACCGAGCACGTGAGGTTAGGGCTGAAACCTATTGTCAGAATAAACTGAAAGGAGAACTGTGCTAACACTGGGTGCCTGATAATACAGATAACATTTTATTCACCAGATCTAACATACCTTACTTTGATGAGCACAAAATTCACACAAGAAGTAATGAAAAAAAGAACCAATTGCACTGAGATCTCCGGAGACTATGTCACAGGGGTCTCCAATGCAGTATCAATTGAAAACCAAAGCAGTTAAAATGGACTAAGTGAATATTAATTTTGAATATGTTCCAGACTTGATGGATTGCTAATTAAAATATTAAAGCGACTGAGTACTTTGATGTCCCCAATTCTGGGAAAAGGAAAAAAAAAATGCAGTCAGTATAGTATTGTTAGATTAAAGTTTTCAAATATGAGACTGCAACATATTGATGCACAATTCACTAATGTTACACACTCTCATCACATCCCTTTCATTTCCTTCCCTCGGTGCTTAGACCCCTGCTTTATCTCGGTAGATATTAATGACCTAGATAGGGGTGTATGGGACATGACCGCAAAATTTATGGATGCCTCGAAACTTGGATTGTGAATGTGAGGAGGTAAACTTCAAAAGGCCATGCCGACAGACCAGGGGAATGTGCAGGCTAAGTGGCAGATGAAATTTAATACAGGGAAGTGTGAAATGATTTATTTTGATAGGAAGAATGAATAGAGACAACATGGACTAAAGGGTTTAATTCTATGCAGAGTGCAGGAACAGAGGGACCTGGTTGTATGTGTGTACAGAGCACTGAAAGGGCAAGACAGGTTGAGAGAGTGACTAAGCATTCACAATCCTGGGCTTTAAGAGAAAATTTAAACTTTATTTATTAGTTTCACAAGTAGGCTGACATTAACACTGCAGTGAAGCTACTGTGAAACTTCTCTTCGTCGCCACACTCCGTTCAGTTACACTGAGGGAAAATTTAGCATGGCCAATCCACCTAACCAGCATGTATTTCAGACTGTGGGAGGAAACCAGAGCACCTGGAGGAAATTCAAGCAGACTCAGGGAGACATACAGATCCCGCACAGACAGTGAGTCAAGCCAGGAATTGAACCCAGGTCCCTGGCGCTGTGAGGCAGCGGTGCTAACCACTGTGCCACCATGCTGCACAGAGTATTAAAGCAAGGCAAGGGTGTTGTGATAAACTTTCATTAAAAATACTAGTTCCTCAACAGGAGTCTCTGGGTACCGCATTTTTGGAAGAATGTGTAGATATTAGTAAGAGTACAAAAATGATCCATCAGAATGGTTCCAGGCACGTGATACTTGAGCTGGGATTGCTTTCCTTGAAGGAGGGAAAGCTCACAGGAGATTTAGTAAAGCTATCCAAAATCATGAAGGATCTAGACAGAGTGGAGAGGGAGAAACTGTTCCCATTGATGGAAGAATCGAGAACCATTAGCCATTGATTTAAAATGATTAGCAAAAGATGAGATGGCAATATGAGGAATGAAACTCATCAAAGCTTCTTTGAGATGCAACTTTTAAACCTGCAATCTCTACCACTCAAAGGACAAGGACGAATGGGACTACTACCATTAAGCAAGGTCCCCTTCAAGTCATACACCATGCTGATTTGGAAATATATCACTGTTCCTTTACTATTGCTGGGTCAAAGTCCTGGAACTCCATTCCTAACAACACTGCAGATGTACCTACATCATATGGTTCAAAGAAGGCAGCACACCACTATGTTCTCCAGGGTATTTAGGGATGGGCAATAAAGGCAATGATGCTCACATCCCATAACAAATTTGAAAAAAAAATCTTTTTTAAAATGAGTAGTAAGGATCAGGAATGCATTGTTTGAGAGCGCGGTGAGGGCAGATTGAATCAAAGTCCTTCAAAAAGAATGGGGTAATCATCTAGATACAAAAGATTTGCTGGACTGAGGGGAAAGGTGGGTAAGTGGGACTAGGTGAGTTGCTCTTGCTGCACCAACATGGACACAAAGCTCAAAAAAAGCACAGCACAGGAACAGGCTTTTCGCGCCTCCCCACCAATTCCATACCAATCATGATACCCTGACTAAAATAAAAAATAACACTTCCTGTCCTTACTCAGTCCATGTCCCTCTATTTCCTCCCTGTTTATGGACCCATCCAGATGCCTCTTAAATGTTGCTAATGTGCCCGCTCTACCACCTCCTCTGCAGCGCGTTCCAGGCACCCACCACTCTCTGTGTGAAAAATTTCCCTCACATATCTCCTCAAAACTTCCTCTCTCTCACCTGTGCCCCTTGTAATTGACACTCCAACCCTGGAAAAAATCTTATGACTATCCACCCTGTCTATACTTCTTATAATTTTGTAGACCGCTATCAGATTCCCTCTCAGTCTCTGCCTTTCTTTTGAAAACAATCCTAGTTTATTCAACCACTCCTCATAGCCTTGAGACCCTTGAGACCAGGCAACATCCTGGCGAACCTTTGTTGCACTGTCTCCAAAGCTTCACATCCTTTTGGTAGTTTGGTGACCAGAACTACACACAATACTCCAAAAGTGGCCTTACCAAGGTTTTATATAACTGCAAGATTTCCCAACTTGTGTACTCAATGCCCCAACCAATGTAGGCAAGCATACCACATGCCTTCTTGCAAAAGTTAAAGGGATAAAGAGGTATGGAGAAAAATCAAGAGTGGAAAACTAGAAGTGTGTGATCAACCATGATCATATTGAGTGGTGGTGCAGGCTCGAAGGGCCGAATAGCCTACTCCTGCATCTATTTTTTACGTTTCTATATTTAATCGCCTTGGCCATCTGTGTTGCCACTTTTAGGGAACTGTGGACCTGCACGCCCAGATCCCTCTGTACGTTAATATTCCTAAGGGTTCTGCCATTTACAGTATCATTCACACCTACATTTGATCTTCCAAAATGCACCACCTTGAATTTTCCCGGATTGAACTCTGTCTGCCATCTGTGTGCCCAAGTTTCCAATCTATCTATATTCTGTTGTATCCGTTGACAATCCCTGATACTATCAGCAACTCAACCAAACTTCATGTTACCTGCAAACTTACTAATTTTCCTCCAGATTTTTTTTATTGTGAGGTATGAGTGTTGCTGGCTGATCAGCATTTATTGCCCATCCCTTGTTGCCTAAGCGTCAACCACATTGCTGTGACTCTGAAGTCACATGTAGGCCAGGCCAGGTAATGATGGCAGATTTCCTTCCCTAAAGGACATTAGTAAATTACATCGGTTTTTCCAACAATCGACAATGGTTTCATGGTCTCAGTAGATTCTTAATAATTATTGAATTCAAATTCCATCATATACAATGGCAGGATTTGAATCTAAGTCCCCAGAACATTTGCTATGTTTCTGGATTAATAGTATAATGATAATGCTACTAGGCACAATGGTCATGAAGCTATCTTTGGGTAACACTGCCACATACCTCCCAGCAGGAATCACTGGATACCAATCAAGTCTCAGGACAGAATCCCCAACCCTGAGATACTCAGTCAATGTTGCGCAAAGATAAAAGCAAATTATTGCAGATGCTGGAATCTGAAACCAAAAGAGAGAATGCCGGAAAATCTCAGCAGGTCTGGCAGCATCTGTAAGGAGAGAAAAGGGCTGATGTTTCGAGTCCAGATGACCCTTTATCACAGCTATTTTTTTAAAATATATTTTCCTTAGAATCCCTACAGTGCAGAAGGAGGCCATTCAGCCTATCAAGCCTGCACCGGCTATAGTCCCACCCAGTCCCCATATATCCCCATAACCCCAATATTTACCTACTATTCCCCCCTGATAATAAGGGACAATTTAACATGGCCAACCCGCACATCGTTGGAGTGTGAGAGAAAATTGGAGTACCCAGGGAAAACCCACGCAGACACGGGAGAAACTCCACACAGTCACCCAAGATTGGAATTGAACCTGGGTCCCTCACGCTGTGAGGCAGCAGTGCTAACCAACTGCACCACTTTTGCACCCCGGAATAAAGATGTTAATTTTAGAATAGGCCAGGGATCAAACTGGGGAATCTTTGACCTGCCTGGTTTAGTGCTCTTAGACCACTGACACAATCAGTGGGCACCTATTCAGATCATTAGTCCCCTGGGTAGGAATCGTGAAATAACACGGCAAGCCACTTCGATGAGTTCAATAAACTCAAAGCACTTGGTGCAGCCTTCAATGTGCCAAATTTCACACGCTTCCTAGTTATTTTGCAGGATAAGGACTAACGCAGCTTTTATAAGGCAAAAGGTTTTCCGATACATTATAGAGGCGAGGTGGGGGGTTGGCGGGGTTGGGGGGTTGGGGTGGAATGGGATGGCGAGGCCTGTCTTGGTTAAATGAGCTCTTGTCTGTTTCTCATTATCTCGTAGCTGAAGTGATTTCCCTTTCCATTTTGCGATTCATTTTAAAGGTGTTTGTGAATTGTGTCAGAGTACTCTGTAGATGTCAATTAGGCTGAAATCAAAGGTAGATCATAACACAGCAAGCAGATGTGCCGCTCTGCAGAGTCAAATATCGAGACTAAAATACCGGCTGAGAGAGCTTTACCCAGGCCAGAAATAATGTCGAGCTGAAACGCTGGCTAAAAGAAACCATTACCAAAATGAAGAATCCTTGATTTAAGGCATATTTCAAAACTAATGATGCATGTTAGAATTTGGAGTTTCCTACACTCCTGCCAGTTAAGGATAAAGCTTACACAACAGCATTCCAGTTCCTTCTTCACATCAACCTATCATCCGATTTTTCATGCAGAATTGATTCTATTAAGAGAATAAATTCAGCCTGAATACCAAAGATCCAAGGCTGAGCAACAACTGTCATGTCTGCGATTAAATTAATTCTTTGCCAGCCTGTTTTAAATGAGCACGCAAGCAAATGAATTAATTTGCATGCAATATATAAAATACAGACATGTTGTGATGAATACCAGTCCCAGGTTGATGAGCAGTTGAACTCAGGACAGCTTGTTTGAATTGTTTGCATTAGTCTGTCCTGCCATCCAACAACAGTTTCGGTTTTACATCCTTCACCCTCTCCGCACTGAGATACTTCGGGCTTTTTGTGATGTCTTTTTTGGGGGCTGCTCTGAAGTGGGAGGAACTAAGCAAGGCTTATGTAGCAGGAATGTTTTAGGAAGGTGATTTCTTTTGTTGGCACAGTGGTTAGTACTGCTGCCTCGCAGCGCCAAGGACCCAGGTTCGATTTCCCACTTGGGTCACTGTCTGTGCAGAATCTGCACATTCTCTCCGTGACTGCATGGATTTCCTCCGTGTGCTCTGGTTTGCTCCCACCGTGCAAAGACGTGTGGATTATGTGGATTGGTCGTGTTAAATTGACCTTAGTGTCAAGGTACTTGCATGGTAAATGCATGGAGTTGTGGGAATAAGGTGGTCAGTGCAGATTCGATGGGCTAAATGGCATCATTCTGCATTGTAGGATTCTCTGATTCTATGAACCAGCTTTGGGCTACAGGATTGGGATTAGAATACATACTTTAGTTGGGTGAAAAACTTACTGAACAGGCATAATTTAGGTTGAAACATCAACAGCCAAAAATTTAGCTTCTCCGACCAATTTATTGCTCACTGTGTTTCATACAAACACAGACAGGCATTTTGATCCTGAAATTACCTGGAAGAATAAAGTGTCTCTAAAATTTGAGGAACAGTTGATGTTGTTGGTTTCACAGTGCTGCTATCTAGTAGGTTGGCATTGGGGCACAGTGGTTAGCACTGCTGCCTCACAGGGCCAGGGACTCGGGTTCACTTGCAGCCTTGGGTGACTGTCTGTGTGAAGTTTGCATATTTTCCAGTGTCTGCATGGGTTTCCTCTGGGTGTTCTGGTTTCCAACCACAATCCAAAAATATGCATGGATTGGCCATGATATATTGCGCCTTTGTGGGGACTAACAGGGTAAATATGGCCTGCATGGGATTGTTGTCAGTGAAGGCTGAATGGGTCGAATGGCCTCCTTATACACTGGGATTTTACAATGCTAAAAGAACATGAGTGATACTTACTATTAAAAGAATATTGCTGTCAAGTCAATAATGAGTTTCCCCTTGGCTGTTCACAAAAGGAGGAGGGCGAATCATATTCAAATAGCCTGATATTACAAAACTCAGCACACAGTGTCCAATGTTAGATTTGATTCTGAGATTAGACAGTACTTACTAAACAATTGTGTGTGCTAAGGATTACATTAACAGCCAATTTAAGACTTTTAAGTTTGTAATATAGCTCACTTGTGTTTGCTAGAAGCTACAAACATTCATTTGCAAAACATTGTGTTGTGCAAGCAGAAATAATTTGTCCAGGTATTATTATTTTTAATTAAATAATAGCATGAGTTCAATTGCTCCCTGGTGTATTCCCCACAACAAAACATTGACTAACCAGAGTCTACTTGCCAACCAATTGACTCCCTTTCCTCATGTAGGGGGAACTGTTGTTCCCTTTGAAATTTGACATTCTTCTATCTATCCTGATGAGTGCAAGATGTAAAGCTTTAATAGAATGTTTCTTACTCTGGTAATGTCCATATACTGCCAAGTGACTATGTTAAGGATACTTCACTACCATTAAGGCAATCAAGTTGAAATTGCAGGGAGATTAATTTGAGATTGATAATCCACTGAGAAATTGATCCATTGTCTTGAAACATCAATGTGCTTTCGTCCGTGTGAAAATGAGCATGGTATCACCTCCAACTCCCTTCGTCATGCACCATCTCTCATTTCTGATATGTTGTTGTTATCGAATCAAGGCAACTCACCAAAAAGTCAATACTTTGCAACCGCTTACCCCCAGATTTTCCCCTCGTCTTACCATCTCCAAGTTGTTGAAGCCCAAACTTAGTGTTTTCATAACCGTTAGCTTTCTGTTTACCTTGTGTCTCCTCTTTACAAGCTTTCCAATATCCTGCAATACAGCCTTAAGCCCTTGCCTAAGTATTTTAGCAATATAGGTCTTTATGGGCTATCAAGGTCTTTTACTAATTACTGTAAACCTGATGTGAGAAAAGCTAGGAGTTCTGCAGCAAATAACTCACCTCCTGACTCCCAAATCTTGTCCACCATCGACAAGGCACAAGTTAGGAGTGTGATGGAATATTCTCCATTTGTGTGGATGGGTGCAGCTCCAGCAACACTCAAAAAGATTGACACTATCCAGGACAAAACAGCCTGCTTTATTTGCATCCCATCCACAACCTTCAACATTCACTGCCTCTGACAGTGAATCACCAAGGAACTTTCAACAGCACCTTCCAAACCCACAATGACTATCACCTAGAAGGACGGGGGCTACAAATTCAAGGGAACACCACTAATTCCCCCTTCAAGTCACCCACCATCCTGATGTGAAAATATATCACCATTCCCCCACTGCTGCTGTGTCAAAATCCTGGAACTATCACCTTAATAGCACCATGGGTGTACCCATACCACACACTGTAACTGTTCAAGAAGATGTCTCATTATTGCCTTGTCAAGGGCAATTAATGATGGGCGAGAAAATATTGGCCTCGCTCGCAAACAATGAACAAATAAGAAATAAGGATTTATACGCTGTCAGTCATTGAACCATGGAATCTTACAGCTCAGAAATAGGCCATTTGACCATCAAGTCTCTGCTAGGACTTTCCATTATGTGAGCCTTCCATTTCATTCCAATCTGCAGATCACTCTCCGTATCCATTGACTTTCTTCCTTTTCAAAAATGGCTCAGTTGGCTTTTGCCTGCCCCACTTTGACCCCTTTGTGTTCATTTTATGTAATTTTTAACTGTTCTCTATCTTTTATTTCTTTATTGTCTTTTTTTCATTCCCCCTCATTCTTTCCTCTTATTCTATCCCCTCCCCCCCGCCTTTTCTTACTTTTTCTCCCTCTTTGTTTCCCCTTTCCCCTCTTTTTCTCAATTTTATCTCTCTCCCACCCATCTCTCCCCTTCCTGGACATCTTCATCTGTCACAGTTCACCCTCTGATTTCAGTTTCTCTGCCGTTCTCTGCCATTCACACCTTCTGTTCTCTCAATAGGCTGCCATTAGCAGCCTTTCTCCTTGTTTTTGTGTCTATGACTCATTTTTCATTCCCTCACCCCTACAGTATAAATATCTCCCACATTCTGTGCCTTTTAGCTTTGACAAAGGGTGATCTGGACTCAAAATGTCAGCTCTTTTCTCTCCTTACAAGAGCTGCCAGACTTGCTGAGATTTTCCAGCATTTTTCCTTTTGTCTTTTGGAAATAATTTGTCTCAAAGACAGTTTGTGGCAGAGGATTCCATATTCTAACCACTCTTGAGATGAAGCGATATCTCTCATCAGCCTTTTGATGATTCTCAATTTGTGTCCTTGGTGTTGTTGCATTGATGCACCATGAAAGAAAATGAGTAGAGCAGATGAGTGAACATAAAGAGGAAGATCTATCACCATTACATCAACAAACCCTCCCATAATCTTGAAAGGCCTCCAATGGGTCACCGCAGCTCCAGAAAAAAAGCCCAACCTCCTATAGTCTCTCTTTATTAATGTATCCCTCAAAACTGTAGGTTCACCATTCGTGAAATGCTGCAACTGTGAAGTAAAGTCTTGTAGAATTTTTTTTGGAAGTTCCACTGTGGACACTATATTCTGAGTTAAGGTACTATATTCCTAGCTAATGGCGGCATGGTAGCACAGTGGTTAGCACTGCTGCTTCACAGCTCTAGGATCCTGGGTTCAATTCGTGGCTCGGGTCACTGTCTATGTGGAGTTTGCACATTCTCCTTGAGTCTGCAGGGGTTCCTCCAGGTGCTCCGCTTTCCTCCCACAGTGCAAAAATGTGGGAGTTAGGTTGATTGGCATGCCAAGAAATTGCCCCTTAGTATCCAGGGATGTGTAAGTTAGAGGAATTAGTGGGTAAAATATGTAGGGATATGGGGCTAGGGCCTGAGTGGGATTATGTTCGGTACAGACTAGATGGGCCGAAGAGCCTCTTTCTGCACTGTAGGGTTCTATGTTCTATGTTTTTTTTGAATCTCTAAGCTAATCCCAATTGCCTGCATTTGGCCCATATTCCCCCCCTACTTATCCATGTAACTGTCTAAATGCTTTTTAAAAGATAAAATTATACCCACCTTTCCTACTACTTCTGGCAGCTTGTTCCAGATACTTACCATCCTCTGTGTGAACAAATTGCCCCATGGGATACTTTTATATCTCTCCCTTCTCTCCTTAAACCTATGCCCTCTAGTTCCCCTCCTTTTGGGAAAAGATATTGACTATCTAGCTGATCTGTACTCCTCATTATTTTATAGGCCTCTATAAGATTACCCCTCAGCCTCCTATGTGCCAGAGAAAAAAGTCCCAGTCTATCCAGCCTCTCTTTATAACTCAATCTGTCAAGCCGCAGTAGCATCCTAGTAAATCTTTTCTGCACTCTTTCTAGTTTAATAATATCCTTTCAATAATAGGGTGACCAGAGCTGTAGACAGAATTCCAAGAGTGGCCTTACCAATGCCTTGTACAACTTTAACAAGACGTCCCAACTCCTGTATTAAGTGTTCTGACCAATGAAACCAAGCGTGCCGAATGTCTACTTCACCACCCTGTCCACCTGTGACTCCACTTTCAAGGAGCTATGAACATGTACTCCTAGATCTCTTTGTTCTGTAACTGTCCCCAGTGCCCTACCATTAACTGATTAACTCCTGGCCATGTTACATTCTACCTCAGTGTACCCGAACAGGTGCTGGAGTGTGGCATCCACGGGATTTTCAGTGTAACTTCATTGCAGTGCCTATTACTTATGATAGTGACAAATTAACCTTAAAACATAAAAGATCAGCTCGCGTCCTTAACATGCTGCCTGGCTAATTTTAACTAGTTACCTTTTCCAAAACCGTTCGCACTGTTCAATTATATCTCAAATTTGTGAGAGGTTCACCTCAGTGAGAAGGGGCTGGGGATTATTAAAGTTTTTGTGTTGTTCATAGAAAGAAGATGTCAGAGAGGAGAAATGTGGGGTTATCAGAATATTAAATACAGCGGTAGGAAATTTAAGCTTGAGCGTTGAGTTTAATGGGTGTGGACGAAATAATGTTTGGCACCTCAGGAAGCTCATTTTCCAACAGAGGAGCAGCTTCAGAACAAAAGGAAATCTGAGGTAATTAAGAACATTTGTTTTTGCGCACTGATTCAATGAGAAATCTATCACTTTCAGGAGCACAGTGTTACATTACTGCTAGCAAACCACTTTTTAACATAATCTATCAGAATGTCAAAATAGCAAATCACTTGCTTTTTATCATCATCATGGAGTGAAGGCACCTCAGAGATCCGTTACAAAGGAAGTTTCATTTGAACAATTCCAGACTTACCACTTTTGCAACCACGCATAGCTAAATGAATCATCAGCTCTTGGCTACAAACCAATCGAGTCCTGTGCCTAACTTAACCCAGTCACTCTCTGCGTTACATCAGTTGGAAGCAATCGGGCATCTTTCCAGACAGCAGGAGTTGGTCTCGGAAGCTGAACAAGAAAGCTACCATGGAAATCCCTAATGAAAAAAAAACAGACTTGTTAACTGGCATGGTATTCAAATATCAAAGCCACCCATTGCACGTCACATCACCCATGGCATTAATCCATTTTTTTTACACAGGGGAATGCATCAGGCTTCACAGATGGAATGAAGTAAATTCTTTTTTAACAATGATTTGATTTGATTTATTATTGTCGCATGTATTAGTATACATCGAAAAATATTGTTTCTTGCACTTTATATAGACAAAGCATATCGTTCTTAGAGAAGAAAGGAGAAAGTGCAGAATGTTGTGTTATAGTCATAGCTAGGGTTAGAGAAAGATTAACTTAATGTGAAGTAAGTCCATTCAAAAGTCTGATGGCAGCAGGGAAATTGTTCGAGTCAGTTGGTAATGATTTCATACTTTTGTATCTTTTCCCCGACAGAAGAAGGTGGAAGGGGGTATGTCCGGGGTACGGCAGATACACAACTCGGTTATGTTCCTGGGGGAGGCTGTGGTATTGTCACTGGATTAGCAATCCAGGAACCCAGGACAAAATCCGGGGATACAAGTTCAAATCCCACCATGGCAGATGGCAAAATTTGAATTCAATTTAAAAAAATCTGGAATTAATAGTCTGATGGTGACCATGAAACCATTGTCAATTGTTGTAAAAATCTATCTGGTTCATTAATGTCCTTCAGGGAAGGAAATCTGTTGTCTTTACCTGGTCTGACCTATATGTGACTCCAGACCCACACCAATGTGGTTGACTTTCAATTTTCCTCTGGAATGAAGGGCAGTTAGGAAATGCTGGCTATGTTCACGTCCAATACAAAAAAATCAGCTATACCTCATTGTTTTGTTGGCATCAGGCAGTCAAAAAAACCAAGACAAAACTACTCAACAGCTCTTTAGTTAGGGATTGGATAAAACAGCCTTTAAATTCAGGGTCAATGGCAGGGTTCTGAGGAATGTAGAGGAACAGGCGCTGGAGTGTGGCGACTATGGAATTTTCATAGTAACTTCTTTGCAGTGTTAATGCAAGCCTACTTGTGATAATAATAAAAAAACCTTTCAAACGTTGAAACGTTTATGTTCACACTCCACACACTTCATTAGGAAATTCTCATTAATTCCTTCCTTAAATTCTTGGTGCACTTCAAGAGCTGCACACATCTTGATTGTACCAAACATGGTGTAGAAGAAAGTATGAAAAAGAAAATGCAGGAACAGTACCCGAACTGAGTGTTTATACCCATCAAGAAAGGATGAACTGGCTGGGTCCTTTCCCTTGACAAAAGAGAAGACTGAGAGATAAAGCTGACACAGATCTTTAAAATTCTGAAAGGGTTTTGATAAAGTGGACAGAAAGAAATTTGATTTGATTTGATTTATTATTGTCACATTGTATTAACATAGAGTGAAAAGTATTGTACTTGCACACTATACAGACAAAGCGTACGTTCATAGAGTATATAGGGGAGAAGGAAAGGAGAGGGTGCAGAATGTGATGTTACACTCATAACTCGGGTATAGAGAAACTTAATGTAAGGTAAGTCCATTCAAGTCTGATGGCAACAGGGAAGAAGCTGTTCTTGAGTTGGTCGGTACATGACCTCAGGTTTTTGTATCTTCTTCCCAACATAAGAAGAAGGAAGGGAGAATGTCTGGGATACACAGCTATGCTGGCTGCTTTTCTGAGGCAGCAGGAAGTATAGACGGAGTCAATGGATGGGAGGTTGATTAATGCAATGGACTGGGCTTCGTTCACAAACCTTTGAACTAAAAGCACGGATAGCCATTAATAAATCTAACAAGGAATTCGGATGAAGTTTCTGTTCCCAGGAGTAGTTAAAATGTGCAATTCATTATCACAAGGAGGGAGTGAGCTGAATAGCATTGATGCATTTCATGGAAAGCAAGGTAAATACATGACGGAGAAAGGAATAGGAGGATACATGCACGATAGGTAATACCGCAAACCTAACTTATTACCCGGGAGTCGAATTAAATATCCCAATCAAAGTCATTCAGTGCCTGATTGAAGGACTGGACATCAGGAAGAGTGTTGGCCAACAGCAGAGTCACTCCCTGTCTGCTGACCTCACCTTCCCCACCTCCCCCTCCCCCTGCAAACCTCTTGCCACGATCACAACACTGCAAACCAACTCCAGTACATTTGAGGGCAGTTGAGAGTCAACCACACTGCTATGGCACCAGAGTCACATGTAGGCCAGACTAGGTGAGGGTGGCAGATTTCCTTCCCTAAAGGACATTAGTGAACCAGATGGGCTTTTCTGACAATGGTTTCATAGTCATCAGTAGATTCCTAATTCAAGATATTTGCTGAGTTTCTAGGTTAATAGTCTAGCGATAATACCACTGACCATTGCTTCCCCGTTTCTTGCTCCACGATCCCTGTTATTTCACCAATGCCTCGGTGGTGCTGCTGAGCACAAGTGCTATCAGCCTCTAACTAGCTGGTCAGCTCCTGCTTGCCGAGATTCCTGTCCCTTGGGGTCCTGATTACAGGGGAAGAGCCTGCTGTTTGCCTTGCCACCGCCTGTTTGGCAAGCAGTTTGGTGGGCTTTCCCAATAAGGGGCAACGAGGCTCTCTGGCAGGACTTCCAAACACCAGCCTACCCAACTCTCTGCCCCATCTCCTCCACCTGATGAATATCTCTGTTACAGCTCAGGCCAGGATCTTCAAAATATCTTTCTAAACTTCAGAGATAAACTTGCCAAGACTTGCAAATGGTTAGCACTGCTGTCTCACAGCACCAGGGACGTGGGTTCAATTCCTGGCTTGGGTCACTGTCTGTGTGGAATCTGCACTTTCTCCCCATATCTGTGTGGGTTTTCTCCAGGTGTTGCAGTTTCCTCCCACAGTTCAAAAGATGTGCTGGTTAAGGTGCATTGACCATGCTAAATTCCGAACAGGCACCAGGATGTGGTGACTAGAGAATTTTCACAGTAACTTCACTGCGATGTTAATGTATGCCTATGTGTGAAAATAATAAATGAACGTAAACAATTTCTAAAGATCTGTAAAGGTCACAAGAAGGGGGATAGTTCAAAGGAGTCGTGAGGTGCAAGTTTCTTTTACATGGAGGGTGGTAGATATCTGCAACACGCTGCCAGGAATGGTTGTGGAGGTAGGTACTATAGGGCATTTAAGGGGCTTTTAGATAAGCACATGGATATGCAAGGGATATTGGAATATGGACCAAGGGCAGGCAGAAAGGATTACTTTAATTTAGTATCATGTTCGACAAACATTGTGGGCTGAAGGGCCTGTTCCTGTACTGCACTGTTCTATGTTTTATATTCCAATATTGCAGATGGAAATCACTCACAAACAACATACTGAAACAACTGCCTTTAAAAGCTCCAGTCCCTGTGCTACTGAGTTAGGAAAGGGGCTGGAATTAGGCCAGTCTGCCAACACTCTCACTGAAAAGTATATGTGGAACTTGATAACTCTTCAGCCCTGCTCCAACTGCTTGCTTCAATTAGCAATTTTCTTTTCCCCATTAAAATATTATAGGCACTTATAGCTGAGGCAAACATCCCCTTGAAACCTGCACCTGACCTGTACAAAATCAGGTGTGAGTCTTAGGACTTCAATCAAACCCTGGGTGCGACTTTCAACACACTGGTTAAACTGATTATGTTAACTTCCTCTTTTCATTCCTGCTCTCCGGCATTTACTACTCTTCAAAAGGCCACAAGGCACTTCAAGGCTCATGGAGAGTGTGAAAGGGTTGCCATGGGAGCAAGGCATTTCTTTATTTGTATCGTGGTACTGCAGTTATTCACACAATTTGAAGATCATTTATGATAGGACAGCGGGAAATGAAAACGGATGCACAGGTCCATGGTTCTAAAGATTCAGCGGCACAAGGGCACAGTGGTTAGCATTGCTGCCTTGCAGCGTCAGGGTCCTGGGTTTGATTACCTACTCAGGTCACTGTCAGTGTGGAGTTTGCACATTCTCCCTGTGTCTGCGTGGGTTTCCTCTGGGTGCTTCAGTTTTCTCTTACATTCTGAAAGATATGCTGGTTCGGTGCATTAACACGAACAGATGCCGGGCTGTCACAACTAGGGGAATTTCACAGTAACTACATTGCAGTGTTAATGTAAGCCTTACTTGTGACTAATAAATAAATTAAACTTTAATAATAAATAAATATGGATTCCTCTGATGTGGAAATAACTGAAAGTTTGTAGATTTAAAAATGTTGAAGTTACATCAGTGGAATAACAATGTAGATGACTTCATAGTCATGAATCGTAGAACCCTGTAGTGCAGAAAGAGCCCCTTCAGCCCATCAAGTCTGCACCGAACACAATCCCATCCAGGCCCTATCCCTATATTCCTATACATTATACTCACTAATCTCTCTAACCTACACATCCCTGGACACTAAGAGGCAATTTCTTAGCATGGCCAATCAACCTAACCTGCATATCTTTGGACTGTGGGAGGAAACCGGAGTACTTGGAGGAAATCCAAGCAGAGATGAGGAGAATGTGCCAGCTCCACACAGACAGTGATCCGAGCCGGGAATCAAACCCAGGACCCTAGAGCTGTGAAGCACAGTGCTAACCACTGTGCTATCGTGCCGCCCAGAATCACATGAATCATATGACTCATAGAGTCATAGAGGTTTACAGCATGGAAACAGCCCTTCGACCCAACATGTCCATGCTGCCCTGTTCTTCTTAAAACCCCAAAACTAATCCCAATTGTCTGCATTTGGCCCATATCTCTCTATACCTATTGTACGCATGTAACTATCTAAATGCTTTTTAAAAATAAAATTGTACCCACCTCTGTTACTACCTCTGGCAGCTTATTCCAGACACTTACCACCCTTGTGTGACGTATCCAATTGTAGGACATAGGTGTCACTGGCTGGCTAGCATCTAATTCCCATCCCTAGGTGCCCTTATTCAGAGGACAGTTGAGAGTCAACCACATTGCTATGGTTCTGGAGAATCATGTAGACCAGGCTAGTAAAGGTGGTAAATTTCTTTCCCGAAAGGACATTAAAGTTTAAAATTTATTTATTAGTGTCACAAGTAAGTTTGCGTTAGCACTGCAATGAAATTACTATGAAAATCTCCTGGTCTCCACACTCCGCTGACTGTTTCAATATTCTGAGAGAAAATTTAGCATGGCCAATGTACCTAAACAGCAAGCTTTTTGGAATGTGAAGCACTCAGAGGAAACCCACACAGACATCAGGAGAATGTGCAGACTCCGCACAGACAGTGACCCAAGTGGGGAATCAAACTCCAGGTTCTTGGCACTGTGAGGCAACAGTGCTAACCCCTGTGCCACCGTGCCACCAAAAACCAAGTGGGTTTTTCCAACAATTGACAATGGGATCATGGTTATCAATAGATTCTTAATTCCAGATTTTGTTTTACTGAATTCAAATTCCACCATCTGCCGTGACAGGGTTTGAACCCACGGCAATTTGAGAATTCGAATTTGAAAAACTTGAAAATAAAAGGGTTGAAAGTAATAAGAGTGACTGTGAAGTGTTGAGGTTGTAAAGAAAAAAATCCCAACCTTTTTATCGACATCCCGCAGAGAATGAAAACTATAATTCTGTACTGACCAACTGAAGTGGGAAGTTGTTACTTCAACAATCATTTTAGGGTCAGGAAAAATTATGCATTTGTCTCATTCCTTTCAAAATCATAGGGAGTCTTATTGTGTCTGAGTTAAATAAGTTCAGCACTTTACTGTTCAAAAAATTAACAAATAAGTATCAGTACACCTCTTGTTTCCCAATGCATGCTAGTTGAATGCGAAGCTTAAAATTACATGGGGAAGTGATGGCTGAATGATATTATCGTTAGACTGTTAATCCAAAAACTCAGCTAAACTGGGACCCAGATTTGAATCCCACTATGCTAGATAGTGGAATTTGAATTCAACAAAAAAAAAATCTGGTATTAAGGACCTACTGATGACAATGAAACTATTGTTGATTGTCAGAAAAATCCATCTGGTTCACTAATATCCTCAAGGAAAGGAAATCTGCTGAGCTTGCCTGGTCTGGCCTACATGTGACTCCAGAGCCACAATAGTAGTTGACTCTCACCTACTGTCCCAGCCACCAGACGCGCATTCACCAACTTAAATAATCACTCCCTCCACAACCGATGCGCAATGTCAGCTGTGTGTACCATCTACAAAATTTACTACAGGAACTCACTAAGCCTCTTTGACAACGCCTTCCAAAGCCACGGTTGCTAGAAGGACAAGGGCGGTAGACACATGGGAACACCGCCACCCAGGAGTTCCCCTCCGAGTGACTCAATATCTGAGTTAGGAATACATCACAGTTCCTTCACTGTTGCTGGGTCAAAAGGCTGGAACTCCCTCTCCAACAGTACAGTGGGTGTACCTACACTATAGCAACTGCACTAATTCAAAAAGGCAGCTCACCACCACTTTCTTAAGGGCAATTAGGGATGGGCAATAAATGTTGGCCTGGCCAGTAGCTCCCATTTTTTATAAATGATTTTGTTGACATCTCAAAAGCTTGGCAAGATTCCTTTGACAGCACTTCTCAAAACCACAGCCTCTACCATTTGGAAGGACAAGTTACAACAGAATACCATTATTTTCAAATTCCCTGGAAGTCACTCACATCTTCACTTGGAACAATATTGTTGTTCCTTCTCTCAGACTGGGTGAAAATCCTAGAATTCTCCTGGAATATTGGCAGCCTGATGGCACAGTGGTTAGCACTGCCACCTCACAACACCAGGAATCTCGGTTCAATTCCTGACTTAGGCCACTGACTATGTGGAGTTTGCACATTCACCCTGTGACTGTGTGAGTTTCCTCTGGGTCTCTGGTTTCCTTCCAAAGATGTGTGAATTAGGTTCATTAGCAATGATAAATTGATGCTAGTATCAGGGGACTAACAGGGTAAATATGTGGAGCTATAGGAATAGGGCCTGGGTGGATTATTGTTGGTGCAGGTTCATAGAGTCATGGAATTCTGACAAGGCACAAGAGGACACTCAGCCCATCGAGTCTACAATGACTACAATCCTACCCAGGTCCATCCCCTATGGCACTAGATCCTGTGGCCTCCATCTGCACTGTAGGGATTCAATGATTCCTTCCTGATAGCACTATGGATGTACCTATCCAACTGGTCTTCATCGGTTCAAGAAGGCAGCTCATCACCACCTTCTCTGGGGCAATTATGGATGGGCAATAAATAGCCAGCAACTTTCAAGTGAATTTTGGCAACAAATGCTGACCTTCCCAGCAACATCTCATGAAAGAATGCTAAAAAATCAAAATTATATTGATAAGTAACACTTAATTAGAAGAAAATTCCTTTGTCTGCTCTTTGACGTGGGAGAGGGAAGGCTGCCCACCCGTAATCCTGTTCATAGCTGCATGGTGGCACAGTGGACTCGGTTCGATTCCCAGCTTGGGTCACTGACTGTATGGAGTTTGCTCATTCTCCCTGTATCCGCGGGTGCTCCGGTTTCTTCCCACATTCTGAAAGACGTGCTGGTTAGGTGCATTGACCCAAACAGGCGCCGAACTATGGCGACGAGGGGATTTTCACTGTAACTTCATTGCAATGTTACTATAAGCCTACTTGTGATTTATAAATAAACTTCACTTTGTCTTCTTTGCAGCTGAAATCAATAGGAAGGACAATTGGAGAGCTGGAATATCTTCTGCACATCGGAAATTAAAACAAAATTGCAGTAAATATAAAGCAGGCCCATTGGTATGGAAGCCTGGGGGATATTTAAGGTGGAAACATTTATTGGAAATCACATTCTAAAAATGGGTTCACCACACCGAGGGGAAATCAATAAGCCTATTCTCCATACAGTTGGAAAAGGGTCTCATTATCATACGCAGTTCTGCATTCCTTTGCGTGGGCGAGAATCACAAAGTTATTGAATTACCTAACCCCTCTCGGCTTTGGGTGTGATCCAACACCGCCTTAAAGTCATTATGATGGATGGTAGGAGTTGTTGGCTAAAGTCAATAGAGGCGTCAACACGAGGATCCAGTTAGTTTTGGATTCAGATAATTAAAAACCTTCTTTTATTCAGGCAACCTATTGACAGGATGAATATTTCTCTTTGGTACTAGCAGAAGGGTGAAAAGAATCAAAAATAGAAGGGTAGAGTTTCTGCGAAGTGGAGCTGGTTTCAATTCACTCGGAATTGGACAAGCCAACACTAAACGTCAAAGAAATTTAAGCATGTCCAACGCGATGCAAGTTTCTCTAGCAATCTGAGATTGAAAAAAGAACATTATGCTGGGTGTCAGTCCCACCCTCACCACAGTCACAGCCCCAGATCAAATTGATTCGAGCCAAGAGATTCCTACAGTGCAGGAAAAGGTCTTTCGGCCCATTAAGATGATTTATCCTGTCCCGCCAGCCATGGAAATCATAGCAGGACCATATAAATGTCTGTCGAGCTCGGGTGGGATTTTCCAGTTTCAGGGCAGGCACGGCTGGAAAATCCAAAAAAGCATCCAACTCCTCCACCCTATCTCTGTAACCCAACACATTTACCATGGCCAATCCATCTAACCTACACATCTTTGGACATTAAGGGACAATTTAGCTTGCCAATCTACCTAACCTGCACATCTTTGGACACGAAGAGGCAATCTAGCATAGCTAATCCATTAATCTACACATCTTTGGATACTAAGACGCAATTTAGCATGGCCACCAAACCTGCATATCTTTGGACACTTAGAGACAATTTAACATGGCCACGTCCCCCTAACCTGCACATCTTTGGAAACTAAGGGGCAATTTAGCATGGCCACGTCCCCTTGCTTACACATCTTTGGACACCAAGAGATAAGTTAGCATGGCCAATCTCTCTAACCTACAATCTTTGGATATTAAGGGGCAATGTAGTGTGGCTAATCCATCTAGTCAGCACATCTTTGGATCCTGTAGGAAAACCGGAGCACTCAGAGGAAATCCTCGCAGACACGGAGAGAACATGGAAACTCCACACAGACAGTCACCCAAGCCAGGAATGGAACACGGGTCCCTAGCACTGCGAGGCAGCAGTGCTAACCACTGCGCCACTGTATATAATTTCACCCTTATCCTGTGTCTTCATGAATGGGCTTCAAATTAAACATTCTCGTTTTTACAAATGTGTTGGGAGTAGCCTTTTAAAAGATTTTTTCCAATATTAAAATACCTATTATTTATTGAGAAACCATACCACTGAAACTAATAAATGTTTGGCTGTAGTTTTTTTAGAAATCAAATTAGTTTAAAGTGGTGGATTGGTTACACATTAAAAGCACTAAGGATCAGATTGTCCAGCTCTGACACTGGCAGCCATCTCTACAGGTGGGACAGGAAAACTTGGAGAGTTGCTAACCGGTGTCAGGGCTAGAAAATTCCATCCCAAATTTTTGTGATCAGTTTTACTTCAATTGTAATAATAAATAGTCATTCTATGTTACAGGTTTACCAGGCTGATTCCTGGGATGGCATATCTGACATCTGGGGAAAGACTGAGCAGATTGGGATTGTGCTCATTGGAATTTAGAAGTTTGAGAGGGAGTCTCATCGAAACTTATAACATTCTAATAGGATCAGACAGGGTAGATTGAGAAAGAATGTTCCTGATGGTGGGGAAGTCCAGAAGTAGGAGTTATTGTTTGTGGATAAGGGGGAAACCTTCTAGGACTAAAATGAGGAAAAATTTCTTCACACCGAGAGTTGTGATGTAATGGAATTCAGGACCACAGAACGTAGTTGGGTCCAAAATATTGTGTGATTTCAAGAAGTCCCAAAGATGTGCGGGTTTGGTAGATTGGCCATGCTAAATTGTCCTTTAGTGTCAAGGGATTTAGCAGGTAACTACATGGGATTACATGGATAGGGCCTGTGGGGTCGATTGTTGTCAGTGCACACTCAATAGTCCCAATGGACTGCACTGCAGGGAATATATGATTCTTTGATTCTAAGAAATTAGACTCTTGGGGCGAAAGGGGTCAAGGGATGGGAGTGAAGTGGTGGGAGGGTTGAGGATATTATATTTGACAATCAGCCATGACTAAATTGAATAGTGGAGCAGGCTCAAAGTGCCGAAAAGCCTACTCCTGCTTCTAGTTTCTATGTTTCTGCTTAATGTGCCTATCGTTGAAAAAAGAGACGGTTTTTGTTGAAGCTTTTTGTCTTGCACTCAGCAGGACATTCCACAAGAATACAAATCCAAGGGAGGCAAGAAATTTATACAATATGAGAGGAGAGTACTGATTGGTTGGAAAGTGGGCTCTGGTTGGTGGAGGTGTTGCCATTGAGAATGAACCAGTTGACGCTGATTGGCCCACTCACCACTATATTTTTTTGTCCTATCTATTTTGGGGGCACAGTAAGAAGTCTCACAACACCAGGTTAAAGTCCAACAGCTTTATTTGGAATCACAAGCTTTCAGAGTGCTGCTCCTTCCACAGGTGAGTGAAGATTTGGGTTCCCAAACACGGCATATGTAGACTGAGACTCAATTGCAAGATTGTGGTTGGAACGCGGGTCTTTACAGGCAATCAAGTCTTTACAGGTACAGACTACACGAGTGGAGAGAGGGATAATCACAGGTTAAAGAGGTGTGAATTGTCTCAAGCCAGGATATTTAGTAGAATTTTGCAAGTCCAGGCTAAATGTTGTGGGTTTCATGCAATGTGATGTGAAACCCAAGATCCTTTTGAGGTCTTCATGCGTGCAGAACTTGGCTGTCAGTTTTCTACCTGGTGATTCTGAGCTGCTGTGTGTCAGTCCAAAGCCAGTATCTCCAGGGCAGAATCCCTCACAGTACTTTGGTTCACCTCCAATGTTTCAATTCTCCCCATTCTAAGAGTGATCTCAGACAATGTCCTTTCTGATGTATATTGGGAAAGGTTAGCTGAGGCTGCAAGGTCAGCCGTGTCCCAGAGTGGTGAGTGCAAAATGGACGTGAATATAAGCAGGTCAATACTGAATTAATGCAAAAACATTCTAAAGAATTGTCCCTAACTCCCTTGCCTGGCCATTAATAAGTGCCAACCCGGAGGTGGGCCAGTACATTTAACTCTCTGACTAAGCTAGTCTCAATAAATAACAATGATGCACAGATGAATAAAGTGAAACCAATTTGTGTTGTGAAGTACTTACAAGTGAAACTTAAACTTGTAAAACGTCCTTGTCTTTTCGTGTCTCATTTTACTTGCAGTGAATTTGACCAGAAGTGCAATACTGGTTATGATGACGGATTATTCTATTTGTCCTGGAGATTCTTTTATCTCTGACCGTGTTCGCTAGATTGTCAGCTGACAGCTGGTTTCACCTCTGTAAACCAGCCCCCACCCTCACATCCGGTACCTGCCACACAATGGAAGAATATGTCTTCCATTCATTGGACGCAATTCTCCCTCGAAAACTTCCAAGTGTTGAATTTGGTGAAAACCGGAGTAGTTCACATTGGTTTTCTTTATCAGTGGGGGTTGAGAGAAGAATCTCCCACAGTCTGTGCGGTGCACAGGTCACCAGTGTGAATGTCACTACATTTTAGGAAGTGGAATCTATTCCTATTGAAGAGGTTTAAACCAGCACACTGAGCATGCTACGGTGCACACACCGATCTGTCAGTGCCGAGATTGGCACGTGCGCAGTGGCCACCGATTGCTGGACAGCCTTGGGGTCCCAACACCGATTGCTCTCTCCTCACAGTCTGATCGCTGACCATCCCCAACCATTCCCAGGCCCAGTCCTGATGCCCCCCCTCCCAGTCTGTCCTGATCTCTTCCCCCCCAACTCCCCTTGATTTCTCCAATGGTTGCAATGCCTCAGCAGTCCTGACTCCCCCTTACAATGCCAACCCTTGCACCCCCCACCCCCCACACCCAACAGGCTGACCTCCCCTCAGCTTACCAGTCCTCCCTGATTGCTGGCCTCCCTCTTTCCCCACCAATCCTAACTGCAGAGTGGCTGTGGAGCCTTGGTCACCCCCTACACCCTGCCCCCAAATACCCATCTCTTGGCACCATCCCATACCAAGTACATGCACAGGATAAGATCTAAGGAATGGCCACTCATGGGGTTGAAAACATTAGCTTCCCTGAGATTCATCTGATTCCGGAATGTCATATAAAGTCATAACCTGCCTGTACGTTCCTGACAAGAAAGCCAGCAGCTCCTCATCTTCTATGTTCTTCACAAGAGTAACTCCAGCCCTCCTATTCTTCAGTAATATTCCATACTGCCCTAGTTCTTTACAGGGCAACACGATGGCACGGTGGTTAGTATTGACTCTCATCATTCCAGGAAACCTGATTCAATTCCCAGCTTGGATCACTATCTGTGTGAAGTCTGCGCTTTCTCCCCATGTCTACATGGGTTTCCTTCAGATGCTCCAGTTTCCTCCCACAGTCTGAAAGATGTGCTGATTAGGCGCATTGGCCATGCTAAATTCTCTCTTAGTGTCCTCAAACAGGCACTGGTTTTGGCAACTCAGAGATTTTAGCAATAATTTCATTGTATTGTTAATGTAAGCCTCCTTGTGACTGATGAATGAAAAATAATGATTACTCCATGGACATCAAAGCATCTAACATGCGTGTTCCACCAACACAATGAACTATCACAAAGTTCACAATATTTTCAAGGTTCTGAGGTCTCACATGGATGTCCTACCTGCACTAAGTTGATCTTTTTCTACACCCTAGCTATGACTATAACACTATATTCTGCATTCTCTTGTTTCCTTCTCAATGAAGAGCGTGTTTTCTGTACATTGCGCTCAAGAAACAGTACTCTTCACTGTATGTTAATACAAGTGACGATAATAAATCAAATCAAATACCTTGTGATTAAGATCTTGTTCTTCTACAGCAAAACCGTGTGTGTCTCAAATACTGACCTGACATTTGTGATGATAGATAAACGAATGGAAACCTAGCTGTAAAATAAGCTGGAAATGTACCTATGTTCTGGCAGCTTAACAAGAAACGATCTAGAAGGATATAGAAGGGAAAGGCTTTTGTTTAAAAAAAGCTTCTCAACTTCTTTGAGGATGTAACAAATAAAATAAATCACAAATCACTTTGATATAGAACATTTGGACTTTCAGAAATCTCCAACAGGGTCCCACATGAAAGATGTGCAATAAAATTAAAAGCCAGTGACATGCAGGATAGAGCCCACAGCTGAATATGAAGTAGGATCAGAAAATCAGAAACAGAAAATACACATCAGGTAAAACTGCCAGGAGGGGTGCAGGCAAGGGATGTGGAGGAGAACAGTATAGGTTTGCTTGGAGTAGCTTCAATTCTTATTGACGTATGTGCAGATGCTAGTGTCAAGTCTGCTGAATGCACTGTTCCAATTTAGTTTTTTTCTTAAATCTTTCTCATGCATGGTGATGGGTGGCATGGTGGCACAGTGGTTGGCACTGCTGCCTCACAGTGCCAAAGACCTGCGTTCGATTCCCGGCTTGGGTCCCTGTCTTTGCAGAGTCTGCACATTCTCCCCATGTCTCCATGTTTGCTCCGGGTGCTCCGGTTTCCTCCCAAAAGATGTGCTGGTTAGGTGCACTGGTCATGTTAAATCCTCCCTCAGTGTACCAGAACAGGCACCGGAGTGTGGCGACAAGAGGATTTCCGTGGTAACTTCATTGCAGTTTTAATGTAAGCCTGCTTGTGACGCTAATAAATAAACTTTACTCTTGCTAAATTGCAGTTGGTATAGAGCGAGAGAAGATGCGAGTCATAGAATCATAGAATCTCTACAGTGCCTCATTCAGGCAAGATCATAAAATCCCAATGGATATTTCCATTCTGGAATCTCGCCCATCCCAATTCTGGGGCGGGCAAGTTAGTAGGCTTTCAGCCTAAGGGGCAATTCAGCATGGCCAAATCATCTAACCTGTACATCTTTGGAGTGTGGGAGGAAACTGGAGCACCTGGAGAAAACCCATGCAGACACAGGGAGAATGTGCAAACTCCAAATAGACAGCGACCCATACCAAGAATTGAATCTGGATTCTTGGTGCTATGAGGCAGCAGCCAAATCTCAATTTAGTTAATCTTTTCCTTTTTAAATACCCAGAGCAACTTTTACTATCTGGTTTTATATTTCTAGTTGGCTTTCTTACAGACTAAAATTTCTCACGCATTTTTTAGTCACAGAGTCATAGAGGCATAGAGGCATAGAAATAGGCTCTTCAGCCGAACTTGTTCATGCAGCCCTTTTTTTATAACTCCTAAACTGATCCCAATTGTTCACATTTGGCTCATATCCCTCTATACCATCGTACCCATGTAACTATCAAAATGCTTTTTAAAAGATAAAATTGTACCCAACTCTACTACTACCTCTAGCAGCTTGTTCCAGATATCACCAACTTCTGTATGAAAAGATTGCCCCTCTGGACACTTTTGTATCTCTCCCCTCTCACCTTAAACCTAGGCCCTCTAGTTTTAGACTTCCTTACCTTTGGGAAAAGATACTGTCTATACCCCTTATTATTTTATAGACCTCTATAACGTCACCTCTCAGCCTCCTATGCTCCAGAGACAAAGTCCCAGTCTATTCAGCTTCTATCCCTTCTTCTATCAAGTCCTGATAGCATCCTAGTAAATCTTTTCTGTACTCTTTCTAGTTTAATATTATACTTTCTATAATAGAGTGACCAGAGTTGTACACAGTATTCCAAGTGCGACCTTATCAATGTCTTGCACAACTTTGACAAGACGTCCCAATTCCTGTATTCAATGTTCTGAATTCTTTGCTGGTTTTAAAAATTCAATCCAATCTTTTGACCACCCATCAATTTTCACAGTAATGCCCCTTTTGTTTTCAAATTGATACTATCCTTAACTTCTTTAATTAGACATGAAGGATGTCACCTTCCCCAGGAATCCTTCTTTCTCACTGGAGTCATTTTCTGTGCTGAATGTTTTGAAATATTTCCTTGAATGTCTACTACTGCATCCCTACTATCTATCCTTGATATTTCCCAATTCACTTTCAACACATCTGTCTTCATATGTCTCTGTTTAAAGATGTGAGGGTTAGGTTCATTGGCCATGCTAAACTGACCCTTAATATCAGGGGCACTAGCATGGTAAATAGGGTTATGGGAATAGGATTTAGATGGGATTGTTGTCAGTGCTGGCTCGATGAGCCAAATGGTCTCCTTTTGCTCTTTAGAATTCTATGATTCTATCTTTGTAATTGCCTTTAAGTTTAAAGCACTAGCCTTAGACCCATACTTCTCACCATCAATCTGAATGCGAATTTCAGTTATGGCATGATCCCTGTTATCTAGATTCTCTTTTATTTTGAAGACATTAATCCTGTTTCAATGCACATTACCCAATCTAAAATAGCCTGCTCCTTGGTTGACATTTGAGTGAACCACCCTGAATGCACTCGATGAAATCATCTTCCAGGTCTAATTCTTTCCCAATCTGATTCACAGAGTCATAGAAACATTGAAGAATAGAATTCTATCATTCATCCCATCTATGTGTAAATGAAAATCACTTATGATTGTGATTATGGAAACAGATTCAATAGTAACATTCAAAAGAGAATTGGGTATAAATTTGAGGGAACAAAATTTTACAGCGGTATAGTGGAATTAATTGAATAGCTCTGTAAGGGATTAGCACCGACAGAATGAGTTGAATGGCCTCCTCCAGCACTGTTTCATTCTGTGATAGCTAACAATTCTCCTATGTTCTTATTTAGATTTAGCTGGAGAAAATACAGGTGCAATTTTAATCTTAAAAATGTTTTAACCTTAGATATGTGGGTTAGGTTGATTGGCCACACTAAATTGACCATTCTCCAGAGGGTTGTATCCCTTGGAGCTGCCCTGGAAGATGTGTTTGGGGACATCTGTACACCATTGTCCATAGATCACAGTGGACCAGAGATAGTTATTCTATTCAACAACTCAAAGATTATACCCTGTATCAAAAAAGCAGTTAACTTTAACATGAATGGGCCCATGGTTAGATGGATTAGCCATGGTAAATGCCTGGGGTTTCAGGGATAGTGGATACTTTAGAGGTGGCGTGGGTCAGATACTCTGTCAGAGAAGTCAGTACAGATTCAATGGACTGAATGGCCTCTTCTACACTTTAGGGACTCTATGACCAGATATAACCTTGTCCCGGTCCCCCCACACACTATAGTTATGAAAGCCCAGCAATGCCTGTACTATCCCAGAAGACTAAAGTAATTCAGCATGTCAGCTGCGACTCTCACCAACTTTTACACTATAGAAAGCTTTCTTTCTGATTATATAACAGCTTGGTAAGGCTCCTGCTCTGTCCAAGACCGCAAGAAGCTACAAGAAGTCTTGAATGTAGCCCAATCCATCACACTAACCACTCTCCCATCCACTGATTCTGTTTACACTTCCCATTGCCTCAGCAAAGCAGCTAGCAAAATTAAGGACCCCACATACCCTGGACATTCCCCTTCCACCTTCTTCCATCGGGAAGAAGATACAAAAGTCTGAGGTCACGTGTCAACTGACTCAAGAACAGCTTCTTTCCTGTTGCTGTCAGACTTTAAAATGGACCTATCTGTAGATCTTTCTCTACACCCTATGATTGTAACATTACATTCTGCACATTATGTTTCCTTCTCAATGAACAGTATATTTTGTCTGTACAGCATGTATGAAGCAATACTTTTCACAGTATGTTACTACGTGTGACAATAATAAATTAAATCAAATCAAACCAAACTTCAGGGAAATCACCAAATTTCCACAGCTTACACCATTAGTCTACTATGAGTGTTTGTTAGAAGCATTGGAAGGATTAAACTAATTTGTTATTACTTTAATGAGACCCTGGAAGGTTTCAGGAACTCTGATCATTGCTAATAACTGTATTGGTCAGCAGCGATCCTATCACACAATCTGTAACCCCCACAACTTGTCTGAGCTTGCAAAATCTCACTAACTGTTCTGCCTTGAGACAATTCATATCTCTTTAACCCTCTCTCCACTCAGATTGTCTGTACCTGTAAAGATTTGATCATCTGTAAAGACTCGCATTCCAACCATTATCTTATAAATTGAGTTTGTGTTTATATATACCCTGTCTGTGAACACTCATCTGAAGAAGGAGTGACACTCCAAAAGCTTGTGATACCAAATAAACCTGTTGGACTTTGACCTGGTGTTGTGCAGGCTTCTTACTCTGCTTACTCCGGTCCAAATGCCCGCATCTCCTCATCATGATTGTGCCAGCAGGCCAGCTTGTATTCAATCACACTGCTGACCAGTGACCAGTCTGCAGATGCTGACCTTGCTGTAGGGCTAGAGTGGGGTCTCAGCGGTGCCTCCTGCTAACAAGCCTTTCAGCTCAGGTAGAACTGCTCCTTGACAGCTGGCAACTGAATGATGATTTAAAGGTTGCAGCATCTTGAGACACTTCCCACTGGCCTCTTGCCATCTTTGAAGACAAAACACATGCAGCATCGCCGTTGCTATAGAAACCGCAGCTCCGACTTGTGCTATCAAGTGTTTCAGTCTGTCAGGTTCCAATTTCCTCCCCCCACACCCTGGAAGATCAATCAGCCTCCTACCCTGTCACTGCAACCAAATATACTAGTCCCTCCAGTTACTCGAATTCCTCCATCCCTTCCAATACCAAAGAGAATGAAGCTATCAGCTTATTTTTTAAGTAGTGTTTGGGAGGTCTTTGCGAGCCATACTTATGTCACCAACTGTGACAGCTGGTAGAACTCTTGTTTCTCAGCTGGGAGAGTTCAGGTCTCACTCCAGGGCTGAACAGTTTCAGGAGTAGCACCTGAATATCCACATTAGCCAACAACAAGTACTGCAGGAGTGCTGCACTGTCAGTTTTGAAGACTCCTTTTCTTTCTTCTTATCTGATCCTGTGAACATTGCTTGCCAAGGCCAGCATTTCATAGAGATCATAGAATCCTGCAATACATAAGGTGGCCATTCAGCCCATCAGGCCTGCCCCAACCACAATCCCACGCAGGTCCTACCTCCATAACCCCTTGCATTGACCCTAGCTAGAGCCACTGACACTAATGGCAATTTAGCATGTTCAATCCATCTAACCTACACATCTTTGAATTGCGAGGGAAAACAGCAGCACCCAGAGGTAACCCATACAAGCACAGGGAGAACATGAAACCTCCACACAGACAATAACCCAATTTGAGAATCAAGTCTGTGTCACTGGAGCTGTGAGGCAGCAGTGCTAATCACTGTACCACCACCACACCTCTCCAAAGAAGATCTCCAAGAAGATTGCGCATATTAACATAAACATCAAGTTTTCATAAAGATACAAGAAAGCATTCCAAGCATTATCTTGCCATTGTGTCTTTGTCTATATATGCCGTGTTTGTGAAACCTACCTCTCCGCTCACCTGATGAAGAAGCAGTGCTCCAAAAGTTGGTGATTCCAAATAAATTTGTTGGATTTTAACTTGATCTTAAATTTGATTTTCAAGTTTGCTGATGACACCACAGTAGTGGGTCAGATCTCAAACAATGACGAGATATAGTACAAGAACGAGAGAGAGAATCTGATGAACTGGTGTGGCAATAATGATCTCTCCCTCAATGTCGACTAAACAAAGGAGATTGTCATCGATTTTAGGAAGGATAAAGGAGGACGTGCCCCTGTCTACATCAAAGGGGACAAAGTAGAAAGAGTCAAAAGCTTCAAGTTTTTAGGTGTCCTGGTCCCCCATGTTGACAAAATAGTTAAGAAAACCCACCAACGCTTCTACTTTCTCAGAAGACTAAGGAAATTTGGCACATCAGCTACGACTCTCACCAACTTTTACTGATGCACCACAGAAAACATTCTTTCTGGTTGTATCACATCTTGGTATGGCTCCTGCTCTTCCCATGACCGCAAGGAACTACCAAAAGGTTGTGAGTGAGACTTCTTACTGTGCCAACTCAGTCCAATGCTGGCACCTCCATATCAGAGGTGCCATGGTGAGACATTTAAAATAAAGTTTATTTATTTGATTTTGATTTGATTTGATTTATTATTATCACATGTATCAACATACAGTGAAAAATACTGTTTCTTGCGCTATGCAGGCAAAGCACACCGTTCATAAAGAAGGAAACGAGAGAATGCAAAATGTAGTGTTACAGTCATATGTAGAGTGTAGAAAAAGATCAACTTCATGCAAGGTAAATCCATTCAAAAGTTTGACAGCAGCAGGGAAGAAGCTTTCCTTGAATTGGTTGGTACATGACCTCAGACTTTTTTATCTTTATCCCGCTGGAAGAAGGTGGAAGAGAGAATGTCGGGGATGTGTAGGGTCCTTAATTATGCTGACTGCTTTTCCTAGGCAGCGGGAAGTGTAGACAGAGTCAATGGAAGGGAGGCTGTTTTGTGTGTGATGGATTGGGCTACACTCACAGTGGGTGAAGGGAGGCCTGATCATTTTCTCATAGTGGAGGGGAGTGAGGAAGAGGGAGGCCAGATACATCTCTGGTGGGAGGGAGGTGGAAGTCGGCAGTAAGGCAGAATGGGTCTCTGGAGAGGAGGCAGGGGGGTAGAGGCAGTTCGCAGGCACTCTGTGGGCAATCGGTGGGGGAGGAAAGGGGGGGCAGAAGTTCGCAATCAGTCTGGGTAGCAGGGGAGACTGGCGTGACGACTGTGGGAGCCATCACTCCCGCTTTTTGCTACTGGACAATCAGAGCAACGTGACACCGGTGCAATTTTCAAATTTGTTTTCTAACTGTGCATGCGCAGTTCAAATCAACGATTGTTTTGGACATGCTAAGTCGTGCCCACAGCGTGATTCAGACTTGTGATTTTTTTTTCAGGCTAAGTGCATTTGGGGATGCCCGAGAACAGGTCAGATCTGAACTGCGCCAAGATTCAGAATGAAAATGGTAAAATCAGGGCCCTTAGTCTCAGACTAAGAGATTGGCCATTCAAGATTGAAAGGAGAAGAAATTTTTATGTTAAGAGGGTGGTCAATCATTGGAATCCCTGACCCTGGAGGATTGTGGAGACTCACATATTGAGCTGAAAAAAGAGTTTCTCATTTAGAGGGATATGGGGATAATACAGGAAAATGGCATTGAGGTAGGCAATCAGCCACGATCCAGCTGAATGACAGAATAGGCTTGATGGGCCGAATGGCCTAGTCCTGCTCCTGTATTCCCATGATACGACTACAACACAGAAGAACACTCAATCATCCCTTCAGAGATTGCGAGCTAAGATCTCAACTCGTGCTCCCTCACGCCAATGGTCACACAATTCGCTGGAGCTTTTTTTTGCACTCCAGGAGTCTCTCGGAATTAAAAAATCAATCTCTGGGATGCTGCTTCCAGTAAAGTTCAGGTGGGGAACCAATTATAGTAAATGTGTTTTAAATATGGTGCAAAACCCTGTGGGTTTGAACTGTGGCCTTTTTTCTCATTGCCTTAATGCTGACGTACCTTTGTTTTGCTCAGCGCTGTCAAATCAAACTTACTTTGGCAGATGCAGAAGACTCAGGTTTTCATCTAACACATGGGCATTGTAGGCTATAGATGAAACATTTTACAACGGGGGGAAGAGGGAAACATCTACAGCAATTTGTGACGGTGTTATCAACAAGTTGCTTACTTTCTCTCAACCAGATAAAAGTTTGACTTTAGGACTCACCCTCCGCGTTCCCATGCATTGTTTTTTGTCAACAAATTCTTTTTCAGAGAGCAGTGGCAACATGTGGCAAATTCAGCAGGCCAAGGGCTTTCTTTTATCCGCAGAAAACCATATGTGGTGTTACAAATTAATATTTCAAGGCTTTAGCTCAGGTTCCCTCCCCACCACATGCAACATTTCATTTCTCTTCGCAGTAAATCAAAGCACTTGCGAACATTTTATGTTTTGAGTCAGGCCTGTATCGGAGAGGGACCTGGACACTGTCAGCTGAAGAGAAAGTACCCGAGATGGTGTGGAGCAATCGGGGAGTTGGGGTGGGGTTGGGTGGGGGGGGGGGGGGTGGTTGGTGGGGAGGCGGTGGTGGAGGGGTGGGGGTTGGTGTTGATTTGGGAAAGATTTGATTTGATTTAATTTAATTTAATTTGATTTGATTTGATTCATTATTGTCACATGTATCAACATACAGTGAAAAGTATGGTTTCTTGCATGCTGTACAGACAAAGCATACTGTTCATAGGAAATGAGAGAGTGTAGAATGTAGTGTCACAGTGATAGCTGGGGTGTAGAGAAAGGTCAGCTTAGTGCGAGGTAGGTCCTTTCAACCGTCTGATGGCAGCAATAGGGAAGAAGCTGTCCTCGAGTCAGTTGACACTTGATCTCAGGCTTTTGTATCTTTTTCCCGATGGAAGAAGATGGAAGAGAGAATGTCTGGGATGTGAAGCGTCTTTAATTATGCTGGCTGCTTTTCTGAGGCAGTGGGAAGTATGGGCAGAGTCAATGGATGGGAGGCTGGTTTGCATGATCAATGAGCTATATAAACAACATTTTGTAACTTCTTGTGGTCATGGACAGAGCAGGTGCCATACCAAGCTGTGATACAATCAGAAAGAATGCTTTCTATAGTGACTCTATAAAATGGTGAGAGTTGTAACTACATGCCAAATTTCCTTAGTTTTCTGAGAAAGTAGAGGCTTTTGGTGGGCCTTCTTAACTATACTGTGGCCATGGAGGGACCCGAACACATTGTTGGTGACCTGGACGCCTAAAAACGTGAAGCTCTCAAACCTTTCAACTAACATTTACCCTAGCTAGTCCCCCTGATGCTAAAGGTCAATTGAGCAGGGCCAATCAACCTAACCCACACATCCTTGGACTGTGGGAGAAACTGGAGCACCTGGAGGACACTGGAGCGCTCGGGGAGCACATAACGACTCCATACAATGACCCAAGCTGGGAATTGAACTTGGGTCCCTGGCACCCTGAGGCAGCAGTGCTAATCACAGGGCTACCGTGCCTACGTCAGAGAGAGAGAGAGTAATGGAGACCTGGTCACCATTGGTTGAAGAGAAAATACTTGGGGTGGGTGGGTGGAGAGATTAGGCTGTTTTGGGGGGGGGGGGGGGGGGGGGGGTGGTGGTATTGGTGGGGGAAAGGTTGTAAGAAAGTGGAACACTTTATGTTTACAATACATTTTCAGCCTCCCAGACCTGTGCAGGTTCATTCGGAAAGGTGATGGCATCGTAACATTGTCACTGGAATAGTAATCCAGAGACCCCAAAGTGATGCTCTGAGGACCTGGCTTCAAGTCCCACCATGGCAGATGGTGGAATTTGAATTCAAATCTGGAATTAAAGGTCTACTGATAACTATGAAACCATTGTCAGAAAAACCCCATCTGGTTCACTAATCTCTTTTAGGGAGGGAAACCTGTTGCTCTTACCTGGCCTGGTCTACATGTCACTCCAGAGACACGGCAATGTGATTGAGTCTTCATTTCCTTTGAAATGTCCTGGTAAACACAGAGCAGTGTGGTGCAATGCATATCACTGCTGCCTCACAGTGCCAGGAACCAAAGTTCAATTCCGGCTTAAGGTCGTTGTCTTTCCAGAGTCTGCACATTCTCCTGGTGTCTGTCTGGATTTCCTCAGGGGCTCTGGCTTCCTCCTACTATTCAAGAATATATAAGTTAGATAGATTGGCTGTGGTAAATGCACGGCATAATGGAGATAGTGCAGGTTGGGGGGGTTGGAGCTGCACTTTTAGAACATAGAATATAGGACATTACAGCGCAGAACAGGGCCTGCGGCCCTCGATGTTGCACCGACTAATTAAGAAAAAGCAGAGAGTCGGTACAGATTCGATGAGCCGAATAGCCCCTATCTGCACTGTAGGGACTTCATTGTTGTGTGGATAAAACGGATTCCCTTTCTATGATTTCTTTCAGCTCTTTCCTCTCACTAAACCTTCTGATCCTCAGCATTTCTGTTACGTTATTTGTGTCCTCATTTGTGAAGACAGAACCAAAGTATATATTTAACTGCTTCTTTATTCCCTAGCATAAATCCTTTGTTTTGACTGTAAGGGATCTACATTTGTCTTCACCAATCTTTTTCTCTTCATATGTCTATAATAACTTTTATAGTCAGTTTTTATGTTCCCTACAAGTTTACTCTCGAACTCTGTTTTCCCATTCTTAATCAATCCTTTTGCTCTCCTTTGCTGAATTCTCAATTACTCCCATTCCTCAGATCTGCTGTTTTTCTAACCAATTAATATTCCACTTCCTTGGATTCAATACTATCTCCAATTTCTCTAGTGATCCATGTTTTGGACATCTTTTCTGTTTTATTTTTGCACCCAAGAGAAATAAACAATTGTTGCACTTCACCCATGTACTCTTTGAATGTTTGTCGTTGCCTGTCTACCACCATCCCTTTTAGGTAACATTTCCCAATCCATTATTTGCAACTAGCCAATGATACAGGTAAGAAAGTCCGTTGATGCCTCTATTTCTTGGGAGACGAAGGAAATTTGGCATGTCAGCTACGACTTGCACCAATCTTTGTAGATGCACCATAGAAAGCATTCTTTCTGGTTATAGCACAGCTTGGTATGGCCCCTGCTCTGGCCAAGACTGCTTGAAACTACAAAGCTTTGTGAACGAAGCCCAGTCCATCACACAAACCAGCCTCCTATTCACTGAGTCCATCTACACTTGCTGCTGTCTCGGAAAAGCAGCCAGCATAATCAAAGATCCCACGCACCCCGGACAGTCCACCTTCTTCTATTCGGAAAAATATACAAAAGTCTGAGGTCATGTTTCAACCAACTCAAGAACAGCTTCTTCCCCGCTGCTGTCAGACTTTTGAATGGACCTATATTAAGTTGATCTTTCTCTACACCATAGCTATGAGTGTGGCACTACATTCTATACTTTTGCCTTTCCTTCTCTATTAACAGTATCCTTTGTCTGCATAGCGAGCAAGAACCAATACTTTCCACTGCATGCTGATACATATGACAATAATAAATTAAATCAACTCAAACTCACCTTTGCAACAACATTGTTAAAAAAGCATTCCCTCTGCCCATTTTCAGTGGTGGAGGTAACGAAAGTTTATCATAGAATCATAGAATCTCTACAGTGCAGAAGGAGGCCAATCGGCCCATGAGTCTGCATTGACCACAGTCTCACCTCAGCCTTATTCCCATAACCCCACATATTTATCCTGCTACCCCCTGACATTAGAGTCAATTTATCACGGTCAACATTAGCTGCACATTTTTGACTGTGGAAGAAAACTGGAGCATCCGGAGGAAACCCACGCAGACACGGGGAGAACATGCAAACTCCATACAGACAGTGACCTGAGGCTGGAATTGAACCTGGGTCCCTGGCGCTGTGAGCACTCAGTGCAGCACTCAGCCACTGTGCCGCCGACTCAAATGTGTGTAAATGATTCCTTGGCTCTGATGTGCAAAGAATGACAGTGGAGTCACTAATAGGTGTCATGAGAACAGATTATCTGGTTGTTTCTCTCATTGCAATCTGTGCATTCAAACTAGCTCTCATGCTTATGCATATGACAGGGGCACCTTTGATGCACTTTGAGATGCCTTGAGGACATGAAGTTTAGTTTTTCTTATTCCTGCCCCCCTGGCTCCCATTGCCTCATTTGGAGAATGGAGTAACTTTGAAGAAAGCTGCCACATTACTGGTTAAAAGCCAGCTCCAAAGGTTAATATTTCAGACAATCAGACATTGTGTCCTTTACAATCTGGAGAGCATCTGTACAAACATCTGCAGTGTCTACATACAGATAGTTTGACCTGGGGACCATAATAATAATGTCCTCAATATGTGAACTGGATACATCAATCCCCAAGGTCGCCGCGTACATTTCCCTTATCTTCCATGAGGCAGAGCGATAAGCAATTTAGCAAAGCTGCATCAATTAAACTACATAGCATTGACTTTACAAAAGCAGATCCCAACAGGTCTATGCTGGGAGATATAGCTTCCTACCATCTCAGATCATCTCATTCCTACAACGATCCTTTTCACTTCCATGTGTGTTTCTCACTATTCCTTAAAGGCATCTCTGCTATTCACCTCAAACAGTCCGAGTGGAAACAAGTTCTGGCAGGAAGAGCAGGAGAGATTCCTTGTCGGCTACACTTGATGTGATAGATTCTTGATTTATAAGGGGATCAGGGATCATGGGAAAATGGGGATGAGAAAAATATCAGCCATGATTGAATGGCGGAGCAGACTCGATGGATCGAGTGGCCAATTCTGCTCCTACGTCTTATGGTTTTATGGTCTTATGTGTAGTGTCACTTCTCAAGCAATAAACCCCTGGCAACAGAATAGCAATCTGTTCCAGGAATTACTGGTTAACAGAAACAAACAAACATCTGCCTTAGTGCGCCACGAGGGTGCGGAAAAATAATTTCATAATCTATTTATCAGAAAATTATAGAATCCCTGCAATGCAGAAGAGACCATTTGGCTTATCAAGTCTGCACTGAATCTGACAGTGTTTCTTGTTGCCTGTACAGTACTCCGCCGCACAAAGATTGATGTTCCCCACAGCATCCTAGAATTTGAGTGCCAAGGCATAAAGTTTGCATGAAATCAGCAGAAAATTAATCAATCAATATGTATCCTGTAAAATCTAAGGTTTATTTATTAGGGTCACAAGTAGGCATACATGAACTCTGCAATGAAGTTACTGTGAAAATCCCCTAGTCATCACACTCCGACGCCTGTTCAGGTACATTGAGGGAGAATTTAGCAATGTACCTAATCGGCACACCTTTCAGACTATAGGAAGAAACGAGAGCACCCAGAGGATATGGGGAGAACGTGCAAAGTCCACACAGACAGTGACACAAGCCAGGAACTCAGATCCCTGGAGCTGTGAGATAGCAGTGCTAACCACTGTGCCACCATGCCACCCTAGAGTTTATTTGATCCCAAAGTGTCAGACACAACAGAATCCTTCACAACTAATTTGAAAGGACAGTCATTTTCCATTAGTAATGTGGAAGGTTCCATTGGTGGGTTCATTAGAGACAAACTACAGGACACATTTCCCTTTTTAACTCCAAACAGGTATTCAATGACCATCTTGTTTGAAAATCTTAACAACGGATCTAAAGGAAAATGGATCACTTGCATGCCTCTGATAAGGTGCTTCCTGTTGTTTTGCATCAAATATCTCACGTGTTTTGCTGTTTTAAGGGGAAAAAAAATTGATAAATGCCAGTGAGCTATAAAGTGAAACTCAGCATTGTCACCTCATTTGATGCTGCACAATCCCTTTGGAAGTTAATCGCTGGGCAGTAACGAGAAACATATGCAAGCTTTCAAAGTCTCGGGGAAAGCTTTGACATGTTTGAGCAATAAACATAACCATCTCTTCTCCTATTTACTCCACACTTTAGGAAAGTTGACAGTTACAATTCCAGGCTAAAACATGAGGGATAGTTATAGAACTTTACATTCGCTTACAGATTGACACCCACTCTTTCCCTGCCTTCCCCAACCCCCACTCTTATTAACACCACCCCCCCACCCCCAGCCAACACCCCCTACCTCCAGACAGGTGCAGGCTACACGTCATACTCGACCAGAGAGTTTATTCACATGTCAGTACAGACGCAAGTTGAGGTCTAGTGCCAGCACTTTCTGGAAACAAACATATTAGTTCAACACTCAATGGTGACATTCCATGGCTGTGTGTTAGCCAGAAACTGGATGGGTCAGTGGGACCGGTGCCCCGGGCAACAACTTCATACTTCCACTTGTGTTCGCGTTTTTCGATGTTGGTTCCCATCTAAGAGCTTTAGATTTTGCTGCTTCAGTAAAATATGCAGATGCAGTGAGCATTGCAACCTGCCAATAGCCAAAAGGCAACTCAAAAGGAGCAGAAAAGTGAATTGTTTTTAGCTCAGAAATCTAAGTTCACCCCAATTTCCACCAGTCCAACTCATTCTTCCAATCTTCATTTATGACAAGAATATGAAGAAGAAATCTCAAGTATTTCTGTTTTATGGTCACTTAAATGTATGTCACCATCACTGCATCGTTTTACTTTTGTTAAGTGCATTTATCCATAGAATTCTGAGAATGCAGCGGGCCATTTAGCCCATTGAATCTACACTGATTCTCTGAAAGAGCATCTTATCCTGGCCTTCAACTTCCCTGCTAGCCTTTATCCCTCTATCCCAGCATTTGTTTTTAACCTATAATTTAACCTATACATCTTTGTACGCTAAGGGGCAATTTAGCATGGCCAACCCCCCTAACCCATACATCTTTGGAGTGTGAGAGGAAACCGGAGCACCCAAAGGACACCCACACGGACACGGGGAGTCCAGGCAAACTCCAGAAGGGGGGAGTTTCATGGCCTCGCTCGTCCCGAAACAGTAAATTTCACCCGAGGTCAACAAACTTTCCCATTGTCCACCTCTCCCCTGCCTCTGATTCCCATGGAGGGGTGGGGCGTTAAAATTCCAGACAGCCATACAGCCAAGGCCAGAGTCGAACCTGGGTCCCTAGTGCTGTGAGACAGCAATGCTAACCATTGTGTCACCACGCTGCCCATCTCAACGAGCTAGGATAGGCACAATGGGCTGAATGACTTTTTTTTCTTATTCTGCAGCATTCTTTGAGTTTTTATTCATCAGGAACGTGAATCCGTACAGCTTATTCTCTTCCTCTACAATCTCTTGACAATCACTGCGCTTGTTCGGTTAATATTGATTGACATACTCTAAGAAACTCTCACCATGTCAGATCTTAGGCTAATATGTTTTGAAAACCAGTGTTTTGCCTCACTCCTTTCAATGAATTTCAGTTTAACATTTTCTATCCTCCAGCCTTTGCTTTTGTTTATAGTTTTTCAACCTATTAACCAAAGGTTATTTATTTCCTTTCTCATTTCCTTGAGGATCTTAGCGTGTATCCCATATGCTCCAGATGCCCTTTAAATATTTCACTCCGTACATTTCTTTATACCACATGCTTGACTGACCTCGACATGTGTTATAGATTCCTACACCAAAGTAACTGAAACCAGGGTATATTCATAATTTGCGACGATTGATGTGAAAAATTTATTTAGCACATCTGCCATCTTAAATATTGGGAACAAAACTCTTTTCTGATTCAGTTTCGATGAAAATAAGCAGAAGTTGTCTCGGTAGCCCCAACAAGCTAACCTTTTTGTCTAGCGCTGCTCGGCACATTGTGAAATTAGGCACAGATAAAAATGAAAAGGAGAGGCTGATTCTTTCCTCGTGAAGGTCGCTCGTGAAGAATTCATTCATGCAATGCGGCACAGTGGTTAGCACTGCTGCCTCTCAGCGCCAGGGACTTCCGGCCTGAGATAACTTTGTGGAGTTTGCACGTTCTCCCCATGTCAACACAGATTCCCTTCAACTGCCCTGATTTCCCCCACAAACTCTCACCAACTTTTATAGACGCACTGCAGAAAGCATTCTTTCTGGTTGTATCACAACTTGGTCCTCTACCCAAGACTGCAGTAAACTACTAAGGGTCGTGAATGAATGCCATCACGCAAACCAGCCTCCCGTCCATTGACCCTGTCTACGTTTCCCACTACTTTGGAAAAGCAGCCAGCATAATTAAGGACCCCACGCACCCCGGACATTCTCTTCCACCTTCTTCTGCTGGGAAAAAATACAAAATTCTGAGGTCACGTACCAACTGACTCAAGAACTGCATTTTTCCTGTAGCCATCAGATGTTTGAGTGGACTTATCCTGCATTGAGTTGATCTTCCTCTGCACCTTAGCTATGACAGTAACACTACATTTTACATGTTTAGCACAAGGAAATGGGAGTTAAGTTTTCATCCACTGTTACCATTTTTAATTTTTTTGGATAATATTCTGACTCCAAATCAGTATCACCTCACTTCTCCAACTCCATTTTGAAATACATAAGATTCAGTATGGCTGGAGAATGTTAGACACAGGAGTACAATCTCAGGATAAGGGGACAATTGGTTAGAAATTAGATGAGAAGTTTCTTAATCAAAGAGTTGCGAACCTTTGGAATTCTGTATCCTAGTTGGTTAGCGATTTCCATTATTGATCGTCGGATTGATTGGTTCCTTAGGAAATCCCAGGATATGGGAGAGTGGGTCGGAGGCAAATGGCCAAGTGGTATTATTACTATTAATTCAGAAATTCAGCTAAAATTTTGGAGACCCGGGTTCGAATCCCAGCACAGCAGATGGTGGAATTTGAATTCAAGTTAAAAAATCTGGAATTAAGAACCTACTAATGATCATGAAATATTGTTGATTGTCAGAAAAATCCATCCTCTTGACTAATGTTTTTCAGAGAAGGAAACCTGCAGTTCTTACCTGGTCTGGCCTATATGTGACTCCAGAACCACAGCAATGTGGTTGACCCTCAACTGCCCTCTGAAATGGCTGAGCAAGCCATTCAGTCCAAAGGCAACTAGCAATGGGCAATAAATGCTAGCTGGACAGTGATACACAGGTTCCATGAATGAATAAAGAAAGAATCAAATTGAAGTCTGAGATCAGTCATGATATATTCAATGGCGGGACAAGCTCAAAGGGCAATATATGGCCTACTTCTACTCCTATTTCTTGAGTTCTTGCATTCTATTCTCTGTGGAGACATCGCTGGAGATTGACTGTAATACAAAATTGAAAATATTCGACAAATCTCTAAACATCAGAACAAGAAGCTAAATAGTTCCAAAAATAATCTTTATTATTTTGTAAATAATCTACTCAGGCAAGTAGACTGAGGCAATGGATGCATCATCCCATTCAATCCTTGTTCAGCCGACTTCTTGGCAATCTCATGTGTCTTAATGCAATTTCCACACTCTATTCAGAATTCATCATTCCGGGAACAAATATTAACTGTCAGGCTAATAAGTGCAGCATTAGCACATTGGAAGTGAAGGCTTGTGCCTTCAGCTAACACAGACCATGATAACACCCCATAATACTTGCAGTGCAGTAATATTGTGAGTTCAAATCTGGAACACAGACCTTTATTGAATCATGACTGGCAGATAGAATTTATTCTAAACAGTCTAACAAATACGACAGAACAGAACACGCAGACAAATTTCGTATCAGTCTGCTAACACATTCACTACCGATACCATGGGAAGCATTTGCAGCTCTGTGGTATGCGCTGACGCACTTCTAACATGTGATACCCTGCATTGCAATGATAGATACCACAATATGTAAGAGTTGACCTTGGCTTTGTTTAATAGCTTAAAATGGGTAGTTTGCATATCAGCAGCCTGGTTTATGGACTGCACAGAGGCACAGTGGTTAGCACTACGGCCTCAGAGTGCCAGGGATCCAAGTTCGATTCCTGGCTTGGGTAATTGCCTGTGTGTTCTCCCCGTGTCTGCGTGGGTTTCCTCTGGGTGCTCCAGTTTCCACCCACAATCCGAAAGACATTCTGGTTAGTTAGATTTGCCATTCTCAGTCAGTGTACCCAAGCAGCCCTGGAGTGTGGCGACTAGGGGATTTTCACAGTAACTTCACTGCAGTGTTAATGTATGCTTGCCAGGTCTGCATAAGGATCTGGTAAGAACTGGGTCCTTGATGCTGTGAAGCAGCAGTGCTAACCACTGTGCTGCCCTGCTCCAAGTTTCTCCAATCAATCAACGTAACTGAATATTACTATCTCAGAAACAATACTCCTAAACCTTTTCTGCAACACTCTGAGAACTTTACATTTTGCTTAAGATGTGGTGCCCAGAGTTAGGATGAACATTTCCATTGAGGCTGAATCTGTGTTTTATAAAGTTCACCATAATCTCCTTGCTTTTGTACTCAACACATCTATTTGTAAAGTCCAGCGTATGATGTATGTATATATCTCCTTGTCATAATTTAGGCAGGTATCAGTTTCCTATTAGCGAGCACCCTTTATTGTGTACCAAGGAAGACACTGCTCCCATATCTCACAGCTAGGTGGTTTAATACTTGGGGATCGACTATGATTGTCCAGGAAAAGCAACAAGTAAGATCGCCCACTGATTGTTTCCTATTAGGCATACCTTCACTTGCTCAATCAGGGAGATCGTACTTCACAAAATCCAAGGGAAAATCTATTGATGATCCCCCAAGACCATCACAACAGTCCTAATAACACAGTCCTGGGAATTCAGCCAGCCATTGTTCAGTTATATCCCATGGAAGGAGGATCACATGGTAGGCATCTACATCTGGATCTGGAGTTAAAAGGGCAATTCTCAATTGATTCCAAGAGGTGTTGTTATAGAGGATATTTATGATATATTATTTCCTGGTCTGCTGACTAAGCAGCCTCTTAGTCTCCTTCACAGAGCAGAGAGTAATGTCTCAAGTCTCCATTTCTCTTGTGGGATCTTTAATCCTGCTGATCAGTTTAAATTGTAAAATCATAGAATCCCGACAATGCAGAAGGCAACCATTTGGCCCATCAAGTTTAAATTTAAGCTTATTTATTAGTGTCACAAGTCGGCTTACATTAACACACCAATGAAGTTACCGTGAAAATATTCTGGTAACCACATATCGATGCCTGTTCAGGTAGAATGAGGGAGAATTTAGCCTTGCCATTGTACCTAACCAGCAAGTCCTCGGACTGTGGGAGGAAACTGGAGCACCCAGAGGAAACCCATCAAAAATGGGGAAAGCGTGCACCCTCCACACAGACAGTGACCCAAATTGGGAATTGAATCCGCATCTCTGGCACTGTGAAGCAGTAATACTAACTACTGTGCCACTATGCCACTGCTAAATTTTGGTCTTTTAATCCAATAATTCAATTAATATAGTTAGAATTAAAATCTAGCCTCAGCAATGGTAACCAGGGAACCTGACTGAGTGACATATGAATGCATCCAACTCATTAAATGTCTTTTAGAGGAAGAAATCTGCCATTCTTACCTGATCTGGCCTAATTATGATACCAGACCAGGTGCACAACAATGTGATTGACTCTTACCCGCCCTCAGCAAGTCACTTATTTAAAGTGCAAATGAAGAATGGTCATCAAACGCTGGCCCAGCCAGAGGGACATACATCCCATGAAAGAATAAAGACAAACAATGGTAGGAAACCAAGAGTCCAATGAGGATTGAGTCATTTAAATAAATTAGTATGAGTAAAGAAATTATATGACAGAATTAATGGGGTTTGAACGTTGACAAATCCTGTTGGCCTAAAGCCTAAGTTTTAAAAGAAATAGACTGGTTTTGATCTTCCAGAATGCTGTGGATTTTAGAATGGTCCCTGCGGATTGGAACGCAAACCTTCAATTCATGAAGGGAGAGAGAGAGAGAGAGAGACCTTTAAGTCATTTAGCTTGATATCAGTCATAGGGAAAATGCTGGAATCTATTATAATTGCTGTAGTAGCAGGGCATTTAGAAAATCATATTATGATTGGACAGTCAATTTATGAAAGGAAATTCATATTTGACAAATCTGTTGGAGCTTTTTGATAGTGGAATGAGCAGGATAGATAAAGGAGAACAAGTGGATATGGTATAATTGGATTTCCAAATAACATTCGATAAGCTACTGTACAAGACATTATTAAACAAAATTAGGCTTGTGGACTGCAGGTAATAACTAGCCTTCCATCCATTGACCCTGACTACACTTCTTGCTGCCCCAGTAAACACCCAACATAATTAAGGACCCTATGTACCCCAGGCATTCTCGCTTCTACCATCTTCCTTCAGGAAAGAGATACAACATTCTGAGATCAAGTACTAACTGATTCAAGAACAGTTTCTTCCCTGTCGCTATCAGACTTTTAAATGGACCTGTCTCAAATTAAGTTGCCCTTTCTCTATAGCCTAGCAATGACTATAACACTACATTCTGCACTGTCTCCTTTCCTTCTCTATAAATGGTATGCTTTGTCTGTATAGTGTGCAAGAATCAATACTTTTCACTATATGTTAATACATGTGATGATAATAAATCAAAATTAAATCAAATAGATTGAACATTGATTATAAAATAAAAAACCGTGAATAGGAATTGATTTGTCCTTTTCAGGTGGGCAGGTAGTTATTTTGGGGTAGAACAACAATCAGTGCTTGGGTCTTAGTTATTTAAAATCTATTTCAATGCTTTAGAGGGAATTGAGTGCAATCATAGAAGAATCAAAGAATCCCTGCAATGCAGTCTAGGCTTATCTCATAACTGTGCATATTTACCCTGCTAATCCCCCTAACTTATATAAATTTAAGAATTCGGACTGAGTTGAGGAGGAACTTCTTCACCCAAAGTGTTATGAATCTGTGGAAGTCCCTGCCACAGTTGAGTCTCCCCCATTGAATGTTCTTAAGGCAAGGATAGATGTATTTTTGAACAGTAAAGGAATTAAAGATTATGGTGAGTACGCGGGTAAGTGGAGCTGAGTCCACGAAAAGTCAACCATGATCTTGTTAAATGGCAGAGCAGGCTCAAGGAGTCAGATGGTCTAGTCCTGATCCTGGTCTTTATTATCTTGGGACAAAAAGGGCAAATTTAGCACAGCCACTCCCACTTTACCTGCACATTTTTGGATGAAATGCATCCAAGCTCACTGATGATTCAAAGTTGGATGGGGAAATGAGCTGTGATAAGCTGCGAATGAACACAGGCAGGCTAACTGAGTGAGCAGGGATGTGGAAGGTGTAGTACTTCACAGGGAAGTGTGAGTTAGACACTTCAGTAGGAAAAATGGGAAGTCTTTTTAAAAAGGTGAAAAACCGGGAAATGCAAAAGGCATTTTGGTGTCCTTGTAAATAAAGCAGAGAAAATTAACATGCAGGTGAAGTAAGCAATTAGAAAGACAAACGCCATGTTAGCTTTTCATACAAAGGGATTGGAGAATAAGAGTAAAGCAATCTTACTGCAATTGTATAGTCTTGGCGAGACAACTCTTGTCGAACCATCCTTTCCCCAGTGTGGAGAGATTGAATAAACTAGTTCTATATTTCTGACGTATAGATGAACAAGAGGTGATCTCACTGAAATGCATACAATTCTTAAGGAGCTGGGTGCAGTAGATGTGAGGATACTATTCCCTTTGATGGGGAAGTATAGAATTCAGAGGGCGCGATTTTCCAGCCACGCTGGCACCCAGATCAAAAAATCCCGCCTGAGGTCAGCGAATCTTTGCATGGCTCATGTTTCGCCCACTACAATTCCCGTGGCGGGCAGCATGGGAAAATTCCACCCAGCTTCAGAATAAGGTGCCAGCCATTTAGGAACGAGACAGAAGGAATAATCTTCTGATTCAGCTGTGAATCATTATCTCTACCCCAAAGAGCTCAAGACAGTTAGTATCTTCAGAGACAGATTGGTAGGTTTTTGGGTACTAAGAGATTCCAGGGATATGGGGATAGTATGGGATGGATGAGCTAAACTAGATCAACTACAGTCTTATCAATTGTCGGGCTATTTTTGTTTCTATTTCTTATGTTCTTAAGATGTCTTCTGTGATAACCCCTATGAGGTCCATGTGGAATCACTGATTGTTCTCCCTCTGGGGCTCATTTTGAGTATGAGTTCCCCTGGTAACAAGCAATGGCTTGCCCAGTTGGAACTCATTACTTGAGCCTTTTATAAGGCAGGCCCAGGACTGCCATCAGACTTTTGAATTGTTCTATCACATATAAAGCTGATCTTTCTCTGCACTCTACCGGTAACTGTAACACTATATTCTGCACTCTATCCTTTCCTTCTTCCCTGTGTGCTCTATGAACTGTAAGTTTTATCTGCAACACTGGCAAGATACAAAGAATATTGCTGCCAGAGGAGGTGATGGAAGCAGACTTGTTAGCAACGTTTAAGAAGCATCCGTTTGGGTACATGAATAGGGAGGGAATGGAGGGGACGGTCTGAGTAAGGATAGGTTTTTTTAAAGTTTAGTTAGGGCCTCATGATCAGCGCGGGCTTAGCAGGCCTGTTCCTGTGCTGTACTTGTGTATGTACTTTTTGTTCTAATAATTTTTACTGTATCCTGACACATGTGACAATAATATGGGGCAGCAAGGTGGCACAGTGATTAGCACTGCTGCCTCACATTACCAGAGGCCTGTGATCGATTCCCAGCTCGGGTCACTGTCTATGTGAAGTTTGCATGTTCTCCCCCTGTCTGCGTGGGTTTCCTCCGGGTGCTCCAGTTTCCTCCCATAGTCTGAAAGACGTGCTGGTTAGGATACATTGGCTGTGCTAAATTCTATCCCTCGGTGTACCCGAACAGGTGCTGGAGCGTGGGCAACTAGGGACTTTCACAATAACTTCATTGAAGTGTTAAGGTAAGCCGACTTGTGACAATAATAAATAAGCTTTTAATAAGTCAAGTCAATTCAATTCAACACAAGTTGATGTTGTGGATCAGTGAGGCAGTCGGTTTGATTGCAGCTGACATTATTGGCAAGATGTGTTTGACACCAGCAGGCACCGGTATCACTGGACAGCAAAGAACGGAGCCCTGGTTGATTCTCCACCCCACCACTGTCCCCCCACCCACCCCTCAGTAGCCCAGGAGGCGATCTGTAATTCTCAAGTGGCCACCATCGCTAAGAACCAGCAGAGTCTGAGGCTCATTCCTGCAACGCTCTAGGGGGTAAATAATTGTGCGAAAAAAAAACAGGCTGGAGTCAGTCGGCGGCCCTCATTTACATCCCCACAATGGAAATAAAAAAATCTGGAGAACAGCAACCGAGGGCCACTGTAGCCCATTTTACACCATCGCAAATAAAAAGTCACGATCTAACCTTTGGCCTGCGTTTCTCAGAACCACGGTATCACCAGAACCCATTAAGCGACAGAATGCATTTCTACTGGCCGCAGACCACGGGTTAAAGAGGCTTTTACAGAAACACTTGTATCTGGTTATACTGAATGTTGACATCTAAAGCATGGACATGCCTTGTTGAGCATCAAACTGAAATATCCTGAACAGATGTAAAAACACATGTGCGCTGCTCCGCACAAGCTGTGCAGGGCTTTTGTTTCATCTGCTGATGATATGAGCCTAAAGGAGATCTTTTTAATATTTCATCGCTATTCAAAAGGATAATTAATACGTACCCCCAGGCTTTGATTATGCTATGCCCAGTGTGTACAGTGGGACTGAAGATAATGAGCCCTCATCAGGCAGACTGAATACACTTGCAGCAAAAAAAAATGTAGTTTGCATAAGAGAATTAAGATACAGAGCGGGGGCATTAAATCCAAATTATTTTCACCATCGTACAATAGGCCCCCAAATAAAAAATGTGTCTTGCTGGGCATTACATTCTATTTCGCTTCGTTACAACAGAATTAAATAAGAGAGAAAGAGAGAGAGATTTTAAAAAAAAAACGACTTGGCCCAGGTCTGAACAGATGGGCTTTGTAACCCTGTAGAGGATTAGTTTACTTTGCAACAATGAATAAGGAAACCCTTCCTTGTAAATCCCTGGTCAATGAGTGCCAATCACGGCCTGGACCATTTTCAGGTCCAGCAACAAGTAGGTGATCCTCATAAAACAATTACATTTCAGTCATTGCGAAATTGATTCTGGTGTTGACGAGAGCATTCTTTTCCCTGGATCTCAGGGCTCTGCCATGGGAAACAATTACCGCAAGATGCCAGCTGACAGACTCGTTCTGTGGTAAGTCTGACGCCCTTGATCCTCAGGCACACTCTAGGCAAACAGTATCCCCGCACTCATTTCAAGTCTCTTACCAACTGTTGGTTTCTATAAGGAAGCTTGCCTTGCTCTCTTTGTTTCAAGCAGTCGGGTGACAGAATGGAAAGGTTGGGCTGTTTCAATGATAATGATCTTTTTTTTTCAGTCGCTGCTTTCTGAAGCAGGATTTTTTTTTTCAAAAGGCTACCTTGAGAACTCTACAATGGAGGGTTTATACACATTACTGGAGTGATTTTTCTTTCTAAAAATAAAAAAAGACAGGATTATTTGCGAGTTTCTGAGTCAAAAGAAAGGCCTCAAAAGAAACACCTAAAATAAAATAAAATGGCTGTTTTTTATTAGTGTCACATTACATTAATACTGCAATGACGTTACTGTGAAAATTCCCCAAGTCGCCACACCCCGGCGCCTGTTCGGTACACCGAGGGAGAACTTAGCATGGCCAATGCACCTAATCAGTACAATTTTTAGTCTGTGAGAGGAAACCCACGCAGACACGGGAAGAATGTGCTGACTACACAGAGATAGTCACCCATGCTGGGAATTGAACCCAGATCGCTGGCACCATGAGGCAGCGGTGCTAACCATTGTGCCATAATGCTGCCTATAAAACCTCTACTGTGCAGAAGGAGGTCATTCAATCTATCAAGCCTGCACCAACAACAATCTCATCCAGTCCCTATCCTCTTAATTTTACATATTTAGCGCAGGGTGGCTCGGTAGCACAGTGGTTAGCACTGCTGCTTTACAGCGCCAGGAGTCCAGATTCAATTCCAGCCCCACGTCACTGTCTGTGTGGAGTTTACACATTCACCCCGTATCTGCATGCGTTTCCTCCCACACTCCAATGATGTGCACATTAGGTAGATTGGCCATGCTAAATTGTCCCCTAAGAGTGAGATTTTCTGGCCTTAGGGGCGAGCGCAAGGTCGGAAAATCCTGCCTGAAGTCAATGGATCTTTGCCTGGTCCATGTCTTGCCCACTACAATTCCTGCCATGTCAGGGGGATTAGGAGGGTAAATACGCAGGATTATGGAGTAGGGCCTGGGTGGGATTTTTTTCAGTATGGGATTGATGGGCCGAATGGCCTCCTTCTGAACTGTAGGAGTTCTAATTGCCCCTTGCACAGCCAATCAACCTACCCCTCACATCTTTGGCATGTGGGAGAAAATTGGAGCAGGACACAAATCCAATCTCAAGCTCCTTCATTCCACCAGCTGCTATGATGTGACTGCCTGTGAATGCTACTCAAACTGACAGTCTTTTCGCAGGGATTTTCAAAAGTTACGCAGGAATCGTTGGCTCACCTTAAAGACAATGGAAGCATAACTGTCCAGCAATTGTTTCATTTAGTGAGCATTCCCTGCTGCTGGCAGGAGGTGGCACATACTGCCGCCGCTGTGAAATGTACTTTTCTCCCCCTATTCAGTGCAAAGGTTTACAGTACTTTATATCTCAACTGGAAATTGAAATCAGGGCCACACAGATTGTGTACTCCTGTTCAGCACTGCTTTTCACTCCTGGGTTGCCATCAATCAGAAAGTCAGGCTAAAGGGCGGGGAGGTCAGTTGCAGGAGGGCACAGGTTGCTCTATTGGAATTGGTCTCCACTGGAAGGTCTTAAATAGTCTCTAAATGAATGTCAGGAGGGAGCAGATTTCCCCTCGGAGTTGGTGTCTTAAGGTCCTACCTACAAGTAAGAAAATAGAAAAGAAAATCGTAGTTGTTGGTTGGGGGGGGGGGTTGTTGGAGAGGAAGGGTTACTGCTCTAAGTCAGCTGGGGTGGGGTCAGAAGTTAGTTAAATAAGTGTAACGTTACTAGGGACCTTGGTCACAGTGTAGGTCACTGGTGGGACAACTGCAGCTGCGATCTGGAATTATATATGTATTACTGTCTAGTGTTACAATCGGGTCTCACTTCTTAGTGTTGCCACATCCAAGGAAACTATCGCGTCCCTGAGCCAGCTGGTTTTGACTCAGTCAGATTAATGGTTAAGCACAAATTGTTACAGCAATAAAGTGACACAAGGGTCAGCAGCGGATTTGGACGTGTGATATTGACTGTAAATTGCAACACTTAACAGCTGCGGCATGGTTTTACATATCAAAAGAAATTCCAATATTTTAATTCCGTTCACCTTATTTTCACATTTCAGCTCTCATTCTCTCTTCTCAATCCTCTCCTGCTTTCTTTGATTGTCTTATTGAATTTATTGGGGTGACCTAAGGTCATGACAGGTGCCATATAAATGCAAGTTGTTTTTTTTTGCTTTGTCTCCTGGCCGTTCTACGGTTCTCATTTCATCGAAAATGAATTCACAGTTCACCCAGTGCCCGTGGGTGGGATTTTTCAGCCACGGTCACCCCAGAACTGGAAAATGCCACACTGGGTCAATGGACCTTTGCATGGTTCACGCACCCAAATCCCTACCACCTGCCACTACCACCCCGTCTAATTCCCATGGCGAGCGGGACGGGAAAAATCCCACCCTCCCTGTGAGTTCTTATTCTGTACATTGTGTGACTATTTCATTCTTCCATGGGATGTTGCTTTTGCTGGCAATGCTAACGTTTGCTGCTCATCCCAAATTAGAACACAGAACATTACAGGCCCTTTGGCCCTCAATGTTGTGCCGAGCCATGTCCATTCCCAAGATCAAGCTGTCCCCTCCCTAAATTGTGCTTGTACTGAGTGGCTGGCTGGAACAGTTCAGAGGACAGTTAAGAGTCGATCACATTGCTGTCGATCTGGAATCACACGTTGACCAGACCAGGAAAAGGAGGCAGATTTTCTCTCTCCAAAGGACATTTGTTAGCCACCTGAGTTTGTACGGCAACGGGTGATTATAAAGCTTGTCTCTGTAATGGCAACCATGACAATGGTCGCCATTATAGAGATAAGCTTTACAATCTGTAAATTCCGATTCCACCAGCTGCTGTTGTCTGGATTTGAACCCATGTACCCAGAGCATTAGGCTCACAATCGCTGGATTGTGAGTCTAGCAACATAACCACCATCACTCTAGATTTGAACGTTACTTTGTAACAAATTATGATGTGGAGATGCCGGCGTTGGATGGTGTAAGCATGGTAAGAATGTCCGTGACTGCTGAAGTATTCCCCAACAGGAAGAGAACACTCCTGGGATCTTGGGTTCATGCAGCTAGTCTAACCTGAAGTGTGTGCCTTTGAGAGAAAATGTTTACTCCACTATAGTTCTGGTGTTTTCATCGCAAAGACCAGTTAACATTGAAATACTTTGTAAAGTGGTGGGGTTAGAGTATTAACCATGATAGGTGGAACTTAATTTCAATTATTAAATATGAAATATAAAGCTAGTCTCAGTAATGATGCCCTTGACAGTTAACATTAATTTCATTTTAAAAAAATCTGCTTCAGTAGGGAAGGAAATCTGCCATCCTTACCTGGCCTGGCCTGTATGTGATACCAACCTCCATAGCAATGTGGTTGACTCTTTGTAAAGGCCATGCAAGACACTCAGTTTAAGGGCAATTAGGATTGGGCAACAAAAGCTGACCTTTCCAGCGATACCTACATCCCATGGCACACTTGCACGGTGCACTCGCTAGACGGAGTTTTCCTGTTCTGTCTGCTATGGGAATCGTAGCAGTGGGACAGGCCTATGCAAAGATTTGTTAATCTGGAGCGGGATTTTCCAATCTTGGGGCAACCACGGGGCTGGAAAATCTTGTCCTTTAACGTACTAAAGTGAATCTTTTGAGTCAAATTAAGACTGGCTTCCCCACTTTCCAGATTCAGCAATGACAGGCTGGTGTAAGAAGGAACTCTCCTTATTTCCCCTTTTAGCTACAAATCCATCCCAGAGCTTAGCCCTAGATCCTGCATATGAACAAACAGAAGGCCTTCCATTACATGAACCGTGAAGGGGAACTCTTCGAGCAAGTTTCTCATTTTGCAAGTTTAACTTTTATTTGAAATTTGCTGCCATTGAAATAAGTTGAGGGAAGTTGCAATCTGCTTCTCCAAAAAGGTTCAAAAGACCATTCGGGAAGGGAATTCTCTGGCTTCCCACAGTGCATTTCTTGTAGCGAGAGGTGGCATTCTGTTTGCCCAAGTTGAGATCTTCTTGTCCCGTCACTATCACTGGGATTTCCCATCAACTGCACACTATACCATCAGGATACCTGTGACGGGGCTGTGTGAACGGTGGCACTGGACAATTCCACCTAGCATGAAGAGCCAGAAAATTCCAGCCCATATCCTTGTTAAAGTTGACATCAACAAGGCTTTCCTTCACTGATATAACTGGGACAATTGCATCTTGCAATCAGTTTACATGAAGTAAATAAAGTCAAAGTTTATTTATTAGTCACAAGTAAGGTTTACATTAACACTGCAATGAGGACACTATGAAATCCTCCTAGCTGCCACACTCCGGCACCTGTTTGGGTCAATTCAACTAACCAGCGCATCTTTAAGACTGTGGGAGGAAACCGGAGCACTCAGAAGAAATCCACACAGACATGGAGAGAACATGCAAACTCCATGCACAAAGTCTTCTCTTGATGCACACAAACCAATATTGCCATCCTTATGGGAGCCCACTACCATGAACCATTAATAGTCACTTGTTCAACATGGGTAAGTAGACTATCTTGTGGAGTGCACCGTCAAAACAACACCATCTAAGTTTAACTTTATTTATTCATGTCACAAGTAGGCTTACATTAACACTGCAATGGAGTTACGGTGAAAATTCCCGAGCCGCCACACTCTGCCACTGCCTGTTCGGGTGCACTGAGGGAGAATTTAGCACAGCTAATGCACCTAACCAACATGTCTTTTACACTGTAGGAGGAAACTGGAGTACCCGGAGGAAATGCACACAGATACAGTGAGAACGTGCAGCTTCTGTGAGGGAGCAGTGCTAAGCACGGTGCCACTGTGCCACCTTCTCTAGCTTGGAGCAGCACACTTCCATAAAATGTTCTCCAAATATTCTGACAAAACTGTTTCTTATGATGCATCATGAAAAAATAAAGAATAGTGCATAATTTTCCTTCACCCTTTCATGAGTGAAAGGGAGACCCATTAAAACATGCGGTAGCTTATGTCATTTCTGCGATTCATGTTCTTACTACTTATGGGCAGAAAATCTCTTCATCTGCTCCACAAAATCTTCAAAATTTCAGATGACCATCCTTCAATTGTTCCATCATGGGCTGCAAAAGGTAAAACTGGAACATTAGAACTCCCTTGAACAGTATTGTGTACCTGTTGAAATACTTGGCATTGGAGATGGGTATGGCTAATAAATTGTCCACCCAATTCTCTGACTATCAGGTGCCTTATGCAGAAGGCACACTATCTCTCATATCCAGTAGTCTAAGATGCAGTCCAGCTTACTGATACTCTGAGCTGGAAGTGCAAAAGTGGGAAATCAACCCTTGAATTCAAATAACACGATGTGAAATTGTGGCATCATTCAGATAAATACCAATCTTCAAACTCTGGTTTCAGCACAAACTTCCTGAAATGTCTGTAATGACTTCAATCAGCCCATTTGAGGTTGACCGATTGGAGTATGAATTCTCTGATTAAGGATCCAATTGGATGGGCAAATCAGGGAATTTTTACCTTGTATTTAACCAGGAGTGTCAGTTCCTCTGGAATCCCTGAAGGTGGACTGCTGACTGATAGCACTCTGCGTACTGATGTTAAATTGTAAATAAAGGGATTTTGGTGAAGGGACTTCTGCTTCTGAAGATTTATAATAATGACATTGTGAAATACTGAAAACAAACACTAAATCTGCTGCCTAATTTCCTTTCTTCTGTTATTTTAATAGAGGCATTAACCAATCAGCATTAAGTGTGTGTACAATTTTGTTTTAAAAAAAAGGTGGAGGCAGTAACTTTAGACAATCATAGTAGATCACAATATTCTAATATTGCAATCTGTCATTTCATGACCATAAAGTCGCAATGGTTGGAGATGGGTATTGACCACCACTTTGTTAAGCTTTGCAATAATTCTAAAGTGGTTCTATAACTGATAAACGTACAACTCCAGTTCTGTCACTTCTTGGCTTGAACTGGGTCTTTCACATGGTCGCAGCATTCTGATAAAAGTAAGATTTTCTACATGACTTTTGTTCATTAGTCTGTTCTTGCCTTCCCTCGTGTCCTCTTCAAGCTTTTCCCCACACTGTTCTTGTCCTGCAGCCAGCTTTTTGCTCCTGTTTCAGTCATTGGGCTCTTACCTTGGTGCTTTCTCATTGTCTTAATCTCTGTCATCATTTGTCATAATTGTGGATCTTACAATCATAGAATCCCGACAGTGCAAATGAGGCCATTTGAGCCTGCAAAGGTATCAAGCCCACCCAGACATTTATACCCGTAACCCCACGTACTTATCCTGCCAATCCCCCTGACACTAAAGGGAAATTTAACATAGCCAATCCACCTAACCCCATGTACCCCGGATTCTCTCTTCCACTTTCTTCTGTTGGGAAAAAGATACAAAAGTCTGAGATCACATATCAACTTACTCAAGAACTTCTTCCCTGCTGCTGTCAGACTTTTGAATGGACTTTCCTTGCATTAAGTTGATCTTTCTCTAGACCCTGGCTATGACTATAACACTATATACTGCACTGTCTCCTTTCTTTCCCTATGGACGGTATGCTTTGTCTGTGTAGTGCGCAAGAAATAATACTTTTCGCTATGTGCTAATACATGTGACAATAAAAATCAAATCAAATTCTTTGGACAGTGGGAGGAAACCCACAAAAGACATAATGAAAACATGCAAACTCTACACATTTTTGGAGTGTGGGAGGAAACTGGAGTATCCAGAGGAATCCATGCAGACACAGGGAGAATGTGCAAACTTCACACAGTCACCCAATATCAGAATTAAACCTGAATCTCCAGCACTGTGAGGCAGCAGTACTACCCACTGTATCACTATGGCACCCCCTGCAGTTATCATTGCTCAGGGTTGACAAAAGCTACTGGAGGCAAGTGTGTTAGTAAACTTTACCTTTTATTGAAACTACTAACTATGTACAGAGCAAAGCTTAGTACGAGGCTTCACAGAGAACCATTCACTCAGCATCCTCTGTTGCCATGTGATCTCGCATCACTATACACTGTCTACATACATATTTAACATTGAAAGGAATAGGCCATTCAACCCATCAAGCTGCTCGCTATTCAATAAGACAATGGTTGATCTGATTGTAGCCTTAACTCCATTTTTCTTGCCTGTCTCCAAAAAAATCCCAAACTTCCTTGCTGACCAATAATCTAAGTATTTGATATAATCAACGGCTCAGCTTCCACTTCTCTGGGGAAAACAATCCCAAAGATGAAAAACACTCTGAGGGAAGACAGTCCTCTACATCCTGGTCTTAAATTGGAAACGCCTAATGTTTAAACTTTATCCTCTGGTTTCAGAAGCAAGCATCCTCAATACATCCACCCTATCAAACCCCCATAGAATCTCATATGTTTTGATAAGGTTAATTCTCATTCCATAGAATCATAGAATCCCTATAGTGCAGAAAGAGGCCAGTCAACCCATGGGGTCCAGATTGACTCTCCAAGACAGCATCTTACCCAAGACCCAACTCCCTGCCATATCCCTGTAACCCTACGTCTCTACCATGGCTAATCCCCATAACCTACACACTTTCAGCATGAAAGGGCAATTGAGCATAGCCAATCCAACTAACCTGTACATCTTTGAACTGTGGGAGGAAACCCATGCAGATACAGAGGGAATGTTTAAAATCAGCACAGCCACCCAAAGCTGGAAGAAAACCTGATTTCCTGACACTGTGAGGCAAAAGTGCTAACCACTGTGCCACTATGCTATTCAATTGTAGTAAATATGGAAACCAATGCATTCAACCCTTCCTCATAACAGAATCCCTTCATCTCAGGATTCAGCCTGGTGAACCTTCTCTGAGCTGTTACCAGTGGAGATATATCCCTTGTTAAGGAAGCCAAAACTCTGCACAGTACTCCAGTGCTGTCTCACTAATGCTTTGAAGGTATAGTAAGACTTCCCTATATTTTAAACTCAATCCCTTTTGTAATAAAGGCAATCACTCCATTTGTCAAGCTAAGTACTTACTCTATTTACCTGCTATCTATATACATAATTTTGTGATCTCTGTGTACTGCAGTGTTCTTACTCGTTTTAAATGTTATTCTGTTTTTAAATTATCTCGGTCAATGTAGAAACTTTGTATTTTTCCACACTATACTCCACCAGCCAATCCTTTGTCTACTCATTTAATCCATCTCTATCCACTTGTAGATTCTGTACCCTCCTCAGCATCCCTTTCCTACTCACTTTTATATCATCAGCAATGGTAGAATGAGTGATGGGAGAAGTATTCATTGATCATGGCTGGAATTCTCAGGCTGTTCACAGTAGCGGGATTCTCTCGTCCAGCCAGCAGGGAGTTTCACAGGGACATGGGATTGCTTCAGTGGAAAGCTCATTGACAGCAATGGGACCAGAGAAACTCACCATTAGCAAACAGTGCGCCACCTCCTGCCACTGGAAGACATGCAGCTGGGAGGCCAGAGCATCTTGCCCTATATCAGAATCTTTCTTGCAAACGTTTGCAAGACATTTGGGGCAGCATGATGGCACAGTGGTTAGCACTGCTGCCTCACAGTGCCAGGGACCCCAGTTCAGTTCCTGGCTTGGGTCACTGGGTGGTCTGCACATTCTCCCCATATCTGCGTGGGTATTCTTAGGGTATTCTGGTTTCCTTCTACAGTCCGAACAACATGCTGGTTAGGTGCGTTGACCCAAACAGGCACCAGAATGTGGTGACTAAAGGAATTTCACGGTAAACTTCTTTGCAATGTCAATGTAAACCTTACTTTTGACTAATAAATAAACTTTTTATTCATCATAATATGGACCATCCTAACATTTTTGTACTCACAATTCCAATTAAGCAAACAATAATTTTAGCAAAATGTTTTGAATTATTGGATACTTTGGCTGGAATGTCACCACTGTTGATGCCATGGATTTTCCCATCTTGCAAGCTGCCAGAGACAGTAGTAGAGACGTACCATTTTGTCTTCGAAAAAGCATTTAGGTAGTTACATGGGTAAGATGAGTATGGAGGGATATGAGTCAAATGGGGGCAATTGGGACTAGCTTAAGGATTTAGGGCAGCATGGACAAGTTGAGCTGAAAGGCCTGTTTCTGTGCTGTGAACCTCAATAACTCTATGAGTCTATGCTGCAGTGAATGGAGATTTGGCTGCGTGTCAAATTCCCTGACCTCACTGCAACAGGAGACTGGTGTGAACGGCTACTAAGCCCTTTAAGTTAAATTATTTTGATTTCAGAGTTGGCTGCATTTCAAATTTCTCCTTCTTTCCACTTATTATCAGAAATACCTGAAACATTCAAGGCAGTTACCATCTTCATCTGGGCTTCTGACCCTTGGGGAAGATATTACTGGTGCCAGGAGAAGATGATGGTATAAGGGTAATATTATTAGGTGAATTATCCTGAGGCCAAAGCTAATATCCAGGGGATATCGATTCACATCCCATAATGGCAGCTGGCAGAATTTCACTTCAATTCATAAAATCTGGAGTAAAATATAGGTCTCTGTAGTAGTGACCATGAAACTATTATTATCAATTGTTGTAAACAAATCTGCTTCACTGATGTGCTTTAGGGAAGGAAATCTGCCATCTTTACCTGGTCTGGCCTACATGTGACTCCAGACCCACAGAGTCCTATGCCTTCTGAAATGGGCTAGCAAGACACTAAGTTCAAGAGTAATTAGGGATTGGCAACAAGTGCTGGACTTCCCAGTTGCTTCCAAAAATGTGCAGGTTAGGTTGATTGGCCATGGCAAATTGATCCTTTGGGTGAGGGGGATTAGCAGGGTAAATACATGGGGTTACAGAGATAGAACATGGATGGGATTGTTATTAGTGCAAGCTTAATGGGTCAGGAAGCTCCGATTTCCTTGCAAAGCCCAAAGATGTGCAGATTAGGTTGATTCGCTATGATAAAGTGGTTAGCACTGCTGCCTCACAGTGGCAGGGACATGGATTTAATCCCATTATCTCTGCGGAGTCTGAAGGTTCTCCCCGTATCTACATGAGATTCCTCCAGGTACTCTGGTTTCCTCCCACACTCCAATGTGTATTTCACGTGGATTGGCCATTGCTAAACTGCCTGTTAATGTCAGGGAGGGGGTTTACCAGGGTAAATATGTGGAGGATAGGGCCTGGGTGGGATAGTTGTCAGTGCAGGCTTCAATGGGCCGAAAGGCCTTCTTCTGTACTGTGGGGATTCAATGATCATGAGTCTTTACATCCTGCTTTTGTGTGAAATCCTCCCAGTTCTAATAATATGCACCTTAGATTATTTTATCAAACCTATAAAGAACCTTTATTACCATGCAGAAGTAAAAGCTGTTGGAATTCTCCTCAATGCTGCTCGATGTTAAAATAGTCAAGGAAATCGCTTGGGGAAGGGAGAGGAGGGGGGAAATGTCAGCATTTTAAAATGCCTTCTGATCATCCGAGGGTTAATTAGTGGAAGCGGTTAGTTGAAGAGGAAAAGTGAGAGAGGCGCCGATAATAACAGGAGCCGTAGCAGTGCTGGTGAAGCAGGTAATTTGCTGCACATTTTAACAGACGCGTGTCCTTGGCTGGTGTGCGGCACCGGGAGAATTGCACGCTCATCTGTCAAGTTCTTTATTAATTTAATAAACACATCAAGGCAAAGTTCAGCCAATGCTTTAATCACCATAATTAATGCATTGCAATTTGGTTTGAAAAAATAAAATTTGTTGATGTCAACTAATTATCATGCAAATCAAACCGCAAGCAAGGCTGAGGAGAATCGTTAATCGCGCCTGTGCTTCCGAGTGAATCCCAGATGTGGAAAGGGAGTGGTGGGGGGAGGGGGTGGGGGGTGTGTTGGGGGGAGGGGGGGAGAGGGCGGGGTGGGGGTGGGGGGAGGGGGTGTTGCAGGGTGGAGGGGGGGGGGGGGGAGGTGGTGGAGCTGTCTTGGCACAATTAAAAATTGCGAGAGCCAGAAACTGCTGTCACCTATTTATTGTCAAATTAATTCAGCCCTTCCTGAACCGCCATCTGCAGCAGGGGAGCACAGTGTCACCAGCACTCCGGAGCTATCACTGGCAGTGAAAAGCGCCGCTCACTCTGATGGCTCTGATAATGGGAAAAGCTAAGCAATTCGAACAGATACATCATAGATTTTCTCATAATTACCTGACCTGTTACTCTGTGTCAGTCCGTCGCCAAACACACTGTTTTCATGTCAGAAGCTGTGTGGGCAATCTCTGCTTTGATCATCATGTATGCTGCAGATGTCATCATTACTGTCTTTTAATTGACTGTGGGGTAGCTTTAAATAGCACCTTCTATTCAGGCTGCTCAGGCATGATGTGCATGACAACCCAGTGTTTGTTAACATTAGGTCTCCATGATAGGCATGCCAGCGTTCCCCTTATTCAATCCACCTATCTGCTTGCAGGCAATCACATCCAAATCCAGCGGGGGGTAAAAAAAACACAAAGTCCACAGGGAGATTTTAAGCTCCCTGACTCCCCACCACCGCCCCACGCCCCTCTGTGAACCCCCCCCCTCCCATCCCCTATCCGTGCAAAAGATGTCTCTTTATTCCATTAAAATCCAAAGCTTTTCAAGCAAGCTTGTGCTGCAGAATGCAAGGCTATTGATAGCATGTCAACATCCCTTCAAGTGATGCCATGCTGTCAATGCCAAAACCTACAGTAATTGACTGATAATTGCGTGCGATTAGATGGCAGACGCTGTTGCTTGGGCAATGGTAAGCCACATTAACCTGCGTAAAAGGCTGCTGCCACTCAATGTCCAACTGAAATGTCCGTCAAACTCAGGTTTGCTCGTTGTGGTGCAGCCGTTATCCATTCGGTCAGGATATCTTTTGATTGCTAAACATGTTGCAAAAGTAAAACAAAAAGCTGTAAGTGAGTGAGGAAATAATCGTCATTACGTTATTTAGCCATGACGAGAAAGGGCTTGCAGTTATACATAAAGCCTTTCTTAATCTCTACAATGAATCGCATGTATTTTTTGAATGCAGTGACTGTTGTCATGTGGGATACATACGGACCAATTTTCGCACAGCAAACTCCTACACACGGGAGTGTAATGATGAGTGGATAATCTGTTTGAAGGGCAAGTAATTGGGCTGAGATAACTTTGCCTTTGCAGTCAAATGGCTTAGTGGTACCATCTCTGGACTATTAAAGAACAAAGAAAATTACAGGGAAAGGCTCTTCGGCCCTTCAACTTGCACCAATCATGTTACCCGACGAAACTAAAACCCCTACCCTTCCCGAGATCATATCCCCCTATTCCTATCCTATTCATGTATTTGTTCAGACGCCACTTAAAAGTCACTATCGTATCTGCTTCCACTGTCTCTCCTGGCAGTGAATTCCATACACCCAACACCCTCTCTATAAAAAGCTTGTCTCATGCATCTCCTTTAAATTTTGCTCCTTGCTCTTTAAACCTATGCCCCTTAGTAATTAACACTTCCACCCTCGGAAAAAGCTTCTGATTGTCTATTCTGGCAATGTCCCTCATAATCTTCCGCATTTCTATCAGGTCATCCCTCAGCCTCTGTTGTTCCAGTGAGAAGAAGCCAGGTTTCTCCAATCTCTTCTCATAGCTAATACCCTCCATACCAGGCAACATCCTGATAAATCTTTTCTGTACCCTCTCCAAAGCCTCCACATCTTTCTGGCAGAGTGACGATCAGAATTGACCACTGCATTCCAAGTGCGGCCTAAATAAGGTTCTATAAAGCTGCAACATGACTTGCCACTTTTTAAACTCAATACTAATCTAGAAATTTAGCTAATGTTCTAGGGATACAGATTTGAATCCCACCAGAACAAAGGATGGAATTAGAGTTCAATAAAAAATATCTGGAATTAAAAATCTACTGATTACCATGAAACCATTGTTGATTGTTAGAAAAACTGTCTGGTTCAAGGAAGGAAATCTGCCATCCTTACCTGCTCTGGCTATCATATAACTCCAGAGCTACTGCTCTGTTGTTGACTCTCAATTGCCTTCTGAAGTAGCCCAGCTTGCCACTCAGTTCAAAGGCACCTAGGGATAAGCAATCAAAGCTGGCCCAGCCAACGATACCCATATCCCACAAATAGAAAAAAGACTTAATTTGATCCACAGAAAGAAATGTCTCCACCCAGATTTGAATCATAGAAACCCTCCAGTGCAAAAGGAGGCCATCCAATCCATTGAATTTGCACCAATCACAGCCCTACCAGATCCTATCCTCATAATCCCATACATTTATCTTAGATAGTCCTCTAAGGGGCAACTTAGCATGGCCAATCTACCTAACTTTGGACTGCGGAAGGAAACTGGAGCACCCAGAGGAAACCCACACAGACAGTGTGCAGCCTCCACACAGCCAGTGACCCAACTCAGGAATCAAATCTGGATCCCTGGAGCTGTGAGTCAACAGTGCTGACCACTGTGCCACCATGCCACCTCTTGAAGTCTCATTTTGTCAGAATTTGCAACTTTTGCCCCCATTCTGCTAATTGAAGTTAGCAAGATGATTGGTTAGGGATAGAGCTCGAGGAAGTGAAAAGGAATGCTGTTCCAGCCCTGCCCTCCCTGCTGGTTGAGTTGAATTCAGCTGCAGACCCCAGGCTAGAAAGAGAGGGGAGACAGATTCCACCATAGTTCGGACACGCTAATTGCTATTGACTGATCTCAGCGGAAGGAGTATCTGCCCGAGTTTGCAGTAGCTTTAATGGCAGGGTCAGTAGTAATGGCCCTGTATTCAAACAACTCATGACACTCACTGTCTGAGTCATCCAATAATCTGCCCAGATGGTTGGGTTGGGGAGGGTAGTGTTTACTCACAATGCTATTTCTGCAACTCAGTGTCAGTAAGGCAGTCAGGACCAGATTTTTTACTCAGCGGGTGGGAAACCACATCAGGAAATTTGCTGATTAAGCAGACTGAATAGCTCAGAGGACATTTCTTTCACTCTTGGGAGGAGAGGCAGGACGGAGTCAGATCCCTCAATCTTGGATGCAGTTTGGAGATGTGTGAGTGCTAATGCAGGCATTTAGAAGTCCTGTCTCAATTCTCTGGAATAGCAGCCCAGTTGTATTAAAGGACATTAGGCCCTCTGTCCCTAAACCAATACACTCCCCTTCATACGCCCATCGACCCTCCCCATGTCCCCTTATATCTCCCATGTCCTTTCCACTGCCCCCTCCCTGCAACATGGCATCTTCCATATCCACTATTCACTGTATACAGAGTAAATGAGCCATGCAATGAAAATCACAATGAAAAGTGGTGGGTGAGTGGAATCGGCTGTCGTGGGTGGTGGTAGAGGTAAATTCGTTAGGGTCTTTTAAGAGACTTCTGGATGAGTACATGGGACTTAACAGGATTGAGGGCTATAGGTAAGCCAAGTAGGTAGAGATAAAATCGGCGCAATTTGTGGGCCGAACGGCCTGTTGTGCTGTAGTTTTTCTATGATGCTAAATGCTTGTGGAAAAATTCATTCAGAAATCAACTTTGAAGAACATAGCTGTTCTTTCAACCTTATGGAAGTGTCAATCAGACATTGCTCGTCTGGGTTTACGTCATGTCACACCTCTGGACCTGCCCAAGCAAACATACAGACATTGACAAAGCAGATCAAAGAGTTAATAACTAATTATAACTTCATAAAGATATCAATCAATCAAAGCCAACACTCTGCTTCAGCAAGTGTAAACAGACCATAGCCAAGCTTCTTTTGAGGAAACGAGTGCAGAATGCAATGTCCATTGCTCTGGTATAGAGAAAGATTAACAAGTAGGTCCATTCAAAAGTCTGATGGCAACAGGGAAGAAGTTGTTCTTGAGTCAGTGGCGCGTGCTGTCAGACTTGTGTATCTTTTTTCCCACTGGAAGAAATTGGAAGAGAGTATGACTGGGATGTGTGGGGTCCTTGATTATGCTGATTGCTTTTCTAAGGCAGCGGGAAGTGTAGACAAAATCAGTGAATGGGAGGCTGGTTTGCATGATGGGTTGGGCTACGCTCACAAATCTTTGTAGTTTCTTGCAGTCTTGGTCAGAGGAGGAGCCGTGCCAAGCTGTGATGCAAGCAGAAAGGATGTTTTCTATGGCGCACATGTTAAAATTGGTGAGGATTGTCGCGGACATGCTGAATGTCCTTAGCCTCCTGAGAACTTACTCATTGTAGCCAACCATTGAAGCACCCTGTAGAGTATCATTTAATACACAAGTCATTTTAAAGCTAAGCAATTGGTTTTCCAAATAGGTTACTTATTATTTAACACTGTAGCATGATTCAATTTATTAGTTATTTACTTCTGCTGTGCCAAAATGCGAGAGGCTATTTACTTTGTATCCAAAGCATGATATTGAATTGAATTGCTTGCATTGTTTTGTTTCTCACATGATGTGAATTGAAATCACCGATATAACAAGAACTGCTGGAGATTCAAAAAACAGACTATTTAAACAAATTTATAAATCAAACAAAACTCAGAACTTATTGCAAGCTATAAAACCAGTGATTTAAATCAATGTATTAGATACCAGCAGACCTCGATGTGGCACACAGTGATTCAGAAAATACATCCTTTACAAATGCTTCATTATCCTTTCACAGGATGTGTCTGGCAGATAGGACAGCATTTTCATGTCCATTCTTAATTGCCCTTCCGGAAGGTGAACTGCCCTCTTGAATCTCTGCAGTCCCTGCTGTGTAGATACACCGTAAGAAGTCTCATAACACTAGGTTAAAGTCCAACTAGTTTATTTGATAGTAAACCCTCAAACAAAGTGGTTGGACTTTAATCTGATGTTGTGAGCCTTCTTACCGTGTTTACCCCAGTCCAGCACTGGCATCTCTAATTCATGTAGATACACCCGCAGTGCTGTTAGGGAGGGAGTTCCAGCAATTTATGGGAAGGTTATGGCCTGGTGGTATTACCACTAGGCTATTAAGCCAAATACTGAGCTAATGGTCTGGGGGCCCAGATTCGAATCCCACCACTGCAGATGATAGAATTTGAATTCAATAAGAAATATTGGAATTAAGAATCTACTGCTGACCATGAAGTCATTGTCGATTGTCGGAAAAACACACCTGGTTCATAATGTCCTTTAGGGAAGGAAATCTGCCATGCTTACCGGGTCTGGCTTACATGTGATTCCAGAGGCACAGTAATGTGTTTGATTCTCGACTACACTCTGAGATGGCCAAGCAAGTCTCTCATAGAACGTAGAACATTACAGCGTAGTACAGGCCCTTCAGCCCTCGATGTTGCTCCGGCCAGTGGAACCAATCTAATGACCCTCTAATCTAAACTATTCCAATATTATCCATATGCCTATCCAATGACCATTTGAATGGCCTTAAAGTTGGCGAGTCCACAACTGCTGCAGGCAGGGCATTCCACGCCCTTACTATCCTCTGAATAAAGAATCTACCTTTGACACCCATCCTATAACTACCACCTCTTAATTTAAAGCTATGTCCACTCGTGTTAGCCATCACCATCTGAGGAAAAAGGATCTCACTGTCCATCCTATCTAACCCTCTGATCATCTTGTATGCCTCAATTAGGTCACTGCTTAACCTTCTTCTCTCTAACGAAAACAATCTCAGGTCCCTCAGCCTTTCCTCATAAGACTTTCCCACCATACCAGACAACGTCCTGGTAAACCTGCTCTGCATCCTTTCCAATGTTTCCACAGCTTTCTTATAATGTGGCGACCAAAACTATACACAATACTCCAATTGCGGCCACAGCAGGGTTTTGTACAGTGCAATATGATCTCACGGCTCTGAAATTCAATCCTTTTACCAATAAAAACTAACACACCATACGCCTTCTTAACAACCTTATCAACCTGGGTGCCAACTTTCAAGGATCCATGTACATGTACTCCGAGATCTCTCTGCTCCTCGACATTTCCTTTTATTAGCTCTATATTCTGTAATCTTGTTACTCTTTCCAAAGTGAATCACCTCACACTTTTCCGTGTTAAACTCCATTTGTCACCTCTCAGCCCAGATCTACAGTTTATCTATGTGTATCTGCAAACTGTAACATCCATCTTCACTGTCTACAACTCCTCTGACTGTAGTGTCATCGCAAATTTACTAACCCATCCTTCTGCACCTTCATCTAGGTCATTTATAAAAATGACAAACAGCAGTGGCCCCAGAACAGATTCCTGCAGTATACCACTAGTAACTGAACTCCAGGTTGAATATTTCCCATCAACCACCATGTTCTGTCTTCTATCAGCGATGCTAATTCTTGATCCAAACTGCTGAATCACCCTCAATCCCACACATCTGTATTTTCTGCAGTAGCTTACCATGAGGAATCTTATCAAACGCTTTGCTAAAATCCATATACACCATGTCAACTGCTTTGCCCTTATCTACCTCTTTGGTCACCTTCTCAGAGAACTCAGTAAGGTTTGTGAAGCACAACCTACCTTTCACAAACCTGTGTTGACTATCCGTAATCAAATTATTTGTCTAGATGATTATAAATCTTATCTCTTATAATCCTTTCCAAAACATTGCCCACAACAGAAATAAGGCTCACCAGTCTATAATTTCCAGGATGGTCTCTACTCCCCTTCTTGAACAAGGGGACAACATTTGCAGATTTCCTTCCCTAAAAGACATTATGAACCAGGTGGGTTTTTCCGACAATTGACAATGACTTCATGGTCATCAATAGATTCTTAATTCCAATACGTCTCACTGAATCCAAATTTCAACATTTGCCGTGGTGGGATTCAAACCTGGGCCCCCAGAACATTAGCTCAATTTCTGGCTTAACTCTCTCATTTCTCTATGGATCGTATGTTTTGTCTGCATATCGTGTAAGAAACAATACTTTTCACTGTATGTTAATACATGTGAGAATAATAAATCAAATCAAGTAAATCAAAATCAATCTACCTGACCCACATATCTTCAGACTGATAGAGGAAACCAGAGCACCCAGAGGAAACTGACACAGAAATTGGGGGGAGCATGCAAACTCTGCACGGACAATCAGTTAAGGCTGGAATCAAAGACAGAGACAAGAAGGTGAAAAACATTTCCAATAACGAGATAAGAATTGAAGTATTGTTTGGAACTGTGTGTTCAGTTTTCAGTTTGTTTTCAAGAGCTTTTTTAAGCTCAGTTCAATATGTTCGGTGTAGGGCTTGCTTAGAAGCCATTTTCCGAAGCTTTTTCTCCTTATTGCTTTTTCAGTGCAAAAAGAGGCCATTTGGCCCATGGAATCTGCCCCATCCACAATCCCATCCAGGCTCTATTCACTCCACATGTTTACCCTACTAATTCTCCTAGCACTCGGCTCAATTTAACATGGCCAATCTGCCTAATCTACACATTTTTGATCTGTGGGTGGAAACTGGAGCACCTGGAGGAAACCCAAGCAGACATGGGGAAAAAATGCAAACTCCTGCCCCAAGCCAGGAATCAAATCTGGGTCCCTTGTGCTCTGAGATAGCAGTACTAACCACAGTGCCACCCCTTAAGTTTCTGAAATTCTGTTCAATTAAAAAAAAAATCATTTTAAAACCCCATATCAGTCCTGTCCCTTGGTCTGTTCAAAGGGATGAATGAACCCAACAGTGTGTAGATATTACATAGATGAGTACCACAGGAGCGAACAATTGCAGCCTGTTCGAAACATCTCTTCCACTTAAGGATGATTCATGCCAGGATGCTCCACTGCACAATTAAGACAGATAATTCCTGTCACTCCAGTTCGATAGAATAGGCCCCACAAGTGACTCCCTGCAGTCAGAAAGAGAGCTCAAGCAATTGGGCTGAAAGTTTATAACTGCTGCACAATTCCCAGTACACCCAGGACCTGGCTGCAAGTGAAGGGGATATTGTATTATGACTCAATTCAGCAACAGCCCTGGACAGCTCTCAATTCGCGGCAGAAAATGTGATCGATTATTGTATTAATCCATCTTCGTACAGCAATCCCTGGTGAACTTAATCAAGTTGTTCAGAAGAGGTCAATTCAATCCCAAATAATAATGTGCATTCAAAACTTGACTTTTTTTTATTATTGTTTGGGCCTGGAATCATAAAAGATATATATAAAAACCGACGTTACTTTGTTTTATTTGAAATGTATGTATATCTAAATGATGGATGACAGGCTGAATTGAGAGAGAAAATGTTTCCAGTTTTATAGCTAGTATTAGCAACAAATATGACTTTTCCATTTAGAGAGGGGGAAAGCTTCCGCTAACATACCCTTGGGGGATGTATCACAAGTGTAATTTAAGGAATCCAGCTGGAGTACATAAATTAGGAAGGACCCTGTACAAGGTGGTAATAAGATCAATGGGAATGGAACAGTAAAGCTAGAACTTTCGAAAAAATTAACTTGTCTTCTCTGGGAACAGGGCTGGTCCAACAACTGCATGGGCTTCAGTTCCTGAATAAGACTCCAGTCCAAGCTAAACCTTGGCTGAATGGACTAATAGCTCACTCTTTCATCTGAAGATTAGTCAGAGTGTCTCCCACAGTCCGAAAGTGCTGGTTATGTGCATTGGCCATGTTAAATTCTCCCTCAGTGTAACTGAACAGGACTGTGGTGACTAGGGGATTTTCATAGTAACTTCATTGCAGTGATAAGAAGCTATTGAAAGAGTGCGGAGGAGATTTACAAGGATGCTGCCTGGATTGGGAGGCAGGCCTTATGAAGATAGGTCGAGGGAGCTGGGACTCTTCTCCCTGGAGAGACATAGGTTGAGAGGCGACCTGATAGAGGTTTATAAAATCTTGAGAGGAATAGATAGGGTGGATTCTCAAAGGCTATTTCCCCGAGCTGAAATGGTCACTACGAGAGGACACAGATTTAAGGTGCAAGGAAGCAAATACAGAGGGGATAATAGGGGTAAGTTTTTCACTCAGAGGGTGGTGAATGAATGGAATCGGCTGCCATCGGAGGTGGTAGAGGCGAACTCGCTGGGGTCTTTTAAAAGACGTCTGGATGAGTATATGGGAACTAATGGGATAGGGGTTTATAGATAGGTCTGTGGATTGGTAGGTATAGATGTGATCGGCGCAACTCGTGGGCCGAAGGGCCTGTTTGTGCTGTCGTGTTCTATGTTCTATGATAATGTAATTGTGACACTAATAAATAAACCTAAAGATTAAACCCTTCAGCTCAGTATTGAATCAGAGAATCATGGAATGCCTACAGTGCAGAAAGAGGTCACTCAGCTCATGGAGCTTGCATAATAACAATTCCATTCAAGCCCTATCCCTGTAACCCCACGTATTTACCTTACTATTCCCCCTAACACTGAGGGGCAATTTAGCATGGACAATCCATTTAACCCGTACATCTTTAGACTACGGGAGGAAACCAGACCACCCGAAGAAACCCACTTAGACACAAGAAGAATGAACAAATTCCACATAGAGAGTGATCCAAGCCCAGAATAGAACCCGAGTCCCTGGCACTGTGCCACCACGCCACCCTTTGAATTGCCTTTGAATTGTCCCGAGCAAGTCCCATCTCTTCCAATCTGTTGGCGTGGCGCACAAGGAAGATTTAATCTTATTAAAAAGAGGGTCAATTGTACCAGAAGCACTTGGTCTGACATGCAAGTGTACAAAATTCAACATTAAATTGGAAAGAGTGGAATGGGAATGTGAGTACACTGGGGACTGTCCTCCTGAGGCCAGGGACATTACCCAGGTAGGATGGGCATCAAAGCACATCTAATCCATGATGTGGAGATGCAGGCGTTGAATTGGGGTGGGCACAGTAAGGAGTCTTACAATACCAGGTTAAAGTCCAACAGGTTTGTTTGGAGATTCCTCAGGTGAGTGTGCTCTGAAAGCTCATGATTCCAAATAAGCCTGTTGGACATTAACTTGGTGTTGTGAGATTTCTTACTGTGCCCATATAATCCATGGCACACCTGACATGGCACAATTTGTAAGTGGCACTCTAAACAAAAGTAGAAGGAGTTTTTCATCTCCAGTACAAATGTTCCTCACCCGGATACGACTTGAACTCTCAGTCAAAAGGTTATTAACATTGACTCCCCAAAGCCTGTCCATTATCTATCAGACACAAGTCAGGAGTGCAATGGAACTCTCTCCACTTGCCTGGATGGTTGCAGTTCCAACAACGCTGAAAAGCTTGACACCATCCATTGCTTGATTGCAACTCATTCCACAAATATTCACTCCTTCTACCGCCGATGAACATTGGCAACCATGTGTGCCCTGGAACTCACCAAGGTTCCTTCAACAGCACCTTCAAAGCTTCAACCACAACCACCTAGAAAGGCAAAGGCAACAGACAACTGGGAGTACCACCGCCTGCAAGTTCCCCTCCAAGTCATTCATCATTCTGACTTGGAAATGTGTCGCGTAACTTCACTGTCATTGGGTCAAAATCCTGGAAATCACTCCTAACAGCACAGTGGGTGTACCTACTTCATAGGAACTGCAGCAGTTCAGGAAGAAATCAGCCAATTTTCATTGCACAAACGATGGTTTGAAAACCTATTTGAATATGGCACATGAGGTTTCTCCAAAGATGGACTTCTCAAATTTTGAATCATTTTGCTATTGCAATTGTGGTATGGCACAGTGATTAGCACTGCTGCCTTACAGCGCCAGAAACCCTTGTTCGATTCCCGGCTTGAGTCATGTCTTTGTGGAGCCTGCACATTCTCTTTGTATCTGCAAGAGTTTCCTCCCACAGTCTGAATGACGTGTTAGTTAAATGCATTGGTCATGCTAAATTCTCCCTCTAAATTCGCCGGAGTGTGGCGACAAGGGGATTTTCACAGTAGCTTCATTGCAGTGTTAATGTAAGCTTGCAACACTAATACTTAAACTTAAACAATGTATGGAAAACTGAAATCATTCTGAGTTTTCTCTGATTTTCAATATTTCCTCTCATTTCCATTGGTCATTCATGATCCTTGCTCAATCTATTTATGGATTGGGGATTCTTTCCCTGCCTCTAGGAAGCACATTTCTGTCCAGGATATTTAGCTAAATCCAGGTTATCCAGTAATAACATCCCCTCTACCTTTTCTTAACACAAAACGTGTTCTTGCCAAGTGAGAACTTCTTCAATCCCCCGATGATAGGTCACAACAGGGACAGGTTCGCAAGCTGATCATTCGAGAGCAGGTATATTTCCTGTTTCAAAGAGGTCTGCTTGAAGCATCATTTTTCTGCTTTATTTGCTTTTAATTGCAATGATATTACATCACCAACATATTGGACTGTCCATATTCCTTGATTCAAATTCATTCCTTTTTACCTACTTCCTCACCTTGATCAAGTACCAGCCAACTCCAGAATAGCTTCTTCCCTGTTACAGCAGACTCATAGAATCCTCCATATAGGAGGAAGCCATTCGGCCCATTGAGTCTGCAGTGACTACAATCCCACTCTGGCCCTATCTCCATAACGTAATGAATTTACTCTAGTCGTCCCCCTGACACTAAGGGGCAATTTAGCATAGTCAATCCACTTAATCTGCACATCTTTGGACTGTGGGAGGAAACTGGAGGAAACCCATACAGACAGAGGGCAAATGCACAGATTCTACACAGACAGTGACCCAAGCCAAAAGTCCAACTTGGGTCCTTGGTGCGGCAAAGCAGCAGTGCTAACCACTGTGCCACTGAAACACTTTTAATGGACCTACCTTATATTAAGCTAATCCTTCTCTACACCCTAGCTATGACTGTGACACTACATTCTGCCCATCTCCTTTCCTTCTCTACAAACAGTGTGCTTTGTCTGTATAGCGTGCAAGAAACAATACTTTTCACAGTATACCAATACATATGACAATAATAAATCAAATCTGTCCATTGACTTTGAGAATTGTTTTCACCTGTCCTCCAGTGAAGATGGTGAATTCTTCCATGGGCAATAGTCTCCAAATTAGCCATACTGATGAGTGCGGTTTTGGCAGACTAATTGATCAGACTGTTAACACAGTTGAGCATAGCCCAGTCCTCACATTTCAGCTTCTCAGCAGGAATCATTGAATAATGATGGGGACTGTGATGGTTTTCCCTCTGGCATTAGGCAATGAGGCCAGTTTGGCAAAGATGCCAACATTCCAATGAACAGGAGCCTGTCCTGATAGAAGAGGTCAGCATCAAATACCCCAGGACACTTTCAAGAAAGTCAGTCTTCATGTCTTTACTGCATTCCTTCTTCAACCAACAGTAAGGGATGGTAACATGGCACACTGGTGGGGTGGCACAGTTTGTAGCACTGCTGCCTCACAATGCCAGAGACCTGGGTTCGATTCCCAGCTTGGGTCACTGCCTGTGAGGAGTCTACATATTCACCCTGTGTCTGTGCGGGTTTCCTCCTGGTGCTCTGGTTTCCTTTCACTATCTGAAAGACATGCTGGCTAGGTGAATTGACCCGAACAGGGACCGATCGGAGTGTGGCGACTAGGGGAATTTCACAGTGACTTCATTGCAGTGTTGATGTAAGCCTTACTTACGATTAATAAATAATTTTTTAAAAGCTTTGAACAGTTAAGCATCGAGAAATGACCGGTGGGGCATTTATCACTTTGCAAATTTGTGGGATCATGCTGTGTGCAAAATGAATGGCATTGTTCACTGAGAGAAAAAAAAGACAAAGCACTTGGCAGTAATTTATTGTTTTTGTAAGATGTGGTAAGGTTCTATTGGAATACAAAGTTCAAGCTTTTCCGTAAGACCACAGATGGAATCTCTTGCTGGCAGGATTTTCCACTCCTGTCGTAGTCAATGGAATTTTGAATGCATTTTCCAGCCCCACCTCCTCAGTGATAAAACTGTACAATTCAGGCCCATAAAACCACAAGACATAGGCCATTATCCCATCATAGAAATCTCTTTGGGGCTAAAGAGATCAAGGGATATGGGGGGGATAGCGGCATGAGCATATTGAATTTGATGATCAGCCATGATCAAAATGAATGGTGGAGCAGCCTCAAAGGGCTGAATGGCCTACCCCTGCTTTTGGTTATGTTTCTATTAGTCTGCTTCGCCATTCAATGAGATCACTACCGATCTGATATGATAATCCTCAACTCCGCTTTCCCGCTTTACCCCCATAACCCTTGAATCTCTCGCTGAATAAAAATCTGCCTCTGTCTTTCCTCCCATTTGTGGAAGGAAGGGAGAGGGTAAACACATTGAAAAGCCTGTGCACGGTGACACAGTGGTTAGCACTGCTGCCTCTCAGCGCCGGGGATCTGGGTTTGATTCCTGACTTGGGTCACTGTCTGTGTGGAGTCTGCATGATCTCCCATTGTGTGTGTGGGTTTCCTCCAGCTGCTCCAGTTTGCTCCCACCATCCCAAAAGATGCACTGGTTCGGCGCATTGGCCATGCTAAATGTCTCCCTCAGTGTACCCAAACACATGGCGACTAAGGGATTGTCATGGTAACTTCATTGCGGTGTTAATGTCAGCCTACTTGTGACACTAATAAATGAACTAAAGCTAAACCTCAGTCAATTTGCCATGGCATATTTTTACAATCTCTACCCTTTCAAGCGTGGATACATTGTTCAGCTCGGAATAAAGCAAAACCGACAGCGCACCTGCTGAAACATATAGCGTCCTCTCATGGTTAGGATTAAAAAAAACAACAAGCTGCAGCTTTTCTCGGAGTAACCTAAGGCAATCAGGTTGGTGAGAAGGCCGCAGAAGTAATTTTAACATGAAATTTTATAAGGATACAGTTTTATTGGGCTATCAAAGAAAAATGTGAAGTACACAGCAATAGAAAGACTCCCATTACTCTAAGTGCACTCATGCATGTTATTACGTTAAGGCTTTTTTGGCCCTGAGTTGATATTTCTTCGCCGAACAAGTGAGAGGAATCCCTCTGCTCTTGTTAAGAGAAGTTTTGACAGCAGCGACGTAAATTAGAAAGCACTATAGGGATTTATGTTAGTACATTATTTAACCCATTAGCACCTAGGTGACATGCACTTTCGATGTCTTGGTTTGTCTGGGAATAGCGATGACGGCAACTGCTTTAGATTGGCTGGCAAAGAGGAGCAACCATCCAGGTGTTAATTGGCTACAGCGAGAGGCAGGGATATCACAGGTCACCGGCGATGTACTAATTAATAATTGATATCACGATAAATAAATTCATCCACTGTGGAAATGCTCCAATTGCGATGGGAAAATGTCTTTCCAGGTTAAAAAAAATTAATCTGTGCACGTCGCACAGCCTTGTTTGGGGTGCGTTGGCGTGCTGCGATTGTCACTGGGCTAGTATTCCCGAGCAGAATCTGGGGACCCAGGTTCGCAATCCCACTGTGGCAGATCGTAAAATTTAAATTCGATGAAGATATCTGGAGCTAAAAGTCTCATGATGAATGCATTATCATAAAAACCCATTAGGGAAGATATCTGTCACCTTTATCTGGTCTGGACTGCAGGTAACTCCAGATCCACAGCAATCTGGTTGATTGTCTCGAATAACCTTCTGAAATGGAGGGCAGTTAGGGATGGGCAATAAATGCTGGCCCAGCCTGTGACACGCACATCCATTAAAATCGTAGAGTTATAGAATCTATACAGTGCAGAAGAAGATTAGAACGTCGAACAGTAAAGCACAGTACATGCTCTTTGGCCCTCGATGTTGTGCCAAGCTATGTCCAAAGCCAAGATCAAGCTATCCCACTCCCTGTCATTCTGGTGTGCATAGAACATAGGTTATTTGGCCCACTAAGCTTACACTAACAACAATCCCACTCATGCCCCAACTGCGTAACCCTACGTGTTTATTCCACTAATCCCCCTGACTCTAAGGGGTAACTTAGCAATGGCCAATTAACATAATCTACACATCTTTGTACTGTGGCAGGAAACCAGAGCACCTGGAAAAAACCCACGCAGATGTTCTCCCAGGGAGAACATGCAGACACCACATAGATTGAAGCGGGAATTGAACCCCGGTCCCGGGCATCATGAGGCATCAGTACTAAACATTGTGCCACGTGATGCCTCTATAACAATTGAAAAAAAATTGCTCCTGCCTTAGTTAAAATTCCCCAAAAAGTTGCTCGGGAGTGATTGCTTTCTCATCAGTACTTTGGTGGGGGGGGGGGGGGGGGGGGGGGTGGAGGGATGCTGATCCTTCTGCTCTTAGCTCTGATGAAGGGTCATCCAGATTCGAAACGATGGCTCTATTTCTGTCTTCACAGATGCTGTCAGACCTGCTGAGGTTTTCCAGCATTTTCTATTTTTTTGTTTCAGGTACCAACATCTGCAGTATTTTAGTATTTTGCTTTTATGGTAGCCCAGTGGTTAGCATTGCTGTCTCACAGAGCCAAGGACTCAGATTCAATTCCGGCCTGGGTTGGAACTTGCAAACTCTCTCACCTGCCTGCGTGGGTTTCCTCCGGGTGCTCCGGTTTCCTCTCACACTCCAAAAATGTGCAGGTTAGGTGGATTGGTCATGTTAACTTGCCCCGAGTGTCGGAAGGACTAGAAGGTTAAATATGTGGGCTTGTGTGGATAGAGAGGATAGGACCTGGGTGGGAATGTTGCTGGTGCAGGCTTGATGTACTGAATGGCATCCTCCTGCATTGTAGGGATTCCTTGATTTGATTTATTATTGATCATTTATATCAACGTACAGTGAAGAGTCCTTGCATACTCTTCGTGGAGAAAGAAACAAGAGAGTGCAGGATGTAGTGATTCTCTGAACATGTTTGTGACATTCCTCAAGTTTTATTGCATTAAGACACTCTATAACCGCAGTGTGCTGCTCATCTTGCAGCACTCTTTGTGAAGATTTACATATGGGATAAGGGCATTGTTGGTTAGGTCAGCATTTATAGTTCCTTCCTAATTGGGAATAGTTTTCCCTCCAAGAGACCAAAGGAGTTCGAATAAGATTGTTATTACCAAACTGCTTTGAATATCATCTGTGCCACTATACCTACTCTTCCAAGCACATAATTGAACAGCGGCACCATATCAGTATCATTGTAAAATTGTCCTTCTTTCCAATTCTCATCTGGCTAGTTTGAGCCTTTGAGTTTCAATGTTAACAATCTACCAACTTAAATATGAAACATAAAGTTTCAAACCATCTTTTCATTCCTAACTGGGCAGCATGGTGGCACAATGATTAGCACTGCTGCTTCAGTGCCAGGGACCTGGGTTCAATTCCCAGCTTGGGTCACTGTCTGTGCGGAATTTGCATGTTCCCCCTATGTCTGCGTAAGTTTTCTCTGGGTTCTCCAGTTTCCTCCCATAATCTGAAAGACATGCATAGGTGCCTTGACCCGAACAGGCGCTGGCTGTGGCGACTAGGGGAATTTCACTGTAACTTCATTGCAGTGTTAATGTAAGCCTTACTTGTGCCTAATAAATAAACTTTAAACAGATTGTTGCTCGCAGACACTTATTTCTTATTTTGTAAACTGTGATGTATAATTTAGTTAAAGAATTAACGTCATTCCTCCTGTTCTAAGCGACAGTCAAAGAAAAGAATTGTCATCTCAAAGCAGAGAGGAATAAGGAAAGATGATTAAGATGATATTTAAGGCAAGACATGAGGTAGTTGCACAATAATGGTGGCTCCAAGAGGCTTGTTGTGGTCATATTTAACCTAAAAATGAGGTTTTGTTTCACTTACTACAAACTGTGCTTGAGTCTGAGACAGATACTGGAGCTGCAAATGTGCCATTTTGCTCTCTATCTGCTTTCGCCAGTGTTTGAGCCCACATCTGCAGTCATGGCTACGGTTATGTGTAAACCAGTGGTTGTGTTTTCAACAGAGGCCAAGGCTAAAGCTGAAGGTTGGGAGGGTGGAGGAAGTTCACTCTGCCTGCGTTTCAAGCTGGGATAGAGCTCTCGCATGTATGTTTGTCCGGAGTTGTGTCTCTGGCCTGAGCTAAAGCTCTGTATGTGCCTGAGGCTGTGTCTTCACCCTGTAGCTATCGGGCTCGTGTTGTGTCTGGGGTTTTAAATGTGTCAGTGTTGGTCTGTATCTATGTCTACCTTTGACGGAGACTATGACATGCCTGCCTGTAGCAGTATCTGCGAGTCGAACTATAGAGGTGATTGCCACTCTCTCGATTTGAAGCGGACACTGTCGGTGGACTTAAAGAAAGAACACGCAGTTATGTAACACCATTTATAACCTCGAGATGTCTCAAAGTGCTTCACAGCCAGTGAAGAATTTTTGTAATGTAATCACTGTTGTAATGTCGAAAACACAGCAGCCAATTTATGCACAGTAAATTCTGACAAGCAGAAAATATGTTAGTGTCCTGATAATGTTTCATAATGTTAGTTAAGGGAAAGGCAATTATGGTGGCATGGTACAACAGTGGTTGGTACTGCTGCCTCACAACACCAAGGACTTGGCTTCCCTTTGCACCTTGGGTGACTCTGTGGAGTTTGGATGTTCTTCCCATGTCAGAGTGGGTTCCCTCCAGGCGCCCCGGTTTCCTCCCACACTCCAAAGATGTGCGGATTAGATGGATTGGTCATGCAAAATTACCTCTTAGTGTTGGTAAGTATGTGGGATTATGGGATAAGGTCTGGGTGGATTGTTGTTGATCCAGGCCCAATGGGCCAAATAGCCTCCTTTGCACTATGGGATTCTATGAATCAGTTCAGAAGTGCCGGTTTTCTGAAGTTCCAATTAGCTGCAATGTAATATCAGTTTGTATCTATGGAAGTGGCCGTGGAGTTGATTTCATACTTGGCTAACAGACACACCCATGGCACTAAAATCCCCACTGACCCCATACAAGAGGTGTACGTTTTTGCATTTTTCGCTGCATCGAGAGCTGGGGATAAAGCTTTGACTGAGCTTGTACTGATGCCCAACTTTCAGTATCTGGGAAATTGTAGGAGGAAGAATTATGACAAGTAACAAGTCAGCTTGCAAACCAACTTAAAAATATCAAAAGATAAGTACAATAAGAGTTCAGATTACTGGATTGGCACTCAATGTAATCAGACAATATTTGTCCATCTGCCACTTTGATGAAGACTTTAGCCCATCCATTATAAATGGATAAACCAGCAGACAAATGAATTCCACATGATTGTATTGCACATGCATTCAGTATGCTGGCTACAATCATATAAAATTTCACTTTCCCCGCTTTTATTATGAAGTTGCACGGTTTTTATCCTCCCTTGCATACCCATAGATTTGGATCTCCTTTAGCAGAATCATGCAATATAGAAGGAGGCCATTTGGCTCATTGCTCCTATGATGTCTCCTCAGTAAACATGACCAATTAGTCCCAGTCTTGCGCCTATTTCTTTGCAAATGTCTCCATTTCAACTCTACGTGTAAGTTGTATTTCTGGGTTATGAAAGTGTGTTTATCTTCTGAATATCAACTTGAATTCACATCGCACTTTAAATGAAATAAAATGACCTTTGGGCCTCACAGGCAAGTTATGGAAGTAAATTTGATATCGAACAACCAGGGAGATTTGAGGGAAAATGAGCAAAAGTTTGGTTAAAGAGGTACATTACAGGTAGTGTCTTAAAGAAGAAAGTGAGATAGAGAGACTCTGAGATTCAAGAAGGGAATTCTAGAGCATTGGAGCAATTGAAGACATGACCAACAGTGATGGGGCAACTAAACTAGCAAAGTTTAAGAGGCCAGGATCAGAGTAACAGAGAAATGAAGTTGGAAGATAATTACAGAGAAAAGGGAGGGAGTGAGAGATTTGAAATCGAGGATGAGAATTTTAATATTTTAGTATTGCTGAACTAATAGAGGACAATGAGAATGGGGTGAAATGGACGAACAGAACTTGGTGTGAGTTTTGAATGATCTCAAGTTTCCAACGGCTGGAATGTAGGAGCCAGCCTGAAGTGCATTGAAATGGTCAGGGTTAGAGGTAAGAAAGAGATAGATGAGGGCGTCAGCTGAGGTAGGGATGGAGTTGGACAATGGTACAGAGCTGGGAGTAGGCAGGAATTAGGAGTTAATAAAGAATATCAGATTTCGTGGACTGGGTGGTTCTGATTGGGCAGCGAATGACCCCTGAGGCTTGAACGGATTCCGGTGATATTCAGGGAAGGCAAGGTTTAGTAGTGTTATTGCTAGACTATTAATCCAGAAACTCAGCTCATGTTCTGGGAACCCAGGTTCGCATCTCACCATGGCAGATGGTGGAATTTGAATTCAATAAACAATATCTGGAATTAAGGATCTACTGATAACCGTAAAACCATTGTCAGAAAAACCCATTTAGGTTTCCTAATGGCCTTTGGGGAAGAAAATCTGCCATCCTTACTTGGCCTGACCTACATGTGACTCAAGACCCACAGCAATGTGGTTGACTCTCAACTGCCCTCTGAAATGGCTGAAGGTGCCACTCAGTTCAAGGGTGATTAGGAACGGGCAATAAATGCTGACCAGCCAATAATACCCAGGGTCACATGAATGAATTTTAAAAAAGCAATATGGATTGAGGTTAGCATTGCATGAAGGCCCATTTGCCAAGATTTTGGCATTGCCTACAGATAACGATTGAGATTTGTCAACAAGGTTCATTGACCTCAATTGATCAAAAGTTGTGGAGCTTTCATATTAACTTCCTGCTATTACAGAGTCAAGGTGCACCATTGCTGCCAGTTTTCAAGATGATTTGATTTGATTTGGTTTATTATTGTCACATGTATTAACATACACTGAAATGTATTGTTTCTTGCGTGCTATAGAGACAAAGCATAACATTCATAGAGAAGGAAATGAGAGACTACAGAATGTAAGGTTACAGTCATGGCTAGGGTGTAGAGAAAGAACTTAATGCAAGGTAAGTCCATTCAAAAGTCTGACAGCAGCGAGGCAGCATCTGTTCTTGAGTTGGTTGGTACATAATCTCAGATTTTTGTATCTTATTCCCAAAGGAAGAAAGTAGAAGAGAGAATGTCCAAGGTGCATGAGGTTCTTAATTATGCTAGCTGTTCTGCCGAGGCAGCGGGAAGTGTAGACACAGCCAATGGATGGGAAGCTGGTTTGCGTGATGGATTGGATTACATTCACAATCTTTTATAGTTTCTTACAGTCTTGGGCAGAGCAAGAACAATACCAAGCTGTGATGCAACCAGAAAAATGCTTTTCATGGTGCATCCGAAAAAGTTGGTGAGTATTGTAGCTGACATGCCAAATTTCCTAGTGTCTTCCGAGAAAGGAGAGGCGTTGGTGGGTTTTCTTGATTATAGTGTCGGCACAGGGAGCTCAGGTGATCTGGACATCTAAAAACTTGAAGCTCTCGACCCTTTCTACTTCGATCCCATTGCAGTAGACAGGGGCATGTTCTCCTTTACGCTTCCTGAAGTCGATGACAATCTCCTTCATTTTGTTGACATTGAGGTAGAGATTATTGTTGCTACACCATTTCACCAGATTCTCTATCTCATTCCTGTACTCTGTCTCGTCACTGTTTGAGATCCTCATCAGCAAATTTGAAAATCAAAGTGGAGAGGAATTTGGCAGCAGAGTCATAGGGAGTAGCGTAGGGGGCTGAGAACATTGCCTCGTGGGGCACTGATGTTGAGGTTGTCATTCACTTTTTTTCACAAGGTTCCCTCACCTCTGAGGTTGTAGAATTGGGGATGGGATGGGGAATGAGGGCTGTATTTTGCTGCAGGGAAGGCTCCAGTCTACTGCCGAGACTATCGAATTTTTCCAAGTTTCATTCTACTGTCTCTGTTTGATTCTGTGAATTAAATCAAAATTAAAGGCTCCGTGATTATTGTAACAATACCAGACACTGAGGGCAAGCAGACATCCATGTGTTCACCATTGCTCTGCTGCAAATAATGGAAAATATCTCAGTTGACATACTTCCCATATTTGTTTATTGTTAAAAGATTGCCTGGTCATATGTTGGCAGATATGCTGAAAGCTATTGGAAACAGATTGAGTAAATGGGAAAGACAATAGGAACTCCGAATAACATGTCCTATTGCAATGTTTTATTTTACTGAATCACAGAATCCTTACAGTGCCCATTCAGCCCATTGAACCTGCACCAACAACAATCCTATCCAGGCCCTAACCTCCTATATTTGTCTTGCTCACCACCCTGACGCTAAGTGTCAATTTAGCATGGCCAATCCACCTAACTCACACATCTTTGAAGTGTGGGAGTAAACTGGAGCAAACCCACATGGATACAGGGAGAATGTGCAAATTCCTTACAGTCAGTGACTCAAGGCTGGTCTTAAACACGGGTCCTGGTGCTGTGAGGAAGCAGTGCCAACCACTGTGCCACCTTGCTGCCTGTAGTGTTGTGCTAGTATTTTAATCAACTTGTACAGATGAACGTTAGAAGTCGAAAGATCCACTTCAAGTATCCAACTGAATTATACATTTTTTAAATGAAATTGCCAATAAGTGGCCTTGTCTATGCTACATTACAATAAAAAAACAGGTGGCCGTAGGTTACTTAACTTTGCCAGCACTTTCGTAGATGCATTGGTTTAATGTGTTGCAATAACTAACAAGTTAAGTTGCTTATAAAACATGTCAGGTTGATTCATTATCTTGCAGGCTTTGCCGTCTCTTAAAAGGAAAGTAATGGCCCAAGATTCTGGGGTAACTCCTACTGTAACAAATTATTAAGAAACTGCCATTTCTCTTTTGCGAGCGATTAGTTAAAGTTTTTATAGAGTTGAGTTACGTCGCCTGACAAGCCTAATTGTTACGAACTGCTAAAGGTCCCTAATGAACTGCAGATACACTGGGGCCCCCTCGCTGTCTGCGCCAGACGGGAATTTCGAAAAGTGCCCGAGATCAAAGCGGTGTAACACAGACCACTTGGTAAATTGTCAACTCTGGATTAAAACAGTCTGAAACATCATTTTAAACCCAAGGTTTAGAGTCCAGGAAGATGAGATGACTGCTACGTCCAAGCTTTTCATCTTGTAGTAAAATAATAACGCTGAAACATTTATTAAACTCATGCTGCAAAGAATGGACCATTCAGCGATAATTGCGTGGAGTCTATTCCAGGCAGCTTGATACAATCAAGTGATAGCCTTTCTCACCAAGCAGTTATAAGATTTTAATTTTTGCAAATGCATATATAAATAAATAGATATAATGCAGACATACATCAACACATGCACCAGAAGTAAGGCATTTCATTTCTGTGGAGAGACTAGGCGGAAGTAAAAGTTTATTTATTCATCACAAGGTACTTACATTGACACTGCAGTTACTGATGTTACTGTGAAAATCCCCTCCTTGCCACACTATGGCACCTGTTGAGGTACACTGAGGGAGAATTTAGCAAGGCCAGTTCACCTAAGCAGCACCTCTTTCAGATTGTGGGAGGAAACTGGAGGAAACTCACAGAAGCAATATGCAGAATTTGAATAGACAGTGACCAAAGGAATCAAACCCAGGTCCTTGGCACTGTGGGGCACCAGTGCTAACTACTGTGCCACCATCTTGACCCCATTATGGTTGTTCTGTGTAGTAAGAAGTCTCACAACAGCAGGTTAAAGTCCAACAGATTTAGTTGGTAGCACAAGCCACAAGCTTGCAGAGTGCTGCTCCTTCATTAGTTGAGTGGAAATTCTGTTCATAAACAGGGCATATAAAGACACAAACTCAATTTACAAAATAATGGTTGGAATGCAAATCTTTACAGGTAGTCAAGTCTTAAAGGTACAGAAAATGTGAGTGGAGAGAAGGTTAAGCACAGGTTAAAGAGGGCTCATGTCACATCATCTTTAACCTGCATTACTTGCCTGGGCTTGCAAAACTTCACTAACTGTCCTGGCTGGAGACAATACACATCTCTTTAATCTATGCTTAACCCTCTCTCCACTCACATTATAAGTGCCTTTAAGACTTGATTATCTGCAAATTCTTGCATTCTAACCATTATTTTGTAAATTGAGTTTGTGTCTTTACATGCCCTGTATATGAACACATCTCCCACTTACCTGACAAAGAAGCAGTGCTCCGAATGCTAGAGGCTTATGCTAACAAATAAACCCGTTGGACTTTAATCTGCTGCTGTGAGACTTCTTACAGCACTTGCCCTAGTCCAACACCAACATCTCCACATCATGTTCTCTGTGGAGCAGAGGAAGTTAAGGAGGAGGGGCTTTAAAACAATTGTTGTAAAGTATGAGGGTTTTTTTTAATCAATTCAGTAGGTGAAACTCTTTCTACTGGTAGAGCAGTCAGTAACTGTTGACAATGATGGGATTTTCCAGCCACACATGTTCCAAGATTGGAAAATTTTGTCCAAGAACCTTTGCATGGTCCACCTTTGCCCTTACAATTCCCGTGGCAGACGGGTAGGGAAAATTCCACCCACAGATTTTATGTTGGTGCATTTCTACTCAGCAATCTGTAACAGAGTCATGGAATCCCTGTAGTGCAGGAAGATGCAATTTAGCCCATTGTGTCTATACCAATTCTTTAACAGAGCATCTTGCCCAATCCCTCTTCTCCACCCTATCACTGTAATTCCACATATTTAGCCTGCTAATCCCCTTATGTTAAGGGGCAATTTAGCATGGCCAATCCATCTATCCTGCAGATCTTTGGACTGTGGAAGGAAACAGGAGCATCCAGAGGAGGAAACACACACAACCACAGGGAGAATGTGCAAACTCCACACAGATAGTTGCTGAAGGCTGGAATTGAACCCCTGGTGCTCTGAGGCAGTAGTGCAAACCACTGTGTCACCCTGCTGCCCTTGTGGATGTCACCATGCTGATCAGAACAAAGTACTGTTGGGGATAGGACAAAGGAGATAGCTCTGGTCTTCAAAGGTGATTTATAAATCAGAAAGACAACTTGTGAGACTTGAGGAAACACAATATCTCACATTCTTATATGATGTTAGTGCTCAAGGAATCAGTCAGACTGGAGTATAAAGATGGTAGCATAGTGGCTATGTCACTGGACCAATAATCCAGAAGCCTAGACTCATGTTTTGGGATAGATGGGTTCAAATCCCACCATGAAAGCAGCAGCTGACTTCAGATTGGAAAGAAATCCACAATAAAATGTGAGTAGAGATGGGATTTTCAGGCCTCCTACGGTATATTTTACGGAGACAGCTCACCATTGGCTGCCTACAGCATCCTCCAGTCCTGCCGTTATCTAAGGCCTTTTGTGTGGCTTACCCATCTCGCTACCAGAGAACATGTCATGGGGGGTGGGGTGGGGAGGGGGTTCTGGATGCGGGGAATGGCCACCATCATTGGAACCGGAACTTCCGCCAGCTGGAAGAGCTGGAAAATCGCACCCGATGAAAGTATCATCGATTGTCATCTGGTTCACCAATGTCCTTCGGGGAAGGAAATCTTCTGTCCGTACCTGACCTGGCCTGTGTGTGATTCCAGAGCCACAGCAATGTGGTTGACTCTTCAGTAATAGCCTAGCAAGCCATCCAGTTCAAGGGCAATTAGAAATGAACAACAAACATTGGCCTTGCCACCAATGCAAAAATTAAAAGAAGTCTTCTCATCTGTGGAAGATCAGTCTTTTCTGGAGAAGGAGTGATGATCTTCCAATGAGTTAAAGCATGGGAGGGGACTTTCAGCTTGTTACCTGGAACAGGCAGAGAAATTCAGGCAGCTTCCATGGCAGATGGCCGATCCACAATGCCAGTTTTGCACCCAGCTGGCGATTGGAAGACATACCCCCAGGGTGGGCAGAATTGGGAGAAAGAACTAATTTGTGTGATAGGTAAAGGCTGTTGCTCCAATACATAAAATCACAGAACCCCAAAAGTGTAGAAAGAGGCCATTCACCCCATCAGAGGGAGGTAAAGGCCCATTGGTATTGTCGCTGGACTATTATTAATCTAGAAACTCTGCTGAAGTGTTGGGGACCCGGGTTTGAATCCCACAATAGCAGATGGTGGAATTTGAATTCAACAAAAAAAATGTGGAATGAAAAATGTACCGATGACAATGAAACCATTGTCAATTGTCATAAAAACCCATTTGTTTCACAAATGTTCTTTATGTAAAAAATCTGCCATTTTAACCTGGAGGGGCCCACATGTGACTCCAGACCCATAGCAATGTGCTAAACTCTCACCTGCCCACTGAAATGCCTGAGCAACTCACTCAGTTGTATCAATTTCTCAAGAAGGCAGTTCACCACCATCTTCTCAAGGACAACGAGGGGTGGGCAATAAATGCTGGCCTGTGAGCAATGCCCGTATCCCTCAAATGAATTTTAAAAAAGCCTGCACTGCCAACAATCCCAACCAGACTCTATCCCCACATCCCACATACCTCCCCCTGACACTAAGGAGAACTTTGGCATGGCCAATCCATCTAACCTGCACCTCTTTGGATTGTAGGAAAAAGCCGGAGTGCCCAAAGTAAACCCACATGGATGCAGGGAGAACATGCAAACTCAACACAAATGCTTACACAAGGCTAGAGTTGAACCCGAGTCCCTGGTGCTGTTTGCAGTAGTGCTAACCACCATGCCACCCAAGATATACATTGTGTAGATGGTATACTCTGCTGCCACTGTGCATTAGTGATGGAGGATGTGAATGTTTAAGGTGGTGGATGGGGTGCCAATCAAACAGGCTGCATCATTCGGAATGGTGACAAACTTTTTAAGTGTTGTTGGAGCTGTTCTCACCCAGGCAAGTGAAGGTTATTCTATCACGTTCCTGACTTGAGCCTTGTGGACAGGTTTGAGGAGTCAGGAGGTGAGTTACTCTCACCAGAATTCCCAGCCTCCGACCTGCTCGTGAAGCCACAGCACTTGTACGACCATATTTATAACCACGATCTGTACCATTGAATGAAAGCAGCTAAAAATGCTTTCACAATGCAAAAACATTCAATTATATAGCACAAGAATTGCCCCCCACTCCAGTCAATGTTCTGCCGTGGGTTAATGAATCAATGAATAATTGAACCCTGCTATGTTTGAAGCCTAATACATCACTCAAATCTGAAGCCATGCTGATTCTGAAACCATTAATTTTTTTTCCAGCCCAGACCAATTCTTGTGCGATCATAGAGAATAACACAGAGATTTTTGGCTATAGGGTCTATAAATTCTCATTGTGCAAAGCCAATTAGGCCACAAATATTTCAGAACAGAAACATTCTATAATTACTTGGCAGATGCCTTTTTGGAGAAGACGGAAAAACAGGAAATTGGAACATGTTCCCTGAATATATAAAATTGCAACCGTTCATGAGGAGAAACTGTTCTCTCCGTATGTGTAATAATTGCGCCACTAACTGCTTCGTTCCTCTCTGGGTTATCCGCAAAACTCAATGCCACAGAGGATCCGACATAAATTTCAAAGAGTCAGAATTCCTGGCCTTCCCGCCAGTAGGAATTTCCAGTCCTGTCGAAGGCCACCCTTCCCTCCATGACAGCAGTGGGATCGGCAAGTCACGCAAAATGACATAGACCTCGACAGACCAAAAGATATAGGAGCAGAATTAGGCTATTTGGCCCATTGAGTCTGCGTCATCATTCAATCATGGCTGATATGATTTTCATCCCCATTCTCCTTGCGTTTTCCCCGTAACCCTTGATCCTCTCATTGATCAAGAATCTATCTATCTATCTCTGTCTTAAAGACACTCAATGATCTGGTCTCTTCTGCTGCAATGAGTTCCACAGATTCACCACCCTCCGTCTGAAGAAATTCCCTCTCATCTCAGTTTCAAAGGAGCGTCCCTTCACTTTGAGGTTGTGCCTATCTAGACCTCTCCGTGTCCTGTAAACTGCATTCAGAGAAGTCCATCAATGGACAATGAAGATTTATCTCTGTTGCCCAAAAACACACCAGCTGGAGTGGTGGGGAGAGGTGGAACGAAGTGTGTGGGGTGGAGGAGTGAGGGGCTCCTGAAAAAAGAAGTAAACAATGACAGAAAAGATAAAATAGGAAGGAGTTTTTACTGGTATGAAAACTTCCCTTCCTGTGTGGAATTGAGGGTATTTTTTTAACTAATTTTCTTAATCTGTCACAACATGCTGTTAAATTCACACATTAGCCTCAACCAAGGTTAGAAACGAGAAAAGAACACATTTTTTTTTGCCACACAAAAAGTGTGGAAGCAAATTTTAGAGCAAAAGAAGTGAATTTGGGATCAATTGCATGTTTAAAAAGGAGTAGGAATCAAAAGCTACTTCTTTACACTCAACCACTAACTGATTTAATTAAAATGAAATTAATTGAATCATTTAAAAGAGGTAATAAATGTCCCCCTCCTTAAAGGAGTGCCATTAATAAAGTAATGAGCAGAAAATCTAAAGGAAACTTCACTCAGGGGGTTCATGACTAAGGCAAACCTATTTCTACTTCTTTTATGTTAACTGATAACAGGTGGTTATGAATTAACTGGAAGCTAGATGAACCCTCTTGGATCGCTGTCTATGTGGAATTGAGGTTTCAAGAAATATTTTTAAAATATACAGCCTGATTGATGTTGCAGGAAACTAATGTTCTCTGAAGTAACTGATGTGCAAAAGTCCATGATGAAATAATTATACATGGATATTGGATGGAGAGGGACTAATTGAGGAGAGGTGTTGGCACAGTGGATTGTCACTGGACTTCAGATCTAAGGGCTTATACTCTGCGCACAAGGATTCTACTCCCAGCAGGGCAGCTAGTGGAATTTAAATTCAATTCATAATTTGGAATTGAAAAACTGGTCTAGAATCTGGGTGGCACGGTGGTTAATGCTGCTGCTGTCTCACAGCGCCAGAGAACTGGTTTCAGTTCCCAGCTTGGGTCATTGTCTGTGTGGAGTTTGCACATTCTCCCTGTATCTGCATGGGTTTTCTCCAGGTTTCCCAGTTTCTTCCTGCAGTCTGAAAGATGTGCCAATTAGGTTCATCAGCCATGCTAAATTCTCCCTCAGTGTACCCAAACAGATGCCTTTGGCTACGAGAGGAATTTCACGGTAACTTCATTGCACTGTTAAAGTTTATTTATTAGTCATAAGTAAGGTTTACATTAGCATTGCAATGAAATTCTCCTAGTCACCACAGTCTGGTCAGGTCAATGTACCTAACCAGCACCTCATTTGGACTGTGGCAGGAAATCAGAGCACCTGGAGAAAACCCACACAGACACAGGGAGAATGTGCACACTCCACTCAGATAGTGACCCGAGCTGGAAATTGAACCCGGGTCCCTGGCATTGTAAGGTAGCAGTGCTAACCATTATGCCACTATGCCACAGTGTTAATGTGAGGCTTACTTGCCACACTAATAAATAAAATAAATAAATTTTAAAATCCCTAGAGTGCCTTTCAAGCCTGCACCGACCACAATTCCACCCAAGCCCTATCCCCATAGCCGTACGCATTTACCCTGCAAATCCTCCCTGACAACAAGGGGAAATTTAGCATGGCCAATTAACTGATGAACCTGCACATCTTTGGATTGTTGGAGGAAACCCACACTGACACGAGGAGAATGTGTAAACTCCACATAAACAGTCATTCGATGCCAGAATTGAACCTGGGTCCCTAGTGCTGTGAGACAATCACACTAACCACTGTGCCACCATGCAACACTAAAATGTGATGCATGAAACTATTGTTGATTGTCATTAAAAAAATATCTGATTCATTAACACTCTTTAGTGAAGGAAATCTACTCCCCTGGCCTGGCCTACATATGAATCCAGAATCACAGCAGTGTTGTTGACTCCAAAATGACATCGGAAGACACTCACTTCAAGAACGTGGGCAATTAGGGATGGACAACAAATTCTGGCCTTGCCAGTTGCAACCAGATTCCTTGGAGCTGCAAATGTTATGAACTGAACATTCGGTTTCCATTCTGGATGTCATGGAGGTTTACAGCCCTTCAGTCCAACTTGTGCATGCCACTTAATTTTTATCATTAAACTAGCCCCACGTTTTGGCCCATATCCCTCTACACCCATTGACTCTGTCTGCACTTACCACTGCCTCAAAAAAGCAGCCAGCACAATTAAGGACTCCACATAACACGGCCACAAACTCTTCAACCTTCTGCCAGGAAAAAGTTGCAAAAGTTTGAGGTCACATCCCAACCAACTCAAGAATAGCTTCTTCCCTGCTGTCTTCAAACTTTCGGATGGACCTACCTCGCATTAAGTTGATCTTTCTTTGCATCCTAGTATAACGATAACACTGCATTCTGCACCCTCTCCGTTCCTTCTCTATGTACAATATGCTTTGTCTGTATATCGGGCAAGAAACAATACTTTTCATTGTATCCCAATACAATAATAAATTAAATCAGATCAAATGTTCTCCTCAAATCCCTTTGCATGCTCCCCAAATTGGTGAAGTACTGGAGAAATGTGGCTCCATAAACGTTCTACAGATGTATGAGCTGCAACAACTGGAGCAGGGTAAAATTGAAGCTGATTGCTAGAAACAGGAACATTTCTCAAACGCAATAAGTTGCATTCCTGCAATTGATTTGGCAACAGGTGGAGGAGATGATTTGCGGAAAAAGGACAGGTAAAAGCACTAATTCATTTCAAAGGAGTGGGAAATGCAATAGTCCAATAATGCATCCCTAAACTTACTACATCTGGTTACAATGCCGCACCAGGCATGTGAAGATTAAGAGCCACAAATTTGCAAATATACAATATGTTCAACATTGAAAAATTTGTGAGAAATTTTTTACACTGCTGTAATCTGGGAATGGACCTCAAACTAAAGAAGACATCATTACTTAAAGGGTGAAGAAAAACATGGTTAATGAGAATGCTAAAGGATGAAAGGTAGGTTTGATTTGATTTATTGTTATCACATGTATTAGTGTACAGTGAAATATATTTTTTTGCACTCTGCAGATAATGCATACTGTACATTGAGAAGGAAAAGAGAGAATGCAGAATATAATGTTACAGTCACATCATAGATAGGGTGTAGAGAAAGGTCGAAGACTCACAACTCCACATTTATTTGGAATGACGAGCTTTTGGAGCACTGCTCCTTCAGCAAGTGAGGCTCTCCTCAGGAAGGAGCAGTGCTCTGAAAGCTCGTGATTCCTAATAGATCTGTTGGACTTTAACCTGGTGTTGTGAGACTTCATACTGTGTCCACCCCAGTCCAATGCCGGCATCTCTACATCATTGTAGAGAAAGGTCAGTTTAATGAGGGGTAGATCTATTCAAAAGTCTAATGGCAGCAGGAAAAGTCCAAAGCAGGGAGCATGGGAGGATATGAGGGGAAGCAGAAGAAGCTAAAGGCATCACCACCAAGGTAGGACTGATGGGAGGGGACATCAGAATTTAGATGTAGGATCCATTCTTTAACTTAAGATTTTAAGAATTGGGGAAAGCGCACCTCCAATTTGAAGCACACTCTCTTTTTTACCCTCTCTTGCAGCCAGCTGCCATTTTCAAGCAATAACGCCTCAATTTTCCCCCCCAATCCATCTTTAAGAGCCTACCCACCATTTTTGATTGGATAGTGAGCCAAAGGGAGCACCTCAGTGAAAGTCAGTCCGATGAGCTATCTTCCCCTTTGCTCCCCCTCATATCCTTCCTCCAAGGGAGGTTTGGGATTGCCTAACCAGCACGTCTTTCAGATTGTGGAAGGAAACCTGCACACACACGGAGAGAATGTGCAGACTGCACACAGACAGTGACTCAAATCAGGAATCAAACCCAGGTCCCTGGCATTGTGAGGCAACAGTGCTAACCCACTGTGCCATCTTGCCATTCAGGTGTGCTAAAATTTTCCCTCAGTTTATCTGAACAGGCAACTAGTGTGGCAAATAGACAATTTTCATGGTAACTTCACTGCAGTGTTAATGTAAGCCTACTTGTGAAACTAATAAATAATCTTTAAAAATAAAACTTGAAACCAAGACATATGATGATGAAGAGAAATTTAAACCTAAGCATTGGGTAGAAGGAGGAACTAAACACTTTGTACAGAGGAAGAATTTTAGCATAGCTGGGCGGCACAGTGGCACAGTGGTTAGCACTACTGCTTTACAGGCCCAGGGATTCAGGTTCAATTCCCAGCTGTGTCACTGTCTGTGTAGAGTTTGCACATTCCCCCCGTCTCTGTGTGAGTTTCCTCCAGTTGCTCCGGTTTCCTCCCGCAGTCTGAATGATGTGTGGTTAGATGCATTGGCCATGCTAAATTCTCCCTTAGTGAACGCGAACAGGTGCCTGACTGTGTGACTGAGGAATTTTCACAATCTTCATTGTAGTGTTCATGTAAGCCTGCTTGTGAAGCTATTAAATAAAATAACCACAATGCTGTCATTATGCTAAGGTTTAAAGAAGATGTACAAGGCAAGTTTTTTTACACAGAGGGTGGTGGAACTCGCTGCAGGGGGAGGGTAGTGGAAGTAGATACAACAGTAACTTTTAAGGAACATCTTGACAAATAAATGAAGAGGATGGGAATAGAGAGTACCGATCTGGGAGGGGTATGGGTTTTAGTTCAGTCGGGCAGCATGGTTGGGCCGAAGGACCTGTTCCTGTGCTGTAATTTTCTTTGTTCTTTGATCTTTGTTCTTTATTTTTAAATTCAAGACTTTTTTTTACCATACTTAGGATCAAGATTGGAAAACAGTTAAGCAATCATGTTCAAGCCAATGTCCAGTCAATGAAGGTTTCTCAATTGTCCACGTTTGTATTATAATTATTTTTTAGGCAGACAATGGACTAACCACCAGTTTAATCCAATTGTCAGTAGTCAACTTTGCAATGAATATAGCTTAAAATGATACCATCCGCCATTAATAATGCACACTCCCCACATGCACCATTAAATAAACTCATCAATCCTCTGATATTACTTAACCAGCAAATAATTGGCATCCAACCCATCAACCATCACTTCAAAGAAAGGAAATCAACTCAGCAATTTGACTGGGCTCCCAGGTTATGTATCATTTAAAATCAGTGCTGCTGTTTTGTGTTATAACTTCCACATTTCACCACACACTGTAAATTATTAAAAATTAATTTAAAAACACATGCCACATAAAAAGCTGTGCAAAGCTCAGAAGCGAGTTGAGGAGAAATCTTTTCCTCAACATGTTAAGATCTAATATGCACTGCATAAGAGGGGGATGGAAGCAGATTCAGTAGCAACTTTCAAAAGGGAATTGATTATATTCTTAGTAATGAATCGTTGACAGGCCTCTGGGGGGAAAAGCCAGAGAGAAAAACTAATTGGTCTTTTTTTGTCCCTTCACAGGGCTGGTATAGGCGCAATGGACCAAATGTCCTTCAGAGCTGTGTGATTCTATGAAGAAAATCAACTGATATTAAGGAGTGACCTCCTGAACGTAATCTGATCTCTGAAATAAACTACTTGGGGTTTATTCTCACTTCAGCTATTTAATATAGCTGAAAGTGCTCACATAGTTTACTGTTTAATGGGGAGGCGATGGACTAGCGATATCATTGCAAGATTGTTCTGAGGATCCTGGTTTGAATCCCACCACGGCAGTTGGTGGAATTTGAATTCAATTTAAAAAAATCTGGAATTACGGATCTGCTGATGACCATCGACATTGTCGATTGTCGTAAAAATCCATTTGGTTCACTCATGTCCTGTAAGGAAGGAAATCTGCCATTCTTACATGGTCTGGTCTACATGTGACTCCAGAGCCACAGCAATGTGGTTGATTCTCAACTGCCCTCCAAGGGCAACTAAGGATGGACAATAAATATTGGCCAGCCAGTGATGCTCATGTCCCAAGAATGATTTTTTAAAAAATCAATCTCTAGCGTTTCCCTAACGGGAAGACCATGAGACCCCGATCCTTGAATTTCCCTTTTAAATGAATGGGCAGTATCTCAGAAACTGTGGACTTATAACTCCCCAAACAGTTGAACCATACTTCCAGACAGGATTTTATCATTGGGTGCTTAAAATGTTATGTTGATTTTTTTTTGTTATTTCATTTGCTTTGATTAACATACAGTGAAAAGTATTGTTTCTTGCGCGTTGTACAGACAAGGCATACCATTCACAGAGAAGAAAAGAAGAGAGAGTGCAGAATATAGTTCATATGATATATATATATATATATATATATATATAGAATATGGTCACAGCTAGCACGCAGAGAAAAATCCACTTAATAGGTCCATTGAAAAGTCTGACAGCAGTAGGAAAAAGCTGTTCTTGAGTCAGTTGTACATGACCTCAGACTTTTGTATCTTTTTCCTGATGGAAGAAGGTGGAAGAGAGCATGTCCAGGGTGTGTGGGGTCCCTAATTATGCCGGCTGCTTTGCTGAGGCAGCAAGAATGTAGACAGAGTCAATGAACGGGAGACTCTGGTTTGAGTGATGGAATGAGCTTCGATTATGACATTATATGAATATCTGAGCCAATAAATTATCAATGCTTCAAACAATGATGCTTATTATCTCCCCACTTTAATAAAGATGTTGTTCCAGTTATTTGAAATATGTAAGTACATTGTAAAATTGCAGGCAAACTAAAGTCACAATTTTATTTCAAACGGCAACATTTCAGACCCTAAATTTTTAATTTCCATATTATTTAAAGGAATGGAAATTGTATCTGACAATTGTTTTGCTATGAAACTGCAACTGTACGCAATTATAACTCTTGAGTGTTATCATTCCTAGATAAACAACAGAGGTCTTTCCCATTCCTTGTTGGCTCCGATTCAATGAAAGAAAATATGTATGTATGAAACATAGCCCAGACAGAGCGAAGACAAAAGAGAAACATTACGGACTGTGGGCAACTGAAATGAGACCAGAAAACGCTGGAAGGTTTCTCTCTAAATATGTTGCCTGATTTGCTGGATGTTCCCAATGTTATTTGCTCAAACATAATTAATGCATAAGACCATTAGATGTAGGAGCGGAAATAGGCCATTCAGCCCATTGTGTGTGCACCACCATTCTATGAGATCATGGCTGAGCTGATGTGATAATCCTCAACTCCACTTTCCTGCCTCATCCCAATAACCCTCGATTCCCTGACTGATTAAGTTTAAAACTAGCACCTCAGATTTTCTTTTTCATTTTCTGTGAGATGTGGGCATCACCAACCATTCTAGCACTTCTTCTCCATGAGAAGGTAATGATAAGCTACCTTGAGAACCACGAAAGTTTAAAGTTTATTTATTGTCAGAAGTAGACTTACATTAAGATTGCAATGAAGTTACAGTGAAAATCCCTCAGTTGCCACACTCTAGCACCTTCTCGGGTACACTGAATGTGAATTTCTCATGACAAATGCACCTAACCAGCGCTTTTTTCAAAGTGTGGGAGGAAACTAGAGCATCCAAAGAAGCTTATGCAAACAAGGGAGAATCTGCACAGACAACTGGGAATTGAACGCCTATCCCTCGGACTGTGAAAGACCTCAGACTTTTGCATCTTTTTCCCAACAAAAGAAATGGAAGGATGTCCAGGGTATATGGGGTCCTTAATTATGCTGGCTGCTTTTCCAAGGCAGCAGGAAGTGTAGACGGAATCATTGAATGGGACGTTGGTTTGTGTGATAGATTAGGCTACATTCACAACCCTTTGTAGTTTCTTGTGGTCTTGGGCGGAGCAGGAGCCATACCAAGCTATGATACATCTGGAAAGGATGCTTTCTATGGTGCATCTGTAAAAATTAGTGAGAGTAATAGCAGAGATGCCACATTTCCTTAGCGTCCTGAGAAAGCTTTGGTGGGTTTTCTTAATTATATTATCAGCGTGGAGGGACCAGAGCAGGTTGTTGGTGGTCTGGATGCCTAAAAACTTGAAGATCTCAACCATTTCCATTTCATCCCCATTGATGTAGACAGGGACATGTCCTCCATTACGATTCCTGAAGTTGATGCTTAACTCTTTCATCTTACTGACATTGAAGGAGAGATTATTATCATCACACCATTTCAGGAGATTTGGATACCTTTGTGGTACCCCGAATAATTCCATGCAATTGTTCATTGGTAGTCAAAGGCCCTCGTGGCAATCTGATATGTAGTTGAGTGTAATGATGATATATTTATACAGATTATTTCAGGCTAATAACAAGACATCCTTATATTTGGCTTTATTAGTCCCAGCTGATTAGAGAATTTTTTTTGTGTGTCTTTTTGAGCTGTGCTAATGATCAGCTTTCTGGCAATGTTGAAGTCTCCAGTGAAGTTTATACCCTGCATCTTTGGACTTCAGTGTCACTGTAAATCAGCTGACTCTTTAAAATGTTTTTTTTTACATATTGTACGTTCGGAGGTGACACTCCGGGTCATTTCATGGACTTGGAAAACGTGCTCAATAAGACTGTTCTTGCACCTCCCCCCCCTTTTAACACTGCTCAGATCATTATGAAGCATCACAGATTGCCTATGATAAATCTGTGAATGCCTAATGATGATCCATCAAGCTTTGTCAATTAGTGCGCGCATCTTCTGCAATGCCTCTCTACTTTTACCTTAAGTGGCACTTTTTCTGAGTTCATGGGCAATCAAGAGCTATTAAAAGATTTAATGGAAAGATTCAAATTCATGCAAATCTCTGGAATATTCAATTGCAGCTGTCAACGGACATCTATGGCTTGTCATGGGCGAGATTTGGCCCAATTGATTACCAACTGCTTTTGAAACTCTTGTGCAAAATTTGCGAATCTTTTGTGGCCATCCATCAAAGTTCATCAAGAGGCAAGATGCAAATTTTCCCCTCCAACTATTCAATGGCAAGTGTCTGCAAAGTAGCACTCAATAAAGCAACGCTGATAACCTGTTTCCCAGAATATTAACTTAAATCATCCGTTAACGCCAGGCTACCCTTCTGGAAGCAGTGCAGAACAGAAATACACAAGGCAACCACCACCCCTCCAAAATTAAAGCAATCCCAGAGGCGAGTCTCAGGCGACTGCAGCACTGTTAGGGGGCTCTTGGAAGTTGTGCTTTTACTGTAAAATGAAATGGAAAATCGCACAGTGGCACAGTGAGTTAACACTGCTGCCTCACAGCGTTAGCATCCCGGGTTCGATTGCAACCTCGGGTCATTGCCTGAGAGGAGTTTGCACATTCTCCCCATTTCTGCATGTATTTCCTCTGGGTCCTCCGGTTTACTCCCACAATCCAAAAGATGTGCTGGTTAGATGCACTGGCCATGCTAAATTCTTCCTCAATGTACCCAAAGAGGTGCTGGAATGTGGGATTGGGGAAATTTTCAGAGTAACTTCATTTCAGTGTTAATGAAAACCTACTTGCAACAGTAATAAATTAAGTTTAGCTTTAAACTCAATTTTGGCCTTAGGTCATTGTCTGTGTGGAATTTGTACATTCTCCCAGTGTCTGCATGGGTTTCCTTTGGTGCTTCAGTTTCTGCCCACCATCCAAAGCTTATTTATTGATTAAGTTACCATGAAAATTTTTGAATTGTCACATTCAGGTGTCTATTTGGACACATTGAGGGAAAATTTAGCATGACCAATGCATCTAACCAGCACATCTTTTGGACTGTGGGAGGAAACCAGAGCAATTGGAGGAAACCCACACAGACACAGGAAGTGCGTGCCAACTCCACACAGATAGTGACCCAAGCCGGGAATTAAACCCTGGTCACTGGTGCTGTGACAGATAGACCGAATGGGGAAATTTCCCCTTCCCCTCAATAGAATGTCCCCCCGAATTACGTGATCCCCGTTCTGGGGAAGAAGATTCTGGATAGGTCAACACTGGAAGTATATCCTTGGTGGTCATGTCCTGCAGTGATTGGCCAGAGTGCCAGAATTGGTTCTATAGACCTTCAAACACAGTTGTAATAAAAGTAGTTCATCCTTCTAGCCTTTACCTCCCTCATTCCTCAGGCACTCCCTATTGCCCCTTATACCCCATACCAACTCTACACCAGCTAATCCATATCCAACATGTGCAAACTTCAAGAGCAACATGGAAATTAAATAAGATAAATTGTGAAAAAATACAGCTCTCACTGTACAAACTTGGTTGTATTAAAATTTTAAATTTGTGAAAGCTTGCTTAAATATTTTAAATATCAAATACTTAATCACTTATAAAAACAAAATACTTCTATCCCTAGCACATACTAAAGAAAGCAAATTCTCTAATATATTGTTTAACCTCTCAACAAAATTGCAATTCAGAACCCCCTGCTGAGATAAGTATAGCTTCTGGAACTATTGAAATTGATGCTATGCCACTGAGCCTGACAGAGAGAAGATTTTTGAATGCTGCAACAAGTTTTCTTTACAGCCTAAAGAGGAGAGTAAATTTCAAGAAACCTTCAGATCCTAACAGTTAAACAGGCCTTCTCCGCTTTTCATGAGCATTGACATCTTTTCTATGAATTTCTAACTTCTGTTCTGCAAGTTAAGACATTTCTAGTCAAAATGGTGTTGGTTAGAACTGAATACCAAGGGTGAAAATGCAATAGTGAGCAGATAATTGGGGAATGCCACAGAGTTCTGCAGCAGAAGGAGCTGGCGGCATAGAAATTTCAATGAAGTTGGCAGGGCTTGTGGATTAGTTGAGTGCCATGCTGGATCTCACTCCACCATTTCTTTCCAAACATTTCACCGGAAACTCATAGCCTTTGCTGACACTTGTTATCAGTCAAAATGAGATGGCACCTTTTGAGATAGTAGACTTTAAGATAATATTTCATGTTCTTCTCCTTTCTTCTGTGCTCTGTGTTGGCACTGCCAACTCCTCATTCCTGCATCACCTGAATATGGCTGCACATTGCTGCCAGTGGGCTGCCGTTATGGCCCATGTGTGGGATAGTGCCATTCCCATTTTTTCCCGCTGTTTTTATTTGCTGTGTTCTCTTCCTCCAGTGAGCCTGGTGACCTTGTCCTGCTTCCCATTTGGTTGCCTAAGACAAGAAATTGTCCTGATGGGCCATCTAATACGGTAAGCCTTGCTAATGCCACCAGCCCCACTCCTAACTCCCTTGGGTTACATCATCCACAATTCTCTATCTATGATAAAAAAGAACATTATTGCAGTGAGTACATTGGAAAGAATTACATCACTGGCTGTCGCTGGCTGGTAGATCCAATGTTATCAAAAGGCTTTATAAAAGAAAGTTTATTTTATTAGTACCACAAGTAGCTTTATATTAACATAGCAATAAAGTTATTGTGCAAATCCCCTAGTCACCACACTGTTCGGGAATATTGGGAAAGAATTTAGCACAGCCAATGCACCTTACTTCTATGTTCTATGTTCTATTACCAGCACTTCCTGGACTGTAAGTGAAATGCTGGTGTTGGACAAGGGTAAACACAGCGTGAAGTCTGACAACACCAGGTTAAGTCCAACTGATTTATTTGATAGTAAACTCACAAGCTTTCGAAGTGTTTCGACCTCTTTGTCAGGTGAATTCAGCTTTTGTAAGTTTACTATCAAATAAATCGGTTGGACTTAAACCTGGTGTTGTCAGACTTCCTACTGTAGGTGAAAACCAGAGCACCCGGAGGAAACTCACACAGACACTGGGAGAATGTGCAGACTCTGCACAATTAGTGGCCCAAACTGGGAATCGAACCTGTGTCCTTAGTGCTGTGAGGCAGCTGCACTAACTACTGTGCCAATGGGAAAGGTTCCTACCTTTAAAGTTATGATGTGGGATCTTTCAATATGTGCCTAAGAGGACAAATAAGAGGACAACTTGAAATAGTGCCTCATCTCAAAGCAGGCAGCTCTGATAGTGCACATTTACTTAGACTTTACTTAAGAGATATTTGCCTAGAATCATAGAACCCTACAATGCAGAAAAAGGCCCTTCAGCCCATCGAGTCTGCACTGACCATAATCCCACCCAAGCTCTACCCCATATCCCTACACATTTACCCACTAATCCCTCTACCCTACGCACCCCAGGACACTAAGGTGCAATTTTAGCATGGTCAATCAACCTAACCCGCACATCTTTGGACTGTGGAAGGAAACCGGAGCATCCAGAGGAAACACACACAGACACGGAGAGAATATGCAAACTCCACACTTATCTCTATGTTCTATGTTCTATTACCAGCACTTCCTGGACTGTAAACGAAATGGTGTAGACAGTGACCCAAGCTGGGAATCGAACCCAGGTCCCTGGAGCTGTGAAGCAGCAGTGCTAACCACTGTGTTACCGTGCTGCCCTATGTTTCCCTTTAACAGATATTCAGGCTTTTTCTCCAACAAACAGCACAGGGCTCACTAGTGAATAGTTAAAGCTTCCACAATATCTGCTTCAGGCTTGCCTAATCCTTGCCTCCAGACACTATGTGACACTCTTGTAAGTCTGTCTGAGTGTCACTCTAATAAGCCACTTTTTGCTTTTTGTTTGATAAAACTTGATCTTACAGAAGCATAACAATAATCGCGCGTTGTAATCTCTTGGGAGAAGACAAATGGCGCAATTTTCATTGGCAACTTCAGAACTTCCTTTATCCTAAAACAAATACTGAAACTGTTTCGATGCAGGAACCTTTCAGACTGATATTCTTTTAATCCGGCTCGGCCCGTTAACGTGTCAAATTCAAATAGTTCAGCCTGAATTGTTGGTATTCTTTGATTCCTGTTGAAAGGAAGCTGAAATAATGATTCAGTTCAAGGCCATAACCAACGCAGTCTTAACCTGTGGCACGGTGGCACACTGAGTGCCTCGCCACGCTAGGGAGCTGGTTTCGATTCCCGGCTCAGGTCACTGTCTGTGTTGGAGCCAGAGATGAGAAAGTAAGCCAGACCGATCAGAACCTCTTGGCTGTCACTCAACCCCGCATCCAGATCGATTCAAAATGGCAGGTTAGGCAATGACATCTGCTGCTCTTGAAAAGTCAGATGTTTTTATGCAAAAAAGCCAGAAGCTGTGGCTGTTATTTCCATACAGTCATTCTCTGGACAGGGCTCAATTTAAACTGAAGCAATTGCTGTTTCACATATTTAAAGGACATCATTCCATTAATGACCCACAATCAATATTCATCCAATCAAGTGCATTGCCCCGGGGTTAAAAGGGTAAACAGCATTTCCCTTTCTTTCACAGATTTTCCGAGCTGCCTCTCACCCACGTCAGCTGGAGTACTCAACGCTGTCAAGACTTGGAAGCGAAACCACTCACTATTCAAAGCGATCTGAAGGTCACTCAAGGGACATTTCTGAACACTTTTAATCTCCAGTTTAGGTTAAAGTTTGTTTATTCATCACAACTAAGGCTTGCATTAACACTGCAATGCAGTTATTGTGAAATTCCTCTAGTCACCGCACTTTGGAGCCTGTGTGGGTCAATGCACCTAACCAGCACGTCTCTCAGACTGTGGGAGGAAAGCGAAGCACCTGGAAGAAACACAAATGGATACGGGGCAGAAGGTGCAAACTCCACACAGACAGTGACCCAAGTTGGGAATCGAACCCGGGTCCCTGGCACTGTGAGGCAGCAGTGCTAACCACTGTGTCACCATTTTTTTCCTAATTGGTCGGCGCAACATCGAAGGCCGAAGGGCCTGTTCTGCACTGTAATGTTCTATGTTCTATGTTCTATGCCAGCCACAGGTTGATGACGGTGAGGATAAACTCAGTAGAAATGAGTTTCAATCCTGGTTAGGTAGTGGGCAAATCCAAACCTGGAGATGATCTTTATTAAAAAAAGTTATGGGCATTGATGGCTGTACAGCACTTATTGCTCATTCTTAAAGATATTTAAGAGTCAACAACAATGCTATAGGGCCTGAGTCCACATGTAGGCCAGACCAGGTAGGGATGGCAGATTTCCTTCCCTTAAAGGACATTAGTGATCTGGAAGGCTTTTTATGACAAGTGTTACAATTCTGATCAGAAACTCCAGAATGTTTTACGAGGTCAGCCTGGATCATAAATTTTGCACTTTGAATTTGGCTAAGGTGAGCATGAGGTATTTCACTTCAGGTATGATTCAAATGACCCACTAGGGAGCTTTTATCAAACAAAGTTTATTTAAGAATACAGTTAACATGTATAAAAAGAAAACTAACAAAAACTTTTACCAATTACAAACAAAAAAAAGATATTTTATCAACTTTAATGAATAGAGAAAATGTTCCAACCAAAAAAATCTCTACTCAAGTCACTTTGCACACTTCAACACAGCAAAGACTAATGTCCACGTGATACTGGAATTTAGTCCTTTTGCTGAATGCTGCAGTTCTCATAAGATGTACACAGACAAGCTTGGAGTCAGAATAGCTTCCCAAAACACCTAAACAAGCTGACCACCAATTGCAAATTAGAAGGCCAGGAATCTTGCTTCCAGCTATCAGCAGAATTTCCAAAACCAGAGAGATAGAGATAGAGAGAGAGAGAGAGAGATTTCTGTTCAGCATGATGTCACTTCTAAGTTAAAATTGCTGCCAGCAACTAAATTAAAAATGAAACCTTGAATTCACTATGAAGGGAAAAAGATCCCCCAAACACTTGGCTTGCCAACCATTCTTCTTCATAACAATGTAAGGTCATAAAAGATCCCAGAGTAAAAATAAACAAAACCCCATTTTAGCCATTGAAGTAGCAATAACAGGACTTCTACCAGACAGTGGTACTTCTAGCAGACAGCTGTGAGAGCTGGAGAGAACATGATTTCTTCATGGTAAACTAACATCACACAATCAACAATGGTTTCATAATCATAATTAGGTTTTTAATTCCGAATATTGATTGAATTTAAATTTTATCATCTGCCGTGATGGGATTTGAGCCCAGGTCCCCAGAACATTATCCTGGTCTCTGAATTACCACATTGTCCAGTGACAATACCACTATGTCATTACCTCCTCAAGACTGCCTCAAAATTGGCTTTCTAATCCAATAAATGGTGAGAATGTGTAGTTCATTATCACATGGAGTAAATGGCGAAGATACATGTAAGGGGAAGTTAGGTAGATACGTGGGGGCAAATAAAAAGTATGTACACTGATCAAGAGATAGATCACAAAAGAGTGGTGTGAAGCATAAAAACTAGTAGAGACCAGTTGGTCTGAATGCAGCACTAGAGAAAACCAATCTTCTTTGTAATTCTACATAATCCAAATGATTTGGAACTAACCGATTTTGTTCCGTTCATATAAAATTAGAAGTGACCTTGCCTGTGAACAGGGCACACAAGTTATGGTGAGGCTGTTTTCTGTGTGAAAATGATTTGATTCAAACAGCCAGAGTGGAATAATTATGAAGCGTCAGCTTGGGCTCAGCAGGTAGCATTTGTCTTTCAGTCAGAAAGTTGTGGTTCAACTCCCATGCCAGAGACTGAGTCCTACAGTTGTAGTGCTCCACTGAGAGAGTGCTGCCTTTTGCATGGCTCACAATACCATTTCCAGTGGAAGTAAAAGCATCCACTACTTGCAAATACAACTAGAATGTTCGCTCATTACATTGGTCAGTATTTGTCCTTCAACTATCCTCCAACTGCAAGAAATACAAAGGTTTGCTAATGAAGCCCAGTCTATCATGCAAACCAGCCTCCCATCCATTGATTCCCATCTACACTTCCCTCTGCCTTGGAAAAGCAGGCAACATAATCAAAGACCCCATGCACTCTGGACATTCTCTCTTCCACCTTCTTCCACTGGGATAAAGATACAAAAGCCTGAGAACACATACCAAGCAACTCAAAGAACAGCTTCTTCCCTGCGGCCATCAGATTTTTGAACAGTCCTATCACATATTCAATGGATTTTTCCCTATATCCTATTTGTTACTTCAACACTATATTCTGCAACCTCTCCTTTCCTTCTTCCCTATGTACTCTATAAACATTATGTTTGTCTGTGTAGCTCGCAAGGAAGAATACTTTTCACTATACTCCAGTAAATATGACAATAAAAAATCAAATCAAATCAAAAAGTAAAACAGATAATGTCCAAAGATGTGCAAGTCGAGTGGATTGCCTGTGCTAAATTCTCCATTAATGTCAGAGGGATTAGTAGGGTAAATACATGGAGTTACATGGATAGAGATTGGGTGAGGTTATGGTTGGTGCAGGCTCAATGGACTGAATGACCTCATTCTGCACTGTAGGGTTTCTGTAATTCTACAATCTGCCCTTTATTTCATTACTGTTGGGTGAGGCTTTGGATTTGCACAGACTGACAATCAAATTTTCTTCAATAGTTTCTGCACTTCAAGTAGCACAGGACTATAAAGATCTTTTGGATGTTCTAAGGTAATAAGAGGTTCTACATGAGTGAAAGTTATCACAATTCAGCTCAGTCAGTCATTGCAAGTACTCCCCTCCCCTACTCCATGCAAGAAAATAGAGCTTGTCTTAATCTCTCTTCTTCTTACATCCCTTTTCTCATCCAGCTCAATCAATTTTGAGCTCAGTGCATCAGGAAATGACAAGGAAACATGCTGATCAGCAAAGACTGGCGTGATGGGTGAGTTGTACTTCGTATCAGACTGAATGAAGGGCTGGAACTTTCCCATCCCGCTCCATCACTGGAATCGTAGTGGGTGGGCCACAGACCATGAACAAGCTCACTGATATCAGGTGGGATTTCCCAGTTTTGGATTCAGCGCGACAGGTAAATCCCGCCCGAGGAGTATTGGGATCAGGCCTTGACTTAAGTTAATGGGAGTGCCAACAAGGCAGTTAGAATGCAGCTTACTGGAGTTTACAGACAGTGGACACACTTTGGACAGAACCTTGTGGCCTTTCATGTCAGTGGGATTATCCTGTCCCGCTGCAGCCAATGGAGATTCGGCCTGGCGCCAATTTCTCCATCCTCGCGGCGACTGGACGCTGGGAAAATCCCAGCCCCGTGTCCCTCAGGAAGTCAAATGACTGGCTAAAAGTCAGCTCCACAATAAATAACCTCGGTCTCCAGGGTGATATAGCCTTTGTTTGCAGCTCAAACTGGAACATCAACCAACTATTTGGAAATTCACTGGTTCCGAGTCTCTTGACATTGCTGAGCTGCCAGCCCCCTTGTTGCTGGGCTATAAATATTTATTATCCAGGCCTAGCCTATATACAGTGTGCAATGAATATCGTTAGATCTTTGATTGTGCCCTTATTTGAATATTGAATTAAACATGGGCCTTCACAAAACATTTCCAAATTACACTGGCCACAGTTCCTTGATAGCATGATAAATGTGTTACAAATATCTTTCATTAAAAATGTATTTAGTCAATATATTTCTGAGTTTACAAAGATGCATATTATTTTGATATTCATCCTATAAAATCATATCCAAATGGATTGAATTAACATTCAAATCTGATGAAATAATAGCTACCTTTGAAATAAAGTTGTAAAATATTCTTTTGAAGAGAAGTTTAATAAGCGCAATGGGGGTGGTTTGGGAAATAATCGACCCAGCCCCATTCGGTCTCTGATCTAAACTCCATTCCTCCTAAAGATTTATTAGGTCCTTTTTAGAAGCAGAACTGATTCTGCTCAGTATTTTTCAATGGAATGTCTGTGTGGCACATATAAAAAAGTAAAGAAGAACGAAGTTCAGATGAAGGGGATGAATTATGCCCAGAGCAGAATTGCAACGTCTGGGTAACATCAGGCAACATGTAACCTGCTACTTCCCTTGTTCCAGACTTCCTTCTTCCCTCCGTCTGACAATGATGTTCTAGCAGAAACCACCCCCACACTGCCGCCACTCTTTATTCTATTAACAATTGTTGAATACAGGAGTTGGGACATCTTGTTGAAGCTGTGCAAGACATTAGTGAGGCCACACTTGGAATACTGTGTACAGTCCTGGTCACCCTGTTATAGAAAGGATATTATTAAACTAGAAAGGGTGCAGAAAAGATTTATTAAGATGCTACAGGGATTTGGATGGTTTGAGTTATAAGAAGAGGCTGGATAGACTGGGACTTCTTTTTCTGGAGTGTAGAAGGCTGAGGGTGATCTTATAGAGTCTATAAAATAATGAGGGGCATAGAACAGCTAGATAGTCAATACCTTTTCCCAAAGGTAGGGGAGTTTAAAATTAGAGGGCATAGGTTTAAGTTGAGAGGGGAGATGGACAAAAGGGTCTGGAGGGGCAATTTTTTTCACACAGAGGGTGGTGAGTGTCTGGAACAAGCTGTCAGAGGTAGTAGTAGAGGCGGGTACAATTTTGTCCTTTAAAAAGCATTTTGATAGTTACATGGTTACGATGGGTATAGAGGGATATGGCCAAATTCAGGCCATTGGGATTAGCTTTGTGGTTTAAAAAAAAGGCAGCATGGACAAGTTGGGCTGAAAGACCTGTTTCCATGCTGTAAACCTGCATGACTCTATGATTCTACTGTCTCACTTGATTGCCAGGGACTCTTCCTTTCAGACCCACTCATGCCTTCTATCACCAAGCTTTTCTTTAACAAGATGTTAATTGATTGTTCATCCTGCAATGATGGTAGAGCAATGAATATTAGAACTAGAATCGATACAGTGCAGAAGGAGCCCATTCAGCCCATTGAACCTGCAACGACCACAATCTCACCCAGGTCCTATTCCAGCAGCCCCATGTATTTACCCTAGAATTTACCTACCCATCACAATGGCATGATGATTAATACTGCTGTCTCACAACTCCGGGGGAGCTTGCATGTTCTCTTATATTACATGGTTTCCTCCGTGCGCTCCAATTTCCTTCTACAGTCTGAAAGATGTGCTGGTCAGGTATATTTACCTGAACAGGCACCAAAGTGTGGTGACTAGGTGAATTTCATAATAATTTCATTACAGTGTTAATGTAAGCCTTACTTGTGACTAAATAAACTTTAATTTAACTTTAACAAGTCCCCCTGAAGTAAGGAGCAATTTATCATGGCCAATCAACTTAGCTCCACACAGACAGTGACCCAAGCCTGGCATTGAAAGTGGGTTTCTGAAGCTGTGAGGCAAAAATGCTAACCACTGTGACATCCTACATATATATAAATACATCTATAAATTCAGCTTCATGCTACAGATAGTCAGTATGTCTGATAGTACAGTGGTTAGCACTGCTGCCTCATAGCACCAATTGTACCCGCCTCTACTACTATCTCTGACAGCTTGTTCCAGACACTCACCACCCTCTGTGAAAAAATTGCCCCTCCAGACCCTTTTGTCCATCTCCCCTCTCACCTTAAACCTATGCCCTCTAATTTTAAACTCCCCTACCTTTGGGAAAAGGTATTGACTATCTAGCTGTTCTATGCCCCTCATTATTTTATAGACTCTATAAGATCACCCTCAGCCTTCTACACTCCAGAAAAAGAAGTCCCAGTCTATCGAGCCTCTCCTTATAACTCAAACCACCCAAGTCCCGGTAGCATCCTAATAAATCTTTTCTGCACCCTTTCTAGTTTAATAATATCCTTTCTATAACAGGGTGACCAGAATTGTACACAGTATTCCAAGTGTGGTCTCACTAATGTCTTGTGCAGGTTTAATTCTGGCCTCAGGTGACAGTCTGCATAGAATCTGCATGTTCCCTCTGTGTCTGTATGGGTTTCCTCCAGATGCTCCAGTTTCCTCCCACACTCTAAAGGTATGCAGGTTAGGTTGATTGGCCATGTTATATTGACCCTGAGCGTCAGGGGGATTAGCAGGGTAAACATGCAGGATTGTGGGGATAGGACTTGGATAGGATTCCTGTCAGTGCAGGCTCGATGGGATGAATGGCCCGCTTCTGCACTGTGGGGATTCTCTGAATGCAGCTCAGATTTTTGGAGAGCAGGGTAATTGCTCATTTCAACCTTGTAAGTGTTTATTTTAAATAGAATTAATGGATTTTTGGTTTTCTTAAGGTCCGTTGGGATTTCGGATTGGACTGGTTGACAGGATCATTTGATGATGTGATTATTGTGCAAAGCTGCTGAGGCAGAAAAAGAAAAGTTTTGGCAGAAAGCACTGAGTTGTTGCTGAAGCCTGGTTGAAGTTAAAAAGATTTTGCAGGTTTCTGGACCTCTAAATCTGTCTGAAAGCTCCAAGACTGTTAACTGTTAAAGCAAGTATGCTGTATTTATTAAAAAGTGGATTTGATTTATGCATGACGGAGTTTATTTAGAACTGGAACAGTCAGAAAGTAAAATTGTTTTCTTTCATTTTCAAACATTATTCAACTATTAATGGTTAAGCTGTTTCATTTGTTAGAGCAATGTTTAAACTGTGTTATTAAACACTGCTTTTATTATAAAACATCCCTACTTTGTCAGTGGAATCATTCTTAGAAAAAAATAGCCTCACATTTAAAATAGAAGAATGGTCGGGGTGCAGTCTGGCTTCCTACTGTAACTTAAGGTTCTGCTCCAGGACAATCCCTATTTCTCTTTAGGAGGTGATGGTGAAATGAATTCTTGAATTGCTGCAGGCTTTGATATGCAGTTACATCCATAATGCTGTTCAAGAAGGATTCTAGGATCTTGACAGAGCAGCAATGAAGGAACGGTCAACATATCTCCAAATCAGAGTGGTGAGTGGCTTGGAGGGGAACTTGTAGGCAGTGGTGTTCACTGGCATCTTGTCTTTGTCGATGGGAATGGCAAGGTGCTGTCTAAGGAGCAATGTATCTTGTAGACGGTCCACATGGATGTCAGTATTCATCAGCGATGGAGGGATTGAATTCTTGTGGGAGGGGTAGCAATCAACCGGGTTGCTTTGTCCTGAATTGTATAGAGCTTCTTCAGTGCAATTGGAGCTGCACTCATCCAGGCAAAGGGAGGGTATTCTATCACAATTCTGACTTGTATCTTGTAAATGGTGGACTGGTTCTGGGGAATCAAGAGGAGAGATACTCGCCACAAGATCCCAAACCTCTGATGTGCTGTTATGGCTAAGATATTTATGCTTCCAATCTGAGATTGGCAACAATCATGCAGAAAAAGCCCAGACAAAGAACTTTCAGACATTAGGCAATGTTAAAAATTAACTTTTGAGAGCGAAGATTTACCAGCATGTCTGCCCGAAGTTCATACAATCCCACCCGAGCCCAACAGAAAATGCTGTCCTCCAAGCTTTGCTCATCCCCAGAATCGGAGCAGACGTGCTGATAAAATTCTGGCCAAAGTTGGATTGACAGTCTGCATGTTTCTTTTGATTAATTTGGCTTCTTTTCATTAATCAACATTTTAGGGGCAAGGTTTTATAGGATCAGTCAGTACATTGATAGGATTAAAATCAATGATTCAAAAACCAAGTGAAGGTTTGAGCCAGGAGCACTAATTCATTAAGTTTTAAGTTAAGCGTATATTTATCAGTAATGACGTGGAGATGCCAGCTTTGGACTAGGGTGGGTACAGTAAGAAGTCTCACAACACTGGGTTAAAGTCTAACAGGTTTGTTTCAAATTACAAGCTTTTGAAGCACTGTTTCTTCATCAAGTGACTCTCACTTGATGAAGGGGCAGTGCTCTGAAAGCTCGTGATTCCAAATAAACTTGTTGGACTTTAATCTGGTGTTGAGAGGTTTCTTAGTTGTTTATCACTGTCACAGGTACATTAACATTGCAATGAAGTTACAGTGAAAATCCCCTATTTGCCACACTCTGGTGTCTGTTCAGGTATGCCGAGGGAGAATTTAGCATGGTTAATACATCTAACCAGCACGTCTTTCGGACTGTGGATGGAAGACAGAACACCCGGAGGAAACCCACGTAGACACGGGGTGAATGTGCAGTCTCCATACCGACAGTGGCCCAAGCTGGAAATCGAACCTGTGTCCCTGGCGCCGTGAGGCAGCGGTGCTAACCACTGTGCCACCATGCCACCCCAATTTGCTTCCTTATAAACTTGCTCATTACTTTATTTAAAAGAAAACTTTAAACCAATACCAGGCCTCCTTTAGCCAGATAAATGAAGGACTTTGTGGCTTTTGTCACTGCAGAAGTCTGGAATTCCCATTACATTTTGCCTTGAATATTAAAATGGGACAACTCATCACTTAGTGGCCCAATGTGGCTTATGCATGCCACTCACAAAGGCTGGCATTTTGCGCCAAGTCAGTCAGGCTGCCAAATGTACATATTAAAAGCCTCATCCACCTGACAGCTGCCAGCATTCTGAAGTGAAATGAGTATGGGTAGTCTCAAGGCAGCTGGGAATGGGCATTGGGCCATCATACTATTCACATTTGGAACAAAACTGAACAATGCACTTTTGAAGAGAGATTGAAAAGAATGGTATCAGCATGTTGGTGCTTTCTCACAATATCCTCAGCATCATTTGGATTGATCACCCATATTAATTGACAATCACAGCACTGCAATAGCTGACTGCTAATGGGGCCACGACAGTCAAATGTAAGTCTGCGAGTAATCAACTCACATCAACCTCTATCACTGCACCATACTCTATTGCCATTGCTTTTTCAGCTCAGTTCTTTAGAGGCATCTCCCAAATCTATGAATTCCACAATGTGGAAGGACAAGGACAGTTTGGTATGGCTCCCATTCGGCCCAAAATCACGAGAAACTGTAAAGGCTTTTGAATATAGCCCAGTCCATCACGCAAACCAGCATTCCATCCATTAACTCTGTCCACACTTCACGCTTCCTTGGAAAAGCAGCAGCATAATCAAAGATCCCACTCACTCCAGATATTCTCTTTTCCACTTTCTTCCATTAGGAAAAATAAAGTCTGAGGTCACACAACAATCCACTCAAGAACAGCTTCTTCCCTGCTGCCATCAGATTTTTAAATGGATCTACCTCACACTAAGCTGATCTTTCTCGACATCCTAGCTACGACTATAACACTGCATTCTGCACTCTTTCCTTTACTTCTCTATGAACAGTATCTTTGACTGTGTAAGCAATACTTTTCACTGTATATTAATGCATGTGACAATAATAAATCAAATCAAATCAAGCTAAATGAAGCAAGAAAGGAACACACGATTCCACCGTGTTACTGAGTTAAAATCCTCAAATTTTCTCCCTATCAACAGGGGAAGTGATTTCACCGCATGGGCTGCATTGGTTGAAAAGGAGAATAATCACCATCTTCTCAATGAAGAATTCTCAATTGAAGAATTTTTCTTTCTCACCTTATCAATTCAAGTTACATTTGTTGCAACTCCATACTCTGGAACAAAAAAAATCTTCTGTTCCTTTCATCATGTTTTTACATGATTGTTAATTGCATCAGATGTGACAGGCCCAATTTTGAGACCATTAAGCTGGATGAATATGATGTCACAAGTTAGATTGTCATGGGAGGATCACAGGAGCATCAAGGCAGACAAAATCTGGGAGCATCACTTACTTCGCCACCTTCTGCCCTCACCGAGCTCCCCCATGAGATGTTTTTCCCCCTATGTAACACTGTCATTGAATGATCGATGAGGGTAGGGTAGTGGATGTTATCTGCATGGACTTCAGTAAGGTCTTTGACAAGGTTCCTCATGGCAAACTGGTGAATTCTCATGGGATCAGAGGTGAGCTGGCAAGCTGGATACAAAACTGGCTCAGTCAAAGAAGACAGAGGGTAGCAGTGGAAGGGTGTGTTTCTAAATGGAGGACTGTGACAAGTGGCATTCCTCAGGGATCACTGCTAGGACCTTTACTGTTTGTAATATACATAAATGATTTGGAGGAAAGTGTAACTGATTTGATTAGTAACTTTGCAGACAACACAAAGGTTGGTGGATTTGTGGATAACATTGAGACCATCAGAGGATACAGCAGGATAGAAGTCAGTTGGAGACTTGAGTGGAGAGATGACAGATGGAGATTAATCCGACAAATGTGAGGTAATGCATTTTGGAAGGTCTAATACAGGTGGGAAATATACAGTAAATGACAGAACCCTTAAGAGTATTGATAGGCAAAGAGATCTGGGTGTACATGTACACAGGTCACTGAAAGTGGCAATGCAGGTGGAGAAGTTAGTCAAGAAGACATATGGCATGCTTGCCTTCATTGGGAATTGAGTTTAAAAATTGGCAAGTCATGTTGCAGATTCATAGAACCTTAGTCAGGCCCCACTTGGAATATAGTGTTCAATTCTGGACGCCACACTACCAGAAGGATGTGAAGGCTTTGGAGAGGGTACAGAAAATATTTACCAGGATGTTGCCTGGTATGAAGGGTATTAGCTATGAGGAGAGGTTGGAGAAACTTGATTTGTTCTCAATGGAATGATGGAGGTTGAGGGGCAATGTGATAGAAGGCTACAATATTATGTGAAACATGGACAGAGTGGATAGTCAGAAGCTTTTTCCCAGAGCGGAAGAATTAATTATTAGTGAGTATATGTTTAAGGTGCGAGGGGCAAGATTTAAGGGAGATGTATGAGGCAGACTTTTTACACAGAGGCTGGTGGGTGCCTGGAACTTGTTGCCAGGGGAGGTAGTGGAAGCAGATACGGTAGTGACTTTTAAGAGGCATCTTGACAAGTGCATGAATAGGATGGGAATAGAGAGATATGGTCCCTGGACTTGTATGGAGTTTTAGTTAAGTCAGGCAGCATGGTTTGTGCAAGCTTGGAGAGGCTGAAGGGCCTGTTCCTGTCCTGTAATTTTCTTTGTTCTTTGTCATTAGCAGAATAAGGGATAAATGGTGGCCTTGTCATCAGAGATATCCTCAGAAAGGAAGTTAAATATTAATAATGCTCATTTGTTTATTCATTCATGGGACATGGGCGTGGCCAGTATTTATTGCCTATCTCTAGCTGCCCTTATTCAGGGGGCAATTGAGAGTCAACCACATTGCTGTGGCTCTGGAGTCACATGTAAGTCAGAGCAGGTAAGGACAGCAGATGCCCATTCCTTAAGGACATTAGTTTTTGTCACAATTGACAAAGGTTTCCTGGTCATCAGTAGATTCTTAATTCCTGATTTCTTTTATTGAATTCAAATTCCAGCGTGGCAGGATTTGAACCCAGGTCTACAGAATGTTTGTTGGGTGACACAGTAGCAAAGTGGTTAGCGCTGCTGCTTCACAGCTCCAGGGTCCTGGGTTTGATTCCCGGCTCAGGTCACTGTCTGTGTGGAGTTTGCACATTCTCCTCGTATACACGTGGGTTTCCTCTGGGTGCTCCTGTTTCCTCACACAATCCAAAGATGTGCGGGTTAGGCTAATGGACTGTGCTAAAATTGCTTCTTAGGTGTCCTGAGATGCTTAGATTGGAGGGATTAGTAGGTAAAATATGTAGGGATATGGCAGTAGAGCCTGGGTAAGATTGTAGTCGGTACAGACTCAATGGGCTGAAGGGCCTCTTTCTGCAGTGTAGGGTTCTATGGTTTTTGGATTAATAGTCTAACGGTAATGCCACTCGATCATTGCCTCCCCCAAATACAGCACTAATGAATCTCTCTCCTCCTTTCATTTGCAGTGTTCAAGATTGGAATAGTCGACCTTGCATTGTACAAATTTAATGCTACATACGCTTTGATCTGTCCTAGCCTTTAACAAGCTTCCCCTGTGCTTTACAGCGTACTTTGCAGTTAAAGTCTGATTTGCTTTGACAAAGTTGTTATTTGTTCATGCTTGGATCCAGTTTCACCTAATTGAACATTCAAAGGAAGAAGATCTCCAGTATTTGTAATGATGATTTTCAACCTCATTGCCTGAGGGATAATTAGGTGAGGCAGAAGATGCTCCAAATTTGGTACAGGACTATTAATAGCTGAAGGGAATGGCAAGTTAAAGTGGCAGAACTCCATTGCTTTAACTGGGGATTGGCCTGCAAAGGCTCGCATCCAAAGTTCCCATATAATTATAAATGTTACAGTGAAGCTATGGCAATATTAATAGTTTTTTTTGTTCATTCGTGGAATGCGGTCATTGGCAAGGCTTGTATGCATCATGCATTGTGTGAATTGCCCTTGGGAAGGTGCTGAGGAATTGCCCACTTGAACCACTGCAGTCCCGTGTTGTCAGTACGCTCGTAGTTCTTTTAGGGAAGTGGAATCGGCTGCCATCAGTGGTCGTGGAGGCAAACTCATTGGACTCTTTTAAGAGACTTCTGGATGAGTACATAGGATTTACTGGGATTGAGGGTTGTAGATAGGCCTGGTAGGTAGGGATATGATCAGCTCAACTTGTGAGCCTAAGGGCCTGTTTGTGCTGCAGTGTTCTATGTCCTGTGTTCTAAGGAGTTCCAAGATTTACATCCAGTGACAGTGAAGGAACAACAATTGTTTTCAGTCTAAATGAAGTGTAATTTGGAGAGGAACATTGAGGTGATGTTGCTCCCACGTTCTAGAGTTATAAAACAGACCCTTTGGCCTAACTTGTCCATGCCGCCTTTTTTTTATCACTAAGCTAGTCCCAAGACCCTGCATTTAACTCATATCCCTCTGTACCCATCTTACCCATGTAACTGTCAAATGCTTTTTAAAAGACAAAATTGTACCTGCCTTGACTACTGCTCTGACAGCTTGTCCCAGACACATATCACCCTTTGTGTGAAAAAATTGCCCCTCTAGACTCTTGAATCTCTCTCCTTTCACCTTAAACCTATGTCATCTAGTTTTAGACTCCCCAGCTTTGAGAAAAGGTATTGGCTATCTGGCTGATCCATGCCCATCATTATTTTATGGACCTCCATGAGATCACCCTTAAGCTTCCTATGCTCCAGGGAAAATAGTCCCAGTCTATCCAGCCTCTCATTATAATTCAAACCATCAAGTCCTTGTAAATCTTTTTGCACTCCTTCTAGTTTAATAATATCCTTTCTACAATAGGGTGACCAGGATTGCACACAGTATTCCAAGTCCGGTCTCATTGACGCCCTGTACAACCTCACAAGATGTCCCAATACCTGTATCAAAGTTCCTGGTTCAATCTACCAAAATACATCACCTCGCCTTTATCTAAGTTAAACTCCATCTGCCATTCGTCAGCCCACTGGCACAATTGATCAGGATTCCCTTGCAATCCTAGATAACCTTCTTTACTGTCCACTGTGCCACCAATCATGGTGTCATCTGCAAACTTACTACCCATGCCTTCTATATTCTCATCCAAATCAATAATATAAATGACAAATAACAGTGGATCCAGCACCGATCTCTGAGGCACTCTGTGGTCACAGTCTCCAGTTTGAAAAGCACCCCCGTACGACCACCGTCTGCCTCCTGTCATCAAGCCAATATGTTACGCAATTAGCTTCCACATCTGGATCTCTTGAGGTTTAATCTCATGCAACAACCTACCTCACGTTATCTTGTCAAAGGTCTTGCTGAAGTCCAAATCCTTGGATAACCGTGCCCCAGGGATGTTATTGATCTTCTAGGCGGTCAAGATGGATTTAAGAGGTGCAATTAAGAAACCTTAATAAGTTAGAACAGTGCATCTTCTAGATGGTACGCACTGCTGCTACTGTATGCCAGTAATGCGGCAGTAAATATTGAAGATGGTGGATAGGATGCCAATCAAGTGGGCTCTTTGTCCAGAATGGGGTCAAGCATCTTGAGCGTTGTTGGCGCTGAACTTATCCAGCCAAGTGGAGAATATGACATCACACTCTTGGCTTGTGATTCGTGGAAAGTGTTTGGAGTGTCAGGAGGTCAGTTACTTACCATAGAGTATCCAACCTTGACACATATGCAGGAAGTTTCTTAGTTCACAAATTGAACTTCAGTGAATTCAAAAATCTTTAAAATGTAGTAACACATTTATGGCGCAAATCGAATAATTACTAACTAGCATTTTCTTATCACTAAGGCTCTTTGTAATTTTGTGACTCAAACATTTTTATGTCATGAGATTGAACGCCATGCAAGAAAAAGATCGAAGCAACTAATAAATTAAATCCATTTTAACCAGTTAGTTAATTCACTCAGGACTCCAATTTACAGATAAACAACAGATCTTCATATTGGAAAAATTGAAGGACTTTTTTTCCTCGCTTGCTTAATTCACCTCACTTATCTGTCCACACTTTGACCTCCCAACTCCCAAATGAGATTTGCTCGACATGGAACACTGTAATTTGCAAAACAAGGTGCAGATATAATATAATTCCAGGCCTGGTTATAGTTTTCAGTCCATTGTTCACGTAGTCCTGGGTTGACATTACAAGTATAATTCATTCACTAGAACTAGTGATTCATTCAATTGCAAACCAGATTCCTACAGTACAGAGACTGTAGTGGTTCAAGGAAGTGGCTCACCACCACCTTCTCAAGGACAATTAGGATGAGCAATAAATGCCAACACCCCCATCCCTTGAATGTATAAAATATTTCTTAAAATAGCCCAGTGCATGAGGAATTTAGACATGCCAATGGTTAAGGGTAGCATATTTGAGAGGAAAAAGTGATTTTGTGTATATAATTCTCAAATCTTGCCATGATTGGGTTTTCCTGATACCACAGAGACATAGGCATTAACAGCATGGAGGAGGCAATTCTGCCCATTGTGTTTGCACCAGCCTAATCCAGCTCTTGATTTGTTGCCCTGTTGGTTACAATATTTCAAGAGTATATCCAAGTACATGGCAAATGTGATGAGAATTTCCAGCTCTATTGCATGAATTTAGAACATAAGAACCAGGAGCAGGAGTAGGCCATCTGGCTCCTCGAGTCTGCTCCACCATTCAATGAAGTCATGACTGCTCTTTTCTTGGACTCAGCTCCACTTATTGACCTGCTCACCAGAACCCTTAATTCCTTTACTGTTTAAAAATCTATCTTTGTCTTAAAAACATTCAACAAGCTAGCTTCAACTGCCTCACTGGGCAGGGAATTCCAGAGATTCACAACTCTTTGACTGAAGATAGAACATAGGACACTACAGCACAAACAGGCCATTCGGCCCACAAGTTGCGCCGATCATACCCATACCTACTAGGTCATAGAACTATCTGTAATTCCCAATCCCATTTAATCCCATCCAGGAGTCTTTTAAAAAACCCCAGCGAGTTTGCCTCCACCAACACCGATGGCAGCTGATTCCACTCACTCACCACTCTCTGAGAGAAAAACTTACCCCTAACATCCCCTCTGTACTTGCTGCCCAGCACCTGTGTCCTCTTGTGGCGACCATTTCAGCTCTGGGAAATAGCCTGCAAGAATCCACCCTATCTATTCCTCTCAACATTTTATAAACCTCTATCAGGTCACTTTTCAACCTTTGTCTCTCCAGGGAGGGGAGACCTAGCTCCCTCAACCTATCTTCACAGGGCATGCCTCCCAATCCAGGCAACATCCTTGTAAATCTCCTCTACACTCTCTCAATAGCTTCCACAACCTTCCTGTAGTGAGGTGACCAGAACTGTGCACAGTACTCCAAGATGCTCTTACTCAACTCAACCCTAAACCTGCTTCGCCTTATCTTGAGACCATGCCCTCTAATTCTAGTCCCACTTGCCAGTGGAAACAACTTCCCTGCTTCTTTCTTATCAATTCCCTTCATAATTTTATGCATGTTTTGATAAGATCTCCCCTTATTCTTATGAATTCCAATGAGTATAGTCCCAGTTTACTCAGCCTCTCCTCATAAGCCAAGGACATTTGTGAAATAGTTGGTTTTTCTGACAATCAACAATGGTTCCATGGTCATCAGTGGATTCTTACTTCCAGACTTCTTTTTTATTGAATTCAAATTCCACATATGTTTTGGTGGGACTCGAACCTGGGTCCCCAGAACATTAGCTGAGTTTCTGAGTTAATAGTCTAGTAATAATACCACTAGGCCATCACCTTAATATATATGTTAATATATATTATATATTTATCAATAACACTGCATATATTTATCTAAAACTTTTAATGTGGTAAAAATCCAAAGACTATAGATTGAGTCAATATCAGACAAAATTGGTCAAAAAGCCTTATTAGGAGATATGAATATTTTTACAGTTCTGAGCGTGGAGGTATAGGCATCAATGATGAAGCAAGGATAGTGGATAGTCAAGGGCAGAATTGGAGAGGTGCAGAAATATTGGAGGGCTAGAGGGGATTTGCAAAGTTAGTGAGAGCCGAAACCACAGAACAATTGGGAACAAAGAGAAGACTTTAAAAATGAAGGCATTGCTGGACTGTGAGTCAGTAAGTATGAGTATGTTGGGTGAACAGGTTTCATGTGGGTTAGGTAGGAGCGGCAGGAGAGAGCATAAGGTGGGAGTCCAGCTCTTCTCTCATCAGTTCTAGACATAAAGGCAATGGTTTCAGATCAGACTAGGCTGAGGAATAACACAATTCCTAAGCATTAACATGTTGCAATCGACTGATCTGCCCCCGGTGAATGTTAGTTAAACGGAGCTTTCTTTTTCTCTTATCCCAATTTATTGGATCCCCACTTGCCCTTGTAGAGAACAGGAACTAATGGAATATTTCCCTCGTCCTTGCAAAATGTATAGTTTCTCTGTCAGCGCTGGAAACATTTCCATTTGTTACGGTATATATAGGGTGAAGGTAAAATTGTTTTGAGCATTTGTTCATTTTCTCAGTGTACTTTAATCACTACCAGTGCCCACAACCCATGTGTCTTACATCAACATCCCGTATACCAGGAACACTGATGTCTCTAATTATAGGCAAGGATAATATCAGCTCATTCCTCAATCTTCGTCGTCCGCAGCCAGGTTAATGTTTTGATTGGCTAATTAAGCTTAATGATGAACACAAAGAAATGTGGCGATAACAGTGGGGAAACAAATGGAATTATTTAACGAGCAAGGATTTGGAATGAAATTCTTTGGAGGGCAGGGTGAAGCTAAGGTACGTTAAGCAGCAAGAGTGTTGGATAAAATGCACTCAGTGTTTATGCTGAATAACAAAGGACTTTTGCTGTGTGTTCTCCCGCATATGTTAACCTGCTGAGTGGGCAGCACCCATTAAAATTGACCGAAATGCATGCGAGACTGCAAAAGCCTATGAATGTAATAGAATGAAACTTTGCCTTTCAGCATGAATAGAAAATGCACAGAATAATAGCTAGCAAATGGAATTCAATCCAGACAAATGCAAGGTGATGCACCTTGGAAGGTCTAATGCAGGAGGGAATTATACAATAAATGGTAAAACCTTTCAGAGCATTAACATGCAGAGGGATCTAGGCATACAGGTCCACAGGTCCCTGAAAGTGGCCTGACTTTCAAGTTTACATACTACCCCTGGAACAACCAGATCTTTACCGATGGCATTCTCCCTCTTTTATGTCTACCTAATTTTGTGAGAATGCTTAAAATAAGCATTCCTGGCATGGGCCTTGGTTCGTCCCTTTGCGACTGGATCCTGAACTTCCTAACTTACAGCCTACTATGAATAAGGATCGGCACCAATACTTCCTCCACGATTATCATCAACCCCAGTGTTCCACAAGGCTGTATTCTCAGCCTTCTACTACTCTCCTTATGCACCTATGACAATGTAGCCAAATTCCCCTCCAATTCGATTTCCAAGTTTGCTGATGACACCATCATAGTTGGACAGATCTCAAACAATGATGAACAGAGTACAAGAATGAGATAGAGAATCTGGTGAACTGGTGTGACGACAATATTCTCTCTCTCAATGTCAAAAAAATGAAGGAAATTGTCATCAATTTCAAGAAGCGTAGAGGAGAACATGCCCCTGTCTACATCGACGGGGATGATGTAGAAAGGATCAAGAAATTTCAGTTTTTAGGTGCCCAGATAACCAACAACCTGTCCTGGTCCCTCCATGCCGACACTATAGTTAAGATCACTCAGGTCACTGTTGCTTATTGAATGTTGCTTTCCAGCATGTGGCCAGGTCAGATCAGAAACTTACCAGCTTGAATCGTGAATAGTAGCTCAGATGACTAAACAGCATCACACTTTAATTAAGTGGGACATCATGGCCTTGACTATTCAATTCCTGACTTGGGTCACTACCTGTGTGGAGTTTGCATGTTTTTCCCATGTCTGAATGGGTTTGCTCCAGTTTCTCTCACAGTCTAAAGATGTGCATGTTAGGTGCATTGGCCAAGCTAAATTGCCATTTGGTATCCAGGGTTGAGCAGGTTCGAGACATTAGAGGGGTAAATATGTTAGGTTATGGGAATAGAGCCTGAGTGGGATTGTTGTCAGTACAGACTCAATGGGATGAATGCCCGCCTTATGCCCTCCTACAGCGAGTAGGGATACTATGGGTTCTATGACCATAGGCTGCTCTCACCTTTGTGGGAGAGGATTGACTTGTGGTGATTTAACTTGAGGATCACCACTCCTCAGGCAAGGGGCAAGGATGAAAATGCAACATCTTCACAAATGACCTCAGCTGGAATTGAACCCATGCTGTTGGCATCACTCTGGACCAACTGTCCAGCCTTAAAGTAGAGAAGTCTGGAGTCGAGGGAGAAAAACATGCTGTTTTTTTTTTGTTCCTCCGTAATAAGTCTTCAAGGCAGAAGCCCCTTCATCAAAATCCCTTTATTTTCAATTCTGACAGCGGTACACAGAGTGACAGCAGTCAGCGGTTGACCTTTTGGAGTGCCAGAGGAACTGACACTCCCGGTTAAATACAGGGAAAAGAGTCTCCGTGATAGGCCCATCAATTGACCGTTAATCAAGGAGTTCATTCTCCAATAGACCAACCTTAATGGCCTGATTGAAGTCATTACACTCATTGTTTTTTCTTTAAATATTCCTGCTTTGAAAAGTTTTGGCTATGTACAAGTTGCTTTTGGTTGTTCTTGTCTATGTTTCATTTTCTTTTACCAAAGAGTGCTGATGTGCAAATAAAGTTGGGAGTTCAGCTGATCCAGAATAGCTAGACTCACCAGGCCTTGTGTTTGCTTTAACATCAGCCACTGGAGGAGGATAGCATTGTTGGGTGGTCAAAGGGTGCTGAATGAAGTAAAACTGTAATTGTTATTGGATTCTTATAGTCTCCTAACACCTTTCTCAGAAGACTAAGAGAATTTGGCATGTCATCTGCAACTCTCATCAACCTTGACAGATGCACTGTAAAAGCATTCTTCCTGATTGTATCTTGGTATGGCTCCTGCTCTGCCCAAGACTGCAAGGAAGTACAAAAGGTTGTGAATGTGGCCTAATCCATCAAGTAAACCAGCCTCCCATCCATTGACTTTGTCTACATTTCCCACTGTCTCAGCAAAGCAGCCAGCATAATTAAGGACCCCATGTGCTCTGGACGTTCTCTCTTCCACCTTCTTCTTTCGGGAGAAAGACGGAAAAGTATCAGGACATGCACCAACCGACTCAAGAACAGCTTCTTCCCTACTGCCATCAGACTTTTGAATGGACCTATCTTGCATTAAGTTGATCTTTCTCTACACCCTAGCTATGATTGTAACACTACATTCAGCACTCCCTCCTTTCCTTCTCTATGAATGGTATGCTTTGTCTGTAAAGAAACAATACTTTTCAGTGTATACTAACACATGTGACAATAATAAATCAGATCAAAGAAAATTAAATCAAACCAAGCTTCTCATTTCTTTAATATCCCCTGTAATGAAGCCTTGACCTTCAAGAAGGTCCTAAAAGCCAAAAATAGCTTGTGAAAATCAAAAAGTAACCCTTTAAAGGATTATTTTGATTAAACACATTGGTCCCTGCTGAACACTAATTATAAGTCTCACAACACCAGATTAAAGTCCAACCAATTTATTTGGTAGCAAAAGCCACTAGCTTTCAGAGCACTGCTCCTTTATCAGGTAGGTGGGAGCTTTGTTCACAAACAGGGCATTATTGGTGATGTTCTTTATGTACCCTGTTTAGAGTCATAGAGGTTTACAGCATGGAAACAGGCCCTTTGGCCCAACTTGTCCATGATGCCCTTAAATTTTTTTGAAGCTCCTAAGCTAATCCCAATTGCCCACATTTGGCCCATGTCCCTCTATACCCATTGTAACTATCTAAATGCTTTTTAAAAGATAAAATTGTACCTGCCTCTACTACTACCTCTGGCAGCTTGTTCGAGACACTCACCACCATCAGTGTGAAAAAAATTGCCCCTCTAAACACTTTTGTATCTGTCCCCTTTCACCTTCAACATATGCCATTTAGTTTTAGACTCCCCTACCTTTGGGAAAAGATATTGACAATCTACCTTGTCTATGCCCCTCTTTATTTTATATGCCTCTGTAAGGTCACCCCTTAGCCTCCTTCACTCCAGAGAAGAAAGTCCTAGTCTATTCACCCTCTCTTTATAACTCAATCCACTACCAGTAGCATCCTAGTAAATCTTTTCTGCACTCTTTCTAGTTTAATAATATCCTTTCTATAATAGGGTGACCAGAATTGCACACAGTATTTCAAGTGTGGCCTTATCAATGTCTTGTACAACTTCAACAAGACATCCCAACTTCTGTATTCAACATTCTGACCGATGAAACCAAGCATGCTGAATGCTTTCTTCACCACTTTATCCATCTGTGACTCCAGAACTTGTTTGTGAACAGAATTCCCACTTACCTGATGAAGGAGCAGCGTTCTGAAAGCTACTAGCTTTTGCTACAAATAAACCTGTTGGACTTTAACCTGGTATTGTAAGACTTCTTACCATGTTTACCCTAGTCCAACACTGGCATCTCCGCATCATGAACACTATCTATGCATGGGGAATTTCCCAATAGGAGTTATTGGTGATTTCAATACATGGAAACATAAGCATAGGAGCAGCCATAGGCTATTCAGCCTCTTGGTGCGGTTCTACCATTCAATTAAAATTGGTAAAAATGTGTCAATTGGATTAAATCCATCACATTTCTGCTTTTGACTTTTTTTCTTGGTTTTTATTGTGCTGGTAATATTTTTTCAAATGGATACAACATCTGCCTTTAGCAAGTCTAACATTTTCTTACTGTCCATTAGGGTCATGGAAACATAGAAAATAGGAACTGGAGGAGGCCGTTCAGCCCTTTGAACCTCTGCGTATCTGTCTTTAGATATGAGATACAGAATCCCCACAGTGCACAAGGAGGCCATTAGCCCATTGAATTTGCATCAATAACAATCCCACCTACGCCCTATGCCCATAACTCCATATATTTATCCTGTTAATCCCTCCAACCTATGCATCCTGGAACACTACGAGGCAATTTACCATAACCAATGCACCTAATCTGCACATCTTTGGACTGTGGGAGGAAGCTGGAACACTTGGAGAAAACCTACACTGACAAGGGGAGAACGGGTACGCAATCATCGAAATGAGATTTAAGTTGTAGAACTAACAAACCAAATAATTTTTTCTTTTCACCTGTAGCAGCAATGCTGGATTTAATTAGCGCTTCTCCATCTCTCGTGTCCAACATGACAACGGCAGGGAGAGGTTGGGAAGTAGATTCCAAAACCCAGGATAAAAGTCTTTTCCAATCCTTCCGAACGGCTCAGAGCATTCCCACGGTGAACAGTATCTCAAGCTTCCGTTGCAAGAAGACTTCACAGGAGCGGGAGACCAATTCCAGAACTACCTAAATGGCCCTAAGGAGTGAACTTTGGCAAGAGTCGGGGATTCAGTTCCAGAAGCAGATGGTGGTCACATCGGAATGAAGAGATGCCTAATTTCTTCAAAAGCAGGCGATTGAGGCCACATTGGTTGGGAGATGTAAATATTCACTGATGGTCCTGAGTATACTGGGGGTATGAATTGATGGGAGCTGGGTTCAGCCCTGGATCACCTGTTGCCTACATCAATCACATTGGCGTGAGCTGGTATCTTATGAAGAGCTAAGATAAAGTGGGAGATCAATCATTAAATTAGGTTCTCCTGAAGCTTATACTTGCAGTTACTCAGATTTAGTTCATATGCCAAGCGACATTATCTTACAAGCCAAACCTGTGGCAGTAGTTGGCTTCCTTACAGAAAGCAACTTGGATGCAGCATTGCAGAGATTCTCTGGCCTCCCCATGATGTTTTTCTCAGCATTGGCTGGAGCTGAAATCTTCTGCTCGTGTTCCTGTCAGTGGGAATTCCCATGGATTCCAGTCCATACTGCTGGGAAACCCCTAGGGGGATACACTGTCAACAGGAAGAGATAATCCCGCAGCATGAAGAACCGTAAGATCATACACTTTGTCTCTTTTATGGGGACTGTGAATTAGATTCAGTTTTTGGAGCAGGTAAGCTGATAGATGAAGAGTTTGCTCAATCCATTCTCCGCATTGGCTTTGTAACTCCAAGAAAGAAATAACATTTTTTTTAACAATATATTATCCCACAATGAATGAAAGTTACAAAACCAATTCATTGCGGATGAGTGGCAACTGAAGTTGGAGGTGAACAATGTTTTGATGGAGAAATTAAAGCAGTATTTGCATAACATGGATAATTACAAAAGGTCATGAATGTAGCCCAATCTATCACTCAAATCAGCCTCCCATCCACAGACTCTGTCTACACTTTCCGCTGCCTCGGTAAAGCAGCCAACAAAATCAAGGCCCTCACACTGGACATTCTCTCTTTCATTTTCTTCCATCGGGAAAAAGATACAAAAGTCTGAGGTCACGTACCAACTGAGTCAAGAACTGCTTCTTCCCTGCTACTGTCAAACTTTTGAATGGACCTACTTTGCATGAAGCTGATCATTCTCTACACCCTAGCTACGACTAAAACATTACATTCTGTACGCTGGCCTTTCCTTCTCTATGAACTGCATGCTTTACCAGTATAGCCTGCAAAAAACAATACTTTTCACTATATGATAATACATGTAACAATAATAAATCAAATCAAATCAAAATTCTCAAGTGCTAAACTGGTCAGGTGGAGCAATGTCTATTTCATGAAATGAGCATTCCTATATTGTATTTGCTGGTGAATATCATTGCTGGAGGCCTTTGAATATAGAGATTTCATTGCAATTGTCTGGGCCTTGGCAAGGCCACACCTGGAGTATTGCATGCAGTTTTGATGTCTTTATCTGAAGAAGGATGTCCTTGCTCTTGAGGGAGTATAGAGAAGGTTTACCAGGCTGATTCCTGGAATGGCAGGACTGTCATATGTGGAGGGACTCAGCCAGTTAGGATTATATTCACTGGAGTCTAGGAGACTGAGAGAGGATCTCAAAGAAACTTATAAAATCCTAACAGATTAGACAGGGAAGCTTCAGAATTTATGTTCCTAATGGTGGGAAAGTACAGAACTAGGGGCCATAGTTTGAGGACAAGGGGTAAATCTTTTAGAATGGAGGTGAGGAGAAATTTCTTCACCCACAGGGTGTGAAAGTGTGGAATTCACTACCACAGAAAGTAGTTGAGGCCAAAACGTTGTGTGATTTCAAGAAGAAATTAGGTATAGCTCTTCGGGCTAAAAGGATCGAGAGATATGGGGCAAAAGGAGAGATATCAGTGTATTGAATTTGATGATCAGCCATGATCATAATGAATGATGTGGAAATGCCAGCGTTGGACTTTCACAACACCAGGTTAAAAGAAGTCTCGTAACATCAGGTTAAAATCCAACAGGATCATCTCTTCTTGTTGACAGTGTATTCCCCTAGGGGTTTCCCAGCAGTATGGACTGGAATGTTCGTGTGGAATCACGAGCTTTCAGAGCGCTGCTCCTTCATCAGCTGAGTGGCCATAATGAATGGCAGAGCAGACTCAAAGGGCTGAATGGCCTCCGTCTGCTTCCAGTTGCTATGTTTTGATGATGTAGGCCGCTATGTACCCACCTGCTCAGGGTTGTGTAGATTACGTGTCTTCAATAAGAAAGAAGGTAGGAAAATGCCTTGAAAAAGAAAACTCGCCCTAATCAGAGCAAATAGAAGCAAATCTCTGTGTTGACCTTCAGGGTCAATATTATAATTGGTAGGTAATGTTGTTGAGTTATTCATAATCAACACCAGTGGCTGGTGATTTTTCACATATGTACGAGACAAAATGAAAGTGGTCTGAATTAGGGAGAAGGAAATGCAAGCAGCTTGATCCCAATGCCCCGAAATGATTAGTGACCGTGTTCAGTTTACCTCAGCTGCTGAAGGTGAACATAATCTCCTGAAGTTTATACTTACAGCTGTTCAGATTTAACTCATATGCCAAGCAGCATTACACTATCAGCGTGACGTGTGCTTGGAATTGACTTCCTCACTGAGAGTAACAAAGGCCCCTGCATCAGGTCCCCATGCTGACTGATTTGATTTGATTTATTATCGTCACATGTATTAGTATACAGTGAAAAATATTGTTCCTTGTGTGCTATACTGTTCATAGAGAAGGAAATGAGTATGTAGTGTTACTGTTATCGCTAGGCTGTAAAGAAAGATCAACTTAATGCAAGGTAAATCAGTTCAAAAGTCTGACAGCAGCAGGGAAGAAGCTGCTCTTGAGTCGTTTGGTATATGACCTTAGACTTTTGTATCTTTTTCCCGACAGAAGTAGATGGGACAGAGAATATCCAGGGTGCGTGGGATCCTTAATTAGGCTGGCTGCTTTTCCGAGGCAACGAGAAGTGTAGACAGAATCAATGGATGAGAAGTTTGTTTGCATGATGCATTGGGCTACACTTATGGCCTTTTCTTGCTATCTTGAGCAGAGCAGGAGCCCTACCAAGCTATGATAAAACTAGAAAGAGTGTTTTCTGTGATGCATCCGTAAAAGTTGGTGAGAGTCGTAGCAGGGACTGAGAGTCCAGGTCGATTCTGGTGGAATGATAGAAGGGAAGAGCTTGCAGTTCTGTAGTACCCATCTCAAGTCCTCATTCCCCCCAGCCTCATTTTGAGACTGGAAGATGTCTCACTTCTGTTCTCGTTTCTTTGTTAGTCAACCTTTGTGAATACAGCAGAAAATTCCCAATTCCCTGTCTGGCTGGTGGATGAGTTGCTCTTCATTTCCAATCCTCATTCCAACACCTCCCTGATATGCCCCCATTTCTCGCACCCCTTACCCACACCAACTATCCCTTCCTCAACAAACTACCACCTAGTGTCTAGAAGGTAGGTTTCAGGCAGAGGATAGCATAGGAACTTGGCAGGTGTTGGGATTGTGTTTTGAGTTCTGGGGCAGAACTTACATGGGAATCGTAGCGGGTGGGACAGAATATTTGGCAGACCGTTGACCTCGGGCAGGAATTTCTGTTCTTGGGATGAACGCGGCCTGAAAATCCCGCCCCAAAATGTATAAAAGATAAAATTTTGATGTTTGTGGTAAGTGGGGGAGGGAATAATATTAATTCCTATCAACAACATAAGACTGGGGACCCTAGCAAATTTCTGTAAACGTCATGAGCCTCCTGATACATCCATACACTTTTAATTCTGGCATCTGAAGTATTTTGGATTTTAAGCTCTCCATCATTTGTGTCTGTGCTGTCAATTGTCTAGGTCCTTAGCCCTGGAATTGCCTCTCCACCATTCCAGCTCACTTTCTTGCTATAACCATTTCTTAAAACCTGCCTCTCAGATCGAACTTCCAGTCATCTGGCCTAACACCTCCTGATGTGGCTCATATTGTTTCACAAGCTCTGGCAAAACTTCTTGGGACATTGTGTCAAGCAAAGTCATTGGCTGGAACTTTCCAGCTGCCCACACTAGCGGAATTTTCTGGTCTTGTCAATAGTTATCCCCGATTGGGGTTTTCCTGGTGGCATGGAGTGGAATCAAAGGCAAATTCCAGTGACAACAGGGGACAATGGCATGCTGCATCCTGCCATGAGAACGGCACTACAGGGAAGCCGGAGAATGCCATCCAATATATAAATAAATGTTGGTGTTGTTGTCTATCCATAGAAGATCTACAGTGCAAAAGGAGGCCATTCGGCCCATCGAGTGTGCACTGACCACAATCACACCCAGGCCCGATTCCCATAACCTCACATATTTACCTTGCTAATCCTCCGACAGGAGACTCAATTTAACATGGCCAATCAACATAACCCACACGTCTTTGGAATGTGGGAGGAAACCGGACCGCCCAGAGGAAACCCAAGCAGACACTTGGAACACTTTAAGAGACTTCTGGATGAGTATATGGGACTTAATAGGATTGAGAGTTATAGGTAAGCCTGGTAGGTAGCAATATGATCGGCGCAACTTATGGGCTGAAGGGCCTGTTTGTGCTGTAATTTTTTTATGTTCTATGTTTCTATGTGCTACGTTCTATGTTCGAGACATGGGAGGATGTGCAAACAGTGAACCAAGTAGAGAATCAGACCCAGGTCCCTGATGCTGTGGGGCAGCAGTGCTAACCACTATGGCACTGTGCTGCTCCATTGCAACAGTTTTATTTTCTACTGACTTGGGAAAGTATTACCAAAACCTTTCATTTCAACCATAGGAAAAGGATTTCCAAAAAGAGTTTGAACCGTCCTTTTATAAACGTCAAGTGAGAAGATCATTGAACGTTGTGAAAAATCAGCTGCAGATTTGTGAATGCCAATTTCATATTTAGCTGTGAGATTGATCTTAAGTGTTTTCTTTTAATTTAGAATCACAGAATCATAGAAAACCTACAGTGCAGAAGGAGGCCATTTGGCCCATTGGGTCTTCCCCGGCAACAATCCCACCTAGCCATAATTGCACATATTTACCACACTAATCCCTCTAACCTACTAATCCTGGGACACTAAGAGGCAATATTGCATGGCCAATGCACCTCATCTTTGGAGTGCGGGGGGAAAACAGAGCACCTGGAGGAAACCCACGCAGACACAGGGAGAGAGCATGCAAACTCCACGCAGATAGTCATACAAGCTGGGAATTGAACCTAGATCCTTTGCGCTGTGAGACAGCAGTGTTAACCACTGTGCCCCTGTGCTGTTTTGAGACTTCAGTAATGCTGGCAAAGTATTTATTGCCCATCCTGATATGCCTTTGAAGAAAAATGGTAGTAAACCACTTCCCTTTGTCACTGATGTCCCTGTGTATTTGGTACAGCCTCAGGTGCCATTTTCTTAAAATTGATCATTTGCTGGATAATCTCATCGGCCACTCAAAGTCAGACCCCGCAAGGGTGGCAGATTCCCTTTCCTGAAGAACATCTGTAAACTGGATGGGTTACAACTATTCATGATCATTGTTAGAGTCTAACATTTAATTCCAGATTTATTCATTGAAACTATTATTGATCACCTTCAGGAAGAGATTTGAAGAGGTGGACCTGCAGGAGATACTGGGGAGAGGAGCTTCCAAGAAGGTGTAAACGCCTTGAGTTTGAAAACAAAGTGAACAGTGTCTTCACAGGAAATCCATTAAGTTGACTTATTGGAGGAGATGAGGGCTGGAGAGCAAGGGGATAAACCACAGCAGTCGGAGAATTGGAGAGCAGAGCCAGGAGGGAAAAGAAGTGCGAGTAAGAGCGAGATCTAGAGCAAAGTGTTAGATTGAGCTCCTGAGGTGACACCAGCATTCAAAAGTGATGCAGGGCAAGTGAAAGAAGCTACTTAAATGAGTACAATTGGGTAACTATTTACTATTTTTATTGCTTATCGTTTGTAAGTTGCTTCTGTTTTGTTCATGTTTTATAATTTGTAAGGGCAATAATCTATCGTAACAAGCATCAGGGAAGAGTAATTGATATTATTTGATCTGAAGTTTCTCCTAAGGTTTAATTTAAAGGGGCATGTCATGGAAGGGGAGTTCAAAGCCATGGTATGCTCCTCCTGCTCTATGTGGGAAGTTATTAACATTTCTAGTAGCCAGCACCAGCATGTATATAGCAAGTGTCTCCAGCTGCAGTTCCTGGAAGCCCAGGTTTCAGAGCAGGAGCACTGACCTGGGGATACTGTGGAGCCTCCATGAGGTGGAATGTTTATTGAATAAAGTGGATAAAGAGGGTGTTACACTATAGGCTCAAACTCCACAGGCAGGAAGGGAATGAGTGATCACAAGTCAGAGCACCAGAAGTATGACCAACAAGGCAGGCAGTGAGGGAATCTCCTCTGCCTATTTCCCTAAAAAAGAGATATGCCACTTTGGATGCTGTTGAGTGGAAATGGCATCTCAGAGAAAAGCAACATCAGCCAAATTCCTTGCACCATGGTTGCCTCTGCTGCGTGGAGGAGGAGTCACAATTGTGAGAATGCAATAGTTATTGGGGATTCAATTGTAAGAGGAATAGATAGGTGTTTCTGTGGCCACAAATAAGATTCCAGGATGTGTGTCAACTCTCAGGTTCTAGGTTCAAGGATGTCTGAGAAAGGCTACAAGGCATTCTGCAAGGGAAGAGTGAATAGCCAGCAGTCATGTCACGCACTGGTACGAACAACATAGGTGGAAAAAATAGATGAGATTCCAAAAGCAAAATATAGGGTGCTAGGAAGTAAGTTGAAAAGATAGTGAAAGATAATAGAGATACTGGGCCAGATTTTACTAATCGGAGGCTAAGTGCCGGATCCAGACGTCAAACGGATCCCAGCGCGGAATACTCGTTCCAGCGTGCCCATACGCTTCTTGATGACTCCAGCCTGGTCCGTGCTGTGGGGTGGGGTTAGTGCCGCTGGAAAGTTTGGGGCTCTGATCTGCGCATGCGCAGCTTGAAACAAAACTGAAACAGCGCACCCGGGCGCCAAAGACAAATCAGAGAGGGATTGGGGAGGACGGGGGAGTGATGAGCCATGATTAGACTCCCTTGGGAAGCAGTTCCCCTGCCCCCAGGAGACCAGCCCCCACACCTCCCCCCAAGCTCCGCAATCAGATTCCCCTCGGGAGGCACCCCTCGGTAGACACCCCCCCCTTCCCCCCCCCCCCCCCCCCACAATGGTCAGATCCCCCCCCACCCCCCCCCAACCCCCCCCCCCCCCCCCCCCACCCCCCCCGCGATCAGACCCCCCCCCCGGTCAGACCTACGCAGGGAAGCAGGCCCCCCACCTCCCATCTCGGCAGAGCACATCCCTAACTTAGCTGGTGATGAGATTTCTTACTGTGTTTATTCCAGTCCAATGTCAACATCGCCACATCAACGAATGCAGGTCAGAAGGATGGTAGAGAGACAGCAGCAATCGAGGTAGATTGGGGTGGGTGGTCTGCCTCCTGCAGGGGTGGATCATGGGGATTGGGGGGGGTGGTATTGTCTGCCAGATGGTTCAAATTGCAGGGAGGGAGAGGAGGGGGTTCTGCCAGTGTAATTAGCCGGGAGAGGGGTCTGCGAAGGGTGTTTGAGGAGAATGGGTTTCAGTGATTCCCCTGCAGAATAGGAATCCGCTTCGGATTTTTATTCTGCAGGTTGGTAACAGCGTGGATCCAGAACGGATCTAAAGACTGTAAAATGGGATTTGGCGGTAGGGTTGGACGCGCAGTTCATTAAGTCAATTTAAATGTTTCTACGCTGTAAGATTTTCCAGAATGTTACCAGCTAAAAGGTATTCACCAGAGAAAAGGAGGAGGAGGGGAAAGTTATTACAAGTGTCAATGTTATGGAAGAGAGTAAATAAATGATGTTGGGTCCCACTAATGGGCGAATTGATAATTAAAAAATTAATATTATAATCATAAAGTGGGACTGCATGCTGAGGATGGAAATCTTTAGCGTAATGTTTATTGAAGTCGATCGTTATACTTAAGAGGGAATTAGATAAATATTTGCGGATCTGAATTATTTTGGCGATCGGAGAACTGTCATGAGTTTTCAGGGGAAATTGTTTCAGACAATGGAGCACAATCCACTTCCTCACCCAGAGGGTGGTGGGCATCCAAAATTAGCTTTAGCTGGTGCTCAAAGCTGAAATGCTCAACTTACTGAAAAGGAACCTGTCTGAAGGGCTGGAGCCTGCAAGGATACGGAGCAGGCATTGGAAAATGGGATGAAAATGAGCTGCTCGTTTCTGTTTTCTTGTCAGCTCAGACATGATGGCCTGGAATTTTACCATCCCACCTGCCTCAGGAATTGGAGTGGGTGCAGAACGGACCATGTCCGTTGATCTCTGATGGGATTTTATGGTTTCAAGATGAGCTAGCACCGTGCTGTATATAATGGGTTAAGGTAATGAGGTATTGATTAGTATTATGAGGTAACATCACCAGCCTTGTGCCAGAGACTCCATTAGAAAGATGGAATAGGCTGATATTTACTTACCTCATACCTTATTATGTATATATGTTTTATTATATCCATTCATAGAACATTGGCATCACTGGCTGGCCAGTATTTATTGCCCTTTTCTAGTTGCCCCTGAGAAGGTGGCAGTGAGTTGTCTTCTTGAATCATTGCAGTCCATGTGCTATAGGTTGACATATAATGCCAATAGGAAGGGAATTCAAGAATTTTGATCCAGCAACTGTGAAGGATATAATGTATATAATGTAAATGAAGTAGCTTTGGAGAAACCAACTTGAATCAGACCTGATTTGCTCTTAAATAGTGGAAAACCTCTGCCACGAATAGAATAGGCCACGAAGTAAACAACAAAACAAAAAAAATGCACCATGGACTTCCCCTGTTTCTATGGTGATGACTGGCTTGCTATGTGTATTTGGTACACTTTTCTGTTTCAAGTTCAGAGGATGAACGGCAACAACAGAAAGAGAAGATGGAAGTTATGATGAGTGAAGGAATACTTATTTGACCATTAGGTTTTTCTTCTAATTCTATGTCTCCCAGCTCTGAAGCAGAGTCACATTGGACTTGAAACATCAACTCTTGAGGCGATTTTATCAAAAGATTTCTAAGTGTCAGATAAGTGTGGAAATGTGAGTGTTTCAGATCCGTTTTCTGCGTAAGTTTGAAAATCCAATCTTATGTCACTTTGTGCACAAAATGATGTACAATCTGTTTCCCACCAGTAGGGGAAGAGATGAGCTTAAGATCACCAGAAAGCCGGCTGTTCACAGTATAGGGCACAAACGAGTATGTGTAGTTTTCTGTTGTTTGGAGCAGAACTAAGAGATCTGTTAGTCACCTCCACCTCTTCAATATTGCCCACTACTCTCCTCCCATCCCCGTCCAGCTGGACAGCTCCCTACCCTCCCAGAAATTCTACTCCCCCCCCCCCCCCCCCCAACCCATCCACCCTGGTCAATCGCAGCATTCCCCTCACAGTTGACCATACACCTCCCCAGGTTCAGCTGATCCCTGGCTGCAGAATGTATAGTGGCAAAGTGGTTAGCACTGCTGCCTAATAGTACCAGAAACCCATATTCGACTCCTGGCTTGGGTCACTGTCCATGTGGAGTTTGCACATTCGCCCCATGTCTGTGTGTGTTTCCTCTGCGTGCTCTGGTTTCCTCCCATACTCCAAAGATGTGTGGGTTAAGTTGACTGGCCATGCAAAATTGTCCTTTTGTGTCGGGTGTACTAGCTGGGGCAAATGCATGGGGTTGTGGGGATAAGGCCTGGGTGGGATTGCTGTCGGTGCAGACCTGATGGGCCAAATGGCCTCCTTCTGTACTGTAGGATCCTACGATTGCTGTCTATGTTCGTTCCCTCCCCGCCCACAAGCTTTTCCCACCACCCCCCCCTTCTCTTAGGCCCTGCCACTATGAAACACTGCATGACCTTTCATCCATCACCCCGAAACTATGACCAATTATAATAATCTTTGCTATTGCTTGCTGGGAGCTATGAGTGATGCATAAATCAAAATATGACCAGGGTTCCAGTCAGCGCCACACCAAAGTATTTATCTACTTGCGGAATCTCAGATCATAATTTTTCCTAATTTGTGTGTGCATGCAACTAAATATAGCCGAGGAGGTCAGCAAGTGAGTGGAACTTAATCCTGGTGGAGGTGCACAGAGGTATGCTTGAGGGTCTTGGTGACTAATGGGCAAAATGTTTCATTTGTTAGATTTCCTTTGTTTAGCCTTGTCATGGTTCAATTTTCTACTCTCTGCCCCTCTTTCAACAGAGTTAGATTCTCAAGTTGATGACATGAGGGCAGGCAAGTGAAACCTAATTAGTCCAATTAAAAGAGGAGATTGGAATTTAAATTAGATTAAGAAAGTCAGTTTAGTCAAAAAGAAAAATCAGATTGGGTAGAGTTTCGTGTTTGTTGTTCATAAATCGCAGTGAGTCGGACCCAGCTGGGAGACATTACCTAGTTAGCAGCAGATACTTGAGTCACTATCTCACAAAAGATGAAATCTTAGCCAACTCTAACATTTCTCACTGGGAATCTTTTTATTAATCCTTAAGTAAAACCAGTCATCAGGTAAAACCCAATCTGGTAGGGGAAAGTTGAGAAGAATCAGAAGGTTTTATAATTGAATGGAACACACAAGGATCCAAAATGGTTTCCAGACCAATTGAACGTATTTTTTAACACATTGTTAGCCTGTCTATCATCGTATATCTTGGTTTAAAGCTTATTTATTAGTGTCACAAGTAGGCTTGTGGCACAAGTAGGCACAAGTAGGCTTGCAAGAGGGATGGAGTTTAAAAACAGCGAGGTTATGTTGAAATGATATAAAGACTTGGTGAGACCACACCTCAAGTGGTCTCCTCACTTGAGAAAAAATATACTGGCACTGGAGAGGGTACAGAGGAGATTCACTAAGTTGATTCCGGGGTTGAGAGGTTTGGCGTATGAGGAGAAACTGAGTAGGTGTGGCTATATTAATTGGAATTCAGAAGGATGAAGGGAGATCTTATAGAAATATATAAGATTATGAAGGGAATAGATAAGATAGGAGCAGGGAAGTTGCTTCCACTGGGGGGTGAAACGTGGACTAGGGGGCATGGCCTCAAAATAATCAAAGTCAGGGGAAGCAGATTTAAGATGGAGTTGAGGAGGGACATCTTCACACAGGGGCTTGTGAGTCTGTGGAAGTCCCTGCTTAGTGAAGCAGTTGAGGCTTGTTGAGCAGTTGAGCAGTTTTTAAGCAAGGATAGATAAATTTTTGAAAGTAAAGAAATTAAGGATTATGGTGAGTGGACAGGTAAGTGGAGCTGAGTCCATGAAAAGATCAGCCGTGATCTTATTAAATGGAGGAGCAGGCTCGAGAGGCCAGATGACCTATTCATGCTCATAGTTCTTATGTTACATGCTCTTATGAACATTGCAACTAAGTTACTTTAAAAATCCCCTAGTCACCACACTCTGCTTTTTTCGGGTACACTGAGGGAGAATTTAGCATGATTAAGTTCTCCGTAATAAGCATATCTTTCAAACTGTAGGAGGAAACCAGAACATCTGGAGGAAATCCATGCAGACATGGAGAGAATGTGCAGACTTTGCACAGACAGTGACCCAAGCTGGGAATCAAACTCAGGTCCATGGTGCTGTGAGGCAGTAGTGAAACATTGGAGCATAGGCCGATTGGAATTGGGAACAGAAATAGGCAAATTCAGCCCTTTGAGTCTGCTCTGCCATTCAATCAGATCATGACTAATCTCTCCCTGGTCTCAAATCAAAATCACCAACTGTTCCCTATATCCCTTTATCCTTTTCCCTTAATCGAAATGTATCTCTCTCTCTCTTGAAACCATTTAATGATTTAGACTCCCCCATGCTTTGGGGCAGCGAACACCACAAATTCACCATCCTCTTTGAGAAAGAGTTCCTCCTCATCTCAGTTTTAAATCCACTGCCTCTCAACACATACCTTCTGTTCCAGATTGCCCCATAAAAGGAAACATTTGGTCTACATTTCTTTTATCAAAGTTTTATCTGCATTTATAAACATGCGATCAGATCCCTTCTCTCATCCTCCTCAACTCCAGTTACAGTGCAGCCCTTTGTGCCACCATGGTGTGTTACTTTAGGTTATTTTGCAACAGTTACCAGTCTCTCAAAACTGCTTACCACACAACATTTGCTGAACAAGTAAAAAAATCCAGCTGCTCCACCCCCTGCCAGCCCCCAACAACCACTCCAAATACGCTGAATAAGCAAGAGATGGAAAGTTTCAGCGGTTGTGTTCAAAGAAATGAAGGCTGAGCGACGCTGTGCTTGTTAGAAATCTGACTTAACCCCTTTGCGAGTCCAATCTTGATTTTTCCACCCCTTTTGATAAGTTTGAAATGGGAAGCTACATTTGTCAGCCGTTAGCTTCAACGTCAAGGGATTTCAATGCATCAAAATTACTTTGTCCTCTTTGGGCTGGAATGACCACATCACCATTTGCGCTGGGCAAGAGATAAATACATATTTAAAACTCATTATAAGTGGTCCATTTCTATTCCCAAGCTCACTTTGTCTTACAATGTATCCCACCCATACCCTCATTAGAAGCCTCACACACCAGGAACACTATCTATGTGCTATGACTATCAGACCTTGGCTTGGCTGTTTATTTTTTTTAAATGGTTTGCTGTTAAGCAATGAGATAACATGCACTGTCTTCCAGCGCACAGCCTTCTGAACTGCTGAGGACCAGATTTTAATGAGAAGTTGTTTCATTTTTTTTAAATTGAGGAAAATAAGTGAAGAAGCCAAGGCCCATAATGCAGAACCGCACTGAATTCAGAAATGCCAAACGGGAGATAAATAAATCAGGGTGTAGGTTGAGGAGGAATTACTTCACTCAAAGGTTATGAATCCCCAGAGTTTGGATGCTCCTTCATTGAATATATTCAGGATTAAGATAGACAGAGTATTCCTGTCACAGGGAATCAAGGAATATGGAGAGAGAGCCATGATTGTAATGAATGGCAGAGCATGCTTGAATGGCCGTGTACTCTTTTATTCCTTCAAAGGACATGGGCATCGTTTGTTGGCCAGCATTTATTGATGTGAAGATGCCGGCATTGAACTGGGGTAAACGCAGTAAGAAATCTCACAACATCAGATTAAAATCCAACCAGTTTACCTGATAATCTACAATAAGATTAACATTCACTATCAAATAAACTGATTGGACTTTAATCTGGTGTTGTGAAACTTCTTATAACATTTATTACCCATCCCTCGTTGCCCAAGTGTTAATAGTCAGCTACATTGCTGTGGGTCTAGAGTCACATGTTGGCCAGACCAACTGAGGACAGCAGATTTCTCTCCCCAAGTGAACCAGATGGGTTTTTTTCCCGACAATCGTTTGACCGTCATCAATAGATTCTTAATTCCAGATTTTTTTTATTTTGAATTCAGATGCCACCATCTACTGTGGTGGGATTCGAACACGGGTGCCTGGAACATGAGTTGAGTTTCTGGGTTAATAGACCGGTGATAATACCACTAGGCCATCGCCTGTCCCTGTGGTCTACTCCTGCTCGTATTTCTTATGTTCTTGTAATTAAATGATGGGAAACTTGGAATACAGAGGCAGTCTGAGGGAGAGAAGGTACTTTGAGGCCCTTGTGCATCATAGCAAGATTAGTCTCAATTTCAACACATTGCAGGTTTGCTAACATCTTTTAAGGAAGGAAATTTGCCATCCTTATCTGGTCTGGCCACCATCTGGAAATTCCCCATCCCCTCACCATCTTTACTTAGAAATGTATCACAGTTGCTTCACTGTTACAGGTCAGAATCTGGAATTCACTCCCAACTACACTGCAGATGTGCCTACACCACATGGACCGTAGTGGTCCAAGAAGGCAGCTCAGCATTACCTTCTTAAGGGTAATTAGGGATGGGCAATAAATGCTGGTTGGAGCTCTTATGATGTAGTTGGGGGGTGGAGGGTGTCCCTTGCCTCTGAGCCAGAAGCTTCAGGATCAAGTCCCACCCCAGGACTTGATGGCCAAGGAAGGTGCTTTCGTAACACTGTCAAACAGATTGATGTTGTCAGCCTGTAAGTCCTGCCAAGCACGCCAAAGGCTGGTGGTGAGAGCAAGAGAGACTCCTGGGTGGCTATGCTCGATGTGGAAAGGCATCCCCTCAAGCTATAAACCCTAGCGACAGACCAGTGACCTGCTCTAATTATTAATAGCTATGGAACCAGACAAAAGTCTGCCTTTGCGCAAGAAGAGAATTGGATGGAATAAATGCTGATCTAGACAGTAAGGCCCTTAAAAAGATGAGCCTGATGGCAGGTCTCCTGACTCGACCTTCCCACTCCCCCTTGATGAAAATCCAGCCCAACTTGGTGGAGTCAAAAAATTCATTTTGTCAAACGAGCACTCTTCAATGAGACAACATTCAGGATTCAGATCCCCAGATGTTGCGACATCAGAGAACTTTTTTTTTTACAAGAAATTAAATGGGAAGCTTAATTGTATTTAAATGTAGAAGAATTGTTTGTTGCACAGTGATGGGAAAGTCTACAATAAGATCCTTTACTGTGTCTCTGGATAACAGATTGTTTCACCACATAGCACCAGCTGAGAGGCAAAGTAGAATGTTCTGCCAAGACCATGAGCAGCTTTCCTGCAACCTATATTCTCTACATGTTTCTCTCTCTGCCCTGCTGAATGAAACCATACTAGGAAAAGTATGGAAACAATGAACTTGTGGCTATAATTTATGAACTTCAAACAATATACAGTGGTTTTCTAAGTTGGGTCTGATGTACCTCATTAACTCATAAATGCCACTGTTGTTATGGCTTCTCGCCCACGAAAGAGTCACTAACTCATGAAGGATACATCTTATGTAATGCTAATTTCCATTGTCTTTACATTACTGTTAGTGGACAGAGTCCAGAGGAGGCCCCATTGAGTCCATACTGACAAATCTGTACTCATCCCTCTTTCCAGCACTTGGCCCATAGCCTTGAACATTATGACATTTCAAATACTCAATTTCTCACTCGACTACCCTCTCAGGCAGCACATTTCAGACTCCCAACATCTTTCTTCCCCATAACTTCATCCCCCTTCTTTTACATCTTCTCCCCCTGCTTCCCCTTTTCTACATCTGTCCCATTTCACCTCCCTCCCTCTCCTAACATCTCCATCTGCCACAGCTTCCAGTTTCTGTGTTTGGCAATTCACATCCTTTATTCTCTCTGAGGATAGCTACTAGCAGTCTTTTTCCCTGGTTTCTGTGGGAATGACTCTTCTTTCATTCTCTCAGTCTGCAATATAAATATCTCCCACCTTCTATGTTTTTTTTTAAGCTTTGACAAAAGATCATTTGGATTGGAAACTTCAGCTCTTTTTTTCTCTTTACAGATGCTGCTGGACCTGCTGAGATTTTCCAGCATTTTCTCTTTTAGTTTCAGATTCCAACATCCCAGTAATTTGCTTTTACTTTTTCTCTGATCCTCTTGAAATCTCCTGCCCCTCACCTTAAAATTCTCCTCCATGGTTAGGGACCTTTCAGCTACAGGGAACAGATACTTCCCATCCATTATGTCCATACCCCTCACACTTCATAATTTTACAAACCTCAGTCAGGTGCCTCCCCCTCCCCACAAAACATTCTCTGCTCCAAAGAAAACAATCCCAGTCTAACCAGCCTCTCTTCATAACTGGAATACTCAATCCCAGGCAGCATCCTGGTGAATCACCTCTGCACACTCTCCAGTGCAATCACACTCTTTCTATAGTGAGAAAACAGAACAGCACACTGTACTTCTGTTTTGTACAGCTCCAACATGACCTCTCTGCTCTTATCATCTATGCAGTAAGAAGCCTTTCTTTAACCTGGAGAAGGTTAAAGTCCAACAGGTTTATTTATAGCAAATACCACTAGCTTTCAGAACTGGCTGTTCCTTCTTCAGATGAGTGGGAGCTCCAATCAAAAACAGGGCCATATAAAGACACAAATTCAATTTACATGAATAATGATTGGAATGTGAATCTTTTCAGCTAATCAAGTCTTAAGGGTACAGACAATATGAGTGGAGAAAAAAAAGAACAATGGTTAAAAAGATGTGTATTGTTTCCAGACAGGAAAGTTAGTGAGATTTTGCAAGTCCAGCCAAGTTGTTGGGGGGTTACAGATAGTGTGACATGAACCCAAGATCAGGATCAGGATCTTGGGTTCATGTCACACTATCTGTAAAGCCCACAACTTAACTGGACTTGCAAAATGTCATTAACTTCCCTATCTGGAAACAATACACATCTTTTTAACCTGTGCTTAATGCTCTTTCTACTCACATTGTCTGCACCTTTAAGACTTGATTAGCTGAAAAGACTCACATTCCAATCATTGTTCATGTAAATTGACTTTGTGTCTTTATTTGGCCCTGTTTGTGATCAGAACTCCCACCCACCTGACAGCCAGTTCTGAAAACTAGTGGCATTTCCTACAAATAAACCTGTTGGACTTTAACCTGGTGTTGTGAGACTTATTGCTGTGTTTACCCTAATCCAATGCTGGCATCTCCATGTCATGCTTATCATCTATGCCTCAATTGATAAAGGCAAGTGGCTTCTATGCCTTTCTAAGTACCCTATTATGCTGTCCTACCGCCATCAGGGATCTGTGGGTGAGCAATACCCCCAGATCACTCTGTTCCTCTGAGTTTTCCAATGTCCTGCCATTCATTGAGTATTCCCTCGACCTGTCACTCATTCCAAAGTGCAACAGCTCGTACTTTTCAAGGTTGGATTCAATCTGCCACTGATCTGCCCATCTGACCATACTTCCTGCAACTCAAGATTTTCTTCCTCATTATTAACCACCCTGCCAACCTTTGTGTCAGCTGAAAACTTACTTATCATTCCAATGCATGTGACAATAATAAGTCAATTCAATTTGGTTCAGTTCAAGAATATCTATGAATTAGGAGCATAAATAGACCACTCAGCTCCTCAAGACCACTCTGTCATTCAAAAAAAACATTGCTAATCTGAGAGTAACTTCAATTCCACATTCCCTTCTACCTCTGATAACCTTTTGCCCCCTTGTTAATCCAGAATATTTGTTTAATGACACACCGATGGAGCCCATTGGGCTGTTTTAACTCCATTGTACATGCTGAATGTGGCCCAATCCATCATGCAAACCAGATTGACTCCGTCTACACTTCCTGCTATCTCAGAAAAGCAATCAGCATAAGTAAGGACTCCTCACATCTCTTCCTCTCTTTCTCTTTCTACTGTCGGCAAAAAGATACAAAAGTCTGAGGTTACGTACCAACCGACTCAAGAACAGCTTTTTCCCTGCTGATGTCAGACTTTCGAATGGACTTATGTTGCACTAAGTTGATCTTTCTCTACACCCTAGCAATGACCATAACACTATAGCACACAAAGCAATACTTTACATTGTATGTTAATAGATATGATAATAATAAATCAAAGCAAATCAAATTAAAATCAGGCTCTTCTGAAGATGTAAATCTCCCACCTGCTCCATTTCATGAATGACGTGATGGGGTGGGTTAAAGATCCATTCAAAATCTTTGCATTTGCTATTTGTTTAAACCTCCTCCTAAATTTGTTCTTCTCCACGGTCAGCCTGTCCGTCACACACCATTTGCCCTGCTCCATCACTTTATATGGTCTCTCTTCTTTTCCCTCTCTTTCCCCCTCTCCGCAGCCTACTTTTCACTTTACATAGAGCATCTCTTTACATCTCTTTACATAGAACATCCCTTTACATCTCTTCTCTCTCCTTCGTTGCCTTTCTCCACCCCCCTCTCCCACCATCATATCCTCTAATTGTCTTATCTTCCTTCCTTTTCACTTCCTTTGCCTCCTCTCCTTTTCCAACCTGTTCCCAACAGTCAACTGCCTTGTTTCCAATTACAGAATACAAGGGAGAGATTCTTGCAAGCCTGGGAATTCTGACTGATGAGGTCATTGAGACTGCAGCAGGAAGTTTGTAACCGCTGTGTGATGGATATCAATATCGCAACTAACCATATGCCACCTGACCCAGAGTTCAAATCTTTCACTTCCTATCTGGACTTTTCCCTTTAAACAGTGGAAGGTAACTCAGACTTCATTGTTCAAAATTACACCTTGTCAAAGCTTGTCAAAATGATGCATGTACAATATCCAAAAGTGCAACATGAAAGAAATCGATGGACAGAAATACTTGGTCCAGCAGCATCTGGCAGATATAAATGGGGGCATTGAGTTAATAGTGAATTTCCGCCCCTACAACCTTGTCTTAGTTGGTAGCACTTTGGGCAGTGCGGTGGCACAGTTATTAGCAATCTGCCTCATAGTGCCAGGGACCCGGAATCGATTCTCAACTTGTGTCACTGTCTGTCTGTATTCTGCATGTTCTCCCCATATCTCTGTGGGTCTCTTGTGAGTGCTCTGTTCTCCTTCCACAGTCCAAAAGATGTGCTGGTTGGGTGCATTGGCCATGCTAAATTCTCCCTCAGTGTACCTGAACAGGTACCAGAGTGTGGTCGGAATAAAATTGGATAATACGGAGAGCAAATTCCCATCAATGATGCAATGCACTCTTTAATATACCCTCCCGTTGAAATAGTCTCTGCTGCTCGCATAGAATTGGTGAATTTACACCTTTCTCATTTGCACTGGTAGTTTCCTGCATTGATCCATGCTGAAGTGAATACTTCTGCAATAATCCTCTCTCCTGACTTACATATAGCAAGCAGCAGTTAATCGAGGTGATGAGATTCTTGCTGGCTATGCATCCCCTCTTTAAGGGGAAGGTTGCCACAGTAAGTGTTGCTCAGGCACTAAAGTGGGCAGCAGTGAGCATTCTCTGGAATCAGAGACCCCCCCCCCAGGGCCAGAAGTACCTCCTGATGAGAGCTAGTGGCCAATCAGAGATCAGTAGCTCAACTAAATGGCAACATTACCTGGGAGATGGTGGTTGCTGATGGCATGAAAATAATAAACTTTAAAACTTTGTGATGTGTTTTTAATTACCCAAGAACTTAGGGGTCCTATAGATTCCCAATGATTTCTTCATGGCAACGTTTCAACCAATCAGAGTCAGATTGCCAACCAATCAGTACTTTTCTAGTATAAATTATGATCCTTTGAAATTTGGCATTCCTGCATTTGTCCCAGTGAGTGTAAGAGGAAAAGCTTTGGTGACTCAAGTTCCTTCTCAGTAATATTTACACAAGAAGTGGGACATAACTACAAGTTGTCGAAGCTGAATCTACCTTCCTCATAGCTGGGGAGAATCAGGAGGAGTTCTTTAGTGTTGGATGACTGCTCTTTGCCCTGGTATCAACAGTGAGGTAATGACCTAGTGGTGTTATCACTGGACTATTAATCCAGAAACACGACTAACGTTTTGGGGACCCGGGTTCAAATCCTGCCACAGCAGATGGTGGAATTTGAATAAAATATAAAAAAAAATCTGTAATTAAGAATATACTGATCACCATGAAACTTGTCAGAAAATTCCATTGGTTCACTAATGCCCTTTAGGGGAGGATATCTACTTTCTTTGCCTGGTCTGGCTGACATGTGACTCCAGAGTCACAGCAATGTGGTTGACTCTGAACTGCCTTCCAGGGGTAATTAGGGATGGACAATAAATGCTGAGTAGCCAGCGATGACCATGACCCACAAATGAGTAAAATAAAACTACCAGTCTGACCAGTACAATTGGATAACCAGGTTAGGTACTAAAATTGCAGGGGCTTCGATCTGTCGAGCAATTTCTTTTGCTCCCCTCTTTCCTGCATCCTGCATCCCTTTACCCCAACCCCCCAGTCCCCCACCCTACCCCACCGACCCCATTTCTTGCTGCCAATTAAAATGGGTCTTTCAGCGTCTACAATGTCTTGCCAGTTGCACTGTAGATTCCTAAGGAGCCAAGTCCCAGTCAGGAGAGCTAATATCTCCCTAATCAACTCTTTGACTTGTAAAAGCTACTTGCAGCATGTGCTGAACACTAGACTTTATTCACTGTCCAGTTAAAAGAAAACACATAATAATGGGATAATATATGTTACTAATATCTGCTTTCAAAAAGACAGATTAGCAGGACTAGTTAATCAAAGCGATTAGCATATTTATTTGTGTAATGTGATCACAACAGTAATTCCTTTCATAATAGGATTTATAAGTGCAAGTGATTAAGTAATTAGCTTCCATCTCCACAGATTAGAATTCCTCCAAGTTCCGCTCATATTGGTTATTGATGATTACAGCGCTTAGTTATAGTGACTGTTTTCCTCAATGAGGTTCATCTGTTCTTGGTCTAAATAAGAGTGTTTGTAAATGACTCTGTCGACACTGGAGAGAAAATCGAACCCCCTTTCTACCCGTTTCTTTTTGCTTCAGTTTCCCAGTCCGAGGCTGCTCCTTTATTTGCAAAGAAGCACACACCAGGGAAATAAGTACCGCGTATTAAACTCAATTGAAAAATTATGTACACTTGATAAAATAAGGCATACTTTCCTGTGCGCGCATATCTAAAAAGCCAGCCATCAAGGATCTCTTTGTTGCTGCTTGAGCAATTGCCCTAGGGGAGAAAACTATTTCTCAAAAGTTCTATACTTACTCTCATATTTACAAAGTAATTTGATGGTTAGTGTTAATTTCCTAAATGCGCACATTAAAGGCCGTGCGGGAGAAAATTTTGAAAGAGAAAATCATAAAAACAGCAGAGAATCAGCAAAATTGCTAACATGTGTGCTGTCCCTGCCAACCAGATTGCAGTATAACTGTGTTTGACCTATTGAACCTTTGCCAAATCAATTTTAAAGGCAATGTTCTCTAATGAAGGCCTAATTTTTATTGCCACTCCATTGACTTCAAAGTAGTTCAAGTTGCCAAACATAATTTCACTAGAGGTATTTTCAGGTGCAGTGCAAATGGCTCATAAATAATTTCCCCATTAGGCTATTTTCCCATTAAGCATTCCCCCTTCTCAAGCATTCTTTGTCTCTTATATCATAATTAAAGATTTCTTGGATTTTCAGACTAATCGTGGAGTTAGTGCTGTTTTGTTTTGGAAATGACAGTCTAATTGGGTTTGATCTCTGCAATAAAGAAAACATTATTAAAGAGCAGAAAGTGCTCCAACACACACACCAAACAACACTTTTATACACCCTGGATCTTTCACACAGCGTGCAGGCACTCGTAACCTTGCTCTTTGTAACTCTGTACCATTCAATGTATCAGGGAACAAGCTGAGATTTCCTTGACGGCTCATTCTCAAACAATAGAGGATGACTTGGAGTACCATTGTTACCACCTTGTTTTGAGAGTGGCACAGTGGTTAGCACTGCTGCCACACAGCGCAAGGGACCCTGGTTTGATTCCCGGCTTGGATCTGTGCAGAGTCTCTATATTCTCTGCCCGTCTGCCTCGGGTGCCCCGGTTTCCTCCCACATTCCGAAAGGCGTGCTAGTTAGATGCATTGGCCATGCTTAATCCTCCCTCAGTGCAGCCGAACAGGTGCCGGAGTGTGGAGACTGGGAGATTTTCACAGTAACTCCATTGTAGTGTTAATGCAAGCCTACTTGTGGCACTAATCAATACAGTCAACCTTTTACTTGAGTTAAAGGAATTAATAACTCTTGCCAGCAGAGAAGAACAGTACGTTCTATCTAAATATGGCTGAAACCAACATCTCCATCAAAAGATTAGTTTGAAACTCTCTTAATGAACTGCTGGACAAACGACAATGATCTACACAGTTTGGAAAGTACCAGGTTCAATCCCGAGTGTGGAAGAAAGCAGAAGGAGAGAAATTGCATTTATAATAGACTGCTCACGAGAACTTGGCATTCCAAAGTGCTTTACCGCAAATTCAATATTTTCGAAATTGAATCACTATTCTGTCGGAATTGTGACAGCTAATTTACATAAAGCAAGCTCCCACAAACTGCAATGAGATAATGACCAGATAATGATTCAGTGATATTAGGTGAAGGATAAATATTAGCCAGGAACATGGGAAGAAGTCACCATCTATTCTTCCAAACAGTGCCTTGTAATCTTTTCTGTTTACCTTAGGGGTAGGCCTCATCCAAATTAATGGATTCCTGACAATGTGAGACTCCCTTCGTTTTGCATTAGATTTTGTACTCCAGTCTAAGAGTGGGCTTGAACTTGTAACTGACTGAGTCAGAAAAATGTCACCATAGTTGATCTCAGTTGTTCCAAACTAAGGAAAGTGAAGTGCTTCTGGTCATCAACAAGTCACACCTTCACTTTTTTTTAAGTTAAACGTTATTGTCAGCCACCTGGGCCTTCACTCTGGAACTGTGTGGTGCCACAGTGGAGAGTGCTGTCACCTCACAGGACCCAGGTGCGTATTCCAGGCTTGGGTCACTCTCTGTGTGGAGTCTGCATATTCTCCCCATAGTTGTACGGATTTCCTCCAGTGTTCCAGTTTCCTTTGACAAATGTACTGGTTAGGTGCATTGGCCACACTAAATACCCCTCAGTGCATCCAAACAGGCAGCAGAGTGTAGCGATTAGGAGATTTTCCACAAAGAGTTGAAGACTTGAAGTTCCCACAAAGAGAAATACGATGATGGCTAGCATCTGTTTTTGATACCAGTTGCGGAATATATATTGTCCACGACATAACTCCAATTCTCTTCTTCAAAATAGTGACATGGGATCTTTTCTATTCACCAGAAGGAGTTGATGAGACCCTTTGTTCATGGAATCTCTATAGTGTAGAAGGAAGCAGTTTGGGCCACTGAGTCTGCACCAGCAACATCCCATACAGGCCCCATCTCCATAATCTCACATACTTATCTCACTAATCCCTTTAATCTACACATCCTGGGATATCAAGAGATGATTTATCATGGCCAATAACTGGAAGGTTGACACCTAATCCACACACGTCTGAACTGGGGAGGAAATCAGAGCACCCAGAGAAAACCCACACGGACATGGGAACAATGTGCAAACTCCACATAGACAGTGACCTAAGCCAGGAATTGAGCCCAGGAGCTATGAGGCAGCAGTGCTAACAACTGTGCCACCCATATTATCTTCTCATGAGAAAGGCTATAATTCTAATAATTCAGCATTGCCTCAGTACTGTACTGGAATGTCGGTCTAATTTTTTAAATTAAAGTTCTGAAATGGGGTTTGAACCTGAAGCATTCTGATTCACGAAGCCATGGCTTGCAAAGATTGTTGGATCAGACCCAAAAGTACAAAAACTTCCCAGGTAGTTCCAACTATTTAACCTTTCACACTAATTCAATTAGTTCATATTTGTCCAAGATTCTCCCCGCCCTCTGGCGCACCTAGTTCCCTCCTCCCAAAATTCTGGCTGCTCTGAAGTTGAGCTTTTCTTTTCAGACCAAATATTTGTACAAATCAAATTTGAGGTGGCCTGTGTTTATGCAAATCCTTTCTGCATCCCCCCACCCAACATCCCCCCACCCCCCCGCCTCCAAACACTTTAGTAAGATTAATACATCCTGCGGGATCTGCGTGGCTTCAGAGAGAAAAAATAAAAGTGCCCGGACATTATTTACATTGCAGGCATTCAAGAAAAATTTATTACAAAAGGGGGTGGGAGGGGGGGGTGTCTCTTAATGAATGATTAAATGCAGGAAACTCTGCCCAAATGAATCAGTCTTTATAGAGCCTGTAGTCAGGCCACAACGTGGGAAGTACCAATCGAAAATCCTTGACTATGTTCAGGAAAGCCAGACAAAATGCTTTAATGTTAGTTAGGAGTTGCCTTGCTTCCTTTCCTTTCCCCTATAACTTCAGAGGTGAGTTACATTTGTCAATCATACTATATATTTTAATTTTCATTTTCTATCAATGCTAGTCTGTGCAGCAAGAGGAGTATTAATAGTGGTCTATTGTTATGTACGCGTTGGCTTTTACCAAGTCCAATAAACTTTTCTCTGTTCATGGAAATCAACCTTTCTGTTATTGAGCCAATAAAATGAATCTAAAACCTGGAGGGTGGGGTGTGGGCAAGGATTAATTGGGTGAGTGAATTGAGTATCAGATTCCAGTTGTGCAAAGGGTCCTGTTTCTTTTCCTCGTTTATTGTTAGCTTTGATTGTTATTGTTGCACTGCAACATAACTATCTAAATCTGCCTCTCTTAAATGCTTTTGCAGATGTCGATGGCTGCATCTGTCAGCCACCTCAGGTTTTAATAGCGCCAGTTAAATCGCACATTTAACAGCGAGGTGAAATTTGTGATCCGGGGAAGCCAAATCAAGTTTGCAAAATGCTGTAGCGCCAGGTTTTACATTTGCTACTGGCCAAATTGCGGTTGATGGGAAGCAGAATTGTAGGTCATCCAGCTTTTAAATATTCTGAGCAACTTGGATACAGTGTTCAATTGTTCTGTGTTCAATTCTATGAGTCTGCTTACCATTGACGCTCACTGTGCTCAATTAGTTAAGCCTGGGTGTGGATTCAGAGACAAGTAAATCAAGTTGTTGATAGATCGAGAAGACAGATCTAGAAACACGGAGCAGACATTTCAAAGTACAGTAGAGGTTGGAGATATTACTGACAGCTAATTGGCAACGCAGATGATGGAGGAAGATTTAAGTCACCAAATGCCTCCACCTTTCCCTTCTCCACTGGAAGATCCATTCAAGCTATGGGATCGATGGATTTGAGGGCTCTTGTGTGCCACAAGGATGGACACTCTAATAGCTGGTGCGACTCATGCCTGGACCGTGACCACTATCACTGGATTGCCAGCCAGGAGTGGTATTGTTAGAATAGTCTTTGGTATGTTTCGCATAACTGTGGTATTCTTGGTGTTCCAGACCACAGTGAGTCAAACCTGACCGAGGTCCCACAGGGTATTCAGGCCTTCAAGCTGGCAGGTGAAGGAAATCTGACTGGCGGAGAACTGCCAACACGCTTCTGTACCCGCAAACCGGGTAATTGTGAAAGAAAGAAATTTTGTCTTGACAGGTTTTGTCCTGTTCCCGGCATAGTTGGTGATCTGCTGACGGATGCGATCGCGCCTATCAAGGTAGCAGAAGCCCCACCGTGACCTCCTGCCCACATGATCGGCCCTGAGGAAAGACGTATAGACCCTGTACCTGGTGTGACGGGGACTGTGGTGCCCTGTCTCGTTCCTGATGATCACTGCCAGATGATGACAAAAAATAACTGAAATAGAAATGTCTTCCGAGGGATTGGGCGTGATCGACAGCGATGGGTGCTGTGTTGTGCGAGCACATTTCATGCCACGGTCGCACTTTCGACATTGTTGGGTTGTTCGTTGCGCGGTTGTGTCTCTTACTTAATAAAAATCACTTTGTAATCAAACGATGACTTAGGGGTAACCGGCTCGAAGCAAACGAGCAAAAACTAACATGCATGACAGGCGCTCCCAGAGGTGTGACTCAATCTACTTGCCTGCAATTATGGTGGTTGTGGCCGCATCATCTCGAGATCAATTTCCTGTTTCCGCCAATGCCTTAGGGCTATGGTAACATCTGGTGGAAGTCACTCTGATTCCATTCAGAAGTGCACGACACGTGTCGACTAGCGACAATAAAACTCGAATAAGATGCTCTTCCGAGTGTCTCTTAAAAACAGCAATGTCCCACTAGAAGACCAAGATCCCAACGTTGTCTCGGAATGAAGTAGAGCAAATATATTTGAGCAGCTCACAGAACACGCATTTCGATTTGATGCAGTGGTAAGCGCGCTCTCGCGAAACACCTCAGGCCAAAGAAAAATGTGACGATCAAGCAATACACATACTGCCAGAGGGGCCAGGAAGATGGTGAGTTTGTTAAACAACATGTGGCAGCATTGGAGTAATTGACTTCAACATGCAAATTTGGCATGAGAACTAACAGATTAATTCGTGACCAATTAAGTTAAAAGAATTCAATTCCATGAATTGGGAACCAACTTCTCATTATGAGAGGTGGCCTTTTAAGGTTCTCTGCTGTGACTATGAAATGCTGCTTAACATTGCAGGCTGCTGACTATTGTGCGACGCTGGACCCAGGTTTGCTTGTGGACTCAAGAGTTGCTTATCTCCACTGTAATCCTCCTATAAGGCCATTTTGTTCAGGCAGCAGGGTCTCCTGCTATCATCACTGGGGAATAGCATCTTCCAGCATTCCCTGACAGCCTAGAGGAGAAGCTGCAGGGGAAGATTCGCCAAAGCATGGTGGGGCCACTTATTCTCGTGAAAAATCAAGAGAATGATTGCAACAGTGCAGCAGTTTTCCAGGTGGGGGTGGCAGAATGGAGGGCTGGTCAGGTCAGCAGGTTTGTTGCCACCATTGCACTTCCAGAACATTCATTCACACAACGTTGTTGCAGGGAGTGGATGCATGCCTGCCATTTTAAATATGGCCCCCAGAACTCCAACACCATGAGGTAATGGAAGGGTCATGGCCTCTTGCCCACACTTGCCCCCAGCGAGATTAACCAACCCTATCAACTTTGAATATGTAACTGGCTGTCCACCCACTAAGTTGAGGCCCTGTTCACATCTGGACCCACCATTAAATCATTCAATGATCATTGCCACCTAGCAAGCACCTTGTCCTATATTCAGTATGTAGGTGAGCTTATGCCACTAACTCAAAGAGATGACCTGAACTTGTTTGGGTGCAGCCAAAGTTCAAGGCTCACACTCAGTGAAATTTTGCCAATCTGAAACGGTGGCAGAAGATATCATTAGTTATCTGACTATATGACATAGTGTCACGGTGCTTAGCACAATGCCAGGGATCCCGGTTCAATTTCAGCCTCAGGTGGATATCTGTCCAGAATTTGCATGTCCTCCCCATGTCTGTGTGGGTTTCCTCTGGCTGCTCTAGTTCCCTCCAACACTCCAAAGATGGATTAGGTGGATTGGCCAGGCTAAATTTCACCTTGATATCAGGGGAATCAGCAGGGGGATAGGTATTGTCGGTGCAGTCTCAATATTGTGAATGGCCTCCTTCTATACTATAAACATTCCATACAAAAATGGACTTTGTCTTCACACCAGTCCTCTCAAAATCTTAGAAGAGATCATTTCTCCTCTTCTACTCAAAATGAGAATTAACAACGATGACTTGAAGCTTTAAATCATTTCTCCCCACTGGAACGGTCACAGTTGAGGGAGGAAGCGGGTGCTGGCGGGGTGATTGGGAATGGAATTTATTTTAGGCTTTCCAAATTAAGAATAGTTTTTAACGAAGTAATTACTGAAGAATTTCTTCCACCGGCTAGTGGATTGGTAACACCAGGGGTCATGGACTCAGAATAATGACTGGAGAAACCAGGGGGAGAGCTAAAAGAATTCTTTCCATCTAATGGGTTATGGGCAGGGCGGGAGTTGCGGGGGCAGGGGCGGGGGTAGATGTGCAACGCTTCACAATGCACGTGATTCAGCACTTGAAAGAGAATTGGAAAACTTTTCAAAGAAGGGCAAAAAAGCAACGGGATTAGGATAGACAGTTCTCTTTTTTTGAAGGGAACAAGAACATTTTGATCATAAAAGCTATACTGTTTGTAAAGCAAATATATTTTTAATTTGATGAAAAAGATGCTTCTTGAGAAATGAGTGTAATTACTCCACTGAGTTTTCCAGTCACTGGAATGGATTTTTGTGTAAATGATTGGCATCTGCATTGTCACAATGGCTGATTCATGATGCTAATACTGGCACCATAGAAAGCATTCTTTCACAGCTTGGTATGGCTTCTGCTCTGCCCAAGGCCGCAAGGAACTATAAAATGTTGCGAATGTAGCCCAATCAATCAAGCAAACCAGCCTCCCATTGACTCTGTCTATACTTCCCGCTGTCTCGGAAAAGCAGCCAGTATAATTAACGATCCCAAGCACCCCGGACATTCTCTTCTCCACCTTCTTTGTTCAGGAAAATGATACATAAGTTTGAGGCCACCTGCCAACCAACTCAAGAACTGCTTCTTCCCTGCTGCCATTAGACTTTTGAGTGGACCTACCTCGCACTCAGTTGATCTGCACGGTGGCACAGTGGTTAGCACTGCTGCCTCACAGCGCCAGGGACCTGGGTTCAAATCCTAGCTTGGGTGGCTGTCTGCATGGAGTGTGCACATTTTCCCCATGTCTCCATGGGTTTTCTCTGTGCTCCAGTTTTCTCTCACAATCTGAAAGACGTGCTGGTTAAGTGCATTGGCCATGCTAAATTCTCCCTCTGTGTATCTGAACAGACACCAGAGTGTGGTAACTGCGGGATATTACAGTAACTTCATTGCAGTGTTAATGTAAGCCTACTTGTGACCAATAAATTAACTTTAAAACAGACCATTTTTTGAGGCCAACGGCACCTTCCAAACCCACGATCACTTCTACCTCGAAGAACAAGGGCAGCAGATACATGGGAACACCACCACTTGCAAGTTTCCCTGAAAGCCATTCATTAAAATAAGTTGGAAATATATTGCCATTCCTTCGCAGTTGCTGTGTCAAAATCCTGGGATTTCCTCCCTAACAGCATTGTTAGTCAGCCCATAACACTGGGACTGCAGTGATTCAAGAAGGCAGCTCACCACCATCTTCTCAAGGACAACTAGGAATGGTCAATAAATGCTGGCCACATTGGGTCTCTTCTGCTCAACAATGTCCCTTCTGGAATATCTGATCAATGCAAGCATACAAAGTCGGAACAGAAGTAGGCCATTCAGCCCCTCGAACCTGCTTTCCATTAAGTAAGATCACGGTTGATCTGTTCGTGTTTTGAATTCCACCTTCCTGTCTACCCCTTAATAACTTTTGATTCCCTCACCATCAAGAAACTATCCATCTCCACTTTAAAGAATATTCAATGACCCTACCTCCTCTACCACTACCTGAGGCCAAAGTCACATAGCCCTCTGAGAGAAAAGAATTCTCCTCATCTCAGTTCAAAGAAGGCATCCCTTAATGTTAAAACAGTCTGTCTTTGTCACTCCGACCTTGGAATAAAATTGCAGCTAATCCCAATTGCATCATTACCATGATTACTTTATATTCATTCATGGGATACGGGCATCTCTGGCTGGCCAGCATTTATTGCCCATTCCTAGTTGCCCTTGAGAAGCTGGTGATGAGCTGCCTTCTTGAATTGCTGAAGTCCATGTACTATGGTTTGACCCACAACGCTGTTAGGGAGGGAATTCCAGGATTTTGACGCAGCAACTACGAAGGAACGGCGATATATTTCCAAGTCATGACGCTGAATGGCTTGCACGAAAACATGCAGGGTGATGGTGTTCCCGTATACCTGCTGCCCTTGAGCTTCGAGATAAAATGATCGTGGGTTTGGAAGGGGCTGTCTAAGGATCCTTGGTGAATTTCTGCAGTGAATCTTAGACAAAGATTCAAGATGGAGCCAGAATAAGGAGACTTCTTACCAGCTGTGTTCAGTGTAACTTCAAATTCTTTCACTCTCATTCTATGTTTCTCAAAGATCATTCTAACTCTTTTAAACTCTCTAACAATGCTGTAATTCAATGTCTTCTTGTTTCTCTACACCCTAGCTATGACTGTAACACTACATTCTGCATTCTCTCGTTATCTCCCCCTATTAAACCCAATCAAATCAAATGAAATGTGTGTCGTGCACACTGCTGCTCTGTGTGTTGGTAGAGGAGGGAGTGGATATGGTGCCAGTCATGTGGGCTGCTTGGTCCTGGATGATGTCAAGCTTCTTGAGTGTTGTTGGAGCCGCGCCCATCCAGGCAAATGGGGAATATTTCATCACATTTGTGACTTGCGGCTTGTAGATGGCAGATAGGCTTTGGTGAGTCCAGAGGTGAGTTACTTGCTGCATTATTCCTAGACTCTGACCTGCTCTTGTAGCCATTGTGTTTATGTGATGAGTCCAGTTGAGTTTCTGGGCAATGGTAACCCCAAGGATGTTGACAGTGGGAGATTCAATGATGGCAACACCATTGAATGCCAAGGGTCGATGGTTAGAGTGCCCTCTTATTGGTGATGGACATTGCCTGGCATTTGTATGGCGCGAATGTCACTTGCAACTTGTCAGCCCAAGTCTGAATATTGTCCAGATCTGCATATTTAAAGCAGAATCCTTCTCTCAAAGTGACAGGTTGGTGCTTCCACGAGGAGGTAATGAGATGAAACAAGATGTGTCAATGTTCTTTCTCTAAAACTTCTCCACACAATATTCTTGCAGGCAGGGTGAGGGGGTGGGGGAGTTAAAATAAGGGTCACTTTGCATCTGAACAATTGGGACAAATTAAATCCAATGTTAATAACAAACTATTTAAATTTTAAATGCAGAGAAAATAAGTTACGCGCTTGAGTAATAATATTCTTTAATGTACCATGTTTAAAGATAAACAGAGCTAATGTAAGTTACAGTCGCTTCATTAGGAAAAGAAAACAGATCTTTCATCAACAGTATTTAACATGCCGTAATAGTTACACCAAACCAGGTTTCTTCTGGTATAAATTATATGGAAATGATTAAAAACTGCTCCCGGGGGGGGGGTGGGGAGAAAACGTGGAGGGAGAAAAGAAAAGTTGTTTTAAACAAGAACACAATGACACAGTGGTTAGCATTGCTGCCTCACAGCCCCAGGGATCCAGGTTCAATTCCATTCTTGGTTACTGTTTGTGTGGAGTTTGCACATTCTCTCTGTATCTGCATGCATTTCCTCTGGGTGCTCGGTTTTTTTCCCATAGTCCATTTGCTAGCACGAGGGGACACAGCTTTAAATTAAGGGGTGATAGTTATAGGACGGATATCAGAGGTAGGTTCTTTACCCAAAGGGTGGTTCGGGAGTGGAATGCCCTGCCTGCAGCAGTTGTAGGTGCGCCAAGTTTGGTGGCGTTTAAGAGGTTAGTTGATAAGTATATGGAAGAGAAGGGAATGGTTTAGTTTGGAGGGGCATTGCTTTTTATATTGGTCGGCGCAACATCGAAGGCCGAAGGGCCTGTTCTGTGCTGTAATGTTCTATGTTCTATGTTCTATGTTCCAAAGATGTGTGGGTTAGTTGATTGGCCATGCTATATGCCACTTCATGTCAGGGGGATTAGCTGGGTAAATATGAGGTATTACGATAATAGGGTCTGAGTGGAATTGTTGTTAGTATAGACTCGACGGGTGAATGGCCTCCTTCTGCACTGTAAATATGGTTCTATTTCACACATTGAGACATGAAAATGTAGCATTTGTACAAAAAATATTTGCTTAGTCATTTGACCAAACAATTTAAAATTTACAAAGAAAAACAAAACGGCAAAAGAATCAAAAATATAAATATTGTCGGAAATGCAAAAAAAAGACTTCACGGGGATGATGGGTGAGATTTTCCGGTCCTGCCCAAACAGTGGGACTGGAAATTTCCACCCAGACAGATTTTTCAAATGTCTGTCAAATTGACCATCCCAACCCCAATGATTCCCAGGGCGGGGGAGACTGGAAAATTTACCTCATGGTCTTTCCAGAGTGAATCCTTCATCAGAACAAAAGGGTCCATGTCAAGATGATCCAAAGCTTGTCTTTTAAATGTTAACCTTAATTCACTTGAAGCACTCCGACTGAATCAGTGGATTGTGAGTTCAAGTCTCTGAAGAGATTTGAGGTTACATTCCAGGCTGATACTTCTGTGCAATGGTTAGCACTGCTGCCTCAGAGCAGCAGAGACTGGGTTAGATTCCGGCCTCCGATGACTGTGGGTGTGTAATTTACTTGTTCTCCCTGTCTCTGCGTGGGTTTTTTCCAGGTGCTCTGGTTTCCTCCCATACTCCAAAGATGTTCAGGTTATGTGACTGGCCAGACTAAATTTCCCCTTACTGTCGAAAAATGTGTAAGTTAGTTGGATTAACCATGGAAAATGCACAGGGTTATTGGAATAGGATGAAGGGCAAGGCCTGGTTGGGATGCTCTTTTGCAGAATCGGGGCAGACTCAACAGACCAAGTAGCCTCTTTCTGTAGTGTTGGGATTCTGTTTTTCTATGTTTCTATGAAGGAATGCTGTACTGTTGGAGGTATTGTACTGAAGATGTATTTTGAACTATGGCTCCATTTGCCTTCTCTTGTGTTATATATCATGGGTCTTTTGCATTGTACCATGTGTCATAGCTTTGTAAGATCCTCCCAATTCAGTGACACTTAAAACCTTCCAATAGCAGATCCCGCTTCCAATCCATCAAATTGAGCATTGACCAGCATAAACTAGGTGTGGGAATTTCATTGGGATATTTGAATGCTAGGCTCCTAAAGCAACTGTTCTACTCAGAACTTGCCTGGGAGCAGAGTGGAAAACTTGTTTGGGATGTCCTTCAAAGCATCCCTGAAGAGATCAAGCATCCCTCTCGGTTGATGAGTGTCCCTCATTTGTTGTCGACCAAAATGGAGAATGTTTATTCAGGAAAGTACCAAACACCTCGAGGGATTTTACTGGGAAAGTACAGAGGGAAAATCAAAGTGTCAGATGGAGTACATCACTCCAAATCATTTCTGTACCAGCCCCTTCAAACATCATCTGTCCTGTTTGAGGCAGAGGCTGTAACTCGTGCATTGATTTCTCTGACATCCCAGAAACCTTCAAGCTGGTGTAGATTAGGATTAGAGTTAGGGTTAGGGTTAGATTTTTGGCTTCGGACAGAGAGAGGACATGCTCCCTTTTCTTCAAGCTCTGTCTCTTTTCTTTCAGCCCACGTCACCCCCTGTGATGCATGCCCTTGCCTCTCCTGGGCCTTTTCCCATTTTTTTATATTATTACTACCCCTGTTTGTTTTTTTTCTTTTGCAGAATGGTGGATGGTGGATATGTTCATGTGGGAGCTAAAGGGTTGGGTGAGAGGAAAACAGGGGTCCCTGAAGGAAGAGGATATGGGTGCATAGGTTCTGCTGTATATATCCATCATTTTCCATTGTTATTTTTAATCACATTTTAAAGGTTGACTCTATCCCTTTAAATGCATATTGGTGTTAAACTTTTCAGTGTGCTTGTCGATTTGAAGTTGATATTCTGTTGTTACCAAAGTCAATGAGTTTACATTCAGGTGCTGAGGCAACAAACTATATTATTACCACCAGAGAATGCATACAGTGCAGAAGAGGCCATTCAGTCCATCATGTCTGCAAGTATGCAGTGATGAGATGGGATTTAATAGGATTAAGGGTTATAGGTAAGCCTAGTAGATAGGGATATGATCGGTGCAACTTGAGGACCAAACGGCCTGTTTGTGCTCTGGTTTTTCTATGTTCAATGTTCAATGTATGCACCGACTCTCCAAAAGAGCATCTTATCCAGGCCCAAACACTTACCCCACTAATCCCCTTAACCTGAACATCTTTGGACACTAAGAGGAAATTTAGCATGGCCAATCCACCAAGGTTATTTATACAGATATTAAGAGCAAGAGTGTAGCCAGGAAGAAGGTTGGCCCACTCAAGGTCAGGGGAGGGAATCTATGCATGGAGCCAGAAGAAACGGGCAAGTATTAAATGAGTACTTTACTGATGTAGAGGATTTGGTGGATGGTGAACCTGGCAAAAGATAGTTTGGGCCATGTTGAGATCAAAAAGAAGGAGGTATTGGTGTTCTTAAGAAATATTAAGGTAGACAAGTCCCCAAGCCCTGATGGGATATACCCGAGAATACTGAGAGAGGCAAGGGATGAAATTGCTGGGACCTTGAGAGAAATCTTTGTATCCTCCCTGGCTACAGGAGAGGTACAGTAAGAAGTCTGCAACACCAGTTTTAAATCCAACCGATTTATTTGATATTTGATTTATTTATTTAAACTCACAAGCTTTCGGCTTTATAGCCTTTGTCAGGGGAGGTCCCAGAGGATTGGAGAATAGCCAATGTTGTTCCTTTGCTTAAGAAGGGTAGCAAGAATAATCCAGGTAATTACATGGACTTGTTAACATGGATTTCAGTAAGGCATTTGACAAGGTCCCTCATGGCAGACTGATACAGAAGGTGAAGTCACGTGGGATAGGGATGAGCTGGCAAGGTGGATACAGAACCAGTTTGGTCAGAGAGGGCAAAGGCTAGTAATGGAAGGGTGCATTTCTGAATGGAGGGCTGTGACAAGTGGCATTCCTCAGGAATCAGTGCTGGGACATTTGTTGTTTGTAATGCATATCAATGATTTGGAGGAAAATATAACTTGTTGATTAGTAAGTTTGTGGATGACACAAAGTTTGGTGGAAATGCAGATAGTGATGAAGACCGTCAGAAGATCCAACAGGGTATAGATCAATTGGATACTTGGGTGGAGAGATGGCAGATGGAGTTTAATCCAGACAAATATGAGGTAATGCATTTTGGAAGGTCTAATACAGATAAGGAAATATACAGTAAATGGCAGAATACTTAAGAGTATTGATAGGCAAAGGGGTCTATGTGCACAGTTACACAGGTCACTGAAAATAGCACCGCAGGTGGAGAAGATAGTTAAGAAGGCATACGGCATGCTTGCCTTCACTGGTCAAAGCACTGAGTATAAAAATTGGCAAATCATGTTGCAGCTTTACAGAATCTAAGTTAGGACAGACTTGGAATATAGTGTTCAAATCTAGTTGCCACACGACCAAAGAATGTGAATGTTTTGGAGAGGGTACAAAAGAGGTTTATCAGGATGTTGCTTGGTATGGAGGACATTAGCTATGAGGAGAGGCTGGAGAAACTTGATTTGTTCTTACTTGGTTGTGGGGTGACCTGATAGAAGTCTACAAGAATATGAGGAGCATTGGCAAAATGGATAGTCAGAAGTTTTTTTTTCCCAGGGTGAAAGAGTCAATTGATAGGGAACATAGGATTAAGGTGCAAGAGGCAAGGTTTAAACTAGATGTACGAGGTAGCTTTTTTATGCAGCCGGTGATATGTGCCCGGAACGTGCTGCCAGAGGAGGTGATGGAAGCAGATACGATAGTAACTTTTAAGGGGCATCTTGACAAATACATGAAGAGGATGGGAATTGAGGATATGGTCCCTGGAAAAGTAGGAGATTTTCATTCAGTCCAGGAGCATGGCAGGCTTGGAGGGCCGAAGGGCCTGTTCCTGTGCTGTAGCGTTCTTCGTCCTTTGTTCTAAACAACAGTGACCCAAGGCTGGAATTGAACCTGAGTCCCTAACGCTGTGAGGCGGCAACACTAACCATTATGTCAATGCGCTGCCCATACAGGAGTATTTATGGGTGAAAATGGAAGGAGGGAGGATATGGATTTTTTATAACAATATGGAGTAAATTATACTGTGTGTTCTATGATATCAAGTACATCTGGAATATTACACAGACAAGTACATAGACTGGGTACATAGACTGAGCTCACTTTCCTTTATTTGGTAAATATTCCTAATTGTTGCTGACTGATTGTTTGTTTACAATTCATTTTCAGACAAAATCATTTTTTACACAGCAAGTGAAGTGATCTTAATAGCTAAACCAAATAATTGGATAAAATCCTAGTTTTCTCTGTGTTTTGTTGTGGTTTCTGGGTGATTGTTAAAGCCACTGGTTTACAGATCTCATGGAAAAAATGACTGGCATTGGGGAATGTGGTTCTCAAAATTCTGATGAGAATGCCAGAGTTTTGTCTCATAGAAAATAGGATCTGATTTCATTCAGTCGCAGTGAAACTTCACTTGTTCTCACTTGTCTGGCTATAAGCATATAACGTCCTAACAATGTGAGAGGTTGTGGCTTTTAAACAAAAATAAAAAGATGAGATTTGTACACATAGATTCAATCCAATGACTAGAGATTTATCCTCGGAGTTTTTGCCTGTCTGGAAGAGTAAATGAAACTAAAGAACAACCTGTGTAACACCCTAATGACGTCACCATCAGAGGCAGCATGGTGGCGCAGTGGTTAGCACTGCTACCTCGCAGTGCCATGTTCAATTCCGACCTCAGGTCACTACCTGTGTGGAGTTTGCACGTTCTCCTGTGTAGGCCTGGGTGGGATTGTTGTTGGTGTTGGAATGTAACTGGTGATAACTTTATACTGGATGTAATATGACCAATGGTAACAAGCTGTAAAGGTCAGCTGACCCAGTAAACCATGGAAGTAATTACAGAATGATGTGATGGTTAGCTGACCAGATGACTAAACCAATTGTTCTACATGTAAGTAAGAACATGTGAGGAATTGTAGGAGCTTGGAGTGTTCCAGGATGAGGCCCAAGTTTGAAGTAATGAAGTTTCTTCATTCAATCCTTTCTTTGATTTCTAAATTGGAGTAAGTTTTGTTCTTTTTTATTGTCTGCATTTGAAGAATTCCTTCTGAGGAGATAATTGCTACAGGCTGAATGCACTGAATGGCAGTGTGGGAGACTGTGGGTGTCACAGTGACACACTTGTTAGCACTGGTGCCTCACAATGCTAGGGGCCCGGGTTCAATTCCAGCCTCAGGTCACTGTCCATTTGCATATTCTTCCTGTGCCTATATGGGTTTCCTGTGGCTGTACAATTTTTGTCCAACAAGCCAAAGATGTGCAGGTTAGGTTGATTGGCCATGCTAAATTGCCCCTTAATATTAGTGGGGAAATCCCATAGCAAGGTAATCTGGGGCATTATGAGAGGTAGGGCCTAGGTTGTCTGTCAGGCTCAATGGACCAAATATCCTCCTTCTGCACCATAGTGATTCTATGAAATCATCTGATCAGTTTGTAAAGCAATCAGACAACCACTTATATATGTATATATATATATATATATATATATATGTATAAAAACGCAAAAAAATACAAGGATATTAGCATTTTATTCTGTCTCAGTACCCAATGTGATATTCCTTTGCATCTTTTGGTGTATTTCTTGGAATTTGTGTTGGTCCAAACTGAATAACAGTAGCAAAGAGAGGAAGAATGAATGAGGCCCATTCAACCTGGAGACTCAGGGCCCAAGAATATCCCACCTCTGTTATTATGGAACCCACGTTAGCACTTCAATAAGTTACTGTGAAAATTTCCTAATCACCACATTCCAGCATCTGTTTGGTTACACTGAGGGAGATTTTAGCATGGCCCATGCACCTAACCAGCATATCTTTTGATATGGTGGGAGGAAACCAGAGCACCCGGAGGAAACACACGCAGACATAGGAGAACATGCGGACTTCACACAGGCAGTGACCCAAGCTAGGAATCAATCCTCGATTCCTGGTGCTGTGAAGCAACAGTGCTGACCACTGTGTCACCATAACATCCCTGTGGCTAGTAATTGACTGTAAATTTCTTTGGGACCCCCTCAAGTGCGGCCGCCCCCTTCTGTGGTAAATTTCATCTTTAGGTAGCTGGCAGGATTTGCACCAAAGAGCTCGCCTGGCATGTTCGATCACCTCACCTTGAGACCCCTAAAAAAGCTGGCAGACCTTGGGAGACATTTGGAAATTCTGCCCCATTCGCTATCCTGGCTGGTCAAGGGGAGAGCCCAACTTTGAGCATTTGCTCAGTCTTGGCACAGGAACCTGGTTGTAATTCTTTACTTCCAGCCTCTGTTCAGTTGTGCGGTGGATCAGATACCACCTTTTGAGGCCAAAGCACGAACCCTTCAGCAGCCAGCTTCTGTGAATCATTCATCATCTGTGAATGCAATGGCCGTGGAGTATTGGGATAAAAGTTATGTTTGGATCTGGGTGTTCCGTAGCCACATGCAGGATACTGTACTGTGTCACAGAATACTTCATCATTTGTGAGGCAGTGATTGTTTTGCTGTTGGTGCACACTCATTGGATCGAGCAATGGAGCCCTGATGCCTATTCCCACCCCTGGTTATCAGAGTGACTAATGCTGAGCACATACAGCAAAATACCACATCTGCTGGAGATTGGAAATAAAAACAGCCTAAAGCTTATTTATTAGCATCACAAGTAGGCTCCCATTAACACTGCAATGAAGTCCAAATGAAGGCTGAGGGGGAAACCTGATAGAGGTCCATTAAGTTTTATTTATTCATTTGTGGGACATGAACATCGCTGGTTGGCCAGCATTTATTGCCCATCTGTACTTGCCTGAGGGCAGTTGAGTGTCAACCATATTGCTGTGGCTCTGGAGTCACATATGGGAAACCAGGTAAGAACAGCAGATTTCCTTCCCTAAAGGACATTAGTGAATCTGATGGGTTTTTCCCGATAATGGTTTCATGGTCATTAGTCGACTCTTAAATCCCGAGATTGAATTCAAATCCCATTGTTTTCTGCAACAGGATTTGAATCCGAATCCCCAGAATATTAGCTAGTTCCTGGATTAATAGTCCAGCAATAATACCACCAAGCCATCCCCTCCTTTACATTATTAAATTATGAGAGGCATTGACAAGGTGAATAGTCAAAGGTTTTTTCCCGGGGTGGAAGTGTCAATTTCAAGGGGGCACAGGTTCACGGTGAGAAGGCCAAGTGTTGGGAAAACGTGTGGGGAAATTTTCATGCAGAGAAAGGTGGGAATGCGCTGCCATAGGAGATGGTAGAAACAGGTGTATCAGTATCGGGGTGCTGCAGAGGGGCACTGCAGAGGAGCACTGCAGAGGGGCACTGCAGAGGGGTGCTACAGAGGAGCACTGCAGAGGGGCACTGCAGAGGGGCACTGCAGAGGGGCGCTGCAGAGGGGTGCTGCAGAGGAGCACTGCAGAGGGGTGCTGCAGAGGGGTGCTACAGAGGAGCACTGCAGAGGGGCACTGCAGAGGGGCACTGCAGAGGGGTGCTGCAGAGGGGCACTGCACAGGGGTGCTGCAGAGGAGCACTGCAGAGGGCACTGCAGAGGGGCACTGCAGAGGGGTGCTACAGGGAGCACTGCAGAGGGGCACTGCAGAGGGGCACTGCAGAGGGGCGCTGCGAGGGGGTGCTGCAGAGGAGCACTGCAGAGGGTGCTGCAGAGGAGCACTGCAGAGGGGCACTGCAGAGGGGGCACTGCAGAGGGGCACTGCAGAGGGGCGCTGCAGAGGGGTGCTGCAGAGGAGCACTGCAGAGGGGCACTGCAGAGGGGCACTGCAGAGGGGTGCTACAGAGAGCACTGCAGAGGGCACTGCAGAGGGCACTGCAGAGGGGCGCTGCAGAGGGGTGCTGCAGAGGAGCACTGCAGAGGGGCACTGCAGATGGGCACTGCAGAGGGGTGCTGCAGAGGGGTGCTGCAGAGGAGCACTGCAGAGGGGCACTGCAGAGGGGTGCTGCAGAGGGGCTTGCAGAGGGTGCTGCAGAGGAGCACTGCAGAGGGGTGCTGCAGAGGGGCGTTGCAGAGGGTGCTGCAGAGGAGCACTGCAGAGGGGCGCTGCAGAGGGGTGCTGCAGAGGGGCACTGCAGAGGGGCGGTGCTGAGGGGCACTGCAGAGGGGCGCTGCAGAGGGGCACTGCAGAGAGGCACTGCAGAGGGGCGCTGAAGAGGGGTGCTGCAGAGGGATGCAGCAGAGGGGCGCTGCAGAGGAGCGCTGCAGAGGGGTGCTGCAGAGGGGCGCTGCAGAGGGGTGCTGCAGAGGGGCGTTGCAGAGGGGCATTGCAGAGGGGTGTTGCAGAGGGGTGCTGCAGAGGGGTGCTGCAAAGGGGTGCTGCAAAGGGGCGTTGCAGAGGGGCACTGCAGAGGGGTGCTGCAGAGGGGTGCAGCAGATGGGTGCTATTTGTTCAAAGCACTACCCGCAGCCAAGGGTTTACAAGCAGAGGATTATCTCCATTGCCGTGTTGGAACATCAGTATCTCAGGCAACTGAAGTGCTGACAGACATCCTGCAGCTGAAGATCTGCCGTCAGCTGGAACTCGTGCCCGAACTTACCCAGTGACTGTCATAGTGACCCTCTACCCACATTCACCACTTTGTGTCTGGATCCTCACCAGGCTCTGATACACAAATATCCAGCATCTCCCAGTTGAAGGCCCACAGATTCATCAGGCAGGTAACTGAAGGCTTGTCTGCCTGACATTGTTTAGTCAGGATGCCATGATGTGGAGATGCTGGTGTTGGACTGAGGTAGGCACAGTGTGAAGTCTCACAGCACCAGGTTAAAGCCCAACAGACTTATTTGTAATCAAGTGCTTTCAGAGCACTGCCTTTGTCTGTATTTGTCATGTTTGTGAAAATTACCTCTCCACCCAATTGATGAAGGAGAAGTGTTCCAAAAGCTTGTGATTTGAAATAAACCTGTTGGAATTTAACCTGGTGTTTTACGAGTCAGTAAGGTTTGAACCCACCTCTGGGTGGCAAGGTTTGAACTCTCTGAGTGGTATGCATGGGCTGCATATGTGTGACAATCCAGATGCGATCAGAACAGCCTGGAGCGAACATCAACAGCAAGGGTATTCACTTCCTCCATATGCAACCAATGTGGAACCACAAAAACATCCTTCTTGTAAAATCATTGAATCATGGAGTCAACTCCCAACTTTCGACAGCCAGGATAGTGGAACTCCATTATTCCTCACCTCTTTCTCTGAACGTGTTCACTACAAAATGTTTGGAGGGACACCTCTGGCTCCCTGTCTCTTCCTCATGCTCTAAGCTGTCTGTTTGGCTTGGTGAAGTGTTCAACATCCTCGTGTCAACCTCGAGCCAGACAGAGAGTTGTCAAAAATCCAGATCCCCTACCCTGCCATTGGTTAATCGGAATCTCTTAACGTGACTGGGTTTAATTGGATCCACCCAGCAATTAACGGTCTGAACTGATATTTTTCCCAAAAGCTCACTGACGTCATAAATCTTGGAAACTGGGAAAGCCTCCTCCGACAATGGGGTAAACTGTTCTGACTGGCATGGTGTTGTTGGCTGTGAGTGGCATTGGAAACATTGCCAACCAGACGGAAACTGAACCTCCCGTCCCCCCACCCCTGCCCCCAGCCCAGCCCTCTTTAGCTGAGTAAATCTCAGCAGCGCCAAATATATCCACAGATTTTCTTGGCCATCGGATCAAGGAGAAATGTTGCCGGTGCACACAACTCAAATATTTTCATACCTAGAGATTTAAAATGTCAACATTGCTGCTGCTCAGTGCCTGAAGCCCATTGAAGTGAAACTCTGGTATTAATAAAGGAACATTTTGTCAAACATTTTTGTGATGTTTTCTCACACACACACACACACAATGCATGCACGCATGCACGCACACACATACACACTCACACAGACGCGCACACACACACACACTCACACAGACGCGTGCACACACACACACTCACACAGACGCACACACACACACACACACACACACACACAGATGCGCGCGCACAGACACGCGCGCACACACACACACACACACTCACACAGACGCGTGCGCACACACACACTCACACAGACGTGCGTGCACACACACACACGTATACACACACACACACATACACACATATATACATACAGACACAGACAACCCACATACATAAGCACACACATACACGCACACAAACACATACTCCTACAAACGCATGCACATACACACACACACTCACTCACTTACTCACTCACATGCACACATACACACTCACTCACATTCTCACACACACACACATACACATACACACAGGGACACATACATACGCACACACATAAGCACACCCCCCCACACACATACACACACACACACATTCACTCGCTTACTCACTCACTCACTTGTACACACACACACACACACACACACATTCAGCTAGCTCGGGAAAGAAAGGGAAGTGATTTCAGCAAGGGCCATTTTAATGGAAATTACACAGAGACTATTGATGGGTGTAAATCCACCTTACTTTCCCAAAACAAAGGTTTATCATTTATTTATTAGTCACAAGTAGGTTTGCATTAACACTGCAATGAAGTTACTGTGAATACCCCCTAATTGCCAGACTCTGGCACCTGTTTGGGTACACTGAGACAGAGTTTAGCACGGTTAATGCAATTAACCAGCACATTTTTCAGATTGTGGGAGTGATGATGTGGAGATGCTGGCATCACCTGCTGAAAGAACAGTGCTCTGAAAGCTCGTGATACCATGTAAACCTGTTGGACTTTAACCTGGCATTGCAAGACTTCAGACTGTGGAAGGAATCCAGAGCACCCAGAGGAAACCCACACAGATACAGGGAGAACATGGAGTCTCCACATAGACAGTGAGACGAGCCAGCAATCAAATTTGATTTATTATTGTCACATGTATTAGCATACAGTGAAAAGTATTATTTCTTGCTGTCTGTATAGACAGAGCATGCTATTCATAGAGAAGGAACAATAGTAAATGATAGAATTAGAAGGTAGGCTGGGAACAGCTTGCATGAAGTCGCCTCAGTCCTGCGCCATCTTGGGGAAAAAAAAACCTAAGTTTTTGTCGCTGTGAGGCAGCAACGCTAACCACTAAATCTGGGGAGGTGGGGTGGGGATAGGGTTTAGGTTGGCAGCAATTACTGGTTTTAAATGTTAAATTGGAATGACCTCGGCAGCTCAGCTTCTCCATATGAATGTAGTTATATAAATGAATTGACCCATCCTCTCCCAACCCCCAGCCCAACAAGAAGACTCAACATAGCAGAAGTCCCCCTTTAAGAACTGAACGTACACCACGGTCAAAGCAATTGCCCAAGGCTCCAACCAACCCACACCAATGAAAGCAATCTTCTGTTTTTAAATGTCAGAACCGTGCATTTTGAGATCTTTTTTTAAAAAATATACAGATATATAATAACCTGTCAAAAAAAATAAGCTTTGATTATTTATATTCTCTGAAACATGGCACTGAATTTTCAGTTGAAGGGACTCGTTGGTAAGATTAAACACCTGGGAGCTCAGGGAATTTGATGCCGCAGTATTTGTCCTCCGGGTTTTGTAACTGTGTTCAACTCAAGTTAGTCTCTGTGATCCACTTTGCACACACACACACAGACATACACACACGCACAGCGGGGAGAAAACACCCCAGCTTTCTGAAGAGAAACACCTGTTTGTGAAGCTGACCTCAACCAGTGCGAGGGTGAAAGATGAAAAAAGGAGAAGTCAGCTGAGTGAAGGAGAGCCAGATGCTGAACACTGCAGGTGTTTCCTTTCCATTTCGGGGTGTGCACTCGGAATAGCCACATTGGCAGGAAAAAAAAACAGCAAGGCATCTGAGCACAGGACTCTGAGCACGGCTGGGGCCTCCGAATCATTCCTTTAGGCGCTTAAATGCCGGGACTCTAAATATTTCATCAAATTAGCTGCTTTCTGTTTGAAGTTCTGCTGTGGTGTTCTGAGGAACTCTTGTTTTTGGAATTGGGACAGGGCGCGCTGGTGCAGGGCGGACAGCGTTCAGGGTTTTTGGAGCAGTTTACACTGCACTTTGACTGGGTAACTAATGTTGAAGAGGTTTTATTTAGTGTCACAAGTAGTCTCACGTTAACACTGAAATGAGGTTACTGTGAAAATCATCTAGTCGCCTGTTCAGGCGCACTGAGGGAGAATTTAGCACAGCCAATGCACCCAACCAGCATATCTTTCAGACTGTGAGAGGAAACCAAAGCACTCGGAGGAAACCCACGCAGGCACGGGGAGAAGGTGCAGATTCCACACAGACAATCGATCCCGGGTCCTGGCGCTGTGAGGGAGCAGTGCCAACTACTGTGCCCCGTCCGCTATCTTTGATTAAGACTGGGGTATTTAAGGAAGAGGAATTTTGCAACACAGTCGAAGACATTTTCTCAACAGCTCTGAGTTAACTGGAAAAATGGAAACCAGTCTTTGAAAGCACAGACAGTTTTGTATGGGGTCCTTTGAAGAAGTATGTCAGTTTTTGGATAATATACAAAACAGCCTTGCCGCTTGCCACACAAAAAATTCCCACCCTAAGTTTGATAGACGAGACTTGTCCTTTTGGTGAATGGTACATGCAAAAACAATAATCTCCAGTCACATTGTCTGGCTGCAGTATTCAGAAATCACCCGTTTCTGAAACATGGAGGAGTGTTTTACAAAATAAACATTATTTACAGATGCACCAGAGAAAGCATTCTTTCCGGTTGTATCACAGTTTGGTATGGCTCCTGCTCTGCCCAACACCACAATAAACAACAAAGGATCGTGAATGTAGCCCAATCCATCACCCAATCCTGGCTCCCATCTTTTGACTGTGTCTCCACTTTCCTCTGCCTTGGAAAAGCAGCCAGCATAATCAAAGACCCCACGCACCCCGGGCATTCTCTCTTCCATTTTCCTCCATTGGGAAAAAGATCCAAAAGTCCAAGGACACATCCCAACTGACTCAAGAACAGCTTCTTCCCTGCTGCCATCAGACTTTTGAGTGAACCCACCTTGCATTAAATGTTGATGTTTCTCCACACCCCAGCTATGATTGCAAGACCAAATTCTGTACCTTCACATCCCCTTCTCTATAAACTGTTTGCTTTGTCTTTATAGCACACAGGAAACAATATTTTTCACTGTACAATTATACATGTGATAGTAATAAATCAAATCAAAAATCAAATCAAGATGGGCAATAAGGCAGTGGAATACTCTGACTTTATAAAGACAGTCAAGTTTGTTTTTCATCTGTCAGGCAGCACAGTCTGAATTGAACATGTCCTTCCAGCTTTCAATGTCATTTGGTCACTTGAAAAATGACAATGCAGTGATTCTGCCATTCTGTTTGTGCGAGTGAGTTTTAACCTACACCAGGTGCTTTGGCAAACTGCTGAAAGACAAATGGACCTTTCAAAAAATTGCTTCGAGTGAGAAACATGTTCCTCAAGAAATGTTGCACTGTGGAGGGAAAGGTGCTGGAAATTAGGCAGGCCCTTGTAAAGAACAGCAGTCACATAATTGTAAGTAAGTACATACGTACAAATTTGTTTACTTATTATCAATGCTATTTTAACATTTTCTTTTAAACAGACAGTCACTGAACTTAATCTTGAGGTAAAAGGGTCTTGCATGCAAAGAGTTAACATGGGACCGGGGATAGTACCGCTCACACTGTGATGTAAAGGAACACATGTCCCAAATCCAGAGGACAGTCCTGAATTGGACAGAGCCCTGTGTAGAAGTAAGAATGGAGGCAACTTCCAGCTAAGCTGATAAACTGTCCATGTGTATATAGCTATGACTACTTAATAAGCACCTACTGTTGAACTATACAAGACTCAGGAAGCCTTTGTAAGCCCTGCAAAGTAACACACAATGTTTTACAACAAATTTAAATTTAAATATTTGTCTAGCATTGTTATGGTTGATTGGCATTGAACTCATCTCATGTTAATAAAATGAAGGAGATAGCCATTGATTTCAGGAAGTGTAGTGGAGGAATTGCACTGTCGACTTCAATGGTGATGAAGTGGAAATGGTCAAGAGCTTTAATGTTTTAGGTGTCCAGATCACCAACAATCTGTCCTGACTCCCCACTATGTTGACACTATAGTTAAGAATGCCCACCAATGCCTCTAGTTTCTCAGAAGGCTAAGGAAATTCGACATGTCCGCTGTGACTCTCACCAACTTTTACAGACGCACCATAGAAAAGATTCTTTCTGGTTGTATCACAACTTGATATGGTTCCTGCTCTGCCAAAGGGTACAAAAAACTACAAAGGGCCGTGAATGTAGTCCAGTCCATCACACAAAACAATCTTCCATTCCATCCACACTTCCCGCTGACTCAGAAAAGCAGCCATGATAATGCACCCCGAACATTCTCTTTTCCATCTTTTTCCATCGGGAAAAGATACAAAAGTCTGAGATCACGCACCAACTAACTCAAGAACAGCTTCTTCCCTGCTTCCAAGAGACTTTTGAATGGACCTACCTCACAGTAAGTTGATCTTTCTCTACACTCTAGCTATGACTGTAACACCACATTCTGCACTGTCTCCTTTCTTTCTCTATGAACAGTACGCCTTGTCTGTATAGCAGGCAATAAACAATAATTTTCGCTGTAGGGCTAATATATGTGCCCATTAATAAATCATTAATAAATGAATTAATGAATCAATCAGTCAATCACTTGAATCGAGTAATCTTATCAGGTGTTCTGTATTCAGCATTGGGAAATGTTATGACATTGTTCCTATGCTGTCTGTCCACTATTTCTCCTCCTCTGAAATCCTCTCCCTGCTGAAAATTCGGAATCTGGTTCCTGGTCTACTGCAGACTCTCACCATTTTGCAGCCTGGAGGATAAAGGGTTATAGGAGATGTAATCAATTCCTGCTGTAATTCCTATAATGCACATCTTAGATGAAAGAATTCAGATGACTAATTGGTGAAGCAATTTACGGTGTTTCCTATTTGAGTGTCGACCAATTAGTTGACTTGCTCTTAAAAATGCCATTTCACATAACACCCACCATATTTTCCAGTCGTGTTTTGATGGTGGATTAATTATAAAATGGTCGATCGCCAGAAGTGAGTTGCAAAGCAACAGCTCATTTAAGCAGATTGGATGAAGTTAGAAAGCAGGGGAAATGAAATGCCAGTGTCCCAAAAGCATAATGAAGGTTGCGGTACAGCGGTTAGCACTGCTGCCTCACAGTGCCAGGGACCCAGATTCATTTCTAGCCTCAGGGCACTGCCTGTGTGGAGTCTGTACATTCTCCCCGTGTCTGCGTGGGTTTCCTCCGGATGCACTGCTTTCCTTCCACAGGCTGTGTAGATTAGGTTGGTTGGTCATGCTAAATTGCCCTTTAATGTCAGGGTGATTAGCAGAATGAATGTGCGGTGTTACGGGGAAAGGACCTGGTGGAATTGTCAGTGTAGATTTGATGGGCTGAATGATCTCCTTCTGCATTTCACCGGCTCCTCTAAGCCTGATGGCAAGAAAGAGGGTCCAACAGTGGTATTCGCTCACAAGACAGCTGGTCAAACGTGGAGGAGTTAATCACTCAAAAATAGCTTTGCTGGGCAGGAGATGTCATTCATAAGCCTGCCATCAGATTCCTGAAAACCTATCTCTCTGGGAGCATGGTCACGGCAGGAGACTTACAGGAGGATATTGGACTTTGCGGAATGCCCTTAAAGTATTACTGAAAAGATCAAACATCCCCGCCGAGTCATAGATGTCCCTAGTTCATGAGACGTTTATTTGGGGATGCCTCAAGAGACTTAATCGGGAATGTGGAGAGACAATCTGGAGGCATGGGAGAGAGTGCACAAACTTTCAAATAACCCAACTGCTTCCTACATTTTCACTAATGCTTCTACTTTCTCAGGAAGTGATAGAAATTTGGCATGTCCACTACGACTCTCACTAATTTTTACACATGCACTATGGAAAGCATTCTTACTGGTTGTATCTTGGCTCCTGCTCTCCCCAAGACCACACAAGAAACTACAAAGGACTGTGAATGTAGCCCAGCCCATCACAGCAAAGCAGCCTCCCATTCTATCTATACTTCCCACTATCTCGGAAAAGCAGCCAGCATAATCAAGGACCCCCTGACTCTGGACATACTCTGTGCCATCTTCTTTCGTTGGGAAAAAGATACAAAAGTCTGAGACCACATACCACCAACTCAAAAGACTTTCTTCTGTACTGCCATCAGACTTTTGAATGGATCTGTCTTAGATTAAGATGATCTTTTTCTACACCCTAGCTATGGCTGTAACACAACATTCTACTATAACACTACATTCTGCACTACATTCTCTTCCTTCCTTTTCCCATATATACTCTAGGAACAGTATGTTTGTCTGTTTTGCATGCAGAAACAATACTTTCCATCGAATACTAATAAATGTGGCAATAATAAATCAAATCAAATCAAAACTTACAGGTTGCAATGCAGTAGATAGAAGCAGGCATACATTAAGATGTTGTCAAATATATTTGTCAGCTAAAATGACTTGATAAGAAAGAAATCCATGGAGTAGAACGCTCTCAAAGCGAGATCTGAGGGCAGATTGGTATCAATAGATTCTCTTGAGATAGTATTGTTGGGAAGGGTCACAGGTAATGATTATACATTTAGGAATTTCTTCCAGAAAAGCTTGTATCTATACTCAACTTCCTCAGAAATATTCCAAAGCACAGCATTTTAAATGAGTTGGTTCAACATTCAGTCAGTTCTGCTAGCAGCTATTATGTACACAGCAAGATCCCACACCAATCAGATGGCTAATCAGTTGTTCATCTGTTATTTATCTTTGATGATGTTGGTTTGAGGGAAACTGACAATGTTTTAAATATTTACCATTCCAATAGAAAATTCGGAATTCAAAAAAAATTGTTTCCAAATAACGCATATGTTTGCTTCCTGAGATCAAACTTTCTTCATTCCCCCAACATCAAAACCCAGAGATGAGGTTATTAGCTGCTGCTGTGCCGCGCTATCCCTCACTTCCTGCAAGCCTGGATTTGTGGTTCAACCACAGCTTGCCTGTAGCAAGTGTTGATGCTCTGTCAATTCAGAACCAAATAGAACCAGGTCAATCTTGGTGCCCCAGGTTAAATTCACAATTCAACTTCACTTTGTTAATCCTTGACTTCTTCACACTTAACTCAAAGCATTAAGAGTTCAATGGAAAGCTGTCTCTAAGCGCCAGGGATCAGGGTCCACTTCTAGCCTTGGGTGACCTTTTGACTGGAGTTTGCACATTCTCCTCATGTCTTGCGTGGGTTTCCTCTGGATGCTCAGGTTTCCTCCCACACTTCAAACCCATGAAGGTTCAGTGGATTGGCAATGATAAATTGCCCTTCAGTGTCATACAATGTGCAAGTTAGATGGATTCACCAAGGTAAATCGCTCTTTAGTGTCCAAAGATGAGCACATTAGTGGATTGACTATGGTAAATTGCCCTTTATTGTCTAAAGATAGAACAAAGAACAAAGAACAAAACAGCACGGGAAACAGGCTCTTCGGCCCAACAAGCCCGCGCCACCACCCTGCAGGTTGGGTACATAAGCCATGATAAATTGCCCTTTGGTGTCCAAAAACATGCAGGTTAGGTGGATTCACCATGATAAATGTGCTGGGTTATAGGGAGAGTGGAGGGAAGCTATGAGTAGGATACTCTTCTGAAGAGTTGGTGCAGAGTCCATGGGCCTCTTTCTGCATGCAGGGACTCTAAAGTTTTATGCATTTGGGACAGAAAGTTCTTGAATGGGTGCTGTTGGAAAGTAACTCAAACATTCCCCAGTCAGTTTTGTTCATCGGGTATTTTCCGTAATATTCCCAGAAAGAGAGAGAAAAGGCCATTTGGCCAATCAAGGCAATTCCAGCATAGATCTTCTACAACTTTCTGTCGTGGACCTCATTACACCTATTTAACTTTCAGAGAGAAAGTTCGACAAAAGATACACCCAATCTTCCAAAAGTCATCAAATAAAACACCAGAATATCTATTCTCAGACTTCCTGATTTGATTTGATTTGATTTGGTGTTGTTACATGAAATAACATACAGTGGAAAGTATTATTTCCTGCACACTATATAAAGCATACCATTCATAGAGAAGGAAATGAGGCAGTGCAGAATGTCAAAGCTCGGATGTAGAGAAAAATCAATTTAATGCGAGGTTGATCCATGCAAAAATCTGACAGCAGCGCTGCTGTTGAGTCAGTTGGAAAGTGACCTCAGACTTTTGCGTATTTTCCCAATGGGAGAAGATTGAAGAGAGAATATCTGGGGTGCATGGAGTCTGGCACTCCGGGATGGCAGGGGCTGGGGGAGTGGGGGGGAGGTGGTGCAGCGCTAGCCTTGGAATTGTAGTGGGCTGCTTTCAGGCTATGGGGAGCTGCTGGGAGGACAGTACTGCAGGGGTATCAGCGATCGGGCTGACCAGAAAACAGGGAGACTGATAGATGGGGGCCACTGAACATGCGCAGAGTTCCGGAGCTGTCCAGCATGAATAGGCCTGGCCCTTGATTTTTAATGATATTCATGATTGTGGCCTCTGCAATGCATAGTGCAGAGATTCGTGTCTGAATCTGCATTGAAAAATCAGTCGCGATCTAGACCAGTTTTCCCACCAGTTCAGCACTTTCTGGACAATCGTCTCCTCACTTTCTCAATCTTATGCCGCACCAGCGTCCCATTCTTCCAGATTAAATCGGATATTCTGCAAAGGCTCGATTCAACATGGTAACCACAATCGATCTGCTTACTGAAGTAAATCTGTTGCTATCCCATAATAAGGGAACCTGAAGGTGATTAAACCACTTAAACATCACCTTACTCATCAGTCCTCTGGCTGTCAGCATCATCCTGTGGAGAGAAAGTGCAATCGACACAATTAGAATTGGGAGTTGACAACAATCTGCAATTCTTTCTTCATAACAGTTACCTGTCTGGTAATCCCCTGGCAATTAACAATAGGGTAGGATCTATAGAAGGAGAAATCCCCTCCAATGTAGGATTGGACATTGCACTCGATAGCAGCAGGAGGAAGAGGCAGCGCACATTAGGCTAGCACGAGGGGACACAGCTTTAAATTAAGGGGTGATAGTTATAGGACGGATATCAGAGGTAGGTTCTTTACCCAAAGGGTGGTTCGGGAGTGGAATGCCCTGCCAGCAGCAGTTGTAGATGCGCCAAGTTTGGTGGCGTTTAAGAGGTTAGTTGATAAGTATATGGAAGAGAAGGGAATGGTTTAGTTTGGAGGGGCATTGCTTTTTATATTGGTCGGCGCAACATCGAAGGCCGAAGGGCCTGTTCTGTGCTGTAATGTTCTATGTTCTATGTTCTATTTATTTTATTTTTTTCTAATTTATTCATGGAACATGGGAGTCGCTGGTTGGCCAGCATTTATTGCCCATCCCTAGTTGCCCTTGAGAAGGTGGTGGTGTGCTGACTCCTTGAATCGCTGCAGTCCACATGCTGTGGGTTGGCCCACTATGTCGGACTGGGGTGATTCAGTCTGTCCAACAAGGGGTATACACGTGGTGGGTCGTGTGAGGGCTGCTCTTGGATGTTGCTTCGAGAATTGCCGAGTGCTTCATGTCGTTAGTGTGCACTTAAACTGGACCATCTGACGGGCAACACGACAGCTCAGTGACTATCACTGTTTGCTGTGCAGATACATGGAGTCGGGCCCGTGTCTGCGGGAGTTTGCACATTCTTCTCATGATTGCGTGGGTTTTCTCAGGGTGCTCCAGTTTTGTCCCACACTCCAAAAACATGATCTTAGGCTGATTGGTGTAACAAATTGTCCCTAAATTAGTCTTCCTTCAATCTTCCCCAATAGGCGTAAACAAAGATCATAGGCAGAGGAGGGCACTCACAATGTTAAAATGGTGGCGTGGGCTCGTTGGGCCAAAGGGCCTGTTTCTCATGCTGTGTTGCTCTTTGTCATTAGGGAGGGAATTCCAGCATTTTGACGCAGTGACTGGGAAGGTACAGCGATATATTTCCAAGTCACGATGGTGAGTGGCTTGGAGGGGAATTGCAGGTGGCTTTGCTCCCATGAATCTGCTGCCCTTGTGCTTCTAGATAGATGTTGTCATGTGTTCGGAAGGTGCTGTCTAAGGATCTTTGGTGAATTGCTGCAGTGCATTTTATAGATGGTATGCACTGCTGCTACAGATTGTCGATGGTGGAGGGACTGAACATTTATGGATGTAGTGCCAATCAAGCGGGCAGCTTTGTCCTGGATGGTGTCAAGCTTCTTGAATGTTGTTAGAGTTGCACCCATCCAGGGAAGCGGGGAATATTCCATCACACTTCTGACTTGTGTCTTGGAGATGGCGGACGGGCTTTGAAGATTCAGGAAGTCACTGCAGTATAGCTGAGTGAGTGGGCGAGGACCTGGCAGAGGGAGTATAACGTTGCAAATGTGAGGTTATCCACTTTGGAAGAAATAATAGTAGGATGGAATATTATTTAAGTAATGAAAAGTTGCAGCATGCTACTATGCAGAGGGACCTGGGGATCTTTGTGCATGAATTGCAAAAATTCAGTTTGCAGGTGCAGCAGGTGATCAAGAAGGTAAATGGAATCTTAGCCTTTATTGCGAGGGTGATAGAATATAAAAGCAGGGAAGTCTTGCTGCAATTGTACAGGGCATTGGTGAGGCCGCAACTAGAGTATTATGTGCAATTTTGGTCCCCTTATTTGCAAAAGGAAATATTGGTTTAGAGAGAGTACAGAGAAAGTTCACCAGGTTGGTACCAGAAATGAGGGAGTTAGCTTATGAGGAGAGATTGAGTAGATTGAGCCTGTACTCGTTGGAGTTTAGAAGGCTGAGGGGGATCTTATAGAGACTTACAAGATAATGAAGGGGCTAGATAGGGTAGAAGTAGAGACATTCTTTCCACAGAAAGGAAACCAGAACTAGAGGGGCCAGCCTCAAAATAAAAGGGGGGAGGGCAGTTTAGAACAGAGTTGAGGAGGAACTTCTTCTGTCAGAAGGTAGCGAATCTCTGGAATTCTCTGCCCATTGAAGTTGTGGAGGCTACCTTGTTGAATATGTTTAAGTCACGGGTAGGTAGATTTCTGATCGATAAGGGAATTAAGGGTTACGGGGAGCAGGTGGGTATGTGGAACTGATCCACTTCAGATCAGCCATGATCTTATTGAATGGCAGGGCAGGCTCAAGGGGCTAGATGGCCTACTCCTGCTCCTATTTCTTATGATCTTATTCCTGGCGTCTGATCTGCTTTTGTAGGCGCTGTGTTTAAGTGGTAAGTCCAATTGAGTTTCTGGTCAATGATAACCCCAAGGATGTTGACAGTGGGAGATTCAGTGATGGTTACACCAGTGAATGTCACGGAGCGGTGGTTAGAGTGTCTCTTATTGGTGATGGACATTGCCTGGCATTTGTGTGGCGTGAATGTTGCTTGCCACTTGTCAGCTCAAGCCTGGACATTGTCCGGATCTTGTTGCGTTTGAAAATGGACTGCTTCTGAGCTGAATGATGCTGAATATTCTGCAATCATCAGCGAACATCCCCACTTCTGACCTTTCAAACGGGAAGGTACCAGCATAACTTCCTGCCATCCACAGTCTGGACCATTCAAATTTAAGTATGATATTTGGGGGACAGATGAAAAGGATCAACTGTGTTGACTACTGATAGTGGAGGAGTACTGAAAATGTGGGTGGAGTAGCATGAAACAATTTTGTACCTTCACCCATTATTAAAGGGAATATCCTACAAGGTTTTCATCATAGAATCCTACAGTGCAGAAGGAAGCCATTCATCACATCAAGTCTGCACTAACCACAATCCCACCCAGGGTCTACTCCGGTAACCCCCACATATTTACCCTGTTAATCCAAGAGGCATTTTAACATAGTCAATCAACCTAACCCACACATCTTTGGGAGGAAACCAGAGCATCCAGAGGAAACCCGTACAGGCACAGGGAAAATGTGCAGGTTCCACACAGATGGTGACCAGAGACCAGGAATTGAACCCAGGTCCTTGGAGCTGTGAGTGCCAACCGTTGTGCCACTATGACACCCGCGGGGGGGTGGTGTTTGTGTGTGTGTGTGTGTATATAGCATATTTATAACCTAATGTATTATTGAAGCTGCTAAAATCCAGTTTGGGGTTAGATTATTTAGTTATTTGAATAAACATACAGAAGGTACTATGTCATAGGGTTATATGCACTGGCCACACTAAATTCTCTCTCAATGTACCCAAACAGATGCCAGAATGTGGCGACTTGGGGATTTTCACAGTAACGTCATTGCAGTGTTAATGTCAGCCTACTTGTGACTAATAAATAAATTAATAAAATGAAATAAAGATTTCATTTGAGATTTCATTGGGAATTCTGCCTCTGCCGTAGGAAACACTGTGACAGGGCCATAAATCCCATCCTGTGTGTTTACATCTGTGTGTGTGTGTGTGTGTGTGGTGTGGTGTGTGTGTGTGTGTGTGTGTGTGTGTGTGTGTGTGTGTGTGTGTGTGTGTGTGTGTGTAGGCATCTGTATATGTGTCTATGTATTTGAGTTTGCGTGTATGTGTGTGTCTGTATGTGTGTCCATGTGTATATGTGTGTATGTATGTCTGTGGGTATGCGCATGTGTTTGTGTGTGTGTGTGTGCGTGTGTGTGTGTGTGCATGCGCATGTGCAGACTCCACACAGACAATGATCCAAGGTTGGAATTATACCCAGATTCCTGGTGCTTTGAGGGCAGAAGTGCTAACAACTGTGTCAACCTTTCCAACTTTTCCTCATATGACAGCCTGCCCCTTCCAGGTACTAATCTATGAAACCTCTGAACTGTATCTAATGCATTCACGTATTTCCTTACATAATGAGACCAATATTGTATGCAGTATTCCAGATGTGGTGTCACTAGTGTCCTTTATAACTGAAGCATATCCTCCCTACTTTGTAATAAATTTCTCTCACAATAAAGGATAATATTATATTGCTTTCTTAATAACTTGCTTTACCTGCATACCATTTATGATTCTTGCATTAGGACCCCCAGATCCCTCTGAATCTCAGAGATTGGCAATCTCTTAAATTATAAGGAGAGGCTGGAAAGACTGGAACTTTTTTTTCTGGAGCCTACAAGGCTGAGGGGTGATTTTATGAATATCTATAAAATAGAGGGCATAGATCAGCTAGACAGCCAATATCTTTTTCCCATCAAATAAGAGGAGCATCAAATAAGAGGGCATAGGTTTAAGGTGAGAGGTAAGAGATACAAAAAGATTCAGAAGGACAATTTTTTTCACACAGATGGTGGTAAGTGTCTAGAACAAGAGGTAGTAGTAGAAGTGGGTACTTTTTTGTCTTTTAAAAAGTACTTAGATAATTACATGGATAAGATAGGTATAGAGGGATAGGGGCCAAATGTGGGCAATTGGGACTAACTGAGGGGTTTAACAAAAAAAAAGGCGGCATGGAAGGGCCGAAGGGCCTGTTTCCATGCTGTAAACCTCTATGATTCTTATTCTTTCATATGCCTCTTTGTTACTTTTCTTATCAAAATGAACCATTTAACATTTTCCCACATTATACTCCATTTGCCAGGAAGAGGCAGAGCACAAATCTAAAAGTAGATCAGTCAATAAGGCTGAATGCTACAAAAATAATAACAGGACAAAACCTAAGGCTTTCTATCTGAATGTACATTTAAACAAAATAGATGAACTAATAACATAAATAGAAATTAATAAATACAATCTGATAGCCATTCCAGAGACATAACTACAGGTCGGCATTGATTTGGGCCTGAATATTGTAGGATATGTGACATTTAGGAAGTGATGTGGAGATGCCGGTGTTGGACTGGTGTTGTGAGACTTCTTACTACATTTAAGAAGGACAGGAAATTGAGAACAACTTGAGGGCTGGCTTGTTAATTGACAATGGTATTAGTTTAAATTTATTTATTAGTGTCACCAGTAGCTTTCATTCACACTGCAATGACATTTCTGTGACATTCAGGCAGTCAAGTGGATAAAGTTGTTAAGAAGGCATATGGAGTCTTAGCTTTTATTGGTAGGGGGATTGAATTTAGGAGCCGCAGCATCATGTTGCAACTGTACAAAACTCTAGTGCGGCCGCACTTGGAGTATTGTGTGCAGTTCTGGTCCCCACATTATAAGAAAGATGTGGAGGCATTGGAGAGGGTACAGAGGAGGTTTACCAGGATGTTGCCTGGTATGGAGGGCAGGTCCTATGAAGAGAGGTTGAAGGATTTGAGGTTGTTTTCGTTAGAAAGGAGGCGGCTAAGAGGGGATCTTATTGAAGCATATAAGATGATTAGAGGTTTAGATAGGGTGGACAGTGATAGCCTTTTTCCTAGGATGGAGAAAGCTAGCACGAGGGGACACAGCTTTAAATTAAGGGGTATGAGTTATAGGACGGATATCAGAGGTAGGTTCTTTACTCAAAGAGTGATTAGGGAGTGGAATGCCCTGCCTGCAGCTGTTGTAGATGCGCCAAGTTTGGTGGCGTTTAAGAGGTTAATTGATAAGTATATGGAAGAGAAGGGAATGGTTTAGTTTGGAGGGGCATTGCTTTTTATTTTGGTCGGCACAACATCGAAGGCCGAAGGGCCTGTTCTGTGCTGTATTGTTCTATGTTCTCTCAGTCACTACACTCTGGGCCCTGTTCAGGTACACTGAGGGAGAATTTAGCATGGCCCAATGCACCTAACCAGCATGTCTTTCAGATTGTGGGAGGAAACCAGAGCACCCAGAGGAAACCCACGCAGACACGAGAAGAACGTGCTGACACTGCACTGTCACCCACTGTAGGGAATCGAACCTAGGTCTAAATCAGCAACTATTCCGTGATGGATCGTGATCCAATGTATATGCACAATCAGTAAATGAGCAAATAACAAAGAAAAATTACAGCACAGGAACAGCCCTTCGGCCCTCCAAGCCTGCACCTGTCTGAACTAAAATCTTCTGGGGACCATATCCCTCTATTCCCATCCTATTCATAAATTTGTCAAGACGCCTCTTAAAAGTCACTATTGTATCTGTTTCCGCTACCTCCCCTGGCAGCGAGTTCTAAGCCCCATTGTGATAAACCTATGGTCAGGCGGGAATGCTCTGGTTCAGTGGAATTATCACTTGACTATTAATCCAGAAATTCGGTTAATTTCTGGGAACCTGGGTTTGAATCCCACCATGGCAGACGATGGAATTGGAATTTGATTAAAGCAATTGAGCAATAGAAAGCATTTAGATACATAGGCATGATGGGTGTAGAGGGATATGGGCCAAAGATGGGCAATTGGGATTAGCTGAGGGGTTTAACAAAAAAAAGGATGGCATGGACAAGTTGGGCCGAAGGGCTGTTTCCATTGTGTAAACTTCTATGGCTCTTATTCTTTGATATGATCTTTCAATTAAAGGAATTGAAAATCTACTGATGACCATGAAATGGCTGTCGGAAAAGCCCATCTAGTACACCAATGTCCTTTTAGGAAGGAAACCTGCCATCCTTACCTGGTCTGACCAACATGTGAGCTTCAGAAATGTGATTGACCCTCAACTGTTCTCTAAGAGCAACTAGGTTAAGTTTATTTATTAGTGTCAGAAGTAGGTGGCACGGTAGCACAGTGGTTAGCACTGCTGCTTCACAGCGCCAGCGATCCGGTTCAATTCCCAGCTTGGGTCACTGTCTGTGTGGAGTTTGCACATTTTCGCGTGTATGCGTGGCTTTCCTTCATGGGCTCTGGTTTCCTCCTGTGTTCTACAAGATGTATGATTAGGTGCATTGACATGAACAGGGGAATTTCATAGTAACTTCATTGCACTGTTAACATAAGTGTTATCTCTGATTAATAAATAAATCTTTAAATTTTAGGCTTACATTAACACTGCAATGAAGTTACTGTGAAAATTCCCTAGGATTGGGCTAGGGATGGGCAATAAATGGAGATGTCAGCATTGGACTGGAATAAACACAGTAAGAAACCTCACAACACCAGGTTAAAGTCCAACTATTTGGCAGCACAAGCTGTCTCGCTCCTTCATCAGGTGAGTGATAAATAAATGCTGGCTAGCCAGCAACGCCGATATCCCACGAATGAATAGAATCATAGAATCCCTCCAGTGCTTAAGGAGGCCATTCAGCCCATCAAACCTGCACCAACTTTCTGACAGAGTATCCCACTCCGACCCTATCCCCAAACCCCCATGTGTTTGCCCCACTAATCCCCCTAACCAACACAAAACAAATAAAATAATCTCTCTGTGCTGGACTGGAGAGGTAATGGAGGTCTGTCCACTGCAAAAGCCTGTATCGGGGTAGAGAAATGTGAGAAGGAAGCAGAGTCAGAGAAAGAAACACAGTTTCTTTCCCAGTCGACTCGCTTTTTAAAAGCAGATTTGTTTTTCCATTGAAGAGAAGGGCTCATTAAAAAAAAAGCCAGTTTACATGGAAGCCTGGTAGCAGTCAAAGGAATGGAGTAGAAAGCTTTTGTGTTGGGGGAGAAAAAAACATCTTGAATGACCTGCAGTTGATAGCTTGACTAAAGTCAAATCAAAACGGGAAATCAATTATGCAAGCAGCATTCCGTCTTATAAGAGAGAGAGAGAAAAAAAATGATACACAGAGGTATGCAAAGCTGGTGACATCTGCATAGTAGTGACATGATTTTTATGATAGGTGTTTGCTTTACCCCGAGTGGTGGGATTGTAATTCATCTACCTCTGAATGAGGACGGGACAATTAGTGCAGTCAGTGTGCCTCACATGTTCCCCTTCCAGCATTAATGAGGTTGCTTCAAGCTCCTGTCGACGCGGGCTCGGAAAACTGAGACTGATTTCTTTCCTCTTGTGAACTGAATGTGATCCTGATTACCTCAGCGAAGGCCACCTGCTGCTGCCTGCCTGCCTTTTGTATGCGGGGCTTCCATTTGCTGCGTTTCCCCCGAGGACAGTGGCCTCGGGGGCACGGCCAGCTGACACCAATCTGGTCACCCACCGAGTGAGCAATCAGTGAGGTGGCTCCCTCCCGCAGCACCCTGCCCCCCACCCCAGTCAGACACAGATTCAATGGATAGTTACACTCTGCGCACAGCCAACACTGTGTAACTGACACGATGTGGGGATGCCGGCGTTGGACTGGGGTAAACACAGTAAGAAGTCTCACAACATCAGGTTAAAGTCCAACAGGTTTATTTGATAGTAAACCCACAATCTTTCACAACCAGTTTAAGGTCTAACCAGTTTATTTGATAGTAAACCGACAAGCTTTCGGAAACGCTGTTCCTTCAACAAAGGATTGAGCAGCCTTTCTGGAAGCTTTTGGGTTTATTATCAAATTAACTGCTTGGACCTTAACCTGGTATTGTCAGACTTATCACCAGCTCTTTTTTTTATTCATTTGTGGGACATGGGCATCGCTGGCTGGCCAGCATTTATTGCCCGTCCCGAGTTGTTCTCGAGAAGGTGGTGGTGAGCTGCCATCTTGAATTGTTGCAGTCCACATGCTGTGGATTGACCCACAATGCCGTCGGGGAGGGAATTCCAGGATTTGGCCCAGTGACAGTGAAGGAATGGCAATATATTTCTGAGTCAGGATGGTGATTGGTTTGGGGGGGAGCTTGAAGGTAGTGGTGTTCCCATTTATCTGTTGCCCTTGTCCTTCTAGGTGGAAGTGGTTCTGGGTTTGGAGGTTCTATCTAAGGATCTTTGGTGAATTTTTCTTTAACTACACCATATACACACAACACAGCGACTCTTTGCCAAGTTTAACACTGGACAAGGATGTAGCTTCAATTGCTCCAAGATAGGCTCCTCTCAAGGCAAAATAAATATATTTTGGGTGCAATATCTGGCAGAATGGTTATGAATGGGAAGACTAGAGAAATATTTTCAGGAAGGTATCTCATCAAAGAATATACATTCTGCCCATCATTGCAGTTTTGGTAGTACATGTTCTGTGTTGAAGTATTCAAAGTGTAACAGGAACAATCAGAGATAAATCAAGAAAACTAATCTTTGTATTTTGAAATGAGATCTGGAACTTTTGAATAAGTATATTGCAAAGATTGGTTTATCACAGGAATAGATGCCAATTCTAATGTATGTCAAGGTTATTTTACTTTATCTCGGCCTATGCACAAATAACTTTATCCTCCTTTGTTTCTGTCCCTCCTCCTTCACTTTTCCTTTTCCGCTCACTGTCACTTTTTCATAGAATTCCTACAGTGCAGAAGGAGACCATTCAGCCCACTGAGCCTGTACCTACTCTCTGATCCAGTACTTTCTATCCCATAACCCCACCCATTTGCATCCATCTAACCACATGTTGGGGCACATTTGTGAAATGTGGAATTTTGGAATTCCATCTGGAATTTTCCCAGCATGCTTGGTACGAGCGGCATGGTGGCACAGCGGTTACAACAGCTGCCTCACAGCATCAGGAACCCAGGTTTCATTCCGGCCTCCGGTCACTGTCTGTGCAGTTGGTACATTCTCCCCGTGTCTGCGAGGGTTTCCTCCGGATGCTCCGGTTTCTTCCCACATTCCAAAGGACATGCTGTTTAGGTGCATTGGCCATGTGAAATTCTCCCTCAATGTACCCTAGATGCCTAGGTATGCAGGTTAGATGGCACTGGAGTGTAGCGACTCGGGGATTTTCACAATAACTTCATTGCAGTTTTAATGTAAGCCTACTTGTGACACTAATAAATGAACTTTAACTTAGGTGGGCAACTCAGGGCCTTTTATGCATCGGTGCAGACTCGATGAGCCAAATGTCCTCTTCTGCACTGTAGTATTCTGTAATTCTGACTCTTAGAATAAAAATCCAATTAACTATCTGAGCTGTAAATTACGACTGATAATTGTGACGTAGGAGATGCTGGTGTTTTAAAAACATCACTGGAGTAAAACTTCAGCAGCCTAAGCTAAAGTTCTCAGGGGTAGGGGTTTCCAGGGCAGCTGGTGGAATTCAAATTCATTTAATTAACAGTTCTGGAATTGAAAGCTCATCTTAATAATGGGGACCATATAATCATAAACGATTGTCACAAAAACTCATCTGGCTTATGTCTTTTAGGGATGGAAATCCACTGACCTTTCCTGACCTGGCCTACACGTGACTCCAATCCTCCGGCAGGGTGGCTTCTGAAATGGTCTAGCAAGTTTCTCAGGTCAAGGGTAATTAGAGATGGTCAAAAAATGCTGGATTTGCACTTACCCCCTCACCCCTCAGGGAAACAAAATAAAGGCACGGGCTGAAATTTTCCAGCCATTCTCTGGTCCTGGCGATAGTGATTCCCAACCCCCCCCCCCCTCCCCAATTCCCACCCCTATCCTCCACCAGGTTCCCCAGTGGCAGAGGGGGCGAACAATTACAATGAAGTCAAAGAACAACACAGCACGGGAAACAGGCCAACGAGTCAGTACCAGTGAATCGCCTCTTCTTGTAGCTGCTGGCCATTGCATTGTGAAAACCTCCCAAATTTACTTTAATGTCGATCAAGATTTAAGGATATATCTTCTCTGTTTAGCAGATTAGGCAATCTGCTCCATCCATGCGATGTAATCATTAAGTTACCTGGCTTGCAACTAATCTAACAGTCAGAACCTTGAATCTATATGGAAGGATATTGCAATCATGGTGAGTGATTTTCATCAAATCATCTCTAATGGATTGTGGTTGGCCCCTGCCACAAATCTCCTGACATTTAGGAAAGAACAGAAGAAGGAATTCAATTTAGCTACATGTGAAGTTATGTATTTTGGTAGATTGAACCACGACAGGACAGCAGATCCCATTGCTGCCCAATGAGGGGTCACCTCTATTATAGCGAAACGCGCTATGAAGTGGGGGAGTGGGTGCGGGGTGGGGGGGTTGAAAATCCCACCCATGCTTTTCAGATTCTTCGGCTGGAATATTATGGCCATTCCCGCTGATGGAATTTTCCCATCCCGCTGCAGGGAAGGGAGATTCTCTTTGTACTATAACTCTCCCCAGTGCCCTACAATTAGCTGAGTTATTCCTGCCCTCGTTCAATCTACCAAAATGCACAACCTCCCATATAGCTAAATTGATCTCCTTCTGCCATTCTTTCCTATATGTCAGGAGATTTGTGGCAGGGACCAACCACAATCCGTTGGAGGTGATTTGATGAAAATCACTCACCACGACTGCAATATCCCTTCATATATATTCAAGATTCTGACTGTTAGATTAGTGGCAAGCCAGGTAACTTGATTGTTGCATCACATTGATGGACTACGTAATCTGCTAAATATAGTAGATATATCCTTAGATCTTGATGGACATCAAACTTGATGCTTTCCAAGTAAATTTGGGAGATTTTCATAATGCAATTGCCAGCAGCTACAAAAAGAAGCGATTCGTTGGCACTGACATCATTGTCATTGTCTACTGCTTTACCAAAGATTACATTACTTGAAGATTGTACAATATGGCAACAGATAGTGCATAATCTAAGTGCTTTTTTTTTGTGTGTGCTGAGAGAGATCAGTTTGTATAATGGCCTGCAATTTATTGGTAAGCCATTTCAGGTTATGTGTAAGAAGTGGAATATTGACCACACAACTTCTTCTTATAAGTCTCCTCGATCTAACAGCATTTCTAACCAAATAATTCAAAGGTTCAAATCCTGACTTTCAAACTTAGACAGACCAAGCAAGATAAACACATTGCAATGTTACATCTGAGAGTGACATCTTTAAGTGCAACTATTTCATTAATTCGCATGTTTGGCAGACAAGTGCATACCAATTTTCTTACCCTTACCCATTCTGCTTTCTTTCTGAAATTAGAGGGAAGCTTTTAAAACTGCAAGAGAAGATTACCAATGTGCAAACTAAAAATTCTCAGAGACACTTTCCAAGTTTAGAGTTGGGACAGCAAAAGGTACGTGGCAGCTACCCAAGGATTCCATAGAATTTCTACAGTGAATAAGGAGCCCATCGGGTCTGCACTGACTCTCTGACAGAGCATCTTACCCAGATCCTATCCCACTATTTCCCCTAAGCTATACTAAGGAACAATTTAGCATGGCCAATCAACCTAGCCTGCACTTCTTTGGAATATGGGAGGACACTGGAGTACCTGGAGGAAACCATGCAGACATGGGGAGAATGTGCATAAACAGTCACCAAGGCTGGAATCAGCAGTGCTAACCACTGTGCTACTTTGCCGATCTTATTCAGAACCAAGGTCATAGGAAGCCATTATGCACAAATGTACCATAATAAGGCATAACTAAGGACAAATTAGGTCCATTCCAGCTCCTCAACCATTGTACTTTCTTATTGAAAGCAGAACAAGATCTCAAGTGCAATGACAAACAAGAAGGATGGCAATCCCATCGATCACTGCGAGCAATTTAAAGAAATGTCCAGATGAGGTTTCCAAAACAGGAAAATCAGGCAGTCCCAGTCTGTTACCTTCATGCTTTAGAGACTCATAGATTCATCAGTCCTATACACTGATGTACTTGAAATTAAGCATAAACATATAGAACATAGAACATAGAACAATACAGCACAGAACAGGCCCTTCGGCCTTCGATGTTGTGCCGACCAAAATAAAAAGCAATGCCCCTCCAAACTAAACCATTCCCTTCTCTTCCATATACTTATCAATTAACCTCTTAAACGCCACCAAACTTGGCGCATCTACAACAGCTGCAGGCAGGGCATTCCACTCCCTAATCACTCTTTGAGTAAAGAACCTACCTCTGATATCCGTCCTATAACTCATACCCCTTAATTTAAAGCTGTGTCCCCTCGTGCTAGCTTTCTCCATCCTAGGAAAAAGGCTATCACTGTCCACCCTATCTAAACCTCTAATCATCTTATATGCTTCAATAAGATCCCCTCTTAGCCGCCTCCTTTCTAACGAAAACAACCTCAAATCCTTCAACCTCTCTTCATAGGACCTGCCCTCCATACCAGGCAACATCCTAGTAAACCTCCTCTGTACCCTCTCCAATGCCTCCACATCTTTCTTATAATGTGGCGACCAGAACTGCACACAATACTCCAAGTGCGGCCGCACTAGAGTTTTGTACAGCTGCAACATGATGCTGCGGCTCCTAAATTCAATCCCCCTACCAATAAAAGCTAAGACTCCATAAGCCTTCTTAACAACTTTATCCACTTGACTGCCTACTTTCAGGGATCTATTGACACATACACCAAGATCCTTCTGTTCCTCAACACTATTAAGAGCCCTACCATTAGCCCTATACTCTACACATTTATTGTTCCTGCCAAAGTGCATTACCTCACACTTTTCCACATTAAACTCCATTTGCCACCTCTCGGCCCAGCTCTGCAACTTGTCCAAGTCACTCTGTAAACTAAAACACCCCTCTTCACTATCTACCACACCACCAACTTTAGTATCATCTGCAAATTTACTGATCCATCCCTCAATACCCTCATCCAGATCATTTATAAAAATTACAAACAGCAGGGGCCCCAAAACAGACCCCTGAGGCACACCACTCGTCACCGAACTCCACGATGAATATCTCCCATCAACCACCACCCTCTGTCTTCTATCTGCCAGCCAATTCCTAATCCAATTAGCTAAATCACCCTCTATTCCACACATCTGCATTTTCTGTAGAAGTCTTCCATGGGCCACCTTATCAAACGCCTTACTAAAGTCCATATATACTACATCAACCGCCTTACCCCCATCCACCTCTCTGGTCACTTTCTCAAAAAACTCAATGAGGTTAGTAAGGCATGACCTACCCTTCACGAAACCATGCTGACTATCCCCAATCAATTCATTTCTCTCTAAATAACTATAAATCCTATCCCTAATAATTCTCTCCAATACCTTTCCCACCACAGAAGTAAGACTCACTGGCCTATAATTCCCAGGAAGGTCTCTCTTCCCCTTCTTAAACAATGGGACCACATTCGCTATCCTCCAGTCCTCCGGAACCACACCCGTAACCAACGAGGACCTGAAGATCAGAGCCAGAGGCTCTGCAATCTCCTCTCTTGCCTCCCAGAGAATCCTAGGGTAAATCCCGTCCGGCCCAGGGGACTTATCCAACTTCAAACCCTCGAGAATTTCTAGCACATCCTCCCTATCTACTACAATACTTCCCAATTTGCAACCCTGTACCTCAGTGCTCTCCATAGCTACATTTCCAGCACTCTGCGTGAATACCGAAGAGAAATATTTATTCAGTGCCTCACCAATCTCTTCAGGCTCCACGCACAACTTCCCACTGCTGTCTATGACTGGCCCTAATCTTGCCCTAACCAATCTTCTATTCTTAACATATCGAAAGAAAGCTTTAGGATTCTCCTTAATCCTATCAGCCAACATCTTCTCGTGTCCCCTCTTAGCTCTCCTCAATTCACTTTTTTTTTTCACATATATTGTGAAACAGTTACACTGACATGGAAGGTAGGAGGTTATCTCTAAAAAGAAAGGTGGATGTTGCGATATGCTTTAAAGGGATTTCAGTATGACTGGAAGAGAAACATGTCATGTCTTAGTTTCATGTTGCTTTGAGCAGAATGCACACACAGTTCTGAGACCTTCACATTTTATATTTGTGCGTAATTATTCTCATGTGCTTAGTCTTAATAAATGACCCCACCAAATTTCTTATGAGAAATTGGTGCCTTGCATCTTGTACAGTAAATAAGTCCAAGGTATTATTGCAAAGTTGGTGCGTGTAACTTATTTTAAAAATTATAAAATGCCAAGGAATGAAGATATTGAAAATACTTTCAAAGATCGTGTGTTCTCTGTGCTTAGAAAGTTAACAAAAAAATGCAGGTGCATGTGGTGCCAGTACACAGACTGCAACATTATATCAAAAGCCAAACAGCAAGTTGTCTTGGTAACAGGCTTCAGGAATTTGAATGTTTGAATTTTACCCAACCAGTTTAAATTACGCATTTAACTACCAGCAACCTGTTAGATTTGAAATTGATGTTTTGGTAACCTGACAACCGGTCATATTTTGGGAAATATTGAAATGTCATCAGGAGTACAAAAGACAGGATTAGTGGCACAAACTGGGAGAGGACTTGCCACTTGTCACCACTCACAGCTCTAGAGAGAGAGAATTGCTGGCTCTCATGGCTTCAATTATGTCTTAAAAGGAAGCCTCATCATGATAGTGAAACTAGCAAAGAAGACAGAATATTCCAGAAGATGCTAAACCTGGTTGTAATTTAGAGAGTGACTAAAAATTCTACCTTTTGTTAATAAATAGGAATTGTATTCATCTAAACATTCCAGGAATCAGCCTGGCAAACCTTCGCTGTACTCCCTCTATAGCAAGGACATCCTTCCTCAGATAAGGCCGCCAAAACTGCACACAATACTCCAAGCATGGCCTCATCAACACCGTATACAATTGCAGTAAACAATTTTTATACCTATACTCATAGAACATAGAACATAGAACATATACTCAAATCCTCTTGCTATGAAGGCCAAAAGACTTTTTGCCTTCTTTACTGCTTGTTGTACCTGAACACTTACATTCAGTGACTGATGCATGAGGACACCAAAGTCTTGCTGAATATCCACCGCTCTCAATTTACATCCATGCAAGTAATTTCCAAAACCAATGATTTCTTTCACTTCTATCTTATTAGTCTGTGTGATTCAGTCCCACAGCAAAGAATTCCCTCAGCACTAAGCCATCAAGAAAAACGGTGGCCGGAATTTTACTATCCCATTCGCCATGAGAATCAGAGCGGGCACTGGCTGGACAATGAAAACGTCCATTGACCTCGGGCAGGATTTTACAGTTTTGGAAGAAAGAAGCCATAAAATCCTGCCCAATGTTGAGGAAAGCATTTCCTCTGCAAACAGGGTCCATGTTCAGCTTTGCTCTGCTGAGCAAACTCAGTGTCAACACTCTATTTTGTTAGTTGCTTTCTTGGGTGTGACATTGGCTTACCACCTGAATAAAAACATCAGCCTTACTGGAGCTTCTGGGTGTGCTAATTTCTAAAAATATTTTCCATCGATTTGCTATTTTGTATCAGAAGACACTGGAGTTTAGAAACTGCCCTTCATCTGTACCTAATCAATAAACTTGTTCAGCTCTGTGCCATTCTATCGATAAAGCCACATGATAAAGGTACAATCCAATAAAGGCTGGAACAGAATTATTTAAGCAATTATAATATACCGAGGTTGCTCAGTAAGTAACTATATAATATCATTTAATCCCAAGAGTGAAAAAGGCCTCATAACTCATGCTGGACACAATAAAAAAAGCACAATTCACCTTTCAGTGCTATGTTCTATTTGTACTCAGAATTGCTTTACGAAATAAAATGCTTATATGATTAAATACTGAGTATATATTTCCCATCTTTTGTTTGCTCGTGAGTGTGCATCAAACATAAGTTCATTTCTTTCTCTTTTCTTTTGTCGATGCTTTAACGTGAGCTTTCCTGACTCTGGAATACTTTCCAACGGAACAGCCAATGTGTATCCTTCACCCAACATCACTAGGTTCGCTCATTATCACATTGTTGTTTGTGGGAGAATGCTGTGCTCAAATTAACTGCCACATTTCCAACATTACAACGGTGACTACACTTCAAAAGGACTTCATTGGCTGTAAAACACTCTGGGACTTCCTGAGGTCATGCAAGGTACTAGGTAAACGGTAATTATTTTCTTCAACAGAAACAGCGCATTGAATTGAATTATCTCACACATGTATCTTTCCCCAATTATACGCCATTGATCCACACATGCTTGCGGCACAATGGTTAGCACTGCTGTCTCACAGCGCCAGGGACCCAGTTTGATTCCCGGTTTGAATCACTGTCTGTGTAGAGGCTGCACATTCTCCCTGTGTCTGCATGGGTTTTCTCCAGGACTCCAGTTTCCTCTCAGTCTGAAAGGTGTGCTGGTTAGGTGCATTTGACATGCTAAATAATCCCTCAATGTACCCAAACAGATGCTGGAGTGAGGCAACTAAGGGATTTTCATGGTAACTTCATTGCAATGTTAATGTAACCTTAGTTGTGTCGCTAACAAATAAATATAGATATTGACTGTCAACCTTACTAAGAGTGATATTTATTATAAGCTGTTCTCCGGTTTCCTCCCACACTCAAAGATGTGCAGCTAAACTGGACTGGCCATGTTATATTGCCCCTTTCTGTCCCAAAATCTGCAGGTTAGGGGGATTAACGGGATAAAAATGTGGGGTTATGAGGATAGGGCTTAGGGAAGACACTGTTTCTGGGAATCAATGCAGACTCAATAGGCCAAAAGGCCTCTTTCTATGTTGTAGGGATTCTATTCTATAATCCTTACAAAAACCTAAGCACCTCAATCTTAAAGATTTCCATTGGCAAACTGTCCAGCGCGCTTTGGAGGAGAGGTTTTTAGGTGTTTACAAGCTTCCTGGACTCATTCTGCCATGGGTGACAATCATAGCTCCATTTTTTCAGACCATCCTGAATCAAAGGTACTTCTGAGATGATCACTCTTGATTTAAGATTGAGCAAGGCAGATCCTAAATAAGCTAAATGGATCCGAAGGATTCATTCAACCTCCCTGAAGGAAATAAACCCACTTCGGTCTCAACCCTGGATAGTCTTCTCAACAAGTTTCAGACAAATTAAAACAGCCAGGATATGGAGGGGGAATCTTCCCATCCCACCCACCACAGGAATTATAGCACATGGGGAGGGAGAGCTGATTACGTAAGGTCCATTGACCTCAGGTGAGATTTTCAGTTTTGGAGCGAGCGCGACCAGAGCATCCCATCTGGGACACATAATGGGATAATCTCCTCAGAAGTGTATCTCTCCACCAAAGAGTGTTCGGAGATGGATTCATGAGTTTGTGATAATGAAGAAGATGTGAGACAATAGGGGAGATAGAGGTATAATGGTAATGTCAGTGATCTATTAATCCAGAGGCCCACTTAATGCTTTGAGAACATAGGTTCAAATCTCAGCACAGCAGCTGATGGAATTTAAATTCAATTAATAAATCTAGAGTTAAATATTCATCTAAACGTGACCATGATGCCATTGTCAATTGTCCTAAAACTAATTTGGTTCCCCAATGCACCTTTAGGGAAGGTACTCTGCCATCTTTACTGGATATCATTGTTAGTCATAGATTAGGTGCCTGGAGATTGGACCGTAGCAAATCATAGAATCATAGAACCCGATAGTGCAGAAGTAGGCCATTCAGCCCATCGAGTCCGCACCGACCACAGTCCCACCCAGGCCCTAACCCCATATCCCTTTATATTTTACCCAATAATCCCTCTAATCTACGTATCTCAGGATGCTAAGGGGAAACTTTATTCACATGGCCAATCAACTTAACCTTCACACCTTTGGACAGTGGAAAAAAACCAGAGCATCCCAAGGAAACCCACGCAGGCATGGGGAGAGTTTTTCAAACTCTACACTGACAGTGATCCGAGCAACGGAATTGAACCCAGGCCTCTGGAGCTGTGAAGTAACAGCGCTGACCACTGCGCTATCATGCACTGTATTGTACCTTTATTTAAGAAGGGCTGCATGGGAATTACAGACTGGGTGGTGAATATTTGGAATGAGCTGTCAGAGGCAATCCTAGAACCAGATACAATTTTCTCTTTTAAAATCATTTAGATAGTTTTATGGGTAAGAGGGGTATGGAGGGATACAGGCCAAATATGGGCAATTGGAACTAGCTTAATGGTAAAAACTGTGTAGTATGGACAAATTGGGCCAGAGGGCCTGTTTCCAAGCTGCAAACTTCTATGATTCTATGAACAAAGAACAAAGAACAACACAGCACAGGAAACAGGCCCTTCGGCCCAACAAGCCTATGCCACCATTTTAACATTGTGAGTACCCTCTTCTATCTATGACAGTTGTCTACCCCTATTGGACTCCACAATAAAGGAATTATAACCAAATTGAGGAACGCCTAATTTAGGGACAATTTGTTCACACCAATCAGCCTAAGAGCACGTTTTTGGAGTGTGGGAGGAAACCAGAGCACCTGGAGAAAACCCATGCAAGCACGGGGGGAATTACAAACTCCCGCAGACACTGGCCCAAATCCATGTACCTGCATAGCAAACAGTGATAGTCACTGAGCTGTCATGTTGCCTGTCAGCTGGTTCAGTTTAAGCGTACACTAACAATATGAAGCACTAGGCAACTCTCGAAACCACATCCAAAAGCAGCTCTCACACGATCCACCACATGTATGCCCCTTGTTGGACAACAAGGCAGACCAAATCCCCTGTGGATATAAAAAAAAGACATTAATCAACATACACAACTTATGACTGGCCTATATGTGACTCCAGACCTATAGCAATGTGGTTAACTGAAATGGCTGAACAAGTCATTCAGTTTTATCAAACCGCGATGAGGTCTAAAAGGAATGAAAATGAGTGGACCATCCAGTTCAAACTAGATACCAGAAACAACAACAGCACATTCAGCCTAACAAAAATGTAAGTGTTCTTACAACACAGAGACTACTGCTGTTCAAGAAGGCAGTTCACCATCACATTCTCAAGGACAATTAACGATGAGCTATTGGTGCTGGTCTAGCTAAGTTTAAAGTTTACTTATTAATATCACAAGTGGGCTTACGTTAACAATGCAACGAAATTACTGTGTAAATCCCCAACACGCCAAATTCTGGTACCTGTTTGGGTACACTGAGGGAGAATTTAGCCTGGCCAATGTGTCTAGCCTACACATCTTTTGGATGGAGGAAGGAAACCAGAGCATCCTGAGGAAGTCCATGCAGATACGAGGAGAATGTTCAGACTTCACACTAACAGTGACCCAAGCCGGGAATCGAACCCATGTCCCTGGTGCTGTGAAGCAGCAGTGCTAACCGCTGTGCCACTATGCTAGCAATGGCCACAACTGATGATTATATACATATATAAATTATAAACTATATAAACTTTTTGAAAAAATAAACATGCAATTCACAGATATGGACAAATGATATCATTCTGATTTAGATCAAGACAAAACTAAATATGAATACAACTTTTCAATGCTATTTTTAGAACTCTTGCCAGTTTTGTACTCATTAGATTAGAGATAGCAGTGCTGAGGAATTGATTATGTACAATTTTTTGGCATCTAATCTCAGCATCAAGACTTTCCCAGGTTAAGTAAACCAAAGATCGATGCACAATATAGTTTCTTCTATGCAATGTCCACAACGTATCTCAATGTCAACTTCTTAAAATCACTCCTCACTGTGCCAACATGCCTTTACCATACCCTGAACCAGTCACTCCTGCGACCTGCCTAAGTGAGATTGCCAATTAGTGCTAAACCAATGCTATTTTCTGCTAATGAGGGATTAGTATTTGGAAACCTTTTGACTTCTGATTAATGAAATAAATCAGCACAAAAGGAAAATTGGGTTAAGCAATCGTTAAGAGGTAAGCGAAGTACCAATTACGCAGCATACCATTCACTGCCAGCAAGCCATTAAAATAACTAATAAAGAGTCACAATTCTCAGTGGTGTGCCAGTGTTAATTGAGGTTCCCTTTGAGTCAGGCTCATCAAGGGTACCTTTTCATCTGAGCACATTTGTTTTATGTTGGACAAAAACAGGGTTAAAGTTGTTAAATAGAGAAAAGTCCACTGTGTGCCACTGATACAGAATTCCTCTTGTGAATGAAGGTAGTTAAAGAAAACCTCAATGATAAAGGAAGAATACAGACAGTTTTTTTTTAATTTGGAAACTTGGGATGAAGTTCATAATGCAGCAAGACAGGAATGAGGACATAAGATGATAAAATTCATTTATTTAACAGTGTCCCAAGTAGGCTTATGTTAGCATTGCAATGAAGTTATTGTGAAAATCTCCTAGCCGCCACACTTGTGTGCCTGTTTGGGTTCACTGAGGGAGAATTCAGCGCGTCTTTCGGATTGTGGGAGGAAACCAGAATAACCAGACAAAACCCAAGCAGACACGGGGAGAATGTGTAGACACCACACAGACAGTGATCCAAGCCAGGAATAGATAAGATAGTGAACATTTTTTTTCCGAAAGGTAGGGAAATCTAAAGCTAGAGAGCATAAGTTTAAGGTGAGAGGGGAGAGGTACAAAAGGATCAAGAGGGGCAATTGTCTCACACACAGGGTGCTGATTGTCTGGAGCCAGAGCTCCAGCTGCCAGAGGTAGTAGTAGAAGAGGATACAATTTTGTATTTTAAAAAGCATTTTAACAGTGAAATGGGTATAGAGGGATATGAGCCAAACGTGAGCAATTGGGTCTAGCTTAATGGTAAAAACTGGGCAACATAGATAAGTTGGGCCAAAGGGCCTGTTTCCATGCTGTAAATCTCTTTGATTCAATGGCTAATTTGGATGAACTGAGGACTTTCATATCTTATGACAGAAGCTAGTAGAGGAGATATTTCGGTATGGTTTGGTTTCCACATAACAAAGAAACAGAAAAGGGAAAGGTTATAAATTGACAATAAAGTGGTAGAAAGCTGCAAAGAGAAAAATAAAGATTGTAACATCAATGGGCTATGGGTTATGCCCCCATCCTCCCTGAAGTGGGCTTGCCAATGTAGGGATCCATAAGTGCCCTGATCTGTTCTCACCACTTACCTACCTGTCATTGCCCCCCACTGCAATTCTACTGGGAAAAGAGGGGGATGTTGGGAGGCCTATTTCCCCATGGACTAATTGAGGCCTCCCACGGAGCCATTTTATGGCTACTTATTTAAGTTCATCCAGCCCAGTAGCTGAAACTTCATTGGCCTGTGGTTGGAAAATGGGGTTGGGAGTGTTTGAGCTCCTCTAAGGGCCTTCTAGGCCTAAAAGAGAACTGGCCTCATGCCTTCATCATCTTCCCTGTTTCTCCTCTCCCTGGAACCAACTCTGCCCTTCCCCCCACCCCCACTGCTCTCTGAGGTCATTTAGCTTGCTGTAGAGATGCCGGCGTTGGACTGGCCCTGGTAATACCTTCCCCCCAATTATCTTTCACTCCAGCTCCATCTCTCCATATGATTGGATGCTGTATGCTGTTCCAGCAATGGCCACCATTCCTGTTCAAATTAGTAGAAGCTTGGAAGTACCTTGTACCAAGTATGAGGAGGTGACACAAGAGTGGAAAAAAGTTTCAATAGTAAACTCCAGTTGGATGAATTGTAGGAAAGTTATGTTGCAGGAAGAGGCCATTCAGTTCATCGTGTTCACACCAATGAATAAAAAGGGAAGTGGAAACTAGCCACTCATTTTAATCCTACTTTACAGCACCTGGTCCACATCCTGAATGAGTTGAAAGGTTTGATAATGGGAGCAGCAAAAGTTGTTGGGTAATCGTTTTCCAACATGGACATACAGTCCACTGGTGTATTCCACTGTTAGTTATTTGTAACTTTTTAAGCTTCCTTAATTGATATTTCTTCATATCATTGAATCCCTGAAGTGCAGAAGGAGGCCATTCAGCCCATCGAGCCTGCACTAATCATAATTCCCCCATCCCCTATCCTTGTAGTCCCCACATATTTATCCTGCTAGTCCCCCTGAAACAAAGTGGCAATTTAGCATGGACTGTGGGAGGAAACCCACAAAGATGTGGGAAAGACGTGCAAACTCCACAGACAGTGACCCAAAAGCCGAGATTGAGCCCTGGTCCTTGGCACTATGAAGCAGCAGTGCTAACCAGTGTGCCACTATGCTGCCCATCCTTAGGTCATTGTAGTTTTTTTAACTTCAATGAATGGACAGACTTTTAAGAAGTCTGACTGTATTTTTTTCAAATATAACACCATTTACTCTATTTACTCTTACATGTCATGTGACATGGTCATTATTTACTTGGGTCATTGATAGACCAGCTACAGTATCTAGAGTGTCTTCAGAAGTTATTTATCCTAATCCCACCTCCTCCAGCCTTCCCCAGTCCTGCTTCCTATCTGGTATGTATCTGTTATTGACAGAGCACCTCATAATGCATAAAGTGCCACATATAGATAGCGTCACTCATCCCTAATGAAGGAGAAGCACTCCGAAAGCTTGTGATAACAAATAAACCTATTGGATTTTAACTTGGTGTTGTGAGACTTCTTACTGCCCATTCCAGTCCAACGCCAGCATCTCCACATCACAAATAGATGTGTGGGAATATACATAAAAATTCATCTTTCTTTAAATTCATGCTTTCATGGGACATGGCCATTGCTGACAAAACTTTTATCCCAAATTGCCCTTCAACTGAATGGCTCACTCAGCCACTTCAGCAATGGAACTTGCCAGATTCTGTCTCTTCCCTTTTTCCCCTCCAAAGGTCAGAGCCTGCAGGTCCCATGCGTTACATCCCTCAAGATGTGAATAATGGAGCAATCTATTTTATCATTGATAACCCTCACTGCGCTAAAACACTCCTTGGTGTCATGTGAATAACATTATGCGTGTACATATGTTCTTCAGATGGAAGGTCACAGAGCTGAAACAGCTGGGGGGTTTTCTCAATGGAGTGCCGCTTCTCTTGCCTTTTGCCATTTTTCACAAGGTTATAATTAAGTTTTATAGGGGAAAGTTGTGTTGCATCACATGTGTTCCATTACATGGCAAGGGAAGCATTGCAATGTAAAACCTGCCATCATTTGCTGCAGCTACAGATAGCAAGCCAAACTTTTCCTACCCAACTCCTCTGCCATTCACGTAATGAGAGCACAAAGGTATTTCTTCAGAATTAAGTTTCACTTCTAAATATTTCACATAAAAAATAAAGTTTATTTACCAACAACAAGTAGGTTGACATTTACACTCCAAAGAGGTTACTGTGAAAATCCTCTAATCGCCACATTCTAGAATCTGTTTGGATACATAGAACATAGAAAAACTACAGCGCAAACAGGCCCTTCAGCCACAAGTTGCACCAATCATATCTCTACCTACTAGGCTTATCTGTAACCCTCAATCCTATTAAGTCCTATGTATTCATCCAGAAACCTCTTAAAATAACCTATTGAATCTGCCTCAACCACCACTGACAGCAGCCAATTCCACGGACCCACCATCCTCTGAGTGAAAAACCCCTGACATCTTCTCTGTACCTACTCCCAAGTACCCTAAACCTGTGTCCTCTTGTGGCAGCTATTTCAGTCCTGGGAGAAAGCCTCTGAAAATTCACCCAATCTATACCTCTCAACATCTTATACAACTCTATCAGGTCACGTCTCATCCTTCGTCTCTCCAAGGAGAAAAGACCAAGCTCTCTTAACCCATTACATTAAGGGGGAATTGAGCATGGCCAATTCATCTAATCAGCATGTCTTTAAGACTATGAGAGGAAACTGGAGCACCTGGAGGAAACTCACGCAGACACGAGGAGAATGTGCAAACTTCACACGGGCAGTGACCAAAGTCAGGAATCAAACCCAGATCCCTGGCACTGTGAGGCAGCAGTGCGAACCACTGTGCAACCCTGCCGCCCCATTTTATTCATGTATGCATCATCTTTATTTAGAATCATAGAATCCTCTGCAGTACAGCAGAGGCCATTCGGCCCATCAGGTCCTCGCCAACTCTCCACCAGATCTTTACCCACACCCTATCCCCACAATCCCACATATTTACCCCACTAATTCCTCTAAACTGCATATCTTGGGACACAAATTTAGCAATTTAGCATGGCCAATCCACCTAATCAGAACATATTTGGACTGTGAGAGGAAACCAGAGCACTCGGAGGAAATCCAACAGACATGGGGAGAACATGCAAACTCCACACAATCACCCAAGCCAGGAATTGAACCTGGATCCCTGGCACTGTGAGGCAACAATGCTAACCATTGTGCCACTGTGCCTCCCTGGAGACTAACTTAGTCAGAGAGTTAAAGTATACTGACACACTTCATGGTTGGTATGAATTAATGCTTGCAGGAGGGTCAGGGACATTTTCTTTTTTTTTAATGGCAGAAACAATGTTTTTTTTTCACTCTTTATCGAATGTTCACGTTCGTGTCCAGTGTTATATTCACAGCCCTGTGGGTCATGGCTGAACTTGCAGGTTCAACTGGCTGTATTGCTATGCTTTGTAAAGGACATACTGCCCTCGATCACTCTTCACAGGGAGAATTGAAATGTGAACTCAAAGCCCTCATCCTGTCAGCCAATACCATGAGATTGGCACACATTTGAACAATACTGATATTGTCCAGTAAGCCCATTATGTTCTTACCCTGACCATTGCCATTACTTTTCTCCCCCAGTACCTCGAAAATGTTCAGAACAAAAAGCCCTTTCCATTTCATTCCTCCACACTCCTGGCTGTACTCCACAACTGCCCCTCACTATTGAATCCGAGAAACATGTGAACATTGAAGCAAGGGTAGGTCTTTCGAGCCTACTCCACCATTCATTTTGATCATGGCTATTCTTCAAATTCATTACCCTGATCCCCACCTTCCCTCCATATCCCTTTTGCCCCAAGAACTATGTTGAGTTTCTTCTTAAAATCACGCAATTTGTTCTTGCTGACACTGAGCCGCTATACAAACTGCAATTTAACCAGGATGTTGCCTGATACGCAGGGCATTTACTTTGGGGAGAAGTTGGAGAAACTTGGTTTGATCTCACTGGAATGACGGAGAGACGTGATAGAAGTCTACAAGATTATGAGAGGCATGGATAGGACAGGAGGTTTTCCCCAGGGTGGAAGAGTCAATTACTAGGGGGCACAGGTTTAAGGTGTGAGGGACAAGGCTTAAAGGAAATGTACAAGGCAGATTTTTCACACAGAGCATGGTGGGTACCTGGAACTTGTTGCCAGGAGAGGTAGTGGAAGTGAATACAATAGTGAATTTTAAGGGGTGTCTTGACAAATACGTGAATAGAATGGGAATAGAGGGCTATGGTCCCTGGAAGGGTAGGGAGTTTTAGTTCAGTCAGACAGCATGGTCAGTGCAGGCTTGGGGGGCCGAAGGACCTGTTCCTGTGCTGTAATTTTCTTTGTTCTTTTCAGTCTCCTCCTCTCCCTCTTGAGGTATAGAGTTAAACATGGAAAATTGCTGACCTTACCCACACTGGCACAATGCCAAACCAGGCATGCCATCTTGCAATGATCTTGAAGCAGATGCCATAAAATTCTCAAGTCCCACTGACTTTACCTTGAAGGTGGGATATAATGTTAACAAGTTGCAAGCTGATATGAATCCATGGCATGCAACTTTATAACTAATACAAACCCACCTCAGGCCCGTGTGAGTTCTTGCTGCAAATTCACCGCTGATTTTATCTCTGCATCTCAACCCACAGTTGAGAAACTGAGATTTAGCACCCTGTCTGATTAAATCAGCCTGTACACCACATTTCCCACCTCTGTGAACTCCATAAAACCTCACCCTCCCCCCCCCTCCCCTTTAACTCTGTCCCTATCTCCACAGATGCTGCCAGCATTTTCCATTTAGCCCAGTCCATCACGCAAACCAGCCTCCCAACCACTGAGGTAAAAGCAAAATGCTGCGGATTCTGGAATCTGGAACAAAAACAGAAAAAATGCTGGAAAACCTCAGCAGGTCTGGCAGCATCTATGGAGAGAGAGAGTGGAGCCAATGTTTTGAGTCTTCAAAGGGTCATCTAGGTTGGAAACGTTGGTTCTACTCTCTCTCCACAGATGCTGCCAGAACTGCTGAGATTTTCCAGCATTTTTCTGTTTTTATTCTGTCTGTTGACAGAAGCCTGTTCAAGAACTCTGTTGAATTTCTTCTTGAAATCAAACGACTTACTGACTCTGAACCACTACACAAGCTGCCATTTTACCAGAACGTTGCCTGGTATGGAGGGCATTAGCTACGAGGAGAGGTTGGAAAAATTTGGTTTGTTCTCACTGGAACAACAGAGGTTGAGAATTGAGTCAAGAATAGCTTCTTTCCTTCTGCCATCAGACTTACACCTTATATTAATCTTATATTTCTCTGCATCCCAGCTATGAATATAACATTATATTTTGCACCTTTCTTTTCCTTCTCCCCTATGTACCCACATTAGTTCCACCCACATTTGTTCTGTAACCCTAAATGACCTTGTCTAACACAGTATTTGTCAGTGTTCCATCTTTACTTGGTCCAGCGCAAACCCTGTCTGCTACACTATTCAACTCCTTCTGCTCAGTTTTATTTCACATATTCCAGCACTTTTGATTTTTATTCTTTTCATCTTGGGTCATGTTGTATTTGTTCCTGCTCAGGAAAACAAACAGCCAGAGTCGTTATCAGAGCGAGTTACAGAAGGAGAATTGACAGTTAGCAACAAAGAACAGTGGATCCGCCAAATCAAACAAAAATAAGAGAACTCGGGGCTAAGTTCCTTGGGAAGAAAAAGATTAAAAACAAACTATTTCAAAAGCCAGGAGAAGGAAGGTTACCTGCTTGGCTCACCAAGAGATCGACAGAGCCCAGAAGTGTAAGTGAAAAATTGCTTGCCGAATTATGACAGGAATGAACACGTTAAGTACAGCTTGCCAGAGGCAGATACAATCTCCCTCCTCACCAAGCGTACAGTGGTTGAGAGTGTCCTACAGACCTGGCTGGCTATTGAGGGCATGGGAATTGTAATTTACGCTCTCTTGAATGCCTCAAAGGAGAAACATTTCTAACCCTGAGCAGAATTCTGCAGCTGTGGGAAATCTTAAAATGAAAGTGGAAAAAACTTGTGGAAATTCTCAGCAGGTCAGGCAGCATCTGTGGATAGAGAGAGAAAGAGAGAAACGGAGTTAACGAGATGCTCCCAGCTCCCGGCTGGTGGCCAAACAGGTGGGGAAAGCAGACAGTTGTGTCGGGATGATTCCCCCGATGCAGTCCCACTGCCAGGGAGGTTTCCCTGTGCTCAGAGTTGCAGTGCCTCGATCATTCACTTACTAGAGGCCGGCGGCCATTTTTGCCAATTCAAGGTTCAATGGAGGGCCATATTGCCGGATCACTAGCACATTATGTCAATGCCATAGACACCTCCCATTCCACCCTCCCTACCTACTGCCCCTTCACACTCTACAACCCAACCTCTGCCACACAGGTTGGCTGCCAGTTGCCTGAAGGTGGCCTCCTGGAATGGGGATGGGTGAGGGGGGGGACGGATGTTGTTGCTCTCATGAAGGAGATAACCTGCAAGGTGATGGCCATCCCTACAACACCATTGTTGTCACTTGCAAGACTCCTCCTCCACTTGATCCAAAAAGAGTCATACAGATGCGAAACGTTGGCTCTATTCTCTCTCCACAGATGCTGTCAGACCTGCTGAGATTTTCCAGCATTTTGTGTTTTTGTAATCCAGTCTGACATTGACTCAGGGAGGAATTTTCAGCAAGATACTGGGAGCAGAAGGGCAGGGGGGAGTGGGGAAGCTCCCTACTCTTTCTGAAATAGTGTTGAGAGATTTTTCATGCCAATCTGAGCTAGCCAACAGTTTCGCATTTGATGACTTTATTATTAAACTAAGCAAAGTGCTATGCAAGAACAAATAAGTTCATCATACTTTTTTGCTCTGTTTCTTTTAAGACTAATTTGACAAATAATTGACAGATGGCCACTGCTGTGAATCCAAATCTGAAACACAAAGTGTTAGAACTGATTAATTGCGAGAAGAGGGGAAAAACTATGTGTAATGGGAAGAAGCAGATTCTGTGAGAAGGACACCCATTGCTGACCATAGGAATGCATATTTACTATAAAAAAAAATTCCAATTTGCTGGCCTTTATGGGAAAGGCCCCAGAGGGAAATTGTAGGCCTTCTCAATCTGCTTTTTATCAAAGCATATCTCAAACACCAGAAGTGCCATGAAAGGAATGCTTGTTAAATCTTCCTGTCATAACACAATCTATATCATCATCACAGCATATGTTTGACATCATCAACACTTGTTAATGATACTTCCCTCTCTTCAAACGACATTTTGCATTTATTCGTGAAGGTGGCTTCCCTTTTAATAAAACATTGATCATTTTTTTGCATCCTCACGAGAAACCATTATCCCCAAGCCAGAAACCACTGAGTTAACTAGCCAGCATGTGGTCTGATTAGCATCATTAGTGTCATTGATCTCAATCAAATAGGAACCTCTTGCCAGAATTTTACCGTCGTGCCCATCCGAGGCTTGGTTATGTCCCATCTGAGGCCAACGGAGAATGCTGTTCTGCGACCCTCACCCGCCCCGATTTTGGGTGGGCATGCCAGTAACATTCTGGCCTCTCTCCTCTCACTAGTGGCAGTATTTCAAAACAATTCTCTTCCTCCATCAAGGCTAAACATGCTGTCCAAAAAAAAAATCTTTTGTCCCAGTTTCATATTTCTCATGGGGAAAGAAATTTGAACTATGATTGAAAGAAGGTTCGTCCTATTTGTTTAAGCCAATTGGCTTTCTTTACGTGAATTAGAACAACTTCAATAATCTCCAGAAGAAGGCTTCCAGTATTAGGTGACAGCCTGCCCAAGCCCAAAGTGCTCATCGGTAACTCTTAAGCAATGATTGTTTAATTTGTATCGAGAAATAGTTCTGACTCTGAAGATAAGGTAAGTCGATGAATGTCATGTAGATGATCCAAACATTATCAAGCACTCAAATTCATGGGCCTAAGCATATGATGTTGCATACAATTCATAATGGCACTGTGATTACACTGCTGCTTCACAGTGCCAGGGGACCCAGGTTCAATTCCGGCCTCTGGTCCTTCTCTGTATGGAGTTTGCACATTCTCCCCATGTCTGTGCCGATTTCCTCCAGGTGCTCCAGTTTCCTCCCACAGTCCAATGATGTATGGGTTAAATGGATTGGCTCTGCTAAATTGACACTGCTGCTACTGAGCCTTGGTAGGGGAGGGAGTGGATGTTTGTAGATGAGGTGCCAATCAAGCGGGTTGCTTTGTCTTGTCAAGCGGGTGTCAAGCTTCTTGAGTATTGTTGGAGATGCACCCATTCAGGCAATTATTCCGTCACACTCCTGACTTGTGCCTTGTAGATGGTGGACAGGCTTTGGGGAGTCAGGAGGTGAGTTACTCACCACAATATTCCTAGTCTCTGACTTGCTGTTGTAACCACTGTGTTAATGTGATGAATCCAGTTGAGTTTTTGGCCAATGGGAACGCCAAGGATATTGTCAGTGGCAGTGGTCTCTTATTAGTGATGGTCATTGCTTGGCATTTGTGTGGCACAAATATTATTTGCCACTTGTCAACCTAAGCCTGGATATTGTCCAGATCTTGTTGCATTTGAACATGGACTGCTTCAATATCTGTGGGGTCCCGAATAGTGCTGAACATTGCGCAATCATCAGCGAACATCTCACTTCTGACCTTATGTCGGAGGGGGGAAGGTCATTCATTAAGCAGCTGAAGATTGTTGGGCCCAGAATACTACCCTGAGGGACTCCTGCAGAGATGTTCTGGAGCTGAGATGACTGACCTTCCACAACCACAACCAACTTCCTAGGCACCAGGTATGACTCTAACCAGCTGAGTCTTTGCCCCATTACCCATTGATTCTAGATTAGCTGGAGCTCCTTGATGCCACATTTGGTCGAATATGACCTTGACATTGAAGGCCATCAATCTCACCTCACCTTGATGGTCTAGCGATAATGCCTCTGGGCCATCGCCTCCCCTCTGTAACTCTAAAAACCAAAAACAAGGCTTGATTCAGATGGAAACAACAGACGTGTAACCTGTTGACATTCACTGCCTGAATGTGTGGAATGGATTATTACTAAGCGTATAGCTGGGACCAGTGAAGTCAAACCCCAGTAAGAGACATCACGGTTGAGAGAGGAAACAAAAGGGGAAGAAAACAAAAGGATTTTTTTTGTTGAAGGAGTCTGAAATTTTCCACTAAAGTTTACAGCCTCCAAATCGACTTCTGCCTTCAGAATAAGTACGTGAGCTGCAATCGCCCAAAATAAAAAACAATCTCCCCTCAAGGAGCAACCAGTTGGAAGAGAGCTTCTGGAGTCACATCAACATGAAATAACTCAAATGAGGGGAAAAAATTTGTACTGCAGCTGCTCGGAAGGAAAAAAAGGCTCCGGACAAATGGCAGCGATATTCATATTTTCCCTAATCAGATCGAAGCAATCAGCTTCAAAAATTTTCCCATATGTTTGAGAGGAACCAACAAGCCCAGGGTTACTGCAAGGACACAGGCCACTACAAGGTTACAAAGTCTGGCTACAATTAGAGACTGAGTACAGAAATTGTGATGATGCTTCAGGGAGCTCGTTCATTTCAGTCAGATGTAATTATACGCCCCGGCCTCTGGCTTTCTGTGCAGCAAACAACCTCAATGTTAACATACCTCAGCTCCACTGCTTACAAACAGGGGAGCTCTTCGTTGCTGTGGGGTTACCACGTTTTCGTGGATCAATAGCCATGATCAACTCACAGGGCAAAAAGCGCGTGGCCCCTTTTCAGAGCCGGGGCTCCCCTTCTTTGTCTCTGGGCTGCTCCGAGAGATGTCAAAATAAGCATCCGATAAGGACAGGTCTGGGGGGAGGAGGAGGAGGGGGGTAGGGGGATGGTTCCTTTTTTTTAGCTTTTGCACAGACCCAATTTGAGCTCCTCGGCACTGCACGTTACTGTACGCTGTTTAAACTGGGGAAAACAGGGAAGCCGCATTTGAACCTTGTTCAAAACGATTTCAGTGTGGGTCTGGAATGTGGTCGGCACAGCACCAAGGACCCGGTTCAATTCCCGTCTTGGGGTCACTATCTGGCCGGAATCTTTACGTTTTCCCCGAGTTTCCTTTGGGTGCTCCTGTTTCCCCTCACAGTCCAAAAGACATGCTGGTTAGGGTGCATTGGCTATATTAAATTCTCCCTCAGTGTACCTCAACAGGCACTGGAGTGTGGCAACTAGGGGATTTCCACAGTAACTTCATTGCAGTGTTAATATCAACCTACTTGAGAAACAAGTAAAAACAATAAAGAAAGAAGAGGACATCTCATTTTAACTTTTGCATGCAGTTTATAGGCAAGTTTACACCACCATTGCAATGAGGTAACCTCTGTGATCATGAGCATCTGTTAATCTCCATTCTGTCTGCACTGGAGCAGTTTATTCTCCAATCCCTTAGCAACTTTCACAGATTCAAAGCTCCGCACGTCCTGTGAATTTGTTCTGTAATGACTGCCGTCGAAATGAGCATCGCAAAGACACTGGGCGCAAACAGTTGCAATGAAAGCTGTTGAACGAATAAATAACATGTGTGTTACTCAGCACAGACAATGACAAATCCCCGAAACTGATTGAAAAGCAACAAGTCCCTCTCAGGATTCAGGGAATGTTCCAAAGTATTTCTCAAGTTTCACTTTGTGAGATCATCAGAATATCTCAGTGGGATTACTGCTTTGTCATTCCCTCCTACACAACTCCTGCCTGGTTCTAAAGTGCTGGTTGGCAGGTTAGTACATGTAGGTGTGTCTGTGTGTGTGTGTGCGTATGTGTGTGTGTGTATGTGCGTCTGTGTGTGAGTGTGTGAGTTAACATTAAGTTTATTTATTTATCACAAGTAGGATCACATTAACACTGCAACGCAGGGGACATTTCTCCCAGAAGTACTGAATTGGTGGGAAAACTGGTCTAGATCGCGACTGTTCTTCTTCAGTGCAACTGAACAATCTCCGCACTCTCTGTATTGCAGAGGTCACAATCGTGAATCTCATTAAAACCCGGGGGGTGGAGGCAATTCATGTCGGAGTCCGACAGTTCTGGAACTCTGTGCTCACACAGTGGCCCCAATCTTTCAGTCTCCCAATTTGCTGGTCAGCTCAATCGCTGGCTAGCCCGGGACCCCAGCAGCGCTGCCGCTCTCGCCCTCTTCCCTGCCCCGTGGTCCGATCGCAGCACCCACAACAACTCTCAGGCCAGCCCTGGACCTCCCCCTGCCCCAGAGCACCCTGATGTTCAGCCTACCACACCCAGACAGACACCCCCCCATCCCTATTGACCCTCCCGAGGCCAGAGACTCCTGCCCAGAAGACCACTTCCAAACTCCCCTAGGCCACCCCAAACACTGGCCTTCCTCCCGCCCAGACCGACCTTCATGCAGAGTGGAAGCAGGAGTCCCCACCCTATCTATTGCCCCCAGGCCCTGCCCGATGCCTGGTGGGCAGTGCCAAGGTGCCCCTTGGGCATGGGCACTTTGCCCCTTGAGCAGTGCTGGGTGGGGGCCCGATGGCCCCCCCTTTCACTCTGGCAAGGTCTTCCGCTGGTTCCCCGAACGTGCCGGAACTTTAAACCCTATTACAGTGAAATATTCCTGCCGGGTCTAAGCCTGATTATGGCATATCAAATAGATTTAAAATACGCGAAAGAAAGATTTAAATAATTTATCATTCTTCCCACTGGTTTCCAGTGTGGTCCTGGCTTTGGGAGATGCACGTGCATTCCCGCAAAATGGCTTACACATGTTTCTCTGGACTGGACCCACCAGAAAATTCACGATGGAAGGATCACTCCCAATGCTGAGAGGCAGCAGTGCTAATCCATGTTCTGCCATGTGTGTGCGTGTGCATTCATGCATGCATGTGTGCATCTGTGTGTACAGTCATATGGTTGTGATTTTATACTGGAGGTAGGTAGAGCCAGGAGCGAACCCCACCTTTGCACCACTTTAGCGCTTTAAGTGGCCACTTTAGGTGGCTGGTAGATTTCAGTTCTGGGCAGCGGGGGAGTGGGGCGAATGAAGTTTGATCCTGGGCGTCAGAAAGCCTCTTCTGACTGGGGGTGCCTCCCCTTAGGGCCTGGAGACCTTCTCCCTCTCTCCCAAAAACCCAATCGCCTTCCCCATCACCTCTCAAGACGTTCCTTACTTTCTTCGCTCTCTGCCCCCTGCGACTTACCTGTCCTCCTCCAATTGGATGGGCTGAAGAGTTGCCAGCACAATCGATGGGCCGGGTGGTACTGCCAAGGCTTCTGTGCTGTAGGCCCAGCTGACTGGGATTTGCAGATCTCAAGGACAAGCAAACATCCTGGATCAGACAGCTACCCCAATTGGCAGCTACTTAATGAGCTGCTAACCCATAAGATTAAGGGATAATCCCGTGCTCTCTTTGAAATTTTGATTTCTTGCATCTGTCCTGGTAAGTTCAAGACAAAAAGCTTCTTTCAAGATCTGAACAACAGAACGATTACTTTGGAAGTCTGATCACATTATAGAAAATGCATCAATCGGTGGACAGCGCAATGGCACAGTCGTTAACACTACTGCCTCACAGCGCCAGGGACCCTGGTTCAATCCAGCCTTGAGTCGCTGTATGTGTGGAATTTGCAACATTTTCCCCGTGTCTGCGTGTGTTTCCTCCAGGTGCACCGGTTTTCTCCCATCGTCCAAATTTGCGAAGTTGTGATGGTTAGATTGTTTGACCATGCTAAATCGACTGTAGTCTCGTGGGAATGAGGAGGGTAAATATGTGAGGTAATGGGGATGGGACCTGGGTGGGATTGTTGTCAGTGCAGTCTTGATGGGCCAAATGGCCTCCTTGTACACTGTAAGAATTCTATGATAATTTTAACACAGCAAACTCCCACAAACAACAACGATATAGTGATTAGATAATCTACTTTAGTGATGTTGGATGAGGGGTAAATATTGGTCAGGGAAACTTGCCCTTCTCATAGAATAGAATATCATAATAGAACCCTACAGTGCAGAAAAAGATCCTTTGGCCCATTGAGTCTACACCGAACACAATCCCACACATGCCCTACATTATACCCACTAATCCCTCTAACCTACGCATTCCTGGACACTAAGGGGCAATTTCTTAGCACACCAATCAGTCTAACCCACACATTTTTAGACTGGGGGAGGAAACTGGAATACCCAGAGGAAACCCATGCAGACACAAGGAGAATGTGCAAACTCCCCACAGACAGGGGAGGGCTGGGAATCGAACCCAGGACCCTGGAGCTATGAAGCGGCAGTGCTAACCACTGTGCTACCGTACCGCTCATCTTCAAAATAGTGCCATTTTGTACCCATGCGTGATAGCAGCTAGGGATTCAGGGTACTGAAACAGAGCAACTCCTAAGGTACTGCATTTCTGCAGTGCCCAGAAGTCAGTCTGGATTGTGCAGTCAGGTCTCTGGAAGGAAAAATAAAATAAAACTGAGGGGTGGGAGGAATTTGAGAAAATCTTTTTTACCCAGAGCGTGGCGATGGTCTGGAATGAGCTGCCTGGGAGGGTGGTGGAAGTGGGATGCCTCACATCCTTTAAAAAAATACCTGTATGAGTGCTTGGCACGTCGTAACATTCAAGGCAATGGTCCCAGTGCTATCAAAGTTTGAAAGTTTATTTATTAGTCATAAGTAAGCCTTCTACTAACCCTGCAATGAAGTTACTGTGAAATTCCCTGAGTTACCACAATCCGGTGCCTGTTCGGGTCAATGCACCTAACCAGCAAGTCTTGGGAGGAATCCAGAACACTTGGAGGAAACCCACACCTACATGGGGAGAAGGTGCAACCTCCACACAATCTTGTGGTATGAACTTGATGGGCTGAAGGGCCTTTTCTGCATTGTAGTGTTCTATGACTGGTCTTCTGGCTCAAAGATATGATTTGTCATTGAATCATAGAATCCCTACAGTGCAGAAGGAGGTCATTTGGCCCATTGAGCCTGAAACGACCACAGACCCTAGCCGATAACTCCACATATCTACCCTACTAGTCCCCCTGACACCAAGGAGCAATTTTTCATGGCCAATCAATCTAATCCACACATCTTTGGAGTGCGAGGAAACTGGAGCTCTCAAGGAAACCTACACAGACATGGGGAGAACATGCAATCTCCACACTGACAATCACCCGAGGCTGGAATTGAATCTGGGTCCTTGGTGCTGTGAGGCAGCAGTGTTAACCACTGTGCCACAGTGCCACCTCAATAAGACTAGACCAGGTAAGAATGGCAGATATCCTTCATTAGTGGACCAGATGAGCTTTTCCAACAATCGACAATGGTTTCTTAGCCATCGGTAGAATCTTAATTCCAGACCCTTTTTGTTGAATTCAATTTCCACCATTTGCCATGGCAGGATTCAAAGCCTGGTTCCCCCAGAACATTAGTTAAGTTTCTGGATTAATAGCCCAGCGATAATATTGTTAAGCCATGGCCTCCCATTGTCATTTACCAACCTTCCCAGTCTCAAATGGCCAGTGGGAGACAAATGTCTGTTCGGAGTCTGAACCCACTCATAAGAGGGAGAACACAGTTCATATTGAGGGCACTCACTTCATAACTCACGGGTGTAAACACGTGGAGAGATTTATGGTCATTGAATGGCAAGATCTTGCACTTCATCTGAATAAAGTCGGTAAGGGTAGAACAGGACATCAGTCAAAGCGTACCCTGCTCTCTTTCCAATAGATTGAACCAAACAGTGTACTAGTTTGTTGAGGAATGTAAACCTTTGCTACCAGCACAGTACGAGCCTGGGAAACTCCATAAATGGATTGCTGAAGGATTGCTGTGGTAATTATAATTAAATTATTTTCCCAAGGTGAGCCGACTTGAACCTTGTTTCCCTTTCTTTTTCGGTCCCAGTGGTCAGCGCTGTCTGAAAGCAAAAAACATGAGAACAAGATGCAGACTGCTACTTGGGCAGGGGGGAAGGGGTGGGGGGTGTTGCAGGTGTGAACAAGAATCAAAATGAAGGACAGACTTCATGGTCTGAAGTTGTGGAACTCAATGTTGAGTCCAGAAGGCTGTGAAGTGCCTCGTTGGCATGGCGATGCATAGTTAAGAAAGCCCACCAACATCTTTACTTTCTCAGGAGGCTAAGGAAATTTGGCATGTCCACTATGACTCTCACTGATTTTTGCAATGCATCATAGAAAGCATTCTTTCTGGTTGTGTCACAGCTTGATATGGCTCCTGCTCTGACCAAGACCTCAAGGAATTACAAAGGGTTGTTCACGTAGCCCAATCCATCACTCAAACCAGCCTCCCATCCATTACCTCTGCTAAAACTTCCAGCACAAAAGCAGCCAGCATAACTAAGGACACATTCTCTCTTCTACCTTCTTCCATTGGGAAAAAGATACAAAAGTCGTACTAACCAACACAAGAACTGCTTTTTCCCAGATGCCATCTTTCAGCTTTTGAGTGGGTCTGCCTTATATGAAGCTGATCTTTCTCTACACCCTAGCTATAACTGTACCAATACATTCTGCACCTGCTCCTTTTCTTCTCTATGAATGGTATGCTTTGTCTGTGGCATGCAAGAAACAATACTTTTCACTCTATACTAATACATGTGACAATAATAAATCAAATCAAAGAAATGAGATGAGATGCTGTTTCTCCAGCGCATGTAGAGCGTCACTGGGACACTCCAGCAGAAATGTGAGTACGAGAGCAAGATGACTCATTGATGTGAAAAGCCTCAAGGTCCTGCTAGCGAACTGAAAGAAAGGATTCCGCAATGCGCTTACCCAGTCTTCGATCCATTTCCCCGGTGTGAAGGAAACTGCATTCGGAGCAACAAATGCAGTAGATGCAATTGAAGGATGTCCAAGTAGATCATTGCTTCACCTGGAATGGGGTGTCTGGGGTCTTGGACAATGAAGAGAGGGAGGGCGAAGTATTTTCCTGCATTTGTGGCGGAAAGAATAAGCTGAGGTGTTGAAAAATGGAACAATCCCTGTGGAATGCTGACATGGGAGGTGAGGGGAAGGGATGTTTGCTGGTGGCATCGTGCTAGAGGTGGCAGAAACAGTAGAGGATGATCCTTTGAATATGGGGAGGTGGATTGAAGGGAAGGACAGAAGAATCCTGTGAAAGTTGTGGAAGGAAGGAAAAGAAATGAAGGCAGAAACATGGGAAATCGGTCAGACAGAGTTGAGAGCAGGGAAGGGCGGTCAGTAAGAGAAGGTGAGGTAAAAGACAAGACATGTTGCAAGTGCCATTGTGAAACATAATATCATCAAAAAAAATGGAGAGACAAAGGAACAAGGAGAATGGAATGGAATCCTTACAGAGATCGGGATTTTCCAGCCATGCTTGCCCCAAAGCTGGAAAATCCTGCCTGAGGTCAATGGATCTTTGCATGGTCCGCTTCCAATCTGCTACAATTCCCAAGGTGGATGGGACAGTAAAATTTTGGCCAGGGTGTGAGGAACTGTGGTCACGGTAAGGGTCACTGGGCCTATAATAAAGTCGCCATAATCCCCAGATAGCCATAAGTTTCTCCCCTTTGAGGGGGACAGCTGGCTGATGGTGATTTAACCTGAGGATTACCATATTTAACCTGAGGAAAGGCTGAGAGATTTGAGGTTGTTTTCATTAGAAAGAAGGCGGCTAAAAGGAGACCTTGTTGAAACATATAAGATGATCAGAGGTTTAGATAGGGTGGACAGTGATAGCCTTTTTCCTCCGATGGAGAAAGCTAGCACGAGGGGACATAGCTTTAAATTAAGGGGTGGTAGTTATAGGACGGATGTCAGAGGTAGGTTCTTTACCCAGTGGGTGGTAAGGGTATGGAATGCCCTGCCTGCTGCAGTTGTAGATGCACCAAGTTTGGAAGCGTTTAAGAGGTCCGTGGATAGGTTTATGGATGAAAAGGGAATGGTTTAGGTTAGAGGGTCATTGCTTTTTCTTAAATTGGTCAGCGCCACATTGAGGGCCTGTTCTGTGCTGTAATGTTTTATGTTCTATAACTCAGGCCAGGGGCATGATTGACAAGGTGGGACCTACATGATTAACTTCAGCCAGTGTGGGAATTGAACCTATGCCGTTGGTATCATTAACCAGCCATCCAGATAATAGAGTTCACCACCAAACCATCCCCCCCCCCCCCACCTTGGGGTTGGTTTAGCTCAGTTGGTTGGACAATTGGTCAGCCAACAGTGTGGGCTCATCCCCTTTTTTGCCTACCTTTGGGTGTCAAAGTGAGCTACGATATGTTCCAGCAGAAACCAGATGGGATGTCCTGAGGATGTCGATAGATCTATAGTATTAATGGAAAAGATCATGAAATGAAGCCCAGGAGAGAGAGCGTGGAATGCTGAGATCAGGCTGCAATTTCCTCAGAATGGCGGAGGCCAGGAAAATTCCTCAATGAGATGCCAGCAATTTAAGTCCAGAACAACAATTATTTCAAAGTTATGGGAAGCAGAAGACATAGGCTGGAATTCTCTGGCGTTTCACATCCCACTGCTGCCAACTAGGACGGGGAATTCGGCACTCAGCCAAATCTCCTTGCATAGCAGAGGGACCAGAGAATCCTACAGGTGAAAACGGCCAGAAATTCCTACGCTGAACCTTCTCAAAGAATAAAAAGGATTTCTGATTTGGCTCGATTTGATGTGATTGGATTTTATTTTATTTATTATTGCCACATGTACTGGTACGCAGTAAAAAGTATTGTTTCTTGTGCAGACAAACATACTGTTCATCAAGTACACTGGGGCAAAGGAAAGGAAAAGATGCAGAATATAGTGCTGCAGTCACAGGTAGAGAAAGATCAGCTCATGATAATGTAGTTCCATTCCAAAGCCTGACGTCAGCAGGGAAGAAGCTGTTCTTGAGGTGGTTGGTGCATGACCTCAGACTTCTATATCTTTCTCCTGATGGAAAAAGCTGCAAGAGAGTACGTCTGGGTTGCATGAAGTCTTTTATTAGGCCAGCTGAAGGCAGCAGGAAGCGTAGGCAGAGACCGAAAAGGACTCAAGGCAATAGACAAATATAGATGATAGTGCACAAGGTAGCCAAATGTAGGCCAACAATTGACCAACAATACCATAAAAAAAGTAGTTTCTGGTAAGTAGCAATCACAATTTGCAAAGCTGCTGCAGAAGGGGATGAAGTCACACTTTTTGTTGCACACATTCTGTGCTCAGTACGAAAAATCTAAGATCATGTGAATAGCACTGGGAATAATCAGCTAGCATCGCGGGTATGAGAGAAAATCGAAACATTTGAAGCAACTGTCTGAATAGTTTATCACCACAGTACTGATCTACAGCCAAAGTGTGTGAATTCATCAAATCCCTCAGCTCTGCAAATCTTCCGTTCATTCGGTCCAAAGGCCTCGCATTTCCACCTGATCTTTTATTTCCAGTGAGGGCTGACGCAATGGGTCATGCGATAACTTGGGGGCGACGGGATAATCAGGATAATTCAGAGTTCCACGGAACCGAAGTACGAGTCATCCCCAAAACAACAAGGGAGCCCTAGGCTTTTTTTTTGTGTGTGTAATTTATCCTTGGCTACTTTTCTTCAATAATCAAAGGGATTTTTTTTTATTACATCATGGATTAGATTATGATCAAGCTGTGTCAGGATAATAAAACGAGGCAAGGGAAACAGTAACACAGGAGAGCCAAGTAAAGTAATCAGGCAACATTTTGAAAAAAAAGCAGTACGCGCATACTATCCCAGTCTGAAATGATTTGGGCCACAGAACAGTGCCGCCAAAATAATAAGTATCTTTAATGTCACAGCAGCATATGTTGTACTACATTAAACTGTACAGTCATTGAATAAAGACTCACAAAACACTCCCTTAATCTAATCCACTAGTCCTGAAGTTCCAATGTGTAGAAGTAACCCTCCAAGCAATTCACTATCCTGATTTGGAAATATATTGCAGGGTTATTGTGGTGGCACAGTGACGATCACAGGCTCAAGGTGAGAGGGTCAAGGTATAACTCGGATATCAGAGGGACGTTTTTTTTTTAAATACAGAGAGTAGTAGGGCCCTGGAATGCGCTACCAAGTAGGGTGGTGGAGGCAGACACGCTGGGATCGTTTAAGACTTACCTGGATAGTCACATGAGCAGACTGGGAATGGAGAGATACAAACAAATGGTCTAGTTGGACAAATGAGCAGCACAGGCTTGAAGGGCCGAAGGGCCTGTTTCCTGTGCTGTACTGTTCTTTATTCTTTGTTAGCACTGCCGCCTCACAAGGCCAGGGACACAAGGCTTTAGATCACTATCTGCATGGAGTTTGCACGTTTTCTCCGTGTCTGCGTGGGTTTCCTCTGGGTGCTCCGGTTTCTTCCCACAGTCCAAACAAGTGCAGGTTAGGTGGATTGGCCATGCTAAATTGACCAAAGTGTCAGAGGGATCAGTCGGGTCAATGTGTGGGGTTACGGGATTAGGGCCTGGGTGGGTCAGTAGGGATATCTTCCTTCTGTACTGTAGGGATTCTATGTTCTTTCACTGTCACTGGGTCAAAAATCCTGGAACTCTCTAATTTTTTTAAAAAATTATTCATTAGTATCACAAGTAGGCTAACACGAACGCTGCAATGAAGTTACTGTGAAAACACCCATCGCCATACTCTGGCACGTGTTTGGCTACACTGAGGGAGAATTTAACATAGCCAATATGCCAAACCTGCACATCTTTCAAACTGTGGGAGGAAACCCGAGCACCCAGAGGAAACCCACGCAGACATGGGGAGAACTTACAAATTCCACACAGAATCGAACCTACTTCCCTGGTGTTATGAGCAGCAATGCGAACGATTGTGGCACTGTGCTACCCTAACAGCACTATGAATGCACCTACACTTCATAGCAGTTCAAGAAGTAACTCACCACTGCCTTCTAGAGGACACTTAGAGATGGGCAACAAATGCTGGCCTTGTCAGCAATGCCCTAATCCCTCACCCTCCCAGCCCCCACACCTCGATATAAATCTGGCTCCCACCTGCTGAGGACATTTGAGGCTGGATCCTCCGTGCTCCTAGGATTTCCCAACCCTCAGGCAAAGCGAGAATCACTACTGGTCTCTACAACTGAGTACCAGGCATGACAGCCATTCCAGAAAGGGGGATCAGACACCAAAGACCTTGTGTGGTCAGAGATATGGCTGGGCAGTGCCTAACTTGACAGTGCCAACTGACTCCCTGGCACTGCCAGAATGATGGGGCTGCACCATTGGGGTGGGGCCAGAGGGAGCGTGGGGCATGAAAGGGGTCATGAATTGAGGGGACATGAAGGGGAGTGGAAGATAAATGCTTCGACATTTCTCTTTTTCAATACACAAGTTGTGTACTACCATACAATCGCCTTTGAAACTCTGCAGAAGAGTTGTATTGGACTCAAAACATTACAGCTCAGCTTTACAGGACTGCCACGTTTGAAAGTTTTCCCTTAAGTGAGACAGACTGTTCTGAAAAGACGGATAGTGGAATTTTGATAAATACTTGTTCAAACACATGAGATTTTTGTTGCCCTGGTGGAGAAACTCATACCGAAAACAACTCAATCGCCAAGTCATAATCTTAATGTGTCATAGAATCATAAAGCGCAGAAGGAGGCCATTCAGCCCATTGAGTCTGCACCGACTATAGTCGCACCCAGCTCTATCCCTAAAATCCAATATATTTACCCTAGCTAGTCCCCTTCACACCAAGGGGCAACTTAGCATGGCCAATCAACCTAATCCACCCATCTTTAGACTGTGGGAGGAAACTGGAGCACCTAGAGGAAACCCACGCAAATATGGGGAAAACGTGTAGACTTCACACAGACATTGACCCAAACCAGGAATCAAACCCAGGTCTCTGGCAGTGTGAGGCTGCAGTGCCAACCACTGTGCCACCACCTTGCATTGTGTCACAGATAAAGAGCAGATGCTTTTGGAGAAGCAGAAAGATACAGGTGTCCGTCCCGTCCGTACACAAATGCAGTGACATGGCTCTTTGACCAGGGTGATGAGAATCACATGCAAGTAGTCTTGTGTGGGCATTCTTCCATCTGTTTCCACTACATGCAAAACCAATTGCGCGATCCTTTATCAGATGTGTCCATTCAAACGGGAGGTCAGAGATTTGGAGTCATCAGCCTTGTCCCATGTAGATATCCTTCATCCCAGCCTCTGAGTGCAGCCAATCGCAAATGGCACTGTATGAATGGCAGCTCCATGCCAGGCTAGCATCTCCATGGTATTAGGGGCATGATTTGGAAACAAACCTGCTGTAATACGGGCTTGGCTGTAGAGTGGAGATTACAAGAGACAATCTGATATCCAGTTGCCTTATTATTATTCGGGTGTCTCTTTAATTGGCCACTTGTGCTGACCTTGAAGCACCCATTCGAAAAGACCCTCCCCCACCTCGAGGAACCTCATTGACTCATCCACTGTTTGCTCAATGTCAATTTGAAAAAATGGTGCCTGCCACCTTTCAAACTTACTCCATCACCTTCTACCTTTCCATTGTCACCTCTCCCACTTACCCCCAACGGCCCTCCTGATATCACCATTCCTCTCGTCTGTTACTTTATCACGACCTTATCATGGCTTTCTCAGAGCTGTCACCCATGCCATCCTGACAGACAGTGCCCCCTCCTGTTCTTTGTGCCATCTGCCTCGTTGCTGTGCATGACCCACCCGATGAGTTCTTCCACCAGCAAACTCTCGGTCTGGCCTTCCACTAGTCGTGACTGTTCCCTCCTATCAGCTGAGTTCTTCCCAAAGAACCAGCCCTTGACGTTACCAACCTTCGAAAACATCCCCTTGTCCCCCTTTCTCAGACAATCTATCTACCCTTCTCTGGTAAGCCTGCCTCCCCACTCCAGCCTTTGCTCCACCCTATCATCCTATCCCCTCCTATGAGAATTTGCCTGCCTCCCTCATCCAGCCTTGGCGTAGAATGTGCTACCGGCTGTCACTCTGAGGGAAGTTATGTGATTCTCCACAGAGTAAGCAACATCTATAGATCTCCAAGTGGTGGAAGGCGTAAGGTTGGCCAGCCGCACACCATTTATACACAGCAGTGAAACTGAATATTATAAATTCTTGCCGGTGGGGAACTTAATTTGGAGGGCAACCTTAATCCTGACAAGGGAGTCTTTTAATAAGCATGCATGAGATGCTAATGCGTACAAATTAGATTCCTGATGTTGTTTGTCAGGAATGTGACCCACTTTTCACACACCTTGAAAATCAGGAGAACAAAATTCCCACAGTTTATCCCATTGCCGGAAACATTTTTTTTTGCATCATGCCAAGTTAACTACACTCATCTTGCCTTCCGGAGGGATTGGGAAAATCCACCCTTGAGCCTATGCTAACGATACTATTTCCTCCAGTAGTACTTACAATGCCAGGCACCCAATTCGATTCTGGCCTCGGGTGACTATCTGCGTGGAGTTTGCACATTCCCCCCATGTCTCCATGGGTTTCCTTCGGATGCTCCGGTTTCCATCGACAGTCCAAAGATGTAAAGTAAAGCAAAGTTTATTTATTAGTTACACGTAAAGCTTACATTAACAGCATAATAAACTTACTGTGAAATTCCCTTAGTCGCCACAAGTGGTGCCCGTTCATAGAATCAAAGAATCAAACAGTGCAGAAAGAGGCCCTTCGGCTCATCGAGTCTGCACTGAACACCATCCTACCCAGGCCCTACCCCGTATCACACCCACTATCCCTCTAACCTACACATCCCTGGATACTAAGGGACAATTTCTTAGCATGGCCAATCAACCTAACTCACGCATCTTTGGACTGTGGGAGGAAACTGGAGTACCCGGAAGAAACCTACGCAGATATGAAGAGAATGTGCAAATTCTTTTGGTCAAAGCACCTAGCCAGCACGTCTTTCAGAATGTGGGAGGAAACCGGAGCATGTGGGGGAATACCAAGCAGACATGGTGAGAATGTGCAGACTCCACACAGACTGTGACATAAGCTAGGAATCGAACCTGTGACCCTGGACATTGTGAGGCAGCAGTGCTAACCATTGTGTCACTGTGCCACCCCCATGACGTGCAGGTTATTTGGATTGGCCAAGCTAAATTGCCCCTTAGTGTTCCAAGAAGTGTAGGTTAAGGGAATTAGCCATGCGTATAGGGTCGAGGGAGAGGCCCAGGTAAGAACATAGAACACTACAGCACAAACAGGCTCTTCAGCCCACAAGTTGCACCAATCATACCCACATCTACTAGGCCATAGAATTATCTGTAACTCCCAATCCCATTTAATAAGAAAGAAGGAGAGAGCCTGGGGACCACCTCACTTGGCCAGAGCTCTGACGAAAGATCATCCAAACTCAAAACGTTGGCTCTGCTCTCTCTCTCCAGATGCTGTCAACCAGCTGAGATTTTCCAACATTTTCAAGCATGAGAAAAGACAAAGGAAAAAAAATTAAAAGCTGCTTTTATGCAGCACTATCCCAAAGTGCTTTAACAACCAATTAAGTAGTTTTGAATTGTAGTCACTGTTGTAATGTGGGAAATGCAGTGTATCGCCAGCAATGTGATCATGGCAAGGTTGTTTACGCTGGTTGAAGAATACATATTGGCCAGGCCATCATAAAATCCAGACATAGCAGATGGAGGCCATTCTGCCCATGGAGTTTGGTCTGGCTCTCTGACAGAGGATCTTACCCAGGCAATATAATAGCAGCAAATACTATGCATGTTGTCATCTAAACATAACCAGAAAGTGCTAGGAAATCACAGCGGGTCAGACAGCATTTTGGGGAAGAGAGAACAGAGCCAATGTTCCAAGTTTGGATGATCCTTTATCGGAGTTCTAACCATGTGATAGTCCCTGTAAGAAGTCTCACAATACCAGGGTAAAGTCCAACAGGTTTATTTGGAATCATGCAGGTTCAGAATGCTCAAGGAGCATAAACCTGTTGAACTTTAACAATTCCCAGCCCAGTCCAATGCCAGCATCTCCACAGAAGGTGCCAGACAAGGGTGGTCCCCAGATTCTCTCCTTCTTACCCAGGCCTTTCCCTCACCCCATATCCATAGCTATTCCATCTAACCTAGACATCTTGGAACATTAAGGGTCAATTTATCAAGGCCAATCCACTCAACCCGCACATCTTTGGACAGTGGAGGAAATCGGACCACCCGGAGAATACCCATGCAGACATGGGGAGAACGTGCAAACTCCACACAGACAGTGATCCGAGTCTGAAATCGAAGCCAGTTCCCCTGGCATTGTGAGGCAGCAGTGATAACAACTGTGCTAGTGTGTCATCCATAGGATCAAGGACCTTGTTCTTTCCCCAAATAATAACATATTATTTGGGGAAACATGGGATTTTTGATGTTCACCTGAAAGGACAGACATGCTCTTGATTCAACATCTCACCAGTAACACAGTGAATTAGCACATTCATGAGCCTTGGCGCACAGAAGGAATTGCCACTATGAACACGGCCAACCTTTTGCTAACTGCCCAGCCGAGGCGACTGTGTTTTAAGATTGGGGTACAGCAATAAAGTAGCTTGCTCCCAATAATCTCCTTCACTTAATTTAAAGTTCATGTTGCAGGTGATATTTTTTAGGGACAATTAATCCATGAGATGGAATGCCCCCGTATTATTTGTAACAATAAAGGACGTTACTTTAATATATCTCTTGGAATGGAGAGAAGGAGCAAAAAAAAAAGTCCTTGTATATAAAATGGTGTCCTCAGTGAGTTATTAAAATTGAATTATTCACAATTATTTATCTTTTTAACTTTGTCCTTTCAGAGGAACAGACCTAATGGAAAGGGCAATAGGAAAATCTAGCTAACGGTTCCAAATTAAAGGGAAGTGCACACTTTAAGGTAAGTGGTTGCATATGGTGACAAATATTTGTTTCAGTCTTTATCTGGCTTCGAAATCAGTTTTAAATGTTTGTCAGACCTCGCCAGGGGTTGGAAAGGAAGGACAGGAGCTCTGGTGGGGTTTGTGGACCATATGCATTACAGTGGAGGCGGTGGAGTGGTGGGGGAATCGTGCCAATTGCCTCTAGTACCAACAGACCTCCTTCAAATGAATCCTCTTATAATCCACTCCATCTTTCAGCTTCCAGTGTTTGAGGAATTTCATTCATCCAGAAAATGTTGTTGCAAGTTGCCGCGTAACTCAACAGCCTAGAAGCTGCTAAAAGGAATAAATAAAACTTTGATTTGTTTTTGATTTATTATTGTCGCGAGTGTTGGTATACACTGAAAGATATTGTTTCTTGCATGCTATACAGACACAACATACCATTATCAAGAAGGAAACGAAAGAGTGCAGAATGCAGTGTTACAGTCATAGCTAGGGTATAGAGAAAGATCATCTTCAAACTTGGTCCATTCAAAAGACTGACAGCAGCAGGGAAGAAGCTTTTCTGGAGTCAATTGGTATGTGGCCTCAAACTTTTGTATCTTTTTCCCACCAGAAGAAGGTGGAAGACAGAATGTGCAGGGTGTGCTGGGTCCTTAATTATGCTGACTGTTTTACAGAGGCAGTGAGATGTATAGACAGAGCCAATGAATGGCAGGCTAGTTTGCATGATGGATTGGACTACATTCATGACCCTTTGTAGTTCCTTGCATTATTGGTCAAAGCAGGAGCCATACCAAGCTGTGTTACATCCGGAAAGCATGCTTTCTATGGTGCATCTGTAAAAACTGGTGAAAGTCCTTGCAGACTTACTGAATTTCCTTAGCCTCCTAAGAAAACTAAAGACAGGTATAAATTAAAATGGGAAAGAAATAATTGTGCCAATTTTAAGTGGTAAAATCCAGGCAGTGCAGGGGGGCGTAGGGGGAAAGCGGTGGTAAAACATACCCTCCTTGTGATCTAGCTACTGTTGTCTCCATGTCACGATCTTAACCAGTTTTCTTGAGCAGGGTCCCAGGAAACTTGAAGCAATTTTGATTATTAGTTGGTCTTGCAAACAGCTCACTTACCCATGCTATAAGTTACATATATTCATACTCAGGGCTCTGTCCTATGCAGGCAAAAAGAATATGTACACATATTGTTCTTGCTTCAACTAGACAAAATAGGTGAAGACCATTCTCTGGGTTCATTCTTCAGGGCAATAACCTGACCAATCCAAGGTTTGGATTTAAATAAAGCTTGGTAGCTATCTGGTTAATTAGGCAGTTAATTGGTGCATTCTCCATGTTAACACTTCTACCAATCAAAGCTTATTGGTCAACCAACCCAATCTCTTTTCATGAAGTATGATTTGTTTTCTCTTTTCATTTGGCATTCTTGTAAATCCTCCTGATAAGTGCTTCAATAAGCTGTGTCTTTTTCCAGCCAGACTCATTTGTTGACATAACCAAGTCTCTTCCAGTGGGACTGTTACTGAACAATGAAAAATGATGAGCACAATCTCTTCCAACATTTATTTATTTGCTGCATGGTTAAACAAAGTTTAAAATTCTCAGTCTTGTTTACAAAACCCTCTCATCTCTCACACTATAACTCCCACTAAGTTCTGCAACCTTCCAATTCTGGCATTCCCAATTTCCATTACTCCTCCACTGGTGGGCAACCTTCAGCTGCCTTGCTCCTAAATACTGGAATTCTTTCCCTAACCCTTTCTATCTTTCCTTTCTCCTTTAAGACAATCCTTAAAACCTACTTCTTTGGCCCTTTTTTTGGTCATCTTTTATAATGCCTCCTAAATGCTTTGACATTTCTTCTGTAAAGTGCCTTGAGACATCTTACAGCAGCGAAGGAGTTGAGTCCAAATCCTGGAACTCCCTCGCTAATAACACAATACAATGGCAAAGTGGTTAGCACTGCTGCCTCACAGTGGCATGAACCCAGGTTTAATTCCTGCTGGGTCACTGTTTGTGTGGCGTCTGCACGTTCACCCCATGTCTGCATGGGCTTCCTCCAGGTGTTCTGGTTTTCCCCACAATCCGAAAGATTCGCTGGTTAGATGGATTGGCCATACTAAGTTCTCCCTCAGTGTACCCAAACAGGTGCCAGAGCATGGCAAACAGGGAAATTTCACAGTAACTTCATTGTAGGGTTGATGTAAGCCTACTTGTGACACTACTAAATAAACTTAAACTTTAAAAAGATTACAATGGTTGAAGAAAGGAGCTCACCATCACATTCTCCACACCAAGTTAGGGATGAGCAATAAATGCTGGCCAAGCTGGCTCACACCCCAAGAATGAATTTTTAATAATAAATGCAAGATCCAGTTGTTGTTACCTGATACTTTACTCTTGAAAAGGGTATTAGCCATTTGTATCATGACACCATGGCAAATTGAACAGTCAACAATTCAACAATCTCTTTATGTTGATTTGATTTATTGTCACATGTATTAGTTTACAGTGAAAAGTATTGTTTCTTGCATGCTATACATATCATTCATAGAGAAGAAAAGGAGAGAGTGCAGAATGTCGTCTTACAGTCATAGCTAGGATGTAGAGAAAGATCAACTTAGTGCAAGGTAGGTCCATTCAGGATAATGATGGCAGCAGGGAAGAGTTGTGGGGTAAAAAGGTTTACAACAGAAATTGTTAAGAATCCCACTCATTCACTGGGCTCTCAACAATCTTGAAGTACTCAATCCCAATATCAGTGGTCATTTTCTGGAGACATTTGAGAGAGGTAGCCCATATTGCTGGTATCTTTTCTTGCAGTTTTCTCTGCTCTCTAGAATTTGACATTAACTTCAACATTCTGTCAGCTTTCAATTTACCTGGCATGACGATCCCATATCTTCAACAGCACCTTTGAATCTTGCAACTTTCACCACCTAGAGCAACAAGGGCAGCAGACACATGGAAACAAAGTTACATCTGAGTCCCACTCCGAGTCACACACCTCCCTGCATTGCACATACATTGCCTGTTTCTTCATGATTGCTGGTTCAAACTCCTGGAACTCCTTCCCTAACCACATGCTAGTATAGGATAGTTAAGAAAGCCCACTAATGTCTCTATTTTCTCAGGAAACTAAGGAAATTCAGCATGTCTACTACAACTCTCACCAATTCTTACAGATGCACTATAGAAAACATCCTTTCTGGTCGTATCACAGCTTAGTATGGCTCCTACTCTGCCCAAGACTCCAAGAAATTATAAAGGGCTGTGAATGTAGCCCAGTCAGTCATGCAAACCAGCCTCCCATCATTGACTCTGTCTACATTTCCCACTGCCTCAGCAAAGCAGCCAGCATAATTAAGGACCCCATGCACCCTGGGCATTCTCTCTTCCATCTTCTTTCATTGGGAAAAAGATATAAAATCTGAGGTCATGTTCAAACCAACTCAAGAACTGCTTCTTCCCTGTTGCATCAGATTTTTGAATGGACCTACTTTGCACTAAGTTGATTTTTCTCTATACCCTAACTATGACTGTCACACAACATTCTGCACTGTCTTTTTTCCTTTTCGATGAACAGTATGCTATGTCTGTATAGCATGCAAGAAACAATCCTTTTCACAGTATACCAATGCATGTGACAATAGTAAATCAAATCAACCCATCATCCAAATCAGCTTCCCATTCATTGACTTTGTTTACACTTCCCACTGCCTTGATAAAGCAACCAGCATAATCAAGGATTCCATGCACCTCAGACATACTCTCTTCTACCTTCCTCTGTCTGGAAAATGATACAAAAGTCTGAGAGCACACACGAACCAACTCAAAAATAGCTTCTCTGCTGGCATCAGATTTTTGAATGGACTAACTTGGTATTAGGTTGATCTTTCAGTCACCTTAGCAATGACTATATCATTATATTCTGCACCTTTTCCTTCCCTTATCTCCTCTGTACTGTACGAACAGGATGTTTGCCGGCATAGTGCGCAAGAAACAGTATTTTTCATTGCATCCCAATACATGTGACAATAATAAATCAGATCAAATGTGGGAGCACCTTCCCTACCTGAACTAGTATCTAGGCGTTCTAGTGAGGATTTGTAAGAAGCTGGTATTACACCAAGTAATTAGGAAAATGAATGGGATATTACTGTTCATTGTGAGGGGTATTGAATATATAAGTAGGAAGAGTAGTGATAGAGAGCATTGAGGCTACACCTGGAGTACGGTGCACAGTATTGGTCTTCTTATTTTGGGAAGGATTTAAAAGAATTGGAAGTAATTGAGGGAAAGTTTACACAACAACACCTGGAATGAGTGGGATGTCTTATGAGGAAACAGGTTAGGCTTGTATGTGCTAAAAGTTGGAAGAGGGAGAGATGACTTGATTCAATCACATAAGATCCTGAGGGGTATTGGCAACATGGATTTGGAAATGATGTTTCCTCTTGTAGAAGAATCCAGAACAAGAGGTTCACTATTTAAAAATAAGAGGTTACCCATTTAAAACAGAGTTGAGGAGATGTTTCTTCTCTCAGAGGATCACAAGCCTTTGGCATTCTTTTCCTCAGAAGGCATTGGAGGCAGAGTCTTTGAATATTTTTAAGGCCGAGACAGATAGATTGTTAATAAACAAGGGGGTGAAATGTTATAGGGAGAAGGCTGGATGTGGAGTTGAGGTTACAATTAGGATAGCCCTGATCTTATTGAATGATGGAGCAGGTTCGAGGGGCCAAATGGTCTACTCCTGCTCCTAATTTGTACCTATGTTTGTAAGAAGGCAGTTCACGTGAACATACTTGGGATGGGCACTGAATGTCAGCCTTGCCAGTTGTGCTCAGATCCCCAGATTATTAAAAACATTATTGCACTCATCTCCTGTTATATTTTCATGACGTTTTTCTACACTTGTATCCTCCATTCCATATTAGTCCTGCCATTCCCCTGCACTGCCATTGATAAAACAGGCAGGGTATCACTGCAAAACTGGGCCTTTTCTGTTTAGAAAAAAGCCCTTTGTCAAACAAACCTTCCAGAAAAGCCATTACACTCTGCAGCTGGATGAACAGAAATCTGTTTGTCGATGAATCTGATTGCAAGGCTCTTCAGCTGCTTCAGAAATATTTAACGTTTGCCATTACAGATGATTCATGACTAGTTGCTCTCCTCATTGTGCACCCCCTCACATAAATATACACTCACACACACACATACAAATGTACATTTACACACACACATACATACACACAAATATACACATGCACACATAAGCACACACACAAATATGCACACACATACAAATATACACACACATATACACACAACACACACACATGCACGTGCAAATATATACACACAGCCACATACCACACACACACACATACAAGCATACATACACATGCCCATAACACACACTCACTCACACACTAACATGCTCATACACAAATACACACACCACACACATACATTGAAATGCACACACACATACCAGAACACACACACTGAATGTCTCAAAATGTATAGTCCATATGAAAGGCCAGTGAAAATGCCAGGCACCTCACTATTTAGTTTAGTTACACAACCATAATGCTCCATGCTGTATTTTCACTATGGAAAGCCCCTTTCTTGCGCAGAATACGAAAATTACAAATGTTCTCCACCACCCACCTCCCACCTATTCTTTATTGCCATGATCCAGATGTGGGCATCGCTGGCAAGTAAAGCCAGCCTTTAACCAGAAAAGAGAGCTTACAGGTACATACTACCATCCAAAGGCCTCAGGATGTCCCCTAGCATTTTACAGCAGGTGAAGTGCAATCACAGCTCTAGTATTGGGAGGGACAATTAATGCCCGGCAGGGTGCAAGGCAGAGCAATGGGATAATGACTAGATCATCTAGTGTTGTTTTATTGTAGTGATATTGATGGAGGGATAAATACTATTCAGGACACTGGAGGGACCTCCCCTACTCTCCTTCGAATTAGTGCCTGAGGGATCTTTCACAAGCAGATAAAAGGGCAAAGGAAAGCATCCTGAAGACATGTATCATCAATTATCTGCACACTTAAACTATATTATCTCCGCATCGACCCTAATGAAAATATAAATTGCATTTCCCCCCCTTTTATTTAGAAATGTCAGACCTGTTTTAAGATGTGCCACTGACGGAATCTGGCATCAGAATATGCATTTTCATGTTGAAGGAGAGCTTCTAATCACAAACGGGAAACTTTCCTCGGTTACCATCTACTCATTAAACATCGCAGCCCCTGTGATTCAGCCTTTTTTTTAAATTTTACTGAACTGATTTAAATTTTCTTGGCAGCCCGAATTCAATATTCCTCTAAACTGTGACAAGCCTGACATGTGCCTGTGCATGCAAGCACTCTATTATGCGCGCTACAATGTTTTGCGAGATTTTAATTGAATCATATGGTCCCAAACTTGTTATTTTTAATTTGCAGCATTTGATTTCCAGCGCTGCATTCCACTGTGTCATAAATTATGCAGGCAATAATCTTAATTGTGGATGTTATTAAAACAAAAGTAATTAGGTTTGATTAAAAAATTATGCTACGAGATGGTGGAGCATATGTCCGTGGCCAATTTCTCCCTCACCCCCATCATACCCACCACCCCCCTCCCACCTTATGTTTGGCTTCTCTTGACGTCTCCTGGTCATCGTGTGAAGAAATGTGAGTTTTGATTGATTCTGACGCAAATAAAGGCAAATGGAGGATGTCTGCCCGTCTGTGCAGAAAAATCGCATTAGGTGGACCCTCTCACTGGGAGTTCATTTTCGCCTATCCCTACTCAGGATAATTTTTGTTCAGCTGAATGGAAATTCGGAAAGCGAAGCCAATTCGCATAGGGTTCAAAATATTGGCAAAAAAACAGAGTTGGAGCCCTTTAATTCTCCCTTGACAAAGAGTGGGGAAACATTCAACCCCGTCTTAATTTTTAGCTTTTCCTTTTTTTCACGGAAATTAATAAATCTTACTATTGTGAATCCCAGATTATAAAAAAAATCAATCTTTCATAATAAACTCTGGTAAGAGTGTAGAAGTTGCATAATGAGATCCCTCCTCTAACGGTGAGTAAATTTTATCCAATTATTCCCATTAAACAGAAAGACCAATACTCAACAGGAAACTATTAGATATGTTGTGCGGTCTCCTTTAAGTCACAAATAATGAAACTTAACCAAATATGTACAATATGTTCCCATCCCCACGGAATCGCAGAAACCAATATGTTTGAGTAAGAGATGAATTTCCCTGGTGAAGTCAATCAAAGGGCAAGAGATGTTTCCTTTAACAAACTAACTAAAAACAATAGGAATTGAACACTCAGAGATAACTAACAGACTGAAATAAAAAAGTTGCTTCTTCTTAGGCAATCTTTCAGTGTTCATGATGCCTTACTCCCACACCAGTTCAATGAGTTCAAGATGTCCAGTGCATGATCTGTAGACTCTACCACATACACAGCTAGCTGGGTTTGATTCTTGGATATATAGGTTGTTTGGCAAGCTGTGTGGAATTTGCATGTTCTTCCCATGTGTGCATAGACTTCCTCAGGGTGCCCTGGTTTCCTCCCACAGCCCAAAGATATGGGGTTAGGTGGATTGGCCGTGCTAAATTGCCCCTTACTGTTGGTGGGACTAGTTACTGTGAGCTGAAAAATCACATTGTTTCTAAAACACTGGAAGGAATTTTCCCATCCCGCCCACCACAGGAATCATAGAGGGTGGAGCAGAAATATTCTAACATCCATTGACCTCGGGCGGGATTTTCCAAATTCGGGTTGAGCACGGCTGCAAAATCCAGCCCAATATCTTTGTTAAAATTGCACGTAACATGGCTGACCCCATGGCAGAAGTCACATGACTACAGCAAACCAAGCAGGACCTTTAATATATGGTTGTATTTTGATCTCAAATACCCCCACTTTCATCATGAACAAAAGACAAATTTGCACATGCTATCATGTGTAACTGTGAGTTACCCAAGTTACCCACTATGCATTCACTTTTTACATGCTTCAACAAATTGTTCTTTATTCTCGTCAGTCTCTTTGTATACATTGCATATATAGTTGTTAAATCATGCTTGTCTCTTAATGGCACGAGTGCATGCTGTCATTGGCCATTTGGATGAAGTTCCTTCTTTATTCCTGTGACACTTTGATGTTGCTGCTCCAGTTCTATTCCTGAGAATCAGTGGACCTCTGAGAGCGATGGTCGTTCTGTGTTCTGTGCAGCTGGTGAGATCCATTCTCCCTAACCGGCTGCCAGCAGCGAAAGCACAGCTTCACAGATTTATCACAGAATCGTCACAATGCAGAATGAGCCATTTGGCCCATTGACTCTACACCGACCACACTCCTATCCAACCCTATCTCTATAACTCCAAGTGCTTACCCTACTAGTCCCATTAACATTAAGAGGCAATTTAGTACGGCCAATCCACCTAAGCCGCACATTTTTGAACTGTGGGAGGAAACTGGAGCACTCGGAGGAAGCCCATGCAGACACGGGAAGAATATACAATCTCCACACAGACAGTCATCCAAGCCGGGAATTGAACCCAGGTCCCTGGCGCTGTGAGACAGCAGTGCTAACCACTGTGCCAGCATGCCACTTCTTTAGCTCCATGCATACGCCAGTGGTTGCACCGGTATATTTTGTCGTTCACACCCACTGTGAATGATCAAGGCCACCACTGCTTTGTGCATTTGCCAAGTTTCAATATAGGCTAATTCATGTTGAAAACATTGGCAGTTTGTATGTTGACTGGCTCTCCAATGTTTACCTCCATTAATGGTTTGAGAGTTTTGTAAAATGAAATTTGGTATCCTGATGGTTGACTTTGATTTTTTCACTCATATCTGTCTGGACTGCACTGTTTTCCATGCCTTCCATCAGTGTGTTTCTCCAATTGAAGAGTGCCATGTACACATCTGTGCTAGATTGGCTCAATTTCTTTTGGCAATTTTCATCACCAGCCCAACCTTTTCATTTGACTGGGAATGGTGCAGAGATGTATAGCATTGAATTTCCCAATCTTTTGTGAAGCAGCTGAATTCTTCACTCGTGAACTGAGGGCCACTGTCTCATCATAATGCCTAGAATGCTGCAACAATTTACTGCAAGCTCTCAGACATTCTACAATGCCACACGTGCATGGAATATGGGTGCCTCCAGTCTATGCCTGATAGCAGAGGTCACGTGACTATGAAAATTCAAGTAGGACATTTACATGATTGCATTTCAATCCCAAACACTCTCCAATGCCTCAACTTTGCCTCTGTATGCTCCCGACAAAGTCTCTTGCTGTGTTCGGTGCCTTCCTAAATGAACCTTCTCCATTTTGGTCATTTTCAAATGAGGATCTTTCTTTGAATTGGTAGATATACTTGGATCTCTTTGGGAATATTTTGTAGACATCCTTAAAGAGTTTCCATTGTTGGCCTGGAACCTCCTGCCATGACCAAGTTCCAAAGTTAAAGCAATTACTTTGGGTGTCCCCATTTTGGGCTACATGTCCCACCTAGCAAAATGATTTTGAGTGATTAGTGTCCCGATGCTGGACACAGCACCTCAGAAGAGGACATGGCAGTTGAAGAGTCTTGTTTGCCATCGGAATTGGAGCATTTTGTGAAGACACTGCTGTCTCAGGTTCTCAGAAGTTCTCAGGTGCTTTGAGTTAGGTTGTTCAAGATGGGCCTTCTGACTAACCCACCTCAGCATCACTTGAATGCAAGGCTACCTCCAGAGGTGATGGGCTTGACTCCATCTGCCCAAAATTCCCAGAAGAAAACCGTGACAAGTGGATCTCTTCTAAAAGGGACTGGTATGCTGAACCAGAAAGCTTCCCTATTTCAAGAGAGGAGATGGCCTAGTGGTATTATCATTAGACTATTATTCTAGAAATTCAGTTAATGTTCTGGGGACCAGGGTTCGAATCTCATCACAGCAGACTTGAATTCAATCAAAAAAAAATATGGAATTAAGAACCTACTGATGATTATGAAACCATTGTCGATTGTCAAATAGGAAAGAAAATCTGCCATCCTTCATTGTTCTGGCCTACATGTGACTCCAGAACAACAGCAATGTGGTTAACTCTCAACTGCCTCCAAGGGCAACTAGGTGTGGGTAATAAATACTAGTCAACCAGCAACACCCATGTCCCATGAATAAATAAGAGAAAAACCTTCCTGTCTCATTCACAATAATCCGAATACAAGTTTAAATCCAATTAAAACAGCTGGAAAATTCAGTTAATTAAATAGAAAAGGAACATAAAGGCTGACCATGGGAATGACACTGAAACATACATCAGAAATAGAAGCAGGAGTAGGCCATTCATCTCTTCGAGCCTGCTCCACCATTCATTATGATCATGGCTGATCATTAAATTCAATATCCTGATCTCCCTCCCTGCCATATCCTTCAATCCCTTTAGCCCTAAGAGTGATATCTAATTCTTTTTTGAAATCAGGCAACATTTTGCCTTCAACTACACTTTGTGGTAATGAATTCCAGACATTCACCACCCTCTCTGGATGAAGAAATTTTTCCCCATCTTAGTTCTAAAATATTCTCAAACTATGAAACCTGAAAATTTGAAGTTCTTAACCCTATATTTCATCCCCATTGATGTAGACAAAGGCATGTCCTTCACTACATTTCCTGAAGTTGATGACAATATCATTCATTTTGTTGACATTGTGGGAGAGATTATTGTCATTGCACTAATTTGCCAGATTCTCTATCACTTTCCTGTATTCCATCTTGTTATTGTTTGATATCTGACTCACTACAGTGAGTAAACTTGAAAATTGATTTGGAGATAAATTTGGCCACATAGTCATAACTGTATAAAGAGTATAGCAGGGGGCTGAGAACACAGCCCTGTGTGGCACTGGTGTTGAGGATGATCGTGGAGGAGGTGTTGGTGCCTATGCTTACTGATTGCGCCTGTGGGTTAGGAAGTTCAGGATCCAGTCACAGAAGGAGGAGGCGAGCCCTAAGCCATGACATTTGGGGATGAGTTTTGTAGGAGTAATGTTGTTGAAGGCTAAGCTGTAGTCAATAAATAGGAGTCTGACACTGATGTCTTTGTTATGTAGATATTCCAGGGTTGAGTGCAGAACCAGGGAGATGGCATCTACTGTGGACCTGTTGCAGTTGTAAGCAAACTGTAGTGGATCCAGGCAATCTGGGAGGTCCGAATTGATTTGTGCCATGATTAAGCTTTCGAAGCATGATGAATGTCAAAGCCACCAGACGATAGTCATTAATGTGCACTGTCTGGCTATTCTTTGGTTATGGAATGATAGTCGTCTTCTTGAAGTAGATAGGGACTTCAGATTGTTATAAAGAGAGATTGAAGATGTTTGTGAATGTCTCCACCAATTGGACTGCACAGTGTGTACCACTTCTGGTATATTGTTCCTTTGTACATCCTTCCTTTGTGAAGACTGAAGCAAAGTAGAAATTTAATTCCTCAGCCATTTATTTATTCCCTGTTATGAATTCTCCCATTTCTGGCTGCGAGGGGTCTACTCGGGTACCCAGGACATTAGCTGAGTTTCTGGATTAATGGTCTAGCGATAATCTAGACCATCACCTCCCCATTAAACAATAATGGTGATAACTAGACAATTGCAATTGGCATTGTTGAGTGCAGATTGTGCTGCCATTATGAGGTGAGGGAAGTCTCCTCCAGGGCAATTGTCTTCACTGCTTTGGATACAAATCTTTGCATCTTTGGTTTTGCAGAACCGCACTTGGAAAGATGCCAGTATGACACCTGCAGGTCTCCAATCCATTATCTGCCACCCTAAACCACAAGATGTTGGAGACCAACATAGTTTGCAGTTTTAATATGAGGTAAAAGTAACACTATAAAAATACTGAATGTTCTTGCCCTCTAGTGATTGAATGCAGAAAGTACAGCACAGGTCGGAAAATATCACTGTCCCATTCCAGTAGAATCAACAATTTCTTTCTCCATGCTGTGAGATTTGATGCCATTGGGTGCTTTGTTTATCTCATGCTTCAGTAGTGGTCTGAGAATATAATCAGGTCAGTTGGGTTCAGGTTGTTATTGATACTAAACTACTGCTTAACGTATTCCTGGAAAAGGAATTCAACATGTTTTCAATGGATTACTTTACAGAAAACAAACTACAATGTAGATCAAATGCCCAGGCAAAGACCCAGGGAGCCTGGATTTGTTCTTCGAAAGGCTTCCTTTATGCGACTAAACCCCGAGATTCTTTGCTAAACCAAAACAAATGCTTTGTAAAGGTTTTGAAAGAACTGCAGTGTCACTAATGTTTCAATCTGTAAGTAATTTACAGGAACGAGGTCCCCTTAGCTTTGGTCAAGATGAAATTTGGTCTGCAATTGCGATCATAATCTCATGAATTCTTTCTTCGTTCATTAGTGGGATAAGGGCATTGCTGGCTGGCCAGCACTTATTGTCCATCGCTAGTTGCCCCTGGAAGACAGTGCACAACCGCATTGCTGTGGCGCTGGAGTCACACGTAGGCCAGACCAGGTAAGGACAGAAGATTTCTTTCCCTAATGGAAGTAGATGTAGAAACATAGAAACATAGAAGATAGAAGCAAGAGGAGGCCATTTGGCCCTTCGAGCCTACTCCGCCATTCATCATCGCCGATCATCCAACTCAGTAATCCTGTTTCCTCCTTATAACTTTTGATCCCATTCGCCCCAAGTGTCTGTAGGACATTAGTGAACTAGATGGGATTTTCCAACAATTGATAACGGTTTCATGGTTACTAGTAGATCCTTAATTACAAGTATTTTATATTGAATTCAAATTCTATCAGCAGCCGTAGTGGGATTCATACCCGGGTCCCCAGAACATTAGCTCAGTTTCTGGATTAATAATCCAGCAATAATACCACTCGACCATCACCTTCCCTGTATGTAGCCAAAAATAATGATCAGAGAAAGTTAGGTAAGAAAATGTATCGGGATTCTGAAGGGCAGAACTTCAGAATCACTTCAAGAGTTAACGTCCATGGAAATTGGTGCACAAAGGGAGATGTTATAACCTCATTAAGCATTTGGCTGTGATCTTTGTCAATCTAAAGTTTGATTGCTTTGAATGGAGAATTTTTCTGGTTGCTTTGTATCACAAACTCACTCATGAATAGTTTCTCTGGCCAGTATTTCAGTAAAATCATAACTGCTTTAGAATTCATCTAAAATTTGGCCAGAAATACCACACAGGGGAAATCATCAAGAATGCATATATAATGTTGCTACTTAGAACAATTCCCTTGTTTAAATATTGCTTCTGAACAATGGTATTTGGAATTAAGGGTTAGATCTGCACTCAACATTTTCCAACCTCCATGGGTAGTAAACTGTCTCTCCATATAATTCCATATACCCATTATTCCCAATCTTGGCAATCCCCGCTGTTACACTTGTTGGCAGTGTGCAATCTTCCTTCTTATTTTTAAATCCATTCATGGCCTCACACCTCTCCATCTTTGTTGCCTCCTCCTATCCTACAACTCTCTAAGATCCTTTTTGTTTTATTCCTTCATGAGACATGGCTGGCCAGCATTTATTGCCAACCCCTAGTTGCCTGAGGACAGTTAAGGGTCAACCACACATTGCTGTGGCTCTGGAGTCACATGTAGGCCAGACCAGGTAAGAACAGCAGATTTCTTTCCCTGAAGGACATTCGTGAACTAGATGGGCTTTTCCGACAATCGACAATGATTTCATGATCATCGACAGATTCTTAATTCCAGATAATTTTATTGAATTCAAATTTCACCATCTGCTATGGCAAGATTTGAACCTGAGTCCCCAGAACTTTGCTATGTTTCTGGGTTAGTACTCTAGCGATAATACCGCAAGGCCATTACCTCCCTTACAGTCTTCCAATTCAGGCCTTACACTTCCTTTAACTCACCACTTGAGGCCGTGCTTAGAATTATAACATGCGTAATGAAATCATGGAATGGTCATGGCACGGAAGGCCAATCAGCCCCTCAAATCCATGCCCGTTCTTTTAAAGAGAAACTCAGCAGGTCTCACTTCCCCGTTCCTCTCCCAAAGCTCAGCAAACATTTTCTGCTCACTTGTTTACTTAATTGCTTTTTTGGGACTTTTTTCGAGTCTGCACATTCTCCAACATACCTCTGTGTGTTTCCTCCGCTTCCTCCCACAGAATGGAAGACGTGCTGGCTAGGTGCATCGGTCATGCTAAGTTCTCTCTCAGTGTACCCGAACAGGTGCCGGAGTGTGGTGACTCAGGGATTATCACTGTAACTTCACTACCACCTACTTGTGATACTTTTGATGCCAAAAATATTGAATGTATTCAAGAAGATGCTAGATATAGCACTTGGGGGTGAAAGAGATCAAAGGTTATGGAAGGAAAACAGGCTTAGGCTATTGAGTTGGACAATCAAACATGATTGTGATGAACGGCGGAGCAGGCTTAAAGGGTCGAATGGCCTCCTTCTGCTCCGATCCTCCATATTTCTACGTTTCTAATAAATACTTATACAATATGTATTGGGATACAGTGAAAAGTGTTTTTTTGTGCGCTATACAGATAAAACATACCATACACAGAGTACATAGGGGAGAAGGAAAGGAGAGGGTGCTGAATACAAGATTACATGATTCTACAAATCTGCAAATTTCCAGGAAAAATGGGCAAAATTTGCACAGCCTGCTCACCTCACTGATGGAGGCTGTTAATGTCTGATTTTTCTCCCTTGTGGCCTCTGCATGACTCTGCAAAGCCAGAGTCCAAAAGGCTTCTAATTGGATTCTCAAACTAACCTCTCCAGCCAGTTCCATACTTCTCCTGAGTCAGGAAAACATCAGTAGTGGAGTAGGAATAGGCCATTTAGCCCTATTCCAACATTTAATAAGGTCGTGGTTAATCTGATTGTGATCTTAGCTCCATTTTCTTGTCTGCTACCTGCCATAACCTTTAACTCCCAAGTCAATCAAAAATCTATAGTTCTCCGCCTTGAATCTATTTAATTACATGGCCTCCATTGCTCTCTGAGATAGGAAGTTCCAAAGATTCATCACCCTCTGAAAGAAGAAAGTATTCCTTGGCTCGTATTCCTGGCTGTTCCTGACTCCCTGCTGCGGGTTTCCAAGCATCGTGGGGTGGCTTTGTTGGGAATTTCCATTGACAGCGGTGGGATCAAAAGATCCCAATGTCAATGAACCGCGAACCATATCACCACTACCCAGAAGCACCAGAGACTCTCACCTATGATTTCTCTTATTCATTAATGGGACATGGGTGTCACTGGCTGGCCAGCATTCATTGCCCAACCTATAGAAATATAGAAACATAGAAGATAGCAGCAGGACGAGGCCATTTGGCCCTTCGAATCTGCTCCTCCATTCACCATGGAGTGTCCAACTCAATAGCCTAATCCTGCTTTCTCTCCACATCCATTGATCCCATTCCAAGTGCTATGGAGACATAAATAAATATTTTGTTTATTCATTCATGGGACATGGGCATCGCTGGCTGGCCGGCATTTATTGCCCATCCCTAATTGTCCTTGGAGGGCAGTTGAAAGTCAACCACAATGCTGTGGCTCTAGAGTCACATGTAGGCCAGACCAGGTAAGGGTGGCCGATTTCCTTCCCTAAAGGACATCAGTGAACCAGATGGGTTTTTCTGATAATCGACAATGTTTTCATGGTCATCTGTAGTTTCTTAATTGCAGATTTTTTTTTAAACTTTGAATTTGAATTCAAATTCTGCCATAGTGGGATTCGAACCAGGGTATGCAGAATGTTAGCTGAGTTTCTGGATTATAGTCTAGCGATAATACTACTAGGCCATCATTTTTGATCTATCATGACCACAAAAGTGGATTTGTCCCATTCAGAATCAGTGGGTGAAAAATACAGCCTTTTGAATGTAAAAAGCAGGAAATAGTCTGTGGGTGAGATTTTCACAGCAGCTGAGATCGCCCAACAGAGAATCTCGCCTGTCTTCTCTGCCTTAAACGGAAGGCCTCTTATTTTTAAACTGCGCTGCCTATTTTTAGATTCCCACAAGCTGAAACATCCTCTTGGCATCTACCTAGTGAAACTCTCCCCAAATCATACATAAGGTCATTTCTGTTCAATAAGGTTATCTCCCAATCTTCTAAAATTGATTGGTTGTAAGTCCAACCTGCTCAATTTACTAGGAAAATCTCAGCAGGTCTAGCAGCATCTGTCAGGAGGAAAAAGAACTAAGTTTCGAGGCCAGGTGACCCTTTATCAAAGCTAAAAGGCAGAGATTTTCTATGTTTTTAACTTTGACAAAGGATCATCTGGATTTGAAACATCAGCTCTTTTTTCTCCTGCTGAGATCTTCCAGCATTTTCTCTTTTGTTTTCAGATTCCAGCAACCACATTAATTTACTTTTATTTTGCTCAGTTTACCTCATTAGACAATGGCCAAAATCTCATCAAGGCTTATGTCAGTCGGATTTTCCCATCCTGCCATGGTGAATGGAGATTCGGCTGACCAATAAACTCTCTGACTTTGCTGCAGCAGGAGTGTGGCATTGCTCGGATGGCTAGTAAAATCGCAAGCAACATTTCATCCCAGGAGTCAATCCAGTGAACCTTCTCTGAACTGCCTCGAAGTATGTTCCTCCTTAAGTAAGGAGAGCAAAACTGTATGCAGTATTCCAGCTATGATCTCAGCATTGCGCTGCGTAAGTTGTAACAGGACTTCCCTACTTTCATACTCCATCCCCCTTGGCAATAAAGGCCAACATTTCATTTGAATATTGAATTAAAAACACCATCAAAGCTGTGTGGGTGTGTATACTTCAATATTTGTACAGTGTACTGCAGGGTATACTTGAATGCATTGAGCTCTGTGGGGGAATATGAACTTAATCGCATGCACAGAGCACTTCCTGCCATCAGCTGACTTACATCTTACATCTTTAAACTGAGAAAATATTTGAAACTTTAAGGCAGATCAGTGGACCGAGCTTGCAATACTGAAAACTCCTGAGGAAGGGAAACTTTTTTTTAGTTTGGAATGCACTGTCCCTTGTGATGGATACAATTGAAACAGCAGTCTTCACAGAGAATTGGATAGATTCTTGATGGAGGAAGAAATGCAGAGATATGGGAAAAGTGTGGGAGGAATGGGACTAATGGTATTGCTCTTTGAAAGAGCTAACTCAGACACAATGTCAATGGTCTCCTTCTGTGCCCTCCTCTGGTCCAATGTCCAAGACCTCAATCTTAAAAAGTTGGCTTTGCACCAATTGTAGTTAAGATGCATCCTGTGTGAAACAGAATCCAAATGTCATAGGAGACTGTCAGAAATAACAATAAGAAGTCTCGCAACACCAGGTTAAAGTCCAACAGGTTTATTTGGAATCACAAGCTTTTGCAGCGCTGCTGCTTCATTAGGTAAGTCATCAAATAAACCTGTTGGACTTTAACCTGGTGTTGTGAGACTTCTTACTTGTGTTTATCCCAGTCCAACGCCAGCATCTCCACATCATGACTACCATCGACACTGCGAACTGCCGGCTCCAAGTGGAGAGGGTCTCCAAGAAGCTCACACATATTGACACAGACACCAAGTTTCTACAAAGATGCAAGAAAGCAGGCAAGAAACTTGATTACCTCACAATCCAACCATCATTTTGTAAAGTGAGTTTGCATCTTTATATGACCTGTTTGTGAATAAAACTCCCATTTACCTGACGAAGAAGCAGTTGTCTGAAAGCTAGCGGCTTTTGCAACCAAATAAACCTGTTGGACTTTAAGCTGGTGCTGTGAGACTTCGTACGATCTTTAACTTGACAGCCGAGATTAGTTGCTGTTAACCACGCAGCTCAGAAGGCTAGATGCTTTGCAAAGCACAGGCAGAATTTACAGTGTTGTGGACTTGTGCGGGTCTGTGGTCATTGCTAATTGAATCAAAGAAAATCTTGAACAAATCCTTTTTTTGCCCGAAAACCTATAAAACCAATTGTGTCGACATTTATACAAAAGCAAAATGCTGCAGAGCGTGGAAGTCTGAAACAGAAACAGAAAAGGCTGGAAAGACTCCATTGGTTAGAGAGCATCCGTGGAGACGGAAACAGAGTTAAAGCATTTAAGGTGTGAGATTGGATTGTCCAACTGCTATATGCAAGCTCCTTTCAATCCATTCCTGCTCTCCCCATCTCTTCATCTAACACAACCAGCATATCCTGTCCGTTTCTCCCTCATGCACTTAACTAACTGCCCCTTTAACGCATCAATTTCCGGGTAGAGATGTGTGTTTTTTAATTGTACATAACACAAGGGTAAGTTTTAAGTGCTGGGGGATGGGGTAAGGAGCCAGGATTCAAGTCAAATGTGACACTTCCCACAGCTGATGAGTTCACTTATGATCAATGATCGGGGTTGGGTGTAAGGGAAACTCACTTGAGGGAGGACTGGGGATTGGCCAGCAGCCATGGAACAGCGGGCCAGTAAGATTCATAGAATCCCTACAGTGCAGAAAGAGGCCATTTACCCCAACGAGCCTGCACCAACTACAATTCCAACTAGGCCCTATCCCCATAACCGCAGCTTACCCTGATTAAGCGGTAATTTAGCATGGCCAATCGATCTAACCCAGATATTTATGGACCGTGGGAGCACCTGGAGGAAACCCATGTAAAGTTTAAAGTTTGTTTTATTGGTGTCACAAGTAGGCTGACATTAACACTGCAATGAAGTTCCTGTGAAAGTCCCCTAGTCACCATACTCCGGCGCCACACAGGCAAGTCACCCAAGGTTGGAATTCACGGGTTCCTGGCATTGTGAGACAGAAATGCTAACAACTGTGCCACTGTGCCACCCTAGTGAGTCTTCTCAGAGGGGAGAATAAAGACACAGATCACACTTGGCGTTTATTTCAGGTGTAATGATGAATTTGGACAACTGATTTTTCGAATGAGAAAATGGTCTTCTTTCTTTAACCTTGTGACCTAGCTAAGGGAGGAGAAGAATAATGACATTGGCGATGTCCTTCATGGAGTCATAGAATCAAAGAATCCCTACAGTATTGAAGGAGGCCATTCAGCCCATCAAGTCTGCACCAACCACAATCCCACCCAGGCTCTATTCCTGTAACCCTAAACATTTACCCTGTTATCCCTCTGATGCTAGGGTCAATTTAGCATGGGCAATCTAACTAACCCTCACATCTTTAGACTATGGGAGGAAACTGGAGCGCCCGGAGGAAACCCACACAGACATAGGGGAGAATGGGCATACTCCTCACATGGACCCAAGGCCAGAATTGATTTGATTTTGATTTGACTCATTATTGTCACACAGATCTGATGTGATCTGATCAGGGATACGCAGCATGGCTTCGTCAAGGGGAGGTCTTGTCTTACAAATCTAGTGGAATTTTTTGAAGAAGTGACAAAAACAGTTGATAAAGGACAGGCTGTTGATGTCGTCTACATGGATTTCAGTAAGGCGTTTGACAAGGTTCCTCATGGTAGACTGATAGAGAAGGTGAAGGCGCATGGGATACAAGGTCGGGTATGTAGATGGGTCGAGAACTGGCTCGGGAGGAGGAGACAGAGGGTAGTAGTGGAAGGCTCTTTTTCCGGCTGGAAGCCTGTCACTAGTGGAGTGCCACAAGGCTCAGTACTAGGTCCTCTTCTATTTGTGGTCTACATAAACGACTTGGAAGTTGGGTAGGTGGTGAGATCAGCAAATTTGCTGATGACACCAAGATGCTTGGATTGGCGGGTACAGAGGAGCAGTGTCAGGCAATACAACATGACATAGACAGGTTGGTAGACTGGGCAGATAGATGGCAAATGGAATTTAATCCGGATAAATGCGAGGTGATGCATTTTGGCCGGAAAAATGTAGAAGAGAATTATAGGCTAAAAGGTAAAACTATAAGGAGCATAGAGACGCAGAGAGACTTGGGGGTGCAGGTTCACAAGTCTCTGAAGGTGTCCTCACAGGTGGAGAAGGTGATAAAGAAGGCGTATAGTATGTTAGCTTTCATAGGAAAGGGTATAGAATACAAGAGTAGGAGTTTGATGTTGCAGTTGTATACAACTTTGGTTAGGCCTCACTTGGAATACTGCGCCCAGTTCTGGTCTCCGTACTATCGGAAGGATGTGGAGTCCTTGGAGAGAGTGCAGAGGAGGTTTACCAGGATGCTGCATGGTATGGAAGGACTGTCCTATGAGGAACGATTAGATAGACTGGGGTTGTTTTCCCTTGAAAGACGTCGGCTTAGAGGGGATCTCATAGAGGTGTATAAGATTATAAGGGGTATAGATAGAGTAAATGGAGGTAAACCTTTTCCACCTTTAGAAATGGATAGGACGAGAGGTCATGGCCATAGGGTGAGGGGGGCTATGTATAGGACGAATATTAGAGGGCAGTTTTTCACACAAAGGGTAGTGGGGGTGTGGAATGCACTGCCGAGTAAGTGGTGGGAGCAGGCACGCTGGGGCTGTTTAAGGGTCTCTTGGACAGCCACATGAGCGGTATGCAGATAGAGGGATATATTAGGACTGTTTAACTACGGCTTTTTTCCACAGGTAATTCGGTCTATACTTGACCAACATTGAGCATGCATTCGGCAGGTGGTGCGGGTACAGCTCTTGGATGTTGATTCATGGGTTGCCTGGTACCTCATGTCGTAAATGAGTGCTTTATGTGGACGATCTGAAGGGCACCATGACAGCTCAGAGACTAACGATGTGGCTGTGCAGACACTTGGAATTGGGCCGGTGTCTGCAGGAGTTTGCGCGTTCTCCCCATGGTTGCGTGGGTTTTCTCCGGGCACTCCGGTTTCCTCCCACAACCCAAAAATTCGCTCTTAGGCTGATTGGGAATCAAATTGTCCCTATAGTGAGAGTCTTCCATATTAGGAATAACCTAAATCTATAATAGGATAATGGAATTGCTACTATATAGTTATGAGGGCGGCGCGGGCTCGTTGGGCCAAAGGGCCTGTTTCCCGTGCTGTGTTGCTCTTAAAAAAAAAGATAAAGCATACCGTTCATAGGGAAGGAAACGGGAGAGTGCAGAATGTGGTGCTACAGTCATAGAATTAAAGCATTTTTCGAGCGTTTAGAAGAGTTAGAATGAAGTTTTAGAGACATGGAACAAGAGTAAAAGATAGAATTAGAAGGTATGCTGGGCACAGTTTGTTCGAAGTTGCCTCGCTCCGATGCCATCTTGACTGAGAGGCAGCAAAGCTAACCACTGTGTTGCCTTGCTGCGCCAATATTCACATTCTTGAAAGCTGATCAAGGTGTTTTAAATTATAGTTATGGCTATTATTGGATCGCAGCAAAGAACAAACATAGTCAGTAACATGAACCAATTATCGGAACAGCGTTTGGAGGATTAGCGGAGATGTATTTGCCACATGTTTTCAGAGCTCCGCTTCCCACAGATTGAGTGATCCAAACAGAGGTGAAAATAGACACAAGTGGACTCAGCTCTTTGTTGGTTATCTATCACAGCCTCATTGATTCTGTGGCCAGAAGCTGTCAGTCCAGAACACACAAGTATATCTATAAATGTGTGGTGGTCCGAAGCTTGATGTAGATTAAGAGTGGCAGTCACATCTTTCTCATCTATAGCTCAATGTTTGGGAGAGTCAGAGAGTTTTAGCTGCAAGACCCAACTCAGGGATTTAAGCACAGAATTTAGGCTGATACTCCCAGCTCAGTACAAATTATAGAATCCCGACAGCACAGAAGAGGCCATTCAGACCATCAAATTTGTACTGACCCTCTGACAGAGTATTTTACCTAGGCCCTCTCCTCCACCCTATCCACGGAACCCCACAAATTCTTTTTGATTGGATTTGATTTATTATTGTCACATGTATTAGTACACGGTGAAAAGTATTGTTTCTTGCGGGCAATACAGACAAAGCACACTGTTCATAGAGAAGGAGAGGAGAGAATGCAGAATAAAGTGTTACAGTCATAACTATTCTCCTTGGCTAATCCATCTAATTTACACGTCTTGGGATACTAAGGGCAGAATTTTCCTGTGCCATCCGCCATGGGAATCGTAGCAGAAGGGACAATCATGCAGAGGTGCATTAGGCAGTTTTGGGGCAAGCATGGCTGGAAAATCCTGCCCTAAGGGGCAATTTGGCATGGCCAATCCACCTCGCCGGTACACCTTTGGACTGTTGGAGGAAACCGGAGCACCCGGAGGAAACCATGCAGAATGTGCAAATCCACCCACACAGGCAACTACGTGAGGCCAGAATTGAACCCGGGTCTCTGGCAGCAATGCTAACAACTGTGCCACCCTAATATGCTCCCCTTTCCAGTAACTGTTTGAGAGAGCACATGCACCATTTTGAATGAAAGCAAGACACTTAATCTTCCTGATGTCCTGATTCAATACCATGTTCTAAAGGGCAATTAGCGATGGACAAAAATACCAGTCTTGCCGAAGATCCCCACATCCCATTTGCAAATATTGTGAAAGAAAGGCGCTTTGTGCAAGTCTCTTCTATTTAAATTGTATAACCGAGGTAAGTATGTCCTATTTTTTAATTTTTAGTGGAGGAATCATTTACTCTGTGGGCACTGCAATTGCTACTCTGCGGTGCCTGAGGTGCTTGAAGCACACAGGACATCTTACCCCATTAAAGGATCTGCATAAATATGGTTGCCAAAGAGAAGACTTATTCAGAGCATAGGACATGAAAGGCAAGGGGAAAGTGTGAAAGCATCAAGGGATGCAGAGGCGAAGAGATGGCCAATTATGTGAAAAATAATCACACAAGCGGCAAATAACTAAAGAACAAAATCATTTCCAGACGGAGATCTTTCTCGATTTGATATTGGGATAGTTTCACGGTGGGTTCTGGCAGATTGCAGGAGAGAAGACAATGAGGGCTCTGTATACTCCTGAATAGGCTTCGATCCTGTGTGTCATTGATTGATGTCTTTGTACGTCTATTGTATGGGTTGTGAATGGTTGAGATATTTTGGACTCTGTGCCATTGATGTTTTCCTCAAGACAGGAAAGATTTTTTTGGAAAAATAGAGATGTTTAAAACGTGGAAAAAGCTGATCCAAACAAAGCTTTAAATGTTAATGGGGTTCTCAGAAAACATTCAGAGCAGAAAGGTATTTCCCTGAAGCTACTTTTATGGTTTCTTGACTTTATGTAAACCTGATGTGGAATATTATAATCTGACCGTACCATCCTGAGGACCATGGCAGCATTTTAAAAACGAGATTGCAGGATTTCCTCTTGTGGTTTTTAGTCACCTTCATCTCCTTCTTTCTACAAAATCCGGCTGCACAGAGTACTTGACGGAGTGAAGTGGAAGCATTTGGTTCTAATCCCTGTGCCAGTCTGCTGTGCCTATTAAACACAGAGCAGATTAATCTGTCTGTGCATGATCCGGTCCCTCCACCTCGGACTAAATGCCCCAACCGCGTACTCGGCATGCTATGTCTTCTGGCTCCCAAGTGTTGGAAATAAAGCATAAATTCGACTCAAATAATCTGGGCAGTGGCAGGGAGGGAAGGTGGAAGGGTTGGGGAAGGGTGGGTTCACTGAATGTACTTGTCACTGCTTTCCATGGGGCAAACAGATCACGAACCCACTCAGGTCAACCTATAACACGGACTACGCTGAGAGGCTTTGCCATCGCACCTCTCTCACACTCCTCAATCACCTCATACACCAGCTCTATAGCAAACGCCGCACCCTGGAAAGTAAAATGGAATACATATTCTCAACTTGCACTCAGGACGCAGACCAGCTGCGAAACTTTGCCAAGCAGATGAGACAAAGAAATTACACCATTTACATGCACACCAAGAACAGGAAACTTGAAAAACTCGGCATCGCCACCAGCAACAACCAAACCTCCCTTGGCACCACAGTAGAAAACAACACTACCGCAGGGAGATCCATTGTTAACTTGTCGGACTACACACTTCAATCAGAGGAAATTGAAGTTCTCAGCCGAGGGCTCAATTTCTGTCCCACCACCAAAATGGATCTCATCAGTCTCGCAGCAGATACAGAGGAATTCATCGGGCGAATGAGGCTGCGAGAGTTCTTCCACAAACCCCAAGAGGCCAATAGCAGACTCAATGAGACAGCGAATGAACCAGAACAGCCGACAGAGGGATCCGCAGTGCAGCAACCGAAGAGGAATGAATCCAATTGGACTCCTCCGGAAGGCCGCTGCCCCCGACTGGAAATGTATGCCCAAGCCATCAGGAGGTACGTGAACACCAGATTTATCAACCGCACTTGCAAGACAGTCCCGAACATCACCCAAGTACAACGCAAGGCCATCCGTGCTCTCAAGACCAACCGCAACATTGTCATCAAACCAGCAGACAAAGGAGGCGCCACCGTCATACTGAACAGAACGGACTACTGTGAAGAAGTGTACCGACAACTAAACAATGAGAAACACTACAGACAGTTACCAGCAGATCCAACCAAAGAACACACTCGTCAACTCAACACTCTGATCGAAACCCTTGATCCGAACCTTCAGAACACCCTCCGGGCTCTCATTCCACGTACTCCCCGCATTGGAGATCTCTACTGCCTCCCAAAGATACACAAGGCAAACATACCCGGCCGTCCCATCGTATCTGGTAATGGGACCCTGTGTGAGAACCTCTCCGGCTATATCGAGGGCATCCTGAAACCCATCGTACAAAGAACCCCCAGCTTTTGTCTTGACACTACGGACTTCCTGCAGAAACTCAGCACACATGGAGCAGTAGAAACAGGGACACTCCTTGTCACAATGCATGTCTCGGCGCTCTACACCAACATCCCCCACGACGATGGTATTGCTGCAACTGCCTCAGTACTCAATGCCAACAACTGTCAGTTTCCAGATGCAATTTTACAATCATCTGCTTCATCTTGGACAACAATGTCTTCACCTTCAACAATCAGCTTTTCATCCAGACACACGGAACAGCCATGGGGACCAAATTTGCACCTCAGTATGCCAACATCTTCATGCACAGGTTCGAACAAGACTTCTTCACCACACAAGATCTCCAACCAAGGTTATATACTAGATACATTGATGAAATCTTTTTCCTTTGGACTCATGGTGAACAATCATTGAAACAACTGTATGATGATATCAACAAGTTCCATCCCACCATCAGACTCACCACGGACTATTCTCCAGAATCAGTTGCATTCTTGGACACACGCATCTCCATCAAGGACGGTCACCTCAGCACCTCACTGTACCGCAAAACGACAGACAACCTCACAATGCTCCACTTCTCCAGCTTCCACCCTAGACACGTTAAAGAAGCCATTCCCTATGGACAAGCCCTACGTATACACAGAATTTGCTCAGATGAGGAGGATCGTGACAGACACCTCCAGACACTGAAGGATGCCCTCGTGAGAACAGGATATGGCACTCGACTCATCGATCAACAGTTCCAACGTGCCACAACGATAAACCGCACTGATCTCCTCAGAAGACGAACACGGGACACGGTGGACAGAGTACCCTTTGTTGTCCAGTACTTCCCTAGAGCGGAGAAGCTACGACATCTTCTCTGGAGTCTTCAACATATCATTGATGGCGATGAACATCTCGCTAGGGCCATCCCCACCCCCCCACTTCTTGCTTTCAGACAACCGCACAAACTCAAACAGATCATTGTTCGCAGCAAACTACCCAACCTTCAGGAGAACAGTGACCACAATACCACACAACCCTGCCACAGCAACCTCTGCAAGACATGCCAGATCCTAGACATGGACGACATCATCAAACGTGAGGATACCATTCACCAGGTACACGGTACATACTCTTGCAACTCGGCCAACGTTGTCTACCTAATACGTTGCAAGAAAGGATGTCCGAAGCATGGTACATTGGGGAGACCATGCAGACACTACGACAGCGGATGAATGAGCATCGCTCAACAATCACCAGGCAAAACAGTTCCCTTCCTGTGGGCGAACACTTCAGCAGTCATGGGCATTCGGCCTCCGACCTGCGGGTAAAGGTTCTTCAAGGGGGCTTTCGTGATACACGACAGCGCAGAGTCGCTGAACAGAGACTGATAGCCAAGCTCCGCACGCATGAGGACGGTCTTAACAGGGATCTTGGCTTCATGACACACTATCTGTAACCCCCGTAACTTGCCTGGGTTAGCAAAAAAACCTCACTTACTGTGCTGTCTGGAGAAAATACACAATTCTCTAACAATGCTCAGGATCCCCTTCACACACATTGTTAGCCACTTTAACACTTGAATAGCAGGTTAGATGTAAGGATTCGCATTCTAATCAGAAATCTCTGACTGTCTGTGCTGATGTGTGCTATTGCAGACCAGAACACTGCACTTGCCTGATGAAGACACGGGAGTGTTGAAAGCTCGCTATTTTACTATCAAATAAATCGGTTGGATTAATAATTGGTGTTGCTAAATTCTTACTGAGTTCTTACCACTCCAATCCAACGCCGGCATCTTTACATCGCAAATATATTGGCCAGAATTTTAGCAGCTGCTCGCCAGAGTTGTCGAGATGCAGACCATGGAAAAGTCCATCGACAGTTTCAGAACGAGTGAGGCCGTAAAATGCCACCTGTCGTAACTCAGCCCTGACTGTAGTGCAGCAGTGAAATGCGGCACTCCAGAGGTATGCTCCACCAACGATTAATTCCCATTCCTTTATGAATGACTTAGCAATATAGAATTCCTGTTTTCTAAAAATATTGATCAAAGTGTACAAAATTGTGAGGGGAAGAGATAGATGGACAGGACAAAATTGTTTGCCTTGGTGGAGAATTCTAGAGTCAGTGGACATAGATAAGTGGCAGTAGGCACAGAGGAGACATGAGTCATAAAGGTTTACATGGAATTAATGGAAACAGGCTCTTCCGCCCAACTTGTCTATGCACCCAGTTTTTATCACTAAGCTAATCCCAATTGTTCACATTTGGCCCATATCCCTCTATACCCATCTTACCCATGTGACTGTCCAAACACTTTTTAAAAGACAAAATTGTACCCACCTCTACTACTGCCTCTGGCAGTTTGTTCCAGATACTCACCACCCTCTGTGTGAAAAAAATGCCTCTTTGCACACTTTTGTATCCCTCCCTTTTCACCTTAAACCTATACCATCTAGCTTTAGACTCTCCTGCTTTTGGGAAAAGATGTGACTATCTAACTGATCTACACCCCTCATTATGTTATAGACCTCTATAAGATCATTGCTCAGTCCATACTCCAGCCAAAAACATTCCACTCTGTCCAGCCTCTCTTTACAAATCAAACCATCAATTTTGGAGTACAGCTTTTCTGCACTCCAGACCTTTTTTTACACGGGGTGGTGGATGTCTGGAATTCGCTGCCTGAGTTTGTGATGGAGGCAGAGACCCAAAATTCTTTTAAAAAGGGCCTGGATCTGCACCTTCAGTGCTGTAAGTTATAGGTTAAAGATGGGAAGGAGGTAGAGAGCACATCTGGGAGTCACAGGTTGGCATGAACAAGATGAGTTCAATGGCCTCCTCTGTATTATAACTTTTCTGTATTCTACATATAATGCCTGTACATCAATATAACTCTTCAAATCATTAACATAACTAAAGAATATTCACAATTGGCTTTTATAATAGACTAAGCATCATAAGTGTCCTTTAGTGCTTATTTTGTCTGTAAAATATTATTCATGGCATTGTTGATATGGTAGGATATTGTATCTTGTAGGTTTGTCATTCATTGCTCTCAGTAATAAGTTGGCATGCTGCACGGGTGAAATTGTTGGCAATGCTCCAAGTGTTGTAGGAGATGTTTTTGATGAAAATCAGTCACGACTAGAAGTTAAAAGGTCCCTGGGTATCCTTTATTTTGTATTGAAGGCTCAGAGAGCTACTAAAACGAGTTAAGAAGAATGTACAGATGGTGCTATCTTCACCCTTCTACTGTTACTCTTTGTCATCTTTGACCAAGCCAGTTTTGTATCCATCTTGCCAGCTCAGCTCTGTTCCCATGCGACTTCATCTTCTGCACCAATCTGCCATAAGGGACCTTGTTAAAGACACCACTGAAGTCCACGTAGACAACATCCATTGCCCTACCCTCATCAATCACCTTCATCCCTTCCTCGAAAAACCCAATCAAAGTCATGAGATATGACTTCCCTTCATAAAACCATGTTGCCTCTCACTAAAATGTCCAGTTATTTCTAAGTGGGAAGAAATCCTGTCTCAAAGAATCCTCTCCAATAATTTTAGAGAAGGAAATCTGCCGTCCTCCACACTCCAGAGTCACACTAATGCAAATTGTTTCTTAACTGCTGTGGGGCAATTAGGCTTTGATAATAAATGCTGGCCAGTCGACAGTGTCAATGTTCCATGAATGAATAAAAAACTAAGGGGCAAAGTTGAACAAAAGAGGTCTCCTAATAGATAGAGTAAACAGGGTTAAGCTTTTTCCTAGGATGGACTCGAATAGCACGAGGTGTCATGGGCTTAGGGTGAGGGGGGTAAGGTATAATTTGGATGCTAGAGAGAGTTTTTTCACACAGAGGATGGTGGGGGTATGGAACGCGCTGCCAAATAAAGTGGTGGAGACAGGCACTCTGGAGTTATTTAAGAATTACTTAGATGGGCACATGAACAAAATGAGAATGGAGGGGTATAGAAAACTGATTTAAAATAGGGATCATGAGCTTTGGGAGTCCCTGGGAAATGTGTAAATAGATGATGATATTGATGTACTTGTTTTTATCCTACAGGTGCTTTGGTCCACCTTGTTGTCTAACAAGGGGCATACACGCGATGGGTCGTGAGAGGGCTGCTCTTGGATTTTTTTGAGAGTATCCTAGTGCTTCACGTCGTTAGTGTACGCTTGACCTGGACCATTTGATGGGCAACACGACAGCTCAGTGACTATCGTTGTGCTGTGCAGATACATGGATTTGGGCCTGTGTCTGTGGGAGTTTGCGCATTCTCCCCGTGCTTGCGTGGGTTTTCTCCAGGTGCTCCGGTTTCCTCCCACATCCTAAAGATGTGCTGTTAGGCTAATTGGCAAAACAAATTCTCCCTAAATTGTCTCAAATTTGGTTTTTAATCCACAGATCTATAAACATAGACAGGGATCAGAGGTAGAGGTGGGAACATTGGGGTGGCGGCGCAGGCTCGTTGGGCCGAAGGGCCTGTTTCCCATGCTGTTTTGTTCTTTGTTCTTTGTTCTTTGATCTTTGTTAAAACAAAATGCTGCCGACAGAAGGCAGAGAGTGGTTGTGGATGGGTCTTGTTCTGCATGGAGGTCGGTAACCAGTGGAGTGCCCCAGGAATCTGTTCTGGGACCCCTGCTGTTTGGCATTTTCATAAATGACCTGGATGAGGAAGTGGAGGGATGGCTTAGTAAGTTCGCCGACGATACAAAGGTCAGTGGTGTTGTGGATGGTCTTCAGGGATGTCAAAAGTTAAAGTGGGACATAGACAGGATGCGAAACTGGGCAGAGAAGTGGCAGATGGACTTCAACGCGGATAAATGTGTAGTGGTCCATTTTGGCAGGAATAATGGGATGAAGGAGTACAATATAAGGGGTAGGAGTCTTAGATGTGTTGTAGAGCAGAAGGATCTCGGGGTCCGGGTCCATAGGACTCTTAAATCGGCCTCGCAGGTGGAGGAAGTAGTCAAGAAGGCATACGGTGTACTGGCCTTCATTAATCGAGGAATTGAGTTTAGGAGTCAGGAGGTAATGGTGCAGCTCTATAAGACCCTTGTCAGACCCCACTTGGAGTATTGTGCGCAGTTCTGGTCGCCTCACTATAGGAAGGATGTAGAGGTTATTGAGAGAGTTCAGAGGAGATTTACAAGGATGCTGCCTGGATTGGGAGGCAGGCCTTATGAAGATAGGTTGAGGGAGCTTGGACTCTTCTCACTGGAGAGACGTAGGTTGAGAGGCGACCTGATAGAGGTTTATAAAATGTTGGGAGGAATAGATAGGGTGGACTCTCAGAGACTATTTCCCCAAGCTGAAATGGTCACTACAAGAGGACACAGATTTAAGGTGCAGGGAAGCAAATACAGAGGGGATGTTAGGGGTAAGTTTTTCACTCAGAGGGTGGTGAGTGAATGGAATCAGCTGCCGTCGGAGGTGGTTGAGGCAAACTCACTGGAGTCTTTTAAAAGACTTCTGGATGAGTATATGGAAACGAATGGGATAGGGGGTTCTAGATAGGTCTGTGGATTGGTAGATATAGATGTGATCGGCGCAACTCGTGGGCCAAAGGGCCTGTTTGTGCTGTTTGTTCTATGTTTCTATAAAACAGAGATGCTTCTTCACACATTAATAGCAGTCTTGTGATTGGATCAAATGAATTAGTCATCATTCCACTTGAGAACCAACAAGCATGTCTATTTTTCAGACACAAATCGCACCCTCCTGAGATTCCTCTATCTCTTTTCTCTCCAGAAATAGATTTGCTTCTATTCTGACTGTTTCCCTCAATGGTCTTTTGTACTGTCTAATTCCACATACCACATTTTTAGTAAGAAACCTTATTACGCTACCCTTCTTGATCATAACTTCCTAACAATGACTGTATCCTCAAAGAAAGAGTGCTCACTTGGTTTTTAAATGCTTTGGGGCATTCTGAGGTTTGGAAAGGTGTTGTGCAAACACACATCTTTCTTTGCTCTGACAGTTACATATATATCATGCTGGGAAGACCATAGAATAACAGCAGGAGTTGAAGAAGTGGAGACAAGGGCATATCTTGTGCCATAAAGCTTTGAATGAGATGATCTGGCCGTTATCACTTGGGATCTTTCGCATCCACTTGCAACAGTGGGTGTCTAAGATCCCTTGTTACAATTTCCTTGGAATCATGGAATCCCTACAGCACAGAAGAAGGCCATTCTGCCCATCGAGCCTGCACCGACAATAATCCCACCCGGATCCTATTCCCATAACTCCACATATTGATTGTATTAATCCCCCTAACATTAAGGGCTATTCAGCATAGCTAATCCATCTATCCCACACAAAATTTGAATGGAAACTGAAGCACCTGGAAGAAGGCCATGCAGACATAAGGAGAATGTAAACTCCATACAGACAGTCACTCGAGGCTGGAATTGAACGTGGATCCCTGGTATTGTGAGGCAGAAGTGCTTACCACTGCACCACCCAAGAACCTGGGGGTTCAATTCCGAAGAGGAGATTTTGATTGACGTTGTGGCGAATATTTATCAAAATTGATGATTCAAATCACGTTTATGGGACCTTGCTGTGCACAAATTGACTGCCCTGTTCCCTCAGTTTGACATTACTGCATTAGCTGTAAGATGCTTCAGAGTTTTCTGAGATGCTGCGTTATTCTATGAAAGATTCTTTATAAACATAGAGTATGGTCTTTTCTGAACACTGGCCTGTGGCCTAGAGGGAGCTTAGAAAATAAGCTGAGAAAACAAGAGAGATATGTACCCTGACTCTATTTGAAGAAGTAATGAAGAGTGTCATATACCTTCATTGCTCCATTTTCTTCACAGACCCCAGCTCTGACTCACAGACACAGTCTTGCAGAAGCGCGGATCGATTGTTGACTTAGATTTGTGTGAATTTTGCTGGAAAATGGCAAATCCAATCCATATGAAACTTCAGATGGATGCTTTCACAGCAGTTATTAGCGTGTAACTGCATTTCACCAGCGGGTCTTTTTGCTTTCATTAAACCTTCCTTCAAAGCTGAAGGGTTCAGTGTGATGGTGAAAGACTGCACTTTGCTTCAGGGCAACTCTTAAGCTTTCCAACCCGACTGATGAGATTTATGGTCGAGCCAATGGCTGCAATTGTTTATAAGTGAGGAGGCATTTTTGATATTGAGTGGCATCTGTCCGCTGCCTTGGTGAGGAGTTCAAATTCTTCGTGCGCGGAGGGCGTTTTCAAGAAATGATGGGAAATGAAGCTTTTATTTTCCGATAAGAATGTTAGTGGCTGCTGAAGGCTGATTCAATCACGGCTGACCATCAACTGTCTTTCTCCCTCCACTCTCTCTCTCTCTTTCTTTTTCTTTCTCACACACACAGACATATATATATATATAAATATATATATATATATATAAACTAGTTTTTGGCTCTTTAGAATGGCAGTAACCAAATCCTTGCCCGTGCTAATTCAATGAATTAAGAATCTTCTTCCTTACTCCTAAATATGTAAATCTATGTAACTCCTAAATATGTATATCTAACTCCTTTAGATATGTTAAGAATAGAAGATTGGTTAGGGCAAGATTAGGGCCAGTCATAGACAGCAGTGGGAAGTTGTGCGTGGAGCCTGAGGAGATTGGAGAGGTACGGAATAAATATTTCTCTTCGGTATTCACGCAGGGTGATGTAAATGTAGTTATGGAGAACACTGAGGTACAGGGTAGCAAACTGGAAGGTATCGAAGTAGATAGGGAGGATGTGATAGATATTCTCGAGGGTTTGAAGTTGGATAAGTCCCCTGGGCCGGACGGGATTTACCCTAGGATTCTCTGGGAGGCAAGAGAGGAGATTGAAGAGCCTCTGGCTCTGATCTTCAGGTCGTCGTTGGTTACGGGTGTGGTTCCGGAGGACTGGAGGATAGCGAATGTGGTCCCGTTGTTCAAGAAGGGGAAGAGAGACCTTCCCGGGAATTATAGGCCAGTGAGTCTTACTTCTGTGGTGGGCAAAGTGTTGGAGAGAATAATTAGGGATAGGATTTATAGTTATTAGAGAGTAATGAATTGATTGGAGATAGTCAGCATGGTTTTGTGAAGGGTAGGTCGTGCCTTACTAACCTCATTGAGTTGTTTGAAAAAGTGACTAAAGAGGTGGATGGGGGTAAGGCGGTTGATGTGGTATATATGGACTTTAGTAAGGCGTTTGATAAGGTGGCCCATGGAAGACTTCTGCAGAAAATGCAGATGTATGGGATAGAGGGTGATTTAGCTAATTGGGTTCGGAATTGGCTAGCAGGTAGAAGACAGAGGGTGGTGGTTGATGGGAGATATTCATCTTGGAGTTCGGTGACAAGTGGTGTACCTCAGGGGTCTGTTTTGGGGCCCCTGCTGTTTGTAATTTTTATAAATGATTTGGATGAGGGTATTGAAGGATGGATTAGTAAATTTGCAGATGACACTAAAGTCGGTGGAGTGGTAGATAGTGAAGAGGGGTGCTATAGTTTGCAGAGAGACTTGGACAAGTTGCAGAGCTGGGCCGAGAGGTGGCAAATGGAGTTTAATGTGGAAAAGTGTGAGGCAATGCACTATGGCAGAAATAATAAATGTGTAGAGTATAGGGCAAATGGTAGGATTCTTAGTAGTCTAGATGAACAGAGGGATCTGGTGTGTATGTGCATAGATCCCTGAAAGTAGGCAGTCAGGTCGAGAAGGTTGTTAGGAAGGCATATGGAGTCTTGGCTTGTATTGGTAGAGGGATTGAATTTCGGCGCCGCAACGTCATGTTGCAACTGTACAAAACTCTAGTGCGGCCGCACTTGGAGTATTGTGTACAGTTCTGGTCCCCACATTATAAGAACGATGTGGAGGCATTGGAGAGGGTACAGAGGAGGTTTACCAGGATGTTGCCTGGTATGGAGGGCAGGTCTTATGAAGAGAGGCTGAGGGATTTGAGGTTGTTTTCGTTAGAAAGAAGGCGGCTAAGAGGAGACCTTATTGAAACATATAAGATGATTAGAGGTTTAGATAGGGTGGACAGTGATAGCTTTTTGCCTAGGATGGAGAAAGCTAGCACGAGGGGACACAGCTTTAAATTAAGGGGTGATAGTTATAGGACGGATATCAGAGGTAGGTTCTTTACCCAAAGGTGGTTCGGGAGTGGAATGCCCTGCCTGCAGCAGTTGTAGATGCGCCAAGTTTGGTGGCGTTTAAGAGGTTAGTTGATAAGTATATGGAAGAGAAGGGAATGGTTTAGTTTGGAGGGGCATTGCTTTATATTGGTCGGCGCAACATCGAAGGCCGAAGGGCCTGTTCTGTGCTGTAATGTTCTATGTTCTATGTTCTATGTTCTAAATAGCTGAAGGTCGGGAACAGGAGATCCTGGAGAAGACATCCCAGGAATTTACACCGGCATCAATGAACAATCTTTGCATTAGCAATCCAGTGAGTAAGGAAAACAGGCTAATTTTACAAACATACAAAATAGGAGCAGAATCATAGAGTGCCCACAATGTGGAAGGAGGCCATTCGCCCCATCCAGCATGCACTGGCAACAATCCTACCCTATCCCTGTAACGCTAAACATTTACCCTGCTAATCCTCCTGACACTAATGGACAACTTTAGCATGGCCAATGCACCTAATCCGCACGTCTTTGGACTGTGGGAGGAAACCGGAGCACCTGAAGGAAACCCACGCAGACTCGGGGAGAATGAGCAGACTCCGCACAGACAGTGAACCAAGCGGGGAATAAAACCGGGTCCCTGGCGCTGTGAGGTAGCAGCACTAACCACTGTGCCATCATGCTACCCACTCATGTCTGTTCCACCATTCATTAGGAAGACAGCTGATTTCTTTGTGAGGAGTTCCACATTCCCTGCTATGCCTGATGATCAATCATGATCAAAATGAATGGTGGAGCAGGCTCGAATGGCCACTCCCGCTTCTAGTTTCTATGTTTCTATGTGTTGTTGTGTTGGTTTCACAGTATTGTTTTCATTAAAATATCTATTTTTCTTGGTATTTACCTTGCTGTAAAGGTTGAAATTATACTTTCATTCATAAAGATAAGTATTTTTCAATTTTGCACCAAATGCAATTAGAGTCATAGAACCATAAAGTCATTGATGTTTACAGCATGGAATCAAGCCCTTCAGCCCAACTTGTCCATGCTGCCCTTTTTTTTAAACCCCAGTTGCTTGCATTTGGCCCATATCCCTCCATACCCATCTTATCTATGTAACTGTCTAAAAAACAAAATCGTACCTACCTCCACTAATACCTCTGGCAGCTTGTTCCAGACACTCACTATCCTCTGTGTGAAAAATTTGCCCCTCTAGACACTTTTGTATCTCTCTCCTCTTAAGGTAAACCTATGCCCTCTAGTTTTAGAGTCCCCAATCTTTGGGAAAAAATATTGATTATCTAGCTGACCAAAGCCCCTCATTATTTTATAGACGTTGATAAGATCAACCCTCAACCTTCTACGCTCCAGAGAAAAAAGTCTCAGTCTATCCAACCTCTCCTCATAACTCAAACCATCAAGTCCCAGTAGCATCCTAATATATCTTTTCTGCTTTCTAGTTTAATAATATCCTTTCTATAATAGGGTAATGAGAACTGCACACAGTACAACTTGTACAACTTCAACAAGACATCCCACCTCCTGTATTCAACATTTGGATCAATGAAACCAAGCATACCGAATGTTTTCTTCACCACTCTGTTCACCTGTGACTCTATTTTCGAAGAGCTATGAAATTGTCCTCTAGATTTCTCTGTTCTGTAACTCTACTCAGTGCTCTACCATTAATTGAGTAAATCCTGCCCTGGTTCAATCTACTAAAATGTATCATCTTGCATTTATCTAAATTAAACTCCATCTGTCATTCGTCAGCCCACTGGCCCAATTGATCAAGATCCCGTTGCAATCGGAGATAACTTTCTTCACTGTCCACTATGCCATCAATCTTGGCATTATCTGCAAACTTACTAACCATGCCTGCTGTATTCTCATTCAAATCATTAATACAAATGACAAATAACAGTAGACCTAGCACCGATCTCTGAGTCACAAGCCTCCAGTTTGAAAAACAACCACCCTGGCTTCTCTCAAGAAGCCAATTTTATATTCATTCAGCTACCTCACTCTGGGTCCTGTGAGATTTAACCTTATGCAACAACCATGGTTAACGGATGCAGGATAAAAATGCCACCCGGAGGAGGTCAGAAAATGCCAGATTACATTGTCAACTCCTGGTACACTAGCTGTCCATGATCAAGGATAAAAAGCTTAGGCCACATTTCTTATGCAGTAGTCAGGGCCTGTATAAACTTACATACTGTCAGGACCAGTCATGGCACCATTTTATCAATCAATTTGATTGATTGGCTAAAGCTTCAGATACATATGGGAGCTCAAGGCAAAAAATAGGAGACAGTGACAGCAGATAAAGGAGACTGAGCCACTGGCACCATAGGAAAAGTGGGTCTACCTATAGGAAAATATTGGGGATGTTGAGAGACCGATAGGTTCACTGACTAAATCTTGATGCTGCCCAGAAGGAAAAAAAACAGCAAAACTGGGGAATAGAACATGGAACACAACAGCACAGTAACAGATACTCCAGCCCACGATGTTGTGTCAAGCATGATACCAAATTAATCTAATCCCTGCCGTCTGCTCTTAGTCCATATCCCTCTGTTCCTTGCATATTCACCTGCTTATCTAAAATGCTGTTAAATGCCCCTCTCGTATCTACCTCCACCACCACCTCTGGCTGCATGTTCCCCTCACTTATCAGTCTCTGTGTAAAAAACTTGCCCCTCATTTTTCCTTTGAATGTTCCCCCCTCACCTGAAGTGCATGCCACCTTCCCCCTTAGTATTAGACATTTCAAATTTGAGAAAAAGATTCCGACTGTCTTTTCCTTTCAAATTTCTCTTAGATTTCTACCAGGTCTCTCCCCAGCCTCTGCCACTCCAGAAAAAACAACCTTAGTTTGTCTGGTGCTGAATGGTACTGGTCCAAACTGGTCTCATATACTTAAAATGGAATTCCAATTCAGGTCAATTCCAATCATTCCCAGATTTTACTGATTTTTCCTTTTGGGTAGGGCAAGTTCACCACGGTGTTGGTTTTGACATGAGCACTTCAATAGGAGAAAGCATAGTGAATAGTCCAACTGGTTAAGAGGATTGACTTGCTGCTCTTGCAGGACATTTTCTGGGACTTGGTAACTAGGCCTAACACAAAAATTCTTGTAGCTACTGAAGAGTTGGAATAGTTGGAATCGGATTCTTTACAGGTAATCAAGTTCTATAGAGGTACAGACAGTGCAATTGGAGAGAGGGATAATTACAGGTTAAAGAGATGTGAATCTCTTTAGGACTTCAGGAATGTCTTCAGGACAGTCAGTAGGATTTTGCAAGAGTTGGGTTTTCCATCTTCTGCGTTGTTTCCCCAATCACAACACCCACCCCCAATCCCCACCTCCCCAACTACCATTTCCTCACAAAACTCATCTTATGGAAAGCTTGAAGTATTATTTGCCCCTCCAAAAAAACTCACACTTTTTAATCTGGAGATGTGGCATTGGACTGGAGTGGGCACAGTAAGAAGCTCACAACACTTGGTTAAAGTCCAACAGATTTATTTGGTATTACGAGCTTTCAGAGTGCTGCTCCTTCACCACGAGCTTTCAGAGTGCTGCTCCTTCATCAAGTGAAGGACATTCAGCCTCTGATCTTTGAATAAGCATTCTCCAAGGCAGCCTTCAAGACACACGAGAACACAGAATTAATGAGCAGAAACTGATAGCCAAGTTCTGCATGCATGAGCTCAACCTCAACTGGGATCATGGGTTCATGTCACAGTGTCTGTAACCCCACCATTTGGCCTGGGCTCACAAAATCCTACTGTCTCTCCTGGCTTGAGACAATTCACATCTCTTTAATCCTTTATGGTATGTTGAGAGGTATGGATAGGGTGGATTCTCGGAGGCTATTTCCCAGAGCTGAAATGTTCGCTACAAAAGGATACAGGTTTAAGGTGCTGGGGAGCAGGTACAGAGGAGATGTCAGGGGTAGGTTTTCACTCAAAGGGTGGTGAGTGAGTGGAATCGGCTGCCGTCAGTGGTGGTAGAGGCGAACTCGTTGGAGTCTTTTAAGAGACTTCTGGATGAGTACATGGGATTTAATGGGATTGAGGGTTATAGATAGGCCTGGTACATAGGGATATGATCGGCACAACTTGTGGGCCGAACAGCCTATTTGTACTGTAGTGTTCTATATTCTATGTGCTATGTTCTAACATGTATCCCTGTAGTTTTGAAACAGGGCCTTCTTGCTTCTGCATACTCCCACTACAATCTTCCTGTGGATGGTCCAGGCTACACAGAGAGCACACTCAGATGAAACTCATGACGTGGTTTCACCGAGCTTGGCCCAGCAAGTAGGAACAATGCCAGCGTCTGATCTGAAAAATTCTGATTGCCTGTTATCACCTGAAAATTAGTGTTGGCAACAGCAATGCTGTTATGACATTCCTGTCAAAGATTGCAACTGTGGTGTTAGCCTATTCACAATAAAACAGGTTAATATCTTTGTTAAAAAATCAGGCTTATGTCAACACGTCAAGCCTGTGGCCACTAATTCCACTGAAAGTATTTTCTAAGCCGCATATCAATCCTTTATAAAAAATACGGATGGCCAGATAATTATAGATTAGTGACAACAAATGGAAGAAGCCTATTAATGTATGAACATGATTGCAATTTCTAAAATGTGTCTATCTGTAATCAGAAAATGGCCTGATGCTAATTGATAATCCACCGAGAATTCTTAACGAGGTATAATTGATAACAGATTACCCTGACTCTTAAAAACTTCAGCAAATGTTTACCTCACATCCATGGACACAATCATAGAGAAACATAAAGGTTCCCATAGCAACCATCCTGGCACCAGGAGCACTCAGATGACCCAAAGAGCATGGTCCCTTAGTAACACCCATGACATTTTTCATAGGGAGGTAAAAATGTGTGAGGCCTTTTGAAGATGTAAATGCTTTGAGCTTTCCGTTAGATGCGATAGGTGGGGAGGTGGGAGTGGAGAGATTGGTGCTGTGATTGGGGAAGCAATACAGGATATGGAAGACCCAACTCTTCAAGAGTTGCAAGAGTCCATGAGATGTCCCAAGTCCAATCGGTTACCAAGTTCAAGGCCCAGAATGTGTCCTGCAAGAGCAGCCAGCCAGCCCTCTTAACCTGACGGACCATTCACAGAATCACAAAACATTACAGTGCAGAAGAGGCCCTTCAGCCCATCGATTCTGCACTGACCCATGAAACCTGGGAGGAAAATTCAGTAAAATCTGGAAATGATGAGAGATTGTTTGAATTGGAGTTCCATTATTAATTGGACAAGACCATTTTGGATCAGTACTAGTGGGCCTTACATCAGTGATGGGCAAATTATTGGAGAATGTTCTTAGAGACAGGATGGGCTCCATCTGGAAGAGAATAGGCTTATTAGTCACATAAACCAGATTGAGTTCTTTGTGGAAGTGACAAGAAAAATTAACCAGGGCAGGGCAGTGGATGTTGTATACATGGGCTTTAGTAAAGCCTTCGATAAGCCTTCCTCATGGCAGGCTGATGTAGAAGGTGAAGTCATATGAGATCCAAAATGAGCTGGTGAGATGGATACAAAACTGGTTTGGGCATAGAGAGCAAAGAGTAGCAATGGAAGGGCACTTTTCTAACTCGAGGTCTGTGACAAGCAGTGTTCCACCAGGATCAGTACTGGAGACTTTGTTGTTTCTAATGTAGAAGAAATGATTTGGAGGAAAATGGCCTGATTAGCAAATTTGAAGATGATACAAAAATTGGGGGAGTAGTGGATAGTGAGGAGGATTGTCAGAGGATACAGCATGATATAAATCAACTGGAGACTCGGGCTGCAAGGTGGCAAATGGAATTTAATCTGAATGAATTTGAGATGATGTGATTTGGAAGGTCTACTGCATTAAATGGTAGCGCCCTTAGAAATATTGGCATTCAGAGGGACCTAGGCATGCAGATCTACAGTTCCCTGAAGGCAGCAACTCAGGTAGACAAGTGGTCAAGAAAGCATATATCATGTTAGCCTTCGTTGGTTCAAGCATTGAGTACAGGAATTGGAAAATCATGTTACAGTTGTATAAGACTTTGGTTAGGTCGCAGTTGAAGTATTGTATACAATTCTGGTCGCCAGATGGCCGGAAGGATATTGATGCACTGGAAAGGATGCAGAGAGATTTACCGCAGAATCATAGAACCACAAAATACTGCAATGCAGAAGAGAATCTTCGGCCTATTGAGATGCATGAAAGGCCCTGACCTGCCCACCTAATCCACTTACCAGCACTTGGCCCATAGCCTTCAATGTTATGGCATGCCATAACATAGGTACTGACATGATCGGCACAACTTGTGGGCCGAAGGGCCTATTTGTGCTGTAGTGTTCTATGATCTATGTTCTATGAATGTTACGGCGTACCTGACTCATCCCAGGTACTTTTTAAAGAATGTGAGGTCTCCCACCTCCATCACCCTCCCAGGCAGTGCATTCTGGACTGCTACCACCCTCTGGGTAAAAAGGACTTTCCTCAAGTCCCCTCTAAATTTCCACCCTTCACTTTTAACTTTTGTCCCCTCAAATTGACCCTTCGATTAAGGGGAGCAACTGCTCCCTTTCCATCCTAACCAAGCCCCTCATTATCATGAAAACGTCAATAAGGTCACCCCCTCAGTTGTCTCTGCTCCAGAGAAAACAACCCAAGCCTATGCAACCTCTTTTTATAACTTAAATGTTCCATCCCAGGCAACATCCTCGTAATTCCTGCACCCCTTCCTTAAATGTGGTGACAGAACTGCACACAATGCTTCAGCTGTGGCCTCACCAAAATTTCATACAATTCCATCATGACCTCTCTGCTTTTATAATGTATACCCCAATTGATAAGGGTGAGTTTGCCATATGCCTTTTTCACCACCCTATTAACCTCCCTTTTCACCTTCAGAGATTTATGAACAAACAAGCCAAGGTCCCTTTGTTCTTCAGAGCTTCCCAGTGTTAGACATTTCATAGTCTACTTCCTTGTCAAATTACTCCTTCCAAAGTGTATCAAGGGGATGTTGTCTGGTGCGGACTATGAAGAAATGTTGAACAAACTTGGATTGTTTTCACTGGAGAGTTGGAGGATGTGGGGGAACCTGATAAAGGTTTACAAGTTGATGACAAGCTTGATAGAGTGGATAGTCAGAGACTTTTTCAAAGGGTCAAAGGGTCAATTATGCGGGCACATAAAAAAGAACAAAGAACAAAGAATAAAACAGCACGGGAAACAGGCCCTTCGGCCCAATGAGCCCGCACCGCCACCCCGATGTTCCCACCTCTACCCCCGATCCCTGTCCATGCTTATAGATCTATGGATTAAAAACCAAATTTGAGACAATTTAGGAAGAATTTGTTTTGCCAATTAGCCTAAGAGCACATCTTTGGGATGTGGGAAGAAACCAGAGCACCCAGAGAAAACGCATACAAGCACAGGGAGAATGCACAAACTCCCACAGACACAGGCCCAAATCCATGTTTCTGCACAGCACAGCGATAGTCACTGAGCTGTCGTGTTGCCCATCAGATGGTCCAGGTCAAGCGTACACTAACGACGTGAAGCAGTAGGATACTCTCGAAAAAAATCCAAGAGCAGCCCTCTCGTGACCCATCGCGTGTATAGAACATAGAACATAGAACATAACAGCACAGAACAGGCCCTTCGGCCTTCGATGTTGTGCCGACCAAAATAAAAAGCAATGCCCCTCCAAACTAAACCATTCCCTTCTCTTCCATATACTTATCAATTAACCTCTTAAACGCCACCAAACTTGGCGCATCTACAACAGCTGCAGGCAGGGCATTCCACTCCCTAATCACTCTTTGAGTAAAGAACCTACCTCTGATATCCGTCCTATAACTCATACCCCTTAATTTAAAGTTGTGTCCCCTCGTGCTAGCTTTCTCCATCCTAGGAAAAAGGCTATCACTGTCCACCCTATCTAAACCTCTAATCATCTTATATGCTTCAATAAGATCCCCTCTTAGCCGCCTCCTTTCTAACGAAAACAACCTCAAATCCTTCAACCTCTCTTCATAGGACCTGCCCTCCATACCAGGCAACATCCTGAGTATGCCCCTCATTAGACAACAAGGTGGACCAAAGCACCTGTAGGATAAAAACAAGTACATCAATATCATCAACTATTTACACACTTCCCAGGGACTCCCAAGGCTCATGATCCCTATTTTAAATCAGTTTTCTATACCCCTCCATTCCCATTCTGTTCATGTGCCCATCTAAGTATTTCTTAAATAACTCCAGAGTGTCTGCCTCCACCACTTTACTTGGCAGCACATTCCATACCCCCACCACCCTCTGTGTGAAAAAACTCCCTCTAGCATCCAAATTATACCTCACCCCACTCCCCTAAGCCCGTGACCCCTCGTGCTATTTGAGTCCATCCTAGGAAAAAACTTAACCCTGTTTACTCTACCTATACCCCTCATTATATACTCCTCATATGAAGTTCTTCCTCAAACCCGTTCTAAACCGACCCATCTTTATTTTGAGGCTGTGCCCCTCTACTTCTGATTTCGTTTCTAAGTGGAAAAAATGTCTCTACCTCTATCCTATCTAGCCCCTTCATTATCTTGTAAGTCTCTATAAGATCCACCCTCAGCCTTCTAAACTCCAACAATTACAGTTCTCTTCCCCATTTGGAGCCTTCTTTTTTCAGGAGTATATGGCCTCCTTATTTTTTTTCCTGTCAAAATGCACCACCTTGCTCCTAGCTATTTAGAACATTATTTCCACTTTGCACAGCCAACCGGCATTTTGTCACATTTTTCCTTAGTATTAGTCATACCTCACAACTTTGATATACTACTTTGGATTGCTGAGTTAGCTGAATAAAGGAATATTTAGGAGGGTTTTGAAAAATATTTCTTTGCGTGAATAGAAGTTTGTTAACCAAAGATATCAAAGGATGTAGGAGAATAATGAGGAAATGGGTTAGATCACAGATCACCCATTATCTCATTGAATAGCTAACAATCTCAAGGGGTAAAATGATTTCTCCTTTTGCAGTATTACTGAAGTAATTTGGTTTTAATATTTGTTCACAAGGTTTGGGTGTCACCAGCAAGATTGATTCGCTAATGTCCTTCATGGAAAGAAAGAGGCTATCTTTATCTGGCTTGCATACATATGATCCCAGAAGCAATGTGGTCGACTCTTAACTGCCCTCTGAAATGGCCCAGCAAGCCACTCAGTAAAAGGGCCTATAGAACTATGCAACTTGGAGATATTGTAGGCTGGTTTCAGAAGGAAGATTCAGATAGAATTCTCTCAGCCTGCTCCCACGGTACTGAAGTGACTTGGTGACACAGGAAGAGGGCATGGAAAATCTGTCGAGAGCCAAAAATTTAGAAACCCACCAATGTAAATTCCTGTTGCAATTCCCCCAATGGTGGGTGACTGGAGGTCGATCTTCCTATTGGTCAATAGCATGAACTCCATTTGCATTCATTTACATCTTGTCAATGTTGATTAAAACAGCTGCCAGCTGGCATTCCATCAGGCTTTTCAATCTTGCGTCACGCTGACTGGAATTTACGTCAAACCTGATTACTAAAAATGGGTGTGCTTAATGTGGTCCCCAGTTCACCAGAGACTTTGAGGTGAATGTGTTACAATTTGGAGGTGATTTTTCCTTCTGTGCGATCTTAGAACCAAAGGGATACCTCGCCTTGTAATCTTGTATGAGTGTGTGTGTGAGGGTTAAGATGTTATTGGCTTTGGTAAACTAAAACAGAATGTGACACCCTCTATCATGAACAATTAACAGGTCTTTATTTTCAAAACTGGTGACAATGTTATTAAACCAATTAACAACCTGAATAAACTCCCCAATAGAATGTTGTTCGAATTTTACAAGACTCATTCTGGAATAATAAAATAAATCCTTATAGAATATAATCACTCTCAAATAATATAATACCAGGAAGTATTGGAAGTATAAACTTTCTTCTGATGCTTCTGTCTAGAACACACACTGAGCTGGTATCTCTTTAGATGGTGATTTTCTGAAGATATATATATTAAACTGCAAGATTCTATACGAGAGTCCTTGATGTTCACCACTTCGCTGGGCAAATCAGTTCCTGCCCTCTATCTCCATACCAAGTTGGTCTTCATGTCCAGTATTGCTAGACACATGGACCCCTCCTACGTTACCATCTTGGATCAATACTGTGCCTAGAGTTGGAAAGTACAGATGCCAATGCACCAGTAGCTATTTAGACAGCATGTGCTGTTTGGACTCATGCAACATCGCAACAAATGTTGACCAGTGGGTAGAGAGCAAGGTGAGGCAGTGGGGTTGGTGTAGTTGCATGGCCTGAAGAAGGTAAGAATGACAGCGTGGAAGGTGACTGCCCAATGAGGTGGGGAAGGGCAAAGGCTGACAACGGCAGTAAGAGGGGCAAAGAGATCAGTGAGGAAGGTGAACAATGAAAGGTGGAGGGAAGACTGAGGAGAGAGGAGCAGGATCCTGACAAGGCTGCAGGAAAAGCTGAGAAACAAGGGGGCGAAAGGGATATTACTTTCTTGACTGGAATGGGATGGATGAAGACTCCAAATGTGTTGGGTGGAGGTCCAAGAGGACATGGTCACATTACAGGTGATGGGCTCGTGTTGAAGTCTCCAGCCTTTTCCCTCTGAGTTGATGATATTTTGCACAGACTGGAAAGAGGGCTGGAGAGAGTGATATGACTGTACTGGAATGGTGTTTAAATATAGCACTGGGGCCCTCGAACCCATCAGCTGAAGATGGACAAACGAATCAGTTGCTGCTCAGAGGGGAACATGCTGGTATATAACTAACGCGCTTCCAAATACTGAATGTGGCTTGGGATCTTGCCTTTCTAATCGCAGGATGGGCACTGCCAGAACTACCCACCAGTACATTTAGTCACAAAATGGGAGCAGCTCTCCATCCTTAGAGTCAACCAATCGCCCCAAACAGGTAATAGTAAGAAGCCTCACAACACCAGGTTAAAGTCCAACAGGTTTTATTTGAGTCATCACTCACCTGATGCAGGAGCTCGTGATTCCTTTGAACTTTAACCTGGCGTTGTGAGGTTTCTTATTGTGACCACCCTCAATCCAACACCGGCATCTTCACATTTTGACCGACCAGATAGTAACACCAGCTTCCTCTCTGGAAGGACATGAATGAACCAGGTCATTTTTATCCGTTCATTCCAAGGTCACGATTACTGATGTTAGCTTTCTAAATCCAGCTTTGTTTAACCAAGTGAATTTCAATTTCCTTGTTACCATGGTAGGATTTAAACTTCGGTCTCCAGTCCAGGTGCTGGATTATTAATCTAGTTCCACAATCTATACACTGCGAGTGCTGAGAAGCATCGAGTTGGAAAATTTAACATAAAGATTGCATGTAAGCAATACCAAAGGGTCTGGATTCATTTTAAAGAAGCAAACTTTTGATATGGATCGAGTAAAGACAGTTTAGTTTAGTTTTTTAGTTTAGTTAGGGCATCGTGATCAGCATAGGCTTGCAGGGTCGAAGGGCCTGTTCCTATGCTGTATTTCTCTTTGTTCTTTATTCTATCTTAAATGAGCGACCCTTTATTCCGAGGTTATACCCTCTGGTCCTGGATTCTCCCACAAGGGGAAACAGTGTCAAGCCCCCTGAGAATCCCATTTGCCTCAACAAGATTGCTTGTCCTCTAAACTCCAGTGAGTACAGGCCCAACCTACTCAACCTTTCCTCATAAGAAAATGTCTCCCCAAAATCCTGGGATCAACCTGGTAAACTTTATTTGATATGTTTAATGCATAGTATCTATGTGTACTTGATACACCATCCACTTCCCCTGTACCATTAGGCCTGTCAGTAAAAAGCTTTTTAAGGACCGTATCATCCCTTTTTGCTTCCTCGCTGTATTACTGTACTTCTTTTAGTTATTAATGGCCTTTTTCTGAAGAAACCACTGACCTTTCGCAACAAAGCGATCAATACGAAGCTGATAAAAGCCAAGTTCATTGCAGCCCGTAATAAAGCGAGCTTGATTTGTTTACTTATCTAAGTCTTCATCTGTCAGACCCATTATGAAATGATTTATAGGCCTCTACTCAATGAAATCATTTAAAGCATATTAGATTCGCGAAACAATCGCCTATAATATGACAAGCTGATTCAGCCTGACAAGTAACCAAGTTGCCTCTGATGGCAAACAAGTTCCAGAAATTCTTATTGGATTATAACATTAATGGTACTACAGGGAAAATAAGATTCAATCATGTTACTTAAATTTAGTTTCAGCACCAAAATGCAAATGCGAGCAGTCGAGCTCTGAAATTCAGGGACAGGCACTCAAAAGGCTGCCACTGGCACTGTGAAATGTATATTAAAAATTGCAGCACACAAAATATTACCACATCCTCATTTATCATCTATCATCTAAATTAATATTTATTAAATGTGTGCTCTTTTTCTTTCACCTCCGCAAAAAAAAAGTTTAAGAATGCAGCCACATACCTGTTTAAGTGATCCTTTGCTTTATGTGTTCCATAGAGTTCCTACAGTGCAGAAGGAACCCACTCAGCCCCTCGAGTCTGCACGGACAATAATCCCATCCAAGCCCTATCCCTATAACCCTGCATATTTACCCTAGCTGATCTTCCTGGCAGTGAGGGGCAATTCAACGTGGCCAATCATGCTGAATTGGACCGCGGGAGAAAATCAGAGGAAACCCACGCAGACACGGGAAGAACATGCGGACTCCATACAGACAGTCATCCGAGGCCGTAACTGAATCTGAATCCCTGGCACTGTGAGGCAGCGGTGTAAGACTGAACAGAGAAGGAAAGGAGAGAGTGCAGAATGTAATGTTGCAATCATAGCTAGGACGTAGAGAAAGAGCGATTTAATGCGAGGTAAGTTCATTCAAAAATCTGGCAGCAGCAGAGAAGAAGACGTTGTGCCACAGTGCCGCCCTTGGAATTTGACTTTTCTCCACTGAGTGGCATTGAAAGGGCTACAATAACAACGTGTGTTTAAATAGCGTCTTTAAGATAATAAAGCATGCTGAGGCCTTCCATGGGAGTGCTACAAAGCAAAGCCTGACACCAAGTTGCCTAATGTAATATTAGGGCAGCCGGTTGACATTTACCATAAATAACGGTGTATAAACGACATTTGAAGTGTCCAAAATCTGTTCTCCAAAAAAAAGGGATGACTTGCATACTGAGAATAAAAAGTGAAAGATAGTGACCTTAACCATGCCTTTCATTATTTTATAGACCTCCATAAGATCATCCCTAAGTCCAGGGAAAGAAGTCCCAATCTATCCAGCCTCTCCTGATAGTTCAAACTATCTAGTCCCAGTAACATCCTGGCAAAATGTATATTGGGATACAATGAAAAGTACAGTTTCTTGTGCACTATACAGACAAAGCATACCATACATTGAGTACTTAGGGGAAAAAGAAAGGAGAGGGTACACAGGAGAGGGTACACCTCCCGCAAAGGATGGGAATATCCATGCTGCTTCGCTTGATGTGTGATTTCATTATCAAATCAGAGGATACTAGTAATACACAAATTATCATCAGATCATTCCAAAAGTATCTAAAAATTTTGGAATATTCACTTTGATGGATGAGGAGGAAGTTGATTTGCTGTGGAAAGGTGATTCTGAAATTGAAAGTGCATTTCTGATCGAGAGTAATATCCTATAACTACAGTTATAGTTAGGGTGTAGAGAAAGATGAACTTAAAATGGTTTTGTGGGATCACGTCCCACACGGACAACCTGGGGTTTTCAAGTGACACCTGTTCCACATACTTATCGATCCACAACTTCGCTCTATCCTTATCTATCCAGCATGGCCATGGATTGTTACTGGAACTGGCTAACAGTTTTCACAGGGAAAGTGGATGAAATCCAATGCTAGAATTTGCTGTCTATCAGTGTATTTTCTCAGGGGGAATGGACCCCATACATGCCTGAATGTGCGGTAGCAAAGAAGGCCCAAGGTCCCAAGATTTGTACCCATCATGAACTTAAACAAAATAGGCTGCTGAAACACGGCATACATTTCATTGGCAGTTTGTTCAATTGGGGAGCAGGAGGGCATTGATTTGGCATATTACCAACATAATTCGAGGGTCACGTGCAGCACATGAAAATGCATTCAGCACAAGAATGCAGGAGTGAGTTCAGGAGGGCACCCCAGGGGCAGATGAAAGCTGTGCTGGGTACCAACAGTGGCACCAAGGCATCCGCTGGTGGAAATCCACAGATATTTCTGAGTGCCACTGGCCAGCAGCTTACACCTCATGAGCATGTCGGGATTCAGTTTTACCTTCTATGAGGACAGCACAGATGAGGGGCTTCTAGAGGCTGTCACCACTTTGCTATTGTGCAGAGCAGTGGGAATACAGAGTTACAGAGAGAATCACAGATTTATAACAGCTCCTCTCCAAACCAGCAATTCACTATGTGCCATTCTCTAGCCTTCTTCTATAACCCTGAGCATTCTTTCTTTTCAAATAATAGAATGTCTGAATGTTCCAATTAAACAAATTCGCAGACTGTGCAATCTGAAAATGTAGACATCCCCATCTCTTCGTCTTTGTAAGAACTAAGCAGCAATACTTTCTTGAGAGGATTGGGGTATTATTTCCAGCACAGTAACATCAGCTATATGTGATATTATAACAGAAAAAAATTGATTTCACTTTTGTATTTAGCTCTGCTCCTTTGTTGTAAATTCAAGCGTTATAGAAAAAAAGCACAATAACCCAATGTAAGTAACTCAGTACTGTGGTTCGTGGTTAGCACTGCTGCCTTACAAATCCAGGGACCCGGATTCAATCCCAGCCTCGAGTGACAGTGTGTGGAGTCTGCACATTCTCCCCGTACCTGCGTGGGTTTCCTCCGAATCCTCCGCTTTCTTCCCACACTTTAACAATGTGCAGGTTAGCTTGATTGGCCATGCTAAATTGCTCCTTACTGTCAGGCCAAATTAGCAGGGTAAATACATGTGTTTGCAAGGATAGGGCCTGTGTGTGATTGTTGTTGATGGGCCAAATGGCCTCTTTCTGCACTGCTGGGATTCTATGATTCTATTCTAAGATTCAGTACAAGCACACATCATATTTAATGAAACCTTTCAAATCGATCTGTGTACAAAAGATTTGAAAAGTCAACTTTATTTTAAATGACCAGATGGACATACATCACCACAACTTCCATTTTTCTCATGAGCCCCATCCTTTCTCGTTTTTTTTTCCTCCTTCCTTCCCCCTTCTTCCTGGAAGTATGATAATATGTTTTTAAATGTGTATTTTTTCACGGAATGACAGCATCACTGAGCATGACTAGAATTTATTGCCCATCCTCAATTTACCTTGAACTGATTGTCCCGCTCAACTATTTCAGAGGGCAATTGAAAGTCAATCACATTGCTGTGAGTCTGGAGTCACATGTAGGCCAGGCCAGGTAAAAATGGCAGATTTCCTTCCCTAACAGACATGCATCACTTCAACGATAGCTTTATGGCCATAATTATTGAAGGTACATCTCAATTCCAGATTGATTAATTGAATTTAAGTTACTCTAGCCGTAGTTAGATTTGAACTAATGTATTAACCTAGGCCTTCGGATTACTGGTCTAATGACATGATCATTAGGACACCATGGGAGATTGCTGGATTGCTCCATTTTGGAAGGGATAATAGTCTGGATTTTGCAGATAGAAATGAAGTAAGCTGTCCACAGATATCTAGTGATTTCTCTTGTGCAGTTTGCCCCTTTCCTGATGGCAGTTTAGACTTGCCTCTATGTGCCGCGGATAACTTGGAATGCATCGGCAATGATGTCACCAAGCAAGGCAGGCAACCAATCACATTTAAGAATCCCCATAGATAGCAAGCCAGGAAGTCTCGCTTCTAATTAAGAGCAACACAGCACGGGAAACAGGCCCTTCGGCCCAGCGAGCCCGCGCCGCCATCATAACTATATAGTAGCAATTCCATTATCCTATTATAAATTTAGGTTATTCCTAATATGGAAGACTCTCACTATAGGGACAATTTGTTTCCCAATCAGCCTAAGAGCGAATTTTTGGGTTGTGGGAGGAAACCGGAGTGCCCGGAGAAAACCCACGCAACCACGGGGAGAACGCGCAAACTCCCGCAGACACCGGCCCAATTCCAAGTGTCTGCACAGCCACATCGATAGTCTCTGAGCTGTCATGGTGCCCTTCAGATGGTCCACATAAAGCACTCATTTACGACATGAAGTACCAGGCAACCCATGAATCAACATCCAAGAGCTGTCCTCGCACCACCTGCCGAATGCATGCTCATTGTTGGTCAAGTATGGACCGAATTACCTGTGGAAAAAAAGCCGTTTAAAAAATTAAATGATTATGTTTGATTGAAGCTAAAATAAAGATAAACAAACTCTTAAAAAAATTCTTTTAAATGATATGGAGTTATTTTAATCATTAGGGAGAAATTTGCCTCTGTTAACTTTTTAAGGCTAAAGATGGTGTTTAGTATTGATTAGGTAGTTTATTTGCTTAAAAACCCAGCTAAACCTCAATCAATGAGGTTTATCTGTTGGAAGGATTTTCACTATGAGACTAACAGATTGAGAGTGGAAGTGTTGTCAATTCAATTGACTTCCAATTAATTGTCGTCGGGGGATGCCTCAACAGTGCTCCTGCTGGAGAAACATAGAATCACAGATTGGAAATAGGCCCTTCAACTCAACTTGTCCATGCCACCCAGTTTTTACCACTGAGCTAGTCCCAATTGCCCACATTTGGTCTCTATTGCTCCATACCTATCTTATCATGTAACTGTCTAAATGTTTTTTAAGAGACAAAATTGTACCTGCCTCTACTACTGCCTCTGGCAGCTTATTCCAGATATTCTGAGTGAAAGAATTGCCTCTCAGGACCCTTTTGTATCTCTCCCCTCTCACCTTAAACCTATGACCTTTAGTTTGAGACTTCCCTACGTTTGGGAAAAGATGAATGTATGTATGAACTCCAGACACTGCTGTAAGTTTCAGTAGAGTAATGACATGAATATTGACAGATTTGTAATCTTTATCCACCACAAAATCCGGGCCAGTTAAGTCCAGGTGGTAGTGGAAGACCCCATAGCTATAACTGAAAGAAGAACAAGGAGGAACAACTGGTATCCTGGCCATCAACCAGCCTAGCCAAAGCAGATTAACTGTCACAGAGGTTGACATTGCAGCCTCACAATGCCAGTGACTGGGGTTCAATTCCAGCTTGGGTGACTGTCTGTGCAGAGCCTGCATGTTCTCCCCGTGTCTGTGTAGGTTTCTTCCGGTTTCCTCCACATTCTGAAAGATGTGCTGGTTAGGTGAACTGGCCATGCTAAATTTTCTCCCGATGTACCCGAACAGGCACCGGAGTGTGGCAACTCAGGGATTTTCGCAGTAATTTCATTGCAATGTTGATGTAAGCCTACATGTGACGATAATGAATGAACTTTAAACTATGTGTATGTAAATTGGCAGCTGCACTCATTTATAAAGTAGCAGAGAATACACTTCAAAGGTAATTCATTGGCTGTAAGCACTTAAGGATGCCTGTGGGTTAGGGAAGATGTTATATAATTGCATGTTCCTTTCCTTGTTGCAAACAATGTTGTTTGTCTTTGAATTATGGGTGGATCAAAGGCCCTCTTCACCTCAGGTACATGGGAATCAATTTGCAAATCTTCACACCACAACCAGCTGCAAGCACACATTCAATTCAAACAATGCTGAACTCAACTATATATCCTGCGTGAAACCAAGTTATATGGGCTGCTGTTTCCAAATGTACTGCGGCAGAGGATTGACTGCTTAAAGCGCCTGTTTTTAAATCGAGCTATTCAGTGAGATTGCTCGCATTATGAGATTATATTTTTATCTCCACTTGAGGAATATTTAATGCCCAAAGCAAGATTTTATATTTCAATATCGTGCTGAAATGCGGTTTATTATACAGCGACAGTAAATGCAGTATGGATTGGTGTATCGACATTCTGCCTCGGATCAGCATTCCAATCACGGGAGACACTGTTCTCAAGATGCATGGGGAATGAAAACTATTAGGAGCAAATCTATTCTTCCTGAGTGTTTTACTAACATTCTAGAGAGCGCGAGGACCAGTGAAAGAGGAATAACTGTCCGTTGCACTTTGTTTGGTTAATATTGGAGATAGAAACATGGATACTTGAGATTGGATTAGGGCAGTAACCTAATCAGGGGGTTCCCTGGTTTATATAAGGAATCTAATAGTTAGTTGGGAATGAATTCAAGGTTGCAATTTAATCGAGAGGTTCGGAATATAGAATTATGGATACTTCAGAGCGATTACAATGCAATAATCGAATCAATGAGTTCAGAAGGTTCATACAAATAATAATGGATACCCGGGAGTAATCTAATTCCGGGTTCAGTATGTTTATAGGAAGGATGATTGACGCCTGAGAGTAATCAAATCATGGTTTACGATGGAAACGTATAGCAGGCACTTTCTCTAATGGACTGTCTATCCACAAGGTGGGACCAGTCACAGAATCATACAGGTTTACAGCAATGGAAACAGGCCCTTCAGCTCAACTTGTCCATGCCACACCTTTTTTTAACCACTATGCTAGTCCCAGTTGCCTGCATTTGGGCCATATCGCTCTATACCCATCTTACCCATGTAACTATCTAAATGCTTTTTAAAAGACAAAATTTCACCAGTCATTCAGTTGATAAAGCATCAGACTTTTAATCTGAGTGTCCTGGGTTCAAGTTTAGGTCACGGCACTGGCTTTAGGGTTCTCCAGTAGCCTAGAGGTGTAGGTCACTAAAATTGGCTAACCACTAACCAAGAGCAGTGTTCTGGTGTTCCTGGTTCAAATCTCATCACAGTAGATGGTTACGTTTTGATTCTGGAATAAATTTCCATTCGAGTGCTACCAGATTACTAACAGCAAGAAGCTTATCCAAGGGCAGCACAGTGGTACAATGATTGGCACCGCTGCTTCATTGTGCCAGGGACCAGGGTTCGATTCCGGCTTGGGTCATTGCCTGTGTGGAGTCTGCACGTTCTCCCCATGTCTGCGGGGGTTTCCTCCAGGTGATTCAGCTTCGTCCCACAGTCTACAAGATGTGTTGGTTTAGTACATTGGCCGTGCTAAATTCTCCCTCAGTGTGCCCTAACAAATGCTGGAGTGTGGCAACCAGGGAATTTTCACAGTACTTTAATTGCAGTGTTAACATAAGCTTACTTGTGACACTAACAAATTTTAAAAAAACAAGGCCGATGTTATTCCCTGAGCAGAGTTGAAAATCTACTCCATTGTTTCTGTTATTTTGGCCCAGATCTTCCAGCCTTCTTTCTGTTGGAAACTGGCATAAAGCCAAAGATATCCTTTGGGTCCTTGCAGAAATCCCAACATGCCAACCTCAGTGCCATTTGCTCAGGACTTCTAATGGCAGTTTCCTTGCACACTGGGGCCCTCCACAAATGGAAGTGAGGCTGGGAGGTTTCAGACATTTCAGCAGTGTTTATATGGACAGTTACCCAGGACATGCTGGACAAAAAGGTCTAACTACAGAATTGACTCCCCATAATCATTCACACTGACCTCTTGAGCCCACTGGCTCCAACTCCTCTCTCTCTGATGATCCCACCTGACTATTTTCCCTGATCACCCATCCTACACTAACTCTGCTAACACTACCCCCCAGTCAATCCTGACTAATCACAGCAATTGCCTACTCCTCCAACACAGCTTGACTAACCCCTGGCCTGTCAACGCGTCCCAAACTGAACTAACTACCCCTTGACCAGACCTGACTATCCCCTGCCAACCAACTAACCCCTGACCCAACCTGACCAGTCGACACCTGAATACCTTTCCAACCTGAACTACCTCTATCATTACATACTAGCTATGACTGTATTACTATATTCTGCACCTTCTCCTTTCCTTCTCTATGAACAGTATGCTTTGTTTGTGTAGCCCACAAGAAACAATACTTTTCTGTGATAGTGATACATCAAATCAAATCCAGAATCCTCTTTACCCATCTATCACTCCAATACTTACCCACCTCACCTTTTTACCACCTGACCCAAATGCCATCTGAATACCTTCCACATAACCTTCTTGCTACCCTATCCACTTGCCAATCTAAATACCTGCAACCTGATACACCTGCCACAGTACCCATTTACCACTTCACCCACCTGTCACACAACTCAGATCTTACCGACCCTGCCTCTTTACCCAATTATCACATCCTCCCACACACACTGCTACCCATCCCACTCACTCATTCATCCATTTGCCCATTCACTAACATTCACACAGGGCATTTAAACTTACCCTATGGCAGCTAATGCCATAAAAATATGGCATGGCATTTCTTCACCCTCCCCCCACCTTCCCCAACCACCTCCTGCTCCCCCACCCGCTGTTCTGGACACACTACAGCGCAGTGATGGGGGTCCTTTGTGGAACTTTGCAAATCACTTTTCTGAAGAAGACAAGTATCTAAAACTCTTCTGGAAGGATGGAACATGGTCAGACATTCTAAAGGTTGAGTAGAGAGGCAACCCAACAAAGTTTGGCTTTGCTGGAAGTCCAGGTCATTATTTCTTCATCTGTCGGCCTGGCAGCAGCTTGAGACTCACAGAGTTCCCAATCTCAGTATCAGTTTTGACCCCAAGATAAAATTTCATCCACATTCTTGCATCATTTTTATGGCCACCTATTTCCATCGCAGTTATCTCTATCCTTGCCTCGGCGTATCGGCTACTGAAACTCTGGCACCAGGAATCTCTCGTTATGGGGGAGAAGGAGTATGACATCTGTCCTCATGCACACATTCCCACCCTGTCCTGAGAGAATATCAGATATCAGGCTGCTATACTCCACAAATAGTCTTTTTTTATTGGAATGGCAACATTAAAATGATACTGTAACACATGATTTAGCTTCAGATAATATTGATGTGCATAACAAGTGAAATGGTGCAAATTGGCCTTCTCTCTTGATGTAGTAACCTATAAATAAATAATGTCCGTAAACAAAATTCACTTAAAGAGAGAGAGGGAGAGCTTTGATAATGTTTACAACATTATGTACCAATTTATTAGTATATGGCACTTTAATTGGGATTTTGGTCATCTAATCTGCCTCTGTAATTGCTGACTGTGTATTGAAAGATCCACAATTTTGCCCACAGCAAATTATTTCCCCAGTGACTTTGGGATTATTCACATTTACATTTATGATCAAAATTCAAAGATCAACAACTGAATACTGTAATCAGTGATAGACACAAAATGTATATACTTTTGTTCAGGTTCATTGAGATGCCTTGGGGTCATAAAAGGAACTAGATAAGTGAAACTTCTTTCATTTGTTTTTCAATCATTTTCACAGAAATCCTACTGCACAAAAGGAGGCCATTTGGCCCATCAAACCTGCACTTACAACAATTCTACCCTATCTCCGTAACACCACATAGTTACCCTGCTAATCCCCCTGACACTAATGGTCAATTTATCACATCCAATCCATCTAACCCACATATCTCACCTGATGAAGGAGCAGTATTCTGAAATCTCATGATTCCAAATAAATCTGTTGGACCTTAACGTGATGTTGTGGGACTTCCTACTGTGCACAGCTCAGTCTGATGCTGACATCTCCACACCATCACATATCTTTGGACTGTGGGAGTAAACCAGAGAACCCAAAGGAAATCCTTGCAGACATGGGGAGAATACGCAAACTCCAGTCACTCAAGGCTGGAATTGGACCCGGGTTCCCTGGCACTGTGAGGCAGTAGTGTTAACCACTGTGCCAAGTCTTATGCATGGTAATGATGCATTACATTTATTGCAGATTGTAACATGTTATTGGAGCAGCACGCCAATTTTGTTCTTTGTTCTTTATTACAATAATTACAGATACAATACTGTCCAGATCCTAAAAATTACTATTGGTAATCATAGCAGACAATTGCTTCAAGCAATTGCTCCGGGTTTGCTCCCACAGTCTGAAAGACGTGCTGGTTAGGTGCATTGACCATGCTAAATTCTCCATCAGGGTATCCGAACAGGAGCTGGAATGTGGCAGCTGGGGAATTTTCACAGTAAAACTTCATTGCATTGTTAATGTATGCCTACTTGTGACACTGATAAACTAAAATAAATTTAAACTTAAATAAGAACTGGTATTCTGGTAATTTGCTCTGACTATTATTATGACTGAGGAGTTAGCCTAATGAATCTAATTAAAAACCAAAATTGGCTATTATCGCTGACAGTAATCTTCTGCCTACAGTTGTGGCCGGTGCTAGGGAACCCAAGACAATAACTTTGCTGAGAAAAATTAACAATGAAATTACCCTCCTACTTTTATAGATCATATACCATCGCTACTCGGTCTCATTCCTCTGCTCATATCCCATAGTATTGCAATTGATGTGCGTATCCTGTTCTGCTTAGCATTTGCTGATTGAATCCACCTACCTTCTGATGGTCAATTCCAGATCATAACAGCTCGCTGTGAGAAAAACAATCTCTACTCACCATCCATTACAGACTTTGGCAAATTGCCCTAAACCTGTACTCTTTGCTTACCAACCGATTTGCCCGTGGAAACACCTTCTCCTTATTTACTAGTCTCTTTTCTGAGGAAGGATGTTCTTGCTCTCGAGAGAGTGCAGTGAATCCATGGTGATTCTGGAGATGGCGGGGGACTGATGTTTGAGGTGAGATTGGGTAGGTTAGGATTGTTTTTATTAGAGTTCAGATGAATGGGATGGGGGGGAGGGCAAGGGGGCTGGGTGGGGGTGAATCTCATAGAGGCTTATAAAATTCAGAAATAGACAGGGTAGATGCAAGGAGGGTGTTCCCAATGGTGGGTGTGTCCAGAACCAGGGGTCACAGTCTGCGGATTCGGATAAGACCATTTAGGATGGAGAGAAAGAGAAATTTCTTCCCCTAAAGAGTGGCGAGCCGGTAGAATTCATTACCACAGGAAATAGTTGATGCCAAAACATTGAATGTATTCAAGAGATAGCCAGATATAGCACTTGGGGTGAATGGGATTAAAGGTTATGGGGAGAAAGCAGGATTAGGCCGTTGATTTGGACAATCAGCCATGATCTGTGATGAATGATGGAGCAGGCTCGAAGAGCCAAATGGTCTCCCCCTGCTTCTATCATCTATATTACTATATTTCTATGTTAATTATCAAAACCCTGCATCATTCTAAACACCATCAAAAAAATCCCCCCTCAACCTTCCGACTCCTAGCCTGTGAGGTTAATAAACTCACACTGTGTTCTGTACTGGCAGAGGGAACAAAGTCAAGCTTCTGAGCAAAGGCTTTCACCAAAGTTTCCTTTCTGCAGTCCACCAAGGGAACCATAGCAGACAGAGATTGGACAATGAAAAGGTCTGTTGACCTCGGTAGGATTTTCCTATTTTGGGCTGAGTACTGTTGGAAAATTTCAGCTTTTTTGGCTGCTTGATTATAAGTTTCAAGTGATTTAATTTCACTTAACATTCAAATGGGTGAAGTGTAGGAAGAATTGTCTGGTAAATATGCACTGTCCTGAGATATGTACAGGCCCAGGGTTTCTAGCTTTCATTATCAATAGGAAGTCTCACTACACCAGGTTAAAATCCAGCAGGTTTAACTGGAATCACGAGCTTTCAGAGTGCTGCTCCTTTATCAGGTGAGTGGAGAGGTAAGTTCTACAAACACTATTTATAACATATATATAAATATATATAGTCAAGAGACAGTTGCAAGGTAATGATGATTAGCCCTCTCTCCGTTCACACTGCTTGTACCAGTAAAGACATGATTACCTGTAAAGACTTGCATTCCAACCATTATCCTGCACTTGTGTCTCTGTCTATATATGCCACGTTTGAACCTAAACCTCCGCTAACCTGATGAAGGAGCAGTGCTCGAAAAGCTCATGATTCTGAATAGATCTATTGGACTTTAACCTGATGTGAGACTTCTTATTGTGCTCACCCCAGTCCAATGCTGGCATCTCTACATCATTATCAATAACAACTCAATTTAACAATTGTTTAGCTGTATAGTATACTTGTTTGGAAAGCAAGGCATGCAATGCGATAACAATTTTCAGGATCTCGCTACATCCCAAAGTGTCAATTAGGTATTTTGTGAAGTGTGGCCATTGTTATGATGCAGGACATAGCCATTTGGTAATATAGAACTTGAATATTGTTGAAAAGAAAGAGATATATCAAAGCTTTTAATCTTGCACCAGTCAGGACAGCTTGGCGAGTATACCAATATTGTCGGTGGGGGGGGAGGGGGGAGACAACAATTTATACTATATGAAATGAGAGTGCTGATTGAAGATGTTCTTGACTTACCTGTAAGCCGAACTATGTTGTTGACATCTATAATTTGGTCTTTGTTGTACCTCTGTCTCAGATACTGAAGTAGAATCATAGAATCATGGAATCTCTACAGTGCGTAAGAAGGCCATTAAATCCATTGAGCCTGCACTGGAAACAATTCCACCTAGACGCTATCCTTATAACCCCTATATTTACTTTACTAATCCCCTTCACACTAAGCGTCGATGTAGCCAATCCACCTGATTTCGGAATCTTCCCGTTAGCTTCCATTTCCCGTAGCAGGCTTACACCCAGTTTACACAGGAGTTACACCAATTTTGATTTGATTTATTATTGTCACATGTATTAGCACACAGTGAAAAGTTCCTTGCGTGCTATACAGACAAAACATCCCATATATAGAGAAGGAAAGGAGACAGTGTAGAATGTAGTGTTACAATCATAGCTGGGGTGTAGAGAAAGATCAATTTAATACAAGATAGGTCCATTCAGAAGTCTGATGGTAGCAGGGAAGAAACTGTTTTTGAGTCAGTTGGTACAAAGAACAAAGAACAAAGAACAAAACAGCACGGGAAACAGGCCCTTCGGCCCAACAAGCCCACACTGCCACCCTGATGTTCCCACCTCTACCCATGATCCCTGTCTATGTTTATAGATCTATGGATTAAAAACCAAATTTGAGACAATTTAGGGAGAATTTTTTGTTTTGCCAATTAGCCTAAGAGCACATGTTTGGGATGTGGGAGGAAACCAGAGCACTCAGAGGAAACCCACGCAAGCACAGGGAGAATGGCAAACTCCCACAGACGCAGGCCCAAATCCATGTATCTGCACAGCACAGCGATAGTCACTGAGGTGTCGTGTTGCCCATCAAATGGTCCAGGTCAAGCGTACACTAACGATGTGAAGGACTAGGATACACGTCCTCAGACTTTTGAATTGTTTTCCCAAGGGAGGAAGGTGGAAGAGATAATGTCCAGGGTGCGTTGGGTCCTTTATTATGCTGGCTGCTTTGCTGAGACAGCGGGAAGTGTAGATTGAACCAATAGCTGGGAGGCTGATTTGCGTGATACACTGGGCTTCATTCACAACCCTATGTAATTTCCTGACAGTTCACAGCTCCAATTGGCTATTCAAGCAAGCTGACCAATGAAACAGTTAATCTTTGAGAGCCTGTCGCCAAAGCTAAATTGCTGAAGAACAGATGAGCAATAATGCAGATTATTTTAGTTGCCTCTCCATTCCTTAATCACTCCATGCTAATTTATTCCAATTAAGTCACTAATTAAGGAGTACAGCTAACTAACATAAACCAATTATGTCAAGAGAATCATACTGATACAAGCAATAAGCAGACACCAATATTAATGGGCTGTGGACATGATTGACTTACAGCATCCACAATGTAAATGATTAATTTCCTGTAAGACATTAGTTCGCAATGTGATTTCTAATAAGGGGACATAAACATACAGGAATGCACCATTTAGAAAATCATATTTTTTAAATTTTAGATTATTGTCTGCCAAAAGCCCAGTTGAAAAGATAGTTTAATATTCAGCCTCTTGGGATCATCCTTTCATAAACTCCAATACACCAATATTATTTATTTATTTATTAGCATCACAAGTAGGCTTACATTAACACTGAAATGAAGTTACTCTGAAACTCCCCCAGTCGCCACACTCTGACGCCTGTTCGGGAACATTGAGTGAGAATTCAGCATGGCCAATGTTCCTAATCAGCACATGATTTCAGACTTTGGATAGGCTGGCCCTATCTCCCCATCGTAATCCTATACATTTATCCCACTAGTCCTCCTGACACTAAACGGCAATTTAACATGGTCAATCCACCTAACCCGCACATCTTTGGACTGTGGGAGAAAATCGGAGCATCTGGAGGAAAACCCACACCAACATGGGGAGAACATGCAGATTCCACACAGACAGTGACCTAAGCCGGGAATCGAACCCAGGTCCCTAGTGCTGTGAGGCAACAGTGCTAACCATTGTGCCATCTGATCTCCCTCGGCCTTGTAGGGATTCCATGATCAGTGTTACAATGAATGCTATACCACTAGCTCAGACATTGGAATTTACTTATCTTCATCTTAATTTCTTTGTTGTCAATCTTCACTGCAACTAACGCAACTAACGGGTCTGGACCTGGGGTGTGGAAGAGCAGGAGCAGCAATGAAATCAAAAGCAGTTCTAAGCCGTTCCACAGGACAGAGGAGTTTGTCAGAGAATGGCAGTTCACAGCAGACAGCACCCCCCAAAACATGAGGTGGCATTTTCCAGCCCCACTTGCCCCAAAACCAGAAAATCCCACACAAGGCCAACAGACTTCTCCATGATTCACCCCTCAACCACTATGATTCCCATGGAGAGTGGAACAGGAAAATTTGCCCCAAGGTCAACAGACAGTGAACTTTTATTTATTCATTTATAAGAATTGTTGGCCCCCAGCATTTATTGTGCATCCCTAGTCATTCTTGGAGGGCAATTGAGAGTCAACCATATTGCTGTAGCTCTGGAGCCATGTGTAGGTCAGACCAGATAAGGATGGCAGATTTCCTTCCCTAATGGACATTAGCAAACCAGATGGGTTTTTCCAACAATCGACAATGGTTTTGTGGTCATCAGTAGATTCTTAATTGCAGGTCTTTCCTATTGAATTCAAATTCTACCATCTGCCTTGGCGGGATTTGAACCCCTGAACCCAGAACATTAATTGAGTTTCTGGATTAATAGTCTAGAGAACATACCATTAGGCTATCGCTTCCTCAACATGACAGAGCAATAATGCTTCAGGGTCCTGAGGCATTCACGGCAGGTCATCTACAATCTCCTAAGATCCAAGAGGAGCAGCTAGATGGTGTCCATTCACAGGTTGCTCTGATTTCTTCATGGATTTAATGTTGACATCTCCAGAATCTCACAATCTGTTGTCCACAAGTGCACTTCCCATGTCACTATGACCTTGTTTGCTGTCATAGATGGAGCCAGTCAAATACAATGGTTATTGGCTTCCCACAGGTACGGAAGGTCATTAATTGCACAGATAGAAACATAGAAACATTACAACATAGTACAGACCCTTCGGCTCTCAATGTTGTGCTGAGCTATGTCCAATCCCAAGATCAAGCTATCCCATTCCCTATCATTCTGGTGTGTTCCGTGTGCCTAACCATTTGAAAGTTCCTAAAACGTCCGACTCCACTATCACAGCAGGCATCTATTCCACACCCCAAACACTCTCTGAATGAAGATTCTACCTGAGACATCCTACCTATATCTCCCACCTATAACCTTACACTTATGCCCCCTAGTACAGCTACATCCACCCAAGGAAATAGTCTCTGCACGTCCACTCTTTCAATCCCTCTCATCATCTTATAAACTTCTATTAGTTCGCCTTTCATCCTCTTCCACTCCAAAGAGAAAAGCCCCAGTTCCCTCAACTGTGTCCTCATAAGACCTGCTCTCCAAACCAGGCAGCATCCTGGTAAATCTCCTCTGCACTCTCTTCAATGTTTCCACATCCTTCTTATAATAAGGTGACCAGAACTGAACACAATATTTAAAATGTGGTACCATGTGGCAATCAAAGTAGCCTCAGATTTCCCCTCCCTTCCCCACTGTGCCCCTATGCTTTGGAAATACAATTCATCCAATAGTCATCAATAAACATTCCTATAGGTCCCCCCTCACAACAACTGACTATAACATTCACCTGAGGGTTACTGTCCAGAATGAGAATACAGAAAAGTAGAGCTCAAGAGATTGAGAAAAATCAGTCTCTCATTCATTGAAGTCAATCTGAATATAATGCCATTAATATTGCTCCAATTGGAAGGCAGTTGTGTATTGCTTTTGTCACTGGATGAGTAGCTAAGAAACCCAAGGTAATATTCTGGGGTTGCAGGTTCAAATCCCACCACAGCTGATGGTGAAATTTGTGTTCAATAAAAACATTTAAAATTAAAAGGTGACCATGAAACCACTCGCAATTATTGTAAAAACCCATCTGGTTCATTAATGACATTGAGGGAAGGAAATCAGCCATCCTAGCTTGGTCTGACCTATAAATGACTCCAAACACACAGCAATGTGGTTGACTCTTAAATGGCCTGGTGGGGAATTAGGGATGGGCAATCAGTGCTGGCCAAGCCAGAGATGCCCACTTTCCATGAATTATTTTTTAAAAAAGTCCTGCAGTGGTGTCCTGGAACTGAGATGATTGAGCTCCAGTGACCACAACCATCTTCCTTTATGCCAGGTATGAGTCCAACCAAAATGATGCGTTTTCCCTATGATTCCATTGTTTCCTTATTGCTAGGGCTCTTTGATGCCACACTTGGTTAAATGCTGCCTTGATGTCAAGGATAGTCACTCTCACCTCATTTCTGGTGTTCAATTCTTTTGTCCATGTTTGAACCAAGATGATAATGAGGTCAGGAGTTGATTGGTCCTGGTGGTTCTTGCCTAACCGGTGCTGTTTAATAGTGCTGTTAATGATCCCTTCCATCATTTTACTGATGATTGAGAGTAGACTGACGTGGCGATAATCAGCCGGGTTGGATTTGTCCTACATTTTATGTATAGGACATACCTGGGCAATTTCCCACATTGTTGGATAGATGCCAGTGTTGGAGCTGTACTGGAAGAGCTTGGCTAGGGTTAGAGCAAGCTCTGGAGCACAAGTCTTCAGCACTGTTGTCAGGATATTGTAGGATCGATTGCCTTTGCAGCATCCAGTGCCTCCAACCATTTCTTGATATCACATACATTGAATCAAATTGTTTGAAGACTGGCATTTGTGACACTGGAGATCTCCGGAGGAGGCTGGGATGGTTCATCCATCTGGCACTTCTCACTGAGGATTTTTGCGAATATTTCCTCCTTATCTGGAAATGCCGGACTCCTTTAGAATCCATGAAGGCCTTGGCAGATACTGCCCCTGTGCAGGGGCAGACTCACGCATGGGGGCCAGAATGTCAAACTCAATCCTCAGGCTCAGGGTGGGAACTGAGGAATGAGGAATGGGAGCACCCTGAGGAAAGCCTCCACTGCCATCTGCTTTCTCCATCTTCCATCTCACACCCCACCTGCCCTTACCTGCTCACCAAAATGGCTGCATTCAAGTGATGTTTTGAAAACCAAGGTGAGGCTTTTCTCCGTCCTGTGTAAAGTGTCCACCAGAGAGTGTTGACCATTTGTCTGGGCCAGTATGCACTCGAGGGCCAGCTGCGTCTGTTTCACCGTGAAGGTGGAGATCAGTAAAAATGCCTGAGATATTATAGCACATAGATAGATCATCATATCTCTTTGCGGTATGGTGGCACAGTGGCTAGCAGTGCTGCCTCACTGTGTCAGAGAGCCACATTCAATTCCAGCCTTGGATGACCGTGTGGAGTTTGCACATTCTCCCAGTGTCTGCATGAGTATCCTCTGGGTGTCCTAGTTCCCTCCCACAGTCCAAACATGTGCAGGTTAGGTGAGTTGGTCACGCTAAATTGCCCCTTAGTGCTAAAGGGAGTGAAATTATGGGGATAGGGCCTGAGTGGGACTATTGTCAGTGCAGGGTCAATGGCCTATAAGGATTCAATGATTCTACAATTATGCACAGCCTATCTAAATGTTAACAGAATCACAGACATTTCTCATTGTGGCTCTGTAGGTTACCTGATTGTGGATGACTGTGGAGATTCAGTATCAGTGCCCAACTGAACAGAGGATGGAATGGTCCTGCACTCACCAATGGAGACTGATTCTCCATAGTTGGCCCTGTCTCCAGCACCTGCTCTGCTCACATGTGGTCACTTTGTTGTCACAATCCCATTAATTCCGATTGCAGGACCCACTGAGGTATGTGTACCTGCATAGGTGAAAAGACCTTATGATTCATGTAATGATACATCCTCAGAATGATAAAATCCCTACATTACAAAGAAGGCCATAGGGATCTGATCGCAGAACGCAACAATAATTTCATGTGTTCCTCCAGATTTGAAACATTGGCTCTATTCTCTCTCCACAAATGCTGTCAGACCTGCTGAGATTTTCCAGCATTTTCTGTTTTTGTTGTGCATACGTGAATAATTCCACTTACGAATCTGTATTTTGTTTTTAAGATGGTTATAGAACATAGAACAATACAGCACAGAACAGGCCCTTCGGCCTTCGATGTTGTGCCGACCAAAATAAAAAGCAATGCCCCTCCAAACTAAACCATCCCCTTCTCTTCCATATACTTATCAATTAACCTCTTAAACGCCACCAAACTTGGCGCATCTACAACAGCTGCAGGCAGGGCATTCCACTCCCTAATCACTCTTTGAGTAAAGAACCTACCTCTGATATCCGTCCTATAACTCATACCCCTTAATTTAAAGCTGTGTCCCCTCGTGCTAGCTTTCTCCATCCTAGGAAAAAGGCTATCACTGTCCACCCTATCTAAACCTCTAATCATCTTATATGCTTCAATAAGATCCCCTCTTAGCCGCCTCCTTTCTAACGAAAACAACCTCAAATCCTTCAACCTCTCTTCATAGGACCTGCCCTCCATACCAGGCAACATCCTGGTAAACCTCCTCTGTACCCTCTCCAATGCCTCCACATCTTTCTTATAATGAGGCGACCAGAACTGCACACAATACTCCAAGTGCGGCCGCACTAGAGTTTTGTACAGTTGCAACATGATGCTGCGGCTCCTAAATTCAATCCCCCTACCAATAAAAGCTAAGACTCCATATGCCTTCTTAACAACTTTATCCACTTGACTGCCTACTTTCAGGGATCTATTGACACATACACCAAGATCCTTCTGTTCCTCAACACTATTAAGAGCCCTACCATTAGCCCTATACTCTACACATTTATTGTTCCTGCCAAAGTGCATTACCTCACACTTTTCCACATTAAACTCCATTTGCCACCTCTCGGCCCAGCTCTGCAACTTGTCAAAGTCACTCTGTAAACTAAAACACCCCTCTTCACTATCTACCACACCACCAACTTTAGTATCATCTGCAAATTTACTGATCCATCCCTCAATACCCTCATCCAGATCATTTATAAAAATTACAAACAGCAGGGGCCCCAAAACAGACCCCTGAGGCACACCACTCGTCACCGAACTCCACGATGAATATCTCCCATCAACCACCACCCTCTGTCTTCTATCTGCCAGCCAATTTCTAATCCAATTAGCTATATCACCCTCTATTCCACACATCTGCATTTTCTGTAGAAGTCTTCCATGGGCCACCTTATCAAAAGCCTTACTAAAGTCCATATATACTACATCAACCGCCTTACCCCCATCCACCTCTCTGGTCACTTTCTCAAAAAACTCAATGAGGTTAGTAAGGCATGACCTACCCTTCACGAAACCATGCTGACTATCCCCAATCAATTCATTTCTCTTTAAATAACTATAAATCCTATCCCTAATAATTCTCTCCAATACCTTGCCCACAACAGAAGTAAGACTCACTGGCCTATAATTCCCAGGAAGGTCTCTCTTCCCCTTCTTATGTATGCCGCAATTATGCAGTTAGTATGAATTCTGGAAAAGGAATATGATGAACATTTAATGAACTCTAAAATTGATGGTAAAATATTTGACTAAGATACATATTTACAATAATGGAATTCAATACGAGTGAGTGCGCTGAAGTGTCACTGCGACTGTGAACATATTTTAGTGTCAATACCTATCCAAACACGACAGTATATAAATGTTGATTTATGTGTGCGTTGATTGAGTTCCTGCCTTATTACTGTCTTCATTATAGTGTAGACATTCAGACAGGATGTTTTATCTGACTGCCTGAAGTCAGTGCCAAGTTCTGACCAGATGTGAATGCAACCATTGGATTCACAGAATCACAGAATCCTACAGTACAGAAGACGCCCTTTGGCCCATCGAATCTGCACCAATGCATGAAATGCCCTGACCTGCCCACCTAATCCCACTTGCCAGCATTTGACCCATAGCTTTGAATGTCATGATGTGCCAAGTACTCATCCAGGTACTTTTTAAAGGATGTGAGGCATCGTGCCTCCAGCACCCTCCTAGGCAACACATTCCAGACCATCACCACCCTCTGGTTAAAACATTTTTTCCTTAAATCCCCCCTAAACCTCCCACCCCTCATTTTTAACATGAGTCCCCTCGTAACTGGCCCTTCAACTAAGAGGAACAGCTGCTCCCTATCCACCCTGTCCATGCCCCTCATGATCTTGAATACCTCAATCAGGTCGTCCCTCAGCCTTCTCTGCTCTAGAGAAAACAACCCAAGCCTATCCTACATCTCTTTGTAATTTAATTGTTCCATCCCAGGCAACATCCTGGTGAATCTCCTCTGCATCTCCTCCGGTGTGTTCATGTCCTTCCTGTAACATGGTGACCAGAACTGCACACAATACTCCAGCTGTGGCCTCACTCAAGTTCTGTACAATCCATTATGACCTCTCTGCTTTTGTAATCTATGCCCCGATTAATAAAGTTGAGTGTGCCATATGCCTTTTTCACCACTTTATTAATCTGCCTTTCCACCTTCAGGGGTCTGTGGACAAACACGCTGAGGTCCCTTTGATTGAATGGCTAATGGTTGGAAGGCGAGTAAGAGACCATTTCTTTGAGCAGGGGAGTCATTGACCTGACTGAAAACCAGCACAACATTGCTCTTAACTTTAAGGTAGAGCCTTGTAGATTGTTCTGAAGGAAAGAAACTCAGACTTGGAATGTGAATCAATTAGAAACAAACTGTAGAAGCTGTTCATGCTTACAGTTGTAAAGGCTAATGTAGCAAGACCACAACTCTGTAACAAGCCTACTTTGGCTGCCTTTTGTCAAACTAATCAGTGTCACTGCCTCCCTGGTTCTCTCAGCGACGTTGCCCTGCGATGTCTCGCACCTTGACACAGTCACTCACTGACTGTGCATCGGGAGTGAAGGCTGACATCCAATTTAGAGTTCATAGGGCAGTTATGAACAGCTATTTATGACATTTATTGAAATGCCTTGATCATATTGTGTATATTCATGAAACACCAAAGTAGCAAGTACAAGCTACCATAAGACTGCTCCGTCTGCTTATCAATTGCCACAAAACTGTCGCAGAAACAATCTAAATATTACAAAATACTTCAAAGCAAACAAGTAGAGAAGTTGTATTAATATAGCACCTCTAATGGCTTCATATATATGTATATTATAAATATATATAAGATGACCCAGATGACCATAGTCTGTGGTGATATAACCTAAGGATCATCACACCCAGGTAAGGGGCAATATTGAGAATGTAAGGCCTTCATGAATAATCTCAGCTGGTAAGGCAATTAAACCCAAGCTGTTGGTGCCAATAACCAATTATCCAGCCAACTGAGCAAACAGAATACACATTAGTAACCTGCTCTCAGTGACATGGGGCATAATTTCAATGTTTGCAGATGGGCTATGGGGATAGAGGGGGTAAATCAGGCAGGTTAGATTGGTCCGTGGAGAGCCACCATGGATCCAATAGGCCAAATGCCCTTCTGCACCTTAAGTAACTTTGTGATTCTATGAAATGGAACCCAGGAGCACAGTAAGCAGTTAGAAGGATAGCAATTGGCTTCAAGGGAGCGTAGACTGGAAGAGATATTGAAAATGTGTTTTATAGCAGAGAACTGGAGTGATCCATTTTACGAAGATACATTATAAACTGGATAATGCAATTTTAAAGGGGGCACAGGAACAGTGAGGCTTGAAGGTGTCTGCATGGGAATGATAGCATAGAAATAAAGAAACTGGCCCAGCAATCCTGAGATCAGGAATAAAATTCTTGACAGATTTCAGATGCTACCATGGTAGCTTTGGAATTTAAATTCAATTGAGAAACAAAATTGAGAATTATAAAGCTAGTCTCAGTGGCAGTGGCCAGGAAATGCAGGATTATTGTTGAAAGCTCATCTGGTTTACTTGTGTCCTTCAGGATAAGAAACCTTCTGTCCTTACCCAATGTAGCTAACACGTGACTCTAGATCCACAACAATGTATTTGGCTTTTAAGTGCCTTCAGAAATGGTCTTGCAAACCATTCAATCATATCAAATTGCTACAATAAAGTCAAATGAAGATAACTGTGAGTGTACCTGCACCGCATGGATTGGAGCAGCTCAACATGGCTGCTCTCCACCGTCTTTTCAGGGGCACTTAGGGACGGGCAATAACAACACTGGCTCAGCCAATGACACCTACATCCTGTATGTGAAGTTAAAAAAAAGATTCTTTGAACATGGCTCGACAAGTTGAGAAGGTTGTTTAAAGAGCTGAAAAGATTCTTTGTTTTATAAATAAAGTCATTTTCCTAGCCCAATGGCGGTGGATTTGGAGGATGGAGAGGGTAAGGGAAATAAGGAAAAGACATGTTGGGAAGGTGCCCTGATGCCTTCCCTTCCTTGGGGGATTTTCCTTGGAGCAGGCCAAGAACAAAATTGACTCTACGGAGTCATGCAGCCAGTTAAAACAACTCAGACCCCAATTAGTGTCTACCTCTCAAAGACAAATACAATTCTCCCATTCAGTGGGAATTTGCCAACCCCTTTTGGATGGTCTTTCACACATGGATCAGCAGGGCACCAAAGACTGCATTAAATAGAGGTTCAGGAGCTGTTAAGGATGGTTCCAGCAGGATTACTCTCTGATGCCTCCCCCCCCCCCCCCCCCCCCCCCTCCCTCCTCCTCAAGCTCCTTCACAATGTTGTGCCTTATTTTATTTCAGCTAACTCCATGAGTTCTTCCATGTTGAAGAGCCCTTTCCAACCCCCCCACTCCCCAACCCTGCCTCTGGAATCCCTCTTTCCCAATGTGCAGACATTACTGCGGACCCTGCTATCTATCACCCACTTCTCTGTTCCATTTGTCATCCTTAATGAGATGTGGCTTCCATAGGTGGCTTCTTAATTGGTCACTTCTAGAACTATTGTGGCAGATGTCCTATCACAGCCACTTCCAGTTCACCAACCCAATATTGATGTCAACACCAGAACTGTGGCACATCTGGCCAAATTCAATCCATAGTGTACAAAGACAAGAAGGTTATGCTGAACCTTCTGAAATCTGAACAGTCTCTAGCACCACACTTTTAGGAAGAATGTCAGCAGTTTGGAGAGGATTGTTACAGGCAGGGGAGATATGACAGAATGGTTCTCTGTTTTTCCACTTCTTGACTGACCAAGAATAGATGTGGATCAAAAGAAGAGTTTTAATCGCTTATGTACTGTAATGGATAAATGCGTATTAGTCAACACAAGAAATGTGTCAGCAATGGCACACACACACACACACACACACGCGCGTGCATGCATAAAGGTGATTATAAAAGAGGTAGTACTTACGTGGACTTTATGAACTATAGCAAGGCTTTTGACAAGATACTGTATGGTAGGTTGTTGCATAAGATTGAACATCATGGGATCCAGGGTGAGGTAGCTAAATGGATACAAAGCCAGAAGCCAGAGGGTGGTTATAGGGGGTTGATTTTTAAATTGGAAGCCAGCAGTGTGCCTCAGGGATCAGTGTTTAGTCCACTGTTATTTGTCATTTATATTAATGATTTGGATGAGAATATAACAGGCATGGTTAGTAAGTTTACAGATGACACCAAGATTGGTAGCATAGTGGATAGTGAAGAAAATTATCTCCAATTACAATGGGATCTTGATCAATTGAGCCAGCGGGCTGATGAATGGCAGATGGAGTTTAATTTAGATAAATGCGAGATGATGCATTTTAGTAGATTGAACCAGGGCAGGACTTACTTAGTTAATGGTAGGATGTTGACAAGAGTCACAGAACAAAAATATCTAGAGATACATGATCATAACTCCTTGAAAGTAGAGTCACAGGTGGACAGAGTAGTGAAGAATGCATTCAGCATGCTTGGTTTCATTGGTCAGAACATTGAATACAGGAGTTGGTACATCTTGTTGAAGTTGTACAAGACATTAGGGAAGCCACACTTAGAGTACTGTGTGCAGTTCTGGTCGCCCTATTACGGAAAGGATGTTATTAAACTAGAAAGAGCACAGAAAAGATTTACTAGGATGCTACCGGGACTTGATGGTTTGAATTATAAGGAGAGGCTGGATAGATTGGGACTTTTTTCTCCGGAGCATTGGAGGCTGAGGGGTGATCTTATAGAGGTCTATAAAATAATGAGAGGCATAGATCAGGTAGATAGTCAATATCTCTTCCCAAAAGTAGGGGAGTCTAAAGGTTTAAAGACATAGGTTTAGGTGAGAGGAGAGAGATATACAAAAGTATCCATACAGGCAATTTTTTCACACAGAGGGTGGTAAGTGTTTGGAACAAGCTACCAGAAGTACAAAGAACAAAGAACAAAGAACAACACAGCACCGGAAACAGGCCCTTCGGCCCAATGAGCCCGCGCCGCCGTCCTAACGTCTTAATGACACATAGGGACCAATTTGTTACCCAATCAGCCTAAGAGCACATTTTTGGGATGTGGGAGGAAACCGGAGCACCCGGAGAAAACCCACGCAACCATGGGGAGAACGCGCAAACTCCCGCAGACACAGGCCCAAATCCATGTGTCTGCACAGCAACAGCGATAGTCCCTGAGCTGTCATGGTGCCCATCTGATGGTCCAGTTTAAGCTTACACTAACAACGTGAAGCACTAGGCCACTCCTGAAGCAACATCCAAGAGCAGCTCTCACACGACCTGCAGCATGCATGCCCTTGTTGGTCAACAAGGTGGACCGAACATCCTGTGGAAACAAATAGTAGTAGTAGAGGTTGGTACAATTCTGTCTTTTAAAAAGCATTTAGACCCTTACATGGGTAAGATGGGTAGAGAGGGATGTGGGTGAACTCAGATTACCTTAGGGGTTTAAGAAAAGGGCAGCATGGATAATTTGGGCTGAAGGGTCTGTCTCCATGCCACAAACCTCTATGATCTAGGTCTTACTAATCCAAACCTTCACTGTCACACATGCTTCCTTCGAGAGAGGATCATAGATTATAGAAGATCAGATAATAGAACCCTCCAGTGCAGAAAGAGGCCCTTCAACCCATCGAGTCTGCACCGAACACAATCTCATCCAGGCCCTATGCTGATATCCCCACATATTATACCCACTAATCCCTTTAACCTCCGTTATCCTGGACACTAAGGGGCAATTTCTTAACGTGACCAATCAACCTAACCTGGACATCTTTTGGACTGTGAGAAGAAACCAGAGTACCCAGACGAAACCCACACAGACACCAGGAGAATGTATAAACTCCACACAGGCAGTGACCCCAGCCAGGAATTGAACCCAGGGCCCTGGAGCTGTGAAGCAGTAGTGCTAACCAGTGTGGTGCCGTGCCGCCCTCAAGGAGATCTTGAAACATTGTGGACCTATGATTCTCTTCGTTGGTCAACTGAGGAAGTAGAGGTTTATGAAGATGGATTTGCAGCGGCTTTCAGCAGCAGTTTCTCTGGCTTCACTCTAGTTGAGCTGCAGTCAAACCTCTGCAGCAAAAAGCTTGTATTTGGATAAAAGGCCGAATTTTCTGCCTCCTGGTAGATTTCAGACAGTATCCTCTGCCTTTGCTGCCCTGAATCTGTTTCTCCATCTGTCTTTGCACCCCAAAAATGTATCCAATTAATTTGTCCTTATCAGAAATCTTGTCTCCTGTCATGTGACCATTAGTATCTTTGTCATTGTCCTCCCAATAGGGTGGGTTTTCACAACCTCACTCGTAATAAAACCATAAAACCCCGCCTGAGGTCAACTTCCCATTGTCTACCCCTCACGGGGGCCGTAAAATTTTGGCCATAGTCTCTGATGATATGGTCATTCAGAAATGATAGTGTCTGAGTTTCGCACACCATTGTGATCGATGTTTGTCTCACATCCATTCTTTGGAACTATACTCTGCGGTTGCAAAGTATGCAAGTCCATTGTGAATTAATCTCTGCAATTATTTGAATACAAGTATTAAATCAACAGGAAGGATTTGTTGCATTTTAATTTCTTTTCAATGAAATGTCCTGAAAGATCATTTGCATTATAATGTCTTGTCCAGACATACAGGTTAATTCCAAGGACTTGTGTAATTCCACGCACATTGACAGGAAAGTAAAATAAGGCCACCCGACCTCACGACTCCATTTTGTTTCAAAAGCAGATGTTCATTCTTCATTTTGTTTTAAAGTAAAATGTTAATATCAATGAAATCCATTGATCCCATGTTCCCATATTGCCTACATATGACAGGGTGCAGAACAGAATTACCAGAAAAGCACCAAGACTGAGGGATATATGTTAGGCTTCAGTTTAAGTTTTACTTATTAGTGTCACAAGTAGGCTTGTTTTAACACTGCAAATGAAGTGACTGTACAAATCCTCTCATTGCCACACTACAGCTTTTGTTTGGAAGGGAGAATTTATCATGGCCAACGCATCTAACCAGTATGTCTTTCAGACTGTGAACAGAAGTGGGAGGAAACCCATGCAGGCATGGAGAGAATGTGCAAACTCCGTATAGAAAGTGTTTGAAGCCAAGAATTGAACCTAGGTCCCTGGTGCTGTGAGACAGCAGTGCTAACCATTGTGTCACCGTGCCATCCACCATGCGACCGTGCCAGCCCTGGTGTTATTCTACTAAATCTCTTCTGCACCCCGTCATACTTAGATAATATGGGATCTCATCTTTATTTGATATTAACATTATATCTTAAAGCATGCGTCCCGGACATTATCTCTTCCACTTTATTCTTCGGGAAAAGATATAAAAGTCTGAAATCACGTATCAACGACTCAAGAACAGCTTCTTCCCTGCAGCTGTCAGACTTTTGAAAGGACTTACCTTGCATTAAGTTGATCTTTCTCTATACCCTAGCTATGATTGTAACACTGCATTCTGCTCTGTCTCCTTTCCTTCTCTGTGAACAATATGCTTTGTCTACTTTTCACTGTATGTTAATACACTTGACAATAATAAATCAAATCAATAAAACAAAATAAAGAAAAAACGCTGCTTTTGAAATGAAATGGAGTCAAGAAGGTACTTTCGAAGAGTAGTCATCTTGATAAAAAAATTAAAATCACATTGGATTCGGGGTGGGCTGGCTGGATAGATACAGAACTGGCTTGGTTATAGAAGAACAGAGAGTACCAGTGGAAAGACATTTTTCAGAATGGAGATCTGTAGCTAGTGGCGTTCCGCAGGGATCAGTACTGGGACCTCTGTTGTCTGTAGTATATATAAATGATCTGGAGGAAAATGTAAGTGGTCCGATTAGTCAGTCTGCGGATGACACAAAGAGTTGCCGCTAGCACCCAAGATTGTCAGAGGATACAGCAACATTGGATTGGAGGCTTGGGCACATAAATGGCAGATGGAGTTTAATCTGGACAAATGTGAGGTGATGCATTTTGGGAGATCAAATTTGAATGGTGTGTGTTATACTATAAATAGCAGAACCCTTAGGAACGTTAACATACGGAGGGATCTGGACACACAGGTCCCCAGTTCCCTAAAAATGCCAACACAAGCGACCAAAGATGATTAATAAAGTATATAGCAGGCTCACCTTCATTGGCCGGGGCATTGAGTACAGGAGTTGGGAAATCATGTTGCTGCGATATAAAACCTTGATTAGGCTGCATTTAGAGTATTGTGTGCAGTTCTGGTCGCCACACTATCAGAAGGGCTGGAAGCTTTGGAGAGAGTGCAAAGAAGATTCACCAAGATGTTGCCTAATCTCGAAGGCAATGAGGAGTGATTGAATAAACTAGGATTGTTTTCACTGGAAAGGTGTAGGCTGAAGGAAGACCATATAGAGGACTGCAAAATTATGAGAGGAACAGACAGGATGGATGGGGGGGCGGTTTGAGGAAAAACATTTTACCCAGATGATGATGATGGTTTGGAATGCACTGCCTGGGAGAGCGGTGGAAGCAGGATGCCTCACATCCTCTAAAAAAAAATCTGAATAAGCACTTGGCATGCTGGAAATTATAGGGGGCCTTTGGCATATTGCCACATAGGAGACGGTTAAATAAATTAAGAGCCCATGGTGTTAAGGGTAAAATCCTGGCATGGATTGAGGATTGGTTGATTGGCAGAAGGCCGAGAATTAGGATAAAGGGTTTTTATCACGATTGCAGCTGATGACAAGTGATGTGCCTCAGGGGTCAGTGCTGGGAACACAACTTTTCACAATAGACATTATTGATTTGGGGGAAGGGACTGAAGGAACTGTTGCTAAGTTTGCAGATGATATGAAGATATGTGGAGGAAGCAGGGTGGCTGCAGAAGGGCTTGGACAGTTTGGAGAGTGGGCAAGGAAGAAGCAGATGAATACAATATGAAAAAGTATGAGGTTATGCTCTTTGGAAAGAGGAATGGAGGCATAGACTATTTTCTAAATGGGTAAATGCTTAGAAAATAAGAATCACCAAGGGACTTGGGTGTCCTTGTTCAAAATTCTCTTAAGAATAACGTACAGGTTCAGTTGGCAGTAGGAAGGCAAACACAATGTTAGCATTCATTGTCGAGAGGGCTAAAATACAAGAGCAGGGGTGTACTGCTGGGACTGTATAAGGCTCTGGTCAGACCACTGTCTTGTGAGCAGTTTTGGGCCCTGTATCTAAGGAAGGATGGACTAGCCTTAGAAAGGGTCCAGAGGAGGTTCACAGGAATGATCCCTGGAATGAAGAGCTTGTCATACAAGCAACGGTTGAGGACTCTGGGTCTGTATTCATTGGAGTTTAGAAGGATGAGGGAGGATCTTATTGAAACTTACAGGATACTGCAGGGCCTGGATAGAGTGGACGCAGAGAGGATGTTTCCACTAGTAAGTGGAACCAGAGAGCAAAATCTCAGGCTAAAGAGATGATTATTTAAAGCAGAAATGATTAGGAGTTTCTTCATCCAGAGAGTGGTGAATCTGTGGAACTCTTTGCCACAGAAGGCTGTGGAGACAGGTTTTTGATTAATCAGGGCATCAGGGGTTATGGGGAAAAGGCAGGAGAATGGGAATGAGAAAAATATCAGCCACGATTGAATGCAGAGAGGACTTGATGGGCCAAATGACCTAATTCTGCTCCTACGTCTTACGTCTTATTGTCTTCTAACATTCAAGACTTTAGGCAAGCAGGATTAGATGGGCAGATCAGGGTCTTTCATGCATTGGTGTAAACTCAATGGGCTGAAGGACGTCTTCTTTCCTATAGCATTCTATGATTCTGTGTTTCTGCGATAATCAGTGGCTTTTTCCCAGGGTGACAGTATCAATTACAAGGGGACACAGTTTTCAGGTAAGAGGGAGAATGTTTCAGGGAGTTCTGCGGAGAAGTTTTTCATGCAAAGAGTGGTGAGTGCCTGGAAGGCGTGGCTGGAGGAGGTGATGGAAGCAGGCACATCAGCAACATTTAAGAGGCATCTGGATGTGTACATGAATAGGGAGGGATTAGAGGGGTACAGTCCGAATAAAGGCAGAAAGGTTGTTTTTAGCTCAGTTGGAGCACCATGATCTGCACAGGCTTGGAGGGCCGAAGGAACTTTCCTGTACCGTACATTACTTGGTTTTGCGTTGTTCTTTGCAATGTGACAGCTCTTTGTGTGAACAAGGAGCCACAGACAGTAACAAGATAATATTCAGAGAAACTGATTTATTGATGTTGCTTGTATGGCATTTTGAATGCTCATCTAAGTGCATCTTAAATGTTGTGAAGGCTCCTGCCTCTACCACCCTTTCAGACAGTGCATTCTAGATTCCCTCTGGGTGAAAAAGTTTATTTTCAAATCCCCTCTAAATCCCCTGCCCCTTACCATAAATCTATGCTCCCCCCTCACCGCTCACTACCCCTTGTTATTGATAAAATGGGAAAGTGGAATTGAGATGTATCATATCTGATCGGTCACTATCTTGCTGAGTCAATGGGCTGAATGGTCTACTTCTACTTCTGGATCTTATGTTCCCTCTCCCAAGGGGAAAAGTTCCTTCTTATCTATGTCCCTCATAATTTGGTGCCCCTCATCAAGTCACTCCCCCCGCCTCAAGCTGCTGTAAGGAAAAAAGACCCCAGCCTCATTTTATTTTGTTTCTGCCCAATTTCCCCCACCCATGTCAGTACCCATGAATTCCTATTGGGTTTTAAACATGTTCAGTCTGATTTTGGGGGCCAAAGGAGAGGGTTGTGAAATTAGAACTCTTAATACCCATGACTGAAGCATCTGTACACGGCAGCAGCGACAGGTGGAGCGATGCCTCATTATTTACTGCTGTCCCCATTTAAACACATCCACACGTTAAAACCTACTAATGTGAACTGTACGAGGTGATTTCAATCAACAATCCTAGCAGGAATGAAAAGGGATCTTAATCACCCTCCATAGAATACAGAGACACTATAAAATACTATTAACCTCATCTGTCTAGATTGAAAGCTAATGGGCCATTGGCCGTGTATTGTCTTTACCGCAGCCAGCGATGTACATATTTATTAATCCACTCTTCTTGAGGAGATTCTAAAAGAAAACCTACAGTAACCTTCAAGTGCGCAGGCATAGGTTAGGAGGGCACTAATTAAATGTCAGCCTTTTGACAGATTAAAATTATGAAATTTAAAATTGCACCGAAGCTCTTTGTCATTGTCAAATTAGAAGGTGGCGTGATGAGGCAAAGAGGGAGGGATGGTTTAATGGATTGCAGGGGATGTGGATTAGCGCGTTAGGATTGCAGAGAATTCAGACCCAGTCTGGAGCCCTCCTTAGTGCAGTTTAGCATTCAGCCCAAGCACCAACCTCAGTGTAACAACATTCATGTACTGTCTCTCTCTAACTGCTCAAGCCACCGAGGCATTCAAACAAATTTGCCCAACTACCATCTATCCAAATTGTGATTCTAATTGTGAATGGGGAGCGAGCTTTCTCACTATCAGGGCCTTCAGTTTTGTGTGGAACACAACACCACCCCCCCACCCCCCCAACCCTACAACCTTCCCTCTTCCCCACCCACTCCCAAAGATAAACAAATAAAAATAATTCTGAGGGCATTTTAGTTGAAGGCTGCTGCACAGCTTGCAAGATTGGAATTAGAAAACTACAAGCTGCAATTCCGTAGTAACGCTGACAAAAGAAGAGGATTTATAGTGACAGGATCCAATTAAATTTAATTACACAAGCTGTATTTTCATTTTAACTGACACGTTTTATTATGCCTCCACATGCAGTACAGCTACCAACTTCGGCCAAATTATATCTCGGTAATACAGTTAGGTTATGCAAAATTCTCACTATCTAATTTTCCAAAAAAAAACTCAATTACCAAAGAGTTTTTTTTCCCTTTGTTGCACTCCCCCTATTTCCACCCGCACCCTCCTCCCCTGACAAGCAAGTGCTTTGTTTGATAATAATCTGTTAGTTCACAGGATATATTCCAAAATGTCTGCTTTGTTTTATGTCACTTATTTCTTTTTTTTTGTCAATTTTCATGTTATTATTTCGGATTTCTGACACTAAGTGATTTTTTGTTGTTGTTGTTGTTGTTGCTGGTTTTTTTTATTTGCCAGGGGCCTTTCTAACCCTAATCCCTAAGTTCTGACCACAAGAGAGAGTCAATGGCAATACTGAAGTAAAGGCCATCGGAAACACGCCTGTCACCTTGCAGAAGGCTAACGCCGGTCGCCGCGGTGATGGCTTGGTCGCCCGTGTTTTAACGCAAAATAAATGTTTCGTGTCTAAGATTGCGAGCAAAATACTTGGGAAAAGATGGTCTTTGCGATATTGAAGGGTTCAGATTAAACTGCCTCTCAGGGTAAGCGGGAGTACTGCTCTCCTCAGTGTGATCCTGCCATCTGCTGCTTCTGGGGGTCAAGCTCCAGCCGCAGTGTCAATCCCGAGGGGGGTCAAAGAGGTCAGCGGCAACATGAGATTTCACTGTTATTCGGGCTGATGCCGCGACAAGACAGATACAGCTTCTCCTGACCATAGTGATGTATGTTAAATTTGTAGCAAATTACTGGCATGATGGATCTATTGGAGATCTATTACAGCTGTCAGGATGTCTCTATCAGCCTTTCAGTTATCCTGCCTGCAGCTGACTCCTGACATCTCCTCCTCCCCAACCCCCCCCCACCAACCCCCACCACTCTCACCCCCCACACCCACCCCTCACCCTCACCCCCCGCCCTCCACCACCCTGCAACTCTCACCCCTCCCCGTAACTCCCACCCCCTCCCCTGCAACCCCCATCCCACCTCCTCACTGCCCCCTCACCACCCCCTCACCCCCATCCCACTCACCCCGCACCACCCGCTGTCCACTCACCCCCATATCCCCTCAGCCACCCCCCCACCCACCCCTCCCCTCACAACCTCCACCACCCACCTCAGCCCTCAACTCCCATCATCCTATCTCCGCAAAAACCACCACCCACCTCGTACCCATACCCCCTCACCCCCACCACCCCCCCCCTACAACCTACCTCACCCTACATCACTCGACCCCCATCATCCTAACCCTGCAACCCCACCACCCACTTCAACCCTTACACCCCCTCAACCACACCACTCTCACCCCCCCGCACCCACCTCACCCTCACCCCTCCACCACCCTGCAATTCCCATCCCCTCCCCGTAACTCCCATCACTCCCACCCCCTCCCCTGCAACCTCCAACAACCCACATCCCACTCACCACCACTGCCCACTCACTACCCCCTCACCAACGCCACCCCCATCTCACTCACCCCCGCAACACCCACCACCCACCTCACACCCCGTACCCACTCACCCCCACCCCCCCCCCACAACTTCCACCATCGACCTCACAACTACATCCCTCAACCCGCCTCATCCTAACCCCGCAACCTCACCACCCACTTCACCCCTCCACTCCCTCACCCCCCCAAAACCCACATCAACCTTGCACCTTCTCACCTCCATCCCCATCACCCTCCCCCAGAACCTCCACCATCCACCTCATCCCTACACCCCTCACCCCAATCACCCTCCTCTCCAAACCCCCACCACACACCTCACCCCTTCAGCCTCCATCACCTTTCCTCCTGCAATCCCCACCATTCTCACCCCTGCCATCCATCTCACCTCCCTACCCCTCTCACCCTCACACTCCCCACCACCCACCTCACCCCCCTCAGCCCCTTATCCCTCTGCCCTTCCACCACCCTGCACCCCATCACCCCACCCACCCTTTTCACCCACACACACCCTTCACACTGTCCCCTCAGCCCCACCCTTCTCACCTCCACCAACCCTTCGCCACCACCCCCTCACCAAGAGTACCTCACCTCCACTTACAACACACTCAACACCCCCAACCTCTAACCCCACCAGTCACAACCACCCTGATTCACCACCCACCACCCTACCCCTTCTTATCACCACCCACAATACCATCTGACACCAAGCACCTCCAGCCCTCAAATCACCAGCCCCACAACACAACATCTCCCCTTGTCAACACACTCTCACAGCCACCCTTCCAACATCCCACCTCCTCTCACTGCCACTCCCACATCCCCACCCCCAGCACCCCTTTACTGCCCAACAACTAAACATTTAGTTGGTCTTTCTCTACACCCTAGCTATGACTGTAACACTACATTCCGCACTGTCTCCTTTCCTTCTTTGTGAGTGGTATGCTTTGTCTGTATAGCATGCAAGAAACAATACTTTTCACTAATACATATGACATTAATAAATCAAATCAAACCCCCCCCTACCCATTTAACACCAGCGTCCCAATTTCCTTTCAGCACAGAACCTGGGAGGGGGGGAGGGGTGAAATAGCCTAAACTGTGCCTCACTGCTGGCAATTTTACTCCAACACCCCATTGCCATGTCCTTACACTGGAAATCTCCCAATCTCACAGTGGTTTACTCCAGCCTCAAGTCACACTTGTTTGAAACCCAGCCATCTATTTTAACTGTATCATCTTTATTTCGAGGACTCCCTCCTACTACTCCTCCCCCCCCCCACCACCACCACCACCACCGTAAAAGTAAAGAAACTGCAGTTAGGGGCATTGCTTGTGAATAACCTGGCGCCTGAAACCCCATTTCGTTCCAATGGGCTGGACAGTGGTGGTGAGCAGGGGTGTCAGTGAGTGGAGTTTGATCCTACCCCACCCAAATCTGTTTGAAATGTGGCAATAGCAGGGAGATGGTGGGGATGGGGGCGGGGGGGGGGGGTTGGTGGTATGGTAACTTCAGGCATCATTTCAAATATAAATCTGGCTCACCGTTTTAGTGCAGCTGGCACAAGAAACAAAAGACTGTTCCCTGCCAAAGGCTATGTATTGTTAAACAGAATGCAAATGACTCCTCTTCTGTGCAAGAACAGGTTACATCATTTTAATTTAATTTTTACTTATGTTAATATATCTAATGAATATCATTATGGGTGTCAGGCAGGAGACATCCGTTTTCCTGGTGCTGTGTGCATTTGTGTCCTATTAGGGTGGCACGGTGGCACAGTGGTTAGCACGCACCTCCTTCAATCTGGTCTATCGCATTCACTGCTCCCAATGCAGCCCACTCTTTTTCAGAGAGACCAAACACAGGCTGGGTGATTGCTCAGCTGAACATCTTCGGCCCATCCGCAAGCAGAACCTAGTCCTTTCCGTCTCTTCAACACACCATTCTGCTCTCCTGTCCATATGTCCGTTCTTGACTTTTTACAATGTTCTGGCAAACCTCAACACAAACTGGAAGAACAGTACTTCATCTTCCACTTTACAGCCTTCTGAATTGAACATTGAGTTCAGCTTCAGAGGATGAAATTTCTCCTTCACTTTCACCCCATTTCCATTTATTTTATTCAATTTCATTTCATCTTATCATCCTTCTTTCTCATTTCCTTTTTTCGGCGTCCCTACAGTACAGAAGGAGGTAATTCGACCCATTGAACCTGCACCGACAACAATCCACGCTATGCCTGTAACATCACATATTTACTCTGATAGTTGCTCCGCAATTAGGGTCAATTTAGTACGGCCAACCAACCTAAACTGCACATCTTTTGACTGTGGGAGGAAACCGCAGCATCCGAAGGAAATCTACACAGACATGGAGAGAATGTACAAACTCCACACAGACAGTGACCCAAGCCGGGAATCGAACTCGGTTCCCTGGCACTATGAGACAGCTGTGCTAACCATGTGCCACCCTCCACTTCTCCATTCTTGCTCCCTCTCCGTACCCCATCAGGGCAACTGCCACATTCCTCAGACAACCCTTTAACAATCTATACCTCTGTTCTGTTGTTCACACATTCTGATCATTTAATGGATACTTTTTAGCACCTTCTCAGCCTTCTGGTATCCTCACTTATATTTCTTTTGTCCCATTCCAGCCCACCAACCCCTCCCCCACCCAACTAGCCAATTTCACTCCCCTCACCACCCTTCTCCTCCCCTCCCCTCCCACCTGACCCTCAGTACAAATCTCTACTGATTTCTTTGCTCTCAGCTCTGATGCAGTGTCATCCAGACTTGAAACGTTGGCTCTATTCTCTCCCCATGGATGCTGTCAATTCTGCTGATTTTCTGGTATTTTTCTGTTTTTGTTTCAGTGGTTCGCACTGTTATCACAGCGCCCGGGATCCAGGTTCAGTTTCTGGCTTGGGTCACTGTCTGTGCGGAATCTGCACATTCTCCCCATTTCCTCTAGGTGCTCCAGTTTTCTCCCACACTCTGAAAGGTGTGGTGGTTAAGTGCATTTGCCACGCTGAATTCTCCTTCAGTGTACCTGAACCAATACATTGAGTTTAGCCGGAGTGTAGTGACTAGGGCATTTCACAGTAACTTCATTACAGTGTTAATGTAAGCCTGATGTGGAGATGTCACCATTGGACTGGGGTAAACAGAGTAAGAAGTCTCACAACACCTTGCTAAAGTCCAACAGGTTTATTTGGTAGCAAAAGCCACTAAGCTTTCAGAGCATTGCTCCTTTGTTAGGTAGGTGAGAGTTCTGTTGACAAACAGGGCATATAAAGATACAAATTCAATTTACAAAATAATGGATGGAATGCATTTATAATGGTTAGAATGCATTCAACCATTATTTTGTAAATTGAATTTGTGTCTTTATATGTCCTGTTTATCAACAGAACTCCCACTTACCTGCTGGAGGAGCAGTGCTCTGAAAGCTTGTGGCTTTTGCTACCAAATAAACTTGTTGGACTTTAACCTGGTGTTACGAGACTTCTTACAATGTAAGCCTACCAGTCACTAATAAATAAACTACATTTTGCAAAATCTGTGTCTGATGATATCTGCTATGGGAGGGATGAGAACTGATTTTAGGGAAATCTAAAAGGGTTTATTTATTAGTGTCACAAGTAGGCTTACATTAACACTGCTTTGAAGTTACTATGAAAATCCCCTAGTCGCCACACTCCAGCGCCTGTTCAGGTTCCTGAGGGAGAATTCAGCATGACCAATCCATCTAACCAGGAAGGAAACCGGAGGAAATCCATGCAGACCCGGGGAGAATGTGCAGAATCTATACAGACAATGACCCAAGCCTGGAATCGCACCTGGGTCCCTGGTGCTGTGAGGCAGCAGTATTAACCACTGTGCCACCATGCCATCCAGTAGGAGAGGGGGAATTAAGAAATGTTGCAGAGGCAGAGGTTTGAAAAGCTGGCAGGCCCCTGTGTTGAATGCTGTGTTCCTTGTTCCCCATCTCAGCAAGCCAGGCTTTGGCTGGGGACCTGTTAACCAAATGGTCTCAGAGCAATTGTTTCAATGGCAAATTACACTTGGGAAAAACCCAGAGCCCTAATTGAATCTGTAAATTGTTGACTGTTTGGCACAGTGAATTTTTCAAAAAAAAAAATTCTCAGAGACAAAATAAAATGTAATATTCCTCATCGGCCATGGATTGCTGTGGATGAACTGGTTTAATATGGGGTAAAATCAGATTCTTAGTCTCGCCCAGTCCCTCATCAGATTCACAATTGAAAGTGATTTTGGATCAATATCTCTCCAGCGCCTGGAGGACAGGGCATCTCAGTAGCCCAACGGACTGGGAAGTATTCAAATTTCCTTTCTTTTTCTCTCTCTCTCTCCCTGTGTCAAATTAATTTCCACGTTATCCCAGAATTCAATTAGAACGAGACCCGGTTGTAACTAAAAATGTGTCCCAACACCCCAAAGTGACAAATAGTGCTGCTCAGTCCCGCATATCAAAAGGTGAGGTGTTGAGCCTTGCTAATCTTCTCACTAATTCTCAATTACTGTGAAATGAACCCATAAATCACCCAGACAGAGGAATCGATGGAAATGTTGTTTTCTCGGGTGATTGGCAGACCTTCCCAGAGGTTTTTTTTGAAAGTTGGTTTAAGGTTACCCGTCTCTTTTGAGGTGGGTGGGGGAGTGAAGAGTTATGGGGGGGGGGGGGGGGGGGGGGGGGTGCGGTTGGTGATCTGGTTCAATCCATATCACACAGGGCTGTTAAAACCTCTGGGATGAGAGAACCACCAATTTCAGACATCCAATTTTTCTACCCCCCCCCCCCCATTTTATACCTGCTGCTGCAAATGAGGAACAAATTAAATTTCCAACCCTCCTCCTCTTCCCCCTTCCAATCCCCATCTCCCAGAGCTCTACAGAAAACCATTTAAATGTTCCACAAATTGTCCCCAGACAGAATACATTGATAAATACACCATGCTGGTGATGTTACAGAAATAAATACGTCACCCCCCCCCCCCCCCGCTTTTCTTTGTTAATATCATTTTACTACCGACCAGCGAATTACAAAGGGCTGTCTAGTTCTGCTGCAGTTTGAGCTTTTGCTCACTCACCCCCTACCACCCCCCAGCCTCCCCCCACCCGCCATCCAACCTCTGAAATATTCTCCACGTTATTAATTTGCAGCCTGGGTTTTTTTTTCTCTCTCCCACATTCATGAGGCCGAGATTGAAATGTAAATGGGGATTTAAATCAGTAGTCAGAAGCAGCGGAGGCTGTGTCAGTGACTCATGGACTTACATGAGAACAGTTATCACTCAGAGAGATTAAGCGCGCAGAACATCAATCACTGCTCCAGGGAAACAATGAATAAAGTGACCCAACATGGTGAAGAAAAAAAAATTACAGGAGCCGGGACGTGGAATGTATTTCAGGAGTTACCTGTTGCTGGAAGGGGAGGCGGCTGCTAACTAATAGAGCCATACAACATTACAGCACAGAAAGAGGCCTTTTGGCCCTTCTTGGCTGTGCCAAGCTATTTTTCTGCCTAGTCTCACTGACCTACATCTGGACCATATCCCTCCACACCTCCATCATCCATGTATCTATCCCAGTTTTTCTTAAAAGTGAGCCTGCATTTACCATTTCATCTGGCAGCTCATTCCATATTTCCACCACTCTCTGTGTAATATTACCCTAATATTCCCTTTAAACTTTTCCCCTTTCACCCTTAATCCATATCCTCTAACTTTTTTCTCCCCTAGCCTCAGTGGAAAAAGCCTGCTTGCATTCAGTCTACCTATACCCATCGTAATTTTTATACACCTCTATCAAATCACCCCTCATTCTTCTACGCTCCAGTGAATAAAGTCCTAACCTAGACAACTTTTCTCAGTGACTCAGTTTCTCAAGTCCTGGCAACATCCTTGTTAACTTCCTCTGTACTCTTTCAACCTTATTAATATCTTTCCTGTAATTAGGTGACCAAAACTGCATACAATAGTCTAAACTATAACATTCCAACTCTTATACTCAATACTTTGATTTATAAAGATCAATGTACCAAAAGCACTCTATACGATCCTATCTACCCATGAAGCCACTTTTAGGGAATTATGTATCTGAATTTCCAGATCCCTCTGTCCTACTGCACTTTTCAGTGTCCTACCATTTACCTTGTATGCTCTATCTTGGTTTGTCCTTCCAAAGTGCAATACCTCACACTTGATGCATAAAGCTCCATCTGCCATTTTTCAGCCCATTTTTCTAGTTGGTCCAAATCCCTTTGCAAGCTTTGAAAACCTTCCTCACTGTCCACTACACCTCCAATCTTTGTATCATGAGCAAATTTGCTGGTGCAGATCATTAATATAGATGACAAACAACAATGGACCCAGCACTGATCCCTGGCCATGCCACTAGTCACAGGCTTCCACTCAGAGAAGCAATCCTCCACTGAAATGTGCTGAAGTATTCCTGATGTACCTGCTTTAAAAAAATGTTAACCCTTTCTCCAGAGGTTTAGGGTAGCAAGTTTAAAGTTTATTTTATTAGGGTCACAAAAGTAGACTTATATTAATACTGCAGTGAACTTATTGTGAAAGTCCCCTAGTCACCTCACTCTGCTTTGGTCAGGTACACTGAGCGAGAATTTAGCAGACTTGGGAGGATACTGGAGCACCGGGAGGAAACCCATGCAGACATAGGGAGAATGTGCAGACTCCACACAGGCAGTGATCCAAATGGACAATTGAACCCGGATCCCTCACCATGCCTCCCCATCTTGCCCCATTTCTGCTCCAGAGCAGTTGCTGTGTGTGTGTGTGTGTGTGTGTGTGTGTGTGTGTGTGTGTGTGTGTGTGTGTGTGTGTGTGTGTGTGTATTTGTATGTATGTGTGCAAGCAAATTCCTTTCAAAATTAGAATGATAGCTATCAGCATCACTCCCTCTCATCTCTGCACTTCCCCTCTCCACTTCAAAAATATCCCATTCGGACTAACTCCAAAAGCAATGATTCCATCTCCACTTAAAAAGAAAAAGAGAGACTAGAACCTAAAACCACTCTAAGCCTCCAACAATAATGATTTAATTTTATTTGATTTATTATTGTAAAATATATTAATATACAGTGAAAAGTATTGTTTCTCGTGTGCTATACAGACAAAACCTACCATTCACAAAGAAGGAAAGTTGAGAGTGCAGAATGTAGTGTTACAATCATAGCCAGGATATAGAAAAGGATCAACTTAATGCAAAGTATCTTTATACAAAAGTGTGGTAGCTGCAGGAAAGAAGCTGTCCTTGAGACAGTTGGTACGTGATCTCAGAACAAACCAAGTTTCTCCAACCTCTCTCATAGCTAATGCCCTCCATACCCAGCAACATGCTGATAGATCTTTGTATCTTTTTCCCAATGGAAGAAAGTGGAAGAGAGAATGTCCGGGGTGCGTAGGGTCCTTAATTATGCTGGCTGCCTTTCCGAGGCAGCGGAAAATGTAGACAGAATCAATGGATGGGAGGTTGGTTTACGTGATGGATTGGGCTACATTCATGATCTTTTGTTGTTCCTTGTGGTCTTGGGCAGAACAGAAAACATACCAAACTGTGGTACAACCAGAAAGAATGCTTTCTGTGGCGCATCTGTAAAAGTTGGAGAGAGTCATAGCAGACATGCCAAATTTGACAAGATGGAGTACAGGAAAGAGGTATAGAATCTGGTGAAATGGTGCAATGACAATAATCTCTCCCCCAATGTCACTAAAATGAAAAAGATAGTCAACAACTTTAGGAAGCATAAGAGAGCATATGCTTCTGTCTACATCAATTAGGATGAAGTAGAAATGGTCGAGAGCTTTCAGTTTCTAGGTTTCCATATCACCAAAAGACTGTCCTGGTCCCTCCGTGCCGACATAATAGTTACGAAAGCCCACCAATATCTTTACTTTCTCAGGAACTTAAGGGAATTGGCATGTCTGCTCCATCTCTCACTAGCTTTTACAGATGCATTATACAAAGCGTCCTTTGTGATGTATCGCAGCTTGATATTTCTCCTGCTCTGACTAAGACCACAAGAAACTACAAAGGGTTATGAATGTAACCCAGTCCATCATGCAAATCAGTTTCCAATCCATTAACATTATCTACACTTCCCGCTGCCTCTGCAAAGCACAATGCCCTGGATATTCTGTCTTCCATCTTCCGCCTGGAAAATGATACAAAGATCTGTGGTCATATACTAACTGACACAAAAATGATTTGTTCCTTGCTCCATCACATTTTTGAGTGGACCTACCTTACATTAAGTTGATCTTTCTCTGCACCTCAGCTTTGAATGTAACACTATATTCTGCACTCTCTCCTTTCCTTCTCTATGAACAATATGCTTTGTGGAGCGTACAAGAAACAGTAATTTTCAGTGTATGTTAATACACGTTACAATAATATGTCAAATCAAGAGTTGGGTCATTAAGGCAAAGAATCTCACCTAGCTCCTTTTGGAATGATACGCATGATTGATGCATGAATGTTATTTCCACAGCTATTGCCCTAGCCGTGATACATAATACATCTATCAGCATGTTGCCTGGTATGGAGGGCATTAGCTATGAGAGAGGTTGGAGAAACTTGGTTTGTTCTGATTGGAATGACAGAAGTTGAAGTCTACAAAATTGTGAGGGACATGGAGAGAGTGGATAGTCAGAAGCCTTTTCCCAGGTGGAAGAATCAATTACTAGGGGTGTTTAGGTTTAAGGTTGAAGGGGCAACGTTTAAAGGAGATGCATGAGACAAGTTTTTTTACACAGAGAGTAGTGGATGCCTGGAAGTTTGGCCATGGGAAGTAGTGGAAGCAGATAGGATAACGACTTTTAAGGGGCGTCTGGACAAATACATGAATAAGATGGGAATAGAGGGATATTGTCCCCGGTTGGATAGGGGTTTTAGTTCAGTCAGACAGCATGGTTGGTGCAGGCTTGGTGGGCTTGTTCCTGTGCTGTAATTTTCTTTGTGCTTTGTTCTTCATCCTAACTGCTAGTTACTTTTTTCCCTCTCTATAAATCGCCGATTTAATAAATAGCAAAAAAAAACTTTATTTAATGTTTACCCTGTCATAGACATAAACATCTGGCACCTCAGGAATAACAGTGCCCAAGGACTTCCCATTGAGAGATTACCATATCCTGTTGCTGCATAGTTTATACACACACACGCACACACACACACATACATACATACACACACACACATACATACATACACACACACATACACACATACACACATGCGTGCATGCACACACACACATACACACAGACACACACACAAACACACAAACACACACACGAAAGAGTGGATATCTGGAAATGACCGCAGAGCAGCTACCTAATCAAGAGATTTAGAGGTATGCAGGAAGGCAATCCTTGGGCAATCTGTAGCTGTATCTGGAAGCTTGAAGTTATGCGGCTGCCCTGACTCAATTCACTCTGATCTCTGCCTTGACGATCTTCACGATTTGGATTTTACATTAGGACATCTCCTTTTTAGCTAACGTCAGTGAGAAAAGTTGCTGCCTAAGACCTTTCAACCACAGTGAACTAAGAGGAGCAGAACCCCCTTGGGCTGGATGACTCACGGAGTGCATGTCATGAATATTACATGTATCTCAGTTGCATTGAAGCACTTCGGAGTGCAACTTTTTCTATGTGGGCAATATTTAAAATGTCTTTGCAACAATTGTAAAATGTCTCAAGCATTTCCTTTACTGTATTCAAGGATCTCAAGAGTGTCACTTGATTATATTTTTAAAAAAATGAATAATGATTGTTTTTTGTCGGATTGCCATTTTGGAATGTTTTGTTCTCACAGATTTTTAAAGTATATTTTTGAAAAAAAATCTCCTTTTTTCTAAGATCAAGCATTGTCGGATCAAGCCCAAGGTGAGGGGGCAATGTCACATCTTGTCAGCTTAGATCTTGTTTGTCTCTCTTGTGGGTGTTTCAGTCTCTTGGTTGTCATTCAGTGACTTCTATTGAATAATTGACATTAAATTAGGACTTAATTGGAAGGTCTGTTAACCCATTCCGAACACTGGGGACCATGAATTGGATTCAATTAGACTTTGGTTCTTGGAGCAAGCAAGGAAATGAATTTGGGTCCACTCTGGGCATCGGTTTTGTAACCTTAAGAAGGGAGTAAAGAAAAACGAAAAAAAAAGATTCATTTTCTCATTTTTACTGGCCCAATTTTACAGTGGCTGAAATCTCAGCCAGAAAAGGAGGTTGATTGTTTATGGCCATTCTTTACATTGGCGCCAGCACAGCCACCATCTTGGAAAAAGCACCATGATGGGCATCCGCTTGGTTTTAATGACATATGTGGGACTCCGGTGGCAATTCTGAGGGGCAAATGAACGGAGCAATGCAGCCATTTCATCCCGTGGCAGTAATTTTAAAAAGATAACACCTTAAAAGTGGTTCAGTGGTAGCCCTAATGCCACTAAGCCTCAAGGCCATATGTTCAAGCCTCACGCCAAAGATTTGCGTGCAATGTTTAACCTGATACCGAGGGACTGCTGCACTGTCAGAGGTGTCTTTCAGATGAAGAATTAAACTACCCTCCCAGCTGCACATATAAAATCTCACAGCACCGTTTTGAAGATGATCAGGGGAGTTCTTTCTTCTGGGTGCCCAAACCGATGCTTATTTCCTTTGTCAACAGCACTAAATAAAACAGATAATTTGGGTCACTATCAGGCTGCAGATTGTAGAAGTGTGCAGTGCACAAATTGGCTGTCAATTTTCCTGCATTTCTACAATGACTACACTTCAAAAGTACTTCATTTACAGTAAAATATATTAGAAATTGTAAGGATGGAGAAGGCCAAATAGTTCTTTCTTTACACGGGCCAGTCCATTTGTAGTTGCTGGCTAAGCGTTTGCAGGTTTCATGGTCATTTTCCCTACCTCGTAGCCAAGAAATTTTCAGCTCGATTAAATTCACCGACATAATTTGCAACTGACTTCACAGTTTCTGGTTTTCTTGCCCAGTACTGTAACCACTCAACACTCATATTAATGTTGGAAACTAAGGCTGCCTTGTTCAAACTGTTTGAGCTTATTTCTGATCAAAACTATGGGTGACTATTTCTGCTCTACCGATGAAGGTTGAGTAATGAATCCAGTTAATATTCATTGAAAAAATTCTGCTAATGATAGATTCTATCACAGCATGGAGAACTTCCACATTGCCAAGAACAAAATAATTGTTAAGCGAAAAAAGACCACAGTTCATCTAATCACCTTTCACCATTCTGGTGGTTGTGGGCTACAATGATAATGGAGATGTTGGTGAACAAGAACATACATTGAGATGACAACAGACCAAGATATGATTCCGGGAAACTCCTAGTAATAGAAAGCTGTGTGAATCAGGTCCAAAACCTTTTGTTCCTCCCAAACATGCTGCACTTACCACATGTCAAGTTCTCTAAAAGTATTTCTGAAATAAACCTGTCAAATTTGCATTTGAATAAATCAATACGAGCTCATTCCCCAGCTTCCTTCTGCATGTTCCACAGATTGTCAACTCACTTACTGAAATGTTCGTATTGAATTCATCTTCACTCTCAGTTGAGGCTCTATCCTCTGTTCTCACTGTTCTGGACAAGGTGGACAATGCTGATGATAGAACATAGAACATAGATCATAGAACAATACAGCACGAACAGGCCGTTCGGCCCACGAGTTGCGCCGATCACATCTACCAATCCACAGACCTATCTATAACCCCCTATCCTATTCTTTTCCATATACTCATCCAGAAGTCTCTTAAAGGACCCCAGTGAGTTTGCCTCAACAACCTCCGACGGCAGTCGGTTCCATTCACTCACCACCCTATGAGTGAAAAACCTACCCCTGACATCTCCTTTGTATTTGCTTCCCTGCACCTTAAATCTGTGTCCTCTCGTAGTGACCATTTCAGCTCGGGGAAATAGTCTCTGAGAGTCCACCCTATCTATTCCTCTCAACATTTTATAAACCTCTATCAGTCGCCTCTCAACCTACATCTCTCCAGTGAGAAGAGTCCCAGCTCCCTCAACCTATCTTCATAAGGCCTGCCTCCCAATCCAGCCAGCATCCTTGTAAATCTCCTCTGAACCCTCTCAATAGCCTCTACATCCTTCCTATAATGAGGCGACTAGAACTGCGCACAATACTCCAACTGGGGTCTGACAAGAGTCTTATAGAGCTCCATCATTACCTCCTGACTCCTAAACTCTATTCCTTGATTTATGAAGGCCAGTACACCGTACGCCTTCTTGACTACTTCCTCCACCTGCGAGGCCGATTTAAGAGTCCTATGGACCCGGACCCCGAGATCCTTCTGCTCTACAACACAGCTAAGACTCCTACCCCTTATATTGTACTTCTTCATCCCATTAGTTGATAAGTATATGGAAGAGAAGGGAATGGTTTAGTTTGGAGGGGCATTGCTTTTTATATTGGTCGGCGCAACATCGAAGGCGGAAGGGCCTGTTCTGTGCTGTAATGTTCTATGTTCTATGTTCTATGTTCTATTATTCCTGCCAAAATGGACCACTACACATTTATCTGCATTGAAGTCCATCTGCCACTTCTCTGCCCAGTCTTGCATCCTGTCTATGTCCCGCTGCAACTTTTGGCATCCCTCCAGACCATCCACAACACCACCGATTTTTGTATCGTCGGCGAACTTGCTAACCCATCCCTCCACTTCCTCATCCAGGTCATTTATGAAAATGATAAACAGCAGGGGTCCCAGAACAGATGCTCAATAAGTCTAAGCCATTCTAGAATCCTAAAAGTAGCAACCACATCACCTTCAAACCCATGACTTATATCCAGAAAGCTTCATTTGACATAATCGGGAAGGTGATGGTCTAGTGGCATTATCACTTGAGTATCAATCCAGAAACTCAGCTAATGTTCTGTGGACAGGGGTTCGAAACCCACCATAACAGATGGTGGAATTTCAGAAGGAGGCCATTTGGCCCATTGAGCCTGCACCAACAACAATCCCGCCCAAGCCCCGCCCCAATAACACCACATATTTACCCTGCTAATCCCCCTGACATTAAGGGTCAACTTAACATGGCCAATTAATCTAACCTGCACATCTTTGGCGTGAGGGAGGAAATTGGAGCAGATGGAGAGAGCCAACGTAGACAGGGGGAAAATGTGTAAACTCCACTTAGACAGTCACCCAAGACAGGAATCAAATTCAATAAAAGATATCTGGAATTAAAAATCTACTGATCAGAAAACCATTGTTGATTGTCAAAAAAAACTTATCTGGGTCACCAATATCCTCAGAGAAGGAAATCTACTGTTCTTACCTAGTCTGGCCTGTACGTGACTCCAAAATCGCAAAAATGACGATTGCTCTCAACTGTCCTCTGAAATAGCCTAGCAAGCCACTTCAAGGGTAACCAGGGATGGGCAATAAATGCTGGCCAGCCAGCAATGCCCATGTCCTACAAATGAATTTTAAAAATCCCTTACACTAGATAAAGTACTTTCCCATTGTAACTGCTGTTTCAGTGGCGGAATAGTCAAGACTACGGTGAAATAAATGACCAATGTTGGCTGAGGAATATATATTGTCCAGGGTACAAGAGAGAACTCCCCTATTCTGCTTCAACTTAGTATCATAGGATCATAAATCCCTTCAATGCAGAAGAAGGCTATTCAGCACAACAAGGCTGCACTGGTAACAATTCCACGAGGTCTTATCCTCTTAACATCACATTTTTACACTGCTAGTCCCCCCTGACACTAAGGGGCAATTTTATAATTTTAAGGATCAGAGCCTCAGTCTAACATTTGATGTGAAAGAATGCATTTTTGACAATGCAGCATTCCTTCAATGCTGAATTAAATGGTGCCATGTAATTAATGGTTAAATCAACCATTAATTCAAATCTTCTATGAATAGTTTCACCCAAAAAGAAATGAAATTAGTAAATGCTGGTAAGATTTGGGGGTTTAATCTCTGGCTCCGTGAGCACGGATACATATCGTATTATAGCTTTTCATGAGAAGGATCATAAGGAGATTGACGCTGGGGAGAACTCACTCTGAGATTCTCCTGGATCCCGGCTGGCATCATCACCTGGGTCATTTCCATCATGATTTAGATATGCAGAATTGGCTTTCAACCACATTCAGCTAGCTTCTTAAATTCACTTACTCACTTGATTGATACCCCTGCCACAAACAAGCATTCCCTCCACTACTAACAAACAGTGGCAGCATATGTACCTTCCCAAACTCATCAAGTTTCCTGAGATAGCCCTTTCCAAACGCAAGACTACTGCAGCCTAGAAGGATAAGAGCAGCAGATACCTGGGAACACCATCACCTGAATGTTCCTCTCCAAGCCACTCACCATCCTGACTTGAATTGTCGTTCCTTCACTGTGACTGAGTCGAACCCTGGAACTTCCTCCCAAACGGTACAGTGGGCATACGTATATCTCAGCGACTGCAACTGTTCAGTTCATTGGTCTAGGATTATAAGTCTCACTTAGGGTGCGAGGGGTCTCAGGTTCAAATCCCAGACAAGCCTTCATTTTGGTATGGCAAGGTGGCACAGTGGATAGCACCACTGCTTCAAAGCACCAGGGACTGGGGTCCAATTCCTGCCTCGGGTCGCTGCCTGTATGAAGATTGCATGTCCTTCCTATGTGTGGGGTTCTGCTAGGTGCCCCGGTTTCCTCCACAGTGCAAGGATGTGCAGGTTAAGTGGATTTGTCATTATAAATTACCCCTTAATGTCAGGGGAACTAGCTGGGATAAATACATGGGGTTTTGGGGTAAGGACCTGAATGGGATTGTGGCTAGCACTGACTCGATGGACCAGAAGGCCTCCTTCTGCACTGTAGGCTTCTATGATTTTTCTTCAAGGGCAACTAAAAATGGACAATAAATAGTGGCCCAGCCAGTGATGCCCATATCCCATAAGGAAATAAAAAATAATTAAATCAATTTGAGTGGAAAAGTCAGGAAAACACATCCCTCATAACTGAATACAATTTTGTGCTCAATTTGCACCTGGATTTCCAGTTCTCCTGCAGTAAAATCTCTTGGCTATTGCATCTTCAATAAACCATGTATCATGTTCCAAATGATTTCCTGCATCAGACTGCAATGCAATTCCACACTTAAAATATTCACTGAAACTGCTGTGTTCCCTGATCACATTCAGTTATTGTAATATTTTTTGTCACTGTGAGTTTTGAGGCACTTGTAAAGAAAAAGCTTCAAGCTGCAAGGCCAAGACCCAAGATAGAGAATCCGGTGAACTGGTAGCACGACAATAATCTTTCCATCAATGTCATTGAAACGAAAAATAGTCATTGACTTCAGGAAGCATTGTGGAGAATATGTCCCTGTCTACATCAACGGGGACAAAGTAGGAATCGTCAAGAGCTCGAGGTTTTAGAAGTGCAGATTAACAACAACTTGTCCTGCACCCCCAATTCTGACACTGCAGTTAAGAAAGCCCACCAACGTCTCTACTTTCATGTCACCATTTGGAGGTTCTCCTCCAAGTTACACATCACCCTGACTTGGAAAAGTATTGCCATTCCTTCACTGCTGCTGGGTCAAAATTCTGAAAATCCCTACCTCCCTGTACCTACACCATATGGCTTGCAGTGGTTCAGGAAGGCAGCTTACCACTACCTTCTTGAGGACATTAGGGATGGGCAATAAATGTTGGCCTGGCCAGCGACTCCCACACCCTTTGAAAGAACATTTAAGTATCAAATTGGCATCAGATGCTTATTGCCGTGACGACCTGGTTACTGTACGTACTTTTGATGGATGATAACTGAGTGATGCTAACTCCTCACCAACATTCTGTTCAAGTCACCCAAGTAGTATGTGTCTGCTGCAGACACCATTTTGGAAATGTTAATTCAGCTGAGGCATTCAAAAACTGATTGTGATAGATCTGAATTTGAGCCAATGTTTCCCAGATTTTAAATCCAGCGTTCTGTATTTCTCATCAGTCTTCTACAATGCGCTGTTCCTCAACACTTTTTAAATTCATTTGTGTGACGTGGGCATCGCTGGCTGGCCAGCATTTATTGCCCATCCCTAGCTGCCCCTGAGAAGATGGAGATGAGCTACCTTTTCGAATCGCTGCAGTTTGTGTTCCATGGGATGACCCACAATGTCATGAGGGAGGGAATTCCAGCATTTTGACCCAGTGACAGCAAAGGAAAGGCGATATATTTCCAAGTCAGGAAGGCGAATGGCTTGGAGGGGAATTTGCAGCTGTTGGCATTCCTTTGTCCTTCTAGATGGAAATGGTATTGGGTTTGAAAGAAGCTATTGAGAATCTTTGCAGCAGTGTATCTTGTAGATAGTATACACTGCTGCTGCTACGAAGCGTCAGTGGTGGATGAAGTGGATGTTTGTAGATGGAGTGCCAATCAAGCAGGCTGCTTTGCCTGGCTGGTGTCAAACTTCTTGAGTGTTGTTGGAGCTGCACCCATTCAGGCATGTGGGGAGTATTTCATCACTCTCCTGACTTGTACCTTGTAGATGGTGGACAGGCTTTGGGAGTGTCTGGAGGTGAGTTACTCACCGCAGTATTCCTAGCCTCTGACCTACTCTTGTAGCTATCATGTTTATGTGGTGAATCCAGTTGAGTATCTGGTCAATGGTAACCCCAAGGATGTCAACAGTGGGCAATTCAGTGATGGTTACACCAGTGAATGTCAAAGATCGGTGATTGGAGTGTCTCTTATTGGTGATGGTCATTGTCTGGCATTTATTAGTTGCCAACATTCCAAGTTCAATAAGGGGACGCCAAGCTGAAGTCTAACCATTGCATAAAATTCTGATGATTTAATATTGTTCAAACAGAGACAGGGATTTTAGTACAAAAGCAGAAAATCAATGATGTCAGACCTGCTGAGTTTCTCCAGTAATTTCTGTTTTTGTTTGAGATCCCAACATCCACAGTATTTTGCCTTTACTTTCAGGGTTTAATGGTGCCCAATTGGTAGATGGTTCAAAAGTTTGGATTTCTGGCAAAGTGCAGGTTCTTCACTATCCTTGAGGTTATGATGCATTAGATCATTCATCACATCACTACCAAACAGTCAGTCCGCATGACGTCAGTTGTAAGAGGACATCATTTAAATACTCATAGTGTAGGGAACAAACTTGTACATGTTGTAACCCTAGCAACAATAGAGTATTATCTACAGCGAGCTGCAACATGAAATGAAAGCACAAGATATAAAAGTATTTCACTGCCTTTTTAAATTAGGTTTTGGATCTTATTCAACTCATTCTTGTTCGAAATCTAAACGCATATTATTCACTGGCTGCATATAAGAATATTGCTTATGACAGTAAATAACACACAAAATAGGTCGATTATCTACTGGAATCTCTGGAGAATGCAGCAACACAGAAGCATAGAAATATTGAAAGTAGGAACAGGAGAACGTTACTTAGCCCTTTGATTCTGCTCTGCCATTCATAATGATCATGGCTGATCATCAAATTCAATATTCTGATTCCACCTTCACCCCCAACCCCATATCAAAGAACAAAAAAACAAAGAAAATTACAGGCCCTTTGGCCCTCCAAGCCTGCACTGACCATGCTGCCTGACTGAATTAAAACCCTCTCCCCTTCCTGAGGCAATATCCCTCTATTCCCATCCCATTCATGTATCATAGAATCATAGAAACCCTACAGTGCAGAAAGAGGCCATTTGGCCCATCGAGTCTGCACCAACCACAATCACACCCAGACCCTATCCCCATATTCCTACATATTTTACCCACTAATCCCTCTAACTTATGCATCTCAGGACACTAAGGGGTAATTTTTAGTCTGGCCAATCAACCTAACCCGCACATCTTTGGATTGTCGGAAGAAACCGGAGCACTTAGAGGAAGCCCACACAGACACGAGGAGAATGTGCAAACTCCACACAGACAGTGACCCAAGCAGGGAATTGAACCCAGGTCTCTACAGCTATGAAGCAGCAGTGCTAACCATTGTGCTACCATGCTTCCCACCCTTCACTTACTTTCACCCCAAGTGCTATACCTAACTTATTCTTGAAAACAGACAATGTTTTGGTCTCAACTGCTTCCTGTGGTAGCAAATTCTGCAGGTTAATCATTCTGGGTAAAGAAAGTTCTCCTCATCTCAGTCATGGTCAGGACAGGAGCCATAGCTTTCTACTGATTATGCATTTGTAAAGGAAGAAAACATAGTGGACATGCCAAATTTCCTTAGCCTCCTGCAAAAGTAGAGGAGTTGGTATGCTTTCTTAACTTAGCAACTATTACAGTTGGTTTCATCAAGATAGCCTCCCCTATTGTTTCCTAATGCTTAAAGGAACAGTCAAGACAGACATCTTTCAAAAGGAGGCTGCAAATAGACATCAGTGGAGAATCTGTCAGCACCAAGGATGGAACATTTAATCAACCATGTCTCAGCTGCCAGGAAGAATAATTGGCATGGGGGCCATCAAAGGAGTGAACAGAGAAAGGATTTGCTTCATTTTCCTCCTCTTGCTCGCACCCAACAGGCAATTGACAGCAGAAGGAAAAGCAACAACATTTATATAGCACCTGTAATGTGAAGACAATGTGTGCCGCAGATAGATAAGAGGAAGATGGAATCTGAGCTAAGACTAGAGGAGGCTGGGACCAAACACTTGGTCAAAGAAATTGGGTTTGAGAGAGGGTTGGAGAGTTGAGTAAACAAGATGTACCATACGACATACTAGAGTTAAAGATCTTCCTGGTGTTGGCCATGTTGTAAGCAGGAGATCTGTTGACTCCATGGACATACCATATATTCTCCAGGGTTTCCACAAACTACCCTCCACTGTTGCAGCAGAGAAGCCCAAAGGACATTCAATTCCAAAATATTCACAAGAGCTTTATATTATTGAAGAACTTACTATCATACCGATATACAATTTCAGAGCAGTGGGAGGCCACTCAGTCCCTCATGCCTGCTGTGTCATTCAATAAGTTCATGGCTGATCTGACTGTGGCCTCAACTCTACTTTCCTTCCAAACTCTGTATATCCCTTAGATCATGTACCACCTGACTTAAGAACAGCTTCTTCCCTACCACCATCAGACTTTTGAATGGACCTACCAGACATTAAGCTGATCTCTAAGCCCTAGCTACGACTATATCATTATGTTCTGCACCCTCTCTTTTTCTTTTCTCCTATGTACTCCATGAATAGTATGTTTAGTCTGCACAGTGCACAAGAAACAATACTTTTCACTATATCCTAATACATATGACAATAATAAAGAAACATAGGAGATAGAAGCAGGAGGAGGTCATTTGAATCTTCAAGCTGCTCTGCCTTTCATCACGATCATGTCTGACCATCCAACTCAACAGCATAGTCCTGCTTTCTCCCCATAACCTTTGATACCATTCGCCTCAAGCATTATATCTAGCTGCCTCTTGAATAATAAACCAAATCAAATCAAATCAAATCAAATCAAACCCTTTGACTCCCTTGTTAATCAAGAATCTATCTAATTCTGCCATTAAAATACTCAATGACCCTTCCTCTGCCACTCTCTGGGTGTGTCACACAGACACATCACCCTCAGAGAGAAAAAAAATCATTCACATCTCCATCTTAAATGGGAGACTCCTTTATTTTTAAACTGAGTCCCTTAGCTCTAGAATCTCTCACAAGAGGAACATCCTTTCAGCATCCAAGCTATGTGTTTCATTAAGGTTGAATTCATTCTCCTAAAATCCTATGGGTACATGGCCATTCAATCCAACCTTCTCTCCCAGCTTCATTGAAGAAATATTTCTTCCCTTGGAATGTGGTGAAGCTGTGGAATTCTCTACGACATAAGGCTATGGAGGTCAAGTCACTGAATGTATTTAAGAAAGAAAATGATAGATTTTTAGACACTAAAGACATCATGGGGCACACGAAGAGAGCTTGAGTATGGTGTTGAGATGAAGGATCATCCTTGATCACATTGAATGGCAGAGCGAACTCAGTGGGAAAAGTGGCCTATTCCTATTTTCTATGTTTCCAGGAATCACTCGAATGAATCTTCTCTGAACTGATTACGAAGCAATTTTGTTCTTTCTTAAATATAGAGATCAAAATTATACACACTTCATTAGACATGGTCGCACCAATACTCTGCAATGAAAACAACATAATACCCCTATTTTCATATTACATTCCCCATGCAATAAATGACAACATTCCATTTGCCTTTCTAATCACCTGCTGTACCTGCATACTGATTAACCCTGTTTGGTGTACCAGAGATCCTTCTGTACCTTAGAAGTCTGCAATCTCTCCCCATTTAAATAATTAGCTGCTTTACTATTCTTCCTGCCAAAGTGGACAAGTTTACATTTTCTCACATCCCACTCTATGTGCCAAATTTTGACCACACATATCGATATCCCTTTGCAAACAGCTTAGATAGAATTCCCCTCATCCCGAAACTGGAGAATTCTGCCTGAGATCAATGAACTATTACATGGTTCGCTCCCACATTGCCCTGCCCACTACCTTTCCCGTGGCGGGCAGGTTGTGAGGATCCCCTCCTTATGTCCTCTTCACAACCTAATTTCCTACCTTTGTGTCATCAGCAAATAACCATGCATCTGACCCTATCATCCAAGTCATTAATAGATTGTAAATAATTGAGGGCCTGGAATGGTCCCCATGGATCTCAGCTCATTACATCTTGCCCATCTCAAATTAACCCATCTATGCCACTCTCTGTTTCCTGCTGGCTAACCAATCCTCTGTCTATGTTAATATGTTACTCCCTACATCATGAGATCTTATTTTGTGCAGTTATCTTTGATGTGGCACTTTACCAAATGCCATCTGGATATACAAGTACATCACATCCAAGGATTTCCACTTCATCTGTGCTTCTTGTTACTTCCTCAAGTAATAAGTCTGTCAAACACAATTTCCCTCTCAAAATCGCATTGGTTCTGCATTGAGATTTCCAAAGTGCCTAGCTACAGCCATTTTAATAATAAATTTCTACCACTGTCTCTATGACAGATGTTCAGTTGTAGTTTCTTGCTTTCTATTTCCCGCTTATCCTAAATAGAGGAGTCACATTCACTATTTTCCAATCTGATAGGACCTTTCCTGGATCTTGGGAATTTTAGAAAATTAAAAACCAATGCACCTATTTATCTCCACAGCCGTTTCCTTTTAAACTCCAGGACGAAGTCTATCAGAACCTGGAAAGTTGAAAATTTTAATTGTTTTCTCAGTACTTTTTCCTGCTGATTCTAATTGCTCTAAGTCTCTCTCTTTCACTTCTTAACACTCATTCTGGAGATTATTTCTCTGAGTGAAGGCAAATACAAAATATTTGTTCAATTCATTCACCACTTCCTTATTCTCATAGAATCACAGATTCCCTAAAGTGCAGAAGGAGGCCATTTGGCTATCGAGTCTGCACCAATTATAATCCCACCCAGGCCCTATCTCCATAACCCCATGTACTTACCTATTTAGTCCCTCTGACACTAGCATGGCCAATCCACCTAATCCGTACATCTTTGGATGTGGAACGAAACTGGAGCACCCGGAGGGAACCCACGCAGACACGAGGAGAACGTGCAAACTCCACACAGACAGTGACCCAAGCCAGGAATCAAACCCGAGTCCCTGACGCTGTAAGGCAGCAATACCAGTCACTGGATCGCCCACGGTTTTTAACAACGAGGGCAAGGATTTCAGCTTACATAGATTTTCAGTTCGGGTTCAACCATTCAGCCCAACGAGTCTCTGCCAATTTTCACACTCCATACTAGCCTCGTTTTCCTTTATTCACCTGTCATATCAAATAAGAGCAGGAGTAAATCAACTGGCCAGCGAACCAGTCCTTCCATTCAATAAGATCATGGTTGAGGGCTCAATGTTATTATTTGTGACTAGTATTTGTGACTAGGTGCCTCATTCTAATTCCTGATATATATATATATGCATAACAATAGCTAGGACGTTTGATTTCTGTGTTCACACCTATTTCATAGCAAATAAAAGGATGTCGACACTATGAGAAAGTTTGGGGTTTCCTGATGCCCTTGGGAGGGATTCCACAATTTGGAAACCTTGACTTACTGCATAATGTCTCTATTCTTTTGACAATCATCTTAATACTATAGCCTTTCATTCTTCATCCCTCCACCAGTGGGAACAGTTCCTCCCTATCTACTCTATTCCAGCTTCCCATCCACTGTCCATACTTCCCACTGCCTCATGGCTAATCCACATAAACTGAACATCTTTGGATACTAAGGGGCAATTTACCATGACCAATCCATCTAACCTGCATATCTTTGGACACCCAGGGACAATTTAGCATGGCCAATCCACCTAAGCTGAACATCTTTGGACAGCAAGGGACAATTTACCATGACCAATTCAACTAACCTGCACATCTTTGGACACCAAGGGGCAATTTACTATAGCCAATCCACCTAATTGCACATGTTTTGCATATGAAGGGGCAATTTACCATGGCCAATCCACCTAAGCTGTACATCTTTGGATACCAAGGGGCAATTTACTATAGCCAATCCACCTAACTGCACATTTTTTGCATATGATGGGGCAATTTACTTTAGCCAATTCACCTACCTGCACTTTTTTTGTATTAAGGGGCATTTACCACGCTCAATCCATCTAAGCTGCACATCTTGCGCCTCTTGTAATAAAGTCAGGATAACCTGTCCTTCACTAACTGGTCTCTCAACCACGCACATTATAGATTTTTGACTGGATTTTAGATAGCCAGCAATGCCAATGCAAATTGCGAACCTACCTCAAATGAGTTAAAGGCAAACAGCAGCTGGTAAAAAGAAACGTGGAACAGTGGCTTATCAGGTTTTAAATGGTAATCAGCAAGCAGGTCTCACTGCTGTGGCAACCCAGCATTAAGTGTTGGAGTTCGCCAATGCAGAGCTGGCTGGCCTCTGAGCTTCTGTTCTGTACAGGTGCTCGATGAAGCAAGTTTGCACGGGAAAGATGGCGTGGGAGCAATTTGCATCCATTTACATAAATTTTTAGTGTGTAATGAGGTCAGTGCAGAGACACGCAGCAACATTTTTAAAATGCTTTTCTTCCAAGGGAATCTAGAATTCAGCACCCGGAGTGTCGAAGTTTACATTGGCTGTCTGTGTATTGCTACTGAGAGCCCGCTTACTGGATCTGCTGTCACACGCTCAGACCCAACACTTCCTCATCAAAATGGATGGTTTCGCCGGCTTCCTCTCACTAGGACTGGAACACCCAATACCCTTTTGCTTTCAACAAGGAGCAAAGAAGAACAAAGAAAAGTACAGCACGGAAACAGGCCTTTCTGCCCTCCAAGCCTATACCCTAATTAAGTTACGAAAAAAGTCACCTGCCCTTATCCCTCCATATCCCTCTATTCCCACCTTGTTCATGTATCCATCCAGAAGACTCTTAACGTCAGGCGTAATTTTTTCACTCAGAGGGCGGTGAGTGAGTGGAATCGGCTGCCGTCGGTGGTGGTAGAGGCGAACTCGCTGGAGTCTTTTAAGAGACTTCTGCATAAGTACATGGGATTCAATGGGATTGAGAGTTATAGATAGGCCTGGTAGGAATGGATATGATCAGTGCAACTTGTGGGCCAAAGGGCCTGTCTGTGCTGCAGTGTTCTATGTTCCATGTTCTAACTGTTGCTAATGTGCCTGCTTCCACCACCTTCTCTGGCAGTGGTTTTTGCTCTCCCTGTATCTCATGAAATACATGTAGAATCAGTTGTCTTCACTCCATCAGGCAACTCCTCACACTCATCAAGCAAGTTAGCCTCCAGGCAGCATGGTGGCTCAGTGGTTAGCACTTCTGCCTCACAATACCAGGGACGGGGTTCGATTCCCGGTTTGGCTCACTATCTGTGTGGAGTTTGCACGTTCTCCCTGTGTCTGCATGGGTTTTCTCTGGATGCTCCGGTTTCCTCACACAGTCTGAAAGACATGCTGGTTAGGTGCATTGGCCATGCAAAAAATTCTTCCTCAGTGTATCCAAACAGGTGCCGGTGTATGGCGACTCAGGGATTTTCGCAGTAGCTTCATTGTCACTACTTGTGACACTGATAAAATAAACTTTAAAAAATATGAGATGTTTGTGCATGGGCTCTACCACCCTAAAGAGAAAGAACAGGTTTAGCTATGCTTAGAGTTACTGGGCTATTAGTCAGGCAGGACCGGACGCATAGTTTTTAATATGGAATATCTGGAATATGGGGAAAACAAGTAAATAGTAAAGACTTTACTGTGAGAGTTTGAGAAGGTTAAGCTTGGAAGAATGATGTCAAGATAGCCAAGTAAGGAGACCAGTTACCACAAGTGTTTCTAACTAGTGTCTCCAAGCCAGGTCCCCCTTATTTGCAAGGTAGTAAGTTGCACCTAATAATGCAGTTCTGTAAATTTTCAAGAAAGTAACCTTGAACAATCTACAACAACGAATGACTCTCCAGTTGACACAACTGCCACAATGCATCTTGAGTCACTTTAGGTGAAGGAAGATTTGGCCTTGAAGGAAGTGCATAGAGTCATGCGGCATGATCTTACTGGACATTTATACCACACTCCAAAGTCAGAGAATTTGATGTCGAGCCAAATTTCTATTGACTGCAGCAGGATGGGAAAATCCCATTGGTGTGAATGACAATAACATTTCGACCACAGAGTTTTACAGCACAGAAAGAGGCCTTTCTGCCCACTGTGCAAGCCATCAAGCACCTATCTATTCTAATCCCATTCCCAGCACTTGGTTCATTGCCTTGTATGCTATAGTGTTTGAAGTGCTCATCTAAATGCTTTTTAACCGCTGTGAGGATTCCTGCCTCTATCACCTTTTCAGCAGTGAGTTCCAGGTTCCCAGCACCCTCTGAGAGAAAATCTTACACCTCTGATAACCCCCTGCCCCTTACCTTAAATCTACGCCCACTGATTATTGATCGCACTATTAAGAGAAAATATTTACCCCATGCGCATCCTTATAATTTTGTACTTATCAATCAGACCCCCTCTCAGCCTTCTCTGCCCGAAGGAAGCTAACCAGCTTCTCTTCATAGTTGACACAGATTTACTGGAATGACCATAGAGTCCCTTTGGTACAGAAGGAGGTCATTTGACCCGTCAAGTCTGTACTGATCACAATCCCATCAGGCCATATTCCCACACATTTACTATGCAAATCCCCTGGACACTAAGGGTCAATTTATCATGACCAATCAATTTAACTTGCACATCTTTGGACTGTGGGAGGCAACTGGGGCACCTGGAGGAAACCCACACAGACACAGGAAGAACGTGCAAACTCCACACAGACAGTGACCCAAGGCCGGAATTGAACCTGGGTCCCCGGCACTGTGAGGCAGCAACGCTAACATAGAACATAGAACATTACAGCACAGTGCAGGGCCTTCGGCCCTCAATGTTGTGCCGAGGTATGTTCAATCCCAAGATTAAGCTATCCAACTCCATATAATTCCAGTGTGCTCCATGTGCCTTTCCAATAACCGCTTGAAAGTTCTGAAAGTATCCGACTCCACTATCACAACAGGCAATCTATTCCACTCCCCAACCACTCTCTGAGTGAAGAATCTACCTTGGACATCCCTCCTATATATCCTACCATGAACCTTATAGTTATGGCCCCTAGTAAAAGCTACATCCACCTGAGGAAATAGTCTCTGCATGTTCACTCTATCTATCCCTCTCATCATCTTAATAAACTTCTATTCATTCTTCTCCACTCTAAAGAGAAAACCCCAGCTCCCTCAACCTTTCCTCATAAGACCTACACTCCAAACCAAGCAGCATCCTGGCAAATTTCCTCTGCATTCTGCCCAATATTTCCACATCCTTCTTATAGTGAGGTGACCAGAACTGAACACAATATTCCAATTGTGGTCTCACCAACGTTGGGTATAGTTGCAGCATAACCCCATGGCTCTTAAACTCAAATGCTAACATACTATAAGCTTTCTTCACAGCTCTATCCACTTGAGTGGCAATCTTCAGAGACCTGTGCATATGAACCCCAAAATCTCTCTGTTCCTCCGCATTCCTCTATTGACCCTGTAATCCACATTCAAGTTTGTTCTACCAAAATGAATCACACTTATCAGGGTTAAACTCCATCTGCCATTTTTTGGCTCAGCTCTGCATCCTATCAATGTCTCTTTGCAGCCTGCAAGAGCTCTCCACCTCATCTGCTACTCCACCAATGTTGGTGTCATCAGCAAATTTACTAACCCACCCTTCAGCCCCTTCTTCCAAGTCATTAACCACTATGCCATCGTGGATTCCAAGATTAAGTGATAGATGGAAATTAAAACATCAGGGTGGGATGTATTCTCTAAAATTTAGAAGGTTAAGGAGTGGTTTTGTCAAAGTTTTCAAGATGTAGATAGATATAGGGTAACTATTTGCACTATTTGACGTGTCTAGAACTAGCCAAAATGTTCAAGCCAGGCCTTTCAGGAATGAAGCTAGGAGACATTTAGTTCTAAGTGTGATGCAACATGGGATAAAGAGTCATTAAGCCCAGCTGGCATTAAACATGTGGAGGTTTGGTTTCGATTTTATGGAGTTTGGAATTTTCTGCTTTGAGTGATATTAATTCTTCAGTCAGCACCTTGCTCAAAGCAAATGGTTGTGGTGGCTTGGAGGTCAATCATCTCATTCCCAGGACATCACTAGGAGCTCCTCAGGGCAGCGTACTCAACCCAACCATCTTCGGCTGCTCCATCAATGACCTTTCCTCCACCATATGGTCAGAAGTGGGAATCGTCGCTGATGATTCGTGAATAGTCACGGAATGTTCAGTATTCTGGATTCCTTAGATACTGAAGAAATCCATTTCCAAATGCAGCAAGATTTGAAGAATGTCCAGACTTGTGTTGATAAGTGCCAAGAAGCCACATAAGGGCTAGGCCACTTGTCAGACATCTCTAACAAGGGAGGATCCAACTATAAAGCCTTGACATTCAATAGCATTACCATCACTGAATAGCCCACTACTAACATCCTCAGGGTTACATTGACCAGAAGCTGAACTGCACTAGTCATATAAATACTGTGGCTACCAGAGCAGCTCAAAGTCCAGGAATCCTGCCGTGAGTAACCCACCTCCTGGCTCCCCAAAGCCTGTCCATCATCTACAAGGCACAAGGATTGAGAAGGAATACTCTTCACTTGCCTGGCTAATTGCAGTTCTACCAACACGCAAGAAGCTCGACACCATCCAGAATAAAGCAGCTCGCTTGATCGCTACCGCAACCACAATCCCTCCACCACCAAGAAACAGTGACAGCAATCTACAAGTTGCACTGCAAATCTAATCAAGGTTACTTAGGCAGCACTTTCCAAACCCATGACCACTTACCATCTATGAGGACAAGAGCAGCAGATACCTGGGAACATCACCACTACACTGACTTAAAAATGTATCGCCTTTCCTTCAGTCCAGTGGGTGTAAATCCTGGAATTCCCTTCTTAAAAGCATTGTGGGTGGACTGACACTTCAAGGATTGCAGCAGTTCAAGAAGGTAGCTCACCACCACCTTCTGAAGGGCAGTTAGAAATGGGCAATAAATGCCAGTGACACCCACATCCCATAAATGGATATAAAAAAGCACCAGAAGAACAGATTTTGTGGTCATTATTGCATTATTCTGTGCAAATTGGCTGCCATTACATTAGAAGGCAATTCAAAAATCATTGGCTATAGAGCACTTTGAGGCAATTTGTTGTGATGAAAGGCATTATATAAATGCAAATCTCCCTTTCACAAGAGGGGTTTATTCAGTGTGAATGGTCCATATCAATGTTTATACTCCAAACAGGCACTTGCTCAGCAAATCTCACCTAATCCTAACTGCATGCCCTTGGATTCTTTTCTCTTTCCTGTACTTACCTCTCTTCCCCTTCAGGGCATCCCTGTTATTGACTTATTTATTCCATGTGGTAGCAGGTTCTGCATTCTAACCATTCACTGGGTAAAGAGGTTTCTTCGGGTTTCTTTATTAGATTTGTCAGCAATGAACCTTATGATATTTATGGTCTCTGGTTTTTATGTCTTCCACAAGTGGAAACATCTTCTCTTCATCCCCCTAAACAAATTGCTTCATAATCTTAAAAACATGCCTCAATTGGCTCCTGTTTCAAGGAAAAGACCCTACCTGATCGATATTCTCTGTTCTATCATCCTTCTCTGTGCTACCTGTTTTGCCATGTAGAGACTTGATTTGTGCACAATGTGATCCAATCAATGCGATCTCATCAATGGAGGGTCAAGATTGGGAAAGAGGGAATTTGGGTTGGAACATAAATGTGTTTCACGATTGCACAGGAAAGAAGAGAGAGTTTGGCAGAGGTGCAAGTATTTCTTTATTTATGGGACGTGGATATCACTGGCTGGCCATTATTTATTGCCCAGCCCTAATTGCCCTTGAGAAGGTGGTGGTGAGCTGCCATCTTGAATCTCAGCAGTCCATGTTCCATGGGTTGACCCACAATTTCTTTAGGGAGGGGATTTCAGGATTTTGACCCAGTAACTGCAAAGGAACAGTGATATATTTCCAAGTTGGGATGGTGAGTGGCTTGGAAGGGAACTTGCAGGTGTGGCGTTCCCATGTATCTGCTACCCTTGTCCTTCTAGATAGGTCATGGGTTTGGAAGGTGCTGTTTAAGGATCTGTGGTGAATTGTTGCAGTGCATCTTGTAGATAGTACACACTGCTACTCCTGAATGTTAGTGGTGGGGGGAGTGGATGTTTGTAGATGTGGTGTCAATAAAGTGGGCTGCTTTGTGCTGGATGGTGTCAAGCTTCATGACTGTTGTTGGAGCTATACCCATCCAGGCAAGTGCTGAGTGTTCCATCAAACTCCTTGTAGATGGTGGACAGGCTCTGTAGAGTCAGGAGGTGAGTTACTTGCCACTGTATTCCTAGCCTCTGATCTTCTCTTGTAGCCAAAGTGCTTATGTGGTGAATCCAGTTGAATTTCTGGTCAATGGTAACTCCAAAGATGTTGACAGTGAGGGATTCAGTGACAGTTAAGCGAAAAGGAGAATAACTACATTACAGGAATCGAAACCAACAATCTTGCCCTCATTCTCCACATTGATTACCATTCTGGTTGTCACACTACCAGAAGAATGTGAAGGTTTTGCAGAGGTATGGAAAAGATTTACCAGGATGTTGCCTGGTTTGGAGGGCATTAGCTAAGAGGAGAGATTAGACCAACTTGATTTGTTTTCACTTGAATGTCGGGGGCTGAGGGGTGACCTGATAGTAGTTTACAAAATTATGAGATGCTCAGATGGAATGGACAGTCTGGATTTTCTTCTCAGGGTAGAAATATCAATTACTGGGGGCTGTAGCTGTAATGTAAAAGGGGGAAGGATTAAAGGAGATGTGAGAGGCAATTTTTTTACACAGGTGATAATAAGTACCAGGAATGCACTGCCAGAGGAGGTGATAGATGCAGATAAAGAGCAATGTTTGAAAGGCATGTTGATAGGTACAAGAATAGGCAGGAAATAGAGAGATACAGACTGCATACAGGCATAAAGTCTTTAGAAAGGTGTCATGTGTTGGTGCAGGCTTGGTGGGCTGAAGGGTCTTTTTCTGCACTGTGCTGTTCTTGGTGATGGGTAGGTTATGAAGTTTGTCGTTCATCTCTGGGTCAAACAGAATATCAAACTGGCATCGTGGTTCAAACTTCTGTTAAGAGCCCTTCTAGCTCCTTCCGCCAGTGAAATCTTCTGATCCTACTAATGTCGGCCCCCCACCATGGGTTTCCTGGCAGCGAAAGGTACGAACAATGTGAAACTCTATTGATAGTGACAGGATCAGAAGACCCACCCTTGGCCAATGGCAGGCCACTTCGGCTGCCATAACTTGCACCATGGTGGTGGGGGTCAGAAGTGGGGCATGGGGGGTGTGGGCAGAAAATCCTACCCACCTACTATCAAACAATCTGACAGCAAGGAGTTGACAATGCAACATCAAAAGTAGTGAAAAGATAAAGCTAGATGTCATCTGCTTAAAATTTAGCCTGTGCCTCCAGAAAATACCAGAGGAGCTCAAAGGAGCAATATCAAAGTACTAAGATGTAAAATTTAAAGGAGAGGAAGATTATTGTTTGCCTTACATTTTTCATGATGTCATGATACCTCAATGTGGAAATGCCAGCATTGGATTAGGATGGTCACAGTAAGAAGTTTCACAACAACGGGTTAAAGTCCAATAGATTTATCTGGAATCACGAGCTTTTGGAGCATTACTCTTTCATCACCTGAATGAAGGAGCAGTACTCCAAAAGCTCGTGATTCTAAATAAACCTGTTGGACTTTAACCTGGTGTTGTGAGACTTCTTCCTCTGGCACCTCAAAGTGCTGCACAGTAAAACATTTTTGAAATACTATAATGTCAGAAATTAAATAGAAAAATGCCCCAAACAGAATCGCTTTGGATTGAACTGGAAATAAAAGAAATCAATCATCCTTGAAAGAATGTGTAATTGGGAGTCAAGCATGAACCACATTACAATTGAATTTTGTATGGGAAACAATAAACAGTGGGTTGATAGTTAAATGCAATGTATTCGACTGATTTAAATAAACCAGAGTTGTCCTTGCGTTCAATTCCTAGTCAGTACTGACTCCCAGCCATGGCAATAGTAGGAACAGTTGGCCTCAATACACACACAACCTGCTGGTATACAAGGGTAGGCATTAAGATCAATATTATTACACAGATGGTTAACAATTGTAACAAGCTTCTCATTCCACTATTTTAATTTAAACTTTCAAGTATCACAAGTAGGCTTATATTAACACTGCAATGAAGTTACTGCGAAATTTCCATGTCACCACACTCCAGTGCCTGCACAGGTACACTGAGAGAGAATTTAGCATGACCAATACACCCAACCAGCACATCTTTTGGACTGTGGGGGAAAAACCAGAGCACCCAGAGGAAACTCAGGCAGACACAGGTAGAACGTGCAGACTCTGCATAGACAGTGACCAAGCCGAGAATTGAACACAGGTCACTGGCATGTGTGGAAAAATATAGCACACTGTGCCACATTTAATCCACTTAAATGGAACCAGGCCAATCCCTGTATCAAAATAACAAATCCATCAATTCGAAAACGTAACAACGGAATACATGCTAAGAAACATTCACACTGAGTTCTGCTCTTGCCAGAGATGTGCATGTGAGTTTGGAGTGAGGAGTGGGATTAAACGTACCCAGTCTCCCACCCCACTCCTAACATCAGGAAAACATGGAGCACACTGAATCCGCCAGCTTCCATACTTGAATTCCCTGATCCTCATGACCAAGTGCATCGCCCCACAATTATCCGGATTGAATTCCATTTGCCACTGATCAGCTGTACATATCTTTCTGCAATTTACTGTGCTGTGCAGATACATGGATTTGGGCATGGGTCTGTGGGAGTTTGCACATTGTCCCCGTGCTTGCGTGGGTTTTCTCTGGGTGCTCCGGTTTCCTCTCACACCCCAAAGATGTGCTCTTAGGCTGATTGGCAAAACAAATTCTCCCTAAATTTTCTCTCAAATTTGGTTCCAATGCATGGATCTATAAACATAGACAGGGATCATGGGTAGAGGTGGAACATCGAGGTGGCAGAGTGGGCTCATTGGGCCGAAGGGCCTGTTTCCCGTGCTGTTTTGTTCTTTGTTTTTTGTCCTCACTATTTATCATCCATGAACTCCCTGATCAGCCCTCCTACATTCAATTCTAACTCAGTTATACATGTAAGCTGGCAAAGACTCTTAAAGATGCATAATGGCTTCTTCAAAATTCTCAATGCACCACAAGATCATTCCAATTGAAAGTAGGCGTGAAAAGAGTTAATTTCAACCTGTCATTCAAAGTGCCTCTGAAATTCATAAGGTTTGGGGTGATGGTGGAGGGGGGAGGGAGTTGTTGGCTATATGGGGAGGATGGAGAGGAGTTTCTTGCTTCTGCTAATGTATTTCCTCTTCGCCATGGCGACCGTGAATCGTGACACATGATCTAGATTGTCAGAGCTGTGCAACATGACATGCCTGATTGCTGCTTCTTTGCTAACAAGAGTCGTCGGCAAGGGACCGTGAACTAATTGAAAAAAAGCACATGATCTCCGGCTCCAAATTCCCCTCAGGTCGGACTAACTGAGTTATCAACGTCACAGGCCTATTCCCCAAGTAGGGGCTGTGGATAACACAGCATGGTAGTACATTGGTTAACACCATTTCCTCACAGCTCCAAGGACCCAGGTTCAATTCCAGTCTTTGGTCACTGTCTGTGTGAAGCTTGCACATTCCCCCTGTGTCTGTATGGGTTTCCTCTGGCTGCTCCAGTTTCCCCCCTGACCTGTCTCTACACCCTAGCTGTGACTGTATACTACATTCCACACTTCTCCTTTCCTTCTCTATGAACAGTATGTTTTGTATGTATAGTGTGCAAGAAATGATACTTTTCACTGAATTCCGATACATGTAACAATTATTAAGCAAATAAATCACAGTCCAAAAACGTGTGGATTAGGTGGATTGGCCATGTTGTTGTCTCACAGCTTCAGGGCCTGTGTTCAATTCCAGCCTTGGGTCACTTGTCTGTGTGGAGTTTGCACATTCTCTCCGTGTCTGCATGGGTTTCCTCCGGATACTCCAGTTTTTGTCCCACACTCCAAAGACGTGCAGTTTAGATGGATTGGTCTTGCTAAATTGTCCCTTAGTCTCCCAAGGTATCTGGATTAGGTAAATGTATGCAGTTACAGGGATAGGGTTGGGAGAGAGAACCTGTGTAGGGTCATCTGACAGAGAGTCAGTGCAGATTCGATGGGCTGAATGGCCTCTTCTGCACTGTCGGGATTCTATAATAACAGGAATCTGGAGTCTAGTGTAAAAGGAATATCGGCTGGAGTTTTACCATTTCGCCCTTCAGGGAGATGAAATGGACGAGGAGCGGAACATGGAAACATTGACCTCGGGTGGGATTTTACGGTTTTGGGGTGATTCAGGCCATAAAATCCTTGAACATTCTTTCCTCCACCCTTTTCCATCGGTAAAAAGATGCAAAAGCCTGAGATCACGTACCAACCAACTCAAGAACAGCTTCTTCCCTGCTGCCATCAGACTTTTGAATCAATCTACCTTGTACTAAGTTGATCTTTCTCTGCACCCTAGCTATGATTGTAACACTATGATTGTAAGTGTAACTTAATTGATTGATCAGTCATTTGTGGTCTCTGCTATGCACCGTTCTCCTGTGCCTGGACTTTCAAAGCCACCAGTTCCCCGTCCCAGTTTTTGGCCGGTGCTCTTTCCCTTGTCATTCCCACAGCGGAATTTGAAGTGCAGAATGTCCCCGTGCTTGCGTGGGTTTTCTCTGGGTGCTCCGGTTTCCTCTCACACCCCAAAGATGTGCTCTTAGGCTGATTGGCAAAACAAATTCTCCCTAAATTTTCTCTCAAATTTGGTTCCAATGCATGGATCTATAAACATAGACAGGGATCATGGGTAGAGGTGGGGACATCGAGGTGGCGGAGTGGGCTCGTTGGGCCGAAGGGCCTGTTTCCCGTGCTGTTAAGAATTTCAGAACCTTATGAATTTCAGAGGCACTTTGAATGACAGGTTGAAATTAACTCTTTTCACGCCTACTTTCAATTGGAATGATCTTGTGGTGCATTGAGAATTTTGAAGAAGCCATTATGCATCTTTAAGAGTCTTTGCCAGCTTACATGTATAACTGAGTTAGAATTGAATGTAGGAGGGCTGATCAGGGAGTTTACGGATGATAAATAGTGAGGACAAAAAACAAAGAACCAAACAGCACGGGAAACAGGCCCTTCGGCCCAATGAGCCCACTCCGCCACCTCGATGTTCCACCTCTACCCATGATCCCTGTCTATGTTTATAGATCCATGCATTGGAACCAAATTTGAGAGAAAATTTAGGGAGAACTTGTTTTGCCAATCAGCCTAAGAGCACATCTTTGGGGTGTGAGAGGAAACCGGAGCACCCGGAGAAAACCTATGCAAGCACAGGGACATTCTGCACTTTCTCGCTTCCTGCTCCATGAATGGTATGCATTGTCTGTATAGCACACAAGAAACAATACTTTTCAGTGTATACTAATACGTGTGGCAATAATAAATCAAATCAAATCAAAAATCCTTCCGAAATACAAGTGCACTGCTGTTTTTTGCTGAAATCCAAGTCTGAAGGGGTGGCTGCTAAATCTCACAAGTAAAAAAGCTGCTTGCAACGGGATTCAAAATTCCGCTGTGGGAATGACAAGGGAAAGAGCACCGGCCAAAAGCTGGGACGGGGAACTGGTGGCTTTGAAAGTCCAGGCACAGGAGAACGGTGCATAGCAGAGACCACAAATGACTGATCAATCAATTAAGTTACGCTGTTAAAAAAAAAGGGTCTGCATGTGTTAACCAGAACCTCATAAAATAAAAAAAAAGAGAAATAAGGAACTGAATGGCAAAGACAGAAATTAAATCTGCTTTGGACGTAGCAAGACATCATACAGCTGGCTGTCAAGGCCTTGTGTTAAGCTGTCATTTCTCCCTCCAAACACTTAGGAGTTCTTTGTGTTCAGGGTCTCTCTCTGCAAAGCAGATGCTTGTCTTAAAATAAAAGAATTCCTCCCGACTATCATAAAATTGAATGATGACTTTCTAGCCCAAGGTTCGCCTTGTTTGTTGAAGTTTATTAATGTTAGCCATTGTGTTTTTTTTCCCCCGTGCGGGGGCGGGAGTGGGTGGGGGTGGGTTAAATAAAACAGATGTTAGCAACAAGCGCAGAAAATCTACATCTCGGGGCGAAAGTGTAAGGCCAGATGGTCACTTACAGCCAATGTAATCTAGTACGCTCCACTGAGAGAAAGACTATTGATTAGATTTCTCACTTCAGATGTGGGTCCAATATCTACACATGTCTACACTCATATCAGTTACTTGAAATCCTATACAGTGGCTGCTGAGTGAGAGATGAGATTAAGTGTTACCTATTACAATAAAATGAATCCACTCTCTCAAACCCATCTGTTGCCCATGAACTGTTGCAAAGATGGCTGTAACAATGCGAGTAATAACTCATGAGCAATTTGTGGAAATCCATACAGGAGATTGCATACTTTTCTTTTTTAATCAGTTCATTCTCTCGCTGAACAAGAAGGCAGAGACCTGCTTCCATCTCAAAATGCTGCGCGGGCACAAGGAAAACAGAAATCTCAAAAGGCACTCGCACCACGTCAACTCTTACACAACCCCATCCTGATTTACATTACTCTCGTTCTGTGTAACTGCCCCTGTTTATTGTCACTGAATTACATATTAGACCAACTGTATGATATCATGTTGCACTAAAAATGGAACAGTCTGAACCCAAAGACGGCTAAGGTCAGCTTTCTGCCTTCTTCTGCATTTCACAGCACATTGTCCATCAAATGGCAGATTCTTTTTCTTTTAATGACATCAATTGCAACTGTACTCCAGCCATCTAAAGAAAAATTTTGTTTTAAACATCCTTGAAAACCTAGGAAGACAGAAAATTGCAGCAGGAGGAGGCCTTTCAGCCCTTCGAGCCTGCTCCGTTTCCATTCATTGTGATCATCACCGATCATCCAACTCGATAGCTTAATCTCACCATCCTTTGATCTCTTTCGCCTCATCTAATTTCTTCTTGAAAACATTCAAAGCTTTAGCCTTGACTGCTTTCCGTGGTAGCAAATTCCACAGACTCACCACTCTCTGGGTGAAGAAATTTCTCTTCATCTCTGTCCTAAAATGTTTACCCCGTATCCTCAGACTGTGACCCCTGGTTCTGAACTCCCCCACCATCAAGATCATCATTCTTGCATCTAGTCTGTCCAGTGCTGTTAGAAATCTATTGGTTTTTATGAGATTCATCCTCTAAATTCTTCTAAATTCCAGAGAATACCATCCTAACCAACTCAAACTCTCCTCATATGTCAATCCTGCCATCCCAGGAATCAGTCTGATAAACCTCCTCTGGAGAACAAAAACATTCTTCCTCAGATAAGGAAACCAAAACTGCACACAATATTCTAAGTGCAGCCTCACAATGTTCCTATATAATTGCAGGAAAGCATCCCTGCTCCTGTACTTGAGTACTCTTGCTATGAAGGCGGCCAACATGCCATTTTATGTTTCTACAATTGCGTGTTTACCCTCAGTGAGTAGTGTGTGAGGATTCATTGCACATTCCCTTCTCTTAATTTATAGCCATTCCGATAGTAATTACCTTACAGTTTTTGCTACCAAAGCAAATAACCTTTCATTTACCCAAATTGTGCTGTATCTGCCACTGATAAACACAAGAAAAAGATGAATACAAATGATACAGGAAAAATAATACAAAATAGAACATTAATGCTAGCTAGTCAATGTTAAACTGCAAGCTGAGAAACACACCAATGTAGGGAGGAATAATTGACAGACGCTTATTTGGCAGCTGGTAACCATGGATTGCTATGAGATCAACAGAACAAGATGTTCTTGAGATAAGCTCCCGTTAAAATACAAGAAGCATGGATTGTGAAGTAACCCCACTTGGCTTTGTTTAAGTTTATATATTTGTGTTACAAGTAGGCTTAAATTAACATTGCAGTGAAGTTACTGTGGAAATCTCTGAGTCACCACACTCTAGTGCCTGTTCAGGTACACTGCGGAAGAATTTATCATAGCCAATGCATCTAACCAGCACATCTTTCAGGCTGCGGGGGAGGTAACCGGAGCACCCAGAGGAAACCCATGCAGACACAGGGAGAATGTGGAAACTTTGCACAGACAGGGACTCAAGCCGGGAATCGAACCTTTGTCTCCAGACTGTAAGGCAGCAGGGCTAACCACTGCATCACTATGTCACCCCTTTGAACCAGACATGAACAACAAGACACATCTGTACAAGGTGCAAAGTGTGGACACAACATGAATTCATACAAAACCCATCATTTTCACTGTAGTCAATTTTGATATCCCTGGTCAAGACAAAATGATGTTGAAAGATGTAAGAGGCAGTGATCATCGCTTTGGCCCACTACATGGTCAGTAACTCCAGGACAGGCCAAGTTGTACTTTGTGTTCCTCCATGTTTTAGAGGTAACATTAAGGCTGGAATTCAACACTGGCCCAACATGGAATTGGCATGGGCAAGAGTCCGACAACAGAATTTTCTGTTGACTTCAAGCGAGAATTTCCAGTCTTGCCCAAATGAGGCATAAAATCCCATCCTAAGACTCTGTCCAATACATACCTTTAAGACCCAGAAGGGTCTTGCTGGAGTGGATGTGCGGAGGATGTTTCTCCTTGTTGGAGAGTCTAGAACTAGTGGCCACTGCTTAAAAATACAGGACCACTCATTTCAGATGGAGATGAGGAGAAATGTTTTCTCTCAGAGGCTCTGGAACTCTCTTCCTCAAAAGGTGGTGGAAGCAAAGTCTTTTTGAGAGATAAATTCTTCGTTAACAAGAAGGTGAAAGGTATCAGGGTGAAGCAGGAGTGTGGGGTTGAATTTACAATTAGATCAGCCATGACATTATTGAGTGGCGGCGCAGGTTCGATGGACTAAGTGGCCCACTCTTACTCCAAATTCATTTGTTTGTTTATTGCGTTCCAGTTTCTGGTAAGGGGTTTCGCCTCCCCAGCACACCCACCAACAGACCATCACCTGATATTGTGTGAGGTGTAGATGCTGTATATGATGCCTTCGCAAGGATACACTGAAACTCATCTTTATGCTCAGGAACATCACAAGAAATCTACAAAAGAATAATGTTGATACAGGCCTCGTATTCCATCTGATAAGTACGCATCCCCCGTACTAAAAGAAGGAGGATTTATATAGCACCTTTCACTACCTCGGGGAATCTCACAGCATTTGAAGCTAAGCAAACAGGGTTTGAAGTGAAATCACATGTTTTCAGGCTGGAATGGCTCATCTGATGAAGGAGCAGTGCTCTGAAAGCTCGTGATGCCAAATGAACCTGTTGAACTTTAACCTGGCGTTGTGAGATTTCTTATTAAGATAGGAAGGACAACGTACAGAAATTTCCCATGACTAGCAATGTGATAATGACCAGATAATCCATGTTAATACTGTTGGCTGTGTGCTATGTAACAGCAGGACTGAAGGCAGAACTCCCCATGCTCTTTAAATAGATCATTGGGATGTTTACCTCCATTTGAGACATCAGCTTGAATCATCATCTTGTGCTCTGACTCCTTTTTGTATCATATGGTGAAATGTCAGTCTAATTTAAGTTGCACACACCTCTGAAGTTGGACATCAGCATTGGTTTGACACTGAAAGGGCTACCATCTGAACCGTAATTGGCATTTAAGTTCAAGCTAAGAAAGAGATTGACAAGAACCAAAGTTTAAGAACTCAATAGTTAAAGCTCGCAGACTTCAGAAGTGACTGTTATGAAAAATGTATAAATCACAGAGTCATAGAAACCCTACAGTGCATAAGGAGGCCACTCGGCCCACTGAGTCTGTACTGACTACAATCCTACCCAAGCCCCATCCCCATCATTCCACATATTTACCCCACTATTCTCTCTAATCTACACATTCTGGAACATTGAGGGGCAATTTAACATGATGTGGAGATGTCAACTTTGGACTGGATGGGCACAGTAAGAAGTCTCATAACACCAGGTTAAAGTCGAACAGGTTTATTTGGTAGCACAAGCTTTTGGAACTTGGGGAGAATGTGCAAACTCCATACAGACAGTGACCCGAGCCAGGAGTCGAACCCAGATCACTGAATCTGTGAGGCAGGAGTGCTAACTATTGTTTCACTGTGCCACCCCTAAACAATAACTTTCATTTGGATTTAGGTGTGTGTGTGTGTGTGTGTGTGTGTGTGTGTGTGTGTGTGTGTGTGTGTGCGTGTGTGTGTGCGTGCACGCGCATGCATGCATGTATATGTTAAGAAGTGTAAAATTAATTTCAGTTTCATTTTGGTTTTTGTATATGAATCTTGGTGCCTGGGTATGTAGATAGACTTGAAGCCGAAAGCTTTCGGCTTTTTGGGTTTGTTTTTAATTTTCATTTCATAGCTCTTGAACTGGAAGGAATAGGTTAAAAGTGGCTGGAAGTTCAATGGTTCAAGAAATAAAAGGCCTGAATAGTGTGGACATAGGAACGATGTTTCCATTAGTAAGAGAGACTAGAATCTGAGGGCACAGCCTCAGGGAATGGGGAATCTATGGAATTCATTGCCACAGAAGGCTGTAGAGGCCAGGTCATTGAGTGTATTTAAGACAGAGATAGGTAGGTTCTTGACTGGGGAGAAGGCAGGAGAATGGGATTATCAGCCATGATTGAATGATGGAACAGATGGACTGAATGGCCTAATTCTACTCCTTTATCTTATGCTCTTAAAAGAAGTGGAAAACACTTTCTTGTTACCTAGCGACAGTGATCCAGCAAGGCAGAGATGGAAAAACACAGAAGTGTAAGGAGAGAAAGTACAATGTATAAATCAGGGAGGGAAGTAAAGGTTTCAGAGAAATGAAACAGAAGGCTATTGAGACAGTAATTAACTGAATAATCATTTACTGAACTCAGTGAAGTGATCAGTTTAGCAACGGTGCTAGCCCCAAGCAAGAGGCCATTATATCAAGCTCATGGTAACTCTTCACTGGTGTATGTGTCTGTAAAGATATTCCTGGGGTAAAATAATAGTGTGAATTTGAATCTTATATTTATATGGAGATCTGTCCAACCTTTTTTGTCTGGTGTAATATGGTTCACTTTTCTCATTTTAATAAATATTTTATTCTTTGATTCATAAGTTCATCAGTGGACTTATGATTCATTGTGAATTTGTTAAGTAACTTTTCTTCTCTGGGGCCTGATTTTTCCAGTATTGACAGCAGCTGGGATCATAACAATGACATAAAGAGAAGTGAATGGCTCCGATGACACTTACAGTGTCTCCAGACAAATCATTTCAGGTAAGTTATGAGGTTTCAGCTGATAAACACAGACAGTACCCCTGCACACAATTATTGTTCATTTTGAGCCAAACCCCCAGGATGTTGGATGTGATTTGAGAAAGATAGGGTTTATCGGGTCAATAAAGGAACAGATTTACCTCTTACTGCATTTGGGTTAAAAACATGCAGCATGTGAAGGAAAGCCAGGCAGTGAGACCACAGAGAGGGCCTTTAAATGAATCATTGAATCCCTACAGTGCAAAAGAGGCCATTCGACCCATCGAGTCTGCACTGACTTTCCGGCAGAGTTTCTTACCCAAAGTCTCTCCTTACCAGGAGTCTCTCCCTACAGATTCCTTGTAATCCCACACATTTACCGTGGCTAACCCATCTAACCTATACGTGTTTGGACACTGAGGGGCAATTTACATGGCCAATCCACCTATCTATCTGCATATTTTTTGGGCTGTGGGAGGAAACCAGAGCACCCAGAGGAAATACACACAGACACAGGGAGAATGTGTAAACTCCATGTCAGCAATGACCCAAGTCTGTAATCAAACCTAATTCTCTGGCACTGTGAAGTAGTAGTGCTAACCACTATGCCACCATGGGATAAGATCTAAGAATAATATTGCATGTCAAAACTTACCTGCAACATTCAACGCGGTCAATTGTCCTCAATGAGTAACTTTCATGGCTCTGGCATCTCAGGAATCATGGCCAGGATTTTTAGGATGTTGTGTTTCCCTTCCTACCATAAGGAATAAGAAATAGGAACAGGAGTAGGCCATTTGGCCCCTCGAGCCCACTCTGCCATACAATAGGATTATGGCTGAACTGACATTCTTCACATCAAGAAGTCTGACAATGCCAGGTCTTCACATCCACTTTCTTGTCCTAATCCTTGATAGTGGCGCAGTGGTTAGCACTGTTGCCTCACAGTGCCAGGGACCCGGGTTCAATTCCCAGCTTGGGTCACCATCCGTGCGGAGTCTGCGCATTCTCCTTGTGTGGGTTTCCTCTGCGTGCTCCAATTTCTTCCACAGTTCAAAAGACATAAGGTTAGGTGCATTGGCCGTGCTAAATTCTCTCATGGTGTGCCCGAACAGGTGCAGGAGTGTGGTGACGAGGGGATTTTCTCTATAACTCCATTGCAGTGTTAATGTAAGCCTACTTGTGACATTAATAAATAAATTTGAAAACTTATACTGTACTGATCAAGAACCCTATCCATCGAAAGCTTAAATATACTCAAGGACTTAGAGAACACAGCCCCATCAATGCTGCTCCGTAGCCAGTTAACACCCCAACACGTTTTCATTGGCTGAAGACAGGTCCCCTGCCTCTCACTCGACAGGAAGTTCCAGCTCAGAGAGCTGTTGTTAATCAATCTGATTGTTATAGAATCCCTACTGTGCAGAAGGAGGCCCTTCAGCCCATTGAGTCTGCACCAGCCACAATCCCACCCAGGCCCAATCCCCGTAACCACACATATTTACTCTACTAATCCTTTTAACCTATGCATCCCGGCACACTTATGAGCAATTTAGCATGGCCAATCAACCTAATCCGCACATCTTTGGACTGTGGGAGAAAAGCGGAGCACCCGGAGGAAATCCACGCAGACACAGGAGTGCGTGCAAACTCCACACAGACAGTGATCCAAGCCAAGAATCGAACCTGGGTCCCTGGCGCTGTGAGACAACTGTGCTAACCACTATGCTACAATGCCGCCCCAATAGCCAGTAGCTTTCTCGTCTCTCTAGTGCCAAGAACTGCAGTGGACAGGACTGGGACTGCAAGCAGTCCCTGCGAGTTTGTCCTGGGCCTGGTCCATTTTCAGGTCTCAGGCCGGGGTGTGGGAGATGAGGCTGGGGGTGGGGGAGGGGGGGTAAAAGAGGAATGGGGCTGTTGGCAGAGGGTCCATTGACAGAGAGAAGACCTCCAAGGGCCTGACCTCCTGGGAGACGTGGGGCCCGATGTTAAAAAGTGACAGCTTTTTCCTTCCCTCCTGAGACAGGATTATTCACCCCTATCGCTGTGCTCCTCCTGCCAGCCTAAAAACTGAAGCTGTCTGAGAAATGGCCATAAAGTGGTTAATAATCGGTCATGAAAGGGCCCCAGTTGGATTGAGGGCAGGTGTGTCGAACTTGGCCTCACCTGACCCGGAAAAAAACTTGCAGGGAGATCAAGGTGTGAAGACCTGATGGAAAGACCTTCCAAATAATGTTATAATCATTCCCCCCATCGCTGTTCCTCACCCACAAACCTGCCAGTAGGGATCATAAGCTATGTTTCACAGCATATTAGAATCTCCTTCTAAAACTCTAGTCTCTTCCTAACCAGATATTCATCAAGTTTATTTTTAAAGGTGTTTAACAATTGCAAATCAAACACTTTATCCTCATGTTTGGAGCAGCACGGTGGCACAGTGGTTAGCACTGCTGCCTTGCAGTACTAGAGATCCAGGTTCAATTCCAAAGTCCAAAGATATGCAGATTAGGTTGATTGGCCAAGCTAAGAAATTGCCCTTTAGTGTCTAGGGATGTGTGGGTTAGAGGGATTAGTGGGAATAATATGTAGGGATATGGGGGTAGGACCTGGGTGAGATTGTGCTTGGTGCAGACTCAATGGGCCGAAGGGCCTCTTTCTGCACTGCAGGATTCTATGGTTTCATCCTCTGGTCCCTGTCTGTATGGAGTTTGCTCATTCTTCCACTTTTCTGCTTGCTCCAGTTTCCTCCCATAGTTCAAAGATGTGTACAGTAGGTTGATTGGCCATGTTAAATTAACCCAAGTATCAAGGAGATTAGTAGGGTAAATATGTAGGGTCTGGGTGGGATTGTGGTCAGTGCAAGAGATGTTGTGGGGGAGGGGTGGAATTTTACATCTTTAAAATGCCAGTGGATGCATCACCCACTCCGCCATGCCAACACTATGGTTAAGAAAGCCCATCAACATCTTTACTTTCTCAGAAGACTAAGGAAATTCAGTATGAAAACTACAATTCTCACCAACTTTTATATCATAGGTGCATCATAGAAAGCAATCTTTCTGGTTGTATCATAGCTTGGTATGTCTCCTGCTCTGCCCAAGACCACAAGAAATGACAAAGGCATTGTGACTGAATCCAAGTCCATTACGCAAACTAGCCTCCAATCCATTGACTCTATCTATACTTCCCAGTGCCTCAGAAAAGAAGCCAGCATAATCAAGAACTCCACGCATTCCGGATACGCTCTCTTCCACCTCTATCATCAGGAAAAAAATACAAAAGTCTGAGGTCATGTACCACGCGACTAGAGAACAGCTTCTTCCCTGCTGCCATCAGAATTTTGAATGGACTTACTTCACATTAAGCTGATCTTTCCCTGAAGCTAACTATAACTGTAACATTACATTCTGCACCATCTCCTTTCCTTACCTATGATTGGTATGTCTTTTCCGTATAGTGCACAAGAAACATTAATTTTCACTATATACTAATACATGTGACAATAATAAACCAAATTTCAAAAGGAATTTAGATGGGTGCTGACTGACATAAACATTCAGAGCTAAGGGAATGGGAGCCTTTGGGAATGGGAATGGCACTGATTAGGTGACTTTGAAGCAAATGACATGGATTTGATGGGCCAACTGGACTCTTTCTGCATTATTATGATCCCAGGGCTCCATGACAAGAGCTCTGCTATTTCCCTGGTGGTAGGTCTCCTGTTATGGCATGATGTAGGACTGGTATGCTGAACCGGCAGTGAAGGAGAACAGTAGCATAAGTCCCAGTCAAGATGTACTTTGGCAATCTCCCAATGGGTATGAGACTGCAATTCATTAAAATATTGCTGGAGCAGGCACTGTCCATAATCTCTGTGCTAGTTACTTACATTGCACCGGGACATCAATCATAATCAACATATTTAGAACATTCCCAATGTTTATGAGCAGGATGTGGCTGCTTCTGTCGAGTTTTCTGAAGATTTTCCAATGGGATCTTCTCCAATTATTCAAGGAGTTGTGGGACTAGTATGGGATTCATGTGGCCCCATCAACATTTTATTCCCGCAAATCACAAGTGTGGTTTGTGAAAGTAGAAGGGCCCAGTCTCAGTCTTGACTTTTCATGTAGACTTGAACATTTTTGGGTGGATTCCTAGAGATAAACGACATGCAATAATCACAGTCATTGCGATAAGTTAATGGTGGTCATTTCTGTTGGGAACAAGGTGGGGGGGAGGGGAACGTGATTCTCCCATCGCGACCCGCAATTCTTCTGGTGAGTCGGGATGGGCGAGGTGCACCCCAGGCCTTTCTCCGGGATTTGCGCCTGTACCAGGAATGCGAGCACATCTCCCAGAGCCCGAGAACAGCCGGAGACCAGACCACGCTAGAAACCAAAAGGAAGAGAGGGAAGTCTTTATGAAGATTATTTTAAATGTGTTTTGTATTTCATTATCAGGAACTTGCTGGTCCCAATTGAATCTCCCATCCCGCCAGGAGTACAGCACACCAGTGGGGTTTAGAGCAGCTCCCCATGTTCAAGGAACTAGCAGGAAAGACCCTGCCAAAATGAAGGGTAGAGCAATCGGAGCCTCCCCCCCCACCCCCCCAGCGGGTCAGACCATAGGGGAGCGGTGCCCTCTAAGCATGGATACATTAACAGTGCCAGCCTGTGCACACTGGCACTGCCCAAGGGGCAAAGTATGCATGTCTGGGGGGGGCACCTTGGCACTGCCCATTAGGCATTGGGCAGTGCCAAGAAGATGGGGCCTATTGCAGACAGGGCCTAGATGTGGGATCCCCCTATCAGTCCGTATTGGGTTTGGTTTGGGATGGAAGGAGAGCAGCTATTGGGGTGGACAGGAAGGGGTGTGGTCTGCCGGGAGGGGAGGTGGGGGAGTGTGCCGGGCTGAAGGGAATGGGGGATTGCCTCTGCTGGGGGGAGGGGGAAGTGGGTTGGATATCGGGGCACTCCAAAACGGGGTGATGTTCGGGCTGTCCTGGGAATTATTGTGGGGGCCGTGAATGAGGGTGGGCTTGTGGGGCAGATCTGTGGGGGTCCCGGGCTAGCCAGCAGAGTTCCGGAGCTGTCAAACTCCGGTGTGAATAGACCCCGCTCCCCTGGTTTTAATGAGAGTCACGATTGGGACCTCCACAGTGTACAGAGCGGGAAGATCCCAGTGAGGAGTTAAACAGTCATGATCTAGGACAGTTTTCCAACCAATTCAGCACTTTTGGGAGAATCGCCTCCAAGGTTAAATCATTCTTGGCATTCTTGGCAAGGTTAAATCGGCTTGGCATTCTTCCACTTTATGATTACCAATTCCACATCAGTTGCAATTCTTTCCATGAAGGGAAGCTAGGGAGATGGCAACACATTCCTCCAATGAGTCTAGAATGGATTTTAAGCCAGTCTTAACCCAGTCGCCACAATTAATCAATACCTAACTCATTGAACCACCGAATCACAGCAACAACAATTTCTCAATTATCTTTATTTCAATTTCACTCTAGTTTCTTTACATTCATTCTTGAGATGTTGGCATTTCTAGCAAGACCCAGCCTTTTTTTTGCAATTCCATATTGTGCTGGAGAGGCTGGCAATGATCCTCGTTTTCCAGTCATTGGAGCCTATGGTGCAGAAGGAGGTCATTTGGCCCATTGAGTCTATATCAACCACAATCCCATCCAAGTCCTATCCCCATAACCCCATGTATTTACCCTAGCTGGTTCCCGCTGACACTAAGGGACAATTTAGCATGAGCAATCTACCTACCCTGCACATCTTTGGGAGGAAACTGGAGCACCTGGAGGAGACCATGCAGACATGGGGAGAATGTGCAAACTCCACACAGATTCAAACCGGGAATTGAATTTGGGTCACCGTCACTATGGGGCAACAGTGCTAACCACTGTGCCACCCATGTAGTGATAGTGCTCCCATGGTACAGCCTGTTAGGCAGCAATGATGTTAAGTGACCAACAATGGAGGACCATCAGAAGGTATCAGTGGGCATCGGTAAATTTTCACTGGGTAAAATGAGGGCTGATAGCCATGGTGGTTGATGATGGTCCAACAGTCACAACATTGGACCCTTACCCTGCTGCACTCACATCCATCCCACAAATGGGCAGAGGATTCAGGCACAGCTCTGACTTTGGCACGTTGATCAGGGTCTGGTGACATTCGGGTTTGCTGATCCAATACGAGTGAGGCAGCAAAAAGTTGCAGGTTTCAACCAATGATACTGGGACAGTGGCACAAGCACACTTTCCAAGGCCTGCACAGGATTTGGATCAAAACCAAAGTGAAAAGGGGCCGTTGAGTTGGAAAGAGGGACTCTTAAAAAACATCTGGTGAGAAATTGGAAGCACAATTCAGGCACCTTCAGTCTGGGGGCAGCAACGTCTCATTATTTGATTCTGCTGCACTGCAAAATACAACCAGAGAAGCTCCAAACAACATGTCAACTGACAGTGCTGGTATGTAAAATCCTGCTGTATCTGAGCACTGCTATAGGCCATTTTGCCAACAGGGGAGACAATGGCCTAGTGCTATTATCGCTAAACCATTAATCCAGAAACTCAGCTAATACTCTGGGAACCTGGGTTCGAATCCCGACATTGGAAGATGATGGAATTTGAATTCAATAACAAATATATCTGGAATTAAGAATCTACCGATGACCATGAAACCATCGTCAATTGTCGGAAAACCCATCTACTTTACTAAAATCCTTTAGGGAGGAAAAACTGCCATCCTTACGTGGTCTGGCCTACATGTGACTCAAGAACCACAGCAACGTGGTTGGCTCTCAACTGCCCCCCGCGGACAACTGGAGGTGGGCAGTAGATTCTGACCAGCGGAACCATTTACTGCAACAGGACTGGAGAATCTTAGCCATGGGCAAGGTCAGAGAATTCCAGCCAACATCTTTAACAATGACTTATAATAGGAAGCATAAAGAAGAACATGCCCCAATCTACATCAACGGAGACAAAGTAGAAAGGGTCAAAAGCTTCAAGCTCTTACTGTCCAAATCTGTCCTGCCCTCCCCTCATGCCAACAATATAATTAAGAAAGCCCACCAACACCTCTACTTTCTCAGAAGACTAAGGAAATTTGGGACGTCAGTTGTGACTCTCACCAACTTTTACAGAAGCATTCTTTCTGATTGCATCACAGCTTGATATGGTTCCTGCTTTGCCCAAGACCACAGGGCAAACCAGACTCCCATCCATTGATTCTTTCTATAGTCCCCACTGCCTTAGCAAAGCAGCCAGCATAATTAAGGACCCCATGTACCCTGGACATTCTCTCTTCATCTTTTTCTGTCAGGAAAAAGATATGAAGTCCTGAGGTCACGTACCAACCGACTCAAGAACAGCTTCTTTCCTGTTGCTGTCAGATTTTTGAATGGACTTATCTTGCATTAAGTTGATCTTTCTCTGCACCCTACCTATGACTACATTCTGCACTCTCTCCTTTCCTTCTCTATGAATGGTATGTTTTGTCTGTATAGCACACAAGAAACAATACTGTTCACTGTATGTTAATATACGTAACAATAATAAATTGAATTAAATTAAAACATTTTTTGAATGACAAATGTTAGGCGAATTGACCAATAGTTTCCAATTTCTTTGTTTCCCTTCTTTCTTGAATAAAGAAGTTACGTTTGTTATCTTCCAATCTAATGATACCTTTGGGCAGCAAAGTCGCACAGCGGTTAACACTGCTACCTTAAGCGCCAGAGTCCCGGGTTCAATTCCAGTCTCAGATCACTGTCTGTGTGGAATTTGTACGTTCTCCCTGTATCTGTATGATTTCCCTTTGGGTGCTCTAGCTTCACCCCACAGGCCAAAGGTGTGCAGGTTAGTGCAATGGCCATGCTAAATTGCCATTTAGCAATGGGAGACTAGCCAGAGTAAACATGTGGGATCACAAGGATAGGGCCTGGGTGGGATTGTGGTCAGTGCAGACTCACATTTCCAAATGGCCTCCTTTTGCATTTAGGGATTCTATGAATCTTGGAAATTTTGGAAAATTTAAACCAGTGCATCAGTTATTTCATGATCCACTTGAAGTCCATCCATACCAAGAGATTTGTCAGCCCACAGACCCAACAGTTTGCTCTGTATCACTTCTCTGGTGCTTGTAATTTTCCTGCATTCCTCTTGTCCTTTCATTTCCTGATTTACACCTATTTTTGGGATGTTACTTGCGTCATCCACTGTGAAGACTGGTGTGAAATATTTGTTTAATTCATCCGCCATAACCCTACTTTAAATTATCAAGTCCCCAAATGGATTTTCTATCAGACCAATGCTCATTTTGTTAACTCTTTTCTTATCTAACTAACAAAACCCTTGCTATCCATCTTTATATTCTCAGCTATCTTTGTCTTGTACTCTAGTTTCTCCCTCCTGATCAATCTTTCATCGTTTTTCAACATTCTTTGTATTCTTTCCAGTCTTCTGACCTGCCACTCATCTTTGCACAAATATGTGTTTTTTCTTTAAATTTAATAATGTATTTAACATTTTTGTTAGTTAACATCTCTTTGGATTTTTTATTTCTCATTACAGCATGTCTATTCTGTGTTTTCTGAAATATTCTTTTAAATATCTGTTGATTTATCCTTTAAATATATTTGCCAATTCACTTTAGCTAGCTTTGCCTTCATAATTGTTCTTTATTAAGTTTAAAATACTACTACTAGACGCTCTATCCTCTTCCTAACACCGTATCCCACTCTTCTGCTTAGATGCCCAGAGATAAATAATTTCTGGATATATATTTCTGGGCTGGGAACAAAGCTATGAAGTGGAAACAGAAATTTGTTAAGTACACTTTAAGATTGTCAGTTTGAACACCACAGAATCATAGTATTGCTGTGCGCAGAAGTAGACCATTATGCCTATTGAGTTTATACTGACTCTCCGAAAGAGCATCTTATCTAGGCCCAGACTTCTGCCCACTCCTGTAACCCAATGTATTTCCCCCACTAATCCACATAACCTATACATCTTTGGACACTAAGGCTCAGTTTAGCATGGCCAATCCACCTAATAAGCACCTCTTTGGACTGTGGGAAGAAACTGGAGCACCCAGAAGAAGCCCCCACAGACACGAGGAGAACTTGCAAACTCCACACAAAGGCTGGAATTGAACCTGGGTCCCTGGCACTATGAGGCAGCAGTGTTAACCTTTGCTGCCATACTGTATAGTTGGGTGGGCTTCTTCTTTCTCCTTCTTCCACTTAATCTTCTTGCTTGGTTCCCCGTATGTGATGATGATATTAACAGTATGACTATGTTAATCTAGAAAACGTGTTTGTACTTTGGGATGTGTCCACTCTCTGGATCAAGATGGCATCCTGTTGGCTATATATCTTGCTGTTTTTGTGGACCCTTATTGCTCCTGTGTGTTGTCCAGTGCAATTATTTTGTAACAGAAAACCATTCCCCCCTCTCCCAAACCGCAGAGATGGAAATCCTTCCCCGATTTTTAGGCATTTCCATAAAATCTTAAGCATTTTTTCCACTTATCTGTTGAAAGAAAATGGGTGCACTTTCTGAAAGAGTCACTGACATAAGACACTATCCTACTCTTGGCACACTCTTAGTATATTCTGGCAAGCGGGACTCAACACCTTCATTTCCAAAAGAATAATAGGCAAGAATATCAACCGAGGGTAGATGGAGTTAAGATATAGATCAACCATGATTAAATTGAATTGATTTGATTTTGGTTTTTGTTCTGGTTTATTATCATCACATGCATTAACATACAATGAAAAGTATTGTTCCATGCAGTTATACAGACACAACATACCATTCATAGAGAAGGAAAGGACAGAGTGCAGAAGATAGTGTTACAGTCATTGCTAAGGTATAGAATAAAATCAATTTAATGCAAGATATGTCCATTCAAAAGTCTGACGGCAGCAGGGAAGAAGTTGTTTTGACTGTCATCCAACATTTTTATTTCCCAATGAAAGAAGGTGGAAGAGAATCAGTCCGGGGTGTGTGGGGTTCTTAATTATGCTGGCTGCTTTGACAAGGTAGCGGGAAGTGTAGACAGAGTCAATGCATGGAAGACTGGTTTGTGTGATGGGCTACGTTCAGAACCTTTTGTAGTTTCTTGTAGCCTTGGGCACAACAGGAGCCATACCAAGCTGTGATACAACCAGAAAGAATACTTTCTATGATGAATCTGTAAAAGTTGGTGAAGGGTGTAGCTGACATGTCAAATTTCCTTAGTCTTCTGAGAATGTAGAGATGTTGGTGGTCTTTCTTAACTAGAGTGTCGGCATGGGCTGGTGGGTTGGGTACCAGGACAAGTTGTTGATGATCTGAATACCTAAAAACTTGAAGATCTCAACCATTCCTACTTTGTATTGAGTGATGGAACACGCTTGAGGGGCTATCACTAACCCTGTGCCCCTGTGATTAGTTGTTCTATTTAAATAGAAGGTGAAAATGCAAAATATCATGCAACGTAATGAAAGAGGCTTGCTGCACATGCACCAGTGCTGGAGTTTGCATTGTCCCCTTCTCCATCGATTTTTTTTTTCACACACTCCTGTTGTAAACACTCAGGTTTTGTTTTTAAGGATGACTGGGATTCCATTGATTTTAATGTGGTGATATTGCCGAGAGTTGATCTAACAGTGATTCTACAGCTGGTGGGGTGTGCCATTTAACTCAATCAAATAAACGTGGTTTAAGTTAATCGGGTCTCCCTCACCATCGTTGATACATTCAATCTGCAGCTACAAAATACTTACCACCTGTTCAAACTACTTTAGTACTTTAATGCAAACCCTGCGCAAACTGACCTTAACACTTGGTATAATGATTACCAACGATGTGAATATGAGCACCAATGTAACTTAAGGAGCAGCCATTTACACTTAAAGTAAATGGGCTTGTTACACACACTTTGTCCTTGATACCTCAGATTATAGATGAGTTCCTCATCCAACGTGAACTTGAGAGCACTTTCCAGGGCTTGATATTTAAGTATTTGCCAATGACATATCCAGAAATCTGAAGACAAAAATCTTTCTTTAAAACGCTCTTTGGTTACTGAATTTCTGCGAAACGCATCAATGCTCGGAAACATAGAAACATGGAAGATAGGAGCAGAAGGAGGCCATTTGGCCCATCAAGCCTGCTTCATCATTCATTACGATCATGGCTGATCGTTCAATTCAATAGCCAAATCCTGCTTTTCCCCCATAACCTTCAATCCCATTCATCCTAAGTGCTTTATCCAGCTGTCACTTGAATACATTCAATGTATCAATTCATCATTAAGACACATCACACTGAATACTTCAAATCCTGAATTTACAAAAAGTGAACAAGCAAATAGACCACAGTGGTGCAACTATCATAAATACTCATAAGGCATGATTAACACTGCTGTCTCACAGCGCCAAGGACCCAGGTTCAATTCCAACCTCGGGTCACTGCCTGTGTGAAGCTTGCACATTTTCCTTGTATTGGTGTGAGTTTCCTCCAAGTGCTCTGTTTCCTCCCTGATCTTTCTCTACACCCTAGTATAATATTATATTCTGCACCGTCTCCTTTCCTTTTACCTTTTGAAGGGTATGTTTTGTCTGTATAGCGCGCAAGAAACAATACTTCTCACAGTATCCAATACATGTGACAATAATACAGCAAATAACTCAAATAAATCATAGGCCAAAGATGTGCAGGTTAGGTGGATTGGCCATGCTGAAAAACTGCCTCTTAGTATCAAGGGAATTAGCAGGATAAATAAGTTGGATTATAGGAATAGGGCTTGAGTGGAATTGTTGTTGGTGCAGGCTTGATGGGCTGAAAGGCCTCCTTCTGCATTGTGTGGATTTTAAGTTATAAATATTACACTGTAGTAAACGTTCATAAGCTGTATCCTGAAATATTATTAAATAATTATCCTCTCTATCTCTCCGGAAGTTTCAAATTGATCAATGTTTTGACAGATCCTGTTTTTTGAATAAGTGTCAGCTAGATAGAACATAGAACATTACAGCATAGAACAAACCCTTTGGCCCACAATGTTGTGCCGAACTATATCCAATTCCAAGATCAAGCTATCCCCTCCCTATAATTATGGAGTGCTCCACATGACTATCCAATTACCGCTTGAAGGCACCTAAAGTGTCTGACTCCACTGTCACAGCAGGCAGTCTATTCCACACCCCAGGCATTCTCTGGGTGAAGAATCTACCTCGGACATCCCTCCTATATCTCCCACCATGAACCTTATATTAAGCTAAATTATAAAGAAACTGACAGCCATGCTCACAACTGAGCCAATCACTTAGAAACAGGGTGACTGAGTCAGCTGTGGTTTCATTTGTTTCTCAGTCAGAAGGTTGTGAGTTCATCTCCCACTCCAGAGTGTTGACACTTCAGCACAGTATTGAAGGAGTGCCACGCTGCCAGAGGTGCCGTCCTCTGGGTGAGATGTGAAACCCCATCTGCCCTTCAAGGTTGATGTGCAAGATCCATTGCGCTCCTTCAGAGAAGAGCATTTTGATTTGATTGGATTTATTATTGTCATGTGTATTGGGATTACACAGTGAAAGGTATTGTTTCTTGCAGCATACAAACGGTGTAGAGAAAGAAAAACTTAATATAAGTCTGAAGGCAGCAGGGAAGAAACTGTTCTTGATTCAGCTGGACCGCGATCTCAGACTTTGCATTTTTTTTCCTGACAAAGGAAGGTGCAAGAGAGAATGTCCGGGATACGTGAGGCCCTTGATTGTACTGGCTGCTTTTCTCAGGCAGCTGGAAATGTAGATGGAGTCAACAGATGGGAGGCTGGTTTGCATGATGGATAGTTTCTTGCAGTCTTGGGCAGAGTAGGAGCCATACCAAGCTGTGATACAACCAGAAAGAATGCTTTCTCTGTAAAAGTCGGTGAGAATCGTAGCTGTCTTGCCAAATTTCCTCAGTCTTCTGAGAAAGTAGAGGTGTTGATGGGCTTTCTTAACTATTTTGGCAGCATAGGGTACTTTCTATGGTGCATCATTAACAAATGGTGAGTGTTGTAATAGACATGCCAAATTTCCTTCATCTCCTGAGGAAATGAGAGCTCTGGCTAGTATTTATCCGTCAACCAACATCAGTAAAAGAGATTATCTGATTGCTATCTCTGTTTCTGTTTGTTGGAGTGTGCTTTGCGCCATTTGGCCACCATATTCCCTATATTACACCGAAAATATTCCAGCAATTTTAAAATGCTTTGAGACTGAGTTTATGAAAGGCAGTATGTGATAGCTTCTTCTCTTCCTGTTTGAGTCAAGCGGCCATTTTATTGTCTCAGTCCTGCAGCTGTGGAAACAAATGAAATATATTTCACAGCATTCGTATTATTAAACTGGAAGCACCATCCTGAATATTGCTGGTTTCTGAATTCTTTTTTGTATTCTGACAGAAATGAAGGGAATGAAGGGAACCTAACTGAAACTGGTCAAATGTGTTTCATTTTGTCATGAGATTCTTCGAGGGTGTGGGGAGAGAGTGGAGGGGAGGGAAGAGATCAAGTCAATGCCTTAGGACACAGAGGTTCACCATAGAACATAGAACATAGAACATTACAGCACAGAACAGGCCCTTCGGCCTTCAATGTTGCGCCGACCAATATAAAAAGCAATGCCCCTCCGAACTAAACCATTCCCTTCTCTTCCATATACTTATCAACTAACCTCTTAAACGCCACCAAACTTGGCGCCTCTACAACTGCTGCAGGCAGGGCATTCCATTCCCGAACCACCCTTTGGGTAAAGAACCTACCTCTGATATCCGTCCTATAACTATCACCCCTTAATTTAAAGCTGTGTCCCCTCCTGCTAGCTTTCTCCATCCTAGGAAAAAGGCTATCACTGTCCACCCTATCTAAACCTCTAATCATCTTATATGTTTCGATTAGGTCCCTTCTTAGCCGCCTCCTTTCTAACGAAAACAACCTCAAATCCCTCAGCCTCTCTTCATAAGACCTGCCCTCATACCAGGCAACATCCTGGTAAACCTCCTCTGTACCCTCTCCAATGCCTCCACATCTTTCTTATAATGCGGGGACCAGAACCGTACACAATACTCCAAGTGCAGCCGCACTAGAGTTTTGTACAGTTGCAACATGACGTTGCGGCTCCGAAATTCAATCCCCCTAACAATAAAAGCTAAGACTCCATATGCCTTCTTAACAACCTTATCGACTTGATTGCCAACTTTCAGGTATCTATGCACATATACACCAAGATCCCTCTGTTCTTCAACACTATTAAGAGTCCTACCATTAGCCCTATACTCTACACATTTGTTATTCCTGCCAAAGTGAATTACTCACACTTTTCCACATTAAACTCCATTTGCCACCTCTCGGCCCAGCTCTGCAACTTGTCAAGTCTCTCTGCAAACTATAACACCCCTCTTCACTATCTACCACTCCACCGACTTTAGTGTCATCTGCAAATTTACTAATCCATCCTTCAATACCCGCATCCAGATCATTTATAAAAATTACAAACAGCAGGGGCCCCAAAACAGACCCCTGAGGTACACCACTTGTCACCGAACTCCACGATGAAGATCTCCCATCAACCACCACCCTCTGTCTTCTATCTGCTAGCCAATTCCTAACCCAATTAGCTAAATCACCCTCTATCCCATACATCTGCATTTTCTGCAGAAGTCTACCATGGGCCACCTTATCAAACGCCTTACTAAAGTCCATATATACCACATCAACCGCATTACCCCCATCCACCTCCTTAGTCACTTTTTCAAAAAACTCAATGAGGTTAGTAAGGCACGACCTACCCTTCACAAAACCATGCTGACTATCCCCAATCAATTCATTTCTCTCTAAATAACTATAAATCCTATCCCTAATAATTATCTCCAATACTTTGCCCACAACAGAAGTAAGACTCACTGGCCTATAATTCCCTGGAAGGTCTCTCTTCCCCTTCTTAAACAATGGGACCACATTCGCTATCCTCCCGTCCTCCGGAACCACACCCGTAACCAACGAGGACCTGAAGATCAGAGCCAGAGGCGCTGCAATCTCCTCTCTTGCCTCCCAGAGAATCCTAGGGTAAATCCCGTCCGGCCCAGGGGACTTATCCAACTTTAAACCCTCGAGAATATCTAGCACATCCTCCCTATCTATTTCAATACTTTCCAGTTTGCTACCCTGTACCCCAGTGTTCTCCATAACTACATTTACATCACCCTGCGTGAATACCGAAGAGAAATATTTATTCAGTACCTCTCCAATCTCTTCAGGCTCCACGCACAACTTCCCTCTGCTGTCTATGACTGGCCCTAGTCGTGTCCTAACAATCTTCTATTCTTAACATATCTAAAGAAAGCTTTAGGATTCTCCTTAATCCTATCAGCCAAAGTCTTCTCGTGTCCTCTCTTAGCTATCCTCAATTCACTCTTTAGCTCCCTCCTGGCTAATCTATAGCTATCCATTGCACTAACCGAGCCTTCAAGCCTCATCCTGACATAAGCCTCCTTTTTCCTTTTAACCAGCAAATCAACTTTTTTTGTACACCAAGGTTCTCTTACTCGACCATTTCCTCCTCGCCTGACAGGGACATACTTATCAAGAACTCGCAGCAGCTGCTCCTTGAATAAGCTCCACATTCCAGATGTTCCCAGTCCCTGTAGTTTTCTAGTCCAATCTATGCACCCTAATTCTCTCCTGATGGCCTCATAATTACCCTTCCCCCAGCTATAACTACTGCCCCCAGCTTCATGCCTATCCCTATCCATCACTAAGGTGAACGTAACCGAATTGTGGTCACGATCACCAAAATGTTCACCAACCTCCAAGCCTAACACCTGGTCTGGCTCATTGCCCAGCACCAAATCCAATGTAGCCTCACCTCTAGTTGGCCTCTCTACATACTGAGTCAAAAAACCTTCCTGCACACTCTGTACGAAAACTGACCCCTCGAACGAGCTAGAGCTATAGCTATTCCAATCAATATTAGCAAAGTTAAAGTCCCCCATCACAATTACCCTACTACTTTCACTCCTAATCAGAATTGACTTCGCAATCCTTTCCTCCACCTCTCTAGAACTATTAGGAGGTCTGTAAAAGACACCCAACAGGGTGACCTCTCCTCTCCTGTTTCTAATCTCAGCCCATACTACCTCAACAGACAAGTCCTCATCAAACTTCTTCTCTGTCACTGTGATACAGTCTTTGACTAATAATGCCACTCCTCCCCCCTTCTACCTCCTTCTCTACTCCGACTAAAGCATTTGAACCCTGGAACCTGCAACATCCATTCCTGTCCCTGCTCTACCCAAGTCTCTGAAATGGCCACAACATCGAAGTTCCAGGTACTGGTCCAAGCTGCAAGTTCCTCCCCTTTATTGCGAATACTCCTTGCATTAAAGTATACGCATTTCAAACCATGCCCTACCCCACCCGTATGCTGCTGTGTTTTACAGCTTTCGTCTATGACCCCCTTACTCTCATCCCTCTTAGCACCCCAACTACTTAGGATCCCACCCCCCCGAATCAGTTTAAAGCCCCCTGCGTAGCCTTAGCAAATTTTCCCCCCAAGATATTAGTTCCCCTCTGGTTCAGGTGTAGACCATCTCTCTTGTAGAGGTCCCACCTATCCCAGACTGAGTCCCAATTTTCAGGAACCTGAACCCCTCCCTCCTGCACCATCCCCGCAGCCACGAGTTCAAACATTCCCTCTCTCTATTCTTCTCTAAACTATCCCTTTGCACAGGCAAGAGTCCAGAGATAACCACTCTGCCAGTTTTGGCCCTAAGCTTCCACCCCAACTCCATAAATTTCTGTTTAATATCCACTTCCCTCGTCCTTCCTATATCATGTTTCCCTACATGAACTATGACTTGGGGCTGACTCCCCTCTCCCTTAAGAATCTTAAAAACCCGATCTGCGACATCCTGGACCCCAGCCCCCGGGAGGCAACACACCAGCCCTGAGTCACTTTTATTACTATTTACTCTCCTATCTGTCCCTCTAACTATGGAGTCTCCAATTACTAGGCCCCATCTCTTATTCCCCCTACCCACCTGAGCATTCTCAGCAGGCTCACCCCCAGAGACCTGCTCCCTTTGGTCATCTCCAGTTGATTCTTCCTCAACTGTAGCCTCCAAGACAGAAAATTTGTTTTGGAGGGGAACAGCCCCAGGGGATTGTCTACCCGATTGCTTCTTACCCCTCCCCCGAATAGTTACCCAAGAATCACTTTTAGGAGTGACTATCTCTTTGTTACTCCTGCCAATATCCTCCTCAACCTCTCGAATTATCCTGAGTTCCTCTAATTCCAGCTCCAGCTCCTTAACATGATCCTCAAGGAGCTGCAAATGGGCACACTTCCTGCAGGTATAATCAGCAGGAACACTACTGGTGTCCCTCACCTCATACATACCGCAGGAGGTGCAACATACTGCCTGCACTGCCATCCCTGATACTTTAATTTACTTTAAGGAGAGAGAAAAAAAAACTTCCCACACACTTTTATTATTAGGTTAGAGGAGGGGGGAGGGTGGGATACTCTACCTGTGTAGAGTATCAGGTTTCCTCTCTGGACCAATTTCGTGAGAACAGGATATGGCGCTCGACTCATCGATCGACAGTTCCGACGTGCCACAACGATAAACCGCACTGACCTCCTCAGAAGACGAACACGGGACACGGTGGACAGAGTACCCTTTGTTGTCCAGTACGTCCCCGGAGCGGAGAAGCTACGACATCTTCTCCGGAATCTTCAACATATCATTGATGACGATGAACATCTCGCTAGGGCCATCCCCACTCCCCCACTTCTTGCTTTCAGACAACCGCACAACCTCAAACAGATCATTGTTCGCAGCAAACTACCCAACCTTCAGGAGAACAGTGACCACAATACCACACAACCCTGCCCCAGCAACCTCTGCAAGACATGCCAGATCATAGACATGGACGACATCATCAAACGTGAGGATACCATTCACCAGGTACACGGTACATACTCTTGCAACTCGGCCAACGTTGTCTACCTAATACGTTGCAAGAAAGGATGTCCCGAAGCATGGTACATTGGGGAGACCAGGCAGACACTACGACAGCGGATGAATGAGCATCGCTCAACAATCACCAGGCAAAACAGTTCCCTTCCTGTGGGTGAACACTTCAGCCGTCATGGGCATTCGGCCTCCGACCTGCGGGTAAATGTTCTTCAAGGGGGCTTTCGTGATACACGACAGCCCAGAGTCGCTGAGCAGAGACTGATAGCCAAGCTCCGCACACATGAGGACGGTCTTAACAGGGATCTTGGCTTCATGACACACTATCTGTAACCCCGTAACTTGCCTGGGTTAGCAAAAAACCTCACTTACTGTGCTGTCTGGAGAAAACACACAATTCTCCAACAATGCTCAGGATTCCCTGCACACACATTGTTCGCCACTTTAACACTTCAATAGCAGGTTAGATGTAAGGATTCGCATTCTAATCAGCAATCTCTGACTGTGCAGATGTGTGCTATTGCAGACCAGAACACTGCATTTGCCTGAGGAAGACACAGAGTGTGAAAAGCTCGCGTTTTTACTATCAAATAAATCGGTTGGATTATAAATTGGCGTTGCTAAATTCTTACCAATTTATAGAGACAGAGAAAACTACAACTACCGGCAGCTTCCTAATGACGACTTCCGGTTTCTAGTTAGTTTAAATAAAAACGGCAAAAACTACCCCCGCTCGCTATTTTAAACAAAGAGAAAAGTTAAAGAACTACTTAACACTCGAACTTCACGCTTTCCCAAATCGCTGCCTCTCCGTGCTGCTCCAGGGGAACAATGACCATGGCAGTGAATTCAAATTCAATTCTAAAAATGGAACTGAAAGTGGTTATCACTGCTGCCTCACAGCGCCAGGGTGACTGTGTGGACTTTTGCACATTCTCCCCGCGTCTGCGTGCGTTTCCTCCGGGATGCTCTGGTTTCCTCCCTAGAAAGATGCGTAGGTTGATTGGTCGTGCTAAATTGCTCTTTAGAGTCAGAGGTAAATACATTGGATCACGGAGATGGGACCTGGTCAGTGTAGTTTAATGGGCTGAAATGGGCTCTTTCTGCACTGTCGGAATTCCATGATTCTCTGGAAGCTTGTCTAGGTAACGGTGACCATGACAACAATCATCGATTGTTATAAAAATCTATCTGGTTCATTAATGCTCTTTAGGGACAGAAATTTGCCATTCTTACCTGGCCTGGCCTCCTTCTGACTCCAGATCCAAACCCACTACAATGTGGTTGAATCTTAACTGCCACCTGAAATGACATTCAAGGAGCAATTAGGGGTGAGAAACAAGTGCTGGCCTTGCCAGCGATGTCCACATTCAAGAAAGATCAAACAAGCCTTTGTTAAAATAAAGAATGACTTGCAATTCTTTATTCATTCTTGTTACGAACATCACACATCAAGGGTTGGCTTCTCAATCAGCGAGGATCGGGAATTAGAAATGGAGGCTAATTCCAAAGTCAATATGAAAGGCCTTCTAGAACAATCAGAAGTCAGCAGCGTTCAGTCTGAGCATAGAGATGGTGAGGGATAACAGTAGCGAGGTAGATATTTACTTTTTTGAAAAATCCACGCTTTTCCAGTTATGGTCCAGAAAGGGTAAACACTCCAGCTGTGGCTTAGTAGCCATTTTCGGACCTGGTGTGTGGAGAGGGGTATTCCTCACTCAATCCCTTGTGCATTCCAGGCTCAAAATGCTGACTCTATTCTCCCTTCGCAGATGCTGTCAGACTTATTGAAATTTTCCAGCACTTTCTGGGCCCTATTTTACCATTTTGATTCTAAGTGCTGGGCAGACCTGAAACTGGGAGTACTTGAGATCTGACTTTTAGCCTCAAAGAACAACAAAGAACAAAACAGCACGGGAAACAAGCCGTTCGACCCAACGAGCCTGCGCCACCATTTTAACGTTCCCACTTCCATCCTTGACCCTTGTCTATGTTTACGGAAATCTGCACTGGAGCAAATCTGGGGAGACAATTTAGGGACAATTTGTTTCGCCAGTCAGCCTAAGAGCACATCTTTGGGGTGTGGGAGGAAACCAGAGCACCCGGAGAAAACCCTCGCAAGCCTGGGGAGAATGTGCAAATTCCCACAGACACAGGCCCAAATCCATGTACCTGTCCAGCGACAGTGATAGTCACTGAGCTGTTGTGTTGCCCATCAACTGGTCCAGTTTAAGCGTACACTAATGACATGAAGCAATAGGCTACTCTCGAAAAAATCAAAGAGCAGCCCTCTCACCATCCATCACATAAATGCCCCTTGTTGGACAACAAGGCGGACCGAAGTACCTGTAGGATAAAATAGAAATACATCAACAACATGCACAACTTATGCAATTCCCAGGAACATCCCAAGGCTCATAATCCCTATTTAAATCAGTCCACTATATTCCACCATTCCAATTCCACTCATGTGCCCATCTAAGTATCCCTTAAATAACTCCAGACTGCCTGCCTCCACCACCTTACTTGGCAGTGCACTCCATACCCCAACAACCCTCTGTGTGAAAAACCTCCCTCTAACATTCAGATTATACCTTACCCCCCTCAGCCTAAGCCCATGGTCCCTTGTGATATTTGATTCCAATGCAGGAAAAAGCTTAACCCTGTTTACTCTATCTATATCCCTCATAATCTTGTACTCCTCTATTAGATCTCCTCTAAGTCTCTGTCTTTCTAAGGAAAACAGCCCCAATTTACCTAACCTTTCCTCATAACCCAGTCCTTCCATACCAGGCAGCATCCTGGTAAACCTCCTCTGCACTGTCTCCAGAGTCTCCATGTCCTTCCAGTAGTAGGGCGACCAGAACTGGACACAGTATTCCAAATGAGGTCTAACCAACATTCTATACAACTGCAACATTAAAGGCCAGCTCTTGTATTCTATACCCCTTCTTATAAAGCTTTCTTCACATCCTTCTCCACTTGCTCTGCCACCTTCAGAGATTTGTTCACCTGCACCCCCAGGTCCCTCTGTGTTTGTATATTCTTAATAGGTCTACCCTTTATCATATAACTCCCCTCTATATTCTTTCTCCCGAAATGCATCACCTCACATTTATCAGGATTGAATTCCATCTGCCCTATATCTGACCAATCTACCAGCCTATCTATGTCCTGCTGTATCACCCGACACTGATCCTCACTATCCGCAAGTCCAGCCATTTTTTGTGTCATCAGCAAACTTGTTGATCACACCGCCTACTCCCTCTTCCAAGTCATTTATATATGTTACAAATAGAAGAATTCCTGGAGTCCCACCTTTGACCACAGAACCACCTGTCTATCCCTTTAACCCTCCCATCCCCCACCACTATCTCCTTTCGAGTCTCCTTCCTTCCTTCCCTCTGAGGTATTCTGGTCCTCCTGTCTTACCTTTTTTACCCCAGTTGTTGTGCTGCCCTCGATATTTTGGGGGACTACCACTGGGGAAGTCTTTGGACTGTAACCCCTCTTCTTTTTCCCCTTCCTTACCATAACCCACCTATTAGGGAGTGGATCACTCCCCCCAGGCTCTGGGATCTCCACCTTACTATGCTTCCCATCTATTTTTGCCTTGTTCTCCCTAAATAAAAATACATCTTCCAAACACTGCTCTAATTGCTTAACCGGGGCCCTCAGACGCTGCAGCTCCAAGCACTTGATACATACATGGACTTTTGGAAGACGTGTTGTCACCGCACGCAATTGATGCGTCTTCCCAAAGACCGTACCATTTTCCTGAACACCTTTGGAGGTATGAAGACAGAAATGAAAAAAAGACAACACCTTGCCTAATCCTGCTCTCACTAAGCCCCACGAACCAAAGCCCTTAAAGCTCTCACTCTGCTCCCTGTTCACTCCACTGCCCGCTCCCGATGCTTCCCGCTGTCTACTGCGGAATTCTTTTTATACTCCCGTGCCCCCATCCCAGCTACCCCCGCGCCTAACTATGGCAGCAAAAAAACAAACAAAAAACCCGCAAACCGGAAATAGAGAAAAAAAAAGCGATTAGAAAATTCTCTCACTCACCACAGCCACCAGCACTTCCAAACACTCTGTTCCAGAGAACAGTGAGGTGGATCCACGGGTGAGTACCTGATTTATACTCCTGTGCTAATTCCTTCGGGTAAAAATTCTCCAAGGGGGCCTTCACGACACACGGCAGCGCAGAGTCGCTAAGCAGAGACTGATAGCCAAGTTCCGCACACATGAGGACGGTCTCAACAGGGATCTTAGGTTCATGTCATACTATCTGTAACCTCCATGACTTGCCTGGGTTTGCAAAACCTGACTTACCGCACTGTCTGGAGACAATACATATTTCTTTAACCTGCGCCCACTGCTCCTTCCACTCGCATTGTTAGCCACTTTAAGACTTGAATAGCAGGTTAGGTGTAAAGATTTGCATTCTAATCAATAATCTGTAAACTATCTATGCTGTTATATGTGCTGTCTGAGACCAGTACACTTCATTCGCCTGACGAAGAGGTTGAAACACCTCGAAAGCTTGTGAGTTTACTATCAAATAAATCAGTTGGACTTAAACCTGGTGTTGTCAGACTTCTTACTGTGTTTACCCCAGTCCAACGCTGGCATCTCTACATCATATCTAGTTCTTCAATCCCATTGCATCAGAGAAGGTTCAGGAGGCGATGGCTTAGTGGCATTATCGCCAGACTATGAATCCAAAAACTCAACTAATGTTCTTGGAACTCAAGTTCAAATCCCACCATAGCAGATGGTTGAATGTAAATCCAATAAAATTAATCTGGAATTAAGAATCTACTGATAACCATGAAATCATTGTCGATTGACAGAAAAAACCCAACTGGTTCATTAATGTCTTTAGGGAAGGAAATCTGCCATCCTTACCAGGTCTGGCCTACATGTGAGGCTAGAGCCACATCAAAGTGGTTGACTCTCAACTGCCCACTCAAGACCAACTAGGGATGGGCAATAAATGCTGTCCTTGACAGTGATGCATGTGTCCCATGAATGAATTAAAAGAAGTCAGGTAACCCCAGAGGGCTAGGCAGAGGGAAGTCAATTAACCAGTACTTTGTGATGTGTGATTTAACTTAATACCAATATCCTTGCAGAGGTTTACTTGAGAACCATTTGGGTTGACTTTAGGGCCTTTCCAGTTGGTTACATTTAAATGGCTTGAACAACTTTCCTTTTGTAACTATCTTGTAGTTAGAGTATGTTTTTAGCAGATAGAAGTGTGGCAAAGAAAATAAAGAATAAAGAACAAAGAACAATACAGCATAGGAAACAGGCCCTTTGGCCCAACGAGCCCGTGCCGCCATTTTAACATTAGAGTGTCCAAAGTATGACTTGTCTTTATGTAACTCCTTTACAACAATAAAACATCACAAAGAGCTTCACTTGACAAAGATTAACATGGCATTATACAAAAGATATTAGTACAGCACAGGCAACAGGCACTTCAGCCTGGTGACAAATAATTTAGTCAAAGCAGAATATTTTTAAGGCAAGGTTTAATGGTGTGTTTGTGACAGTCTGGGAGGATAGTGGAGGTGAGTTGCTTCACATGACTCCAGGTAGATCCTCTAATGGACTGCTATGCTAGTGGGTTGTTGAATGCTTGGTAGGATACAGAGGAGATTCACCAGGATGCTGTCTGAGATGAAACATTTAAATTACAAAGAGAGATTGGGTAGACTTGGGTTGTTTTTAATGGAGCAGAGGAGAGTGAGGGGGTGAATCTGATCAAGGTGTACAAGATTATGAGAGACATGCACAGAGTGGATAAGGAGCAGCTGTTACTCTTAGTTGAAGGGTCAGTCACATAGGTTCATGGTGAGAGACAGAAGATTTAGAGGGGTTGTCAGGAAAGACTTTTTTACCCAGAGGGTGATGACAGTCTGGAATGAGCTGCCTGGGAGAATAGTCAAGATGGATGAGCACTCGGCACATCATAACTTTCAAGGCTATGGATCGAATGTTGGCAAATTAGATTAGGCGCGAGGTCAAGCGTTTCTTATGGTATAGACTCAATGGGCCAAAGGGCCTCTTCCGCAGTGTATGATTCGATGAGAAATAAAAAGTATTACAAAGGAAATATTTTACTTTGGCCTATCAGCAGATAAAGAAAGCATTGCTGTCAATGATGACATGGATTAGACTACTTGAAATTTAACTTTTGAATCACCGGCTTGGTTAAACATGGTGTGTGCCCAACCAATGGAAACCCACCCGTGGAGGCATTGAGAAACCTTCTTGATGATTCTACCGTATGCCATTGCCGATTCAACTCCTGGGACAAATGCAGGATCCTCGATTGGTGAATTACCTCAGATTTATCAGGAAATAACTTGTAACCAAATCAGAGAGCAGCTCTACACACTACTTGTGTAACAATAGATTGCTCTGCACTGTAATTGAGAAACCAAAGCAATTGAATCTCTACAATGCAGGGAGAAGCCTTTTGGCCTATCAAACCTGCATTGACAACAGGACACATTTACCCTGCTTATCCCCCGACACTAAGGAGCCAGTTAACCTAACCCGCACATATTTAGAATGTGAGAGGCAACCAGAAGAAACCTACACAGACATGGGGAGAATGTGCAAACTCCACACAGACAATGAACCAAGGCTGGAATTGAACCTGAGTCCCTACTGAGGCAGCAGTAACTATGCTTCCATGCCACTGCAAGATTCTATATAAGGGACCAGGGCAATTAGGGATAAGCAATAAATGCTGGTCTTGCCTGTGCTGCTCACATTCCATGAACAAATGAGAAAACACTCCCGCACTTCCTATCCTGTGTTTGAAATTATGTCACAGACTGTAAAAATTATTTGTTGTCCCGTTGGGAAAACAGTTGGCGTAGCTGTATCTTTCTTCTTAATTAATTACTGCTCCGCCCCAACCCTCTGATTTTAAGCGGGTTGCTTCTGTAATGGGGTAGTTATCCTGAATAAAGATTGACCCTGAACATTAACCTGCCTATATTCCTTTTGATGTGAGTTGCGCTGCTCTGTATTACCAGCAGCCTCTCCTGTTTTTACTCCAAGTCCATTTTATAGCTGCTTCCGTTCACAAACATTCATTGTAGTTTCCTTAATATTCCATAGAATCACAGAGGGGTTTACGGTGCAGGAAGAGGCCATTCAGCCTGCGCCAGCCAAACAAGGAGAAAAAGAGAAATTAGTTGCTCATCATAACCCTACTTTCCAGCACCTTGCAATTTCCAGCATAGTCAAATCAGGGATTTAAGAATAGAATTTAAACTGATACTCCCAGCGCGTGGATCATCCCTACAACACAGAAGAGGCCATGCAGTCCATCAAGTCTGTACTGACTCTCCAACAGAGTACCTTACCCAGGCCCTCTCTCCTGCCCTGTCCTTGTAATACCACACATTTGGCTAATGCATCTACCCTACATATATTGGGTTACAAAGGGGCAATTTGGCACTGCCAATCCACCTAACAATCTTTAGACCACGGGAGGAAACCCATGCAAAACGTGTCTAGGATGTAGGAGACTTAGCAATGATCTTATAGAGGTGTATAAAATAATGACGGGCACAGGTCAGCTACATAATCAATATCTTTTCCCATAGATAGGGGAGACTAAAACTTAAGAGTGTAGGTTTAAGATAAGAAGAAAGAGATAAAAAAGGTCAAGGGGACAGTTCTTTCACACAGAGGGTCATGAGTGTCTGGAACGAGTTGCCAGAGGTAGGAATAGTAGAGGTGGGTACAATTTTAAAGGGCATTTAGACAGATACATGGGTAAGATGGGCGTAGAGGGATATGGGCCAAACATAAGCAACTGGGACTAGCTCAGTGGTAAAGAAAGGACAGCATGGACAAGCTTGGGCCAAAGGGCCTTTTTCCATGCTACAAGTCTCTATGATTCTATAACTCAATAAAGTACAAACTCCGCAAAGACAGCCACCCAAGCCAGGAATCGAACCTGGTCCCTCCTGCTGTGAGGCAGAAATGTTAACCACTGTGCCACCATGCTGCAAACATCACAATGTCAACCTCATGTGAAATAGATGTTCCTTTAAATGAGGAGTTGTCTTATCCTGAATGCAAACATTGAGAAAAATACATTCATTTTATTCATCAAGCATTACCCTTCGTTTTTTAAAACCATGTTAAAAAAGCTCAACTTGCTCTTTCTTTTGGCCACCATTTTGACATTTCCATTTTTACTTCAGCCACTAAATGTTTCGAACACAGACTGGGATTTTCTGGCCTCCTTTTTTGGGATTTCCAGTGGCAGAAACAGCTTTCCATTGGCCGCCAGCCTAATCTTACAGTCCCGTCAAAATCAATGGTGCATATGTGCGTGTGTGTGTACGTGTGTACGTGTGTGTGTGTGCACATGTGGGCGTGTGTGCATGTGTGTGCATATGCAAGTGTGAGTGTGTGTGTGTGTGAATGTGTGCATGTTGGTGTGTGTGTGCGTATGAATGTGTGCATGGGTGCGTGTGTATGAATGTGTGTGTGTGTGTGTGTGTGCTCATGTGGGCGTGTGTGTGTGTGTGCTCATGTGGGCGTGTGTGTGTGTGTACGCATGTGCATGTACGAGTGTGCATGTCTGTGAATGTGTACATGTTGGTGCGTGTGAATGAATGTGTGTGTGGGTGTGTGTGTGTTTGTGTATGTGTGTATGTGGGTGTGAATCTTGGAGTGTGTATGTGTGTGTATATGTGTGTGAGATGTTTGTGTATGTGTGTATGTGGGTGTGAGTGTGTGTGTGTGTGTGTATGTTTGTGTATGTGTGTATGTGGGTGTGAATGTTGGTGTGAGTGTGTGTGTGTGTGTATGTTTGTGTATGTGAGTGGTGTGAATGTTGGAGTGAGTGGTTGTGTGTGGTGGTGTGTAATGGTGTGAGTATGTTGTTATGGTGTGTGTATGTTTGTGTATGTGTGTATATGTGTGTGAATGTTGGGTATGGAGTTGTGTTGTGGTGTGTGTGTTGTTGTGGTTGTTTGTGTGGTGTGGTGTTTGTGTGTATGTGGGTGTGAATGTTGGTATGAGTGTGTGTATGATTGTGTATGTGTGTATGTGGGTGTGAATGTTGGAGTGAGTGTGTGTGTGTGTGTGTGTGTGTGTGTGTATATCTGTGATATGCAAAATGGCTGTCAGAGTCATAGAACTACAGCACAGAAACAGGCCCTTCGGCCCAAATCATCCATGTCAACCAGGTTTCCTAAACTGAACTAGTCCCCTTTGCCTGCGTTTGGCCCATATCCCTCTAAGCCTTTCCCATCCATGTACCTGTCCAAACATATTTTAAATGATGTAATTTTACCTGCCCCCACCACCTCCACCTCCTCTGGCAGCTCATCCCATTTCTAAAAAACACTGTGTGAAAAAGCTGCCCCTCATCCTCTAAACCTGCATTCGACATTCTTTGGCGTGATGAACTGCCAGCTCTGGGTGTTGAAGACACACACACAGCAAATCTGCACGTGCGCTCTTACAATGATGGTGACTGCTTGGGCCACATTGAAATTAGTCCGGTTGTTGGTTTTGGAGTTCCCATGCTGTCACCTGTGCAGCCCATGTCTCCCCCTCGGTCTAATAGTTTCGCAATTCATTGGTACAGCTAGAAAGCAACCCACTCTGTCCATCATACATGTGCCAGCCCTGAATAATCCAATTAGCCCCATTTTCCATTTTTTACTCACATCTCCTCAAACTTTTGCTTTCTTTTGTATTGGAAGTTTTGGGATTTGATTTTACTACTTCTTCAGACATTCTTGACCTTTACAATTTGTTGATTCAAAACTAAATCCACCTCTCTCTTTCTTTCCATTTATGTTAATCTTTGGGCTACCAACTCAGTGAAAACAGTTTTGGAGTTTGCACGTCCTCTCTGTGTCTGCATGAATTTCCTCCGGGTACTCCAGTTTCCACCCACAGTCCAAAGACACGCAGGTTAGGTGGATTGACCATGCTAAAATTGACACTCTGTGTGAGGGGCTTAGTGGGATAAATGTGTGGGTTATGAGGATAGGACCTGGGTGGGTTTGTTGTTGCTGCCGGCTCAAAGGGCTGAATGGCCTCCTTCTGAACACTAGTGATTTTTAATTTATTTATTATGTGTCACAAGTAGATGGACGTTAACACTACAATGATGTTACTGTGAAAATCCCTTGGTTGACGCACAACGACGCCTGTTTGGATACACCGAGGGAGAATTTAGCATGGCCAATGCACCTAATCAGCATATCTTTTGGAGTGTGGATAGAAACCAGAGCACTCAGAGGAAAGCCATGCAGACACAAGGAGAACATGCAAACACCACACAGACAATGACCCAAGCTGGGAATCAAACCTGGGTCCCTTGCGCTGTGAGCCACTGTGCCACCGTGCCACCGTGCCACCCAACTATGGTTCTATTCTACATATGATTCTACATATCCCTATTTATTCGATTAGAACCCTTTATAATGTTGAACACTTCTTTGTTAACTCGCCTTACCCAAGCGCCAAGGAGACCAATTCCAGATTCTCTATTCTCTCTACAAATGCTATCAACACACATTTGAGCTGATGTTGAATTTGTTTAAATGGATATGCAAATGCATCTACACATGCATGCCTACGCCTGAGGGCCAAGGGAGCTCGGAATGGAGCCAAGTAGGTAGAAAGTCTTTTGGCTTCAGAATTAACTTTGGAAACAAACACCTTTGATTCAGTGTGGTCTAAACAATCAGGCAGCATCTTGAACTCGGAAGCAAAGACCAATTGGTTTATAGCTTCATTACTCATGTCGCAGCCTCTTTGGCTGACAAAGCTGTTTGAAGGTGGATATCTTGGTGATTGGCACGGCCGTGAATCCCGGAATTGCATTTGGTTGACTTGCAGCCAATCCTCAACTTGGCTCGTGACTCCACTGACAATTCTTGCAGGCGTGTCTCGGCTGGCTAAGTATGCGGGGGCAGAGGCGGACAAGGGAGGGGCAGGACCGAGGAAGCAGGAGCCTGGAGCAAAGGTTCCTTCTGCATTAGCCAGAAAGGAAACTTCAAAACGGCACAACCTCACGGCTGCCAGCACCCGAAGGCTCTGTAACAGGGATTTTCAGTAAGCAAAGCGAACCAGCAGGGGGATTAGTTTCTTCACGTTTTCTCATCATTTCTATTGGCATGGCAACAGAGAATCATTCATCAAAATGACATTCCCCCTCCCCAACCAACCCCCCCTCAGCACCCGGCCAGTCAGGCAGATCCGACACTTTACTTCAGGAACGAGAAAGGATGTGTAATCAGTGGGACAAGGGGAGAAGGAGGTCACATTGCACATTTGAACGTCATTAAAACTGTCATCCTAATGATAGAACATCGGCCAAACACAGGGTCCAAATTGCATCAAGAATATCTAATACCTGTGCGTCACTTTCTGTTCTTGGTTGCCTCTTTACCTGAGTAAATACAATGCAGCTTTGATCTTAGCCGTATCTGGTGAGAGGAATTTGTTAGTGCAACAGAAACCAAGGCGGCTCCCTTCCATTCGATGCCAGACAGCTGCATTATTAAATAAGAGCGTGATTATTTGACTAGTATTATTAGACACAGATGAAAGCATTCTTGGGCAGTACTTAACTGTACATAAACAATACAGTTAGAATGGGAAGAAATTTTTATGTATGCACTGTGAAATGAACAGTGTTTCCATGTGGAAATAATGGCCCCAAATGGGATAAGCCCTTAATTGCGTCAAATTAACGCGTGCTTAACCAATAGCTCATTGCCCGTGTCATTTTTTAAATTCAAAATCACTTTTAGGGTCAGAATTTATTGCCCATCCCTCATAGCACTTGAGAAAGTGGCAGTGAGCTGCCTTCTTGAACTGCTGCAATCCATGTGGCGAAGATAGTCTGGCTGATCTGTTGGATACTGAATGACCCTGTGACAGTGGCAATATGGGCAAGATTTTACGGCTTTGATTGTCCCAAAACCGTAAATCCCTGCCGTGGTCAATCTTCATTTCCATAGTTTGCCCCTAGACCATCCGATTTCCGTGGTGGGTAGGACGGTGAAATTCTGACCAGTATGTCCAAAAACAAATGGCTGGAAGGGGGCCTTGGAGGTGATGGCATTGCCATGTACCCGCCACGCTTCTCCTTCCAGATGTTGGAAGGTGCAAGTGTATGTTTTTTATTCATTCATGGGATGTGGGTATTGCTGGCTAGGCCAGCATTTATTGGCCATCCAAAACTCCCCAATGCCCCTACTTCCCGAAAAGACTAAGGAAATTTGACATGTCAGCTCTGACTCTCACCAACTTTTACAGATGCACAACAGTAAGCATCCATTCTGGTCGTATCACAGCTCCTGCTCTTCCCAAGATCGAAAGGAACTACAAAAAGTAATGAATGTAGCCCAATCTATCACGCAAACCAGCCTCCCATCCATTGGCTCTGTCTATACTTCCCAGTGCCTCAGCAAAGCAGCCAGCATAATTAAGGACTCCACGCATCTCAGCCATTCTCTCTTCACCTTCTTCCGTTTGGAAAAAGATGCAAAAGTCACGTATTAACCAACTCAAGAACAGCTTCTTCCCTGCTGCTGTCAGACTTTTGAATGGACCTACCTTGCATTAAGTTGATCCTTCTCTATACCCCAGCTATGACTATAACACTACATTGTACACTCTCTCCTTTCCTTCCCCATGAATGATATGCATGCAAGAATCAATACTTTTCACTGTATATTAATACATGTGACAATAATAAGTCAAATCAAATCAAAATCAAAGGAAGTAATAATGAGCTGTCTTATTGAAGCTCTGTGTAGAGTCCATGTAGATACACCCACAGTTCCATGATTTTCAGGATTTTGATTTAGCGACAGTAAAGGAATGGTGATGTATTTCCCAGTCAGAATGGGATGTGGCTTGGAGGAGAACTTGTGGGTGGTAAAAGATGTTGTTAAAGATATAGAAGGAGATAATCAGAAACAGTAAGTTTTTAAGCAATTTAATGGGTCAGAATTTGAATTTATGTTAAAATAGGTCAGATCAAGCAGCTACTGGGAAAGCTTGAATCCAGTGTTGATATGATGAAATAAAGATTAAGCCACCCTTATCAGATCATGTTTCATGGTACGTCATACAAACTCATGAACAGGCTTGAAGTCATCACTTGGGGCCCTGGGTTGTGAATGTAGCCCAGTCCATCAGACTCCCATCCATTGACTTTGTTGACACTTCCGGCTGCCTCAGGAAAACAGCCAGTATAATCGAGGACCCCACGCACCTCGGACATACTCTCTTCCACATTCTGCCATCGGGAAAAATATACAAATACTGAGAACGCATACCATTGATTCCATCAGACTTTGCAGCACGGTAGCGTAGTTGTTAGCACTGCTGCCTTTCAGTAGCAGGGACCTGGGTTCAATTCTGGCTCTGGGTGACTGTCTGTGCAGAGTCTGCACATTCTCCCCAGGTTTCCCTTGGATGCTCTGGTTTCCTCCCACAAGTCTGAAAGATGTAGTGATTAAGTGTATTTGCCATGCTAAATTCTCCCTCAATATACTTAAACAGGCGCTGGAGTATGGCCTCTCAGGGATTTTCACAGTAACTTCATTGCAGTGTTAATGTAAGCCTACTTGTGACGCTAATAAATACACTTCAAAACTTTATAATTCTCTACAGCCTAGCTATGATTATATTCACATTCTCTTCTTCTCCCCTATGAATGGTATACTTTGTACAGCACGCCAGAAACAATAATTTTCATTGTATTCAAATACATGCAACAACAATAAATTAAATCAAATCAAAATGGAAATTGCCCAGTCTACCTCTGATTACTCTGGAAGAGCAAGGTATCCCAAAGATTAAAACTTTGGTGGGGCTACAGCTGGAGTACAATCTGCAGTTCTGACCGCCACATTATTGGAAAGGGGTGCAGAAGATATTCACCAAGTTGTTTCCTGGGATGTAACATCTAAGTTACGAAGAGAGATTGGATAGGCTTGTGTTGTTTTCATTGGAGCAGAGAAAGTTCAGAGCCGATCTGATTGAGGTGTGCAGACAACGGTTCAAGCTGAAATGTTACCGTTGGTCTTGAATCATGGAGGTTTAAAGAATCCGAGGATGGAATTTTCCTGTTTCACCCACCAGGGGAATTACAGTGGATGGGATTTGGATGGTGATACTGTGATCAACACTGACGCCTCATAGTGCCAGGGACCTGGATTTGATTCCCCGCTTGGGCCATCGCCTGTGTGGAGTTTGCACATTCTCCCCATGTCTACACGTGTTTCCTCTGGGTGCTGACTGTCTGTGCTGATGTGTGCTATTGCAGACCAGAACACTGCACTTGCCTGAGGAAGACACAAGAGTGTTGAAAGCTCGCTTTTTTACTATCAAATAAATCGGTTGGATTAATAATTGGTGTTGCTAAATTCTTACTGAGTTCTTACCACCCCAATCCAACGCCGGCATCTTTACATCATCGCTCCCATTTTCTCATACATTCTGAAAAACATGCTGGTTAGGTGCATTGATCCGAACAGGTGCTGGAGTGTGGAGACTAGGAGAATTTCACAGTAACTTCATTGCAGGGTTAATTAAGCCTTACTTGTGACTAATAAATAAACTTTAACTTTACTTCATGGACCATGCAAAGGTCCATTGATCTTGGATGAGATTTTGCAGGCTTTTCTTCTGGAGGTGACTGATGTCTTTTCAGAAATTTAACAACAGAAGATAAACAGAAGAACATAAGAACGAAGATCAGGAGAAGACCTTTAGGCCCCTTGAGCCTGCTCTGCCATTCAATAAAATTCTGGCTGATATTTTTGTGGACTCAGCTCCACTTACCTGTCCGCTCACCATAATCCTTAAGAATCATCAGAACCCAGAATCATCGAATGATACAGCACAGAAAGAGGTTAAAGTTATTTATTAATGTCACAAATACATTAACACTGCAGTGAAATTACTGTGAAAATTCCTTAGTCGCCACACTCCGGCACCTCGCTGGGTACACTGAGGGAATATTTAGCATGGCCCAATGCATCTAACCAGCACGTCTTTCAGACCATGGGAAGAAACTGGAGTACCTGGAGGAAACCCACACAGACACGGGGAGAACATACAAGCTCCACATAGACCCAAGCCAGAAATCAATTGGGTGTCCCTGGTGCTTTGAAGCAGCAGTGCTAACCACTCTGCCACCATGGCACCCTGCGGCCATTCAGCCTGTTACCAAATTCTCAGCCTTTACTTTTAAGCTAAACCAGATGATTTGTTTAAAAGGACAAGTTGCACTCACAGCGCAGAAACATGAAAAAGCAAATTCTTGTTGCAGTTAGCCACAGCATTATAATAGTGCATGACGGTAAGTGTATTCAGTAAACAATGAAACACTGAAGCTGGTACAAGTGCTCACTGCCTGAGGTAATTGATTCTACTTTGTAACTTAACCGAGTTATCGGATGTCACTCTCTCTCTCTCTCTCTGCACTACCCCTGGCTCAATGTTAGCATATCCTCAAACCTGATTGTACCTCTGTGGAATGTGCTTTCTTTTCCGAAGCTCTTACATTTTCCATGCTGCCTTTACAAGGTTTATTGTAAAACCTCACCTCACAAATCATGGTGTTTTTTTTTTGCCTGTCAGTCCGTCTCTCTCTCCAGGGCTTCACTTTCCCTCTCCGCTTTTCAAAGTATTCAACAGAAACCTCCCATTGTGGCTCAGAAAGATGAGAAAGATAATGAAAAAGAGGAAGGAAGGCACTCTGGTGACACTGAAGCTGAGAAATGACAAATCAATTAGGCTGATGTGGTTTAAATGTAAGTCTTTAGCCCACACTGTGTGAGGGATCCATTGTATGCTTTTCAAGGAGTCACTATTTGAAGGTGGAATGAAGGCAGATGATGAACCAGAATGGCGTTGCCGGCTCATGGGGCCAAATGGCACAATGGTTAGCACTGCTGCCTCATGGTGCCAGGGTCCCAGGTTCAATTCCCAGCTTGGGATGCAGTCTGTGTGGAGTCTGCACATTCTCCCTGTGCCTGCATGGGTTTCCTCCAGGTACTCCAGTTTCCTTGTATTACTAGAATCGTAGGAACCTTACAGGCAGAAAGAGGTTCTTCGTCTGCACCCACCACATTCCCAATCTTACCCTACTCCATGTCGCTACATATTTACCCTCTAACCTATGTATCTCAGGACACTAAGGGACAATTTTAGCATGGCCAATCAATCTTAGCAACGCATCTTTGGACTGTGGGAAGAAACCGGAGTACCCGGAGAAAACCCACGCAGACTCAAGGAGAATGTGCAAACTCCACACCACACAAACAGTGACCCAAGCCAGGAATCGAGCCCAGGTCCCTGGAGCTGTGAAGCAGCAGTGCTAACCACTGTGCCACCATCCCACCCTCTCTATATTACTGTGTAATATGTCCTCACTAAGTATCCAGCTGAGGTTCGTGTACCTGACCCAAGCGTCTGGCCCTTTAGGGTCAGAAATCTTTGTGTCGTGCCCCAAGTAGTACAAATCAGCCTGTTATTCACCAGCAATTTCAGTGTATCTGCACATGGCAGGATTTACACAATGCCCCAACATGAAAACAGATTTCTGCCCAGAGTTTCCTCATCTGGACAAGGGAAGGTTTGGATCATGAGACTATAAGACATAGGAACAGAATTAGGCCATTTGCTCCATCGTGTCTGTTCCACCATTCAAACATGGCTGATAAGTTTCTCACCCCATTCTTCCACCTTTTCTCCATAATTTTTGATCCCCTTATCAATCCAGAACTTATTGATCTGCGAATTAAAGACACTCAATGACGTGGCTTCCATAGCCTTCTGCGGCAATGAGTTCCACAGATTCACTACCCTCTGGCTGAAGAAATTCCTCCTCATCTCTGTTCTAAAGATTCTTCCCCTTACTCTGAGACTGTGTCCTCGATTCCTACTCTCTCCAACCAATGGAAACATCTTCCCCATGCCCACTCTGTCCGGGCCTTTCAGGATTCTGTGAGTTCCAATGACATCCTCCCTCAGAAAATAGGGATGAGAATCGTATCAGCCATGATGGAATGGCGGGGCAGATTCAATGGACTGGATGGCCTAATTCTGCACCTATATCTTATGAATTTATGAACTTATCCTTCTAAATTCTATCAAGTACAGACCCAGAGTCTTCAAACACTGCTCATATGCGAAGCTTAGTGTGGTAAAAGCATGCTTGCCTCTCGGGTTAGAAAATTGAGGGTTCAAGTCTTATTTCATCAATCTGATCATTTAGTCCATTTTCCCAGGCAGTGCTGAGGGAGGGCTGCGCTGTAAGGAGACAATAATCTGAGCTTCCGGCTGTCCTCTCGGTTCGAGGTAAAGGATCACATGACGCTGCTCAAAAAAGAGCTTGGGAACTCTCCCCAGCGTCCTGTCAGATAGTTGTCCTTCAAGCGGCATCAGGTGCTGCAGTGGTTAGCACCACTGCCTCACAGAGCCTTGGACCCTGGTTCAATTCCGGTCTTGGGCCGGTTTCTGTATGGGGTTTGCACCTTTCTCCCCATGTCTGCGTGGGTTTCGTCTTTGTGCCCTGGCTTGCTCCCACAGTCCAAAGATGTGCTGGTTAAGTTGATTAACCGTACTAAATTAACCCTGGTGTCAAGGGATTTGTAGGGTAAATATCTGGGGTTACGGGAATAGGACTTGGGTGGGATTGTGGCCAATGCAGACTCGATGAATGGCCTCCTCCTGCACTGTAAGATTTCTATGATAAAACAATTATCTGACCATTATCACACTGCTGCTTGTGAGGCCTTGTACAAAAATTGGCTGTTGTGTTTCCCACACTAAAACACTGAGTGGCCTTCAAAAGCATTCTTTCTGCACAGCTGCAACCAGACCTGCTGGGTTTTTCCAGCATTTTCAGCTTTTATTTCAGATTTCCAGCATCCGCAGTATTCTGCTTTTATTCAAAAGGGTGGCATGGTGGCACAGTGGTTAGCATTGCTGCGCTAGGGACCAGGGTTCGATTCCCAGCTTGGGTGACTGACTGTGTGGAGTTTGCACATTCTGCTTGTGTCTGCATGGGTTTCCTCCAGGTGCTCTGGTTTCTTCCCACAGTCCAAAGATGTGCGAGTTAGGCTAATTGGCCATGCTAAAATTGCCTTTTAATTTCCTGAAGTGCGAAGGTTAAAGAGAGCAGCAGATAGAATATGTAGGTAATATGGAGGTGGGGCCTGGTTGGGATTCTGTTGGTGCAGACTCAATGGGCTGAATGGCCTCTTTCTGCACTGTAGGGTTCTATGCTTCTATGCTTCTAAAATGACAACAACCTCAAGGTCAGGGTCCTGATTGCACTCAGAAGTTGGTGCAGACTTGATGGGCCCAATGGCCTCATTCTGCAATATAGAGATTCTATGGCTACTCAATGATTATAAACATCCTGGGGACATCCTGACTCAGAGGTGGACGGGTGGAGCTACAGCTGGTGTCCTAACATCTGGAATTGTAACAACAAAGGTTTTTAATTTTCCTATCCGTGCAAAAGAAATCTGGATCATTTACTCAATTCTTGGGTTGAACACTGGTTGCTTCAATTATTTTCATTATCTTGATCCAAGTTTTGATTTCTCATCATCTGACAGACAAGGTCACCGCAGAGTAAAATGTCATCCAACCTCCAGAGTCGGTTGGAGGAATGTTCTGCATCATCAATTTCCAGAATGTTCCAGTACCTCCATCATCCATTCTCCATCCCATCCCCACTGCAAGTCTTTGACACCTCCATTCCTTGGCCTACATCTTGACTCATCCAAAGTCTTTAGCACAGCAGAAGCATTATGTCTTTCTTTTTATTCATTTAGGAGGTGTGGACATCAGTGGGTGGGCCAGCATTTACTACCTACCCCTAACTGCCCTCATTTCAGATGACATTGTTGTGGACTTTGATTTGATTATTATTGTTGCATGTGTTGGAAAAATATTGTTTCTTGCATGCTAAACGGACAAAGCATACCATTCATAGAGTACATGGGGAGAAGGAAAAGAGAGAGTGCAGAATGTAGTGTTGTAGTCATAGCTAGTGTGTGGAGAAACTTAATATAAGGTCCATTCAAAAGTCTGATGGCAGCATGGAAGAAGCTGTTCTTGAGTTGGTTGGTACGTGATCTCATATTTCTGTATCTTTTTCCCAGTGGAAGAATTATAGCATTCTTACAGTGCAGAAGGAGGCCATTCAGCCCATCGAATCTACACCAACCACAATCCCACCTAGGTCCTATTCCCATAAGTCCATATATTTACCCTGCTAGTTCATCTGACAATAGGGTCAATTAACATGGAGAAACAACCTAACCCACACGTCTTTGGTCTGTGGGAGGAAACTGGAGCACCTGAAGGAAAACCATGCAGACACAGGGAGAACATGTAAACTCCATACAGACAGTGATCCAAGGCCAGAATTGAACCCAGGTCCCTTATACTGTGAGGCAGTAGTGCTCACCACGGTGCCAAAGAGTACATCCGGGGTGTGTGGTGTCCTTGATTATGCCGGCTGCTTTTCCGAGGCAACAGGAAGTGTAAAGGAGTCAGTGGATTAACCTGGAGCAGGCATGATCAGATAAGGATGACAGATTTCCTTCCCTAAAGGATATCAGTGAACCAGATGGGTTTTTCCAACAATTGACAAAGGTTTCATGGTCATGATTTCATCATTTTAATTCCAGATTTTTTATTGAATTCAAATTTCACCATCTGCTCTGGTGGGATTCGAACCCAGGTCTCCAGCCCGATGACCCTGGATTTCTAGTCTAGTGACAGTTCCACATTGCCACCCACAATCCCCTTGATAATTGATTAACCAAAAACATGTAACACATCCCCTCATTTCTGTTATACTTGATAATGGCACTGTAGCACAGTGGTTAGCTATGCCGCTTCACAGTGCCAGGATCTTGGGTTCAATCCCTGGCTTGGGCACTGTCTGAGTGGAGTCTGCACATTCTCCCCGTGACTGCGTGGGTTTCCTCCAGGTACTTCGGTTTCCTTCCACAGTCTGAAAGACATGCTGGTTAGGCGCATTGACTTGAACAGGTGCTGGCCTGTGGCGACCAGGGGAATTTCACAGTAACTTCATTGCAGTGTTAAAGTAAGCCTTACTTGTGACAAATAAATAACCTTTAATTTTTCTCTCGTGCAAGCGAATAAATATATTTAAACTTAAGCCGAATAACATCAAATAATCACCATTGTGTCTAACAATGATTCACCCCTCTCAAATACTGAAAAAAAAACCCTCTCAGCTGACAACATAGTGAATCTCAATAACTCCCCACTGCTGCATAAATCACAGTGGGCTCAAATTTAACGGAAAAGGTATGGAGGATGTAAGATTAAATGTGGTTAAACAACACAGGCGATATTAAATCCTACATTAGATGTCACTTAGTTACATCAAATGCACAAGGAAACCTGGGATGTGACAGCTTAGCTTGTTTTAGTAAGATTCACCCATTAATAATGAGCTTAATTGGTGTTTCAGTCATAAGGCGGCTATCATCATTTTAGCTCCTTCCTAAAAATGATCCATTGTTTTGAAAGGCTAAAATTCCAAAAATGCTAAAATATTACATCTGGATTTAATTCAATGTGGAAAATACAGACAGGCAATAATTACTCTAATATGTGCATTACCATCAATGGAATTTATATTCTAAGCATTAAGAAATCCTGTGCACCAGAAGTAATTCAGACAATATTCCTCCTCATTAATAAAAAAATATACATTTGTGTTTCAAAATGTACTGAAGTGCTTGGACAGTGGAATGGAGTGGAGAGTTGTAAAAATAAAATGAAAGGAAAACACCAGGCCCTTAATGGTTTTAGAACAAACTTGCTTTCTGCAGCCATGATTTTTTCGTGTGCGGATGTGGATGTTGTTAATTGTCCGCTTTCATTCTGCAGGAGGATCTTTTCTTTTTGTTCTAAGCTGCTTGAAACGAGAACAGGGCTTTTTGATTGATTCACAGGATGTAGCAATCGAAATTTCCCTTGTATCATTTTTTTTAGAAAACGCAGAATAGACAATTAGACCATTTGCCAATAGGATATTGAAGAACTTGCCTCTGTCTCCAACACAAGAGTTCTAACCAGGGGAGTCGGAAATTACAGTTAACCCCCTCTGTCAAAGATAAGTGAGGCATCAGCTCTGAACATAAATCAGTCCCTAAAAAAAGTTTGCACCTTGGATGATCTCTGCAAGTATCTAAGTTGAGATACATTTTAAGGGTCCCTTGTGCTTACAAAACAGCTTGTCCGATCCTCCCTCCATTACATTTCTGCGCTTTCGTATGCTCCTTTGCAAAACTGAGTTAATCCATTCTGCATTTTGCTGCATTTATCATGCGATTCACGGTACAAATGAAATGGATGCAGGTTTTTCCTCATTCCGATATTTATCGCCCACTCAACACCACCAATCAGCAACAACAAATTATCTGGCCTTTATCATGTTGCTGTTTACTGTGTGCAAATTAGCTCCTCATTTCCGGCATTATAGAAGTAACTAAGAAAGTTACTCCTTGCGTGTAGAGTACTCCAATGGTTGTAAAAAGCCCTATATGAATGCAGAGGCATTCATCTTACTGCTGTCCATGGGCACGCTCCTGCTGCAGTGAGATCGGAAAATTTAGTACCTAGCCCAATTTCTGTTCACTGCAGCAGGATGGGAAAATCTCACCATCCTGAACAAAGTGACATTCCAGCATAAGTCTTTTTTCCCCAACTCTGCTGATGGTGAATGATTGCAGAGAGAGAAACAAAAAGTTGCATTTTTGCTGATGGAGATGTACAAATTAAAATTGATGAGTAAGCTCTGAGATATCTCACTCCTTTAGTGCTGGAGCCTTGTGATTTTCATCTCTCTATCATGGAAGGCTATGCCCATAGCTGTTTAATTCCTACGCTCTGGAATTTTTCTCTCTAAACCTCTCTGAATCTCTGCTTCTACTTTTTCAAGACACTCCATCAAGTCTAGATTCTGGACTTAACTTTTGCTCACCACTCCCCTGTTTTCTCAACTGATGCCCCTAGGAAAAGCCTTAGGATATTTTCACTAGATTATGGAATGGTTACAGCACAGGAGGAGGCTGTTCAGCCCATCACATCTGTGCTGACTCTCCATAAAAGCAACTTAAGTGTCACTCCATCACCTTCTCCCCGGCACATTCTTTTTTTTTGGGCAATAACTAATCTGATTATCTCTTGAATGTCTTCACCACACTCTCATAGAATAGAAGAAGCCATTTGGCCTATTGAGTCTGCGCAGACCACAATCCCACCCAGCTCCAATCACCATAACCTCATGCATTTATCCTAGTTAGTACCCCGACACTAAATGGCAATCTAGCATGACCCAATCCACCAACCCTCCTACCTTTTTGGATTGTGGGAGGAAACTGGGACACCCAGAGGGAATCTGCACAGACATGGGGAGAATGTGCAAACTCCACACAGATAGTTACCCAAGCCAGGAATTGAACCCAGGTCCTTAGCTCTGTGAGGCAGTAGGGCTAACCACTGTGCCACCGTGCCACCCCTCTCAGGTTGTGAATTCCAAGTCTCAAATACTCGCTGCATGAAAAAGTGTTTCCTCGAATTATCATTACTTGTTTTGCTTAAAGCTACGCCTTATTGTTCTTTATTAATGTGCAGTATAAATGCAAGTTATTATGGATGTACTGAGTAGTATATGGACCAAAATATTTCCAGACTTGTCATGATGGAGGGCAATATGGATTTGAAATATTAACTTTGTTTCTCTCCCTACGGATGCTGTAAGACCAGCTGAGTTTTTCCAGCTATCTCTGCTTTTGTTGGCACAATGGTTAGTACTGCTGTCTCACAGTGTAAGGGACCCAGGTTCAATTCCAGCCTCGGGTCATTGCCTGTATGGAGTTTGCACATTCTTCCCATTCTGCTAGGATTTCCTTTGTGTTCTCCAGTTTCCTTCTGCAGTCCGAAAATGTGCAGGTTAGGTAGGTTGGCTATGCTAAATTTCTCCTTAGTGTCTAGGGTACAACGAGGTAAATACTTGGAGTTACAGAGATAGAGTCTGGATGGGATAGTTACCAGTGCAGGCACAATGGGTTGAATGGCCTCCTTCTCCACTGTAGGGATTCTGCGACTCTGTGATGTATATATCCAATGACGCAGACTCCACTGCTCTCTGGAATAGAGAATCACAAAGAGGGGAAATTTAAATGGGAGGATTGTTATCTTGGAACTGTGCTCCTCAGTTTCAGAGACCCTCCCCTCCCACACTCGTCCAAGAGAAGAAACACCCTCTCAGTATCTACCCTGTCAAGCCCACTCAGAATCTTATATACTTCAAAAAGATCACCTCACAATAAATTACACATTTGCGAGGTTCACATAGCATCGCTTCCAAACCTGTGACCTCCGCCACCCAGAAGAACAAGTGTAGCAGACAGATGGGAAGATGACCATTTTGAAACCACCCCTCCCTTTCAGTCACACAACATCCTGACTTGGAAATAATCACCATTTCTTCACTATCACTGGGCATAAATCCTGGAATTCACTCCTCAAAGCCTCTATGAAGACTTTCTATTCAAGACAGTATTATCTCAGGAGCAACTAGGGATGGGATTGTCAGCAAATTCTAATGTCTAAAGTATCTGCAAAATCTATAATATCTCAAAGTCAGCACAAGCCCACCACAAACATACATGCTTCCACCTCAGCCCCTGGGTTGTCTGGGCATCAGACAAGGAAGCTGTTTCCGAGATGTGGGCAAAGAGTCATAATATTTGGATGAGGCTGCATGCTTCAGATTTTTACGTCAGGTGGTTGAAGACTTGGGTTCTGAAGTCTTGTGGAGCCCAACAGCTGTAGGGAAGCTAAATCCAGCAGCAACAGTGCTTTTCCAGCACTGTTTATGGGCCAGGAGCAAGAGTGCTTTACCATCTGGATACCCCAAGTTAACATGATCAGTCTTGATATCTGTGATGAACAATGCATCTCCATTCCCACGATCTGATGGACCTCTCTACAATCTCAGACCCCAGTGTTCATGATTCTGTATTCGATGCCAATACCAAACCATGTGTCCCTAATCATTGCTGCCATCTCATCTCCTTTTATCCGTCCTCATTTCTTTTCTGCTTACTTTGAACATTATGCAGCCAGTGTTCCATGTTACTGAGCTACTTCCCATTATTGCCATTGCATCATATTTTCACACTATTACTTATGTTTGATGTGATTTGATTATTATCATATGTATTGATATGCATTGAAAAGTATTGTTTCTTGCACGCTATACAAGGTATACCAAAAGAAAGGAGAGAGTGCAGAATGTAGTGTAACAGTCATAGCAAGGGTGTAGAAAAAAATCAACTTAATACGAGGTAGGTCCACTCAAAAGTCTGACAGCAGCAGAGAAGAAGTTGTTCTTGAGTCATTTGTTACATGACCTCAGACTTTTGCATCCTTTTCCTGACGGAAGAAGGTGGAAAAGAGAATATCCCGGGTGCCTGGGGTTCTTAATTGTGCTGGCTGCTTTTCCGAGGCAGCAAGTAGTGTAGACAGTATCAATGAATGGGAGGCTGGTCACCAGCCTTATTCTCCAGACTTTGTGTATTATGAACCTGTCTTTATATATCTCATTGTTCTTCTTAATCCATTACAAGAAAATATGGAACAACTTTCTTCTCTTGTGCTGCCCAACTATACACACATTATTCCTCTTTTTCAAGTTTTACCTACTGGTATCCATCTCCCTGCCAATTTAGTTTAAACCTTCCTCAACCCACACTAGTGAATGTCCCATTAGGACACTGGTCTTGGCTTTGTTGAGGTGCAACCTGTCACTTTTGAGTGAGTGCCTCCTGCCCAGAGTGGCCCTAATGCCCCAAGAATCAGAGGCTTTCTCTCCTGCACCATGGATCAAGGTATTCCATTTCTTCTCTGTTTCCACTCTTGCTAGTGTTGGCAATAATCCTACGCTCAATTTCCTACTTGTGTAGCTTTCTCTCGTTCCCAAAAATCAATTGGAAAAATGAAAAATAAAAGCAGGAGAAGGCCATTCGACCCTTTGAGTCTGCTCCACCATTCATTATGATCACGGCTGATCATCCAAGCTGATTCCACCTTTCCCTCATATCTATTGACACCCTTCGCCTCAAGTGTTACATCTAATCTATATTTGGAGAATGGCACGGTGGCGCAGTGGTTGGCACTGCTGTCTCACAGCACCAGGAACCCAGGTTTGATTTCCAGCTACGGTCACTGTCTGTGGGGAGTCTGCACATTCTCCCCATGTCTGCAATGGGGCTACTGTGGAAATACCCTCGTCAACAAATTCCGGCAATTGTTTGGGTACACTGAGGGAGATTTTAAAATGGCCAATGCACCTAACCAGCACGTCTTTCTAACTGTGGGAGGAAACTGGAGCACTTGAAGAAAATGGGAGGGGGTGGGGAGTGGTCACAGATACTGACACAAGCCAGGAATTGAACCCAGGTCCCTGGTGCTGTGGGACAGCAGTGCTAATCACTGTGTCACCGTGCCACTCACTCTTGAAGTTGCTACCTTCAGTTGGGAAACAGAGAAAATGATTTGGGTCAATTGATTGCCATTAAATGCAGAAGGATTTTGGCCGTGTCCACGTATCTGGGTTTCCCAAATGCTGCAACATGATGCCACCTCTTCCTATTCCCCACACCACTCTGCTGATTAATAATGGGTCTTCCAAAACTCATAATTTTCTCCATGGTCACCCTTAATTCTCTCTCTCTCTTTCTCTCCACTTTGCTACAATTCCCTTCCTGTAAAAAAAACCCACACGAAGTTTTACTAGCTACTTACATTATTATCTCTCCTTTTCCACTTCGTCTAAACCTCAGTGGGAACACAGTTTAACTTTACCTTCCCCCAATGGTTCCCTAAACAAGGAGAATGATATGAAGTCAATGGGAATTCCGCAAACATGAGCTCACTGTGTTCCCAGTTTCATTAAGCCGTCAGGAAACAGACAAATAGCCGTCTCCCAGATAGGAAAGGGCCATGGCAAATACAATTCCACTGCAACATGTGCAGGGAGGGATGCAGTGGCGCAGTGCTTATTTTACTGGCCTCGTAACACAAACTTGAATCAGACAGTTTACAATAAAATCCGGAAATAAAATCTTGGGATCAGTAAAAGTGACCATTGTGGTAAGGAAGCAAATACGACTAGGAACATCCTTCATAGAATCATAAAATCCTTACAGTGCAGAAGGAGGCCATTCAGTCCATCAAATCTGCATCAACAACAAGCCCACCCAGGCCCTATCACCATAACTCCCACATACTTATCCTTCTAGTCCTCCTGACACTAAGGGGCAGTGTAGCATGGCCAATCCAGCTAACCTGCGTATCTTTGAAATGTGTCTTTAAGCTAGTGAGCTCGCCTCCCAGACTGTACCTGACTCCTGTCCAATACCAACACAGTTTACTCCTAACTAGCTATCAGGCCACCCAATTCCATCAAGCAGAGACCATAAGAAGTAGAAATAGGAGTGAGCCATTCATCCCTTCGAGCCTGCACTGACATTTGATAACTTTGTGGTTGATCTATCTCTCACTAATTTCATTTTTCTGCCTTCCCCATGTAAATGTTAATTTCCCGACTGGTTATAAACTTCATCGATCTCAGCTTTGAAAATGTTTGAGGACTTGGCCTCCACAGCCCACCACATTTACAGCGAATAAGTCAATGGGAAATAAGTGCCCCACCATTGGCATAGTGGGCACAACTAGAGTATGAATTATTAAGCAAAACAGAAAGATTGGGTGTGATCAGAAAACGCTCTGTCAATTCATGTTCAATTTTGATTTGACTTGATTAGTTTTGATTTATCATTGTCATCATTATATACAATGAAAAGTACTGTGGGTAGCACAGTGGTTAGCACTGCTGCTTCACAGTTCCAGGAACATAGGTTTGATTCATGGCTTGGGTCACTGTCTGTGTGGAATTTGCACTTTCTCCTCGTGTCTGTTTGGGTTTCCTCCACGTGCTTCAGTTTCCTCCCACAGTCCAAAGATGTGCAGGTTAGTTGATTGGCCGTGCTAAAATTGCCCCATAGTGTCCTGAGGTGCATAGGTTAGAGGAAGGAGTGGGTCAAATATGTAGGGATATGGAAGTAGAGTCTGGGTGGGATTGTGATTGGTGCAGACTTGATGGGCTGAATGGCCTCTTTCTGCACTGCAGGGTTTTATGATTCTATTTTTTGTTGCACTATACAGACAAACCAGTGAGAGTTGTTACGTTCATAGAGAAGGAAAGGAGAGGCTGCAGAATATAATGTTACAGACTTTTGATTTGATTTAATTTATTATTGTCACCTGTATTAGCATACAGTGAGAAGTATTATTTCTACGCACGAAACAGACAAAGCACACCATTCATAGAGAAGTAAAGGAGAGGTTGCAAAATGTAGTAATACTGTCATAACTAGGGTGTAGAGAAAGATCAACTTAATACAAAGTAGATCCATTCAAAAATCTGATGGCAGCAGGGAAGAAGCTGCTCTTGAGTTGGATGGTGCGTGACCCCAGACTTTTATATCTTTTACCCAACGGAAGCAGGGGAAGAGAGAATGTCCAGGGTGCATGCAGACCTTAAAGCTGGTGCTTTCCTGAGGTCAATGGGTGGTAGGCTGGTTTGCGTGCTGGACTGGGCTTCGTTCACGACCCTTTTGTAGTTCTGGCTGTCTTGGGCAGTCATGATGTAGAGATGCCGGCGTTGGACTGGGGTAAACTCAGTAAAGTTTCACAAAGCTCGCGAATTTACTATCAAATAAATTGGTTGGATTTAAAATTGGTGTTGTGAAGCTTTACTGTCTTGGGCAGAGCAGGAGCCATACCAAGCTGTGATACAACCATGCTTTCTTTGGTGTATCTGCAAAAATCATGTAACCAAAACAAGGCAATGCAAAAAGCTGCTGCGGATAACAGGGGAGAACAGTGTAAAAATGGGAGCTGTCGTCTCTCAGCTGATCAGGCTCTGCAAAGTGATCACCTGTAACTGACTGTGAAAACTCTCGCTGTTGTACTCTGAGTAACTTAAACATTTACATTTTGCAGAATTCATTCGAAACATCTGTGCCGCCATTCCTCATAAAATTGACAGAATCGAGCACTGAACCCACCAGAAAATGACAACCATTCATCTCATGAAGGATTACTTGAAAGCTGCAGGGCTCCACCAAGATTTTTATTTTTGCTGCCGAAGTTACTGAGTAGCCACTAAAAGCTAAGGAGCTCCAGCAAAAAATTTGTGATTTCGATTTCAAGGTATTAAAACATTTGCTTTTGATTTCTGAGCCCCTTCGCTCTCTAACTTGTCAATCACGGAGTCACGATGAGAATTAACATACTTTGCTTTTCCTGCTCTGAATGGAGCACAGGTCATCCACTCGAGGCTTCTTCTGAGATCTAAGTGGGGTGGTAGGAACCTATGCTTCAGGGGGAAAATCAACCGCAGATGGGAATGATCTGGAAAAGATGTGCATTTAGCAGGAGACCATAATTCAGCCTCGACGTACAAGCATCATGGGTACTCTGGCGCAGGGCCAAACAAACCTGTCAACCTACCGAACACAAAAAAAAGGGATTACAAAAGATCAGCTTGTCTATCAAGCCTGCCCCTTCACTACGATAGAGGCAAAATGCTGCGGATGCTGGAAATTGAAACAAAAGCAGAAAATGCTGAAAAGTCTCAGCAGGTCTGACAGCACCTGTGGAGAGGGAGTAGAGCCAGTATTTTGTGTCAGAATGACCATGTGAAAGGTTGACTCAATTTTCACTCAACAGATGCAGTCAGACCCGCCAAAGTTTTCCAGCGTTTTCTCTCGCTCCTCAGCATGGTTTTGACCTTTTGGGCCCAATTTTACCAATCGGAGACTAAAGGGCCGGATCTGGGTGTAAAACGGATCCAAGCCCGGAATCCTCATTCCCATGCGCTTTTTGCCGTCTCCAATCCAGCTCGCCGGGCTTAGTGCTGCCGGAGCAATAGGAGCTCCAAACTGCACATGCGCAGTTAGTTCCCATCTGGGGTTGGGAGTGGGGGGTCTGCCAGGATGGTTAGTAGGGAAGTGGGGGGATCTGTGAAGGGTTTTCCGGGAGAATGAGGCTTTGTAGGCTCTCCTGCAGAATATGAATCCATTTCGGTAACAGCACGGATCTGGAACGGATCCAAAGACGTTAAAGTGAGATTTGTCAGTAGATTTGGGCGCACGGTTCATTAAATCGATTTAAATGCATGTGCCGACCAGATCTGTGCCTCAAATCGGGTGCTGGTAAAAGCGCGATCTGCTCGGATTCAGGTGCAGATCATGGTACAAGCCTGATGCCCGAATTTACTGCAACTTCGCACCCAAGAATGGGCGTAAATTTTTGGTAAAATCAGGCCCCAACATCTGCACTCTTTTTAAAATTCATTCATAGGATGTGGGTGTAACTGACTCGGCCAGCATCTTTTCCCCATCCCTAATTGTCCTTGAACTGAATGCATTGCTCAGCCATTTCAGAGGGTGTTTAAGCATCAATCACATTTCTATGGATCTGAAGTCACATATCGGCCTGATTTCTTGCCCTGCTCTAAACAACATTGCTGATCCAAATACCAACAATGGTCTCATGCTCATCGGTAGACTTTTAATTCCAGATTTTTATTGAATTCAAATTACACCACCAGCTGTAGTGGGATTTGAACGTGTGTCCCCAGAGTATCAGACTGGGTCACTAAATTGCTAGTCCAATGACTACATCCCCACCATTACCTGTCACTCCTTTCCCTCCCACTTCACCCCAACAGGATAAACATATCCTGCAGAAAGTTTAGAGAAATTTAGAGGGGAAAAATATGTTTGGAAATTCCTCTCCAGTCCTGGAAAGCAATGAAGCCAATCCCAGACTAGATACAATGCCCAACTACTCAGCTAAAGTAAAGTAGTTTATTTATTAGTCACAAGTCAGCCTACATTCACACTGCAATGAAATTACTGTGAAAAGCTACCTTAGTTTTCTAGAATTACTTGTCCCAATATGGGCGGCATGGTGGCACAGTGGTTAGCACTGCTGCTTCACAGCTCCATGGACCTGGGTTTGATCCCTGTCTTGGGTCACTGTCTGGTTGGAGTTTGCACATTCTCCTGGTATGGGTTTCCTCTGGGTGCTCCGGTTTCCTCTCACAGTCTAAAGATGTGCGGGTTAGGTTAATTGGTCGTGCTACAATTGCCTGTAGTGATATGAGATGTGTAGGTTAGAGATATTAATGTGTAAATATGTAGAGATATGGGAGTAGAACCGGGGTGGAATTGTGGCCAGTGCAGACTCAATGGGCCAAATGGCCTCTTCCTGTATTGTAGTGTTTCTAAGAATTAACAACCTGCCCTGTTTCCCTTTGAAATATTTACAATAGATCTGGCAGTGCTCATCAAGTGTGTTGACGGCTGGCAACCATAGTGGCACAATGGTTACTACTGCTACCCTCACAGTACCAGGGAGCCAGCTCAAATTGTTAGCTTGTTTGTGCAAAGTTTGCACATTCTCTCCATTTCAGCGTGGTGTGCTCTGGTTTCCTCCCACAATCCAATAGATGTGCTAGTTACTTGAATTGGCCTGCTAAATTCTCCCCCATGTATCCCAACAGGCGCCAGACAGTGGCGACTAGAGGATTTTCACAGCTGTGTCAACGTAAGTCTACCTGTGACACTGATAAATAAACTTTAAAAAACATACTCCCAATGTCAATGGCCTTTCGAGAGAAAGAGTGCTTCCCAGCGTCTAAGCTCACTCGATGCTTTTGCAGCAAAGTTAACATGGATTTATGAAAGAGAAATCGTGTTTGACAAACCTACTGGAGTTTTTAAGGATGCAGCCAGTGAAGTAAATGAGGGAGAACCAATGGATGTGGATATTCATAACACCTTTGATTAAGAGGTCAGTGTGCAAAATTAAAGCACAAAGGGATTCTGGATAATATATTGGCACGGATTGAGAATTAGTTGTTAGAAAGGAAACAGAGAGTAGGAATAAATGGGCCCTTTTCCAGAGAGAGACAGGCAATGATTAGTGATATACTATAAGGATCAGTGATGGGGTGCTATCAATTGTTTAGATGAATGCACCAAATATAATATTTCTAGGTTGTTGATTACATCCATCTAGGTGGAATTTTGATGTTAATAGAAAGTAAAGAAATGATTTAGACAAGTTCAGTCAGTGAGCCAACATATGGCAGGTGCTGTATCAATAAATGAGAAGTTATCCAGTATAAAATGGGGATATTATTTAAATGGTGATAGATTGGGTGTACTTCTACACCAGTCATTGAAAGCAAGCATACAGATACAGCAAGCAGTAAGGAAGGCAAATGTTATCCGGCCTTCACTGTAAGAGGATTATTTATACAGGAACAAGGATATCTTACTGCAGCTGTATAGGGCCTTGGTGAGAGCACTGCTGGAATATTGTGTGCAGTTTTGGTTTCCTTACCTAAAAAAAGACACATTTGCCGCTTAGGGAGTGCAGCAAAGGTTCACCAGACTGATTCCTGGGATGTTATGTGAAGAGAAATTGAGTCAACTGAGCCTGTATTCACTGGAGTTTAGAAGAATGAGAGAGGATCTTATGTTCTTGTGTTTTCCTAGCCTGTTTGCACCACAAACTCTCTCATCTACAACACTCATCTCTAACATGTCTCTGACATTATATCCAATTAAATCCTGGCCTAAATTGGTCAGTGAAAAACTGTGGATGGTCTTTTGGTGTCCATGCTCACGGGAACCAATAAGATGAGACCTGAAAGCCGAACTTGGATGATCTTTAGAATCATAGAATCATACAGTGCAGGAGGCCATTCTGCCCATCGAATCTGCACCAACTACTACCCTGACACTAAGGGGTAATTTAGAATGGCCAATCCACCTAACCTGTGTATCTTTGCACTGTAGATGGAATCTGGAGCACCTAGACATGAGGGAGAATGTGTAAATTCCACACAGACAGTAACCAAACTGGGAATTGAACCCGGGTCCCAGACGCTGTGAGGCAGCAGGGCTAACCACTGTGTCACCATGCTGCTCACCACTGTGCCATCGTGCCACCCACCACTGTGTCACCATGCCACCTTGGGCTTATAGCTCCTGGAACTTGTTCAAAACATCATTCAGTGCTTAAAACAGGCGGAAACCAGTTTATCACTAGTTGCTCAGACAGCAGGTGGGAAGTGTATTGGGGTGGCTCAGGCCATTGTGCCACATCCTCATTCTACAAATGAATAAATTAAGAACTCTGCAAACTTTAAGGCTGCCATCGTCAGAGCAGGGCACAGATTGGCAACGGTGAATATAAAAACTATCTTCTTCACAATGCTGTCTCTCATGGAGAAGGAAATGGTCACGGTGAAAATACTCCCAGCTGTATCTGTAAACATGAGCATAATGATTAAATTATACCTGAATTAATCTGTCAAGTCCTTTTATCTAATCCTAGTGTTATTCAAATCATATCACTTCTTGGCTAATGCCTTTTATTGTCATAAAATAACTTGCTCCAGGGATAAGAGAGAAAATAATTTGATGATATAGAGTATGGGTTTCATTTCCGTACAATAGATTTACATTAACATTGCTCTACAGCCACTAATAAAAGCAAATGCATCGTCATGTTTGCACTTCTTGGCCTTTGTGTAATTCCCAGTTTTAACCCTCAGCTTGCTGCCTGACACCAGGGAAGGAAAAGGGTCACGGATACAGCATTTGGTGGTACAAGGATCAAAAGGAGAAAGGCCAGGGACTGGCAGGAGGGAGCAAGGATGCCCTCAAGGACAACCTTCAGAAGGGTTTGGCAATAGGTGGCCAAACAGCTTCCATTCCGAGAGTCAGGGTCCAAGGGCCAGGCTGAGCCAGGCACAAGGGTTGTGGGATGGAATCTTCCCATCCCACCCACCAGGGGAATCGTAGCGGGCGAGACACGGATCATGCAAAGATCAGTTGACCTCGGGCTGGATTTTCCGACCTTCGGGTGAGCGGGTTTGGAAAGTCTTGCCCACGATCTCACAAAGGAATGAGCAGGTTCATTCCTGTGGCACAGTGGTTAGCACTGCTGCCTTACAGCGCCAGGGATCCGGGTTCAATTCCCCCCACAGGTCGCTCTCTGTGCGCAGTTATTTCTTCTTTCATGGGATGTGGGCAATGCTGGAAAGGACAGCACTTGTTGCTCATCTGCATTTGCTCCCTTGAACTGAATGGCTTGCGAGCCCATTTCAGAAGAATTTAAAACTCAGTCGCAATGAGCTGGGTGCCATGGTGGCATAGTGTTTGGCACTGCTGCCAGATTCCTGGGCTCGATTCCAGTCTCAGGTCTCTGTCTGTGCGGAGCTTGCATGTTCTCCCTGTCTCTGCATGGGTTTCCTCCAGGTGCTCCAATTTCCTCTCACAGTCCAGAGATGTGAAGATGTGGATTGGCCATGCTAAATTGCCCTTTAGTGTCAGGGGGATTAAGAGGGCGAATACGTGGGGTTACAGGGAGAGGGCTTGAGTGGGATTGTTGTCAATGCAGCCTACATCCATCAGTCACCCCAGCTCCTAATGCTCAAGACTCAAATCAAATATCCGAATATTCCACTACACCCTTGAATGTGTTACAATGGTGCCAGACTCACCCGTCGTTCACCTTTTGCTGCCTCCAGCTATTCACCTGTGGCAGGCGTCACCCTCTCCATCCCGTGCCCCTCCTTCTCTTGCAGGATAAAGTCACCCAAACCAGGAGGCAGCAAGTCAGGTTCTACTCCAGAGGACTGAGATGAGATTTCCATCAAATGTTCCCATAAATTTCTCTGCTCCAAGGGGCACCCCTGGTTTCTCTAATGCATCCATCCTGGTGTTCAGTCCTGGTACCATTCTAGTAAATTTCCTTCGCACCCCCTCCAATTCTTGGACGTCCTTCCTGAAGCATGATGCCCAGAATTATGGCGCAATGGGCAATATTCTCACCTGCTAATGAGTGGGTACAGGTGCAGAGGTTTGTGCCACTACAGGCCAGTCTGCCAGCACCATCCTGGTGCTGGGTCAGGTTGGAAAGGTTACCCTCCCATAAGTAACAAGTAGCTAGATAAGGGGAGTAAATGGCCTGTCAATGTAGGGTACCCCAAGGCTTAGGCAATGAACCAGTGTCTGGAGCAACCTCCTGGCAGCAAGCACATGGGTACAGGGTGGGGCAAGACTCCCCAGGTGGGGTGTTGAGACCCTCCCCAGCCATCTGGCCACAGCTCCGTAACGGTGATGTAACTGTCATGGACAGTTTTAATTTAAATTTTTTGAAATGCTGCTGAGAGGGGAAATCACACGATGGGCGCTTTCTGGTAGATTGCAGTTGGTATTGAGCTCAAGGACCTTCCATTGGACGGTGAACCTGACCTTTGGTCATGGATTGGCCAATTCAGAGCAAGTTGGGTAATCCAGTGCTCGGTCAATTAAACCAGTTCAACCTTGCCTATAATTCTCAGCATTGGTTAGGCTGAGACCTAACCAACGTTTTTAAAGAGTTAGTCTCCCTGATAATCATCTGCTCACAATCTTGGTGTCGTTTTTGATCCTGAGGTGAGCTCCCATCCACATGTTCAGGTCAACCGCCTATTTCTACCTTCCTGTCTTTGTCCCAACAGAGATCATCCATGTCTTTCTTCCCTCTAGACTTGACCATTCATAGAATCACAGAATCATACAGTGCTGAAGAGGCCCTTTGACCCATTGAGTCTACGCCAATATGCAAGAAACACCTAATGTCCCACCTAATCCCATTTACCAACAGTTGGCCCATTGCCCTGAATGTTATGACATGCCAAGTGCTCATTCAGGTGGTTTTTAAAGGATGCGATGCAACCCGCCTCCACCACCCTCCCAGGTAGCGCATTCCAGCCCGTCATCACCCTCTGGGACAACATTAAAACACTCCACATTACTCCACTGCCTCCTCACAAGTGCAAGGGTCAGGTATTCTCTCTCAGGTACTGAAATCTCCCTGCATCCATTTCCATACTTAGAGGGTTCCCATTTACCACAAGTGTTACAGAACAGGTGCTGGCTTAACTGTTTTATGATTGCAAAGAGAACAAATATCAGAATCAATGGTGTCAAGTTCTTTCACATTGTGTACTTGTACATTTTAGCTGATTATTTAAAGTTTATAAAATGTATTTATTAGTGTCTCAAACATATATACATTAACAATATACAGAAATTGCTGTGAAAATTCCCAAGTTATCATACTCCGGCACCTGTTCGGGTAGACTGAGGGAAAATTTAGCATGGCCAATGTACCTAACCAGGACTGTGAGAGAAATCCAGGCTCAAACTCCACACAAATAGTGACCTGAGCATTGAACTCAGGTCCCTGGTGCTGTGAGGCAGCAGTGCTAACCACTGTGACTTGGCAGTTGTGACTTAGCTCGGCACTGTTTTATCAAATGTCCTCTATTGTGAAAATAAGGGTGGGATCTTCCTGTCCTGCCTGCCATGGATGGGTCTGTTGATCTTGAGTGGGATTTTCCAGCTTGGACCAAGTGCTCAAGAATCTTCCTAAAGCTACACGATTCAGGATCATTATTTACCCCCCCCACATTAGTAACATTTCACTTCAGAGACAATGGCCAGAATTTTAACACCCCACCTACCACAGGAATCGGAGCAGCCGAGAGATGAACAATGGAAAGGTCTGTTGGTCTTGGTCAGGATTTTACAGTTTTGGGACGAGCGAGGCCATAAAATCCCACCCATTGTCTGATTGCTTCTATCACACCTTTTTGCTCTGTGTGTGATTGGAAATACCTCCCATTTCACAGCTGCTATGGCTAGCTGCAAGTTCCAGCCTAATACTGATAGGGTAGGAGTTCCAGGATTTTAACTCAGCATGAATAAAAGTGGAGCGATGTGATTCCAAGTCAGGATGGTGCATAACTTGGATGGGAAGATCACATTATCACAAGAATTGTTACAGCTCAGAAGATGGCCCATCGTATCTGCACCGGTCATTTTCCCATGCACTTGATCTTGTCTTCCAAGATTCCAAGGGTTAGGCATCTAGGAGCTGATCAAAGAACAAAGAACAAAGAACAAAACAGCACAGGAAACAGGCCCTTTCTGCCCAACGAGCCCGCGCCGCCACCCCGATGTTCCCACCTCTACCCACGTTCCCTGTCCATATTTACAGATCTATGGATTAAAAACCAAATTTGAGACAATTTAGGGAGAATTTGTTTTGCCAATTAGCCTAAGAGCACATCCTCGGGATGTGGGAGGAAACCGGAGCTCCTGGAGAAAACCCACGCAAGCACGGGGAGAATGCACAAACTCCCACAGATACAGGCCCAAATCCATGTATCTGCACAGCACAGCGATAGTCACTGAGCTGTCGTGTTGCCCATCAGATGGTCCAGGTCAAGCATACACTAACGACGTGAAGCAGTAGGATACTCTCGAAAAAGATCCAAGAGCATGGGACTTAATAAGATAGAGGGTTATAGGTAAGCTTAGTAGGTAGGGATATTTTCTGTGCAACTTGTGGGCCAAAGGGCCATTTCTGCTGTAGTTTTCCTATGTTCTTTCTTGTAGATGGGCCACACTATTGCTACTGTGTGTCAGTGGTGGAAGGAGTAAATGTTGAAAACGTTGGATGGCATTTGTCTGGATGAGGGGTTCATAGAGTCACAGCCGTTTACAGCATGGAAACAGGTTCTCTGGCTCAAGACACCCTTTTCTTTTAGCACTAAGCTAGTCCCTTTTGCCCGCGTTTGGCCAATATCCCTCCAAACCCATCATACCCATGTAATTGTCTAAATGATTGGTTACCATTTTGGACTGAAATTAGGAGAAAAATCTTCACTCAACACATTGTGAGTTGTTAGAATGTTCTATCCCAGAGAGCTATGAATGTTCAGTCATTTGATACATTGAAGGCAGAGCTATTTGGTTATTAGAGAGAACTATGCGTGAGGAAGTGTGAGGAGATTGTGTTGAGGTGAAAGGTCAGCCATGATATTACTGAATGGTGGAACTCTTATTTCTTGTGTTTTGACTTTTTTAACAGTTGCCTCAACTTCTCCTGACATCTTCATGAGTTGAATACAAACCAACCTCCTCTCTCTTCACTCTATTTCCCAACTCATTTTAAAATTATGCCATTTATTTTTTATGGCCTCCCTAAATTCCTCTGACCAAATTGAATCACACGTTGATTTTCTTTCACCACCCTCCTCACTGTTCACGACATGCTCGACTTTTGTGTCACCTGTAAGTTTAGAAATTCTGCTCTGTACACCCTTGGTACTCCTGGTGATGAATATACAGGGAAAAGAAATGTGGCCCCATCACTGACCCCTAAAGGGTACAACTGTATACTTCCTACCAGCCTAACAAGGAACTTGGTATGGATCTCGCTCCAACCAAAGTTGCAAGAAATTACAAAGGGTTGTGAACATAGCCCTGTCCATTCATGCAAACCAGCCTCCCACCCATTCATTCTGTCTATACTTGGAAAAGCAGCCAGCATAATCACACACCCCAGGCATAGCCTCTTCCACCTTTTTTTGTCAGGCATGGCTGCACAGTGCCTTAGCACTGCTGCCTCACAGTGCTAGGAACCTGGGCTTGATTCCCAGCTTGGGTCACTGTCTATGTGGAGTTTGCAAGTTCTCTCTGTTTTTACACAGGTTTCCTCTGAGCACTCGAGTTTCCTCCCATAGTCTGAAACACATGCTGATTAGGTGCAGTGTCCCAAACAGGTGCTGAAGTGTGGCGACTAAGGGAATTTCACAGTCACTTTGTTGCAGTGTTAATATAAACCTGACTAATAAATACACTTTACTTTGGGTCAGCATGCAGGGCAAGCAGCCAATCACATTGAAGAATTCTCATGGACAGCAAAGCAGGAAATAAAATGATTGAAAAGCAGGAAATAAAATGATTGAATACTTAGATGGGCACATGAACAGAATGGGAATGGAGGGGTATAGAAAACTGATTTAAAATAGGGACCGTGAGCCTTGGGAGTCCCTGGGAAGTGTGTAAATAGATGATGATATTGATGTACTTGTTTTTATCCTGCAGGTGCTTTGGTCCACCTTGTTGTCTAACGAGGGGCATACACGCGATGGGTCGTGAGAGGGCTGCTCTTGGACCTTTTTCGAGAGTATCCTACTGCTTCACATCGTTAGTGTATGCTTGACCTGGACCATCTGATGGGCAACACGACAGCGCAGTGACTATCGCTGTGCTGTGCAGATACATGGATTGGGCCTGTGTCTGTGGGAGTTTGTGCATTCTCCCCGTGCTTGCGTGGGTTTTCTCCGGGCGCTCCGGTTTCCTCCCACATCCCGAGGATGTGCTCTTAGGCTAATTGGCAAAACAAATTCTCCCTAAATTGTCTCAAATTTGGTTTTTAATCCATGGATCTGTAAACATGGACAGGGATCGCGGGTAGAGGTGGGAACATCGGGGTGGCGGCGCGGGCTCATTGGGCCGAAGGGCCTGTTTCCTGTGCTGTTTTGTTCTTTGTTCTTTGTTCTTTGATTATCCTCCACTTTTAATTACCAATTGGGAAATAATGATTATGACATACATCTGGGATGAAGGTAGATACTGAAATATTATAAGCAAAAAGCATATAGATTTTTTTTATTATAATGAAGAAATTTGACGCTCTATAAGTACAAAATTAAAATTTCAGGGCCAGTATTTCAGCAGCATTTGGAGTCCTTGTGCATTAGTTGCTGAAAGTAAGCATACAGGTACAGCAGGCACAAAGAAGGTAAATGGTATGTTGGGCATAATAGTGAGAGGATTTGGGTTTAGGAATAGGGATGTTTTACTGCAATTGTTTAGGGTATTGATGAGACCACATGTGAAGTATTGTGTGCAGTTTTAGTGTCCTTATCTGAGGAAGGATGTTCTTGCTATCGAGGGAGCGCAGCATAGATTTACCAGGCTGATTCCTGGAATGGTAGGAGAGACTCAATCGGTTAGGATTATATTCATTAAGTTTTAAAACAATGAGAAGGGATCTCACAGAAACTTGTAAAATTCTAACAAGGTTAGACAGGGTGGATTCGGAAAGAATGTTCCCAATGGCAGGGGAGTCCAGAAGTACGGGCCATAACTTGAGGATAAGGGGTAAACCTTTTAGGACTGAGAAAAGGAGGAATTTCTTCATCCAGAGAATGGTGAATCTGTGGAATTCACTACTACAGAAAATAGTTGAGATCAAAACTTTGTGTAATTTCAAAGAGAAATTAGATATAGCTCTTGAGACTAAAGGGATTAAGGGATATGGAAGGAAGAGGGGATCAGGGTTCTTGAATTTGATGATCAACCATTACCAAAATGAATGGTGGAGCAGACTTAACAGGCTAAGTGGCGAACTCCTGTTTGTAGTTTCTATGCTTCTATGGAATCCCATTAAAAGCTCAGTTCCATCCCATTTAACAAGGTGTAAAGTCTTCAAAGTTTTTCGCAGCGGGTGTAATAGTGTAAAAGGATAAATTCTCATAGTCCAAAACGTTTATTTGATTGCAGTCTGTGGGAATATGAACAGTGCACCCTGTGGGGCAACATCAAATCATCAGCAACAACTTTCAGATTTCCTTGTTTAATTGTGCACGTGTAAAATCTCCAGACGCTTGTATCAGTTTCAGAGGTGCTACAAAAGCTCAGCATGGAAGTTTTATTGCGTCTTGCCACTTTCAATGATTTCTGCACACATAGAGCCAGGTCCCTCTGCTCCTGCACCTCTATTGGAATTTTTTCCCTCATCATATATCATCTCTCCATGTTCTTGTCACACTGTTCATCATCTCACACTTCCGTCACCTGCCACCTATCTGCAGGCTTTACCAGCTTGTCCATGTTCTTTTGAAGTTCTATACTGTCATCTTCACAATTTACGATACTTCTATAATGTTCATCCTTCCTTTAATATTCAACAGTAAAATAGCATAGAAGTGCTGGACCCAGCAAAATTTGTAAAGGTTAAATAGCTGAGGTCCCAGGCTGGTGCATTCCCATCACTCCCCCTTCCATCACTCCCCCCCCCCATCACTCCCCATCCCATCACTCCCTCCCATCACTCCTCCTCCATCCTCCCATCACTCCCCCTTCCTCACTCCCCCTCCTCCCATCACTCCTCCTCCCATCAGTCCATCACTCCCCCTCCCATCACTCCGCCTCCCATCACTCCTCCTCCCATCACTCCTCCTCTCATCACTCCCCCTCCCATCACTCCTCCTCATCATCCACACTCCCCCTCCCATCACTCCCCTTCCATCACTCCTCCTCCATCACTCCTCCCATCACTCCCATCATCATCACTCCTCCTCCCATCACTCCGCCTCCCCACTCCCCCCATCACTCCGCCCATCACTCCCCTCCATCACTCACCTCCATCACTCCCCCTCCCATCACTCCCCTCCCATCACTCCCCCCAATCACTCCCCTCCCAACACTCCGCCTCCATCACTCCACTCCCATCACTCCCCTCCATCACTCCCCCTCCCATCACTCCCCCTCCCACCTCCCCCATCACTCCTCCTCCCATCACTCCTCCTCCCATCACTCCCTCCATCACTCTCCTCCCATCACTCCCCTCCCCATCACTCCGCCTCCCATCACTCCCCCCCATCACTCCGCCTCCATCACTCCCCCTCCATCACTCCCCCTCCATCTCCCCCTTCCATCACTCCTCCCATCACTCCTCCTCCCATCACTCCCCCCCATCACCCCCTCCCATCACTCCCTCCCATCACTCCCCCTCCCATCACTCCCCTCCATCACTCCCCCTCCCATCACTCCCCCTCCATCACTCCCCCTCCATCACTCCTCCATCACTCCCCTCCCATCACTCCCTTCCTCATCCTCCCATCACTCCTCCTCCATCACTCCCCCTCCCATCACTCCCCGTTCCATCACTCCTCCTCCCATCACTCCGCTCCCATCACCCCTTCCATCACTCCCCTCCCATCACTCCCCCTTCCATCACTCCCCTCCCATCACTCCTCCTCCCATCACTCCCCCTCCCATCATCCCTTCCATCACTCCTCCTCCCATCACTCCGCCTCCATCACTCCCCTCCCATCACTCCCCCACACTCCGCCTCCCATCACTCCCCCTTCCATCACTCCTCCCATCACTCCTCCTCCCATCACTCCCCCCATCACTCCCCGTTCCATCACTCCGCCTCCCATCACTCCCCTCCCATCACTCCCCCTCACTCCCTCCCATCACTCCGCCTCCCATCACTCCCCCTTCCATCACTCCCCTTCCATCACTCCCCCTCCCATCACTCCGCCTCCCATCACTCCTCCTCCCATCACTCCCCCTCCAATTCAAGCCCAATATCTCTCGATTAGAATCGTAGAATCCCTATAGTACAGAAGGAGGCCATTTGGTCCATTGAATCAGCACCAACCACATTCCTATCTAGACCCTATTCTCGTAACCCTCATTTACTCTGCTAATACCCCTGACACTAGGGTCAATTTAGCATGGCCAATCAATCTAATCAGCATATCTTTGGACAGTGGGAGGAAACCGGAGCACCCGGGAGGAAACTCACTCAGGCACAGGGAGAATGTGAGGAGTCTACACAGACTGATCCAGGCTGGAATTGAATCTGGGTCCCTGCGCTGTGAGGCAGCAGTGTTAATCACTGTGCCACCATGCCACCCATGCACTATACACATTATGGATTGTAGTGGATGAGTTATTCCTGGAATATAGCTTGGAGAAGAATGTTCCCTAGTATGTTGGGACGTGGCATGAGGGAAGAAGTCTTGAAGGAGGTCAGAGAGGGGAACTCATTGCAGAATGTAGAATATTAAGCGGTGCAGACAAGGTCAATCCTGAATATTGCTTTCAAGCAATGACAGAAATGTAGGACCAGGGGAGATAAATTTAAATCAGTGAAAGGTAAACTTAAAACAGATGTTGCGAAAATGCTCTGTACCCAAAGGGTAATAAATATTTGGAGTAACCTGCCAGTTAAGTTGGGGATAGGCAAAACATAAGGAACATGCAAAATGCAGCTGAATGCTCGGCTGGCTTTAAGGGGAAGACGGGGTGGGTGCGTTGTGGGGCATATTAACAAGCATAAAGGCACCAGGAGTTTCAATGGGCCCAATATCTCTTCCCAACCTTAACATTTCTGAAAATTGCCATGGGACCAGTTGAATGCTTTAGCTGTCAACAGCTGGATTACAAATCAAACCCGTATGGAACAAGATACTCAGGTTAATTTACATTGTTGGATGGATTTTGTCTCTTCTTACCTATGGTGTGGGAATTTTATGGAATATTCTACTTTTAGAAAGTAAATTCAGAAACAGTCATTCTTAGAATCTTTTTAAGACTCTGCTTATCTCCATAGCATTCTCCTATAGTTTGTAAGCCTTGAAATCTGGAATTCCGAGAAAACCTCTCTATTTAAAAAAGTCAACACCTCTACTCTCTCAGGAGGTGAAGGGAATTTGGCATGTCCTCTACAATTCTCACCAACTTCTACTGATGCACCATAGAAAGCACCCTTTCTGGATGTATCGCAGCTTGATATGGTTGCTGCTCTATTCAAGACCACAAAAAACTACAAAGAGTCATGAAAATAGCCCAGTCCATCACACAAAGCAGCCTCTGTCTACACTTTCCATTGCCTCGGCAAAGCAGCCGCATAATTAAGCTCCCCACGCTTCCCAGATATTCTCTCTTTCGCCTTCTTCCATTGGGAAAAAGGTACAAAAGTCTGAGGTCACATACCAACCAACTCAAGAACAGCTTCTTCCTTGTTGAGCTGATCTTTCTCTACACCCTAGCTATGACTGTAATACTACATTCTGCACTCTCTCCTTTCCTCCTCCTTTTGCATAACAAGAAATAATACTTTTCACTCTGTGTGACAATAATAAATCAAATAAAAATCCTTCAAAATGTTCTTGAAAAGCTAGCTCACCTGTTCCAACACTTCTTTCAGTTGCCTTTGTCTGAAATTTTGCGCGACATCGTCACCTTGAAGTACCATGTGACATTTTGCTATGTTAAATGCATTCTATAAATGCAAATTATTGCTGCTGTCTGAAGTTGTGGCTGTCTTGCTGAGCTGCAGGAGGTGATAGTGTATTAACTAGCAGCGCCTAAAGAGAAATTAAACATTTGAGAAAGGCACTCATTCATTCTCAAACTTAATTTTCTAAATTAGTCCAAATGGTGATACAACTGGCAAAGGCAAATGGTCTAATTTTGCAAAGGAAATACAAAATACAGAGCACAACACGTTCCAAAATTCCCAAGGCGGGAGGCCTACGTATAGTTGGCCCTGGGGCGATGCATGCAGATACCTGAACATTAGCATCATGCAAATAAATACAAAGTTCACATGCAGCAGTGAAAAGGCGGTGTGGATATGCTATTGTTGATTTTAATTTGATTTGATTTGATTTGATTTGATTTGTTTTATTATTGTCACATGTATTGGGATTCAGTGAAAAATATTGTTTTTTACGTGCTATACAGACAAAGCATACCATTTATAGAGAAGGAGACGAGAGAGTGCAGAATGTGGTGTTACAGTCATAACCAGGATGTAGAGAAAGATCAACTTAATGCAAGATACATCCATTCAAAAGTCTAATGGCAGCAGGGAAGAAGCTGTTCTCAAGTCGACTGATACATGACCTCAGATTTTTGTATCATTTTCCTGATGGAAGAAAATGGAAGAGAGAATGTCCGGGGTGTGTGGCATCCTTAATTATGCTGGCTGCTTTTCCGAGGCAATAGGAAGTATAGACAGAGTCAATGGATGGGAGTCTGGTTTGCGTGATGGATTGAGCTACATTCACAACCTTTTGTAGTTTCATGCAATCTTGGGCAAGCAGGAGCCATACCAAGCTGTGATACATTCAGAAAGAATGTGCATCTATAGTGCATCTGTAAAAGTTGATGAGAGTCATACCTGACATGCCAAATTTCCTTAGTTTTCTGAGAAAGTAGAGAAAGTTGCGGGTCTTCTTAACAATATTGTATAGTGTTTACAGGGCAGAAACAGGCCATTTAGCCCAACAGATCTATGTAAGTGCTTATCCTCCATAGGAGCCACCTCTCATGCTTTATCTAAACCTATTACCATATCTTTCTCCTCCTTTCTCCCTCATATGTTTCACCTTAAATGCAACTACGCCCTTTCAATTCAATATTCTGAGCAGTATCAAGATGTATATCCCAATCACTCATTATTATATACAGCACAGTGGCACAGTGGTTAGCACTGCTGCCTCACAGCACCAAGAACCCAGGTTCGATTATTGGCTTGGATCACTGTCTGTGCAGATTCTGCACATTCCCGCCATGCCTGTCTGGGCTTCCTCTGAGTGCTCCAATTTCCTCTCACAGTCCAAAGTTGGAGTTTAATGTGGAAAAGTGTGAGGGTGATTCACTTTGGAAAGAGTTACAGGATTACACAATATAGGGCTAATGGAAGGACTCTTGGTAGTGTCAACGAGCAGACAGATCTCAGCGTACATGTGCATAGATCCCTGAAAGTTGGCATCCAGGCTGATAAGTTAAGAAGGTGTTTGGTGTGTTATTGGTAGAGGGATTGAATTTCGGAACCATGAGATTATGTTGCAACTGTACAAAATACTGGTGCGGTCGCACTTGGAGTATTGCGTACAGTTCTGGTTGCCGCATTATAAGAAAGATGTGGAAGCATTGGAAAGGGTGCAGAGGAGGTGTACCAGGATGTTGCCTGATATGATGGGAAGGTCTTATGAGGAAAGGCTTGAGATTGTTTTTGTTAGAGAGAAGAAGGTTAAGAGGTGACCTAATTGAGGCATACAAGATGATCAGAGGATTAGATAGGGTGGACAGTCAGAGCCTTTTTCCTCAGATGGTGATGACTAACATGAGGGGACATAGCTTTGAATTGAGGGGTGATAATTATAGGACAGATGTCAGAGGTAGATTCTTTACTCAGAGGGTAGTAAGGGCATGGAATGCCCTGCCTGCAGCAGTTGTGAACTCACCAATTTTAAGGGCATTCAAATGGTCAGTGAATAGGCATATGGATAACATTGGAATAGTTTAGGTTAGAGGATCACTCGATTCATTCCACTGGTCGGCGCAACATCGAGGGCTGGAGGGCCTGTACTGTTCTATGGAAGACATGCTGGTTAGGTACATTGGCTGTGCTAAATTCTACCTCAGTGTATCTGAAAGGTGCAGGGGTGTGGCGACTAGGGGATTTTCATTGTAACTTCATTGCAGTGTTAATGTAAGACGTAAGTCTACTTATGCCCTGTTAGTTTAATACTCTTAGTAGTACCAAGATACACATTCCAACCACTCATTATTGTGGTTGGAATAATGCATGCAACACGGTGAAACAGTGGTTAGCACTGCTGCCTCAGTGGCACTAATAAATAAACTTTAAACATTAACTTCACAAAAGTGGCAACTAGCCATCAACATCTCCCAGAGTGTCAAGATATCAGATTTGCATTGTAAATATAAATTATTTACTGACATGAGTGACGGGATAGATTTTCCTGCAGTTTCATCCTATCTTGGAGGCCCAACATGGTAGCATTTAGAAGTGGTTGGAATCTTACATCTGCAGGTAGTAAGTGTTCATACAGTTGTCCAAATTTTTAATTATATATTTTTTTAAATCTGAAATAACTCCTCAGAGATTGTGTCCCTTCACCAGATTCCGTTTATTTATAAACTTATCTCCAGTCCTATGAATCCTTTAGATACAGAGTGAGATTCTGGAATGCCATGACAGTTGACTTCCTCATTATATACACAGTTGAGACTCCCTGATAGGACAGGCAATCAATAACTTCAATCAGGGAGTTCATACTCAAGAGACCAACCTCATGGGCCTTATTGAGGTCATTATATACCCAAGGTGGCATTCAGCACTGTCCACACCAGAAGTGCATTCATGCATTGCAGGCAAAATTCAGGAATTGGAACAGCACCGCAGTGTCAAGAAAACAGGCTCTACGTTGGTGGCCTATATTTCTTTTTCTGTACCTAAGATGAATCTCATTCTCTGCAGCCAACAACATTTCTATGCATCCATTTTAAGGAAGGTGAATGTCACTGGCTGGGCCAGCTTTTATTGTCCATCCCTAACTGCCCTCCATTTCAGAGGGGCATTTAAGAGATACACTTTGCTGTAGATCTAGAATCACTTGTAGGCCAGAACAGATTTCCTTTCCTAAAGAACATTGGTGATCCAGAATGCCGATGATTTAGTTGCCTGCCTGGTGCCTGGTGTGGGGACATTTCCTTGTGAATGTAGAGATGCAAGGCAGGGATTGGGGTCTGTGTAGGTCCCGATGCTATTGGTAGGACTCAGAAAAAAGTTTTGCCAAGAGTCTGTGAGCAGCTAATGACCAGATTAAAAAATGGAACCACTTAAGATAATAGTTTCTGGAAAGCACTGGATGGTCAACACTGCTGCTTCTCAGCACTAGGGACCCGGCTTGGGTCACCGCACATTCTCCCCGTGTCTACGTGCTCTGATTTCTGCCCACAGTCTGAAAGGCATGCTGGTTAGGTGCATTGGCCCGAATAGACACTGAAATGTGGTGACGTGAGAAAGTTCACAGTAACTTTGCTGCAATGTTAATATAAGCCTTATTTGTGGCTAATAAGTAAATTTTATTTTTATGTGAGCCACGAACAAATTGATAAAGGATAAATTAGATCAGAAAGTTGGATGTTTGGTTCAGTGATTGGTGTGGGACATTTAGGATTCAATAATGGGTCATAGCACCAATACTGGGAAAAGAAGGAGCTGTACCACTGTGATGACTTTCACCTTGACTACAGGACTAGTGAGACCCGATGAGTCATTTCACTAAGGCTGTAGAACGGGCTTTAAAAAAAATCATAAGCATAAAAATATAAGAGTATACCAGCAGACCTGTTCGGGTACACTGAGGGACAATTTAGCAAGGCCAGTGCAACTGATCAGCACATCTTTCAGATTGTGGGAGGAAACCAGAGCACCCGGAGGAAACCCAAGTAGATACGGGGAGAATGAGCAGACTCTGCACAGACAGTGACCCAAGGCTTAGGCCCCCGGCGCTGAGAAGCAGCAAGGTTAACCACTGTGACACCATGCCTCTCATAATGGAGGAGGGTTCAGGTGAACGGAGATAAAAACCAAGGCAATAGAAAAGTTTAATGATGTGTGCGAAGACAAGCTGAGTGGGACAGGAAACCACAGCGTAGTTAATGGTAATAGCACATCAGAGAATGAGGTCCCTACAGGAAAGAGTCATTAAAAAAAATTGAAATAACTTTTAATCCATGGAGAATCCAAAATTAGATTGCCACAGTGATGGCAGAAATAGAGACATATGGCTTAGATCTAATCACCATTATTGAGACGAAGCTACAATGTGACCAATGTTTGGAAATAAATAGTCCAGGATACACAATATTTCAAACAGACAGGGAGAACGTAAAGGAGAAGTGATAGCCTGGATAGAAAGAATGACATAAAGGTATTAGTGGAAAGGATCTTGGTTCAGCAAATTGGGAAATGGAATCAGTATAGGTTGTGATGTTAGTGTATCTTTAAAAGCATTTTTTTTAATCCATGCTCACAGCGTTAGGTAATGTTAATATTGGGAGGAAGAAGAAACTGTGTGCAGTTCAGGTAACAGGGATTTCAGTTTCAGTTTCAGTTTGGAACTGCAGGTTTGGGATTAAATTTTAGAAGGAACTGCAAGCTAAAAAGAAATGTTTTCTCGCTCTCCCTGTTGTTTTGAAAATTCTGTTGGTTAACTGAAAACAAGCCTTGTTTTCCTGAAGGTTGGAAATCTTCTGTTGTTGGGGACTAGACCAGAGTCTCTCTCGTGTTTTGAGAAGCTGTCTTGTCTTCAACCTGTTCTGAGACTTGAGAGCATTTGACTGCAGAATTCAACTAACAGCCTTGATCCTAGTATCACGTGAGCATTAGTCTTTGCTTTGCCAAGCCTGTGAAAAGAGTCTTTAGACTATGGAGGTTTTGTTTTGATTGGGGCAGCTTACACATATACTCATTATGGGTTATACATTATCATGATTATTCATTTCTTATTTGTATTTGATAAAAGCTCTTGCTAATTTTCTTACTATACATGTTAACTATATTCCTCAATAAACTTTGTTTGATAAAAGATCCCTAGTGGGTCAGTTGAATCATATCTAAAGTGAAACATCTATGCTTATCCTAGCCAAATTCAAGATGCAAAACTTACGATTCAGATGGGCTCCGTAAAACACTTTGGAGTTTCTAACCTCAATCTTAACAGAGTGGCGATTAGATAAAGCAAGAGTAAGAATAAACTGGTGGGAGTAGTTTATACACCCCACCATTACTCCCGCAAAAATAGTTCTCCCATTGGACAGAGCATTAAACAAGAAATCACAAAATTATTGGAGTTTGTAATAAAAACAATTGTGGGAGACTTTAATCTTCATAAAAGGCTGGACAAATCAAATTGTCAAAGGTGCTGTAGCAGATGGAGTTTCAGAATGCTTTTGTGACAATTTCTTAGATCAATATGTTATGGAACCAACTGAGGAAAAGTTATTTTAGATCTCACATTGTGCAATGAGATCGGGTTAATTTTGGGAATGCCATGGTAACAGATTCATTGGGAAGTAATGCTACTTATTGAATTCCACGTTAAATTTGAAAATGACATTCTCTAATCAAGACAAGAATCTTAAATTAAAACTAAGCCAATTGCAGAGGTATGAGAGGAGAGCTGGCTACACTTGATTGGGTAAATAGTCTAAAAGCTGTGTGGAACTGAATACAGTGGAAGAAGTAATTTAAAATGTTCAACAGCAAGTTTATTCCACTGAAAGACAGTGAGAAAAATCCATCAGTGGTCTATAAAGAGTGTAAGGATAGCATTATAGATAAAAAAGGAGGTTAAAATGTAAAGAACGACAATGAGTCTGAACACTGGGGATGATTTAGAAACAGCAAAGGACTATCAAAAGGTAAAAAAAGGGGAAAGAAATAGAATGAGAGTAAAATACCACAGGAATATTAAACCATGTATAAGAGCTTTTACAGGGTATATAAAAACGAAGAGAGTAGCTAAAGTAAACATTTGTTCCTTTGACACAGAGACAGGAGAAATGATCATGGGGAATGGCAGAGATATTTTATGCCTGCCTTCACAGTAGAAGATACAAGTTACATACCAGAAATATAAGCAAGGAATTCAAGATATCTCATATCAGCAGAGAAAAAGTACTGAAAAATTAGGAGATTGATATCTGATGAATCTCCAGAATCTGATGGCTTAAATTTTAGAATGCTATGATGTGGAACTGCCAGCTTTGGACTGTGGTGGGCACAATAAAAAGTCTCTCAAAACCAGGTTAATGTCCAACAGGTTTATTTGGTAGCATGAGCTTTCAGAACACTGCTACTTCATCAGATGAGTCTTCATAACAGGCTGGAATGCTTGGTATGCTTAGAATCTTAGAACGCAAAAAGAGGTACCTGTAGAGATAATGGATATACTGGCTATAATTTTCCAAAGTTGCCTAGATTCTGGAATGGGCCAATAGGTTGGATGTTAGAAAATACAACATGCTTTTCAAAAAAGTAGGGCAAACGAAAACAATGAACTCCAGACCAGTTAGCCTGACATCATTCATTGGGAAAGTGCTAAAATCTATTATTAAGGAAGTCTTAACAATGCACTTCAAAAACTTTTGTATTATCAGTCAGGATCAACACAGTTTTATCGAAGAGAAAGAACATTTTGTGTGTGAGACCACACATCAAGAGGCTCAGCATTGGATAAGCTCAGTCAGGAAAAACAAGTGACCATGTTGTAGGCCAGATCAAGAGTAAAAAAAGGAGAATCAAACTAAAACAAAAATAAATCATAAAAATGAAAGGGTGATGATGGTGGAATGGCATTATCGCTAGACTATTAACCCAGAAGCTAAATTAATGTTCTGGGGACCTGGGCTCGAATCTCACCTTGGCAGATAATGGAATTGGAATTCAATAAAATGTATCTGGAATGAAGAATTGATTGATGACTGTGGAATCATTGTCAATTGTCGGAAAAAAAACCCATCTGGTCCTTTAGGGAAGGAAATCTGCCATCCTTACCTGGCCTGGCTGTTATGTGATTCCAAAGATGGTTGACTCTCAATTACCCTCAGGCAACCAGGGATGGGCAATAAATGCTGGCCAGCCAGCTGTGCCCATGTCCCATAAATAAGTAAATAAACATCAGGCTGGAGAAGTTTGCAAATACAATGGGCGAATTTGGAGTGCTGAATGATAAATTGAATATGAATCAAAGTTGCCATTACTCTGTGACACTTTCTCATTGCAACTTGTTTTCATAGGCAGAGTTTCAGAAAAGCGCTATGGTGAGCCACAAAGGTGGCTATGGTGAGACTCAATCCAGGTACTGCAGAAGAAGGAAAGTTGAAAGTCAGATTGCTTGCAAAATTTCTCAAATTAAATTAGGAAACAGCTGACCCACTATCCAAATTCAAAATGTTCGTTGTATTATGCAATGCTTTTTTCATTCAGATTTGTCTGAACCAAACAAGCAAACAAAAATTCTGCAATCCTGCAATCCAGAATCTAGGCCTGCACAGACTGAACACATCAGGATGAACAGAAGAATGGGCGGCTTAGGGGCACAGTTAGCAACGCTGCCTCAAGCTCCCAGGACCGGGGTTTGATTCTGGCTTGGGTGACTTTCTGCGTGGAGTTTTCACATTCTCCCCCTGTCTTTGTGATATCTCTTCCAGCTGCTCCGGTTTCCTCCCACACTCCAAAGATGTGTGAGTTAACTTGATTGGCTGTGCTAAATTGACCCTTAGTGTTCTGGGATGCATAAATTATAGGGATTAGCAGAGCAAATATGTGGGGTTACAGGGACAGGACCTGGGTGGGATTGTGATCGGGGCAGAATTGATAGGCCAGATGGTCTCCTTCTGCACTGTAGGGTTTCTATGATTTCTATAATTCTAAGAAATATGGAAGGCCGGTTCAGAATCAGTCTCATATTCAGCGACTAATCTTCTTTCTGGCAATAGCCTACAGAATCCAATGTAGAAAAAAGGTATGGAATGAGATTTTTTTAAACACAGAACTAACAAAAATGTTGAGTTGGTGATCACGCCCGCTGCCATGGAGCCAATATCAGCTAGGCAAGCCCTAAGTGTACAGCAAAGAAGATCTACTCAAGGAAAGAGTTAAGTACAAAGTGATTCTTACCAATTGACAAAGCCTAAAGGTCCTACGAGCAATTCCAATTGTTGACATACTCACTCGAATACCCAAACCTAATAACTCTCATAGAGATATGCCAAGGAAATGACCACTTTTCATCAATTCTGCAAGACAAATGGAAGAAGACCATTGGCAATGACAGTGGACGAGAGTAAAGACTGATCTGCAGTGAAGAGCAGTGCATTGATCCAAACAGGCCATATACAATGGGTACTTTCAAGTAATAAGAATGGCTGTCTTATATCCAGATAAAAATATACACATGAAGTGACTGATAAACCAGAAAATGATGATAATATGCAGGATGAGATGAAGAGTGGCGGACACATGTTTCACACTATTAATCTCATGGAAAACATTGATAGTGTCTCACCATTCAAAACATTTGCCAAGATTTAAATACCCCATCCTAAGAAAGTTGGTAACTATTTGTTATTAGCCAAGATTGGCATGGGGCAAGTGTCAAGAGACGATCCCTGTGAATTATAAAATACATATACCCGTAGCTGTGGAAGGCCATGGCAAAACTTACTGCCGTGAAGCTTTCAGTGTATAAGATTTACTGATTCCAAATGCAGAATCCATAGTCCTGGAGTGCAAGCATAATCAATCAATCCTCCGTATCGCAGATGTTCCACATTGTGGAAACACAAGTCCCAGTATCGGTAGGTCTATCAGCATGTTGTAACCTCACACTAGTAACAATCCATGGAAGTAGTCAGACGTCACAAAACAGGTCAACCTCAGAAATAACTCCTATCGTGTCACTTCATGACTTATTATCAGACGGGAAGACACGGAACAGAGACTGTCCATTGGCCACAGTCCATTACACTTTGGAGACTCATAGACTCATTTGTTCTATGCATTTGTGCAACAGTAACTGAACATGAACTTGTAGTTTAAGTATTTATACCTTTGGAAGGATAGTGGGGGGGAATGTGAGAATATGTTTAAGAAGAAGGGGGGAATGTTGTAATATGCCTTTCAGGAACATGACTCCACCAAAAGAAAGATGTGTCATGTGATCCAGTCTTAGTCTCACTTTTGCTTTGAGCAGAGCACATACGTACAGCTCTTATGTCTTCAAGTTTTATACCTCTTTATAACTGTTCCCATATGACTAGTTTAATAAAAGAATCCACATTTTTAGCAAATTCCTCATGCACGATCAGATATTATATATAATAACAGAACAATATGCCCTCTCTTTTTCCAGGCTATAGGCAAATGGTATCTCAGCACATCAGTAGCAGCCAGTGTTGATATTTCTGCATTTCCAACCAGCACTGGTATTTCCCGAAAAATGTTGAAGACCAATAGCCAAAAACCCAAGGAAGCAAAATTCCTCTTTGAAAGAAAATTGAGGGAATTACCTGTTTTTTCCACATTGAACTAACTGTTCATAAAAATCCTCTCTGAGAGATAGCTGCAAGAACCTGGGATTGTCCTCCTCAGAATAGGAAAGGTGAATGGGAATCTTGGTGGAGGATATTCAAGATTCGGAGTGTTTTTGATCGAATATAAATGGAGAATCTTTTTCTCCACAGATGGAAGTGTCTGGCACTCGAGTGCAATACAAAAGCAGTGCTACACTGTCAGGGTTACTGATTTCCAGATGAGGCTAAACTGAAGTTGCGTCTGCCTGCTCAGTTGGACGTGAAGAATCACAAACTATTTTCAGGAGTAAGGAAGTTCTCCCTAGACTCTTGGCCTATATCTATCCCTTAAACAATATCACCTAAAACAGATTATCTGACTGATTGTTATTCGTGAGAGCTTGCTGTACACAAATTGGCTCCTGAGTTGCCTGCATTACAACACATCATCATCAACACATTACAACAGAATACTGCATTACAACACAAGACTGCATTACAACACAAGGCTGCATTCCAAACTCAAGGCCGTCAGCTCATTGGAATATCCTGTGATCTTGAAAAGCATTGTAAATCTTTATTTCTTTTTATCAGAATTTTAAGTTAATTGGAAAAGGAGAGATGAGGAGATTTTTGTTTTCCCAGCAGTTTGTTTGACTTGGAATGGACATTGTGAAAGGCTGCAATGGGTTACGTTGATAGTAACCTTCCAAAGGGAATTGGATGCATACTATTTTGCAAGATTATGAGGAAAGAGCACAGAAATGGGTCCAATCAGATAACATTTCCAAAGCTAATACAATCATGATATGGTTGAATGTACACTCACCTCCAACACCTCTATTTTCTCAGAAGACAAGGGAAACTTGGTATGTTCAGTCCGACTCTTACCAAGTTTTACAGATGCATTCTTTCCAGTTGTATCATAGCTTGGTATGGCTCCTGCTCTGTCCAAGACCACAAGAAACTACAAAAGATTGTGAATGAAGCCCAGTCCATCACACAAACCAGCCTCCCACGCACTGACTCTGTCTACACTTGCCGCTGCCTTGGAAAAGCTGCCTGCATAATTAAGGACTCCACACTCCCCGGACATTCTTTCTTCCCCTTTCTTCTATTGGGAAAAAGATACAAAGTCTGAGGTCACGTACCAACTGACTCAAGAACAGCTTCTTTCCTGCTACTGTCAGACTTTTGAATGGACTTACCTTGCATTCAGTTGATCTTTCTTTGCATCCTAGCTGTGACTGTAATAGTACATTCTGCACTCTCTTCTTTCCTTTTCCATGAAGAGTATGCTTTGTCTGGATAGCGTGCAAGAAACAATATTTTCACTGTATGCTAATACATGTGACAATAATAAATCAAATCAAATCAAATGCTGAATTGAAGACCACCTCCAAGTGAGTGAAACCAAATCTTGGAAGAAGTCTTCCAGCACACTTAAAACTTATCAATCAATTCTGGGGGTACTTATACGAATCTCTATGATGGCAAGCTCTATAACTAACTATGAGGCTTTCAGTAAAGGTGTAAAACTATCAACGGTGATTGAAGTGCAGTGTGTTCTTTGAAGAATGTCCCTTCTTAAGATAGGTCATTAAGCCATACTTCTTTGCCCTTGGGGCAAGGCATCTGGATCTAATGACTTCTCCACAGGTTTCCATCGAATGGCTTTGTGATTAAATTGGTCCTATAGTTTTATGCACTTTTAATGAGGGTAAAGGAAAAATTCAACTTTTGCATAATGTTCCATACATGGCTTTAATTACTGTGATGCATCAATAAGATATGGGCTCTACTAGCTGCAAAGAGCCCAGGCTATTTTGATAATATTCTGATGGGAAGATATTAACCAAGGTAATTACAGTTAGGCTTGAGAAACTCTGCCTGTCTACGACTGCACTGGATTCATCATTTGTAGGTCTTCTTAAGGCAACTTCCTCTTGGCCACTTAAGATTCCTATCGATATTCTAGTGGAAGGCAAGCAGCCTAGCCACTGCCTGAGTCTGATTTTGATGAAATGTTAAAATTGAAGCCCTCTTTTGTACTCAGAATCTTTGGATTGGTAAAAGGTTTGCAAAGGCGAAGGTCCTGACTCTGAAGCCCATTAAAGTAATTTCTATCCCTTCCCTCCATGTTAAAGGAACTCAGGAAGGTGCCATAAAAATATTTTGCACATTGCTTAAAAATAAAGACATTTTGTTAGAGCTAGGGATTGGATCACAAGAGTGCCAAATTTGAAAGGGGATGATCATTGAATCATAAAATCCTACACTGCAGAAGGCCCATCGAGTCTGCATCGACACAATCGCGCCCAAGGCCCTATCCCCATAAGTCCATGAATTTAGCCCAGCTAGTTCCCCTGACACTATGGTGCGATTTAGCATGGCCAATTCATCTAACCTGCACATTTTTAGATTTTGGTAGGAAATGGGAGCAACCGGAGGAAATCCACGCAGGCATGGAGAGAATATGCAGATTCTGTGCAGACAGGGACCCAAGCCAGAATTCAAACCCTGGTTCCCAGCGCTGTGAGGCAGCAGTGCTAAGCGCTGTGCCTCTGTGCCCCCCATAAGTTACATTGTGTCAGAGAAAAGGTGCTCTCTGCTTGGTGGGTTGATTGGTGGGGACATTGCCATTGAAGATGCACCTGCAAACGGTTATCCCCAAGCTCTCTGTTTAAGTTCAAATCAAGCAGTTTGATGTTGATTTGTCAAGGGGAATAGAGCAAGGAACAGTTGTTTTCCCTAGTTTTTTTTTAATTGAGAAAGGCACAATGCTCAGACATCTTCTTCCAAGGACATGAGGACAAGCATGAAAATGTTTCGGCCAGAATGTTACGGCCATTTACACGGGTAGAATTTTCTTATCCCTCTGGAGTGAATGGAGATTTGGCTGGGTGCCAAATCCATCGATTTTGCTGCAATGGGAGCATGGCATAACATGTCCGTAAGATTGCACCCCTCGTGGACACAGTGGTTAGCATTGCTGCCTCACAGCATGAGAGACCCGGCTTTGATTGACAGTTTGGATCATTGTTTGTGCAGAGTCTGTACATTCTCCCCATGTCTGCAAGGTTTCCTATAAGTGCTCTGGTTTCCTCCTGCAGTCCGAAAGACGTGCAGGTTTGGTGCATTGGCCATGCTAAGTTCTCCCTCTGTGTAACAGAACAGGCACCAAAGTGTAGCAACTAGGTGATTTTCACAATAATTTCATTGCCGTGCTAATGTTAACTACTTGTGACACTAATAAATAAGCTTTTTACTTTTCAGCAATGTTCAAGTTCTATCAAGCTCTGTCAAGCTACTATCCTATTTTTGTATGCTATTTGGTACGCAGCAATAACAGCTCATTGAAAATGTCTGTGAATGAAGAAGGGAATAAGATTTTGCTTTCTCACCCATGTCCAAGCTCTAATATCACTCCCCGTTATGGTTGGCACGGTGGCACAGAGGTTAGCACTGCTGCCTCACAGCACCAGGGACCGAGGTTCGATTTCCAGCTTGGGTTGCAGTCTGGGTGGCGTTTGCACATTATCTTCCCGTGTCTGTGTAGGCTTCCTCCCACTGCCTGAAAGATGTGCTGGCTAGGTGCATTGACCCAAACAGATGCCAGGACGTGGTGACTCAGGGAATTTCACAGTAACTTCATTGCAGTGTTAATGTAAGCTTTACTTATGACTAATGAATAAACTTTCTTCTTGTCGGACGATATGAAACTGGTGATGTTTTTAACAAAGTCCATTGTTTTTCCAGTAGGGCAATAGATAAATGATAAATGTATCGGTTATATGTTGATTTTGTTGTGCTTCACTTCATCTTTTTCAATTTCCTTGTGATTTTGACAAGATTTTTAGCAGCAAAATGATCTGAGCTTTGATCGCTGGAAGATCAATAGGCTCTATCACTGGCCTTTTGAGCTCTGTGGTTTGCAAATACCTTTTATTTTCCTCCCTTAGTTTTCATTGCCAATATTATAAATTTTAATCCTATCCTTGCTTGTCATTCAAAATGTCCTTATTTTCATTGGATAGTATTTACTCATTCTTCGAGAGGAGATCAGACAGCAGACACTGTCCTCTCTGTATGATAAATAACATTTGATGGTTTTACTCAATTTATTGCATCTGGTCGGGGGGATAATGATAGAAACGCAACTGCTTTGTTTACAGAGGTATGATGGAGTTATGCTTTAATTATCAGCCATTCTCTGCCATGCCCGACATAATGGGTAGTTGGCTGTAATAATTGTAGCCATTGAGAGGTACCCACCCAGGGGAAACAGAAGGACATCAAAAGGTTGCCTTTCATTGTGTAAAAGAGATTCGACCAGGCCACAGGACTAGATTTTGACCAAACGACAGTGATAAAATTCCAAGTTACAATGGTGAGTGGTCTAGAGGAGAGCATTCACTTGATGGTGTTCCCATGCATTTGCTGTTCTCACCCTTCTAGATGGTAGAGCTTGCATAGGTTTGGAAGTTTGCCTCCAGTTGCCAGTGGTGAACCAGATCACGTGGTGTCGTGCTGCAATATTTTTAGGATGGGAGCTCTCGGATTTTGATCCAGCAACAATGAAAGGGCAGCGATATAACTCCGAGGATGGTGTGTAACCTGGGTGAGAGCTTCATGCGACCATAGAATTGTTAAGCACAGAAAGAGGCAATCTGGTCCATCGGGTCAGTACTAATGGCTTTCCCATGCACCTATGACTGGCTTTCCTTCAAGGTTCCAAAATTTGGGTGCCTGAGAGTCTTGGAGTGTTCAAAGGAGCCTTGTGGAGTGGAGTGGTGGGAGGAAACCTGAGCACCCAGAGGGAACCTGATGAGTGGATTTGATGAGAATCAAGCAGGCTTCTTCGTCCTGGATGGTGTTGAGCTTCTTGAATGTTGTTGGAACTATACATCCAAGTGGAGAGTATATTATCACATTCCTGATTTATGCCTTGTTGATGGTGAAGAGGCTTTGGAAAATCAAGAGATGGAAAATCATAAAATGTCAAACTTCTTATGTATGATGGAGGGAAGGTCATTGATGAAGCAGCTGAAGGTGGTTGTGTCCAGGATATTATCCTGGACAACTATTGAGATACCCTGAAACTGAGATGATTGATCTCTGACAACCACAAGCACTTTCATTTGTCCCGGGTATGGCTCCAACAAGCGAAAGTTTTCTCCCTGATTTCCAGTGACTTCGATTTTGCTAGTTCTCCTTGATACCACACTCTGCCAAATGTGACCTTGATATCAGGGGCAGTGTCTCTCACCTCACCTCCTGAGTTCAGGACGTTTTTACCCATGTTTGGTTGAAGACTACAATGCGATCAGGAGCTGTGTGCCTGGGTTGAACCCAAACCAAGGGATCAGTGATCAGACTATTGCTGAGGAAGTGCAATTTGATAGTACACTAACCCCTTCTCTCATTTTTAATGACCAAGAATATACTGATGGGATAGTAATTAGCCAGTTGGATATGTCCTGCTTTTTGTGGCATACCTGAGCAATTTTCCACATTGCTGGGTAGATGTCAGTGTTGTGGCTGTACTGGAACAGCTTGACTAGGGGAGTGTTTCTGGAGAACAAGTCTTCAGTATTGCTAATGGTTTATTGACAAGGCCCAACACCTTTGCAGTATCCTAAACCACCCATTGAACCCCTTATTTCCTAGGGACAACAAATATCATCAATTGCTGCATCTGGGAACATTTCCAAAAGTTACCACTTTCATAAGAAGTATAAAAATCCCAATAATCTGAAATCTCCTATGGGGCTAATTGTCATTGATTTTATCTTGATTTGTTTTGTTTTATTGTTGTCACAAGTATTGGTATACAATGAAAAATATAGTTTGTTGCGCACTATACGGAGGAAACATAGAGTACAAAGGGAGGAGGAAAGGAGACGGTGCGGGATATATTGCCTGGGTGTAAAGAAAGATCAACTTAAAATAAGGAGATAGATCCATTCAAAAATCTGATGACGGTAAGGAAGAAATTGCTCTTGAGTCAGTTGGTATGTGATCTCAAACTTTTGTATTGGGTGGCACTGTGGCACTGTGGTTAGCATTGTTGCCTAACAGCACCAGGGGCCCGGGTTCAAATCCTGGCTTAGGTTACTGTCTGTATGCAGTCTGCACATTCTCTTTGTGTGTGTGTGTGGGTTTCCTCCGAGCTCTCTGGTTTCCTCCCACTGTCCAAAAGACATGCCGGTTAGGTGTATTGGCCATGCCAAATTCTCCCTCACTGTACCCCAACAGGCACCGGAATGTGGCGACTGGGTAATTTTCACATTAACTTCATTGCAATGTTAATGTAAACCTCCTTGCGACACTAATAAATAAACTTTAACCTTTAAAAATCTGCTTTTTCCTGACAGAAGAAGGTAGAAGACAATATGCCCTGGGTGTGTGGAGTCATTGATTAAGCTGGCTGCTTTTGCGAGGCAACAGGAAGCGTGGACAGAGTCAATGGATGAGAGGTTGGTTGCCTGACAAACTGGGTTACATTCACAACCCCTTGTAGTTCCTTGCAGTCTTGGTCAGAGCAGGAGCCATACCAAGCTATGATACATCCAGAAAGGATGCTTTCTATAGTGCATCTGTAAAAATTGATGCGACCTCTCTCATGCTGCACTCAAAAACCATATTACATCATTTCCTTGCGTCTATAGCACCCATTCCTTAAAGAGTTAGACTCCCGATGGGCTTGATGTTTTTAATAAGGCAATTCATTAAAGGTTTGTGTGCAGCTGCATGAGCCATAGATTTTACTTTCTGGCTTATTGTAAGAGTCCCTTTTAACCTCAATGCAATGCTTTAATGTGAAACAATGATATTATTTTACACTTTGTATATCTTCATTAGATTTATGTAAAGAGTTCGTGGTTCAAAATGTAGAAAAGTAAATCAAAAAGCCCCAAAAGGCCTGCCCCAGGTTACGTGCCACTTCATCTTTATTTTCAATGTAAATACTGACATTGTTAGTTGGTGTTTTAATTGGCATTGCTGGACAGTTAGGGAAAACCTCAGCTTGGGTTTAGCTGCTGAGCAGTAGTGTTTTCTGATTGAGGCATTTGGGCTGCGCTGCAAGTTTTGAATTCCAGAGTCGTCAGCAGAAAACAGCGGCAGCACGAAAAATAACAAGGCACAAACTCAACAGCCTTAGAATAAACCATATACCCGTCCAAATCTCTTTTAAAATGTTGTAATTGGACTCGTATCTACCACCTCCTTTGGCAGCTCATTCCATCTACGTACCGCCCTCAGTGTGAAAATGTTGCCCCTCCGGCCCCTTTTAAATCTTTCCCTTCTCACCTCAGGGGTGGCACAGTGGCATAGTGGTTAGCACTGTTGCCTCACCAGGGATTCAAGTTCTATTCCTAACTTGGGTCACTGTCTGTGCAGAGTCTGCATGTTCTCCTCGTGTCTGTGTGGGTTTCCTCCGGGTGCTCCGGTTTCCTCCCACAGTTCAAATGACATGCTGATTGCACACATTGGCCATGCTAAATTCTCCTTCAGTGTATCCGAACAGGCACTGGAGTGTGACGACTGGGGGATTTTCACAGTAACTTTGTGTATAGAGTTCCATAAACTTCAGGTTCAGTTGTTGCTCTCTTGGAAGCATCCTCACCTCTGAGATTGGAGGTTATAAGGCTAACCCCAGGCCAGAGATTTGAGTGTGAAAATCTAGGTTGGAATTCCAGGGCAGTGAAGAGGGAATGCTGCAGTATCAAAGGTGCAGTTTTTCAGATGAGACATTAATCTGAGATCCTTTATTCTACCACAGTGATTATAGAAGATCCTGTAGCACTGTTCAGGAGCAGGGAAGATAATCCCATTCAATTATCATTGAAACAGATTATTTGCAGTGTAGAAGCTTGTAACAGTCGGTAAGTGGACATCAAATGATGACTTTACCAACTAAGCTGACAGCCCAGGAAATGATTAAAATAACATCTATGTTTGACATCTCCTGTTAGCTCACCTTCACTCAAATCCTTTTCAATCTTCCAATTACCTTGCACAATTGGTATCACAGTGTGCAGCGGTCAGCATTTCTGCCTCACAACACCTAGGTTCAATCCTAGCCTTGGGTCACTGTCTGTGTGGAGTTTGCACATTCTCCCCGTGTCTGTGTGGGTTTCCTCCGGGTGCTCCAGTTGCTCCCACAGTCCAAAGGTGTGCTGATTGGGTGGATTGGCCATGTTAAATTTCCCCTTCATATTCCAAGATGTGTAGGTTAGACAGATTGGCCATGGTAAGTGTGCAGGGTTTTGGGGATAAAGTTTACTTATTAGTTGCAATAAGGCTTACATTAACACTGCAAAGAAGTCTCCACAATCCAGCGCCTGTTTGGGCTAATGCACCTAACCAGTGCATCGTTTAGATTATGAGAGGAAACCAGAGCACCTGGAGGAAAATCAAGCAGACACGGGGAGAATGTGAAAACGCCACACGGAAATTACCCAAGCTGGGAATCGAACTCAGGTCGCTGGAGCTTTGAAGCAGCAGTGCTAACTTCACAGGGTAGGGCAAGTGGGGAGAGGGATTGCTCTTTCGGAGTCAGTGCAAACTCGATGGGCCAAATGGTTTCCTTCTGCACTGTAAGAATTCAATTTCAAATAGATTAAAAGATATGCATCCATATACCACCTTCCATGATCACAAGCCATCTATCTTCTTTGAATTTTACACTCCCTGCCAACTCCCCAAACCCTTCCAGTTCAGGGATGATTCAACCTAAACCTAAACTACCTAAATTAAATTTACTATCGTCCCTTCCTAGATGGGTGTATCAAAATGAAGAGCTTCAGAGGAGAACCCTGGATCCATTCACCCTATAGTAATTCTTTACCAATTACCTATATACTTCACACAAAGCTATTATTCCCTTTTCCCTGGCAGTCAGCAGCTATTGACTTACAGTAGACCAGTGCCAGAAACGGCATTGCCAAGAGAGCTTATTGTTTTGAATCCAGTGTGGAGGTGAGCTGTCACTTCAAACCCAGAGTTTTGAAAACAGTTGTACAGTATTACATGCACTCTGCTTACACTGAACATACTCCTACGGGGTACATTCCAGGGATGAAGTATTCAGTATACAATGCTTGGGCGCCGTAATGATTAACATACCTTCTAACGCCTCTGGCAAAGTCTTGAGTAAATGTTTGGCTGCTATCTTTGGACAGCATATTGAGTGATGTACGGGTAGTTGGCTAATTAACATCTGTGCTTACATTTCACAAGCTCACAGATGAAGGTAATCCGAGAGGGAGGCAGTTTCTAATTCTAATCCAAACATTCATATTAAAAGCCCTCTTGCTCTGATCAAAATATAAATTAAATTTAGTTGTTAAAATTGCTTAGCTTAAATTTCCAGTCCATATCCCCTATACCTTACCTGTGGTTTTTTACAAGCATGCTGATTATGTTACTGGAATACTAATACACAGGTCTGAATGATCCAGGGATGTGAGTTCAAATCCCGCTAGGGCATTTATCCAGTTCATAAAGATACCTGGAATGTAGTATCTGTGATGGTGACGATCAAACTACAAGATTATTGTAAAAACCCATCTGGTTCACTGATGTGCTGAGGGAAAGAGATCGGCCATCCTTACCCAACCTGCTGATATGTTACAACAGAGACACAAGAATGTGAATGACTCTTAACATCCCTCTGAAGTGGCCAAGCTGGCCACTTAGTTAAGACAAATTCAAGATGGATAATAAGGGCCAGTGATTCACGCATGCCATGAAGTCATAGAAACACTATAGTGCAGAAAGAAGCCATTCAGCCCACTGAGCCTGCACCAACAACAATCCCACTCCAGGCCCTATCCCCACAACCCCAAACATTTACCTCACTAATCCCTTCAATCTACACATCCCAGCACACTAAGGGGCAACTTAGCATGGCCAAACCACTTAACCCCCATATCTTTGGAGTGTGGAAGGAAACCAAAGCACCCGGAGGAAACCCACATAGACACGTGAAGAACGTGCAAACTCCACTCAGACAGTGACCCAAGCTGGGAATCAAACCCAGGCTCCTGGAGCTGTGAGGCAGCAGTGCTAACTACTGTGCTACCCCATGTTTCAAGTTTTATTTTGGCTAATTCTCGTCCAGACTTTTTCCATGAGTAAAACACATGGGGAGTTAAAGATTTTATAGTTTATTTATTGGTGTCACAAGTAGGCTTACATTAACACTGCAATGAAGTTGCTGTGAAAATCCCTTAGTTAGCACACTCCAGTGCCTCTTCAGATACACTGAGGGAGAATTTTAGCCCTAATCAGCACACCTTCCAGACTGTGGGAGGAAACTGGAACACTCGGAAGAAACCCGTGCAGACGTAGGGAGAACATGCGAACTCCATTCAAATAGTGACTTAAGTCGGGAATCAAACCCGGGTCCCTGGCACTGTGAGGCAGCAGTGCTCACCATTGTGCCACCGTGCTGCCTATAAAATTCTCTATACTGCACCAAGGTTATACTGTACTGATGTACTATATTGTATCTGGCTTGCTTGTTTCTGGAGTTTCGAATGCTGGGCTTAGGGTTCAAAACTGACTACATACAGCAGAAAACAGAAACATAGATGGGAAAGTGACAAGAAGTGAAAGTTCTCAGCATTGAATTATAACTGGTTTAGTCATCAGTTGCAACTGGGATTCCAGAACAGGAATTCCTGATCTTAAAATAGCTCACTGTGTCATAAATTGATATCCATATTATTCGGCAGGAGTCTCCACGGAGTGGATTCCTCCTTAAGCAATTGATTAAGAGTATCTTCATGAAATTTAACTGGGCCAGTCATGTAAACATTGCAGCTACAAGTGGAAAGCTGGGAACTCTGCAGCAAGCAACTCACCTCCAAACTTCCCAAAGTCTGTCCACAAATTTTAAGGTACAAGTCAGGAATGTGATGTAACATTCCCCACTTGCCTGGATGAGTGCAGCTCCAACAACATTGAAGAAACTCACCACCATCCAGGACAAGGCAACCCACTTAATCAACATTCTTTCACTCCCTTAAACATTCACTCCCTCCATCACCGATTTGCAGAAACAGTGTCTACCATCCACAAGGTTCCCTGCAGCAACTCACTATGGCTCCTTCAAATGAATCTCTATCACCTAGTGTATGGGAACACCACTACCTACAAGTTCCCCAGGAAGCCACTTGTCATGCTAACCTGGAGCTGCTATCGCCACTCCTTCACTATCACTGGGTCAAATTCCTGGAACTCCATCCCCAACACCAGAGGATGTTCCTACACAATGGGCACTGTAGTCACTCAAGATGATAGCTCGCCACCATGTTCTCAAGGGTAATTAAGAATGAGGAACAAATTTGGCCCTGCCACAGAAATATTCCATTAAGTAATTTAAAAGATTAACGCGGGGAGATGGAAGAGTTTCTCATTGCCATTGTGACCAAGTTGGAAAGAATATGTCCGAAGTCCACACAGGTCCATTCCTCACCCTGTCCCCATAACCCTGTGCATTAACCATGGCAGATCCACCTAACCTGAGCATCTTTGGTGTGTGGGAGGAAACCTACGGAGGTATGGGAAGAGTGTGCAGACTTCTTACGGACTGGAACCCCAGGCCAGAATTAAATCCTGACGTTCCTGATGCTGTGAAGCAACAGTGTGAACCACTGTGCTGCCTCTGATGATGTGAAGGCCTCATCCAGGCCACCGCTAGTATGAACCCATCTGCAGCATACAATCCACCAAAGACCGTGTGGCCAGCTCTTCCTCAGGAAGAGGTGGATGGAATTGGGGCGGGGCGTTGATGTAAGAGGGGAACTGCAGTACATGTGAGTCCTTCAATCAAAGACAACTCAGTACCCAAACTAGGAACCTGATATCAGAACATCATGAAAGGGCCAACTGGTGAGATCCACCCACAGTCACTAGCTACTGACCCCTCTGCACCCCTCACCCATGAGTATGATAGGAGGACAAACTTTCACCCATGGGGTCCTGAGTCCAGGGGATGGTGGGCCAACCAACCTGGCGCACCCACCTGGCCCACCCATCCATGGCCTCACCGCCACCTGATTGGCTTGTGATTCAGCAGGCATCCTTGAGAAGCCACGGTGTGGGTCTCTGACTCCCTTTTCAACAAAGTGAGACTACCCCCACTTCTTCCCCACCCCATTTCTCCTGATATCTCAACAAGATTCCACCCTCTATCCTATATAATGGACAAAGATTGTGGAAGGAAGTTGTATTGCTAAACTCACACAAGCTGATCATTCCAAATGTAGAATTCGTTGCCCAGTTCCTAAGAAATGTGTGGCCTGGTGGCACTGTGGTTAGCACTGCTGCCTCACAGCTCCAGAGACCTGGGTTTGATTCCCGGCTTGGGTCACTGTCTGTATGAGGTCTGCACATTCTCCCCGTGTCTGCATGGGTTTGCTCCGGGTGCTCTGGTTTCCTCCCACACACAAAATGTGTGAGTGAAGTTGCATTGATCATAGTAAATTGCCCCTCATTGTCCTGGGACGTGTAGGTTAGAAGGATTAGCGGGGTAAATATATGTGGTTACAGCGATATGACCTAGATGGTCGGTGCAAACTCGATGGGCTGAATGGCCTCTTTCTGTGGGGATTCTATTAAAGGTGTTAAAACTATTGCTCTCCTGACTGATAAACGTTTATATGGTTCATGCTAATTATTGCTTGATAACATTCCTGGGATAGTTCACTCGATACGAGTGTTGTTATTGATCTGAAATGCCCACGATTAATGTCACATTTCAGATTGATGTTGAGTCAAAACCCAAACAGCTCTTTGGGGCAACAAAAGATGGATCTAATCAAGAACTATAAACTGCCAGGTTAAGGTGTTCCAGGATAATGTGTTGAATTGTCTCTGAATGCTTGTTTGGAAAACCCACCAACATCTGGTATAAATCCTTATCTGCTTTTTTTACAGCAGGCTGTAATGCATTTGTTTTAACAGGTTAACATTGCTGTCATAATAGCACCAACAGAAATCTATTAGATTAATAAGAAATGCCAAAAAAAACATATTTGACCCTTGGGCAATCAGAAGAGCAGAGTTCACTGACCCATTGCCCAGCGTTGTGCCAAAGGGACATTTCAGAATCTGAGGATCTCAAGACATCCTGAAGTGTTCAAAGCCAATTAAGTATTTTTGAAGTGTAATCATTTTTGTATTGTAGGGGACATAGAATCATGGAATCATAGAATCCCTACACTGCAAGAAGAGACCATTTAACCGGCACCAAAACCAATCCCATCCAGATCCTATTCCTGAAGTCCCACATATTTATTTTGTTAAACTCCCTGACACTAAAGGGCAATTTAGCATGGCCAATGCACCTAACCAGCATATCTTTGGACAGTGGGCAGCACGGTAGCATAGTGGTTAGCACTGCTGCTTCACAGCTCCAGGGTTCAATTTCCAGCTCGGGTCACTGTGTGTGTGTGTGTGTGTGTGTGTGTATGTGGAGCTTGCACATTCTCCTCGTGTCTGCATGGGTTTCCTCCCGGTTCTCCAGTTTCCTCCCACAGTCCAAAGATGTGCGGGTTAGGCTGATTGGCCAAGCTAAGAAATTGCCCCTTAATGTCCAGGGATGCGTAGCTTAGAGGAGTTAGTGGGTATAATATGTAGGGGTAGGGATATGGGGATAGGGCCTGGGTAGGATTGTATCTGGTGCAGACTCAATGGGCTGAAAGGCCTCTTTCTGCACTGCAGGGTTCTATGATTCTATGAAACTGGAGCACCTGAAGGAAACTCACACAGGTATGGAAGAACATACAAAAACTATATAGACAGTCACCCATGACCAGAATTGAACCCAGGTCCCTTGCTCTGTGAGGTAGCAGTGCCAACCGCTTTGCCATCCTGCCATCTCTAAAGTATTTCTTTCCGGAATCGTGTGTCAGTGGACAATGTGGATCAAATGTGGTCAATGTTTTGATGCTGGGGATGTTGGCCTGAGAGGTCAAACCTTTCCTTTCAGCAGAGGCTGAAAATCCTTTTCAATCTCTGCTACCTGCTGACCTCAGATCTAGCCTGCAGACAGCAAAAGTTGGAAAGGATTCCCTTTTATTCCAGAATTTGTCTCCACTCCAGTGGGAAGATTGCTGAGGGTCAGATAGAGCATTTCAGCAAGGAAGATTTACAGGATCTTGCGGAGGCAGCATTGGAGATACTTCTCCAGGGTTTTGAGATGCCTGCCATCCATACCACATCTCTGAGCCATATAGGAGAGTGGATATCATTACCGCTCTGCAGACCATGAGCTTGGTGCTGGGTCTGAGGTCCTAGCCTTCAAACACTCTGTTCCTCAAGCGACCAGAAGCCTGCATGGGCACACTGAAGGCAGTGTTGAACATCACCATTGAGGTCTGCTCCTGTTGAAAGTAGACTCCCAAGGTGTGGAAAATAGTCCACAGTGTCCAAGACCCTGTTATGGATCTTGATAACTGAAGAATTGTGAAGTGTGGCAGGACCAGGTTGCTGGAGAATGTTTAGTGTGAGGCCCATACTTTCCTTCTCTTCAGTGAAGGTATTGACAATGGCTTGAAGCTCGGCTTCCAAGTGTGTGCAGACAAAGCAGCATCTGCATACTGTAGTTCAATGATAGAGGATGCGGAGATCTCGGATTTGGCTTGTAGCCAGCAGAGGTTGGAAAGGATTCCCTTTTATTCTGGAATTTGTCTCCACTCCAGTGGTGAGCTTGCAGAAGGTCAGATGGAGCATTGCAGCAAGGAAGATCAAAAAAAAGTGATAGCGCAGTGAGTCAGCCTTGCTTAATCCCAGTCCAAATATGAATTGGGTCTCTGGTGGAGCAATTAGACAGGATTGTGGCTTGCTTATCATCATGGAGCAGGCAGAGAAGGATGGCAACAAACATTTGGGATAGTGAAATGAAGGAGGACACTCTGTCATCCCTTACTGACAATGTCAAAGGCAGTTGTGAAGTCAAGGAAGGCCATCTACAATGGGTTCCTGCATTTCTGTTGCAGTTGCCGTGTGGTGAAGATCATATCCAGCTTGTCTTTGAGTGAGCATTGCAACTCTGGGAGAACTCTGGAATTGAAGTTAAGCCATGATCTTTTTGAATGGCGGAACAGGCTTGAGGGGCCGAATGGTCTCCTCCTGGTGCCACCGCTTATATTCTTATACCCCGCAACCAACAAAAACAACCAAATAAGCTGTTTTTGTAGTATTGGTTGAGGAATAAATATTGACCAAGCAATGGGTGTGGGAAATACTCCCCTGCTCTTATTCAAACTAGCATCCTGAGAGTTTTACTTAAATGATTAAGTATAATGGATAGATTAAGCCCTTGAATTAACTCAGAGCTACTCCAGTGCAACAAATGGGAAAGAAACAGGGGCAAAGATCGCAGAATCATAGAATCTGACAGTGAACGAGGCCATTTGGCCCATTGAGTCTGCACCAACCACAATTCTACCCAGCCCCTATTGCTGTAACCACCCCCACCCACATTTATCTTGCTAATTCCCTGACAATAGGGTCAGTTTAGCATGGCCAATCCATCTAACCCACACATCTTTGAACTAGGTTCATTGGTCCAATCAAGGCAGGATACAGCAAAGGAGTGTGAGCGGTGGCCGGAGGCCTATGGGCCTGTTGGGGAGTAGGCTGCTAGTATCAACTTGATGAGCCAAATGGCCTATTCCTGTGCTGGAGCATTCTTTCATTTCAATGATTCCAGCACAATAGCGCATAAAGGTTGGACGGATTGAGCTGAACGTAGAAAAACTCGGGATATAAATTGTTCCCTTACCAGGAAACGCCAGACCTTCTTTTTCTGGATATCATTAGGACATGTGTTTCTTGGCACCTCGTTCTGTGCTCCTGATCACCATAAATCAAGGAGTGTATTCAGAACAAGGCAGCAATATGATCTGCGCACTTGGCGAGATGGCTTGACAGCAGCTAGCCATGGGGAGAAGTGTAAGTAGAGTTTGCTGACTTGGAGAAGGGTGGATTCAGAATGTCCCGCTGTGTGGTGGCTGGGGGAGAAACTGAAATCTAGGGAGGCATCAGATTAGATCCAATCCCTCCGTCTTTCGATGGCCGATGAAGGCTGTACCACTTGCAGGTGAAGCCAATGCATCCTGGCAAGAGAGTAATAAAGAACGGTGACTGGGACTCATTAGTACATACAACGTGGTCACAGACAAGAGTGGGAGTATGAGATATAAGGCAGAAGAGTGTTGAAAAGTTAAATAGAAATTTCATCAGACCATTGGTGTTTGTGACAAGTTATGCAGGCTACATGAACAAATGAAGAGAACTGTTGTCAGATTTATAGCGCATCTATCTGAAAGTAATAAAAGTTAATTAGTCATTTAGCTGGAGTTACTTACAACCGCCTGAAGTAATAAGAGGGAGACCATTTCCATTTGTTCAGCAATGAGGCAAGAGGGTGTATTTTAATTTTGGAACATTAACAGTCACACAAGCGCAAAATTGGATCAAAACAGTATGTGCGTTAGAAGGGATTTTGTCCAGTTTTATACTCACAGGGGAGATGGTGCCTTATGAGATAGTGTTACGTTGCCTGATTCTAGAGCAATTTGATCCAGTAAGTTGTCTATATAAATTCTGTCCATGCTCAGTAGATGCTTAGGTGGATTGGCCATGCTAAATTGACCCTTAGGGCCCTATTTTACCATTTCAATCCTAACTGTTGGGCAGACTTGAAACTAGGAGTGTTTCAGGTCCAACTTTGAGACCCATTCTCAGGCGCCCCCATACACACTCTGTCTGAACAAATATCAGCAATTTCAAACTGTGCCGCACAAGTCTATGGCCGGGGCTTAAGTCCTGCAGCTCTGAGGGGAGCCACCAACTGTGTATGCGTAGAGAAAAATAATGATAGAATGCGTCTCCCCTGCCACATCACTTCCAGGCCAGATAATGCCTCCCCCAGCCCCTGCAGACATTGCCCCACCCCCACAAAACTGCTGACCCCCATATCCCCCCACATCTCGCCCACCACCACCCAGAACAATACTCCCCACCCTACCCCCACACTGATCACAGCAGAGTGGCAGCGGACCCCCCCCCTTCCTCTTACTGACATCAAGCGGAACTGCAGTGGACCCCTTTCCTCCCCTTACCCCACCCCAATATCAAGCAGAAAGCCGTCAGACCCTTGGCAGTTAACTCCTCACTGACTGGGATGCCCAAATCAGACTTTGATGGAGCATGTCTGTTTCACCCCAATTCTTGAATGGCCAAATGCTGTGGTAAAGGGGGAAGTGCCAGTAAGGTTGGGTGTGCGGCCCATTAACTCAACTTAATTGCATTTAAATGGCCATCGTACCTGTTTCCAGCGCTGTTCTGATCATGACTATTTCTGGACTGTGGTAAAGAGGGAAACAGCATGGAGGTGGGCGCAGATCGCGCTACTCACCACATGCTCGACTTCACCAACTTTTGGTGCTCAAAAATGGGCACAACATGATGATAAAATTGGGCCCTTGGTATCCCAAGATATGTAGGTTGGAGGAATTAACGGGGTAAATATTTGGGCAACAGGTTTGGATGAGATAATATGTCAGGGTAAATATGTGGTGTTACAAGGATGGGTGGGATTGTTGTCGATCCAGACTTGATGGGCTGAATGGCCTCCTTCTGCACTCTAGGGATTCTATGATTATATGCATGGGCAGATCCTGAGCTATATTACAGGCTGTACAATCATCCCATCACTGACTGGAATACAATACAAAAATGCACTTGCACACGTTACGGCAAAAAATATTTTGTGGCATCGAAACTTGGTACATTCGCCCCAAGGCTGCAAATTCCCACCCAAAGTCAACAGACCTTTGCATTGTCCGTGGAATCTTCTGTCCTGCCTGCTACGAATCCCGTGGTGGGCTAGATTGGAAAATTCCATCCCTGATATTAAAAAAGTAAGATTGGTTTTCATTTCATCTCCTCAGGATATTCCAAAGTCCCAGGAGGTTACAGATAACTTACAGTAGATTCCATTTTCATTGGATAGGGAAGTTGGTTGCTGCCATATTAAGGAATGCATATTATTGTTGACAGAGTGTAATATTAGTTTGTTGTCTTAATCATTTATTATTGTGCAATTCTAATGTATTTTGGATTGTAATGTATTCGGATGAATGATTTAAATAAAAAAGAAAAGGACATCCTAAAGTCATCTCTATCATGTAGTTGCCAGTTTGTGCACAGCAAGCCCTTCCGGCCCCTAATGAGAGAATAGACAGATAATCTGCTTTAACTGCAGAGGGCTCAGTTGTCACCTCCTAGAATCATACAACATGATAGAGGCTCTTCGGCCCATCAAGTCTGCACTGACATGTGAGAAACACCTGACTTCCCACCCTTTCAGCGGAGCAGGCCTCCTCTGGCCCCAGTCTTCTATGTTTCTATATTTCCAATCCCATCTGCCTACACTTGGCCCACTGCTCTGAATGTTATGACATGCCAAGTGCTCATCTGGATACTTTTTATAGGATATAAGAAAACCCGCCTTTACCACTCTTCCCAGGCAGCATATTCCAGACCGTTACCACTCTCTGGGTAAAAGAGTTATCCCTCACATCCCCCTAAATCTTCTATCCCTCACTTTGACCCTATGTGCCCACTTGACTGACCCTTCAACTAAGGGGAAACAGCTGTTCTTTATCCATTGTCCATGCACCTCCTAAACTTGTATTCCTCTGTTAGATCACCTCTCAGTCTTCTCCAAGAAAAACACCCCAACACTATCCAATCTCTCTTCATATCTTAAAAGTTCCATCCCAGGCAACATTCTGGTGAATCTCCTCTGCACCCCAGTCAACATTCAACAACCCACCATTATAGCACTCCGCTAAAGGGTCTACCTAGAATCACATTCAAGTTGTCAGAGAAAAATTTGAATCTTCAGACATTAGAGGAGAGCTGCCTAGAAGAGAAGGCGGCACAGTGGCACAGTGGTTAACACAGCCTTGGGGTACTATGTGTGGAGTCTGCATGTTCTCCCTGTGTCTGCATGGGTTTCAGCCAGGTGCTCTGGTTTTCTCTAAAAGGCCAAAAGACATGCTGGTTAGGTGCATTGACCAATGCTAAATTCTCCCTTGGTGTACCGGAACAGGCACCAGAGTGTGCCGACTAGGGGATTTTCACAGTAACTCCATTGCTGTGTTAATGTAAGACTCCTTGTGACACTAATAAATAAACTACGAGTTACAAGTGACACTTAAATTCATCAAATGCCTTGAAACATAGTGCAAAAGCTCAAAAGGTGCAAGGAATTCCCCTGGAGAAGTTTTATCTTGCTTAACATTAGGCTGTGTGGGTTCTGACTCCTGTACTGTGCTGCTACTTGATTGCCTTTTCTGCTTCCAATAATCTTCTTCATGCCAATGTTGAAGTAGCTGCAAGATAGCAGCTGATGTGCACATGGAAGCATTCTTCCAATGGATTCCTGTACAGAGCAAGGCTTGTCGATGTGCTCAGATGTCTCAACTTAGACTGAGAATCCCTACAGTACAGAGGGACACCATTCAGCCTATCAAGCCTGTATGGACCACAATCCCATCCATGCTCTATCCCTGTAATCCCATAGATTTACTCTGCCAATCCCCCTGACACTAAGGGTCAATTTTAGCATGGCCAATCAATCAAACCCCTGCGTCTTTGGAAGGGGAGGAAACCCACGCAGAGACGGGGAGAAAATGCAAACTCCACACCAACCCAAGCCAGGAATTGAACCCAGATCTTTGGAGCAGTGAGGCAGCAGTGCTAACCACTGTGTCACCGTGCCACCCCTCCGTAAGTTTGCAGTTAGAAGGAATGTCTTCCATTTCTGCGTCATCTTTCCTGGGCTCAGGAAAGCTCAGCAGCCAATGGAGAACATTTTGAATTGCAATCGGCATCACAGTGTTGGAAGTGCAACAGAAAATTTGCACACAGCCAGATCACAAAGAAGAATCTGTATGATAAATGACCAAAGAATTTGTCCTTTCTTTAAATTTATATTTGTTGAAGGATAAGTAATGTGCGGGATACTGGGAAACCTCTCCTGCTTTCTTTGAAACACTGGGTCTTGTAAATCCACCAGCAGACAGGAGCTCAAACGAATGCCTCATCTGAAAGCTTGTCATCATCGATCTTGAGCTATTATTCAGGCAGTCGATGCTGAAGTAGTATACACTTGTCGGCTGAGTTCATTCCATCACAATTAAAGTGAGAGATAACCTGCTCAGCGCTGTTATTTGTGTGGCTGAAGCATCAAGTGAAATAGTCAAGATAAAAAAAGACATAAAGTGAGGAGCAGGGAGTGGCACGGTGGCACAGTGGTTAGCACTGCTGTCTCACAATGCCAGGGACATGGGTTCAATTCCTGGCATGGGTGTGTGGAGCCAGCTCTTCCCATGTCTGCATGGGTTTCCTCTGGGTGCTCCTGCTTTTTCCCACAGTCCAAAGGATTGGCCATGCTAAATTCTCTCTCAGTGTCCTGTTTGCCCTGAGTGACCTTAAATGCCTCTTTGAATACCACTGGTGAGGCCATTCCATACCTGATGCCGATGGGCAGAGTGAATACAGTGCCACAAGATTCTAGGTACGATACTAGACCCTGATCAACACAATCTAACTAGAAACAGCTAGAGACTTGGACCAGCCACACAAATGGTACCAACTTAAATGACAGCAAGTGTAAAGCAAACAGAATTAGGATATTAAACACCCCACTGCAATTTCTGACATTCTGCTAACTGACTAGGGCGCAGACCCTCAGGGCGAGTGCTTCATTCAGATGGCTCACCCAGCACAATAAGGCAAGATCCACAGATAAAAGAACGCAGCTGAACCATTCAAGCTCTGCCTTGGCAATAGTTCAGAGTCAGCATGAGCCTTAAATTTAAGTTTAATTTTGTTTATTAGTGTTGCAAGTAGCTTACATTAACACTGCAATGAAGTTACTGTGAAAATCCTCCATTCACCACACTCCGGCACCTGTTCGGGTACATTGAGGGAGAATTTAGCATGGCCAATGCACCTAACCAGCACATCTAAAAGTGTGGAGGAAACTGGAACATCTGGAGGAAACCCATGCAGACACAGGGAGAATGTGCAAACTCCACACAGACAGTGACCCAAGCCGGGAATTGAACCTGGGTCCCTGGCGCTGTGAGGCAGCATTGCTAACCACTGTGCCACCGTGCCACCCTCATCCCAAATCGAGGTCTCAAATAGTTTTTCTTCGAATCTCCAAGTTTCAACTGGACTGAAATCCTGCCTCCCCTAAAAAAGAGGCTTCATGTCAGACCCAGTGTTCACTTGCACATTCTGTTAACCTTGTGCAGAGTCAGGATGCCCCAGGACATAGGCTTTACGACAACTTCTTGAAATATTGTTCATCGCTGGACCACAGCAGGTCTAAGAAATTAGAGAATAGCTACTAGCCACAGCATTGATGTAATGCAGAACAGTCATGAAACTTCAGCAGAGTCTCATCAACTCTCTTACAGAATAGAGGGGTCCCCTCACCACCCCTCGGCCCACGAACAACGTCATACCCTCCAACATTCTCCTCTCCACGGGTATTCATGTCACTCAGAAGGAAAATGTTGCAGTATTAAATTAAAACTTAACAACTTCATTCATGGTCATTTAGAAAGGGAACACAACACTTTGGCACTGAGGTAAGATGATAGCTCTGCAAAGGAAACTATCACATGGAAGTCCATTTCAGTTCAAGTGGGATTCTCTGTCCAAAACTTGAATCTAATCTTTCTCTTTTCAGAAAGCTCACTAATGCCTCTACTCCCTTAGGAGACTAAAAAAATTTGGCAGTTCGTTATGACTTTCACCAACTTTTACAGATGCACCATAGAAAACATTCTTTCTGGTTGTATCACAGATTGGTATGGCTTCTGTTTTGCCCAAGATTAACTACAAAGGGTCGTGAATGAAGCCCAGTCCATCATTTAAACCAGCCTCCCATCTATTGACTGTGTCTACACTTCATGGTGCCTTGGAAAAGCAGCCAGCATAATTAAGGACCCTACATGCTCCAGATCTTCTCTCTTCCACTTTTTTCCATTGAGAAAAAGATATAAACATTTAAGATCACTTCCCAACTGACTGAAGAATAGCCTCTTCCCTGCTGTCAGACTTTTGATTGGACTTACCTTGCATTAAGTTGATCTTTCTCTACACTCTAGCTATGACTGTAACACTACATTCTACACTGTCTCCTTTCCTTCTCTATGAACAACATGCTTTGTCTGTATAGTGCACAAAAAACAATACTTTTTATTGTATACCAATACATGTGACAATAATAAATCAAATCAAACCAGATGCTGATTGTCCTGCTGAAAGTTTCTGCAATTTTCCATGGGTGGGAATTTTGCACCCCAGGACCAGAAATTCGCATCCGAGGTCAACGGAGGTTTAAACGCTCTGCTAAATTTTCCATCCCACCCACAACAATTCCCACAAAGGTGGGACTGGAAAAACTCAACCGTTGTCCTTTACACAGACGCACAGTTATAGGCCGATGAGATAGCCATTCGGCCCATTGTATCTGCACCTGTTCTGAGAATGAGCATTTCACCCAGTGCCATCCTCCCACCTTCTCTCCAAAACCAGCACATCATCACTTGCCACGGCATCGATATAACACAAATGACAGTACTTGACTTGTTTGTTCTGAGGACCAGGGTTCAAATCCCACCATGGCAAATTAAGAATCTATTGAAAGCCATTGTTGATTGTCGGAAAAACCTACCTGGTTCACTAATTCCCTTGAGGGAAGGAAATTGCTGTCCTCACCTGGTCTGCCTGTATGTGACACCGCAGCAATGTGGTTGACTCTCAACTGCCTGCCAAGGGCAATTAGGGAGGGAAATAAATACTGGCCAGCCAGTGACGCACATGTCCCATGAATGAATGAAAACAAAATATTGACGCTAAAGAAATGCTGCAATCTCTGTTCATCCTGAAGACCCAAGCAACTGACAGCAGAACACCTCAACCCTCAAACATCCTGGACATTCCAACATACCCTGGGTTGGGAATGGTGGTAAATTGGGAAGGCTGTCTGGCCAACTGAACAGTACAAAATTTGCCCAATGCAAAAGTGCACAGGTCACAGTGAAGTTAGGGCCAATTGCATTGATAGTGGGCTAAATTACCTATTCAATTGTCAGTGGACACAATTCTGACTGCTGTACTGCACACCCACCAATCTAAGTATTGCTCAATGCCACCATGATGTCAGGGCATGCGCCCATGCCTTCTCACACAAGCTTCTGAGAGTTTGTGTTGGCGCATGACCGCTCAAACTCCATAAAACTCTGGCCCGTATCTTTATCTGGGCAGCATGGTTGGCACAACGTTTGACACTGCTTCCTCATCGCACCAGGGACCTGAGTTCAATTCCTGGCTTGGGTCGTTGTCTGTGCAGAGTTTGCACATTCTCCCTGTGTCTGCGTGGGTTTCCTCCAGGTGATCCGGTTTCCTCCCACAGTCTGAAAGGCGCACTGTTTAGGTGCATTGACTCGAACAGGCGCCGGAGTGTGGTGACCAGGGAATCTCATCGTAACTTCATTGCAGTATTAATGTAAACCTTACTTGTGACTAATAAATAAGCTTTTAGCTTATCTGTGAGAAGGTAACTCACCCAATGCGGATTTCCACAGTGTGGTTTTCGTTTCTTCACCCAGAGGGTGGTGAATCTGTGGAATTCACTACCACAGAATGTAGTTGAGGCCAAAACATTGTGTGATTTCAAGAAGAAATTCGATACAGCTGTTGGGGCTAAAAGAATAAGGGGTCTGGGGTGGGGGAAGGAGGGGAAAATCAGATTATTGAAATTGATGATCAGCCATGATCAAGATGAATGGTGGAACAGGCTTGAAGGGTTGAATGGCCTCCTCCAGCTCCTAGTTTCTATGCTTCTATGATTCTACCAGTTGCATTTCCTCTTTCTCAAAGACTCTGATCACCCAGAAAGCAAGGAAGGGAAAGTCTGCATTTATTTCACAACTTTTGCAACCTCAGATCTCCCCAAAAGCACGTTACCACCAATAAAGTTCTTTCTGAAGTGTTGTTGCATGGTGATGTAGGAACCCAGCAGCCAATTTACATTCAGCAAGTTCCTACATGTGATAATGACCAAATGTTTGTTGTGAGGCTGAGAATGGGGATCAATTAAACATTTCAGAAACTGTCATTGAGAGGTTTTTATTAGACAAAGGGTTCTAGGAGTGTCGCATATCCCGAAGCATCTTCTAGCAGAGACCGGGGTGTTTAAGCAGGTGCTGCAGGAGTGTTGGTTTCTGATGCTTAATGAATTCAGGTATTCGCAGAATCTCTACGGTCCAAGAGGAGGTCATTTGACCCATCGAACCTGCACTGACAACAATCGCTCACAGGCCCTACCTCTGTGACCTCGCTTATTTACCCTGCTACAGCAGCACAGTGGCACAGTGGTTAGCACTGCTCCCTCACAGTGCCAGGGACCTGGGTTTGATTCCCCATTTGGGTAAATGACAGTGTGGGGTTTGCTCATTCTCCTCTTGTCTGCACAGATTTCCTCCAGGTGCTCCAGCTTTCCCTCATGGTCCAAATGTGTGCACGTCAGGTGGATTGGCCATGCTAAGTTGCCCCTGAATGCCCAGGGGGACGAGCTAGGGTAAATACATAGGGTTACAAGGATAGGGCCTGAGAGGGATTATGGTCAGTGCAGGTTCACTGGTCCAAATGGTCTCCTTCTGTATGTAGGACGTTATGATTCTATTTCCCTTGACACGAAGGGAGAGATTAACTTGGCTAATCAACCTAACCTGCATCTTTGGAGTGTGGGAAGAAGCACCTGGAAGAAACCCACGCAGACATAGGGAGAACATGCAAACTCCACACAGACTGACCCAAGACTGAACCTGGGATTATAGCAGCATCACTTAAAGCTATGCCCATGACAAGTGAGACAATTGTGCTACAGCGCAGACTGACACTCTAGAATGGGAGAGCTGAGCCTTTCTGCTAATGGTTGAACAAGGTTAGCCACCATGGTCCAATGCATGGGATGCTGGGAGGTGTTTTTTTTATTCACTTGTGAGACATGGGCTTCACTGGCTGGTCAGTATTTATTGCCCATCCCTAGTTACCCTGGGAGAGCAATTGAGAGTCAACAACATTGCTGTGGTTCTGGAGCCATGTGTAAGTCAGGCCGGATAAGGACAGCAGATGTCCTTCCCTAAAGGACATTAGTGAACCAGATGAGTGTCTAAGGGTTATGGAATCAAGGTAGGTCAATAGAGTCAAGGTATTGATCAGTCATAAAAGGCTTGAGGAGTTGCATGGAGCTTCCTCTGTTCCCTTCAAACAAAGGAGCAGGCGGTGTTAAAAGCTAATTGCCAGGCTGGTTTAAATCTCCTCCTTTGTATCCAAGGTCAGCTCTGTCACCCAGAGGTGGGAGCTTTTAAGCTCGACTACAATGCGAGGAAATCATTTTTGCACGGACTGGCACTAGTCTGTGTCTCAGAAAATCAGTTGTAAAATGTGCAACACATGTGAAGTGCATGCAATGTAAACAGGGCTCAAGCCAAGACTTTCATCGCAGACATGATGGGAACCCATGTGTAACCCTCCGCCTTGTGCTGGAATACAGCCTGTTCACAATGTGTGTGGAACTATTTTCCAAAGAAAACAAAACTTGTTTAGTTTACTTCTTTGGTTAGTTTGGGCAGAGGTTAATAAATAAGCAACGTTTGAGGTTCAGCTTTTCAATTGAGACATCTTCACATGCTGCTACCGAACATCAAGTTCAGAACGTCAGACAGACTGGATAACAATGCAACAGCATTCCACCCAGAGGTTTAACTCGCTGTAGCCCTCTCCACTTCATAGCAGGCCAGAGGTCATCGCCTGTCTGTACACTTTAAGTCGCTGTGAAGGCCCCAACAGCTACCACCTGGGAAATGTCAACTGCGGGACACCCAAAGTGAGAGAGCCAATAATCAAAGAAATCCCTACAGTGCATAAAGAAGCCATCCGGGCCATTGAATCTGTACTGACTCTCTGAAAGAACATCCCACCCAGCACCACTATCTGCTCCATAGAATCCCTACAGTGTAGACAATGATCATTCAGTCCACCAGCTCTGTACCGACCACAATCCCACCCAGATCCTATTCCTGTAAACTCACACATTTGCCCCGCTAGTCCCCTTGATCCCGTAAACTCACACATCCCTCTGACACCAGGATCAATTTAGCATGGCCAGTTAACCTAACCCGCACATCTTTGGACTGTGGGAGGAAACCAGAGCACCCACACAGACATGGGGAGAATGTGCAAACTCCACACAGACCCTGGCGCTGTGAGGCAGCAGTGCTAACCACAGTGCATGGAGTCTTGGGGCTGTCCCCATAACCCCACGCATTTAGCATGGCTAATCCATCTGACATATACATCTTTGGAGTGTGGGAGGAAACCGGAGCACCCGGAGGAAACCCACGCAGACATAGGGAGAACATGCAGACTCCATACAGACAGTGACCCAATATTTTGATAACATGGATGGAAGTGCTCAAACAAAAGGAATATCAAAAGTTAGCTTTGATTCTTCTCTCATGTTTTGCTTGTAGCAATGTCAGTATCTAATCCCTAGAGACACCAGGGGCCATATGCCACTATTACCGTCCTATTCATGTATTTAGCAAGACACTCTTACATGTCATTATCGTATCTGCTTCCACTACCTCCACTGGCAACTATTTTGAATGATTACACTGGATGCTTTTGTAGCCAAAAGCCTCTGTAGTAATTGTGGAAGATTCTATGTAATGTTATTTCTTTCCCCACTCTCCCTAAAAAAATGTGCGTAGCATGGTGGTACTATGGTTAGCACTACTGCTTTACAGTGCCAGGGACCGAGGTTCAATTTTAGTCTTGGGCGACTGGTCTATGCAGAATCTTCACATTTTCCCATGCCTGCATGGATTTCCTCCAGGTGCTCCAGTTTCCTCCCACAGTTCAAAAATGTGCAGGTTAGGTGGATTAGCCATGATAATTTGCCCCTTCATATCCAAAAATGTGTAGATTAGATGGATTAGCCAGGGTAAATGCACAAGGTTATGGGGATATGATGGGGGGATTGCAAGGGCTGGACCTGGATCAAATGCTCTTTCAGTGAGTCGGTGCAGATTTGATGGACCAAATGGCCTCCTTCTGCACTGTGGAAAGTCTACGGCTTCTATGGAAGGATGAGGGCAGGGGACACAGAGGAATACAACCAAGGGAAAGTTCATTTCCAAACCACACACCGTCCTGGCTTGGAAATATTCCCTCCCTAACAGCACTGTGGTTGGGCCTACACTTCTCCTGAGCAGTAGCTCCGCAAGGTGCCAGGAGTGGGTAATTAAAGACAGGCAATAAATACTGCCCTAGGCACCAATATCTACATCCCAGGAAAGCATTTTTAAAACATCCCACAGACCAAAAGGAAATGACATATTGCTGCTCTGGGAGGTAGAATCAGTCAGATGATAAAGGTCTAGGCTAACTGCTCTGACCATATAAAACTTGTTGTTAACAGAATTGACTATCCTTCCTCTTTAACGATTTTAATTCATGGCCTTGTCTGAATGGATGAACCTTCTGATTATTCCCATGACTATGCGGTTCTTAATCTAAAGCTGTGTTTTGTTGGCGTGAGTTTTGATTTCCGCATTGGAACTGTTGATCATTACCACATGTCTGCTATCTGCTCAGTGTAATGAGGACCAAAGCAAGTATTTCACTTTTCATCACTTAAACCCTTGAAGTTAATCAGTAAGGCTCCTTTGACAGCCTCTTCCAAACCCGCAACCTCCACCACTGAAAAGGACAAAGGCAGCAGATGCATGGGAACACCACCACATACAACTTCCCCTCCAATCCATACGCCATCCTGACTTGGAACTATGTCATGCCGTTCCCGCTCTGTCGCTGGGTCAAAATCCTGAAACTCCGTCCCAAACAGCAGAGATAAATACTTGGATCGAGTACTAGTCTGGGAGAAGTGATTTTCGGTTGATGGGGCACTGGCGTCAGTACTGGGGAAAGTGGGGGCTGTACCTTTGGGACGGCCTACATCTGAACCAAACTGGGACAGTGTTCGTGCAAACTGCACAACTGGAAAATATAGAGGGTGTTAAACGAAGTAGAAAGGGGGGGATGGTTCTGGAGAGGGAATACGTAGGCTTGCAAAGCAAGAGGATATGGAAAAGTTGCAAGGCAACTATTTAGGTAATGATACCCGGAGAGTGACAGGAAGGGACAAAATGTACAAAATGTACAAACATAAATAAAAAGCACCATACAAGGGCTTAGGGAAAATAGTGCTAAAATTCATGACTCTTTACTTAAATGCACACAGTGTTCAACACAAAATAAACGAATTAACAGCAGAAATTGAGATTAATGGGTACGATCTCAGTGCCATCACAGAGATATAGTTACAAGGAGACCAGAGCTGGGAACTATGGAATGTTATAGCCTGGTGGTGTTATCGCTAGACTATTAATCCAGAAGCACAGCTAATGTTCTGGGGACCTGCGTTCAATTCCCACCATGGCAGATGGTGGAATTTGAATTCAACAAAAAAAGTAGCTGAAATTAAGGATCTTACTGATGAAGCCATTGTTGGAAAAACCCATCTGGTTCACTAATGCCTTTTAGGGAGGAAATTTGCCATCATTGCATAGTCTGGCAAACATGAGTCCAGAACTACTCTCAACTGCCCTCTGAACAAGGGATGGCTAATAAATTCTGGCCAGTCAGCAATGCCTATGTCTCAAAAATGAATAAAAAAATCAAGTTAATATGACTTTTTATAAGGATAGACAGGAAGTAAAAGGTGTGGGATAGCTTTGTTAGTACAAGATGGCATAACTACAATTGCAAGATGTGATCTAGGATCAGAAGATGTAAGATCCTTATAGAATCATAGAGGTTTACAGCCCAACTTGTCCATGCCACCCTTCCTTTCAAAAATCTCTAAGCTAATCCCAATTGGCCACATTTGGCCTGTATCCCTCTATAGCCATCATACTCATGTAACTGTCTAAATGCTTTTTAAAAGACAAAATTGTACCCACCTCTACTACTCCTCTGGCAGCTTATTCCAGACACTCACCACGCTCTGTGTGAAAAAATTGCCCCTCTGAACATTTTTGCATCTGTCCCCTCTCACCTTAAACCTATGCCCACTAGTTTTAGACTCCCCTACCTTTGGGAAAAGATATTGACTATCAGCTGATCTGCACCCCTCATTATTTTATAGACCTCTATAAAATCACCCTCAGCCTCCTATGCTCCAGGGAAAAAGGTCCCAATCTATCCAGCCTCTCCTTATAACTCAATCCATCAAGTCCCGATAACATCCTGGTAAATCTGTTCTGCACTCTTTCTAGATTAATATCCTTTCTATAATAGGGTGACCAGAATTGCACACAGTATTCCAAATTTGGCCTTACCAATGTCTTGTGCAACTTCAACAAGATGTTCCAACTTCTGTATTCAATGTTCTAACCAATGAAACGAAGCATGTCGAATGTCTCCTTCACCACTCTGTCCACCTGTGATTCCACTTTTACGTATATGAACATGTACCCCTAGATCTCTTTGTTCTGCAACTCTCCCCAATGCCCTACCATTGATGGAGTAAGTCCTAACCTGGTTCAATCTACAGCTGGAGATAAGAAATAACAAAGGGAAGAAGACACTGGTGAAAGAAATCTATTGGCCCTGCAACTGTGGCTATAACATAGGATGGAGAACAAATCAGAGGATAATGAGGGTATGTTAAAAAGGCAGTACATTAATCATAAATAACTTTAAATTTTGTGTGGATTGGGAAAAGCAAGTTGGCAGAGATAGTCAAAACTATAATAAAGAAAACCCATCAATGTCTCTACTTTCTCAGAAGACTTAGGAAATGTCAACTATGATTCTCACCAACTTTTATAGATGCACCATAGAAACCATTCTTTCTGGTTATATCACAGTTTGTTATGGCTCCTGCTCTGCCCAAGACTGCAAGGAACTGCAAAAGGTCATGAATGTAGCCCAATCTACCACGCAAACCAGCCTCCCATCTCTTAACATTGTCTACACTTCTCATTGCCTCAGTAAAGCAGCCAACATAATTAATAACCCCATAAACCCCAGACATTCTCTCTTCCACTGTCTATCTTCGGGAAAAAGATACAAAAGTCTGAAGTCACGTACCAGCCAACTCAAGAACAGTTTCTTCCCTGCTGCTGTCAGATTTTTGAATGAATTTACCTTGCATTAAGTTGATCTTTCTCTACACCCTAGTTACGACTGTAACATATATTCTGCACTGTCTCCTTTCCTTCTCTATGAACGGCATGCTTTGTCTGTATAGCGCACAAAGAGCAATACTTTTCACTGTATGTTAATTCATGTGGCAATAATAAATCAAATCCAAAATCATGAAGAAGAATTCATAAATCCTATTTGGCCTGGTTTCCTAGAACAATGTATAACCAGGGATCGGGTTACTTTGGATCAGATATAAAGAAATGAGGCAGATTTAAGAATTAATCTCAGAGTAAAAGATCACCTGAGGAACAGTGACCATAACATGATAGAATTTTGCATTCATTTGAGAGTGAAAAACGTGAATCAGGAACAACATTACTAAACTTAAATTAAGGTTAATTCCAAAGGAAAAATGTCAAAGTTGATTCAAGTGGACTAGGAAAGGAATTTAGCTGGAAAGTCAGTTGATTAGCAATGGCAGATGTTTATGCAAATAGTTTATGATTCACTACAAAGATGTATTCTAATATCCCAAAGGACAGTTGCCTTTATTTCTAAGTAATTGAATATAAGAACAGGAAGGTTATGATGGAGCTCAATAAAATGCCACAGCTGGAGAACTGTGTGCTGTTCTGATTACCACACTAAAGGAAGGATGTGATTGCACTGGAGAGAGTGCAGAGGAGATTTACCAGAGTGTTGTCTGGGCTGGGGTATTTCAGCTATGAAGAGAGTTGGTTAGGCTAAGATTGTTTCTCTTAGGGCAGAAAAGGCTGAGAGGGGGCCTGACTGAATTGTACAAAATTATAAGAGGAGTAGATAGGTAGATAGGAAGAAACCTTCCTCCCCCCACCCCCTAGTAGAGGGGTCAATAACTAGGGGGCATAGATTCAAGGTGAGAGACGGGATGTTTTGAGGAAATTTGAGGACAAACATTCTCAGGATGGTGCTGGGAATCTGGGACTCATTGCTTGAAAGGGTGGTAGAAGTGGGAATTCTCACATTTAAGAACCACTTAGATAAGCACTTGAAATGCCATAGCTAAGAACCAAGTGCTGGAAAATGGGTTTAGGATAAATAGGTGCTTGATGGCTGGCACAAACATAATGGGCTGAATGGCCTCTTTTTGTGCTATAAACCTTCATGGAGGAAGAAGGATTATAGGAAGGAGGTAAATCAACCATGGTTAAAAAAGGAAGTTAAGAATAGTATTGAATTTTTTTTAAATGTGACAAAGATTAGTAGCAAGCCAGAGGATTGGGAAAATTTTAAAAACCAATAAAAGATGACGAAAAAAAGGTGGAGAGATAAATTACGTTGGCGAACTGAGAAGTAATATAAAAACGGAAAGTAAGAACTTCTTTAAATTTACAAAAAAAGAGGGAAAGGTTAATATAGAATAAGACTGGGGAAATAATAATGGGAAATCAAGAAATGGCAGAGAAGTCAAATAAATATTTTGTGTCAGTATTCACGGTGGAAGAAATTAATAACATTCCAAAAATACTCAATAATCAAAGAAAAAAAGCGGGGGAGAAAATAACTATTGTTAGAGATAAAGTGCTATGGAAACTAAAGGGGCTAAATGTCAATAAGATCCCTCGGTCTGATGAGTTATATTCTTGGAATTAGCTACAAAGATAGTGGTGTGCTGGTGATAATCTTTCAAGGATCTTTAAATTCTGGAAAAGTTCCTGAGGATTGGAGAACTGTCAAAAGGGAGGGAGACAAAAAGAAGTAATCATAGGTTAGTTAGCTTAGCATCTGTCATGGGGAAGTGTTAGAATCTATTATAAGGATGCAATAGCAGAGAATTTAGAAATACATATTATAGTCTTTAGAAGGCTATAGATAGGTTAACTCAGTGGGCATCAACCGGCAGATGAAATATAATTTCCAAAGACGTGAAGTTATACAGTTTAGTTTATGAAAAATATAGGAGTTGAATATTATTTAATGGGGAAAGACTGCAAAAGTTGCATCATGGGGGGATTTGAGGGTCCTCATGCACAAATCACAAAACATTAGCGTGCAAGTTCAGCAGCTCATAGGCAGCAAAGGAGTGTTGGCCTGTATTTCAAAAGGAATGGAATATAAAAATAGGGAAGTCTTGCTAAAACTATACAAGGCACTAGTTAGAGCATACATGGAATACTATGAACACCTTTGGACCCCTTATCTATGGAAAGATATACTGCCATTGGAGGTAAACCAGAGAAAGTTTACTGATTTGACCCCATGGATTTTCTCATGAGGAGAAGTTGAGTAGGTTGGGCCTGTACTCTTTGGAGTTTAGAAGAATAAGAGGTGACCTATTAAGCCAGATAACATTCTCAGGGAGCCATCCAAGTCAATGTTGAGGGGTTATTTCCCCCTGTGGGAGAATCTAGGGCCAGAGGGCATAATTTCAGAGCCACCCATTGAAGACAGAGATGAGGAGGAGTTTCTTCTCTCAGAAAGCAGTAGAGTTTTGAGATGTAGAGAGATTTAGTGCATGAACCATAAAATGTTAATATGCAGATACATGCATATGCTATGACAATGAAAGAATGCTTGAAAGTCACCAGGCAGGAGTGTTCCCTTTCTGTCGGGGAACACTTCAGCAGTCACGGGCATTCAGCCTCTGGTCTTCAGGTAAACGTTCTCCAAGGCAGCCTTCACAACACACGACAATGCAGACTCGCGGAGCAGAAACTGATAGCCAAGTTCCACGCGCATGAGGATGGCCTCAACCAGGGTCCTGAGTTTATATCACACTGCCTGTAACCCCCATGACTTGCTGAGCTGGCAAAATCTCACTAACTGTCCCGGCTGGAGACAATTCAAAGCTCTTTAACTGTGTTTAACCCTCTCTCCACTCACACTGGCTGTACCTGATTACTTCTTAAGACACGCATTCCAATCATTATCTTGTAATTGAGTTTGTGTCTATACGTGCTGCGTTTGTGAACCAAACTTTTTACTCACCTGATGAAGGGGCAGCGCTCTGAAAGCTTGTGCTACCAAATAAACTTTTTGGATTTTAACGTGGTGTTGTGAGACTACTTAATGTGCCTACCCCAGTCTAACACCAGCATCTCCACATGATGCAGATATAGCAAGTAATCAGGAAAACTGATAGAATGTTATTATTTCTTGTGAGGGCAATTGAATGCAAAAGTAGGGAGAGTATACTTCAGTTAAACAGGGTATTGGTGAGATCACATCTGGAGTACTGTTTACTGTATTGACCTCCTTATTTAAGGAAGGACATATTGGATGCAGTTCAGAGAAGGTTTAGTGGGCTAATACCTGGAATGGGCAGGCTGGCTTGTCAGGAAAGGCTGGACAAGTTAGTCTTGTATCCATTGGAGTTTAGAACAGTGAGATATGACTTGATTGAAACATAAGATCTTGAGGGATCTTGGCAGGGTGGATGTGATGAGAATGATCTTCATGTGGGAGAATCTAAGAACTGGAACATCATTGCTTCAAAGTAAGGGCTTCCTCATTTAAGACTGAGATGAGAAGACACTTTATCTCTCAGAGGGTTGTGAGTCTTTGGGATTCTCTTCCTCACAAGGCAATGTAAGCAGAGCCTTTGAATATATAACGGTAAAAGATTTCAGATGCTGGAATTTGAAACAAAACCAGAAAATACTGGAAAATCTCAACAGGTCTGACAGCATCTGCGAAAGAGAACAAAGTTAACATTTCAAGTCTGGGGACTCTTCATCAGAGCTGGAAATAGGATGAGAGTTATACTGTTGTGGGGGTGGGGGGCATGCTGGAGCAGAAAGGGTTGGATAACTAAGGATGGGGGGCGGAGACGGTGGTAAAGGAAACAAAGATGGAAAGAAGGAATCTCCCCCATCCTCAACCTCTTCCCACCAGGACCATCTGCTACCTGCTCCAGGTTGTCCTTTGACACACCATTTATCTTTGCTCTATCATTAACACATCCTGGTCTCTTAATGTGCCACCATCGGTACCCTTCTTAGCCATGATCACCACCATTTAAGTTCCCAGATTCTGGCTCTGATGAAGAATCGTCCAGACCGGAAACATTGGCTCTATTCTCTCTCCACAGATGCCTGTTGGACCTGCTGAGATTTTCCAGCATTTTCTTGTTTTGTCTTTGAAGATATTCTTGATTAACTAGGTGGCGGGTGAAAAGTAATGTTGGGTCGGCAGGAATATGGAATGTGAAATCAGATCAGCTGTGAACTTAGTGAATGGTCAGTCACCTCAAAGGGACAGATGACCTATTCCTGCTCCGAATATCGCATGTTCATATATTCCTTTGTTCAAGATTTTCCATTCCTCTGGTTTCCCAAATTGTTATCAGCCTAAACTCCGTAATGAACCGCAATTTTTCAATCAAAATCAATAATCTCCCAGATATTTCTCTCTCAGATAGTGGGCGGGATTTTCCGCCACCTTCGTCCTGAAACCGGAAAATCTGCTCCCACAAGATCAACGGACCTTACTGTGGTCTGCCCCTCACCTGTTACAAGTCTGGTGGCAGGGGGTCTGTAAAATTGGCCCCCTAATTGACAGATGTTTTTCCAGCGTTTTTATTTTCTCTCAGACATTCAATGGTCGCCATGATTTTGCTGCTTTTTTTGCAGATCCTGGCTTTCTATTCTGGCTCTGTTTTCTTTCCCCTTGTTCCTGGAAAATGTTACGACTTACAATGCTCTCGATTCCTGGGAAAGTGGCCAAATGGTCTAATTATCCGCTAAGTAGACTGGACATACCTCCATTCTGCATAATTATGAGTGTTGTGCTTATCCCAGAGTCATGGAATTCCAGCTAATGACCACTTAGCCCAATTTGTGCTGGCTGGTGTTATTGATAGCAAGGTAAAAGGAAAAACACACACACACACACACACAAACACACACACACACACACACGCACATGCGCACACACAAACACACATACACACACGCACATACGCACACACACATGCGCACACATGCACATATGCACACACACACACACACACACACAACACACGCACATGCGCACACACGCACACACACGCACACACACACGCACATACACACACACAAACACACACATACATACACACACACACATACACACACACACATACATGCACGCACACATATACACACACATACTCATACACACACACACACATACACACACATATACACACAAACACACACACACATATATGCACATACACACATGCACATGTACACATACACATGCACACACATACACACACATGCCGCGCACACACACAATCACACATACATACACACACAAACGTGCACACACATGCACATACACACACACACACACACACACACACACACGCACACACACACACACAGGCACACACACAGGCACACACACAGGCACACACACACACACACACAGGCACATACACACGCGCACACACACACACATGCACACACAATAAAAAACAATAACTCTGTCCAACCATTTCATCTAAATTATACGGCCACAATACGTGATTTGGTTAAAGACCAGGGGCTCTTTTTGCTTTCAATCAAAAGCTTATGGTAGGTTGCACAGTACCTTATGAAGGTGAGGTGCAATCAATCAGTCCCGCAGACGTGGGGAATTTCATGTCACAGTTCAGAGCTGAAATATTGAGACCACAAATCTACATCAAGCAATTTGAAAGTTTGGCAAAAAAAAGATTTCTACACTTCTGCCTCTGAAACCAATTTCTGCATATGTGACTGCACGTCAGTCAGATCAGGGCATCCTTGATGTACCTAAAAATTCTGGAGGGCACACAGGTCTCATTCCATGAGCAATTTTACTGTGAAAACAAGAAGCATTTGCGCAAACTCACTGAGGTTTTATGCAGACTAGCGAAGGGACTTGTCTGAATATTAAAAAAAACGTATCTTTCTTAAATGCTGCAGATGACTTTTGAGGAGGTGACGAAAATGGTGGACGAAGGGCAAGCCGTTGATGTCGTCTATATGGATTTTAGTAAGGCGTTTGACAAAGTCCCTCATGGGAGGTTAGTTGAGAAGGTCAAGGCTAATGGGATACAAGGACAGGTAACTAGATGGATAAGTAACTGGCTTGGTAATAGGAAACAGAGAGTAATAGTGTAAGGGTGTTTTTCTAGCTGGAGGTCGGTCACTAGTGGTGTGCCACAGGGCTCGGTACTGGGACCTCTTCTATTTGTAATATATGTAAATGACTTGGAAGAGGGAGTAAGTGGAGTGATCAGCAAGTTTGCAGACGACACAAAGATGGCTGGACTTGCAGATAGTGAGGAGCATTGTCAGGCAATGCAGCAGGACATAGATAGGCTGGTAGCTTGGCAGATAGATGGCAGATGGAATTCAATCCTGATAAATGTGAAGTGATGCATTTCGGGAGAAAGAATGTAGCGGGGAAGTATATGATAAAGGGTAGACCTATTAAGAGTATAAAAGTGCAGACAGACCTGGGGGGGCAGGTTAACAAGTCTCTGAAGGTGGCAGAGCAAGTGGAAAAGGTTGTGAAGAAAGCATATAGTATGCTAGCCTTTATAGGAAGGGGTATAGAGTACAAGAGCTGGCCTTTAATGTTGCAGTTGTATAAAACGTTGGGTTAGACCTCATTTGGAATACTGTGTCCAGTTCTGGTCGCCCTACTACTGGAAGGACGTGGAGACTCTGGAAAGAGTGCAAAGGAGGTTTACCAGGATGCTGCCTGGTATAGAAGGTCTGAGTTACGAGGAGAGGTTAGGCAAATTGGGACTGGTTTCCTTAGAAAGACATAGACTTACAGGAGATCTAATAGAGGTGTACAAGATTATGAGTGGTATAGATAGAGTAAACAGGGTTAAGCTTTTTCCTAGGATGGACTCAAATAGCACAAGGGGTCACGGGCTTAGGGTGAGGGGGTAAGGTATAATTTGGATGCTAGGGGGTAAGGTATAATTTGGACACAGAGGGTGGTGGGGGTATGGAATGCGCTGCCAAGTGGTGGAGGCAGGTACTCTGGAGTTATTTAAGAAATACTTAGATGGGCACATGAACAGAATGGGAATGGAGGGCTTTAGAAAACTGATTTAAAATAGGGATCGTGAGCCTTGGGAGTCCCTGGGAAGTGTGTAAATAGATGACATTGATGTACTTGTTTTTATCATACAGGTGCTTTGGTCCATCTTGTTGTCTAACAAGGGGCATACACGCGATGGGTCGTGAGAGGGCTGCTCTTAGATTTTTTTCGAGAGTATCCTAGTGCTTCACGTCGTTAGTGTACGCTTGACCTGGACCATTTGATGGCAACACAACAGCTCAGTGACTATCGCTGTGCTGTGCAGATACATGGATTTGGGCCTGTGTCTGTGGGAGTTTGCACATTCTCCCCGTGCTTGCATGGGTTTTCTCCGGGAGCTCCGGTTTCCTCCCATATCCCAAAGATGTGCTCTTAGACTAATTGGCAAAACAAATTCTCCCTAAATTGTCTCAAATTTGGTTTCTTATCCAACAAAGAACAAAGAACAAAGAACAACACAGCACGGGAAACAGGCCCTTCGGCCCAACGAGCCCGCGCCGCCATCCTAACGTCTTAATGTCATACGGACACGAATATAGGGACAATTTGTTACCCAATCAGCCTAAGAGCACATTTTTGGGATGTGGGAGGAAACCGGAGCACCCAAAGAAAACCCATGCAACCACAGGGAGAACGCGCAAACTCCCGCAGACACAGGCCCAAATCCATGTGTCTGCACAGCAACAGCAATAGTCTCTGAGCTGTCATGTTGCCCATCTGATGGTCCAGTTTAAGCTTACACTAACGACATGAAGCACTAGGCCACTCCTGAAGTAACATCCAGGAGCAGCCCTGGCACGACCTGCCGAATGCATGCACCTTGTTGGTCAACAAGGTGGACCGAACAGCCTGTGGAAACAATTAAAGTATCTAAACAGTCCTACTATATCCCTCTATCTGTAGACCGCTCATGTGGCTGTCCAGGAGACCCTTAAACAACCCTAGCGTGCCTGCTCCCACCACCTTACTCGGTAGTGCATTCCACACCCCCACTACCCTTTGTGTGAAAAAATGCCCTCTAATATTGGTCTTATACATAGCCCCCTTCACCCTAAGGCTGTGACCCCTCGTTCTATCAGAATCTAATGGTGTAAAAATCCATAGACCTATAAACATAGAGAGGGATCACGGGTAGAGGTGGGAACATCGAGGTGGCGGTGCAGGCTCATTGGGCTGAAGGGCCTGTTTCCCGTGCTGTTTTGTTCTTTGTTCTTTGTTGACTTGGCTAACTTTTTTTTCATCTTGAGAGTGACCAAACTAGTTTGCTTCTGTACAATGGCCGTGATGCAGTTTCCATTCGTTTGTGCTTTTTGGGTTTTTATATAGTGTAATTTGACAGAAATCAGCCCAGCCAGACAAAGGATTGCAGTGAATCAAGCACAAATTACACCAGATGTAGATTCCATGATATTTCACAGAAGTTTAAAAAGCATCACACTAGAATTTGCCTCCACTAAATAGACGTATTGGATTGACTGCATCAACAAGACGAGTTTCCACCAATTCCACTATATTCTTATAGAATCCTGTAGAATTCATACAATGTAGAAGGAGGCCATTCAGCCCATCGAGTCTCCACTGACAACAATCCCACCCAAGCCATATTCCCACAGCCCCACATATTTACCCTGATAAACCCCCTGACACTAAGAGGCAATTTAGCATGGTCAATCAACCTAACCTGCATATCTTTGGACCGTGGGAGGAAACCAGAGCACCCAGAGGAAACCCACGTGGACATGGGGAGAATATGCAAACTCCACGCAGACAGGGACCCGAGCTGGGAAATGAACCTGGATGCCTGGCACTATGAAACAGCAGTGTTTAACCACTGTGCCACCTCATCATTCTGTTATTCACTGGGTCTTGTTAGGACTGTTTCATAAATTAGATAACATTTGTAATTTGGTTCATGTAATTGAAGGGTACTCATAGAATCATACAGTGCAAATGAGGCCTTTCAGCCCATTGAATCTACACTGACACATGAGAAACACCTGACCTCCCACCTACTCCCATTTACCAGCACTTGGGTGCAGCATGCTTGTCAGCGTGTTTTAGATAGCTTTTGAATATATTTTTAATTTACTGAGAAATGGACTACTGTACTTCAAAAATGTAGTCAATTGTTCAGAGCAGTTTTAGTTTAAGTCACTCACAGTTATATAAGATTGGGTTATTCACAGAAATACTCTGATTAAAAATATATTTAAGTCCATTTGGAATGACATTAACAAAACTGAGGTTTCCACTCGTATAAGATCATGGAATCCATTTTTAAAGCAATCTGCAAAATTCCATTCTGAATTGCTGGCTGGACGCACTGATTCATGTAAAGTTTATGTTTGATCATTATGCAAATAGGTTTCAGCAGAAAGTTGCATCTGTCTTCACTGTGGACTGTAAAAGAAGGCAAATGCTATGTTGGCTTTCATAACAAGAGGACTTGAGTACAGGAATAGGGATGTTTTACTGCAATTGTAGAAAGCATTGGTGAGGCGACACCTGGGGTATTGTTTGCAGTTTTATCATCCTTATCTGAGGAAGGATGTCCTTGCTATAGAGGGAGTGCAGCGAAGGTTTACCAGGCTGATTCCTGGGATGGCAGGTCTGTCATTGGTTAGTATCATACCCATTGGAGTTTAGAATGAGACTAAGAGGGGATCTCATAGAAGCTTATAAAATTCCATCAAGATTAGACAGGAAACATGGATACATTCATGTTTCCAATGGTGGGGGAGTCCAAAACCATAGTTTGAGGATAACGGTAAACTTTTTAGGACTGAGACGAGGAGAAATTTCTTCACCTTGAGAGTGGTAACGCTGTGGAATTCACTACCGTAGAAAGTAGTTGAGGCTAAAATGTTGTGTGGTTTCAAGAAAGAATTAGAAATAGCTCTTGAGGCTAAAGAGATCAAGGAACATGCAGGGGAAGGGGGAAATCAAGATATTGAATTTGATAATCAGCCATAATCAAAATGAATGGTGGAACAGGCTTGAAGGACCAAATGGCTTCTATTTTGTATGTTTCTGTGTTTCTTAATAAAATCCCAGAAATAAATCAGGAGGTGCTGATGTGGGGGGACTTAAAACAATTCCAGTCACCAGGGGAAGGGCACTGAGATAATTATTGGATCCAAAAGATGAGAAGGCCCTAGGTCCTGATTGACTTCACCTTAGTGTCTTAAAAGAACTGTCATAGAATCATAGAATCTTACAGATTCTATGATTCTATAATCCTACAGTCTGCACCAACAACAATCCCACCCAGGCCCTATTCCCATAACCCCCTGTATTTACCCTGCTAAACCCCCTGACACTAGTTGACAATTTAGGATAGCCAACCCACCTAGCCTGCACATCTTTGAAACAGTGGAAGGAAACCAGAGCACCCGAAGAAAACCCACGTAGACACAGGGAGAATGTGCAGAATCCATACAGACAGTATCAGGGATCATAGCCAAGTCCCTGGTGCTGTGAGGCAGCAGTGCTAACCATTGTGCCACAATGTCACCCACCTGTCCCTCTTACTGTCTGCTGAAACAGTAAGATGCATTAGATTTATTTTTCCAAAATTCCCCAGATACTGGAAAGATCCGATCAGATTGGAAAGAGCAAATGTGTCTCTTCCATTCAAGAAATTAAAGGAAAACAAAGTAGGAAACTTTGGGTGGGGTTTTACAGTCTCACTCATCCCGAAACTGCAAAATCCTACCCAAGGTCAACATATCTTCCCATTGTCCACCTGTCGGTCATTCCAATTCCCATGGTGGGCGGGGCGGTAAAATTCTAGCCAATCTGTCAATTAGCTTAAAAGCAAAACACTGCAAATGCTGGAATCTGAAACAAAAACAGAAAATGCTGGAAAATCTCCGCAGGTCTGACAGCATCTGTGAGGAGAGAATAAAGGAAACATTTTGAGTCTAGAAGTCTGGTGAAGGATCATCTAGACTGAAAACACTGGCTCTATTCACTCCCCAAAGATGCGGTCAGATCTCCTGAGATTTTCCAGCATTTACTGATTTCATATCAATTAGCTTAACATCTGTCAAGGGGAAATTGCTATAATCTATCATTAAGGAGGTTATAGCAGAGAACTTAATAAACTTCAGTGCAATCAGGCCGAGTCAACATGGTTTTGTGAAAGGGACATTATGTTTCACCAATTTATAGGAGCTATTTGAGGAGGTAACAACAACATGGATAAAGGGGAACCTGTGGATGTGTTGTTCTGAGATTTCTAAAAGGCATTTGACAAGATGCCACATCAAAGATTATTACTCAAAATAAGAGCTCATGGCATAGGTTATAATGCCCTTCTTTACCCAAAGGGTGGTTCGGGAGTAGAATGCCCTGCCTGTGGCAGTTGTGGATGCGCCAAGTTTGGTGGTGTTTAAGAGGTTAGTTGATAAGTATATGGAAGAGAAGGGAATGGTTTAGTTTGGAGGGGCATTGCTTTTTATATTGGTCGGCGCAACATCGAAGGCCGAAGGGCCTGTTCTGTGCTGTAGTGTTCTATGTTCTATGTTCTATAACATATTAGCATGGATAGGAGATTGTTCACTAACAAGAAGCAGAGAGTAGAGATAATAGGGGCTTTTTGAGTTTGCAGAATGTGACAAGTGGAACGCCATTGAAATCAGTGCAGGAACCTCAAGTGTTTACAATTGGATGAAGAGGCCGAATGTATCGTCACTAATGGCATATAGATAGATCGGAAAGTAAGTTGTGACAAGGACATGAGGAGTTTGCAAAGGAAGAGAGTTACGTTAAGTGAATGGGTAAAACGTTTGGCAGGTGGAGTACAACGTGTGGAAATGTGAACTGGTGTACCTAACAAAAGGCTAAAAAAGCAACATGTTATTTAAATAGCGAGAGATTGCAGATCGCAGAGAGACTTGGCTTTCCTGGTAAGAATCAGGAAACGTTCGAGTGCAGATACAGCAAATGATTTAGAGACAAATGGGAATGTTGATGGTTATTGTAAGGGGAATGAAAAATAAAAGTTGAAACGTTTTGCGACATTGGTGAGATTGCAGGGGCGATTCCCCCAGCCCGCAGTGCCGTTACACTAGCGCAGTGGGCCAGGGCACTTAAGCGGAGACCATGTAGTAGTAGGCTTCCCGCAGGGCACCATGACCTCCACAAGTCTCCAGGTATTGGTTTTCCAATATTGTCATCCTAAATTAGGATTAGCATTTCGTTAGTGGGTCCAGGACTAAAGGCTGCGAGCCTGCAAGCCTCTCTTCCTCCCCTCCTTCCCACCTCCAATCCCCCGTGGCCCCAACCTCCCTACTCCCATGTTTCACTCTGGCAGGGTTTACAATAGTTCCCCACTAGTGGGGAAGGTGGCGGCCCAACCCCATGAGAGTGAAGGGAGGCCATGGAGGTTGGGAGATCGGGACTGCCAGGTGACGGTGAGAGAAGATTGAGATGGGCAGGTGGGTGATTTCAAGACTGGCCCGGACAGGTCTGTGAGGCCAACGATCGGATGGTGGAGGGTTGACAAGGCAAGTGATGGTGAGTTGCTGTACCGGCTAGCAATTGAGCTGGCCAGTGATTGGGAGGTTGGTGATGCAGAGCTACAGCGCTTGCACTGATCTGGGTACTGACAGATTGGCACGTGCACAATGGTCTACTCAGCCCTATGCTGCCAGCCTCTCTAGCGAGAATAGAGCCCTCCCCTTGATTTTTCGCATGATTCATGGTAGGGCACTCTGCGGTGCACAGAATGTGGGAAATGCATTCTGAAAACCCCACTGAAGAAAAAGACAATGGGATTTACTCCAGTTTTTATGTGAATTCCACACTTGGAAGTTTTTTGGGAGAATCACCCTCCACGTCTCGAATACTGCGTACAGCTTTGATCTTATTTAGGAAAGGATATGTGCGTTAGAAGCAGTTCAATGAAGATTCGCTCAGCTGATACCTAGGATGGGGATGGGAGGATCTTAATGGAATCTTGTGAGGAAAAGTTGGAGAAAATGGGCCACAATCCATTGGTGTTTAGTAGGCTGAGAGCAGAAGGGATTGAAACACAGAAGACCCTGAGAGGACCTGACAGGGTTGATGCTGAGAGGATGTTTCTTCTTGTGGGAGAGACTAGAATCTTTCCCACAGGGGGTCACCCATTTAAAAGCAGGAATGAGAAGAATTTTTGTTCCTCAGAGGATTGTGAATTTTTGGGATTCTCTTTCCTCAGAGGGAGGTGGAAGCAGGATCATTGAATAATTTTTGAGCAGAGGTCAATGGATTCTTGCTTGACAAGGGTGTCAAAGATTATAGGGAGTTGGCGAAATGTGGAGTTGACACCACAGTCAGGTCAACCATGAACATACTAAGTGGTGCAGCAAGTTTGAGAGGCGATAGCCTATTCTTCATCCCAATTCATATATACACATGTTGCACAAGAAAAATGACTTCTCAAATCTAGCACAGTTCAGAGTGTGATTTTTATAAGACTATTATTTGCAACTGAGATGAAAATTCCACCCTACAAGTTTTGTAACGCCTGAGAAATTGAGAATCACAACTGATATAATCTTCCCACAAATCCAACACCCTTATGGCCAACAATTTAAACTCAAATCACTTAGAGATTTAAACCATATGGACATCCTTGAGCCTATGGGAGTTGATGACTACAGATCAAACGGATTCATTCAGGGTAGCCATGATGTGGAGATGCCAGCTTTCTATTAGGATGGGCACAAGAAGAAACCTCACAACACCAGGTTAGAGTCTAACAGGTTTATTTGGAATCACAAACTTTCGGAACGCCGCTCCTTCATTGGGTGAGTCATTCAGACTAGGACCGACCTACTTCCAGCCGGACTTTCCCATCAATGGATTCATTCCCAGTGGCGCCATCTCGTTTTTTTAACCCGTTTGACACGGGCATCACTGACTGGCCAACATTTATTGCCAGTCTCAAGTCGTCTGAGGGCATTTGAGAGTCAACCACATTGCTGTGGCTCTGGAGTCACAGTGGCACAATGGTTAGCACTGCTGCTTCACAGCTCCAGGGACCCGGGTTCGATTCCAAACGTGGGTCACTGCCTGTGTGGACTTTGCAAATTCTCTCCATGTCTGCATGGGTTTTTTCTGAGTGCTCCAGTTTCCTCCCACAGTCCAAAGATGTGCAGCTTAGGTGAATTGGCTGTGCTAAATTCTCCCTCAGTGTACTCAAATAAGCACTGGAGTGTGGTCACTAGGGCTATTCACAGGAACTTCATTGTAGTATTAATGTAAGCCTACTTGTGATTAATAAATAAATAAATAAACTTTAATAGACATATAGGAAAGGATGGCAGATTTCCTTCCCTAAAGGACATTAGTGAATCAAATAGGTTTTTTCTGACAATCGACAATGATTTCAAGTCATCAGTAGATTCTCAATTCCAGATATCTTTTTATTAAATTCAAGTTTCATCATCTGCTGTAGTGGGATTCAAACCCGTGTCCCCAGGCATTTGCTGAATTCTGGATTAATAATCTAGCGATAATCCCACCAGGTCATCGCCTCCCCCTTTTATGTTGGCTGCCTGTCAGCTAGCCTCCGCTCAATCCCTTGTAGACACTCAATTGGCAGCCTGTGTCCTGGAGTGCGTGGTAATGTCCTCCGAGATTTGTCAGCTCACTTCCACAGCAATTGTAAATGGACCTTAAAACATACCGCTACAGGTTATTTTGAATGAAGTTCTGCAGTAGGAACTGAACTGTAAGTGTGAGCACAAGAGCCTGTCGATTAGTAACAACTGACCATTCTTACAAGCTTCATCTAAATGCAAACCATTGCTTCCTTAGCTGATCCTTAAGTTTCCACCTCGAGAATTCTCTCATTCATTCTCTCAAATATTGATCAGACTTAAAATTGTAAGAAGTCTCACAACACCAGGTTAAAGTCCAATAGATTTAGTTGGAATCACAAGCTTTCGGAGCACTGCTTCTTCGTCAGATGAGTGGAGGGGGAAGTTCACAAATATGGCATAGATAGACAGAGACACAATTGTAAGATAATGGTTGGAATGTGAGAAACTTGATGTCCGTGTCGATATGCGTGATTTTCTTGGAGATCCTCTCCAATTTGAGCTGTTTGTGGTATCGATGGCAGTCATGATATGGAGATGCTGGCGTTGGACTGGGGTGGGCACAGTAAGAAGTCTCACAACATCAGGTTAAATTCCAACAGGTTTATTCGGAATCACAAGTCTTAAAATTAACTTTTACTCATTTGAGTTCCCTTTGTCCAACATCCTTCAACTCATTAAAAAATTGTCTTTCAGATTTTCCTTCACGATTTAAAGTGCCCTCTAATTTCCCAACAGCAATTTCCTGCTGCAGAGCACCTCTAAGATAATAAAATGCCCCTCAGCATTTCACTGGCTAGTACTCAGACAAACGGCTAGCACTGAGTCAAAAAAGATGAGTGACCAAAAACTTCCTCAAAAAGTTATTGTGAGAAGCATCCTAACCATTCTTCTTTCCTGGAGTGTGAGTATCATTGGCAAGACCAGAATTTATCACCCCTCCCCTAATAGTCTGCAAACTGAGTGGCTTGCAGGGCTTGAAGTTAAGAATCAACCACATTGCTGTGTGTCAGACCAGGTAAGGGCAGCAGATTTCATTCCCTAAAAGACATCAGTGAACCAGATGGGTTTTTACGAGATTCGATGTTAGCCGGCAGAACCACAAACTCTATTTTGAATTGCACATTTAATTAATTGATCTATCGAGATGGGATTTGAAACTGCATCTGTACAGAATTAGTCTCTACAGATGCCATTGGATCACAAGTTGAATGACATTCCTACTACACCAGCATCCTCCCTGGGGAGAGATGAGAATCAGCGGAGGGAACAAAGAGGCTTGGAGGGGATGTCTGCAGCTTCGGGGCAAAATTGTTGGGGGCATGTGCCAGGAGTTTAGACTACACGTGTCTCCCCCCTGTGGGTGCGTGAGCCATTTAAATTCCTGTTTATTTTGATGGGACTATAATATCCCACCAGATGGGAGGGGCCATTAAGTCCTGGTTGTGTTTGTTAATAGTGGGACAAACTGGGCGGAGTGTGCAAAGAGGCCAGAGTTGGAAAAAGGCACAATTGACAGAGGGTTGTGAGGCAGGAGGAGTCTATAGAAACAAGGGCCTGAATTTTTGTGCAGACGAAGATGACTGCTGTCTTAGTGAGACATGGGCGTCACTGGATGGCCAACATTCATTGTCCATCCTTAGTCGCCCAAGGGCAGTTGAGAGTCAACCATGTTGCTGTGACTCAAGAGTCACGTGTAGGCCAGACCAGGTAAGGATGGCAGATTTCCTTCCTTAAAGGACACCAGTGAGCCAGATGGATTTTTCCAACAATTGACAATGGCTTCATGGCCATCAGTAGATTCTTGATTCCTGATATTTTTATTGAATTCAAATTGCCGTGGTGGGATTCAAACCCAGGTCCCTAGAACTTTATCTGAATTTCTGGATTTATAGACTAGCAATAATATCTCTAGGCCATCACCTCCCTAAATTTAAAGCCCAATTGTTGTAGACCTTCCCTGAACTATTTACGCAGGTGTAGGACAGTGAAGGTGGATTATAGATCCAACTGCAGATGATAAAGTGAAGCTGCTGCCAGCGAGGTCCAGTTTTCGCCACTGCGATGTCTGAAGCCTTTATAATGTGGGTAGAACAGTGCGCCGCTGTTGCCTCACAGCACTAGGGATCTAAGTTCAATTCTGGCCTTGAGTCACTGTCTCTGTGAAGTTTGCATGTTCTCCTCTTGTCTGTGTGTGTTTCGCTTTCCTCCAAAGATGTGCTGTTTAGACCATGTTAACTTGCCCCTTAGTTTCCCAAGATGTGTAGGTTTGATGGATTAGCTAGCATAACTGTGTGGGCTAATGGGGACGGAACAGGGGAGAGAGCCTGTCCAGACTCAATGGGCCAAATGGCCTCCTTCTGCACTATAGGGATTCTATGATAACAGGATGTGGTGAAGCAGCAATGTTACATGACTAGTAATCTACAAGCTCAGGCTTTCGTGACATGTATTCAAATCTTGTCACAGCTGCTGGTGGAATTTAAATACAAACATAAATGAAATGAAGAAGAGGATTTTTAAAAATCGAGCGAGTCTCAGCAATGGTAACTGTAATAAAAACACATCTGGTTCACTATTGTATTTTAGAGAAGGAAATCTGCTGTCCTTACCTGGTCTGGCCTACATGTGATTCCAGGTCCACAGTGTTGACTCTTAACTGCCCTTTGCAATGGTGTAGCAAGCCCTTCAGTTGTATCAAGCAGTTACAGAAATGTCAATAGTGAATGAAAACAGACGGACCACCCAGAAGCAGTGCACCAGAAACAATAATAGTAAACATAGCTCTACAAAGTCTTCTTTACTAACATCTGGGGGCTTGTGCCAGAACTGGGAGAACTTCCTCACAAGCTGTACAATCAACAGCCCGACATAGTCATAACAACAGAATTAAGAATAAAGTCCCAGACACCACCATCATTACCCCTAGGTACATTGTATCCGACCAGCAGGACAGACCCAGCAGAGGTAGTGGTCTGTAGTCAGGTTCGAGATCTCTTGGTTACCTCAAATCAAACTGGACGATATGAAGTTGTTAAAACTTGAGCAAGGAAAACTCCTGCTGATTCCGACCGACAACATCTAACATCCACCATCGCACTGTTCGGCTGATAAACTGGCACTCCATCCATTTTGAACATCAGTTCACAGAAGCACTGAGAAGCCCACCAATGCCTCTACTTTCTCAGAAGACAAAAGAACTTTTACAGGTACTCCATAGAAAGCACTCTTTCTGGCTTGGTATGGCTCCAGCTCTGTCCAAGACAGCAATAAACTACTAAAGGTTGTGAATGAAGCCCAGTCCATCAAGCAAACCAGCCTCCCACCCATTGACACTGTCTACACTTCCCACTGCTCGGGAAATCAGCCAGTATAATCAAGGATCCCACCCATTCTGGACATCCTCTCTTCCACCTTCATCCATCGGGAAAAAGATACAAAAGTCAGAGGTACGTGACCTCATGTCAGGTGGGTACTTGAGGTCAAGTAACAATCAACTCAAGGACAGCTTGTTCCCTGCTGTCATCAGATTTTTGAATGGACCTACTATATATTAAATTGATCTTTCTCTATACCCTAGCTACGACTGCTATACTACACTCTGAACTCTCTCCTTTCCTTCTCTATGAATTGGTATGTTTTGTTTGTATTACGTGCAAGAAACGATACTTTTCACTGTATACTATTAAATGTGACAATAATAAATCAAAGCAAATTGATGGCGAGTAAATAGAATATACACGGAGCTATATGTATGGCTCAGTGGCACTAATACATCTGAGCTGGCCAAATCCTAACAGGCAGAACTACGACACTGGTTCTATGCAGTGCTGAAGGAACCAACAAGTGGGAAAGCCATACTTGATCTCATCCTTGCTATTCTGCCTACTGTAGACACATCTGTCCACAACAGTGTCGGTAAGAGTGACCATTGCAAAATTCTTGTGAAAACAAAGTCCCATCATTACATTAGGGATACCCTCCACCCCGTTATTTGGCACTCCCACTGTGTTGAAGGGGTTAGCCTTCAAACAGGCTGAGCAACCAAGATGTATTACATGACCAACAGCAGCAAAAGCACAAGTTAGGAAGATGATGGAATATTCTCTGCTTGCCTGGATGAGTTTATCTCTACAGCATTCCCAAAGCTCGACACCATTTTGGACAAAACATTCCGCTTGATTGGCTTGAGCAACATGCTGAATGAAAGAGCCAGTCCTGCTTTTTGTTTAGCGCAGACAATTTTTTGTTTTCTTATATTTAAAGGGCTGGAGATTTAAATGCCTTGACAGCTTTCTTTGATAGATCTAATGAGATTGATAATGCCAATGAGTTTATGCACTTTTTACACTTTTAACAATATCTACTTTTAACAATCCAAAAAGTACCTTATCCTTCACAGAGGGCACATTACCTCATCTAAAAGTGTCCCAGAACCTATCCGAAAGGATTCCATACCTCTCAGAGAGGATACTCTATCTCTCCAAAGAGACCTGAGGAGTTTAGACATTTTCTTGCTAGGGGCTAAAGTGCACAAGTCAAGAGTGCTTAGACATGTAACGGCAATCAGATCTGACTGAGGGTGGCTGCACTTTTACATGTTTAGTTGCCTCCATGAACCATGAACGTGCAACCAACATTCCTTCAAATTCACCCCCACACTTGTTGATGCTGGGTTCAGGAGCAGGACTTCCGGATTCCACCCTCTGGCGCCATTTTGACATTGACAGAGCGCCTCTCCGTCTGCACAAACATCCAGGCCCTTTGTCACTTCAGTTAAGCTCATTAAACCGTGCCGTTGTTGCCAGCTATAAATTGAGGAGTGAAAATATGGTCCAATAAAAAAATGTTTTTTTTTCCAAATAGCCTTTGTGTAGGAGCTCTGGTAGGTTTTGAAAATCATTTTGGATACACAGCAGGTTATCATTACAGAATGCCCTCTCGTTGAAAACCAACTAAAATGTGACAGTTTCTATTTTGCTTCATTGTTTAAACAATCTCATTGCAGGGGCATCTTTGTAGTCACTCAGCTGACTCCAATTGGACAAATAATTGTTGAAAACTAGCTAGAGGCTGCAAAACCACGGCTGGAGACGGAACATCACATAACAGCACAGGCTCCGCACACTGGGGAATTCATAGCCAACTGGATAGCATACATCTTAAATGGGAAGCAGCCAACTTCCTAAGGCAAAGTATTCAAACGGATCCTTGATGGAGGGAATCGACACAAACAGGCAGCAACTCTGCGCGAAAAGCACACGTCTCTGAAACTCAAGTGATCTCAGCGGCGGTTGCTGTGGAATTGTTTGCAACAAATGACTGGAGATTCTCCCCCAAGAATGCAGAGGGAACCAAAAGTACTGGCGATTGTTGTGGGGGGGGGGCAGAATATGAGAACAGAATTCAGCATAGCCAATTAAATCTTCAGCTAAAACATGCCTTTTCAGTCTTATTTTATATAAGGTTGTAAATTCTGTGGTCGCATTACCGAGGAACGTAATGTTGAGGGAGTGAAAAATGATGCATTTTGGGCTCCCATCAAATGCTTCTCGGTAAAGTATCGCAAGGTTAGGTGACAAATAAGGATCAGCATACTGTCCTGAAAAGATGTCTTAAACACCGCTCCCATCCACTTTTTTCCCCGCCCCCCCCCCCCCTGCCCTGCCCCCCCCCCCCCCCCCCCCCCCACAACAAACACACCATTGTAATATGCTTTCCATGTCTCAGCTACCTTGATGCCTTTCTCAGGGAGATTGTCTGTTTAATGCCGTTTGATAATGATTTGTTACTGAGGCTGTTTTGTGCTGGGAGGCCATCAGAAACAGTACAGAAACTATTGTACAATATTTATGTAACATGTCAGCTTGGCGTAGGCAGTGGCACCATTGCCTTTGGCTAGGAATACTGTGGGTTTAGATCTGACAATGTTACTCGGGTACATATTCAAGCTGACACCTCGATGTAGTGCTGAGGGAGCGCTGCATTATTGGAGGTGCTGGCTTCCAGATGGGATGTTTAACCAAGGTCTCGTCTGCTTGTTCAGATGGATTCTAAGGACCCCATGGCACTAGTGAAAGGAGGATGAGGTGTTCTTATGGTGCCTTGGCCAATAGTTGTCTGATAACCGTACACCAGAAATAGACCATAGAACACTACAGCACAAACAGGCCCTTTGGCCCACAAGTTGCGTTGTGTGCAGATACATGGATTTGGGCCTGTGTCTGTGAGAGTTTGCGCATTCTCCCCGTGCTTGCATGCGTTTTTACACAGAGGGTGGTGAGGGCGTGGAATGCCCTGCCTGCAGCAGTTGTGGACTCGCCTACTTTGGGGGCATTCAAATGATTGGTGGATAGGCATATGGATGATATTGGAATAGTTTAGGTTAGAGGGTCCGCTGGCTGGCGCAACATCGAGGGCTGAAGGGCCTGTACTGCACTGTAATGTTCTATGTTCTATGTTCTATGTTTGTTTCCTCCCAAAAATGTGCTCTTAGGCTAATTGGCAAAATAAATTCTCCCTAAGTTGTCTCAAATTTGGTTTTTAATCCATAGATCTATAAACATAGACAGGGATCACGGGTAGAGGTGGAAACATCGAGGTGGCGACGTGGGCTCGTTGGGCCGAAGGGCCTGTTCCCATGCTGTTTTGTTCTTTGTTCTTATCATATCCCTACCTATCAGGCCTATTTATAATCCTCAATCCTATTAAATTCCATGTACTCAACCAGAAGTCTCTTAAAAGACCCCAACGAGTTCGCCTCCACCACCATCAATGGCAGCCGATTCCACTCACTCACTACCTTCTGAGTGAAAATCTTACTCCTGACATCTCTTCTGTACCTACTCCCCAGCACCTTAAACCTGTGCCCTCTTGCAGCGACCATTTCAGCCCTGAGAAATAGCCTCTGAGAATCCATCCTATCTATACCTCTCAACATCCTATAAACCTCTATCAGGTCGCCTCTCATCCTTCGTCTCTCCAGGGAGAAAAGACCGAGCTCTCTCAATTTATCTTCATAAGGCATGCCTCCCAATCCAGGCAACATCCTTGTAAATCTCCTCTGCACTCTCTCAATAACTTCCACATCCTTGCGCCCTTTCAGTAGCCCCCACATCCTGAGCAATCAGTCATCTTACTTGCGTGTACAGTGCATCACCATGATACCCTCCAAGAACTCACCAAGCCTCCTTGAACAGCGTCTTCCAAACCCACGCCCACTACTGTCTAAAAGGACAAGAGCAGCAAACACATGGGGACATCACCACCTGGAAGTTCTCCTCCAAACCACTCACCGTCCTGACTTGGAAATATATCGCCGTTCCTGCAACTCCCTCCCTAAGAGCACTGTGGCTGTACTGACACTGCAGGGGATGCAGCATTTCAAGGACAATTAGGGATGGGAAATAAATCCTGGACCAGCGAGCAATGGCCACACCTCAAGAATGCATTTAAAAGAATTTTCAGTGAATCTAATTAACTGGCTGGTTTAATTGTACGGCAACAGTGACTGCTCTTCAAAAAAGCAATTAGTTGGCAATGAAATATTATGGGATCTCCTAAGGATAGTAGAAGTGAGACACAAATAGGCCGGAGTGAGCTGGTGTCAATGGGAATTCCTATCAAAAGCAGCGGGGCCAGAAAATCCTGAAGCTAGCAAACAATGCACTATCTTCCGCCAGTGGGTAACATGCGATTGGGAAGACTGAGAATCTTGCCCCTTATATGACTTTTAAGGCCAGAGGGAGGAAAGGGGTTGCCATACAATACAGTGGCTGGAATTCTCCAATGTCGTATGCTCAGCTATCCCTCGGTCCAAATCTCCCTTCACAGCAGCAGGACCGGATAATTCCATCCATTGGAGAGGTCAAAGAACTTTGACTCATAAATAGAAGACATTAATAAATTCAAGAAGGTATTCAGGAGAAAAACCTTTACTCAGGGGATGCCGAGAAAGTGCAACTCACTACTGTGTGGAATCACCGCGATGAGTTGATAAACAAATTGGCACGGTAACACAGTGGGCGGCACGGTGGCACAGTGATTAGCACTGCTGCTTCACAGCTCCAGGGATCTGGGTTCGATTCCCGGCTTGGGTCACTGTCTGTGTGGAGTTTGCACATTCTCCCCATGTTTGTGTGGCTTTCTTCCAGGTGCTCTGGTTTCCTCCCACAGTCCAAAGATGTGCAGGTTAGGTTAATTGACCATGTAAAATTGTCCCTTAGTGTTACGGGATGCATAGTTATAGGGATTAGCGGGTAAAACATGTAGAAATATGGGGAAAGGGTCTGGGTAGGATTGTGGTTAGTGCAGATTGCTCTCTTTCTGCACTGTAGGGTTTCTATGGTTTCTATGAAATGAGGAGGGAGTTTTCCACCCTTTGACCCTGTCTACACTTCCTGTTGCCTCGGCAAAGCAGCCAGCACAATGAAAGACCTCATGCACTCCTGACATACTCTGTTCCACTTTCTTCCTTCTGGAAAAAGATGCAAAAGTCTGAGGTCACATACCAATCGACTCAAGAACAGTTTCTTCCCTGATGCTGTCAAACTTTTGAATGGACTTACCTTGCATTAAGTTGATCTTTCTCTACACCATAGCTATGATTGTAACACTACATTCTGCAGTCTCTCGTTCCTTCTCTATGAGCGGTATGCTTTGCCTATATAGCCCGCAAGAAACAATACTTTTCACTGTATATTAATACATGTGACAATAATAAATCAAATCAAGAAAGGGATGAGAATTTGTCAATTGGTTGACATGACTATAGTGGGAGAAAATCCATTTGGAACATAAACTCGGGTCTATCGTGATGAATAGTCTATTTATATTTTCAGTGTAAAACTTAGTTAAACTATTTATTTGGAGTCAGTGGAACACTTTTCAGCATACCTATTGATTTAAAAAATACATCTTGTGAAAGTGCCTTGGTGCACAATCCATACTCCCTGGAAAGTAATCTTTATTTTACTTCAATTTACCTGTTATGAGAATTGAGATAATTTGATCAAGTGGGTATGCAAGCCTGTTAACACCAATCACATGGGAAACTCATTTTGGGTTTAAGCTTCCCTACCTTTGACTCATGGCACTGTGCTGCTCTAATACCTGCCTGAGGCTTTTCATTCGTATTGAATGGGAATCGGATGATACATTATCCAAAGACTTAGAAAATGATCTCAAGAAAACACACCAGGGTTCTCAGTGGGGAAGGAAGGTCTCCAGGGAGCCATGATTTACATAGTTCAGACTTAAGGAGGTTTCCATATGCACCAATATCACCCCCACACCCGCCACCGCCCTCCCAACCTTTTCAGAAAAACCTCAATTTTTTCAAAAGTTACTAAAAGGCACTTCTGGGAGTTGGGAGCTCTAACAAATCATTGTGTATTTTTTAAGTTCCCCTTGCAATTGAGTCATAGAGGTTTGTAGCATGGAAACAGGCCCTTTGGCCCAACTTGTCGATGCTGCTCAGTTTTTATCACTCAGTTAGCCCCAATTGCCCGCATTTAGCCCATATTCCTCAATATCCATCGAACTCTCTAAATGCTTTTTAAAAGACAAAACTGTACCTGCCTCTGCTACTGCCTCTGGCAGCTTGTTCCAGACACTCACCACCCTCTGTGTGAAGGAATTCACCCTCTGGACCTCTTTGTATCTCTCCCCTCTCACCTTAAACTTTTGTCCTCTAGTTTTTAGACTGTTTGCGAAAAGATGTTGGCTATCTATCTGATCTATTCCCCTTATCTATGTGCTTGCTAACTGATTGTGAAACTGTGGAATTAATACAGTGTTGGGCTATCTTTCAACTCTGGGTTAACATTCAGAATGAAGGAAGACTTCTGAGGCCTGAGATGGACACCTTCACATTTGCACTGAATGGAATTTACAAGGTTAACAGCAACTGATCAAACAAGCTATTTTTATCTTGGGGTTCACATGAGCTACCCCATCATGAACCCTTGTCCATTTTGAAGCGTGGAAAGCAACTGTCTTATTTAGGTTAAAACTAAGAAACAAATTTATTTTCAAGTCACTTAATTACACATAAATTATGTACCAGGTCTATATAGCAAGCTTGGTGATGCAAGCACATCCCAAAGCAATGAATAGAGAATTAAATGTTTAAAAGTTTTTAAAGTTTACTTATTAATTAATGAAGTTGCTGTGAAAACCATTAGTTGCCACAATCCAACACCTGTTCGAGTACATTGAGGAAGAATTTAGCATGGCCAATGCACCTAATCAGCATGCCTCTCGGACTTTGGGAGAAAATTGGAGTACCTAGAGGAAACCCATGCAGACATGGGGAGAATGTGCAGCCTCCGCACAGAGAGCAACCCAAACCAGGGATCAGACCCGCGTCCTTGGCTCTGTGAGTGCTAATCACGGTGCTGCCGTAACAATATGAACAATGGTCAGGAGACAATTCGTAATATTGATCCTTGACTTGCTCGCTATTTTGAACAGTTTCTGAAGCCATAAAGCAAAGTAAAGTGGAATAAGTCGAAAGTCCTTTTCAAAATCATTCAACCAAGTCTTTGAAGATGATAAAATGGGTACCTTCCACCCACTGAATCCCATCTCAACACCACAATACAGAGAGAAATGATTGAAGAAAAGGAGCAGTAAAATAGGGGAAGTCAGCTAGATTTATATCATACAGACAAGCTTTCATCTCACCAGGTTTCTCCTAAATTACTGCAGTGACTGTACTTCAAAGTAACTTCTTGCATGGGGAGTACTTTGAAATATCCCACGGATGTGGCCTGGCGCTATATAAATGCGAGTTCCTTGTTTTGATATCTTTCTTTATACAAAGGGGTTTTGTACCCATGGGCAAGGTGGTTGTAATATTAATTTTATTGCCTTTCAAAGCATGGCTGTCCATCTCTGAAGGGTGGAGTTCTTGCTTTTGACGTTCAGCTCGAGCAAGAACCCACTGCGACCATTACAGATACGAAAACGTTGCAAACATCCAACTTTTCAAAGCGAGGGGAGAATTTCTGACGCAATTAACATTGACAGTTAGAATGTCTCCCTGCCAAGCTGGCTCTGCTAAATAGCTCCCACAGATCTGCATCCTTATACAATATTTGTGCAATGCTTTAACTCTCTCCCCAACTTAAAGATGAAATAGAATCCCATTCAGGAAGCAGCAAACAGAATGACACTTTAAATTCACAACCATTTAGATCTAATGCGGGGAGGAAACCAGGTGAATATCTGCTCTCAACACAAGGAGAAGGATCCAATTAATCTTCCCTCATGGCTGATGTTTGAATCCCACTTCAAATTCTTCAGAGAGGTTGCCTGGCAACAAATGCAACAATCCATTGGAAGGCCTCTATTCTGTACATTCCCGCACCTACTTCATCAAGTATTTCTTGCTTCTGTGGACTGGAAATGGATTAATGACAAAATATGAACAGTATTCTCCCAGCAGGGAATCTGTCTCATTTTTATTTCCTAACAAAATGAGTTCATTAGTCATCTGGTATTGGTCAGTTCTCCAAATCAGAAGTTACTGATGCCAAAGAGGAGATGGTGATGTAATGGAATTGTCACTGCACTAGCGAGGTATGGCGGCACAGTGGTTAGGACTGCTGCCTCATGGCACTAAAGACCCAGCTTCAATTCCAGCCTCGGGTAACTGCCTCTGTGAAGTCTGCGCATTCTCCCTGTCGCTGCGTGGGTTTCCTCTGGATGCTCCAGTTTTCCTGCCACAGTCCAAAGGGGTGCAGTTTTAGGTTGATTGGCCATGCAAATATTTGGGGTTACAGGGAGATTGAGTGGGATTGTTACTGGAGCAAGCTTGATGGACTGAATGGCCCCCTTCTTGCATCATAGGACTCTATGATGCCAGTGAGTCAGGGGAATCCACCCTGGGATAGGAACTTGAAACCCACCATTACAATCAGGGAATTTTCAACTCAATTTTTAAAAATAATCTGGAATTAAAAACTGAATGACGACCATGAAACCAGTGTCCATTGTTGTACAATTTACTAATGTCCTTTTGGGAAGGAAATCTGCCATCCTTATTTGATCTAGCTTACATGTGCCTCCAGAGCCACTGCATGATATTGATGTATTTCTGTTTTATCCTACAGGTACTTCAGTCCGCCTCGTTGTCCAACAAGGCGCATATACGCGACGGGTCATGAGAGGGCTGCTGTTGGATTTTTTCGAGAGTATCCTAGTGCTTCACGTCATTAGTGTACGCTTGACCTGGACCATTTGATGGGCAACACGACAGCTCAGTAACTATCGCTGTGATGTGCAGATACATGGATTTGGGCCTGTATCTGTGGCAGTTTGCGAATTCTCCCCGTGCTTGCGTGGGTTTTCTCCAGGTGCTCCGGTTTCCTCCCACACCCCAAAGTTGTGCTCTTAGACTGATTGGCTAAACAAATTCTCCCTAAATCGTCTCACTAATTTGGTTCCAATGCAGATTCCTACACCATTGCAGGTTTCTATAAACATAGACGGGGATCATGAGTGGAAGTGGGAACCTCGAGGTGGCGGTGCGGGGTCATTGGGCCGAAGGGCCTGTTTGCCATGCTGTTTTTTTTGTTCTTTGTTCAATGCGGTTGACTCTCAGAAATGCCGCACAGCTCCAAGTGCAACTAAGGATGGGTAATAAATATTAAGTAAAAGTTAAATTTATTTGTCAGTCATAAGTAGGCTTACATTCACACTGCAGTGAAGTTAATAGTCTAATCTGAGGTCACATACCAACTGACTCAAGAACAGCTTCTTCCCTGCTTCTATCAAATTTTTGAATGGATCTATCTTCACTAAGTTATCTTTTTCTACACCCTAGCCATGACTGTAACACCACATTCTGCATTGTTGCCTTTCCTTCTCTTTGAACGGTATATCTTGTATTTATAGCATGCAAAAAGCAATAATTTTGATTGTACATGTGACAATAATGAATCAAATTAAATCACTGTGAAAATCCTCTAGTTGCCACACTCTGGCGCTTGTTTGGCTACACTGACGGAGAATTTAGCATGGCCAATGCACCTAACCAGTACGTCTTTTAGGCTGTGGAGGGAAACCAGAGCACCCCAGAAGACACACGCAGACACAGGGAGAACATGTACACTCCACACAGACAGTGAGCCATACCAGAAATTGAACCCAGGTCCCTGGTGCAGTGAGGCAACAGTGCTAACCACTGTGCTATCATGCCAGCTCCAGTGAGTCCACTCAGAGACACCAATGTTCAATATATATAAAAAAAGTTCTGGATTTAATAGGCTTCACCACAAAAATCTACGAACTAAGATAAATTGAAGTTATGGGTTACACTTATGTTACAATATTTAAATTATTTGTCAAGGCAGATAAAATACTGTTGTCCATTAACTGCCGTAGGGAGTGAAAGATAAACTTGCTTTTCCAAAGTTCAAGCTTTATTTCAACACTCTTTGGGAACTGAGTATTGGCAGAAAGACCAATATTTATTGCCAGTTTTCTTTGCGAATTTAATGGTTGTGTCTTTCTCTTGAACTGCTACAGTCTGTGGTGAAGACATTCTGATGGTGCTGTGAGGGAATGATTTTCAGAATTTTGATCCAGCAATGACAAAGGATCTAATCATATCACAATATGCTAACTACCAAGATCATTAAATGTATCCTTCAAGAAGCTCCTGGAATTCCAAGGGAATTTCTGGGAAGAGTTTGTCCAAGAGTTTGGAAGGTGACAGTCTAGTCATATTATCACTAGACTATTAATCCAGAAACTCAGCTAATGATCTGGGGGTTCAGGTTCGAATCCCGTTCAGGACACATGGTGGAATTCAAATTCAATAAGAATTATCTAGAATTAACAATCTACTGATGACCATGAAACTATTGTCAGAAAAACCCATCTGGTTCACTAATGTCTTTTAGGGAAGGAATTCTGCCGTCCTTACCTGGTCTGGCGTACATGTCACTCAAGAGCAACAGCAAAGTGACTCTCAAATGCTCTTGGGAAACATGGATGGGCAATAAATGCTGGCCAGCTGCAACCTTTATGTCCCCATGAATGAATAAAAAAATCTGTTGGCGTATATTCAGGAATGATCCTGTGGGATCATAGAGGCCACAGATTATCCCCCAAATAGACTTCACCAGCATTCCATTCCCAGCAAAGTTTTATTTTTATTATTTATTAGTGTCACAAGTAGGCTTACATTAATACTGCATTGAAGTTATTGTGAAAATCTCTTCATCACCTCATTCCAGCGACTGTTCAGCTACACTTAGGGAAAATTTAGTATGGCCAATGCACCTAACCAGCACGTCTTTCAGACCGTGGGAGGAAACCAGAGTACCCGGCGGAAACCCACTCAGACATGGGAAGAACATGCAGATTCTGCACACACAGTGATCCAAGTCAGAATCTAGATCCCTGATGCTGGGAGGCAGCAGTGCTAACAATTGTGCCACTGTGCCAAGAGTCTGCACTAACTCTCTCATAGGGCATCACACTTAGGCCCTATCTTTGTAACCCCATGTATTTACCCCACTAATCCCCCCAACCTGCATATCTTGGGACATCAATTTAGCATGGCCAATTCACCAAACCGGCACATCTTTAGGATGGTTCCTATAGCAGGAAATCATTGCTCATTGTCAATGTTATGGACAGCAAATTGAAAATCTACTCCTACATATTGAGCAATCCAGAAGAGATGGTAGTTCAGTGGTAATTTAACTGGGTGAATATTCCAAAGATCCAGGCTAATCCTCCAAGACTTGGTAGACCACAAATTAATTTGAATCCAATTTAACAACCTGCACTTAAAATGTTGATCATGCAACTGTCAAAACCCATCTGGTTCATTGATGTTGTTTAGGGAAGGAATCGTACCATCCTTAACTGTTCTGGCCGATAGACACACAGCGATGTGGTTGACTCTTAAATGCTCTCTGAAATTTGGAGGAAGTGGTCTAATGGTATTATCGCTAGACTATTAATCCAGAAGCTCAGCTCATGCTCGAGGGACCCAGGCTCGAATCCCACCATGGCAGATGGTGGAATTTGAATTCGATTCAAAAAAAATCTGGAATTAAGAATCTACTGATGAATGTGAAACAATTGTCAGAAAAAAACCCCACTTGGCTCACTAACTTCCTTTAGGGGAGGAAATCTGCCAACCTTACTTGGTCTGGCCTATAAATGACTCCAGAGCCATGCTGAAATCATTGTCTATTGTCGTAAAAACCCATCTAGTTTACTAACGTCGTTTAGGAAAAGGCAATGCCATCCTTACCTTCGTTCACCTACATATGACTCCAGAGCCAAAGCAATACGGTTGACTCTGAACTGCTCTCAGGCAACTAGGAATGGACAATAAATGCTGATCAGCTAGCAGTGCCCATGCCTTAGGAATGAATTAAATAAGAAATGACCTTTTGAGCCATTCAGTTTACGTGTAATTCAGGAAGGCAATGCTGGCCTTGTCAGCATGCTCACATCTAATGAAATTAAATAATTTTTTGTATTTGGGATGTGGGTGTTACTGGCTAGGCCAGTATTTACCTGAGGGCATTGTTTTGGCTCTGGAGTCATATGCAGATGAGACAAGGTAAGAATGGCATTGCCTTTCCTAAAGGACATTAGTGAACTAAATGGGTTTTTTAACGACAATAGAGAATGATTTCACAGTCACCCTTAGACTTTTAATTCCAGATATTTATTGAATTCAAATTTCACCATCTACCACAGCAGGATTAGATGCTGAGCTTTATCCAGAATCCCTGGATTACTAGTTCAGTGACAATACCATGACTCCACGACCCTGTAGTCAATGACAGCATGTTGAAGTGAGTGCTGGATTCTGTGATCTATACAGACTGGGTGCCACAAGTAGCAAACTCAAAAACAGTTCTTACTGATGTTGACTACCATTGTTTAGAAAAATTTTGTGCCCCACCCTAACAGAGAGATCCAAAATTTTGGCTAGGGGAATGTCTCGCCAATATTATTCCATGTGGATGTTCCATGTGGATGTTACAACCACAGATTGTTTCATTTCACAGAGGGAAAAATACATGATGAAGAAAATATAAACCAGAGCTCTTTGCTATTTCACATAGAATTTCTATGTTCAAGAAATTATTTTTAGCCCCTTCAACCCTGCTAAAGCTAAACATATGGTCCACACCTATCACTAAGGCCCAGCGCGTGACTTTATTTCAGTTAGTGGATTCAATTTGGACTCAGATTCAGTTAAGTGAATGGGAACGTCATCATCTCATTAAGTTGATCTCTCTCTACACTCTAGCTCTGACTCTAACACTATATTCTGCATTCTCTCATTTTCTTCTCAATGAGCAGTATGCTTTGTCTGTATAGCATGCAAGAAACAAAACTTCTCACTATATAAGGTCATAGAGTCAGAGAGGCTTACAGCATGGAAACAGGCCCTTTGGTCCAGCTTGTCCATGCCACTCTTTTTTTTTAAACCACTAAACTAATCCCAATTGCCCACTTTTGACCCATATCCTTCTACACCCATCTTACCCATGTAACTATCTAAATGCTTTTTAAAAGACAAAATTGGACCCATCTCTACAACTACATCTGGCAGTTTGTTCCACACACTCACCATCCTCTGTGTAAAACATGCGTGCCTCTGGATACTTTTGTATCTCTTCCTTCTCACCTTAAACCTAAGCCCTCTAGTTTTAGATTTCCTTACCTTTGGGAAAAGATATTGACTATCGAGCTGATCTGAACCCCTCATTGTTTTATAGACCTCTATAAGATCACACCTCAGCCTCCTATGTTCCAGAGAAAAAAGTCCCAGTCTATCCAGCCTCTCCTTATAACTCAAACCATCAGCTCTTGGTAGCATCCTAGTAAATCTTTTCTGCACTCTTTCTAGCTTAATAATATCCGTTCTACAATAGGGTGACCAGAACTGTACACAGTATTCCAAATGTGGTCTTACCAATGTCTTGTACAACTTCAATAAGACATCCCAACTCCTGCATTCAATGTTCTGACCAATGAAACCAAGCATGCTGAATGCCTTCTTCACAACTCTGTCCATCTGTGACTCTACTTTCAAAAGCTATGAACATGTACTCCTAGATCTCTACATGTACTAATCATAGATCATAAATCACTAGGTCATACTAATATATATGACCATAAATAAATCAAATCTTCAAATTTGTGTTCAAGTCACACACCATCCTGACTTGGATATAAACAGCCTACCCTTCATCATTGCAGGGTCCATAATCTTGGAACTCCCTAGCTGGCAGTACCGTGGGTGCATCATCACTTTGTGAACTGCAGCCATTCGAGAAGGTGAACAATAATAATTTAGTTCATTTATTTATTAGTGTCAGAAGTTGGCTCACATTAACACTGCAATGAAGTTACTGTGAAAAAATTTTGGCAGCTCAAATGGAATGATAGAATATAATATTAGACTCTCAGCAATGTGGATCAGAAGGATCTTGGGGTCTGGTTCATAGGACACTCAAATCAGCTTCGCGGGTAGAGGATGTGGTTAAGAAGGTGTGTGGTGTACTGGCCTTTATCAATCGAGGAATTGAGTTTAGCAGTCGGGAGATAATGCTGCAGCTTTATAAGACCCCATTTGGAGCACTGTGCTCAGTTCTGGTCACCTCATTGCAGCAAGGATATGGAAACCATACAAAGGATGCAGAAGAGATTTACAAGGATGTTGCCTGGATTGGGTGGCATGCCCTATGAGGATAGGTTGAGAAAGCTCGGTCTTTTCTCCTTAGAGAGACAAAGGATGAGACGTGACCTGATAGAGGTGTATAAAATGTTGAGAGGTATTGATCGAGTGGATTTTCAGAGGCTTTTTCCCAAGACTGAAATGGGTGCCACAAGGTGACACAGGTTTAAGGTGCTGGGGAGTAGGTATAGAGGAGTCGTCAGGGGTAAGTTTTTCACTCAGAGGATGGAGAGTGCGTGGAATCAGCTGCTGGCATGGTAGTGGAGGTGGATTTGATAGGGTGTTTTAACAGACTTTTGGATGAGTACATGGGACTTAGTAAGATAGAGGGTTATAGATAAGCCTAGTAGGTAGAGATATGTTCGGTACAACTTGTGGACCGAAGGGCCTGTTTGTTATGTAGTTCTTTTAAGTTCTATGTTCTAGTCATCACACTCCAGTACCTGTTCGGGTACACTGAGGGAGAATTTATCACGGCCAGTGCACTAACCAGCACGTCTTTTGGACTGCGGAGGAAACCCAGAGTACACGGAGGAAGCCCATGCAGACATGGGGAGAACGTGCAAACTCCACACGGGCAGAATCGAACCCGGGCCCCTGGGGCTGTGAGTGCTAACCACTGTGCCACTATGCCATCCTAATAATTGACCCCGTGACAATCATCCACAAGAGTGAAGATCATAATTTAAAAAATGGCAACATCTTTTGTTTGCCACATGGGAACCACAGTTGTAATTCAATGGGCTGAATATTAAGTTGGACCTAATAGTGGAATCCATTTCAAATTGCATTTTGGTGCATTATTTTATCAAAGACATTGACCCATTTATTAAACAAGTTAGCATTTGTAACCAATGTCACACAGCGTGATTTCAACACATTAATCCACACATGGTTTGTCTTAAAAGCAATAGCTTGGCTTCAAAAAGAGGATAAAAACATTAGGACACTCGGAATTCTCGTGTTAATAAACAGCTGCTATTTATTCAAAACATGTGTAATGGACTGGAAGCATTCCCTGTCTGAATACAATATGTATACACTTGGCTTATCTTAATACGCAATGTCAGACATGCTTGGAATTTAGCACCAACTTCCATTGACAGCTCAGTGAGAAACTGAGGCCTGGAATAACAAAAATCTGAATTTAAATACCACCTTCAAGATCGGAAAATAGCCAGATCCAGGGAAGTTCTGCATTGAGTCCAGAGTTCTACTGAGCCAGCTGATTGCGGCCTAGGAGTGAGGAGGTCATAAAATCACACAGCATGGACTATTCAGCCCATCAAGCATTTGCTCGTTCCTTGAAAGAGCTATCCAATTGTTCCCAACGGTGGGGGAGTTCAGAATTAGGGGTCATACTTTGAGAATAAGGGATAAATCTTTTAGAACTGGAGCGAGGAGAAATTTCTTCACCCAAAGGGTAAGAATGTGTGGAATTAATTACCACAGTGAAGCCAAAATGTTGTGTGATTTTAAGAAATTAGATATAGTTCTTGGAGCTAAAGGAGTTCCAGGGACATGGGGGGAAAGAGGGGATCACGATATTGAATTAGCTTATCAGCCGTAATCAAGATAAATGGTGGAGCAGGTTTGAAGGGCTGAATGACCTACTCCTGCTTCTATTTTCTATATTAATCCAGCTTCGCTGATATTCCATTGACAAGCAATGTTTTCCCTTGAAGTACTTGCCCTAATCTCCACTTACAAGTTACTATTGACCCTGCCCTTGTCTGCTCAGTGCATTCCAGATCTCTGTGTAACAATAAATAGGAGCTTCTCCCCCATTCCGCTGAGTTGCTTTTGTACCACATTGAGCCGGAGACTCTAGCTGACTCCCCACTGGGCACCACAACCTCTGGCAGCTGAATAATTTATTGTAATTAGAATTTTAATGCATTTTAATATCATCAGTGGACCCAGCTGAAGTCTCTGGGACAGTAAGTCTCTTCCCCCCGCCAAGAGTGGATCACTACTGCAGGGTCTAGTATAACTCCCTGTGTGTGGGGAGTTCGAGGCTCGACCCCGCTGGAGCAACGTGGGCGGCAATCTGGGGGCCTCCTAGAGAGTCAGGGTAAGTGGGGGGGCAGGGTTGTCCCCAAACATCGCCAGCTTGGCACTGCCCAAGGGCAAAGTGCCAATACCCCGGGGCTGTCCATTTGATTCAGTTAATGTCAAGGAGTGGGGCCCTTATGGGGGCCTGATGTGGAAGGCCTCTGGTGGACAATGTGTGGAGGTGGAAGGTCTGGCTGCTACTTTGGGCCAAGTGACAGTGAGAGGGAGGCCAGCAATCGGGAGTGGCCATTGGGGTGGATGGGTGAGGGCAGCCTGCTTGGGCGGAGTGGGGGGAGATTCAGGGCGAGGGGCAGGTTGGATGGGGGAGTGGGTATCAAGGCTGCCAATGGGCAGGGTAGTTTGGTGGGGGATCAGGAGATCGGGGCTGCAATTAGAATGTGAGGCAACTCCAGCATATTTGGGGGCCAACAATCGGGTTGCGGGGGGGAGCAGTTGCATGCCTGGCAATGCGAGGGTCGTGGGGTTGGCTAGCGATTGAGCTGGCCAGTGATCAGGAAGCCAGCAGACAGGGGCCACTGCTCATGCACTGACAGATCGGTACATGCGCAATAGCTCACTCAGCACTGTGCTGCTGTCCTTCCCAGTGGAATCAGTCCCCCACCACTGACTTTCAGTGTGAGAGATTTGCTTTATAACTCCCATTGAAAAAATCAACATGATTTACACCAATTTCTACATGTATCTGACATTTAGAATTTTTTGGGAGAATCACCCCAAATTGTTTCCTCATGTCATCTTTTGTTCTTTTCTCAATTACCTTAAATCTTCGAGATAATTCCTCCTTAAGTACTCTATCAAAACTATTCTTGATTTTGAATGCATCTATTAAATCTCCCCTTAATCTTTTCCAGTGTTTCCACATAACTGATGCCCTCCATCCCACCTGCCATTCTGCCAATCTTTTTCTATACCCTCTCTAATGCCTGAAGCCCTTCTGAAATATAGTGCTCAAATCTGAACACTCTGGCCAAAAGTGGACAATGGAATCGGCTGCCGTCGGAGGTTGTTGAGGCAAACTCACTTTTAAAACACTTCTGGATGAGTATATGGAAACGAATAGGATAGGGGGTTATAGATAGGTCTATGGATTGGTAGACGTGATCGGCGCAACTCGTGGGCCGAAGGGCCTGTTTGTGCTGTATTGTTCTATGTTCTATGTTCTAAAACAGCTTATTATAATGTTTAATACGAAAAACATGATGATTTGAAACAACCTCCTGCATATCAGAAGTTGATAGCTTGTGTTAATCGTTATCTGTCAGCAGAGCAGTCCTCTGGCTGTCTGCAATAGAATTGTAAAAGGTAAAATCGCAACAATTCCAGATGACCATAGTCTGCTATCCCCTTTGAGGGAGAGAGCTGACTAGTGGTGATTTAACCTGAGGATCAGCATACTTCAGGCAAGCAGCAAGATTGAAAACGTGGTGCCTTCCTGAATAACCTCAGCCAGTGCAAGAATTGGACCCACACTGCTGGTATTGCTCTACATTATTAACCAGCTATCCAGCCAACTGAGCTAACCAACGCCCATATCTTACATACATTTGAGCACAGATAGAATAATGGATTGTCAAGGCAAGTACTGAGTTCCTTTAGTCACATTTACCAGCAGAAAACTAAATGCAACCCAAAATCCCAAGAAGGGCGATGTAACTTCAGTTGTTTTGTCCACCATAGATAAATTGTTACTGATTTCATAAGATAGAATCTCTACAGTGCAAAAGGAAGGCAGTTGACCTATTGAGTCTACACCCACTTCTTCTGACACAGCATCTCAGTCAGGTGCTATTCCTATAACTCCATGCATTTACCCCATTAATCCCCTTAACCTATACATCTGGGGTACTAAGGAGCAATTTAGCATGGCCAACCAGCATGTCTTTGGTACTGTGGGAGGAAACTGGAGCACCCAGAGGAAGCTCACACAGACAGGGGGAGAACATGCAGACTCCACACAGACAATGACCCAAGTCGGGAATCAAACCTGGGTCCCTGGCACTGTGCTAACCACTGTACCACCTTGGCATGGGACAAGGTTGAGAAGGCAGGGCCTTCATGAATAACCTCAGTCAGTATGGAAATTGTAATTGTATGACATAACTTTCATGCAATTCTACGCACTCTATGGTATTTATTGATGGTGATGGAGTCTTGATTCCATCAAGAACTGTGAGAGCCTGACATCGCCTCCTACAGGGGCAGGCTGCCTGTATTATGTATCTCTCTGTTGCCAGCACGAGGCCTTCCCCAGAGTCATAGACATTAAATCCTGCCTCCTACCCCCAAGAGTTGCCATCCTATCACTGGGCCACCAACTGTTCATTGCAAGCAGTGCCACTGTAAGGCCAGTGATAGCCTTTGGGACTGGTTCCAGCACAGGTTCAGGATCACCGAGAGAGCCAGCTCAGAGTGAGGGTGAGCTGGGGTGTGGTCACAGGAGAGCGGGGGTGGAAAGGGGACTGACAGTAAGGGCCAGGGGGTGCCTTCCCAATGCCTCAATCGTTGAGTGAATACTCTCTCCCCACTTCCCATCATTAAAAGTTCTCAAGGAAACCGGACAAGATTTGTTTTTTGGTCGTGACTGCTCCCCCTGCCATTGGTTGAATACTAGGAGAAGTGAGTTGGGCCTTAAGTTAGCATAAATTTCCATCTTCATGGTTTCAATTGGCAGCAGGATGGGAAGACCATCAATGAGAATTCCCATCGTGATATAATTGAGGTAGAGGTAGGAAGTTTGCAGCACTTTCCACCCTGATTCAATGCTTATCACACCTCAAAACCCATCTGCTTCAAGAAGATGATTAATCATCCCAGTACCTAAGAAAAACCAAGCAGCGTGCTTTAATGACTGTCAGCCGGTGGCTCTGGCATCCATCATTATGAAGCGCTTCAAAAGATTAGTCATGGCATGAATCAGTTCCAGCCTCCTGGACCTGCTACAGTTTGCTTACCGCCTCAACAGGTCCACAGCAGATACCATTTCCCTGGTTCTGCACTAAACCCTGGAACGCCAACATAACAAGATACCTAGGTCAGATTCCTATTTATTGACTACAGCTCACCCTTCAACACTATTATTATTGCCACAAAACTTATCTCCAAACTCCGTGGCCTGGGCTTCGGCATCTTCCTCTGCGACTGGATCCTGAACTTCCTAATTCACAGGCCATAATCAGTAAGGATAGGCAATAACACCTCCTCCACTATCACCTTCAACACCGGTGCCCCACAAGGCTGTGTTTTCAGCCCCCTACTAAACTCCTCACACACCAATGACTATGCGCCCAAATTCCCGTCCAATTCGATTTTCAAATTTGCTGATGGCACCACTGTTGTGGGTCGGATCTCAAACACTGACGAGGCAGAGTACAGGAATGAGATGGAGAATCTGGTGAACTGGTGTGGCAACAATAATCTCTCCCTCAATGTCAACAAAACAAAGGGAATCGTTGAGGATCAAGAGACTCAGAACATTGCTGGGAATTAATAGATTCCTATTGGCCGTCCAACAAACCTTATGGCTCACCTGTCTCTTACATTGGAGTTATTGGGGATCTTCCATTAATGTCTATACAGGCTGCTGTATGTTTATTGATGTCTGTTTTTTACATCCATAAGCAATTCAGTCCACCTTGTTGGCCAACAAAAGAGCACATCAGATTCTCCATCTCATTCCTGTACTCTGCCTCGTCAGTGTTTGAGATCCGACCCACAACAGTGGTGCCACAACGTGGTGGGTCGTGCAAGGCCTGTTCTTGGATGTTGCTTCAAGAGTTGCTTAGTGCTTCACGTCATTAGTGTACGCTTAAACTGGACCAATTGATAGGCAACAGACAGCTTGGTGACTATCACTGTTTGCTGGGCAGTTACAGGGAGCCGGGTCAGATCTCCGGCTTGGGTCATTGTCTGCGGGAGTTTGCACATTCTCCCTGTGCTTGCGTGGGTTTTCTCCAAGTGCTCTGGTTTCTTCCCACACCTCAAAATCATGCTTTTAGGCTGATTGGTGTTAATAAATTGTCCCTAAATTGGATCTCCCTTAACCTGGTGCACATTTAATTCCCTAAATTTGCACCCCTTTATTGTGGAGTCCACGAGATGTAGACAAAAGTTGTAGGTGGAAAATGGATTGGAATCAGGAACTCACTGAATGTTAAAATGGGCGGCGCAGGCTTGTGGGGCTGAAGGGCCTATTTCCTGTGCTGTGTTGTTCTTTGTTCTTTGTCTTTGAATTCAGGAAGCGTAAAGGAGAACATGTCCCTGTCTACATCAATGGGGCCGAAGTAGAAAGGGTCAAGAACTTCAAGTTTTTAAATGTCCTGAATGTCAGCAACCTGCCCTGGTTCCCCCCATGCCGACATTATAGTTAAGAAAGCCCCCACCAATGCCTCTATGTTCTCAGAAAACTAAGGAAATTTGACATGTCAACTACGACTCATGCCAACTTTTCCAGATGCACCATAGAAAGCATTCTTTCTCGTTTTATCACAGCTTGGTATGACTCCTGCTCTGCCCAAGATCGCAAGAAATTACAAATGTTCGTGAATGTAGCCCAATCCATCACACAAACCAGCCTCCCATCCATTGACTCTGCTTCAGAAAAAGAGCCAGCATAATTAAGGATCCCACATATCCTGAATATTCCCTCTTCCACTTTCTTCCTTTGCAAAAAGATACAAAAGTCTGAGGTCCAACCGGCTCGAAAGCAGCTTCTTCCCTGATGCCATCAGACTTTTGAATGGACTTACCCTGCATTAAGTTGATCTTTCTCTATGCCCTAGCTGTGACTGTAACATTACATTCTGCGCTCTCTTCTTTCTTCTCTATGAACGGTACGTTTTGTCTATATAGCACGCAAGAAATATGTGACAATAATAAGTCAAATCAAATCAAAAACCCATCTCAGAGTAGGGGTATGGAGGAATTAAATTCTGCCTACTCAATTTGTTGATAAAGCCAAGGATCCATGATGCTTTTTAAACAGAATGTAGAGTTGCAGGCATTGGACTGGGGTAGGCATAGTAAGTAGAGTCACAACACCAGGCTAAAGGCTCAAGAACATAAGGAACTACAAAAGATTGTGAATGTAACCCAATCTATCATGCAAACCAGCCTCCCATCCATTGAATCTGTCTACATTTTCCGCTGCCTTTGAAAAACAGCCAATATAACTCAGGATCCCACACAGCCCAGACATTCTCTCTTCCGCTTTATAGAACATAGAACATAGAACAATACAGCACAGAACAGGCCCTTCGGCCTTCGATGTTGTGCCGACCAAAATAAAAAGCAATGCCCCTCCTAACTAAACCATTCCCTTATCATCCATATACTTATCAACTAACCTCTTAAACGCCACCAAACTTGGCGCATCTACAACAGCTGCAGGCAGGGCATTCCACTACCTAATCACTCTTTGAGTAAAGAACCTACCTCTGATATCCGTCCTATAACTCATACCCCTTAATTTAAAGCTGTGTCCCCTCGTGCTAGCTTTCTCCATCCTAGGAAAAAGGCTATCACTGTCCACCCTATCCAAACCTCTAATTATCTTATATGCTTCAATAATATCCCCCCTTAGCCGCCTCCTTTCTAACGAAAACAACCTCAAATCCTTCAACCTCTCTTCATAGGACCTGCCCTCCATACCAGGCAACATCCTGGTAAACCTCCTCTGTACCCTCTCAATGCCTCCACATCTTTCTTATAATGTGGCGACCAGAACTGCACACAATACTCCAAGTGCGGCCGCACTAGAGTTTTGTACAGCTGCAACATGATGCTGCGGCTCCTAAATTCAATCCCCCTACCACTAAAAGCTAAGACTCCATAAGCCTTCTTAACAACTTTATCCACTTGACTGCCTAATTTCAGGGATCTATTGACACATACACCAAGATCCTTCTGTTCCTCAACACTATTAAGAGCCCTACCATTAGCCCTATACTCTACACATTTATTGTTCCTGCCAAAGTGCAGTACCTCACACTTTTCCACATTAAACTCCATTTGCCACCTCTCGGCCCAGCTCTGCAACGTGTCCAAGTCACTCTGTAAACTAAAACACCCCTCTTCACTATCTACCACACCACCAACTTTAGTATCATCTGCAAATTTACTGATCCATCCCTCAATACCCTCATCCAGATCATTTATAAAAATTACAAACAGCGGGGCCCCAAAACAGACCCCTGAGGCACACCACTCGTCACCGAACTCCACGATGAATATCTCCCATCAACCACCACCCTCTGTCTTCTGTCTGCTAGCCAATTCCTAATCCAATTAGCTAAATCACCCTATATTCCACACATCTGCATTTTCTGTAGAAGTCTTCCATGGGCCACCTTATCAAACGCCTTACTAAAGTCCATATATACTTCATCAACCGCCTTACCCCCATCCACCTCTCTGGTCACTTTCTCAAAAAAACTCAATGAGGTTAGTAAGGCATGACCTACCCTTCACGAAACCATGCTGACTATCCCCAATCAATTCATTTCTCTCTAAATAACTATAAATCCTATCCCTAATAATTCTCTCCAATACCTTGCCCACAACAGAAGTAAGACTCACTGGCCTATAATTCCCTGGAAGGTCTCTCTTTCCCTTCTTAAACAATGGGACCACATTCGCTATCCTCCAGTCCTCCGGAACCACACCTGTAACCAACGAGGACCTGAAGATCAGAGCCAGAGGCTCTGCAATCTCCTCTCTTGCCTCCCAGAGAATCCTAGGGAAAATCCCGTCCGGCCCAGGGGACTTATCCAACTTCAAACCCTCGAGAATTTCTAGCACATCCTCCCTATCTACTACAATACTTCCCAATTTGCAACCTGTACCTCAGTGTTCTCCATAGCTTCATTTCCAGCACTCTGCGTGAATACCGAAGAGAAATATTTATTCAGTGCCTCACCAATCTCTTCAGGCTCCACGCACAACTTCCCACTGCTGTCTATGACTGGCCCTAATCTTGCCCCAACCAATCTTCTATTCTTAACATATCGAAAGAAAGCTTTAGGATTCTCCTTAATCCTATCAGCCAACATCTTCTCGTGTCCCCTCTTAGCTCTCCTCAATTCATTTTCTTCCATCGAAAAAGATGCAAAAGTCTGCAGTCACGTACAAACCGACTCAAGTACACATTCTTTTTTATTGCTGTCAGACTTTTGAATGGACCCATCTTGCATTACGTTGATCTTTCTCTATACCCTAGCTATGAGTGTAACACTACATTCTGCACTCTCTCATTTCCTTCTTTATGAATGACATGTTTTGTCTGTGTAGCACGGAAGAAATAATACTTTTCATTATATGTTAATACATGTGATAACAATAAATCAAATCAAATCAAAAATCGAATAGGTTTATTTGGTAGCATGAGCTTTCAGAATACTGCTCACCTGAGGAAGGAGCAGTGCTCCAAAAGCTTATGCTACCAAATAAACCTGTTGGACTTTAATCTGGTGTTGTGAGTCTACTTACCCTTTTTAAATAGATTTATCAACTTGTCCTGCCACTTTGAGACACTGGTGTACCCAGGTCTGTCTATTCTTCCATCATCTTTAAAATTGTATCATTAAATTTATATTCCCTTTCCTCAATCTCCCTACTGCAGTGTATCACCTCTATACAATACCTACAGTGCAAAAGGAGGCCATTTGGCCCACTGAGGTTCTGAAATAGCATCTTACACAGGCCTACACTCTGTCCTTTCCCAGTAACCCCAGGCATTTGGCAGCACTAATCCATCTAATTACACCTCCCAGGACAATTTAGCATGACCAGTCTGCCTAACCTGCACATCTTTGCACATTAGCATGGCCAATCCATCTAAATTGCATAACTTTGGGGTGTGTGGGGGGAAACCAGAGCACACAGAGGAAATTCACACAGACGCAGGGAAAATGTGCAAACTTCACAAAAACAGTCATCCGAGGCCAGAATCGAACGCGGATCCTTGGCACTATGAGGCAGCAGTGCTAACCACTGTGCCAGCCCATTTTGCCCATCCAAAAGCTCCTGAACTCTGTTTGCATCTCATTACTCATTTCTACATTCCTGCTTTTCTTGACATTTGCAAAGCTTATAAAGATGTCCCATATGCCCAAGTCCATGCCATTAATAAATGTTAAAAGTAATAGTGATCCTCAGAACAAGTCCTGGAAAACATCACTGTACACCTCCCCCCAATCTTAAAAAGAACCATTCGCCACTAGTCACTATTTCCTGCCCCTTAGCCAGTTTTATATTCACATTGCCATTACCCCTTCAATCTCATGTACTTTCATTTTACTTATAAAGCTGTTATGTACCAATTTTTTTTTATTATTCATTCATGGAACATAGGCGCTTCTGGCTAGCCAGCATTTATTGCCCATCCCTCATTGAGAAGGTGGTGATGAGCTTCCTTCTTCAATGGCTGCAGTCCACATGCTGTGGGTTCACCCACAATGCTGTTAGGGAGGGAATTTCAGGAATTTGACCCAAAGACTGTGAAGAAATGGCAATATAATTCCAAGTCAGTGGCTCGGAGGGGAACTTGCAAGTGATGGTCTTCCCATGGATCTGTTGCCCTAGTCCTTCTAGATGGAAATGATCATGGGTTTGGAAGATGCTGTCTAAGGGTCTTTAGTAAATTTCTACAGTGCATCTTATAGATAGTATTCTTGGCTGCCACTGTGTGTGGATGGTGGAGGGATTGAATGTTTGTAGGTTTGGTGCCAATCAAGTGGACTGCTTTGTCTTGGATTGGGTCAAGCTTCTTGAATGTTGTTGGAGCTGCACCCGTCCTAACAATTCGGAAGTCATATTCTGACTTGTGCCTTGTAGATGTTGGATAGGCTTTGGGGAGTCAGGAGGCAACTTACTCACTACTGTATTCCCAGCCTCAATTGCAAATAATGAAATTTAAACTGTCTTTGGAAGCCTGCATATACAACTTTAATTACACTACCCTGATCAAGCCATTTTGTTACTTGATCAAGTAACTCAATCCAGTTTGTCAACCAAATTTAATTTTAACACATCCACACTAAAATTAATTTAGTCATTAAGTTGGAGAGGATGCAGAAGTGGTTTACCAGGATGCTGCCCGGATTAGAAGGGATGAGGTATAGGGGAGACGCTGGACAAACAAGCATTGTTTTCTCTGGAGCAGCGAGGCTGAGGGGAGACCTGATAGAAACCTGTAAAATTATGAGAGGCACAAGTAAAGTTTAGAGTTAGAATCTTTTTCCCAGAGGTGAAATGTCTAATACTAGGGGACATGCACTTAAGGTGAGAGGGAGAAAGTTCAAAGGAGATGTGAGGGGCAAGTTTTTTTACACAGAGGGTAGTGGGTGTCTGAAATGCACTGCCAGGGGTGGTGGTGGAAGTAGATATGATAGAGTATTTAAGGAAAGCACATGAATATGCATGGAGTAGATGGTTATGAACCACGGGCAGGCAGAAGGGATTGGTTTAATTTGGCATCATGTTCGGCACAACACCCTAGGCCGATGGGCCTATCCCTGTGCTGAACTATTCTATATTCTGTTATTAATCCGTGGGGATGTTACAATTGGCCTCAGTCTTCCGGGTTTAAGAGGCAGGTAAATATCTGGCACTATTCTGATCCTGATTCTAATTCAACACCCTCTTCAAGTGGTACTGTGACTGTGAGGGACTATGTGGTTGAATAGCTCTATAATTCTCAACATCTGGGCTCAAGTGTGGACCAACCACAGCCACAGGGTCATCTCCGTTTGGGAAAAGAATGACCCAGCCAGCGATCGACGCCTTGCTGAGGGGAGAAAAGTAGGAAATAAATCGCAAAAACACATCACATCAAATACATTTAATTTTCGTGACACATTGAGCATGCAATGTCAGGTGTAATAATCCTTTAGCCATCTTTCTGTTGAAATTTTACATGTCAGACATTTAAACATAAATGGAAAAACTGAACCTATACCCAAGGAGCTATTCTTGATGTCAGTGTTTACACTGGTGTAAGTTTGTTTTTAAAAAAAAATGACCTAATTTGTCCTTTCTTTTCAGCAGCCAACACTTCAGGAAGTGTGATTATGACCCTGGGGTATGTAATTCCTATTTTGTAACTGAAACATGGTCAACGTGCCAAGTATACAGTTTGAAATGACTTACACAATAAAAAAGAAGTAGGAATACGTATAGCAAGTACTGACTGAGACGCAATCGGATACAAAACTGAAACTTTCAAGGAATCTAATGACAGAGGCTTGATACTAATAGAAATAAGTCTGCCAAAAACTCGCTCATACGCTTAATTCTGTATATCATTGCCAAAGTATTTTCTTATGCGCAACGTTCGGTCTATTTAAGCCGTTTGTCAGACATAAAATGGGAGCCTAAGGGTCCAATATGGCGAAAAACATTCCTCATGTGCTCGATAGCAGGCTCAATATCAGGCATTATTGGAACAGGCTGCCTCAGAGCGCATGTTGGGACAATTCGAGAAGTTCATTACACTCGCAAGGAGCCCCTACTTCCTCTAGAGGATAGGGAAATTTGGCATGTCCACTAAGACTCTCATCAATTGCACTACAGAATCAAAGAATTCCTAGAGTGCTAAAGGAGGCCGTTCAGCATATCAAGTCTACACCGACAATAATTCCATCCAGGCCCTATCCCCATAATCCCACATATTTAGCGTGCTAATCCCCCACACTAAGGAGCAATTCAGCGTAGCCAATTAACCTAACCCGCACATTTTTTGATAGAAAGCATCCTTTCTGGTTGTATCACAGCTTGGTATGGCTTCTGCTCTGACCAAGACTGCAAGAAACTATAAAGGGTTGTGAATGTAGCCCAATCCATTATGCAAACCAACCTCCCATCCATTGATTCTCTCTACACTTCCCATTGCCTCAATAAGCTGCCAGCATAATCAAGGACCCCAGCACTTTGGGCATACTCTCTTCCACCTTCGTCTGTCAGGAAAAATATATAAAGGTCTGAGGTCACATACCAATCGACTCTTGAACAGCCTCTTAATATTACATTCTGCACCCTCTCCTTCCCTTCTCCAGGTACGGCATGCTTTATCTGTATAACACACAAGAAATTATACCTTTCACTGTATATTAATACTTGTGACAATAATAAATCAAATCAATTCAAATTCCTTGCTGCCATCATACTTTTGAATGGACCTATCTTACATTAAGCTAATCCTTTTCTACATCCTAGATATGACTGTAATACTATATTCTGCACTCTCTCCTTTCCTTCTCTATGAATGTTATGTATTGTCTGTGTAGCGCACAAGAAACAATGCATTTCATTATATATACTAATTCATGTGACAATACATGAATTCAGGATAATCCGAGAGGTTGAGGAGGATATTGGCAGGAGTGACAAAGAGATAGTCACTCCTAAAAATGATTCGTGGGTAACTGTTAGGAGGAGGGGTAAGAAGCAATCGGGTAGACAATCCCCTGGGGCTGTTCCCCTCCGAAACAAATTTTCTGTCTTGGATGCTACAGTTGAGGAAGAATTGCTCAGGTGGGTAGGGAAAACAAGAGATTGGGCCTAGTAATTGGAGACTCCATAGTTAGAGGGACAGATAGGAGAGTAAGTAGTAATAAAAGTGACTCAGGACTGGTGTGTTGCCTCCGAGGTGCTGGAGTCCAGGATGTCACAGATAGGGTTTTTAGGATTCTTAAGGGAGAGGGGAGTCAACCCCAAGTCATAGTTCATGTAGGGACACATGATATAGGAAGGACGAGGGAAGGGGATATTAAACAGAAATTTATGGAGTTGGGGTGGAAGATTAGGGCCAAAACTGGCAGAGTGGTTATCTCTGGACTCTTGCCTGTGCCAAGGGATAGTTTGGAGAAGAATAGAGAGAGGGAATGTTTGAACTCGTGGCTGCGGGGATGGTGCAGGAGGGAGGGTTTCAGGTTCCTGAACAATTGGGACTCATTCTGGGATAGGTGGGACCTCTACAAGAGAGATGGTCTACACCTGAACCAGAGGGGAACTAATATCTGGGGGGGAAAATTTGCTAAGGCTATGCAGGGGGCTTTAAACTGATTCGGGGGGGGGGGTGGGATCCTGAATAGTTGGGGTGCTAAGGGGGATGAGAGTAAGGGGGTCCTAGAGGAAAGCCGTAAAACACAGCAGCATACGGGTGGGGTAGGGCATGGTTTGAAATGCGTATACTTTAATGCAAGGAGTATTCGCAATAAGGGGGAGGAACTTGCAGCTTGGACCAGTACCTGGAACTTCGATGTTGTGGCCATTTCAGAGACTTGGTTAGAGCAGGGACAAGAATGGATGTTGCAGGTTCCAGGGTTCAAATGCTTTAGTCGGAGTAGAGAAGGAGGTAGAAGAGGGGGAGGAGTGGCATTATTAGTCAAAGACTGTATCACAGTGACAGAGAAGAAGTTTGATGAGGACTTGTCTGTGGAGGTAGTATGGGCTGAGATTAGAAACAGGAAAGGAGAGGTCACTCTGTTGGGAGTCTTTTATAGACCTCCTAAAAGTTCTAGAGAGGTAGAGGAAAGGATTGCGAAGTCAATTCTGGTCAGGAGTGAAAGTAATAGGGTAATTGTTATGGGGGACTTTAACTTTACTAATATTGATTGGAATAGCTATAGCTCTAGCTCGTTAGAGGGGTCAGTTTTCGTACAAAGTGTGCAGGAAGGTTTTTTGACTCAGTATGTAGATAGGCCAACTAGAGGTGAGGCTAAATTGGATTTGGTGCTGGGCAATGAGCCAGACCAGGTGTTAGGCTTGGAGGTTGGTGAACATTTTGGTGATAGTGACCACAATTCGGTTACGTTCACCTTAGTGATGGACAGGGATAGGCCTGAAGCTGGGGGCTGTAGTTATAGCTGGGGGAAGGGTAATTATGAGGCCATCAGGAGAGAATTAGGGTGCATAGATTGGACTAGGAAACTACAGGGACTGGGAACATCTGGAATGTGGAGTTTATTCAAGGAGCAGCTGCTGCGAGTCCTTGATAAGTATGTCCCTGTCAGGCAAGGAGGAAATGGTCGAGTAAGAGAACCTTGGTGTACGAAAAAAGTTGATTTGCTGGTTAAAAGGAAAAAGGAGGCTTATGTCAGGATGAGGCTTGAAGGCTCGGTTAGTGCAATGGATAGCTATAGATTAGCCAGGAGGGAGCTAAAGGGGGAATTGAGGAGGGCAAAGAGAGGACATGAGAAGACTTTGGCTGATAGGATTAGGGAGAATCCTAAAGCTTTCTTTAGATATGTTAAGAATAGAAGATTGGTTAGGGCAAGATTAGGGCAGTCATAGACAGCAGTGGGAAATTGTGCGTGGAGCCTGAGGAGATTGGAGAGGTACTGAATAAATATTTCTCTTCGGTATTCACGCAGGGTGATGTAAATGTAGTTATGGAGAACACTGAGGTAAAGGGTAGCAAACTGGAAGGTATCGAAGTAGATAGGGAGGATGTGCTAGATATTCTCGAGGGTTTGAAGTTGGATAAGTCCCCTGGGCCGGACGGGATTTACCCTAGGATTCTCTGGGAGGCAATAGAGGAGATTGCAGAGCCTCTGGCTCTGATCTTCAGGTCGTCGTTGGTTACGGGTGTGGTTCCGGAGGACTGGAGGATAGCGAATGTGGTCCCATTGTTCAAGAAGGGGAAGAGAAACCTTCCAGGGAATTATAGGCCAGTGAGTCTTACTTCTGTGGTGGGCAAGGTGTTGGAGAGAATAATTAGGGATAGGATTTATAGTTATTTAGAGAGTAATGAATTGATTGGAGATAGTCAGCATGGTTTTGTGAAGGGTAGGTCGTGCCTTACTAACCTCATTGAGTTTTTTGCAAAAGTGACTAAGGAGGTGGATGGGGGTAAGGCGGTTGATGTGGTATATATGGACTTTAGTAAGGCGTTTGATAAGGTGGCCCATGGAAGACTTCTGCAGAAAATGCAGATGTATGGGATAGAGGGTGATTTAGCTAATTGGGTTAGGAATTGGCTAGCAGGTAGAAGACAGAGGGTTGATGGGAGATATTCATCTTGGAGTTTGGTGACAAGTGGTGTACCTCAGGGGTCTGTTTTGGGGCCCCTGCTGTTTGTAATTTTTATAAATGATCTGGATGAGGTATTGAAGGATGGATTAGTAAATTTGCAGATGACACTAAAGTCGGTGGAGTGGTAGATAGTGAAGAGTGGTGTTATAGTTTGCAGAGGGACTTGGACAAGTTGCAGAGCTGGGCCGAGAGGTGGCAAATGGAGTTTAATGTGGAAAAGTGTGAGGTAATGCACTATGGCAGAAATAATAAATGTGTAGAGTATGGGGCAAATGGTAGGATTCTTAGTAGTCTAGATGAACAGAGGGATCTGGGTGTGTATGTGCATAGATCCCTGAAAGTAGGCAGTCAGGTCGAGAAGGTTGTTAGGAAGGCATATGGAGTCTTGGCTTTTATTGGTAGAGGGTTTGAATTTCGGAGCCGCAACGTCATGTTGCAACTGTACAAAACTCTAGTGCGGCCGCACTTGGAGTATTGTGTGCAGCTCTGGTCCCCACATTATAAGAAAGATGTGGAGGCATTGGAGAGGGTACAGAGGAGGTTTACCAGGATGTTGCCTGGTAATGGAGGGCAGGTCTTATGAGGAGAGGCTGAGGGATTTGAGGTTGTTTTCGTTAGAAAGGAGGCTGCTAAGAGGAGACCTAATCGAAACATATAAGATGATTAGAGGTTTAGATAGGGTGGACAGTGATAGCCTTTTTCCTAGGATGGAAAAAGCTAGCACGAGGGACACAGCTTTAAATTAAGGGGTGATAGTTATAGGACGGATATCAGAGGTAGGTTCTTTACCCAAAGGGTTGTTCGGGAGTGGAATGCCCTGCCTGTGGCAGTTGTAGATGCGCCAAGTTTGGTGGCGTTTAAGAGGTTAGTTGATAAGTATATGGAAGAGAAGGGAATGATTTAGTTTGGAGGGGAATTGCTTTTTATATTGGTCGGCGCAACATCGAAGGCCGAAGGGCCTGTTCTGTGCTGTAATGTTCTATGTTCTAATAATAAATCAAATCAAATCCAAATCAAATCAGAGGGATGGTTAAGTGCAGAGAAGGCTATTCAGACTCTTTCTTCTGCCCTGTGCCCTCTGAAAAAGCAACTTACCCCATTCCCTGGCCTTCTCCCATAGCCCTGTGTGTGTTTTTTTTTCAAATAATAATCCAATTTCCTCTTAAGCACTTCATTTGAACCTACCTCCATCGCACTCTTAGGCAGTGCATTTGAGATCCCAACCACTCGCTGTGAGAAAAATGATTATCCGTATATCACCTCTGCTTCTATTCCCAATCACCTTGAATCTGTGGCCTCTTGTTCCCGGTTCTTAGAAATATTTAACAATATTAATATTTAATATGCATATATTTAATCAACAGTCCTATGCTCTTTCCAGCCAATTCTGGGGGGGGTTATTTTGCATAGATTGGATGGCCTTCAAAAACAAGAAATTGAAATTTTGCATTGTGTTCTGCTTTAGGTCAATAATTCTCAACTTTATTTGGTTGAAAGTCCCTTTTCAAATGGATTATTGATCACAAATTCCTCCCCATCTAAATCATAACACCAATACATTGGCAAACTCTTACTTTAGAACTCTTTCTTTGAAGTGAAGTAGCTCTTCTATATTTTAACAATCCCTCCTTTCTCTTGAACAAGACTGAACTCCCCTGGTGCACACCTCCAGTCTTGGGAACAGCAGGTCCATTGACCAATCTTCCCACCACACCATGCGTGCCTGGTCCACAATGAGCCAATCAGTGGTGGCTGCACTCAGCCCCTGCCTCGTGGCTCACACACCAAGTCAGCCCTCCAACCACCACTCAATCGCATGCCGTTTGACTATTTTGAGGGTCTTTTGAAAAACTTCTGCAGACCCTTGGTTAGAATGGATTGGGGGAGGGGGGGTGGGGGCAGCGGGGGGTGGAAACTGGGATACTAGAATTCCAGGCTTGGATATAAACTAGACTCCGCACACATCACTAAGCCATTATGTTGCCGGCTCCACAGGTTCTGCAGTGTGCTGAGGACACCACACTCACCTGAGGAACTGGCAGAGGCTGAGAGGTCTCAGGGCAATGATAATGGGAACACTGCTTGATACCAAGACCATACTGAGCTTGAGGCTGTTGACGAACCTCTGGAATCATCCATTAGACGGCAGATACTGAATGTATGGTGGGATGTGTTGGGAGATCTTCACAGACCTTTTAAGATCAGTATACTAGGCCTTCTATCATAGAAGAATACTTTAGAGCTAAAGTTTATTTATTAGTCAAAAGTAGGCTTACATTAACACTGCAATGAAGTTACTGTGAAAATTACTTAGTCACCACACTCCAATATTGTTTGGATATACTGAGGGAGAATTTAGCATGGCCAATGCACCTAACCAGCACATCTTTCAGACTGTGGGAGGGAACCCACTCAATCACGGGGAGAATGTACAAATCTCTCACGGACAGTGGCCCAAGCTGAGAACCGAACCCAGGTCCCTGGAGTTGTAAGGCAGCAGTGCTAACCACTGATCCACCATGCTAACCACAGTGTCACAGCACTGGAAGTCGGATATTAGGAGGTAGTTGGAGCGCTACCTGTAAAGTCTAGTTGCTGAGTAATGGTGCCTGCGGCAGATCCCTTGACCTCCCTGTAACCCTGCACCAATTGAGCTTGTACTTCTCCTCTTAAAGGTCTCTCACTTGGCCACAGGCCATTTTCATGTAGCCTCCTCTCTCACCTGCCCCTCTTTCTTCCTCTTCAGAGTAGGTCCCACCAGCTGAATGGACCAACTCCATTGGAGCAGATGCAGATTGCCTTGCACAGGAAGGATTACTATGGTCCAATCCTCAGGGAAAACTTCCAGGGATGATAAGGTCCTGAAAGCCTGAAAGGTTAGAAAAGCTTAAGAGTTGCTGAAAAGCTCAGGGACAGCTCTGTACTCACACCATGACAGCACCGCAGTGAGAGAGAGAGTATTGCTGATCCGAGGGTCCTTGAAACCCACCCTGAGATTAACAAATGCAGAAAAACAAGGCGAACAGCACCTGTTTAACTCATTCGGCAAGCTGAAACTCACACAAGCAACGTAAAGCAATTAATCATTTTGCAAACAAAGAATGAAGAACAATACAACAAAGGAACAGGCCCTTTGGCCCTCCAAGCCTGCACCAATCACATTGTTCTATCTGGACCAACTGCCTGTAGCCCTCTATTTTCCATCTGTCCATGTATCTATCCAGATAAGTCTTAAATGTCACTAACATATCTGCCTCAATCACCTCACTTGCCTGCATTCCAGGCCCCCACCACCCTCTATGTAAAAAACTCCCCCCCCCCAACATCCCCACTGAACCTTTCCCCCCTTACCTTGTGCCCACTTTGTAACTGTCATTTCTGCTCTGGGAAAAAGCTTCCAACGGTTCACCTTATCTATACTCCTCATAATTTTATATCAGGTCACCCCCTCAGCCTCTGTCTTTCCAAGGAGAACAATCCCAGTTTATTCAATCTCTCCTCATAGCTAATACCCTCCATACCAGGCAACATCCTGGCAAATCTTTTCTATACTCCCTCCAAAGCCTCCATGTCCTTCTGGCAGTGTGGACACAGTATTCCAAATGTGGCTGAACCAACGCTTTATAGATAATATTAATTAATATTAATAATTATAGATAACATTGAATTGACTCTTTAATTGTCAGCAGGCCGGGACCAGATTTGCAAACACCTACTGACTTCAGAATTGCACGCAAAGATGGTAGGCAGCTTTGGATGACATTTTATGTTCAGCCTGGCCAATCACGTACCCAACCCCCAAATGTAAAATGTGTTCCGTGCTAAATTCTTCCTCGATATACCTGAACAGGTGCCAGGTTGTGACGGCTAGGGGATTTTTCACAGCAACTTCATTGCAGTGTTAATATAAGCCTACTTGTGATACTAATAAACTTTAAACTCTAATGTCAGTTGTATTGATACTGTCAGAATAACAACACAGAGTTAGAGAAGGCTATTTTGATAGAAATTAACATAGATACTAATATTAAAATAGGTTTCGCTCTTGGGAATAAAGTGATCGAGTGAAATGGAGAGGGGTTAGGGGGATCAGGATATTGAATTTGATGATCATAATGAATGGAGCAGCAGGCTTGAAGGGCCAAATGGCCTACTCCTGCTTCTAGTTTCTATGACAGGGAGGAAAAAAGTTATGGAAAGATTTGAACATGCGGATCTGAATTTTTAAATGCAGAGGAATTGGAGAAAATGGGTATGAATCAACAAAAGAAGGTTCCAGGAAAGGAGAACTGGGATTAATGTCTCCGGTTTCCTTCAACTGTACGAACCTTCATCTGCACTGCAGAACAGATCAGCAGTTATCAGCAGCAATAAATCAAGGAAACCTAGGAGCATATGACTTAGGAGCAGGAGTAGGCCATTCTGTCCCTTGTGCCCACTCCGCCATTCAATACAATCATGCTTACATAGAACATAGAACATTACAGCGCAGAACAGGTCCTTCAGCCTTCGATGTTGCACCGACCAATTAAGAAAAAGCAATGACTCTCTAACCTAAACCATTCCCTTTTCGTCCATAAACTTATCTACTGACCTCTTAAACGCCACCAAACTTGGCGCATCTACAACTGCAGCAGGCAGGGCATTCCATACCCTTACCACCCTCTGGGTAAAGAACCTACCTCTGACATCCGTCCTCTAACTACCACCCCTTAATTTAAAGCTATGTCCCCTCGTGCTAGCTTTCTCCATCCTAGGAAAAAGGCTATCACTGTCCACCCTATCTAAACCTCTAATCATCTTATATGTTTCAATAAGTCTCCTCTTAGCCACCTTCTTTCTAACGAAAACAACCTCAAATCCCTCAGCCTCTCTTCATAAGACCTGCCCTCCATACCAGGCAACATCCTGGTAAACTCCTCTGTACCCTCTCCAATGCCTCCACATCTTTCTTATAATGTGGGGACCAGAACTGTACACAATACTCCAAGTGCGCCGCACTAGAGTTTTGTACAGTTGCAACATGACGTTGCGGCTCCGAAATTCAATCCCCCTACCAATAAAAGCTAAGACTCTATATGCCATATGCTTGATCTGGTTGTGGCCTCAACTCCACTTCCCTGCCTGTCACCATAATCCTCAAGTCCCAAGCCTATCAAAATCTGTCTAAGTCTGCGTTGAATGGATTCAATGACCCAGGCTTTGCAACTCTCCAGGGGAGAGAATTCCAAACTAACAACCCTCTGAGCAAAAACACTGTTGTTTTTAAACTCTGTCCCCTTTTCTAGTTTCTCCCACGTGTGGAAACATCCTTCCTGTATCCACCCTATCAAATCCTCTCCTAATCTTGAAAGGATACAGAGAAGAATCACTAGGATGCTGCCTGAGATGGAGCAATAAGTTATGAAAGGAGATTGGATAGCCTTGGGTTGTTTTCTCTGGTGCAGGGGAGACTGAGGGGTGAAATGATCAAGGTATTCAAGATTATGAGGCACATGGAGAGGTGGATAGGGAACAGTTGTTCCCCTGAGTTGAAAGGTCAGTTACGAGGGGACATAACTTGAAAGTGAAGGGTGGGAGGTTTTGGGGGGATTTGAGGAAAAGCTTTTTTACCCAGCGGATGGCGAGGGTTTGGGATGTGCTGCCTGGGAAGCCTCATATCCTTTAAAAGTACCTGGATGAGCACTTGGCATGCCATAACGTTTAAGGCTATGGGCCAAGTGCTGGGAAGTGGGATTAGGTGTGCAGGTCAGGGTCTTTCATTCATCAGTGCAGACTCGATGGGCTGAAGGGCCTCTTCTGCGCTGTAGTAATCTGTGATTCTGTCATTCTATGATCCTATATATTTCAATGAGATCACCTCTCAAACTCCAAGGGCCGGAATCCTCCGACGTCACCATGCTCCAATACCACTGCCAGAGGGAATGGAGATCTTAGTGCTCAATTTGAGACAAGAGAATCCCAACTACAGACGAGATTGGAGAATTCTAGCCACCGACTGTCGCTTGATAATTAACCCTTTCACTGCTGTGTCCCCTGCACAGCATTGAGCATTAAAGGGACCACACTCCACATGGCATTAATCTGCAGTTTACCAAGTCAGCTTCTTCGGTTGTTTTGATTTGAGTGGTATTCTGGGAATGAAACACACTTGAACCCAGATTCAACTCAAAGGGATTGCTTTTTTTTTCCAGACAAAGTTATGAAACAGTTAGAAACTGCCAAAAGCGTCAAACAGCAAAATGCACAAGGTGACAGAAATGGGACTTGTGAGCCGCTTTGGAAAAGAACACAGTTTCCGAGATGAGACAAAAATATGATGGTAACAGAGGAATGGAATTTAGCACACGGCGCACCATGCATGTTAAGAGGTGGAGTTGGACCTTAGTTAGGCCTCATTAAGAATATTGTTGACAATTCTGGTTGCCAGAATGATGTGGATGTTATGGAGAGGGTACAGAAAAGGTTTGCCAGGATGTTGTCTGGTCTGGATGGTATTAGCTATGAGAAGAGGTTGGATAAACTCAGTTTGTTCACACTGGAACGATGGAGGTTGAGGGGCCAACCTGCTAGAGGTCTCCAAGATTATGAGTGTCTTGGATAGAGTGGATAGTCAGATCTCTTTCCTAGGGTAGAAAAAATACTAGAGGACATAGTGTCAAAGTGTGTGGGGAAAAGTTTAGAGATGTGCGAGCTAAGTTTTTTTCACAGAGGGTGGCGAATGTTTGGAATGCGCTGCCTGGGGAGGTAATGGAAGAAGATAGGATAGCGGCATTGAAGGAGCATCTGAACAACTACATAAATGGGATGGGAATAGAAGGATACAGATTCCATAAGTTTTAGTTTCGGCATCATGATCAGCACAGGCTTGGAGGGCCGAAGGGCCTGTTCCTGTGCTGTACTATTCTTTTTCCTTTGTTAATAGTTCTTCGGGCACAAAAAGGTGCAAGTAATACTCGGGCAGCATTTTCCGCCTCCATACCCAAGTAGAGTATTTTCCGATGGCAGGAGCGGTGCGCTAGGGATCTTTTGTTCCCTCTGATGTTTACAGTGTTCTGTGCGGCTCACCCACCCGGTTGCCAGGATACTCACCGCCGCACAGTGGGGTGGATGTCACCTTCATATCTTCCAGTGGGAAGGGCTGGAAAACCAATGAACTGGTAATTGGTTTAAGTGGTAAGACAAGGTTGACACCAGGGTTAACAGAATTCTAGAGAGGAAGATGGTAGAAAGAGTCAGAAAAATGGGAAATGAATTATTATCTGTCAGTTATGGATTCCAACTGAGCAGAAAATTGGGCAGTTTCTATAATGGGGAATAAATTGGCAGTGTCAATTTAAGATATATCCCTCTGTTTAAAATCCCATAGCTCAGCACAGCCTCACAGATAGTAAAGGATTTGAGTTACTATATCATCTGTGTTTGATAGTTCTCCTTGAGGGAAGTATGTTGACCCACACACTCTGTTCCAGTTTAAATAGTGCCTTGGGATCTGTTATATCCAGCTGAGCAGGCAGAACAGGCCTCAGCCTAACAACTCACCTATTAGCCAGCTTTCAGTGCTTCACTCCTTCAGTGTCAGCCTAGATTGTAGGCCGCGAGTTAGGTTTGAACCCATGTGTGGCTGATTCAGATTCTGCAAAATTGTATTGCATTGAATCATAGTTTCATAGAATCCCTACAGTATATAAGGAGGATAGAAATATAGAAGGAGAGAAATTTCACAGTAACTTCGTTGCTGTGTTAATGTAAGCCTGACTTGCAACGAATAAATAAACCTTTTCATTTTTTTTTATTCAGCCCATCGAGCCTGTATTGGCCACAATCCCACCAAGAACTGATTCCTATAACCCTATGTATTTACCTGTCGGTTTCCTTCCACAGTCCAAAGATGTACAGTTTAGGCTGATTGGCCATGCTAAATCGACCCTAGTATCAGGGGGCTAGCCACCATGCCACTGTGAGGGTAAATATATAGGGTTGAGGGAATAGGGTCTGAGTGGAACTGTGGCTCCTGCAGACTGATTGGCCTCCTTCTGCACTGAAGGGATTTTATAATTCCCCTGATGCTAAGGGACAATTTAGTGTGGCCAGCCAATCTAACCCACACGTCTTTGGACTGTGGGAGGAAACCCACACAGACACGGGGAGAATGTGCAAACTCAACACAGACAGTGACACGAGGTCAGAATTGAACCAGGCTCCTTGGCACTATGAGACAGCAGTGCTAACCATTCTACCACTGGGGCACATTTTGTCAGTTTTTAAATCCTAACTTTGAATTGCCAAAGCACCAAAAACAAATAGAATCATTAATTCCTTTAAGAGAACTTGAATGAATTAATTAAAAATAATAAACTAGAATATTCTGTTCAAACTGTTTTGGCATATTAGGAACCAATACCATTTCAGTTTTTTTTCAAATTCAGAAACCTGGAGCCAAGGGTTGTTGGTAGATTATTGTAAGGTCACCAAGACTGATGATCTGGGGACATGGGCTGAAATCCCCCTACACCAGACACTAGAATTCAAATTTAATTAATAAAAGCTAAAATTATAAAGCTGGTCTCAGCAATGGTTACCATGAAACTATCATTGATTGTTGTAAAAACACATCCAGTTCACTAATGTCTTTCAGGGAAGGAAATCCTTACTAGACCCATCACAATGTGGTTGATTCTCAACCATACTTAGAAATGGCCCAAGAAACCACTCAGTTCAAGGGCAATTAGCAATGGGCAACAAATGCTCATCTTGCCAGTCATACTCACATCTCATGGAAGAATACATGTTTATAAAGTAGATCAGTGGAGGTGGCATGGTGGTTAGCACTGCCACCTCACAGCACCAGCAACCTGATTTTAATTCCCAGCAGACTCCACACAAACAGTGACCCAATCCAGGAATCGAACCCAGGTCCCTGATACTGTGAGACAGCAGTGCTAACCATGAGCCACCATTGCTGCCCCAGCCATCAAGCAGTTAAATGTAATTGTGCATAGACAGAAATATCTTAAAATTAAGTCCTTGAATAAACTTAAGCAAATAAGGCTACGAATATACCGGATTCATCAGGCCCCCCAGGCAAAAGGCCAAACTTCGAGTAGTGCAGCATCCCCTCACTATAAAATCTTGCACTATAAAATCAAACCAGTTTTTGTACTGAATTCCCCAAAATGGGTCTTGAACTTTCTGGCAGGAAGGTGAGAATGATATGATTGAGCTACAACTGCCATTGTTGAGTTGTGAGATGTAGTTCCTGCTATAGAGTCACACAGTCATAGAGGTTTATGGCGTGGAAACAAGCCCTTTGCCCAACTTGTCCATGTCGCGCCATTTTTTAACCATTAAGCTAGACCCAATTGCCCGCATTTGGCCCATATTCCTCCTTACCCATCTTATCCATGTATCTGTTTAAATGCTTTTAAAAGACAAATTTGTCCTCTCCTCTACAACTCCCCTTGGCAGCTTGTACCAGACACTCACTACCCTCTGTGTGAAAAAATTGTCCCCCTTGACCATTTTGTATCTCACCCCTCTCCTCTTAAGCTAATGCCCTCGAGTTTTAGACTTCCCTACCTTTGAGAAAAGATATTGACTTTCTAGCTGATCTGTGCCCCTCATTGTTTTATAGACTTCTATAAGATCACCCCTCAGTTCACCTACATTCCAGGTAACAATGCTGGAACAATGGAAATTCAGGATATATTGTATAGTAGAACTAACCAGAGATGAATAATGTAGATTATAACATTAATTTGTTTTCCTCGGGTCTTTAGCTCAGTTGTATCAGAATGACACTTGGTAGATTATTATCCTCTTGTTAGTTTTCACTGTTAGTTGTCTTCCTCAGGCGATTGGTGAATCGAAGCAATTTATGAATATTCAAATCATACGTGATCCACTGGAAGCAAGAATTTGATGAGCTAAATGGTTGCTTCCCCGTCCGTACAGCTTCGTGTTTTTATCATTAGTGATTTGGGAATTTGGAATTGTTTTCACTGAGAACTAAGTTCCACTAAGTCTGAGTTGATTAGATAGCTCTTCGAAAGATCTCACTTTAAGAGCACCTTTCACAAACTAATGATGTCCCAAAGGGTTTCTCAACCAATCAATTACTTCTGGAGTGTTGTGATTATAGACTTGAAGATCCCTCAAACAGCGATGGCTAATTATTTTTATTTTTAATGGTGTCAGTCAGGAGATAAGTATTGGAGAGGAATGCAAGGGCAAATCCACTATGCTTAAATAGATTGTCATAAAGTGTACTTCTTAGTCACAAGTAAGGCTTGCATTAACACTGCAATAAAGTTACTGTGAAGTTCCCCTAGTGTCCACACTCTGGCGCCTGTTTGGGTCAATGTACTTAACCAGCACATCTTTCAGGGCGTGGAGAAAACCAGATCGCCCAGAGGAAACCTACGCAGACACAGGGAGAATGTGCAAACTCCATACAGATAATGACCAAAGCTGGGAATCAAACCCAGTTCCTAGCGCTGTGAGGCAACAGTGCTAACCACTGTACTCCATGTGTCATGAAGCCTTTTACATTCATCTGAATAGGCCGCTGAGTCCTTGGCTTAACATCTTATCCTAAAGGTGGCACCTTCAACCGTACAGCACTCCACACAGCAACACTGAATCTCAACCTCAATTGCACGCTCAAATTTTGCCATAACGTTGGAATCCATGATCTTCTCTGACTGGTACTGGGCTAAACTGACATGTTGGTGTGAACAGCTGAGTGTAGTCTATAACACTTTGTTTCCTATATGTGCCCCAGTAAAAACATAGTCAGCTTGCCTCTGAGCCTCTAGGTTCAAGTCCCATCATATAGCTTGGGCACAGTGCTTGACATTCAAGTACAGCATTGACAGAGAGCATAGAAACATGGAAACTAAAAACAGGAGTAGGCCATTCAGCCCCTCAAGCCTGCCCTGCCATTTATTTTCATCATGGCTGATCATCAAATTCAATACCCTGATCCCCTTCCCACTACCCCACCCCATTTCCCTTAATCCTTTAGCCCTAAAAACTATATCTAATTTCTTCTTGAAATCACACAATGTTACGGCCTCAACTACTTTCTGTGGTAATGAATTCTACAAACTCAACACTCCCTGGATGGAGAAATTTCTTCTCACCTCTGTCTAAAAGGTTTACCCCTTATCCTCAAACTATATCCCCGAACTCTGGACTCTCCCACCATCAGGAATATTCTTTCTGACACTATCCTATCTAACCCTGTTAGGCATTTTCTATTCACCTCCATTCTACAAGGTGTACTCTTTATCCTCAAACTATGATGCCTAGGTCTGAACTCTCCCACCATCTAATCCCTGTTAGAATTCCATCTCTTCAATTCTGCACACAGGAAACTCATTCTGTCTTTCAAACTTACCATAACAAAATTAGCCTTCAGACCAGAACATTCCACCTCCCACTTTTGTGGAAGGAGACACTCTGGGATGTATTCAGCACCTCCCATCTTAAGCAGCGACTCTTTCAAAAGATTACCGTTGATGAGGAAGTCCAACTCTGGATCAGCGACACCTGTTATTTTTTATTCAGTCATGAGACATGGACGTCGCTGGCTGGCCAGCATTTATTGCCCATCCCTAGTTGCCTGAGGGCAGTTGAGAGTCAACCATGTTGCTGTGGCTCTGGAGTCATATGTCAGCCAGATAAGGATGGCAGATTTCCTTCTCTGAGGAACATTATAAACCAGATGGATTTTTTTGACAATTGACAATAGTTTAATGATCATTAATTAATACCAGATATTGAATTCAAATTTCACCAACTGCCATGGTGGGATCTGAATCCAGATCCCCAGAAGGTTAGCTGAGTTTCTGGATTAATAGTCTAGCAATAATACCACTAGGCCATTGCCTCCTCCAAACTACAGCAGCAATAAGAAAGACAACAAAACGTACCAGTGTAAATATTGCCACCACACTCTTGTATTGCAGTGAGACCTGGACTTTGCACCAATGACACATGAGAGTATTGGAGAAATTCCATCACTAATACTTTGGCTACATCCTCCAGATTCAATAGGAGGATGGCCAATCAAATGCATTTCTATGTTTATGCAAATGCATCCACAAAGATCCAGGCAAAACCCCGACAAGTCAACTTCAATAGGCTGGCTGAGAAGTGTCTCTCCAGCAAGATCCTATTTTCTCAATTCTCAAATGGCCAATGGGAAGGGCAAAGAAAAGGCACCAAAGACACCCTGGGGCTCCCCTTGCAGAGTGGCAGCGTTGACATTAACGTCTGAGATGAGCTTTCCAGCAATCATTCGAAATAGTGCAAATCATTTCACAGGGAAGCAATGAGGCAGTGATGGCCTGGTGGTATAATCACTTTGTGAAGTTGAGTTTATAAAGATGTCGAAGAATTGTAAAAACTGTGACAGGGAAAAAAACATTGCAGGGTCCCTTTCAAAAGCTGTTTTGTGTTCAGTGCTGGAATGTTTGAAATGCAGATATACAAATTACACAAATTGGCAATATTTGTTTCAGACCAAAAGCATCAGGATTGCCTTGGACACCAGTTCTGCAGGTTTTTGCATTTGTGTTAGCCTATGAGTTTAAAGAAAATCCTCATGTATTAAGACCTTACAATTTTGAATTTACTACTGTTGTCAATCTCAAGCCAATCCAAGTACAGGAATGTGAATAGTCATAAGGACTTTAAAAGAGAAATTTAATAGCTTTGAGGGGAGTTGAACAGGAAGTCCCACCAGGGTTGACCTAGAAGTTGAACCAGAAGCAGGATCAGACCACCTAAAGTAGCTAAATGCAGCTAAGGACAAGGTGATTGGAGCAGTTAATTCTTAACTCTGCCAGTTTCAGATAGGTCTTTAAAATTAATTCATCCTCTGACCAGCAAAAGGTAAAAAAAATCCAGCTGTGCTTACAGACAGCAGATAACGATAGAAGAACTCCAGAAAGCTTCCGAATTCTATCAAGTCTGGTTGTACCATTTTTTTGAGAGTTACTAGGATTCCCTTATTTCTGCTTTGAGTAATGAATATTCCTTGTGTTATCCAAACAGCATTTCAATCAAACTGCACCTCAGTTAATGTGTTACTTGTTTAATTAAAGTTCCTGGTTATTTAACTGAAATACCTTGTTACTCAAAGCGAGTGTCAAGCCTTTGTATTAATTAAGAAACGTTAATTAAGAAAATATAACACCTTCCCGAATAATTAAGAAGATTACGACACGAGGTAAAGGAAATTAATCTTAGTGTCGTAACAATCGCTACAATATTATTCTAGAAACACAGCTAACGTCCTGGGGAACCAGATTCGAATCCCATCACAAATTTGAATTAAAAATCTGCTGATAACCATGAAACCAAAGTCAGAAAAACCATGTGGTTCACTAATGTCATTTAGGGAAGGAAGTCTGCCATCCTTATCTGGTCTGGCCTACATGTGACTCCAAGCCTCAGCAATGTGATTGACTCTCAACTGCCCTCTGAAATGGCCTAGCAAGCCACTCACCGCCACCTTCTCAGGAGCAGCTAGAGATGGGCATTAAATGCTGGCCAGCCAACAATGCCTATGTCCCCTGATGATTAAAAAAAACTCATCCATTAAGACACATCGCACTTTGTGTTATAAAGTCTTAACAATGAGGCAAAGCAGTCGGCAGAGGCGAGATAAATAGGAAGCTACGCTACTCCGTGTGCCCATAGATCTGTAGGGTTAAGAATTGACCTGTTCATTAACATGAAGCCCCATGGCAAATACCCATGACCCTGAATAGCCATCATGCGGAACTCAAGGGACAGCTGATGACGACAAATAATGTTCATTATCCACTTACTGAATGAAAGATAAAAATATATTTTGGCATTTGGCATGATTAGCATTGCTGATTCAAAGCACCAGGAAACGGGTTCAATTCCAGCTTGGGTCACTGTCTACGTGGAATCTGCACATTCTGCATAGGTTTTCTTCCGGGTGCTCCGATTTCATCCCGCAGTCCAAAGATGTGTGGGTTAGATGGATTGGCCATGCTAAATTGCTCCCTGGTGTCGGGGGATTAGTGGGGTAAATACATGGGTTAATGGGGAGAGAGCTAGGTGGAATTGCTGTTGGTGTAGACTCGATGGGCTGAATGGCCTCCTTCTGCTCGGTAGGGATTCTATGATTTTTGTAATATTGCAATGGTTGCGAACAGATGTGAACAATCAGATCAAACATATGTATCACATTGTTAATTCTTGTTGCTTAATAATTTACCATTCTATTAACATTCCTAATTGACTTCAAATAAATAATTGGTGCAGATTCATCTGTGTGAGCAAGCACTGGTTCTTTTGCCCACAGCTCAATGAAGAGTAATGCACAGGAGATAGACCAACATGATGAGAGAAAGCTGGGCTTATTCCAATAGCTGCAGGATCCGCTTAACTCCTGAATTACTAACAAGTTTAAACAATTCAGTAAATTTGAAATGGAGCTCGTGATTCAGATTTGGGAATCCATGCCATCGTTGAGGTCTATTTCAACTTCCATAGCCCTACCCATATTCCCCCCCACCCCCCCACCCCCCCCCCCCCCCGGTCCCAGCTCATCTGCCCCTGAGATCTTCAACCATGCTTTTCTTATCTCTAGATTCAATGATGCCAAGTACATGGGACTTAATAGGATTGAGGATTATAGGTAAGCCTAGTAGATAGAGATATGATCGGCACAACTTGTGGGCCAAAAGGCCTGTTTGTACTGTAGTTTTTTTGCCTATGTTCTAAGTCCCAGAAGCTCCCCCAATATTCTATCCTTCATAGGCTTGAGCTCATCATTAATCTAAGATGTAGGCAAAATACTGCAGATGCTGGAATCCAAAACAAGAACAGAAAATGCTGGAAAATCTCAGCAGGTCTGACAGCATTTGTGGAGAGAAACGAAGGTTTGACTTTGATTTTATCTAATTTGATTTGATTTATTAGTGTAACGTGTATTTGTAGATAGTGGAAAGTATTGTTTCTTGCACGCTATACAGACAAAGCATACCAGTTCATAGAGAAGGAAAGGAGAGCATGCAGAATGTAGTGTTACAATCATAGCTAGGACAATCATAGCATACCTTGATGCGAGATAGTTCCATTCAAAAATCTGATGACAGCAGGGAAGAAGATGTCTTTGTATCTTTTCTATGTATCCTCAGACTTTTGTATCTTTTTCCCAATGGAAGAAGGTAGAACGTGAATGTCAGGGATGCATGGGGCCTTTAATTATGCTGGCTGCTTTGCCGACGTAGCGGGAAGTGTAGACAGAGTCAATAGATGAGAGGTTAGTTTACGTGATGGACTGGGATATGTTATGGCCTTTTGTAGTTCGTTGCGGTCTTGGGCACAGCAAGAGCCATTCCAAGCTATGATGCAACCAGAAAGAATGCTTTCTATGGTGCATCTGTAAAAGTTGATGAGTCGTAGCTGACATGCCAAGTTTTTTTAGTCTTCTGAGAATATAGAGGTGTTGTTGAGCTTTCTTAACTATAGTGTTGGCATGGGGCTGCCAGCACAGGTTTTTGGTGATTTGGACACCTAAAACATGAAGCTCTCGACCCTTTCTACTTCATTCCCGGTTGATGTAGACAGTGGCATGTTCTCCATTTTGCTTCCTGAAGTCAATAACAATCCCTTTCATTTTGTTGACAATGAGTAAGAGATTATTGCCGTCACACTAGTTCACAGATTGTCTATCTCTTTCCTGTACTTTGTCTTGTCATTGTTTAGATCCAACTCAACATGGTGGTGTCATCAGCAAAGATGAAAATGAAGTTGGAGGAGAATTTGGCTACACAGGCATAGGTATATAACAAGTATAGTAGGGGGCTGAGAACGCAGTCTTGTGAGGCACCAGTTTTGTGTGGTGCAAATGCTACTTGTCACTTGTCCAAGCTTGGATACTGTCCATGTCTTACTGCATCTGGACTGTTTTAGTATCTGAGGAGTCGCGAATGGTACAGAGCATTGTGCAGTCATCAGTGAGTATCACCACTTCTGAAACCACACCCTACCTTAAGTTAGATTATGTAAGAGTAACCTGAAGTCTATTGCCTACAAAGCTTCATTAAATGTAGGGATTTCCAGCTTTTCTGCATTTGAGTACACCCACATTTCTGGGAGCAAATCAAATCTACGGGCTATAAAATTGCCATGTCCTGAATGTAGCTGAGCTACTTGCATATCTACTCATCACCCCCCCAAAACTGCTCAGTCTTGTAATATAATCTTCATCTTATCAGCACTCTCATTCCTGAGCCAGCCAGTTGTGGGATTCAATGCCAGTCCAAAGATTTGAGCACAACATCAATAGAATCACAGAATCCTTATGGTACAGAAGGAAGCCATTCAGCCCATTGTGCCTGTACTGACTAGAGTTCCACCCAGACTTTATTCCTGCAACCCCATGCATCTACCCTGCTAAATCCCCTGACACTAAGGCCAATCAACTTGACTTGCACATCTTTGAATTTTGGGAGGAAACTGGAGCATCTGGAGGAAACCCACGCAGATATGGGGAGAATGTGTGAACTCCACACAGACAATGTCCCCAGGCTAGAATTGAACCACCTGGGACCTTGGCTGTGTGAGGCAGCAGTGCTAACCACTGTGCCACCGTGCTACCCAAATCCAGGTGGATATTCCAGGCAGTACTAAGGAAAAGGGTGCTGCTGAGGCAATACCTGAAGTATTTTATGCAATTTTGGCATCCTTACCTGATGTCCTTGCTATAGATAGAGTACAGGCTGATTCCTGGGATGGCAGGTCTGTCAAATGAGGAGAGACTAACTCGCTTAGGATTACATTCATTGGAGTTTAGAAGAATGAGAGGGATCTCATGGAAATTTGTAAAATTCGAACAGGATTTAACAGAGTAGATTCAGGAAAAATGTTCGCGATGATGCGGGAGTCCATAATTCAGGGTCATAATGCGGGGGGGTAAACCCTTTAGGAGTGAGATGAGGAGAAATTTCTTCACCCAGAGAGGGGAGAATGCATGGAACCACAGAAAGTCGATGAAACCAAAAAGTTTTGTGAGTTCAAGAAGAAATAGTTCTTGGGACTAACGGGATCAAGGGATGTGGGAAAAAGGGGACCAAGATATTGAGTTTGGTGATCAACCATGATCGTAATGAATGGAGGAGCAGGCTCGAAGGGCTGAATGGCCTACTCCTGCTTCTAGTTTCTACATAAGGAGCGCTACTCTGTCAGAGGTGCTTTCTGATCAGACATTAAACAATAGTGACAGATTCATTTGCCATGCCAGGTAGAAGAAAATGAACCTTGGGCATTGTCCAAATGGCAAGACAGTGGTGTCTTGGCCAATATTTATCATTCAACCAAAAACACGAACAAACACAACTACCTGGCAATGTGTTTGGGGTTTGTGGGATCTTGCTATGCACAAATTAACCGTGGGATTTGTTGCATTAGAACAGTGATTAACTTCAAATGTACTTCATTCACTGCAAGGCAGTTCAGGACGTCCTGCTATGGTAAAAGGCACTATATAAATGCAACTCTGCCCTCCTTTAATTGACGGTGAAATACTTTGAAATGTTGATGTGGCAACAAAATCCTGTCTCACTTTTCTCATCTTGCTGACAACAACAATACAAAAGTGTGAATAGATAGAAAATAGCAATTACCCCAAAGCAAAAACATTCAAAAATGCAATCACAAAATGGTCAAAATCCCCCAGGCAAGTTTTTCTTTCAGCATCCTTGGACCTGAAAACAAGATTGAGTTCCAGGAACGAGAGATAGACATGTACCTCATTGGATAGGACACCTCTTCCTTTTGGACAGATAAATGTAAAACATTTCAAGAGCCTTTGCTAAAATGTTATGTTCCATTTCAGTGGGATATAAAGAAAGTGAGAGACATCGGATGGATTTCTGCGGCAGGCAAACACTGGGAAGTGTGTGGTTAGAGAATCTGTTTTAGATATAGTCACTCACTGATGTAGACAAAAAAATAAATACCTCAGTAAAACTAATCTTTGATACGGTAGTCATTTCACTACTTCGTAGAAGTTCAAATATTTCCAAAAGTTTATCTAAGCGTTAATGTCTTCATTTTTAATATAACTTTGCTATTTGGATAACCTGTTTTTGCTTTTATAGGGTATCAGCAGGCAAAGTAATATTAAATTTATAAAAATAACATTTTAGGAAACATAGTTCTTGATGTTTTCAGACACAGGTCACCAAAGGTCACCAGGTTCCTTTAATTCTTGATATCCTAATTCAGTAGCAGACGGTTAAGCAACAACGAACTCCAGTGCAATTTGTGGTATTTGCAGCGCCTGTGCTTCTCATAACAACATATCAAAGGCCCCACGTTTTGCTGTGGCAGGGCACCTAATTCCATTTGCTGTTACTCAGTCCTGTCCTCGTATGTTTACATGCTTGCCTGGCCAGTTCTTGAATGAGAAACATGGCATCTGGGGCCATGTAACAAATCAGCTACGGCATCAACCGATCCACCCAGCACTACTGTTAAGGAAGCTCACCAATACCTCTACTTGCTCTAAGGCTAAGGAAATTGGCATGTCTTCTACACCACTCATCAATTTTTACAGATGTGGCACGGATATCATCTTTTCTGGATGTATTGCAGCTTGGGGTATGTCTCCTGCTCTGAACAAGACCACAAGAAGGGTTATGAACATAGCCCATGCCATTATGCAAACCAGCCTCCCATCCATTGACACTGTCCAGTTTTCCTGCTGCTTTGGAAAAGCAGCCAGCATAAGCCAGGAGCCCACTGACCCCAGACATTCTCTCTTCCACCTTCTTCCATTCGGAAAAAAATACAAAAGTCTGAAAACATCGACCAACAGACTTAAGAATAGCTTCTTCCCTGATAAATGGCTTTTGAATGGACCTATCATATATTATAAGCTGATCTTTCTCTTTACCCTATCTGTGGCTGCAACACTCTATTCTGCACCCAATCCTTTTCCTTTCCTCAATGTATTTTATGAACGGTATGCTTTGTCTGTATCGTGCACAAGAAATGATACTTCTCACTGTACCCCAATGCATGTGACAATAAATCATATCAAATCAATCAGATTAAGAGATTGAGAAATAAAAAGGCATAAGGATTGAGAAGGAAACAGAAGTTAGAGCAGTTAAAATCTATGTTTATGTGAGAAAAGATAAATAAATGAGGTAAAACAATAGCATAAAAGAGAAAACCTAGAAAGAAAAAAATGAAAAGATGAAATCTTTAAATTATTGATTTCTTTTAAATCTTCAAAGCAATCACTAGTGGTCAGCACTACCAATGGTTAGCATTACTGCCTTACTTTGCCAGGTTCCCAGGTTCGATTCCTGACTTGGGTTACTTTGGTCTGCAGATTCTCCCCATGTCTGCATGGGTTTCCTCTGGTGTTATGTTTTCCCCCCACATTCTGAAAGACATACTGGTTAGATGCATTGGCCATGCTAAATTCTCCCTCAGTGTATGCCAGAGTGTGGTGACTAGGGGATTTTCACAGGAACTTCAGTGCAATGTTAATATCAGCCTACTTGTGACAATAATAAATAAACTTAAACTTAGCTGAAGGAATGAGACTCCACACTTGCGACAGTCAATTTTCAGTCACAGAGCAACTGACTTGTTTTTGCATAGTTTAAATGCAATACGAATTGAAAGGAGCAAGGCTTGACTCTATGCTGAGTTTAGCTTTGATTTTCAAGCACATCTTCAAATAGGTCACTGCATTCCCATGATCAGTCAGGCAGCGAGATGCCATTTTTGCAAAACTTATAAGCGAGTGGCACAATCAGAGAAGCAATTTAGGACATTCATGTTTAAGCATGCATCTACCATAGCCTTAAATTGTTGAAGCATTTTGCATAAATAAATACAAGTGCCATTAGCCTTAGGATCATGTTATGAGAGAAACCTGATACCACACATTTTATATTCCCTGTCTTTAATTTGAAGAGAAAGGTTCACTAACAGTTACACAGGTTTGTCTTGCTTATTCCCATTTTTTCTTCATCGTTTTCACTGTTTTCTTCTGTTTAAATGTTGAGTGCTGATTACACCACTAAGGAGGCTGGTTTTGTGCCTGACGCACAAGGAAGGGAAATTAACACACATGAAGTTGAATGATCATCTCAGGACTCTGGGTTTAATGATTACTACACTGCTAATGACATTCATTTAACTCCCTTAACTGTAAGACATAACAACTCCTGCAACACAGTTCCTTCAATTAGGCACTTGGACAGTCACCATTCAAAGAAATCAAGGAAAATAGGATAAAGGAGAAGTATAGGTGATTAAATTTGACCATAATTATTTGTGGTCATTTGATTTGGCAAGAGATTCTGACGTTAAGTATCACATTTCAAAGGGAGGGAGTGATGGAGTATAAGTATTTACCACTAATTTAATATTTATTGCCTTGTTTACTATTCATCTATGTACCAATAAAGAGCATCTGTATTGAATAAAGACATTGAAAATATTGGCCCAATGTTTTTAATGTAACTCACTCCAACAAGACAGGGTAATGGATATCCCTGAGTGAGCACTGATTTTACACTGTTTTAATATCATTTGTAAAAAACATAAACTATGAGTCCTACATCCCACTTCTGCTGAGTCCTACAGTAAAACACAGCAAGGACAGATTAAAACATCAAACAATGGGCCGTAGCTACTTCAAAACTCAGCACACACACTGTGCAAGAAGCATGAGATGGGAGTACATCCACTTGGGAAGTCCTACGGCTGATACTGGCCCTACAAGAATGAGACTCCACCATTTTGATCATTCACTTTCTGGGCCAGAGTGGTTGAATGCTACTCCATGAACCGTGTAGAATCCCTACATTGCAGAATGAGGCCATTCAGCCCATTGAATCAGCACCGACCATAATCCTACCTAGGCCCTATTCCGGTAATCTCACACATTTACCCTGCTAATTCCCTGGCACTAGTGTCAATTTAGCATGGCCAATCAACCTAACTCCAACATCTTTGGGAGGAAACCCACGCAGACACGGGGAAAATGTGCAAACAGTACACAGTGACCTGAGGCCAGAATTGAAAGCAGGCCCCTGGCGCTGTGAGGCAGCAGTGCTAGCCACAGTGCCACCGTGCCATCCCATTCATCTTCTCATTAAAACTGCATTTACACAATTAAGTACTAGCTATAATTTTCTGCAGTGAATTTAACTCATAACGAATGCATAAATGCAAATCACTTTTTGAAACTCATGAGGAGGCTGATGGTCAGTTCCCATGGCTCTCTGACTCTGCTGATCAATAGTGTGCAAGTCACCCATGTAATGTGTGACAATTCAGAACTCAAAAGGTATCCCTTCCTTGCCATAACTGTTCTGAAATTTATGCACCATTCAATTTGTTGTTATTTAGCCAGCCCAATGAAATGTTGAGATATGAGAGGGACGTTTATTCCCAACCCAGATATTTCTAACATTTTCCACTGTAAATTATAAATAATATATAAGTAGTGATAGTGGAGCTCTCACAATGACTACATAGCCAGCACATTGTCTGGAGACCACTTTGTCTTTGCATCAGTCTTGTTCACACTCAGGACTGAATTAGCAAACACCAGCAAAGGTCCAGTGGAACATAAAGACAGGAAGGAAATATTCAGCCCCTTAAGTTTGTTCACCATTCAGTTCAGTGATGGCTTGTCTCTATCTGAGCCCAATCTACTTGCATTAATTTTGCATCCTTTAAAACACTTACCTAGGAAACACTGGGCAACACAATGATACAGTGGTTAGCATTGCTGCCTCAGAGCACCAAGGACCTGTGTTCAAATCTTGCCTTGGTGACTGCCTGTGTGGAGTTTGCACATTCTTCCCATGTCTGCGTGGGTGTGCTCTGGGTTAGGTGGATTGGCCAAGCTAAATTGCCCTTGGTTTCCCAAGATGTGTAAATTAGGGGGATTATTTGGGTAAATACTTGGAGTTATGGGGATAAGGTGGGACTGTTTTAGACAGTCAATGAAGACTTGATGGGCCAAATGGCCTCCTTCTACATTTTACAGGTTGATGGATATGGTTCTACTTATTTATATATTTTTAATTGACCACCTCTGCCTTCCCCCCACCCACCCTCCACTCTCCTCCACACACACACACACACACACACACACACCCACCAGATTCATTTTTTTCAGGAAAGCAAGTTCTAAATTTTCACTACTTTTTGTACGAGGAATGCTTTCTGACATCAGTCATGAAAGGCTTAGCTGTGAGTCTGAGGTTATGACCATTTTGTTTAAAATTGACCTACCAGAGGAAATAGCTTCTCTTTTGCTACTTTAGCAAATCCTTCAATCATCTTAAACACTACAATTAGATTCCCCCTTAATGTCCTATATTCAAATGAATATGAGCTGAGTGATCTATGCAATCTGCCTTCGTGATTTAACCCTTCCAGCCCCAATATATTTCTTACGAATCACACCTATTCTCAGGTTAATGTATGTCTCCTAGGTGCAGTACCCAGAAGTGACTGAAAAAGAGAAGATTTGCATTTATATGGTGCCTTTCACAATGACAGGACAACCCCAAGTGCCTTATAGTTGATGGAACTGCAATGGTTAGAATTACTGCCCCACAGCACCAGGGACCGGGTTCGAATCCTGGCTTGGATCATTGCTTGTGTGGAATCTGCACATTCTCCCCATGTCTGCATGGGTTTCCTCCAGGTGCTCTGGTTTCCTCCCACATTCAAAAGACTGGTGAAGTGTGCTGACCATACTGAATTTTCCCTCAGTGTACTTGAATAGGTGCCAGAGTGTGGTGACGAGGGGATTTTCACAGTAACTTCATTATAGTGTTAATGTAAGCCTGCTCATGACACTAATGAATAAGCTTTAAACTGTTGTAAGGCAAGAAAGATACAAGCTAATATGTGCATAGTGAGATCCCAGAAAGAGCAGCGTGATAACAATTCTATGCTTGCGATGGGAATGAATATTGGTCACAACATCTGGGGTAACTCCCATGTTCTTCTTTGAGGAGGTGCTGGGACAGCTAAGAGACCAGATATACCCTGTGAAATATTATACTTCCCTGGAGTCATAGATTTTTTTGGCGTTAAGTCCATTTGAAGCATCTGATCCTCTGCCTTAACAACTGAGCCCCAGTTAATGTTGTAGGAATTTGCACATGGGATCTAACCAGAGCCTTGTGCAATATGAACCCCCACCTCCCCATGCCTTTTGTGGGCCAGTTAGGATAAAGGCTCAGCCTTTTTAAACTCAATTTCTGTGGCTATGCGCTCGCTATTTGTGATGTTTTATGTATTCAGATCCTGAAAATTCCCTGCTTCGTCCACTGTTCCTTCAGTGGAGATGTGACAATGGAAACATCCCTTACTCAACATCCCTGAGTAAGGGAAGGGGGAGGCACAGAGGGAGGGGGGGGAGGAATATTGTTGCCCTTCCACCAATATCCAGGCATTCCTGCTGAAAAGTGGGATGGGGGTATCAGGTAAGGACAAGCTTAGATACAAATATCTTTCTCTCTCACTAGAATCACAAAGCAGAGGACAGGCAGCTGTCAGCAGCCCAACATTACTACAACACTTCAGGGAAAACAAGAAAAATTAAAAGTTTATTTATTAGTGTCTCAAGTAGGCTTACATTAACACTCCACTGAGGTTACTGTGAAAATCCTTTTTTTTTAATTCATCCATTGGACATGGGTATCACTGGCTGGCCAGCATTTCTTGTCTATCCCTATGGAGGGCATAGTTGCCCATGGAGGGCAGTTGAGAGTCAACCACATTGGTGTGGCTCTGGAGTCATACATAGGACAGACAAGGAGAGCAGATTTCCTTCCTAAAAGACATGAGTGAACCAGATGGGTTTTTCTGACAATCGACAATGGCTTGTGGTCACCGTAGTTTCTTAACTCTAGACAATTTTTATTGAATTAAAATTCCTCCATTTGCCATGGAAGGATTCTAACCTGGGTCCCCAGAACATTAGCTGGGTTTCTGAATTTACAGCTGATAATTCCATTCGTCCATTGCCTCCCTAAAGTCCACTAGTAACCACACTCTGGTGCCCATTCGGGTAGACTGAGGAAGAAGTTAGCTTGGCCAATGCAGCCAACCAGCATGTCTTTTGGACTGTGGGGAGAAACCTTTGCAGGGACAGAGAAAATGTGCAAACTCCACACAGACAGTGACCTCAGGCAGAATCGAACCCGGATCCCTGGCACTGTGTAGCAGCAGTGCTAACCACTGTACTACCGTAAAAATCATGAGCAAGGTTTCATTACTATGACAACAAAGACGACTTTATTCCAAATTGTTACATTGCCCGGAATGTGTGATTGAATCCAGGGTGAACCCCTGTAGTGCCAGCATGTGAAAAGTTGTTTGTTTTCAATTTGTGCATAAGTACTAAGTTTCATTGGTATGGTTAGGACCGCTGTCTCACAGCATCAGGGAGTCGGGCTCAATTCCGGCCTTGGGTGAGTGTCTGTGTGGAGTCTGAGTGCTCTCCCCATGTCTGCGTGGGTTTCCTCTGGTTGCTCTGGTTTCCTCCTACTGTACAAAAATGTGCGGTTAGGTGGATTGGCCAATCTGCATTTCCCTTTACTGTCAGGAGATTAGCAGGATAAATACATGGGGTTACCAGAATAGGATCAGGGTGGGATTGTTGTTGGCGTTGTTTGATGTTCAAATGGCCTCCTTCTGCACTGGAGGGATTCTATGATTCTTAGTCAAGTGAATTAAAGAATTGTTACTGAACAGAGTTTGAATCAAGGAATTGAATTGTGAATTCAATATCAAGCCAGCTACAGAAAGCAAAATAAATCAAGGGAACCTACAATTGAATTAAGCAACTCAGGAAGAAAAGTTTTTTTTTGTTTATTTACATTCTTTAAAAATGTAAAAAAGCTGAAGGAGCAATATTCCAGATTTGGAAAAGTTGATTTTCAGTGTTAGAAAGTGTCTGTGATTGAACTACTCAATGGAATACTTGCACTGAACATGCAACTAAATATATAATGTTTGATTTGATTTGATTTATTAGTATCACATGTATTGATATACAGTGAAAAGTATTGTTTATTATGGGCTTTCTAGACAAAACATATTGTACATAGAGAAGGAAAGGAGAGGGCCCAGAATGCAATGTTGTAAAATAGTTTGAGTGTAGAGAAAGATCAACTTAATATTTAATTTGATTCGATTTATTATTGTCATATGGATGAATACACAGTGAAAAGGATTGCATGCTTTACAGACAAAGCATGCCGTTCATAGAGAAGGAAACAAGAAAGTGCAGAATGTAATCTTACAGTCATAGCTAGAATGTAGAGAAAAATCAAATTATTGCGAGGTAGGTCCATTAAAAAGTCTGACGGCAGCAGAGAAGAATATATATAGTATATTATATGTGCATAAATTATTTAGGAACTAGACATATGCATATAAATATATATTACATAATATTATATATATTATCTAGTGTTAGTTATTATCCGTACAGGAACTTCATTTCATTTCAATGGCGAGGTAAACAGCGAGGTGCTCTTAGGGGCAGCTGATTGCGGAGAATTGCAACCTGGAGAAAAACACTTGGATTTTCATGCTTACCCGCACATCTGTTCCTCACCTGAAGTTTTTATTTGTACGATTTGCACCTAAATTTTCTATAACCCCCCATTATTTGGTCCGTAAGTTCTGGATGAGGGTTATGTACTGTTGAAGGTGGTCGCTAACTGCATAGTTCACCATTCATTCAGATCTCCATAGATGTACTTTACTGTGTTGATTTGGAGTTGTGGCTTACTCTTAAAGGATAATAACTCTCTCCATTCATTTCCGTCACAAGTCAGCGATGCCTTCTGAAAACTGATGAGCAATCACGTCTTTAAATATAAATTAAACCAGTCCTGATTAAATGTAGTCTTAAATATAACTTTTTTTCTTTCGATGACGGTAAGTTAATTTCGCCGTTTTAGCCAAGGCTTGGGAGAATTCAGTTCCAGCTGGGATATTGATGTCTGAATATTACAGATGTGATAAGGTTGGGAGGAATTTTTCTTTTTTAGAGAAAGTTTGGAAAGTTTACCTCAGAGAAGTTCATTGTCCAAGTCCGGCCATCTCTGATCCGTCTGAAAATGAAGTTGAAAAGGACGTGCTGCTGTTCTGCTGGGATATTAATGTCAGCAATTAAGCTAATATACATGTATGTGTGCTGATCTGACGGAAAGATGGGAATTTTATTCCTGGCGCACAACAAGGACCGTGGTGAATGGCAAGTGGCCACGAATCAAGTTTGGAAACAAGGGTAAAGTTTTTTTTCTTTTGTGTGTGTGTTTGGGGGAAAATATGCAATCACGTGGCATTTTGGAAAGTGCACAATGCGAAAATCAGCAGAGGAGTCTTTGCTACGGATTGGCGTCCGTCCATTTTGTTTAATATCTTGCAATCCATCTCAGCGAGAAATCTTAATTTGTTTCATTCGCCGATTAACCAGTGTTTAAATGGCACAAGAGGTCGCATCTCATCAACGAAAATGACATTTCACAGTTTATGCTTTTATATTTTGTAGTCTGTTCCATTTCTGTTTGATGGATATGTTCGAAATGTTTAGACCATATAGTTTTAACAGAACTGCAACATTATATATCATCTTACATTATTTTCAAGTAATTTGTTCTGGAATAATGTGTATATGTATGTATATACACACAGACACATAGATATATACTTCCCGAACAATTTATGGATATATATGTAGCATATATATGTAGAAATATATATTCCTGAACAATTTATAGATATATTTACATGCACATATAGTTCACGAACAATTTATGAATATATATATACATGCATAAATATGTCTATATATATATAGATACGTATAGTTCCTGAACAAATTATGTACATATATCCCGTCACGGCAGATCGTAGAATTTGAATTGTATAATACATGTGCACATTTGCACATATATAATATATTTATTATAAATTCGATATATATTATACTATATATATATAGTTCCTTAACTATTTATTTTTGTTATTCATTCGTGAGACATGGGCATTGATGGATGGTCAGCATTAATTGCCCATCCGTTAGTTGTCCTTGGAGGGCAGTCGAAAGCCAACCACATTGCTGTGGCTCTGGAGTCACATGTCGGCCAGATCAGATAAGGACGGCAGATTTCCTTCCCTAAAGGATATGATTGAACCAAATGGATTTTTCCAACAATCGATGATGGCTTCATAATCATGAGTATATCCTTAATTCCAAATAATTTTCATTGAATTCAAATTCTATCAGCTGTTATGGTACGATTTGACCCCGGGTCCCGAGAATATTAACTGAGCTTCTGAATTAGTAGCCTAGCGATAATACCACTCGGGCATTGCCCCCCTGTGATATATTTTACTATTTTTTAAATGTTATTTGCGCTATGTGTGTATATATAATATATTTATGTATATAGGCCAGCACAACATGCACATGTTATATGATATATCTATTATGTTATGGGATCCGAACAATTTCTGAATATATATATATGCCAACACACACATGCACATATATTTTAACATATCAATTATGTATATGTTATATATAATATAAGATATATTATACTGTGTATCATATATACATATACGAGGTTCTCGAACAATTTATGTGTATACATATATATATATACACACGCAGCTATTATTTATAAATATAGCTCCCGAACAATTTAGTTCAAAATGATGTAAATTATATATCATTTTTGTAATTCTGGTCAACTAGATGGATTGAACATCCGTCCTAAATCCATCCCTCAAATAAGAATGGAGTTTGGATTACAGACATCGCTGTCCAGATATTGTGGGCTACCATTAAATCCCAAGGATAAAAGTGCGCTTTGTCACCTTGAACCTTACTCCTTTCCCGCGGCGTTCGTTGGTTGGTTTTGGGGTTTTGTTTGTTTAAAGTCAGCGAGGAGAATCAGGTCTGAATTCTGACTGGACCTCCGTGCATCAGTTGCGCGAACAGGTTACCTGCACAGTGAAGGAAGTGTTATATGGGATCAGAAAATAAAGGAAAGGGCAAATGGAAACGTACGTTTTGGAAAGTGCAAGAGAGCAGAGGAGATTAAAAACTGAATGGTCGTTTATCAAAAAAAGGTGAATAATTGTTACGCATTTTTTTACAAATATTTTAAATTTTATTTGCAATTTCCACATGTACAAGTTGTACATTCATAATATGGATGATCCAACAAAATACACTCTGGACTCTAAGTTTATAGAACTGTGTTGTAAATCAGAATGTGTAAGCATGCTTGCAAATAATCACAAAACGAATACATTTCTCCAGTCTTCTGTACCACTGGTTTTAAGTTGTATTAAATTTACAATGTGTGTCGATGTTTAATTATTTTTATTCATTATCTGCATCCCTGAAATGATTCTTTTTTTTTCTCTCCCACTTTGTAAACTCCAATTTGCTGTATTTAACATTACAAATCACACCTTTGTTTCATTCGGAAATTTTGCAAAGCAAAAAAGATTGAAAATAGAAAAATAAACGCAAAGCAACGTGACATTTACACACGACATAATAAAATATATCACATTTATAAAATTTTAAAATACAAGAAATAAATAAGGAAAAAAAAAAGAAAATCGCTCATGTGCTGGGTTATACTGTGCAGCGGTTTGGTGTCTGCAGGGATCTGGTGTTTGGAACCGAAAGCGATGGGCGGCCTGTTTCATGAAGTCAATTTATGGTTCAGTAACTTTTTAATACACTTTGCCGTTTTTCTGCATTTTCTTTGTTTCCAAACTGACCTGTAGAAAGCCGTGTTTTACACACTTGTCGAGCTTAGCTCCAAGAGTTATGGCACATAATCGATCCCACCCGCCCCCTTAATCACTTCCCCTCCCCTCCCCCCTCCTTCCCCTCTCCCCGCCCCCACCCGTCCCCAAGTCCTTTAAGGTCTTTTCATTGTAGAGGTACCAATTTGGCTCCGTTACTGGATCTGGCGGTGACAATGGCAATTCGCCAATACTTTTGCCGGTTGAAGGACGAGGTGATTTTTGCTCCTTGGTCTGCTTCCCACACGAGACAACTAACTCCGATATTTACAGTATTGCACTTTACTGCGCCTTAAATTGCGTTTCAACGTCAACTCGGGAAATGCTCCGTTGTAACATTTTAAATTCTGCAGCCTACATCTTCTCCCACCAACTCCGACAGAGGATACGGTCTAGCCTACGCTTGTACCCCTGACTTCACAGATTCCACCCCCCCCCCAACACCTCCTACCCCCTTTTTAGAAAACCCCCCTTTCTATCCACCATGCTGTCTATTCAGTTTTCCTTTGCGTTTCACCCCGCCACTTAATTGTAAACAATGTAAAAATCGGTCGGAAAATAAGCCTGATTTGCTTTGTAATATTTTCTGTACGTGTGTGTTCTTTCCGCCAGCTCCGTTTCACGAATAAAATGGTTTACTGAAGACCAAAGCTCCCCAATTGTTCAGTAATCGAGTTAAAAGTTCTGCAGTCAATCTCCTCGAGAACGTTCAGTCCGTGAGAGGCAGAGAGAGAAAAAAGAAGGGAAAAAAGAGGAGAAGGGGAATTATATTATTGCTGCTTCCTACGAGAAGATGTCTTGGTGTTTTTCTCTTTTAACCCCGTCTTCTGACACTTTAAGCATTGTTACATAATTCCACGGCTTTACTGGATGAAGTCCAACAGATCTTGTGTTTATTTCTTAATACGTCTGTGTGTTTGTTTTTCTTCTCTCTGTGCAACACATAGTCCTTCAACACCTGGAATAGCAACATCTGACACCTGGTAGTGACCAAAACAGTAAAGCCAACCTTCCGTTTTATTAGTATTTATATAGAGAGAGGGGAGGGGGGGGGCGGAGCGGGGGGGCGGGGGGGGTCGCTTGTTGTTCGGTTGGAGACCTGCCCCAGGCGGGTCACTTTCGCAATCAGCCTCTGGTTCCTTTGGGGGGGGGGAAAAACGGGTAGATTGAAATCTCGAGACCACCGAGTTGAGTGGTAGCAGAGACAAGTCTTCAGTTTCCTCCAGAGGGGGAAAAATAATAGCCGGACTGAAGAAACTCACAAAGTGGCAATAATCATCTCAGCAACTTCACGGATTTAAAATGATGCCTGCGTTGTGCACACACCTCTACATAAGGCGTACGCACAGGTGTATTTACAGATATCAGTACAAGTGTGTGACAGTGACCCTGGTTTAAAAAAAAATGGTCATTTTACCGTCTCCCAAACCAGCCAGGTAGATTGTACTCTTCCTTCACTCTGATGCCTGCTTATCTCTCTAGAATTCTGATTTGGAAAGGTTTTGGCTTCCTTGAGGTGGTCTCGCACAGTGAGACGCTGAGTTGGATGTTTGAATTGAGGACTTTGATGTAGGTGCTTGTGAGTTTTGAATCGTTAGAAGTGCTCTTGAAACCCTGGCAAGGTGTTGTTGCTGCCACTGCAGGACTCTGGCACCTGCATCATGTAGTGCAGCTGTTGGTATTGGTAGAGGAGTCTCTGGAACTGGCACGTTTGGCACTGCTGCCCTGGGCTGCAGTGAGGGTGCTGCTCTTGGTGCGGGGGCTGCTGCAGGATGTGGGGAGGGCCCGCGTCCGCTGATTGTCAGAGACCCAGGGCCTCGGCGTGCTTCCGGGCTTTGAGCCGCAGGTCGGCGATGCTCGAGTTCTTGCTGCTGGTCTTGACGGCGGCGGCGGCTGCGGCGGCGGCGGCGGCGGACGCCGACTCGGCGATCGAGGCGATCTGCAGGCCGAACGGGGGAGGGGGGAACATCAGATAGGGCGCATGGGCCGCCAGGTGGTGGTGGAGGTGCGAGTGTGCGTGTGCCACTCCGTCCAGCTGCAACTGCGCCTGAACCTGTAACAAGCACCGGAAAATAGGGACTTAGACTCTCCACTGACAAGTTAATGCACTCCATAAATAATAAACAAAAGCAATTGACTGCTGGATGCTGGGATGTGAAACCAAAAGAGAAAATGCTGGGAAATCTCAGCGGGCCTGGCAGTATCTATAAGGACAGATCACCTTCTCCAAGTGAAGTATTCAGGCAGGATAAAGTCAGCAATAAAACATCGGGTAGCGCAGTGGTTAGCACTGCCGCCTCACAGTGCCAGGGACTCAGGTTCAATTCCTGGCTTGGATCCCTGTCTCTGTGGAGTTTGCACATTCTCCCAGTGTCTGCGTAGATTTGCTCCCACAGTCTGAAAGAAATGCTGGTTAGATGCATTGGTCATGTTAAATTCTCTCTCAATGTACCCGAAGAGATGCTGGAGTGTGGCAACCAGGGGATTTTCACACTAACTTCATTGCAATGTTAATTTCAGCCTATTTGTGACTAATAAATAAAATTCAATTTTAAAAATCTCTCATTCTTGAAGTTTATTTTAAAAAATATATTTAAACTTTCTCATAATGTTCTCTTCAAATACTTTACAGATTTGCTGATCTTCCTCTACACCCAGTTGTGTGTAACACTATATTCTACACCCTCTCTTTTCCTCCTCCTCTATGTACTCTATGAACGGTATGCTTTGTCCGTAGCAGTGCACAAGAAACAATGCTTTCCACTGTATCCCAATACATGTAACAATAATAAATCAATTCAAATCAGATCAAAAATAATTGAACCCGGCAGGCAAATTTGCAACTGCCCCCTTTTCTTGAGGGACATTCATTGTTGCTCGCCATTATAACAGTGCCAAAAAAATGACAGGAGTTGCAAGTGAGCATATGAGATTTCCCTGTCTGAAATATCACATTCCCCTTCTGATGCTATTTATATTTTTTACTCCATGTAGTGGCACAATGATTAGTACTGCTGCTTCACGACATCAGGGAACCGGGTTAAATTCCGATACTATCTATGGGAAGTTTGCACATTCATCCTGTGTCTGCGTGGGTTTTCTCCGCTTGGTCCAGTTTCCTCCACAGTCCAAAGGTGTGTGGGCTAGATTGATTGGCCATGCTAAATTGTCCCTAATTTCAGGGGGATTAGCAGGGTAAATATGTAGAGTTTCAGAAATAGGGCCTGGTTGGGGTTGTGGTCGGTGCAGACTCTTTGGGCTGAATGGCCTCCTTCTGCACTGTAGGGATTCTATGATCGTTAAGGCATTCACAGTCACTTCATTGCAGTGTTAATGTAAGACTACTTGCGACTCTAAAAAATAAACTTAAAAAAAGTTACAAAGCTAATGCTCAGAATGAACCAGGCAAACATAAATCATTCCTTGTTCACTCCAGAAACCAAATTCAAAATGCAATTGAATCAGATTCAAGGTCCCCTACAAGATAGACAAACAGGATGCAAGCTGACATGATGAGGTATTGCATACCATCCCGGGCTTGATCTGTTTAAAGTTTATTTATTAATCACAAGTAGGCTTACATTAACATTGCAAATGAAGTTACTGTGAAAAACCCTAGTCGCCGCACTCCGGCGCCTGTTCAGATGCATTGAGGGAGACCTTAGGAGAAAAGGACCAATGCTCCGCTTAAAGGGATGCAGTAATATTCAGTGCACGTAATCTCCACCCACCCCCAACCCTTCCCGAAAAAGCACCCTTTCAAAACACCAATTTAGACAAGTAAAAATCAGCTAAATAGACTTACATTAGCATTACGGATGATTGATGGAGGGAGATAACTATCGACAGCGCGATAATTTAGGCAAAGCATTAAGTACGTTCTGCTTTCGTAGCAGTGATTATTAGCCCCTTATGTCGAACAGGCATTTGATCCTATATCTAATGTCTGGTAGGTGGAGGGGTAAGGGTGGGGGGAGGAGAGGGCGCAGCGTTTGGTGGAATAAAATTTCCCGGAAAGAAAAGTGAGTGGCAACTTTTGGCAAGTCGGAATGCCCCCAGGGCAGTTTGTTAATGTAAACTTCACCATGCAATGTAAATTCCTACAGAATGTTACACAATCTTCCTAAAGCCGGTCCGGAGATAGGCATACCTGATCCCATTCTACGGCCGGCTCTCATTCGCTCCAATTACACGGAAGTCTGGATCTAATCATAATCGTGACCCAAGGAAAATGTATTCTTGTGTATGTTGTTTTTGGTTCCTTCCTGCCAAACTACTTATAGCCATTCGCTCACATAAAGCTTCATGAGAAATTAATTGCAAGCACAATTTTTTCGCCATTTTTGTGGGGGTGGGAGGGGGAAGGAGGTTGAAATTGCATTCTTTTTTGTTTTTGAAGGAAATTGCCCATTTCCGCCGTTGGAGTTACCAGTAACTTCACCGAAGGGAGGGAGAGGGGGGATTGGGACCCTTGGGTGGGGAGGTGAGGGGGTTTGGTGAGCTAGCGGCGATGCTGGGGTGGGCGGCGGAGTTTTCGTTAACCGTGGGACGCCTGAAGGGGTGACCCTGTTAATCGGTGGGCATTTCAAAATCTTGCAAAGCCGAAAGGAGGCAAAGTGCAGCAATTTGATGGGGGTGGGTGGGGTGGGGGGGTGCAGAAAAGGCACCGCCGAGATATGCCCCACACCATGGTACGACGCGAGTATCTCCTGCGATTTTCCGCTTGTTGGATCAAGAGGAATTGTGTGCGCAGATGATGGGCTGCTTAGAGAACAGCATGAAATAAACCTGCCCCCGGGAGAGGCTGCTTGCTGCCTCTGGCCACTCAGATTAGCCAGGCTGCAATTCCCCCCACTCACCCCCCCCCCCCCCCATAGCATAAAGTGTTACAGTGACTCTACTGGTAAAAATGTACTGAACTCATGCACCGCCACGTTACACGATGCACTCGGGATAACAGTTAAAATACAACACCTGTTGGAAAGGCATCCGTAGTGCTCCCATGTTCACGTATGGGGCAACGCGACAGGCGTCTAAATGGCTTCCTGTTCCTAGTATTACTCCTGGCAAAAAAAAGAATGGCAGAAAGAGAAATAATATTAAGACAAGGTCATTTAGATTGTATGCAGAGACTGGGGAGATGGAGGGGAATTAGGGGAGATTCTCTCCCACTTGAAATGATTTCATGACACCCAATGTACGGTCTCCCCGACATGAAATCAAGCCTGACTGTGCAATAAAACACGGCCGCCAAAGTTATTACATTTCTCAAAGACATAATCTGACAATTACTCGACTTTTTAAGCAGTTCTGCCGGTGGGTACAATTCGGAAGGGAGCATTGTACACAAAATATACACAAGGTCCTGTTTATCCAACGGTGTGCTTGTTAGAGGGGGGAACACCGTGTTAAAGGGGAGGAGGGGAGGAGGTCAGCAAATGAGGGATCATATTTTTAAAAGAAGCAGGGTCACGGTGCGGCAAATTAAATCCATATTTATTTCCTGCGTGTACTCCAGTCAGTGTTTCCATGTTCTGGGAGTCTTTAATCAGAATGTCTCCCTCTTCGCTTCTTTGTGAAGTTATGAAACTTAATCCAAAAATTGAGGAAGATGTTCTCTGTGAGGGTGTGGATGGGGAGGGGTGAAGTTGGGGGTATTGTAGGTGGTGACGAATAATACCTTTATGCATTTGATTTTCTTGTTTTCGACACTTGGCTCGTCTGTTTTGAAACCAAACCTAAGGAGAAAGAGAAAGGGAGAGGGGGAGGGAGAGAGAGAAAAGGTGTTAAAATCGGGTCTGGGAGACGAATCGATAAACTTTAACTGTCTTTGTCGGGCTGTGGAAAGACAAATGGGCCGCGCTCTTGTCTCTAATGTGAAATAGTAATGTAATAACGGTGAATCGCTGTTACATGCCTGACATCCTTGTCAGTAAACCCGCCTTTCAGAGAGAGAGAAAAAAAACAATGACCGGCATATATTAACTGGTTGTTGTTTTTTTTGTTGATGTGTGGGGGGGGGGAGAAGCAGAAAGCGGGTAAATAAACAATTGTCCGTTTCGCCAAGGCAGAGAGGCAGCAGAAAGTTCACTTCTGCCCTGTAACAGCCGCAGTTTCAACTGTTACCAGGCAAGAGATGGGCAAAACACCCTTGCCTCAGCCAATCCTGATAACATCCCGGGCAAAAAAATAAATAAATCCATCCTTTGATCTCTGCAACATTTGCCGAACGATCACGCGGTTAATTAATATTAATTGCATTTCCTAGATCAAATATACCTTGAAGCTCTCTTTAATTGCTTTAATAATGGTCATTTGAAATCGTATAATTAGTGAACAGAGGAACTTCAAACGGCATTGTTTAATTACCCCAGATACCTCGGCAATACTCTGTAGTGTGATCTGAGCTCATTGAAGCGGGTTCTCTGTTTAAAGTATGGATTAGGATTTAATTGTCAATGTAAATACGGGAGCAATGTAATGATTTTTCCTCACTGCCATTATTGCTTCCTGTTAACCGGATAAAATGTGAACACCTTTTAGTTTCAAGTGCCCTGGGTGAATTATAAAATCCATTGCAAGTTGCTTGGCATCCCACCATCTCCTGAAACGTCGAATCCTAATTCAGTTATAGGAAACCCTAGGATTTTACAGCACACTCCAATTTTATTTTATTATTTTTTCTGTGTGTAGTTTAACCTCGAAACGAGTTATTGGGGCGATCTATACCCGCTAGGCACGGTAGTAGGGAGGTTAAGCACTGTTGCCTCACAGCGCCGGGTTCGATTCCCGGGTTTACACGCTCTCCCCGTGTTTGTGCGGGTTTCCTCCGGGTGCTCCGGTTTCCTCCCACAGTCCGAAAGACTTGTGCCGGTTAGGTGAAATGGCCATGCTAAATTCTCCCTCAGTGTACCCGACCAGTGCGGCGGCTGGGGGATTTCACTGTAACTTCATTGCAGTATTAATGTAAGCCTGCGTTTGACGCTAATCAATAAACTTAAAAAAATAGGCAGCCACTCTTGACTCAACACCGACCAGGAGAAATGGGCAGTGAGGGTATAGTGAAATTGCTATGAAATTGACGGGAAATGAGTTGAGGATGGACAATCGGGGGCTTTTTTTTTATAAAATAAAAAGCTCCTGGCGACACAGGGAAATAAATCACAATAAATGAAATGACCCGGATTCGAGCAGGAGGGGGAGGAGGTAGTTGAATGTGTCCCCAGCGGATTTACGAAACAAAACAGAATAAAAGTTAAGGGAAAAGTTTGAAATAAAATGGCATCCGTTGAAAATGAAACTTTTAAAGCAACACATTAACACATCGGGGACTGAAGGGAGCTTTCTGACCTCGAAGTGGGGGCGGCTGTAATGTATATAACGGGGAATAATAATCGGATGATGGAGTTGTCGGCGGAAACCATTGGGTTAAATCTCGGGAGATGGTCAGATCAATTACAATTAGTGCCCAAATGTCGATTCCAAATATGTTAAGTTAAAACAACTACATTGTTTTCTGCCGCTTTACACAATCAATTCTTTATTAAGCACGGCTAAATGCTGCGCTCTGGAAAGGGTGGTAATATGATTTCTTTTTGATTTCCATTAGCTACAGTGAATAATGACATTTAATTTAGACCTGCGCCATAAACGAAAATATATTATGTGTAATTGAATTACCGGCTGCCCCTTACTGCTCTCATAAGTTTAAATTACCCAGTGACAGATGCCTGGTGTGCGCCGCCGAACCAAGCAGGTTAATAACACCTAGATCCACCACAATCACTCCGATTTAGTTAACATAGATTTTTGTTGTTGTTGCTGCTGCTGTCCTCCCCATCCCGCTCCCCACCCACTCTCCACATCTGATGTACCCCCTCTCTGTATCCAGAGAATCAATTCCTAAACATCACTTTTATTATAAAACACGCACATTCTGTTACTCCGAGTGCCCAGCGCGCTGACGGCCCAGAACAGTTGCTCTCTGATGTCAAGGAAGGTTCCCGTGTTGCTAAATGTTACACCGGGGTCGCTGGGCTGACCTCCCCCGCTTGACCTGGGGCTGGAAACGCCGCCACTAATAAGCGCTGTATCCACTGCTCAGTTGTCTCCCTATGTCCAATCTCCCCTCCATCCATCTCCCCCCTATCCATCTCCCTCCACTTGTTTCTCCATTTGTCCCGGCGCAGGCATCATCCCCTCGAGATTTCGATTTAAAACGCAATTTGGATGGAAGATAATGCGTTTCTGGCGAGGCGCGCATCTTACAGGATGTGCACACTTCCCATGGAGGAGCAATCTGCCAGATGCATATGTGCTTGGCTCAGATAGTGCCGCCTTTAAAGAATCCTAACTTTAATCATTCCTAACCTCCGAGACACCATTAAAAAAAAAATTCTTCTGCCCGAAGACTGAATTCAGAATGCTTATTTCGCTAGCCAGCTCCCATTTCTGAGGGGTGCACTTTGGGCCTTCAAACTCTTCATAGATCTTTAAACCAGATCTATTTGTTTAAAATCAATTTCTTACAAATGTGTTTTATCGCTTGGGACTTGACCCTGAGGCAGACTCTTGAGATCTTCAGATAAGTGCAACTATTTTCAAATAAACATAACTCAGATTTATGTTTGGATTCTTCTGTTTTGAATCGGAAGCACTGAGAGTAAATACATTGTGGCGAGTGGGTTATCAACAGATTCGGTGATCTGTGTGCAGAGAGAAACACAACTCCCCTGTTAATCCTTTATCTGAATTCTCGCTTCCCCGGCTGTGTGTTTTATTCCGTTCTTAAAGTTACAAAGCCACGGCTCAGAGTGGACTGGGCAATTCCAAATCTATTCTTTGCTCCAAAAACCTAATTCAAAATCCAATGGAATCCAATTCAAGATTCCCACAAAACAAGAACCAAGCTGATCAGATAAGGCTTTACACCCCATCCAGGGCTTGTTCTATCGCTGGATCTTAGCCTAAAAGGCCGAGAAGCAAATAAGCAATGTTTATGAATCAGTCACAAGTAGTCTTACATTAATACTGCAATGAAATCGCTGCGAAAATCCCCTAGTCGCCACACTCCGGCGCCTGTTCAGGTACACTGAGGGAACATTTGGCATGACCAATTCACCTTACATCTTTTAGACTATTTGAGGAAACAGAAGCAACCCGGAAGGAAACCCACACAGACATGGGGGAGAGTGTGCATAATCCTGCACTGACAGTGTACGGGAATCGAACTCGGGTCCCTGAGGCAGCAGTGCTAACCACGGTGTCACCCAGCGACAAGTTTGTTTCAGGATTTAGTGACTGCAAAATTTCAGTGCTAACTGGTGGTTGTGTACATTTTAACGCCACGGCGCTTTAATCTCCTCTCAGTGAACGGGGCCTCACCTGCACCCTAGCTTCAGACAGCCCTAGCCTCTGGCTCAGCTCCTCTCTCATGAAGGCGTCCGGGTAGTGGGTCTCATCGAAAAGTCGCTCCAGTTCATTCAGCTGCTCCAGTGTGAAATTCGTCCTGCTCCTCCTCTGCTTTAACTTGGTCTGACCATCCTCGTCCTCTGATTTCACGTCCTCCCTCTTCTCTTTACATTCATAAATGCCTGCAACAGACCAATGTCATCCCGTGAGTCGGGACCGCACGCAGGCACAGAACATGTATCCATTCTGAACTTCCGAAAGTGAGACACAACTCCCGGCATTTTGTAATTTCCACCGCACAGCCCCCAATCCACTTTAAAGAGTGCAATTTAACTTTAGCCATAACTGATGTGACCATTTTCGAATGATGTCCCACTTCACTCCCAGAGATATTCAGAGAAGCTTGCGTTAAAGTGTAAACCCTTATCGGTTCCCAACGGAAAATTACTTTATCCTTTGACAATAGACTTGATCACCTAGATAAATAAAGCCACACTCTCCCCTTCTCTACTTATAAATCATTGAACATTCGTTACTGCTAAAACAAGCACTTTTCTTTCTGAATTATGGGAGCATCCAAAAAGCTTGCGTGAATCTTTATCCGGTATTTTCTTCTGACTGATCTGATTTTGGTTTTTTTATCCTCCCTTCTCTCTCTGGATCTGAGTCACACAAGGGCCTACAAAAATGATATGTTTTATATATATATAAAGAAAGGGTCTTGTTGCCTTTTAGATTGACTGGGGGGAGGGGGTGCTGGGTGGGGGAGGGAAGGGGGGTCTATCACCTATAAAATGTCTCGCTGACATTTTATTCCTGCAAGAACAAAGCGGCACAGACAAGCAAACTCTATGTTCCAATTAAAGGAGCACAAACAAGTGTGAAGATTTGCCTTGTTTTTTCTCTCTCGCGCCTGTCATTACCCGCACAACGCAATCTTTGATCACTGTTAGTGCCAAACGATATTTGTATTTCAGTCTCTTCTACAAGACGAACGCTTCCAACTGCCAAACACTGTCAGACTGCTGAATTCTAATAGCCAGAGATAGCGGGATTTCTTTTTCCCCCCACCATCTCCTGTTTGTTTTGTATCATGTCTATATCATGCAGCAGACGCTGCCTGGACAATCGACACAGGCCTGTCTTTTTTTTAAAATAAATGAATGATCATTAACCATCATTTGTACCCCACTGTCAACTAACTGCCTTGCTTCCGCTGGAATTTGGGCCAGTTTTTACCGACCATTTAGCTGTTGCATGTACCGATTTCAGATGTGCCTGTCGTTATCCAATTGACGGACTTCGATTCCTGCCCGGCAAACAAAATGGGACGGGCCGTTTACAGTTACACTCCATTAGCTGCCTATTTGATGAGGGGGAGAAAACATGTAACCGTGTTCGCATTTGCAAATTCCACTGAAGGCTTCGTCTCACTGGGAAAACTTTCCAGTGTTGTTTATAAACCCTCATCTTTTCAAACGTAAATACAATCACTGTGTGCAAATAAATCGAGATTGACCGTGCTACCTTTTTTTTGTAAACAGCTGCCTTGTGACCAGAAAGACAATGTGTTAAACACCGTTTTCTTTCAAGACGAGTTGAGTCTCTCTCCTCTAAACCTCTTCCGTAAAATTTACTGTTGAGATATTAATTTTAAATTTTGGCTGAGTGGAAAATTTGAGGTCCGGTCGCCACAAATTCTAAAAGACCTGTAATGTCAAAAGTATAATGCATCCTTCAGATTATTTATCTGGGTATTATATTATTATTATTATATTAGCTCTCTCTCTTTCGATATTAAATTCTGATAAATCCGGGGATGGATGTGTTGAGTAGGAATTTCCAGAAATATTATCCGGTGTCAGCAGATATATATTTAATGCCAAACGAATTTAAGAAGTTCATATTTATTTATTGGAGTGGGGTTGAGGCTTAAAAGTGAATCGAGCGGGAGAGTGGAAAACGGCTTCCCTGTCAATAAAATGGCTAGAACTTACTAATGGTGTTTTGTTTTGTGTTTAAATTTAGCTGGGAGGTGAGAATCACGAAAGTGAAATCTGTGTCATAAGAAATGCTTTGATCTTTCAATATCCTGTCTTGCCAAGGCCCCGTGTTTATTTAACCCCAGGTTTTCCATAACGATGTTAAGGTGGGGAGGGGAGGGGGGGGAGTGAAATCCGAGACCATTACAAATGAATGTGCTCCGAGTCTTCCCTGAACTATATGAGTTATAATAAGGCATCCTCTTTACAGCGATGGAGATCGCCTCGCCTATTTAAAATCTCCCCGAGACTGCTATTCATTCGATCATCGCAGGTAATTACATTAGGAGAAAGACTTCGCGCCATCATTTCTTCTTAAGTCACTGTCTGAATTCTGAGCAGACATGAATAGCAATAAAAAAAAGCGCCAGTACATTCTGTTATTGCCTTCAATTGAATAAAACTGAAATATTAATATAGAGATGGGACATAATGAATCTGGCGTACAATTCCTCACACATTTAAATGCCCCATTTAGTACCCAGGATCTCAATCTTATCACATAATCACTGGCATGGGTATTTCTTTTTAGAAAGAAGAGTATTTATTGTCTGCACGCCCTGAATCTTAACTGATGACATTCGATATCGATGGTAGACTTTACAGAATTAAAATATAATTTATATATGTATATATAAACAATGATTTAAATGACCGCTACCTTGGGAATATGGGAGCCGTATGAAGTAATTGAATCTTAGAAGGCAACTGTTTACAATGCTGGCCAGTCTTTTGTAGGGTGTGCATTTCCCAACACGTTATTGAACCGTGTGCACTCGGTGTAAAGACTGTGCTTTTTAATTGCATCCCTGATCTAATTTGAACAACAAACGTCTTCTTTCCCCCGGCTTGAGTTCGATTCCTTGCGATTTAAGATTTAAACCGGGCACAATCCCCCTCCCCACTTGCTACATCGAAACTGCGATGAGATGATTATTTGGACATCGGTCGTTGCAATCGATTTTTTTGCCAGTGATTCCGGCAAAAGCTGGGATTTCCGCGCGGCTATGAAACACGAGCGGTTTCCAGGGATAAGGTTTTCCTCTCTCTCTCTCTCTCCCAGCCTTTGCCGTTCCCTGCACTTTGGGCCAGAGCGCTTGTTTGTTTTACAGAACATCAGAAACTGGGTGGAGAGAGATACACACCGGAAAGAAGGTCTAAACTCGCCCTCCTCCCCCATACATTGTACTTTTGAACAGTTCTTATCCCTGAGACTGTGGGGTGGTAAAGATGGGGAGTTGGGGATGGAGGGGACGTTACCCACCCTCCCCCCCCACCCCACACACCATCCCAATATTTGTTCAAGTCCTTCCATTTGCCTCCAGCGTTTAGACGAAGAATCCAGTTCCTTGCCCTCTCCCGAATGCACGGGAAGCGAACTTTTCTCTGCGGGGGCTCCGAGTGGATGAGAAAGAGGTGTTGTGCAGAATCGATTTCCGATGGTTCCTGTCTCAGGCCTTGGGTATAGGCCGAAGCAAAAACGCTTCCTGCCTTTCCAAGCCCGCAAGTTATGGGAATGAGATGGAGCGGCCGCGTGTGCATGCATCTACCGATACATTTAGATCTGTACTCGCGTACGTTTGCATATACAAGTAGAACAGACACTCACTCAACGCCGCTTACCTTCAGAAGTTCTGGCCGAATTTAATTCTTTCACTTTCTCATTCTCGTTCTCCACATCCTTGTAAATGTGCGTTGGGCAATGGCTGGTGTCAGTGATATCCTGACAACTAGAATCCGAGCCACTCAGCTCCCTGCTCCGGGCCAAGCCACTCTCCAAAACTTCCCGATATGTGATCGCCTCTTTCTTATCCTTGTTTTTCTGCTCGAAGGATTTGGAAACGAACGCCGTCAGTTCTTCCATGACTAAAAGCTCGCTCGCTCCCTGCCTTTTTTTTTTGCTCAAACAGGCTCCGAGCCAGCAGAGGGAAAAGAATCCACTCCCCCCACCCCCCCACCCACCCACCTTTTCCCTCCTTCTTCCCCGATGTGTCTATAATGATGTCTCGTTCTCCTGCTGGTCACCTTGTTACATGATGTTGGAAGGGGGTTGGTGGCGGAGGGAGATCGGCCCTGGTGTTATGTGTTACTATTTGAGATCAGAGTATTTATACTTGGCGACCAGAGCCCTCCCCCCACTTTCCTTCCATCTTCTCGGCAATTATTCAGTCGAATACGTCTCAAACGCGTGGATCTTACAACCTGTGCAACTCCTCCACCTCCTCCTCCTCCTCCTTCCCCCACAGCTCTGTCTCTCCCCCTCTCTCTCGCTAATCCAGTAACCGGATAGGATTCTTTTAATTTAATTACCATCCTATTATTGCAACTCCCCCCCACCCCCCGCACACCCCATTACTTGGCTAAACACTCGGGACGTGTGGGAAACTGTTTACACAAGGAACGGCTGGAAGTCCGCCGGGTTCGGCGGGAGCGAATCAAACTTTAACTCGCCCGCGATTGCAGATTGGTGATGGGGACAAAATAGGTGAACTGGAAACAAAACAAAAGGTGCAAAAATGCTTCAGCCACCAGGCTGACTAATACACATCGCGGATGCCAGAGTTACTGGGCGTCTTTGATGTCAGTTATTTTACAAAACAAATGTTGCATTGTTGACACAATCACAACAGATATAAATACAACACGATTGTGTAGGAATATACAGTGTATAGCATTCGACACTTCTACTACACAGTTCTGTAAGAATATACATTGTAATATTTGACACTCCAATTACACAATTATGTGAGAATATACAATATAATATTCCACACTGCTATTACACAGTTATGAAAGAATATACAGAGTATAATATTCGACATTCCAATTTCACAGTTGTGTAGGAATATACATTGTAATATTTGACACTCCAATTACACAATTGTGTAAGAATATACACTGTAATATTGACACTCCAATTTCACAGTTGTGTAGGAATATTATTTGTAATATTTGACACTCCAATTACACAATTGTGTAAGAATATACATTGTAATATTGGCAGTCCAATTATACAGTTGTGTAAGAATGTACAGTGTAATATCTGACACTCCAATTTCACAATTGTGTAAGAATATAATTGTAATATTGACAGTCCAATTACAAAGTTGTGTAAGAATGTACATTGTAAAATTTGACACTCCAATTACACAATTGTGTACGAATATGCATTGTAATATTTGACACTCCAATTGCACAGTTATGTAGAATATACATTGTAATATTTGACACTCCAATTTCACAATTGTATGAGAATATACATTGTAATATTCAACACTCCAATTGCACAGTTGTATAAGAATATACGTTGTGTAATATTCGATACTCCAATTACACAATTGTGTACAAATATACATTGTATAATATTCCACATTCAATTACAAATTATTGTGCCCGGCATTTATTTTAATTTCTGCCTTATTGCAATTCAATTGCAAATTTTCTAATGTATACGATCAAAATAGTTATAATTTTTCATTATAGATAAAAATAGAGATTAAGTCATGTCACTGGTTAGTTAATCTTATATATAAGTTAAGGGCGACTACTAGTTGTAACAAATGTAAGGCAGGTTCTGGTTTGAGAATATGTGAATCTCTATTATCACATATTTTACTAGGACAAAAATCTCCAAATGAAACGACTATATCTCGTGTAATTATCATTTTTTTTTGTCTTGGCGAATTATATTGGTTTTATACTTGGAACTTCCGCATAATCCTAAAAAATAAGGGTTACGATAAATCAAATGTTGCTCGCGCTAAAAGTGTCATTATTAAGATAATTAAGAAGCGCTCTCAGTGTTGCCGAGATATCACAACATGAATTTTAACATATTATACAGGTGGGGGCGGGGGGCGGAATGCATCATTGGTACCTTTTACAATTACTGATCTTGACATTTATTGCATTGCTTCATCTATATGTCACCTCCGATATGGATTTCTTTTTAAAAGTGACATGCAATGAAGTCCTTAATTCAATATGCGCGCAAATGAACAAATGATCCAGCCAGAGTTTGTCCTTTCTCGCTGTTAGGGGAATGTCGCCCATCTCCAAACAATGGAATATAACCGGGTTAAACCTGTGTGCTTTTATAACACCCACCAAATTGACTCGATCAAGGCTGTATGTGGGAGCAGGAGTGTGGGGTGGGAGCAGGAGTGGGGGCTGGAGGGGTTGTAGGTTTATCAGAGATGGGTCCCTGAAAAGCCCGCTTTCCAGTATGCCACCAGATTCCGCCTCTCCCCCCCCCCCACAACACAAACCCCTTTTCACAGTTGTGTAAGAAGGTCTCTCACGGTCACCGTATGATCAGGACTATCTGCAACCCAACTGGTGTCCCCACATCACGCCTATTATTCCAAGGGGGAAATTGATCTGAAATTGCATTGGAAATTGTGGTTTCAAACGCCAAATCAATAAAGCCCTTTTAAAAAGTGAAGATTGCTGGGGGTTTTTTTGTTAAATCTCCTAATGCGTTTTGTTTCATTAATTGGGAAGTACTGGATACAGGGGTCTCAACCTTTCCCCAACATCTGTCCTTCCAAATTACACATCTGATCAGTTACACGCGAATTTCCACTGTTATCGGCAGCATTCAAGAATAAGCAACCCTTTTAGCAAGTCACAACGTATTACTGTCCTGGGAGAAATGGAGAAAATTTGGTCTTAAGCAGGTCCTCCTTGTGCTGGGGGTATTTTCCCGCACGGAGATTGTTACAGTGAATTCCGCTACATTTCTGCTGCCGGCTGTGAGTCCCACACTGCCAACCATTGCAGTTAATAGACACTGCTAGCTGGTAGAGCTTGTATGGCAATGCTTTTCTAGAACTTGTACTGTTTGCACTGACCCTCACAGGAGAGTGCCTCTGGTTGAAAGGACAGAAGGACGAAACAGAGAAGAGGAGGGGGAAACGGGAGGGGGTGGAGGGGTCACAGGTATTTTGGAACTAGAGTTTGCAGTGGAATTTCAGACGCTTGAAACTGAGGGCTGACCCAGATGGGGGAAACCGCTCCAGGATTAGCAAGTGTTCTGTGCGCTCCATCGCCCTCTCCGCCGGCTGGACGGAATGAGCAAGTAACCCAGTGAGAAACAAAACAGGTGGGTGCCTCCTGCATTAAGAAGTTAAGCAGAGTTTTGTGTTGTGACTTGGTCTCCCTGGCCCGAACATGGATTAATGATGGTTTAAAACTTGGCGAATGGCTAATACTTTTGCCTTAGAAAAACAAATACCTTTTAAACCACGACCTTTTAAACTGACAAGCTCTCCACACCTCCCTCCCTCAGTCGAACACAAGCCACAGAAATGCTTCAAATCGAATATATTTCCTTTTGGGAATTCTGATCCTATTTCAAAATCGGTAATCTTCAAAAACATATTTATATAAAAGCAAATTACTGCAGATGAAACATGTTTTTCTTTTTTTTCAGTGAGCATGCCTGCCTTATTCCCGTTTCAGTTTGTGTCACTTGCATCCTTCCTATAGGTAGAGCTAAGTGGTGTTTCGGCGAGAACTCCAGTGATCTTTCCACATGTACCCATTCAGGAAAGTGATTCTGTTATTGTTTATTCAAAGATGAGTTGAAGAAGAATGTTTTTTTTTAAATAAACAGGCTGTTCCCTTACTTGACAGCAACACCGATTCTCCACTTGATCCCTCCAGTGGGATCTTTTCCACTCAAGGCTTCTTCGCCCCTCGTTTCCACACCCCCCCCCCCCCCCCACCCACCCCTCAATCCCTCTCCCCAGAATTGTGGCAGGTATGCTCCAAACTCTCACCCCCTCCTTAAAATCCTCCCTTGTGTTAACAACAGAGCAGATGTTTGATTTGTGGTGCAGTTGCCTCCTTGCTGTGTGAGAGAGCTGGACGTTGCCCAGTTCTCTTGTCAGGGCACGGGGTAGCTTCAACCTATAATTAAGGGGGGGAGGAAAGTTTATGTGATCAACGAAGGGCAGACTTTGAAACACAGCTTTGTGGCTTGTGGTTTTGACCGGCCGTGTCACAAGTCTGGCAGTGTTGACCGAGACAGGGCAGGGTGATTGGTGGGGGGGGGGGGGGGGGGGGGGGGGGGAAGGTGGGCGTGAGGTGGGGGGAGAGGGGTGGAGCTTGCAAGAAGGAAATGTAGTTGACACAACTGTCTGAGAAGTGAAAGTAAAAGTGCGGCCCTTTGTTAACCTGTGCAGTGAGAGAAATGGGAACAAACGTGTATCCATTTCACGGATATCCGGATTCTAATATCTCCCCCATCAGTCTCCTCACTTCCAATATTGCATTGATTGGCGCTGAAGTCGAATGTTTCTGCTATCCACTCCAATTAAACTCTAGTTAATGTCCGAAGATAAGCCTTATTCCCTCCGCCATGCATGTTTTGTTTCTGTAAAGGCACTCCAGCGAGCGGGACAATCGATCCCACCGTTTGGATACCATTACAAGACCTTCTGGTATTTTAATGAACTCTTCTGAGATACAGCATTATAAATATCCGCTAAAAAAAAAGCCTGATTGAGATGCATTTGAGACGATAGCGCAAGCTTTCATTGTCACCCCAGTAAATCTTATAAAATTACTTATGTTGAGGCACTGACGTGGATTACACATGTGGCTTCCAATCTAACAACACCCCCAGGGTAAGCAGCACAGACTCAGGGCTCAAGTGGGACTCCGGCACTGTTGTACAGCAGCTTTTCCCCTGCAACAAGACTCCTAAAATACAATCAGAAGGGCATTAAAGGGAATAGTGTCTGTGACGGCTCAATTACACCGAGAGACCGATCTGCGAGATGGACAGATAAACAGAATGATAAATAAATAGCCCAGGAAGGGAAAGATACAAAGGGAAAAATATATATATACAACACGTTCCCAGTGAAATATTAATCAGGATTTATTGTTCTCCAAGGGGGCAGTGGAATCATGTCACGATGATGCGGCAGAGGGCCAGCAACCTCGAGTAAATAAAGGGCTGCCTTATCGTTTCACACGTCCCATTATACAGTTCACCAGAGATTAATCCGTCAATTAGCACTTTCGCATCTCCGTGCATGAGGTTCGAAGAACGACCCTTCATATCACATACACACACACACATACACACACGGTCTCCGGGATCCAGGCGCACCTCGGAGCATCTGTCTGCTGTGCCTGTTAAGATGATTATGTTCTCTTGGTCTAACAGGCTGATGAGTATTGATAGCGTTGTACCAGGTTGCTGTATAGCTTGCCAAAGAGATAGCCCCCAAAAAGACACATGTTAAAATCTACACGGTATATGCACCATACGGTTTTTTTTAAAGAAAAACAATGTAATCTCCCGGTTAATATCTTTTTGCCATCTCCATGTTTGCCCACCCTTATTTTCTATCGCAATAAATAAATGGTGTAGACTTTCCTTTGCAATATCTGATCTCAAATATACTGGGACCAGGGTTAATAGATCATTATTAACAGAGAATTCATTTCCACTACATTGAACAGGTATCACTCTCCAGAACTCACTTGGGGGCTTTAAGAGTACAGTGATGTCTTCATAAACACCTCGCCCCATTATTGATATTCCCTCTTTGATGTCCGAACATTTATGGTGATCGAGTTAGAATTAGGCGCTGATTTTATCTTCTTTGAGACTGTCCAGTATTTATTAAGTCCAAGGAAATCGTTCATAAAAACACCCACCTACACACACACACACAATCCCTTCGGTACTATTCTCAATCGATTTCCAAGCGGCAATGATATTTTATGATCTTCTACAGCTAAACAACTTCTCCCAATCTCCCCACCGCGCGGAACTGATTGATTTAAAAACATACTCTTAAAAAAACCACGCTTAAGAAAAAATATTGCTTCCTTCGTTTACCCGAGACGCATTTAAGGAGATTTAATTTACGTGAAAATCTATCAGCATTCGATACGCCGTTTAAAAATTTAATGTTTTCTCAAGTAAGGACGATCCCTTTGCGTTCATTTATCCCGCTAACCACGCCGCTTTCGATGGCGTTTGTTGGAAATAATTTTGATCTATAGATCGAAACACCACACGGTTCGATGTAATCAGTGTCCTGAGCGACCCACCATCACCACAACTTGCCTCAACTTGAGGGGCGGCAGGTACGGCATAGAGATGCAGAAGAGAAATCTGCTTCACCCAGCCTGGCTGAATAATCTACCAAGGAGCTTTTGGGGGAGGGGGGAAACACATCAAGCAGGGAAGGGAGGGGGGAGATAAAAGCCAAGAAAATTGTCCCTTTAAAGTTAAGAAATAATTGCCATTTTACCACCGGCAGCGAAATAAAGGGAAAAAAAAACAGGAGGAACACAATCACACTTTAGTTCTACATTTTCATGTATCAGCTCCGATTTTGAAGGTTTGGAAACCAGACACACGTACACAAACACACGGACCCCATTAATTTTGAATTGAACGTTTGCTGATATTTACATTTCTGGCTCTTGGTTGTTGAGAATTGATTGATTTCCGGGAGATTTCAATCTCCGATTAGGTTAACAAAAGTGCTGAGGGAAAACAGAGGGCCAAATATGGGCATCGCTTAATCGGCACAGTGTTGTGTCTTCCAAATCAACCCTCGCCAGGGATGGCAAGTGCTCACAACAACAGAGAATGAAGTGTTCCCTGATTACAGTCCTGTCTGACAATTCTCTCTCTCTCTGTCTGTCTGTCGCTTTATTGTGGCACCGATACCTTCTTGAACGCACGATCTTTAATTAGTTTTTTTCTCTCTGTACGTGTGGAAAACATTAATAATCTCTTTTTATTGAATTGTACGCTGGAACGAGGAGAAGGAAATGGTATTGTGTGATCTCGCTTGCAAATTATAGGATGCGAATCCTTTAAATAGTAGCGGGGGTCACTTGTGCCAATTCGCCGATCAAAAAGGAAACTTTGAAGACTGAGAGATAGAAGGATAAGGGGATATTTTTAGGGACATAATCGCCAACATTTGCAACTTCAGGGAAGCCTTGCACTAAGATTTCACTGGACCGTTTCGCCCCTTCCGACCTATTCTCCAATTAAGTCTACATGGATTTTTTTTTTAATGAACAGGGTTCGTACAGTTGTGTGTAATCTTTAGTAAGAGTCGTGGTCAAATTACTCATAGAATCCCTACAGTGCAGGAGGCCATTTGACCCATCGAATCTGCCACCGACCGCAATCCCACCCAGGCCCTACCTCCGCATTCCCACCTATTTACCCCGCCAATCTCCCAGACAGTGAAGGGAAATTTAGCAAGGCCAATCAATCCAAACCGCACATCTTTGGACTGTGGCAGGAAACCAAGAGCAACTGGAGGAAACCCACGCAGACACGGGGAGAACGTGCAGACTCCACACAGACAGTGACCCGAGGCTGTAATTGAACCCGTGCCTCTGGCGTTGTGAGGCAGCTAATGCTAACTCTTGTGCCGCCCTCAAATTCTACCTATGTTTTGGGGGAGGGCGGGATAGAGTGGAGTGGAGAGCGGAGGGAGGTGGAGTAGGGATGAATTTGAGGACGTGGGGGGTGATAATGGAAGAATAAGAATTATAATAACCCCCCACCTCCATCTGATACATTCTCCAGCTCTGACTTAAGCGAAGGAGAAGCAAAATAACATTTGTCGAATATTCTCCCAAACCGAAGCGAGCGCCCTCAGCGGTAGAGTTACATTTGAATATTAAGTTGTTTTGCTTACACCCACGTACACACACAAAAAAAATGAGTATTAGACTATTAAGTGTTTCTACGATGCTAATTAGCTGCGGTGGAGCCCTAACCAGACTTCGCCTGTAACTAATAAGGAATCAATTAGCTAATGAAGTGGCCATTAAGTGAAAGCGAGTCTTAGCATGGATATTTATAATACTTTGCTATGATCCCCTTAATTGCCGCTGTCATACGGAGTTCACAGCTTTCAGCATTCCTAATGAGAATCATTATATCATAACTGGCACACTTAGAAGATTTAGTGGCATAACTGCTTCCCAATTATTTTTAATTACCGACCATTCTTGTAATCAGGCATTCTGCTACCAATCTAGTTTCCAGCTATCCTTGAGCTTTCCAATTTACTTTTCTCTCTCAGCGCCACCCTCCCCCTCCCCGCCCAACCAAATATCCCCCACCTCTACCACCACCCACCCACCTCCCCCCCCCCCCCCCACCCCGCTCCCAGCTTTGGCGAAGCGTTCCTTCCCTTGTTGGTGTTGGGAGAAGGGAAACTTTTCCATAAGAGATCCTGTGGCTGTCACTGAGGTGGAGAAAAGATTTGTCACCGAAGGGGATGGCAGATTCATCGCCTTCCTCATGGGGGAGCAGCCCTAGGAGATGTGGCCATGAGGATTATCGGTGGCTATTTGGGAAACACACTGGGTGGGTTTAGGGAGGGAGGGACGGGGGAGGATGATGATGGTGGGATGGGATGTAGCCTTGAGTTTCCTCTGCGTCAATTATTGGGGATGAATTAAAGTGGCCCCGAGATGGTCTTCGGTTTGAAATTGTTTTTGTATTTTAAAGAAAGCCTTAACACGTCGAATGCATTGAGGGGGGTTGCGGAGAGGTTTGGAGAGGGGCTGGGAAGTTATGGGAGGCTTGTGAGGGTTGGAGAGGGGTTGGGAGGTGAGGGGAAGGGTTGAAAGGTTAGGAAAGGGTTGGAGAGGGGGTGGGAGGTTAGGGCAGGGTTGTGGGGGTTTGGGAGGGGTGTATGTGGAACGGGAGCTGGTTCACCAATCCACTCAGACTGTGGGTTATGCATGAATGGATTGTGGATGTCATTTATAATGTATTTTTTGTTGTTGTTGTTTTAATAAAACGACGGATTTAATTGTTTTAGCACCTCCTATTGTGACGGGGTTTGCACTCCTCTGAACCGGGAGTCAAGCGCAGATGGAAAGGGATGTTGCTGGGGAGGGATGAATTTTCCCTCTGATTTCAGTGGTTGGACTGGTACCTTGTGATGGCCTTGTGCATAAGCTGTGAGTGGTCCTGATGCGCTGCCAGTGATTGATGTCAATGTGCTGTGATGCTCTCTTGCCTCCCCCGCCCCCCAAACCACCACCAAGCACCACGTCCCACTCCCCCCACCGTGCTCCCCCATGGACACAAGTTGTCCTTTTGAAAAACGGCGGAACAAAAACGTGACGAGCAAAGCTGAAGGTTGCAAATGAAGTTGCACATTTTCAAAAGGGAGGTTATTGTTGTTGTGGATATTATGCAAATTAAATTTGTTAATTTCGCAACCCCATCTCAGTGAAGCTGCCACCAACACCTGCCACCGATTCATACATCAGGACACGGATATGTTGTGACATTCTGCTCATTAAATAAACAAACCACTTTCATTTTAACAGCATTATGTAGAAAGCATTATCAATTCCTGTACGTTCTCTGTGCTTTAATCAGAAGTGACAGTGGTTGTTTATACAGAGGCGGTTAGAGTTCTTGGGCTGCACTTCTTAAACCGAAATGCTTTTTTGAAACCGTGAGAGAGATTTGACTTCTATTTTCTGAATTCCCAACTGTCCGTCCACATTTTTGTTTCCAATGCTCCTGCTGTATCTCTCATCTGTGGCTCGGTTGGAATGGTAGACAGCTCACAGTTGCTTATGTAACTACAGTCATACATTCCAAGCTCTGTAAAGTCCTTTGAGAAAGCTCAGTGTGATATGGCGTAAGGTAAATATATTTTTTTAAAATTTTAGCTCAGGGGAGCAGCAACCCGAGTGGCATTTTCAAACTGCACGACTTGCCCCCGAACACAGTCATCCATCTCAAGAAGTGCCATTCAACACAAGCTGAGACCGAGCCACTTTGGATAGCAGGAAAGGTGGATAAAAGCTTGGTCAAAGAGCTATGTTTTCGGGGAGTGTGTTAACTGAGGACAATGAAAGAGGATGGTTCAATTAGGGACTTGGAGAAAGGCAGTTCAGAGGTGTTTAATCTGGTTGATTCCAGGGATTGGCAATGAAAAGAGATTAAACAGTTAGGGTTTTTATTCGCTGGAGTTGAGAATGATGAGAGGGGATCTGATCGAGGTCTATAAACTTTTAAAAGGGATTGATAGAATAAATGTAGATCAAATGTTACCTCGTGTAGGGCAATCTAAAACAAGAGGTCACGGGTATAAGTGGAAAGAGGATAGATTTAAAACTGACTTGAGGAGGGACTACCTCTCAGAGGGCAGTGAATTTGTGGAACTCACTGCCCCAAATGCAATGGAGTCTGATCCATTGAATGATTTCAAGAAGGCAGTGAATGTTAAGAAGATGCAGGAAACCAAAATTCAAGGAGGAGAACAGATACTTGAAGGTTTCAGAGCCGTACCTCAACTTAGTTTTGATGATTTTTCAATGTACTCAGTGCAGTAGAAGAGGCATTTCTGGTGTATTTACAGGGTGATTTTCGGTAGCAACTCATTGAAGAACCAATGAGGGTACAGGCCATATTGCCATTGAGTATTGTACAATGAGAAAGAATTAGTTGGCAATCTAGTTGTGAGAGAACCCTTGGAGATGAGTGACGATGATATGATAGAATTCATTGTCAAAGGTGATAGTGATGTAGTTAATTCTGAGGTTAGGGTCCTGAATCTCAATAAAGGTAACTATGATGGTATGAGGCATATGTTAGCTGTGGTGGGAAACATTACTGAAACGAAAGACAGTGGCTAGGCAATGTCAGACAGTTAAGAAATGAACACGTGAACTCCTAAAGTTGCTTATTCCTATTTGATGCATGAGTGGAAAGGGAACTGTGGCATGGCTTACAAGGGAAATTAAAGATAATATTAAATTCAAAAAAGAAGCACTGTCACAAATTGGCAATAAAAAGCAATAGACCTGTGAATCAGGAGCAGTTTAAAATTCAGCAAAGGCTGACCAAGGGATTGATTGACAAGGGGAAAATAGAGTATGAAAGTAAGCCAGCAAGAATCAAATAAATTGATTGTAAAACATTTCTATAAGTATGTAAAGAAAAAAAGATTGACAAAAAAAGAAAGGCCCCTTAAATTCAAAACAGGGAAATTCATAATGGGGAGCAGGGGAAATGGCTGAGGAAATGAATTCATACTTTGCTTCTGCTATCACAAAGGAAGACATGAATAATGTACTAGACATTCTGAGAAGCACAAGTTTTAGTGAGGAGCTGAAGAAAATCAGTATTAGTAAAGAAATGGTTTTGGGGATATTAATAAGATTGGAAGCAGGTAAATTTTCAGGGCCTGATAATCTTCATCCCAGAGTACAAGGGAAGTGGCTCTAGAAATTGTAGATTATTGGTGGTCATTTTCTGAAATTCTTTGGAATCTGGAATGGTTCCTACAGATTGGAAAGCTAATGAAAAGCCTATTATTCAAAAAGGGTGATAGAGAAAAAACTATAGACGGGTGAGCCTAATGTCCATAGTAGGACATGGCTAGAGTCTATTATCAAGAACTTCATAGCACTTCATAGCACATAATCAGCATGGATGTGATATTAGAGTCAACCAGGTAGAACTGGTGGGTTTATTTAGACTTTCAGAAGGCTTTTGACAAGATCTCACATAACAGATTACTATGTAAATTTAAAAAGCTTGGAATTGTTTGTAGTGCCTTGAGATGGATAGAAAGCTGGTTATCAGACAGGAAGCAAAGAGTTGAATAAATGGGTCTTTTTCCAATTGGCACACTGTGCCTAGTGGGGGATTGCAGAGATCTGTGCTGGGACCTCAACTGTTCCCATCATATATATTAATGATTTGGATAAAAGAACAAAATGTATTATCTCCAAATTTGAAGATGATGCAAAGTTGGATGGGAGGATGAGGGGGACATAGAGATGCTGCAGCATCATTTAGACAGGCTGAATGAGTGGACACATGCATGGCAGATGAGGTTAATGTGAATAAATGTGAGATTATCCAACCTGGTAGCAAAAGGAGGAAGGCAGATTATTATTTGAATGGGTGTAAATTGCAAGAGATGGATGCTCAACGAGACCTTGTTTCCTTGTACATCAGCCACTAAAAGGAAGTGTGCAGATACAGCAGGCAGTAAAGAAGGCAAATGATATGTTGTCCTTCATAGCAAGAGGATTTGAGTGCAGAATTAGGGATGTTTTACTGTAATTGTGTAAGGCATTGGTTAGCACACACCTGGAGTATTTTGTGCAGTTTTGGTGTCTTTATCTGAGGAAGGATGTCCTTGCTATAGACAGAGCACAGTGAAGGTTTACCAGGCTGATTCCTGGGATGGCAAGACTGCCATATGAGAGGAGACTAATTCATTGGAGTTTAGAAGAGTGAGAGGGAATCTTATAGAAAAGGATACATTTCTAATAGGATTAGACTGGAAACATTCAGAAAGAATGTTCCTGATAGTGGGGGAATCCATAACAAGTGTTCATATTTGAGGGGTAAATCTTTGAGGATTGAAGTGAGGAGAAATTTCTTAACCCAGAGAATCATGAATCTGTAGAATTGTTGAGGCCAAACCATTGTGTGATTTCCAGGAGGAATTAGATATAGTCTTAGGGAGAAAGTGTATGTGTGTGTGTTTGTGTGCCTGTTGGGAAGGCAGTGGGAGGCAGGATCAGGATATTAAATTTGATGATTAGCCATTATCATAACTAATGGCACAGCAGGTACAAAAAAGCCAAATGCCCTACTCTAACTTTTATTTTGCATGTATGCATTCCAGGAACCCAGGTTCCCAGTTTGGTTCATTGCCTGTGCAGAGGCTGCATGTTCCCCTCATGTCTGTGTGGGTTTTCTCAGGGAGCTCCAGTTTCCTCCCACATGCTGATTCGGTGCATTGGCCATGCTAAATTCTCCCTCAGTGTACCAAAACAGGCACCAGAGCATGGGGACTAGAGAATTTTCACAGTAACTTCATTGCAGTGTTAATGCAAGCCTATTTATGGCACTAATAGATAAATAAAATGTATATACATGGGAGTTAACAATTAGGCATCCTAGCGTCAGCTCTGGAGAAGATCCTGGAGTCTTTAATGCTTGAAATCATGTCAAAAAGGAGTTTTCCATTGGCTTTGTATTCATTTGCAATATTGGTCTTCCTTCCTTTTCCTCACTGTCTTCCCACATCAGTCCATCATCTCATTTTCTATTCGGGCGCCACCATTTCTGACTTCACTTTCTCTTGTGAACAGAAGCGTGTTCAGCCCTTCGAGGTAACCCCACTATTCAATTAGATTATGGCTGAGCTTCACCTTTCCCACTCTCCCCAAACCCCTTGACACGAACATAAGAACTGGGAGCAACTGAACTCATACGCCTTCCTACTGTACTACTTTCTATTTGGGTTTAGCGCTTCTCCACACGGCAGTCATAGGCCCCAGAGTCTTTTAGGCAATTATACATCGTAAAGACCATTGTCAAAAATCGAATGCTTGGAATTTTGGGAATATTTTCATTATAGATTCCACTACGAAATTGTAATTGTTAAATTATAACAACAGCCATAGATTCCCTCTTCCTCCGAGAATCTATGCGGTTGTCCTTTAATGTGAACGAGAAATTGTTGTTGTCTTGAATACGTTACAGCTAGTGGTTGGTCCCACAACACATATACCATTCAAAGCCTCTTCAATGACTATAAAACAATCTGGGGAGTGCTAAGGCCATGGAAGGTGTTCCGCCATCTCATTTTATCCCCATCAGCAGTCTCGTAAGATTGAGTCTTTTTATTTTAATTGCTATGCTCTGGCCAGCCAAGGAAATGCATTTTTAATAGCTGTCCATAAACACGCGAGGTAAGAGGAGAACAATCCTTCGTCCCTGCGAGGTCTACTCTGCATACATTGCAGTTTCAAATCTATTCTGCCCGCCTTTGCATGCAGATCACTGCAGCTAAGAACACCACCACACCACCAACACTGGCGATTTTCGAAATTAGTGAAGATTTGTGATAATTAATTTCTTTCCCCAAATTTAAACTACCGTTCACGTCAATTTGTCATGCACATCAAACACGCCTGCATTGCCTTGCTATTGTGCTGAATAACAGCTCCTTTCCACTGGAAGGAAGGTACAACTCGAACAAGAGCCCACACCCCAACAAGTTACCATCCTCAAACCAGAACAATACCATAAAGACAAACTGCACCAACAATCTCTGGAGCACTATAACAGAAATCAGGACGGAGAGGAAACTGAACTGGTCGAATTAAATTTCTATGGTGGGGGCGGGTCGCTCCAGTCGCTGTGAACGGTTCTCACCGGTATCAGAAGGCCTGCGTTGCACGGGTGGACACCAGAACATGCCATATAGAAGAATCCTTGTTGAATGTCCACATGCATGGGTTCGTTTGGAGCTTACTTGAAACCTAAACCCTGTTGATAACCGAATTCGGTGCCTTTTTTGTTTATTCATTCGTGGGACATGGGCATCGCTGGCTTGCCAGCATTTATTGCCCACCCCTAGTTGTCCTTGAGAAGGTGGGGGTCAGCGGCCTATTTATGCACGTTTCTCAGAATATGTATGCACATTGCCCGATAATATACTCCCTTACTACTGCGGTGTATCATTTGAGCTTTGCTGCGAAGACACTTGAATAAATGTGATTTGCTTTGATTTATTATTGTCACATGTATTAGCAGACAGTGAAAAGTATTGTTCCTTGCGCGCTATAGAGACAAAACATACCGTTCATAGAGAAGGAAAGGAGAGGGTACAGAATGTAGTGTTGCAGTCGTTACTCGGGTGCAGAGAAAGATCAACTTAATGTAAGTCCATTCAAAAGTCTGAATGCAGCGAGGAAGAAGCTGTTCTTGAGTCGGTTGGTGCTTGACAGATTTTTATACCCTTTCCACTACAAAAGCTGGAGGAGAGAATGTCCAGGAGTAGGTGGGACAGGATGAACTTGATGGCCAATCTCCTAAGTCAATTCAACATGATCTGAATGCTTCAGCTTTTGCCATTGTCCAGCAGAGATATCTTTGATGGGGATGAGGTACAGGGGTAGAAGAGTTCACCTGAATTTGGTTTGACTTTTTTGCATGCTTTGAGAGAATGTCTCCACTTTCTCTCTTTCTCTCTATATTTGAATTTCTGGAAACCAATTGATCTGGTTTGGAAGCAATCACTGTATAGATTGTTCTGCAAAGTATGTCCTTCCGAGAAATCATTAGCTGTTAACTCAGCATTTTTTTTAATGATTATTTATTAGTGGGCTTACATTAACACTGCAATAAAGTGAAAATCGCCTAGTCACCACTCTCCGGCGCCTGTTCGGGTTCACTGAGCGAGAATTTAGCATGAGCAATGCACCTAACCAGCACGTCTTTCAGACTCTGGGAGGAAACTGGAGCACGCAGAGGAAACCCACACAGACACGGGGAGAACATGCAGACCCCGCGCAGAGAGTGACCCAAGCCGGGGATCGAACCCGGGTCCTTGACGCTGTGAGGCAGCAACCCCTAAACATCGTGTCGCCGTGCCACTCAACATCTCCCCACACCCCACCCCAGATCCTTCCCACACACCCCACCCCAATGTTAATTCAAAGATGAATTTCTGCTTTTTGGGCACAGAGTAGCAAAGTGTGTTCCCCCCTCCCCTCACCCTGCCATACCCCCCCCCCCCAACTCCCACCTCTCACCCCATCTAAACACACACCACCCCCACACCCCTCCAATGTTAATTCAAAGATTAATTTCTGACTTTGGGGCACAGAGTAACAAAGCGTGTTCCCCCATCCTCCACACTATCCCTCTCACACACACAAACACCACCCCACACACACAAACACCACCCCCACACCACTCCAGTGTTAATTCTAAGATTAATTTCTATAGATGTGCAGATTAGGTTGAGTGGCCATGCTAAATTGACCCTAACGTCAGGGAGATTAGCAAGGTAAATGTGTGAGATTTCGGGAATGGGGCCTACGTGAGATTATGGTCGCTGCAGACTCGAACGGGCCGAATGGCCTCCTTCTGCACTGTAGAGATTCTATGAACAGACCCGCTCTCCACCTTCTTAAATATGAACTCTTAAGTACTGTCTCACTGTTGAGTTTTTTTCCCTCTCTCTGCAGCCAGTCTCATAGCAATATTGTAAAAATTCAGTCTTCACTTTGTGGGTGGGGGATGTGTCTGGCAGGTTGGCAAGTCCGGTGGCAGACCCTGGAGGCATAGACCGTCACATTGTGACACAGAATTCCTCTTCAGGTGGCGCAAGGGGGAACCAAGTCTGGATTCCAATCCACACGCCATCTCCCCCCCCGCCAGCTCTGCTTCACAGTGTTAACTGAACCTTCCAGTGAATGATCAGAGATTGTGCTGAACCTTCCCTCTCTCTGTGTCTGTTAAGTTTCCAGGCAATTGATTCACTCTAGCTCCAGCATCAATGATGCTTTGCTTTCAGAAGACGCAACAAACTTTGTAATCATCATGTTTCTTTTCTCTCTTTCAAAGCCTTACGGTAAGGTTTGCTGATGAACCGATTTAGTTTATTATGTTTTTTATTGAAAATTCGCACTAACTATTCTTCAAGTGCTTGCAATCCAAGGTAAATACTTTTTTCTCTAGCGTTCTCTGATATAATTAAAGCAATCAGTATTATTTCATCACATTCCGTTGCCAAATGGAATTCTTGCAACCTGGCATTACTATCGATCCACCGTATCCTTCCCCACCACCCCCACAAATTGGAAGGGAAATACTTGGAAGTTAATTCTTTGGCCATCATCTTGGATCCTCTCACCGACATTATTCATTCCTACTGATTTATTTTCTCGACGTTTGCCACAACATTTAGATTGTTGACTCGTTAAAGAGGAAGTGTGGGTTGGGAATTCTGATTAAGCCTCGTCATCTTGTGAAAAACAGAAACACAGTTCGTGGAATTAAAAGCTAAAATCTCCCAGATTCGCGCAAGTGGGCAATTTATGCGGTGGAACGCAATTTGCGGGCTTACAAATACGTGCCAGCAAGATTTGCATTTTAATAACATCTTAAGAAGCATCCTGAAGTACCTTCACATACGTAAAAAAAATCACTTCGGTTATCCCGCGTTCTGTCCTTAACAGCGGATCAGTTATTCCAGAAACAATATACTCTCATGAAGTTCATATTTGCTTTAAACCATGGTTAGGGTTGAAGGCGGAGGGGAGGGAGGTGGGGAGTGGGGGGGGGGGGGGGGTAATATCAATCTAACTACCCCCCAGCAGACACCGATCGCGGTTGGGTCACGGATGCTCTCCAGCTCCCGGTGCAATTTTGCCCTTGATTCCTGTAAATGGAAAGTAACAGGTAAGGGTGTGAAACGGGCGCCTTGAATTCTGTTCCCAACAGGGAAGGGAAAGGGATAGGGGGGGAAGAGAGGAGGGGAGAGGTAGTGGGAGCTATGTTTGAGTAGCTTCCGACTAATGACTTGCTTTATTTAGGAACTTGCTTTGTAGGAACGTAGCCTACACACACACACAAATCGCCACATTAAACGTGAGTTCAATTGCGGTAAACGTTTTGCATAGAAGGATTTCCAGCTGTCCAATTTGTTAATGTCTCAGAGTTAAACATCAAACTGACCTCAACAGTAAGGGACTTCAGGGCTAATAATGGAATATTTAGTCTGGATAGCTTTAGACAAATATTTTTTGTTTTAATGCTTTAAGTGTTTGAATGATTTAAAATGAAACAATTGTTATGAACTGAAATCGCAATGAAATGGACGGGGTAGAGTATGAACAGATGTTTTGGAGGGTTTGTTTTGCTTTACTAAGCAGTGTATTTATCCCAATAACTTTTTTCAATTATTTTCTTAACCAGATTTCGATCCCGAGACTGCACCGATTTTTGGTGAAACAGTACTCTCAGGGGGCAGTAATCCGATGGTCAGCACTTTTAATATTGTAAACAAAGTTTTATTTTCTATGCATTAGTTATTTACGCTAATATGTAAAGTAGAAGTCGCCAGTGTCCCAGATGATCACAAGCTGCTCTCCTTATTGGGAGTCCCAGCAACCGCGTCTGCTCACTCTGTCAAAAAAACTTCAAACTTTTTCCTTCATTTTTCCAGTGAATAGTCTCAATCTGATTAAAGACTTGCATTTATTTAGCGACTTTCACATCCCCACAGCGCAGAAGGGAGGCCGGAGAGCCCGTCGATTTTGCACCACTCACCAACAGAACATCTTACTTAGGCCTTATTCTCACGCATGTACCCTGCTAATCCCAGGATTTGCATATATTTGGACACTACGAAGCAATTTAGTATGGCCAGTTCATCTAATCTGCACACCTTGGAATACTAGGGGCAAATTAGCATAGCCAATCCACCTAACCTGCACATCTTGTAACTCCAAGGGACAATTTAGCATGGCCAATCCACCTAATCTGGTCATCTTTGAGCTGTGGGGCGAAGCTGGAGCACCCAGAGGAAACCCAAGCTGACACGGAGACAATGTGTAAACTCCAGTCAGTCACCCAAGGCTAGAATTGAACCCGGGCCCCTGGTACTGTAAGGCAGCAGTGCTAAACACTCAAAATTCTTTGACAGCCAACAAAATATTTTTGAAGTGCCAGTGTCGTGAAATAGGCAGTTTTGGTTGCAGAGTTGCCCAGGCAATAATGTGACAACAATACTCATACATCTCTCCCCATTTTGATTTAAGTCAATGTATAAAGCACAGCTGAATTGCATTAAGCCATTTTACACTGAGCCATAATTGCCCACAATCTGATATTGGTTGTGGGATCTTTTGAGTCCAACTCTTTTGAGAGAAGACTGAGCTTTGGCTTTATATCTCATCTGAAGTATGGCGCCACCAACATTGCAGTAACACACTGAAATGTCAATGTGGTTCCAATTCTCCAATGCAACTTGAACACAGGATGTTCTGACGTGGAGTTGAGAACGGATCACTTTATTCTTTTGTGTAATGTGGGTATTACTGGCAAGGCAGGATTTGATGCCTATCCCTAATTGCCCTCGATGTGAATGGCTTGCAAGGGTATTTTAGAGTACAGTTAAGAATCAGTCTCATTGCTGTGGCTCTGGTCTCACAAGTAGGCCAGACCAGGTAAGGATGACAGATGTTCTTCCTTAAAGGAAATTAGAGAACCAGATGGGTTATTACAACAATCAGCAATAGTTTCATGGTCACTATTATTGAGACCAGCTTTTCAATACCAAATTATTAACTGATTTTAAATTCCACCAGTAGCCGTGGTGGGATTTGATCCAATATCCCCGGAACATTGGCCTTAGGCCTCTGGATTAGTATCCAGTGATGTTATCACTGTGCCATGATCTCGTACTAAGCCAAGCCTGAATTCCCAACTATGTTTTCCAAACCTAGGGGTGGCACAGTGGTACTGCTGCTTTACAGCGCTGGGGACCTGCGTTCAATTCCGGCTTTGGATCACTGTCTGTATGGAGTTGGCACATTCTCCCTGTGGTCTGTGTTTGGGTTTTTTCTGGGTGCTCCAGTTTCTTCCCACAGTCCAAAGATATGTGGGTTAGATGGATTGGCCATGTTAAATTATCCCTAGTGTCAATGGGATTAGCAGAGTAAAGAGATAGACCTGGGGGATTGTGGTCGATGCAAGTTCAATGGGCCAAATGGCCTCTTCCTGCAGGGATTTTATGATTCTTATCCCTTTCCTCTATTTTGAACAAGAATATTTTTTAACATTAGCCCACTCGTCAATACCATTTGCATCAAAACTATTTCTAATTACTTACTTGGAAATTTTATTTTATATCTTTATACCCTTGCTTCCAACAGCTTTCAGCTATGAATTTGGACTGTCAAGCTTGTTGGGTGTTCTAGTTTTAATTCCATGAATGTCCTAACACAGTTCTGCTTCTGAATGAATTAAACTTGGGCCATATCTCAAAACTACCACTAATTTGGCACAAATTTGGCAACTTTATTGAGAAAAGCCACAATCTTTTCGGTATGGGAAAATGTTAACATTACTATAGTAGGAGGCACTCTTTTCAAGTTTGTACCGAGGTACCTGTTGACATATATTAAAGGAAACTGTATCTCTTCATGATATACATGACTTTAGAGTGCTTAATGGAAACTGAGAGCCTCAAACAGTAATTTGGTTCATTCCTCACAATAACAATCCTCTTTTTTAGGTAACACAAGAAAATGTATCTCATCATCAGCATCCCCATTGAAAAACTGTCAAACCTTTACAAATAATTGTCATCAACAATCTGTTAAGTATCATTATTTTAACTGGGAGTCACATCAACATCTTTAAGATCAAAGAATAGACTCATAGATTCCCTACAGTGCAAAATGATTATTTGGCCCATCAAGTCTGCACCGATTCTCCAATAAGAACGTTTTAGCCTAGCCAGCTCCCCATACCATCCCCATGGCTAGTCCGTTTAATCTACTCATCTTTGACACTAAGGGACAATTTATCATGACCAACTCACCTAATCTGCACATCTTTGGACTGTGGAAGGAAATCTATGCAGACAATGAAGGACGTGCAAACTCCACACAGATAGTCACCCAGGGCCAGAAATGAACCCAGGTCTCTGGTGCTGTGAGGCAGCAGTGTCCACATTGCCACCTGATAATTGGCTTGGATGGTTTACTTATTCCAATTGTGTGATTTCAATTTGATATCGTCAGATGTTATTTCTGTTTCTTGTTGAATGTGTTGACCCATCCAGTATTCTGCCTGGCTTCACAGTTCCTCTGAGTCACTGAAGCTACCAATCTTCTCAATCACTCGGTGTTCAAACAATACTTCTTAAAAAAATCAATCAAAATATGACAGGGGCAGGGCAAGGATGGAGATAAAGCTATTCAAATTTCCAAAAGGCATTTGATAAGATGCCACATCAAAAGTTACCGCACAAGATAAGAGAACATGTTGTAGGGAGTCAGATATTAGTATGTATAAAGGATTGGGTAGCTTTTTTTTAGATTGAGAAGATGTAATTAATAAAGTATCACATGGATGAGTGCTGGGACCTTAACTATTTACAATCTGCAAAGACATATAGATAGGTTAACAAAGATAGGTTAAGTGATTGAGCAAATATTTTGCGCATGGAATTTTAAGTGGGAAAATATAAACTTGTCCACTTTGGTCGGAATAATAGAAAAGCAATAAAGTATTTAAATGGAGTGAGAATGCAGAACTCAATGGTACAGAAGGATTTGGGTGCCCTGGTACGTGAATCACAAAAAGTTAGTATGCAGGAACAGCAAATGATGAGGAAGATAAATGGAGTATAGGCATCTATTGAAGGGGAATAGAATATAAAAGTAGGAGAGTTTTGCTGCAGCTGTAAAGGGCATTGGTAAGACCCCATCTGGAGTACTCTGCATAGTTTTGGTCTTCTTATTTGAAGGCGGATATTGTTATGATGTAGAGATTGACCTCCTCCCTTTTTTGAGAAGTAATGTCAAATCCCCCAAAGAGAATACCTTGCCTCGTAACCTGTTAACAATGTGTGGGAAAGTGTGAACTGTCCTTTTGTAATGTTTAGTGATTAAATCAGAGAAATACCTGTTACTCACCTTAAAATGAACACTTTACAATTTATTTATTTAACTAACTGGGAACTTTAACTAAATAAGTAATATGATGAATAAAATAAGATTCTAATGGAATGTTTTTTCAAATAAATACAACACTCATTAATTAACCAAAAAAACTAATAATAGCGTTCAATCACTCACAAAAATACAACCAGGTTTGTGGCTTTTGGAGCTCCCCTGTTGATTCCACTGTCTATAAGTTCTTTCTGATTTGGTACCTTTTGCTAGTTAGAGGGCAACATTGTGGCATAGTGATTAGCATCACTGCCTCACAGTGCCAGGGACCCAGGTCGGGTCACTACTTGTGTGGAGTCTGCACATTCTCCCCATGTCTGTGTGGGTTTTCTCTGGGTGCTCTGTTTCCTCTGTAGTCTGAAAGATGTATGGTTAGATGAATTGGCCATGCTAAATTCTCCCTCAGCGTACCCAAAAAGGCACCATAATGTGGTGACTAGTGGACTTTCACAGTAACTCCATTGCACTGTGAATATAAGCCTACTTGTAGCTAATTAATAAACTTTTAGACAGTGCCTTCTCTTCAGAGATATCTGAAGCTGACAGAGTTGAGAGCTGCTCTCTCCCTCTCAAGGCTTGAGAGGTGGTGGGTTTCCTGTTGCTCTCATGTTTTGCCCCTTTCTTTTATATCTGGGATGACCTATCAATTTTCCTACAATAGAGTTGATTAATGTTGTCAACACCATCAAATTCAAAGTTTTATAAGTTCCTGGTAGCTGAGTGTCTGTTTTAAATTTGATTGGCTAAATCAAAAAAAAACAGGTTGTTTTATCAAGATTACTGCTTGACTTATAATTGCATTGAAAGGTTCACTCAACCTATTCCTGAGATGAAGGGTTTACCCTATGAAGAAAGGTTGAACAGATTGGGCCAATCTCTCCTGGCATTTGGAAGAATGAATGATGATCTTATTGAAACATATACAATCCTGAGGAGATTCCATGGGGTAGGAACTGAGAGGATGTTTCCGCTTGTGGGGGCAACCAGAGCCAGGAGACACATTCAGGAAAAGAGTTCTACCGTTCAAGATGAAAATGAGGAGAATTCTGTTTCCCTCAGAGGCCGTTAGTTTGTAGGATTCTCTTCTTCAGAGAGCAGTGGAAGCTGGCTCATTGAATTTATTCAATGTTGAGTTAGTCAGGGTTTAGTTCAGCAAGAAGTTAAGAGTGGTGGGGGGGGGGGGTGCAAGGAAGGAGATGGAGGGGCAGACAGGAAACTGGAGTCGAATTCAAAACGAGATCAGCCATGATCTAATGGTGGAGCAGGATTGAAGGGTTGAATGGTCTACTTAAGCTCTTCTGTTCTGAATTCTCTCTTGTCAGGTTTTTGAAAAGGGCTCTGATGATGAAGCATTTCATTCAGATTTATATTCCCTGATTAAAGATGGTTCTGGCCGATAGAACAGTCTTTTACATATTTTGCAGATGTTACAATGCACCACAGGAAGCATTCTTTCCGGTTGTATCACAGCTTCATAAAGCTCCTGCCCTGCCCAGATTGCAAATAAAAGAATTACAAAGGATTGTGAACAAAGTCCAATCCATCACTCAAACCAGCCTCCCACCCATTAACACCATCTGCACTTCCCGCTGCCTTGGAAAAGCAACCAGCATAAGCAAGAACCCCATTAACTCAAGGCATGCTGTCTTCTGTCTTCTTCTGTTGGGGAAAGATTCATAAGCCTGGGCAGATGTGCAGGGTAGGTTGATTGGCCATGTTAAATTGACCCGCATCAAGGGGATTAGCAGGGTAAATATGTGGAGTTACGGGAATAGGGTCTGGGTGGGATTGCAGCCAGTACAAACTTGATGGACTGAATGGCCTGCTTCTGTACTGTAAGAATTCTATGATTCTATGATACATGTACGAACCAGCTCAAGAATAGCTTCTTCTCTGCTGCCATCAGATTTCTGAATGGACTTACCTTGCATTGAGTTGATCTTTCTCTATGGCTGTAACACTACATTCTGCGGTCTCTTATTTTCTTCTCCATGAACGGTATGCTTTGTCTGTATATCACACAAGAAACAATACTTTTCACTGTGTACTAATACATGTGACAATATTAAATCAAATCAAAATCAAAGTTTTTAAATCAGGAATAGGCTGAGTGAACCTTTCAATGCAATTATAAGTCAAGCAGTAATCTTGACAAGACAACCTGGTTTTTTTTGATTAAATTTTCTATCCACTATGACACCAAGAACATTAAAGAGCTGTTCACCCACCAAAGCATATCTCTCCACTTCCCCACTCTTCCTAGGTCTAACTAATATCCATAACAGGTGCGTCTCTCCTCTGATCCCTGACAGCTTATGCAGAATATTTATCACCATTTATATGGAGAAGCTGCTGCTGATATCTGTTTCAAGTCCTACTTTAGCCTCGCTGTAAAGTGGTTGCACTCACTATTTTGAGGGGGCAATTTAATGCCAAGGAGAAAGGGCAATCCACACATGTTGGGATTGGACAGTGTCAAGCCTGACAAAAAAAGATTTTGACCAGTGAACTCAGATCCCATGACAGCTGAGACTGGCACAATCTCAAAATGAGAAACAGCATGGACATATGTAAACGGAAGCTAGCTAAACACACAAGGGAGAGAGTAACAGAGGGGTAATTTCATCAGATCATGTAAACTTACAGCATTGAAAGAAGCTGTTTGGCCCACGATGCTTGTGCTGGGACCTTGAGCAAATATAACTTTGCCCTTTTGTCTGTAGGACTATAATAATTCCCCAGCATTTGTTCTGGTTGTATCACAGTTTGGCATGGCTCCTGCTCTGCCCAAGACTGCAAGGACTACAAAGGGTCGTGAATGTAACACAATCCATCACACAAACCAACCTCCCATCCATTGACTCTGTTTACATTTCCTGCTGCCTCGGCAAAGCAGCTAACACAATTAAGGATCCTACACATCATCCTGCACATTGTCTTACACCTTCTTCCTTCAGGAAAAAGATACAAAAGTCTGAGGTCACGTACCAATCGACACAAGAGCAACTTCTTCCCTGCTGCTATCAGAAATTTGAATGGAGCTACCTTGCATTTAGTTGATCTTTCTCTACACCCTAGCTATGACTATTAGACTACATTCTGCACTCTCTCATTTCCTTCTCTATGAATGGTATATTTTGTCTGCAGAGCACGCAAGAAATAATACTTTTCATAGTACGTTAATACATGACAATAATAAATCAAATCAAATCAAATTCAAAGTTTTATATCCTCAAAGACTTGTCCAACTCCCTTTTAATGTTTCTGGGTGGCACAGTGGCACAGTGGCTAGCACTGCTGCCTCATGTTGCCAGACTGTGTGGATTTTGCACGTTCTCCCTGTTGGTTTCCCCTAGGACTCTGGTTTCCTCCCACAGTCTAAAAATAGGTTGGCCATGATAAAAAAAAATTGCCCTTACTGTCAGGGGATTAGGAGGGTAAATATGTAGAGTTATGGGGATTGGGCCTGAGTGGGATAGTTGTCGATGCAGGCTTGATGGGCCAATGGCCTCCTTCTGCACTGTAGATGCTATGATTCAATGAAAGTATTTCATGGAACCAGCTTCCACTATCTGGGAAAGCATCCCTGATCTTGTAAATCTCTGAGTGATAAAAAAAACTTGTCTTTAATATTAAGTTTATTTATTAGTGTTACAATGTTAATGTAAGTAGGCTTACATTAACACTTCTGTGAAGTTACTGTAAAAATCCCCTAGTCACCACACTCTGATGTCTGTTTGGGTACACTGAAGGTGAACTTCGCATGGTCAATTGACCTAACCGGCATGTCTTTCAGACTGTGGGAGGAAACTGGAAAACCTGGAGGAAACTCATATGGGCAGAACATGCAGACTCTGCAAAGACTGTGACCCAAGCCTAGAATCGAACAGTCCCTTGTGCTGTGAGGCAGGGATGCTGACCACTGTGCCACTGGATCTTTCCCTAATGATTTTGGATGTATGAGCTGTGGTTATTGATTTACTTAGTAAGAATTTAGCAACACCAATTTATAATCCAACCGATTTAATTGATAGTAAAAACGCGAGCTTTCAACACTCTGTGTCTTCCTCAGGCAAATGCAGTGTTCTGGTCTGTTGATTTACTTGCCAGAGGAAATAACTTTTCTTTGATCGATTTTAAAAACAAGCTTTTGTCATTTTGGAAACAACTATTAAGTCAATTCTTAGATTCAAATGTTCCAAAGTGTAAAATTCTTATTTTCAAAGCTATCCTTATAATTAGATCCCTTAACCATTGACATCATAGGGGAGGCAATGGCCTAATGGTATTATTATTAAACTATTAATCCAGAAAGTCAGGTACCTGGGTTCGAATCCTGCCTCGCCTAGAATTTGAATTCAATAAAAAATTATCTAGATGACGATGCAACTATTGTTGATTGTCAGAAAAACTAGTTCACTAACATCCTTTAGGGAAGGAAATCTGCTGTCCTACCAGAGTTGGCCTACATGTGACTCCAGAGCCACAGCAATGTAAGTGACTCTCAACTGCTCCCCAAGAGCAAATAGGGATGTGCAATAAATACTGGCCAGCCAGAGATGCCCATGTCCCCCACAGGAATAAAATAGTCAACTTATCTCTTCATCCTTTCTAAGGTTTGACATCTTTTCCTGAAGTGTGGTGCCCAGAACCTTCCACAATATCTCAGCTGAGACCTAATGCTTTTTATGGAGCACTTGTAAAAATTGATGAGAGAAGTCAAATATCTTTAGTCATCTGAGAATATAGAGGCGTTGGTGGGCTTTCTCAACTAGAGTGTCGGCATGGGGGGGACCAGTAGAAGTTGTTGGTGATCCGGACACCAAAAATCTGAAACTCTTGGCCTTTCTACTTTGTCCCCATTGATGTAGACAGCGACATGTTCTCCTTTATGCTTACAATCCCCAACATAGTTAGGATATTAACATGAAGAAGTTAAAAAAAAAAGCCTGGAATGATGGAAGAGGCAAACGATCATAGCAATACGATATTGTTTATTTATTAGTGTCACAAGTAGGCTTACGTTAACACTCTCATAAAATTACTGTGAAAATCCCCTAGTCGCCACACTCTGGCACTTGTTCGGGTATACTGAGGGAGAATTCATCATGGTCAATCCACATAACCTAACCAGCATATCTTTGGGATGTAGGAGGAAACCGGAGCACCCAGAGGAAACCCACACAGACATGGGGAGAATGTGCATACTCCACACAGATCACGACCCAAGCCAGGAATTGAGTCAGTGTTCCTGGCATTGTGAGGCAGCAGTGCTAACCACTGTGCCACCTTGAAACCAGAAAGATGTGTGACACTGTTGATGAAGAGGATTTGTGGTCAGCCACCTTCAAATAGATTTAGATCTTCTCGAGTACTATCCTGTAGTTAGATATAAAACCTAGTCACAAAAAAATGTGTTCACAAGAGAAGTGACTGGCACAACATCGCATCTAACCCTCAGCAAGAGAAGGAATCGGAAGAAGAAGAGAGAACGCTATGTCAACATCTTTTGGACATGTACCATTGCAACATTATAGCCTGCAATCTTCCTTCATGGAGGATGGATTAACTGATAGATTGAAACAATTCTGTGATTGTTGGCATGAACAAAACATAATGGAATAGCTGTTTGTCATTATTAAATCCAGCCCCATTAAAGTTGTTTTCTTACAATATGAAGGAACTATCTGCGAAAGGATGCTAAATGAGGTCACCAGTATTTTTATATGCTTTGGCTATGAAAGTTACTTCTGAAGTTCACAAAAATATCATGAAATATTCTTGCCGAATGTAACAAAATCTCAATTTAAGAGACTATCCATAAATATGTGCCTCTTTCACACGTGTGAAAAGAATATTGTTTTGTACCTTGTGTCACAATATAAATTCTTAAGGAAAGAAAATAAATCATTCTCTCTGTGAAATGCTTATATGTTGGACCAATCCCACACCATCTGCGGTCTAGCCTTTGTGATTTTGTGAAAGTAACCATTTATGGATATTTCCAAATGCAAGAAGAAAACAGGATCTTGCACTCATTTGTGCCTTTCACAACCACAGGATGTCTTGGAACCAAAGAATCCCTACAGTGCAGAAGGAGACCAATTGACCCATTAAGCCTGGGTAAGATTTACAACAATCTTACCCAGGCCCTATCCCCATAATCCCACAAATTTACCCTGCTAATCCCCCTGACATTAAGGGGCAATTTAGCATGGCCAATCAACATAGCCCCCACATCTTTGGATGAAACCAGAGCACCAGGGGAAAATCCACTGCAGACAAGGGGAGAGTGTACAAACTCCACAATCACCCGAAGCCGGAATTGAACCTGGGTCCCTGGTGTTGTGAGGCAGCACTGCGAACCACAGTGCTGTCCAAAGCACTTTTCAGGTAGTGAAGTACTTTTGAAATACAGTCACTATTGCAACATATGAAATTGTGGCAGCCAATTTGTACATGACAAGTAGCCACAAACATCAGTGTAAAAGTGACCAGATAATCTGTTTTAATGATAGTGGCTAATGATAAATATTACCCAGGACCTTGGGAAGGACTGCCTATTCCTCAGAATAGTGTCATCAGATCTTTTTAAGTCTATCCAAGAACATAGAAGGTGTTGCCCCAGTGGTATTATCGCTAGACTATCAATCCAGAAACTTAACTAATGTTGTGGGGACCCAGGTTCAAATCCCATTATAACAAATGGTGGAATTTGAATTCAATAAAAAAAATCTGGAATTAAGAATGTACTAATGATCATGAAACCATTGTTGAACCCATCTGGTTCACTAATGTCCTTTAAGGAAGGAAATCTGCTGTCCTTATCTGGTCTAGCCTACATGTGACTCCAGAGTCACAGTGATATGGTTGACTTTCAACTGCCTTCTAAGGACAATTAGGGATGGACAAGAAATGCTGGCCAGCCAGTGACGCCCATGTCCCAGGAATGATTAAAAAAAAGATAAGGGTCTCTTTCATAAATGAACAATTCTGGCAATGCAGCATTCCTCCGCACTGTACTGGAATATCAGCGTAGATTATGTGATCCGGTCTCTAGAGGGGGATCGCAGAGGAGAGAGGCATGGCTGGCACACAAGGGAAATATTTAAAATGGGAAGGAAAGTCTACAGGAGGCGCTTGTTATTCCTCATATCCAAAACAACACATCATCATAAAAGTGATCTTTGAGTTATCCCAAAAGCGTCAAGTGTGGAATATCCATGGAAAGTAGAATCATCAGATCAGATGTTCTGGTTGCAGGACTAATGCAGAAAATCAGCAACAGACGGGGAGTCCTGAAACTGCTTTATGGATTGGAATGGGCTTGTGACTTTAGGATATTCTGACAATCCATTTGATAGCATCCCACCCTGCGGAAGCTGACTGCCACCTTGACACATAGTCCATCTAGCCCAACATGGTGACACAGTGGTTAGCACTGCTTCCTCACAGCACCAGGGTCCTGGGTTCGATTCCCGGCTCAGGTCACTGTCTGTGTAGAGTTTGTACATTCTCTCCGTGCCTGTGTGGGTTTCCTCCAGTTTCCTTCCACAGTCTGAAAGACATGCTGTTTAGGTACATTTCCATGCTAAATTCTCCCTCGGTGTACCCGAACAGGCGCTCAAGTGTAGTGACTAGGACACTTTCACAATAACTTCATTGCAATGTTAATGTAAGCCTACTTGTGACACTAATAAATAAATAAAAATAAAACTTTGTTGGGGATGGAATGCTGGTGAAGTCTATTTGGGGACTAATTTCTGGCCTCTATGGTCATGCAGGGTCATTCCTGATGGTACACCAACAGTTTTTTTAAATTTATGTGTGGGACATGGTCGCTAAGAGTAATGGCAAATGGTTAGTGCTCTTTGCCCATTTTAGGTGACTGCTCTTAATAAGCATCGAAGATATGAGCAAAGAGCACTTTGCGGGTTAGGTGCGTTGGCTGTGCTAAATTCTCCCTCAGTGTACCTGAGCAGGCAGTAGAGTGTGGCAATTAGGGGATTTTCACAGTAATTTCATTGCAGTGTTAATGTAAGCCTACTTGTGACACTAATAAATAAACTTCTAAAACTTATTACCCAGGATCTTGGGAAGGACTGCCTGTTCCTCAGAATGTGTCATCACATCCTTTTAAGTCTATCCAAGAACGCAGAACATAAGAACATAAGAAATAGGAGCAGGAGTAGGCCATCTAGCCCTTCCAGCCTGCCCCACCATTCAATAAGATCATGATCTGAAGTGAATCAGTTCCCCTTTCCCGCTTTCTCCCCATAACCCTTAATTCCTTTGTCTATCAGAAATCAGAGGATGATGCCTCAGTAGTATTATTGCTAGACTATCAATCCACAAACTCAACTAATGTTCTGGGGACCCGGATTCAAATCCCATCACAGCAGATGGTGGAATTTGAATTCAATAAAAAGAAATCTGGAATTAGAAATGCACTGATGATCATGAAACCATTGTTGAACCCATCTGGGCTTCACTAATGTCTTTTAAGGAAGGAAATCTGCTGTCCTTACCTGGTTTCCCACCCCATCTGGTCCAACCAAAGTTGCTGACCCATTTTAGTCATGGGCGTACTTCAGGCAAATTCTCTCAGTCAATGATAGGATGGATCTCTATGCACTGGCATTTAATATTTGTGTATATATCACAGGCACTTCTTTCTGAGGAGCTACATTTTTAAACATGGATGGAGAAGCAACCTGTATTCCCTCTGGGCATGCCTTCCACTTTAAGCCACAATGATCATCTCTTGTGTGCTTGGATGTTTTTTTTTCTGCTATTATCTTGCAAAAGGCACGTGTCTTCAGCCACTTTCTTTCCTGATCCCGCCAGCTATTCTTAGCTGCAGTTAGCTTCCGTCAAGAAATTAATAACCCGTGGATACCTTGAGGTGATGTCCTCTACGTTTGGCTGGCCGGCCTCATTTGTCTTACTGCTACATGTTCCGCTGTTGTTCAACTGAATACAGATTTAGGAAGTAGAAATAATTAGCACTAGGTGTTAGCAAGAGTGGCCTTTTAACCTACCGTAACTAAGAAAATAAATCACGCCAGATATTGCTGGGGATATAATACAGTCCCAAAAGCCATGTCAGAAAAAGAAAATCAGATTTTTTTGTGTTTCTTTCTCTTAAATTGTATTCACTTTACTTCTTTTGTGTTTGAGAATAAAATGCAAAACTGAAAAGCAATAATGTGGCAATTGACTGTTGATTGGTATTTGATCCCTTGTACTAATCGATCTGCACAACAATGGGTCAACACCAACTGTATGTGTGTGAAATGCAGTTAAAAGAGAAACCGTAACTGTCAGAAGATATTCTCATAAATATCTGTAGGCCAACGTCAAAGTGAATTAGCACTGACTGACCAAACCACAAAACCCTCAAAGTTGCCTGCTTTCTTCGCTAAGCCACCTCAGATTGGTGAAACTGGAAACTGAAGTGGAACCGACTTCCGCTGATTATTCCTCACTGCACTCAACCCTTAGGACACCCACAGTGCAGAAGGAGGCCATTCAGCCTATCAAGTCTGCACCAACTCTCTGACAGAGTATCTAACCCAGGCCCTCTCCCCCATCCTATCCCCGTAATGCCACACATTTACAATGGCTAATCCATTTATCCTGCGTATCCTCGGACACTGAGGGGCAATTTAGCATGGGCAATCCACCTAACCTGCACATCTGTGGGAGGAAATCGGAGGAACTGGAGGAAACCCACGCAGACACGAGGAAGACACACAAACTCATCACAGTCAACCAAATCTTCTGTTCCTTGGGATTAATTATTCAGGAATCTGGTGTCAGACATACGAACAAATGTTCCAACCAGTGGAGCTGGTTTTGTTTATTTATTTATTTATTAGATTGCAAGTAGGCTTACATTAACACTGCAATGAAGTTACAGAGACAATTCCCAAATCCCAACACTCACGATGGTCACAATGACTGGGCATCGCTGGCTACCCAGCACTTGTTGCCCATCCCTAGTTGTCCTTTGAAGGCAGTTGAAAGTCAACCATATTGCTGTGGCTTTGAGTCACATGTAGGTCAGACCAGGTAAGGATGGCACATTTCCTTCCTTAAAGGACATTAGTGAACCCAATGGGTTTTTCTGACAATCAGCAATGGTTTCATGATCATCAGTGTTCACAACGGGTGGCACAAAATCAGGGACTTGTGTTCGACTCCCAGTTTGGCCACTGTCAGTGCGAAGTCTGCACGTTTTCCCGTTCCTGCATGGATTTCCTATGCGTGCTCCAGTTTCCTCCCACAGTCCAATAGACATGCTGGTTAGGTGAATTAGCTGTGCTAAATTCTCCTTCAGTGTAACCGAAGAGGCGCCGGAGTATGGCGACTAGGGGATTTCCACGGTAACTTCACTGCAGTGTTAATGTAAACTTACTTGTGACAATAATAAATAAATTTTAAACTCCATCTAATCCACGGTGACACGTGCATAGTGATCCGCACTAAAATCTCAACATCTCCTATCTCAGTGGAGACAGGAAAGTAGGCTTCAAACAAGGTGAGTCACCTTCTCAAGCCTCTTCTCCACCTTCCTCTTCTCAATGCTGTGCCTCATCATCAGCCAGTCACCCACAGACATGGAGATGATTTACAAAACTGGCTGGAAACTGTTTAGCCAATGCCACTTTCAATCCCAATCCAAATCCACTTCAGCTCAGTTACAGAGCTGCAGTGTGAGTACAATACTCGTTGTGTGCTTATTCAGAAACCAAGCTCCGGGCCATTGTCAATGCCCCCTCTGAAGCATTTGGGAAAGTAAGCCTTTCACTAATCATCCTCAGCACAATTCCTCCCCCAGGTTGATTAGGGTCAATAGGAAGCTGCTGGAAAACAAGGATCATTTTCCATATCTTGAGAGCATCCTCAAGACCAAGTTGCTCATTAGTTCTAAAGTGCCTTTGGTTGACTGGGGAAAAGAATATTTGAGGACCAGGAGCTCAAATCTAAGACCTAAAACCTAAGGTTTAGTGGGAGCAGAGATCCCCTACCTCAGAGACTTGAACAGCAGGTACTTCAAAGCATGGGAGACATATCATCAGCAGAACCTTCACAAAGTCCTCTGAATCCAGTGGCAGGGAAGGTGATCCAACAGCAAAGTCCTTTCCCAAGCCAATATACCCAATGTGGAGATGCTAATTACTCAAAAGGGGCAGCAATGTGGCACTGCTGCCTCACAGCGCCAGGGATCCAGGTTCAAATCCCACCTTGGCTCACTGTCTGTGCAGAGTCTACTCATTCTCCTCGTGTCTGCAAGGGTTTCCTCTGGGTACTTCAATTTCCTCCCAGGGTCTGAAAGACATGCTGGTTAGATGTATCAACCGTGTTAAATTCTCCATCGGTATATTTGAACAGGCACCAGTGTTGGGATTAGGAGATTGTCACAGTAACTTCATTGCAGTGTTAATGTAAGTCTAATTGCGACACTAATAAATAAACAAAACCAGCCCCACTGGTTGGAACATGTTGTTCATTTTTCTGACACCAGATTCCTGAAGTAATTGCTCTACTGGGGAATATGGTCAACTCCCAGGAGGAAAAACTTGATGGATGTCCTTCAAGCATCTTTGATCAGGTCAAACATCTCCACTGACTGATGTATGTCCCTGGCTTGTGACTAACCAAAATGGACAAGGTTTATTCGTGGAGGCACCAAATGCATTAAGAAACTTAATTGGAAACAAACAGAGGCAAAGTCGGGGCATCGGAGCGAGTGTACAAACATCCAAATGCCTCACCTGCCCATTCCTTCAGGTGCCACCTGACCTGCAGATTGCAGATTGGAAATTGGACTCATCATCTATCTCAGAACTCATCAAACTGGAGTGGAAGCAAACTATCTCAATTCTGAGAAGCTGCCCAAGAAGGCTAGCGAGGTAACTTAGGCTTGTAAACTCCATTTGCCTGTAGCATAGACCAATCTCAAAGCAATGTCAGCAATGGTGCAATGGCATCCTCGTACATTCCAGAGAATACCCTGGAGTGACCTCAAGGCTCTGATCTTAACTCTGTGTGCAGACGTTAATTATAAACAGTGATAGAAAAATTCTTCCTCCTTAATAATAATGTTTCCCAATATGATTCGTAGTGATGATTTTCAGACCAATGTACCCAGTTCTCAAAGCCTACAAGTTCACACACCCACGCCTTACATATCTATTTATTCACAAGATATTTGCGCATTTTAATCTCAACCTAAGATGGACTGGGAAGAACTGGGATTAATTGGGCAACTGTTTCCAAGGGTTAGTGCAGATATGATGAGCTGAAAGGTCCCCTTCAGTGTCATATTATTCAATGATTTTCATACAAATTTGCCATTCAAAATGGAAACTGAAATTAAATAAAGGAGATTATAAAGGGATGAGGAAGGAGTTGGGGAAGGTAGACTGAGCAAAAACGTTATGGTGGGACAATTGAGGAACAGTGGAGGACTTTCATAGAACATGTAGAACATGTAGTGACAAAAACAGTTGATGAAGGACATGCTGTTGATGTCGTCTACATGGATTTCAGTAAGGCGTTTGACAAGGTTCCTCATGGTAGACTGATAGAGAAGGTGAAGGCGCATGGGATACAGGGGCGGGTATGTAGATGGGTCGAGAACTGGCTCGGGAGGAGGAGACAGAGGGTAGTAGTGGAAGGCTCTTTTTCCGGCTGGAAGCCTGTCACTAGTGGAGTGCCACAAGGCTCAGTACTAGGTCCTCTTCTATTTGTGGTCTACATAAACGACTGGGAAGTAGGGGTAGGTGGTGAGATCAGCAAATTTGCTGATGACACCAAGATGCTTGGATTGGCGGGTACAGAAGAGCAGTGTCAGGCAATACAACAGGACATAGACAGGTTGGTAGATTGGGCAGATAGATGGCAAATGGAATTTAATCCGGAAAAATGCGAGGTGATGCATGTTGGCCGGAAAAATGTAGAAGAGAATTATAGGATAAAAGGTAAAACTATAAAGAGCATAGAGACGCAGAGAGACTTGGGGGTGCAGGTTCACAAGTCTCTGAAGGTGTCCTCACAGGTGGAGAAGGTGATAAAGAAGGCGTATAGTATGTTAGCTTTCATAGAAAAGGGTATAGAATACAAGAGTAGGCGTTTGATGTTGCAATTGTATAGAACGTTGGTTAGGCCTCACTTGGAATACTGCGTCCAGTTCTGGTCGCCGTACTATCGGAAGGATGTGGAGTCCTTGGAGAGAGTGCAGAGGAGGTTTACCAGGATGCTGCCTGGTATGGAAGGACTGTCTTATGAGGAACGATTAAATCGACTGGGGTTGTTTTCCCTTGAAAGACGTCGGCTTAGAGGGGATCTCATAGAGGTGTATAAGATTATAAGGGGTATAGATAGAGTAAATGGAGGTAAACTTTTTCCACCTTCAGAAATGGATAGGACGAGGGGTCATGGCCTTAGGGTGGGGGGGGCTATGTATAAGACGAATATTAGAGGGCAGTTTTTCACACAAAGGGTAGTGGGGGTGTGGAATGCACTGCCGAGTAAGGTGGTGGGAGCAGGCACGCTGGGGCTGTTTAAGGGTCTCTTGGACAGCCACATGAGCGTTATGCAGATAGAGGGATATAGTAGGACTGTTTAATTATGGCTTTTTTTTCCACAGGTAATTCGGTCCAACTTGACCAACAAGGAGCATGCATTCGGCAGGTGGTGCGAGGACAGCTCTTGGATGTTGATTAATGGGTTGCCTGGTGCTTCATGTCGTAAATGAGTGCTTTATCTGGACCATCTGAAGGGCACCATGACAGCTCAGAGACTATCGATGTAGCTGTGCAGACACTTGGAATTGGGCCGGTGTCTGCGGGAGTTTGCGCGTTCTCCCCGTGGTTGCGTGGGTTTTCTCCGGGCACTCCGGTTTCCTCCCACAACCAAAAAATTCGCTCTTAGGCTGATTGGGAAACAAATTGTCCCTATAGTGAGAGTCTTCCATATTAGGAATAACCTAAATTTAGAATAGGATAATGGAATTGCTACTATATAGTTATGACGGCGGCGTGGGCTCGTTGGGCCGAAGGGCCTGTTTCCCGTGTTGTGTTGCTCTTAAAAAAAACATAGAAAAACTACAGCACAAACAGGCCCTTCAGGCCCTACAGCACAAACAGGCCACAAGTTGCACCAATGATATCCATATCTACTAGGCTTATCTATAATGCTCAATTCTATGAAGTCCCATGTCCTCACCCAGAAGTCTCTTGAAAGACCGTATTGAATTTGCCTCCACCACCACCAACAGCAGCCGATTCCATTCACCCACTACCCTCTGAGTGAAAAAATTACCCCTGATATCTCCTCTGTATCTTCTCCCCAGCACCTTAAACCTGTGTCCTTTCGTAGCAACCATTCTAGCCCTTGGAAAAAACCTCTGAGAATCCACCCAATCTATATCTCTCAACATCTTACACACTTCTATCAGGTCACCTTTCATCCTACATCTCTCTAAGGAGAGACATTTTTCTTCAAAGTGATCTTTCACAGCCCTCGGCAAAAGTATATACCAGTGATAAGGAAGAAATGTAGAAAAAGAGATAATCAGCCAATGATATCTAAGGAAATACAGGAGGGTATCAAGCTGAAAGAAAATGCAAACAAAGTGGCAAAGATTAGTGGGAACCTAAAGGATTGGGAAATCTTTAAAAGTCAACAGAAAACCATGGAAAAGGCTATGAAGAAGGGTAAAATGGATTATGAGAGTAAACTAGCTCAGGATATAAAAACAAATAGCAAACATTTCTACAAATATATAAAACAAAAAAGAGTGGTGAAAGTAAACATTGGTCCTTTAGAGGATGAGAAGAGGGATGTAATAACTGGAAATGAGAAAATGGTTGAGGCATTGAATAAATATTTTGTGTCAGTTTTCATAGTGGAAGACACAAATAACATGCCAAAAATTGATGACAGGAAGGCTATGGCAGGTGAGAACTTAGAAACTATCATTATAATGAAAGAGGTAGCTTTAGGCAAGTTAATGGGGCTAAAAGTAGGCAAGTCTCCTGGTCCTGATGAAATGTATCTCAAGGTATTAAAAATGATGGTGGGAGAAATAGCAAATGCACTAGTGGTAGTTTACCAAAATTCGCTGGACTCTGTGGTGGTTTCTGCAGATTGGAAAACAGCAAATGTGATGCCATTATTTAAAAAAACAAGGTAGAAAAAAGGCAGGTAATTGTAGGCTGGTTAGCTTAACTTCTGTAGTAGGGAAAGTGCTTGAATCTATCATCAAGGAAGAAATAGCGAGATATCTGAATATTAATTGTCCCATTTGAAAGACACAGCATGGGTTTATGAAGGGCAGGTCATGTCTGATTAATTTGATAGCATTCTTTGAAAACATGATATATGCTGTGGATAATGGGGAACCTGTGGATGTGATGTATCTGGATTTGCAGAAGGATTTGACAAGGTGCCGCATCTATACATAAGATACAGGTGCAGAGTGTCACAGTGTTATGGGTAATGTATTAGCATGGGTAGAGAATTGGTTAACTTACAGAAAGCAAAGAGTGGGGGTAAATGGGTGTTTTTCTGGTTGCTGATCAGTTGCAGATCTAATGGTGTTCCTCAGAGATCAATGTTGGGACTGCAATTATTTACAATTTACATAGATGATTTGGAGTTGGGGACCAAGTGTAGTGTGTCAAAATTCACAGATGACACGAAAATGGATGGAAGAGCAAAGTGTGCAGAGGAGCTGAAAGCCTGCAAAGGGATATAGGTAATCTAAGTGAGTGGGCAAGCGTCTGGCAGATGGAGCACAAATTTGGTAAATGTGAGGTCATTCATTTTGGTAGGAATAACAGCAAAATTGATTGATGAATGTGGTTCTTAACTCTTTTATTACACTTGCATTACTGTACAACCATGGGCTTGAGATAAGGAAGGTTGTGCCAGGAAGTGTAAGGCCGTGCTATTTAGCATCTTTTAACTCTGCCGACTAACCTTTCCATCAAACGACTATTGCTGCAGTGAAAATAGTGAACTCTGAAAATGCTTGGGTTGCAATCTCGGTCATCACGCTATGATTGTGTTTGCTGGCGTTCATCCAACACTGGACAAATCAAAAAGAGTGCACCTAATGTGCATAATCTGGGTGGATACAAGCACCATTATTGGTGAACCTTTGGCACCCAGTTGTTCTTGAAACTGGAAATATTTTGCTTGGAGCAGCGACATTTATCCAGACATTTGTTCTTTGCCTCCCCCACTGAGCCATGCAGGTGTGCTCACATATACCCATTTGAAGACTTGTATACCTTACTATATTGAGTGTGCCTACAAAAATACCCACAAAATACTGAAAGGAATAGACAGCAGGTAAGATATTTTCATTGATTTGATTTGATTTGACTATTATTGTAACTTCGGGATACAGTGAAAGGTATTATTTCTAGTGTACTGTACAGGCAAAGCATACCGTACATATAGAAGAAACATAGAAACTAGAATTCAGAGTAGGCCATTCAGCCCTTCGAGAGAAGAAGAGGAAAGGATGCAGAATGTAGTGTTACAGTCACAGTTAGGGTGCGGAGAAAGATCAACTAAACATAAGGTAAGACCATTCAAAAGCCTGATGGCAGCAGGGAAGAAGCTGTTCTTGAGGTGGTTGGTATATGACCTCAATCTTTTGTATCTTTTTCCCAACATAAGAAAGTGGAAGAGATTATGTCCAGGATGCATGGGGTCCTTGATTATGCTGGCTGCTTTTCCGAGGGAAAGTGTACACTGAGTCAAAGGATGGGAGGCTAGTTTGCATCATGGACTGGGTTACGTTCATGATTCTTTTGTAGTTTCTTGTGGTCTTGGGCAGAGCAGGAGCCATATCAAGTTTGGAAACATCTAGAAAGGATGCTTTCTATGTTGGCATCTGTAAAAATTGATAAGAGTGGACACCATGTGGAAAATAAAAAATGCCCTGACAGTTCACAGTGGCAGATGATGTCCAAACCCATGTGCACAGCAGGTAATTGGCAATTTTTTTTAACAGAAAGGACATCCTTGGGCAACGGGGCTAGCATTAGATTAGTCATGGCCACTGAACATTGCTCACTGCCTGTTACACACCAGCCGTGCCTGCTCAACTCTTTGTAGACTTCTTGCCAATTTCCTAATACTTTCTGTGACATACACTGAGGGGTTTATTACAATAGGAATTTCTTCATAACATCTCATATGATTGAATCATGAATGTCATTCCTGAAATTGATACATGAAGGTTATGTTTCTTTCTGTCACTCACCATGTCTCCTTGACAGCCAGCACTTCTCCCTTTAAACTTTAACTGATGTGAAAGGTCTGTTTCGGAGAGGCAGATACATACAGGATCACATACCATGCCCAACCTTGCCCCTGACGGTTTTTTTTTCCTCGGGCTTTGATCTAATTGAAGTTTGCGTTTGATGATGCGTGAAGCTGTCAGATTAAGAAGCATTCAAAAAAAAATCTGCTGCTGTCGACTGGAGTGACAGCCCCGTCGGATGGATTATAGAGAGAAAGCAAAGGGTTATCACCTTAACCTCAAATACATACAGCCTGTCCTCCACAGCTATCACATCCATCGCTCCCCACCCCCTCTCCACTCCTCCTACCAACCCCAATGCCCCTCCATTTCACACGGCTCTCTAATCAGTATGTAATCACTCTGCAGGGGTTACAGGAGAACTTGCACAAATCAGGGCTCTTGACATTGATAGCAATGACGTGTTTGCGTAAGTGGCAGATATGGATGTATTGGCACACGTGTAACCCTCTTGAGCTGTTTCAACGCTTTCACTTCCTTACATGGCACAGCCATGGCACAGTTTCAAAAACATTCAGAGAACACGTCGGATGGAAAGACCCTTGTCTGTCATGTCTCCTGAATGATTGCCCAATTAGAATTGAACTCATTATACAGCAGAATATTGGCAATAGCATAATCCATTCAATGTATTTTTAATATGCTTTATTAATTTTTTTTAACACTGTACTAGCATCATTCAATCCTACAGTACAGAAGGAGGCCATTCAGCCCATCAGGACTGAACTAACAACACTCCCTTGCAGGCCCTATCCCTGAAACTCCTCATATTTACTCTTCCAGTCTCCCAACACTAAGAGACAATTTAGCATGAACAATCCACCTAACCCATACATTGTTTGGACTGTGGTGAGAAACTGGAGCATTTGGAGGAAACCCACACTGATACGGGGAGAAGGTGCAGACTCTGCACAGGCAGTGAATTGAACCTGGGTCGCTGGCGCTGCGAGGCAACAGTGCTAATCACTGCACCACCATGCCAAACGCTAATACTGAAAAGTTTTGATAAGTAACTGTCTGCACTGGTAGCAGAGTGAGTAGCCAGAAGTCAGAAATGTAAGATAATTGATCAAAAAAAATCCAAAGGGAAAGGGGAGGAGAATTATTACTTTTTTGAACACAGTGAGTTGCTGCAATATGGAATGGACTGCCTGGAAGTGCGATGGAATCCTTCACGAGGGTGTGCCTGGGCCTAAGGATTAAGATGATGTGGAAAATCTGGCAAAACCGGATTTGTTCACCTTACGGCTCAGAGGAGGAGCAACTTTTATTCCTGAAAGGTTTGGATAGGGTAAATGAAGAAAAACAATTTCCAATCAGCTAAAGATTCAATAACCAGAGAGCACCAATTTAAAGCATTTGGAAAAAGGATCAGAGATGATATACGTTTATTCATTACTGTTACAAGTAGGTTTGCATTAACATTGCAATGAAGCTACTGTGAAAATCCCCTAGTCGCCACACCCCAGTGGGTAGATTGAGGGAGAATTTACCATGGCCAATGCATCTAACCAGCACAACTTCTTTTCTGTGCCATTTCCCCAAAGCCCTCTATTCCTTGATTTATCAAATATTTATCCACCTCCACTTTAAATACTTCCCAGCCTCTGCAATCCTTTGGGGCAGAGATTTCCAGAGATTCACCACCCTCTGGGAGAAGACATTTCTACGCACCTCTTTTAAATGATCGGCCCTTTATATAATGGTGACGTCCCCTCGTTCGAAACTGTCCCATTAACTGTGCAAATAACTCATTTCTTTCAACCCTGAAAAAGAATTTAACGGAAACAATCAGAACATTAAAGAAACCATTCAGTGAATGCAAGCACCATGCTTCAAAATCAGCCCAAGCCGAACATGGCAAGTCCATCGCGCCTCATTGAATGTGTTAAGCTCTGATTAACCTGAAGTCTTGCTTATCAAACGATGGAATCAAACGAGGGCTTTTTACAGGTTGAATGGAATAAATATTGTAGGTTCAAGCGTTTACTGAGCTTTGAGAGTGATCAATGGGGGAATCCAACAAACGTTTGAAGAATGGACCTACTCTTCGCAGTATATGACTAATGCATTACCATAGTCATTCAGTGCCTTAGCTGTAGCCGGTCTATCATGTTTAAGAAATAATGTTATGAGTAGACCAATAGGCAGCCCCTTAAATAATAGTTTTTCAGTTATTAGATGCACAAAACAGGTTTCATGCTTTGCCTACAGCTACAAGCCTCAAGGAATGCTCTTTGATCACAAAATAAGAAACATTCGAGTAAGGTGTAGACTTCCACCTTTTATGCGGTCCTTCTTGACAGTCTGCTGTACAACCTAACAAGCATTTCCATTTCAGAATCCAGGAAAGGCCCAACTAATGAATTCCATTTGCAGCATATCACTTTTGATATTTTACCCCAAGGATTGTCTTTTAAAAGCAGCTCCTTCTTCTGGGCTCGGTTACTATGTAATGAAACGGCCCATTTAGGGAAGACAGAGATTTCCTCTGAGCTCACGGCAACAAAATCAAATGCTGGTTGGAAAGTACAAGCTAGCTTGTCATCTTTACTGATTGTTGAGCATTGCCTGGACAAGAAAACATCTGTGATCATCCCTGCCTGGTTGTCCTTACTGCTCTCCACTTTAGCCATGCTCAATGGTCAAGCAATAAAGATTAAAATCCACCGACATGTGTCCATATTATTGCTACACCCAGCAATTCTTTTATCCTGGCTGTTAAGAGACAACTGTTGAGATAAGAACATGACTACAGTCCATAGTGGCAAAGTGGTTAGCACTGCTCCCTCACAGGACTAGGGACTTGGGTTCAATTCCGGTCTCGAAGCACTGTCTGTGTGGAGTTTGCACATTCTCTCCCTAAGTGTGTGAATTTCCTCCAGGGGCTCCAGTTTCCTCCCACAGTCCAAAGACATGTGGGTTAGGTTGATTGGCCATGCTTAATTAGCCCTTAGTGTCAGGGGGATTAGCAGGGTAAATATGTGGGGTTACAGGAATAGGGCCTGGATGGGAATGTTGTCAGTGCAGGCTGGATGGGCCAAATTGCCTCCTTCTAGACTGCAGGGATTCTACGATATGGAGTGAATCCTGGGAGCCATGCAGAGCTCGCTGTTGTAATGGGAAGCTTCATGACGGAATCTTTTGAAACTGGCTATTGTGAGTTATGTCCACACAAATTTACCAATGTTACAGTGGACAATGTGCAAATTTATCAATGGGTAGTTTGCTCAGATGATTGTGTCTTGAGGTTCAGGCTTCGCATTCAATCTGGGGAGAGTAGAATTTACTCTTGTTAAAATCTCTGTTCCTGGGGATTAATATTGATGCTCACATTGCAGTGGCACAGCACTCGGGACCCAGATTCGATTCCCGGCTTGGGTCACTGTCTGTGCAGAGTTTGCACATCATCCCCATGTCTGCATGAGTTTCCTCCGGGTGCTCTGGCTCCTCCCACAGTCCAAAAGATATGCTGATTGGATGAATTAGCCATGCTAGATTCTTCCTCAGTATACCCAAACAGACGCCAGAGTGTGGCGACTAGAGGATTTTCACAGTAATTTTGTTGCAGTGTTAATGTAAGCCTATTTGCGACACAAATAAGAAAAATATCATTACATCCTTCCATTTTCAATGCAACCAACATTGTGGTAAATTTGAAGGGTTATGGTGGCAAGAATTGGTGTGGAGTGGTGCATCAAGATAGAAGGTATATTTTCTGCCCAGATTATGCTGATGAGAATTTTTACAATATTCTGTGCTGAGCCATCAATGCTAGTTTACTGGAAATTATTTTGACATCAAACACATAAATTGTGCATGTTGATTGATGTCTTTTTTTCAATCCACAGGGGATTAGGTCCGCCTTGTTTTCCAATAAGGGACATAGACGCAGTGGGTCGTGCAAGGGCTGCTCTTGGATGTTGTTTCGAGAGTTGCCTAGTGCTTCACGTCGTTAGTATACGCTTAAACTGGACCAACTGATGGGCAACACGACAGCTCAGTGACTATCACTGTTTGCTGTGCAGATACAAGGATTTGGGCCAGTATGTGTGGCAGTTTGCACATTCTCCCCATGCTTGCATGTGGTTTCCTCCCACACCCCAAAAATGTGCTCTTAGGCTTACTGGTGTTAACAAATTGTCCCTAAATTAGGCATCCCTCAATCTGGTTATAATTCCTTTATTGTGGAGTCCAAAAGGCATGGACAAAAGTCATAGGTAGAAGAGGGCACTCACAATGTTAAATTGGCGGTGTAGGCTTGTTAGGGCGTAGGGCTTGTTTCCTGTGCTGTGTTGTTCTTTGTTCTTTGTTCAAACCAGTTGAAGAAGAGATGGTGAATTAGTGGTTATGATATTCGATGAGTAATCCAAAGACCTGAGCTAATCTCTGGGTACATGGGTTCAAATCCCACCAATTGAATCTGAATTCAATTGATAAATCATGGCAGAATTCTCTGGCCTTATACACTCCTCTACGGGCAATTGGGCGCTCAACCAAATCTCCATTCAGGGCAGCAGGACCTGAACTTCCCAGCTGCGGGTGAGGCCCGAGAATTCCAGCCCTAGAATATAAAGCTAATCTCAACAGTGGTGACCAGAAAACTATCATCCATTGTTATAAAAACCCATCTGGTTCACTAATGTCCTTTTAGGGAAGGAAATCTGTCATCTTTATATGGTCTGGCCTACACGTGACTCCAGAGCCTCAACTGTCCTTGGGCAACTAGGGTTGGACCACAAATGTTGGCCATGCCAGCGACACATGCATTCCATGAAAGAATACAAAGGAAAAAAATATCCCTGTGCGTCAATGAGTTATGAAGCAGAATTGGGGCAAGTTACCCAGTCAGCCCAATTCTTCCTCAAAATCTACTCGGCTTTGGGACACAGTAGCACAGTAGTTGGCACTGCTGCCTCACAATGCCAGGAACCCAGGTTCAATAGTGACCTTGGGTGACAGTCTGGGTGGAATTTGCATATACTCCCCGTGTTTGCATGGATTTCCTCCAACAGTCCAAAGATGTGCAATTTAGGGGGGAATAGTCTTTCCAAATTGTCCCTTAGGGCAATCTCAAGTGAGACTAGAAATTCCTGTCTGAGGTCAATGAAGATTTCCTACTCCGATTCATAGTGGGCAAGGAGATAGAGTTTCGGCCTGTATGAGGAGGATTAGTGGGATTAGCGTGGAATTATAGGGATAAAGCCCAGTTAAGGTTGTTGTTGATGCAGACCCGATGGGCCAAATGGCCTCCTTTTTCACTGTAAGCAGGAATATTCTTTATTTTGCAGTGCCATCAGCTGCTGGATGGGCTGATTGGCCTTGATTTGTGTTGTATCATTCTAGAATTCTGTGAAAACGGCAGTAAATACATCACGGAGAGGCGTATCACACAGCAGCCATTCGATTGCTTTCCTATTACAGCGTGGGCATGAATTTACGACATTGTTGTCCACTGGATTGTTTTCTCCCAGATGTATTCATGTAACACCATATCCATTACACCGTTTATTTTAATGTAATTCACAGCTAGGCATGAAAGAGAAGCTGGATGACTGAGGGAAGAAAGTATGCTTTTATTATACACATCATGATTCACAAATGCCAGAGTTACGTAATGATCTGCCTTGTGAATGGGCTGGGTGCAGAAACCAGGTTTCATCTCCTCCCACCCCAACTCCCTTCCCCCAAACCCCTTTTTCTTTCTTCTTGATGCTGATTTTGTTTTATATCAGCTCCCCGCTGTCGGTAACATTCCTCCCTTTCGGTTACAAAGTTACGCATCTGATCCCTCTCCCACCCACCACCACAGATTAGAGTCTGCATTCAAGACTTATATACCAGTGCAGTGATGAGGGAATGCTGCTTTGCCAAATGAACTCTTCCCCAAAGCAGCATGGTGGTAGGCACTACTAACTCACAGAGCGCCAGGGACCCTGATTCAATTCCGGCCTCGGTCACTGTCTGTTTGGAGTTTGCATGTTCTGTCCGTTTCTGCGTGGGTTTCCTCCGGATGCTCCCAGTTTCATAAAATAGAAAGATAAAGCAGAACGAGGCCATTTGGCCCATTGAGTCTGCACTGATCACAAACCCACCCAGGCCCTACCGCCCTAAACTCATGCATTTACCCAAGCTAGTCGTCCTGACACTAAGGGGCAATTTAGCATGGTCAATCCGCCTAACCCACGTATCTTTGAACAATGGGAGGAAACCAAAGCTTCCAGAAGAAACCCATGCAGATACGGGGAGAATGCGCAAACTCCATATAGACAGTGACCCAAGCTGGGAATCAAACCCAGGCCCCTGGCACTGTGAGACAGCAGTGTTAACCACTATGCCACTGTTTCTCCAGGGATCCAAAGATGTGCGGGTTAGGTGGATACTAAATTGCCCCTTTGTGTCAGAGGGGATTACAGCAATAAGGCCTGAGTTGGATTGTTGTCGATGCAGACTCAGTGAGCCAAATGGCTTTCTTTTGTACTGCAGACATTTTACAGATTCCATGTTTCAAGCAGGTGACACTAAAGAATGTGTGGCATTATTTGAAGAAAAGAAGGGAATGTTCCTACAATTTGGCCAAAAAATTTATCTCAACCAATGCAACCAAAAATAGATGAGCAGGTTATTCAGCTTAGAGCTTCCAGCACAAAATGGCTGCTGCTGTGCAAGCACAGTGTTAATTATTGGCTGAAAATTATCCAGTGGGATTGCAGTGTGAGACTTCTGAAAGTGGCAGATGAAGCATTAAGATTTGCTTATGAAGATGAGAAAGGACAGTGCTGGCTTTGTTTTTGACAGTGTTAGCACAAAGCCTGGAGGAGCATAGATGCAAGAGCAGGCTTCTCAAGCCTGTTCAGCTATTCTGCTAGATCATGGACCTATCATGGGCAGTGCTAAACCTCATTTATACTCCCTTCTACTCAAATCTAAAGGGATCTAATTACTTCAGAAGTCACAAATGGTGACAATCAGCTCATATTTCAGGAATAAGAAATGCATTGGAGAATAAATGTTGAGGACAATGATAACTAGTTCAGCAGCTGCCACCTTTTCAACAATGTACATTTACACACCGTCATTCACAAAGAAATGTGTCAGCAGATACGTTAGAGGGATGTGATGATAAAGAGTAAATGCCATTTTAAAAAGGAACTGTTGGGAGAGATGGCCTTGAAGATTAGTGCAGCATGGTGGCACAGTGGTTAGCAGTGCTACTTCGCCATACCAGAGATCCAGGTTCAATTTCGGCCTCGGGTCATTGTATGTGTGGAGTTTGTACATTCTCCCCATGTCTGCTTGGTTTCCTTTGGGTGTTCCAGTTTCCTCCCACAGTCCAAAGATTAGAGTTAGTTTGATTGGCCATGCTAAATTGACCCTATTGTCAGGGGGATTAGCATGGTAAATGCATGGGGTTACAGGTATAGTGTCTGGGTGGGATTGTGTGGTCGGTGTAAACTCAATGGGCCAAATGGCCTCCTTCTGTATTGCAGGTATTCTATGATTCTATGATTAGCCAAAGGGACAGATTTTAAGAGAGTCTCAAAAGATCAGAAGGAAATGGAAAGGGAGCTGCTTTAGGAGGGATTGCCAAATTATGGTATCTGGTGTCACTCAGCCCCTGGCCTCATTACATGGCGGCACGATGGCGTAGTGGTTAGCACTGCTGCCTCACAGCGCCTGGGACTTGGGTTCGATTCCCGGCTTGGGTTATTGTCTGTGTGGAGTTTGCACATTCTCCCTGTGTCTGTATAAGTTTTCTCCGGGTGCTCCAGTTTCCTCCCACACTCCATAGATGTGCATTTTAAATGGATTGGCCATGCTAAATTGCCCCTTAGCGTCAGGGGGATTAGTAGGGTAAATGCATGAGGTTATGGGGATAGGATGCGATTGTCGTTGGTGCAGGCTGGACGAGCCAGATGACCTCCTTCTATCCTGTAGGATTTGATTAAAAAAAAACCTTGGTTCAAGTATGGATTAAAGAACTGAGTCCAGAGTTGAGATAAGAGTGACTGCCCTGGGATGTCAAGTCCACATTTGGCTGAGTATGGCATCAAGGAGACTCAGCAAAACCGGAGTCAATGAGAATCAGGCGGAAAGCTTTTTGTTATGGAGTCATGATTGGCACAAAGGAAGATGTTTGTGATTGATGGAGCTTATTCATCTCAGTTCCAGGATATCACTGCCAGAGTTCCTCAAGGTAGTGTCCAAGACTGAACCATCTTCAGCTGCTTCCTCAATGACTTTCCATTGATCATTAGATCAGAGATGGGGATGTACGCTGATGATTACACAATATTCAGCACCATTCATGACTTCTCTGATACTGAAGCAGTTCATGCCCAATGCAGCAAGATGTGTACAATATCCAAGCTTGGGTTGGGCAGTGTCAGGTAACATTCATGCCAGACAAGTGCCAGGTAATAACCACTTTAAACAAGAGAGGATCTAACCATCATCCTTTGACATTCAGTGGCATTACCATTACTGAATACCCCACTATCAATATCTTGGGGCTACCATTGACTCGAAACTGAACTGGATATAAATACTGTGGCTAACAGAGTAAGTCAAAAGTGAGGAGGCTAGGGAACGTGGGGCTGCACGGTGGCACAGTAGTTAGCACTGCCCTCTCACAGCACCAGGGACCTGAGTTCAATCCCGGCCTTGGGTAATCACTTGTGTGGAGTTTGCATGTTCTCCTTGTGTCTGTTTCTTCCAAGTGCTCCAGTTTCTCCCCACACTCCAAAGATGTGTAGGTTAGGTGGAATGGCCATATTAAATTGCCCCTTAGCATCAAAGATGTGTAGGTTCAGGGGGATTAGCCATGGTAAAAGTATGGGGTGATGCAGCTCCAATAACACTCAAGAAGCTTGACATCATCCAGGGCAAAACAATCCGTTGGATTGCTATCCCTTCCACAAATATTCAATCCCTCCATTACTGATGCATAGTAGCAGCAGTGTGTTCTATCTACAAGATGCACTGCAGCAACTCACCAAGGCTCCTTAAGCAGCACCTTTCAAACCCACAACCCACTGCCATCTAGAACGAGAAGGAATACCATGACCTGGAGGTTCTACTTTAAGTAATTTACTATGCTAACTTGGAAGTATATCACCGTTCCTTCACTATCTCTGGTCAAAATCCTGGAATATCCTCCCTAACAGCATTGTGGGTGTATCTACACCTCAGCGACTGTAGCAATTCAAGAAGGCAGCTCACCACCAATTAGGACAGCATGTAATGGGCAATAAATGCAATGCCCATGTCACATAAATTAATGTTAAAAAGATTGACTAATCATCAATGGTGGAATGAAATGGAGGGGGAAATGGAGGCAAGGGTTTGTATCAGAGGACGGAATTAAGTAAGTTGCAAATTTTGGAGGAGATGCAGTTTAGGACTACAGATTTAGGAGGCTATAGACTTAGAGAGGTGAAAACCCACTAGAAATCTTATTCAGTGTGTTGGTCTCCATATTGGTCTCCAGTTTGTTTGAGAAGAGAATACAACTCCAGGCCTTTAAACCAACCCTCAGTGATATACAAAGAAGGTAAAATTAATGTTAGCCAATAATATGAAACTGACTCCAAGTGAGTGTTTTCTAATTCATTCCTGGGATGTGGGCATTACTGGCTAGGCCAGTATTTATTGCCCATCCATAGTTGCCCATGAAATGGTAATGGTGAGCTGCTTTCTTGAACCACAGCAGTCCTTGCGTTGTAGGAACATCTCCAGTGCTGTTAGGAAAGGAACTCAAGGATTTTGATTCAATGACAGTGAGGTGATATTTTACCAAGACAGAATGTCGTGTGCTTGGAAACAGAACTTGAAGGTGGTGGTGTTCCCAAGTATTGAGATGGTAATGGTCGCAGGTTTGGAAGGTACTGTCAAAGGAGCCTTGGTGAGTTGCCGCAGTGTATCTTATATATGGCACACACTGCTGTCACTGTGTGTCGGTTGTGGAGGAGTGAAGATCTATTGTGGGCTGCCAATCAAAGAGATTGCTTTGTCCTTTTGAGTTTCTTGAGTGTTGTTGGACTCAACCAGGCAAGTGAAGAGTATTCCATCACACTCCTGACTTGTGCCTATCAATGGTGGATAGGCTTTAGGGAGTCAGGAGGTGAGTTGCTCTCCACAGAATTTCTCTGATCTGCTCTCTTAGCTATGGTATTTATACGGCTGGTCCAGTTCAGTTTCCGAATCCCCACCATGCTGGATTTTCCTTTCAATTAAATTCGCCAATATTTCCAATTCTTTTTGGAGACCTGTTTCCTAATCTCACTATTGATTTTATTCTTTTAATAAAACATCTTGGCAACATTTTCCAATTAGATAGAAAATAAAAACTGATGCAATGCATTCATTTGTTGGCAGATTCGGCCGATTTCACCCTTGCATTGTAATTCAGGGAGTATAAATGAATATACTTAATTCAAAACCCAATCACACGTAGGAAACACAATAAAGATTGGTAAAGAGAGAGCACTTAAAGAAAGAGAAAAAAAAGCATTTTTTCCAAATCTCCAACAATAATTGAATCCTTGTAAAATTAAATTTTCAGTGCCAAGGAGATTGTTTAAATTTATTTATTAATGTCAGAAAGAGGTCTACATTAACACTGCAATGAAGCTACTGGGTAAATCCCCTAGTCCCCACACTTGTTCAAGTACACTAGGGAGAATTTAACATAGCCAGTGCATCAAACCAGCATGTCATTCAGACTGTGGGAGGAAACCAGAGCACCCAGAGGAAACCCACGCAGACATGGGGAGAATGTGCAGACTCCGCACAGATGGTGACCCAAGCCACGAATCGAACCTGTGCCCCTGGCACTGTGAGCCAGCAGTGCTAACCGCTGTGCCAGCGTGCTGCCTTTTCAGGTATCAATCTAGCAAGCCTCCTCTGAACCGCCTGCAATGCACCATGCCGCCCAACTCTCCTTCCCAAGACCTTCCCACACACCCCACCTCAATGTTAATTCAAAGATTAATTTCTATGTTTTGCATGGGACAGATTTCAGATGTTTGGCACAGGGTGGGAAAATGTGTTGCCCCCTCCACCTCACACCGTGCCACCCTGTGTTTGTTAGTAATTGGGACATGTCGCACAATCAAAACATTGCATATACTTATTTCCACCAAATCTAATTCTTTGTGATATATTTATTGGGTATCACATGGGTAGGTACTGTCATTTCACATCCTTGATGTGTTTTAATGCCAAGTACACGGGGAGGTACAGATATGGTGAAGCTTGCAAAGGAGCAGAGCGACTCAGGTAGCTACTTTCTGATTTCCATGTGTAATTATGCATCTGTGATAGTCACAATCCAGTTTACTTCAAAATAATGGCGAGTACTGATAGCCTCGCTGTTACTCTTAACGATGAATCATTTAGTTCCGCACTTATACAGAACTAAATTGCAATAACTGCCTGATATCATCAAATTACAGATCATACTTTCTCATTAGTTGTACATTAGCTCCTTCCTTTATTGTGTTCTCTGTACACAAGAGTTCTCACCGTCACCCCCCTGAGGTGTTGGCAAGCGTTGGAATTAAAATAAATTAGCAGAGTCCTCTTCAGGGGTATATATAAACAGACAAAATAGGAACAGGGGTAGGCCATTCAGGCCCTGCACCACCATTTAATAAGATTGCAGCTGATTTGTTTGTGTTTCAAGTTTAACATTCCCATCCACACCCCATAACTTTTGATTCTCTCACCTAACAATAAGCTTCACCGTCAAAATATTCAATGATCCCACCTCCTCTGCCTCCTGAAAGAATACCCCTCTGAAAGAAAAACATTGTCCTCATCGGAGAGGGGAGTGTGCAGTGGGACCTGGGTGTCCTTGTGCACCAGACGCTGAAGGTGAGCATGCAGGAGCAGCAGGCAGTAAAGAAGGCAAATGGTATGTTGGCCTTCATTTTGAGAAATTTTGAGTACAGGAGCAGGGATGTGTTCTGTAATTATACGGGGCCTTGATGTGACCGCACTCAGAAGATTGTGTGCAATTTCGGTCTCCTTTTTTGAGGAAGGATGTTCTTGCTCTCGAGGGAGGGCAGCGAAGATTTACCAGGCTGATTCTGGGGATGGTGTATGAGGAGACCTGGAATAGGTTAGGATCGTTTTCGTTGGAATTCAGATGAATGAGGCAGAAGGGAGCCCATACAGATTTATAAAATTCTAACAGAGCTCAACAGGGTAGATGTAGGGAAGATGTTTCCAATAGTGGAAGAGTCCAGGACCGAGGGTCACAGTCTGATAGTTTGGTGTAGACCATTTAGGAAAGAGATGAAGAGATATTCCTTCACCCAAAGATTGGTGAGCCTGTGGAATTCATTACCTACAGGAAGTCATTGACGCCAACACTTTGAATGTGTACAAGAAGCGACTAGATATGGCACTTGGGACATATGGGGTCAAAAGTTATAGGGAGAAAGCAGGCTTAGGTTGGTTGGGTTGGACAACCAGCCATGATCATGATGAATGGCAGAGCAGACTCAAAGGGCCAGATAGCCTCCTCCTACTCCTATCTTCTACTTTTCAAAGTCTATTTCTCCATCCTAACAGGGTGACACCTAATTTTAAAATAGTTCCCCATTGTTCTGGACTCACCCACAAATGAAAACATCCTCCCCATGTCCGCCTTGTCAAGTCCATTCAGGATCTATATATTTCAATCAAGTCACCCCTCTCTCCTCTAAGCCCCAGAGGAGAAAAGCCCAGCCTGTCTAACCTTTCCTCATTAGACAAGCTATTCATTCTATGCATCAATCCAGCAAGCCTCCTCTGAAACATCTGCAATGTATTTACATCCTTCCTTAAGTAGAAAAACCAAAACTACGTACAATATTCGAGATGTGATCTCACTAATGCTGAAGCATAACATCTTTATTTTCATGCTCAATCCCTCTCATATTAAAGGACTATATTCCAGTCGCCTTCTTGATTACTTGCTGTATTTGCATACTAACCTTTTGTGTTCATATACTTGAACACCAGATCCCTCTGCACCTCGGAATTCTGCAGCTGTTCTCTATTTAAGTAATATTCTTTATTCTTCCTGCCAAAATAAACAACTTCACATTTTCCCACATTGTACTCCATTTGTTAGATTTTTACCCACTCATTCAACCTTCTTTTGCCCTCGTCACAGCATATTTTCCTACCTATCTTTGTATCATCTACAAATTTTGTTACAAATTTAACCTTCACTCTCCGCAACTAAGTCTTTGATGCAAATTTTAATAATCTGAGGCCCAAGCACTCATTGCAGTCATTGCATCCTGCCCATCAGAAAAAGATCCATTTATGCGTATTCTCGGTTTTCTGCCAACGAGCCAATCTTCTATCCATGTTAATATGATACTCCCTACACCACAACATTTTATTTTCTGCAATATCCTTTGGTGAGGTACCTTATCAGATGTCTTCTGGAAATTCAAGTGCTGCATGTCCACAGACTCCCCTTCATGCTCATGTCACTCCTTCAAAGAACTGCAGTAAATCAGTTAAGTATGATTTCCATAGAATAGAATCCCTACAGTGCAGAAGGAGACCATTTGGCCTATTGAGTCGCATCAACTCTCCAAAACAGCATCTGACCTAAGCCTATTTCCTGCCCTATTCCCATAACCCTGGCTAATCCCCCTAATCTATACATTTTAGAACAATTTAGCATGGCCAATCCACCTAACCTTTGGATATTTTTGGACGTGGGAGGAAACCAGAGCACCCAGAGAGACTCACACAGACATAGGAAGAACATACAAGCTCCACAAAGCTACCCAAGATTGGAATCAAATCTGGGGCCCAGGTACTGTGAGGCAGTGGTGCTAACCACTTTGTCATCATGTAGCTCTTTTGTATGACCCTGTTACCCTTTCCCTTTCACAAAATAATGCTGACTCTTCCCAATTATCTTGAGTTTCCTTAAGTGCCCAGCTATAACCTCCTTAATGATCATAACATATTGCCCATAACAGTCAGTAAGCTAACTGGCCTACAATTTCCTGTGTTCTGCTTCACTTCCTTCTTGAATAGGAGAGTTATACTTATTACTTTCCAGTCTGATGAAATTTTTCCAATATCTAGAAAATTAACAAGAACACATCCACTGCCACCTCTTTTAAGATAATGTCCACCAAGACCCACAAACCTATCAGCCCATAGCTCCTTCTGTTTGCTTCGCACAGCTCCCCTAATGATTGCAGCCCCCACTAAGTTCCCCTCTCATCCACCTCTTGATTTACAGTTGCTACTGGAGTATTTTCTGTATTCTCTATAGTGAAAGCAGAAAAAAAATCTATTCACTTCATCTGCCATTTCCTTATTATCTACTATTAACTCTCTAGAGAACCAATGCTCATTTTACTATTTTCTTTTTTAAATATCTGAAGAATTTTACAGCCCCACCCACAGCAGAATATGGAAAGATCCGTTGACCTCGGGTGAGTTTTTATGCTTTTGGGATGAGTGAGGCTGCAAGATCCTGCCCTTGCTATCCATTTCTACATTTCTAGCCAGTTTCCTCTCATACTCTAAGTTCTTTCCCCTGATTAACCTTTTAGTCATTCTCTGCTGTCCTTTGTACTCTGGCCATTCATCTGACCTGACAATCATTCTGAGTAGTTTGATACTTTCTTTGACTTCTTCAGTTAACCATGGATGATGGTTTCTCCCTTAAAATTTTTCTTTACAGTAGGAATATGCTTATCCTGAGGGTGGCATGGTAACACAGTGATTAGCACTGCTGCTCACAACATCAGAGATCCAGTTCAAATCTGACCTTGGATCACTGTGTCGTGTTTACACATTCTCCCCTTGTCTGCGTGGGTTAGGATTAGAGTGCTCTGGTTTCCTCCCACAGTCCAAGGTTGTGCAGGTTAGGTTGACTGACCATGCTAAATTGACCCTAGTGTCAGGGGCATTAGCAGCGTATGTGAGGGTTATGGCAATAGGGCATGGGTGAGATTGTGGTCGGTACAGGCTGAATGGCCTCCATCCGTACTGTAGGATCTATATGCTTCTATGACAAGTATTGAAAAATATCCCCTTAAATATCTGAAGCTTAAATATCTTCGCTATTGATCTAACATCAAGTCTAGTGTCCCAGTTCACATCAGCTCCCTCAGCTTTCATGCCCACATAGTTGCCCTTAATTAAATATATAATACTAGTCTTAGACCCACTCTTCCTCTTTTCAAACTAAATGTAAAATTCAATCATTTTGTCTTACTATCTATCTGGGAGTGCTTTCATTCAGACCATTAATTTATCCTGTCACATTACACAATACTAAGTCTAGGATAACCTGGTTGGTTCCAAAATGTGCTAATCTAAGAAAATATCTCAAAACTATCCCCTGAACTCCTCACCTAGGCTACTGCTGCCAATCTGATTTCACCAATTGAAATGTAGATTAAAATTGCCAATGGTTATTGCTGTCCCTGTATCACAAGAACCCAATATTTTTTCTCCTCTGCTTTGTCCCATATTGTCATTAATTTTCAGGGATCTGTGAACCACACCCACCAATGATTTCTTTCTGCTACTATTATCGCCATCACCCTTGCCTTGGATTATTTCACTTGGACCCAACAGGGAGGTTGATTCATCTCATTTCTCATAGAATAGCAGCTCCAGTTCATTCCCTGAGTAAAATCTCTGTTCCCCTATTTCGCATCCTTGGACTTTTATGGAGCTGCCTGACATTTAGTCCCTTTGTTTGCTCCAAGCAGCAACTCCTGGAGTGAGCAGAGGTTCAGAGTAACTGGGTGTCAGCCTTTTTCTGGTGAGTTCCATGGAGATTATAGTGGGGTTCTGGTAGGGACACACGCAGATACAGTGAGAACGAGTAGATTTTGCACAGACAGTGACCCAAGCCGGGGATTGAACCCAGATTCCTGGAGCTGTGAGGTAACAGTGCTGATCACAGTACCATCATACTGCCCCATGATGGACTGTGCCAGAATAGACTCCCAAGTCCTAGGAAGACGAAAACTCACATCCTTCTGATTTGGAGACAAGGGTGCTACCAACTGAGCAAAAACATATACTGTAACTCTTTGTGATGTGTAGCCCAATTTCCTGGAGTGCTTCCACAACCACCAGACTCCCGGCATGGATCAGCATAGTGGCACAGTGATTAACACTGCTGCCCCACAGCACTAGGGACACGAGTTCAATTCCCGGCTTGGGTCACTGTTTGTGCACTGTTTGCACATTCTTCCCATGTCTGCGTGGGTTTCCTCTGGGTTCTCCAGTTTCCTCTCACAGTCCAAAGATGTGCAGATTAGTTTAATTGGCCATTCTAAATTGACCCTAGTGTCAGGGGACTGGCAGTGTAATGTATTGGGGTTGTGGGAATAGGGGCTGGGTTGGATTGTGTTGGGTGCAGACTCAATAGGCCAAATGGATTGCACTGTAGGGATTCTATGATTCCAGTTTAGTACAACGATTTTGGATAAGCATTTATTCCCCAACTCTATTATAGCTCCCTTGGCACCTCAGAGTTCTACAATCTTTCAACATTTGGATAATATATATTTTATAGCAAAATGGACCATTTCACATTTTCCCTATTTATTCTCCACCTGTCAGACCTTTGCCCACTCACATAACCTAAAGATGTAGGGACATACACAATGCTGTTAGGGGGTCAGGGGACTAAAGAGTTTCGTTATTAGTCACAAGTAAGGCTTACATTAAAATGCAATATGAAATTACTGTGAAATTACCGAGTCTTCACACTCCAGTGCCTGTTTGGGGTCAATGCACCTAATCAATACACCTTTTCAGAATGTGGGAGGAAACCGGAGCACACAGAGGAAAAGCACACAGACACAGGGAAAATGTGCAAACTTCACACGGACAGCGACCTAAGCCAGGAATCGAACCTGTGAAGCAGCAGTGCTAACCACTGTACTACCGTGCCGCCCCACTACTTGATCCAGCGGCCATTTGTCATTTATTTCTTTCTCTCTTTATTTATGCCTTCTGCATTTTGATTTGAGTCTTTGTCCATCGTTCATTTTCCCCATAGCGCATACGGGTGACCCTGACCAAGTTATTCTGCGTTTTCCCATCCTTCACAACTCCCGGACTGATACCATCTGGAAAGGGAGAGTGCAGGTAACAAGTGATGGTCAAACAAAGCCGAAGCTGCGGAAATCCAGATCCCTCCTGGACGGAATGATACCGAGCAACATAATGTCTGAGCACTAAGCTGGTTACATCTTAGGCAAGACGTTAATCTCGTGCCCCAGTGGTTAATTGTCTGGCCATTATTAAAAGGAATAGCATTGGAGAATGGATCATCATGTGGAGGTGAATATGAACTTGCAGTCGCTGGACTGTGAAAGGGTTAGACATGTCTTTTTCATTGAATGTCTATTTTTTAACCTAAGAGTGTAAAAGTGATTTCTTGGCATCCTTCTCTTAGTTGCTGAAGAAAGAAAACTCCAAAGGCCTTCCTTGGATTCTTGTTCAACTCCCCGTCTTTCCTTCTGCTCCAACTCGCTCAAACAGTGCTAAAAAAAACTCCTGCTAAGGGAAGCAAAAAGAGAAGCTACAGGCCAGGGTTTTACCAGCCTGCCCACCACGGGAATCAGAGCGGGCGAGGGATGGAGCAAGGGAAGGTCCATTGACCTTGGGTGGGATTTTACAATTTCGGGATGAGCAAAGCCATAAAATCCCAGCCATTGTATCTGAAGCGATTGTGTAAATGGCCAAATGGAACAACAATTTAGTCACTTGAACAGGTTCAATCATTTACAAACACAATCCTCCGACAAAGAGGTCTGATGAAGGGTCACGTGGACGTGAAACATTGGCTCTAGTCTCTCCCCACAGATGCTGTCAGGCCTGCTGAGATTTTCCAGCATTTTCCGAACACAGTCCTCTTTGTGTTTTAAGAGAAAATGCCACATTGTTTAAACAGCGCACTTGTTGAAGGTAGTAGGGGTAGAGTTCTGAGGGAGGAGTGGAAAACACAGTAAGAAGTCTCACAACACCAGGTTAAAGTCCAACCAGTCAATTTGATAGTTAAACCCACTTTTTACTATCAAATAAACTGGTTGGACTTTAACTCGACGTTGCGAGACTTCTTACTGTGTTTACCCCAGTCCAACGCCGGCATCTCCACTGCAGGAGTGGGAACACAGTGAGAACCGGGTTAGCCAGTGCATGTGCTGATGTGAAGCATATGATATTACTTAGGTAGGCATGAGAGCAATCTGGTTTAATATCGCACAGTTTAGTTAAAGGAATGTCAGGGTTACGCAAGGTTAGGGGCAGATTGATGTGAAAAAGCTGCATGATTTTGTTTTGCAAGGGCGGATGGGGGGAGGTGGGGAGGGAAAAAAAACGGCCAACTGTTTAAATGTGCTCCTTCTTCATTTAAACCCAGAAGAACATAAATTGCCACGATTACCCTATGAGAGGGTTTGTGAAACTCAAGTGTCCGTGTAACAGTCTACGTTTAACTTTTAAAACAAGCCCTGCTTAAAGGAAGACAGATGGGTCTATCAGCCTCGCATTTAATGACCCACCTGCCAATCTCTCCCAGATGGGAATATGTCTAGGGTCTGAACACAAGCGGGGGGAAAGAAAAATGAAGCACAATTGAAATAAACTTTGTTCCAAAAAAAAAAGGGTAGTAACTTATAAAGCTGAAATGAGAATTTTAACAAGTGTCTATAAATCAAGCGGTTTAAAAAGCAATGGGTTTTGGTGGGGAGACAGGGCGGGGGGGTGGGGAAGGAGTACAGCAAACAAACATAAAGGAAATCACTCAATCCCATCAGCCTCTGCATACTTTGTATAAATTTAAAAATGTAATAAAAATTCATGATGCATACATCTTAACAACATTACCCCAAGTCTCAAGAGCTTCATGACACGAATCAAAAAAATTCATGCTGATACCTAATGATTTTGTTTTGACAGTCTGAAAGTCAAAAACATCCAGCCCATTACACAATGAAACCATTTCCTGTTTTCTGTGAAGGATTATATCCCAGCGTGAGGCTCGGAGTGGTGACTGTAATTAGCCACAAAGCATCTCTTTACAGGTTCAACACGTGTTAACTGCTTCCAACTACCTCGCACAAACTTGTCCTTTGATTCCTTGCAATTGAAAGATAGTGATGAGGAGAGAGTGCGCGGGGATATCTAAGCCAGAGGGTCACCATCCCATCCCAAGCTGCAGGGGAGGGAGACTTGGCTGGGCGCCAAATTCTCCAACGCAGCTGGAGCGTGGTGTGAATGGCCATTAACATGGCCCCTCTTCGCATCCTTTAATCAAGGCGCTATAGGGAAGCCACATTCCGTTCTCAACTCTTGTTGATGGGAGAGACACGGATTCTCCTGGAGGTCCCCCATAGTTGTTGACCAGGTGGCGCTCACGCATCCTATCACCAAATTGGGCGGAGTCAGCAGATTCCCAGTGACCCCATTCCTTCCAGAAAAGAAACTCAACCTCAGAAACATATGCGACTGGATGTTTTTTTATATATTCACTGTCTTCTCCCTTTGAAAGCCCAGCCAAATGAAGGCATCGACTCCATAATAGCCTAGCGGTTTAATCTGAGCCCCGCCTGTTGTTCAGTGCATTGCTGAGCTGCACATTGAGCAATTAAACTGTTGGGATCACCAGCAGACAGTCTTAAAAGCAGCCAGTAAAAGCGTAAAGATGTTCCGGTTACTTAATTGCATCCCAATTGGCACAAGAGGATGCGTAAAAAGGTGACAGCCTATGTGAAAAGCAGAGGAGCGATAACTGAGTGTAAGATAGAATGCAATAGGGAGTGGTACAGTGGCACAATGATTCATATTACTGCCTCGCAGTGCCAGGGATCCCAGGTTCCATTCCAGCCTCGGGTCACTATCTGTGCAGTCTGCACATTCTCCCAGTGTCTACATATGTTCCCTCTGGGAACTTCAGTTTCCTCCCAAAGTCCGAAAGACATGCTGGTTAGGTGCATTGGCCATGCTAAATTCTCCCTCGATGTACCTGAACAGGCGCCAGGGTGTGGCAACTAGGGGATTATCACAGTAACCTCAATGTAAGCTTACTTATGACACTAATAAATAAACTTTAAACTTAAACTTCAAAGTAGTGGTTACATCACATCCTTCCCCAACCCCACCCCTGTAGGTGTTCCAACTCCTCCCGAAAGACTTAGGGTGGAATTCTCCCACTGACCTGCCCAGAAGTTCAATGGCGGTGAGGGTAATTTGGCAGGGGTCCAAACATGGGTTTCACACTGCTGTAGTTGCCTAAGAGTAGTTGAGGCATCTACCAAAGGCTTAGTGATATTATCACTAGACTATTAATCCAGAAACTCAGGCTAATGTTCTGGGGATCTGGGTTCGAATCCCGCCACAGCAGATGGTTGAATTGAACTGAATGAAAAATATCTGGAATTAAGATTCTACTGATCACCATTGTCAGAAAAACTCATGTCCTTTAGGGAAGGAAATCTACTGTCTTTACCTGATCTGGTCTCCATGTGACTCCAGGGCCACAGCAATGTGATTGCCTTTCAACTGCTCTCGGGCAACTAGGGATGGGCAATAAATGCTGGCCAGCCAGCGACACCCATGTCCCACGGATGAATAAAAATAAAAGCTCACTCGTTAGAATTCTAGAAATCAGGCTGAACTGGTCGGACAGGATAGTAACTTGTGGGGGTGAAAATCACAGGGATGGGAACCACAGATGATCTTTGTAGGCCTTAGAGGTTCACTCTTCCTTCTACATAGCCCACCAAGTGAGTCTTTCCCATTGCATATGGAATTGATCAAAGCCTGCACAGCCAATGCAACCAGGGCATATTTACACCATTAAAATGTGCCAATCGTTGGGTCCCCATTCCAAACAAACATCCTAAAAACTAGTCGAAACCAAACTGCACCCTGTTTGTCGAAAGCCATCATTGCATCAGCCAGCAGTAAGTCAGGCAAAGTGGTCAGTATCGTTTCCCCTTAGCTGGAATGGATTGAAAAGAACTGGATAAAAAAGAAACTGATAGGAATTTAGCCGCACTGAAGACTTGAGAGGCACAGATTAGAAGCAGGGCGAAACAGATACTTTGTTAAGCAGAGTGGAGACTAGCAGATTAGGTCATAGTCACACCCAGTTGCAAAACAAAGCATAAAGGGGACCATGACCCTGTCTACATCAATGGGGGCGAAGTGGAAATGTCGAGAGCTTCAAGCTTTTAGGTATCCAGATCACCAACAACCTGTCCTGGTTCCCCCATGCCGACACTATAGTTAAGAAAGCCCACCAACGCCTCTACTTCGGCATGTCAGCTACGACGCTCACCAACTTTTACAGGTGCACCATAGAAAGCATTTTTTCTGGTTGTATCACAGCTTAGTCATGGCTCCTGCTCAGCCCAACATAAGGTCTTGAATGTAGCCCAATCCATCACGCAAACCAGTCTCCCATCCATTGACTCTGTCTACACTTTCCGCTGCCTCGACAAAACAGCCAGCATAATTAAGGATCCCACACACCCCAGACATTCTTTCTTCCACCTTCTTCGGAAAAAAGATGGGAAAATTTGAGGTAATGTACCAAGCGACTCAATAACAGCTTCTTCCCTGCTGCCATCAGACTTTTGAATGAACTTACTTGCATTAAGTTGATCTTTCTCCACACCCTAGCTATGACTGTAATATTACAATCTGGACTCTCTCGTTTCCTTCTCTGTGAATGTAATGTTTTGTCTGTATAGCATGCAAGAAACAATGCTTTTCACTGTAAGCTGGTGACAATAATAAATCAAATCAGAGTTCTCACACAATCAAGGTGTTGTGCAAACGGAAGTCGCAGAAGCCAGTTTAGGTCTCAGACTCTTAAATTTGTCTCTAAACTTGAAAAATGACACCCAAAAGAAAGCTGCAAGTCCTGTGTGGTAATCATGAGTTGGATTTGCCTCATAGTGTTAAAACTTATGGAATGTTGATTTGGGGAATGTGTAACATCGAATTTTAGAAAAGTAGATGGATTTAGACTGGAGGATAATTTAAAAGTACTTAACTGGGTAAACGTTACTATAGTTAATTGTAAAAGTTGTTCTGTACTGTTGCCTTTCTTGTGTGTTTTAAAGCTTAATAATTATTTATTATTTCAATGTTTACAATAAGGCTGATATCTTTCCTCACCAGGTTTCATCTCCTTTCTCGCATTTTTACCAAGTCACAAAAGTAAATAGTTAAGAACCGGCATTCCATGTTTCCCTTTGGGATTTGGGATGCCCTGACATTGAACATCAGCAGGGTTTGTAACAGAGGCTTGAGTTTTGAGCACATAACCTCACCATTATAAATTAAATGCAACTGGCCTTAGGCCCTGAATCCTGGGTTGGGAACCAAAACCTTCACCAGTAACCATTAAACCCAAATGGCAACTCAAGTATTTATGGGCCTGTCAACTGAGATGAGACACATCAAGCTCAAGATCCCTTTTAAAGTGGAATCAACCATTTCACCAATAGGCAGTCTCACAACGCCAGGTTAAAGTCCAATAGGTTTGTTTGGAATCATGAGCTTTTGGGGCACTGCTCCTTCATCACAGAAGTGGAGATAGGTTTCACAAACACAGCATATATATGAGGTGGAGGTGCTGGCATTGGACTGGGGTGGGCATAGCTAGAAGTCTCACAACACCAGGTAGAAGTCCAATAGTTTATTTGGAATCACAAGCTTTCAGAGCACTGCTCCTTCATCAGGTAAGTGGAGGTAGGTTTCACAAACACAGCATGTCTAGGCAAAGACACAATTACAAGATAATTACAGATTGGAATGTGAAGAATGGTTGGAATGTGAGCCTTTACAGGTAATCCAGTCTTTAGAAGTACAGACAGTATATGTAAAAAAGGAATAATCACAAGTTAAAAAGATATGAATTACCTGAAGCCAGGACAGTTTGTAGGATTTTGCAAACCCAGGCACTCTCAGCTGGCATGCTTTCAATTTAAGGAGGTAATCATTGTTAGACTAGAGCAAGCTAGCCAATAATATCAGTCCATCTACAAACACTGTGTGAAATTCACGCTGCATGTGAAAATCAGACAAATCATCCTGAAATATTTGCGTGCAATAATCATGTAATGATTAAGTTCTGTCACGTTGTGATTTGATATGGATGTACCTTTAAAGAGGCATATCTTAACCTCATGTCCATCATCAACACAGGTTTTGATGTAACATTCACATGCCTTGTACGCAATCTATCAGCAGTAGGACACAAAGACAGATATGTATATAATGGTCTATCAGTGAACATTATTCAGATATAGGGTGGGATCTTGACCGTCTTCACTCTCCATCCACAACATCACTGGTGGGGGAATCAAGATCCAGAAAAACCTGGAAATCGTGAAACTCACAAGCAAGATTGTAATCTCCGGTTTGCATAGCCCCTTGCTGGCAAAATAGTCAGGTTCACGTCCATGTTGAACGAGAACCTGATTTCAATACATATAAATAAATTTAAACTTAATTAAAGATTCTCTCCCCTTGTGAGATTTTCATGCCTCACTGACATCATGTCATGCCAGTGGAAGGAGAATTTAATAGGGTCAGATGCAAAAGACATTGCTATATATTTAAGTGGTTGTGTGATTGCTTTAAGAGCGGGTCGTATGGCTGGATCATGAGCTCATAGAATCATGGAATCATGACAACATCCACCCATTAACTCTGCACCGACCACAATCCCACCCAGCTTTATCCTCATAAACTCACGTATTCAGCCTGCTAGTCCCCCTAACACTAAAGGGCAATTTAACATAGTCAATCCATCTAACCTGTACATATCTGGATTGTGGGAGGAAACTGGAGCACCCAGAGGAAACCCACGCAGATCCAGGGAAAAAGTACAACCTCCACACAGACAGTGACCTAAGCCAGGAATCGAACTTGGGTTCCTGGTGCTGTGAGGCAGCAGTGCCACTTTGCCAGTCACTGGGGTGTTTTGCAGGCTCCTGGTTTATCTTCATTTTCTGTTCTGGGAAGATAATGGCCGTGATAAGAGCCAGCTCCAGAACTGTCAAACTCCAGTGTGAATAGTGACCACTTACTATCCACCCCCGACAATTTGCCAAGGTTTTTAATGATATTCATGACTGCGACCTCTTCAGTGCACAGGTTGTGGAGATTCAGGTGAGAAACTGAACTGACAAAACATTCTGGATTTAGAACAGTTTTCCCACCAACTCAGCACTTTTGGGAGACTCACCCCCCCAGTGGGCAAAGCATATATTTTCTTACTGTTGAAAACTCACAACCCCAAACATAGTTAATGCATTATAGGCTTCAAGCCTTTTAATGCCATGTTAATGGATTTAAATTCATGCCCTTTTGGGCATGAACCTAATTATATTGCTGGCAGAAAGCAGGGAAGATTGCAAACCAAATGCACTGCAAATCCCATTTGCCATCTCACGAGAGATAAAACTGGATTTGCATCCACGGTGAATCCACAGAATTGCCCCCCTCTCCCCCTATCTGGGTTACCAACAACATAGTTCAACTCAAAGGTAAGTCAAGCATAGGTAAATTTCCTGTTGAATGTTGGATGTATTAGACACAAAGGGGTGTGGATATTCATTTCCAAGCATATAGAACAAAGAGAGACACATTGTCACAACCCAGTGGCAAATCGTGCAAGATTAGATGTAGAATTTCTAATTTAGGCCATGCTCTGCATTGAGCTTGTTCTGAGATGCCCAAATTGCCATTTTTTTTTTATTTGATCCACTTGCAGCACTACATTGGCTCAATAAATACATGGACAAAAATTAAAGCAAATTGGTGGGGATGTTGGAATCTGAAACCAGAAGAAAAAATGCTGCAAAATCTCAGCAGGTGTGGCAGCATCTGTAAGGAGAGGAAAGAGCTGATGTTTCGAGTCCAGACAACCCTTTGTCAAAGCTAAAAGGCACAGAAAGTGGGAGATATTTATACTGTAGGGTGAGGGGATAAAAGATGAGTCATAGCTATAGAAACCAGGAGAAAGGCTGTTAATGGCAGCCCATAGAGAGAGAAAAGGTGTGGGTTTCCTTCGGGTGCACCAGTTTCCTCCCTCATTCTGAAAGACATGCTGGTTAGGTGCATTGACTAATTAGACGCCGGACTGTGGTGTCTAGGGGAATTTCACAGTAACTTCATTGCAGGGTTAATGTAAGCCTTACTTGTGATTAATAAATAAACATAACTTTAACTTAACCTAGTAAATTTAATGAGGGTAGTCAATGGCCCTGTAGACTATTCAGTTCTACATGACTTCATGACCCTGGAATGAAGATCTTGTTGTGTAAGGAGTGGTTCAGGACTCTGCGTATGTACTCATTGGAATTTAGAAGAATGAGGGAGGATGTTATTGAAACTTACAGGATACTGCGAGGCCTGGATAGAGTGGATATGGAGAGGATGTTTTCACTAGCATGAAGAGCTAGGACCAGAGGGCACAAATCAGACTAAAGGGACAACCCTTTAAAACAGAAATAAGGATGAATTTCTTCAACCAGAGAGTGTTGAATCTGTGGAATTCTTTGCCCCAGAAGGCTGTGGAGGCCTGGTCATTGAATGTCCTTAAAACAGAAATAGTCAGGTTCTTGATTAATAAGGAGATTAGAAATAATGGGGAAAAGGCATGAGAATGGGGATGAGAAAAATATCAGCCATGATTGAATGACGGCGTAGACTCCATGGGCCGAATGACCTAATTCTGCTCCTATGTCTTACATTCTTATGGTCTTATTTCATGAAATGTGATTCTTAGGTTTTGCAAATCCTTCATCATTATCAGCACAATAATTACTATTCCTTATTTTCTCAATCAGCTTCACTCTTGCTCAGGGTCAGAACACTCAGGTTTAGAGGTTCCTACCCCCAGCCCCTGTCTCCTTACATTAATGGCCATATAGGTAGGCAGCAGGGTGGCACAGTGGTTAGCACTGCTACCTCAAAGCACCAAGGAATCCAGGTTCGATTCCCAGCTTGGGCCACTGTTTGCATGTTCCCCTCATGTCTGCACGTTCCGATTTCCCCCCACAGTCCAAAAATGTGTGGGTTAGGTTGATTGGTCATGCTAGTTTCAAGGGGAGTATCAGGGTTAATATGTAGAATTACGAGTATAGGATGGGATTGTTGTCGGTGTAGGCTTGATGGGCCAAATGGCCTCATTCTGTACTACATGGATTCTATGAGAGAGGTTCATCTTCTGTGATGATCCCAGAAACCACAGCCCAAAATCAGGATATGATGAAACTGAAGTGGGAGCAGAATTTCAGAGTTAGCCTGGTCCAACGTGGAATTTCAGAGTTTTCTTTTGGTGCAAGGTTGGCGTCTCAGAGCATCAGCTATCCATCCTGCTTTTTTAATACCGCACATTGGGGTAAAGTGGTTTCGGCACCAGAATATTCCCCATGGAGGATAGGCCCCCATCTCTGAGGCTAACAACAATACACTGGAGACAATACATTGGCAGCAGGCCTGAAAGGAGCACCATTGACACCTCCTCTAAGTTCCCCCTTTCCCGACCCACTCCAGAGCCTCAGGACTCAATGGGCCAAGCCAAGGTGACTTGATAGCCATGGCCAAACTTAATTCCTTCTAATTTCGTAAGTCCTCAGAGAACACCTCCATCTTGAGTCCTCCTCACAGTTTTCTGCCTCAGCAGTGCCCACATCGCTCAGTGGGGCTGACAGCTGGACATTGCTGCAGGTTCTAGTTAGGCGTTTCTCTTATTCATTCGTGGGACATGGGCATCGTTGCCTGGCAAGCATCTATTGCCCATCCCTAGTTACCTTGGAGAAGGTGGTGGTGAACTGCCTCCTTGAAACGTTGCAGTCTACATTCTGCGGGATGCCATTAGGGAGGGAATTTCAGAATTCTGTCCCAGCAACACCAAAGGAATGGTGATATATTTCCAAGTCAGTATAGTGAGTGTCTTGGAATGAAACTTGCAGTGATGGTGTTCCCATTTATCTGTTGCCCTTGTCCTTCTAGATGGAAGTGGTCTTGGGTTTGGAAGATGCTGTCTAAGGATTTTTGCAGTGCATCTTGTAGATATACACGCTGCTACTTCTGAGCATCGATGGTGGAGGGATTGAATGTTTATAGATGTGGTGCTAATCAAGTGGACTATTTTGTCCTGGATGATATCCAGCTTCTTGAGTGTTGTTGGAGCTGCACCCTTCCAGGCAACTGGGGAGTAAAAGTCTTTTAAAGTTTAGTTATTCACCACAAGTAAGGCTTACATTAACACCACAATGAAGTTACTACGAAAATCCCCTTGTCACCATACTATGGCACCTGATCTGATCAATGCACCTAACCAGCACATCTTTCAGAATGTGGGAGGAAACTGGAGCACCTGGAGGAAATCCATGCAGACACAAGGAGAACATGCAGACTCTGCAAAGACAGTAACCAAAGCCAAGAATCAAACCTGGGTCCCTGGTGCTATGAGGTAGGAGTGCTAACCATGTGCCATTGTGCCACCCTATCACTCTTGACGTGTGGCTTGTAGATGGTGGGCAGGCTTTAGGGAGTCAGGAAGTGAGTTATTTGCTGCAGTATTCCAAGCCACTGATCTGGTCTTGTAGCTATTGTGTTTATGTGCTGAGTCCAGTTGAGTTTCTGGTCAATGGTAACCCTAAGGATGTTGACAGTGAGAGATTCAGTGATTGTAACACAATTGAATGTCAAAACGTGGTTGGAGTGTCTCTCATTGGTGATGGTCATTGCCTTGCATTTGTGTGGCATGAATATTACTGGCCACTTGCCTGGATATTGCCCAGATCTTGTTGCATTTGAGCCTGGACAGCTTCAATACCTGAAGAATTGTGAATGGTGCTAAACATTGTGCAATAATCGGCAAACATCCCCATTTCTGACCTTGTGATGGAGGGAAGGTCATTGATGAAGCAGCTGAAGATTGCTGGACCTAGGACACTATCCTAAGAGACTCCTGCAGAGGTGTCCTGGAGCTAAGATGACAGACCTTCCACAACTACAGCCATCTTCCTATGTACCAGGTATGACTCCAACCAGAGAAGAGTTTTCTCCCCAAAACCCATTGATTCCAGTTTCACTAGAATGCCTTGATGCCACACACATGCGAATGTGGCCTTGATGTCAAGGGCTGTCATTCTCACCTTGCCACTGGAATTCAGCTCTTTCATCCATGTTTGAATCAAAGCTGTAATGGGGTCAGGAACTGAGTAACCCTGACAAAAGCCAAATTGGGTGTCACTGAGCAGGTTTTTGCTGAGCAGTGCTGTTTGATAGCTCTGTTGATGATCCCTTCCATCACTTTACTGATGATTGAGAGTAGACTGATGAGGTAGTAATTGGCCAGGTTGGATTTGTCCTGCTTTTTTATGTAAAGGACATACCTGGGCAATTTTTCACATTGTTGGGTAGATGCCAGTGTTGTAATTGTACTGGAAGAACTTGATTATGTGAACGGCAAGTTCTGGAGCACAATACTATTGCTGGAATGTTATTAAGGCCTTTGCAGTATCCAGTGCCTCCAACTGTTTCTTGGTATCACGTGGAGTGAATCAAATTGGCTAGAGACTGGCATCCGAGATGCTGGGAGTCACTGGAGGGGGCCAAGATGGATCATCCACTTGGCACTTCTAGTTGAAGATTGCCTTATCTTTTGCATTGGTGTGCTGGGTTTCTCCATCTTTGAAGATGAGATGTTTGTGGAACCTCCTCTTCCAGTAAGTTGTTTAATTGTCTACCACCATTCTTGACTGGATGTGGAAGGACTGCAGAGCTCAGATCTGATCCATTGGATGTGGGATTGCTTAGCTCTGTCTATTATTTGCTGTTTTTTGCCATTTGACATGCAAGTAGTCCTGTTTTGTAGCTTCACCAGAGTCAGACCTCATTTTGAGGTATGCCTGGTGCTGCTCCTGACATGCCCTCCTACACTCTCCATCGAACCAGGGATGATGCCCTGGCTTGATGGTAATGGTTGAGTGGGGGAAATGCAGGACCATGAGGTTGCAGGTCGTGTACAATTCCACTGCTGTTGATGGCCCACATTGCATCATAGATGCCCAGTCTTGAGTTGCAAATCAGTTTGAAATCTGTCCCATTTAGCACGGTGACTGTGTCACACAACATGACGAAGGTTATTCTCAATGTGAAAGCGGGACTTTGTTTCCACAAGGACTATACGGTGGTCACTCTTATCAATGCTGATGTGGACAGATACGTCTGCAGATTGGTAAGGATGAGGTCATTTCTCTTGTTGGTTCCTTCACTACCTGCTGCAGACCCAGTCTCGCAGTTATATCCTTTAGGAACCGACCAGCTCGATCAGTAGTGCTGCTACTGAGCCACTGTTGGTGGTGCCCTGACACTACTCTGGTATACACACGCCATCCTTAATAAGGAGGTGGAGCGACCAAGGAAGAAGTCCCCTCTGGGAAGATTGTAGCAAATGTCCAATATGACCGCTTCTTGGTGCCCTTCCCTAAGGCAATATGAGTCGCAAGCATTTAAACAGTTATATGGGAATGATAGGTATAGAGGGATATGGGCCAAATGTGGGCAGTTGTGACAAGTTTAATGGTAAAAACTGGGTGGCATAGACAAGTTAGGCCAAATGGCCTGTTTCCACGCCGTAAACCTCTATGACTGGTTCAGAATGTCACTCAGTAACTCTCCAGCAGTCAGAACTTGCCCTTTATTCCCCCCAGAAGGAAGTTCCTCTCCTTCATTTCCTGCTGCTTGCAGAGATGTCACAAAGTAAGTACTTCTTCGAAGCACTTGTAATAATTAGCTCCCGCTTTTGAATCAAACAACAGTATTCCAAGGGCTGAGGAACAGTAAACTGGCATGGTAGCACAGTGGTTAGCACTGCTGCTTCACAGCTCCAGGGTCCTGGGTTCAATTCCCAGCTCGGGTCACTGTCTGTGTGGAGTTTGCACGTTCTCCTCGTGTCTGCGTGGGTTTCCTCCGGGTACTCCGGTTTCCTCCCACAGTCCAAAGATGTGCGGGTTAGGTTGATTGGCCATGCTAAGAAATTGCCCCCTATTGTCCAGGGATGCATAGGTTAGAGGGATTAGTGGGCACAATATGTAGTGATATGGGGGTAGGAACTGGGTGGGATTGTGTTTGGTGCAGACTCGATGGGCCAAAGGGCCTCTTTCTGCACTGTAGGGTTCTATGATTCTAAACACTGCTGCTGTTAATAGATACTCGTCTGTTTCCACTATGGGTGTTTTCACAGTGCTTGCTGCAGGTAGGATGAGGGTCATGATACAGGGACATTGCTGCATATAAATATGTCTTGTTGTCCTGTGGGGTCGGGAGTCAGTCAGGTGGTGGGAAGTCAAGCAAAGGAAGCAGAGATGAGACACAAGGCATTGAGGGTCAGCCTGACATCGTTCTACAACACGGAGCTTTGTATTGGGAAAACTGCAGGAACGTCTTCCCACCCACGGAAGTTGAGTGGGAAGATCTGTTGGCAGGATGTGGATGAAGACAAAATAAGTAAAGGGCAATCAATCTGCACTAAGATAGAACATTGAGATGACAGTGTGTAGGCTCCAGGCAATAACATTTGTGATTTAGTCTCCAACAGATTCAAGTGTGCTGTAAGAAAGAAGTTCAAATGGAGCGAAAAAAAAACCGCCAAATGGAAGAACTTAGGAAGACAGCTGGATCATCTGGCAGTGAGAGTAAGGCCAAATTTATAACAGTATGGGGTCACAAAATACTTTATATTCAACGAAGACATTTTTTTTCATGGAGTGCCGCCTCTGTTCTCGTATAGGAATGAATTTAAAACAGTGACAAATAATTGAAATAATGGGTAAAAAGCAACATCCTTTCTCATTGAACTCATATGAAATTCCTCATCGAAGAAATGTCAATATCACTCATCAGAAAGCAACTTTGCATTTTCTTCCTGAATTTTGCGCCGCCTCTCTTAAATCCGCTGACTCTCACTGATATTCCAGACACTCAGCTGACCTCATCAAAACATATATAACCCTGAACAGGCTAGATGATGAACAGGCTAGATGATTGAATGGCGGAGCAGACGCGATGGGCTGAATGACATAATTCTGCTTCTATTTCTTACGGTCTTATGCAGGAAGAATGTTCCCTATGTTAGGAAAGCTCAGAACTAGGAATCAGAGTCTAAAAGTAAGGTATAAACCATTTGGGATTTGATTTGATATAATTTATTATTGTCACATGTATTAGTATATAGTAAAAAATATTGTTTCTTTTGCACCATATGCGTAAAGCATACAGTTCATAGAGAAGGAAACGAGAGAGTGCTGAATGTAGTGTTACAGTCATAGCGAGAGCGTAGAGAAGGATCAACTTAATGCAAGGTAGATCTACTCAAAAATCTAACGGCAGCAGGGAAGAAGCTGTTCTTGAGTCGGTTAGTACATGATCTCAGACTTTTGTATCTGCTTCTCAACAGAAGAAGGTGGAAGAATGTCTGGGGTGCATGGACTCCATGATTATACTGGCTGCTTTTCCGAGGCAGCAGTAGAGTCAATGATGGGAGGCTGGTTTGCTTGATGGATTGGTCTTCATTCACCACACTTTGTAGTTCCTTGCAGTCTTAGACAGGGCAGGAGCCATACCAAATTATGATACAACCAGAAAGAATGTTTTCTATGGCGCATCTGTAGAAGTTGATGAGAGTTAGAGTGGGCATGCCAAATTTCCTTAGTTTCCTGAGAAAGCAGAGGCATTGTAGAGGACTGTGATGAGGAAGAATTTGTTCATTCAGGAAGTTGTGAACCTGTGGAATTCTCTACCATGGAAAACTGTTGGGGCCAATCGGTTAGAAATATTCAAAAGGGAACAGGATGTAAAGCTATCAAGGGGTACGGCGAGAAAGTGTTAATGGGATACTGGAAGTGAAGATCAGCCATAATCATATTGAATGGTGGTGCAGGCTCAAAGGGCCGAATGGCCTACTCCTGCTCCTATTTTCTATATTCGTATAAGCCTCAAATATCTAAGCTTAAGTTTATTTGTTATGTCAAAGGTAGGCTTACATTAACATTGCGATGAAGTTACTGTGAAAATGCCCAAGGATTTTCCCCTCGGTTATCTCACCAAACTGAAGTTCCATTTCATATGCAGCATGGTAAATGGAAATTTACACTTCCACACAATTTTTTTTCCTGTTAATCATTCATTGAAACATGCATCGAGCATAGCACTGATCCACAGTGGCTGCAGTGTGTACCATTCACCAGCCACGCTGCAGCAACTTGCCTAGACTCCTGTGACAAACTGTGACGTCGCTCACTGAGGAGCAAGGGCATCAGATGCATCAGAACATCGCTAACTATACCCAAAAGCCCAGATAATGATTCTGGCTGGATGTGGAAAAGAGTTGGAGGGAATTTCTGGAAATGCTGCCCAGCTGATACGGCCATGGGGAGCTCCATATCCCTGAACTCTGAAGGTTGCAGAATCCCACGCAGCATAGTCGCCACATCTCCCTCTCTAAAATCAGGGCCTTTCCTTCGTTGTTGCCCCCACTTTGGTGAAGAAGGTCCTCCCCAAACCTTATTGATTCACTCCTGACGTCTTCATCAGCTGCTGACTGGATAGCGAGTCAAAAAAATCTGCGCCCGAGGTGTCCCTCATTAATGAAGAGTCAATTCCTGACGCACATTCTTGACATCTGGTCAGCGTCCATTATTTGTCGGTTCAAGGGCTTCCTGCTTCTTGGGTTTGACACTTATGATTACTAATTTTGGACCGGGCGCTAATTTAAGTGCTTGTTTTTACCACATGTAGACGTACGAGCAGGCACTGAGCAGTATAATCTGTTCCCCACACAGCTGGTAAATGAATAGAGTGAGAAATCGGGCAATAGGAAATGAAAAACCACTTACAGAGGAAACATGAAACAACAACCAAAAACGGTGGAGGCACAGCGGCTCAGCCACTGTCTGAAAGAGGATGAAAGGCAGAGATTTGTGACCATTCATCAGAACTCGGGAAAGCAGAAGGAAGCAAGGCTCAGCTCAATCTTAACCCCCTGTCTGGCTGAGTCCTGTAAATCCTGGAGGAGATTGGTCACTCTCCAGAGTGAAGCTGTAGCAAGCAGCCCACATCTGACATCAGAATTAAGCCATGAATACAGATTACTGATTTCAAGTGCATGCATTTTGAGTGGCACAAAGGCACAGTCCTAATTAGAGCCTTTGCGACTATCCACAGGAGGCATTGCAGCAACTCCCCCAGGGTTAGAATCCACAGAACCATAGAATCCCTACAGTACAGGAGGAGGCCATTCGGCCCATCACATTCACACTGACTCTCTGAAAGAGCATCTCACCACGCCCCCACTCCCCACACCCTATCCCTATAACTCCATAGCTAATCCACTTAAATTACACATTAATGGACAAGGCAATTAGAGTCACAGAGTCATAGAGGTTTACAGCATGGAAACAGACCCTTCAGCCCAAATTGTCCATGCCACCCCTTTTTTTAAACCCCCTAAGCTAATTTCCAATTGCCCGCATTTGGCCCATATCCCTCGAAAACCATTATACACATGTATCTGTCTAAATGCTTTTTCCAAGAAAAAATTGTACCCGCCTTTATTACTGCCTCTAGCAGCTTGTTCCAGACACTCACCACCCTTCATGTGAAAAAAATTGCCCCTCTGGACACTTTTGTATCTCTCCCCTCTCACCTTAAACCTATGCCCTCTAATTTAGATTCCTCTATCTTTTAGAAAAGATATTGGCTGTCTACCATATCTATGGCCCTCTTTATTTTATAGACCTCTATAATATCATCCCTCAGTCTGCTATGCTCCAGAGAAAAAAGTCCCAGTCTATAGCCTTTCCTTATAACTCAAACCATTAAGTTCTGGTGACATTCTAGTAAATCTTTTCTGCACTCTTTCTGCTTTAATAATACCATTCCTATAATAGTGTGACCAGAACTTTATACAGTATTCTAAGTATGGTCTTCCCAATGTCTTGTACAACTTCAACAAGACATCCCAGCTCTTGTATTCAATATTCTGATCAATGAAACCAAGCATGCTGAATGCCTTCTTCACCATTCTGTCCACCTGTTCAAGGAGCTACGAATGTGTACCTCTGAATCTTTTTGTTCTGTAACTCTCCCCAGTGCCCTACCATTATCAGATAAAGTCCTGCCCTGGTTCAATCTACCAAAATGCATCACCTCGCATTTGCCTAAATTAAACTCTATCTGCCATTCATCAGCCCACTGGCTCAATTGATTAAGCTCCCATTGCAATTGGGGATAACTTTCTTCACTGTCCACTATACTGCCAATCTTGGTGTTATCTACAAACTTACTAATCATGCCTCCCATATTCTCATCCAAATCATCAATATAAATGACAAATAACAATGGACACAGCACTGATCCCTGAGGCACACTGCTGGTCACAGGCCTCCAGTTTGGAAAACAATCCTCTACAACCATCCTCTGGCTTCTGTCAAAAAGCCAATTTTGTATCCATTTAGATACCTCACCCTGGATCCTGTGAGATTTAACCTTATGCAACAATCTACCATGTAGTATCTTGCCAAAGATTTTGCTAAAGTCCATGTAGACAACATCAACTGCACTGCCCTCATCTACCTTCTTGGTTACCCCTTCAAAAGACTCAATCAAATTTGTGAGACATGATTTTCCACTAACTCAATTTACAATCCACCTAAGCTATACATCAATGGGCATTCAGGGGCAATTTAACATGACCAATGCACCTAACCTGCACATCTTTGGACACTAAGGATCAATTTATCATGGACAATCCACCTAACAATAATGGACACTGAAGGGAAATTTACTCTGACCAATGCACCTAACCTGCACATCTTTGGACATCATGGAGCAATTTAGCATGGTCAATCAACCTAACGCACACATTTTTGGACGGTGGGAGGAAACAGGAGCACCTGGAGGAAACCCGCACAGACATGGGGAGAATGTGCAGTCTCCACACAGACAGTTACCTGAGGCCTGATTTGAATCCAGGTCCCTGTTCTTTGAGGCCCAGTGCTACCACCATGCCATGCATACCTATTCAAAAACAACTCCTAAACTAACAAGCAGCTAGCAGACACGTGGAAATATGACCATCAAGGCACACACCATCTGGATCTGGAAGTGCATTGCTGCTTCCTTCAATGTCATTGAATTAAAATCCTGCAACTCCCTGCCTAAGAATTCTGTTGAGGCACTTCCACCATTGGTTCAAGAAGACAGTTCAACACAACCTTCTCAAGGGCAAGTAGGGGTGGGCAATAGATGGTGGCTTTGTCAGTGATACTGACAGCTGGAGAAGGAATCAAAAAAAATGTTTTATCAATTTCTGAAGCAGGAAAAAGATACAAGGTGACGAATGACAGTTGTTGAGTCACCAGCATTTTGCATTGACAACATGTGTGTAAGACACAAGCGCTGTTTGTTAAAAATGACTTCCTGTTTCACCCATCAGAATTGTCTCTTAAACTGTGGCGTTGTTAAGATGTGGGGGAGTGAGACAGTCTTGCAAAGCTGAGGCTGGAGGTGCCAAAACGGTACAGCTGCCATAATCTCCTCCTTCCCATATGACTGTCGACCGAACTTGGAAAGCAATGTGGACTTCAGATAAATAATTCAGTATTGTTTAATTAAGGGTTTCAAAACACTGTAATTGGCTGCTACCTACTTAGATCAGAATTTTCTCTAGAATTAAACACTTCCCACTATCGTATCTGCGAATCATTTGATTCATTTAGGGGAATTACCCCAGATAGCATTGGGATTTATGCAAATCCAGAAGTCTATCCCATAAATTTTGAATATTTTCCCCAGATTATTTAGTTGCACAACTCATTCCTGTCTGCAGATAATTAGTAAAATTAGTATCCTTCAGAACCCACTGCAGAAATATGGATAATGTATAGAACTCTTTGCTGGACTACTTAAGTAGATCTCCTTTCCAATCAAGGAAATTTTAGAATTCTATCTTCCATAGCTTGCTTAATACAGTGGGTTAGCCTTTTCACCTCTGGGAGACACAATCGAATTCAAACTAGACAGATGGGATCAAATGCTGCTCCTGTTAAAGACCATAAGTGATATGAAGTAGGGCAGTTTCAACTGAGTTCCCAAAGGGCAAGGTGCCTTCCACACAAAACTGCCTTCAATCGAGTCCAAGCTAACCCCAGCCTGGCAATCATAGAATCATAGAATCCTTACAGTGAAGAAGGAGGCCATTCGGCCTGCACCAACAACAATCTGGGGTGGCAGACTGGTTAACACTGCTGCCTCACAGCTCCAAGGATCTAGGTTCAATTTCCAGCTTGGGTCATTGTCTGTATGGAACTTGCATCTTGTCCCAGTGTCTAAGTGGGTTTCCTGCCAGTGTTCCATTTCTCCCACAGTCCAAAGGTCTACAGAATAAGTTGTTTGGCCGTGCTAAATTGCCCATCAGTGTCCCGGATGCATAAGTTAGAGAGAATAGTGGGATAAATGTGTGGGGTAATGAGGATAGGGTCTGAGTGGGATTGTTGTCAGTACAAACTCGATAGGCCTGCATTGCAAGGATTCCATCATTCTATGAATCCCACCCAGGCCCTATTCCCATTACCCCAGGAATTTACCGTGCTTGTCTTCTGACACTAAGAGGTAATTTAGCATGACTAATCCATCTAACCTGCACATCTTTGGAATGTGGGAGGAAACCAGAGCACCTGGAGGAAACCCATGCATTCACGGGGAGAATGTGTAAATTCCGCACAGACAGTCAGAATTGAGCCCATGTCCCTGGCATTGTGAGGTAGCAGTGCTAACCACTGCGCCACCAGGCATACTGCAAGTCTAGAAAGATGGTTGGTGGGACCTAGCAAGTGAAAACGTTACATTGGTTCAGTAGCTGTTGCGGCAAAGATTGAGTACAACCATTCGCGAAAATGCTTAATCCTGAGGGATTGATGTGTCACTCTAGAATAATGATTAAAATAAATTTGCACAAGATGGAATCCAAAGGGGATATCCCAATTCGTTAACACGCAGCAAGGAGCCATCTTTTCAAAGTCTGACTTCCTGTGGTGATTTTCTATTTTGTATTGAAACTGTGGCTGAATGGCCTCAGTATGTGAAGTTAGACTGGGACACACCAAAGGATAAGGAAAGAAAAGATAGCAAAATGCTTCGAACAGTGGCAGGGGAGAGAGGCATATGGATAACAAAAGAGAATAAAAAATCATCATTGAGTAACAACCTAGCAGGACTCTAACATATCAATGTGAAGAGGAAATGGTCATATTTATTTCAAGATGCCTGCACTATTTGATTTTTTATTTCAACTCTTTCATGGGATATGGGCATTGCTGGCCAGACCAGCATTTATTGCCCATCCCTAATTGTCCTTGAATTGCATGGCTTGTTGGACCATTTCAGAGGGCATTTACAAGTCAACCATATTTCTGTGGAACCAGAGTTACATAAGCGGCACGGTGGCACAATGGTTAGTACTGCTGTCTCACAGCACCAAGAACCCAGGTTCAATTCCAGCCTCGGGTCACTATCTGCATGGAGTTTACATATTCTCTCGTGTCTGCATGGATTTCCTCCGAGTGCTCCGACTTCCCCCCGCCCACAGTCCAAAGATGGACAGATTAGGTTGATTGGCCATAGTGTCAGGGGGATTACCAAAGTAAATGTGTGGCGTTACAGGAATGGGGCCTAGGTGGGATTGTGGTTGGTGCAGACTCAATGGGTCGAATAGCCTTCTTCTGCACTGAAGGAATTTGATGACTGTATGTGTGTCAGGCCAGCTAAAGAGAGCAGATTTCCTTTTCTAAAAGACATTCATGAACCAGATGGGTTTTCCTGACAATGGTTTTACAATAATCTCTTAATTATTTATTGGATGTAAATCCCACCATCTGCTGTGGCAGGATTCAAACCGGGATTGCCAAATCTTACTGCGGGTCACCAATTCAGTGACAGTACCATTATGCCATTACCTTCCACATCACCACATGCTACAATTTCTATTCACTTGCAAAGAATTATTGTTGGGAGCCAATTGGAAACCAAGATTCAAACATTTGTGGTGAGCAAGTGATATGCAATCAAGGTGGGCAGACAGAGTTAGGAGACAAATGAGCCATGAGCTAATTGAATGACAGGACATGCTCGAGGGGCTGAATGGCCTCCACCTGCTTTTATGCATCTATGTTCTTGTTGCTTACTTTACATAGCTGGAAGCACCAGGGAATGCAATGAACAATCTCATTGTTGGTCTGAGCATTGAGTTGCTTAGTAAATAACTCATTAATAGGCACTAGAGCAACATTTTCACAATGCAGAACTAATCCTCCTGTACATGGCTCACAAAGACTTTACATCTTTATTCTGTTAATGCTATTGTGCATGGACCCAAGGTGCTTGTATAAAACAACTTATTTATGCTTTTTTATCACATGGATATAACATTTATTATTCCAAAATTGTGCACTTCTTCCTCCATCAAGTAATTACATAATTGAAGACATCCCTCAGTTGAAACACATCTAAAGTGGATGCAGATCAAACACAATTGAAATTAAATATTCAGGAGCTGACACAGAATTTACATGCATCCGAAACATCACAACTTCAACACAGAGTGGGTTATTTCATTGACTGATGTCACTTAGTGGTTCACAATGCACATTGATTTTCCAGCTGAAATTTATATCTTTGATTTTGAGCTTAACCCAATTGTAATGCCCACGACTGATATAATTTATACAGCAAGCATAATAGAATACCAGAGAATACCAGGGATGTATAGTTGGATTTTCATCAAATTTGGATAACTTGGAAATCCTTCAGAAATGGTGGCCCAGACCCTGGGATTCCCGAGCCCAATCCCATAGTTTCCCGTTTACAAGCAGAGCTTTAGTAGGTGTAGTCTTCATTGAATTATAGAATCTATAGTGTAGAAGGAGGCCATTCAACCCATCGAGCCTGCACTGGCAACAATTGTACCCAGGTCCTTTCCCCATAACCACTTATATTTACCCTCCTAATTCCCCTGACACTAAGGAATTAGGAATTAAGGAATTAAGGAATTATCATGGCCAATCAACTTAACACACACACTTTTGCGCTTTGTGGGAAGAAACTGGAGTACTTGGAGGAAACCCACAGGGACATGGGGAGAATGTGCAATCTCCATATAGTCCACAGTGGGGAAGATAAATTGGGAGTAAATCATTAGCTATGACCTTGTCAAATCACAAAGCAGTTTGGTCTTTTCCTGCTTCTATTTCTATTACAGAATCACACAGTGCACAAGAGACCCTTCAGCCCATTGAGTCTGCACCAACCCATGAGAACACGGTGGTACAGTGGTTAACACTGATGCCTCATAGTGTCAGGGACCTCTATTCAAATCCAGCCTCCGGTCGTTGTCTGTGTGGAGTCTGCATATTCTTCCTGTGTCTGTGTGGGTTTCCTACGGGTGCTCCAGTTTCCCCCCACCGTGCAAAAATGTGTGGTTTAAGTTGATTGGTTGTGCTAAATAAACCCTAGTATCAGAGGATTAGCAGGGCAAATATGTGGGGTTACGGAAATAGGGCCAGGAAGGGATTGTGATCAGCGCAGACTCGATGGACAAATAGCCTCCTTCTACACCAAAGGGATTCTATGATTCAATGAATCTACCTATCTAATCCCATTTAGCATCATTTGCCCCATAGCCCTGAACTTCCTCATCCAAGTATTTTTTAAAGGATGTGAGGCAACCCACCTCCAAATTCCTCCCAAGCAGCGCATTCCAGGCTGTCACTACACTCTAGGTAAAAATATTTTTCCACACGTCACCCCTAAACCTCCTGCCCCTCACCTTGAACTTATGTCCTCATGAGACTGACCCCTCAACTAAAGGGAACAGCTGCTCCCTGTCCACTCTGTGCAAGTCCCTCATAATCTTGTACATCTCTTTCTGATCACCTCTCAGTCTTTTCTGTTCCAACGTCTACTCAAGTTCTCTTCATAACTAAATGTTCCATCTCAGGCAGCATCCTAGTAAATCTCCTCTGCAAATCCTCCAGCGCATTCACATCCTTCTGATAATTTGACAACCAGAACTCCACACAATGATCTAACTATGGTCTCACCAAAATTCTATACAAAGACCTCCCTGCTTTTGTAATCTATGCCTCGATTGATAAAGACAAGTGTCCCATTTGATTTTTTCACCTTCTGCCTTCAGAGATCTATGGACAAACACACCAAAGACTCTTTGTTCCTCAGAACTTCCTAGTCATGCTATTCATTGAATACTTCCATGTCAAATTATTCCTTTTGAAGTGTATCACCTCATACTTCTCAGGATTAAATTCCATCTGCCACTTATCTGCCCATTTGACCATCCCAATTATATCTTCCCATAGCCCATGAAGCTCAACCTTATGGTTAACCACCTAGCCAATCTTTATGTTATTCGCAAACTTACCAATCCCACACTCCCACATAATCATCAATACCTTTTGTATAAATTACAAATAATAGGGGACCCAGCTCAGAACTTCTTCCGCCTGTTTTGTAAATCAAGTTCAAATCCAACAGGTTAATTTGGAATCACGAGCCTTTGGAGCGCTGTTCCTTCATCAAGCGAGTTCCAAAAGCTTATGATTCCAAATAAACCTGTTGGACTTTAACCTGGTGTTGCGAGGCTTTTCACTGTGCCCATCCCAGTCCAATCCTGGCATCTCCACATCATGTCCAGTAAATATAAGCATTGAGCCAGGCTGCCATCTCCCACCGAAGTGTTGCCTTGTGGATAGTGCAGTGCAGTGCCAAATGAGACAAATCAACCCCTCATCCACTAGCCAACAAGCAATGGGGTGGGTTTGAGTGATGTCTCAATTCCTTTAGAAGTGGTTTTGAACATTTATTTTTGTCTGCCATTGGCTTTTGCCAGCCACTTTCTTGGTTCATTTAACTAAAGTAGAGACTCAGAGAAGGCTGCCAGACATATGTAACCACTTACCTTTAAGTATTCGCATATCTTTATATTTTAGCAAAGTCCTTTGACAGAAGTCCAGCTCACAGTCGGTGAGTCCCATTACTACCATAGTCAAAAATGATTGGAATAGAAATACAGAAAGATTGAAAATTTACAGTGCAGGAAGAGGTCTTTGGTTGGCCGTGCTGAATTGCCCCTTTGGGGGATTAGTGGGGTAAATATGTGAGGTTACGGGGATAGGACCTAGGTGTTGTTGTTGGTGCAGACTCGATGGGCTGAATGGCTTCCATCTGCACAGTAGGGATCCTATGATTCTGTCAGCATCTTACTAAAGGCTTTGCAAGCCCCTTCCCTAATTCCCCCCCTTCCCTAGCTGTTCCCCGACAGTCACCCCATGCCTGAATCTGCAGAATGAACAATAGTTCTTGTGGCTTTTTTGGCTCAGCCAACACACTCCAATCCCTCCTGTTCACCATGAAACCTGCTGCAGGTAGGAAGGAAATCCCACCTATTGTATCTAATTCAGGAAAGCACACCCTGATCAGAAGAAAAACTTACATTATGAAGAACATGTCACAGTCTCAGGCTATCTCCAAACACTTGACAGCCAATGATGCCCTCTTACAGCGTAGTCACTAACGGAATGCAGATGCAAGCCGAGCTCCCCTTAACAGCAAATGTAACGATGACCAGGTAATCTTTTGTGAGATGTTCATTGAGAGATCAATGTTGGCCAAGACATCAGGGATAACTGCTTTGACAAAGAGTCATGGGGTCTTGCTGGGAGAATACATGGGGCTTCCGTTTAACATTTTCTGAAAGCCAGTACCTCCAACAATGTAGCACGCACACTCGCATATCTGCACTGGAATACCAGCCTGAATAAAGTCTCCGGGAGTGGAGCTTGAAGCAATAAATGTCTGACTCACAGGAGAAGAACATAGCCAACTGAGCCATGGCTCAAATGCAAGTGGTTGTCCAAGGCTGAAAGGATGCAATTCTCTGGCCACATTCACCCCCAAGACTGGAAAACCCTACCAAAGGTCAACAGTATGGCCCGACTCCTGCCCACTACGATTCCCGTGATGGAGAGGATGGGAAAGTTACTCCCAAAGTGTGTATGTGGTGAACAGAGACACTTGCACAGTCACAACACCCCAGCACCTGCTCAGTACCTACAAGGCCTTACTGCTGCAGAGGTGACAGGAACACAGAGTAGCGAGGGGAAGGGGGTGGGGGGATGTGACCTGGAGGTACAGAATTGACCATAATCCTAAGGAGACCTAGAATTGCAGGCGGGGTTGTGATTAAGGGTGCTGCTTCTGGCCATTTCAGAGCCAAAAGTTAAACCACTTCAGTAAAATTTCCTTCAAATCAGCGCGGACTTGCGTAAAATGTAAATTATTATTGCTGATGATGACACAGGGCCAAGTATTATGCATCAAGATATGTGATGCTTGGAGTCCTATAAGCATTATCCTGTAACTATCTATTGCTTCATGCATCTGATGGTCTGCTATGATTAGCATCTTTGTTGTGCTCTACATCTTCATCAATCTCAATTAAACCCTCCTGTAAATGCTCTAAGATTTTTATGATCTCAGTAATGCTTCCATGCTTTCAAAGACAGTTTTGGCAATTCCAATTTAATTTTCATCAATTTAGGGCAGCACAATGACACAGTGGTTAGCACTGCTGCCTCACTGTGCCAGGAAGCCAGGTTTGATTCCCAGCTTGGGTCACTGTCTGTGTGGAGTTCGTACATTCTCCCCATGTCTGCGTGGGTTTCCTCCGGGTGCTCCTATTTCCTCCCACAGTTGAAACATGTGCAGGTTACGTGGATTGGCCATATTAAATTGACACTTGGTGTCAAGGGGATTAGGAGGTTTAATATGTGGAGTTACAGGAATCTGGCCTGGGTGGGATTATGGTCTGTGCAGACTCGATGGGCCAAATGGCCTCTTTCTACACTGTAGGGATTCTATGATGTGCTATGGTGAAATAGAAGCTGGTTTACAAGGCTTCTGACTTTTATTTCACCAATCTCTCAAGGGTGTCACATTGTAAAGCACTTTTGTACTTAACCCATGTTTCTGACAGGGACAACAAAATAACTTCGAGGAATCTTAATTTTGAGGCCTGATGTTTCGCTAGGCCTGAAAGCCATTACTGGAAGTTAACAGCAGTGAGAGAAGAGAATTCTTCTTATTGGGGTAATATGAAGGCTTCAGAGAATGTGGCGATTCTATGCTAGCTCCTTACTGCATTACAGGGGAACTATCTATCAGATGTAGATGGGATGGCTCTGAAGAATGTGCAGCAATTCCCACATCTCAGCAGCCACTCTCCCAAGGGACAACCATCACCGATGCAGTCCAGCACCAAATCAACTGTGCTGACACTGCCTTCTTCAAACCATGCCAACATGTCTTGGACAATAGCGATATTTGGAAGTAAACAAAACTTGGTCGTAAGGTCAATATGATCATCTACTGTAATGAATCCTGGACTGTCTGTAGATACTGCATTGAGATCCTTGAGAGCTTCCTTCAATGGTGCTTGAGTCAAATTTGGGGATAAAAATGGGAAAACCACCAGGCCAATGCTCATGTCTTCCATGAAGCAGTGTTTCCCAGCATCAAACCCTGCTCTTGTGGAACAAATTCTGGTGGAAGGGCCATTGCGCCCGGATGCCCGAAAACCGTCTCCCTCGGCAGGTCAACAGATCCATGCCACTGTCCACATGACACCAAAAACAAACATCCTGAAAGCATCTTCAGAAACAAGATCTGCAATAGCTGGTCTCCATTCAGATAGGAAACAGAAAAGCATCAGTCTTGGAGGAATGGACTGAGATATAAATTCATCATGCAAGTATGAATTTCAAACCAACCTTTTACAAAATGGCAACAAGGAAGTAATTGGAACAAGAATTGCTCAACTTACACCTTTCATTTCCCTTTAGCTTTTTTCTTTCTCTTTTCTATCCCTTTCCATTCAATATTTGGATACTTTGGGTGTGATTCTCCCAGTCAACAATGATGAAGTTGAAATGGTCAAGAGCTTCTACTTTTTAGGCATCCAAATCAGCAACAACTCTGTCCTGCTCCCTCCACACCAACTCTATAATTCAGAAAGCCCACCACCAGCCTCTACTTTCTCAGGAGACTAAGGAAATTTGGCATGTCCACTGTGACTGTCTCCAACTTTTACAGATGCACCATAAAAAACATCCTTTCCGGATGTATCACAGCTTGGTATGGCTCCTGCTCTGCCCAAGACTGCAATGAACTACAAAGGATGGCGAACGTAGCTCAGTCCATCATGCAAACCAGCCTCCCATCAGAGTAGACCACTCTGTCTACACTTCCCGCTACTCAGAAAAGCAGTCGGAATATTCAAGGAACCCATGCACCTCAGGCATTCTCTCTTCTACCTTCTTTCATTAGGAATAAGATACAAAAGTCTGAGGTCACACACCAACTGACTTAAGAACAGCTTCTTCTCTGCTGCCATCAGACTTTTGAACCTTACATTAAGTTGCTCTTTCTCTACAACTTTGATTGTAACACTACATCCTGCACTCTCTCCTTTCTTTCTCTCCAACGTGTTCTATGAACAGTACGTTTTGTCTATATAGTGCTTGGGAAACAATGCCTTTCACTGTAGACTAATATATGTGACAATAATAAATCAAACCAAAGTTCATTTGTTCTCTCCCAGTGATAGCATCAGCTCTCATTATAGAATCATAGAATATACAGTGCAGAAAGAGGCCATTTGGCCCATTGAGGTCTTACCCAGGTCCTATCCACCTAACCCCACGTATTTACCCAACTAATCCTCCTGGCATTAATACTAAGGGAAAATTTATCATGACCAATCAACCTAACCCACACATCTTAGCTTAAACTAAAATGTTTTAGAAAAATTGGTACATATTTTCTCTCTCTATAGTCCTTCTACCAAGCTTTCTCCCCTTCCTCCTCACTCCATCACACAGCAGGCTGCTAAAAGCTGTATGGAAGTGACCTGGATGGCTTTAATTATCTCAGCTTTCTATGGGAAGCTGCTTAGGCCCCTACTCAACCTTGACTTCCTGTCTCAGTGACCTGGGTCAGATACACCTAAGCATGTGCACAGTTAGAGCTGCAGCCTCAGACTCTGGAGTGCCAAACTTGGTGCACAAACTTGTTTTACCCTTGTGAGTCTTTGCTTCAACCATTTTCAGTTCTGTTCCAGGGTGCACTTGTCGCTTAAGCTTGCTTCCACAGCCATTTAATATCCTCATCCTTCCTGGCTTCCCATCCTCCCACCCCACAGGCCTCCCAGATATCTCTGCTCTACTAATTCTGACCTCTTGAACTTTGACAATTTTAATCACTCCATCACTGTGGTCATATCTTCAAATGATGAAGTATGAGGGAATACTCACCTGATGAAGGGGTAGTACTCCAAAAGCTCATGATTCCAAATAAACCTGCTGGACTTTAAAAGTAAAGTTTATTCACTCGTCACAAGTAGGCTTCCAGTAACGCCGCAATGAAGTTACTCTGAAAATCACCTAGTCGCCACATTCCGGCGCCTGTTCGGGTACACTGAGTGAGAATTTAGCATGGCCAATGCACCTAATGAGCACATCTTTTGGATTGTGGGAGGAAACTGAAGTATCCGAAGGAAACCCATGTAGACACAGGGAGAATGTGCAAACTGTACACAGGCAGTGACCCAAGCGGGGAATTAAATTCAGGTTTCTGGCACTATGAGGCAGCAGTGTTAACCACTGTGCCACTGTGCCACTTGACCTGGCATTCCAAGACTTCTTACTGTGTTACTTGTGACACTAATAAATAAAGAGTTGAGAGAGTGCAGAGGAGATTTACAAGGATGTTGCCTGGATTGGGAGGTATGCCTTATGCAAATAGGTTGAGGGAGCTGGGACTCTTCTCCTTGGAGAGAAATAGAACATAGAACATAGAACATTACAGAGCAGTACAGGCCCTTTGGCCCTCGATGTTGCGCCAGCCAGTGGACCCTCTAACCTAAACTATTCCAATATCATCCATATGCCTATCCACCGAACATTTGAATGCCCCCAAAGTAGGCAAGTTCACAACTGCTGCAGGCAGGGCATTCCACGCCCTCACCACCCTCTGTGTAAAGAACCTGCCTCTGACATCCGTCCTATAACTACCACCTCTTAATTTAAAGTTATGTGCCCTCGTGTTGGTCATCCCCATCCGAGGAAAAAGGCTCTCACTATCCACCCTATCCAGTCCTTTGATCATCTTATACGCCTGAATTAGGTTACCACGTAACCTTCTTCTCTCTAATGAAAATAACCTCAGGTCCCTCAGCCTTTCCTCATAAGGCCTTCCCACCATACCAGGCATCATCCTGGTAACCTCCTCTGCACCCTTTCCAATGCTTCCACATCTTTCTTACAATGCGGCGACCAGAACTGTACGCAATACTCCAAGTGCGGCCGCACCAGAGTTTTGTACAGTTGTAACATAACCTCACGGCTCCTAAATTCCATCCCTCTACCAATAAAAGCTAACACACCGTACGCCTTCTTAACAACTTCATCAACCTGGGTGCCAACTTTCAAAGAGCTTTGTACTTGTACCCCAAGATCCCTCTGCTCGACAACACTATTAAGGGTCCTTCCATTAGCCCTATATTTCATATGCCTGTTATTCCTACCAAAGGGAATCACCTCACACTTATCCGTATTGAATTCCATTTGCCACCTCACAGCCCAGCTCTGCAACCTATCTATGTCCCTCTGCAAACTGTAACATCCATCCTCGCTGTCTACAACTCCCCCCACTTTGGTATCGTCAGCAAATTTACTAATCCAACCCTCTACACCCTCATCTAGGTCATTATAAAAATGACAAACAGCAGTGGCCCTAAAACAGATCCTTGAGGTACACCACTTGTAACTGCACTCCAGGTTGAATATTTCCCATCAACCACCACCCTCTGTCTTCTATCAGCTAGCCAATTCCTAATCCAAACTGCTAAATCACCTTCAATCCCATGTATCTGCACTTTCTGCAGTAGCCTATCATGGGGAACCTTATCAAACGCTTTGCTAAAATCCATATACACTACATCAACTGTCTTACCCTTATCTACCTCTTTGGTCACCTCCTCAAAAAACTCTAAGGTTTGTGAGGCACGACCTACCCTTCACAAAACCGTGCTGACTATCCCTAATCAATTTATTTCTCTCCAGTTTGAGAGGTGACCTGACAGAGGTTTATAAAATGTTGAGAGGAATAGATGGGGTGGATTCTCAGATGCTATTTCCCTGGGCTGAAATGGTTGCTACAAGAGAACACAGATTTAAGGTGCAGGGAAGCAAATACAAGAGGGGATGTTAGGGGTAAGTTTTTCACTCTGAGGGTGGTGAGTGAATGGAATCGGCTGCCATCGGTGGTGGTAGAGGCGAACTCGCTGGGGTCTTTTAAAAGACTTCTAGATGAGTATATGGGAACTAATGGGATTGGGGGTTATAGATAAGTCTGTGGCTTGATAGGTATAGATGTGATTGGCTCAACTCATCTATTAGGCCGAAGGGCCTGTTTGTGCTGTAGTGTTCTATGTTCTACGTTCTATAAACTTAAAGAAATAAACAAAACTCAGCCTCCTCCTTTCCCCATCGTGGCCAGTCCTTGGATTTAATTAAAAAGGGGGAAAACTCTGGAAATAAATTAGTGTTATGCTGAGACAGTTTGTTTAAGAGCCAAGATGCACATCAGGCAATCTGTATCTGCTGTTTCCTCAAAGATTTCACAGCATGTGACCAGTGATGCAGGGGTGCAGAAGTTGTGTAATTCAGTGGGGTCATTACACTTCAACAATGGCCAACTTGGATTACTTTACTGTGCGTCAGCAGTTGAGAGATGCAAATCATTAAAGCGTAACATGTTCCAGCTATTACTGAGATTATTAAATATACTCAATATTTCCGCATTTTGTTGAGTCTGCTCATGAGTTGAATGTGTATTGACTGATTAACCGATTCCTTTAAAATCAGATTTGCCGCGGTTCTGCTTAAGAGGAACTTGGACATACTGCAAATTAAGAATGGCTCATTAATCATTTGTTCTATTAGGGGATAAATGATCATTGGCTTTTAATAAATTGTCACTGGGGTTTACCAGTTCATAACAAGTACTTTAAATGTTTGAATTAAATTCCTCTCCCTTCGAGTTTAAAATGTATGTTAATCCAATTAAAGCAAATTGCTTAAAGCTTCTTGTTAAAATTTCTTAAGAACTTGTTAACATTTTCATTATTAACATTAGAGGGTTTTTTTTCTGTTGGTTTGTAAATCGCGAGTATTAAAGAGTTCCTCATGCATTTCATATTGAATAAATCTACCAAATGTTTCCTTCAATCTATCGTTTAAAAAAGAAACCTTTTTTCCATTAATTATAACTCATGCAAGATGCATGCACTGTGTATAATCACAAGGCTCACTTGCAGCCATTGGTTATTATACCCCATAGGGTCCTACAATTCATAGTACCATAGGATTCCTGCAGTGCAGAAGGAAACCATTCGGCCCATCAAGTCTGCACTGACACAATCACAGGCCGTATCCCAATAACCCCATGCACTTCCTCTAGTGAGTCCCCCTGACATTAAGGGACAATTTAGCATGGTCAATCAGCCTAACTCGCACATCTTTGGACTGTGGGAAAAAAATCGAACTACTGGAGGAAACCCATGCAGACACAGGGAGAATGTGCAAGCTCCACATAGATCGTGACCGAAGCTGGGAATTGAACACCGGGTCCCTGGCACAGTGAGGCAACAATGCTCACCACTGTGCCATTGTGCCAAGTTATTCTTTCATGGGATGTAGGCTATACTGGAAAGGACAGCATTTGTTACCCAGCTGTATTTGTCTCCTTGAACTGAGTGGCTTGCCAAGACCATTTCAGAAGACAGTTAAAAGTCAGTCACAATGAGATGGGTGGCATGGTGGCACAGTGATTAGCACTGCTGCCTCACAGCACCAGGGACCGGGATTCAATTCTGGCCTCTGTTGTCTGTCTGTGTCAAGTTTGCATGTTCTCCCCATGTCTGCATGGGTTTCCACTGGATGCTCTGATTTTCTCCCACAATCTGAAGGATGTGTGGGTTAAGTTGATTGGCCGTGCCAAACTCCCCCTTAGTGTCAGGGGGATTCACAAGGTAGATACGAAAGGTTACAGGGATAGAGCGTATGTGGAATTTTTGTTGGTGCGGGTTTTAACTCCTTCTGCACTGTAGGGATTCAATAATTCCAGATCTGGAGTCACACATGGGCCAGATCAGGAAAGGATGGCAGATTTCCTTCTCAAAAGGATGTTAGTGAACTAGACATGCTTCACTTTTTAACCACTATTTGGACTGGCTTTAAATTCCAGATCTTTTTCTTAGTTAATTAAATATAAATTCATTTCGCCCATGGTGGTGTTTGAACCCAGACCCCCAAAGAGGATGAGGCTGAGCATCTGGATTCCAAGACAAGTGGCATCACAATTACACCACCATCTTCCTGAATAAAACACCTTGGAGAGCACCTTTGGGCTACTCGTCATAGCAACCACCGTAAGTAATTTTAAAAATGTAATTAAAAGAAAAGAAACATAAATTAACATAATCTTCACCAGGTTTCATAGAATCTCTGACCTCAGGCCTACGCCCTGATGCCAGTCTTGGCAGGTGGGGGACTTCAATTTGAAATGATTTATTCTTGTCATATGTATTAGGATACAGTGGAAGTATTGTTTCTTGCACGCTACACAGACATACCATTCATAAAGTACGTAAGGGAGAAGGAAAAGAGAGGTTGCAGAATGTAGTGTTATAGTCATAGCTGGGGTTGGAAAATGATCAACTTAATACCATATAGATCCATTCAAATGTCTGATGGTAGCAGGGAAGAAGTTGTTGTTGAGTCAGTTGGTACATTTCCTCAGATTTTATTATCTTTTTCCTGATGGAAGAAGGCGGAAGAGAGAATGTCCGTGGTCCTTGATTATGCTGGCTGCTTTTCCAAGGCAGCTGGAAGTGTAGACAGAATCACTAGATGGGAGACTGGTTTGTCTGATGGACTGGGCTTCAATCATGACCATTTGTAGTTTCTTGCAATCCTGGGCTGAGTAGAAGCCATACCAAGTGGCAATACATGTGGAGGAAATGCTTTCTCTATGGTGCATCTGTAAAAATTAATGTGAATTGTAATGCGCATGCTAAGTTTCTTTAGCATCCTGAGAAAGTACAGGCATTGGTAGACTTTCTTAACTATAGCGTTGGAGTGGTGGGGAGCAAGACAGATAGCTGGTGATTTGCACACCTAGAAATTTGAAGTTCTTGACCATTTCCACTTCATCACCTTTAATGTAGACAGGGGTATATCCTTCACTATGCTTCCTGAAGTCAATGACTATCTCTTTTATTTTACTGACATTGAGGGAGAGATTATTGATGTCACACCATCTCACCATCTCCATCTGAGGTGAGGCCAACATTCAGTTCCTCATCAGCAGGGTGAATTTCGCGATTATGTTCTCAGGACTTTGAGGGCAGGTCCCAAACTCCCCAGTGGACAATGTCAGGACATCCTTTTGCGCACGTTAACATGTCATGCACATTCATTAAAGGGCCAGCTCACCTGAATTAAGTTTTCCCTTCAAATAAAGTTCCCCACCAATGAGAAATAAGAATGTTCATATCTACGACTGCACATTGGTAGTGTGCACCCGGCGAGGTGGATCCTTTTCATGGTTGACATTCCCCGCGCATGCGTGTTTCATGAGCATGAGCAGAAAACATTCCCAATTCCACTTCTGCCACTAAATTTTGACTCCAGAATGGAAACACCAATCATGGTGTCAATTCTGGCTCAGTGGGGAGCAACTTTTTTGCCACAGAATCAGAATGTTGTGGGATAAGGTGCAGAAATCTGTGTACAAATTCTAGGCTGGCACTCGCAGTGCAGTCCTGAAGGGATGCTGCAGTGCCAGACAATCCTGCCAGAATTGTACTACCAAGCCCACCCAAGGATCGGTAAGATCCCACCCAAGACCAACGGAGAATTCTGTTCTGCGAGCCACAGCCGCCCAGATTCCAGGGCAGGCAAGGGAGTAAAATTCCAGCCTCCATCTTTCCAGATGCGACACTAATCCCTCTCGGGTGGATATCAAGGATCCCATAGCACTGCCTGAAGAAGATCAGGGAAGTATTTCCTCATGCCCTGGCCAATATTTAAACCTAAACCAGCATCACTCTTATAAAAACATTTGAAATCATAGATCAGACTGTCATTGAAGGATCATACCACAAAAAAGGAGGCCATTTGGCCCATTGTGCCAACACTGGCCTTTGGAAGAACAGAAGATTTTGTCTGAGAGTCACAGTTGGCCGTAAAAGAGAGTTGAGGGCAGAGGTGGTTTTAAATCCCTTTATTAAGAGTTCAAATATAATACATGAGCTAAAAAGGCAAAATGACCAACTCGTAATAGATGGGAACAGTTTAGCAGTCCATATTTTGGATGAATAGACAGATGAAGCAGAGTGATGTTAATCTCCATGACTGGTCCAGTTCAGAAATGTTTCCTTGTCTAATGTCTTCTTCAGTTAGAACATAGAACATAGAACAATACAGCACAGAACAGGCCCTTCGGCCTTCGATGTTGTGCCGACCAAAATAAAAAGCAATGCCCCTCCTAACTAAACCATTCCCTTCTCTTCCATATACTTATCAACTAACCTCTTAAACGCCACCAAACTTGGCGCATCTACAACAGCTGCAGGCAGGGCATTCCACTCCCTAATCACTCTTTGAGTAAAGAACCTACCTCTGATATCCGTCCTATAACTCATACCCCTTAATTTAAAGCTGTGTCCCCTCGTGCTAGCTTTCTCCATCCTAGGAAAAAGGCTATCACTGTCCACCCTATCTAAACCTCTAATCATCTTATATGCTTCAATAAGATCCCCTCTTAGCCGCCTCCTTTCTAACGAAAACAACCTCAAATCCTTCAACCTCTCTTCATAGGACCTGCCCTCCATACCAGGCAACATCCTGGTAAACCTCCTCTGTACCCTCTCCAATGCCTCCACATCTTTCTTATAATGTGGCGACCAGAACTGCACACAATACTCCAAGTGCGGCCGCACTAGAGTTTTGTACAGCTGCAACATGAGGTTAACCATGTTAACCATGAGTTAACCATGAGTTAACCATGAGTTAACCATGCAATGAGGTTGGAGTCAGCATGGATCCACCTGGGAAAGATCTTTTCCCTCCCAAAATCCTGTTTATCTTCCTCATTCCTAGAGGGGCTAAGGGGGGGGGTCTCATTACTATCATTTACACAATTATTCCTGTCTGCCTCCCATTAAGTCACTTCATGTTTTATCTCTTGCTAAGATTTCTTGTTAACCTTATTCAGATAGCTGCTTTAGATTCAGGATGTGTGAGATCCTATCAATCAGACATAGGGCTAACTTGTACAAAGATCTTATCTAGATTCCCCGGCTTATAAAGCAAGCCTATGCAGTCCTGTGCCACATGTCAGCATAGCAAGGTACTATGGTATCTTCTTTAATAAAGGAGAAAGTGAGAGAAAAATATTCTCTCTAATATTCTTGATTAACAAGAGGGTGAAAGGATATCGGGGGTAAGAGAGAATGTGGGTTGAAGTTACAATCCAATCAACCATGACTTTGTTGAATGGCAAAACAGGCTCGAGGGGCCGAGTGGCCTACTCTTTAGTTCATAATACTTGTATATGTCAGTAAATAGACTGCAGGAAAACATTGGGTCCTTCCTCACAGGTATTTTGAACAATTGGAAGTGTTTTATGTGTACTTCTGTTTGATAATCATTGAGTTAATCTAGAATTCACTGCCTTGAAACTATTTTTTTTGTGTTTGGTAGGAGTACAGTGGTTAGCGCTGCTGCCTCACAGTACCAAGAACCAAGGTTCGATTCCCAGCTTTGAATGCCTGTCTGTGTGGATTCTCTCTGTGTCTAAGTAGCTTTCCTCTGGGTGTTCTTGTTTACTCATACAGTCCGAAAGACATGCTATTTAGGTGCATTGGCCATGCTAAATTCTCCCTCAATGTACTCAAACAGGTGCCAGAGTGTGGCGACTGGGGGATTTTCACAATAACTTCATTGTAGTGTTGGTGTAAGCCTACTTGTAACACTAATAAATAAACTTTAGAAAAAAGATTCTATAAGGGCTTTGGACAACCATTTGTTACAAGAACGAGTCAATCAATTCCATGGGTTCCAGTTAGCCCCACAAATTTCTTTTCTCACGTTTACCTCTACTTTCACAGAAAACTAAGGAAATTTGGCATGTCAGCTACAACTCTCACCAATCTTTACAGATGCACCATAGAAAGCATTCTCTCTGGTTGTATCACAGCTTGATATGGCTCCTACTCTGTCCAAGACTGCAAGAAACAACAAAGATTCGTGAATGAAGCCCAATCCACAAGCAAACCACCTTCCATCCACTGTCACTGTCTACCCTTCCCACTGGCTCAGAAAAGCAGCCAACATAATCAAGGACCCCATGGATCCCAGACACTCTCTCTTCCATCTTCTTCCATCGGGAAAAAGGTACAAAAGTCTGAGGTCATGTACCCACCGACTCAAGAACAGCTTTTTCTCTGCTGCCATTAGACTTTTAATGGAACTATCTCGCATTAATTTGACATTTCTCTATACCCTAGTTATGACTGTAACATGACATTCTGCACTCTCTTCTTTCCATCTCAATGAATGGTATGCTTCATCTGTATAGTGTGCAAGAAAAAATACTTTTCACTGTATACATGCGACGACAATAAATCAAATCAAATCAAATCAAAAAAAATTCCATTTTCCTTTTGAATGAGCTTGTTGAATCTGTTTCTGGCATTCTTTCAAGGCAGTGAATTCTAGATTAACTCAATGATTATCAAACAGAAATACACATAAAACACTTCCAATTGTGCAAAATACCGACGAGGAAGAACCCAATGGTTTCCTGCAGTCAATTTACTGACATATACAAATATTATGAACTAAGAGCAGGAGTAGGCCACTCGGCCCCTCGAGCCTGTTCCGCCATTCAACAAAGTCATGGTTGGTTGGATTGTAACTTCAACCCACATTCCCTCTTACCCCCTCTTGTTAATCAAGAAACTATCCAGCTCTACCTTAAAAATATTCAAGACTTTGCTTCCACTATCTTTTGAGGAAAGATTCCCGGGATTCCCGACCCTTTGAGATAAAATATTTTTCCTTATCTTTGCCTTAAATGAGCAACCCTTTATTTTTAAACAATGACACCTAATTCTAGGGTTTCTGGCAAGAGGAAATTTCCTCTCCACATCCATCCTGTTAATACCTCTCTGGGTCTTAAAGGCTTCAATCAAGTTGCCTCTTACTCTTCTAAACTCTAGTGTATACAAACGAAATCTGTCCAGCCTCTCCTCATAAAATAACATATTTATTCTCAGTATTGATCTAGTAAACCTTCCCAGAACTGCTTCTAATGCATTTACATCTTTCCCTAAATAGACAAAATTGTAGATATGGCCTTACAATGCTCTGTACAACTGAAGCAAAATCTCCATATTCCATTCACAGTAAATGATCATATTCTGTTAGCTTTCCTAATTATTTCCTGTCTTTTGTATTCATGTACTAAGACACCCAGATCACTTGGTATCTCAGAGCTTTGCAATCACTCACTATTAGATAATAAGTCATAGAGGTTCCCATTGGCCCAACTTGTCCATGCCACCACTAAGCTAGTCCCAACTGCCCACATTTGGTCCATATCTCTCTGTACCCATGTTATCCATGAAACTGTCTACATGCTTTTTCAAAGACAAAATTGTACCCGCCTCTATTATCGCCTCTGGCAATTTGTTTCAAATGCTCACCACCCTCTGGGTGAAAAAATTGCCCCTCTGAACCCTTTTTTATCTCTCCTCTCTCATCTTAAACCCATGCCATCTAGTTTTAGCCTCCCCTACTTTTGAGTAATAGGGGAATTCCCAGACATGACTTGATCAAGTTACAATTGGAAATCACAAGCCTTATTTCAATTGTTGTTCAGTTTGGAAAAGCTAACGATATAATGGGCATTGTGTGTTTTAAGCACGTTTTCTCTGAAATACAGGACAATCAGCCAAGACCTTGAAGGAACATGACCCTTTCCATTTCTCTCTCTCTCCAATGCAATTTGGAAGATTTTGAAATCTGCTCCTAATTAATTAGGGTGGCAGGGTGACACAGTGGTTGGCACTGCTGTCTCACAGCACCAGGCCTTGGGCCACTGTCTGTGTGGAGTTTGCACAGTCTCTCCATGTCTGCATGGGTTTCCTCTAGGTGCTCCGGTTTCCTCCCACTGTCCAAAGGTGTGTGGGTTAGGTTGATTGGTTATGCTAAATTGCCTTTTAAAATCAGGAGATTAGCAGGGTAAAGCAGGGAATAAGGGCTAGGTTGGATTGTGGTCAGTACAGACTTAATGGGTCAAATGGCCTCCTTCTGTACTGTAGGATTCTATGACTAACATCTATGACTATTTGTAACTATTCAGGTGCTACAGACAGAGATTTCTTAAAGGAACTCAGCCCAGTACCAGTCTATACAGAGGAACAGACAAATCATCTGTCTAGACCACCCTTTAAATTGCCCCAATGAGGAAAAGCAGCAGAATCCTGAACTCAGTCATGTCACCAAAGTCCAGAGATTATATACCTTTTTTTAAACTAGGCTTTAACTTGCTTACTCTATCCTTCCCCAATTTGTAATGTGTTTGTGTGTGCGCAAAAGTTGGAATTTTATTCTACTTAGACCAGGTTAGATACAACAAAAACTATCCTTTTATTGTTAAAACCAGTCTTATTGTGTATTTTGTAATCAGAGCACATAAACAGATAAACACTCACTGAATTGGCAAGTATAAACTTCTTCCATCTGTTCTGGTCTTTTATATCTTCCTGTCAAAATGGACAATTTCATATTTTCCTACATTATACTCCAATTATCAGTTTTGTCCACTCACTCACCTAACCTATCTCTTTGTAGTCTCCTTACATTCTCTTCAAAATTTACATTCCCACCTATCCTTCTGTTATCAGTAAATTTAGCAATGGTGCATTCAGTGCCTTCATCCAAGTCATTTATATAAATTGCAAACAATTGAAGCCCTGTGGCACACCACTCATTAAATATAACCAACCAGAGAAAGACCTAGTTTCACCTATTTTCTGCTTCCTGTTAGTTAGCCAATCTTCTATACCTACCATTATGTTACCTCTTACACCATGAGGTTTTATTTTCTGCATTAACCTTTGATGTGGCACCTTATCAACTGCCTTCAGGGAATTGAAGTACAGGACATCCACTTGTTCCCCTTTATCTATGGCACCTGTTACTTAATTTGATTTTGATGACCGGTCATAATCAAAATGAATGGCAGAGCAGGCTCAAAAAGGGCTGAAAAGCCTCCTCCTGCTCCTATTTTCTATGTTTCTACATTTCTTCAAAGAATTCCATTCAATTGGTTAAATATAATTTCTCTTTCACAAAACTATGTTGACTCTGCCCCATGGCTTTGAATATTTTCAAGTGCCCTGTTATAATATCTTTAATAAAGGACTTTAACATTTTCCCTCAAATAGATGTTAGGCTAACTGGTTTGTAGCTTCTTCTTTCAGTCTCCTCACTTTTTTTTGAATAAAAGGAATTACATTTGCTAACTTCCAATCTACTGGAACCGTCCCTGAATCTTGGGAATTAGGAAAAATTAAAAGCAGTGCACCAACTGACTGATTAGCCACTTCTTTCAAGACCTTAGTTTATTTATTTATTATTTATTGGTCACAAGTAGTTTATATTAACACTACAATGAAGTCACCATGAAAATCTTCTAGTGTGAAGCTCACCTGAACCATGGCATTTATCAGTTCACAGGCCCAACAGTTTGCTGACATGCTTACAATGGAAGTGTTGAACATTCAGCTCTTTGGTCACTTTTATTCTTCATTCATTGTCATTATTATTCTTATTCTTGTGTTTATGTCTCATGGAATCCCTACAGAAGGAGGTCATTTGGCCCATCGAGTCAGCAACAACTCTCCTGACAGAACATCTTACTGAGGCGCTAACCCCATGTATTTAATGCACCGATCCCCCTAACCTACATATCCTGGGGCAATTTAGCATGGCCAAACCACCTAACCTGCACATCTTCAGACTGTAGGAGGAAACCGGAGCAGCCAGAGAAAACCAGCGCAGACACGGGGAGAACGTGCAAACTCCACACAGATAGTGACCTGAGGCTGGAATCAAACCTGGGTCCCCAGCACTGTGAGACAGCAGTGCTACACACTGTGCCGCCCTTTACACTCATACAGAGTAAAAGGGCCGAAATTTCCTGTCCTGCCCACCACGAGAATCATAGAGGGTTGGGGGTGAGGGTTGGACCATACAAAGGTTTGTTGACCCCGGCGGGGGGATTTTATGGTTTTGGGGTGAACGGGCCGGAAAATTCCACCCAAATTATCTCCCACAGAGAGCATCCCTCACTCACGCCCTCACTCACATTAGGATAGGAATGGAAGGATGAAGATCCATATGTGCATGCAGTTTTAGCTTCGGCAGGCATCATGATCAGCGCAGGTTTGGAGGGCCGAAAGTCCTGTTCCTGTGCTGTACTGTTCTTTGATCTTTCGCCATGCCTCCTCCTCCCCCAGCACCTGCTGAAAACCTATTCCCCGGTTAAAATCAGCAGCACTTTTCTATCCGAGAGGTTGTTTATTTGTTCAGTCTTGCTGCGCCGATCGCCCACCTTCCAGTCCTGTTGAAAAAGAGTTGAGCCCGGCTCTGCTACCGCTCCTCTCGGGACTAAGAGGATCTGAGTGAAACGTTGCCTCACTTGATGATTATTCAAAAATGCAGCCTTTATGGACTAATAATGAAGTGAGTCGAGCGGCTTAGGTGTGATTATGTCAACAATGTAGAATTAATTTGTATAAAGAGTGCCAGACTGAATAGGGGATTAGAAGCAAGAAAACAATTTAGTGGTGGCAAACAGCTTGGGGCGACAATAGTTCTCTGCTGAGCAGAAGGAGGATTTACATATGTAGGCCGTGGAGAAAAAAAGGCCAAATTGTTTACAGATTTAGTTGAGGATAATTGGCGCCAACAAATTGTATGTAATTGTTTAAAAATGTGATGTAAGACTAAAACAACACCAAAAGGAAAACACAGAAACCCAGGATATTCGAAAATATGTGTGCCTCATAATTCATAGAAATCTGACTAGGCCCAGGCTTTGAGTGGTCCGGCGCACAGAATGGGGATTTTATATTTTTCCTTCCCCCTTCTGCTAAATCCCTATTGTTGCATGGATTAAGAGGATTAAAAGCCATTAAATGGCCAACCCTCAGCTCCCCAAAGCAGATTTTTTTCTCTCTCTCTCTCTCCCTTCCTCACCTCTCCAATTGGACAGGCGATGATGGGTCAGAAATGGGCCAGACGAAAGGGTTAGCTTAGCATGACAAAAGCAGGAACAAAATCGGCGGCTGCCTTTGCACCGCACGCTGGATTTCATAAGAGTCTCTGTGCAGCTCATTTTCATTGTGGCAAATCATATTAAACCCAGCCCTGACACTGCTATAAACCTGAGCTTAGGTCTCTCTTGTTTTTTGACTCTCTGTTAAGCGCACGGGCACACCCTCCCCCCCTCAAAGTGTCATATTAATTATTTAAATCTTCAAAATTTTCCACTTGCATCCTCAAAGGTTCTGCTCGCTACCAGCAGGTCTGTGATCTACATTAGTTCTGTTAATTACAGCTGAAACGGGAGTCTGATCTCACTGAGGTGAGCACTGGAGACAAAAAACAGGGAGGAAAATGGGGAGCTTCTGGCATCATTAACTTGCATTCCACCTCCCGCGTCCAGAGTTACGGGGTTTTCACGCGTGGACCGGACCTTAGTTTGCGGTATCTCAAAGAAATGATCACAATGGTGAAATGAACAATCGTGACAACCCTTTCCCATCTCCCCCTATCCCCACTAACCCTTGGCCGTGTTTCAGAGAAGGCTGGTAAAGGGATGGCTGAGGGGCCTAGTTTGGTCTGGCAGATCAGTCGCACTAAGATAATAGCAGCGAGGAGTTGGAGACTCTGCAACTGGCCCCTCTTGCCACCCAGTTACCCACTGCAGCCATCGACTTAAACAACATCAATGAACCTCGAGCGAGTCAATCAAGGCGTCGCTTTTTTATTTCTGCCCGATTCCAGATACCAGCTGCTGCCATCCTACCTCCATTGACACAAAGGAGCAGTGAAGGAGCCCGGAATGTTGCAATCTGTCCCGACTTCCTGTTTGTTACTGCTGCCACAGAAAGTTTGGGCCATTATTGCATTGCGTTCCTTCTTAACGGGTTAGGTAGTTAACTTTTCCCTCATAATTTCACATCGCTTCAACCTGTTTAAAGTTGATTCGGGCGTATCACAACTAGGCATGCATTAACACTGCAGTGAAGTTATTGTGAAAATCCTCTGGTCGCCACACTCCTGTTCTGGCACACTGGGGGAGAATTTAGCCAATGCATCTAACCAGCACGTCTTTTGGACGGTGGGAGGAAACCGGAGTGCCCAGAGGAAACCCACGCAGGCACGGGGAGAATGTGCAAATTCTGCACAGACAGTGACCCAAGCTGGGAATCGAATCCAAGTCCCTGATGCTGTGAGGCAACAGTTCTAACCATCGTGCCACCATACACGTGATAATTCGATTAGATTTCCCCCTCACTCCCTCCATCTGATCCGGGAGACATTTGATGCAAATTATGCACAGCATTTTGGATTCTACTTGACTCCTGCTGAAGGCTGTAAATGTATTTTTTCTCTCTCTTTCTAAACAATAAGTACTGCAGTGTTAAGAGTCTTACCGGACAGAAAGGATTTTGCAGATTAGTTGAGGGGGTACCTTTCTTTCTCGTCCCTTCCTACCCTGGCATAATTCTTCCTTTGTAAATTCATTGTGATTGGTGCACATGCCAGTCAGCTAGCCCGGGGTACATTTCCATGAGGGACCCTCATAATTACCTCTTCATCATAAATGACAGCTTTGGCCAATGAGACTTGAGTTCCTGGCGCATTTGCAATTGAATGGAGGGCCTTCATACTGTATATTAATTTAATCTTTCATGTCAAAGTCAGCCAGATGGGCCATTATTGCTCCTTCTGTCTGAAGAAGCCCCCCCAAAAATAAAAGAAAGAATCCTTTCAGGGGATTTCAGAGGATGATGTGAAAATGGGATCTTGAATCTGAGGTGACTGGGCTGCATTTTAAATGTCAGCCTCACAGTCTGCTAATGGCTGTCTCAAATATTCAGTCTACATTGCTCTCTGCGTCTATTAAGATCAGCGGGGAGGAAATCGTCAACCACACGTGGTAACATCTCAAGTTTTGTGATCGCAATCGAGAGCATTTAAATTACAAAGTACTTTTGCTCTTTCCTTTTTCAAAGAAACCACTAGACACAGATTAAAATTTCCTCAATCATATCCTCCATTTGCGAGCTGTCTCAATGACAAATCACACACATTCGCAAAAAGAATTGCTAAATCTGCTAAGTGTGCTGCCTAGGTCGGGCTAAGAAACGTATCTGAATATAACAGCTTTAAAATGACTTGAAACTGTAAAACTCATTTGAATTAGGCAAGTCTCCCTGATCAAGAACAAGTTTAACTCAAGTGGTGTTGGTTAGCTGATGTCCACTTGAGTTTTCCAAAGGGCAATAAGGATTGTTGCAGATCTCATAGATAACAATAGGAGCTAAATGGTTTATTCCTGTCCCTAAACAGAAAAAGACTAAGACCATGAAGGAATTTCAATGTTTTGGCATCCTTATGAAGTTTTAAACTGCTCCTTTTGGCAGCAAGAGGGGAGTAGTGATCCAAAGATCCAATGGTGCTGTACTCAATGTTCAATTGCTATTCCTATTGCACGCACTATCATTTTTCTTCAAATGCACATCCTAGGGGGTTGAATATTTCAGGCGGGAACCTCACTTGGACTTCATTGAGAAAAGGGACCTATTGTCAAAGGTTTTTATCTTGCACTCATCAGGACAAATGCAAGAATGCCAAATTTTAAATGATCAGAACAATTTATACTACACTTATCCTATTTACATGATTACCATTTGGAATTTGGCTGACAAGAGAGCCAGTAGGTATAGAGGTTAGAGAGGAGTTGAGGCCACAGCCATGATCTTATCAAATGGTGGAGCAGACTTGAGGGGCTGAATGACCTAAATCGTAAGTTCCTAGCCCTGCATCCCTGGCATTTACAGTCCGCTAACCAGATGTAAATGTGGTTCAGATCTCAAAATGACTTGAGGCTCTCAGCGAGGATTCAGGGTTAACCATCACTCTTCCATTGTCCATTCAAACTTCCATCATCAAAATTCCAATAAGTTTTAAAATAACTTTTTTTAAGTTTGTTTATGATAATTTAGCTTATAGTTATTTTCATGGCCATGTCCCCATCTTTATACCATTCTCTGTAAAATAATTAAAAAGAGGGCTATCCCATATGTTGGGGCATGCCCCTTAAAGAGAATGGGTCAGGTGATCTGGACCTCAAGCATACCATGGGTAGAGCTTGCTTAGCCAGCCTTGTGCTGACTGTGCTAGAGAATAGATGTGTTAATAAACTGTAAACTTCTATTCAGTTTACTCACACATACCCCATGGTCTTTTATTAGTCTTGGTCACATGTATTTGGGATAGCATGATGGGGCAGTGATTAACACTGCTGCCTCACAGCACCAGGGACCTGGGGTCAGTTCCCAACTTGGGTCACTGTGTGTGTGTGGAGCTTGCACATTCCCCCTGTGTTTGCATGGAATTCGCCCGTGGTGCTCCGGTTTTCTCCCACAGTCCAAAGATGTGCAGGCTCAGTGGATTGGCCATGCTAAATTGTCAGAGGGACTAGCTAGGATAAATCCATGGGGTTATAGGAATAGGACCTGTGTAGAATTGTGGTCAGTGCAGACTCAATGGGCTGAATGATCTCCTTCTGCACTGTAGGGATTCTATGATTTATATCAGACCTCAGGCATAATAAGGTCAATGGGAAGTCCTTTTAACTTCTTGGTTTGCTATCTGTGAGAATTCATTAGATTGATGATTGCTCAGTCTGCTTGATGGCTTCATTGTTCCCAGATGCCAGAAATCTCCTGTAGTTGGTGACAGGATAAAATTGATGTTGCAATCGAGGATATTGTAGTGCAGAGCCCCTATTCATTCTGTTGGTAGCTTATGTCAATGTCTCATTGCATTGATAGTTATATACAGAACATTATTATATCCGAGGAGGACCACAGAGCCATATCTACTGAAAAAAACAAACGATTCTATAGACTTCTCTCAAGGTTCAATAAGGATGGCAGAGTGGTTAGAACTCCTGCCTCACAGATCTAGGTTACCAGGTTCAATTCTAGCTTTGGGTTACTATCTGGGTGGAATTTGCACTTTCTGCTCATGTCTGCATGGGTTTCCTTTGGGTATTTTGCTTTCCTCCCACATTCCAATGATGTGCAGGTTAGGTGAATTGGCCATGCTAAATTGCCCCTTAGTGTCCGAAGATGTGTAGGTTAGATGGATTAGCCATGAGATTATAGGCAAAAGACAGGGGAGAGGGCCTGGGAACAATACAATGCTCTGTCAGAGAGTCAGTGCAGACTGGATGGGCTGAATGGTCTCTCCTGAACTGTAGGGATTCTATAATTTGATTGCTTCAAAATGGATGACCTTTGGGAATGAAAGAAGGGATCGGTTATCAGAGCTCTTATTGTGTACGGGTGATTTCAATATGGAATGATGTGGAGTTGCCAGCGTCGAATGGGGGTAGGCACAGTGAGTAACCTCACCACATCAGGTTAAAGTCCAACAAGTTTATTTTGCAGCACAAGCTTTCGGATCATTGCTCCTTCAGATATTCATCTGATGAAGGAGCAGCGCTCCAAAAGCTCGTGCTACAAAATAAACCTGTTGGACTTTAACCTGGTGTTGTGAGACTACTTACTGTTCAATATGGAAGCAGGAGATTTTGGTGATTTTGCTCAGACACTGATGGATTTTGTGTCAATTTTGACTCGAACAAATAATAAACTAGAGCAACGTTTTCCTAAAGAGTGACACAGACCAAGATTTTCTCTCCATCTCATATAACTATTTTTAGGAAATGCCCAATTCACTTTTCATTGTTCATGTGAAGTTTTCATTTTCTTGTAAAATAAAACTGTGCTTAGCCGGAATTTTCCAGCTCCTCCTGCCAGTGGGACCTCCTGGAAATTTGACTGAGTCATCACATTTGCCATGGGATATCCTGCCATGGTGGGACTGGAAAATCCTGGCCCTTACCTCATTGAAATAAAGCTTTTGCTTTCATTTGAATATTTTTATGAAGATTCCACCATTGTCTAGGTTTTAGCTTCTATCTCCCCTATATTCAGGCTATATGAGAGAGATGATGGCCTCACATTATTATCACCAGACTATTAATCCAGAAACTCAGCTAATGTTCTGGGGGACCTGGATTCGAATCCCACCATGGCAGAAATACAAGAGCAGGGATGTACCTCTGAGGCTGTGTAAGGCTCTGGTCAGACCCCATTTGGAGAACTGTGAGCAGTTTTGGACCTCTTATCGAAGGAAGGATGTGCTGGCCTTGAAAAGGGTCCAGAGGAGGTTCACAAGAATGATTCCTGGAATGAAGAGCTTGTCGTATGAGAAAAAGCTGAGGACTCTGGGTCTGTACTCGTCGAAGTTGTAGAAGGACAAGAGGGGATTTTATTGAGACTTACAGGATACTGTGAGGCCTGGATAGTAGGAAAATCTAGAACCAGAGGGCACAACCTCAGGCTAAAGGGATGATCTTTTAAAACAGAGGAATCTCTTCAGCCAGAGATTGGTGAATCTGTGGAATTCTTTGTCACAGAAGGCTGTGGAGGCCAGGTCATTGAGAGTCTTTAAGATAGAAATAAATAGGTTCTTGATTAATAAAGGGATCAATGTTTATGGGAAAAGGCAAGAGAATAGGAATGGGAAAAATATCAGATTTGATGGAATGGTGGAGCAGACTCAATGGGCTAAGTGGCCTAATTCTGCTCGTATGCCTTGTGGAAGATGGTGGAATTTGAATTCAATTAAAAAAAAACTGGAATTAAAAATCTATTGATGACCGTGAAACCATTGTCGATTGTTGGAAAAACACATCTGGCTCACGAATGTCCTTCAGGGAAGGAAATCTACCGTTCTTATCTGGTCTGGCCTAATGTGATTCCAGAGCCACAGCAATGTGGTTGACTCTCAACTTCTCTCCAAGGGCCACTTTAAGACTTGAATAGCAGGTTAGGTGTAAAGATTCGCATTCTAATCAGTAATCTGTAAACTGTCTGTGCTGTTATATGTTCTGTCTGAGGCCAGAACTCTCCATTCACTAACGAAGAGGCAAACCTCGAAAGTTTGTGAGTTTACTATCAAATAAATCAGTTGGACTTTAACCTGGTGTTGTCAGACTTCTTACTGTGTTTACCCCAGTCCAATGCCGGCATCTCCCCTTCAATAAATGCTGGCCAGCCAATGACACCCACATCCCACAAATGAATAATAAAATATATTCTGTCTATTGCTAATCAATATGTTACAATTCCAATTGATGTTTCTACTGGACAACACCCTGGATCAGAGAGAACCAGGCTTGATATATCTTAAACTCTTTAGAAACCACAGAAGAAAGTTTACTGAATAAATTCATAGGACATGGTGATGAACTTTTAACACAAATAGAGAAATCTTTATTAAACAAGAAAGAAATGAACCAAAGAGAATGGAAAGATTTCAATACAAACACAAGAAGCTGATTCAAATAATGATTATTCCTTCACACAAGTAATACTATTACAGACATGTACAAAGTCAGAGATAAAACAATTTATAATATCTACATAAACACTAATATTCAGTGCAAGTATAAAGTATCTGTAAATTAACAAGGCCAAATGCGGTCAGGCAAACCACAATCCAAAGTAAATGACAAATGCAACCAAAGCAGATTCCGTGGATTTCTTAACAACCCACCCAGATGTTTGTCACAGCATGAACTGACTAGTCTCACTGCAATTCTTCTCACAAGTGTGTCCAATCTCCACACTTAAAGAACTTGCCAATGAATTCTCTCCCAAAGTTGTTCTGCTCGGATCGGAGTGGCAATGTTTCACTCACAGGGTTTCAATCTCATCTTCCGAGTTTCCTTTCCCCAGGATCTTTGCATACACTCAAGCCTCAGCTTCCAAACACGATTTCAGATCCTTAACCTGGCCAAGCTGTGCATCACTGTTCCAAAATGTCCACTGTAGCGAGTCACCAACCTTTGGCTGCCTTCTCAGAACTTCAGGGCTTCTCTCACACTTTCTTAACTTCCAATCTGCTCTTTAACCCAGAGACAATTGTCCTGCTTCTTTGATTTGATTTTATTTGATTTATTATAGTCATATATATAGTCATATATATAGAGAGAGAAAAGTATTGTTTCTTATACACGATACAGACGAAGCATAACATTTATAGAGTGCATAGGGGAGAAGAAAAGGTTAAGGTGCAGGATGTACTGTTACAGTCACAGCTACAGGGTAGAGAGAGATCAACTTAATATATGGTAGGTCTATTCATTACCTGATGGTAGCAGGGAAGAAGCTGTTCTTGAGTCGGTTGATACATGACTTCAGGCTTTTGCTGCTTTGGGGGCGGCATGATGGCACAGGAGTTAGCACAGCTGCCTCACAGTATCAGGGATCCGGGTTCAATTCCCAGCTTGGATCACCGTCTATGTGGAGTCTGCACACTTGCCCGTGTCTGCTTGGGTTTCCTCCGGGCACTCCAGTTTCCTCCCACAATCCAAAAGATATGCTGGTTTAATACTTTGGTCATGCTAAATTCTCCCTCAGCGTACCCAAACAGGCACCTGAGTAGAGCGACTAGGAATTTCATTGCAGTGTTAATGTAAGCCTACTGGTGACACTCAAAAAAACTTTAAAACTTCTTTCTTTTAACTTGACTTCTGTACATGGGAGTTAATGGGATTGAGGGTTATAAATAGGCATAGTAGGTAGGGATATGATCAGCACAACCTTTGGGCTGAAGGGCCTGTTTGTGCTGTAGTATTCTATGTTCTGGTACCTCTCTCTGATTCCTGCCTTTGTCCTGGTCTGGATTTTCTTCGGAGACTCTGACTGTCCCACTCCCTGTTTCGTCCTCCTCAGCAATGGCGCGCATGTTGTGATCACCTGACCTTGATTTTGCACTGCTTCATTTCTTTTCTTCAGCTGAGATGCTCAGGACCAGTCTCCATCACAAAGACATGAAGATTCTGGGCTGTGCGCATAGGATGGTTTCCTAGCTGGGCTGGAGGATTAAACTGGACTCTGTGACCTCTGATTTAAAATGAAGGTAAGCATTTGCCCTTCGTTGCAAATGAAAGAAAAGAAAGAACATGTAATTTTTATGGCACCTTCCCACTTTACAATGTGCTGAAGCGCTTCAAAGTGTTTGATGTAATTTTTTGTAATGCTGTTATTGCTTTAAAATAGGAAAAAGAGCCAATATATGCACAGTAAGATAAGATAGCAGAATATGCAGCCACACTCAACAGGTCAAGCAGAATCCTTAGGAAAGGAAATAGTTGGTAGGATTTTGTGCCAGTATTCACCACACTCAGGAAACGAGATTCTCTCGGGTAAGATTTTGTTTCCCAATTTTCCCCACCCCTCACTGGTGCTGTATTGAGGCTCCTACTCTTTCTGGATGGACATCTCATCTCCACATATTGTAATAAATTTAAATCTCATGAATGGGGTTTCCCAGCCACACAAACACTGAACATTCAACTGATGTAAAAAAAATGGGAGCTAGTTGCGGGGTTCCCGCCAGGGTCACCTAAGCCATTTTCCTCGGAAGGAGAAGGATGTGCCCTGGCACTGCTCCAACATTGTCCCAGGCAAAGTTGGCATTTCCCTGGCAAAGGTTGGCACTAGCCCTGGCAGTGCCACATACACAGTGCCAGATTAGCAGGGCAAAGGTGACAGTACCAAGAGGTAAGCCCTCTGGGGAGCTCCATGGGGGTAGATTTGTCTTACATGTATTTGGGGAAGGGACTGATGCTTGTAAAGGGGGGTAAATTTTGCCCCAACACATGTATGGTGGAGGGGGAGGAAAACTTTTAATATCTTCATGGTGTGTGGAAGGGGGGTTCATGCCCTGTTGTTTGTTTGGGGGGGGGCAGGGCAGGTTGAGTCCTCTATGTTTTTGAGGGTTGAGGGTAGTTTATTTTCTGTGCTGATCTATGGCTGCAACTAAACACCATTAGATAGGGCCTTGCACTGTATGGGTGGAATGGTGGCGCAGAGGTTAGCACTGTTGCCTCACAGCATCAGAGACCAGGTTCAATTCCAGTTTCAGGTCTATGTGGCATCTGCACATTCTCCCCGTGTCTGCATGGGTTTCCTCCAGGTGCTCCGGTTTCCTCGCACAGTCCAAAGATGTGTGGGTTAGGTTGATTGGCCATGCTAAATTGGCCCTAGTGTCAAGGGGATTAGCAGGGTAAATATGTGGCGTTCTGGGGATTGCTGTTGGTGATGGGTTGAATGGCCTCTTTCTGCACTGCGAGGATTCTACGATTCTATGAATAAGAATGTCCAAATCGTTTAAGTGTAACTACTCACCCAGAGTTACATTTCCACAGGAAGAATGCACAAAATGATCCCTTATGTTCAACAACAAATATTACTAAACCATTCAAAATGTGAACCTAATCCTTGAGTTCTGGCAAAGTCTCTGTACACTTAAATACAGTTTGGCAAAACATCAAAAAGACCAACCTTGGCTAACAACAATCAAACTAGTTTCAATGTCAGGAAAAATCATAAGTAAAACATCCTTGTGTGTGTGGAATATGAGGATTCTTTTTATGGTAGAGTCCGGTTTACATATATTCTCATTAAAATGGGTACAATTAATCTTTCTAAACATTATTTATACATTATTGTCTATCTTACCTTTCAACTTCTGCCCGCATCAGGTTTTGCCATTTTATGTCATGTTATTAACATAGGATCATTGCAGGATTCAAAAGGAAAGAAAAGATTATTTTACTCCAGACTGAAACCATGCCTATTCATATCGGTAATAAATTAATTCCCAGATATGTGCCTATAACCCATGGTCATTATTTAATCAATGGCTTGTGCTTCTCCAATGGCTGCGTGAGTATGTGCACGGGCAATTGAGTTTGTGCCTTAGTTGGGTAACCTCAGCTGAGGCAGAGGTTAGAGTGCGGCAGTCCCGAGGCCGAGCAAGTGTGAACCAGTCAAGGGTCCATCCTGATCCTTACTCAAATGTTCCCAGGATGCAAATCTGGCAAGAGAAAAATCGGACTCCACGATCACTACATAGCTTACAATGTTCAAGAGGAACAAGAAACAGTAGGAGGACTTTGAGATTTCAGTCTAATTAATCCAGAAACTCTGCTAATGTTCTGGGGACCCAGATTTGAATTCCGCCATGACAGATGATAGAATTTGAATTCAATAAAAAAATCTGGAATTGGGAATCTACTGATGACTGTGAAGCCATTGTCAATTGTCGTAAAAGCCCATCTGGTTCACTAATGTCCTTTAGGGAAGGAAATCTGCCATCCTTACCTGGTCTGGTCTACGTGTGACTCCAGAGCCACAGCAATGTGGTTGACTCTCATCTGCCATCTGAACAAGGGCAACTAGGGATGGGCAATAAATGCTGGCCAGCTAGCGATGCCCCATGTCCCATGAATGAATATAAACAAATGTGTTTGGCGATTTGGCAGTGCGCTTCTCAGCATGGTATTCAAAGACAGGATGCATTGGGCTGGCAATCTCTTGGGAGCTTAGAGGAATTTCCCAATCATTGGCTTTGCAGCAATACCGGAGTCAAAATGATCCCTCAGGTTATGCTGAATCGAGAACAGTTCACGGGTCAGAAGAACAAAGATTTTTCATCCTTTGCGGGATGTTGGCAGGATTTTCTGGCCACATTCACCCAGAAACTGGAAAATCCCGCCCGAGATCAATGAATCTTTCCATGGTCCACCCCTCAGCCGCTATGATTTTCATAGTGGGTGGAATGGGAGAATTTGCCCTTTTGACTCTCAGCTCACCTACTCTTCAGATTTGGGCAGCATGGTGGCACAGTGGTTAGCAAAGCTGCTTTACAGCACCAGCGACCCAAGTTCGATTCCCAGCTTGGGATCACTATCTATTGTGGAGTCTGCACATTCTCCCTGTGTCAGCGTGGGTTTCCCCGGTTTCCTCCCACACTCCAAAGATTTGCTGCTTGGGTTGATTGGCCATGCTAAATTGCCATTAGTGTCAGGAGGAATAGCAGGGTAAATATATGAGGTTACGGGGATAGGGGATGGGTGGGACTGTTGTTGGCATAGGCTTGATGGGCCGAATGGCTTCCTTCTCTCTTGACATTCTATTCCAAAACACAGGAATAAGAGTAGGCCGTTCAGCCCCTCAACCCCTCTCGGCTATCTGAACTCTATTTAACCATGTTGGTTGCTAATTCCCAGCAGACATTTAAATGTAGAGACATAAATCTTTTTCTTGAGAGTTGGTTAATTTAAAAGATGCAGTATTACATTTCTCTGCCTCCTAACTAAAGGATGGCGCCAGAATGTGATGACCTCCTCCTGTCCCCAGCATACCCTCAAATTCAATCTTTTACTCTTGTTCTTTGCTCTTAAAACTGTACTGTAACTCTTTTCCAAGTCTACATTCTACACTCTCTCTTTTCATTCTCCTGTATGTACTCTATGAACAGTACTTTTCACTGTATGCCCATACATGTGAGAACAATAAATCAAATCAATTTCCCAGCATTCCCTTTTTATATGTGCTCAAGATACTTAATAAATCAATACCCACCACCTGTCTATCCTTATCCTTCACAATGCACTTAACAGAGCATATGCATTGGCTCCAAATCCCTTTACACTCTTAGCTAATAAAAATCTATCAACTGTTTTCGTGGAGTAGACTGTTGGGCAGGTCTTACAGGGATAGGTCATTTGCCCTGAGTGGAGCTTTTAGTAGGTTGGCAGAGAAATCTTGAAACTTCTGTGGTGGTCTGGGTTTGTGATGTCTGCATCAAGTAAGTTTCGAGGAATTCCTTCCAGACTTCCAGGTGGAATCCATACATTAACTACTCTGACTGTAATATAATCCGATAAGTGTTTCATGTTTGTTAAGGTGGGGGGTTGTAACTTTGGCTCACAGAGCAATGTATCTTCTTGCAGTTCACAGTTACAGCTGTTGTAACTTACGAGTTGCCACGATGGCTCTCTCCCCAGTAACCTTGAGTCGTGTCAACAGAATGGCTCCAAGAATGAGGATCTTCAGTTACTTAGATAGACAAGTTCTGCTCCCCTTGGGGAATCGAAAGTTGAGAGCAGATTTCACAGAGCTATTCAAAATCATCAGAGGGCTGGACAGAGTTGATAGAGAAAAATTGTTCCCATTGGTGGAAGTATTGAGAGCAAGAGAGAACAGACTTATGAAAATTGCAAAAGAAGCAATGCCGACTTGATGGAATGCACTGCATGAGAGTGTGGTAGAGTGGCTATCAATGGAGTCATTCAGGAGGAAATTGGATTGTTACCTGGGGATGAAGAATGTGCAAAGCTATAGGAGAACACATTGCTCTGTCTGTGCGGACTCTGTGTGTTCTCCCTGTGTCTGCATGGGTTTCCTCCAGGTGCTCCGGTTTCTTCCTACAATCTGGAAGACGTGTGGGTGAGGTACATTGGCCATACCAAATTCTCCCTCAGTGTACCCGAACAGGTGCCAGAATGCAATTGGAAGCACTAGGGGATTTTCACAGTAACTTCATTGCAGTGTTAATGTAAGCCTACTCGTGACAATAATAAATAAACTTACACTTAAAAGAAGGTGGGGTCGTGGCATCAGGTGAATTGGTTTTTTTGGAGAGATAAGGCTCAGATACAAAGGGCCAAATGATCTCCTTCTGAGCTGTAATCATTCTATGATTCTGTCTTGTTTCTCTTTGGCCTCCAAAACCACTGCCTCTGCTTGGGTGAAATCAGACGTTACTGTGAACCAAGACACATCATAAATCAAATTTCAGTGAAGGCAACCAGGTTAGTAGAGTTTCTGCGAAGTGTGGAGCACTCAAACTCACTGGGGGAAGATGCTTCTTCATCTGTCTCTTTTCCTCTTGGCCTATGACGTTGGCACAGTACTATGTAATCTTTGCAATTGGAAGCATGCATGGGGATGTGAACGCACTCTCTGTTGGAAAGGGAAGGGGATGTGGGAGTATTGGGGAGATAGCTCTTGCCAAACCTTCCAGTATTATTGGGTTCTTGGAAAAGTGTTGACCCTGGAAGTTTCTCTTTGAGCTTTTTTGGGGAAGTGTCTTTTGTCCAGCAGCTATTGAAAGGGATTAATCTGGGATAAATGTCAGGAGCAGCAGCATGTTAGACAGATCTTTATTCCCTGTCTCATTCACACCAATTTAAGAACATAAGAACAAGCAGGAGTAGGCCACTTGGCCCCTTGAGCCTGCTCTGCCATTCAATAAGATCATGGCTGATCTTTTTCTGAATTCAGATCCATTTACCCACCTACTCACCATAACCCTAAATTCCTTTACTATTCAAAAATGTATCTATCCTTTTCTCAAAAACATCCTCAACTGCTTCACTGGGCAGGGAATTCCACAGATTCACAACTCTATGGGTGAAGAATTCCCCCTCAACTCAATCCTAAATCTGCTCCCCATTATTTTGAAGCCATAGCCTCTAGTTCTGGTCTCATCTGCCAGCTTCTATCTTATCTATTCCTTGCTTCTATCTTATCTATTCCCTTCATAACCTTAAATGTTTCTATGAGATCTTCCCTCATCCTTCTGAATTCCAATAAGTATAGCCCCAGTCCACTCAGTCTCTCCTCATAAAGCCAATCCTCTCAACTCCGGAATGAACCTAATGAATCTCCCCTGCACAACCTCCAGTGTCAGTACATCCTTTCTCAAATAAAGAGACCAAAACTGTACACAGTACTCCAGGTGTGGCCTCATCAGTATCTGATACAGTTGCAACATCACCTCCTGTTTTTAAATTCCAACTTTCTGGAAATGAAGGACGAAATTCCATTTGCTTTCTTAATTACCTGTTTTAATTAACAAATATTAATTAAAACAAGTAATGTTTAATTAACATTACCAAATGTGGGACCAAGTGTTATGCATGTTCTGCCCATGCCTGCATAGATTTCCTCTGGATGCTCCAGTTTCCTCTCAGTCCAAAGATGTACAGTTTAAGTGGATTGGCCATGCGAAATTGCCCATTTGTGTCCAAAAATGTGCAAGTTAGGTGGATTGGCCATGCAAAATTGCCTATTTGCATCCAAAGATGTGTACGTTAGGGGGATTAGCCATGCTAAATTGCCCCTTAATGTCCAAAGATGTGCAGGTTAGGTGGATTAGCCATGCTAAATTGCCCCTTAATGTCCAAAAATGTGCAGGTTAGGTGGATTAGCCATGCTGATCTGCTCCTTAGTGTCCAAAGACGTGTTGGTTTGGTGGATTAGCCATGCTAAATTGCCCCTTTATGTGAAAAGATATGTAGGTTAGGTGGATTAGCCATGCTAAATGCATAGAGTTGTGGGGATAGTGCCTAAGTAGGATGCTCTTTCAGAGAGTCAGTGCAGACTTAATGGGCTGAATGACCTCTTCTGTACTGCAAGAATTCTATGATTCTATGGCTCACTCTGTTTCTCTCTCCACAGACCAGATGTGCTGAGTTTATCCAGCATTTTCTGCTTTTATTGCATTGGGTTCCTTACATGCGGACTCTAGCATCTTGAAGGAGTGACAGCCTGGATGAAACCTGGATTGTACCGCTCTGGATAAGCAATTAATAAGAAAAATGAATTCTAATCATAAGATCATAAATTTTTCCCCAGTGCGATGTCATCAGCTTAATGGAATCCTGGTGACCCCAGAACACGTTTTTCTTTCACGATTGTCATTTGCATCAAGCATTAAGCTGACTTTATCGTCTTGTTCAAGGAATAAATACATTCCCTAAATTAAAAAAGAAAACAGTAAGAATTGATTTCCTTTATTGTATTAATGTGTTAATTTGATTCCTCTTATGAAATTTGGTGTTGGTCAATTGATTCCAGCTTTTACGTACACTATAATTTTTAATACTCTCTCCCACTCAGTTGTACCAAATGCATTTGAATCCTGACAACTAGTTTGTGAAAGGATTTTCTGCACACTTGGGGGAATTAGAGATCAGAATGGCCATTTTGCAAATCCCCGTACCACAACTTTCAGGAACGTCATCAAAACATTGTTTTAAAATTACTTTTAAAACCCACTCAGCACAGGGACGATTGAATTTACATAATGCTTCTATGCTACAAATACCCTCAGATGTGGTGCACTAAGCTACGCGCAGATCAGGAGGATCCTGGGTTCAGCTCCCGTCTCCCACAGTGTTACTAAACCTCAGCTGGGATTAAGGCGGAGGCGATGAAACTGATCCACCAGCTCAGGATGGAAAATAGGACATCGGACAGTGTTCCCCCAACCCCATTTGATTGGACATGCTGAATTGACCCTTAGTGTCAGTGCAGTAAATACATGAGGTCGCGGGTACAGGGTCTGGGTGGGATTGTTGTTGGTGCTAACTTAATGGGCTGAATGGCCGTCTTCTGCACTGTAGGATTCTATGATTTGCTAGCCAATGATCAAAGACCCGGGATGGTGCTGAGTGTAGGGTAAAGTATTAAAGCAGCTTGAGAGCGAGGGTGTGATTCCTCTCTGCCATCAGCGGCCACATCACATTAGAATCACAGGCTCCCTCCAGTGCAGTGGGAGACTCGTCAAGTCTTCACTGACAACAATCCCACCCAGATCCTATCCCTGTAACCCCATGTATTTACCCTGCTAATCTCTCTGACATTAAGGGGCAATTTTACATGGCCAATCCATCTAACCCGAACATCTTTGGATTGTAGGAGGAAGCCAGAGCACCCAGAGGAAACTCGCATGGACATGGGGAGAATGTGCAGACTTCGCACATACAGAGAGCCCGATGCTGGAATTGAACCTGGCACCCTGGCACTGTGAAGCAGCAGTGCTAACCACTGTGCTGTCCTAAATCTCTCAATGTAGGCTCAAAGAAATTTAATCAGGCGGCATATCAGCTTCTGCCAACAGCTGTGAAATCATCATAGAATCCCTACTATACAGAAGGAAGCCATTTGGTCGATCGAGTCTGCACTGACTCTCTGACGGAGCATCTAATCAGGCCCTATCTCTGCAACTCCGTATACTAACCCCGCTAATCCTAATAACTTACATATCTTTGGACTATGGGTGGAAGCCGGAGCACCCAGCAGAAACTCAAGCAGATAAGTGGAGAACATGCAGACTCCACATAGTCACCCAAGGCTGGAATTGAACCCGAGGCCTTGGCACTGTGAGGCAGCAGTGCCGAACGCTCTGCCAGCATGCCACCCTCCAAAACAGGTTTTGACCCTGTCAAGCAGTTTTACTGCAAGTCCCTCCATCAATTTCAATGAACAAAAACAAAAGGTGTTAAAAATTCAGTACAGTGCGGCCATCAAAACCATTTCGCTGTTCCTTGCTTTCAGCCAAACCTTGTTTAATCCCGTTTGTTTTAAATGGAGGACAGAGAGCGAATGCGTCAAGCATTTGTCCGCCAGTATCTCAAGCAGTCATTTGGAGGCCGCAGTTATTTCTTGAAAGGCTGCAGGGATGGAACACAAATTGCACGGAACCAAGTCTGCTTTCAGCTTTAATGAATAAAGCGAATTTCAAATCCTGTGAGGTTGTGCAGCCCCACTGAGACACCGCCAGAGATTGAACTGATCTCAAATCGACTGATATACATTTTCTCACTGTGAATGGCAGACTATCAATCAATGTCTCTGTGCTCTAATCCAGGGATGGTTCATACGAGTGACCTGACCCGAGAGACAATAGTTTGGGCCAGGTTGCATTGAGATTCTTGTGATCCCCTGAATCACTGTGATGATTGCTACTCAGGAGGGGGTCAGCATGGGTCACAACCGCATCGTAAGTTGATGCCTCTATTTCTTTCATGCCTCACGCGGAATTTTTTTTTTCCCAAAAAAAATCAGTGAGGATATTTTAATAATGGTTTATGAGGTCAAACAGGCCATTTATACAATGCATTTTTCATCGATGCGAAGCAATTTCAGCTTTCCAGTGACATAAATGATGTAACAAGGCTGCAGTCTCTCCAAGTCAAATGTAGACAAGCAGTGTTACGACCACTTTAAGGAGTCTCATGCAACTTAAACTGTGCACAGATCCTTTTTTTTAAGCCTGAAATAAAAATGCCACATAATCAGGAATGGAATGGTGCCACAGTGGTTGGCACTGCTGCCTTGTAGCGCCAAGGACCCAGATCCAATTCCCAGCTTGGGTCACTGTCTGTGTGGAGTTTTCACATTCTCCCTGTGTCTGCGTGAGTTTCCTACAGGTGCTCCGGTTTCCTCCCACAGTCCAATGCTGTGTGGGTTAGGTGGATTGACCACGCTAAATTGTCTTTTAGTGTCAAGGGAGACTAGCTCAGATAAATGCATGGGGTTATGGGAATAGGGCCTGAGTGGGATTGTGGTCAATACAGACTTGATGGGCCAAATGGCCTCCTTCTGCACTCTATGATACCTCCATGTTCCCTGATAATCTCATGTTCCCTCCACGTCCCAAGCCTCCCATGCTCTCTCTGTGCAACATCCCTGCCCCACTTTTTATGTAGTCTCTGTGTCTGTACTGTATCACATTCATGCCCTCCATAATTGTCCAACTAGTATCCACAATAGACAGATCTCAGGAGCCCTACAGTAGAGGGATAACTACAAGGGGATACGGAGTAAATCTGGAGAACAGTCAGTGTAGACTAGGTGGGCTATATGGCCTCTGTCTGCACTGTAGGGATTCTATGATTTTAGTTGTAAAGGATGTTAAAAAATTAAATCTCCAACAATCTAGTAGAGCTGCCACTCAAGCACACCTGACATTTATACTGCACAGGAAGTAAATTTCTAAACTCTATGAGAAAAAGTTAAATCACTTCAAGAGATCTTTCAGTTGTAAAAACATTTATTCTGAAACTACATCAAAGTTGGTTAATCCTTTAATAGCCTCTTTAAGTGGTCAGTCAAAATGTTTATGCAACCATGTGCTGAGTTAGTGCTTCATTAGCTTTTGAAATGCAGCCATGCATTAATAATGGGCTCAGCTATCAAAATAAACCATTCCAGCTACAGAAAATGGAACATATTAAAACAGAAAGAACAGATGGCTAGCTGTTTTATCAACTACACCAAATGCCCTGTCTTACAAATAATTCTAGGAACAGATTATTTTTCTAATGTTAAAGCAACAAGTTAATTTTTGAATGCTTTTAAACACTGTGGACATTCTGATCAGTTCAAATCATGACAATGTTCCATTGTACTAATTTCTGAATACAAAGGTCTCTTTCTACACTGGGAAATGTACTCTTAAGCATCTTAGTGCTTAGACAATGCTGGTCAATGTAATAGTCAACTTACTTAAGCAGGACAGAGATCTATGCTAAATGACTAGAGTAAAAACACATCTAACTTATAATATGGCATCAACATATTTAACACTTACCTGTCAGAATGCTCCTGACTCCTCAACCAGCTTCCCAAAGGTTTCCAATCTCTCTTACTTGGTGGGTTTTCCAAAGGCTTCCAATAAGAACAAAGAACAAAGAACAAAACAGCATGGGAAACAGGCCCTTCGGCCAATAAGCCCGCGCCGCCACCCCAATGTTCCCACCTCTACCCGTGATCCCTGTCTATGTTTATAGATTTATGGATTAAAAACCAATTAAAAAATAAAAAATACTTGCACGATCCACCTAAAAACCATTCGTGGTGACTTTGACCTCACAGGATACACAAATGGGATCATGATCTGGTCCTAACCTAAATGTCTTCCCACTTACGGGATGATTCTTATGTTCTTTTTGAGGGGGGTGGGTGTGGGAGGAATTCAAATTACTGCTCCACAGTCTCAGTTTTTCCAATTCCCATTCTATTCCCAAGTTTCTGTGACACAGATATCCAGTTCCAGAAATCTGCAATTATCTGAGAAATCAGTCCTAATGTAAACACTCATTTATCTGAGTATAACTCACAGGATTAACTCACAGTTACTGTGTCAGGTGTGGCTCAGTGAGTCCAACGCCGGCATCTCCACATCAATGGGCAGTCCCATAGCATCTGCTTGGGTCATGGGTCCCAGTGTAGGCCCTAAGTGCAAAGTTCAAGGCTGGCAGTCCAGTATAGTAGTGAGGGATTGCTGTGCTGTTGGAAGAGGTGGTGACGTAGTGGTATTGTCATTAGAATAGCAATCCAGAGACCCAAGCTAATATTCTGGGGGCTTGGGTTTGAATCCCACCATTACAGATGGCAAAATGTGAATTCTATTAAAAAAATCTGGAATTAAAAGTCTAATGGTGACCATGAAATCATTGTTAATTGTTGCAAAACTCCATATGGTTCACTAATGTCCTTTAGGGAAGTAAATCTGCCATCTTGGGGGTTATAGATAGGTCTATGGCTGGGTAGGTTTTGATGTGTTCGGCACAACTTGTGGGCCGAAGGGCCTGTTTGTGCTGTAGTGTTCTATGTTCTATGTTCTATCTTTAGCTGGTCTGGCCTACGTGCTATATAACTCTTACCAACTTTTCCAGATGCACCATGGAAAGCGTTCTTTCTGGTTGTATCACAGCTTGGTATGGCTCCTGCTCTGGCCAAGACAGCAAGAAACTACAAAGGGTTGTGAATGTAGTCCAATTCATCATGCAAACCAGCCTTCCAACCATTGACTCTGTCTACACTTCCCACTACCTTGGAAAAGCAACTAGTATAGTTAAGGACCCCATGCACCCCAGACATTCTTCCTTACTCCTTTTTCCATCAGGAAAAAGATACAAAAGTCTGAGGTAACGTACCAACCAACTCAAGAACAGCTTCTTCCATGCTGCTATCAGACTTTTGACTTGACCTACCTCACACTAAGTTGATCTTTCCCTACACCCTGGCTATGACTGTAACACTACATTCTGCAGTCTCTGCTTTCCTTTTCTATGAACAGTATGCTTTGTCTGTATACTGTGTAAGGAACAATATTTTTCACTGTGTACTAATATATGTGACAATAATAAATCAAATCAAATCAAAATGTGACTCCAGAGCCACAGCAAAGTAGTTGGTTCTTTAAAGGCCTAGTAAAGGCAATTAGAAATGAGCAAAAAAAATACTGGCCCAGGCAGCGATGAGCACATTCTGTGAATGAATAAAAAAAATTAAATTGGGGCTCTTTTTTCCCCACTCAAGCAGATGTAACAGATTCCATGACACGATTGCAAAGCAAAACACGTTTGGCATTCTGAACCAATAGTTATCTCTCAATCAACATCACAAAATAATAGTTTATCTGACCATTATCACATGGCTATGTTGTGGGAGTTCATTGCACAAATAGGCTTCTGTGGTTTCTGCATTATACTTCAAAAAGAATCCATCAACTGTATTGTGCTTTGAGACATCCCGAGGTTATGAAAAGTGCTGTGTAAATGTGAGCTCTTTCTTCTTTCCATAGACACGGAATTTATTCAATGCAGTTGAGAAATAATAGATCTCAAAATTGCAACTGGGTTCTAGACGGATGCTGGGATGGACAGTCCAATGGTGGGTTGTGAGAAATTGACCCGTGTTTGGTTTCACCTCATGTTTTTTTCATTCTGCAATTTGCTTCGAGTGAACAGTCCTTCCACCCTCTCACATCGATACTTAGTTAACACGTCGCTGTTTCTGATACATCAGCAGGCTTTTCCTGAGGCTCCTGAACTCTCCTCCAAGAGATCCGCCGTAAATACTGTGAGACTTGAATTACAAATTCTACCCGAGTTTGTCCCCATAGGTCGCATAGGGGCATCGCTTGTGAGTCCCGACCACAATGTAACCCGCACTCTCCCTGTGAATCAGAGCAGGAAATGTTTGGGTGAGTCCTCAAGGCTACCCCAGCACTGCTGTCCAATGGTTGCAACTCATTTTCAGACGCACTCAGGGAAAGGCTCAACTATTCAAGGAATAGAGGGCTATAGACCAAGGGCAGGCAGAAGAGATTAGTTTAATTTGGCATCATGATTGGCACAACATTGTGGGCCAAAGGGCCTGTTCCTGTGCTGTCCTGTCCAATGTTCTATGTTCTATTCTACAGAAGAGAGTTTGAACAGTTTAGGCTTACACACTCTGGAATTTAGAAGAATGAGGAATGATCAAATTGAGGTATATAAAATAATAAAAGACATGAGAAAAGTAGACATGGAGTGGATATTTCCTCTTTTGGGGCATTCTAGGATGAGAGGTCATAGTCTTAGGATAAAGAATAGTAAATGTAAACAGAGTTGAGGAGAAACTATTTCTCCCAAAAGATTGTGAATCTGTGGAATTCGCTCCCCCAAAATACAGTGGATGCTCTGTCAGTGAGTTAATTTAAGGAGGAGTTAGACAGATTTTTAATTGTTCATGGGTTGAAGGGCTATGAGGAGAAGGCAGGAAAATGGGAATGAGGAGCATATCAGCTATGATGGAATGGCAGAGCAGACTCGATGGGCTGAGTGGCCTAATTCTTCTACTATATTTTAAGAACTTCATGGCTTTACCACATTAAAGGTACCACACAATGTCTGTCGTTTCGGAATCAATCTCAGAAAGGGTCAATTAATCTCATCATTGGAGCTGAAGGGACATTGACATTCAGTTGGGCCCTTGATGGGCCACTTCCCCATCTTCAGAATGCCACCATGCACTCAGTGCTAAATCCAGACAGTATCTATTTTTTCCTTTCAATCCTAGTTTCACCCTGGAGTGAGGTTTCATCAGCTGTTGGGTGTGGGCTCCGGTTCTGTAGGTCTAAAGAAGTACAACATCGAACATAGAACACTAAAGCACAAATAGGCCCTTCGGCCCACAAGTTGCACCAATATATCCAGACCTAACAGGCCATAGAACTATCTATAATTCCCAATCCCATTAAATCCCATATACTTATCCAGAAAAGACCCTAGCAAGTTTGCCTCTACCACCACCGATGGCAACCAATTCTACTCACTCACCACCCTCTGAGTGAAAAACTTACCCCTAACATCTCCTCTGTACTTGCTCCCCAGCACCTTAAACTTGAGTCCTCTCATAGCGACGATTTCAGCCCTGGGAAATAGCCTCTGAGAATCCACCCTATGTATACCTCTCAACATTTTATAAACCTCAATCAGATCACCTCTCAACTTTCGTCTCTCCAGGGAGAAGAGACCTAGCTCTCTCAACCTATCTTCATAGGGCATGCCTCCCAATCAGGCAACATCCTTGTAAATCTCCTCTACACCCTCTCAATAGCTTCCACATCCTTCCTGTTGTGAGGCGACCAGAACTTCGCACAATACTCCAAAAGAGGTCTGACAAGGGTCTCACACATTCATAAGTTAACCATAAGCCTTCTATTAATTTTTAAAACTACTTGCTTCGGAAAAGCAGCCAACATAATCAAGGACTCCACATACCCCAGACATTCTCTCTTCCATCTTCTTCCATCAGGAAAGAGATACACAAGTCTGAGGTCAAGTACTGACTGACTCAAGAACAGCTTCTTTCCTGCTGCTGTCAGACCTTTGAATGGGCAGACCTTATATTAAGTCGATCTTTCTATGATTGTAGCACTGCATTCTGCCCCCTCTTCTTTCCTTCTCCCCATCTAGTTTATGAACAGCATGTTTTGTCTGCATAGCGGGCCAGAAAAAATACTTTTCACTTTACCCCAATATATGTGACAATAATAAAGCAAAGCAAAAAAATCAGTGTACATGTTTGGTACGGTTTCCATGCTTGCTAATACAGAAGCTCTATCTAACACTCAACCGTGCCTGCATGCAGGTCATGTGCTTCTTACATCAATATGTGGACAGTACTCAGACCCACAGTAACCTTGTACGTGCCACAGGGGATTTTCACAGTAATTTTCATTGCAAGTGTTAATGTAAGTCTACTTGTGACACTAACAAAAATAATAAAATAAAACTCTTATACTACACCAACGTAGAAGCCTCCAAAAGGGATTTCAATTATTTTTTTAGAATCATTGAATCTAAGTACAGAAGGAAGCCATTCAGCCCATCAAGCCTGCATCGACAACAATCCCACCCATAACCCCATGCATTTACTCTGTTAGTCTCCCTCACTAAAAGTATATTAGCATGGCCAATCAACCTTACCTGTACGTCTTTGGACTATGGGAGAAAACTCATGCAGACACAAAGAAAATATGCAAATGCCAGAGAGACAATGACTCAAGGGCCGAATTGAACCTGGATCCTTGCTGCTTTAAGGCAGCAGTGCAGACCACTGTGCCACGATGGTGTGTACTAAAGCCACATGACTTTAGTACATGGCACAGTAGTGTCATAAGCCATATGGCTTTAGTACAGCTAAGCATCAGATCTATACCTAGCTCCTTGTTATATCACCACATTCACATCAATGTCTACCTGCTATTATTTCATATCGAAATAATACTGGCAGGCTCACGACAATCTATATCATTCCGTCTGCTCTTTGCCCCATTTACCATTAGGTATACAAACCTGGAGGTGATCACAATTATGGACGAAATAGGTTTTGTTTGCTTTCTATGCTTCTCATGTACTTATCTATAATTCATTTGAAAATGTCAAGTGTTCAGTAGCTACAAACTGGTTAACCTGAAAGATGCTCATCCCGAATGTCCATCAGGATGACTGGATTGGAGGTTCACGAACACAAGCAATTGTTAAACCTTTGCGAGCGGGCGACTCTGATGATGATGACGATGATTGAAATTCCTAATTGTGATATGTAATGTACAGGCTCCCTCTGTCGCAGTCAACCAAAAGGAGGCACGTGGAATAGAAAAATCTAAAACTTGCAGGTGATCTTATAATAGGCCAGTTCCCCACGTTCACTCTATCTTGTGTGTCAGGCAAATTCAACATTTCAGCGTGTTTACATTGAAATGCTGTATTGTGCTTCAGATATCTGTATGCCAATTATTTTCTTCAGTTACCATGATCTTAGTCTCTATTCACCGGTACAGAGCACAATTATTTAATGCTTGTTTTAAATTATGAGAAATGGTTTTCTTCTGCTGAACCCCAGCTAGAGCAATCATTCTTTTTGGAAGTAGATGTCTTGTAACATATATGCGCTTTGACTTTGGAGACACAGAGCAAGGCATACCAACATTTTATTCCCTAACACTGAGACCCTGTCGATATCATTATTTTTGGTAATTGAAATATAACTTGAATCTATTGATCTGTGCACAGAGCTCCCCCTATTGGAGTTACCAGGACCTGAAGGGAAGCATCACCCCATGTCCAGTGTGTACATTTGAAAGGGTGCTGTGCAAGTTTGGAGCAGGTGACTGAACTATTTTAGATACCCCGTCCCCCCAATCCCAGTCAAAGAAATAAGGTGTTTTTTTTATTTAAGCTTTGTCTTCTTTGTATTTCAGTTGACTATAGAAGAAAGAAAGGATTTCATAGAAACTTATAAAATTCAAACAGGGACTAGAGAGGGTGGATTCAGAAAGAACGTTCCTGATGGTGGGGAAGTCCAAAATTAGAGGTCAGAGTTTGAGGATGAGGAGTAAACCTCTCAGGACTGAGGTAAGGAGAAATTTCTTCACACACAGGGCGGTGAATGTGTAGAAATCATTACAAAGAATGTAGTTCAGGCCAAAACGTTGTGTAATTTCAAGAAGAAATTAGGTATAGATCTTGGGACTAAAGAGATCAAGGGAAGTGAGGGGAAGGCAGGATCAGTATATTGAATTTGATGATCAAAATAAATGATGGAACAGGCTGAAAGGGCCGAATGGCCTCCTCCTTCTTCTAACTTTTATGCATGAACGGGAACCTAACTGAAACTTTAACGCAGTTGATTCTAAGTTTATGCTGACCATATTGACTTCTTGTGAGGTGAAGTTATGACAAAGACAGTGTCAAAAAGAATGAATGAGAACAGTCAATGGACTGGTGTGGCTTGGGCTTGTAAATCTGCACAACCTGAGATTCAGCTAACCAGCCTCAAATAAAACTTCAGATAAGATCACATACCGTGCATTGCATCCATTACTTTTAAAGGCAAGAACATTTTCACAATGTTACAGATTGCAATATTCTTCAGCACTAACCCATGGGATTCTGTAGATGACAAGTCTGTGACCAACCAAATGTTAGTGTAACCTTGTAACTTCCAACCCAATATTTACCTGACATTCAATTCACTCCTCTACAATGAATTTGATCAGTATATTTTTGGTAGTTTTGACCTAAGTCTATAAAACAGGTATGCACGCAGATACACACAGGCACGCACGCACACACACACACACACACATGCACACACACACACACATATTTCATTGAGAACTCATCGTTCATACTTTTCATCCAGCAGTAAGGATACTTCAGTTGCAAGCAGTAAAAGAACTAACTTCACAGTTTAAATCAAAGAAGAAGGCTTAATAAAGAAACATCATTACACCAACACCCCGGGCAGCACTGCTTTCTACTGACACCGGGTCAGCTGGTCAGCTGACCATCGCATTATTTTCCCATTGGTTGCAATGTCTACCATGTCAGCTGACCCTCACAGCATGTTACCACTGGGTTACATTAGAGCAGATTCCAATGTTGTCACTGGTCACAATATAACCTGTATCTGCAACTTCTGCAGATGACACTTTTTAAGATAATTCTAAGTACAGCGGTGTCACACATTGCTGTTATTTCATAGTAGAGTATGTGTTTTTTTTAATTCTTTCACGGGATGTGAGCATCACTGGCAAGGCCAGCATTGTTACCAATTCCTGATTTATTAATTTATTTATTTATTTAACTCCATTCTTAACATTATAAAGCCAGTGCTCAGAGTAGATCAGGCAAACATAAATCCATTCCTTGATTGCTCCAAAAACCAAATTCAAATTCTCATTGAATCCAATCCCTCTGTTATACAGCTTTAATTTAAACACTATCCAAGCATTCCAGTTTAATGAGACAAACAAGGACAGTAATTCAATTTTTTTTTATTTAACACTTCTAGAACTAACTCAAACATAAATAGTTGCAATTCATTAACTCTTTACTGAATTTTAATTCAAACTGAACAATTTCAACTAAACTTGTAACTCTTAAACTGCACTTTAATTAAACATCAACTTTAACTATTTAACTGAAAATAGTTACTACCGAGTTTAGGAAAACCTTGGCCAAGAAATATCCTCAAAGTAGAATCTATCTCCTTCTTTTCTGAAGCGTCCTTCAGGGCACAAGTTTTCTTGTGATAGTTGGTCTCTTCAAGTTATCGCTGCTACACAAAGAACTGCATATCCCTTTATCCACAATTCCCCACTCACTTCCAGAAGATTTTCTGTCATCCAGTCAACAAATTGATCAGAGACCAATCACCTGGCTCAAGCTTCAAGTGAAACTATTTTTGAATGATGCTATTACACTGAGTTAATTTGACATGTCCCTTACATAGCAGCTATATAAATTAGAGACACAGTGTCCGGATTAATGTAAACAACTTCTCTTATCTGGGAAGCTTCAGATCACACCCCAGAGCAACTTTACAACCTGCATCTCGTTTTAATTTACAAGTTGCCCAAAAATCCCAGCATGCTTAGCTTTCAGCCAGAATAGCCATTTTAAAGCCACTATTGCCATTATAGCTGTTGTAGCCATTCTTTCTCTGTCTACAGCACAGGAGAGACAAACAAGATCCAAGCTGACAAGATAAGGCCCTCATTGTGAATTTGATCTGATGCTTGATCTTAACTCAAAGGCTTTGAATGGCTTGCTCGGCCATTTCAGAGGGTAGTCAGGAGCCAGCACATTGCTGTGGATCTGAAGTAGGCCAGACCGGGTGGCAGATTTCCCTCTCTAGTTAACTTGTTGAGACTAACTTTTAATTCCAGTTTCGATTAATACCACTAGCTGCCGTGGTGGGATTTCAACCCAGGCCTCCAGGGCACAACTTAGGCACCTGGTGACATTATCATCATACCACCATTTCCTCCAGCAATACCCACTAGCAATCTACACACATTCCCATGTGCTGCTCAAAGTTATTCCTAATTTTTATGAAACTCTCCTTTTATTTTCTCAGTAACTGAAATAATAAACCAAAAGTCAAAAATGATATAGTTCACAACAGTGTGTGGTGATTGTCCATTTAAGAGGAACCTATCAAATGCGGTCTGAACGATCGATCAAAATCTCAAGCAGGGAATCTCGCCAAGGGTTGGGTGTAATAAGGGGAGGGGCAGGGGAAGTTTGGTGGGGGAGGACGGGTTTGGGAAGAGAGGGGTTTTTCTTTCATAGTGTATTGTGCCATGACTAAAATCATAGAAGAGGCCATTTGGCCCATCAAGTTTGCACCGACTCTCTGACAGAGCTTCTTACCGAGACCCTCTCCCTCACCCTACCCCCATAACACGTCACACTTCCCATGACTAATCCATTCTACACATCTTGGGACACCAAAGGGCAATTCAGCATGGCCAATCTGACTAACCTGCCCATCTTTAGACTGTGGGAGGAAACCAGAGCATTCAGAGGAAACCCACTCAAGACACGGGGAGAATGTGCAAACTCCACACAGACAGTGACCCGAGGCCAGAATTGAACATGAGTCTCTGGTGCTGTGAGGCAACAGCACTAACCACTGTGTCAGCATGCCACTTGCAAGCATGCAGCTCATGAAACATAAGTGAAGTTATTTTCTTCTAATAAGAAGCCTTTAAAAATGCATCTTTACTGCGTAATTAAGCATATCCATTGAATTCATCTCTGTATCATTTGCTAACATCATTAAAATCTAAACTTAAGATTTCAGCATCCTTGAACGGGCTGGACATAGAAACCCCACAGTGTAGAAGGAGGTCATTCAGCCCATCAAGATTGCGTCAGCCACAATCCCGTCCTATTCCTGTAACCTGACATATTTGCCCTGATTAGCCCCCTGATACTAAGAATCAATTTATCATGGCCAATCCATCTATCCCACATATCTTTGGCCTGTGGGAGGAAGCCAGAGCACCCAGAGGAAACCCATGCAGACACAAGGGAAATAGAACAATACAGCACAAACAGGCCCTTCGGCCCACGAGATGTGCAAACTCTACACAGATAGCAATCCAAGCCTGGAATTGAACCTGGGCCCTTGGCGCTGTGAGGAAGCAGTGCTAACCATTGTCCCACTTGTGCCGGCCATGGTCTTGATTGATTTAGCCTGTCCCGAAGTGCTCAGCTGAACATGAACTGTGCATCTTATGCATCTGTGGTGCATGTATTTTCCAAGATACATTAATCTTGCCCTGTTACTTACACTATTGGGATATCTTTCTTGAGCTTCTGCCATTTTTTCCACTCACTCTTTGAATAACTTTGAAAAACAAAATGGTAAATTTCAAAGGTTATAATGAGAAAAAAAACTAAATAGAAATTTTATGTGCATACATGCGTGAGAGAGAAAGTTAAATTTCAACAAATTCCACAAAGAGATGAATAAACTCCCAGAATGGACATATAATTGGCAAATGAACTTCAACATTGATAAATATGAAATATTACATTTTGGCAGGAAACATAAGGTCATCTGCTAGTGAAATAATAATCTAAATTGGCTGGAAGAACATAGCCACGTGGGAGAATAAATATACAACTCAATAAAATCAGCCAGGCAGATTAATACAGCCATAAAACAATCAGATCAGGGACTAGGGTAAGTTTCAACAGGGATAGAATTGAAGTTGTGCAAATATATCAAAGCTAGGATAGAGCACACTTTGAATACTCACAGCAAGGACTGCACTGCTACCTCATGATGCCAGGGACAAGGGTTCAATTCCCAGCTTGGGTCACTGTCTGTGTCGAGTTTGCGCATTCTCCTCGTGTCTGCATGGGTTTCCTTCGGGTGCTGTGGTTTAGGCGGATTGGCCATGTTAAATTGTCCCTTAGCGTGACAGGGAGATTAGAATGGTAAATACGTGGGGTTACAGAGAAAGAGTCTGGGTGAGATTGTGGTCGGTGCACACTTAATGGGTCTAATTGCATCCTTCGGCACTGAAGTAATTCTATGATTGTAATACTATGACCTTCTGATTATCATGTTACAAAAATGATATAGCAATTCAAGAGACAGTAAAAAAAAGATTTACAAGGATGATATCATGCCATGAGATTATACCTATTATGGCTCTTGTCCCTTCAAAAGGAAGGCTGAGGTTGGTCTAGTTGTGACCTGCACGATATTTAAGTATGTCTACTCACATGGAAGATCAAATCTAGACACCACCCAGATGAGATAGTCACTGAGTATTCAGGTAGGGAATTTAGAAGACAGTTCTTTACCAAGAAAGTGCTGAGAATGTGGATAGAACTGCCACAGGGCATGTTTAAGTGGGGGATATGGTAGCACAGTGGTAATATCACTGGATTAGTGATCCCAATGCACTGGATGATCCTCTATGATCTCCGTTGCAGCTGGTGGAATTCAATTTCAATTAATGAAGTCTGGAATATAAAGCTCATCTCAGTATGGCAGGCAGAAGAGGCCATTCAACCCATCAGGTCTGCACTGACTCTCTGACAGAGTATCTTATCCAGTCCCTCTCCCCCACTCTATTCCTGTAACCCCACACAATCACAATGGCTAATCCAATGATCTTACAAATCTTGGGACACTCACAAACTATTTAGTATGGCCAATCCACTAATCTATACATCTTTGGAGTGTGAGAAGAAACCAGAAAACCCGAAAGGAAACCCACGTCGACATAGGGAGAACATGCAAATTCCACACACTTGGGACCTTGACTTGTGGGGCAGCAGTAATAACTACTGTGCCACCATGCCAACCAAAGTGAAGTGCCATTCCTTGAGTTTGTGTTGAGCTTCTTTGGAATACAGCAGTAGGTCACAAAAAGGGAAAGCAGGGAGTGCACTTTGCAAATGTTCAGGTTAAGGCTGCATTGCTCATGAATGCTGCTCTCCAATCAAGAGATTACAGGATTATTTTCAGATATCCATTGAATAACTCTCCTCTGCTATTGAAGTTTAACGGGTTCCAATGGCATTTCACTGATGCCATTGTTAACAGATTCAAGTGTAGCTCTTGGAACATCTGGCTATGAACATAAAATGTATAATTCCCCAGATATTGGACCAGCCACATCAATTTAATTCCCTCCTTTATTGCAACTAACGTATTGTGACGTTAGTTGTTAGGGGCTATTATGAGAGTTTTCTTGTTGTATTTAAAAACTATCATTCCCCCCAAGTACACAAACAAAGTAACAGAGTAATTCTGAGGTGAACTTTGCTATAGCCAGCTATCGGGCCCCGAATGTCCATTCAAGGCATTCAGAGTGAAAAATTCAAAAATACAAAGGTAATTAAAGTCTCAGCATCGATTACAATAATTGGCATATACCAAGAATAGGAGTTCTCCATCCAATCATAGTTATGATTACATCATACTCTCTCTATAGTTCCAATTTAAGCAATATCTCCATAGATATACATTCCTCTTCAGAATTAGCTCGCACAAAGGCATCCAAGCTCACATGGATGCTAGATTTCTAACCTTTTAACCCTCTGGCCAGATCGGGTAAGGATGGCAGAAATACAAGGTGTGCCAAGAGAAAGTGTAAATGGCAGAATGATGAAGAGTTGCTGTCTGAAATCTTAAAAGAGTGAGAAACAAGAGAGTAAAATCGAACCCAGTTATGAAGAAAAAAGAAAATGGTTCAGGTTCTGAAATTGTTGAACTCAGCATTAAGTCTTGAAGAGTGTATAATGTTCAGTTTACATGAGGTGGTGTCTCTCAAGCTTGTATTGAGATGCATGGAACATTGCAGGAGACAGATGATGGGGAGGTCAACATGGGAGCAAGTTGAGAAGTTAAAATGCCAAGTGACTGGAATCTCAGTTATGCTCACAGACTGAACAAGGCAGCGAAAAAAAATCTATTAGTATAATATATCCACTCAGTTATTTATTCAGTTCTTTGTTTAAGATGCAAATCACCCAAGGCCGAAATGCTTAATTCAATTAACAGATACCTTGATCTGCATCTGGAGTGCTGGAACCTGCCAGGTTATGGACAGGTGCTGGGAAGTGGGATTAAAATGAGCGGCCATTTTCTTTAAGCTGGTGTAGACACGATGAGCCAAATGACCCCTTTGTGCAACATATCTGCTCTATGGTTCTATCTCAGTATCATTAGCTTTTTGCAATTCTAAAAATCTCTTGGGAAAGAATCTTATATGGGATAGCTTCTCAATCACTGCTTAATTTTAATTATCGTCCAATTAGTTCTATGCTTTTTTTCCCAAAAAAATGGACATGTCCTCTGTATGCAAAAGGAATATGAGCAAGCATTGCACCTTTTTTGAATTAAACTAAAGCACAGGAAACAAACATTCGTAATGTAGTATCTCAAAAAATCAGAGTCAACTTATCCACCAATCACCCTTTTCTCATATTGCTCCCTTTGAAATTTGGCATTCTTGCATCCCGATATGCAAAACATAAAAAGCTTCAACAGTATGTCTATTTCTTGAGAGATAAATTAATCCTCTCAAAACGTCATTCAGTTGTAAATATAAAGAATTTATTCAGAAACTGTGAAGGCAGATGATCCTTTAATAACCTTTTATAGAAAAATCAAATAAAATGTGTATTCAACCACCTGCTGAGTTATCTGCTTCATTGACCTTTGAAATTCAGCCAAGCATTCATTGGGTAGGCAGTGGCACAGTGATGTTGTCAATGGACCAATGATCCACAGACCCAAAGCAAGACACACAATGGCAGATGGTGGAACTTGAATTCAATGAAAATCTGGAATTAAAAGTCCAATGATGACCAGGAAACCATTGTTGATTATCATTACAACCAACCTGGTTCACTAATATCATTTAGAGAAGGAAGTCTGTCATTCCTACCTTACCTGATTTGGCCTACACGTGGCTCCAGATCCACACCAGCAACGCTCTGCCCTGTAAAATGAATTTTAAAAAATAATGAACTCAGCTGTCAAAACAAACTATTACAGCTCCAGGGACTGAAGCCTATTGAAACTGAACTAATAGAAGGTTCGATATTTTTCTAAGTTACAACATATGGCCAGTGAATTGCAGGAGGAGATGGCTGTTTTTCTAAAGTGAACACAGAATGTTATTTCTTGTTCAAATTTAAAACACAATGATAATTTAAATCATGACAAATCAGATGACATTCAGCACACTGGCCAACATCCGTTCCCACCTTGGGTCATTGTCTGTGCGAAATCTGCACCTTCTCCCCATGGGTTTCCTTTGGATCCACCAGTTTCCTCCCACAGTCTGATAGACATGCTGGTTAGGTGAACTGGCCATGTAAAATTCTCCCTCGGTGTACCCCAACAGGTGCCAGAATGTGGCAACTGGGGGATTTTCACAGTAACTTCATTGCATTTAAGTCTACTTGTGACACTAATAAATAAATAAAAGATACAGTGATGTAAAAATGCAAATGTACTGCATTGACCAAATTTACATTCATTAAGGGATGGAGAGGAATTTAATTCAAGCTGTCCAGTGGGAAACTGATAGCATTAGGTCAGAGCTCTGACAAAGGTTTTCCAAACTCAAAACATTAGCTCTTTCTCCACTGATGCTGTTGAACTAGCTTAGATTTTCTAGCACTTTCTGTTTTTGTTGCAATGGCCATACTAGCCTGAAAACACCCAATCTCACTTGATCTCGAAAGTTAAGCAGACCCAGGCCTGGTTAGTACTTGGATGGGAGACTACATGGGAATACCTGGTGTAGATGTCTTTAGTGGTGGCCCAGAGGCACAGTGATTAGCACTGCTGCCTCATGGCTTCAGGGACCTGAGTTTGATTCCCAGTTTAGGTCACTGTGTGTGTGGGATTTGCATAATCTCCCCTGTGTCTGTGTGGGTTTCCTCTGGGTGCTCTGTTTTCCTCCCATAGTCCGGTAAGGTGCATTGGCCATGCTAAATTGCCCCTTACTGTCCTGGGGTGTGTAGGTTAGAGGGATTAGCAGGGTAAATATGGGGATAAGGCCTGGGTGGAATTGTTGTGGGTGCAGACTCGATGGGCTGAATGGCCTCCTTCTGCACTGCAGGAATTCTATGGTATTTCTATAGTATTAGGTGTCAGTTTGATACACCACAGAATTTTCCAAGGGATGGGGGTGTAACAATGGAGTTGGATATAAGCTTTCTAGTTTTCCGCTGAAGTTACCCCAAGGATCTAAGTTTCTTGTGTTTTGTTCTGCAGGTTTTTGGTAGCATAATCTTTGATGGTAATTGTTAACAGTAAAACTCATGGCTTTTATTCCCATACTTCTTGCAAAGGCTTGTGAAATAGAAGATCGAAGACCCCAAGAGGGTCTTTGGGTTTGAAGAGTGCCTTTTCTTTGATGTAAGAGCGGATTCTTTGAAGATTTTGTTCTTAAGAAGCGCACATCACAGTAATTCATGAATTAATAGTCCAGGAAAAGGCCATCCTCTCAGTGATGTTCTCACCTTTGCAGTTGTACTGATCCTCAACACTCAATCAAGTAGGAAATTACATTTTTCATCTGCCTTGGGCCACTGCAAAGAATACATCCAACGTTAGCTTTACATTGACATACGCGCTGAAGCCAAGCCAATTGATTGTGTGGCAGGTCATGGAATTAGCACGTAAAATATTCATCTTTCTTCAAAGAACTTCTGAATCGCTATTAATCAAATTAAAACTTATTGAATCTCTGAAACAGACAAAATATCTTGCTGGTCTTGGCCACCGAACACAAATGTTCTTAAGCTCCGTCTTGAATAATTTTAATACGATTCACCCTAAACAATTATATTTTTTATTGTAGTTATTTTTCTGTTTCACTCAGATTTCTGCTCCAATATCTTGCCCTGCACTTCGGCCATCAAAACTTTACCGCTACACTCTATTTATTGAGTGTCTTAAAGCTAAATGACAGCACTTCGCGTTGAAGATATAAGAATTGTGCAAATCAGAAATGAAGTAGGTGGTGAAATATCTACGACCAATTGTTATATAACCAAAACTGGTGGCCAACCAAATTTGATGGCTGTCTGATCTCAAACTCTGGAACGCCCTTCCGAAACATAGGAACATTGGACTTAGATTCAGGAGTAGGCCATTCAGCCCTTCGGACCTGCATGGTACTCAGTAAGATAATGGCTGACCTGGTTGTGGCGACAAGTTCATTTTGCCGTCTGACTCCCATGAACTTTGACCCCCCCCCATCTCCCAAAAATCTGGCCAGCTCTACCTTGAATGAATTCAATGTCCCAGCTTCCAAAGCCCTCCGGGAAACAGAATTCTACAGATTAACAACCCTTTGAGAGAAAACAAAAACTCCTCATTGCCACCTTGCAAAGTAGAACTTTATCTTTAAATTGTTCCCTCTGGTCTCCTCTATGAGTGGATACATCCTTCCAGCATTTTATTAATTCATTCTACACAACGCCCCAATCTCTGGAACAAAAAAAACTCAGAACCTCCACATGGATATGTAGATTCCGCCCCCCCCATTCCCACACACATGTGGGGAACCTCCCCCACTCCCTCCCCTCTTCATGCACACAGGGAACATCTCTGCAAGAACCACACAGCTCCAAAATATTTCAGAACAGTTGGCGTCAGAGAAACCTACCAATCAAGACTAAGAGTCAATCATATCATCCAAGATGCAGAACATCCGGACACCAGCCAGTGCGAAGCCACAAGTGATCTGAACGACAAGCATATATTGCCCATCCTTAGTTGCCTGAAGGGAGTTGACCACATTGCTGTGAGTCTGGAGTCACATGTAGGCCAGACCCAGTAACAACAGCAGATTTCCTTCCCTAAAGGACATTAGTGAACCACAATAATCAATGATGGTCCAAAGATGTACAGAGTTGGTTGATTAGCTAAAGTGCCCCATAGTGCCCTAATATGAATAGGGTAGGGGAATTGGCCAGATAAATATGTTGAGTTATGGGGATAGGGTCTGGATCAGATGCTGTTTCGGAGGGTCAGTGCTGATGGGCCGAATGGCAATGGCATCCTTCTGTACTGTAGGGATTCTATGATTGTATGAATCTGTCTACTGTTCAGATTCCAATAATATTTTTCATTGACCGTCACAATGATTTACAAGAATTGTCAGTTCAAAATATATTCTTCTCAATGGAAAAGTTGAACGTTATCTCAGTTTGATTTTCAGGGTGAGGTAAACATAGTTGGAAATGGGTTATTGGTCACTTCCTGATTAGTTATTCCCAATGTACTTCCACACACTTGATGAAGGAACAGCGTTTCCAAAAGCTTATGGGATTACTATCAAATAAACTGGTTGGACTTTAACCTGGTGTTGTGAGGCTTCTTACTGTAGTTACTCCCAATGACAGCAATCATGGCAAGCTCATCTTCTTGTTATTTTGGCTACAAATTCCGTTCAAATCATTCTGCTCTGAGAGCGATAGCAAACCGTCTTTGAAGGTAATATTGTTTTCTTTTAAATGGAAAACTGTACAAATGATGACTTGCTGGGAGCATTTATTAGGTCATTTTCCTTCACGCATGTTTATAAAAGAAAGACTCGTATTTACAGCTCAGTTTTCATTACCACAGCATATTTCAGAACAGTTCCCAGTGAATAAAATGCGGTCACTGCTGTAAGGCAGGAACACAGCAGCCATTATGCATTTAATGATTGCTCACAGACCACAAGGTTGTGATAATAACCAGTCTGTTCTTTTGTGGTGTTGACTGAGGGATGCATATCAGCTAGGAGATGACAATAACTCTACTGCTCTTCTTTGTAACAGTGCTGCGGGATCTTTTATACCCAACAAGGCAGATGGAGCCTCGATCTAACTTTTCCTCTGAAGAAGGCACTCTGACAGGGCAGTACTCCCTCAGTACTGCACATGGAGTGTCAGCATGGATTTTTATTTCAAGCTCTGAAGTGGAGCCCGTGATTCAGAGGTGAGAATGTTACGAACTGAGTCCTAACTGTTTAAATCATGGTGCAGGAAACGATCTGGAGCAATATTTTAAAGATAAGAAACACCTTCTTATCTCTTGTTTCAATAAGGTCATGGGCCGGATTTTCCAGCCTTGTCCCGCCCAAGGCAATGCCCCAAAGCTGCACAGGCGAACCACACAAAATGCCATAGACATCAGCGGGACAGGATGATCCTGCAGCTAGCCAATGGCGAACCGCATCCGCTGCTGGACAACATGCCAAGGCGGGGCTGAAAAATCCTGTCCCTTGCCTGATCTGATTGGAACTGGCTGTCTACTCTCAATAACCTCTCATCCCTTACTTATTAAGAATCTATCCACGTCTGCCTCTCTGTTTAGCTTTTGTTTCCTGCACTTCCAGCTTTCAAAGCTTGGATGTAAAGAATTATTTCATTCTTTAACTCCTCCAAAATCTTACAAAGTATGATATTATACATCCAGCATTCTCCCTCTAACCTACAACCATCACCCTTTATGGCCAGAAATTTAGCTTCGGCCAGTCATATCAACACTGGGGCAGAGATTTGATTTGATTTGATTTATTGTTGTCACATGTATTACCATATAGTGAAAAGCATTGTTTCTTGTACGCTATACAAACAAAGCACACCATTCATAGAGGAGGAAAGGAGAGAGTGCAGAATGTAGAGTCACAGTCATAGCTAGGGCGTAGAGAAAGATCGGCTTAATGCAACGCAAGTCCATTCAAAACTTGAACAGCAGCAGGGAAGAAACTGTTCTTGAGAAGGTCGGTATTTGACATCAGACTTTTATATCTTTTTCCCAAAGGAAGAATGTGGAAGAGAGAATATTCGGGGTGCATAGGGTCCTTAATTATGCTGGCCACTTTGCAGCGTGAAGTGTAGACAGAGCCAATGGGTGGGAGGCTGTTTTGCGTGATGCATTGGGCTAAATTCATAACCCTTTGTAGTTCCTAGAGGTCTTAGGCAGAGCAGGAGCCACACCAACTTGCTATACAATCAGAAAGAATGCTTTCTACGGTGCATCTGTAAAAGTTGGTGAGCATCATAGCTGACATGCCAAATTTCCTTTGTCTTTTGAGAAAGTAGAGGTGTTGGTGGGCTTTCTTAATGATAGTGTCAGCATGGGGAACCAGGATAGGCTAAAAACCTGAAGCCCTTGATCCTTTCTATCTCATACTCTCTAACTCTGGATCACCTCTGACTTTTCTCAGGCGTACGGAGGATTATGCCTACTTATCTAAATATGTGCAACCCCAGCTATTCTTGCAAAGCTTGACACCATTCAGGATGAAGCAGTCCACTTGAGCAGCACTACTGCCCCAAAAGATAAACCTCACTTCCTCTGGTGGGATCTTCCCATGCTATATCTCCAACAGCCATGTACTATTTAAAGGGGAGGCGATGGCCTAGTGGTATTGCCACTATTAATCCAGGAACTCAACTAATGTACTGAGGACCCAGGTTTGAATCTCGCCACGGCACAGGACAGAATTAGAATTCAATAAAAAATGTTTGGAATTAAGAATCTACTGATGATCATGAAACCATTGTTAATTGTTGGGAAAAACCCATCTAGTTCATTAATGTCCTTTAGGAAAGGAAATCTACTGTCCTTACCTGGTCTGGTCTACAAATGATTCCAGAGCCACAGCAATGTGGTTCTCAACTGCCCTCTGAAATGTCTTAGAGAGCCATTCAGTTTCAAGGACAACTCAGGGGCAATGGATGCTGGCCAGTCAGTGATGTCCATGTCACACAAATGGGTTTTTAAGAATTACAGAAAGTAGTAACTCAGTAAATTGATTTTCACAGCACTTCGCAGCCTCAATACCACCTTCCTGAGAAGAACAAGATCAGTAAAGCCATTGGAATATTCCTCCTCCAGTTACATTCTATCCTGACTTGGATACGTATCACCCCCTTGCATTATTGTAAGATCCTGGTTTGGTAGGCAGAGATCACTCAGAATAATTGGCAATTTTAAGATAGATTATTAATTTTATTAAGAAGCAACAGTTTAGATATGATAGTGATGTAAATGGGTAGAAAAAACATACAACGCATTAGCAGTAGATAACTGCTGACCAGTTGTTATCTGGACAAAATGCTTGGGATTTGGGGTACCATGTCGATGCACAAGGATCCCACCCCATGGAAAACAAGGTCAAGCCACAAAGAAGGAACTCTGGAGACCAGGATTTCGTGCTTCCTTCTTGGCTACTGAACCGCCGCATCACAGGAGTCCCACCAGTAGAGTTGTTCATGAACTGTCCTCTCAGAATGAGACTGAGATTCGAGCTTCCAAGTTTGCCAGGTAGGAGAGAGAGCAGCCAAAGCAATCGAAGGTAAATCAAGAATCATGTCCATCGATGTGCAAATGTGGCTGTAATTCCAGCTCTGGCCAAATATTTAATTCACTTTGTTCTGCAAGATTAAGGATGCTCACTTCAAATAAAGCACCATGGGGTTGCTGGGACTTGTGAAACTATCGTTAGTCGCAATTAAAAACTGCAGATGCTGGTATGGAAATTAAGGTACAACAACAAAAGGCAGGCAACTCTGTCAGCAAATATGGAAACAAGGCCTCATTGAGGTCAGTGGTTGCACATTCAGGAAACAGACTAATCTAACCATGTGTCAGCTTCATAAACATTCCATTCCCGGCCAGGGGATGAAACAAAGACAAGTTACCATGACAAATGCCAACAAAACAAGATAGGTTGACGTATTACACTAATGAAGGAGACGGTTTTCTATTGGATAAAAAAGGGCAAAAAGCTGTGCTATGATTGGTAGACTATGATGCACATTAAGGATTAGAAAGTTGCATGTTTCTCATTTGCTGTAATTAACTGTAATAGTTAATTATTTGTATGAATCCATGGAATATCAGGGTGAAATTCACTGTATCTGTTCTCTTTGCTAGCAGGTAATAAAAGCTTAGGAGATTGAGTGCTCACGGTGCATGGTCTGGTTCATCCTCAACATGGATGATGCCACGTATGTGAGGATTTGGGTCGAGTTGAGTCCTGGAAGCTTTGTTTCTAAAGCTGGATCCCTGTCTTAACAAATGGACATAGAAGGAAGTATCATCCAAAAACAGACAGAAAACATACACTTTTTGAGAAAACAGGAGATGCTCCAACAGCCGGTTTTGCCATAGGAAGTATATTACCATTAGAAAATGCTGCCAACTGTTTTAGCGCTGAAGTCCTTGTCCATCCTGTAGCAGACGCAACTGACGTCTCCATGGAAACAGCTAGCACTGAGTTTCCTGTGCTTGAAGAGGCAACTGCCATTGTGGTTTCAGCTGACAGCAATCCTGTGGACACACCACAATCAGAGGAATTACACCACTCCACAGAGATTCGGAAAACCGCTGAAAGACATGGACTGGAATTTGACTGTCTCACCCGCCATGAGAATCAGAGCAGGCGAAAGGCAGACCATGGAACAATCCATTGAGCTTAAGAAAGATTTTACGGTGTCGGGACGAGTGAGGCCACAAAATCCCACCCTTGATTTATAGTCAACTAAATTCATATTGAAGACATTTAATTATCCGGAACAGTGTAAATTGAGTATTTGTACGAAGGGACTTAAAGGGGGAGGGATGTGGTGATTGCCCCTTTAAGGATTGATCTGCAGGGTAATGGTCACATGATCCAGGGAACCAATCACGGAGCACGATTGGGAGGAATGACTGTTCAGAACCATCTTGGGAGCTGATTGTGGCCATGAATCTACAAGTCTCCGTCTTGTTTAAACCTGTAAATAACCAAGTTGTGTTCTCCCTAAACTGGTGAATGAGCATCTTTACACAAGACAAGTAAATGCAGCGAAAATACTGATCAGTCATGATAAAATTGAATTGTGGAATGCGCTCAAGGGGCGCATTTTTGTCACTGTGCTCCCACTGTGCTCTGTAATAATAATAAAGCGTGACTCCCAACCCATCAGTGCAACCTATTGTTCCGAACATAAAGGATTCATTCCAACTCAGCAGCTTATATAGCTCAAAACCATTTCTCTTCATGCAATAATCCTCCCTTTCATCACAAATACAATGTTTTGATTTCTATCAGCATGCTCTGTCTCTGCACAGCCTCAAGCTCCATCTTATTTCCTCTGGATATTGTTCAAATCGGCCAATTATTTAATGTTCCAGATTTCAGTTTTCTCTCCCAATTCAATTGGTCTGAGGTGTCTCTCCAGTCAACAATTACAGACACACCAAAACAGATTGACCAACAAGTGAAATCTTCCAGTCCACTGCTATCTTTCTTTTTCTTTTCCCATTTCTTCAGCAATAAAGCAATGCTCTCATCCGGGAAGATATTGGCACTTCACAGTGAACTTTTATGTCAGTACCAGACGGAAAAATAACTAAGAGGAAAAAAAGTGACATTTCTTGAAAACTTACACAGAGAAACAGCTCAGCTTAGGATCCTACAGTGCAGAAGGAGACCATCCAGCCCATCAAGTCTGCATCAACTACAATCACACCCAGGCCCTATCCCCGTAACCTCATGCATTTACCCTAGCCAGTCCCCCGACACTAAGGGGAAATTTATCTTGAGCCAATCCACCTAACCCACACATCTTTAGAACGTGGGAGGAAACGCTTTCTCCATGTTCAGTAGAATCGGGGGAAAACAAGCAAAATAAGGAAGCTATGATTAGATTAGGTTGCATGCACAAGCTTGAGTTTTCAAAATCCAATCCACCTAACCCACGCGTCTTTAGACTGTGGGAGGAAAGTGGAGCATGCACTCACAGGGAGAATGTGTAAACTCCACACAGACAATGACCCGAGGTTGGAATTTAACCCAGGTCCCTGGTGCTGTAAGGCAGCAGTGATAACCACTGTGCAGCCACGCTGCCCACTATTATCACTGAGATATTAATCTAGAAACTCCGTTAATGTTTTGGGGATCCAATTTCGAATCCTGCCACAGCAGATACAAAGAACAAAAAAACCAAAGGAATTTAAGCATAGGAACAGGCTCTTTGGTCCTCCAAGCCTGCACTGGTCATACTGCCCATCTGAACTAAAACCCTCTACTCGTCTGGGGATCATATTCCCTCTATTCCCACCCTATTCATGTATTTGTCAAGATGCCCCTTAAAGTCACTATTTTATCTACTTCCACTATTTTCCCCAGCACCCAGCACCCTCTGTGTAAAAAAACTTGCTTCAGTGAAAGAATTTCTGAAATTAAAAATCTGCTGATGATCACGAAACCACTGTCAATTTTTTGGAAAACCCATCCGCTTCGCTACAGCCTTTTAGGAAAGGAAATCTGCCATCCTAACCTGGTCTGGCCTACGTGTGACTTCAGAGTCAAGCAATGTGGTTGACTCTCAATTGCCCTCCCAGGGCAACTAGGGATGGGCAATAAATGCTGGTCAGCCAGCAACACCATGTCCCACAAATGCATAAGAAATAATTTTAAAAAGGGTGTGGTATGGTCTCCAGATTCGATGCTAAGCATTGAATTTAAAATTCAGGAGTGGGACTTACAATAAAATCCATCATAGGGGAGGCTGCCTGCATTGACCAGAGGCAGGATATCTGGACCTGGCATTGTCAAAGGGGTTTCCCGTTGAATGGACCCCTCATCACCATGAAACCCATGGTGGGAGTGCACAGTCAGCAGATTCCTCCACCGTGAACAGCCAGAAAATTCAGTTCCATGTCTTTGTTTTCAAATCCCTCCATGTTCAGGCCCCTTTCCACCTCAGTAACCTCCTCTAGTTCTCAAGATATCTTGAATCCTTCAATTCCGGCCTCTTCCACATCCCCAGTTTTCGGCACTCCACTATTGGTGGCCATACCTTCAGTTACCTGGACCTTTACACCCTGGAATTATCTCCCTAACCATGTCAGTCTACCCCTCTCTCTTCCTTCAAATCCTTAAAACCTCTTTGACCAAACTTGATCTCAACTTGAGTCCCTATACCTCATGCTGTATGATAATCTTCCTGTGAGAAGCCACGGGCTGTTTTATTACATAAAGGGTGCTTCATAAATACAGATAATGACCTAAGTCGGGAATCGAACCTGAGCTCTTGGCACTATAAGGCAGCAGTGCGAACGACTGTGCTATTGTGCCCCTCTTATATTTCTTTGTCCAAGGCACTTTGCTGTTTTAAAAACAAGACTAAAATCTTGTTTCTCAAATTCAAACCGTTTTGACAAAAACCATCTGTGGGACATGGGTGTCATTGGCTAACCATGCTAAATTTTCCCTCAGTGTACCCAAACAGATTCCAGAATGTGGCGACTAGGGGAATTTCACAGTAACTTCATTGCAATGTTAATATAAGCCAACTTGTCACGCTAAAATAGATATTGATTGTCAAGCTTGCTAAAAGAGATATTTATTGTAAGTTGTGACTAGACATGACCTGTTCTCCACATAACATATGGCAGACTCTTAACTGCAATTTAGCTTTAGAATCACATAATAATTCCTGTTTATTATTTTCCCTGGTGAATACTTTGAGACTATTATTCTCCAGTGGTGACATAACATAAGCCTCTCAGTCTTCAATCATTGTAATCTCACAGCTTTTAGAAGTGACTAGAGATCAAATCACGGAAAGTTTTTATTGCAATCATAGTATATATTACCAAAAGATTGGTGACAGTAAGTATGACGCTGTGGTTTCATTTAAGGCTTCATTTTCTGCTGCTTGGAAAGAATTTGAAGATTTATGGCTTGTTACATCCTCTGAATCCCAGTCCAACCATCCTTTGTCTTACTGCCTCACTGGGTTTTGTTTCACTATCTGCTTTGCCTTTCTCACCAGGTTAGTTCTCTTGGTTAAGCTCTCTGCTCTGCCAGGGGTGGGTGATATCATACGCACAGTGAGAGGATTTGCTATATCCGGCGACTAATCCTGCCAGCTATGATTACCTCGTGGATGAGTTGTCACACAAAACCTTAAGAGAGAGAAGGCTAGTAATCCTCAACTTTACAAGTTCAAAGTTCCATTACAACAAGTTCTGGAATTGAATAAATCTGGTTAAATTTGATTTGATTTGATTTATTATTGTCACATGTATTAGTATACAGTGAAATGTATGATCTCTTGCACGCTATACAGACAAAACATACTGTTCATAGAGTACATAGGGGAAAAGGAAAAGGATTTGATTTATTATTGTGACATGTCTTTTTACACAGAGGGTGGTGGGTGCCTGGAGCTTGTTGCCGGGGAAGGTAGTGGAAGCAGATAAGGTAATGACATTTAAGAGGTGTCTTGACAAATACATGAATTTGCTGAGCCTCTGCCCTGGGATGCATTTCCCCAGGGTTTTCCTGAATTCAGACCGTAAGCGGAATTGTATTCTGACATCCCCATGCCAGTGAGGAGGATAGAAGGGTATTCCTGGCCCTGCACTTTATTTTTCAGCTGGATTGTGGGCTGCGCAGTGCAATATGTACCAGGGCACAGCACCATTCAGCTGGCCACAGGCTGACTGGGAAGATTTCCTGGAGCCGTCTGGAGTTTTCCTAAGAACGCACTGTTTAAAATTATTTTATGGGATGTGGGCATTGCTGGCAAGGCTAATATTGTTGCATACCTCAGACATTCTCTCTTTCGCCTTCGTCCGTAGAGATATGAGATCGCTTACTGACCGACTCAAGAACAGCTTCTTCCCTGCTGCCATCAGATTTTTAAATATTATATTAAGTTGATCTTTCTTTATGCCCAAGCTATGACTATAACTCTACATTCTGTATTCTCTCTTTTCCTTCTCTGTGAACGGTATGTTTTGCCTGCATAATGCAAAAGAAACAATACTTTTCATTGTTTCTCAATACATAATGAACAAAGAACAAAAAAGTTTACAGCATAAGAACAGGCCTTTTGGCCCTCCAAGCTTGCACTGACAATGTTGTCCGACTGAACTAAAACCCCCTACCCTTCCAGGGACTATACCCCTCTATTCGCATCCTATTCATGTATTTGTCAAGACACCTCTTAAATGTCATTACCTTATCTGCTTCCACTACCTTCCCCGGCAACAAGCTCCAGGCACCCACCACCCTCTGTGTAAAAAGACATGTGACAATAATAAATCAAATCCTTTTCCTTTTCCCCTATGTACTCTATGAATTTCAAACCTATTGTCTCTCTCATGACGCTACACCTGATATTTCGCAGGGGTGAATACATCAAGTTTGTATGAATTCTACCATCCCAGCAGATACAAGAACTCAATCAGAAGAGAAAATGCTGGAAAATCTCAGCAGGTCTGGCAGCATCCGGAAGGAGAGATTTTGCTGAGCACCTTTGGTTTGTGCGCAGTCAGGACTCTGACCTTCCTGTTGTTTGCCATTTTAACACATGATCCTTCTCCCATGCCCACATGTCTGTCCTTGGCCTGCTGCAATGTTCCTGTGAAGCTCAATGCAAACTGGAGAAACAGTATCTCGTCTTCTGGCAAAGTACTTTACAACCTTCCGGTCTCAACATCAAATTCAAAAATTTCAGATGATTTGCTCTACACCATCTCAAACCCTTTATTTTCATTTCATTTAATTTTTTACTATTCTCTACCTTTTACTTCTTTATTGTCTTTTCTTCACTTTTCTTCCCCCTGCTCCCACTCTTTCCCCCTACTTTGTGCCCTTTCCTTTACCTTTTCTCCCCCTTTGCTTCTCCTTTCCTAAATCTTACCTCCATCCCATCAATTTTCCTCCACCCCTCTTCTCCTCCCCCTCCAACATCTTCATTTCAGCTTCTCTGCCATTTGGTCATTCACACCTTCTATTGTCTCTGTGGGCTGCCATTAGCAGCTTTTCCCCTAGTTTCTGCAGCTATGGCTCATCTTTCATTCCTTACCCTGCAGTATAAATATCTCCCACTTTCTAGGCTTTTTAACTCTCCTTACAGGTGCTGCCAGACCTGCTGAGATTTTCCAGCATCTTTTCTTCTGGTTTCAGATTCCAGCATCCGCAGTAATTTGCTTTCATAAACTCAATCAGTTGGTTATCTTAAAAGGCTCATGCTGGCATTAAGTTAAAAGGATTAATGTTACGTGAATGAGCTAAATATACTTCCATTAATATTGCACACCTTCATTTCCCAGCCAATGGGCGACTTCATACTCCATCACAATGAAATTTCTGTTTTGTTCTGTGATATTGTGTATCCTCCACTTTAACTCACAGGGATGTTTATAATGATGTAATAATTGCAAGGCTCTACAATTACTCGGCAGGCGAAAATAATTGAATTATTTATTCAAAGGAAACTATGTACAAGGGAGGACAATGAAGATCTCCTTAAACTTCAGCCTCCGAGGGCCAACTGTCAGATGTCAACTATTGATCTCCAACAGCTGCCATTTAAGCGCCGCAAGATAAACTGGACTCCCACAGAACGCGAGTCCAAACTCGGAGAAGAATCATCGAGTGATAGAATTCCTACAGTGCAGAAGAAGGCCATTCGGCCCATTTGGCCAATCCACCCAGCCCATATCCCCATAGCACCACATATTTACCCTACTAATCCTCTTGATACTAAGGGACAATTTACCATGGCCAATCAAACTAATCTACACATCTTTGGGAGGAAACTGGAAACTCTGGAGAAATCCCATGCAGACACGAGAAGAACGTGCAAACCCCACACATGGCTGGAATTGAATTCAGGTCCCTAATGTTGTGAGGCAGCCATGCTAATCACTGTAGCACAATACTGCTCCAAACTCATGTTCAACCTTGACTCTGTGGTCTCAGCCCTATGCTTTACTGCCTCTCCGCAGTCTTGAACGCACACTCATGCTCTGCTGTACTATCACAAAGGTTTATACCACGCTGTGTTGGCTTTGTAAATGTGAAAATGAAGCTATTCACATTGCGGACTGCAATGATTCAGTTTTGATAGATTGGATCCGAAATTACAACCTTTGATGTTTGCAATGCTACAGATTTGCTTTATTCATACAAAAGAATCAAGTGTAATTTAAACCTTTATGGGTGGCATGGTGACACAGTGGTTAGCACTGATGCCTCACAGCAACAGGGGCCTGGGTTCATTTCTGACCTTACTATCTGTGTGGAGTCTGCACATTCTTCCTGTGTCTGCGTGGATTTCCTCCTGGTGCATCGGTTTCTCCCACAGTCCAAAGATGTGCAGATTAGTTGGATCGACCATGCCAGACTGCTCCTCAATGTTCCAAGATGTGTAGGTTATGTGGATTAACCATGGTAAATTCCTGGGATTTACAAGGATAGACTGCATTCCTATGTACAGGATGGGCTGTCCAGGGATAGACTGAGGTGGTGGGAGTGGGTCAGGTGCTCTTTCAGAGGGTCGATGCAGGCTCAATGGACTGAATGGTCTCCTTTTAAAGGGATTCTTTGGTTCTAACAAGGCCTGGCCACTAAACAGTGATCACATTCAGTTGCAAATTCATGCATGTTTAAGGAACAATCACCATTGCAATTCACACAGGATTGATTCCATATTCCGTGGCACCTATAGAGTGTTCACCCAGCAAAGAGTAACAGTGGCATGGAGAAAGTAGTCAAGAAGGCTTACGGCATGCTTGCCTTCATCAGCCGGGACACTGAGTTTAAAAATTGGCAAATCATGTTGCAGCTTTACAGAACCTTTCATTTGTTGGAATGTAGTGTTCAATCCTGGTCTCCACATACCTGAAGGATGTGCAGCCTTTGGAGAAGGAATGGAAATGATTCACCAGGATGTTGCCTGGTATGGAGGGCATTAGCTATGAGAAGAGGTTCGAGAAACTTGATTTGTTTTCACTGGAACAACAGAAGTCGAGGGACGATCTGATAGAACTCTCCAAGATTATGAGGGGTATGGACAGAGCAGATAGTCCAAAGCATTTTCCCAGGGTGGAAGAGTCAATTATTAGGGGGCATACATCTAAGGTGCAAGGGACAAGTTTGAAGGAGGTGTATGAGGTACGTTTTTTATATAGAGTGTGGTGAGTGCCTAGAACTCACTACCAGGGGAGGTAGTGGAAGCTGATACAATAGTGATTTGTAAGGGGTGTCTTGACAAATACATGAATAGGATGGAAATGGAGGAATATGGAGGTCCTGCTTTAATTCAGTGGTCAGTGCAGGTTTGGAGGGTCAAAGTGCAATGAAGCTAATTTGCTTAAACCTTTTAAGATAGTTCATGAGCTGTAATTTTGTTTGTTCTACCTTCTGGGGTGAAGGAGAAAGCAAGGGCAAAAAAGCCCAACTGATAACTTAGAAATCATACACCTACAGTGCAGAACATAAGAACATAAGAAATAGGAGCAGGAGTAGGCCATCCAGCCCCTCGAGCCTGCCCCACCATACAATAAGATCTGTAGTGGTTCAGCACTACTTTCCCGCTTTCTACCCATAACCTTTAATTCCCTTGTCAATTAAAAACCTATCCACTCTTGACTTGAACATATTCAGTGAGGAAGCCTCCACCACCTCATCAGGCAGAGAATTCCAAAGATTCACCACCCTCTGCATGAAGAAACCCCTCCGCAACTCTGATCTGAACTGCCCCCCCACCCAATCTTGAGGCTGTGCCCTCTAGTCCTGCTATCTTTGCTAAGCAGGAAGAGTCTCTCAACCTCTACCCTATCCATCCCTCTCATTATCTTATACGTCTCAATAAGATCCCCTCTCAGCCTTCTAAACTCCAAGGAACACAAACCTAGCCTATTTAGTCTTCTCCGGAGATGAATCCAAAGCCTTCATCTCCGGTATCAGCCTAGTGAACCTAAAACCAGAAGGAGGCCATTCGGCCCATCGAGTCTGCACTGATAACAATCCCACTCCAGGCCCTCTCCCCACAACCTCACACATTTACCTCGCTAATCCCTCAAACTTATCAAACCTTTTCTCTTCTTAGCAACAAGGATGGATCCCACAACTTGTGTTGCTGAAAGCTTTCATGTTCAGAAACCCACACAGGTCTGTTCACTGAAGTCTTATTGCCTCATAAATCCAGTTTGGTAATGCTTAATGAACTGCAGAAGGCTGCTGTCCAGAAACATCATAAACATTTTGGGTATAGCGTGAATCAGCCAGGCTAATTACTACCAATTCATGCAGAGGTCAAGGGCAACTTATTTAATGCAATGGAATCACAGCCAGTGGGAACAGCGACGACTGATCTCAGCAACCTTCAGACGAGACTTTATCCTCATGTGTCTGACTGGATTGAGTTCACACCCTTTTCGCATATTTAAGCCACTAACTACCTTGACTTTTCCTCCCACTCATTACTAACTTGAAATAATTCCTTCCTCCACCTTTGTATCAGGAGATTATAAAGCTCCCCGTACAAAACATGTTAGTGGTTGAAAAGTCTTAGAAGAGTTAAGCAAATTAGTTCCTTTACCCATCGTAACTACGCACACAAATAAATCACCGCCTGTCTCACAAGTGGGCGAATAGACTATTTCAGATTCCTGTCCCGTGCATTTGATGTTGGTAGCAGAGAATGTGAAACTTTTAAATATATAAAAGAAACTTTTATCATAAATCACTGCAAGTGTATCTGGTGCCTCAAAAAGATTCAAGTTGAATAAATATATTAAAGTTGAGAACTTTTAATCTGAGCTTCCCTGAAAGCTTGAACAATTTGACATCTATACTAATCCGATGTTGAATCCTTTTCAGTTCCCTCATAAATAACAGAAATGTTGCTGTATTAGAGGGGCGGGTGTGGGGCACAGTGGCACAGTGGTTAGTCACAGCACCAGGGACCCAGTATCCTGCCTTGGGTCACTATCAGTGCAGAGTCTGCATGATGATGTGCGGGTTAGGTGGCTTGGCCATGCTAAATTGCCCCTTAGTGTCAGGGGGCAGAGTAAGTACGTGGGGTTACGGGGAAAGGGCCTGGGCGGGATTGTAGTCGGTGCAAGCTTGATGGGCCAAATGGCCTCCTTCTGTACCGTAGGGATTCAATGATTCTATAACTTTCTAGTTTCTTAACAAAAGTTTCTTCCACAGCTCTATAAAATTGCTGCTCAGTAAACCCTTTTAAAGTATCTTCAGCAGAAACTAAAGCACTTGACATTTCTTTCTCTTTTTAAATAAATCAATCTAACCTGCACATCTTTGGAGTATAGGGGGGAAACCAGAGCATCCGGAGAAAAAGACCTGTGGAGTCTTCCTTGATAAGTGCATTTCCTAATTCTGGTATCATTCTTAGAAATCTTTTTTGCAATTCACTGATATCCTTTCCATATTGTGGACATCAGAACTACACTCAGTACTCTAGATATGATCTAACCAAGGTTCTTTATGTTGCTACTTTTGTACTCTATTCCTCGAAAATTAATTGCACTTCATGGCACGGTAGCACAGTGGTTAGCACTGCTGCCTCACAGCACCAGCGACCATGTTCGATTCCCAGCTTGGGTCACTGTCTGCACATTCTTCCTGTGTCTGCGTGGGTTTCCCCTGGATGCTCTGGTTTCCTCCCACAGTCCAAAAGATGTGCTGGTTAAGTGCATTGGCTGTAATGTTAAATTCTCCTTCAGTGTACCCGAACAGGCGCCGGAGTCTGGTGACAAGCAGATTTTCACAATAATTTCATTACTGTGTTAATATAAGCCTACTTGTGACAGATAAATATACTTCCACCAATTTGTCTTGCTGTTTTCAATGATTGATACGTTTTCTCAGATTTCATTGCTATTCTATGCCATTTAGCTTCCTACTTTCTGAGAAATTTGACCTCGTTCTTACATTTCCTGTCAAAATGAAACATCTTATTCTTTAATCTAGTGAATTTCATTTACCATTCACCAGTCCACTTGACAAGCTTGTTTCTGTCCTCCTATATTTTGGTATTGCCCTCCAGAAAACTGGCACCAAAGGAAAACTAAACTTGATTAGTAACACAAAATGCAAAATAACAATAGGGAAATCAGGTTTACACCCGGTCTTCTTTCTGTATCACCATCTCAGAATCCATCTATTAAATATGGAATAACTTATACCACATTTCCATTGAATCGTATTGTACATGAACTACACATCCCTTCAGAGGTGAGAGAAGATTTATTAGGATAAAGTAAATTTATCGGGATTTAATGGATTGAGTTATAAGGAGAAGCTGGATAGACTGGAACTCTTTTCCCTGGAGCGTCGGAGACTGAGGGGTGATCTTATAAAGGTCTACAAAATAATGAGGGGCATAGAGTAGCTAGATAGTCAATATCTTTTCCCAAGGATAGGGGAGACTAATAGAGGGCAAAGGTTTTAGGTGAGAGGGGAGAGATACCAAAGGGTCCAGAGGGGCAGTATTTTCACATAGAGTCTAGAACAAGCTGCCAGAGGTAGTAGTAGAGACGGGTACAATTTTGTCTTTTAAAAAGCATTTAGACAGTTACATGGGAAAGGTGGGTACAGAGAGATATGGGGCAAAATGTGAGCAATTGGGACTAGCTTTTGAGTTTTTAAAAAAAGGGCAGCATTGACAATTTGGGCCAAACGGCCTGTTTCCATGCTATAAACCTCTATGACTCTACGTCCAGATGCCAGCTTTGGACTGAGGGTGGGCACAGTAAAGAAGTCTCACAACATTTGGTCGAAGTTCAACAGGTTTATTTGGAATCACGAGCTTTCGGAGTACTGTTCCTTTATCAGAAGCATCATTTATTGCCCATCTCTAATTGCTCTCTAGAAGGTGGTGTTGTGCCATCTTCTTGAACCAGCACTGTGGCACGGTGGTTAGCACTGCTGCCTCACAGAGCGAGGGAATCAATTCCGGCCTCAGGTCACTATATGCGTGGAGTTTGTACATTCTCCCCGTGCCTGTGTGGGGTTTCCTCCATGTGCTCTTGTTTCCTCCCACACTTCAAAGATGTGCGGGCTAGGTTGATTGACCATTTTAAATTGCCTCTCCGTGTCAGGGGGATTACCAGGCTAAACATATATAATTATGGAGACAGAGCTTGCGTGGGATTGATGTCAGTGCTGACTCAATGAGCTGAATGGCCTCCTTCTGCACTGTAGGAATTGTATGATTCTATCTGGTGTAAATGCACCCACACTGCTAAGTAAAGCTATGACATAGTAATGTCAAACCGAATTATATTAGCACAGTGTAACTTACTTGAAATTCTACAATAATTTCATTTTTAGTTTAAAGGAAGGTCGATAGAGATCGGAGTTAAGAGTGCTCATGACCTAACCTGTAACTAAACTCTTACACCAGAACACATGGCTTAATAAGAGAAAAATCCAAGTACCCACTGCAGTAAAAGTCACTTCACACATCTCAACCAAATGACTTCAACAAGGGTCATTTCATGTTACAGTCTTTACAAGATTTTTAACTGTGCTCTCGGGAACTTTGTCTTCATTTGTAAACTCTTACCTCAATGATAAGGGGTCAATTTTCAATTTTGGACTCACAAATTGATAGACTTTAGTTATTAGTGTCACCGGCCTTCATTAACACAGCAATGAAGTTACTGTGAAAATCCCCTAGTTGCCATGCTCCGGTGCCTGGTCGGATACACTGCGGGAGAATTTAACATGGCCAATGCACATAACCAGCACATCTTTCAGACTGTGGGGTGAAAACCGAGCACCGAAGGAAACCCACGCAGATACAGGGAGAAGGCGCAGCCTCCACACAGACAGTGAGTGACCCAAGCTGGGAATCGAACCTGGGTCCCTGATACTATGAGGCAGCAGTGCTAACCAATATATCACCACCACCCCTCCCCACCCCCAACCTCCCATCCCACTATCACCACCACCAAACTGCATTGCACCTGTATTAATAAAGCAGGCTGTGTGTATGTTACTGGATTAGGCACCAGAAAGAGCCCATTCCAAATAGCATCTGGCTTCCATTTACTGAAGCTGCAAATCTTTCTGTCTGCTTCTCTTTCATGCTGGGCTCCCAGTCATTCAGGAAGGTCAAGTCTACCCCATTCCATTAGATCAGTGCACCTGCCCGACTCCATTCATTTTACTGCCTAAATGTGAAAATTCTGTCAAAAGTTCAGGATACATTGAAAAAAGCACTTTCTATTGATGTTCATGATTCCCCCCGTCTCTCCCCACATATAGTCCCACACCTGGCAGAGATATGAAAAGTATCTTTCCTATTCATGACCGGACTCCTGATATTAAAATGTTAGAGTGTCATGACTGCCTGCAGCACTGAGGCTTTCGGAGGATTAACTCAAAAGATCTATTCTTGCTCAGATTTTATTGGTACTTTCCCCTACTTTTCTTGCCGGTTGCATTGTTGCACATTAATGGGATAGGGGGCTTTAGGGGAACGTAGCAATGGGAGCAGGCCATTCATAGAATTATAGGCTGGGATTTCACGACCCCTCCTGCCTGGTGTAATGTTATGGTCCCTACGAACTGAATGAAGATTGAAATGGCTCGAGTTTAATTCAGATCAGAAATTCCAAAGTCATAGAGTCATAGAGGTTTATAGCATTAAAACAGGCCCTTCAGACCAACTTGTTCATGCCACCCTTTTTTTTTAACCACTAAGGTAGTTCCAATTGCCCACGTTTGACCCATATCCCTCTATACCTATCTTACCCATGTAACTTTCTAAATGCTTTTTAAGAGACAAAACTGGCAGTTTGTTCCAGACACTTGCCACCCTCTGAGTAAAACAATTGCCGCTCTGGACCCTTTTGTATCTCTCCCCTCTCACCTTAAACTATGCCCTCTAGTTTTAGACTCCCCTATCTTTGGGAAAAGATGTTGACTATCTAACTGGCCTATCTCCTCATTATTTTATAGACATCTATAAGATCACCCCTAAGCCTCCTACGCTCCAGGAAAAAAAGTCCCAGTCTATCCAGCCTCTTCTTAAAACTCAAAACCATCAAGTCCCGATAGTATCCTAGTAAATCTTCTCTGCACTCTTTCTAGTTTAATACTATCCTTTCTATAATAGGATGACCAGAACTGTACTCTGCATTCCAAATATGCCTTACCAATGTCTTGTACAACTTCAACAAGATGTCCCAACTCCTGTATTCAATGTTCTGACTATGAATCCGAGCATGCCGAACACCTTCTTCACCATTCTGTCCACCTATGACTCCACTTTCAAGGAGCTATGAACACATACCCCTAGATCTCTTTGTTTTGTAACTCTCCCCAACACCCTACCATAAATGAGTAAGTTCTGCCCCGGTTCGACCTACCAGAACGCATCACCTCACATTTATCTAAATTAAACTCCATCTGCCATTCATCAGTTTTGCAATTTGAATTTGGCTACAATGAACATGACATATTTTATTTCAGGTATGATTCAAATGACCCACTAGGGAGCTGTTATCAAACAAAGTTTGTTTTAGAACACAGGTTATATATAGCAATAACTTCTACCAATTATAAACAAGAAATAAAAGCAACCATGACATTGTAGAAACCTTAACAACTATACGAAATGTTCCAATCAAACAAATTTCCATAAAACATACCCTGCCTCAGGTTTAGCACATAAAATACCAATGCTCACGATACGGAACTTAGTCCTTTGATTGGAGATTTGAAACTCTGACTTCCCAGCCTTGTAATTTCCAGCAGATCTCAAGGTAGAGATAATGCCCCTGCTAGCCTCTAGCTGTCAGCCAGTGAACCACTGCTAGAGACAGAATTCTCACTATAGGAAGGCACAAAGACTTGCTTCTAGCTAGGTCAATATCACATCCCTTCAAGCAAGAATGTATTGTTGCAATTAGAACATAGAACATAGAACATTACAGTGCAGTACAGGCCCTTCGGCCCTCGATGTTGTTCCGACCAATGTAACCAATTTTATGACCCTCTATCCTAAACTATTCCAATGCTATCCATATGCCTATCCACTGACCATTTGAACGCCCTTAAACTTGACGAGTCCTCAACTGCTGCAGGCAGGGCATTCCACGCCCTTACTACCCTCTGAGTAAAGAACTCACTTCTAGTATCTGTCCTATAACTACCACCCCTTAATTTAAAGCTATGTCTCCTCGTGTTATCCCTCTCCATCCGAGGAAAAAGGCTCTCACTGTCCACCCTATCTAACCCTCTGATCATCTTATATGTCTCAATTAAGTCACCTCTTGGCCTTCTTCTCTCCAATGAAAATAACTTCAAGTCCCTTAGCCTTTCCTCATAAGATCGACCCATCATACCAGGCAACATCCTGGTAAACCTCCTCTGCACCCTTTCCAATGCCTTCATATCTTTCTTATAATGTGGCAACCAAAACTGTACACAACACTCCAAGTGAGGCCGCACCAGAGTTTTGTACAGTTGCAACATGACATCTCGGCTCTGAAATTCAATCCCTCTACCAATAAATGCTAACACACTATACGCCTTCTTAATCTTATCAACTTGAGTACCAACTTTCAGAGATCTATGCACCTTACACAGTGTCTCATAGAATAGTGTCCCATAATTTTCATTGGGCAGTTGGGAAGAGTTCCACCGTATCTGAATTGTATTAAGTTTATTAATTAGTGTTACATGTAAGGTTACATTGCAATGAAGATACTCTGAAAATCCCCACGTTTGTTCGGTACACCGAGGGAGAATTTAGCGTGGCCAACTCACCCAACCAGCATGTCTCTCGGACTGTGGGAGGAAACCAGAGCACTCGAAGGAAATGCACGCAGACACAGGAAGAATGTGCAAACTCTACGCAGACAGTGACCTGAGGCCAGAATTGAACCTGGGTCCCTGACTCTATGAGGCAGCAATGCTAACCACTGTGCCACCATGCTGCCCTGTTTTCTCAGTAACTTCATTGCACTGTTACTTGTGACATTAATAAACTTTAAACGTAATGAACTTTAAACTTTAAAACTTTAACAAATGCCTTTGAAAGTCCATATAAACTATGACATTCTCAGTCTGCTAAATTAATCTTCAAAATTCAGTTGGGTTTATTGGACATGAGTTGCATTTCGCAAATCTGTATTGACTCTCTCTAATCAGCTCAGATTTCTCTAAGTGCTCAGTCACTCTGTCCTTAATTATAGATTGCAATAACTTCCCCACAACAGATGTTAGACTAATAGGTCTATAATTTCCTGCTTGCTTCCTCCCATTCATTTTTAGATAGTGCAGAATGGTTCCACAGGCATTTGCGTATCTTACGGAAATGTTCTGTGTGTTGGGAGAAAAGCTATTCCCACAGGGTGGCCTCTGCTAGCTGCCTCCATCATTCCTTAGATTCAGGATTTGTAACTTTAATGGTAAGACACAGTCTGAAAAACACTTTACCAGTTTAAGACTTAGACAGAATATACAAACATTGCACTACTTCAATGAGTACTTTAAAATTCTTTAAAATTATTTTCTTTTTCTACCATAATGATGTGCACCTTGCAGCAGTGTTCTGGTTAAAGGTAGATATTTGTATAATGGTTTAACAACCCTGCATTGCATCGTGGTGTTTGCCGCATATCACCAGCAGATCCGGCTCGCACCCTGTAAATGTTCGCAAACAGAACATCGGAGCAGGAGTGGGCTTTTCAGCTTCTGATTTGTCACTCAAGTGGATCATGGTTGATTTGTTATTTAACTGCACACACCCACATGCACTGCACGCATCCACATACACTGCACACATCCACATACACTGCACGCACCCACATACACTGCATGTACCCACATACACCGCATACATCCACATATACTGTGTGCACCCACATACACTGTACGTGCCCATATATACTGCACACACCCACATACACTGCACGCACCCACGTATGCTGCAAGCACCGACGTACACTGCACACACCCACATATACACTGCATGCACTCACATACACTGCATGTACTCACACACCCTACACACACCCACATACACTGCGTACACCCATATACTGTGCATGCACCCATATACGCTGCACACACCCACAGACACTGCATGCACACATATATAGTGCACACACCCAATAACTGCATGCATCCACAGAGATTTTAAATCCAGCCATTTCTCCCACCAATCACCTTCACAAACACAGTGGGAACATAAAACCATTTTTGCCACTCTTGTTATTCTTAGCTTCATGTTGGCATTGATTTTGCCTATTCTCTTCAGCCTCCCCCATCCTTATCTCTTTTTGCAAATGGAGGGAAATGATCATAGAATCCCTACAGAAGATGCCATTCAGCCCATCAAGCCTGTACCGACTCTGAGAGAGAACATCAACCAGGCCTTCTCCCTCTCCCTATAATCCCACACATTTACCCCACTAATCCCCCAACCTTGTGACAATGAGAAGCAATTTAGCATGGCCAATCCACCTAATCTGCACATCTTTGGAGTGTGTGTGTGTGTGTGTGTGTGGGGGGGGGGGGGGGGGGGGGGGGCAACTGGAGCACCTGGAGGAAACCCACGCAGACACGGGGTGAAAATGCAGGCTCCACACAGACAGTGACTCTGGCTGGAATTGAACCCGGGTCCCTGGCGCGGTGAGGCAGCAGTGCTAACTGCACTGCCACTGTGCCGTGATATATAAATTCAAATGTTTTACAGTCAATTAAAGAAGCTACTTTGCAATTTTTAAAGTGTTCTTGGTGGACGATCCACCAGCTTTGCAATTTATCCCACAGTGCAGTGCAGGGAGGCAGACTAGCTCACTTTCTCTATCGCTGCCTCCACCATCACTCCAATCCGACTTGTATCACGCCCGGTTTTGTGCGTGATGCATTTGTTTGATCAAGAACCAGGTGTTTTGAGTGTGTTAGCACTGACAGAGAAATTAATCAATCCCATGTTTCCAGTGGAGGGCCATTCTCAAAGGGAGTGAAGATCAAAGCATCGGAACTGCGGTTTTAAGGCCAATTCTGACCCTTGCTTCCTTCAAATGGAGTTCCCCCGTCGAGAACATAGGATCAATCAATGTATCATACCTTTCATATCTGGACATAAATTCAAACTGCATTGAAAAGAGTAGAAGTTCCCACTTGGAGTACTGTGCGCAGTTCTGGTCACCTCACTACAGGAAGGATGTGGAAGCTATTGAGAGGGTGCAGAGGAGATTTACAAGGATGTTGCCTGGATTGGGAGGCATGCCTTATGAGGATAGGCTGAGAGAGCTGGGTTTCTTCTCCCTGGAGAGACGAAGATTGAGAGGCAATCTGATAGAGGTTTACAAGATATTGAGAGGTATGGATAGGGTGAATTCTCAAAAGCTATTCCCCAGGGCTGAAATGGTTGCTACAAGAGGACACACGTTTAAGGTGCTGGGGAGTAGGTACAGAGGAGATGTTAGGGGTAAGTTTTTCACTCAGAGAGTGGTGAATGAGTGGAATCGGCTGCTGTCGGTGTTGGCAGAGGCAAATTCGCTGGGGTCTTTTAAAAGACTTCTGGATGAGTACATGATATTTAATGGGATTGGGAGTTATAGATAGTTCTATGGCCTGGTAGGTACTGATATGATCGGCGCAACTTGTGGGCCGAAGGGCCTGTTTGTGCTGTAGTGTTCTGTGTTCTCCCTCTAACAATCATACAGTTCTGGTTTGAAATCAGGCTCACCACTCTTAGGCCAAATCCCAGCGTTGGAAGGATGGATTTTGGTTGTCCTCAACTTGCGTTTGCATTTTGACTCATTCAAAATCAGCCAGTTTAAATAGAACATAGAACATAGGACATAGAACATTACAGCGCAGAACAGGCCCTTCGGCCTTCGATGTTGCGCCGACCAATTATGAAAAAAGCAATGACCCTCCAAACTAAACCATTCCCTTCTCTTCCATAAACTTATCAACTAACCTCTTAAACGCCACCAAACTTGGCGCATCTACAACTGCCGCAGGCAGGGCATTCCACTCCCTAACCACCCTCTGGGTAAAGAACCTACCTCTGATATCCGTCCTATAACTATCACCCCTTAATTTAAAGCTGTGTCCCCTCGTGCTAGCTTTCTCCATCCTAGGAAAAAGGCTATCACTGTCCACTCTATCTAAACCTCTAATCATCTTATATGTTTCAATAAGGTCTCCTCTTAGCCGCCTCCTTTCTAACGAAAACAACCTCAAATCCCTCAGCCTCTCTTCATAAGACCTGCCCTCCATACCAGGCAACATCCTGGTAAACCTCCTCTGTACCCTCTCCAATGCCTCCACATCTTTCTTATAATGTGGGGACCAGAACTGCACACAATACTCCAAGTGCGGCGCACTAGAGTTTTGTACAGTTGCAACATGACGTTGCGGCTCCAAAATTCAATCCCCCTACCAATAAAAGCTAAGACTCCGTATGCCTTCTTAACAACCTTATCGACTTGACTGCCTACTTTCAGGGATGTTAATTAATGTTAATTAATTCCAAGCAGCATACTGTTTGACATAGAATCAGGGAACCCCTACAGTGCGGAAGGAAGCCATTCGGCCCACCAAGTCTGCACCGACCACAAACACACCTAGGCCCTATCTCCTTATAGTGGGGAACACTGCTGCCTCACAGCACCAGGGACCTGGCTTTGATTCCCACTGTCTCTGTGGAGTTTGTATATTCTCCTTGTGTCTGCGTGGGTTTCCTCCGGGTGCTGCCATTCCCCCTCCACAGTCCAAAGGTGTGCATGTTAGGTGGATTGGTCATGATAAATTCTCCCTCAGTGTACCCGAACAAGGATAAGTGAGATGAAAATGAATGCTGGGTAACATACAAACCCCATTAAGGACAATAAGTAGCCCATTTTCAGCAGATGACTATTTCTTCTCACTTCCCATCAGAATTTTACATGCCCTTTTCAAACTCTAACTACTATTTTATTGGGAAGAAATACATATAAATACATTGGACTTGGGCACAAAATGTCAGTTAGTTTGTTCAGGCACCGAGTCTCAGTTTGAACTTACAAGAGCTATTTGATTTATCTGAGAAGCTTTTACCACTGAGACATTCCAGAAATGTTGCATTTGACACATGCAGAGGTTTAGTCCCTGCAGTAGACACAGCAAAAGCATAAACCTATTCTTAATAAACATATTTATGATTTTTCCTCATCGAATATAGAAGGAAACCTTCTCCCCTGCAGGGTTGAAAGCAGGTTGTGGGGATAGATGGGACTGGGGGGAAGAGGGGATGGTATTCCTCGAAAAACAATGTGGTATTCTGACCTCATAAAGTCATAGAGTCATCAAGGTTTACAGCATGGAAACAGGCCTTCGTCGCAACTTGTCAATGCCACCCTTTTTTTTTAAACCCTTAAGCTAATCCCAATTACCAACATTTGGCCCTTACCCCTCGATACCCATTTTACCCATGTAACTACCTAAATGCTTTTTAAAAGATATAATTATACCTGCCTCCACTACTACCTCTGGCAGCTTGTCCCAGACACTCACCATCCTGGGTGTGAAAAAATTGCCCCTCTGGAAACTTCTGTATCTCTTCCCTCTCACCTTAAACCTATGCCCTCTAGTTTTAGACTCCCCTACCTTTGGGAAAAGATATTGTCTATATAGCTAATCTGTGCCCCTCATTACTTTATAGACCTCTGTAAGACCATTCCTCAGCTCCTACACTCCAGAGAAAAAAGTCCCAGTCTATCCAACTTCTCCTTATAACTCAATCCATTAAGTCCCGGTAGCATCCTAGCAAATCTTTTCTGCACTACTAAGTTGCACGTAGTATTCCAAGTGTAGCCTTACCAATGTCTTGTACAACTTCAACAAGACGTCCCAACTCCTGTATTCAATGTTCTGACTGATGAAACCAAGCATGCTGAATGCCTTCTTTATCACTCTGTCCACCTGTGACTCCACTTTCAAGGAGTTATGAACATGTACTTCTAGATCTCTTGTTCTGTTACTCTCTCCAATGTCCTTCCAGCAACTGAGTAAGTCCTGCCCTAATTCAATCTACCAAAATGCATCATCTCACATTTGTCTAAATTGAACTCCATGTGCCATTCGTCAGCCCACTGGCCCAATTGATCAAGGTCCCATTGCAATTGGAGATGACTTTTTTCACTGTCCACTATGCCTTCAATCCTGGTTTCATCTGCAAAGTTACTAACCATGTCCCCTATATTCTCATCCAAATCATTATTATAAATGACAAATAACAGTGGGCCCATCACTAATCCCTGAGGCACACCACTGGTCACCGGCCTCCAGTTTGAAAAACAACCCTCTGGCTTCTGTCAAGAAGCCAATTTTGCATCCAAAATTGAACTGAAGGGGAAACGTAATGAACAGGGCAAGGTAAGTCAAAGAAAAATAAAGCAACTGCAAGTTCAATTACAAAGATGAGCTACATCAAATAATTAAAAGGAATTGAGAGTTTAGTTACAGAAAAATTATTTCCTCTGGTGTTGGGGTCCAGACAAAAGTTTATTTATTCGTATCACAAGTAAGGCTTACATTAACACTGCAATGAAGTTACTGTGAAAATCCCCTTGTTGCCACAGTCCAGCGCATGTTCAGGTCTATGTACCTAACCAGCACATCTTTTGGACTTTGGAGGGAAACCAGAGCATTCTGAGGAAACCCATGCAGACATGGAGAGAACATGTAGACTCTGCTCAAACATGTTAGATAAGTCCCCCGGGCCGGACGGGATTTACCCTAGGATTCTCTGGGAGGCGAGAGAGGCGATTGCAGAACCTCTGGCTCTGATCTTCAGGTCGTCGTTGGTTATGGGTACAGTGCCGGAAGACTGGAGGATAGCGAATGGTCCCATTGTTCAAGAAGGGGAATAGAGACTTTCCTGGGAATTATAGACGTTGAGTCTTACTTCTGTTGTGGGCAAAGTATTGGAAAGAATTATTAGGAATAGGATTTATAGTTATTTAGAGAGAAACGAATTGATTGGGGATAGTCAGCATGGTTTTGTGAAGGGTAGGTCGTGCCTTACTAACCTTATTGAGTTTTTTGAAAAAGTGACCAAAGAGGTGGATGGGGGTAAGGCAGTTGATGTGGTATATATGGACTTTAGTAAGGCGTTCGATAAGGTGGCCCATGGAAAGCTTCTGCAGAAAATGCAGAGGTATGGGATTGAGGGTGATTTAGCTAATTGGATTAGGAATTGGCTAGCTGATAGAAGACAGAGGGTGTGGTTGATGGAAATTATTCATCGTGGAGTTCGGTTACAAGTGGTGTACCTCAGGGATCTGTTTTGGGGCCCCTGCAGTTTCTAATTTTTATAAATGATCTGGATGAAGGTATTGAAGGATGGATGAGTAAATTTGCGGATGACACCAAAGTGGGAGGAGTGGTAGTAGTGAAGAGGGGTGTTATAGTTTGCAGAGAGACTTGGACAAGTTGCAAAGCTGGGCCGAGAGGTGGCAAGTGGAGTTTAATGCGGAAAAGTGTGAGGTAATTCGCTTTGGCAGGAATAACAAATGTGTAGAGTATAGGGCTAATGGCAGGACTCTTAATAGTGCTGAAGAACAGAGGGATCTTGGTGTGTATGTGCACAGATCCCTGAAAGTTGGCAATCAAGTCGATAAGGTTGTTAAGAAGGCATACAGAGTCTTAGCTTTTATTGGTAGGGGGATTGAATTTCGGAGCCGCAACGTCATGTTGCAACTGTACAAAACTCTAGTGCGGCCGCACTTGGAGTATTGTGTGCAGTTCTGGTCCCCACATTATAAGAAAGATGTGGAGGCATTGGAGAGGGTACAGAGGAGGTTTACCAGGATGTTGCCTGGTATGGAGGGCAGGTCTTATGAGGAGAGGCTGAGGGATTTGAGGTTGTTTTCGTTAGAAAGGAGGCGGCTAAGAGGAGACCTTATCGAAACATATAAGATGATTAGAGGTTTAGATAGGGTGGACAGTGATAGCCTTTTTCCTAGGATGGAGAAAGCTAGCACGAGGGGACATAGCTTTAAATTAAGGGGTGGTAGTTATAGGACGGATGTCAGAGGTAGGTTCTTTACCCAGAGGGTGGTAAGGGTATGGAATGCCCTGCCTGCTGCAGTTGTAGATGCGCCAAGTTTGGTGGCATTTAAGAGGTTAGTAGATAAGTTTATGGACGAAAAGGGAATGGTTTAGGTTAGAGGGTCATTGCTTTTTCTTAATTGGTCGGCGCAACATCGAAGGCCGAAGGGCCTGTTCTGCGCTGTAATGTTCTATGTTCTATGTGACCCAAGCTGGGAATCGAACCCAGGTCCCTAGCACTGTGAGCAGCAGTGCTGACCAATGTGCCACTGTGCCGCTCCTTTGTGTCTTTCTGACTCTCCAGGTTTGACAATCAGTTGAAGCCTCACCCACACAAACAACACGTTGTTGGTCGCTCCCCACTGTGAATGCTGCAATTTTTTTTCAGGCTGTGTAACTGGTTGAAGTTCTTTCCATAGTCAGTGCACTGGAACACCCTCACTCAGGTGTGAGTTCCTTGATGCTTTCCGAGTCACACTGAAGTTTAAAATCTTCAGAAGCAGCCAGACCAGAGAAGCCTTTCTCCTCCTAGATAACAAGGATAAAAAAACTGAAAAGTTAAAGCTAAACCATGATCTCAGGTAGATAGAGTCGGTGTAGATCACGAGCTACAATCTTCTCGAATTACAAAGCAGATTTAAAGGGCTGAATGGCCTTCTTCTGCTTTTATTTCTTCATAGAGAAGTACTGAATTCCTATAGTGCAGAAAGAGGCATTTGGCCCATCTAGTCTGCTCCAGCAACAATCCCACCCAGGTCTTACCCCATAATCCTATATATTGACCTCACAAATCCCTCTAACCTACTTATCCAGGACACTAAGGGGCAAGTTAACATGGCCAATGCACCTAATTTGCACATGTTTGGACTATGGAAGGAAACCGGAGCACCCAAAGGAAACATGGGGGGGAAATGTGCAAAGTCCACACAGGCAGTGGCGCAAACCAGGAATTGAACCCCGGTCTCTGGAGCTGTGAGGCAGCAGTGCTAACAACTGTGCCACTGTGCCGCCCATTTTGCTTTTATGTTCAGGAGCAGAACCTTGGCTGCCCTGAGATTTTGGTCACTCCAGGAGTATTCATGGCCTGTTTGATCTGCGGTGATGTTCTGTTATTCATTGTGCAATGGAACCACTTTGCACTTTGATATGCGACTTCCCGGCTTCAGCAGTCAGACATGCACGCCAGATCTGAAAACTGTTTCAGTGGTTGCACATGCGATACCTTTTACCACATAGGGTTCATCAGCTGGCGAGCCGTCAGAGTATAAAGCCAATCCCCTTTATAGTCCCTTGTCTGAGGTTGTGAATCACAATTACGACAGAACTGCTACACTTGCACATAGAGAATGTGTGTTTATAATGGTAAACGCAGGCATAGATCAATGGACCATGGAGAATCTAATATGTTACGCTGATCCCATGGGAACCAACGCAGCACAGGATTGTGCTCTTTCAACCATTATAAACATGGGATACACCAACCAATGAGAAATAAATTACCCCTTCAAATGCTGGTAGGTCCAATGAAACAACTGTCTCTCTAAGCTTGACAATGTTGAACATTCTGGCACTTGGAATAAATCCCAATGATAAAAGTTCAGTGCTGTCTAATACAGCTTAAATGCTGCAATATATAATATATAACTAAAACAAATATTTTTAAATTCAATGTTCGGTAATATAATCTATATGGCTACCTAGTATTTCACAAGGTTTAGTCGACAGAAGGAGGTTTCCTAACTCCTATCCATTGACTCCTTCTACACTTCCTGCTGACTTGGAAAAGCAGCGAGTGTAATGAAGGACCCCATACATTCCAAACATTCTCTCTTCCACCTTCTTCCATCAGGAAAAAGATATAAAAGTCTGAGATCATGTACCAACTAACTCAGGAACAGTATCTTCTTTGCTGCCATCAGGCTTTTGAAAGGACCTACTATATATTAAGCTAATCTTTCTCTACACTCTAACTATGAGTACCTTCTGTACCTTCTTCTTTCCTCCTCCCCTATTTACTCCATGTTTTGTCTGCAGACCACACAAGAAACAATACTTTCTGCTATATCCCAATACATGTGACAATAATAAGTTGAATCAAATCAAAATAAATCCTAAAATCTTTCTTTTGCTTTTCCAAATTAATCTCTTCCCTCCCTCCCCCAACCATCCTCCCGACTTCTCCACAACTACAGTTCATTCTCCTTCAATCCTGATTACACCCCATGATCACAAACATACAAACTAGGAGCAGGGAAAGGCCATTCAGCCACTATCCAATAAGATCATATTTGATTCAATTATGGCCTCAACTCCACTTTTGCTGCCTACCCTCAATAATCTTTGATTCCCTTCTTAGTCAAAAATCAATCTCCCTTTACCTTAAAAATATTCATTGACTCTGACTCCACTTCTCTCAAACTCTACCTTGACTTACCCCATCCCTACCTGGCCAATCGACCCTTTCATTCCCTCCTACTAACCCCAACCCCTCCCTGACCACTTGTCTCGCCCACCCATGCAAGCATCATTCCTCCTTGACTGCATTTCATCCCTGCCCTGCCTGAACTTCCACTCCCCGACTAACCTCACTTCTCCATGATCACCTGATACCTCCCCCCCACAAACAGGTATACACACACACACACACACACACACTAACTGAGTTAGTACCTTTACCCATACCCTTTAATAAATCCATCTCCTCGACAATTATGAGAAATAGGAGTGTTTTTCTGTCCAATGCACCATAGAATCCCAGTAAGAAGTCTGACAATACCAGGTTGAAGTCCAACCGATTTATTTGATAGTAAACTCACAAGCTTTCGAGGTTACCCTCTTCGTCAGGTGAAAGAGGTGTTCTGGTCTCAGACAGCACATATAACAGCACAGACAGTTTATAGATTACTGATTAAAATGCGAATCTTTACACCTAACCTGCTATTCAAGTCTTAAATTGGCGAACAATGTGAGTGGAAGGAGCACTGAGCACAGGTTAAAGAGATGTGTATTGTCCCCAAACAGTACAGTGAGTCGGGTTTTGCAAACCCAGGCAAGTCTTGTCTGAGACCAGAACACCTCATTCACTTGACGAATAACCTTGAAAGCTTGTAAGTTTACTATCAAATAAATCGGTTGGACTTAAACTTGGTGTTGTCAGACTTCTTACTGTGTTTACCCGAGTCCAACACTGGCATCTCTACACCATAGAAACCCTACAGTGCAGGAAGAAGCCAGTCCACCCATTGAGTCTGCATTGACTCTCTGGAAGACTATCTTGCCAGTCCCTCTCCTCCATTGGTCCTATCCCCATAGCCCCTCATATTTACCAAGCCAATCTACCCAACCTGCATATCTTTGGGCACTAAGGGACATTTAGCATGAGCAATCCACCTAACCCACACATCCTTGGACACCAAGGGGCAGTTTAGAATGGGCAATCCACCTAACCTACATATCCTTGGACACTATGGGGCAGTTTAGCATGGGCAATTCACCTAACCCACACATCCTTGGACACTATGGGGCAGTTTAGCATGGGCAATTCACCTAACCTACACATCCTTGGACACTATGGGGCAGTTTAGCATGGGCAATTCACCTAACCTACACATCCTTGGACACTATGGGGCAGTTTAGCATGGGCAATTCACCTAACCTACACATCCTTGGACACTATGGGGCAGTTTAACGTGGCCAATCCTCCTAAACTGCATATTTTTGGGCACTTAGAGACAATTCAGCAACGGCAATCCACCTAACCTGCACATCTTAGGGCACCAAGAGGTAACTTAGCATAGCATATCTTTACACACTAAGGAACAATTTAGCATGGCCAATTCACTAATTTGCACATCCTTGGACATGAAGGGGCAATTGAGTATGGCCAATCCATCTAAATTGTAGATCTTTGGACATTGAGGGGGCAATTAAACACAGTCAATCCATCTAACCTGCACAGCTTTGGACACTAAGGGGGAATTGATTTGGACTTGGTTCCCTTTCCCTGTCCCAATGGAAGGTAAGGGGCAGTAATCAGCAATGTAGCGGGAATGCATCTCCCAACATATATCAGGAATTGAATGTTGTGCCTATGGATGGGATTTTCCAGCCCTGCCCACTGGCATGATCTTCCAGTCCAGCCAAGTCAATGGGGACTCAAATGTTCCGCATCCACCACAGGAAGACCTGCCACGGACAGGCCGGAAAGTTTGTCCCTCATGTACCATACCATGAGGTGAGTGCTTTTGTAAGACTGGGTCAGTACTTGAGACCAACTGCATGTAGTATTTCCAAAGAATCTGGAATTCCTTCAACGTCAACGATTAAGGGATAAAAAATTATTTTTTCAACAAGCACAAGCCAGTGCCAGGTATTAAACCATATTTCACACCTGACATAAATAAACCACTTTAGTGCGACAAGACAAAGGATTCAGCGTGGCCTGCTTGGCTTATTTAAATGAGGTTGCCACTATTAATTGTCTTCAATTGGGTTTCAGTGAGAAAGCTGTTTAATGTTATGTGGAGCAACAGTGGTGACCACAGCGACCGTTTGCTGCCAACTGTAATGAGATTAATAGAGTTTAATTAAAGTAAGGTATTATGGGTTACAGAACCAAGGAAGGTAAACAAATTTGAGGTACAGATCAACCTTGATCGAATCGAAAGGCAGAACAATTCAGAAGCAGTAACAGGAGAGAGGCTTAGAATTACTGAGGGACCCAGACCACAGGCGAATGATGACCACAGAATCCTTACAGTACAGAAGGAGGCCATTTGGCCCATTGAGTCTGTACCAACAACAGGCCCTATCCCCATAACCCCATGCATTTACCATGTTAATCCCCTAAAACTAAGACGCAATTTAATATGGCCAATCAACCTGGCCCACACATCTTTGGATTGTGGGAGGAAAGAGGAACAGCTGAAAGAACCCCACGCAGGTGTGGAAAGACAGTGCAAACTCCCATGAAGACAGTGACCCGAGGCCGGAATTGAACCTGAGACCCTGGAGCTGAGAGGCAAGGCCAGGTCCCTCGATCAGACACTGAGTACATTTGAATGAGGGAGCCACTTGGAGAGAGGTTCTACCCCTGGTATGGAGTTTCACTGGGAAACATTGGGAGTTTCAATGAAATAGTTAAAAAATATGGAAAACCTGACTAGGAGGTTCACAGATGAGGTTTGTGATGAAGCTGTCTTGATTCCGTTGTCATAGAGGCACAGTGATTAGCACTGCTGCCTCACAGTGCCAGGGACCTGGGTTTGATTCCCGGCTAAGATCTCTGTCCCTGTGGAATCTGCACATTCCCGCTTTGTCAATGTGGGTTTCCTCCGGGTGCTCCGGTTTCCTCCCACTGTCCAAAAGATGTGTTTGTTAGGCGCGCTGGCCATGCTAAATTCTCCCTCAGTGTATCTGATCAGGCACCAGGATGTGGCGACTAGGGGATTTTCACAGTAATGTGTTAACATAAGCCTACTTGTGACACTGTGCGACACTAGGCGGCATGGTAGCACGATGGTTAGCATTGCTGCTTCGCAACTCCAGGAACCTGGGTTCGATTCCCGGCTTGGGTTACTGTCTGTATGAAGTTTGAACATTCTCCCTGTGTCTGCGTGGGTTTCCTCCGGGTGGTCTGGTTTCCTCCCACAGTCAAAAGATGTGGGGGTGAGATTAATTGGCCATGCTACAATAGCCCCTTAGCGTTCTGAGATCCATAGGTTAGAGGGATTAGTGGGTAAATATGTAGAAATATGGGGGTAGGGTCTGGGTGGGATTGTGGTCCGTGCAGACTTAATGGGCCAAATGGCCTCTTTCTGCATTGTAGGGTCTCTATGATTCTGTGACATTAATAAATAAACTTTAAATAGAGAAGTATCTCTTTTTTAAAAAAAAAAATTTCCAAAATGTGAGCATTACTGCTAGACCAGCATTCATTCTAAATTCCTGATCCTCCCTCTCGCAGCTACATAGATAATCATGAGCATCAATGCACTTTCAAATCTCTTGATGGCCAAAGGAATCTTCCCCAACCCTGCATCATAATCTACTGTTTCAATTCTGGTCTCCTGTCAAGACTCTCGTTCAGCCTCATCACCTGTGGCAGAATTTTTCACATCTTTACCCAGCCCTGCAGTCTCCCCCACTCTCTCTACTTCCAAAATTCAACCCAAATTTACTTCCTTGACTACATCTTCTGTTAAATCTTAAATTGTTTTCCCCGTTTCTTGCTAATCTCCTCGGTAAAGCTCGGGACTAGATCAGGAGCTCCAAGATATGTTGTGGAGTTAACCTAGACCCCAACATGGGTTCCTGAGAGCCACATCCTTGTTGCTGATACCCCCGACCCTCTTCTCATTTCCACGGCCCCACCCCTCCTTCATTCACCTGTGGCCTGCGTCCCTCAGTGATTCTAAACCTCTTTCCTGAGGCTTGTGAATTGTTCTGCCTTTCAATTAGATTGCGGTTGATTTGTACCTCAACTTTGTTTACCATCCTTTGACAGGACTGTGAAAATAAGGGCTGGAATCTTACCATTCCCGTCTACTACAGTGAACAGAGATTTGGCTGGCCACCAAATTCTCCGACCTCGCTGTAGCGAGAGCGTGGCGTGAACAGGTAGTAAGATCATACTTCAGGTGTTTCCTCCAGATGTGACCAATTCAGAAGTTTTCATTAAAGCAAACTTTATTTTCAACAACATAGGAAAAGTATAACAAAAAGAATTAGTATAACTTTTACCAACTTAAATACTTAAACACGACAAGGCATTAATTAGCTATTGCCACAGTTCCAATGTAGACAGAATCTCCATAGACATTGAATCTGCACAAAAACATTGGTATTCAATTCCAATGTGAATTGATATTTCCAGCCTTTTAACACTCGTGGACAGAGATCCAGACATACCCCTGTCTTCTGCCTTTCATACACAAACCTCCAAGGAAAGATCCACTCCCAAACAGTAGATAAAGAGACTTATTTGCTGGAGGATCCCATTCCCAAAATCCAGCGAGAAGAGAGGCACTGCTGTCTAATAACTCAAAGCAGCATCTAACCTTGATTTCTCTGCGTAAGCCTAGCTCTACCTACTCGCATGATTTTTCTATCAATCAACCCAATAAAGCTCTACCCTGCAAAGCTCCAGAGGAACACTACAAGAATAGAACAGCATCAGCCCAGATTACAACAAACATTCTAGCGATTAGGAGCAATTATGCTGCTACAGTAAAAATGCAGGGCTGCCAGATACAGACCCAGTGCAATAGTGTTAGAACAGACTGTTAAAACATAATCTTGCACAGAAATAAGACTCAAAATACATTTCTTAAAGGCACAGTATCGTCACACTTTAGAACAGTTCATTATGTGAAAGGTTCCATTTATGTACAAGTTGTTGTTTACTAGCTAGCTGCCAATACTAGTACACTGTGTCAAGAGTTTGAATAGCAGTTAATAATTTAAAGAAACAAACATTATAAAATCTGTGCCAAAGCTAAGATCATGAATTGATAATTATAAGATGAGATAGTTTGAATGCTTTATTGTGATGATACAATTTTCGTATATATTTTCTGGTTTATTTTATTTAATGTCACAAGTCTTTTGTGGACAATAAAGCATGGAGCACTTTTCTGGGCCTCATTAATGTACTTATTAATTCAGTTCAAATGTGCTATTGGTCAATTAAAACATTCCCGAAATGTATTAGCTTCAAAAGGCTAGGTTACTGTTCCTCTCTTTACACACGTCAAGGCTCATTAATTACTTCACAAATTAGCCATCAATTTTACATTTGTTGTTACAAGGGAGTTTGCGACCTTGATGTCTCATTTGTTGAGCTGAGTTTCGAACCCCATGTCCTCTCCGTTAGCCTCTGTAGCATCTGCTGCTGCCTGAGAGAATCTGCTGCTCAAACCCTCATCTGTGGCATCTTGTATCATGATGTGGAGATGCCAGCGTTGGACTGGGGTAAACACAGTAAGAAGTGTCACAACATCAGGTTAAAGTCCGACATAGTTATTTGATAGTAAACGCCATAAGCTTTCGGAACATGCTGAGTTTCACCTGACAAAGAAACAGCATGTTCCGAAAGCTAGTGGTGTTTACTATCAAATAAACCTGTTGGACTTTAACCTGGTGTTGTGACACTTTTTACTGCATCTTGTACCTCCAGACTCACTTACTCCAAAGTTCAAGTAATCATCTAATGCCCTCTTGAATGTGTCAATTAGATATAGTAAGTAGTCTCACAACACCAGGTTAAATCCTAACAGCTTTATTTGGTAGCATGAGCTTTCAGAGCACAGCTCCTTCATCAGGTGAGTTGGCACCAACGTGCCTCCAGCAGATTCCACATCACTTTGGTTTTGAAAATGCCATGCAATATCAGGTTGTCATCTATCTGATTTACAATAGTAGATTGTATCTGCGGAGAAGGGGGGGAAAATGTGTCTCTACATTGCTGCCAGGATTACCCACGTTAAACTGAATTACTCATGTTAAACTGAATGGTCTGCACTCGCTGAGTTTATCCTTTTCAGAATACCCTATATCCTGTATCCAAAGAGAATTGAAATATTACGATCAGTGCCTCAGCAATTTCCGCCCTTAATTCCCTCAATTTGTATCACCTTTAAATATTTTTGTTCCCTAATTGGTTCTTATTTACTCTTTCACTATTAATATTCATCCGAAGAATTTTGGATTCTCTTTTACGTTTGCTGCCAGACTCTCTTCATTGTCACACTTTGTCTCCTTTATTCCATTTGTTAATTCACCTCTGAATTTACTATATTCAGGCTGGTTCTCATTTGTGTTATCAACCCACTATTTGTCATGCAGACCCTTTCTCTGTTTCAGCTCACTCGCTCTGTCTCCAATCATCCAGGGAGCTCTGTCTTTGCCTGCTCTCCCTTTCCCCCTGGTGCAAATGCACCTCAACTGCACCCGAACCACCTCTGCTTTAAAGGCAGCCCATTGTTCAACAGTAAAAAGTTTCAAAACATCAGGTTAATGTCCAACAGGTTTATTTGGAATCATCAGATTTCAGAGCACTGCTTTTCATTCGGAAGTGAGTGAGCCACTCACCTGATTAAAGAGTTGCATTCCAAAAACTCATGATTCCAGATAAACTGTTGGACTTTAACCTAGTACTGTGAGAATTCTTACTGTGTCCATCTCAGTCCAATGCTGGCATCTCCACATCATACTTTGACAGTTATGCTTGTCAATCTTTGATTCCATTTGATTGAAATTGGTCCTTCTTCCGTTTAATATTGTTGTTCTGGATTGCCCATTTGTTATTTTCCTTAAAGCTAATGGTACAATTCTCACTCTTCCCAAAATATTCCTCTCCTGACACATGGTTCACTTGACCTGTATCATTCCCCAAAATCAGTAAGGCCTCTTTCCTCATTGGACTGAAAACATACTCAGCCAAAATACTCCCCTGAACATATTTCAGAGCCACATCTCCCTCTCTGCCCTTCAGAGCATTACTATCCCATTCTGTATCAGGGTAATTAAAATCCACTGTTATTATTGCTTTATAGTTTTTGTGACTCTATTATTTCCCTACACATTTGTCTGTCCGTATTCTTCCCAATGTTTGGCGGCTTATAGAATACAAGGCATTGGCTAGCAATGATGCCTCACAGCGCCAGGAACCCGAGTTCAATTCCCAGCTTGGGTCACTGTCTGTGCAGAGTGTGCGCATCCTCCCCACGTCTGCATGGGTTTCCTCTGGACGCTCCAGTTTCCTCCCGCAGTCTGAAAGACAAGCTAGTTAGGCGCATTCTAAATTCTCCCTTAGTGTACCCAAACAGGTATGGAGTATGGCAACAAGAGGATTTTTCACAATAACTTCATTGCAGTGCTAATGTAAGCCTATTTATGACAATAATAAATAAATTAGTGGAATGGTAGCTCAATTGTTTCTTAACTCTAACTAAATAAATTCTGCCCTTGATTTCTACTCAAAATCTCTCACTCCAGCACTGTCATGTCCCCTGCAATTGCTATTGCTCCCCCTTTTTGTCCATCCTATCTTCCCTGGAAACCTTCGTATCCAGGATCACTATCTGCTTCGGGGTGATCAATAGTGAGGTTAAAGGCGGTCAGTTGGTGCAATAAACCTCAGCCTAACCCACAGCTTTGCAGTGGAATGTCCCACCCTCTCTACCTATGGATGTCTTCACTCTGTGCTAAAACAAAAACACTTAATAAAATGGGACAACTTACATTCAGACAACCAGCGATACTTCAATCTGGGAGATTGCTTCAAGAGCCGTGCGACGCCCAGCTCCTCTGTAATTACATCATGTCAGTTCAGCGTATCCGCTGATGCCGTGAAGTGGCACAGACAACTTGCTTTGCTGCCTAATAAAACATAAAGGAAGTGCTTGAAGGAGCCTACAACATAAGCCAGTAAAACATCAGAGCCTAATGATAGTTACCAGAAAGGTAATGCTCTCGTAAAATAGCTCTCAGGTGAATTGTACCCTTTTGTTGTTGTAGACACACCAACCACCTCCCCAGCCCCCTTCCACCACTCCCCCACCCAGAGTTTGTTTCTTTCAAAAGTGCCAGTTGACTTGGATGGCGCTGTTTAAGCATAATGATTGTAGATGAGTGCACTGTGATTACTGCCCCTCTAGATTCCTGCCTTGGAGGCAAGCGTCTTGCTGTGCACAGTTCATAGGTCACCTGTTTTGCAGCTAAATCATGCATGCCACACCGTCCCCTTGTGAATTGCACGGTTGACAAACTGCCTGCAATGGTTAGTACAACGTACATTAAAACTCCCGTGCTTAAACCGATATTGCATGAGTGATGGATTGCAATGCTCATGTGCAGATTATTAGCAGTAACGATACTATTGCCCGAGATTGCGCCTAAATACGGCCAGTGGCTTTCCCCATTGTCAGATCGCTGCGCTCGGGAGGGGATTAATTCTTACCATTTACCGGGCAATTTTTTTTTTGCACGGAATTAGGTTTTCATTCAAAGGTTGAAAAATGACTGGTGTGGATATAAAAACAGGGCAGCTAAAGCAGCCGGCCTTTTTTTTTCCCCGGCTGAGAAAAGGATTTTCTTATTGGAACTGATAAGCTTCACTGGGGAGGAGGAGGGGGTGGGGGGGGCGGGATGGCTGCTGGAGCCTCTGGTTACATCTTTTTGAAAGACTCACACAGTCTCTGTATTATGAATGTTTAACTAGTGCATTTTACTGCGGTAAATGTATCCCCGTTACACCAATATTGCCACTCAAGTCAGCATCACCTACAAATTGGACGAACACTTCTTGACACGTTTTCAATATTATTACATTAGGACAAGTGGGTTTTGATTGATAACCTAATATTCAAGGCATGCAAATCATCAATCACCGTGAGTATATTAATTATTCAATATAGCAGCCTAATGCAAAAATCAATGTAGGGAGTGAAGAAAAGGAACTCACTGCTCCCAGAAGAATCCAACAGTAGATAATAGAAAAGAAATAAAGCAAAAAAAAATCTCCAAGTCTGTCTCCTGGAGTTCAATAAAAACATTTATCCACCTGTCAAAGTACTCCGTGTTTTCCTACCTTTGAAATATTGAATAAAATCCGTGTCCCCAGCTAAAAAAAAAAGTTTCAGGATTATATCAAAGAACCGGAATACTAATTGGAGCCCATGTGAAAGTCAAAAATATGCCAAGATCAGAAGGGTTTTTGGAGCATTGGTATGCTACAACACGAACTCACGCTTAAAAGCAGCGGCAGGAAAACTGTGCAGTTTGGCATGTTTTTAAAGAGGGGAGCGCTGTTGCAAGACATGATACCATTATTTGGTCTTTTTTTGTTGTTGTTCGGTTCTGATGTGGGAAGAACAGTTGGAGTCTACTGTGTGTTTCACCATCTTAAAGTTTTTTTTTTAATCAGTGTCACAAGTAGGCTTACATTCACACTACAATGAAGTTACTGTGGGACTCCCCCAGTTGCCACACTCCGGCACCTGTTCGGGTACACTGAGGGAAAATTTAGGCATGGCCAATGCACCTAATCGACACGTCTTTCAGACTGTGGGAGGAAACTGGATCAGTTGGAAGACGGGCAGTACGGTGGCACTGTGGTTGGCATTGTGGCCTCACAGTGTCAGGAAACTGGGTTCAATTCCTGATTGGGACACTGTCTGTGTGGACAGTATCCTCCCCGTGTTTGCATGGGTTTCCTTCGGGTGCTCTGGTTTCCTCCTACAGTACAAAGATGGACTGGCCATGCTAAATTCTCCCTCGGTGTACCCGAACAGGCGCTAGAGTGTGGCGACTAGGGGATTTTCATGGTAATTTCATTGCAGTGTGAATGTAAGCCTACTTGTGACTAATAAACAAACATTAAATTTAACTTTAAACCACGCAGACATGGGGCGAACATGCAAGACTCCGCACAGACAAGTGATTCAAGCTGGGAATCAAAGCCAGGTACTATGAGGCAGCGGTACTGATCGCTGTGCCACAGTGCGCATTTGGAAGGTACATTTAATTCCCCAAATGAAGGAGCCAGATTGAGCCAGGGTGGAGGGGCAAGGGGGTAGTGAGTAAAGAAAGAATCCCGGTATTTCAGCACTTGATGCCTTCCCCAGTCTGTTAGCCAGCTGGCTAGAAATTGTCCAGTACTTCCACTTTCCAAATCCAATACCCGGGTTGAAGATTTACAGAGCCTTGGGGGTTGGAGTGGTGGGGTGGGGCGGTGGGGGAGATTCGATGAAAGAAAAGCTCGATTCTGCTTTCGGAAGAAAAAAATAACAGCAATTACACAGATTTCTTTTTGTTCAGTGTGAGGCTGGGAAAGGAGAATGGCCCATTTATCATCTCCCAACTCCAAATTGGTTTCCTGTTCTTGCCTCCACATGTGAATTCTCAGAATAAACTGCCTCGGCTTAGTGCAACTGTCACAAGCGCAATAAATCACAGGCGCATTTCAACTAGGGGGGATAAGAATTGAATTAAAGGCAAGGGATGCAGAATCAGTGACCATTAAGGGACTGTCAAGGTGGTTTTTTTAATATGCGGTTCCCTGGTATAATCAATGCTTACTCGATTGTACACCTGTGGCCACAGGAGTCGGCGGGGGTGGGGGGTGGTGCGGTTGGAGAGAAGGGGTGGTGGTAGCTCTGGGTGTATGCAGGAATGTCAAGCATTACTGCGTAAATAAGATGACTCACTTCTTACTGACTCCCTCCCTCATCTGTCAATGCTGTTCAACATTTTATTCGTGAAGTGCACCTCGAAGTTAAAATGTCTTTTTATGTTCTCTTTTTTAAACTGTTTGATTTTAAGAACAGCACATGGGATTTTGTCTGGGATTTTCCAGTCCCGCCCACTGGAAATTCCAGTCCTGCCTGTCCCAAGACCGGATAATTCCTGCCTTTTATGGGCCTTTCAATTCCACCCACTCGCAACATGAACACCAGCAGAGAACTGTTCAGCAGAGTGGGCTGCACCTCATTCTATGATTCTGAGCCGCATTCTCCATCCGCCGGGATGGATTGCTGAAAATCCAGGAAGTACGATTTGGCGCCGGCGAGTTCTGATCTTACCGGTCCCTGACGGATGGTGTAGCGTGAAACATGCTGTGGTACTGCAGAATTCTCCCTTTGATGCATTAGCATGTTATTAGCGAGCACTCTCTCTGAGACCTACCTCCCTTCTTCACCGTCACACCCAACACCATTCACAATCCACCAAGATCTGAACCTGGGATCTCCCTGGGGTCACCAAGGTAAGTGTAGCCCCCCACCAGGGGAGAGGGAAACTTTCAAGAGGTTATTGGATAGGCACATGGAGCACTCCAGAATTATAGCGAGGGGATAGCTTGATCTTGGGATTGGGCATAGCTCGGCACGATATTGAGGACTGTGCTGTACTGTGCTGTAATGTTCTATGTTTCTATGAAATGACCAGGCAGTGGCCTGGCAATGGTCCTTGGCCCAGGTTGGCACCGTGCAAACCTGGCACTGCGAACCTGAAAGTGTCAACCAGTGCCAAGGAGTGGGCCCCAGCGAGAGCAACTTGTTGGCAGTGGGGTGGGGGAGGTGGAGATTCATTTAAATGTGGTTGTGGCCAAGACCAAACAGGGGAGTAGGGGGCGCCAGTCTTGGCAATGGGGGGAGGGGTTGCTGGTGGAGGAAGGGTGTGGAGGACGGAGGGAGCCATTGGCGGGATGGTGGGCAGGGGGATTTGGAAGTGGCTGCTGGCTCAGATTTCAGTGGAGCCAATGATTGGGGGTGGGGGGGGGCGGGTTGTTGCGATTAGAGAAATGCTGACTCTCATCGGGGATGGGGAGGGGAAGACCCCCATTGTGGGCTGGGGAATGGGTTTGGCACATATGGAAAGGCCCTGTCCCCCTCTATGATAGTGGGAAACTCACTCCTTGATTTTTTGGGGCAGAGTGTCAAAAGATCAGGTGAAAAAAACTGACAGGTTTCTCTGGAGAGAAACATGCCAATTTTCTTGCTGGAAATAACTCTGCCACTTTTTGGTAAGATTTCACCCTAACTATTACTTCCAATAAAGCATTTTAAGCATGTTGATATTCAGTCTTTCGTGAGCTTAGGATATTCCAAAGCACTTCCCAGCCAGCTACTGTCCTATTGGACAAAGCAAGCTCACTCATACAAACAGCAACCTGATAATGGACAGATAGCGAGTGAAGTTTTTCAGTCACCTATGCCCATTGCCGCTGGAAGCCAGGATGGAGAATTTGACAATTTCTGTTCATTGCAGCAGGAACAAAGAATCCCACTGATGGAGGAGAGGGTGGAGCATTGGGAAAATGAGAGAGGGAAGTGAGCATTGGGGAAGTGAGGTGAAGGATTGAGTATCAGGGAGGTGAGGGAGGGGATTGAGAAGGTGAGGGAGGGAATTAAGGGGTGAGGGAGGGGAGTGAGAGGGTGAGGGAGGGAAGTGAGCTTTGGGAAGGTGAGGGAGGGGATTGAGGGGGTAAGGGAGGGAAGTGAGCATTGGGAGGTGAGGGTGGGGATTGAGGGGGTGAGGGAGGGAAGTGAGCATTGGGAGGTGAGGGAGGGAAGTGAGCATTGGGGAGCTGAGAGGGAGATTAAGGGGGTGAGGGAGGGGATTGAGCTTTGAGGAGGCGAGGGAGGGGGTGGGGGAGGAGAGTGAGCATTGGGAGGTGAGAGGGGATTGAGCATTGGGGAGGTGAGGGGGAGATTAACGGGGTGAAGGAGAGGATGGAGCTTTGGGGAGATGAGAGAGGGGGATTGAGGAGATGAGGGAGGGGAGTGAGTTTTGGGGAGATGAGTGAGAGGATTGAGGGAGTGAGGGAGTGGAGTGAGCATTGGGAGATGAGGGGGAGGAATTAAAGGGGTGAGGGAGGGGATTTTGAGGCGTGAGGGGATATTGAGCTTTGGGGAGGTAAGGGAGGGAACTGAAGGAGTGAAGGAGAGATTGAGGGGGTGAGAGAGGCGAATGAGCATTGAATGGGTGTGAAACGGGGAGTTGAGCATTGTTTTAAGTTTGAGGCTTATTTATCAGTGTCACAAGCAGAATTGCATTAACATAGCAATAAAATTACTGTGAAAATCCCCCAGTCGCCACTCTCCAATGCTTGTTTAGGTACACTGAGGGAGAATTTAGCATGTCAATGTACCTTTCAGACTGTGGGAGGAAACTGAAGTACCCAGAGAAACCCATGCAGAGATGAGGAGAATGTGCAGACTCCAACAGACAGGGACTTAAGCTGAGCTTTGAACCCATGTCACTGGGGCCATGAGGCAGCAGCGCTAACCACTATGCCACCATGCCACCCAAAGTGATTTTAAGTATCAACCTACTGCCTAATTAATCCCTGGGCTCTCGAAGCCTAGATGTAGAGATGCCAGCATTGGACTGGGGTAAACTCAGTAAAATTTGACAACACCGATTTTAAATCCAACCGATTTATTTGATAGTAAATCCACAAGCTTTCAGCCTTTGTGGCCTTCGTCAGGCGAATGAGGTGTTCTGGTCTCCAAAAGCACACATATCAGCACAGACAGTTTACAGATTACTGATTAGAATGCGAATCTTTACACCTAACCTGCTATTCAAGTCTTGAAGTGGCTAACAGCAGAGGTTAGAGAGATGTGTATTGTCTCCAGACAGCACAGTAAGTGAGGTTCTGACTAGGCTCTCGAAGCCTAGTCAGAGGAGCTCCAAATGCAGGCCCTCTTCAGCCAGGTTTTTGAGGTAATCCGATGAGCGAACAAAGATAAAAGTAAATGAACTTGCATTTTTATAGCACCTTTCACATTACCCAGATATTGCAAAACACAATGCAACCAATGAATCAAATCAATCACAATCTCATTGAAAGGCGCAGAAGACTCAATGAACTGAATGGCCAACTGCTGCTGCCCTGTCTCTTATATTCCGATGGACTTAGTATTTGTGAAAAATAACCACTGTCGTCATGTAGGAAACACGGTGACAAATTAACATACAGTAAGATCCCACAAATAGCAACACGATCGTGACCAGATACTCAGCATTTGTGAAGTTAATTGAAGGATAAATGTTGACCAGGGCACCAGGGATAAGTCCCGTTCCTCTTTGAAATAGTGCCGTGGGATCCGAGAGTGCTGGTGGGCTCTTGGTTCCACTTAAACCGTTTGCAATATCAGTGCAAGGCAAGTGTTAGAGAATTCTTGAGTAAATTCTAGCTTGCATTTAACGGCTAGCCTATTGAGAATAGGGTTCAGACAGCTCAGAGCTGTCTTAGAGACATGGTAGGAATATGAGAAGTGATTCTAACAGCTATGCAGCTTAAATAATGGAGATGCGGATTCAGAAAGACAAATGATATTTTGCATGATGTGTTTTGAACTTGGTTCCATTTCATTTTTGTGCAACATTTTCCATCGGGAGACAGAATGTAAAATTCCAGAACAAACATCACTGACTCCAGTGGTTGGTCTGCCATTGATAACTCGAGTCGGTTTTCATACTGTATGCAAGAGACAGCCAGGCCGATTAGAAAATCTACGGCTTGGCAGAATGTTCTGACAACTTCCTTGTTCAATCTTAATGCACTATTCCACTGCCTTCATTTTTCTCCATTCTTCTCCTTTGGCTACCAACCCATCTCTGGTTCTTCAGCAACCGATGGCACTGCTTAGAAGAGTCACAAGATTGACTGATAAGTAAGCCTCTGTTTGGAAAGCCAAGAGGTGTAAGCCCCTCACAACTCTAGTGATGTAAGCAGAATATTCCAGTACTGAGAGAGCAAAGAACAAAGAACAAAACAGCACGGGAAACAGGCCCTTCGCCCCAACGAGCCCGCGCCACCACCTCGATGTTCCCACTTCTACCCGTGATCCCTGTCCATGTTTATAGATCTATGGATTGAAACAGAATTTGAGACAATTTAGGGAGAATTTGTTTTGCCAATTAGCCTAAGAGCACATCTTTGGGACGTGGGAGGAAACCAGAGCGACCGGAGAAAACCCACGCAAGCACGGGGAGAATGCACAAATTCCCACAGACACAGGCCCAAATCCATGTATCTGCAGAGCACAGCGATAGTCACTGAGCTGTCATGTTGCCCATCAAATGGTCCAGGTCAAGTGTACACTAATGATGTGAAGCACTAGGATACTCTCGAAAAAATCCAAGAGCAGCCCTCTCACGACCCATCGCGTGTATGCCCCTTGTTTGACAACAAGGTGGACCAAAGCACCTATAAGATAAAAACAAATACATCAATATCATCATCTATTTACACACTTCCCAGGGACTCCCAAGGCTCATGACCCCTATTTTAAATCAGTTTTCTATACCCCTCCATTCCTCTTCTGTTCATGTGCCCATCTAAGTATCTCTTAAATAACTTCAGAGCGCCTGCCTCCACCACTTTACTTGGCAGCGCATTCCATACTTCCACCACCCTCTGTGTGAAAAAACTCCCTCTAGCATCCAAATTATACCTTACCTCCCTCATCCTAAGCTCGTGACACCTCGTGGTATTCGAGTCCATCCTAGGAAAAAGCTTAACCCTGTTTACTCTATCTATACCCCTCATAATCTTGTATACCTCTATTAGATCTCCTCTAAGTCTACATCTTTCTAAGGAAAACAGCCCCAATTTGCCTAACCTCTCCTCATAACTCAGACCTTCGAATATCAGGCAGCATCCTGGTAAACCTCCTCTGAACTCTCTCCAGAGTCTCCACGTCCTTCCGGTAGTAGGGCGACCAGAACTGGACGCAGTATGTCAAATGAGGTCTAACGAACGTTTTATACGACTGCATCATTAAAGGCCAGCTCTTGTACTCTATACCCCTTCCTATAAAGGCTAGCATACCATATGCTTTCTTCACAATCTTCTCCACTTGCTCTGCCACCTTCAGAGACTTGTTCACCTGCACCCCCAGGTCCCTCTGCGTTTCTATACTCTTAATAGGTCTACCCTTTATCATATACCTCCCCGCTACATTCTTTCTCCCGAAATGCATCACCTCACATTTATCAGGATTGAATTCCATCTGCCATCTATCTGCCCAAGCTACCAGCCTATCTATGTCCTGCTGCATCGCCTGATAATGCTCCTCACTATCCGCAAGTCCAGCCATCTTTGTGTCGTCTGCAAACTTGCTGATCACTCCACTTACTCCCTCTTCCAAGTCATTTATATATATTACAAATAGAAGAGGTCCCAGTACCGAGCCCTGCGGCACACCACTAGTGACCAACCTCCAGCTAGAAAAGCACCCTTCCACTATTACTCTCTGTCTCCTATTACCAAGCCAGTTACTTATCCATCTAGCTACCTGTCCTTGTATCCCATTCATCTTTAGGATGAGCTATTAAACAAAGGACCTGCCTAATCCACTCAATGTATATAAACACAAGTTACGGAAGAAACCAGAGCACCCGGAGAAAATGCACGCAGACTCGAGGAGAAGGTGCAGACTCTGCATGACAGCAACCGAAGGCGGGAATCGAACCCAGGTCCCTGGCATTATGAGGCAGTAATGGCAACCATTGTGCCACTATGCTGCCGAACAGTTTCTCTTCTCTGTCCTGAAGTAGCAACTAGAATTTGTGTGTATAATCAGCTTCTGATAAAAGGCATCCACAAGATGTGTGATACCCCTCTCCAAGGACTTCTCACAATGTCACCATATGCCAAGAGCCATAATTTTATGGCCAAAGTTCAGAAGGATGCCTAACTCAGCAATGTATGAACTTGTTTAAGAACATAGAACATAGAACATTACAGCGCAGAACAGGCCCTTTGGCCTTCGATGTTGCGCTGACCAATTAGGAAAAAGCAATGACCCTCTAACCTAAACCATTCCCTTTTTGACCATAAACTTATCTACTAACCTCTTAAACGCCACCAAACTTGGCGCATCTACAACTGCAGCAGGCAGGGCATTCCATACCCTTACCACCCTCTGGGTAAAGAACCTACCTCTGACATCCGTCCTATAACTACCACCCCTTAATTTAAAGCTATGTCCCCTCGTGCTAGCTTTCTCCATCCTAGGAAAAAGGCTATCACTGTCCACCCTATCTAAACTCTAATCATCTTATATGTTTCAATAAGGTCTCCTCTTAGCCGCCTTCTTTCTAACGAAAACAACCTCAAATCCCTCAGCCTCTCTTCATAAGACCTGCCCTCCATACCAGGCAACATCCTGGTAAACCTCCTCTGTACCCTCTCCAATGCCTCCACATCTTTCTTATAATGTGGGGACCAGAACTGCACACAATACTCCAAGTGCGGCCGCACTAGAGTTTTGTACAGTTGCAACATGACGTTGCGGCTCCGAAATTCAATCCCCCTACCAATAAAAGCTAAGACTCTGTATGCCTTCTTAACAACCTTATCGACTTGATTGCCAACTTTCAGGGATCTATGCACATATACACCAAGATCCCTCTGTTCATCAACACTATTAAGAGTCCTACCATTAGCCCTATACTCTACACATTTGTTATTCCTGCCAAAGTGAATTACCTCACACTTTTCCGCATTAAACTCCATTTGCCACCTCTCGGCCCAGCTCTGCAACTTGTCCAAGTCTCTCTGCAAACTATAACACCCCTCTTCACTATCTACCACTCCACCGACTTTGGTGTCATCCGCAAATTTACTAATCCATCCTTCAATACCCTCATCCAGATCATTTATAAAAATTACAAACAGCAGGGGCCCCAAAACAGATCCCTGAAGTACACCACTTGTAACCGAACTCCACGATGAATATCTTCCATCAACCACCACCCTCTGTCTTCTATCTGCTAGCCAATTCCTAATCCAATTAGCTAAATCACCCTCAATCCCATACATCTGCATTTTCTGCAGAAGCCTTCCATGGGCCACTTTATCGAACGCCTTACTAAAGTCCATATATACCACATCAACTGCCTTACCCCCATCCACCTCTTTGGTCACTTTTTCAAAAAACTCAATAAGGTTAGTAAGGCATGACCTACCCTTCACAAAACCATGCTGACTATCCCCAATCAATTCATTTCTCTCTAAATAACTGTAAATCCTATCCCTAATAATTCTTTCCAATACTTTGCCCACAACAGAAATAAGACTCACTGGTCAATAATTCCCCGGAAAGTCTCTATTCCCCTTCTTGAACAATGGGACCACATTCGCTATCCTCCAGTCTTCTGGCACTATTCCCGTAACCAACGATGACCTGAAGATCAGAGCCAGAGGTTCTGCAATCGCCTCTCTTGCCTCCCAGAGAATCCTAGGGTAAATCCTGTCTGGCCCAGGGGACTTATCTAACTTCAAACCCTCAAGAATACCCAGCACATTCTCCTTATCTACTTCAATACTTTCCAGTTTGCAACCCTGTATCCCAGTGTTCTCCACAACTACATTTACATCTCCCTGCGTGAATACCGAAGAGAAATATTTGTTCAGTGCCTCTCCAATCTCTTCAGGCTCCACGCACAACTTCCCACTGCTGTCTATGACTGGCCCTAATCTTGTCCTAACCAATCTTCTATTCTTAACATATCTAAAGAAAGCTTTAGGATTCTCCTTAATCCTATCAGCCAAAGTCTTCTCGTGTCCTCTCTTAGCTCTCCTCAATTCACTCTTTAGCTCCCTCCTGGCTAATCTATAGCTATCCATTGCACTAACTGAGCCTTCAAGCCTCATCCTGACATAAGCCTCCTTTTTCCTTTTAACCAGCGAATTAACTTTTTTAGTACACCATGGTTCCCTTACTCGACCATTTCCTCCTTGCCTGACAGGGACATACTTATCAAGGACTCGCAGTAGCTGCTCCTTGAATAAGCTCCACATTTCAGATGTTCCCAGTCCCTGTAGTTTCCTAGTCCAACCTATGCACCCTAATTCCCTCCTTATGGCCTCATAATTACCATTCCCCCAGCTATAACTACTGCCCCCAGGTTCATGCCTATCCCTATCCATCACTAAGGTGAACGTAACCGAATTGTGGTCACTATCACCAAAATGTTCACCAATTTCCAAGTCTAACACCTGGTCTGGCTCATTGCCCAGCACCAAATCCAATGTAGCCTCACCTCTATTTGGCCTATCTACATACTGAGTCAAAAAACCTTCCTGCACACTTTGTACAAAAACTGACCCCTCTAACGAGCTAGAGCTATAGCTATTCCAATCAATATTAGTAAAGTTAAAGTCCCCCATAATAATTACCCTATTACTTTCATTCCTGTCCAGGATCGACTTTGCAATCCTTTCCTCTACCTCTCTAGAACTTTTAGGAGGTCTATAAAAGACTCCCAACAGGGTGACCTCTCCTCTCCTGTTTCTAATCTCAGCCCATACTACCTCAACAGACAAGTCCTCATCAAACTTCCTTTCTGTCACTGTGATACAGTCTTTGACTAATAATGCCACTCCTCCCCCCCTTCTACCTCCTTCTCTACTCCGACTGAAGCATTTGACCCCGGAACCTGCAACAACCATTCCTGTCCCTGCTCTATCCATGTCTCTGAAATGGCCACAACATTGAAGTTCCAGGTACTGATCCAAGCTGCAAGTTCCTCCACCTTATTGCGAATACTTCTTGCATTAAAGTATACGCATTTCAAACCATGCCTTACTCCACGTGTACGCTGCTGTGCTTTACAGTTCTCATCTATGACCCCCTTATTCTCGTCCCTCTTAACATCCAAACTACTCAGGATCCCACCCCCCCTCTGAATCAGTTTAAACCCCCCTGCGTAGCCTTTGCAAATTTTCCCCCCAAGATATTGGCTCCCCTCTGGTTCAGGTGTAGACCATCTCTCTTGTAGAGGTCCCACCTACTCCAGAATGAGCCCCAGTTGTTCAAGAACCTGAACCACTCCCTCCTGCACCATCCCCGCAGCCACGAGTTCAAACATTCCCTCTCTCTGTTCTTCTCTAAACTATCCCATGGCACAGGCAAGAGTCCAGAGATAACCACTCTGTCTGGCCCTAAGCTTCCACCCCAACTCCATAAATTTCTGTTTAATATCCCCTTCCCTTGTCCTACCTACATCATGTGTCCCTACATGAACTATGACTTGGGGCTGACTCCCCTCTCCCTTAAGAATCTTGAAAACCCGCTCTGAGACGTCCTGGACCCCGGCCCCTGGGAGGCAACACACGAGCCCTGAGTCCCATTTATTACTATTTACTCTCCTATCTGCCCCCCTAACTATGGAGTCTCCAATTACCAGGCCCAATCTCTTATTTCCCCCTACCCACCTGAGCATTCACAGCAGGCTCACCCCCAGAGACCTGCTCCCTTTGGCTATCTCCAGTTGATTCTTCCTCAACTGTAGCCTCCAGGACAGAAAACTTATTTTGGAGGGGAACAGCCCCGGGGGATTGTCTCCCTGATTGCTTCTTACCCCTCTTCCTAATAGTCACCCAAGAATCTCTTTTAGGAGTGGCTATCTCTTTGTAACTCCTGTCAATATCTGCCTCAACCTCCCGAATTATCCGGAGTTCCTCTAATTCCAGCTCCAGCTCCTTATGGAGAGGCTTCTGAGGGACAAGATTTACGAGCATTTGGAGAAGTTTAGGTTGATTAGAAATAGTCAGCATGGTTTTGTAAAAGGCAGGTCGTGCCTTACAAGCTTAATTGAGTTCTTCGAAAATGTGACTGAACACATTGACGAAGGAAGAGTAGTGGACGAGGTGTACATGGACTTCAGCAAGGCATTTGACAAGGTCCCACATGCAAGACTTCTTGAGAAGGTGAGGGGCCATGGGATCCAGGGGGCTTTGGCCTTGTGGATCCAGAACTGGCTTGCCTGCAGAAGGCAGAGGGTGGTTGTGGATGGATCTTTTTCTGCATGGAGGTCGGTCACCAGTAGAGTGCCCCAGGGATCTGTTCTAGGACCCTTGCTGTTTGTCATTTTCATAAATGACCTGGATGAGGAGGTAGAGGGATGGGTGAGTAAGTTCGCCGATGACACAAAGGTCGGTGGTGTTGTGGATGGTCTGGAGGGATGTCAGAAGTTGCAGCATGACATCGACAGGATGCAAGACTGGGCGGAGAAGTGGCAGACGGACTTCAACGCGGACAAATGTGTTGTGGTCCATTTTGGCAGATCCAACGGGATGAATGAGTACACTATCAAAGGTAGGAGTCTTAGCTGTGTGGAAGAGCAGAGGGATCTTGGGTCCGGGTCCATAAGACTCTCAAATCGGCCTCCCAGGTGGAGGATGTGGTTAAGAAAGCTTACGGTGTACTGGCCTTCATTCATCGAGGGATTGAGTTCAGGAGTCAGGAGGTAATGCTGCAGCTTTATAGGACCCTTGTCAGACCACACTTGGAGTACTGTGCGCAGTTCTGGTCGCCTCACTATAGGAAGGACGTGGAAGCTATTGAAAGGGTGCAGAGGAGATTTACAAGGATGTTGCCTGGATTGGGAGGCATGCCTTATGAAGACAGGTTGAGGGAGCTGGGACTGTTCTCCCTGGAGAGACGAAGGTTGAGAGGCGACCTGATAGAGGTTTACAAGATGTTGAGAGGAATAGATAGGGTGGACTCTCAGAGACTATTTCCCGGGGCTGAAATGGTCGCGACGAGAGGGCACAGATTTAAGGTGCAGGGAAGCAAGTACAGAGGGGATGCTAGGGGAAAGTTTTTCACTCAGAGGGTGGTGAGTGAATGGAATCGGCTGCCATCGGTGGTGGTCGAGGCGAACTCGCTGAGGTCTTTTAAAAGACTTCTGGATGAGTATATGGGATCCAATGGGATTGGGGGTTATAGATAGGTCTATGGCTGGGTAGGTTTTGATGTGTTCGGCACAACTTGTGGGCCAAAGGGCCTGTTTGTGCTGTAGTGTTCTATGTTCTATGTTCTTAACACTATCCTCAAGGAGCTGCAAATGGGCACACTTCCTGCAGGTATAATCAGCAGGAACACTACTGGTGTCCCTCACCTCGTACATACCGCAGGAGGTGCAACGTACTGCCTGCACTGCCATCTCTGATACTTTAATTTCTAGGAGATTAGAAGGTATTGAGATGCATCTCAACATCATTGCACATTCAGCCAATATTTCAGAATTGACGGCAGATCAGTGGGACTAGGCAAAAAATGGTTTGGTACAGACAAAAAGGCCAAAAGGCCTGTTTCTGAGCTGTAATTTTCTATGGCTCTATGGATACACGTACGCAGATGGTGAAGGAGCTAATTGCAATGATTTATACACCAATTGACCTGGTTTTCACGTTGCCTCTGCAATCTTTTAAGTCAAAACAGTAGCACACTCCCAGTTCCTTTTTGCCATTTGTCATCCAAGGATAAAAGGATACAGAGACAAAGGGTGAGTTGGTAGTTCTCCAGAGCTTGGTGTGAACTTATACTGGCATTGATTACACCCAGCCAGCTGGGCACCTTGTCAATTAAAATGGGTATCACTCCATCAATGTTCAAATTGTGTATGAACACAGGATCCAGAGTCTATGGGCATGTGTGCAAGGTACACTCCCACACATATTACTGGCAGATGCTATGACTGTTCACTCGCCTCGAGGGATGGTTGCAGGGGCATCCCTCAAAAGTGTGGCTGACGATGTCACCCTGGCACCGAGGGAGAGGCAGAGGAGAGACAAAATTGCACCCATGTCTCCACAAGGTGGAGAGAACAATACGTCTGTTAAAATAAGGTTCCGATGCCTGGACTGCCACGAGGGTGCCCTGCAATATCCGCTAGAGCAAGTGTCACTCAACATTGTCAGTTGTGTTCTACGTAATCTTGCTCTTGCAAGGAAGGAACTGTCAGACCAGGAGGACACTGAGGCAGATGCCTCGGTGGAGGAATCTGATGAAGGCTCAGATGGAGATGCCGAGCTGATAGATGGTGATGATGAAGACACAGAAAGGAAACTTCAGAGAGGCAGGGCCGCCAGCGAGTCCTTGATTCAGCATTCCTTCAACTAGGCTACTAAAACTTGTCTTCAGTACAGACTGAGGGCACCATCTCCTTCCCAAACATTTCACAAATAATCATGGTTATGTTAAGAGCCAGTCACATATTTTAATGCAGACACGGGGAGAATGTGCAGCCTTCACACAGACAGTGACCCAAAGCCAGGAATCGAACCTGGGTTTCATTAGAGTTTTGCACAGGCTGCTGTTCTGGTTTCAGTTTGTACTCTACAAACAATGTTTCTTTCATTCAATCTGTTGCTATTAGTTTGAATCTACGTGTACAAATAACACCTTTTCTATTTTGTTTAAAATCCACAACCCCGACCATAGAGTCCCTATAGTGCAGAAACAGGCCAACCAGTTCATTGAGTCTAAGGAGACTCTCCAAAAGAACATCCCATTCAGGCTCTTTCTTCTGCCCTATCCCAATAATCTTCATCTCCTACCTACACATTTTGGGATGCTAAGGGGCAATTTAGCATGGCCAATGCACGAAACCAGTATATCTTTGGACGGTGGGAGGAAACTGGAGCGCCTGGAGGAAACCCACTGTAACAAATCTTCGGAGACAGAAATTCCTTTACCAAAATGCCTTTATTTACAAGTCTGACAGCAGCGTACAGAGTGCTTTCAGTTAGCAGTCTACACTGGGAGCGCCAGAGGAACTGACACGCCTGGTTAAGTACAAATCAAGAGGTTCCCTGATTGGCCCATCAATTTGGCCCTTAATCAGGGCGTTCGTATTTTAACAGACCTGCCTCAATGACCTGATTAAAGTTGTTGTACTCGTCAGACACGGAGAAAGCATGTAGACAGTGACCCAAGCTGGGAATTGAGCCCAGGTCCCTGGCACTCTGAGGCAGCAGTGCTAACCACTGTGCCACTGTGCCACCACAATAAAATCCCTACACTGCAGAATGAGGCCATTCGGCCTATTGAGCTTGCACCAATTCTCCGAAAGAGGACCTTACACAGGCCCACATTAGGATGTTGGGACGTTACAATTCTCACCGACCATGCTTCGCACAAACTGCCTTTTGCAAAGTGATTGTCAACTTGTATTCTGGTTGTTCAGCTAAAATTTTATACGGCATTTTTTATTGATCAGGACACAATTCATTTTCTCAGCGTCCATTAGTGAAAAGACTGTGGTTGTGGCTGTGGTTTTCAGAATCATATTATTCAAATTGCCAGACACGTCACTGGATTCATCATTGACAGATTCCCCTTCCTCCCCCCCTTCACCCCCAAATCCATTCCCCACCAATGAGAAACTTTGATGGTGCCCCAAATCCATTCCTTATCTATTTACCTTTGCACATCAACTATACAGTTAATAGTTAGCACTAGGTGGTGAACCCTGCTGCCTCACAGCACCAGAGACCCAGGTTTGATTCCTGGCTTTGGGTCACTGTCTGTGTGAAGGCTGCACATTCTCCCCGTGTCTGCATGGGTTTCCTCTGAGCACTCCGGTTTCCTGCTACAGTCCGAATGATATGCTGATTAGGTGCAACAGCCATGCTAAATTCTCCCTCATTGTACCCGAGTGTGGAGACTGGGGGATTTTCACATTAACTTCATTGCAGTGTTAACGTAAGCCTACTTGTGGCACTGGTAAATAATTTATAATAATAAATGATTCACCTGATGAAGGGGTGGTGCTCCAAAAGCTCATGATTCCAAATAAACTTGTTGGACTTTAACCTGGTGTTGTGAGACTTCTTACTTTGTCCATCCCCAGTCCAACCCTGGCATCTCTACAACATGGCTAATAAATAAACTGAAACTTAAGCTTTGAACTATACTTAATTGGATGCAAAGCATTTTAGACTCCTCCAACATTACGAAAGTTGTCAGATAAATGCAAGTCGGGCCCCTTCTACCTTTCCAGCTGACGACTGCCTTTTGGAGCACATTCTGATCTGGCTTCTGCAGGAAAGTTGTCACCACTTTATATAAAATTAATTTCTTGAATTTGACAGAAAGCCAAAAACAAAAAGGAATACATGCGACAAGCTCAATATGACACCAATTTAACAATGCACCATAACGTTCACATGCCTGGTTTTTGCTGTCAGTAATGAGGAAGCGTTCATGAGAGACAGGATGGACACCGGTCATTAACAGAACTAGATGTTTAGGTATCGTTGTTTTCCGTGGCTCTTGCAGATGTTTTTTGGAGGTCTTTCATCTCTAACCATTGTGTTCTAACCATTGTGCAGCATGGTGGCACAATGGTTAGCACCACCGCCTCGCAGCGGCAGAGACCCGGGTTCGATTCCCAGCTTGGGTCATTGCCTGTGTGGAGTTTGCACATTCTCCCTGTGTCTGGGTTTCCTCTGGGTGCTCCTGCTTCCCCCCCGCCACAGTCTGAAAGATGTGCTAGTTAGGTGTGTTGGCCGTGCTAAATTCTCCTTAGTGTATCCGAGCAGGTGCCAAAGTGTGACGGCAAGATAACTTTCACAGTAATTTCAGTGCAGTGTTAATGTAAGCCTACTTATGACACTAATAAATAAACGTAACAAAGTTTGAACCCAGACAACAAACATCAGTCTTAAAGCGAAATACTGTGGATGCTGGAATCTGAAACAAAAACAGAAAATGCTGGGAAATCTCAGCAAGTCAGACAGCATCTGTGGGGACAGAATAGAGCCAATGTTTTGAGTGTAGATGACCCTTCGTCAGAGCTAAGAACCTACTTGTGACAATAACAAATAAAACTTTACTTTTAAACAATGGTATCCACTGGGAAAGAAAGAAATCCATGCTGAAATGTAACACTGTAAAGAGGGATTGCAGTTCAGATTTGACAAGGGATCTTGAATTCTCAGAGTGATGAAAAACAATTTTAAGTTTGAGCTAACGTTAACTTCAGCTGAGGTAACTATGGAGCAGGTCACATGACATATCATCTGCTGGTTGCTCTATGATTACCCTGTGACATTGGATAGTTAATATCCATTTTAATTACAATTTTCAGACTTAATATCAATTCAAGTGGGACAAGCTGTACATCATTTTATTTAGGGTGGTCTCCGCTACATTGGACACTGTGATTTCATGTGTTCAAATTATTTAAATTTGTGCAGAAAAATGTCATGTAATTTCTTTTTTGGGGGGCAATGAATTATTTTCCTTTTGGGTATTTGGGTGTTGGAAGAGGCAGGACAGCTCCAACTTGACAAACTGAACAATTGCCACAAGTTATTTGATTTGATTTGATTTATTGTCACATGTATTAGCTTACAGTGAAAAGAATTGTTTCTTGCACACTACACGGACAAAACATACCGTACTCGGGGAAGGAAAGGAGAGCGTACAGAATGTAATATTGCAGTAATAGCTAGGGTGTGGAGAAAGATCAACTTAATGCGAAATAGGTCCATTCAAAAGTCTGGCAGAGGGTAGAAACTGTTCTTGTGTTCATTGGTACATACCCTCAGAGTTTTGTATCTTTTTTCCTGATGGAAGAAGATGGAAGAGAGAATATCCAGGGTGTGTGGGATCCTTAATTATGCTAGCTGTTTTTCCAAGGCAATGGGAAGTGTAGACAGAGTCAATGGATGGGAGACTGGTTTGTATAATGGGCTGGGCTACATTTGTAGTTCCTTGCGGTCTTGGACAGAGCAGAGCCATACCAAACTGTGATACAACCAGAAAAAATGCTTTCTATGGTGCATGTGTAGTAATGGGATTCTATTTTACCAGGATATACTCCTAATTTGTAGGGATATATCCCTAATCTCAAAGTTATACAAATATCTATGCCCTTTGGATCCTCCAGAGAATCTAATTGGATTGGGGCACGGTGAAACATTGCCAGATCTACGACAACATGGCAGTGTTGGTGACTTCTGAGCCACTATAGTGGAGGTTTAAAACATTTCTTAATCATCCATCCTCCGCCACCCAGCTAGTGCAGAATTGTTCATTCTGTGTATGACTGACCAAGATTTCCAATTCCCGTCATTTTCACCTGACCTAATTCCCCCCATGTGGTTCAGTGTAGACTTTTGTACGCGACTGATCACACCTCGGTATGGCTCCTGCTCTGCTCAAGACCACAAGAAACTACAAAGGGTTGTGAATGAAGCCCAGTCCGTTACACAAACCAGCCTCCCATCCATTGACTCTCTCTACACTTTTTGCTGCCTCGGCAAAGCAGCCAGCATAATTAAGGATCCCCACGCACCTGGACATACTCTCTTCCATTGGGAAAAAGATACAGAAGTATGAGGTCACATACTATCTTCATATATTTACCCTGCTAATCCCCCAAAACTAGGGCCAATTTAGCATGGCCAGTCAACCTAACCCACACATCTTTAGGTTGTGGGAAGAAACTGGAACATCTAAAGGAAAGCCACAGAGAACATGCAATTCCACGCAGAGAGTGACCAAAGCCAGGAATCGAACCAGGGCCCTGGTGCCGTGAGATAGCCGTGTTAATCATTGTGCCACTTCAAGTTAGTTTCAAGTTAAAACCATAGAATCCTTACAGTGCAGAAGGCAGTCATTTGGCCCATTGATTCTGCATTGACTGTCCACAAGAGCATCTTATCCAGGTCCACCTTCCTGCCACCCTATCCCCTGGAACTTCACACCATGGCTAATCCCCCTAACCTCCTCATTTTGCGTCACGAAGGGTCAATTTCACACAGCAATTCCATCTAACCCACACATCTTCGGATTGTGGGAGGAAACAGGAGCGCCCAGAGGAAACAGGAGCACCCCACAGGCACAGGGAGAATGTGCAGACTCCACACAGGTAGCCACCCAAAGCTGGATTCGAATCCGGGTCACTGGTGCTGTGAGACAGCAGTGCTAACCACATTGGTTAAACTACCTAATAGTTTAGAAAAGCCATGGATCCTAACATTATTCTACCCGAGAGGCTTGGACACCTGGAATGACCAAATTAAATCAAAACTGGGCATTCTTGACATTCTGAACTGCTTCAGTGTTGGATAGTAAGTCTGAAATTGCACAGGTCAACACATTACTTTACTCTATGGGGACAGAAACAGATGATATTACAAGGTAGAACATCAATGAACTCTCTGATACATTTCAAAATGTTTTAAAAACCATCGATAACTATTTAAGTTGGGGAGCAACGGCATTCTGAGATAGGACAAATACAGCAAAAAGGCCCAGAAATCAAGTGAATCCTTCAATACTTTTATAACTGCTGTTTACAGTCTGACTGAAGCTGAGAGTATAGAGACCTAGAAACAGAATTAATGTGTGAGCATATTGTAATTACCAATGAATTGTTATCAGACTTATTGTAATCTAGAGAAGACCCAACCTTAGAAAAAGCAACAAAGTTGGTGAAACAAATACAAAACAGGAAAATACAGAGAGGTGTAGAAAAACTTGGCTCAGGAAAGCTTCAGTTATCGTACACTTCCCTAAGCCCAGTAATGTAAAAGAGGTGTCAGAAATGGAGGTATAATTTGAAAGGAAAGTACAGGGTATCATAACACCTCGGCAGCACCGTAGACAAAAATACCCACAAGTACATAGAATCCCTACAGTGCAGAAGGAAGCCTTTCGGCCCATCAATCCCACCCAGGCCCGATTCCCATGACTCTGATAATCCCTTAACACTAGGGTCAATTTAGTATGGCCAATGCACCAAACCATCACACCTTTGGACTGTGGGAGAAAACCAGAGAAAGCCCATGCAGACACGGAGAGGATGTGCAATCACAAACAATGAGTCAAGCCAGGAATCGAACCCAGATCTCTGCCACTGTGAGGCAGCAGAGCCAACCACTGTGTCATAGTTTCCATAGTTTTGCGGAATGCTTTCTCTGCTGAGGGGCTGAACATTACAGGATGATGTGCTTTAGTAAAAATCTAAAATTTCATAGATTTTGAAGAAAAAGCCTTCACATATAACATCACAAATGAAGTTAAAGAAATTTCCACAGGAAGAGGAAAACAGTATTTATCGGGTGAGGTCTTAAGTATATTGTTTTCTGCAACATGAACTGCAGGGGTTTAAGAAGGCAGCTTACCGTCACCTTCTATCAAGGGTAATTAGGGATGGGCAAAAGATGCTGGCCTAGTCGGCCTACTTCCCATGGATGAAAAAATTAACAGTGGCTCCAATCGGTATTCTGAAATGAAGATTCATGTCTCAATGGACATATCACCAACTTTAAACTACATACTGGAGCGAGTGTAACGGTTTCATTGGACAATGAGCTGCCAATAGAAACTCAATATCTGGTCCAGAAAGGATCAAGCTAAAAGTCAAGGGAAAGCAACAAACAACACCCTGGTGCAAAGGAAAGCAAACCCAGAAAACAACCCCAGCCTATCCAATCTCTCCTCATAGCTGTAATTTTCAAGCCTCGGCAACATTCTTGTAAATCTCCTCTGTACCCTCTCCAGTGTGTCCTTCTTGTAATATGTTGACCAGAACTGTACACAAAACTCCAGCATTTTATACAGTTCCATCATTACATCCCTGATTTTGTATTTAATATTCTACCCAGTAAAGTTGAGTATTCTGTAGTCTTTCTTGATTACCTTGTCCACCTGTCCTGCCACCTTCAACAATTGCTGTGGAAGTGGCCATTGTTGGTTGGAGTGTAGATGGTCAAAGTGTGCCAAGGAAAAGGAGCAGCAACGGTGGCACAGTAGTTAGCACTGCTGCCTCATAGTGCCAGGGATCAGTGTTCAATTCCAACCTCGAGTCACTGTCTATGTGGAGTTTGTGCATTCTCCATGTCTGCATGGGTTTCCTCCAAGTGCTCTGGTTTCCTCCCACGCTCCATGTGGGTAAGATTAACGTCGTGGGAACTAGCAGGGTATTATAGGGATAGGGCCTGGATGATATTGTGCTTAGTGCAGACTTGATGGGCCAAATGGCCTCCTCTCGCACATTAGCAATTCTGAGTCCCTAATCCCGGAGTGTTTTGAATAGGATCATATAAAATCTCATCACGTTTTAAACAGGATTGCAGAGCATCTCATGATGTTTTGAACACATTGTGCTGTGTTTTGAAAAGAATCACAGAACAATTCGTCATGTTTTGAACATATCTTGCCATGTTTTCAAGAGGACCACGGGGCATCCTGTGTTTTTTTTAAAACAGGATATATGGTGACCCATTTTCAACATCCCCAAGACCCACGTCACGGCCCCCACTTTGCAACACCCTGTTTTAAAGATCAGGAAAAAACCTTTTAGATTCAACAATCCCTTTTCAAAAAATCCCATCCACCTTACACTGCTCACCCCTCAATCCTTTTCGATATATTTTTCAGTCATGGCTCAACAAGTCTACCATCAGAATGTTAAAAATTCCCTGCCTCATTTCCTTATTTACTTCAGTCCTGTGATACATTTTAATCCCTTTGCATTAGAGGACAACTTGCTGGAATCAACTTTAGCGAATTCACTTCAGAATTATAAAATCTTCAATTAAGTAACTTCTTGGTTTGCCTCATCTCCCCCCAAAAATATCCTTTAACCTTTCCTCATGAATCAAATGCCAAAACATCCAGTATCATCCTTTCTCTGCCCTCTCAAAGGCAGCAATCTTCTTCAGGTTAAGTGACCAGGACTGCACACAGTGCTCTAGATAGAGCTTGATACAATCCTGTATGGCGATGGTACGTTTAAAACAAAAAAAAATGCACTCTATCTCATTAATTTTAACTTGCTTGAAGGAACAATTTGTAGCATTTGTCCTGGTAATTGCCAATAAGTGGAATGGTGACAGTTAATATAATATTTTGATAATGGTTCCTAAGCAAAGGCAAAAAAAAATTACAGGGATATCACCTGCAGTTTTAAGGAGTGTAACATTTTTTACCCACTGCCAGAAGCTTCTCTTATTCAAATCAGCTGTTTGTTTACTGAAATTGATAGGCCACAATTGCCTTCAAATTATTTTTGGAGACTGCATGTGTCGCGTTCATGAATAATGCCAACGCACCACCGTACATAGTGAGATCCCATCATCTGGGATGTGCTACTTGCAAAGATAATAAAACAGGCCCGGTCTAACAGATGCACTGAGGTGTGCAGAATTGAAGTTTACTTATCAGTATCACAAGTAGGGCTTAAATTCACACTGCAATGTAGTTACTAAGGGAGTTTCACAATAACTGCATTGCACTGCTAATCTAACCCTTACTTGTGACTAATAAATAAATAAAGTTACTGTGAAAATCCCTTAGTCACCACATTTCAGAGGGAGAATTTAGCATGGCCAATGCACCTAACCAGAACGTCTTTCGGACTGTGGGAGGAAACCAGAGCACTCGGAGGAAACCCACGTGGATACAGGGTGGCACGGTGGCGCAGTGGTTAGCACTGCTGCCTCACAAGCCAGTGACCCAGGTTCCATTCTCTTTGGTTCACTGGCTATGTAGAGTTTGCACATTCTCCCCATGTCTGCTTGGGTTTCCTATGGGTGCTCCAGTTTCTTCCCACCTTCCAAAGATATGCAGCTTAGATGGATTGGCCTTGCTATATTGCCCCTTAGTGTCAGGGGGATTAGCTGGGGTAATTGCATGGGGTCATGGGGATAGGACCTGAGTGGGATTGTGGTTGGTGCAGACTCAATGGGCTGAATGGCCTCCTTCTGCACTGTAGGATTCTATGATTCTATGACACAGGGAGAACATGCAGACTCTGCATAGACAGTGACCTAAGCTGGGATTTGAACCCGGGCATCTGTGATGCAGTGAGGCAGCAGTGCTAACCACTGTGCCACTGTGCTGCGTCACTCTGCCACTGTTATCCTCTCAGTCCCATTACAGCGACTGTTGACAACCATCCTGGAAGCTTCAAAAGTGAACTGTAGAAGTGCCCGATGGGTAACATTGAATTTCCCTCCACAACATCGAATTGCTGGGCCCCTAATCTCAAGGTCACTATATGTTGCAGGGATTGAACAAACAGTCCATGAGACAGTATAAAACTTCAATAAAAATGGCTTTATGCAACATGCACAAGAGGAGCTGTAATTCCGGCTTCCTTCTGAGCTACTCTGCTAATCAGGAACTCTTACACATTCTCTTTTTGTTGTGTTACAATCTATTACTTGCAAGATTTTGATTAGGTCATCATCTTGTTACTTTACACTGTTAAAGTTCTGTTTTGATCACATTGTGCTGCTCCATTATCCTGTGTGCTTTTATCTTTAATCATTCTTTTGTAAATATCCTGTCTAATGGTATCAATAATATCAAAGCAGCCTGGTAGCACAGTGGTTAGCACTGCTGCTTCACAGCTCCAGGGACCTGAGTTTGATTCCTGGCTTGGGTCACTGTCTGTGTAGAGTTTGTACATTCTCCTCATGTCTGCGCGGGTTTCCTCTGGGTGCTCAGGTTTCCTCCCACAATCCAAAGATATGCAAGTTAGGTTGATTGGCCATGCTAAATTGCCCCTTAAGGTCCTGAGATGTGTAGGTTAGTGGGATATGGGTGTAGGGTCTGTGTGGGATTGTGTTTGGTGCAGACTTGATGGGCCAAATGGCCTCTCTCCTTTCTGTAGGGTTTCTATGATTCTATGAAAGCACTGCAGGCACCTCCTAGCATGCAAATTTCAACCATTTACGTCAATTGTCACCATCTCCTCAATACTTGATTAGTTTCTGGAGGCACAATGGACCCTATAGGGTCATAGAGGTTTCATGGAAACTGGCCTTTTCGCCCAACTTGTCCATGGTGCCCTTTGTTTTTAAAACCCCTAAGCTACTCCCAATTACCCACATTTGGCCCATATCCCTCTATACCCATCGTACCCATGTGACTATCCAAATGCTTTTTAAAAGACAATATTGTACCCACCTCTGCTACTACCTCTGGCAGCTTGTTCCACCCTCTGTATGAAGAAATTCCCATCATGACACTTCTGTAATTCTCCCCTCTCACCTTAAATCTAGTTTTAGATTCCCCTATGCTTCATCTCAAGACATTGTGGGGTCATGATAAGTAGTATTGATTCTTTATTGTTGCTGTATTCTCTGAAGGGTATCACCTGGGGTGTGACTGCCTAGTGTAGTCTGGGAGGTAGTTATTTGCAATTTATCATGTGTCTACCTACAGTGAGTTTGAATATTACAGCCAGAATGCCTGGTTAATCCTTTCTCTGCTTTCTGATCTTCTGGCAACCCAACCTCCCTACTGCACTATAAAGGTGCAGTTTGTTAAAAAACTGAAAATACACGTTAGACCAGGACTTTATATCCCTACTATAGTATGCCTCCCCCCATTGGTGGTGTGGTGAGTTATTTAAATCTCCATTTCAGTCTGTTGGGACTGTAATATCCCACCAGGCTGGAGGAACCTTACAGTCCGGGCCAACTGAATTTTATCAATTTCTTTCAACTGCTTCCTTGAACTATTTGTTGTTGAACTTCATCACTGAAAATTTCTCAAGTACAGGTGACACAATGGCTAGCACTGCTGTCTCACAGCATGTGGGACGCGGAGCCAGTTCCAGCCACAGGTCATTGTCCGTGTGGAGTTTGCATGTTCTCCCTGTCTCTGCGAAGGAAAATCCAGCCATAGTTTTGAGAATTGCATCCCTAATTGCCAGAGGACAGTTGAGAGTCAACCACATTGCTGTGGCTCTGGAGTCACATGTAGGCCAAAGCAGGTAAGGATGGCAGATTTCCTTTCCTAATTGAGGCACAGCCTCAAAATAAGGGGGAAGGGCAGTTTAGAACGGAGTTGAGGAGGAACTTCTTCACTCAAAGGATGGTGCATCTGTGGAATTCTCTATCCATTGAGGTGTGGAGGCTACCTCGTTGAATATATTTAAGTCATGGATAGATAGATTTCTGATAGTCAAGGGAATTAAGGGTTATGGGGAGAAAACGGGAAAGTGGAATTGATCCACTTCAGATCAGCCATGATCTTACTGAATGGCGGGGTGGGCTCGAAGGGCTAGATGGTCTACTCCTGCCCCTATTTCTTATGTTCTTATGTTCTAAATATATTGGTGAACAAAATGGGTTTTTCCGACAGTGGCTTAATGCTCATCAGTAGATTCTTAATTCCAGATTTTTTTTATTGAATTAAAATTCCACCACCTGCCATGGTAGGATTTGAAGCTGAGTTTCTGGATTAATATATTAATATTAGCAATAATACTAGAGCCTCCCCATCGGTGTCTCTATAATTTGAAGGAACGTCATCGCAGTCTTTTCCCTTTGAGAGGAAACCTTTTCAATCTTAACTTCTCCGTTGTGCTTTCATCTTTGCAAACCTTTTTTTGCACTTTTTTCCAATGTCTGCACGTCCTCGATTCACATCCTTCCCATTGCATGTAGCCCGCGGGCAGGAAAGGGTGACCCACTTTTACCAAATGAGAGCCTCCCCTCCTGGTCCAGGGAGCTGTTGAACAGGGTGTACGCTGTGCACGCAGAATCCGATGAGAGCAAAAGGGTTTCACTCCCTTAGCCTATACCTCATATGTGATGCCAGGCACATCATCACACATTTAAATCCCTGCTACCTAGGGAGCTGTCACGAGGCATTCATCTTTAGACAAACAAGAAACCCAGCATCATACACTGCCCCAGGCCAATGGCCAATTGGCTGCTCAGGGACAAAGGCTACATTGAATAGCAATGACTCAAGAGCCCCACTGTTTGAGGTCAGGGTCTTCCAAACTGACAAGGTATAATGAGGCTATCTGTGCAACAGGATAACTGCGGGAATTAGAATTTATACTCTCATGGGTTGATTCAGATGTCTCTGGTCACTGTATGGTCAACCTCCAGTATGCCCAATACCCAATAATGGATTACTCTGTCCTGCTACATGGTCCACACTTTTGATTTGATTTATCACTGCCACATTTATTGGTATACAGTGAAAAGTATTGTTTCCTGAGCACTATACAGACAAAGCATACCATTCATGGAGAAGGAAAGGAGAGAGTGCAGAATGTAGTGTTACAGTCATACCTAGGGTGTGGAGAAAGATTGACTTAATGCAATGTAGGTCTGATGGCAGCAGGGAAGAAGCTGCTCAAAAGTCGGTTTGGTACCTGATCTCAGAATTTGGATCTATTTCCTGATGGAAGAAGTCACGCCCGAGATGCATGGGGTCCTCAATTATGCTGGCTGCTTTTCCGAGGCAGCAGGAAATGGAGACAGAGTCAATGGGTGGGAGGCTGGTTTGAGTGATGGACTGGGCTTCATCTTTGTAGCTGCCAGAGAAGGACTTTAATCCAACAGGCCCAAGAGACACTTGGACAAGGTGCATCGAGTCAGATTATAATCGATGACAAAATTAGAGCCCTTAGTGCCCTGAGATGCATAGGTTAGCGAGATTAGTGAGTAAATATGTCGGGATACAGGGGTAGGGCCTAGGTGGGATTGTAGTCGGTGCAGACTCAATGGGCCGGATAGCCTCTCTGTGTATTGTAGGGATTCTATGATTCGATGAAAATTATTTTCCACTTGAGAAAAACACCCATCTGTTAGAAGTAAACTGTGCCAGAAAATGTGAGTGGGTTCTTTGATGAAATGATGGAGAGGATTGAAGTGTTTTGTTTTCAAACATCCTCTCACTCTGTCTCCATGTATCTCCCAGCAAGGATTCCAGTGATAGGTCCTGCAAATCATTGAGCTCCTTGGCCCAAGAGACCTGCCTCTTGGCATTTTCCTCTTCCTGGACATGGAGGTTTTGGAGGGAGTAAAGAAAATGTTTACCAGGATGTTGCCTGATATGGAGGAGCGATTGAGTAAACTGGGATTGTTCTCCCTGGAAAGACGGAGACTGAGTGGTAGAAATTTATAAAATTATGAAGGGTATGGATAGATTGGGAGATTTTTCCCAGGGCAGAAATGACAATTCCAAGGGAACAAAAGTTCAAGGTAAGGGGGGAAAGGATCAATAGAGATGTGTGGGGGGAGCTTCTTCCACAGAAGGTGGTGGGGGCCTGGAATACATTGCCAAGCAAGGTGATTGAGACAGACACATTAGCAATATTTAAGACTTACCTGGATACACACATGAACAGGTGGGGAATAGCAGGATACAAGAGGTTGGTCGAGGTAGAACAATGTGATTGGTGCAGGCTTGGAGGACCGAAAGGCCTGTTCCTGTGCTATACTGTTCTTTGTTCTTTGAGTGGTAAAACTGGCTAAATCTTAATAAAAGGACACAGGTGGCACTGGGAGAACTCTGTCCTCAAGCAACAGACACAGGGGAAGCAGGCTGGGTGGTCACAACACGTGGAAGCCCAGTCCACATATTGTTCTGACAGTAACCTCAACACTGAGAGAAACCCAACCTGTGTGCACTAACAGTCACAGTAAGGGATTGACATACAAGTCAGTAGTACACCACGGCCAGATTTTATGAATTTTAAGGGATACAAAATCATGGGGAGAGTCCCTGTAATTTCCCCACTGACAATCCTTTCAGGCCAGATTCTAAAGCACAAGCAAAAGTTCAGATATCAGCCCTCACTCCTGCGATAGGTTACACTTAGCGCATCTTATTGCATGGAAATGCAAACATATGAATTAGAGGCAGGAGTAGCCCCTCAGGCCTACTGAACTATTCAATAAGATCATGGCTGATCTGATTATGGCCTCAACTCCAAATTCCCTACCATAGATAACCTTTGACTCCCTTGTCTATCTACCTCCGCCTTACAATGTTCACTGACTCTATCCCTACCACTTTACAGGGGGGTGAATCACAAAGACTCACGGCCCACTGAGCAAAAAGATTTCTTCCCCTCCCTGTCTTAAATGGGAGTATTTTTAAACTGTGTCAACCCGTTCTAGCCTCACCAGGAAGAGGAAACATCCTTTCGGCATCCACCTTGTCAAACCCCCTCAGGATCTTAAATGTTCCAATTAATTCACCTCTCATTCTGCTGACAATGTTGCTTCCAGGTCTTGAAGACCACATGAGTAATAACAATGACATATTAGACAGAACTTACAGGACAGAAATATGTCCAACATCTTTGTACACTTTATATATTTTCATTACATTAATGGTTCAGGATTACAACAATGGCAAACTTCAAGACTGCTTCATTGACTTAATTTGGTTTGATTTATTATTGTCACTTGCATGGGGATACAGTGAAAAGTACTGGTTCTTCAGCGCTATACAGGCAAAGCATACTGTTCATGGGATACATTGGGGAGAAAGAAACGAAAGGGTGCAGAGTATGGCTTTACAGTCATTGCTATGGTATCGAGAAAGATCAGTTTAATATAAAGTAGATCCATTCTAAAGTCTGACAGCAGCAGAGAAGAAGCTATTCTTGAGTCAGTTGGCATGTGATCTCAGACTTTTGCATCATTTTCCCAATGGAAGAAGGTGAAAGACTGTATGACCAGGGTGTGTAGGTCCTTGATTATGCTGGCTGCTTCCCTGGGGCAGCGGGAAGTGTAGACCGAATCAATAGATAGGACATTATTTGCTTGATGGACTGGGCTACGTTCATAAACCTTTGTAACTTCTTGCAGTCTTAGTCAAAGCAGGAGCCATATCAAGCTGTAATACATTCGGAAAGGATGCTTGCTACAGTACATCTGTAAAAATTGATGAAAGGCATTATGATAGGCCAAATTTCCTTAACATTCTGAAAAAGTGAGGGTGTTGGTGGGACTTTCTTAACTGTAGTGTCAGCATAAAGGGACTTGCACAGGTTGTTGGTGATCTGGGCATCTAGAAACCTGAAGTTCTCGACCATGATTGTGAAGTGCTTTGAGACAATCTGAAATTGTATAAGATGCTATATAAAAGCAATTTCTTTCTTTATTTGATTTTCAGCAAAAAAAATCTTTAGCATTACCCTGTAATATAGTTTTAATAAAACAATTGATTTGGAGCCGATTCTGTGTTTCATTGTTCAGTGCATGAAAATATTCCAGATCCATCTTACCTCTTTTAACTGGGTTACGTCTTTTATACTATTTCCCAGTCTTTGCATGTCCCACTTGGTCCCTTCTGAGCTCTGACAAAGGGTCATAGTTATTGAGGTTTACAGCATAGAAACAGACCCTTTGACCCAACTTATTCATGCCGTCCTTCTTTCTTCATCGAGACCTGAAATAATGGCTCTGTTCTTTCCTCACAGATGCTGGCTAAGAAGGGGTGGCATGGTGGCACAATGGTTAGCAGTGCTGCCTCACAACACCAGGGACCTGGGTTCAATTGGGGCACTGTCTATGTGGAGTTTATACATTCTGTCAATGTCTTCATGGGTTTTCTCTGGTTTCCTCCCACAGTCCAAAGATGTGCAGGTTAGGTGCTTTGGCCATGCTAAATTCTCCCTCAGTGCACCTGAACAGATACTGGAGTGGGGCGACCAGGAGATTTTCACAGTAACTTCAATGTAGTATTAATGTAACGTGGCAAATGAATGAACTTGAAAACTTCGCGGTCACACCTGCTGAGGTTTTCCAGCATTTTCTTTCTTGTGATAAAATCATGAAGCATCTTTTGCTGTGTTTCATGAGAATTGATTATCAGCACATTCTACAAAACGTACCTAAAATGCTTGATTTCTGTTGCTGTGTTACAACGCCATTTTTTTAGATCAATGCATTCGTTCATTTTCAGTGAGATCTTTCTCAAATGATATTCAATTTTAAAAGTGTCTCGTGTTGTTCAAGGTACCTGACAATGGAATTAAAGTGCACCACGGCAATTAATATCAGTTTTATGGCAGGAGATCGCTTAATGAAGACCCTACAATACGCTCAGATTTAAACTAATTCCAACTATGCATGCAGAGCTCTGATTTTAATGTGTATTTTTTTATTGGCATTCATTCAGCCTAGCATTCCATCTTATAATTTAAGATAGAAATCTTTGACAGGTTCCCTTGACTTAGGCATTAAATTGTTGCCCCAAGGAATTCTTATCCTTGCCAGTCCTTACTCAAGCACTGTCATCACCCTCTCACATTAGCTTTCATTCTTGACATGATTGAATCAAAATTAATCATCACTTGCAAACATAAATTCTTCGACAGCGGAGAAGAATAATGAGTTGTAAAAAAAAAGTCCAAATGTCATAAAAATGGTGTTTTGCCAATGCACTCTCTCACATAATTCTGATTGCAATGATAAGGGGCAGACGATGTTTATTAAACAGTGTAACAGGCAGGCCCAAAGTGGTCTTGAATCTGAATCAGCCCAATTCCGATCTCTTTCGGAGTGCCTGGGAGTTTTGGGTTTTCCTAAGAAAAGGAAAAGGAATTCTTGTTTTTCTGTAGCACTTCACGTGACCAACAGACTTCTTGAAACACTTTACCACCAGTCGGGTGTCTTCAATGTGTAGTCACTGTCACGATGTTAAGCTTATTTATCAGTATCACAATATTATATTAACACTGCAATGAAGTTAATGTGAAAATCCCCTGGTCGCCACACTCCGATGCTTGCTCAGATACAGCGAGGGAGAATTTAGCATGGTTAATGCACCTAACCAGCACATTTTTCGGAGAATAGGAGGAAACCAGAGCATCTGGAGGAAACCCATGCAGACACAGGGAGAACGTGCAGTTTCTGCACAGACAGTGACCCAAGCCAGGAATTGAACCTAGGTCCCTAGTGCTGTGAGGCAGCAGTATTAACCACTGTGCCACCACAGAGCACCAAGCTGCGTGATTGAGTGCTGTTGGAAGCTCATACAGCAAACAATTCCCGAAGTGAATCTGCAAAATTAAAGCACCAATTAATCTATTTTGGAGGGAGGAGAGTGGCAAACATCAAAACAAGGCTTGTGGGAGAAGCGACATATGGAACAGACGCCAACAATTTTGCCCAAGGGTCAATATTGACCACTCTCTGAGAGCTATGACCTGAGCTAAGTGCTGAGTGATTTTGGTATTCAGCTTTAAACTCTATCTCATAAAAGCAGCCCTGTACTGTGCCAGAAGGAAATTGCCCATGAAATAAAATGCATTGTTGTGACAAAAACAGAAAATGAAACGGAAATCTCAGCAGGTCTGACAGCATCTGTGGAGAGAGATTAGAGCCAATGTTTAGTGTCTGGATGACCCTTCATCAGAGCAGATTGTGTGACCTTGCTGAATGACATAGAACATAGAACATTACAGCGCAGAACAGGCCCTTCGGCCTTCGATGTTGCGCCGACCAATTAAGAAAAAGCAATGACCCTCTAACCTAAACCACTCCCTTTTCATCATAAACCTATCCACTGACCTCTTAAACGCCCCCAAACTTGGCGCATCTACAACTGCAGCAGGCAGGGCATTCCATACCCTTACCACCATCTGGGCAAAGAATCTACCTCTGACATCCGTCCTGTAACTATCACCCCTTAATTTAAAGCTATGTCCCCTCGTGCTAGCTTTCTCCATCCGAGGAAAAAGGCTATCACTGTCCACCCTATCTAAACCAATCTACGTGTGATTTTGTGTTCTTTACCCTGACAAAGTCAGGTTTTATTGGCAGTTTATTTCTATTTATTTATTAGCGTCACAAGTAGGCTTACATTAACATTCCAATGAAGTTACTGTGACAATCCCCTAGTCGCCACACTCTCGTGCCTGTTCAGGTACACTGAGGGAGAATTTAGCATGACTTATTCACTCAGCCAGCACATCTTTCGGATTGTGGGATGAAACTGAAGTACCCAGAGAAAACCCACGCAGACATGGAGAGAACATGCAGACTCACACAGACAGTGACCCAAGCTGGGAATTGAACCTAGGTTCCTGGCGCTGTGAGGGTAGCAGTGATAATCTCTGTGTCACCATGTTGCCTCTATACTCTAGAATTCTCTACTTAAATGTTTCCACGTTTTCATGCTACCCGTTTTCAAGAACTGCTCAAACCCACTTTCCATCCAATCTTTTAGTTACCCTATCTTAATGTCTCCTTAGATGACAGTGACAGATTTTGTTTGATAATGCCCCATTGGAACTCCGTGAGACATCGTATTGCAACACAGCAAAAGTGCTTCATTGACTGTCTCTGGCAGCACAGTGGCACAGTGCTTAACACTGGTGCTTCACAGTGCCAGGGATCCAGGTTCAATCCTGACCTCGACTCACTGTCTATATGGAATTGTTCATTCTCCCTATGTCTGCGTGGATTTGTTCCAAGTTCCCCCCATAGTCTAAAGATGTGCGTGTTAAGTTGCGTATTAGCAACCTGGCCATGCTAAATTGGCTCTAGTGTCAGAGGATTAGCAAGGTAAATATGTGGGATTACGGGAGTAGGGCCTGGGTGGGATGTTGGTGCAGATTCAATGGGTCGAATAACCTCTTTCTGCATTATAGGGATTCTGAGTACTTTGACTCAAACTGAAATTGTGTAAAACAGGTTCTTTCTTCATTTGATTTTCAGCAAGATTGCATTCTGCTCATGCACCATCTTTCCTACAAGACTGAAGCAAGTGTGTCAGCAGGTGTGGTGATGTCATTATCTTGGGGGATTAAGTGTGCAGATGAGGGTGTGCAAACTGTAAATTTGTGCATGTGAGATTTGTAGGATTGTTGAGTGAGTGAAGTTCAGAAGAAGCTGTATGAGTGTACAGTATGAGTCCTGGTAAATAAAGATTGTGCGCAGATGAATGATGAGGATGTGATGCACTGAAAAGTATTTGAGGCAGTTCATAGGATTTGAAAATGCATTCACTGACCTTAACCGCTTGCGTAAGGAGACTGAATCTCTTGCAGCACTGCCTCTAGATCCTCAGGGCAGCTTTCTCTGTGGCTATCTGCTCCCTATTCTTTCGCCAAGTTTGCCTGAGGCCTCCTGCCTTCTCCAAATAGAGACTATCTCTCCTTTTCAGTGACTTCTGCAGAGCACTAGAACATCTTCCAGCCCACTCTCTCCTATGTTATGCCATGTGATGCACGGTAGCACAGTGGTTAGCAGTGCTGCCTCACAGAGCCAGACATTTGAGTTCCATTCCCGGCTTGGGTCTGTGCAGAGTCTCCCCATGTCTGCCTGGGTTTCCTCTGGGTGTTCTGGTTTTCTCCCACAGTCCAAAAGGCGTACTGGTTAAGTGTATTGACAATGCTAAATTCTCTCTAAGTGTGCCCGAACAGGCACCGGAGTGTGGTGACTAGGAGATTTTCATTGCAGTATTAATGTAAGCCGACTTGTGGTACAACTTTAGACTTTATGATTCCCTGTCCAATTCAGTTTTAGAATGACTTCCCCCAGCACCTACTCTGGATAAAATGCACCTCCTCTTTAAGAGGTGCAGACTGGCATTACGAGGGGCAGGCTAGCTTTAACTGGTGTTTGGCCCTTATGATATTATGACTCCCACTCAGGCATGCAGCTCCTGCTCAACAAGGCACTTAGAACCGGCTGCGGGCTGTAATCATGATAATGAATAGGCAGCAGTGGCACCTTTGTTGAATCCATTAAGACGATGGATGGGGTCTGTAAAAAGAGTAACATTACATCAGTGTTCGGACCCCACCTGTGACATAACAATAAGCTACTTGGCATGAGTTCAACACTTAGATTGACAAACGACAAAAACTTTCAGTGCTGTGTTAAACTGGTCACACAAGATGGGTATTCAGATTTGATCATCAGACGAGAGTGAGGATGCCTCATATAAATAATCTCACTCTAGTGTCTGGAGGGAGCATTGAATAAAGACACCCATATAAGTGGGCAAGTGTTATTTGTAAAATTCATTCCTAATGTGTGGGTACACAGGCATGGCCAGCTGTTGTTGCTGATCCCCCACTTCCCTTGCAAACGGCATTGTCAACTGCAGATTAAATATTACATGGAAAAATAGATTGACAGTTCCAGTTTGACTCAGAATCCCTCATTTTAATTCATAGATTCCCTACAGTGTAGAAGAGGCCATTCAGGCCATTGAGTCTGCTCCAACTGTCCAATAGAGCTCCTTACCTAATAGTTCTTCCCTGCCCTATTCCCATAATCCCACACATTTCTCATGACTAATCCATCTGACCTGGACATTTTTGGATACTTAAAACTCACCTGGGATCTTGCAGTCATCAACAACACACAAGTTACTTCCATCAGTCCGGACTAGATTGACAAAGGTGGCACAGTGGTTAGCAACTGCTACCTTTCAGCACTACAGATTCTGGCCCCAAGTCACTGTCTGTGTAGAGTTTGCACATTCTCCCTGTGTCTGCGTGGGTTTCCACCAAGTACTTTAGTTTCCTCCCATGCTCCAAAGATGTTCAGGTTCGGTTGATAGGCTGTGATAAATTGGCCCTAGTATCAGGGAGTTACTGGAATAGGGCCTGCATGGGATTGTGATCGGTGCAGACTCAATGGGCCGAATGGCCTCCTTTTACAGTGGAGAGATTCTATGATGACTGAGAAAATAGGAAGTATTACAAGACAAGCGTATGCAACAACATGTTACTCTCCAAAGCTCCTCAATGAGCTGAGATGCAGAGTCCTGTGACAAATAAGCAGCCATCGCAGCAGTTTTATGCCGCAAAAGGAACAAATTCAGTTCAAATCCAAACAAGAAAAGATACACATCAGGAAACATGCAGATAGAGAGACAGTGCCAGCTACCCATGCTGTGACATTAGATTTCACACACTGTCTTGTCACACCCGTGATAAAGAAAAGCCCTTATATAACGGTCGTAAAGTCTGTGACAGCAGTTCTCTTTGTTAACCTCAGGGGGACACAACAGGTAAAGAACACTCAAGAATAAATTTTGAAAACAAAACCCTTTATAAGCAGGATCTTATTTTCTCAAGGCTCAAATAAGTTAATTGAAGGACATGTTTTATTAACTCTTCAATATCTGCTGATTCATCAACTATTAGATTCCATTGTAACATTTCCAAAATCTGTTTCATCGCAAATCCCTGCTTTTAAATGCAACAAGTTAGAAATTGTTACAAAAGTGTGCTTATAAAAATTCTAACCACACATTTCAGTGAATCATTCCAGTGTCAACCTGGTGGTGCCAAAGTATACAGCTGTAAAACTGTCTACAATTGGCCATTAAATTGTCATTCACGCTGATAGCCGTTACAGGAAATGGAACAGTTGGACTAGGGTAATATAGATGAAAGCATTTTGTTAAGGTGCCTCAGAGAAGGATCTTTGCTGCATCTGCCATGACTCAGGGGCTGCAATCTCGTCTCAAAGTAGGAAGATTTTTAAGAATGTATTTATGGGGATGTGTGCATCACTGGCCTTGCCAACATTTATTGCTCATCTCTAATTGCCCTTGAGAACGTGGTGATGGTGACTTGCCTTCTTGGACCACTGCAATTCGCTAGTGTAGGGACACCCACAGTGTTTTCAGATTGCGAATTCCAGAATTTTGACCCAGTGACAGTAAAGGAGCAGCAATATGTTTCCAAGTCAGGATGGTGAGTGACTTGGAGGGGAACGTCTGAATGATGGCATTCCCATATACCTGCTGCCCATGTCCTTCTCGGTGGTGGAGGTCAGGGGTTTGGAAGGTGCTTTATAAGAGCCACCCCTCTGTAGACAGGCCATCAGGTAAACCTTAACTGCCTTGCAGCACATGAATGGAGGGTGTAAGGTCCATTCATTCCTTAGAATATACAGAGACAGCACTGATACGATGAATTTCTTTTATTGGACAGAGCTTAATATTAAATTATTACAGAAAGTGAACAGAAAGAGAAAAACTGGAGAGGGAGAGAGAAAGAAATATTGGCTTCTGCCAGTCCTGTATTGATCAAAAAAACACCCAAAACAGACTAAACTGGTCTCAAAAACAGACTGACTAACTCAGAACACGTAGTTCCAAACCATATATTAATTCTTACCTTGCTGCTGTGAGTGTCCTTTGCAGACTGTTTCTGCCTGCAAGAACAGATTTTGCAGCTTGTTTTTAGACCTTGCAGTTGCAAAACCAACTAGTTTTGGTTACAAAAAGCCTGTTTTTGCTTGCAGTCAATTTTCCCAGCTAACCTAGCATGCCTTCTGAATCTTAAAATATGGTCAAGTTATGTTTTCGAAGCTTAGCACTTAAATGTAATTGCATTGGTAGAAATATCTTAAAATGAACTCTTTGCGTAAACAAAGCAAACCATACCATGAGAAATTAGAAAAGGGAAATCACTTTGTTTTGTACTTTAGGCCCCCAAATAGTCGGCAGGAAATTGAGGAGCAAATATGTAAGGAGATTACAGGTAGTTCCAAGAAAAATAAGGTAGTAATAGTCAGAGATTGTAACTTTCCCAATATTGGGACAGCCATAGTAATAGAGGGTTGAATGGAGAGCAATTTGTTGAGTATATTCAGGAGGAATTTCTCATTCAATATGTGAATTGCCCGACTAGAGAGTGGCAAAACTTGACCTTCTCTTGGGAAATAAGGAAGGGCAGGTGACAGAAGTGTTAGCAAGGGATCACTTTGGGACCAGTGGCCATAATTCTATTAGTTTTAAGATAGCTATGGAGAATAATAGATCTGGCCCAAAAGTTAAAATTCTAAATTGGGGCAAGGGCAATTTAGATGATATCAGGCAGGAATTTTCAAAAGTTAACTGAGGGAATCCGTGGGAAGGCAAAGGGATGTCTGGTAAGTGGCAGGCTTTTTAAAAATGTGTTAACAAGGGTTCAGGGTAAGCACATTCCCCATAGGGCAAGGCTGGAAGAAGTAGGGAACCCTGGATGACTCGGGATCTGGTAAAGAAGAAGAAAAAGACACATGACATGCATAGACAATTGGGATCAAGTGAATCCTTTGAAGGGTACTGGGAGTGTAGGAATAGAGTTAAGAGAGAAATTGGGAGAGCAAAAAGGGGACATGAGATTGTTTTGGCAGGTAAGGCAAAGAAAAATCCAAAGACTTCTGCAAGTATATAAGGGGAAAAGAGTAACAAGAAAGAGAGTAGAGCCTTTTAAGGACCAACAAGGTCATCTATATGTAGACCCGTAGGAGATGGGTAAGATCCTAACTGAATATCTCTCATCAGTATTTATTGTTAAGAAATCACGGATGTTAGAGAACTTGGGGGAATAAATAGTGATGTCTTGAGGAGTGTACATATTACAGAGAAGGAGGTGCTGGAAGTCTTAAAGTGCATCAAGGTAGATAAATCCCCTGGACCTGATGAAGTGCATCCCAGAACATTCTGAGGGGCTAGGGAGGAAATTGTGGTCCTTTTGCCGAGATATTTGAGTCATCGATAGTCCCAGGTGAAGTGCCTGAAGATTGGACAGTGGCAGATGTTGTGCCTTTGTTTAAAAAGGGCTGCAGGGAAAAGCCTGGGAACTACAGGCCAGTGAGCCTCATATCTGTGGTAGGTAAATTGTTGGAAGATATTTTGAGAGAAAGAATCTGTAGGCATTTAGAGATGCAAGGACTGATTAGGGACAGCCAGCTTGGCTTTATGAGTGGAAAATCATGTCTCATAAATTTGACTGAGTTTTTTTGAAAGGGTAACCAAGAAGGTAGATGAGGGCAATGCAGTTAATGTTGTCTACATGGATTTTAAAAAGGACTTTGACAAGATATCGCATGGTAGGTTGTTGCATACAGTCAAATCCCACAGGATCCAGGTTGAGGTATCTAAATGGATACAAAATTGGCTTCTTGACAGAAGATAGAGAGTGGTTATAGAGGTTATTTTTCAAACTGGAAGCCTGTGACCAGCAGTGTACCTTAGGATCAGTGCTGAATCTACCGCTATTTGTCATTTATATTAATGATTTGGATGAGAATACAGGAAGCATGGTTAGTAAATTTGCAAATGACGCCAAGATTGGTGGCATGGTGGACAGTAAAAAAAATTATTTCCAATTGCAATGGGATTTTAATCAGTTGGGCCAGTGGGCCAACAAATGGCAGATGGAGTTTAATTTAGACCCATGCAAGGTGATGCATTTTGGTAGATTGAACCAGGGCAGGACTTACTCAGTTAATGGTAGGGCATTGGGGAGAACAAAGAGATCTAGGGGTACATGTTCATAGCTCTTTGAAAGTGGAGTCACAGTGGACAGAGTGGTAAAGGCATTCAGCATGCTTGACTTCATTGGTCAGAACATTGAATACAGGAGTTGGAACATCTTATTGAAATTGTAAAAGACATTGATAAGGCCACACTTGGAATACTATGTGCAACTCTGGTCGCGCTATTATAGCAAAGTATATTATTAATCTAGAAAGAGTGCAGGAAAGATTTATTAGGATGCTACAGGAACTTGATGGATTGAGTTATAAGGAGAGGCTGAATAGGTTCTGAATAGACTTTTTTCTCTGGAGCGTAAGAGGCTGAGGTGTGATCTTATAGAAGTCTATAAAATAATGAAGGGTAGAGATCAGCTAGATAGTCAATATCTTTTCCCAAAGGTAGGGGAATCTAAAACGGAGGACATGGGTTTAAGGTGAGAGGGGAGAGATACAAAAGTGTCCAGAGGAGCAATTTTTTCACACAGAAGCTGGTGAGAATCTCGAACAAACTGCCGGAAAAAGTAGCAGAGGCAGTACAATTTTGTCTTTTAAAAAGCATTTAGATAGTTACATAGGTATGATGGGTATAGAGGGATAAGGGCTAAATGTGGGTAATTGGAATTAGTTTAGGAGAATTAAAAATAAAAGGGCAGCATGGACAAGTTGGGCTGAAAGGCCTGTTTTTATACTATAAACCTCTATGACTCTATGACTCATACACAGGCAGAACAGAGGGCCCTTCATGGTAGACACTTTATAATTTATGGAAGTGCCCCCAGCATAAATGGCTACAGTAGCAGCTCAACACCATCTCTACATCCCATAGTCCCTCTCAATTGCTGGAGCCTAGTCTTTCTGGGCCAAACTGCTGGAAAAAAAACACCTGTTCTTCAACGGCACCATTGAAGCATCTTTATTCCAGAGCCATAGCCTCAGCAATTGGCCACTGTTCGTAGTTCCATTAATGAGGATGCTGGAATACTGGCCCCCTGATTGGACCAGCAGCTTTAGTATCTGTTGTCCCTACCACAATTTAGCAACAATCCCAGCAGGGACTTCTGTACTGGCCACTGCCAGTAAAGCACCTCTTTTCCTGATTTCTGCTTTCAGCATTTCAAAGGGCACAGTGACATCTTGCTCTATTCCTCAATCATCCCCAGAACCCCACTGCCTTCTCATGGCTCATTCCCATGAAAACACAAAAAATGTAACACGTATTTGCCTCCTCTTCCCTCACAGTGCAAGGCCACAAACACTCCTTTGAGGTGAAGCTGTTATTTGCCTGGACTTATTTCAGTTTAGTCTACTGTAATCACTGTCTCTTGGACGGGATTCTTCAGCCGTTCACACCAGTGGGATTCTCTAGTCACACTGCAGTGAGCCGAGATTTGGTTGAGTGCCAAATTCACCATCCTCGCTGACAGTAGCAGATTAGAGAATTCCAGCCATTATTTCTTGTTGCCGTCTTTCATGTGACATCCTATTGAATATTTTTTGGAAATCCAAATACATCAACCTCAAAGAACTCAATAAATTTGCCAGACACAATGGAATTTTATTGCCCCGCCCATCACAGGAATTGGAGCAGGCGTAGCACGGAAGGTCCATTGACAAAGGGCAGGATTTTACAGTTATGGGATGAGCAACCCATAAAATCCCACCCAATTTCCCTTTCACAAAAGGGTGCTGACCCTACCAGATTGTATTCTGATTTTTTAAATGCACTACTGCCTCCCTAAGCTGAAAATATTTAAATCCAGATTTGACAGCAGATGGCTAACTAGTAATCTTTAATATACTTCCAAGATCCTATTGCTTGTTCGATGATACAATGGTTAGCACTGCTACCTCAAAGCATCAGGAGCCCATTTCGATTCCCAGCTTAGGTCTGTGCAGACAGTGTCTCCTTGTGTCTGCGTAGGTTTCCTCCAGGTGCTCTGGGTTCCTCCCACAACCCAAAAGATGTGCTGGTTGGGTGCATTGACCATGCTAAATTCTCCCTCTGTGTACCTGAACAGGCACAGGATTGTGACGACTAAGAAATTTTCACAATAACTTCATTGCAGTATTAATGTAAGCCTACTTGTGACACCGATAAATAATCTTCAAAGTCCACCTCTCTGGGATTTAAGGGGGAAATATTCAAGAGTGGGTAATGGGTTTTAATGGAGACTGGAACATCAAGGGCAGAGGTAAAACCACAATTGAGTAAACCAGTGGTTGCAGAGATGATGTGATGAACAGAGAGAATGCTTCAATGGTTGACATTTTGAAAGAACAATTGTAAAGTGAATTGGGGAATAACTTCTTTTAAGGAATGTCGATGCAGAAGGAGGTAGAGTCAGGGCTTTATAAATGCTTCATTTTGGTTATATTGCAATTTCACCTATTTTTTGCAAAAAAATACGATACTAATCTGCTTCTGACCATTTCTGGGTAATACCACATCCCTGTTAATTACAAAGGGGGTTTAGGGGAAAGTAAGCATTTACCAAGAGACAAGTCCGAATGTGGAATCCTCTTCCTCAATTCATTTTATAGAATCCCTGCAGTACAGAAGGAGGCCATTTGGCCCATTGAGCCCTGCACCAACAACAATCCCATCCAGCCCCTATCTCACATATTTACCCCACTAATCCCCTTGACACTAATTTAACATTGTCAATCAACCTAAGATCAATCAACCATACTAAATTGACCCTAGTGTCAGATGGGTTAGAAGGGTTAATGCGTGAGGGGCTGGGTGGGATTGTGATCAGTGCACATTCGATGGGCCAAATGGCCTCCTTTTGCACTGTAGGGATTCTATGATTCTAACCCGCACATCTTTGGACTGTGGGAGGAAACCGAAGCACTTGGAGAAAACCTACGCAAACTGGGAGAGGACATGCAAACTCCACACACAGACAGTTAACGTAGACAGTGACCGGAGGCCAGAATTGAACCCGGGTCACCAATGCTGTGAAGCAGCAGCACTAACCACTGTGCCAAGGAAGGAAATAGAATTCAGAAATTCTTTTTGAAACAAGTCATTGCTTGAAAAATAGACAATGAAAGCGGGATGAGTGTACGCTGGAGAGTGAGGAATTGGGTTCTATGAAGAAAAATACAGATATCCCATCAAGGTTGTATCAGCTCCTTCTGTTCTGTAATATTGAGTGTTTCTGTAATTTGAACATAGTAATAGATAATGGGAAATTTATATGAAAGAAAGGAAGGTTCCCTAACTTGACTCAATTGGCATTTTTGGCTCTGGTGAAGTTTCAGACTGATACATCGGAAAAAAGTTCTGGTTAAACTGAAAACAAAAGAAGAGCTATATCACCAGAGAACGGGTCCTCAAGACCTGGGACTTCCTCCCTAACAGCACTATGAGGGCACCTACACCATATGAACTGCAGTGGTTCAAGAAGGCAACGCACCACCACCTTCCCAAGAGCAATAATGGATGAGCAATGGTTATTATGCCAATTATGCCCATATTCTTTGAATGAATAAAAAAAGACAAGATGCTGACCTTGGGATTGTTTGCTTATTCAAATGGAGTAGGAAGGAATGATGTTCTACAAGGGCAAGGTCAAGTGGGCCTTCCTTAACTGAATTCATGGAATTCAGAAGAGGATGTGTTAGACCTGTTAAATTCTATCAAGATAGACAAGTCGCCGGGACCGGATAGGATGTACCCCAGGTTATTGTGGGAGGTGAGGGAAGTGGTTGCAGAGCCCCTGGCGATGATATTTGCGTCGTCCATGGAAACGGGAGAGGTTCCGGAGGATTGCAGATGTGGTTCCTATCTTTAAGAAAGGGAACAGGGATAGTCCAGGAAATTACCGACCGGTGAGTTTGACTTCAGTGGTTGGTAAGCTGATGGAGAGGCTTCTGAGGGATAAGATATATGAACATTTGGAGAAGTTTGGACTGATTAGAAATAGTCAGCATGGTTTTGTCAAGGGCAGGTCATGCCTTACGAGCCTAGTTGAGTTCTTCGAAAATGTGACTGAACACATTGACGAAGGAAGGGCGGTGGACATAGTGTACATGGACTTTAGTAAGGCGTTTGATAAGGTCCCCCATGCAAGGCTTCTGGAGAAGGTGAGAGGGCATGGGATCCAAGGGGCTTTGGCCTCGTGGATCCAGAACTGGCTTGCCGGCAGAAGGCAGAGAGTGGTTGTGGATGGGTCTTGTTCTGCATGGAGATCGGTAACCAGTGGAGTGCCCCAGGGATCTGTTCTGGGATCCCTGCTGTTTGTCATTTTCATAAATGACCTGGATGAGGAAGTGGAGGGATGGGTTAGCAAGTTCACCGACGATACAAAGATCGGTGGTGTTGCGGATGGTCTGGAGGAATGCCAAAAGTTGCAGCTGGACATAGACAGGATGCAAGACTGGGCAGAGAAGTGGCAGATGAACTTCAATGCAGATAAATGTGTAGTGGTCCATTTTGGCAGGAATAATGGAATGAAGGAGTACAATATAAGGGGTAGGAGTCTTAGCTGCATTGTAGACAGAAAGATCTCGGGGTCCAGGTCCATAGGACTCTGAAATCGGCCTCGCAGGTGGAGGAAGTGGTCAAGAAGGCGTACGGTATACTGGCCTTCATTAATCAAGGAATAGAGTTTAGGAGTCAGGAGGTAATGATGCAGCTCTATAAGACACTTGTCAGACCCCAGTTGGAGTATTGTGCGCAGTTCTGGTCGCCTCATTATAGGAAGGATGTAGAGGCTATTGAGAGGGTTCAGAGGAGATTTACAAGGATGCTGCCTGGATTGGGAGGCAGGCCTTATGAAGATAGGTTGAGGGAGCTGGGACTCTTCTCACTGGAGAGACGTAGGTTGAGAGGCGACCTGATAGAGGTTTATAAAATGTTGAGAGGAATAGATAGGGTGGACTCTCAGAGACTATTTCCCCGAGCGGAAATGGTCAATACGAGAGGACACAGATTTAAGGTGCAGGGAAGCAAATACAAAGGAGATGTCAGGGGTAGGTTTTTCACTCAGAGGGTGGTGAGTGAATGGAACCGACTGCCGTCGGAGGTTGTTGAGGCAAACTCACTGGGGTCTTTTAAGAGACTTCTGGATGAGTATATGGAAAAGAATAGGATAGGGGGTTATAGATAGGTCTGTGGATTGGTAGATGTGATCAGCGCAACTCATGGGCCGAAGGGCCTGTTTGTGCTGTATTGTTCTATGTTCTATGAATCATAGAATCATAGAACCCTACTGTGCAGAAGGAGACCATTCAGCCCATCAAGTCTGCAGTGACTACAATTCCACACAGGCCCTATTCCTATAACCCCTAGCTAGTCCTGCTGACACTAAGGGGTAATTTAGCATAGCCAATTAAATTAAGTTGACCTTTCTCTACACCATAGCTATGACTGTAACACTACATTCTGCATTCTCTTGTTTCCTTCTCAATGAACTATATGCTTTATCTGTATAGCAGGGAGAAATAATACTTTTCATTGAATGCTAATACATGTGACAAAAATAAATCATACAAAATTAAAAACATAGGGAAAAAGAAAAGGAGAGAGTGTAGAATATAGTGTTACAGTCATAGCTAGAGTGTAGAGAAAAATCAGCTTAATGTATGTAGGTCCATTCAAAAGTCTGATGGAAGCAGGGAAGAAGCTGTTCTTGACTCGGTTGGTAAGTGATCTCAGACTTTTGTATCTTTTTCCCGACGGAAGAGGTGGAAGAGAGAATGTCTGGGGTGCGTGGGATCCTTGATGATGCTGGCTGCTTTTCTGAGGTATTTGCTATTTGACATTTAATGACATTTGGGAATCTTTGAACAGCATTGAATTTTAAAACTTTTATTTGTAACAATCTTATAAACTATAAACAGCGTTTAAAATAAAATACCACACTGGATTTCTGTAACCGAGATCTTTATCTGGATATATGGCAGGTAAAATTTAGGAAGCTATGGTATGGAAATGTATTCAATTAGTTTCTGTATGGACCAACGCCTAAGGCAACTGTTTATCATATTTTCTCCTACTCCACACTTTAGGCTATAAAATAAATGGTCTTGGCACCTTCATTGCTTGTTTGACACATTTCAACCTTGCATAGACCACTCAATGACATTACGGAATGGAGCTTCAGACATTGTTGAGGAAGCAGCGAAGTACTCATGGGGATCACCGAACTCCATGTCAGACCTTTGATAATGCTGACTGGAATCCCTGGATCTTACATGTTCCACGCATTGCTAATTGCGCACATATTAAGTTGGGATAAGGACGGGATTTTCCGGCCATTAGCCATTCAAAAGTCTGATGGCAGCAGGGAAGAAGTTATTCTTGAATTGGTTGGAACGTGACCTCAGAATTTTGTACCTTTTTCCCCAATGGAAGAAAGCGGAAGAAAGAATGTCCTTGATGTGTGGGATCCTTAATAATGCTGGCTGCTTTGCTGAGACAGCAGGAAATGTTGACAGAGTCAATGGATGAAAGGCTGGTTTGTGTGATGGATTAGGCTATGTTTACAACCTTTTGTAGTTCCTATTGTACGCTATGATTGGAATGTTTTGTCTGCATAGGGCACAAGAAACAATACTTTTCACTATATACCAATAAGTATGACAATAATAAATCAAATCAAATCATTATTGATCATTTCTGAAAGCACTGCTTATATTTAACTTATACTTATACAATAACTTATATTTATGTAGTGCTATTTTTGTAGCAAACATTGCAAGTGCTTCATAAAATTTTATATGCTACCACATAAAGAGAAATTCAAACTGGGAATCAAAAAAAAATTATGATTTTGGGATAATTTAAAGGAGAAGATAAGTAGAGACAGAGAGGTTCAGTGAAAGGACTTCAGATCTTAGGGCTAAACAGGTAAAGGCTGATTCAGCAATGATGGCACAATGGTAGAGTCTTGTGCACTGCATTGAATGCAGTGAATTCTCTAATGCGCACTATCCTATATCATAGCAACTTGACTGTACCTGTAATTTCCCATTAGGTGGGTCCTTGAAAAGCGATGACAATAGTATTCAAAGGGCTGGTCCAAGCAAATCTTGATTAAATTAGTTACACAATATCATTGACCCAGTCTTGGGTAAAGCCTCAAAGTATTATCTAGAGTTCTGGACTTGCAGCCGGGAGAAGGGAAATAACTAAAAGGATGAACGAGTTTTTATAAAGGAGCATCAAAATTCAAAGCTTCTTGGGAAACAGAACTGACGCCATTTTGCATGATCACGATATGTTTTTAACTCAGAAACTTCTGAATGACAAAGACTGCAATATTGATGGAAATAATTAATGATATTTGAATTAGTTTAAATTCCTTTTCTGAGGTGCTGAATCTCAATGGTGGTCTTTTGACAGAAGTTAGTCAGGCTCAGTTAGTGCAATGGATAGCTATAGATTAGCCAGGAAGGAGCTAAAAAGTGAATTGAGGAGAGCTAAGAGGGGACACGAGAAGATGTTGGCTGATAGGATTAAGGAGAATCCTAAAGCTTTCGTTCGATATGTTAAGAATAGAAGATTGGTTAGGGCAAGATTAGGGCCAGTCATAGACAGCAGTGGGAAGTTGTGCGTGGAGCTGAAGAGATTGGAGAGGCACTGAACAACTATTTCTCTTCGGTATTCACGCAGGGAGATGTAAATGTAGTTGTGGAGAACACTGGGATACAGGGTTGCAAACTGGAAAGTATTGAAGTAGATCAGGAGGATGTGCTAGATATTCTTGAGGGTTTGAAGTTAGATAAGTCCCCTGGGCCGGACAGGATTTACCCTAGGATTCTCTGGAGGCAAGAGAGGCGATTGCAGAGCCTCTGGCTCTGATCTTCAGGTCGTCGTTGGTTACAGGTATAGTGCCGGAAGACTGGAGGATAGCGAATGTGGTCCCATTGTTCAAGAAGGGGAAGAGAGACTTTCTGGGGAATTATAGGCCGGGGAGTCTTACTTCTGTTGTGGGCAAAGTATTGGAGAGAATTATTAGGGATAGGATTTATAGTTATTTAGAGAGAAATGAATTGATTGGGGATAGTCATCATGGTTTTGTGAAGGGTAGGTCGTGCCTTACTAACCTCATTGAGTTTTTTGAAAAAGTGACCAAAGAGGTGAATGGGGGTAAGGCGGTTGATGTGGTATATATGGACTTTAGTAAGGCGTTTGATAAGGTGGCCCATGGAAGACTTCTACAGAAAATGCAGATGTGTTGAATAGAGGGTGATTTAGCTAATTGGATTAGGAATTGGCTGGCAGATAGAAGACAGAGGGTGGTGGTTGATGGGAGATATTCATCGTGGAGTTCGGTGACAAGTGGTGTGCCTCAGGGGTCTGTTTTGGGGCCCCTGCTGTTTGTAATTTTTTATAAATGATCTGGATGAGGGTATTGAGGGATGGATCAGTAAATTTGCAGATGACACTAAAGTCGGTGGAGTGGTAGATAGTGAAGAGGGGTGTTATAGTTTACAGAAATATACCAGGATGTTGCCTGGTATGGAGGGCAGGTCCTATGAGGAGAGGTTGAAGGATTTGAGGTTGTTTTCGTTAGAAAGGAGGCGGCTAAGAGGGGATCTTATTGAAGCATATAAGATGATTAGAGGTTTAGATAGGTGGGACAGTGATAGCCTTTTTCCTAGGATGGAGAAAGCTAGCACGAGGGGACACAGCTTTAAATTAAGGGGTATGAGTTATAGGGCGGATATCAGAGGGAGGTTCTTTACTCAAAGAGTGATTAGGGAGTGGAATGCCCTGCCTGCAGCTGTTGTAGATGCGCCAAGTTTGGTGGCGTTTAAGAGGTTAATTTATAAGTATATGGAAGAGAAGGGAATGGTTTAGTTTGGAGGGGCATTGCTTTTTATTTTGGTCGGCACAACATCGAAGGCCGAAGGGCCTGTTCTGTGCTGTAATGTTCTATGTTCTAAGTGGCTGGCAATTATTGGGAAATGCTCAACAATCATTGAGCTGTATAACAATATTCTTAGCTGTATATGGAAGGAAGAATATTTGGCTAACCAGGTGTAGGTTGAAAGCGAAAGAGGGTTTTTTTGACATCATTCAAAGGCAGGCCTTGTCTATTGTATGCAGACTTGAAGAGATTGAGAATGGCTTGCAAATCTGGCACAAAGTGGACAGAGACAGTGCAGTCACAAACTATAGGTTATCTATATCTATGGGGGCCAGTTTTGTTTTGACGTGGAGGTGACTGAGGCTAAAGAGCTTTCCATTTATTTATATTTAAACTCATACCAGAGGGCTGTTGATCTTTGATGAGGTGAATAGCTACTGTTAGGTCAACTACAAATACAAATGGGGCTTTCATACAGCCTTGCTTGACACCGGTCCAGATTTTGATGGGGTCTGTTTCAGATCTCCCACTCAAGGCAGCCACAATCAAAATGAAGAAATTTCAGGATTATATTGAAGTTTTTTGGACACCCAAACATCTAGAGCACAATCTGCAAATTCTGGTGTTTTATTGAGTCAAATGCATTGGTCATATTGTCAAGCAAAGCTGTGTGAAAGCCACATAGTGTTAGCAGTCAACCTCACAGCACTATTCATCTCATCAAGGATCAACTGCCCTCTGTGTGAGTATTAATTACTAACTAAATGGAAAGCTTTTTAACCTCAGTTGATCCATGCCAAAACAAAACTGATCAGCATAAAGATCAGCATAAATGTTGTTCTCAACATTTTTCTTGGAGTTGTTTGACAACAAGGACCATGTCAGAGATTGCTGAATCATATCATCATAGAATCTACAGTGCAGAAGGAGGCCATTTGGCCCATCAAATCTGCACCGACAACAATCAAGGAGCAATTTATCACAGCCAATCAACCAAACCCACACATCTTTGAAGTGTGGGAGGAAAACAGAGCACCCAGAGAAGCCCGTGCAGGCATGGGGAGAACATGCAAACTTCACATAGATATTGACCAGAGCTTGGAATTGAACCAGGGACTCAATAAAACACCAGAATTTGCAGATTGTGTTCTAGATGTTTGGGTGTCCAAAAAACTTCAATATAATGCTGAAATTTCTTCATTTTGATTGTGGCTGCCTTGAGTGGGAGATCTGAAACAGACCCCATCAAAATCTGGACCGGTGTCAAGCAAGGCTGTATGAAAGCCCCATTTGTATTTGTAGTCGACCTAACAGTAGCTATTCACCTCAAAGATCAACAGCCCTCTGGTATGAGTTTAAATATAAATAAATGGAAAGCTCTTTAGCCTCAGTCACCTCCACGTCAAAACAAAACTGGCCCCCACAGATATAGATAACCTATAGCTTGTGACTGCACTGTCTCTGTCCACTTTGTGCCAGATTTGCAAGCCATTCTCAATCTCTTCAAGTCTGCATACAATAGACATGGCCTGCCTTTGAATGATGTCAAAAAAACCCTCTTCCGCTTTCAACCTACACCTGGTTAGCCAAATATTCCTCCTTCCATATACAGCTAAGAATATTGTTATACAGCTCAATGATTGTTGAGCATTTCCCAATAATTGCCAGCCACTTCTGTCAAAAGACCACCATTGAGATTCAGCACCTCAGAAAAGGAATTTAAACTAATTCTGGTCTGTGAAGAAGCAGTGTTAACCACTCTGCCACTGTGGTGCCCACCTTTCTCTGGTAGGCCTCTGTGTCTCTGGGTGGATGCAGAAAGTAGGCGATTCAGGAGAATACATGTCAGAATCTTCCCGATTAAGGGCAAGAGGGAAATATCACAATGGTTTCCATAGCGTGATCTATCTACCATTCTGAAGATAGGTATTAGTGTCACATTCCAGAAGTGGGATGGAGTTCCTTTTCCTCCCAAATCTGCAGGATAAGTGCACAGAGAGGTCTTGATGTGAACAAAAGCTGACCAGTTTCGAAGACCTCAGCTGGAATACCATCGGCTTTATTGTCTTTCATCCATTTGATTGTTGTCACTTTCCTGTCAATGGTGGATTCTAATGCAAAGGTCTGAGGGATAGCCTGGAGAGTATCAGCCACCACTGTGGAGACACGGTTGAGGAGTTGTATGAGATGTTCTTCCCAGCATTGAAAGGTGGCATTGTCATTCTTAGGAAGAGAATCACCATCCTGTGAATGAAAGGGATTTTGTCCATTTGACCTCAGTCTTTAGCTAACCCTAATGCTTTCAAAAGTCTTACTTATATCTCATGATGATCAGCATATTGTTGGATCTCTTGGGGTTTCTCTTCCACCAGATGTCCTTTATCTCCTGAACTTGTCTTTGGTGTCAGTTTTGAGTTGTTTGACTGTTGCCTTCCTGACCTGCGACCATGGGTTCTTCTGCTAGGCAATGGAAGTTCCTGGTTTCACGGTCTGCTGGAGGACTTGTGGTGCAGAAGAATAAGGGAGTTGGAGCATTGCCACAATGTGAAACATTAGTCAAACCACCAGGAAAGCAGTCCAAAACCTGTGCTGCACATTATCACACACTAACCTAAATGATGTGCAGAGGACAATTTTGCGAATGATACAAAACCTGGAAGCATTGTCAACTGTGAAGAGACAGTGTAGAACTTCAAAAAGATGTTGTCAAGTTGGTGGACTGGGCAAATAGGTGGCAGATGCCTCTTCAATGTGGAGAAGTGTGAGCTGATGCCTGTTAGAAGAAGAACATAGAGAGATGATGTAGTAGGGCAAAACCCAGGAAGTGTGGCCAACGGCAGGAGAGGGATGCACGGAAAGGGTTAAATAGACAGCACTATAGTATCCACACTTATCGCAGGCAGACAGGATAAACTACAAATAACTACATCTCAGCCAGCACTAGAACAGTCACACCCCAGTGGGATCACTGCAAGGTTACAACAGCCATAAGAGAACTGATATCAATTATGAAGGCTCCAAAAGGTCTAAGAAACTATTGTGTCTCTGAAAACTTAATTAAATATCCAGGAGATGGGGCAATTAACACCTCCTCGAAATCAGTTTGACAAACACAATGTTTTGATATTGTAAATAGGTAGACAGGGACGTCCAGAAAGTGATTAAAGCTGAAGCACTCAAGACAATGGAACCATGTAATGTAATCAAAAGCAAAACTGTAACCAATTCAAAGTAATAATATGACGGCCTGATGTAAATGTAGCACTTTGTAATGTGAAGAAAGGGGTATAAGAATCTGTAAGAATTAATGCTTAGTAGAGTAGCTCGGAAGCAAGCTGTAGTTACAGACGTGAGCTCTGCTCTCCCTCATGCATGTTGAATACAACCATTTTTGTTGAAGTTCAACACAGTCTTGGAAGACTCAGTTTATTCATCCTCTTCTACAGATGATACAGAACAAGGGGTAAAATTCTGAAGGGGGTGCAGAAGCAGAGGGACCTGGTATATACGTATAAGCTGCCAGTCAGGTGGGGAGAGCAGATGATAAAGTGTATAGTATTCTGGGCTTTATTAATAGGAGCATAGAGTACAAAAGCAAGGAGGTTATACTGAACTTATACAAGTCACTAATTATACCTCAGCTGGTGTATTGCGCACAGTTCTGAAAGGATGTGAAAGCATTGCAGAGAGTGCAGGAGAGGTTGACAAAAATGATTCCAGGGATGAGAAACTTCAGTAATGAGGGCAGATTGACAAGGTTGAAATGTTCTTCATGAAAAGAAGAAAGATAAGAGGAGATTGGAAAGGGATGTTCAAATTCATGAGGGGGGCTGGACAGAGCAGATAGGAAAAAATTAATCTTGCCTGTAAAATGATCAAAAATGAGAGGGCACAGGCTTGAAATGATTTGCAAAAGAAACAAATGTGATATGAGAAAAATATTTTCCACACAGCGAGTGGTTGGGGTCTGGAATCAGAGTGTGATGGAGTAGATTCAATTGAACCATTCAAGACAGCATTCCATGATTACTCGAACAGAGACAATATGCAGGGGGATGGGTAAAGGCAGGAAAATGACACCAAATCCTGATGTTCATTTGGAGAGTCAGTTTAGACACAACGGACCCACTATGTGGGCGGCACAGTGGTTAGCGCTGCTGCCTCACAGTACCAGGAACTCAGGTTCAACTCTGGCCTTGGATGACTGCCTGTGTGGAGTTAGCATGTTCATCCAGTGTCTGTGTGGGTTTCTTCCAGATGTTAACTGTACAAAACTCTAGTGCGGCCGCACTTGGAGTATTGTGTGCAGTTCTGGTCCCCACATTATAAGAAAGATGTGGAGGCATTGGAGAGGGTACAGAGGAGGTTTACCAGGATGTTGCCTGGTATGGAGGGCAGGTCCTATGAAGAGAGGTTGAAGGATTTGAGGTTGTTTTCGTTAGAAAGGAGGCGGCTAAGAGGGGATCTTATTGAAGCATATAAGATGATTAGAGGTTTAGATAGGGTGGACAGTGATAGCCTTTTTCCTAGGATGGAGAAAGCTAGCACGAGGGGACACAACTTTAAATTAAGGGGTATGAGTTATAGGACGGATATCAGAGGTAGGTTCTTTACTCAAAGAGTGATTAGGGAGTGGAATGCCCTGCCTGCAGCTGTTGTAGATGCGCCAAGTTTGGTGGCGTTTAAGAGGTTAATTGATAAGTATATGGAAGAGAAGGGAATGGTTTAGTTTGGAGGGGCATTGCTTTTTATTTTGGTCGGCACAACATCGAAGGCCGAAGGGCCTGTTCTGTGCTGTATTGTTCTATGTTCTATGTTCTGTGTTCTGCTTTTCTTCCACACTCCAAAGATGTGCAGAGAAAGTCAGGGCAGACTCGATGGACCAGAAGGCCTGCTCTGCACTGTAGGAATTCTATGATGCTGAAACTTGTATTGGACCAAGGTTAGACCAGTTCTGAAGTACTACATACAATACTGATCACCATATTATAAAATTTATACAGGGGCAGGGTGGAAAGAGTGCAAAAATGATTTGCAAACGTGATGAAGGGAATATTGGAGTATACTTGTTCAGAGAAACTCTGCAAACTGTGTCTCTATTCTCTTGAAGAGAGATGGTTGAAAGGGGACATCAGAGTGGTCTTTAAATTTATGAAAGCTTTCAATAGATTAGACAGAGAGAATGTTTTCACTTGTGACAAAGGCAAGACTACAGACTGAAAGTACAAGATCATCATCATTGTTCCCAACGGTGGGAGAGTCCAGAATTAGAAGTCGTAGCTTGAGGAAAAGGGATAAACCTTTTAGGACTGAGGGAAGGATGTCTGAAATTTACTACAGAAAGTATTTGAGGCCAAAACACAATGCGATTTCAAGGAGAAATTAGATATAACTCTTGAGGCTAAAGGGATCAAGGGATATGGGGGAAGGTGGGGAATCAAGATATTGAATTCAATGATAGGCTATGATCAAAATGAGTAGCGCAGCAGGCTCGAAAGGCCAAATAATCTACTCCTGCTTCTAGTGTATATGCTTCTACGTCACAAAGAAAGCAACCAGGAAATTCAGAAAAAACATCTTTACCCAGAGAGTGGTGAGAATGTGGATCCCGCTAGGACTGGTCAAGGTGGGGAGTGTGGATGCATTTAAGGAAGGGCTAGATCAGCACGATTGAGAAAGTAGTCAAGGAGCGTGGTGGGTGAAGAAAAACAGGAAGAGGCTCAAGTGAAGTATGGGCTGTTTGGGCTGGGTGACTTCAGTCTGTATTGTATAATCTTAGGCAATTCTATGTGAACTTAAATGTGCTCTGTTTGGGACAACTGCTGTATACTAAATAATAAAAGGGCAAACAATGACTTGGATTCAGAGAAATCAGGCAAACTGATCAAGTTTATAACTGACATTAAATGGGGGTGGGGGAGGAGTGCGGTTGTGGAGTTAGTTAAAACAGGAAGACATTGGCAATATTTGCAAATGGGCAGAATTATGACAGATGGAGTTCAACTGACACAAGCAAGTTGTTCCACAATGGAATCAAAATTGGTACAATCGTTACTTAGTGAATGGTGTTACAAGGTATCTCAAGGTGGCACAGTGGTTAGCATTGGTGCTTCACGCTGCCAGGGATCCGGATTCAATTCCCGGCTTGGAATACTGTCTGTGCGGAGTTTATACATTCTTCCGTGTCTGCGTTGCCTTTCCTCCGAATGCTCTGGTTCTCTCCCATAATCTAAAGACATGCTGGTTAGATGCACTGGCTTTGCTAAATTCTCCCTCAATGTACCCAAACGGGCATGCAGAATGTGGCGGCTAGGGGCTTTTCATTGCACTGTTAATGTAAGCCTATTTGTGATGCTAATAAATAAAAAAAACCAAATATGATCATATCCATGTGGGTCAATAGTTAACGATGGAAACAGAATGCTGAAACAGAGTGAATAATTAGTCGGGTTCAAGCCTGGAGCCAACCTACTGAGGCTCCATAATCGCCTCATTCTTCCCAGACCTTAAATATTGCATTCAGGTCTGATAACAAAGGCACAAAGGAAACATTCAAACCGGTTCAGGGAAGAGTGATGAGGCTGATCACTGATGTCGGAGGAATGAGCAATGAGGGAAAGGAGTCTTAGGAATACTTTGTAGAAGGAACATAGAGAGTGATTCAGGGAATTGTGACCACTCAAAATGGTCTGGTATATAAATTAATGATATCGCCGGATGTATTTCCAGTGATTCCATTAAATTGTCCAATTCTTGCCCTGAGACCTCCATGAAAACTGGGAGGGTTCACTACAAAATGGGCTGGTGTTATTGAAAAGTAAGTAATCTCATAACACCAGGTTAAAGTCCAACAGGTTTATTTGGTAGCATAAGCTTTTAGAGTGTTGTTCCTTCTTTAGGTGAGTGAGGAGTTGTGGGACATGCAACAACGCAGAGTTGCTGAGCAGAGACTGATAGCCAAGTTCTGCACACATGAGGACAGCCTTAACCGGGATCTTGGGTTACACTATCTATAACCCTCACGACTTGCCTGGGCTTGCAAAATCTCACAAATTGTCCTGTCTGGAGACAATACACATCTTTTTAACCTGTGCTTAACCCTCTCTCCACTCACATTGTCCATAACTTCAAGGCATGATTACCTGTAAAGATTCACATTCCTACCATTATCTTGTAAGTTGAGTTTGTGTCTATACCTGATGGCACAGTGATCAGCATTGCTGCCTCACACTGCCAGGGACCTGGGGTCAATTCTTTCCTTGGGTGACTATCTGAGTGGAGTTTTACATACTCGCCATGTCTGCATGGGTTTCCTCCAGTTGCCTCCCACAGCCCAAAGTGTGCAGGTTACACTGATTGACCATGCTAAATTGCCCCTTAATGCCCAAGATGTGTAGGTTAGATGGATTAGTGGGGTGAATATAGGGGTTATGGGACTATGTCTGTCTGAGAGCCAATGCTGACTCAATGGGCTGAATGGCTTGCTTCTGCAGGGATTCTATGATTCTAAGGACAGGGGCCAGTCACTGAAAGTAAGTTACAACCTTTTCAGTCAACTATTTGACCACAAACTTTGCCCTTTCACAGCTGAATTCACAAATGTTTCATTCATGGATAACTGACTTGTTACCTAGTTAATTGGTATTATTCCAGGTGTGACATGTACAGTGGGTTTCTTTCCATTTATGTTCATGGTCTCACCTCATTTTAGAATTAGCTGGGGCCAACATTTATCCAGGTGACCACAAATGATCACAAAAATAATGATTTGCCCTTGAAAAACTATGGACCTGCTAATCAGACACCACGTTTATCCAATATAAAAATACACAATATTTTCCTCTTCGTTAAGTGAATGTAGAAAAGTCTCACCGATATTTTTTGGAACAAAAAATACATTAAAGACTATCAGAGCATAAACTGTGGGCTATTTAACCTTTTAAGTTCATTTATTAGTGTCACCAGTAGGCTCACATTAACACTGCAATGAAGTTACTATGAAAATCCCCTAGTCACCAGACTTCAGCATCTGTTTGGGTACACTGAGGGGGAATTTACATGCTTAACGCACTTAACCAGCACATCTTTCGGACTGTGGGAAGAAACTAGTGTACCCAGACGAAACCCATGCAGACATGGGGAGAATGTGCAGAATCTACACAGACGCTGAGCCAAGCCCAAGGAATTGAACTTGGGTCCCTGATGCTGTGAGGTAGCAATGCTAACATCAACAAGAACAGAAAATGCTGGAAAATCTCAGCAGGTTTGTGGAGAGAGAGTGGAGTCAATGCTTCAAGTCTGTGACCCTTCATTGGAGAGCTAACTGCTGTGCCTTCACCACATCTCTACTACTTTGTGTAGGGGAATCATCTTGAACAGGTGATACCGTCCCCAAGTGAAGACATGTTTAGAAGTGCCTCTTGCACTGTAGGTTCATCATGATCTATAGTTTTCTATGGTTACATAAAAACATAGAAACATAGATGATAGGAGCAGGAGGAGGCCATTTGGCCCTTTGAGCCTGTTCTGCCATTCATTATGAACATGGCTGATCATCCAACTCAATAGCCTAATTCTGCTTTATTCCCATAACCTTTGATCCCATTCACCCCAAGTGCTATATTTTGCTGCCTCTTGAATACATTCAATGTTCCTGTGATAATGAATTCCACAGGCTCACTACTTTTTAGGTGAAGAAATTTCTCCTCACCTCTGTCTCAAATGGTCTACCCCAAATCCTTGTGGCTGTGACACAAGCTTGTGGCGTTTACTATCAAATAAACCTGTTGGAATTTAACCCGGTGTTGTAAGATTTCTTATTATGTCTTATTATTAATATTCTTATTAAGATTTCTTATTATGGGCCAGTCATAAACAGCAGTGGGAAGTTGTGCGTGGAGCCTGAAGAGATTGGTGAGGCACTGAATAAATATTTCTCTTCGGTATTCCCGCAGAGTGCTGGAAATGTAGCTATGGAGAACACTGAGGTACAGGGTTGCAAATTGGGAAGTATTGTAGTAGGTAGGGAGGATGTGCTAGAAATTCTCGAGGGTTTGAAGTTGGATAAGTCCCCTGGGCCGGACGGGATTTACCCTAGGATTCTCTGGGAGGCAAGAGAGGAGATTGCAGAGCCTCTGGCTCTGATCTTCAGGTCGTCGTTGGTTACGGGTGTGGTTCCGGAGGATAGCGAATGTGGTCCCATTGTTCAAGAAGGGGAAGAGAGACCTTCCAGGGAATTATAGGCCAGTGAGTCTTACTTCTGTTGTGGGCAAAGTATTGGAGAGAATAATTAGGGATAGGATTTATAGTTATTTAGAGAGAAATGAATTGATTGGGGATAGTCAGCATGGTTTTGTGAAGGGTAGGTCGTGCCTTACTAACCTCATTGAGTTTTTTGAAAAAGTGACTAAAGAGGTGGATGGGGGTAAGGCGGTTGATGTGGTATATATGGACTTTAGTAAGGCGTTTGATAAGGTGGCCCATGGAAGACTTCTGCAGAAAATGCAGATGTATGGGATAGAGGGTGATTTAGCTAATTGGTAGAATTGGCTAGCAGATAGAAGACAGAGGGTGGTGGTTGATGGGAGATATTCATCGTGGAGTTCGGTGACAAGTGGTGTACCTCAGGGGTCTGTTTTGGGGCCCTGCTGTTTGTAATTTTTATAAATGATCTGGATGAGGGTATTGAAGGATGGATTAGTAAATTTGCAGATGACACTAAAGTCGGTGGAGTGGTAGATAGTGAAGAGGGGTGTTATAGTTTACAGAGTGACTTGGACAAGTTGCAGAGCTGGGCCGAGAGGTGGCAAATGGAGTTTAATGTGGAAAAGTGTGAGGTAATGCACTTTGGCAGGAACAATAAATGTGTAGAGTATAGGGCTAATGGTAGGGCTCTTAATAGTGTTGAGGAACAGAAGGATCTTGGTGTATGTGTCAATAGATCCCTGAAAGTAGGCAGTCAAGTGGATAAAGTTGTTAAGAAGGCATATGGAGTCTTAGATTTTATTGGTAGGGGGATTGAATTTAGGAGCCGCAGCATCATGTTGCAACTGTACAAAACTCTAGTGCGGCCGCACTTGGAGTATTGTGTGCAGTTCTGGTCGCCACATTATAAGAAAGATGTGGAGGCATTGGAGAGGGTACAGAGGAGGTTTACCAGGATGTTGCCTGGTATGGAGGGCAGGTCCTATGAAGAGAGGTTGAAGGATTTGAGGTTGTTTTCGTTAGAAAGGAGGCGGCTAAGAGGGGATCTTATTGAAGCATATAAGATGATTAGAGGTTTAGATAGGGTGGACAGTGATAGCCTTTTTCCTAGGATGGAGAAAGCTAGCACGAGGGGACACAGCTTTAAATTAAGGGGTATGAGTTATAGGACGGATATCAGAGGTAGGTTCTTTACTCAAAGAGTGATTAGGGAGTGGAATGCCCTGCCTGCAGCTGTTGTAGATGCGCCAAGTTTGGTGGCGTTTAAGAGGTTAATTGATAAGTATATGGAAGAGAAGGGAATGGTTTAGTTTGGAGGGGCATTGCTTTTTATTTTGGTCGGCACAACATCGAAGGCCGAAGGGCCTGTTCTGTGCTGTAATGTTCTATGTTCTATGTTCTATTATGTTTACCCCAGTCCAACGCCATCATCTGGACATCCCCACCATTGGAAACATCCTTCCTGCATCTAGTCCTATTAGAATTTTATGAGATCCCCCTCCATTCGTCTGAACTCGAGCAAAAGCAATCCTAATCTAGTCAATATCTCCTCATACATCAGTCCTGCCATCCCTGGAATTAGCCTGGTAAACCTTTATTGCACTCCCTCAGAGCAAAGACATCCTTCCTCAGAAAAGGAGACCAAAACTGTACACAATATTCTAGGTGTGGCCTCACCAAGACCCTGTATAATTGCAACAACACATCACTGCTCCTCAGAACCTCTTGCATTGAAGGCCAACATACCATTTGCCTTCTTTACTCCCTGCTGCCACTGCATGCTTACATAGAACATAGAACATAGAACAATACAGCACAGAACAGGCCCTTCGGCCTTCGATGTTGTGCCGACCAAAATAAAAAGCAATGCCCCTCCTAACTAAACCATTCCCTTCTCATCCATATACTTATCCACTAACATCTTAAACGCCACCAAACTTGGCGCATCTACAACAGCTGCAGGCAGGGCATTCCACTCCCTAATCACTCTTTGAGTAAAGAAAGACCTTCAGCGACTGGTGCACAGGGACACCCAGGTCCCGCTGCACATTCCCCTCTCCCAATTTACAACCATTCAGGTAGGTAGTAATCTGTTTTCTCCATTTAATTCAAACAAAAGACCAGAGATAGCAGAAATTTATTTTGAATCGACAATAAGACAGAAGGAGGCTAATTGCCATATGCAGAATAGTATCAGGATTACATTGAACCACCAAGTGTTGTACTCCCCTTATCACACTCTGCCAATTTGCTGTATTGTAGTATTGGTAGAGCCCCCTGTGTCTAAGAATATAAGCATCTTGTTTGGATAATCTTGGCTGATTTGGGCTCCTTCGGCTTGCATTAACACAGAGACTTTAGCGCAAACGTTATGTTCTGATGTACAGTATTTATATATATATATATCTAAAAAGGGAAAAAAATGCACAGAGTGTTGTCCTTCAACCTTTTTCTTTTGCCCATATCACCGCAGTCATGAACAAATATGATTTCTGATTAAACATCACTCTGTTTGCAGGTTCTGTGGTCTCTTCTCATCTTGTTACACATTTCTCAGCCTTTGTGGTTAAATTATGTATTAAGGTCAATGTCAAAACATGGGAGATGTGTAATCTACAGGGAGCTCCCTTTTATTCGTTAATACAGTGAAGTCTGCGCGCAACTGTCAGCAAACTGAGGATGTGCTCAGCATGCGGGCCTCGCTACACAGCAGTTCCATGCAAAGTCTATCTCCTTGTTCTCCCAGGATAGACCCTTGATAGATTTTCCCAGATAGAGTAGCTCACTTAAAAGTTCCGCCGCCCTTGCAGCGATCTCCAAGCTGTCAAGCGTACACACACAGTTATGTCATAAATCACAGCCAAAACGGTCACGCTGGAGACATCAAAATGCCTCGCAGATTCTTGTTGTATTTTGGGACTTTTTCTTAAGTAAAATGTTTTCCGAAAAACGGAAGCCAAAAGGCAACACACTCGCTTTGCAAAAGGTATAAATATTTTAATTGACGATGCGCCTTCTTTCTGACAGTGGTTTTGTATTTTAGACTTGCTACCTTCTCAATCATCAATTTTGCTAAAAGTTTCCTTTTTATCCCCCTCTGCCCAGTCTTTTTTGCAGCAGTAATATGCATTTGCCTTTATTTAGGTTTTTTTTTAATCCCCATTTATAGATTAGTGACGATGGCATCTGACTACAGAGTCCCAATTACAGACACGACTTTGACCTCTGCATCTTGCCCTTATCAAAAAGCTTACTGTACAGCTGATTCAACATGAACCTGAATTCCAGGCGAAACCCAGGACTAATGAATAATAATGAATAATAATTACAGGAACCCAGGGCACAGGGACTCTGATGGAAGGGGAATATGCTAATACGTCTCAGCGAAAAAGAAAGGAAAGCTTGCAGAGTTTTCAAAAACCAACTGGTGAAATGTAGAGATTACACGCACCAAGAGAGAAAAAAAATGTGTAAACTGACCAAAGGTACCGCCGTGCCCCCTCAATAAAAAAAGAGACTAATTGCGTAATTATTCTCCCAGAATCAACACCTTCCTAATAAATGTGAGTCGGTAGCAGATAGTCGCACTGAGGGAGTCAAACAAGCCAGGTTCATAATAATGCTTTGGCTTCGTGCCAAGTGCACAGCAAGCAGATTTCTGCTGTCACACTTGCTACACAGACTTGCAAATATTTCTTTCAGAAGTGACATGTTGTGGCCCTGTTAGGCGTACATGTGTTTTTATTATTGCGTTTTACAGGATCACACACAAAGGTTTGTGCAAATGTTCATGCCTCCTCAATAGTTGCCAGCATGCTTTTTTTTGTTAAAGATAGCGCTGATCAGGATGGATGCCTGTTACTCAAATGCTGCACGTCACCGCTTCTCACATTTACCACCCTCGAGTCAGTATCTGAGATAATATATCTGTTTCCTCCGCCCCTTCCCTCCCCTCTTCCCAGAAACGGTGGGTAATGGTTTATTGCCCTCCCCCCTCCCAATGATGAACATATTCGCATTCCCTCGCTTGCACAAACACCTGCTTTGCACACTTTCCTCTCTTATTGATTCCCAAACTCCCACTCCGCCAGTCTCTGGAGCAAAGGTTAGAGGGCAGCCACAGTGTTAAGCGCAGAAATTATAAAGCCGGCTCTTTCAAGAATTTGGCCTGTCTTTTGGCAATTCAATTGCCTTCACCGCGCAAAGAATTGTAAAATTAATTTATTAGTCTCACGGCTTCTGTTAACACTGCAATGAAGTTACTATGAAATTCCCCTAGTCGCCGCACTCCAGCGCCTGTTCGAGTCAATGCACCTAACCAGCTTGTCTTTCAAATTGTGGGAGGGAACTGGAGCACCTGGAGGAAACCCACGCAGACACGGGGAGAATGTGCAGACTCCGCATAGACAGTGACCCAAGCTGGGAATCAGACACTAATCCCTGGCAATGTGAAGCAGCAATGCTAACCACTGTGCTACCCAGTGTAGCTCAAAATCTAGAAAATAATTCTGCAACATCTAAGGTCCACAGGCTAATGCACTCTTCTTATTTCTTATATAATATTGGCTGGGAATTTACTGTCCCACTCGCCACAGGAGTCATAGAATCCCTACAATGTAGAAGGTCATTCAGCCCATCAAGTGTACACCAACCACAATTCCACCCAGGCCCTATTCCCATAAAGCCTCATATTTACCCTGCTAACCTCACTAGGGTTAATCAGATGCAGATGAGGGGCTGCCCGGTGGCACAATGGTTAGCATTGCTGTCTCACAGCACCAGAGACTTGGGTTCAATTCCCCGCTGGGGTCACTGTCTGTGTGGAATTTGTACATTCTCCCCATGTCTGCATGGGTTTCCTCCAGATGTCCCAGTTTCCTCCCTCAGTCCAAAGGTGTGCAGGTTAGGTAGATTGGTCATGCTAAGTTGCTCTTTAGTGTTAAGCAGGCTAAATGCATGGGCTTATGGAGATAGAACCTGAGTGGGATTGTGGTCAGTGCAGACTCGATGGGCCAAATGGCCTCCTTCTGCACTGTGAGATTTAATGATTCTGTTCTATGGAAAGATCCATTGACCTAGAGCAGGAAGTTACAGTTTCAGGACAAATGAGGCCGTAAAGTCCCGCCCATTGTGTTCAACTTGGTTGGACGCTGTCTTTCATATGAGGAAACTACGTCTTCTTTTCTTATGTAAGTATCAGTGGCTAGGCCAGAATTCATAGCCCATCCCTAATTATTCTTGGACTGAGAGGCTTGCTGAGCTATTTCAGAGTCAATCACATTGCTGTGAATCTAGAGTCACATGTAGGTCAGACTGGGTGAGGATAACAGAATTCCTTCCCTAAAGGACATCAGAAAACCAAATGGATTTTTAAGACCATTATTTCATTGTTATCATTAGAACAGATTTTTTTAATTAGCTTAAATTTCAACATCTGGATTCAAATTCAGAGCATTATTCTGGGTCTTTTGACGTACGTAAGAACATAAGAAATAGGAGCAGGAGTAGGCCATCTAGCCCTTCGAGCCTGCCCCGCCATTCAATAAGATCATGGATCAGTTCCGTCTTTCCCACTTTCTCCCCTTAACCCTTAATTCCTTTATCGATCAGAAATCTATCTACCCGTAACTTAAACATATTCAACGAGATAGCCTCCACCACTTCAATCAGCAGAGAATTCCAGAGATTCACTACCCTCTGAGAGAAGAAGTTCCTCCTCAACTCTGTTCTAAGCTACTGCCATCCCCCCTCCCACCCCGCTTTATTTTGATCTGTGCCCTTAGTTCTGGTTTTCTTTTTAAATGGAAAGAATCTCTCTACCTCTACCCTACCTAATCCCTTCATTATCTTGTAAGTCTCTATAAGATCCCCCCTCAGCCTTCTAAACTTAGGTGGACTTCAGCAAGGCATTTGATAAGATCTTCCATGCAAGACTTCTTGAGAAGGTGAGAGGGCATGGGATCCAAGGGGCTTTGGTCTTGTGGGTCCAGAACTGTTTTGTCTGCAGAAGGCAGAGAGTGGTTGTGGATGGGTCTTTTTTTGCATGGTCAGTCACCTGTGGAGTGCCCCAGGGATCTGTTCTTGGACCCTTGCTGTTTGTCATTTTCATAAATGATCTGAATGAGGAAGTGGAGAGATGGGTTACTAAGCTCGCTGACGACATGAAGATTGGTAATGTCATGGATAATCTGGAAGGATGTCAGAAGTTGTAGCGTGACTGATAGGATGATAGGTAGATAGGATGCAAGACTGAGTGGAGAAGAACCAGATGGACTTCAACACAGTTAAATGTATAGTAGTCCATTCTGACAGGTCCAATGGGATGAAGGAGTACAATATCAAGGGTAGGACTCTTAGCAGTGTTGAGGAGCAGAAGGACCTTGGGGTCCGGGTCCATAGGACTCTTAAATTGGCCTCGCAGGTGGAGGATGTGGTCAAGAAGCATATGGTGTACTGGCCTTCATTAATAGAGGAATTGAGTTTAGGAGTCGAGAGGTAATGCTGCAACTTTATAAGACCCTTGTCATACCCCACTTGGAGTACTGCGTGCAGTTCTGGTTGCCTCACCATAGGAAGGATGTGGAAGCTATTTAGAGGATGCGGACAAGATTTATAAGGATGGTGCCTAGATTGGGAGGCATTCTTATGAAGGTAGGTTGAGGGAGCTAGGTCTTTTCTCCCTGGAGAGATGAAGATTGAGAGGTGACTTGATAGAGGTTTATAAAATGTTGAGAGGTATAGATAGGGTGGATTCTCAGAGGCTATTTCCCAGGGCTGAAATAGTCGCTATGAGAGGACACAGATTTAAGGTGCTGGGGAGCAGGTACAGAGGAGAGTCAGGGGTAAGTTTTTCGCTCAGAAGGTGGTAAGTGAGTAGAATCGGCTGCCATCAGTGGTGGTGGAGGCGAACTCCCTAGGGTGTTTTAAAAGACTTCTGGATGAGTACCTGAGGTTTATGGAATTGAGAGTTATAGATAGTTCTATGGTCTAGTAGGTATGGATATGATCGGCGCAACTTGTGGGCCGAAGAGCCTGTTTGTGCTGTAGTGTTCTATGTAAAGTATAATGTCTGCGTGGATTTCCTCCGGGTACTCCACTTTCCTCCCACAGTCCAAAGATGTGCAGGTTAGGTTAATTGGCCATAGTTAATTGACCCTAGTGTCAGGGGATTAGCAGGGAGTCAGGGGTAGGGTGTTAGACTGGATAGAGGATTGGTTGTCTAATAGGAAGCAGAGGGTAGGTATTAATGGGTGCTATTCTGATTGGTAGCTGGTGACTGGTGGAGTGCCCTAAGGTTCGCTGCTGGGGCCTCAACTATTTACCATTTACATAGATGATCTGGAGGAAGGGGCTGAGTGCAGGGTAACGAAATTTGCTGATGACATGAAGATGAGTGGAAAAGCAAATTGCATGGAGGGTTTGGAAAGCCTGCAGAGGGATCTGGATAGGTGAGTGAGTGGGCGAGGACCTGGCAGATGGAATATAATGTTAGCAAGTGTGAGGTTATCCACTTTGGGAAGAATAATAGTAGGAAGGATTACTATTTAAATGGAGAAAAGCTTCAGCATGTGACAATGTAGAGGGACCTGGGGGTCCTTGTGCACGAATCGCAAAAACACATTTGCAGGTGCAGCAGGTGATTAAGAAGGCGAATGCAATGTTGGCCTTTATAGCTAGGGGGATAGAATATAAAAGTAGGGAGGTTCTGTTGCAGCTGTATAGGGTGCTGGTGAGGCCGCAGCTGGAGTACTGTGTGCAGTTTTGGTCGCCACATTTGAGGAAGGATATATTGGCCTTGGAGGGGGTGCAGAGAAGGTTTACTAGGCTGATATCGGAGATGAGGGTGTTGGATTATGAGGAGAGACTGAATAGGCTAGGTTTGTATTCTTTGGAGTTTAGAAGGCTGAGAGGGGATCTTATAGAGACGTATAAGATAATGAAGGGGATGGATAAGGTAGAGATTGAGAGACTCTTTCCGTTTAACAAAGATAGCAGGACTAGAGGGCACAGCCTTAAGATGGGGGGGGTGGTGCAGTTCAGATCGGAGTTGCGGAGGGGTTTCTTCATGCAGAGGATGGTGAATCTTTGGAATTCTCTGCCTGATGAGGTGGTGGAGGCTTCCTCACTGAATATGTTCAAGTCAAGAGTGGATAGGTTTTTAATTGACAAGGGAATGAAGGGTTACAGAAAGAAAACGGGAAAGTGGTACTGAACCACTACAGGTCAGCCATGATCTTATTGAATGACGGGGCAGGCTCGAGGGGCTGGATGGCCTACTCCTGCTCCTATTTCTTATGTTCTTATGTTCTTATATAAATATGTAGAGTTATGAGAATAGGGCTTGGGTAGGAATGTAGTCAGTGCAGACTTGATGGGCCGAATGGCCTCCTTCTACATGGTAGAGATTCTGTGATTCCATGAATATGAAACAAAATGTAAATCTTGTTAATAATGATCAGAAACCTACCAGCTTGCCGTAAAATAAAACATTTACTCCTCAAATATCCTACAGAGAAAAAAACTTTACCTAGTCGGGCCCACACATCTAAGGAAATATGACTCTCACCAATGTTTATAGATGTGCCATAGAAAGCATCCTTCCTGGATGTATCACAGCTTGGTATGGATCCTGCTCTGAGCAAGGCACTACAAAGCATTCTGAATAAGCCCAGTCCATCATGCAAATCAGCCTCCTTTCTATAAGGACATAAGAAAATAAGAAATAGGAGCAGGAATAGACCATCTAGCCCCTCAAGCCTGCCCTGCCATTCAATAAGATCATGGCTGATCTGAAGTGGATCAGTTTCACTTACCCGCCTGCTCCCTTAATTCCCTTATCCATCAGAAATCTATCTACCTGTGACTTAAACATATTCAACGAGGCAGCTCCACCATCCAGTGACTCTGTCCACATTTCCCGTTGTCTCGGCAAAGCAGCCAGCATAAGTAAGGAACCCCCGTGCTCTTTTCCAACTTCTTCCAATGGGAAAAAGATACAAAAGTCTGCAGGCACGTGCCAACCAACTCAAGAACAGTTTCTTCCCTGTTGCCATCAGACTTTTGAATGGACCTACCATATATTAATTTGATCTTTCTCTGCACCCTAGCTATGACTGTAACACTACAATCTGTACTGTCTCCTTTCCTTCTTTATGAATGGTATGCTTTGTCTGTACAGTGTGCAGGAAACAATACTTTTCACCGTATAATAATACATGTGACAATAAAAATTCAATCAAATCAAATCAAACACAAGACTCCAGATCCAAATCAGACATTGTTATTCCCTTTTAACTGCCCTCTGAGATGGCCCATTTGCTTCGCAGGGTAATCAGGGATGGGCAGTAAATGCTGTCCTTGCCAATGAGGCTCATAGCCCAAGAACAAATTAAAAACAAACGCCAATGGAATGAACATCCTGCTCCAATCTAAATGGGGCATCGGTGCCACATGAAAATGTCCATATCGAGATAATTCCCTTCCTTTTTCCAAGAGGTTTATTGTGTGGGTTTTTTTTATGAATGGCATCCAGAAACTCCTGCATCAAGCAGCCACCTTTACAAACCTCTCAAGCCCCTGATGCATGGGTGGGTGAGTTCTGCAGGCATTATAATGTCCTGAGCAGAGGGTACTTTATATAAGGTCTGGGGATGCCACGGTGGCACAGTGGTTGGCACTGCTGCCTCACATTTCCAGGGTCCCAGGTTCGATTCTGACCTTGGGTGACTGTCTGTGTAGAGATATGCTCCCCATGTCTACATTCCTCCGGGTGCTCTGGTTTCCTCCCACAGTCCAAAGATGTGCAGGCTAGGTGGATTGGGCATGCTAAATTGCGCCTTAGTGTTCAAAGATGTGCAGGTTACAGGGATTGCCCCCCCCCATGGTGAATGTATGGGGTTACATGGATAGGGTGGGGGAAATGGCTTGGGTAAAATACCTTGTCAGAGAGTTGTGCAGACTCAGTGGGCTGAATGGTGCTGCAGTAATTCAGGGGGGAATCACTGAGATGGCAAAGGATTAAAAGGAAGAAATGCTAAATCAGGAAACAGTGGTTGAAGAATTGCCAGACTTTGGGAATTTGGGATTTTTAAAGATGGCGAAAGGATGGGGGTAACTAAATGGGGAAAGAGTACCGTGGTTTTGAAACCCTGAGAAGCAATGTTTCAGTAGGAAATGAGCTACGGTTTTAACACAAAGATGGGAATTTTTCCAGCTCACCCATTCCAATTCCGGGGGTAGGCAAGATTCGGAGAACGGCAATCTCTGTTGGCCTCAGGCGAGATCATACGAACCTTGGGTGGACATGCAAGTAAAATTCTGCCCCAATGTGCGCTGTGAGCACGGAGATTGAACTATTTGGGAGAACAGGAGGAGCACTGATTATCTGTGAGTTAAAAATGGAAATGAGCAACGTCTGGGCATTTGGCAATCAGTGCTATCTGGAAGCTGAAACCTTATTGAAATTAATAATTACTGAAATCGGAGCAATTCTGTTAAATAAAAGATTTCCCTATGGGGAGAGCTACATGGCAACTCAGTGATCGGATTCATCCATGGTCACTTGTCTGAAATATTAGGCTAGTTGTAAGCTTAATGAATGCAGAAGCTTATCCTTCAGACACCAAGAAGGGAACAACTCAACATGCCTGGGTTTTCAATTGATTCTATGGCAGGGAGGAAGATCGGAAGCTGACAAGTGTTCCCAAAATACTAATTAGCTGCAGTCTCATTCAAATTAAAGATCCGTTGGCTGCCCTCAAGTTATAGACATAGTGTTTTTTTTTTCTCCATAAAAACCACTGGTGAGTGGGTCACTGAACACGTTCGGATTGTCTGTAAGTTCCCGCTCCCGAGAACACATTGGAAACATTTGTTTCAAAAAAAATCTTTTGATTTCCCCAAAAGGAAACATGATTTGGAACCAGCTAGCCCCGTCGATACTGAAATCAGCATTTTGAAAAGTAGGAAACAGGAGCAAAGCCAGGTCTCATTTAGCTTTTTTTAATCTTTGACAAACATTCGTCAGGACTCGAAACGTCGGCTCTTTTCTCTCCTTACAGATGCTGCCGGACCCGCTGAGATTTTCCAGCATTTTCTCTTTTCTCCATGCCCACATGTCTGTCCCTGGACTGCTGCAATGTTCCAGTGAAGCTCAACACAAACCAGAGGAACAACACCTCATCTTCCTGGTCTCAACATTGAATTCCGATGATTAGCTCGACCCATCCTTGTTTTCATTTTATTTAATTTTTAACTGTTCTCTACCTTTTATTTCTTTAATGTCTTTCTTTATTTTTCTCCCCCCCCCCCAACTCTTTCCCTATTTTTCATCTCCCCTTATCTTTTCTCCCGCTTTGCTTCTTTTTCCCCCCTTTTTCTCAGTTTTACCTTTCTCTCACTGCTTTCCACCTCCCCCACATCTTCATCCGTCACAGTTCACCCTCTGATTTCAGCTTAGAACATAGAACATAGAACATTACAGCGCAGAACAGGCCCTTCGGCCTTCGATGTTGCGCCGACCAATATAAAAAGCAATGACCCTCCAAACTAAACCATTCCCTTCTCTTCCATAAACTTATCAACTAACCTCTTAAACGTCACCAAACTTGGCGCATCTACAACTGCCGCAGGCAGGGCATTCCACACTCCGGCGCCTGTTCGGGTACACTGAGGGAGAATTTAGCATGGCCAATGCATTTAACCAACATGCTTTTCAACTGTGGGAGGACACCGGAGCGCCAGGAGGTAACCCACTCAGACACAGGGAGAATGTGCAAACTCCACAAAGATAGAGACCCAAGCTAGGAATCGAACCCAGGTCCCTGGCGCTATGAGGTAGCAGTGCTAATCACTATGCCACCGTACAGATTATGATCCGATGATAAGTGTCATTAGGGAACGATGGTGTGAAAAAGCTGGAGCAGGGAGTAGCCAAAAAAGAAAATTATTTAGTAATTTCTCCGCTGATTTGTCTTGTAATCACATTCGAAGATTATGGGTTATGGAGAAAAAGCAGGATTAGGCTAATGAGTTGGATGATCAGCCATGATTGTAATGAATGGCGGAGCAGATTTGAAGAGTCAAATGGCCTCTCCCTATCTTTTATGTTTCTATTACATTGCTGTTCCTGGGAATTTGCTGTGCACAGAATTCATTGCCTTAGTTCCTACATTACAACAATGGCTTCACCTCCAAAAACACCTAGGCCAGAATTCTCTCATCCCGCCTGCCACTGGAATTCTAGCGAGTGGGGGCGGACCATGCAAAGGTCCATTGAAGCCAGGTGGGAATCTTCAATTTTTGGGCAAGTGCAGCCCAAGAATTCTGTCCCAAAACTTTGTTACAGCAGCAAGGAAGCTGTGGATTAGGGTTAGGGGAATGGGGGAGGAGGAAAGAGGGAAAGATTTGCGGAAGGAATTCCCTTTTTTACAAGAAGTGGGCAACACAAACCGCACATCTATAGAGTGGGGAAGGAAACCAGAGCACCCAGAGGAAATCCACACAGGCACGGGGAGAATGTGTAAACTCCAGACAGACAGTCACCTGAGGCCAGAATTGAATCCAGGTCCCTGGCGCTGCAAGGCAGCAGTGCTAACCACTGTGTCACAGTGGCACCCTTTGACAGTCCTGAAATGTTTAACAGCCAGTGATGTATCCATGAAGTGTAGTCACCATTATAATGTAGGAAAATAAGCAGCCAATTTACACATAGCCAACTCCCACAGACAGACATGTAACAGAGACTAGATAACCTGTCTCTCTGGTAGAAGGAAAATATTGGCCAGAACACCAGGATGATTCCCCAACTCTTCTTCAAAATAATGTTATGGAATATTTTATATCCACCTGAGAAAGGCTGCGTTTGGCATGGTGGCACAGTGTACCTTGCAGCACCAGGGATCCAGGTTCAATTCTGGCCTCGGGTCACTGTCTGTGTGGAGTTTGCACATTCTCCCATGTCTGTGTGGGATTCCTCCAGGTGCTCTGGTTTCCTCCCACAATCCAAAGATTTGAGGATTAGGTGGATTGACCATGCTGAATTGACCTTAGTGTCAGGGGATTAGTGGAGTAAATATGTGAAGCTACAGGGATAGAGCCTGGGTGGGATTGTAGTCAATGCAGACTCGATGGGCCAAATGGCCTCCTTTTGCACTGTACGATTGTATGATTCTAACCATGCATCCAGACTCCAATAATGTAGCTCTGCCTCAGTACTGAACTGGAGTGACAATGCAGATAACTTGCTCCAGACCCCAGCTTGAGATTTGAACTCGGACTGAGAGAGCTACCCCTGAACCATGGCCGACACCTGACAACTATAGAAAGTCAAAGTTTTACGGGGAAACAGTGTGAGAGCAGGAACTTGGCTGCTCACAGCTTTTTCTACCTCTAATGATGAAATGAAAGGTGGAACTGGATTACTGAGAGGTGCTGACTACTATGAGGGCAATTCAAGGGCAGCTATAGGTAAGGGTGGATCAGCAAATGATCTAGATTTTTGTAAAAGAATCCGTTATCAGCTCCCACTATAGATGAACATGGACAGTGCAAAGTGAAAAATTACATGTAGTTGGTGTGATTGTTACCAGAAAGAGAAAGCACATCTTAAACAATGGTAATGTTGTAAATCTGAGAACCTACATAATCCTCTTTGAATGAATGATTTTCTGGAGTATCTGGATTAATTCAAGTTCTCAAAGGTGTCAGTGCTTAGTATCGCATGAGCAGGATGTGTCAATGCACTTTTTAAAAGACAAAAATCTCAAGAGGGAATAACGGCTCAAAAAAGCAAATGCTCTCAGAAAATCCATAAAGAACACGGCATCCGATCAAAAGCATACAATACTACATTTGATGTTAATATTGAATGTAGCAGATTATCTATGCCAGACTATGGATCTGCCTCAGATAGCTCAAGGCATTTAGTCTGTGCGTGAAGGTGTTTTTAATTAGGCATTGTTTCACATATTGGAGCAGTTTCTTTGAGGATTTTGCTGATCTTCCTCTAGTTGTGACAAATTGTTCTGGCAGTTCAGTGTGTTTGCAGGAAGTAGGAGAGAAACTCTATCTTTGTCAGCTACTGCCATGCCATTTCACTGGTTTGCGAGACAGATGGGATCTCAACCTCACAGCATAGGCTTTTACTCAAAGCCACTAATAGCTATTGAATCTGGCCAGTAAGGATTTCTAATATAACATATCTATACATATCACAACATTAGATTTTCTGCCTCACTTTTGTACAACAGTGAGTCTTTAACTAGAGATACGCGCATTAACTTTCAGATTAAGACATATACTAAGAAAATGTGTGTGCTTTTTTAAATTCATTCGTGGGAAATGGTGTTGCTGACTGACCAGCATTTACTGCCCACCCATAGTTGCCCAGGAGCAATTTAGAGTCAACCACATTGCTGTGGCTCTGGAGTCACCTGCAGGCCAGACCAGGTAAGGATGGCAGATTTCCTTCCCTAAAGGACATTAGTGAACGAAATGGGTTTTTCCAACAATCAGCAATGATCTCATGGTCATCAGTAGATTCTTAGTATGAATCACTTTGAACTGATTTTGAGACCCTGTTAAACAATAGTACACTCTCCTATTATTTTCTTCTTTTGCTCTTCAAATGAGACTTGCAGGTGTGGTTCCAACATGAATATTTTGGCAATCAACACAAAAAGTTAATTTGTGTCTAGGTGTCCACAAAATTTCACTCCTTCCACAGCCGATACATAGTGGAACATGTGTATGTCATCTACAAGATGCATTGCAGGAACTCACCACCGTTCCTCAGACAGCATCTTCCAAGTCTATGACCACTACCATCTAGAAGGACACAGTGGCACAATGATGAGAATTGCTGCCTCACAGTGTCAGGAATCCAGGTTTGATTCCCAGCTTGGGTCATTGTCTGTGTTGACTTTGCACATTCTCCCTTTCTCTGCATGAGTTTCCTCCGGATGCTCCGGTTTCTTCCCACAGCCCAAAGATGTGCAGGCTGGGAGCATTGGCCATGCTAAATTCTCCCTCAGTGTACCAGAACAGATGCCAAAGTGTGACGACTAGGGGATTTTCACAGTTACTTTATTGCAGTGTTAATGTAAGCCAACTTGTGACTAATAAATAAAGTTTAAACTCTAAGAACAGTAGACACATGGGAATACTACCATCTGGATGTTCTCCTCCAAGTCACTGACGACCCTGACTTGGAAATATATCACCGTTTCTTCACTGTACTATTAGTAAAAATCCTAGAACTTCCTTCCTAACAGCATTGTGGATGTACCTGTGCCTCAGGGGCTGCAGAAGTTCAAGGTGGCAGCTCACAACCATCTTTGGAAGGAGAATTAGGGATGTGTAATAAACGCTGGTCTAGCCAGCCTTCATCCTATAAATTAATTCAAAAAGGTTGAGACAGTAAGAAGTCTCATAACACCAGGTTAAAGTTCAACAGGTTATTTGGTAGCACAAGCTTTTGGAGCATTGCCCCTTCATCAGGTGAGTGCAGGATTTGTTTCACAATCGAGGCATATATAGACACAAACTCAATTACAAGATTATGGTTGGAATGTGAGTCTTATCAGGTAATCAAGTCTTCACAGGTACAGACAATGCAAGTGGCAAGAACGTCAAGCACAGGTTAAAGAGGGGTGAGTTGTCTCTAGCCAGGATAGTTAATGAGATTTTGCAAACCCAGGCAAGTCATGAAAGTAACAGACAGTGTGACATGAACCCAACATCCCAGCTGACCCCAGAACTTGGCTATCAGCTTCTGCTCAGTGATTCTGCATTGTCGTGTGTCTTGAACTGCCTTGGAGAATGCTTACCCAAAGATCAGAGACTGAATGTTCTTGACTGTGAAGTGTTCCCCGACAGGAATGGTGATTGTCAAGTGGTGTCCATTCATCCGCTGTGATAATATCTTCATGGTCTCCCGAATGTACCGTACCTTGGGACATTCTTTCCTGCAGCATATCAGGTAGACAATGTTGGCCGAGTCACAGAGTATGTACTATGTACCTTGTGATGGTGTTCTCACATAAGATAATAGCATCCGTATCACTAATCTGGCACGTATTGCAGAGTTTGCTGTGGCAGGGTTGTGTGGTATCATGGTCACTGTTCTCCTGAAGGCTGGGTAATTTGCTGGCAACAATGGTCTGAGGTTGTGTGGTGGTTTGAAGGCAAGTAGTGGGTGGGTGGGATGGCCTTGTCAAGATGTTTGTCTTCATCAATGACATACAGAAGGCTCCAAAGAAGATATCATATCTTCTCCACTCTGGGGAAGTACTGGACGATGAATGGTACTCTGTCTGCCATGTCCCATGTTTGCTTTCTGAAGACGTTGGTGCGGTTTTTGCTGTGGCGCGTCAGAACAGTCGATCGATGATTTGAGCATCATATCCTGTTCCTATGGGGGTGTCTCTCAGCAGCTGTAGGTGCCTGTTACAATCTTCCTCGTCTGAGCATACACGGAGGGCTTGTCCATAGCGGGTGGCTTCTTTAACATGTTTAGAGTGGAAACTGGAGAAGTGGAGGTTGGTTGTGGAAAAATACATGGTGTAATCGAGAGCTAAAATACTTAACTAGAGGAGGGCAAATTTCATTGGGGTAAATCGGAATGCAGGATTGGCAGACAAAAGTTAAAATAGATAGGGACGGGGTGGGGGTGGTGTGATTGACCACATGTAGGTGGGAGTTCAATCGACTGAGGAGCCAGCAATGGCAGAGGGGGAGGCGTGCAATATTCAGGGGTGGATGTAACTGACAGATCTCTCTGTTCTGGCAATTAGGGAATTAGGGATGGACACTAAATGCTGCCAACAAAGTCCACGTTATAAAAATTATAAGTTTTATTTGAAATTCGAGCTAAACATTTCAGAAGTGAAAGTTGGAGAGGCATCTATGGGTAAATCATGTAAAATATTTCAACTCACCTCACAAACTAAAATTGATGTTAGATGAATTGAAAACTGAGATTGATGATGTTTTTGTTAACCAAAGATATTGATACTATATAAATTTTATTACAATATTAATTCTAATAATATGAACATGGTGTGTCCATGGATTTAGGTGCAGATTGGGCACGACATTGAATGGCTGGATAGATTTGAAGGACTAAAAGACGGCATCTTCTTCCTATGTTTTGACAATCCAGTACACTTACTTCCATGACTGTAAGGTTGCTAAAGGTTACTATTGGCAGTTGCTTCACAATGCCCAATGGTCTCTGTGGAAGCAGATCCCTGAGCAACAATAGGGACAACTAAATCCTGCAGAAAGATTTTAACTACCCAAACCTCCAGCATGTTGAAATCAAATGAAGAAACTGGAACCTAAATCCTCTATTGCAATAGCACTGCTACTGGGACTGGGGAAGTCATTGGATACCTAGTTTCAGATGACCATCAAGGTGACATATGCTCCTGAAAGCCCAGTCCTGACAGGGATGGTGTTCATTTCCAGTGAGAGGATAATTCCCTGGAATGCTGATGACTTCCAACCATCCTTTGTTGGCTTTCTTCTTTAAAGTTTCAAGTTTATTTATTAGTATCACAAATAGACTTGCATTAACACAGCAACAAAGTTACTGTGAAAATCCTTTAGTTCAGGTGTACTGAGTGAGAATTTATCATGGTCCATGTGTTTGGATCTGCTCTCCAGCTGACAAGGGAGTTAAGAGCTATGGGGAGAAAGTGAGAAAGTGGAACTGATCCACTTCAGATCAACCATGATCTAATTGAATAGCGAGCAGGCTCGATGGGCTAGATGGCCTACTCCTGCTCCTATTTTTTTATGTTTTGTGCTCATTCTCTGTGACAAATTTTCTTCTCTGCCGAGCAACAGTTAATGTCCTCCTTTCTATAGAGCTGTAATCTTTGCAGAAATCAGTTTTGTACTATTCCCAGCCCCTAAGTGTAAGATCAGTCTAGGCTTGGATCTTTGTGTGTGTATATAATCATGCAAGGTTGCTTCAAGTCAGTGACCTTTCCTCAAATGTGGAGGAAAATAGAAATGTAACTATTAAAGCCAGAGGAAGGACGGGTTGTGGCAGCGAGGGGGAGGGAGGAAAAAAAGGGGAAGGTCGGTGATAGGGTCGAGGGCAGAGGAGATTAAATGACAAAAGATTTCGTGATGGAACAGCCAGAGGGAGTGGTAATAGATAGAGTACAGAAACAAATGTTGTGTCCAAGTGAGGGGTAATTTTTTTTTAACTAATTCGTGGGACATGGATATCGCTGGCTGGCCCATTCCTAGCTACCCTTGAGAAGGTGGTGGTGAATTGCCTTGTAGAATCACTGTAATCCACAAGATGTGGGAAAAGCCACAATGCCGTTAGGGAGGGAATTCCAGGATTTTGACTCAGCCACTGGAAAGCAACAATGATATATTTCCAGGTCAGGATGGAGAGTGGCTTAGAAGGGAACTTGCAGGTGGTGTGTTCCATGTACCTTTGTCCTTCCAAATGGAAGTGCTTATAGGTTTGTAAGGTGCTGTCTAAGGATCTTTGGTGAATTGCTGCAGTGCATTGTGTAGTTGGTACACACTGCTACCACTGAGTATCAGTGGTAGATATTTGTGTATATGGTGCTAATCAAGTGGGCTGCTTTTTCTTGGATGGTGTCAAGCTTCTTGAGTGTTGTTGGAGCCGTACCCATCCAGGTAAGTGGGGAGTATTCCATCACATTCCTGACTAGTGCTTTGTAGATGCTGGACAGATTTTGGGGTAAACTCAGTAAAGTTTTACAACACCAATTTTAAATCCAATCAATTTATTTGATAGTAAATCAGCGAGCTTTCGACTTTTCGTCTTCGTCAGGCAAATGCAGTGTTCTGGTCTGCAATAGCACACATCAGCACAGACAGTCAGAGATTGCTGATTAGAATGCGAATCCTTACATCTAACCTGCTATTCAAGTGTTAAAGTGGCTATGTGACATGTCTGGAGAAAATACACAATTCTCTAACCAATGCTCAGGATTCCCTTCACACACATTGTTAGCCACTTTAACACTTGAATAGCAGGTTCGATGTAAGGATTCGCATTCTAATCAGCAATCTGTGACTGTCTGTGCTGATGTGTGCTATTGCAGACCAGAACACTGCATTTGCCTGACAAAGACGAAAAGTCGAAAGCTCACTGATTTACTATCAAATAAATTGATTGGATTTAAAATTCGTGTTGTAAAACTTTACTGAGTTTACCCCAGTCCAACGCCGGCATCTCTACATCAGATTTTGGGGAGTCAGGAGGTGAATTTATCGTCACAGCATTCCTGGCCTCTGACCTGCTCTTGTAGCAATTACGCTTATGTAGCGAATCCAGTTAAGTTTCTGGTCAATGGTAACCCCAAGAATGTTGATGTCAATTGTGACGTAAAAACCATTTAACTACAACACAAAGGAGAAAGTAATAATCAAGGCAAGACTGACCCCACAAAAGAAAAGTTAAGAGAAAAGAAGGTGGAACAAGATGGAAGCTAAGGTTATGATCTAACGTTGTTGAACTCCACATTGAGTCCAGAAGGTTTCGGAGTGATGATTCGAAAGACAAGGTGCTGCTCCCCAGCGCAAAGAACACACCACCATTTTTTGGTAAGATCCCCCCATCTGTTTCCAAACCGTGCTTTTCCTTCAGCTGGTCCATTTCTTGATTCTTCAATTCCCTTCCTTGACTTCTCTGTCTCTATTTTCGGAAGCAAGCTATCTTTTGTTGAGCTCCGCTAAAACAATGCAGCAGCCCAAGAACAGCGAGGTAAAATAAGGTGGAGAATTAAAATGGCAAGGTCGTACTTGTGGACTGAATGGAGATGTCCCACAAAGTGAACACCCAGTCTGCGATTGGTTTCCCCCAGTACAGAGGAAACTGCATTGGAAGCAATGAATACAGTAAAATTATTTCAGAGAAATACAAGGAAATTTCTGTTTCATCTGGAAGGAGTATTTTGGACAAAAGGATCATAGAATTCCCACAGTGCAGAAGGAAGCCATTCGGCCCATCAAACCTGCACTGACAACAATCCCATCAAGACCCTGTCCTCATATCCCACATATTTAGTCTGCCAAACTCTCTGAACAGAACTGACCACAATCCCACCCAGGCCCTACCCCAATGTTTACCCACTAATCCCTTTAACCTGTGCGTTTCAGGACACTAAGGGCAATTTTTAGCAAGGCCAATCAACTTAACCCACACATTTTTGGACTGTGGGGAGGGGGAAGCCGGAGCACCCAGAGGAAACCCATGCGAACATGAGGAGAATGTGTAAACTCCACACCGACAGTGACTCAAGCCGAGAATCGAACCCAGATCCCAGAAGTTGTGAAGCAACAATGCTAACCACTGAACTACTGTGCCACCTCTACACAGGACAGTGTGGTGCTACAGTGGTTAGTATTGCTGCTTCACAACTCCAGGGACCTGGGTTTTTAGTAAGATTCCTCCACCTGCTGAGTGTTGTTTTTGCTGAGAAAACCGACGTGTTTCTCTCCAGATCTTGTGACACTCTGCAAAAAGAACCAAGGGGGTGAGTTTCACACCTTAATGCAGGGCAGCGGATTAAGGCCTGAACATGCCTGCAAAACACGGCTGCATTGAGATGGCACCTGAGTAAACCTGTCTCCCAGCCCATCACAGAGGTTCCAGGGGCTCTATTCTCCACGCCAACCAAAGACAGTGCACTTCTCTTCTACCCACTTCCCCCCAATTATTGGCCCCTTCCGCTCATCACCAGCCCCTTCCCCCCTTCTGCCCAGTCATGAACCCCTCGTCCTCTTTCCCTGCAACCATTGGCCCCTTGGCCCCAATCATTAGTTCCTTCTCCACCCTCACAGTCAGAACCAGCACCCGCCCACTCCTCCCACAAGGCCCTTTGTCAGCATCTCCTGCTCTACCATCTGCTCCCAGCCCGCAACCAAATCTGAATAAATCCTCCCCCATCCCATGAGGCTTCCGCTGGGGCCTGATCTTTCTTGCAAGTTGGCATCACCAGATTGGAGAGGTCAAGTTGGCAAGTGTTTGGTGCCAATCTCTCAGTGCTAATGTATGCCAAAGAACAATGCCAGGAGGGGCATTACCAGCCCACTGTTTATCCATGTCCCTCTCCCCCACTTTTACACCCCCTGGGGGACCCTCACAGCAGGTTCACGTCTAGTTAAACCTGTTATAAATGACGCTGGCAGAATCTTATATTGGATATCCATTGAGGGCAGTTGTCCCAGATAGAGTGTTTGCGAATGATATGCCAATGTGTTAGAATGAGCTTCCTGGGTTCGCTTGGTGTATTTCATACTGTCCCACCATGTTGGGCCTAAAAGATCGGAACTCAGGAACATCCCAGCTCAAGTAGCGTTTTGGGAATTTTGAGAGCACGTTACCATTTCCATAGATGGAGAGTGTGGACTCAAAATTGCTTCCATAGGAATTCTTCGGCCTCCCATCAACGGGTTTGTCGGCAGTGCTGAGGAGGTACGCCATTTGTTGGCGGTGGGACCTTTTGTTCTTGCTGCTGTCAATTGGATGTCCAATTGTTCACACCCCGGAAAACCCGCAGCAGGATGTGCACTACTGGCAGGACCACTAAATCCACCATCAGAGAACAGCCGGAGAATTGTGGCCATAGTTAATGAAATATTTCAGTCATAGCGGGAGCCGGAGATAGCACTAATATACAGGAGAAAGAGGAAAGGTGATGAGAGAGGAGGGCTGAGTAAGACAGGAATAATGAACAGTCAAAATAGGTAGCTCTCACTAAAGCTAAAGTTAATTTATTAGTCACAATTAAGGCTTACATTAACACTGCAAAGAAGTAACTGTGAAATTCTCCTAGTTACTACAGTCTGGCACCTGTTTGGGCCATTGCACTTAACCACCACGTCTTTTGGACTGTAGGAGGAAATGGGAGCACCCAAAGGAAATCCACGCAGACACAGGAAGAATGTGCAAACTTCACACAGACAGTGACCCTAGCTGGGGATTAAACCTAGGTTCCGAACACTGTGAAGCAGCAATGCTAACCACAGTGCTGTCCAGGATCACATGGGTACCCATAGCAACATTTCTTGTTATTTGATGGAAATGAATGGAACGGAAGGAGAGTGAGAATGGGCTGTGTCAGATGGGGGAGTTACCTATCATCAGTTGTGTCTCTTATCACCAGTAACAGATAGATAACTGAACAGAGTGATAACATTTCCAGATAGTCCAAACCCTTAACAGATATAAATATTTCATTTAAAGGCTTGATGTTTCTCTGTATCATTGTGATTTAATTTGCTGTAGATCTGATATGGAATTAGGACTGATCTCCATTAACTGAGCTAGTTTGTATTTATGGATCGTTACATGTATCTTGTTCAGGGTGTAGGAATCTAGCTAAGCGTGCCTCTTTCTGCGAGTGTCATTACCAAAGTATATTAGAAGAAAATAGCAAAAGAGGCACGACTTCATATTGAGGAAGATATTGAAAGGGTAGAAGCTAAGAGCAGATATCCCACAAGTGTTACTTGTGATAAGGTAGTGTGATAGCAGCAGATGTTAAGAATAGCTGATCACATCACGCACCGAACTTTAAACATGTATAAACATACAAACAAGTGGTAGGAGTAGGCCATTCGGCCCCTCGAACCCATTCTGCCATTTAATAAGACCAGGGCTGATCTTAGAGAATCCGTATATGCAGAAGGAGACCATTCATCCCATCAAGTCTGCACCATCTCTCCGAAAGAAAATCCTATCAGGAACATCCTCTACCCTCTTCCCATGAGCCCCCACATTTACCATGGTTAATCCACCTAACCTACCTATCTTTGGACACTAAGTGACAATTTACCATGGCTAATCCAGTTAACCTATGCATCTTTGAACATTAAGGAGCAATTTAACATGACTAATCCAGCTAACCTGCACACTTTGGATTGCTTCAGAAAACCCATGTAGACATGGGGTGAACATGCAAATTCTGTACAGTCACCTAAGGCCGGAATCAAATTTAGGTTCCTGGTGCTATGAGGCAACAGTGCTAACGGCTATAGTAAACTCACAGTTGGCACAGTGAGAGCATTGCTGCCTCTACAGTGCCAAGGGCTCGGGTTTGATTCCCAGCTTGGGTCACTCTGCAGTGTTTGCAAAGTGGCAATTTTCTTCTACAGTCTGAAAGACTGCTGGTTAGGTACATTGGCCATGTTAATTTCTTCCTCAGTGTACCCCAACAAGCACCAGAGAGTAGCGATTAGGGAATTTTCACAGTAACTTCACTGCAGTGTTAATATAAGCCTACTTGTGACACTAATAAATAAAATTTTAACACCCAAAAGGTAAAAATAGCGGAAGTGAGGAATGAGAATCCTGATCTAAACGGGTATTGTAAAGTGGAACATCCGTAAAATTATAAAATCCCTGCAGTGCAAAAGGAAGTTATTTAACCAATCAAGACTGCAAGCAAAAATCCCACCCAGGCCCTTTCCCTGTCACCCTACATATTTACCATGCTAATCCACCTGACGTTAAGGGACATTGTTTAGCAAGGCTAATCCACCTAACCTGCCCATCGTTGGGTTGTGGGAGGAAACCCAGAGGGAACATACACTTACGTGGGGAGATTTTGCAACCTCCATGCAGACAGTCATCCAGGACCCAGGACTGAATTGTGAGGTAGCAGTGCTGACCACTATGCCAGGTGCTGTCTTTATAAACTAATAAGATTACTAGTCTGAACTGATTTTGTAGACTTGAAAATGGAAATTAGTTAAATGGAGAAATAAGATTATTGGTCCAAACCATAGAACTTTAGAAGTCCTGTAGTGCCAAAAGAGGCCATTCGGCCCATTGAATTTGTACTACCCTATCCCTGTAACACCAAGTATTTCCCCTGCTAGCGTGCCTGATACTTAAGGGGCAATTTAACCCGGCCAATCCACCTAACCGCACATCTTTGGACGTTTAAGTGTTTTTTCCCTTCTGGGCAGAGCCAATTTGCCTGAAATTGGCCATGGTAAATTGTCATTTAGTGTCCAAAGATGGGTAGGTTAGGTGATTAACCATGGTAAATGTTAACTAGTTTGGAAAATTGAAGCACCACATTGATATTGTGGGGGACTGTTTTCTGAGGTAAATGGAATTATGAAGGGAGAATTTGGGTAAAGGTTCCGCCATGATCTTATTGAATAGCAAAATAGGTTCCAAGAGCCTCCTCCTGTTCCTCCTCCTTATATTCCTATGAGTTGGTGGTTAAAACACATTGCATGTATAATAGAATAAGCTTTATCCTGCACCCAAGCCTGACCTGGGAGTACTAGATTTTAGCTAAAAGATAGAAAACAGCGTTCTATTCCTCAACACTGACACTCCTTACATTAACAAGCACAAAATGCCCTCCAGCAAAATAGAACGAATCAAATGCTAAAGACACAAAGATGTGCAATTACAGACTTGTTGGCTTGCAGTGGACAAAGTTAATTTTATTCTTTATCGATCACATCCAATATTTTTAAACTTTAGTAAAGTCAGCTTAACCATTTTGATTCGGGAGCGAACTATCTCTGCTAAACGTAACAAACCCACATAATGTACCTATGGGAGGCATGGTGGGGAGCACTGCTGCCTTACTGTATGCTCCAGTTTCCTTCCACACATTCTTCCTGTGTTTGTATGGATTTCCTCCCACAGTTGGTAAGACATGCTGGTTAGGTGCATTGGCCATGCTAAATTCTCAGTCAGTGTACCCAAACAGGTGGTGGAGTGTGGAGACTGGGAGATTTTCACAGTAATTACATTACAGCATTAATGTAGGCGTACTTGTGACAACAGTTAAAAAAAAGTTTAAACTTAAAAGCAATAATAAATCAAATCAACCATTCCCAGCATCAAGTTCCACCACAAACATTAACCTAGAAATTTCTCTTGTCGTTGCTGACCTCACCACTGTGCAGTTTTCCAATATAGCTGTCATTTTGCCATTCTTGTTTCTTCACAATGCCAACCATGCTGATATTGTAAAGGACCATTGCCACCCATGTCTTGGGCACGCATCAAGTTGCACAATAACTTTAACAATACTCCGTTACTACCTCAATATCCTATTGCCATTTGTCTCTTAAAAGTATATATATTATTCATACACTTGGGGTTTCATATGCAAATGTTAAGTAATTGCTTTCATGAACTAAAGACAACGAACTTGATGCCACAACAGGGGGTGGGGGGGGGCAGTTATCTCAAAGGCCTGAATTATATTTAGAATGGACCAATTATTCTGAGGAAATTCCTTTTATGTTATCCTCAATTAAGTTTTCTCTGAAATTCTTCCTCTCTGCTACTTTAAATTGTGTAGTTGTCAGTAATGCAGATCAAAGAAAGGATGCTGCCGTCCGCAAATCATAGATAACAGGATTTTAAATAATAAATTGTCACACTGAAGATAATCTGCGGGTCTGCAATCAAGATTTATCACCAGGCTTCAGTAACACTCACAAGTTATGTGTCAATGGGGAAAGGGAGATGAAATCTTATAATGCATATTTTAAGGAGTTTACTAGGGCTTTAAAAGCATGCAAAATAAATATGCAAATTAAAACATTGCACTAGGTAGCATACGCAGTTGACTATCTCCCTCTAAAGTACAGTTTCTCTCAAATTTTCAGTTCATTGAGCACTTGCACTTAATTGTGCGATATGAACAAATTATTTTCAATGTTCTTTGTTGTTGGCCTAGTGATATTATCACCAGACTATTAATCCAGAAACTCAGCCAATATTCTGGGGGACCCAGGTTCAAATCGCACCATAGCAGATGGTGGAGTTTGAATTCAGTAAAAAACATCTGGCATCTGATGACCATGAAACCATTGTCTATTGTCAGAAAACCCATCTGAGTTCACTAATGTCCATTAGGAAAGGAAATCTGCTGTCCTTACATTACATTACATTGGTCTAGCCTACCTATGATGATGCAGGCATTCGATTGGCATGGGCACCATAAGATGTCTCACAACACCATGTTAAAGTCCAACAGGTTTATTTGGAATCATGAGCTTTCGGAGCTGCTCTTTATAACTAGATTATTAATCCAAAAAAGCAGCTAATGTTTTGGGGGACCTGGGTTCAAATTCCCCCACAGCAGTTGGTGGAGTTTAAATTCAATAAAAAATATCTGGAATTTTTGGAAGTAGCGGTGCTCTGAAAGTTATTTTTATTGAATAGGGATTGGCAATAAATGCTGGCTAGCCCCTGATGCCCATGACCCATGAACGAATAAATAAAAACAACTTTGCCAAGAAAACAGAGTGGGAAATTTCATGGAAATATATATTGTGCATCGGTTCTGAGTACTGTATAATGTGGTCTCAATCCTGGGAGACAGGAAGAGTTCCAAATGTACCATGACATGTCGACGTGCTATTATACTGCCAAAAGTATCCAAGATAATTTATGGCCACTTCCCAACTAAAATGGTTTATTTTGTTTGGGTGCATCTGAAAAGTAATATTACAATTGACAGGTGACACCAAATCTCCAAACTTGCATGTTATGGAAAAAAAGAGGAAAATGTTGCCAGAGATTTGGAGATGGAGAGGAAACAAGATTAGAGAGAAATGCTCTGGACTGCATTGTTGATGTATTCTCCCCGCTCATCACTTCATCCCTCTTCACAATGCAGCTTCCTGCATACCATGAATGTAGCCCAGTCCATCATGCAAATCAGCCTCCCATCCATTGACACTGTCTACATGGCCCAATGTCTCAGCAAAGCAGCAGTATAATTAAGGACCTCACACATCCCGGACATTCTCTCTGCCACCTTCTTCCATCGGGAAGAGGATACAAATGTCTGAGGTCCTCTACCAACCGACATAAGAACAGCTTCTTTCCTGCTGCCATCTGACTTTTGAATGGACCTACCTTATATTAAGTTGATCTTTCTCTACACCCTAGCTATAACTGTAACATTACATTCTGCACCTTCTCTTTTCCTTTTCTTTGTGTGTATAGAGTGCAAGAAACAATACCTTTCACTGTATACTAATATACGTGACAATAATAAATCAAATCAAATGAAATCCTAATTGGCCACCTTCCGGAAGATTGACCTAGAAAGTATGTCACTGGGGCTGATATGGTCCCAAAAGCTCCAAAATGCTGCTCATCCGGAAAACCCTGCACAGAATTCCAAACCTGAATTGAGAAAATCGGAAGCATAAGTAATAAAGGAAGAGGTTAATGGAAGGCAATGCTGCTTAAAACAAAGTTACTGCAATGAACAACTTTCATCTGTGCACATCTGTAGAAAATTGGCATACTTGAAGCTAAGAAGTGGCACATCTACTCTAATTAGAGAAAGTTCGTAGCACACTCTGCCCTCCCATTTCTATGCACTCATTATAAAGCAGTTGAATATTGTGTTAGAATCCTGCTCTGACTCCTCTTGATACCAAATTAAAATTAATAAACAGGGGGAATATATTACATCTGAAGAACAATGTTTACAGTGGGGCCTATGAAGAAGACTAAGGACATTTTACATAAGAACAGTTGCTGCAATTCAGGGATAAAGAACTTCCATGGCTTCTCCCGCTCATCCTTCAGTGGAAAAGTCATAGAAATCCAGGAAAATGTTGTGAACAAAACTTATGCCATTTTTCAGTGGCTTCCGCAAAGTTACAGAAGACTATTAGGAAAAAACCTTTGCAAGAATTTCATCCTCAATATATCTCAAACTGCTTTGGTTAAAAACAACTGCTGAGAACTGGGCAACATGGTGGCATCGTGGCACTGCTGCCTCAGCGCCAGAGATCTGCGTTCAATTCCGGCCTCAGGTCACTGTCTGTGTGACGTTTACACATTCTCCCTGTGTCTGTATGGGTTTCCTCCAGGTGCTCCAGTTTCCTCCCACAGTCCAAAGATGTGTGCGTTAGGTGAATTGACCATGCTAAATTGCCCCTTACTGTCTGAGGGACTAGCTAGAGAAAATGCATGGGATTATTGGGATAGGGCCAGGGAGCCTTGGGTAGGATTGTGGTCGGTGCAGCCTCAATGGGCCCAATGGCCTCCTTCTGCACTGTAGGGATTCCATGAAGCATTCCTCATATATAAGGTTGTAGGAAATTGAAACACACTGGCACAGGGGTGGCACAGTGCCACAGTGGCCAACACTGCTGCCTCACAGCGCAAGGGACCAATTTCAATTGGATCACTGTCTGTGTGGCATCTGCACATTCTCCCCGTGTCTGTGTGGGTTTCCTCCGCGTGCTCTGGTTTCCCCTCACAGTCCAAAGATGTGCGGGTTAGGTTGATTGGCCATGCTAAATTGACCCAAGCATCAGGATTAGCAGGGTAAATATTAATGGTTATGGAAATAGGGCCTGGGTGGATTGTGGTCGGTTAGACTCGATGGGCCAAATAGCCTCCTTCTGCACTGTAGGGATTCAATGATTCTATGAATCACTGAAATGCAAAATCAGCTGCTGGAAAGAGACATAATTGTTGAAGTAGTAAGGATATTAAGGAAAACTGGGGATGCAGAAGAGCATTGGTATTTTAAAGACACAACTCCCATGAATTCTAATAAGCTCTATGCACTAACCTTCACCTGGCCTATCATAGAATATACAGCACAGAAGGAGGTCTATCAAGTGTGTGGCAGTTCTTCTGAAAAGCAGTCCGCAACCGCAACTCTTTCCAAACGCCCTGCAATTATTTCTCCTTAAAGCATTAATCCAAATCCTTTTTTGAGGATAGCCACAAAATATATATAGATATATAAAAATACTCATATGTATATATATACTTTAAAACTGGATAAGTGTTTCCCTTTATGTCAAAGTGCTTGCAGTCAAGGAGATATTAGAAAATTAATGTGGACAAGGATGAGAGTCAACCACTGTCGTGTTGCCCATCAAATGTTCCAGATCAAGCATACACTAACGACATGAAGCACTAGGATACCCTCGAAAAAAAATCCAAGAGCAGCCCTCTCACAACCCATCGTGTGTATGCCCCTCGTTAGACAACAAGGTGGACCAAAGCACCTGTAGGATAAAAACAAGTACATCAATATCATCATCTATTTACACACTTCCCAGGGACTCCCAAGGCTCATGATCCTATTTTAAATCAGTTTTCTATACCCCTCCATTCCCATTCTGTTCATGTGCCCATCTAAGTATTTCTTAAATAACTCCAGAGTACCTGCCTCCACCACTTTACTTGGCAGCGCATTCCATACCCCCACCACCCTCTGTGAAAAAACTCCCTCTAGCATCCAAATTATACCTTACCCCCCTCACCCTAAGCCCGTGACCCCTCGTGCTATTTGAGTCCATCCTAGGAAAAAGCTTAACCCTGTTTACTCTATCTATACCCTTCATAATCTTGTACACCTCTATTAGATCTCCTCTAAGTCTACGTCTTTCTAAGGAAAACAGTCCCAATTTGCCTAATCTCTCCTCGTAACTCAGACCTTCCATACCAGGCAGCATCCTGGTAAACCTCCTCTGCACTCTCTCCAGAGTCTCCACGTCCTTCCGGTAGTAAGGCGACCAGAACTGGACGCAGTATTCCAAATGAGGTCTAACCAACGTTTTATACAACTGCAACATTAAAGGCCAGCTCTTGTACTCTATACCCTTTCCTATAAAGGCTAGCATACTATATGCTTTCTTCACAACCTTCTCCACTTGCTCTGCCACCTTCAGAGACTTGTTCACCTGCACCCCCAGGTCCCTCTGCGTTTCTATACTCTTAATAGGTCTACCCTTTATCATATACCTCCCCCCGTACATTCTTTCTCCCGAAATGCATCACCTCACATTTATCAGGATTGAATTCCATCTGCCATCTATCTGCCCAAGCTACCAGCCTATCTATGTCCTGCTGCATCGCCTGACAATGCTCCTCACTATCCGCAAGTCCAGCCATCTTTGTATCGTCTGCAAACTTGCTGATCACTCCACTTACTCCCTCTTCCAAGTCATTTATATATATTACAAATAGAAGAGGTCCCAGTACCGAGCCCTGCGGCACACCACTAGTGACCGACCTCCAGCTAGAAAAACACCCTTCCACTATTACTCTCTGTCTCCTATTACCAAGCCAGTTACTTATCCATCTAGCTACCTGTCCTTGTATCCCATTAGCCTTGACCTTCTCAACTAACCTCCCATGGGGGGACTTTGTCAAACGCCTTACTAAAATCCATATAGACGACATCAATGGCTCACCCTTCGTCCACCGTTTTCGTCACCTCCTCAAAAAATTCTACCAGATTTGTAAGGCACGACCTCCCCTTAACAAATCCATGCTGCATATCCCTTAATTCTAGAGATATTTTTATTGAATTTAAATTCCACCATCTGCTATGCAGGATTCAAACCCATGTCCTCAGAACATCAGCTGAGTTTCTGGATTAAAAGTCTAGCAATAATACCACTAAGCTATTACCTCCCCTCTGCTAAGACACCAAGTAGTTGTGGTAACCTATTTCAAATATAAACATACTTTGACCAAGATTCAAATTTCAAACCTCGTGCTAAGTGTCAGATGTGAATCTGCGGGTTGTCGATTGGATTACAGATAAAGAAACAACAAAAGGGTCCCTAAACAAAGGGTCAACAGAATAATTTTTTCAGTACCACCAGAATCATCATGGGCAGGGTGGAAAGGTTGAAAGAGTATTGAAGGATTCTCAGGTTCAAATTTCTGGTCTCAGGTTGGGAGACACCGGAACACCTCACCCATTTATCCTGCCGGAGTGAGAGTGAAGAAAGCGTTTCCCTGCTGTTCACTTGCAATGCATTTTATCACGATATCCCCAGGAACTATTAAATTGGTAAGGTTAGTCCACCTTTGATTTGACTTGATTCACAATTGTCACATCAGTATACAGTAAAAAGTATTGTTTCTTGCGCACTATACAAACAAAGCATACCGTTCAAAGAGAAGGACAGGAAAGAGTGCAGAACGTGCTGTTACAGAGTGTAGAGAAAGACCAATTTAGTGCAAAGTAGGCCCATTCAAAAGTCTGACAGCAGCAGGGAAGAAGCTGTTCGTGAGTCATTTCGTGCGTGACCTCAGACCTTTTAAACTTTTTTTTACAATGGAAGAAGGTGGAAGAGAGAATGTCCAGGGTGCACTGAGTCCTTGATGATCTGGCTGCTTTTCCAAGATATTTGCTATTTGGAAATGCCAAATTTCCTCAGTCTTCTGAGAAATTAGAGATATTGGCGGGCTTCCTTAATCATAGCTATAGGCACAGGGGGAACTTGGATGATTGTTGGTGATCTGGACACCTAAAAAATTGAAGCTCTTGAACTATTTCTACTTCATCCCCATTGATCTAGACAGAGGCATCAGAGCCATGTAACTCCTAATGCAAAATATTGTGAATTATAAATGTAAAGACACCGGGGCACAAAGCCCCAATTCCAAATTCTAGCCATTGTACATAAACATTGCAGAAGACCTAACAAACTGCATTAGGGAGAAAACTGGAGCATGGGGTGGAACCCACGCAGACATGGGGTGAACGTGCAAACTCCACACAGAAAGTGACCCAAGGCCACAGTTGAACTCGGATCCCTGGCGCTATGAGAGAGCAATGCTAATCACTGCGCCATCATGCCACCCGAATCTTTCTGGTAACCGTGCGCAGTAACGCTATCATTGTCTGGCAATGTTGTCTGCTCATTATTTTTAAGCACATTTTAAAAAGAAAGGCCTCAGAAATGCCAAATGCTATCAAAGTAGCAGAGTATGTAATAATCTGTGAGTAACTAAAGACATTCTTGCCCCAGTGCAGTTCACTTGACTGGTGCTTTAAGGGTTAACCACCATCATCTCCCCTTCCACTGCCTAAAGAACCCAAATCCTCCCCTACTGCTGCGTGTGGTTTAATGGTATAAATAAGTCTACAGGGAATACCCTGAGTCACTAATGAAGCCTTGGTTTCAAAATTACATTTAAAAGCGGTATCATAATTGAAGGAAGAAGAAATTTTCACCCCATCAATCTGTTCAGACAATACTTTACTTTTAGACTGCGACATTCGCTATTAATAAAATTTGTGCAGAGGGGGAGAAGGCAGACAAATTAATATTTTTTATGTTGCACTTACAGAGCGACAGGGATTTTCCAGCGAAGTGTTTTCGAGTGCTGTCCCTATCCCTCTGGGAGCTGAGTTCAAAATAAGTCTCCTTTTGCTCTGACAGCTGTTAGGGGGCCTAAGTGAAATGAATTGAGACAATCGCAAATCAGTTCCCTGCGGACCTGAGTTCACGGTACAAAACTGCCCTCAAATTTGTTGCAATTGCCTTCTCTTCAGCATTCTCAGGCCCGTTAGAATAAGCAGCAGTGTTGTGAAAATGTGAGAGGTGCCACAGGTGTGGCAGGAGCTGTTCTTCTGAGGCTTATCCCCTGCTTTCAGCGCAATTGAGTAGAAGCTGAGCTGTAGTAATGGGCATGTGCTGAGGTTCAATTTAAGTGGAATTGGCCCATCTCTACAGGAGGGCATGTCTCACTATCACGGGCACAAAGGGGCCAGAAATCATGCCAAGTCCTGATCTTCATGGCGACTGCCCAATGAGTATTGTTTGAGGCATGTCAACTGCTCAGCAAAGGATGGCACAGTGGCACAGTGGTTAGCGCCACTGACTCACGGTACCGGGGACCCGAGTTCCGTTCCAGCCTTGGGTGACTATGTGCAGTCTGCATGCTTGCTCTGTCTCGTGTAGGTTTCCTCCAGGTGCTCCAGTTTCCTTTTGAGGTCCAAAGATATGTAGCGTTTGTGGCTTGGCCATGTTAAGTTGCTCTTTAGTGACCAAAGATGTGTAGGGTATGTAGATTGGCCATGCTAAATTGCCCATTAGTCTCCAAAGATGTGTAGAGTATGTGGACTTGCCATGCTAAATTTCCCATTAGTGCCCGAAGATGTGTAGGTTAGATAGATTGGCCATGCTGGATTGTCCATTAGTGTTCAAAGTTGTGTAAATTACGTGGATTAGCCATGGTAAAAATCTGCAGGGTTACAGGGAGAAGACAGGGGAAGGGGGCAGGGAGGTGGGTGTTGGAAGTGGGGTAAGATGCTCCTTCGGTGAGTCAGTGCAGACTTGTTGGGCTAAATGGCCTCCTTTTGCACTGTAGGGATCCTATGATCTAGGAGGAGGGACCTTAAAGATGTGTGGCAGGGATGGATGATGGGTGGATTTACTTGCTGTATATAAAGTTCACCAGCTTAATCTTTAGGAAGGCAAGTTTGCCTTCTCAGGAGAGATCGAGGAAGCTGGACCTGTACTTTCTTGAGTTTTGAAAGGTGAGAGGTGGCCTCATTGAAACTGATATAATTCTTACAGGATGTTACAGAGTAAATGTGAACACACTGTTTCCCATGGCTAGTGAAACTGGGGACATGGTCCCAGGATAAGGAGTAGATCATTTAGCAAAGGGATGAGGAGGAATTTCTTCACTCTGCAGCTGTTGAATGTTTGGAATTCTCTACCCCAGAGAGCTATGGAAGTTCAGTCGATAGAATTCTAAACACAAATAAGATCAAGGGATATGGGGTCAGTGCAGGGGAATGGCATTGAGGAGAATAATAAGCCATATCTAACTGAATAGCAGGCTCGATGGGCTGAATGGCCTCCTTCTGCTCCTATTTTCCTATGTCAATGGGGGTACAAGCATTGACAAAGTGCTTCCTTCCTTCTGCAAACCTGGCAGAAGATCATTGATGCAGACATCAGGCCAGGAATTGGGTCTGACCTGGTGATCAGATCCACAAAGTCACAAAGAGGGTCAAATCAGCATTACATCTGAGAGTTGGCAGTCTGGGAACAACTTTCAAGCACTATACTTTCCCCCTTCTTTGGTTAGTCGGGCACCCAGGGTGCAGCAGTAGTAGTGTGGGTATCTACCATTGAAGTTCAAAGCCCAGTGACCTGAGTGGCAGAGGCTCCCAGTGCACATGCCAAGATATCAGATCTGTCAATTTTTGTTTCCATGAAAGTATTCACTTTTCATTAGGATTCATGATGACACAGAATGAGAGCAAGCGACCCAGCAAGCCTATGATCCAGTCAGTCCCAGTCTCCTTGCTCGATCTCCATGATCTTTAATTGATTCTCCTCAATAGAACCCCTACAGTGCAGTGGGAGGCCATTCAGCGCACATCCACAATAATCCCACCCAAGCCTCATGCCTGTATTTCCCTTGCTAATCTCCCTGAGCATCAATTTTCTTTTATTCATTCATGAGACATGGGGGGCACTGGCTTGCCAGCATTTATTGCCCAAGGGCAATTGAGAGTCAACCATTTGCTGTGGCTCTGGAGTCACATATAGACCGGACCAGGTAAGGACAGCAGATTTCCTTTCCTGAAGGATGTTAGTGAACCAGATGGGTTTTTACAACAATGGACTTTTAATTTCAGATTTTTACTGAATTAAATTTCACCATCTGCCGTGGTGGAATTCTAACCTGGGTCCCCGGAGTGTTACTCTGAGTCTTTAAAATGACAATATCACTACTCCATCACCTTCCCTGTAATGGCTAATCTACCTAAACCACACATCTTTGGAGCTTGGGAAGAAACTGGAGCACCCGGAGGAAACCCACATAGACAAGCGGACAATGTGCAAATTGCACACAGTTACCTAAGGAATTGAACCCGAGTCCCAGGCGCTGTAAGACAGCAGTGCTGACCATTGTGCCACTGTGCCTTCCATTCAAATGTCCATTCAATTCATTTTTCCAAGTAATCAATTACAAAATGGGCAGAAAGAAGTATATTCTATTTTGTGTTAGAATGAATTGAAATTATATGTACGATACAATCAGCACAAATGTGTTCTTTTATCCCTCTTACTTAAGTGAAATTTTAAATTGTCGGTTTTTGTGTTAATCATGAAATAAATGAACAGATACAAGCTCAGTAATACCACATTAATTACTAATCGCACAGTATTCAACTTGAACACTTGAAGTAAAACCTCAATCTCTCTTCTAACTGTGCGTACATTAAAATGTAAAAAATATTGACCCACACTCTGCTAAACACACTGCTACAGCTTGTAAATAGTTTATTGAGATTAAGACTGAGCGTGCACTAACTCCTATAAAAAGCAGCCATTTTATGTACAGGTCTCAGTGTTAACTGCGTGTTATTTTAATGCTGTTGTTAACATACTTGAAACAGATGATACCTCCATTAAAATGCTAAAATGAGGAATATGACTTTACCAATTTTTATAGATGCACCATAGAAAGCATTCTTTCTGGATGTCTCACTGGTTGGTATGCCTTCTGCTCTGAACAAAACCACAAGGAACTACAAAGTGTTGTCAATGTAGCCTAGTCAATTACGCAAACCAGCCTCCCATCCATTGACTCCATCTACATTTCCTGCTGACTCTGAAAAGCAGCCAGCATAATCAAGGACCCAAGCACCCTGGATATTCTCTCTTCCATCTTCTTCCTTCGAGAAAGAGATACAAAAGTCTCAAAACATGCAAGAAATGACTGAAGATGGGCTTCTTCCTGGCTCACATCAGACTTGTGAATGGCTTGATCACACATTAAGTTGATCTTTCTTCACACCCTGGCTATGACTGTAACACCACATTCTGCACTCTCTCCTTGCCTTCTCCTCTATCTACTCAATGAACGGTATGCTTTATCTGTATTGCACTCAAGAAACAATACTTTTCAATATATCCCAATATATGTGACAGTAATCATGGAATCATAGAATCCTACAATGCAGAAAGAGGCCCTTTGGCCCATCAAGTCTGCACCGATCACAATCCCACCAAGTCCTTACCTCCTCAACCCTACGTATTTTACCCACTAATCCCTCTAACCTAAATATCTCAGGACACTAAGGGACAATTTTAGTATGGCCAATCAACGTAACCTGCACATCTTTGCACTGTGAGACGAAACCGGAGCACCCGGATAAAACCACGCAGACACGAGGAGAATGTGTAAACTCCACACAGACAGTGATTCGAGCTGGGAATCGAACCCAAGTTCCTGGCACTATGAAGCAGCAGTGCTAACCACTGTGATACCGTGCTATCCAATGATAAATAAGTAACAAATCAAATCAAATCAAATCATGGTCAGCGTTTGGTAGTTCGCCTCAGTGCATAACACTATCACCTCTGAGGCAGATGTTTGTGGGCTCAAGATCCACCCTAGGGCTGAACATTTTGGTGTATTAAAAGGAGCTGCTATAATGCAAGCCTGCAGACAGGACATTACATCTAAGCCCTGCCTTCCCGGTCAAGTGAATGCAAAATATTCCATAATTGAATAATTGAACCAAGGGCGTAGTGGTGATGCTATAGTGCTCCTGTCAATGTTTACACCTTTACCATCCATAGCAAATACTGATTACCTGGTCAAATCTCTTACTGCTGTGTGTGGGATCTTGCTGTGCAAACACTGAGCGCCACATTCGGTCTGCATAATAACACTGATCATACTTCAAAGTGTGGCTGTGAATCTTTTGGGGCATATTCTGAGATTGTGAAAGGCACTATATAAATGCAAATTCCTTCCTGCTTTCCATCAGGGGCGGCACAGGGGCATGGTGGCACGCGCTGCTGCCTCACAGCGCCAGGGAACAAGGTTCAATTCCCAGCTTAGGTCACTCTCTGTGCAGAGTCTCCCCGTGTCGGCATGGATTTCCTCCGGATGCTCCGGTTTCCACCCACAATCCAAAAGACGTGCTGGTTAAGTGCGTGAGCCAAACTAAATTCTCCCTCAGTGTACCCGAACAGGAGCTGGAGTGTAGCGACTAGGGAAATTTCACAGTAACTTCATTGCGGTGTTAATGTAAGCCTACTTGTGATGTTAATAAATAAATTTTTGAACTAACAATATTAATTATATTTGACTGATGGGCAATGGAAAGCCGTTGTGATAGGTGCCATTTCATGCATAACGATTTGCCACATCAATAGTGGCAGAGGAGTCAATCAAAGAGACTCAGAACATTCCCTGCCCTGAAGCTTGGGATCCAGAGAGTGACATGTGCCAACAATTTCCCTAATATCTGTGTAATCCAGATCAGGGGAGGCGAGGTCAGTAGGGCAGGTGGAAGAAAGTTCAAATTACGAGTTGTGTTCACGGCTTGAAAGACTTTCGAACCATTTGCTGCAAGGAAAATATTTAAACAATCATTTATATGCACACAAGAATAATGCAACCATTCTGATCGTGGCCAAAGCATCTTGGGTCGTAAGTGATGTGCTTGTATAACAAAGGAATAGTGTTAATATGCAGATAGCATCTCCATCTAGTGGTCATTGGTGTGGAGCCAGTATTATGCTGGTAATAACACTGTACATTGGGAGATATATCCAATTATTTTGTATTGAAAGGCACACTATGAGGGTATGTGTCATTATCTGTCTCATCAGTTCATAGTTTTCAGCCTGATGTTTAGTATTATATCAAAATAGTGCAAGTGGGCATGAGTTGGCAGGAAAGACAATTATCGCAGACATCATTTAGGCTATTGAGTGTTTGCAGAGAAGACTGCAGCACTCAAATAATTATTCCTGTATTATATCATGTTGAGCATTTCGGTACACAGACGGCAAAATCTTTTGGCTCTTCACACCGACAAAATTTTCCATCCCCACCGACGGCACATCTCCGCTAGGTGGGTTTCCAGCAGCGTGGGATGGAATCAATGGGAATAGTAGATTCAAGATAGGTTTTTGATTGATAAGAGGATCAAAGGTTACAAGGAAAAGGGATTGAAAATATATCAGCCTTGATGGAATGACAGAACAGACTCAATGGGCCAAATGGCTTAACTCTGCTCCGACATCTTATGATCTTATTCATAACAGCGGGACCAGAAGATTCAACAGTGTGTTGACTCCCATTGCTGAGAAACACGCCACAGGGAGGCCAGAGAATCTCGCCCACAATTTTCCACTCCCACCCACTATGGGACCAAAATTTCCCAGTCAAAATAAATGGACCTTTGGCTGTTCCATCATATTCTCTATACCACCTGTGACAATTCCAGCCACAGGCAGGACTGGAAAATCCTGCCCACAAAATCTTTATGTGATGTCCAATGCACTTTTCAAAGGCAAATTATAACATCACTGTAATTCTATGGAAGCGAGAACACAACTAACTCACGGTACGCTGCCAACGCAGGGCCACTTGCAAAATCAGAGGAAGCCCCACAAAACATTGTCAATCGAATGAAATCTAGTTGTTTAGAATGTGAACCGAAAATGAACGCCAAAAAAACAAAAACAATGAAAGTTAGAAGGAATATGTTAGAAGAAACTGGAGTGAAGATTTACTTGGATGGTCACACTAGAACAAAAGATTGCAGATGCGATGTCCAAGTCAGAAGAAAAGATTTTGTAAAGATGAAGGATCTGCAAAACTGCAAAACTCGACCTTGTAACAAGGAAAAAACTCATTAGCTGCTACATTCTATCCACTTTCCCAATGCTTCAGGAACCTAGACAATAAGCCTAGATCTGTGGAAGACAATTGAGGTCCTTGAAATGTGGATGCTCAGGTGTATTTTAAAAATTCCAGATAATAAAACAAATGAAGAGACACTCAAAGTTGAAAGAACAAATGATCTCTAAGAAGTGACATCCACTAAAGTAAATGTCAACCTTGATCAGAGCTGAAAAATGAGAGTGATGTCTTCCAGAGGGCAAAGTGCCTTGCTATAGTTGGGTGACAAATGTCACAGAATCATCGCAGACAAACTACAGCAGATATGTGAAGATGGCCCAGGAGACATGAGTGTGACACTACCATGACAACAGGTTTCCTGGTAGAAGTCGCTACAAACAACAGGAGCGACAGAAACTCTTTGAGGACCCCGTCCCTTCTGGGAATAAGGTGAAGAGCAATCACCGCTCATTCTGGCCTCAGTTTGTGGACCCACACATGAGTGAGAACCCAGCACCTGAAGGTGATTAGCTCTGCTGCCTCGCAGCGCCAGGGGCCTGGGTTCAATTCCTGGCCTGGGTCACTGTCTGTGTGAGGTTTGTACATTCTCTCCCATCTTGTGGGTTTCATCCGGGTGCTCCAGTTTTCTCTCACAATCCGAAGATGTGCTGGGTAGGTGCATTGACCATGCAAAATTAATCCGGAAAAATGCGAGGTGATGCATTTTGGCCGGAAAAATGTAGAAGAGAATTATAGGATAAAAGGTAAAACTATAAGGACAATAGAGACGCAGAGAGACTTGGGGGTGCAGGTTCACAAGTCTCTGAAGGTGTCCTCACAGGTGGAGAAGGTGACAAAGAAGGCGTATAGTATGTTAGCTTTCATAGAAAAGGGTATAGAATATAAGAGTAGGAGTTTGATGTTGCAGTTGTATACAACTTTGGTTAGGCCTCACTTGGAATACTGCGCCCAGTTCTGGTCTCCGTACTATCGGAAGGATGTGGAGTCCTTGGAGAGAGTGCAGAGGAGGTTTACCAGGATGCTGCCTGGTATGGAAGGACTGTCCTATGAGGAACGATTAGATAGACTGGGGTTGTTTTCCCTTGAAAGACGTCGGCTTAGAGGGGATCTCATAGAGGTGTATAAGATTATAAGGGGTATAGATAGAGTAAATGGAGGTAAACTTTTTCCACCTTTAGAAATGGATAGGACGAGAGGTCATGGCCATAGGGTGAGGGGGGCTATGTATAGGACGAATATTAGAGGGCAGTTTTTCACACAAAGGGTAGTGGGGGTGTGGAATGCACTGCCGAGTAAGGTGGTGGGAGCAGGCACGCTGGGGCTGTTTAAGGGTCTCTTGGACAGCCACATGAGCGGTATGCAGATAGAGGGATATATTAGGACTGTTTAACTACGGCTTTTTTCCACAGGTAATTCGGTCCATAATTTGAGCACGCATTCGGCAGGTGGTGCGGGTACAGCTCTTGGATGTTGATTCATGGGTTGCCTGGTACCTCATGTCGTATATGAGTGCTTTATGTGGACCACCTGAAGGGCACCATGACAGCTCAGAGACTATCGATGTGGCTGTGCAGACACTTGGAATTGGGCCGGTGTCTGCGGGAGTTTGCGCGTTCTCCCCGTGGTTGCGTGGGTTTTCTCCGGGCACTCCGGTTTCCTCCCACAACCCAAAAATTCGCTCTTAGGCTGATTGGGTAACAAATTGTCCCTATGGTGAAAATTTTCCAAATTAGGATTAATATATATACTATTATATAGGACTATTAAAATAGGATAATGATTTGGTATTACGGTGGCGCGGGCTCGTTGGGCCGAAGGGCCTGTTTCCCGTGCTGTGTTGCTTTAAAAAAAAAAAAAAAAAATTCTCCCTCAGTATATCCGAACAACACAGGTCAGTGGCAACTAGGGGATTTTCACAGTAATTTCATGTTAATGTAAAACTACTTGGGACTAATAAATAAACTTTAAACTTAAACTCAACCTCGCACATCTCTGTAAGAGTAAGGACCCTCAGTCATTCTAAGTGAAAAATCAAACAACCAACTGGTGCCAGGAAATATAAATCTAGTAGCCGAGTTCCACACACGAGGACAGCATCAACTGGATCTTGGATTCATGTCACAGTAGATGTAACCCCCACATTTGGCCTGGGTTTGCAAATTCCTATTAACTGCCCTAGCTTGAGACAATTCACATCTCTTTAACCTGTGATTATCCCTCTCTCCACTCGCGCTGCCTGTCCATGTATATAAGAAATAGGAGCAGGAGTAGGCCATCCAGCCCTTCGAGCCTGCCCTGCCATTCAATAAGATCATGGCTGATCTGAAGTGGATCAGTTTCACTTTCCTGCTTTCTTCCCATAACCCTTAATTCCCTTGTCTATCAGAAATCTATCTACCCTTGACTTAAATATATTCAGCGAGGTAGCCTCCACCACTTCAATGAGCAGAAAATTCCAGAGACTCACCACCCTTTGAGTGAAGAAGTTCCTCCTCAACTCTGGTCTAAACTGTGCCCTCTCCCCTTATTTTGAGGCTGTGCCCTCTAGTTCTGCTATCCTTTCTAAGCGGGAAGAATCTCCCTACCTCTACCCTATCTAGCCCCTTCATTATCTTGTAAGTCTCTAAAAGATCCCACCTCAACTTTCTAAATTCTAATGAGTATAGTCCCAGTCTATTCAATTTCCCTTCATAAGCTAACCCCCTCATCTCCGGTATCAGCCTGGTGAACCTTTTCTGCACTCCCTCCAAGGCCAATATATCCTTTCACAAATGCAGGGACCAAAACTGCACACAGTACTCCAGTTGCGGCCTCACCAGTGCCTGTGCAGTTGCAGCAAGACCTCCCTGCTTTTATATTCTATCCTCCTCGCTATAAAGGCCAACATTCTATTCACCTTCTTGATCACCTGCTGCGCCTGCAAACTGGGTTTTTGCAATTTGTGCACAAGGGCCCCCAGGTCCCTCTGCACCATAGCTTGCTGCAGCTTTTCACCCTTTAAGTAATAATCCCTCCTACTATTATTTCTACCAAAGTGGATAACCTTACATTTGCTAACGTTATATTCCATCTGCCAGGTCCTTGCCCACTCACTCAGCCTATCCAGATCTCTCTGCAGACTTTCCGCGCCTTCCATGCTTTTCCACTCATCTTCGTGTCATCAGCAAATTTTGTTACCCTACACTCAGCCCCCTCCTCCAGATCGTCTATGTAAATGGTAAACAGTTGGGGTCCCAGCACTGATCCCTGTGGCACTCCACCAATCACCAACTGCCGACCAGAAAAGCATTGTAAAGACTTGATTACCTGTAAAGACTCGCATTTCAACCATTGACTTGCAATTGCGTCGCTGTCTATATATGCCGTGTTTCCACTCACCTGATGAAGGAGTAGCACTCCAAAAGCTCATGATTCCAAATAAACCTGTTGGACTTTAGCCTGGTGTTGTGAGACTTCTTACTATGCTCACCCAGTCCAAGCTGGCATCTCCATAGCAGAAAATATAAATGTTAGAGTATTTGACATTTGATTAAGTAATCTATCCCTTCTTAGAACATAGAACATTACAGCGCAGCACAGGCCCTTCGGCCCTCGATGTTGCGCCGACCAGTGGAACCAATCTAATGACCCTCTAACCTAAACTATTCCAATGTTATCCATATGCCTATCCACTGACCATTTGAATGCCCTTAAAGTTGACGAGTTCACAATTGCTGCAGACAAGGCATTCCATGCCCTTACTACCCTCTGAGTAAAGAACCTACCTTGATATCCATCCTATAACTACCACCCCTTAATTTAAAGCTAAGTCCCCTCGTATTAGCCATCACCATCTGAGGAAAAAGGCTCTCACTATCCATCCTATCTAACTCTCTGGTCATCTTATACGCCTCAATTACGTCACTTCTTAACCTTCTTCTCTCGAATGAAAATAACCTCAAGTCCTTCAGCCTTTCCCCATAAGGCCTTCCCACCATACCAGGCAACATCCTGGTAAACCTCCTCTGCACCCTTTCCGATGCCTCCACATCTTTCTTATAATGCAGTGATCAGAACTGTACACAATACTCCAGATGCGGCCGCACCAGAGTTTTGTACATGACCTCACAGCTCCGAAATTCAATCCCTCTACCAATAAAAGCTAACACACCGTATGCCTTCTTAACAATCTTATTAACCTGGGTGCCAACTTTCAGGGAGCTATGCACATGTACACTTCTTGGATTGACAAACCCATGTCTGGGGAAGATTTAGGAGTTTTTAGGTAGTGAGTTCTCAGCAGTGATACTGAAACTCCCCCCAAAAGTAGCATCTTGGCATTGGCAGGAATATATGGGTGTCCCAATGAAGCAAAACCTGTTCATTTCAGACCTGGAACAGCAGGAGAGGGTGGCTAAAGATCAAAAAAGACTTCACAAATCTGCATTGTGCCTGTTATCCCTGTGTTCTACTCAAGAGTTTTCCAGGTAATGTGTCAAATGGCCTGTACAAGATCCTGCAGGAAGGATGCTGAAGGGTCCACTTAGAATCATAGAATCCCTACAGTGCAGGAGGAGGCCACTCAGCCCATCTACATCAACTCTCTGGCAGAGCATCTTAGTCAGGTCCTCTCCCCCATCCTTTCCTCACAACCCACACATTCCACATCACTAATCCATCTAACCTGAGGGGCTTTTAGCACGGCCAATCCACCTAGCCAGCACAACTTTGGATTGTTGGATTGGAGCAGCCAGAGGAAAAACATGCAGTTATCCAAGGGCAGAATTGAACCCGGGTCCCTGATCCTGTGAGGCAGCAGTGCGAACCACTGTGCCCACTGTGCCGCCACTTAAATGAGCATAGAAGCATTCAGATACATGTCAAAGAAAATTGTAAAAGTAAAGTTGCCATAGTCAGTAACTGGTTGTGGTTTATCCTGAGGATGACAGCACCTCAGGCGAGGGGCAATGTTGAAAAGGCAGGCCCTCCATGAATAACCTCAGCCAGTATGGGAATTGTAAAGTAATGTGAAAGCAAAATTTATTTATTAGTCACATGTGAGGCTTACATTACATTGCAGTGAAGTTAGTGAAATTCCCCTGGTCACCACACTCCGGCACTGTTTAGGTAACTGTTCACTTAACCAGCACATCTTTCAGACTGTGGGAGGAAACTCACGCAGACAAAGGAAGAATGCACAGACTCCACACAGACAGTGACTCAAGCCGGGAATTGAACCCAGGTCCCGGGTGCTGTGAGGCAGCAGCACTAATCACTGTGCCACGCTGCTATTGGCATCACTCTGCATAACTAACGAGCTATCATGCAGACTGAGCTAATCTAAACCTGCAATTCTAGGGTGCTTTCGAAAGCTAATGTCTTGATGTAGAAGAAAGTTGTGACTGGAAACAACACCATTCTATAGACCACAATGTAATGCCGCAAAAATTGAATGATCTTACACGATCTGCCAATGTTTGTAGAATTCTAGGGATTTTTAGTTAAATTTTCAATCAAGTGTTGAAAGATTATGAAGCAAAGATCTGGTTCACGGCCACATGGGTTGGAAGACACCAGGTGGTCCTAAAAGCAGTCACTTTTGAAGACAAACCTTATCACGGGTGTTTGTAAAAATCTCTTATCTGCAATCCACAGGTTGAACATGTGAAATTATCTCCAAACCACCCAGCAAGTATCATGCAAATCAACAAAGTGATATTTATTTTACATGTCTGTAAAATGACTCTTAAGACGCAGCGACACAGTGATTAGCATTACTGCCTCACAGCACCAGGGACCCAGGCTCAATTCCAGCCTTCGGTCACTGTCTGTGTGGAGTTGGCACGTTCCCCCCTCTGTCTGCATGGGTTTCCTCCGGGTGCTCAGGTTTCCTCCCACAGTCCAAAGATGTGCAGGTTATGTTGCTAAATTGCCCCAGAGTGTCCCCACATATATCGGTTAGTGGGGTAAGCACAGGATAAGTTGGTGCAAACCCGATGGGCCGAATGGCCTTCTTCTTCACTATAGGGATTCTATGATACTACAAAGCACTCAGAGTAAACAGAGCTTTCTTGAGAATTTTAATGAGTATAAAGGAACGGGGAGGCAATGTCATGTTACAGAGAATTATATTTATAAATTACCTTTGTTCTGCCACAAACACATTATGCTACCTTACCTTTATACCACTAGTCCTCAATACTGCCATTAACACTTACTTTTGTGACAATGACCTTAGAATGTAGGCCCAACAATATCTTGGACAATTACTATTGATGCTGCGTTGATATTCGAGGTGATATGGAGGTTATGATCCCAACTAAGGTTACATTGGACAAGGCAGATCCCAGGATGGAATCCAGCCTGATAGATCCTGATTTTTATTTTTTTGTTTAGATACATGAATAAACAAAGTCACATGATTACCAATTAATTCCAAGAAAATAAAACATGCATTTAACAAGAAAAGTTTAACTACAGTACACTGTTCCTTCACCCCAGCCGTACCTTTACACATGTATACAGATTTGCAAGGGTAACACAGGTTACAAAATCTATCTTATTCTCTAATGTTCTCAGTAAGTCCATGTAACCCACTAGGAGAAATGTGGTCAGACACCCCTCATTCTGAAACAAAGTGACAGACACCAACTTCTGTGGATTTCTATCAATTTATTGCAGATGCTTGTCAGATGATAAACCAACTGGTCTCATTGAAACTATGACTTCCACACAAGGGTTTCAGTCTTCTCTCTTCTCAGGATGTGGTTAGTAGCAGGGAGTCTGGCTGAAGCCAGGAAATGCACAATCATAATGTCTTCTGGCTGATTTTCTCCCGTTGGTTTTTAGGCCATGACAATTCTTCCATTGTTAAAGTGAAGTACCCCTGTTCAGTGCACTGTACATATACCACTTCTGCTTTCGATCTGAGGTACCTTCATAGAAGCATCTGCATTAAAGTGTCCAATTTTATATTGGGCCAAATTTCTCAGGCTGTTGTCGCAAAAGGAAGTGTCAATGGAAGGTTGAGGATTAAAGACGGCACCGAGAATAGTATGAAGGTAAGGTAGCAGAATGTGTTTATGGCAAGACAAAGGTGAGCACTCTGTGAAAACAAAGCCTCAGAACAAGTGACAGACGGCCCTGTGTGGGCTGGGTTAGTGGCATTGGTTAAAATAATTGTCTTGAAGACACCTATTTTGATTTAAATAGAGCTAAACAAAAAAGCAAGAAAGCAACCCATTTACAGGAATGGGTCATTTAAGTATTATAATGAGACTTCATGCTCACACTTTAAGGCCTATTTTTAATCAAGGGTAGCCAAATTTTCCAGACTTCAGGAAACCTGGCAACTTAAAGAAGGTGACAGGTTCTATATTGATGAGTTAAATGCTTGTATATGCTGTCGATCAAGAGAAAGACTGGAATTTCCCCATCTCGCCCACCATGGAAATGGTAATTGGCAGGGGGGACGGACCATGCAAAGGTCCATAGACCTTGGGTGGAATTTTTCGGTTTTGGGGACAAGCGGGGCTGAAAAATTCCACTCAAGATGTTTTCTCCAGACTCTGGAGACCCACACGGGTGTGATTTATCTGATTGCAAACTCTCCTGCCCCCCAACTTCACCATGAAACCCATCCACCCAACCATCATTTTCTCTTAAAGACCACCATCAATCCACCCCTGACATCAGTTTCTAATCTCAACCCTATCAGATCCCTCATCCATTAATTCCTCCCCCACCCAACCAGCAGTGAACTTCTCCTGACAGGTGATAAGGAAGACCCTGTCCAATATGAGATTGTCACTTTTGGACCCCCCACCCCCACAATCCCAGGCACTTGCATCCCCTAACCACTGCACTCTAACTCACTGCCCAGACTACCTGCAAGCAAGACATCCTGTGATTCTCTCACCTACCTATTCTAGGAAGCTTCAGCCTTGTGAAGTCAGCTTTGAACTTATCATGAGTGTTTGTAAAGATCTGTTTTATCAGCAGGTTAAATGTATGAAGTTATCTCCAAACAACTCAGCAGATATCATTCAAATCAACAAAGTAATATTTATTTTACACATAAAATGACTCATAAGGCAAGTGGCACAGTGGTTAGCACTGTCACCTCAAAGCGCCAGGGGCCCGGGTTCAATTCCAGCCTCGGGTCACTGTCTGTGCAGAGTTTGCACGTTCTCCCCCTATCGGTGTGGGTTTCCTCTGAGTGCTCCGATTTCCTCCCACAGTTCAAAGATGCGCAGATTAGATTACCAAATTGCCCCATAGGGACCCAAGATAAATCGGTTTGGAGAGTTATCAAGAATCATAGCATCGTAGAATCAAAGAGTCCTACAGTGCAGAAGGAGGACATTCGACCCATCAAGTCTGCACCAACCACATTCCAATGGTCCAATCTCCATAACCCCATGCATTTACCTTAGCTAGTCCCCCAGACACTAAGAGGGCCATGACATTAGCATGGCCAATCAACTTATCCCTTACATCTTTGGACCGTGGGAGGAAACCAGAGTACCCAGAGGAAATTTACGCAGACAAGGGGAGAACATGCCACTTAGCACAAACAGTGGCCCAAGCTGGGAATCAAACCCAGGTCCCTGATGCTGTCAGGCAGCAATACTAATCATTGTGCCACCATGCCACCCCAAAAAGCTTGACTGTGAAGAGAATGCACATTTCAAGAAATCCTGCAAGAAATTTTGGGGCATCCATTTCTCCAAATTTTTCTATCTGATGATAGTCAGCCAGCCCCATCCCAACCCGTCCTCCCAGGTTAATCCAGGCCGGCACAAGGCAATGAAAGTTTAGTTCTTTATTCAAAGCTTACACAAACGCAAATTCCTCATTTCCAATCTCAAACTTCTACGTTTACAAAGTGCATTCTGGTTTCCATGTGAAGAACAAAACATGATAAACTATGTAGCCTGGGCCAGCCTGATCTCTTGGAATAACTGGAGAGCTCATTGACAGAACTGCCCGCAGACATGATGGGCCGAATGGCCTCCTTCCGTGCTTTACGTTCTTGGATTACATTAGACACGCTGGGATTATATGAGATTATTTCAAAATTAGAAAGTTTCATTCTACAGTTTGGAAAGAGCAAGATATCCAAATTAATGCTCTCATGCTCACTTTTTATGTCCTTGACCGATGACAACGTTCCAGTGAAGCCCAACGCTAATTTCTGATTAGGCACTTCAAAACCTCTGGGTTCAACATTGAGTTCAGCAAATTCAGACCAGGAACTCTGTCCTCCATTTGAGATTTTTCCCATCCCCTGCCCCCCCCCCCCCCATCTCGGTTCTCCCCCACCTTTCCCCTTCTTCTTCACCAATTCCCACCCCACTCCTCTCCAGCACAAGTCTATATCATATTCTCTTGTTTTGCTTTTGGAAAGCGCTTGATCTGGTATTCACACACGCTTCAATCTTGCCTTCAGAACGTTATGCTGCTATTAACACCTGCTTTAGTGCTTAATACTATCTTTACCACTCCCTTTGACTAGTGTCCATGACATCTTTATCATTTAATCTCTTCTGAATTCTGACATGCGCCTCATTCTCCCACCCTCTCCTTTCCAACAGCACATTTGCTAATCACATTTCCCCCTGAAGAAGCTCTGAGGATGAGTCACACAAACTCGAAAGGTTAACTTTGTTTCTCTGTCCACACATGCTGACAGATCTGTTGAGTTTTTCCAGCATTTTCTGCTTTAAATCCAGAACATTAAATTGGCTGATCAGGGGCCAGCTGGAGATGCAGAACATTTAATGCAACAAAACGCAGTCTAAACGCATCAACTAATGCACAAAAGCAACATTTAAGCAGAAGGATGTATTTCATTCCATGATAGTCCTTTCACGATCCAATGGCTGGAAAATCCTTTGTTGTATTCTTGCTCCAGTCAACTGCCAAGGACTTCCAAGTATTCACAATCACTCTGTAAATCTACAGAAAAAGAAAATATTAGAATCGTATAATGAGATCATTTAAAGCATGAAATATAAATGCTTTTTAGGAAAGGTGGCAGAGAGAAAGTACTTAGAACATAGAACATAGAACATAGAACATTACAGCGCAGAACAAGCCCTCCTGTACCTCCTTTAGCAGGTAAGTTAGTAGCCGGAGGATAGATATTTAAGAAATTTAATTGACAATATAACCAGACAAGGTGAGGTATTATGTGTTTTTGAAGTAAATTCAAAAGTTTGTAAGTTATAGGAGCAGAATTAGGCCCTTCAGCCCATCGAGTCTGCTCTGCCATTTGATCATGGCTGATATATTCCTCATCCCCATTTTCCTACCTTCTCCCCATAACCCTTCAACCCATTATCAATTAAAAATCTATCTAATTCTCCTTAAATTTATTTACTGTCCCAGCATCCACCACACTTTGGGCTAGCAAATTGTACAGATTCACAACCCTTTGGGAGAAGAAGTATCTCTTCAAGTCTGTTTTAAATTTGTTATCTTTCGTCTTAACTATGACCTTTCATCATTAATATTTGTAATGCACTGCCAGAAAAGTTGCTGAGAGAAGATTCAATAATAATTTTCAAAGAAGCATGGAAGTAAATGTGTGAAAGGGAAAAAAATCCAGGGCTTAGGGGAAAGAGAGACAGTGAAATTAATTGGGGAGCTCCTTCAAAGATCTGGCACTAGCCCGATTGGCCAAATGGCTGTTTTTGTGCCATAAGGTTCTACCATTCGATGGAAAGTCAGAACTCATTGATGATGTGGGTGGGGCCGTCACCTTTCATTACTTTTTGTGAATTTGTAACCTGTTCATTTAAATTTACTTCATCTAGTAAACAGGAAATCTTCCTGCTATATTTATGGTGCCCCAATGATCTATGGAGGGAGTGTGATTTCTAAGATAAGGGAAGGCCTTAAAGGAGCAATGAAGTGCATGTGTCACATAATAATCAGTCAAGCAAAATATTTTAGTTTTATTGTTTCCATAGCATCATTACTTGAGTTTATTTCATAGAAATCAACAGTGCAGAAGGAGGCCATTTGGTCCATTAAGTCTACACTGACTCTCTGATAGAGCCATGCTCTGACCCAAGCCCTATTTCCATAGCCCCACATACTTACCTCACTAATCGCCTTAACCAACACACTTTGGGAAACTAAGGGGCAATTTAGCATGGCCAATCCTACACCTTTTTCAGAGTGTGGGAGGAATCCAGAGGACTCAGAAGAAACCCACGGAGACAGGAGAATGTGCAAACTCTACACAGACAGTGGCCCAAGGCCGGAATTGAACCCAGGTTCCTGGTGCTGTGAAACACTGTGCCACCGTGTCTGTGTATGCTAAGCAATAGAGAGAATGCAAATGAAATCAGCTGGGTTTTCTTAAGGGTGAGCAATTCTGTCTGCCAGTTTAGCACCCATAAGCTAAAGATTAAATTTTAAAAGTTTAATTATTAGTGTCACAAGTTGTCTGACATTAACACTGCAATGAAATTACTGTGAAAATCCCCTAGTCTCCACACTCCTGTTTGGGCTACATTGAGGGAGAATTCAGCATGGCCAATGCACCTAACTAGCGGATCTTTCAGACTGTGAGAGGAAACCGGAGCACCCAGAGAAAACCCACACAGATATGGGGAGAATGTGCAAACTCCACACAAACAGTGATCCAAGCCGGGAATCGAACCCTCAGGTCCCAGGCACTTTTTGGCAGCAGTGCTAACCACTGTGCCACCGTGCTGCTTCTTTTTCTTCAATGTCTTCACCTGGGAATTTATCCTCCTGTGTACAGATACACATCTGGGCCTTTCAGATGGTGGGGTCTCACTTTCCATCATCCAAAGAGTCAACAGGGAACAGATCCTCATGACTCAGAGTACCACCATCTCACGTTTGAATGAACAATAAGTGGCTGCAAGCGGAACTTCCGCCTCTTATCCTGGAGGAAGTCCTGCCTTAGAGAGCTGTCAGCAATTCCGAATGGCCAGGAGCTGTCCGGCAACAGTGCTGCACTGGGCGGAAGAGGAAATGCAGGAAGATGCCTGAGGCTAAATCCAGCATTTAGGCCAAGGTAAGTTCAAGAGATCCCAGACTGGGGAGGATAGAGAAAGCCCGAGGGAAACACAAAGTAGGCAATTGAGATCACAGGGAGGAGGTCTTTTGCCCATCCCTAGTTGCCCAAAGCCAGTTGAGAGTCAACCACATTGCTGCGGCTCTGGAGTCACATATAGGCCAGACCAGGGAAGGACAGGCAGATTTCCTTTTGTAAAGAGCATTAGTGAACCAGATGGGTTTTTCTGACAATCAACAATGGTCATCAGTAGCTTCTTAATTCCAGATATTTTTTATTGAATTCAAATTCCTCCATTTGCCATGGTGGATTTGAACCCATTTTCCCAGAACATTAGCTGAGTTCCTGGATTAATAGTCTAGCGATAATATCATTAAACCATCGCCTTCTCATATGGGGAAAGTCATGAGCCTGTAGGGACCTCAGTAAAAGCCTATTTGTATGCATATCTATTGTAGAATTCAATCTTGTGAAGTGTCTTTTCTAATAGTCATTTGGTAGTACACAACTTTAATAATGCTTAAAAAAGAGACATACTGTTGAAGTTTTTTCTCTTACATTCATCAGGACAATTCACCAAGTAAAGAAAACAGCAATTCACACTGCATAAGAAGAATGTACTGATTGTTTGGCAAGTCCTTTCTCACTCCATCAGTGATTTGTCCTTCCATCTTTTAGGGAAATCTCTGCTGGCCAACCAAAATATTCCACAAGCACCTCCAAAACCTTCACCACCTAGGTGGACAAGGCAGCAGTCACATAGGAACACCACCACCTCCAAGTTTCCCTCCACATTGCACACCATCCTTGGCTTGAAGGTATATCACTGTTACTTCATCAGTACCAGGGATTACAGTTAAATTACTTAACCACCAACCTAACAGTGGTGTGGAAGCAGTGATTCAAGAAGGCAATTCACCACCACCTCCACAAGGGCAGTCTGGTGGTGCAGTAGTTAGCACTACTGTCTCACAGCATCAGGAACTTGGATTTGATTCCCGGCTTGGCTGTCTGTCTGTGTGGAGTCAGCACATTCTCCCCGTTGGGTTTCACATTGGGTTTCCTCCAATGTGCTCCAGATTCCTCCCACAGATATGGGGGTTAGGTTGACTGGCCATGCTAAATTGCCCTTTAGTGTCAGGAGAAAGTGGGGTCACAGAGGTAGGGCCTGGAAAGGATTGTTGTCGGCGCAGACTTGATGGGCCAAATGGCCTCCTTCTGCACTGTAGGGATTCTATAATCATGCGTGGTCAACAAATGCTAGCCTTGTAATGCTTTTCTTTTAAATATAAGATGGCTTTCTCATTCTACCTAACACACTGTGTATTTTCTTGACAATAAAATGAATTGTTAGCTCTTCCTGAGGAATGAAAAACACAATGAAGGGAAGAGGGGGTGAGCAGAGGAATAATCACTCTGATCACTGCTCTCTCAGCTGCTCAGAGTTCTCATTCTGATGTAATTCATAATAACAAATGAAAATCAATATAATAGAAAAATATTGACAAATTAAATTGATCTGCCTGACACTGACTTGTGCAGAGTGTAGGCATCCTAACAGATATAAATGAAATGTAATCAAATTGACTCACTGGGTGAAAACATGAAATTTGTAAATTACCTGACAATTATGAAAAACAAGCCAGACAAAAAAAAAGCAAAGTGTCTTGATATATGAACTTAAATCAAGGCCTAATTGAATTTACTTTATTTATTCTGAAAACAAGACTTTGAATGTTAGGGTAATAAAGACAGCAGAGTCTGTCTACTAAACAAATCATATAAGTTGATAAGAGAAATTGGTTGGAAAAATGAATTGAAGATTTTTTTTTCTCTCTGGAAAAGCCCGGATCAATCAGTGTGCATCTGCCTGCTACGGGCTCCAGTGAATTCTGATTGACTTGTGATCTAAAAGGATGGAGCTCCACACATCGGCCCACTGCGCATAACCACACACAACTCAGACACGATAACCAACAAGTATGACTCTGCTTTCTCAGAAGGCTAAGGAAATTTGGCACGTCTGCTTCGACTCTCACCAACTTTTACAGATGCACCATGGAAAACATTTTTTCTGGTTGTTTCATATGATTCCTACTCTGCCCAAGATCGCAAGAAACTACAAAAGGTCATGATCATAGCCCCGTCCATTATTCAAACCAGTCTCCCATCCATTGATTCTGTCTACAATTCCTGTTGCCTCGGCAAAGCAGCCAGCATAATTAAAGGATCCCGCATACGCGGACATTCTCTCTTCCATCTTCTTCTGTCCGGGAAAAGATATAGAAGTCTGAGGTCACATACCAACCGAGTCAAGAACAGCTTCTTAACATTACATTCTGCACCCTCTCCTTTCCTTCTCCAAACAATATGCTTTGTCTGTATTACGTACAAGAAACTATACTTTTCACTGCATACTAATACTTGTGACAATAATAAAGCAAATCAAGCCAAATTTTCTGCTACCCCATCAGACCTTTGAATGGACCTACTTTACATTAAGTTGATGTTTCGCTACATCCTAGCTATGACTGTAACACTATATCTGCAATTTCTCCTTTTCTGCTATATGAACAGCATTCTTAGTCTGTAGAAGATGGTGGCAAGCTGCCTCCTTGAACCACTTACAGTCCATGTGGTGTAGGTATACCCAGAGTGCTGTTAGAGAAGGAGTTCCAGGATTTTGACCCAGCAATGGCGAAGGAACAGCTGATATTTTTCCAAGTCGGGATGGTGAGTGAGTTGGAGAGGAATTTGTAAATTGTGCTGATCCCATGCGTCTGCTACTCTCGTCCTTCGAGGTGGTAGCAGCCGTGGGTTTGGGAAGCATTGCAAAAAATTGCTTTTTTATGGGCGATTAACATTTGTGATTTAGAAAGAAACAAGTAGAAAAACAAAGCGATTCTTGTACCAAGTACATTTAAATAGCATTAAAACCTGAGCAGCAAATGGTCATGCCAGATTTAAATCTATTTCTGTGAGGATCAAGAATGAAAAGAAAATTCACAAGGAGGATCTATTGTAATATTAAATTAATTCACTTTGAAAAAGCAATTTATTGATCTACAGCCATCTTTTTGTAAGTCCAATGGAGGGGACATAAAGAACGTAAACATAAGAACTAGGAGCAGGAATAGGCCATCTGGCCCTCGAGCCCCCTCCGTCATTCAATAAGATCATGGCTGATTTTTTACGTGGACTCAGCTCCACTTACCCACGCACTCGCCGTAGCCCTTAATTCCTTTACTGTTCAAAAATTTATTTATCCTTGCCTTAAAAGCATTCAAAGAAGTAGCCTCAACTGCTTCACTGGGCAGGGAATTCTACAGATTCACAACCATTTGTGTGAAGAAATTCCTCTTCAACTCAGTCTTAAATCTACTTCCCCTTATTTTGACACTATGCCCTCTAGTTCTAGTTTCACCCGCCAGTGGAAACAACTTCCCTGCTTCTATCTTATCTATTCACTTCATAATCTTATGTTTTTATAAAATCTCTGCTCATTCTCCTGAATTCCACTCTCACTCTCTCCTCTCAACTCTGGAATCAACCTAGTGAATCTCCTCTGACCCCTTCCAGTGCCAGTATAACTTTTCTCAAGTAAAGAGACTAAAACTGTACGCAGTACTCCAGCTGTGGCCTCACCAGCACCTTATACAGTGCAACATAACCTCGTTGTTTTTAAACTCCATCCCTCTCGCAATGAAGGACAAAATTCTATTTGTCTTCTTAATTTCCTGCTGCACCTGCAAACCAGCTCCTTATGATTCTTGTGTCTAGGTCCCTCTGCACAGCAGCATGCTGCTATCTTTTACCATTTAAATAATAGTCCATTTTGCTGTTATTTCTACCAAAATTGATGCCCTCACACTTACCAACATTGTACCCCATCTACCAGACCTCCGCCGCTCACTTAGACTATCTATCTCCCTTTGCAACTTTCAGTATCCTCTGCACACTTCTCTCTGCTACTTATCTTAGTGTCATCGGCGAATTTTGATACGCTACACTTGGTCCCCAACTCCAAATCATCTATATAAATCGTAACAATTGCGGTCCCAACACTGATCCCTGAGGCACACCACTAATCACTGATCGCCAACCAGAAAAACATCCATTTACCCCTACTCTTTGCTTTCTGTTAGGTAACCAATTCTCTAACCGTAACAATGTGCACCTTTATCTTATGTAGCTGTCTTCGGTGCGGCACCTTGTCAAATGCCTTCTGAAGATCCAGATACACCACATCCGCAGGTTCCCCATTGTCCACTGCACATGTAATGTTCTCAAAGATAAATGCTGACCTAGCCAGTAATGCCCATGAAATAGCAAAGAAAAAGTCATCATATCAGCCTTAGTGAGAAAATGCTAGCCACAAGGAGCATAATGGCACCCTTTGATGAAAAATAGAAGGCTTTGGGAAGGTGTCACTAGCCCTGAAAAAAAGTATTGCCAGTCTTAGGAAGGGTAGAATGTCCCTCAGGGCCCTTTATTATAATCACTTGCAGACAGAAGCCATTCAGCCCATCAAGTTTGTACCAACTCTCTGACAGAGCGTCTTACCAGATCCTATTCCAGTAACCCCATGCATATACTCCACTAACCCCCCTAAGCTACACATCCAGGGACTTTAAGGGGCAATTTAGCATGGCCAAAGCACCCAACCCATGCATCTTTGGAGGAAACCCACAGTGGCACAGGGAGAATGTTGAACGCTAACAGTCACCCAAGGCCAGAACTGAGCTCAGTTCCCTTGCACTGTGAGGCAGCAATGTTAACCACTGTGCCACTCCCTTTATTCTTTAAGGGGTTTTTTGCGCGATGTTGTATTTAATCATTGTGGCGTTACTTAGTGAGTCACCAACCCTAAAGATATTATTCATCAACTAAGATGATGTTTTCAGTGAATTTTACGCATCAGTGCTCTTTGAAGCAAAGTTTCAGTTTGGGGCTAAAGGGATCAAGGAATATCCGGGGAGGGGGAGGATGGAATCAGGATATTGAATTTGACGATCAGCCATGATCAAAATGAATGATGGAGCAGGCTCGAAGGACCAAATAGCCTCCTCCTGCTTCTATGTTTATATTTAAAGTTTATTTTGATATATAAAGTTTACAGTTTATTTGTTTCAGAATACATGTACTGTGCTGTACTGTTCTATGATCTATAGAGGGGGGCTGAAGGGCGGATTAGTAAATTTGCTGACGACACAAAGAGTAGTGGATGAGGTGGAGGGCTGTTGTAGGCTGCAAAGAGATATTGATAGAATGCAGAGCTGGGCAGAAAAGTGGCAGATGGAGTTTAACCCTGATAAGTGTGAGGTGATTCATTTTGGTAGAACAAACTTGAATGTGGATTACAGGAACAACGGCAGGGTTCTGAGGAATGTGGAGGAACAGAAAAATCTTGGGGTTTAAATCCACAGGTCTCTGAAGGTGGCCACTCAAGTGGATAGAACTGTGAAGAGGGCTTAAAGTGTGTTAGTGTTTATTAACAGAGGGTTTGAGTTTAAGAGTGATGTGGTTATGCTATAACTATACCGGATGTTAGTGAGACCACATTTGGAGTATTGTATTCAGTTCTGGTCACCACACAATAAGAAGGATGTGGAAGCATTGGAGAGAGTGCAGAGGAGATTTACCAGGATGCTGCCTGGTTTGGAGGGTCAGTCTTATGAGGAAAGGTTGAGGGAGCTGGGGCTTTTCTCATTAGAACAGAGGAGAATGAGAGATGTTTATAAGATGATAAGGGGGTTAAATAGAATGGACATGTGCAGAGACTATTTCCTCAGGTGGATGTAACTGTTACTAGGGGGCATAACTATAAGGTTCATAGTGGGAGATATAGGAGAGATGTCTGAGGTAGATTCTTTACTCAGAGAGTGGTTGGGGTGTGGAATAGACTGCCTGCTGTGATGGTGGAGTCAGACACTTTAGAAACTTTTAAGTGGTTATTGGATAGGCACATGGAACACACCAGAATGATAGGGAGTGGATAGCTTGATCTTAGGTTTGGACATAGCGCAACATTGAGGGCCAAAGGGCCTGTACTGTGTTGTATTGTTCTATGTTTCTATGTTCTGTGATTTATGCTGAGTAGGAGCTGGAGTTAAAGGTTGCAGTCAAAGTTGCCATTTGAATTTGCTACTTTGCACTTTCACTTCCAATCACAAAAGAGCTAAACGCTTTCTATTTGTGGCTGGCCCAATTTCTTATTTTTAAAAGTGAGGTATCTGAAAGGCATGCTGGTTAGGTGAATTGGCCGTGCTAAATTCTCCCTCAGTGTACCCAAACAGGTGCCAAGTGTGGCAACTAGGGGATTTTCACAGTAATTTCATTTCAGTGTTAATATCTACTTGTGACAATAATAAATAAATTAATAAATAAACTTTGAGTTTTACACAGCAGGTTTATTGCAGCTATATTCCCTATTTCTGCATGCTTCGACATTGAGAGAAGAAAACGCAGAACAGACTATGGGTTCAATTTTCCAGCCTCGCTCTTCCTGAAACCGGGAAATCCCGTCCAGGGTCAACAGACCTTTTCATGATCTGTCTCTCGCCCACTTCGACTCCCATGGAGGCTGGAACAGGAAAATTCACCCCTATGATTCACTGTTAAACCAGTTCCCAACAGGTACTGTTTGGAGGTGTGAATGTCATGTGTGATTGGCATGTTCGTGCTCTCCTGCAGATTCCTGCAGGGACCTGCAACTTACAAATCACACACCATTCTCGTGTGGACACGTTTGCTCATTCCTTCAGCTGGCTCAAATATCCTAGCATTCCTAATCTAACGGTACTGGGGAAGTATATTCACCACAGCAGCTCCTTCTCAAGGTCAACTCCATTTACACAGAAACTAGAAGCAGGAGTAGGCCATTTGGCCCTGCAAGCCCACTCCACCATTCATTATGATCATGGCTGATCACCAAACTTATTAAATCATAGACTACAATTATAGAATCCTTACAGTGCAGGAGGAGGCCATTTGGTCCATCAAACCTGTACCGATAACAATCTCTATGTATTTATCCTGTTAGTCCTCCCAATACTAAGGGCAATTTACTATGGCTAATCAACCTAATCTGCACATCTTTTGGATTATGGGAGGAAACTCACGCACACACAAGGAGAACGTATAAACTCCACACAGTCATCTAAGGCCGGAATTGAACCCGGATGCCTGACCTTGCGAGGCAGCAGTGCTAACCACAGTGCCACCGTGTCACCCATTGTCAGATGTATGAATATACAGTGAAAAGTATTGTTTTTGGTTGGTGTCAAAAGCGATACCTGAAAAGTATTGTTTCTTTTGAGCTATACTAACAAAACATACCATTCATAGAGTACATAGAACATAGAACAAAACAGCACAACCAGGCCCTTCGGCCCACAAGTTGCGCCGATCACATCTACCAATCCACAGACCTATCTATAACCCCCTATCCTATTCTTTTCCATATACTCATCCAGAAGTCTTTTAAAAGACCCCAGTGAGTTTGCCTCAACAACCTCCGACAGCAGTCGGTTCCATTCACTCACCACCCTCTGAGTGAAAAACCTACCCCTGACATCTCCTTTGTATTTGCTTCCCTGCACCTTAAATCTGTGTCCTCTCGTAGTGACCATTTCAGCTTGGGGAAATAGTCTCTGAGTGTCCACCCTACCTATTCCTCTCAACATTTTATAAACCTCTATCAGGTCGCCTCTCAACCTACATCTCTCCAGTGAGAAGAGTCCCAGCTCCCTCAACCTATCTTCATAAGGCCTGCCTCCCAATCCAGGCAGCATCCTTGTAAATCTCCTCTGAACTCTCTCAATAGCCTCTACATCCTTCCTATAATGAGGCGACCAGAACTGCGCACAATACTCCAACTGGGGTCTGACAAGAGTCTTATAGAGCTGCATCATTACCTCCTGACTCCTAAACTCTATTCCTCGATTAATGAAGGCCAGTACACCGTACGCCTTCTTGACCACTTCCTCCACCTGCGAGGCCGATTTAAGAGTCCTATGGACCTGGACCCCGAGATCCTTCTGCTCTACAACACAGCTAAGACTCCTACCCCTTATATTGTACTCCTTCATCCCATTATTCCTGTCAAAATGGACCACTACACATTTATCCGCGTTGAAGTCCATCTGCCACTTCTCCGTCCAGTCTTGCATCCTGTCTATGTCCCGCTGCAACTTTTGACATCCCTCCAGACCATCCACAACACCGCCGACCTTTGTATCGTCGGCGAACTTACTAATCCATCCCTCCACTTCCTCATCCAGGTCATTTATGAAAATGACAAACAGCAGGGGTCCCACAGCAGATCCCTGGGGCACTCCACTGGTTACCGACCTCCATGCGGAACAAGACCCATGCACAACCACTCTCTGCCTTCTGCCGGCAAGCCATTCTGGATCCACGAGGCCAAAGCCCCTTGGATCCCATGCCCCCTCACCTTCTCCAGAAGGCTTGCCCGGGGGACCTTATAAAACGCCTTACTAAAGTCCATGTACACTACGTCCACCGCCCTTCCTTCGTCAATGTGTTCAGTCACATTTTCGAAGAACTCAACTAGGCTCGTAAGGCATGACCTGCCCTTGACAAAACCATGCTGACTATTTCTAATCAGTCCAAACTTCTCCAAATGTTCATATATCTTATCCCTCAGAAGCCTCTCCATCAGCTTACCAACCACTGAAGTCAGACTCACCGGTCGGTAATTTCCTGGACTATCCCTGTTCCCTTTCTTAAAGATAGGAACCACATCCGCAATCCTCCGGAACCTCTCCCGTTTCCATGGATGACGCAAATATCATCGCCAGGGGCTCTGCAACCACTTCCCTCACCTCCCACAATAACCTGGGGTACATCCCATCCGGTCCCAGCGACTTGTCTATCTTGATAGAATTTAACAGGTCTAACACATCCTCTTTCCTAACATCCACATACTCAATCTTTTCCGTATGCCTCAAACCTGCAGTGCAATCTCCCAGTTCACTTTCCACCGTGAATACCGAGGCAAAGCACCTCTGCCATTTCTTCTGGATTCACACAGACTTTTCCCCCTTCATCTTTTATAGGCCCTATCCCTTCTCTTCTCATCCTTTTACTTTTCACATATTTGTAGAAGGCCTTGGGATTTTCCTTAATCTTACCTGCCAAGGCCTTCTCATGACCCCTTTTAGCTCTCCTAATTTCCTTTTTAAGTTCCCTTCTACACACCTTATACTCCTCTAGATCCCTAACATCCCCTAGCTCTCTGAATCTTTTATATACCTTTTTTTTCCTTCCTAACTAGGTTCACCACTACCTTCGTGCACCACGGTTCCTGCGTCCTACCAGAACCTCCTTGACTCCTCGGAACGTTGTCTTGCAGTGCCCCAGACAAACATTCCTTGAAAATCTGCCACTTTCCTTCTGTACTCTTCCCCAAGAACATCTCCTTCCAGTTTATACGTCCAATTACCTGCCTAATGTTTTCATATTTCCCCTTACTCCAGACATACACCTTCCTAGCCTGCCTGATCCTATCTCTTTCCATCGCTATCGTGAAAGAGATAGAATTATGATCTCCATTCCCAAGATGCTCACCTACCGTGAGATCCGACACCTGCCCTGGCTCATTAGCAAGCACCAGGTCAAGTACAGCCTCTCCTCTCGTAGGCTTTTCCACGTACTGTGTCAGGAAACCTTCCTGAACACACCATCTAAACCCCTTACCCTTGGGATATTCCAGTCGATGTTTGGGAAATTGAAATCTCCCATCATGACAACCCTGTTATTTCTACATCTGTCTAGGATCTGTTTCCCTATCTGCACCTCAAGTTCCCTGTCGCTATTGGGCGGCCTATAGAATACACCCAGCAAAGTTATCGAGCCTTTGCTGTCCTAACTTCCACCCACAGAGACTCCGTAGACATTCGGATCTCACGGTAGTGAGCATCTTGGGAATGGAGATCATAATTCTATCTCTTTCACGATAGCCACGGAAAGAGATAGGATCAGGCAGGCTAGGAAAGAAGAGGGTGCAGAACTGAGGGTGTGGTTTTGCAGCCTGACTCAACTCGAGATGCAAAAATCCTGCCCCAGGTCATTTCAGTATCCTGATCCAGCTTTGGGCAACAAATTCTGGCCCTGCAGCCAATATTCCTCTTGCCAGAAGGAATTTAAAAGAACCCTCTTCAGACAGTGCTGTGGGATGTTTTGCAGGGTGTCTAAGCTGGCTGGTAGGGCCTTCAGTTAACCTTTCATCTTAACAATGGCACCTCTGACCATGCAGCAGTACAGAAGTTTATTCTAAATGAAATATCACCTTGCCCATTGTGTGCTCAGGTTCTGCAACTGAGCTTTAAGTCATAACTTTCAGACTCACCAGGGTTGTCATACATCCAGCATACTAATGATGCTTCCAGCAAATTCCTTAAACCTGCAACGTTTGAACAGTTTCCATTCAGTCATATTTCTGCTGATCATAATGGGACAGGAAAGGGATACGTCTTATTCCTGTGTTTGCATTTAACTCCTGTTCTCATAAATTTTCCCCAATTTCATTCAGTTAAAAAAATGATGGCGTTGGAGCGTGGCAACTGCTTGCAAGCAGACCCCAGCATAACTTCTAATTCCATCTTTTACTTTGTTCTATGCTTTAAAACTTTACTCTAACTTCTTTAAACTTCACTATATATTAAGCTGACCTTTCTCTACGCTCTACCTGTAACATCAATACTATCGCCGGAACTCTACCACCCTGTCCGCCATGGGAATGGGAGTGGGCAAAGGCCAGACAGTCGAAAAATCCGTTGACCTCGAGTGAGATTTTCCGGAATCAAGTTGAAAGAGGTTGTCAAATCCCGCCCTCAATTCTGCACCCTCTGCTTTCTATCTCCTCTGTGTACTGTGTGAACAGTATGTTTTGTCTGTGTAGCGCACAAGAAACTATTTTTCATTGTATTCCGATACATGTAGCAATACTAAATCAAATCAATTTTTCAACTGGGCTGATCTTTGTGTACTTTTCTGGATTGGATTATAAATAAATGGTTTTGTAATAAGGAAGAATAAATAATTCTTACTAATTTTGCGGATACTTTAATCATTCTAACAATTCTGTCAAACTGGAAAATATCTAAGATCATCACTCACAATACCGATGTTCATTTCAGACAGTGTATAACAGCATCTAACTGTATCTTGAAGCTTTGGAGACACTCTGGTCATATTATTTAACACTTGGAGTGGAACTAGGATGTCAGCATGCACCAGAACAAGGTTAACAACAACCACGATTAGCCACAAACCACATCTATAGAGCCTTATGCAAGTGCTGAAAATCCCTTCATCACCGTGAGGAAGAAACCAGCATTTTGAGTTTTGAGGTTTATTCATTAGTGTCACAAGTAAGTTTACTGTTTGGCTACACCAAGGGAGAATTTATCATGGCCATTCCATTTAACCAGCCCGTCTTTTGGATTTGTGGCAGGAAACCGGAGCACCTGGAGGAAACTCATGCAGAAGATGAGAGAACATGCAAACTCCACACAGTCACAGGATTTGAACCCAGGTCCCTGACACTGTGAAGCAGTAGTGCTAACCACTGTGTTGGTCCAAGGTAGGCAAGGTTAAGATCACATTTGTCCTTCCTGCTCTACCAATGGACACAGCTGTCTTGCTCGCCAGCTCTGAAACTCCCTCCTCAAGCCCATTCACCGTATTATATACACTTCTCACCACATTCAAACTTGCCCTTAAACCCTTGCTACTTCTATTCCTCCTCAGACCTGGCACCAATCAGTAAAGTGCCTTGGGACAAAATAAATAATGGCACTGAACACTTGACCAATTTACATCACCCTGCCCACTATTTTCACATTCGCACGGACTGTACGGGTTTAAATTTCAGATTTGTTTCTGTTAATCATCTTTTTCTATCTGCACTATAGTATATGGAGTGCTCGAGAAAGAGAAGCTTTTAACTGCAGTGGTCATGTTGTGGTTTTTCTTCTCCATGTGCTTACTCGCGTGACATGGTGGCACAGTGGTTAGCACTGCTGCCTCAGAGCACCAGGGACCTGGGTTTGATTCCCAAGTGGAGTCACTGTCTGTGTGATGTTTGTACATTCTCCTTGTGTCTGCGTGGATTTCCTCCGGGTGCTCTGGTTTCCTCCCACATCCTGAAAGATGTGTGGGTTAAATGTATTGACCCAAACAGGCACCAGAGTGTGACAACTAGGGAATTTCAAAATAATTTCATTACAGTAAGCCTTACTTGTGACTAATAAATTTATTTTAGTATATCGACACCAACCACACATCAAGGATTGGTCAACACAAAAGTATATATTTTCATTTGTTCAGGATTTGAGCAGTTGCTAGCAATTTTACACAGTTGGAGATAGTACAAAAGTTATGGGCCGTCACAATATTCCAGCATTGAAGGCTTGTACTCCAGAACTTGCCAAGTCCCTGGCCAAGCTGCCCTGGGTACAATCACTGGCATCTACCCAGCAATGTGGAAAATTGCCCAGATATATCCTGGTACACAAGAAACAGGACAAATCCAACCTGAAGGAGAGGTGATGATCTAATGGTGTTAACGCTAAACTATTAATCTAGAAACTCAACTAATGTTCTGGGGACCCAGGTTTGAATTCCACTACAGTAGATGGAGGAATTTGAATTCAATAAAAAAATTTGGAACTAAGAATCTACTGATGACCATGAAACCCATTACTGATTGTCAGAAAAACTCATTTGGTTCCCTAATGCCCTTTAGCGAAAGGTATCTGCTGTCTTTATCCATACATATGACTCCAGAGCCACAGCAATGTGGTTGATTCTTAACGGCCCTCCAGGGACAACTAAGGATGAGCAATAGATGTTGGTGCAACCGGTGACACCCATGACCCACAAATGAATAATTAAAATAAAAAGAGAGATGCACTGCTGAGGCTATATAAGGCTCTGGTCAAACCCCATTTGGAGTATTGTGAACAATTTTGGGGGCCATACTTAAGAAAGGATGCATTGGCCTTGGAGGGCCAGAAGAGGTTCACATGAATGATACCAGAAATGAAGGGTTTGTCATATGAAGATCAGTTGAGGAGTGTTGGGTCTACACTCGATAGAGTTTAGAAGGATGAGGGAGGACCTAATTGAAACTGAGATGCGTGGATAGCGTGGACTTGGAGAGGTTGTTTCTACCAGTGGGAGAGTCTAGAACATGAGGCAACAACCTCAGAATGAAGGGACACTTCTTTAAAACTGAGATGAGGAATTTCTTCAGAGAGAATGATGAACCTATGGAACTTTTTGCTGTAGAAGATTGTGGAGGCCAGACATTGAATGTCTTTAAGTCAGAGATAGATAGGCTCTTGATCAATAAGGAGATCAAGGGTTATGGGGAGAAGGCAGGAGAATGGGGATGAGAATCATAGTAATCACAAAGTGATGGAAGGGGGGGTCAACAACAGTGCTTTCAAGCAGCACTTTCTTAGCAATAACCTGTCCACTGATGCTCAGTTTGGGTCCTGCCAGCGCATTCAACTCCTGACCTCGTTATAGCCTTTATCCAAACATGAAGAAAAAAGCTGACTTCCAGAGGTGAGATAAGAGTGATTGCCTTTTACATCAAAGTAGCATTTGACCAAGTGTGGCATTAAGAAGCTCTAGCAAAGTTGCAGTTAATGGGAATCAGGCAGTTGAAGTAATACCTGGAACAAAGGAAGATGGTTGAAGTGGTAGAAATCAATCAATTCAGTTCAGTGTAGAGATATTTGCTGACAATTGAAGGGAGTTCCAGGTCTTTGACCCAGCAGCAATGAAGGAGTGGCAATATATTTCTAAATCAGGGTGGTGTGTGTCTTTGAGGGAAATTTTCAGGTGGTGGGGCTCCCATGCCTTTGTCCTCGATGGTAGAGGTTGTGAGTTTGGAATGTGCTGTAGAAGGAGACTAGTTGAGTGGTACTAGTGCATCTTGGAGATGATACACACTGTTGCTACTGTGCATTTACAGAGAGCAAATGTCTAAGGTTGGATGAGTGCGAATTAAGTTCTGATTGGTGTGGAGTTTCCTGAGAGGTTTTAGAGCTGTACTCATCTGGGTGAGTGTAGTGTATTCCATTACATTCCTGAATTGTAATTTGGATAGGCTTTGGGAAGTCAGGAGATGAGTTACTCACCTCAGAACTCTCAGTCTCTGATTTGCTTTTATTTCTGGTCAATGGTAATCTTAAGAATGGTAAAATGGGGAGATTCTTCAATGATAACAACATCGAATATCAATGGGACTTGGTTAGATTCTTCCTTGTTGCAGGAATTGCCATTCCTTCATTGTCTGGCAAATGTGTGGCATAAATGGTACTTGCCACTTATCAGCTTAAGCCTGAACATGATTCATATTTTGCTGTATATGGATATAAATTGTTTCAGTATCTTAGGGGCATCAACACTGAACATTGTGTAATCATTAGCAATCATCCTATTTCTATCCGTAATATAGGGGGAAGGTCATTGATGAAGCATCCAAAAATCTGTAAGCCAATATTGCTTACCTTTGTCATGTACTATCACTTTTTAACTATGTAAGTGTTTACCTATTCTTTTATATTAATCAATATTGTTGTTGTGTAATCCTGTGCATTATTTTGTTAATTCATGGCATCGGCGTTGCTGGCTGGCCAACATTTATTGCTCATCCCTAGTTGCCCTTGGAGGGCAGTTAAGAGACAACCACATTGCTGTGCCTCTGGAGTCACACACAGGTGAGACCAGGCTGAAGTAGCAGATTTCCTTCCTCAGAGGACATTAGTCAACCAAATGGGCTTTTCTGACAATCAACAATCGTTTCATAGTCATCAGCAGATTCTTAATTCAGAAATGTTTTATTGAATTTAAATTCCACTATCTGCCATGTAAACATCCAGAGAAGGCATGGGAGTCAATAATTCAGCCCCTCAAGTCTGCTCTGCCATTCAACATGATCATAGCTGATCACACATCGAACTCACCTCCATTTTCCTGCACATACTCCTTAATCTTTCAACCCATTACTAATTAAATATCTGTCTATCTCCTCCTTAAATTTACTCATGGTCTCAACATCAACCACAATCTGCAGTAGTGAATTTCACGACCTTTTAAGAGAAGTAGTTTCTCCTTATCTCTGTTTTAAATCTGCCACTCCTTATCCTAAAACTAGGGCCTCTTGTTCTAGATTGTCCCACAAAAGGAAACATCTTCCCCACATCTACTTTTTCAATGCCTTTTATCATCTTATTTACCTCAATTAGTTCTCCTGTCATTCTTATAAATGTTATAAGAATTATAAATTCTTATAATTTCCTCTGGGTTTCCTCCCACAGTCCAAACGTGTGTGGGGTAGGTGGATTGGTCATGTTAAATTACCTCTTAGTGTCTGGGAAGGGGATTAGCTAGGGTAAATGCATGGTGCTTTGGGGATAGGGGCTAGGTGGGATTGTGGTTGGTGCAGTCTTGATGGACTGAATGGTCTCCTTCTGCACCGTAGGATTCAAGGATTTTAATGATGGATTCTATGAGATGTTGCCACTCTCCCTCACCAGTGCTGTACTGGATATTCCGGTTTAAACCAAAATATATATTCTAAAGATAACATAAAAGTAGCTTTAATCTGTCTTCAACCATGAGCCATGGTTCACTGAGCTTAAGTTCCTTGAAGTCAAGAGATAGAATCATTTCAGTTGATGATTTTACAGAAAGAATTGTACGCGAGCTGACTTTGTTGTTTGAATGATAGAAGTGGAAGTGCCTTTGGTTCCTGAACGCTAGCATCTTCCAACATCAAAACGTACAAAATTTCATCAAGCATTTAACTTATTTACTTTTGGGAATCACATGAATGTAACCATTGGAGCAAATGGCAAACAGTAAATCCTTCATCGCCCCATCAAAGTGTTTTCCTTTAAAGTTGCTATGAAGCAATGTTGTTACCATCAAGCAGTAATTGGATAAAAGGTAAAGTTGGTCTTGTTTTACTGTGGCAGCATCATTTCACAGTCATGAAACTCTGAATCATTTCTTCACTTGCAGAGCAGCTATTTACCCCTCATTTCACCCGCCCCCTCCTTCCCCCCACCCCCTCAGTCCCAGGTTTTTGAAAGTCAATTTGTGGCTTATGCTTTGTGAAAATTTCCAGTCTTGCTGTGCCGGTGCCATGGTTAGAATCATAGAAAAGAACCCCGACAGTGCAGAAGAAGGCCATTTGGCCCATCAAGCCTGTACTGACAACAATCCCACCCAAACTCCATCCGCGTAATATCACATATTTTTAACACTGCTCGTCCCCCTGACACTAAGGGGCAATTTTAGCATTGCCAATCAATCCAACCCGCACATTTTTGGATTCTGGGAGGAAACCAGAGCATGTGGAGGAAACCCATGCAGATACAGGGAGAATGTACAAACTCCACACAGACCCAAGGCCGGAATCAAACCCGGGTCCCTGGCGCTGTGAGGCAGCAATGCTGACCACTGTGCCCCCGTGCCACCCCATGCTTGGCTTGTGACACATCACAGACTGGGCACAAGAAGGGATGCCACAGATCCTGCTATGATCGGATACATCCAGTGCCTGGCCCCATTTAAAATTCAACAGACAGCTGCCATCTGCATTGACCATTTCTTTTGCAATATTGGCGTGCAGGAGCTTCGAAGCACAGCTGTCTATTTTCCGCTCATTATTAGCAGGTCACAAGCCGGCAAGGCTAACGACACTGAGGAGATACCCTCAACACACCCAGTGGCTTCTCACCAGTGCCCCCTACCTACTGCAGATACACACACACACACACTGCTTCCTACCCCCATGGTCAAGGCAGCAACCCCCTTACTCCCCTACAGATGGAGTTTGGGCCATCTGCAGTTTATGGCAGGATCCTTAAGGACTCCACAAAATGGCAGTCATATACATCATCTTTGCCAGGGCGGGGGATTGAGCAGGGCACCTCAGAGCATCTTGTGGAGGTATGTGGAAATGGACACTCATTTGGGTGAATGTACAGATTCTATATTTACAGAAATTACAAGCTCAGTTTCAGTGAAGGATCATGTGTTGCTGACCTCATTGGCATTGTCATGTACTAGATTGTGAGTCATTGAAAAATGTGTGGTTAAAAGCAAAAAGGGTTACATAGAAGTGATAATCATAGAATCGTAGAATCCCAACAGTGCAGGGGGAGGCCATTCGGCCCATCAAACTTGCGTCAGCAACGATCCCACCCAGGCCCCATCCCTGTAACTCTATATATTTGGGGCAAAGTCTAACTGAGGAGGTGGGGGAGAGACAAGAGCAGGAAAAATGCATGTTCTAAAAGATTGATGACAATACTGATTTCTGGTCTAAAACAGGATCAGATGGGTGAATGGCTACTGCCACTTTGAAACTTCCTTCAAAAAAAGCACATGGAAGCAGGAATGTATCAAGGAAACGGCACAACACTTAAATTTACCCTTAATCTCGATCAGAGGTCTATGTGAAATACAGGCGAGGCTGGAAAAGCAGTATGACAAAGTGAAATATGAGCTTAATGGTTTGTCTCATGATTGGCTTCCTCCCAAAATATTTGGCAGTGTTTGCTATTCTGGTTTTTCATGCCCAGCTTTTCATAGAATCACAGAATCCCTACAGTACAGGAAGAGGCTATTCAGCCCATTGAGTCTGCGCTGACAACAATCCCACCCCCATCCCCGCAACCTCACATATTTACCCTATTAATCCACCTGACACTAAGGGGCAATTCTGCATGGCCAATCAGCCTAACCAGCACATCTTTGGACTGTGGGAGGAAACTGGAGCATCCAGAGGAAACCCATGCAGACACAAGGAGAACATGCAAACTCCACACATTCAGTAACCCAAGGCCAGAATTGAATCCGGGTCCCTGGAGCTGTGAGGCTGCAGTGTTAACCACTGTGCCACCCTTTTTGTGCTCCCCCAGGGAAAATTAAAGCGGAAAAAAATACTTAAGGATAAGAATCACACAGGCCTTCCCTCCTGGCAGCTTTTGAAAGGGGGACACAGTCTGAAATTGGTTGGTAGGCCAATGTCATGCTCACAATTGGAATGATGGAATACAGCAGGCAACACAGTGGCCCAGTGGTTAGCACTGCTGCCTCAGAGAACTGGGTTCGATTCCAGCCTTGCTTAACTTGGACTGGCTGAGTGAGTGGATATTTGCATGACAGATGCAGTATAATGTGAATAAATGTGAGGTTATCCACTTTGGTAGCAATAACAGGGAAGCAGATTATTATTTGAATAGGTGCAAATTGAGAGATGTGAATAAACAACAAGACCTTGGTGCTCTCATGCATCAGTCAATCAAAGTAAGCCTGCAGGTGCAGTAGAGAAAGCAAATCCTCTCATAGCAAGAGGATTTGAGTATCGGGATAAAGATGTTTTGCTGCAATTGTATAAGGTGTTGGTCAGACTATATCTGGAGTATTGTGTGAAGTTTTGGTGTCCTGATCTGAGGAAGGATGTCCTTGCTATTAGAGGGATTACAACAAAGATTTACCCGGCTGATTTCTGAGATGGCAGGTCTGTCATATGAGTGGAGACTAAGACAGTTAGGATTATATTCACTGGAGTTCAGAACAGTGAGAGGGAATCTCATAGAAATTTATATAATTCTAACAGAGTTAGAAATGGTAGTTTCAGAAAGAATATTCCTGATGGTGGAGGAGTCCAGAATTTGGGGATAGTATTTTGAGTATAAGGGATAAACCTTTTAGGACTGATGTAACAGAAATTTCTTCAACCACAGGGTGATGAATGTGTGGAATTCACTGCCACAGAGAATAGCTGAGGCCAAAACATTGTGTGATTTTAAGAAGAAGTTAGATATAGCTCTTAGGGCTAAAGAGATCAAGGGATATGGGAGGAAGGCGGATCAGGATATTGAATTCGATGATAGCCATGATCAAAATAAGTGGTGGAGTAGGCTCCAAGGGTCGAATGGCCTACCTTTGCTTCAATTTTCTATGTTTCTACAACTGTGTGGAGTCTGCACATTCTCCCCATGTCAGCATGAGTTTCCTCCGGGTGGTCTGGTTTCCTCCCCCAGTCCAAAGATGTGACTGTTAGATGGATTAGCCATAGCAAATCTGGGATAGGGCAGGGGATGGGCCTGGGTAAGATGCTCTATTGAAAATTTGATGCAGACTTGATGGGCTGAATGGCCTCCTTCTGCACTGCAGGGATTCTATGATCCTACGGAGGTACACTGGACCAGCCTAGGGTGACCTAGCATCCATATGTTCTCTACTGGGGGTTAGGAGGGTGGTGGAAACAGGGTGGCAGAGAGAATGCATTCCTTTGTTCACTGTCTGTATTCACTATTGTATAACATACATCAGGACCATCTCCCAGGATTCAAAGGTCACCCTGAGTGCAAGCATATTTTCACAGAGCAACATTTGCAACTTCAGTGAATAAGCTTATGATCTCACAATGAGTCAAAAATTCAGAATGACTCACTTGAAAAGGGAAGCAAAGCATGCTATCATAATTTAGAGCCTTTCATTCTCATTTGAACTGTGGGTGGGAATATTTCCAATGTAAATTATTGTGAGTTCGTGAAATCATTGTTTATTATTTCAATCAACTATGAGGGGAAAAGCCAAGTTTTGTTTTCCATTTGCAGTGCAGAATGCTGAAGTTCCACTGTAAAAAGCATGTATCATATTGTTCCTGTAAAATATATTCTGTCAACTACAAATCCAATTGCCCTCTGAACATTAAGGTGCGTCATGGCAGTACAGTGCTTACCAATAGACCTTTGCATGGTGAAGGAACTGGATTGGGGAGGGGGAGGGGTGTGGAGCATGCAGAAGGCCATTGACCTCAGGCGGGATTTTCTGGTTTTGGGGTGAGTGTACCTGGAAAATGTCACCCTCTGTGCAAAGTTTGCACATTCTCCTCATGTCTGCGTGCGTTTTCTTCAGGTGGTCCGGTTTCCTCCCACACTTCAAAGATGTGCAGGTTAGATGGATTGGCCATGCTAAATTTTCCCTTGGTGTCCAAAGATGTGTCGGTTACATGAATTAGCCATGGTAAATGTGTCGGGGTATAGGGATAGATCAGGGGAGAGCCTGGGTAAGTACTCTATCAAAGAGTCAGTGCAGATTTAATGATATGAATGATCTCTTCTGCACTATAGGAACATCACTAAGGGCATTGGTGGGCTTTCTTACTGTAGCATTGGCATGGAAGGACCGGGACAGGTTGTTGGTGATCTGGCCACCTAAAAACTTGAATCTCTTGACCATTTCCACTTCAGTATCGATGTTCTCCATTACACTTCCTGAATTTGGTGACGAACTCCTTCATTTTACTGACATTGAGGGAAAGATTATTGTCATTGCACCAATTCACTGAGTTCTCTATCTCATTCTTGTCTTGTAATTGTTTGAGATCTGACCTACTATGGTTGTGTCATCAGCAAACTTGAAAATCAAGTTGGAGGGATGCGGAATTGTGAGTGGTCGAAGACTGTTCCTGGCATCACTTAATGTTCAAGATAGCCTATGCAATTATCATCACTTGACAATGGTTAAGCACAGACGGTATCGTTGGTCGATTATTTTCTTTCTCTCCCTACAACAGCAAACTAAAGGTAGCATCTGTCCTTGGTGATGTTCCTCAGCAAAGTAAGTTCGGGTCCTTCTGCCCCAGGTGGCTTTGTATCCCAAAGTTAGTGCAATTGCCCATTAGTCCATGAGAAGAACATGTAATTATTTTTAAAGATTAAAAGGGTGAAATTAGTTTTGCATTTTATTGAATATTGATCAACAGCAAATCAACAGCTGTGCAATGGATTACGATTCACTATCTCTCAATTTGTCTTAACTTCCAAAGCCCATTTCATCCCCTTAAACTTTAAAGATAGTTGCGTAATCTTAGAATGGACTTCCTACAGAAATGCGATATGTCCACTACAACTTTTACCAAATTTTACAAATGCACCATAGAAAGCATTCTTTCTTATTGTATCATAGCTCCTACTCTGTCCAAGACCACAAAAACTACAAAGGGTCATGATCAAAGCCCAGTTTACACTCAAACTGGCCTCTCATTCATTAAGAATTTAGCAACACCAATTTTTAATCCAACCAATTTATTTGTTAGTAAAATTGCGAGCTTTCAACACTCTGTGTCTTCCTCAGGCAAATGCAGTGTTCTGGTCTACAATAGCACACATCAGCACAGTCAGAGATTGCTGATTAGAATGCGAATCCTTACATCTAACCTGCTATTCAAGTGTTAAAGTGGCTAACAATGTGTGTGAAGGGGATCCTGAGCATTGTTAGAGAGTTGTGTATTTTCTCCATACAGCACAGTAAGTGAGGTTTTTTGCTAACCCAGGCAAGTTACGGGGGTTACAGATAGTGTGTCATGAAGCCAAGATCCCTGTTAAGACCGTCCTCATGTGTGCGGAGCTTGGCTATCAGTCTCTGCTCAACGACTCTGCGCTGTCGTGTATCACGAAAGCCCCCTTGAAGAACATTTACCCGCAGGTCGGAGGCCGAATGCCCATGACTGCTGAAGTGTTCGCCCACAGGAAGGGAACTGTTTTGCCTGGTGATGGTTGAGCGATGCTCATTCATCCGCTGTCGTAGTGTTTGCATGGTCTCCCCAATATACCATGCTTCGGGACATCCTTTCTTGCAACATATTAGGTAGACAACATTGGCCGAGTTGCAAGTGTATGTACCGTGTACCTGGTGAATGGTATCCTCATGTTTGATTATGTCGTCCATGTCTATGATCCGGCATGTCTTGCAGAGGTTGCTGTGGCAGGGTTGTGTGGTATTGTGGTCACTGTTCTCCTGAAGGTTGGGTAGTTTGCTGCGAACAATGATCTGTTAGAGGTTGTGCGGTTGTCTGATAGCAAGAAGTGGGGGGGTGGGGATGGCCCTAGCGAGATGTTCATCATCATCAATGATATGTTGAAGACTCTGGGGAAGATGTCGTAGCTTCTCCGCTCCGGGGAAGTACTGGACAACAAAGGGTACTCTGTCCACTGTGTCCCGTGTTCGTCTTCTGAGGAGGTCAGTGCGGTTTGTCGTTGTGGCACATCGGAACTGTCGATCGATGAGTCGAGCGCCATATCCTGTTCTCACGAGGGCATCCTTCAGTGTCTGGAGGTGTCTGTCACGATCCTCCTCATCTGAGCAAATTCTGTGTATACGGAGGGCTTGTCCATAGTGAATGGCTTCTTTAACGTGTCTAGGGTGGAAGCTGGAGAAGTGGAGCATTGTGAGGTTGTCTGTCGGTTTTCGGTACAGTGAGTGCTGAGGTGACCGTCCTTGATGGAGATGCGTGTGTCCAAGAATGCAACTGATTCTGGAGAATAGTCCATGGTGAGTCTGATGGTGGGATGGAACTTGTTGATATCACCATACAGTTGTTTCAATGATTGTTCACCATGAGTCCAAAGGAAAAAGATGTCATCAATGTATCTAGTATATAACCTTGGTTGGAGATCTCGTGTGGTGAAGAAGTCTTGTTCAAACCTGTGCATGAAGATGTTGGTATACTGAGGTGCGAATCTGGTCCCCATGGCTGTTCATCCAGACACACGGAACAGCCATGGGGACCAAATTCGCACCTCAGTATACCAACATCTTCATGCACAGGTTTGAACAAGACTTCTTCACCACACGAGATCTCCAACCAAGGTTATATACTAGATACATTGATGACATCTTTTTCCTTGGGACTCATGGTGAACAATCATTGAAACAACTGTATGATGATATCAACAAGTTCCATCCCACCATCAGACTCACCATGGACTATTCTCCAGAATCAGTTGCATTCTTGGACACACGCATCACCATCAAGGACGGTCACCTCAGCACCTCACTGTACCGCAAACCGACAGACAACCTCACAATGCTCCACTTCTCCAGCTTCCACCCTAGACACGTTAAAGAAGCCATTCCTTATGGACAAGCCCTCCGTATACACAGAATTTGCTCAGATGAGGAGGATCGTGACAGACACCTCCAGACACTGAAGGATGCCCTCGTGAGAACAGGATATGGCGCTCGATTCATCGATCGACAGTTCCGACGTGCCACAACGATAAACCGCACTGACCTCCTCAGAAGACGAACACGGGACACAGTGGACAGAGTACCCTTTGTTTTCCAGTACTTCCCCGGAGCGGAGAAGCTACGACATCTTCTCCGGAGTCTTCAACATATCATTGATGACGATGAACATCTCGCTAGGGCCATCCCCAACCCCCCACTTCTTGCTTTCAGACAACCGCACAACCTCAAACAGATCATTGTTCGCAGCAAACTACCCAACCTTCAGGAGAACAGTGACCACAATACCACACAACCTGCCACAGCAACCTCTGCAAGACATGCCAGATCATAGACATGGACGACATCATCAAACGTGAGGATACCATTCACCAGGTACACGGTACATACACTTGCAACTCGGCCAACGTTGTCTACCTGATACGTTGCAAGAAAGGATGTCCCGAAGCATGGTATATTGGGGAGACCATGCAGACACTACGACAGCGGATGAATGAGCATCGCTCAACAATCACCAGGCAAAACAGTTCCCCAGGAGTCATGTGCCACGCAGGGGGTTAGTTGGGAGGGGGAGCTGCACTTGATTGATGTGAGGATTTAGCTTTCCATTGGCCCATGGGCCTGTATATCAATCAACCCTTCCCCCTCCATGGGATTGGTTGGGTTGGTGCAGGCGGTAATATCCCAGCACGGAATATACAACACAAGGCACTGGGAAGGCAAAATGTAACGAGGAATCTACAAACCTGCTTATACTTCCTTCTGGCTTTAACTGCTTTGTGTAAATTCAAATGTGTAAATTCTCAAATTTAAAAAGGGCAAATTTCCTTCTCGATAATTTCATGGTCATTGGTAGATTCTTAATTCCAGATATTTTTTATTATATTCAAATGCCACAATCTGTTGTGGAGGAATTCGAACTTCAGTTCACCAGAACATTAGCTGACTTTCAAGATAACTACAGCACAAACAGGCTTTTCAGCCCACAAGTTGTGCTGAACATATCCCTACTTACTAGGCATACCTATAACCCTCTGTCTTACTAATTTCCATGTACTTATCCAAAAGTCTCTTTAAAGACCTTATCGAATCCACCTCTACTACCACTGCAGGTAGCCGACTCCATGCAGCCACCATCCTCTGAGTGAAAGTCTTACCCCTGATATCTCCTCTTACCTATTCCCCAGCACCCTAAACCTGTGTCCTCTTGTGGCAACCATTACAGCCCTGGGAAATAGCCTTCAAGAATCTACTCGATCAATACCTCTCAATATCTTATGTACCTCTATCAGGTCAAGTCTCTGGATTAATAGTCTAGCGATAATACTATTCGGCCATTGTCTCCCTAACTTGCTGCTCCATTCACATAACGTTTGGCATATTTCAAGTAACTTAATTGTGTTTTGAGGTGATAGATTTTTTCAATTAGCATTTGGGCAACACAATGCATTTTAAGTGATCCTGCCCACCCAGCTTCCTCACTAGGTAACCACTGTCTGGATGGTATGGACTTCAATTTAAAACCTGTATCTTTGAAAGCCCTCATTGGAACTGTTCCCAAAACTAAATAAAAACAGCTTCATTTTCTGAAGGAGCTGAATAACTGACCTTTAGACAATTGTTGCCATTCTTTGCCATACTTTGTGCTGTGGGAGAGTTTGATTGGACCCAGGCCATTAGTTAATGAGTCAAAGTTCACCTCATTGCCTTTTGAAGCTGTGTTACAGTTAGATAATTTCTACCATGTATAATTTATCCAATATAGCATCCATTAGACACTTTGTGGTGAAAAGTTCATCTCAGGGTTGGATAGGACACTGAGATTGCAGTTTGGTTCAGGTTGAGACAGTGATTAGGGAGCGGGACGCAATGACGCTGTTTCATCAGACCTATCTGGAGAAGATTATATTTCAGTTAAGACTGGATCTCAGAGGAGGCCACCTATACAGAGGAAGTGGATGCAGTGAAAGAGTAGAGATGAGTAAGCTCAATTAACATACATGTGGAAGCTAACATGTATATGAGTGGAAAGTGGAGGTGTCTTGGAGAGATTCAGGCTATGATCACATAGGTAAGAATGGGAATAAGTGAGGGAAATCCCAGTGAGCTGGATGGCAGTGAAAATGACATCCAAAAGGGATGGAATGGTGGGATCAGATCAAACATTGCAGGGAGGTCGAGATTCAACACCAAGGAGCTTGACATCATCCAGGACAAAGCAGCCCACTTGACTGGCCCCACAACCACAAACATCCACTCCCCCCACCACCCACACTCAGTAGCAGCAGTGTGTACAAGATGCACTGCAGCAACTTACCAAAGACTCTTGGCAGCACCTTCCAAACATCACCCCTTCCATTCAGAAGGGCAAGGGCAGTTCCCCTCATCATCTGCAAGTTCTCCTCATCATCCTGACTTGGAAATATATCGCTGTTCCTTCGCAATGACTGGGTCAAAATCCTGGAATTCCCTCCCTAACAGCATTGTGCTCCATCAGATACAAAAACGCAAACAAATTCAATAGCAGTTTTCAGAAAGGAATTGGATAAGTATTTGGAAGGAGAATGAAATATAGGGAAATGAGAAGGAGTGGAACTAATTGGTTTACCATTAACCATGAATTGAACTGGATGAGCTATATAAATACTGTGACTACAAGAGCAGATCAGATTTTGGGAATTCCATGGTGTGTAACTCACTTCCTGATTCCCTAAAGCTTGTCCATCACCTACAAGGCACAACTCAGGGGTGTGATGGAATACTCTCCCCTTACCTGCTTTCTGTGCTAACTGATACTGAAGAAGGGATTTAAAGCTTATTTATTGGTGTCACAAGTAGGCTTACATTAACACTGCCATGAAGTTATTATGAAAATCCCCTAATTGCTACACTCCGACTCCTGTTTGGGTACACTGAGGGAGAATTTAGCATGGCCAACACACCCAACCAACACATCTTTCAAAGAACAAAGAACAAAGAAAATTACAGTACAGTAACAGGTGCTTTGGCCCTCCAAGCCTACACTGACCATGCTGCCCAACTTAACTAAAACCCACTACGCTTCCAGTGACTATAGCACTCCATTCCCATCCTATTCAAGTATTTGTCAAGACGCCTCTTAAAACTCACTATCGTATCTGTTTCTGCTGCCTCCCCTGCAGCAAGTTCCAGACATCCACCATGCTCTACGCAAAAAACTTGCCTTGTCCAGCTTGCCCCTCGCATCTTATGCTCCCTGGTAATTGACTCTTCCACACTGGAAAAATGCTTCTGACTGTCCACTCTGTCCATGCCCCTCATAATCTTCTGGACTTCTATCATGTTGCTCCTCAAACTCCGTCATTCCAAAGAAAACAAACCAAGTTTCTCCAACCTCTCCTCATAATTAATGTTTTCCATATCTGGTACATTTTTTCTGAAACCTCTCCAAAGACCCCATATCCTTTTGGTAGTGTGGCAACCAGAATTGAACACTATATTCCAAGTGTGACCAAACTAAGGTTCTATAAATCTGCAACATGACTTGCCAATTTTAAAACTCAATCCCCCATCTGACAAAGGCAAACACACTGTATGCCTTCTTGACTTCAGACTATGGGAAGAAACCGGGGTACCCAAAGGAAGCCTGCAGACAAAGGGAGAGTATCCACACAGGCACTGACCCAAGTCAGGAATTGAATCCGAGTCCCTGGCGCTGATTTATGTCTATGTGGGGATATTGCTAAATTGGAATAATAGAGATAGCAACAGACCTCTTTGAAGCACTGGGGATCTAACAGCCACTGCAGTTTGTCACATTTAATGCAGCCATGCATACCATGTGTTGCTTCACATCAATGCAAAACTATTGCATTGATGTGAAGCATCACCAAAGGATGCAAGCTGAGTCTCGTAGACACCTGCCCCAGTTTTCGGGATGCAGGCAAGGTTAAAATGATTTCTGAAGTTTGTCATTTGTCAGCAATGCTTGTGCTGTCTATTTGTGACCATGATCATTCACCATCTTGAATCCTCATTTGCACCAGCATGTACTCAATGGGCTGAAGGGTCTTTTCTGCGCTGTATGACTCCATGACTGTAAATACCAACACTCTGCTCACCTTCACTACTTGTTTGTACCTACTTGAGGTTTCTGACAAGTTTAAATGAATGGAGTTAATCGTGGTACAACTGTGCGAAGAATGAATTGGAGATGAGGTCGGACTTAGGTTTTCAAAATATCAAACTGTAGTCAATAGGGGTTAATCACATAACACAAAGAGAAGTCATACCTGCTGGCAAATGGTTTTAACAGGTTTAAGCTTTTCTCTAGGGAGACTGAGCACCTGAAATAGATCTTTAAGATTCAGAAGGAGTATTGAATCTGCTTCCACCACCATTCCACCGCCATTGCAGTGCATTCCAGGTCAAAATAACTCACTGTGCAGTAACTATTTTCCTCATTTCAATACTAGATTCTTTGTCAATTATCTTCAATCTCTGGCTACTGACCCTCCCGCCAGTGGAAAGAGTTTCTCATCAAAACAATTTTGAACATCTTGATTAAGACTAAATCTTCTGCACTCGCAAGAATAATAACATTAGTTTCCCTCATCTCCTCACATGACTGAAGCACCTCATCCTAGGTACCATGTTGCTAAATCTCCTCTGTTTCCTCTCGAAATCCTTTTCTTATTTGTGGGGCATGGAAGTTGCTGGCTGGCCATTATTTATTGCCCATGCCTAGTTGAAAGTCTACCACATTGCTGTGGCTCTGGAATCACATGTCGGCCAGACCAGGTAAGGATAGCAAATTTTCTTCCCTAAAATAAACCAGATGGGTTTTCCTGACAATCAACAATAGTTTCATGGTCATCAGAAGATTTTTAATTCCAGATTTTTTTTATTTGAATTCAAATTTCACCATCTGCTGTGGTGAGTTTCAAACCCAGAACAGTAGCTGAGTTTCTGGATTAAGAGTCTAGCAATAAGACCATTCAGCCATTGCCTCTCCATACTGACTCAAGAATAATTTCTTCCTTGCTGCCATCAGACTTTTAAATGAACCTATCTCATATTAAGTTGATCTTTCTTTACATCCTAGCTATGACTCTAACATTATGTTCTGCAGCCTCTCCTTTCCTTCTCTATGAACTGTATGCTTTGTCTGTATAATGCAAGAAACAAAACTTCTCACTGTGTATTAATAAATATGACAAAAATAAATCAAATCACAATTGGAAAAGGTATACTCTGCAATTACTGAGGCCACACTGAGTATTGTGTGCAGTTTTGGTGATCTTATCTGAGGAAGGATGTCTTATTCAAAGAAGGAGTACAACAAAGGTTTACCAGGCCTAGTCCTGGGATGGTAAGTCTGTCATATTTGGAGAGACTAAATTGGTTGGGGTTATATTTATACCAGTTGGCCATCGCCTCCCCTTGCTGAAATGTGGTGCCCAGAATTGGACACAATCGTCTTGCTGAGGACTAGCCAGTGATTTATGAACATTCATCGTAACTTCCTTGATTTTGAGCTTCATAAATACAAGCATAGGCCGGGATTTATAAAGCCTTGCATCCCTTCTTCACAACTTATCTTATTATCTTCAAAGATTTGCATATGTGAATCCCCAGGTCACTCCTTCACCTACTTTTTGTCTTTACACTGGTCAAAAGTCACAGAAAGAAATGGTACAATTATATTAATGAGCATGCAGTGTGTTCTAACTGATCCATTACGAGCATAAGAGCCTCATTTGTGTCCTAAAGGTTTATATCAAATAAATGAAAATTACAATATGTCATTATAGAATCCGAAGCTCTTTTGTGGCCATTTGTTCTCTTTTTATTCCTTTGAACATTTTATTCTTGTGCTCATCAAAGTGTAAAATAGCAGCAATCAGAATGATGCTCTTTATTTCTCAACATCGAGTTTCAGCTAGATTCAGGGCATAGACTAAGGTACAGCTAGTCTCATCACCATCAAAGTTTATAAAGTGCAGGAGAGATGAGAAGATCAATCAAGATGTCCAATCAATGGCCACAAGCTTAGGTTTGCAAAGTCTGAAGACTTTGGAGACTGGAAAGTCATTGAGTGCATGGTGGTAAGGTGGTTAGCACTGCTGCTTCACAGCATCAGGGACCCGGATTCGATTCCCAATTTGGGTCACTGTCTGTGTGGAGTCTGTATGTTATCTGCGTGGATTTCCTACAGATGATTGGGTTTCCCCTCACTGTCTGATTAGGTGCATTTAAGTCATGCTAAGTTCTCTCTCAATGTGCCCAAACAGGTGCCAGACTGTGGCAGCTAGGGTATTTTCACAGTAACATCTTTGCAGTGTTAATGTAAGCCTACTTGTGGCACTAATAAAATAAACTTATAAAGCAATGCCAGTAAAGTACTAATATAGTATATTAAACATGTGTCCAAGTCCTATCTCCTCCATGGTTTAGAATTTCTAGGCATGTAACACAGGGGCTTCTGTGCAGCATCCAGGATGACACTGCGAGGTGGGCTTGTGGTTGAAAGGTGAAGTGGTTGCAATGCTCCTGCCTCAGAAATCTCAGGAGATGGAATCAGGTGTGTACAAATGAACCGTTTTCTTTAATACTCTTACACTGCAACTGGGATTAAGCAGCTGTCTAGACAAGCCTTGAACTTGAACATCTGGAAAGTCAATATGGTGGCACACTGAAAACTACCTTAAGTAAGTCTTTCCATCCAGCTGAGAGTGGATGTCCATCATTTAGCTGATGAGGAAGCCTCAAGCTTGAGTGGAAATGCTGGGAGGTAGGCAGGATTCGATCACATTGTCCTTGTTGCCAGTGACAGTGGAGAATTTAGCGCTCAGCCAAAGCTCCATTCATTGCAGAGGGCCAGAAAATTCCAGCCATGGGCAAGGTCGGAGGTTTCTGGCAATAGTTTCTGAGGACTTATACCCGTGAACCAGGGTTTGTTGCCTGCTAACCTTGGGCTGCAGAGAGGCAATTAGTTCTCACTGAATCTCTCAATCGAAATTTTCAAGTGGGACAGATACAACTCCCATTCGGGGCAAGTGCAGTGGCATAGTGGTTAGGACTGCTGCCTCACAACGCTAGGGACCCGGGTTCAATTCCAGTCTCGGGTCACTGACTGTGTGGAGTTTGCATGTTTTCCCGTGTTTGAGTGGGTTTCCTCCGGGTGCTCCAAATTTCTCCCACACTCCAAAGATGTTCGGGTTAAGTTGATTGGGCCTGCTAAATTGCCCCTTAGTGTCAGGGGGATTAGCAGCGTAAATATTTGGGGTTAAGGGGATAGGGCCTGGGTGGGATCATTGTCAGTGCAAACTCGATGGACCAAACTGCCTCCTTCTGCACTATAGGGATTCTATGATTAGCCAAGGAGTGATAACGAGGGTAGAATTTAGAAAGCACGGTCTAAAAATTCAGGTTATTCATATCTTAACCCAATCTGTGTAAAAATTATGAAGGAATTTCCGAAATATGACAGCATCATTCTGAACGTTTCCAGAACATTCTGACAGCAACTGGCTCCACAAAACAAGAAATGTATTTGAGATCATTGAATAAATCGTATTAACATGGGCAGGTGCATACTTTACCTTTCTCATCTTCATTCTGACTTTGGATTTTGTATGTTTTACGGGGTGCAGTAGTGGTACAACGGTACCTTGGCCCAATACTTCATAAGTTAAAACGAGTTTTTCAATGCTGCTGAACAATCGAGGTGGCACTCCTTTCGCCGACTGCCGTATGAAAGCATAAAATAAAGATAAATTAGATTATCGAGTTAGAGCCTCAAACTGTTAACTCAACAGGGTCCATTGCTCCCAGTGCATCGACTTTCACCACCTAAAAAAGCAAGTGCATGGGAATCTTACCGTTTCAAACTCCCTCTCAACTCACACCCCGTCCCAACCTAGACACACGACGCTTTTCTTCCATGGTCTCAGAGTCAAAATCCTAACCTAATGGTATTGTGGAAGTTAGATTTGAATCATCGAATCCTACAGTGCAGAAGGAGGCCATTCAGCCCATCAGGTCTGCACCAACCATAATCCCACCCAAGTCCTATCCGAAGCTAATCCCCCTGACATTAAGGGACAATTTACTCTAGCTAGTCCCTCTGACATTAAGAGGCAATTTATCCTAGCTGGTCCCTCGGATATTAAGAGACAATTTATCCTAGCTAATCCCCCTGACATTAAGAGGGAATTTACCCTAGCTAGTCCCCCTGACATTAAGAGGCAATTTACCCTAGCTAGTCCCCCTGACATTAAGGGGCAATTTACCCTAGCTAGTCTCCCTGACATTAAGGGGCAATTTACCCTAACTAGTCCCCCTGACATTAAGGGGCAACTTACCCTTGCTAGTCTCCCTGACATAGAACATAGAACACAGAACACTACAGCACAAACAGGCCCTTCGGCCCACAAGTTGTGCCGAACACATCAAAACCTACCCAGCCATAGACCTATCTATAACCCCCAATCCCATTGGATCCCATATACTCATCCAGAAGTCTTTTAAAAGACCCCAGCGAGTTCGCCTCAACCACCACCGACGGCAGCCGATTCCATTCACTCACCACCCTCTGAGTGAAAAACTTTCCCCTAGCATCCCCTCTGTACTTGCTTCCCTGCACCTTAAATCTGTGCCCTCTCATCGCGACCATTTCAGCCCTGGGAAATAGTCTCTGAGAGTCCACCCTATCTATTCCTCTCAACATCTTGTAAACCTCTATCAGGTCGCCTCTCAACCTTCGTCTCTCCAGGGAGAACAGTCCCAGCTCCCTCAACCTGTCTTCATAAGGCATGCCTCCCAATCCAGGCAACATCCTTGTAAATCTCCTCTGCACCCTTTCAATAGCTTCCACGTCCTTCCTATAGTGAGGCGACCAGAACTGCGCACAGTACTCCAAGTGTGGTCTGACAAGGGTCCTATAAAGCTGCAGCATTACCTCCTGACTCCTGAACTCAATCCCTCGATGAATGAAGGCCAGTACACCGTAAGCTTTCTTAACCACATCCTCCACCTGGGAGGCCGATTTGAGAGTCTTATGGACCCGGACCCCAAGATCCCTCTGCTCTTCCACACAGCTAAGACTCCTACCTTTGATAGTGTACTCATTCATCCCGTTGGATCTGCCAAAATGGACCACAACACATTTATCCGCGTTGAAGTCCATCTGCCACTTCTCCGCCCAGTCTTGCATCCTGTCGATGTCATGCTGCAACTTCTGACATCCCTCCAGACCATCCACAACACCACCGACCTTCATGTCATCGGCGAACTTACTCACCCATCCCTCCACTTCCTCATCCAGGTCATTTATGAAAATGACAAACAGCAAGGGTCCTAGAACAGATCCCTGGGGCACTCCACTGGTGACCGACCTCCATGCAGAAAAAGATCCATCCACAACCACCCTCTGCCTTCTGCAGGCAAGCCAGTTCTGGATCCACAAGGCCAAAGCCCCTTGGATCCCATGGCCTCTCACCTTCTCAAGAAGTCTTGCATGTGGGACCTTGTCAAATGACATTAAGGGGCAATTTACCCTAGCTAGTCCCCCTGACATTAAGGGGCAATTTACCTTAGCTGGTCCTCCTGACATTAAGGGGCAATTTACCTTAGCTAGTCCCCCTGACATTAAGGGGCAATTTACCTTAGCTAGTCCCCCTGACATTAAGGGGCAATTTACCCTAGCTAGTTCCCCTGACATTAAGAGGCAATTTACCCTTGCTGGTTCCCCTGACATTAAGAGGCAATTTACCCTTGCTAGTCTCCCTGATATTAAGAGGCAATTTACCCTAGCTGGTCCTCCTGACATTAAGGGGCAATTTACCCTAGCTGGTCCTCCTGACATTAAGAGGCAATTTACCCTTGCTGGTGCCCCTGATATTAAGGCACAATTTACCCTTGCTGGTCCCCCTGATATTAAGGGACAATTTACCCTTGCTGGTCCCCCTGACATTAAGTGGCAATTTACCCTAGCTACTCTCCCTGATATTAAGAGGCAATTTACTCTAGCTGGTCCTCCTGACATTAAAGGGCAATTTACCCTTGCTGGTCCCCCTGACATTAAAGGGCAATTTACCCTTGCTGGTCCCCCTGACATTAAGGGACAATTTACCCTTGCTGGTCCCCCTGACATTAAGAGGCAATTTACCCTTGCTGGTCCCCCTGACATTAAGAGGCAATTTACCCTTGCTGGTCCCCCTGACATTAAGAGGCAATTTACCCTTGCTGGTCCCCCTGACATTAAGAGGCAATTTACCCTTGCTGGTCCCCCTGACATTAAGAGGCAATTTACCCTTGCTTGTCTCCCTGACATTAAGGGACAATTTACCCTAGCTGGTCCTCCTGACATTAAGGGGCAATTTATCCGAGCTAGTCCCCCTGACATTAAGGGCAATTTACCCTAGCTGGTCCTCCTGACATTAAGGGGCAATTTATCCGAGCTAGTCCCCCTGACATTAAGGGCAATTTACCCTTGCTGGTCCCCCTGACATTAAGAGGCAATTTACCCTTGCTTGTCCCCCTGACATTAAGGGACAATTTACCCTAGCTGGTCCCCCTGATATTAAGGGACAATTTACCCTTGCTGGTCCCCCTGATATTAAGGGACAACTTACCCTTGCTGCTCCCCCTAATATTAAGGGGCAATTTACCCTTGCTGGTCCCCCTGACATTAAGGGGCAATTCACCCTAGCTAGTCCCCCTGACATTAAGAGGCAACTTAGCATGGCCAATCCACCTAACCCACACATCTTCGGACTATGGAAGGAAATCGGAGCCCTGGAAGATAACCCACACAGACACACATGAACATGTAGACTCCTCACAGAGAGGAACCCAAACCAGGAATCGAACCAGAGTACCTGGCGCTGTGAGGCAGCAGTGCTAATCACTGTGCCACCGTGCTGCCTCATTTATTATTACTTTATTGTTCTCACCTGTATTGGAATACAGTGAAAAGTATCGTTTCTTACACACTATAGAGACAAAACACACCATTCATAGGGTACATAAGGGAGAAGGAAAGGAGTTGGGTTCAGAATATAGTATTACAGTTATAAGTAAGGTGTTGAGAAAGATCAGCTTAATATTTGACAGGACCATTCAAAAACCTGATGAAAGCAGGAAACAAGCTATCCTGAGTTGGTTGGTACATATTTTCAAATCTTTGTGTCTTTTTCTCGACAGAAGAAGGTGCAAGAGAGAATATCTGGGTCGCTTGATTATGCTGAGTGCTTTCCCAAGGCAGTGGGAAGTGAAGAAGGAGTTAATGAATGGGAGATTGGTTTGCATGATAGACCGGCATTGTGGAAGCACCTTCAATACTTGGACTGCAGTGGTTCAAGAAAATCCATCACAACCTTCTCAAGAATAACCAGTGATGCACAATAAATACTAGATTTGTAAGTGACATTCACATAACCAGGGGACTTTTTTAAAAAATATCAACAAGGTTGCTGAGAATTCCACACATGTAATAATATTTGTGGCGCAATTAAACGTGAGTAATTCTCAGAATATTGCTCTGTCAAAAATACCGTGCTCCAAATAATTTTGGGTAACTTGCCAATGCCTCCCGGTCAGGAAGTGATATGCATTGCACCAAAATACAATCTGCCATATACTTGCAGCCACTTTAATCATGGCTTATTCTCTGTTAATTCAAAACAGGAAACTATTGCAAAGATTTTTATAGTGACTATATTACTGAAAAACTACTTCAGTCTCCTGTGGAGGCAGATGCTGTCGATTCCTGTGAGGCGGCACAGCGGTTAGCACTGCTGCCTCACAGCGCCAGGGATCCGCGTTCAGTTCCCAGCTTGGGTCATTGTTTGTGTGGAGTTTGCACATTCTCCACATATCTGCATGGGTTTCCTCCAAGTGCTCCAGTTTCCTACCACAGTCCGAAAGATGTGCTGGCATTCAATGGGCCAAATGGCCTCTTTCTGCGCTGTAGGATTCTGTGATCCACGGTCTTCTAATCAAGAGGCAGCAAGTCTTATGCACTATTTTTTTGCGCCACCCTCAGTAAGGTTTCGGGTAGCCGGGATAAGTCAGGCAGGTTCCAGTGAGCAGGAGGGGAGACTATTGATAAGAGTGAGGGGTACAGTCAGAGTGCCCTTTATGCAGGCGGCCAGAGAGAGTTGCCAGGGTCCACCAGCTGGTCTCCAACAAGCTTCTGGTAAATTGCTGGTGGAAGAGATTCTCACTTGGTCACAGTTGATCACCAGTCCGGGAAAGATATCCGCCATCCATCTTCCTTGGCACTCTACGACCAGTGAAGCACTTCTGACTTGTCGTGAGTATTACAATGGAAAAAATGCAGTAGCAATCTACACACAGAAATGTGATCATAATGTTGATTTTAACTGAAAGGATAAATATTGATCACCAGAGCATCAGGGAGAACTCTCCCTGTTCTTCTTGAAAATAGTGGCTTGGAATCTTTAGATCACCTTAAAAAGCAATTGGGGCTTCATTTCAATATCTCACCTGAAAGAAAGCTCCTCTAACAGGTTTTTTGAGCACAAGTAAATCTGTTTTATTTATTCCTGGGCATTTCCTGCCCATCTCTAATTGCTCTCAAAATAAGAGGCTTGCTAGGCCTTTCTTTTAAAGAATCAGTCACACTGCTGTGGCTCTGGAGTCACATATATGGCAGCAGATTTCCTTCCCTAAAGAATTTTAGTAAATCAGACAGGTTTTTATGACAATGGTCTCTAATAGATTTTTAACTCTAGATGTTTATTAAACTCAAATTTCATCATCTGCTGGGTGCGATTCGAACCCGGGTCACAGAAACATTATCCTGAGTCCCTGGATTACTCATCCCATGAAAACATCATCACATCACCACTTTTCTCTTAATGTCCTAATATATCTGGAGTGGGACTAGAACTCACAAACTCAGGGGTGAAGAGACCAGAAATGGAACCACAAGTAATATTCCTCACCATGTCCCTGCTTGGAGATTGTGCTCATGTACAAGTTTAAGTTTATTTATTAGTGTCACAAGCAGGTTTACATTAACACTGCGATGAAACTACTGTGAAAATTTCCTAGTCACAATACTCCAAGTACCCTGTTTGGGTACACTAAGGGAGAATTTTGCATGGCCAATGCACCTAATCAGCATGTCTTTTGGGCTGTGGGAGGAAAATGGAGCATCCGGAGAAAACCCATGCAGACTTGGGGAGAACATGCAGACTCCACAAAGATGGTGACCCAAGCAGTGCTAACCACTGTGTGCTACCCTGTTGCCCAGAGGAGAAGGTGGGGTCAAGTTGTTAGAATCATAGAACAAAGCATCACAGAGGACACTATTTATCCCATTCTCCCGGGGCTGTGAAAGAGTTATCCACTTACTCCCTCCCCTCCATTCTTTCCCCATATTCCTGCAAATGTTTCAACTTCAAACATTTCTTTCATTCCTTGTAGAACATTATTCTTGGAACTGCTTCCACCAAGCTCTCTGGCAGTGCATTCCAGATCGTGACAACGCACTGTCTATAAATTCTTTTCTCTTAATATCGCCCCCGGTTCTTTTGGCCAGCAGTTTTTGAATTTCCCCACATTTGGAATAGTTACAAAGGGGGTGGAGTACTGATGTCAGTGGAACTGTATCATTGCTGAGAGATTCTCTATTTTCCATGCTAATGTAAAAGCCAGGTGCCGAACTCATATATTTTTTCCATACCAAACATAAATCACTTGAATTGCATGCCTTCAAAACTTAAACCCAACTGACAAAACAGAAACAGAGCAAAGCTATTGGGCACTAAAAAGGAACAGGATGCCCTCAGCATATGGCTTCCCTGACCTTGGCTGCCCTGAAGGGTTAAGCGTGGATGTCTGCAGTGGTATAAATAAAGACAAAGCATTAGGGTAGGGCCGGAACCACATCACATGCATGAAAGCAGCCCCGTGACATTAATAAATCTTTGCAACTGACCCATTACTCACCGTGTCACACCTGGGGTACAAACCTGCGTTACGATTTGAGAAAACATCGGTTCTTTCTCATGCATGGTAATGAAAGCTGTCATCTGTTTCATAGCACAAGTGCATAGCTGATGGAAAACAGGTGCCAGTTTGTTTGTGTATGCGCCTTGCAGAGGGATAGCTGAGCCATCTGGGTCAAAGACTCTCGATTCTCTGATGCAGCTGTTCAGAAAGCGGGCTCTGTCTGGGGGACGAAGGGTGGCAGCACTGCCCTGCATGCCCCACTCCCTCCCAAACCTCTTCGCTGCCATGTAAATCGCTTAATACCATCTCTCGCTCACAAAGACAAGAATCGCTGGTCACCTGTCAATTTATACAACCGTAACAACAACCATTGGAAAGTGAGGGATATTGCCGTGTGACAGCACCTCTGGGCTGTTTCTGACATTTGTAAGTATCTTAAAGTTTAAACTTTGTTTCTTAGTGTCAGAAGCAAGCTTACATTAATACTTACAGAGACTTACAGGATAATGAAGGGACTACATAGGGTAGAGGTAGAGAGATCCTTCCTGTTTAGAAAGGATAGCAGAACTAGAGGGCACAGCCTCAAAATAAGGGGGGAGGGCACAGTTTAGACCAGAGTTGAGGAGGAACTTCTTCACTAAAAGGGTGGTGAGTCTCTGGAATTCTCTACCTCACTAAATATATTTAAGTCACGGGTCGATAGATTTCTGATAGACAAGGGAATTAAGGGTTATGGGGAGAAAGCAGGAAAGTGAAACTGATCCACTTCAGATCAGCCGTGATCTTATTGAATGGCAGGGCAGGCTCGAAGGGCTAGATGGCCTACTCCTGCTCCTATTTCTTATGTTCTTATGTTCTTATTAATATTGCAATGAAAAAATCTCTTAGTTGCCACATTCCAGTGCCTGTTGGGGTACACTGAGGGAGAATTTAGCATGGCCAATACGCCTAACCAGCATGGCTTTCGGACTGTGAGAGGAAACCAGAGCACACGGAGGAAATCCACGCAGATACAAGGAGAACATGCAGACTCTGCACAGTCAGTGACTCAAGTCGGGAATCGAACCCAGATCGCTGGTGCTGTGTGGCAGCTGTGCAAACCACTGTGCCACTTCAGGCATCAGTGGTAGTATCATAAAAAAATGTTAAGCTTCAAGCTTACTTGCTAACAGGGTGGCACACTGTGAGTCATTTCACCCACTTGGACCTCAATTGGACCAGGGAAGATAAAGCCTAGAGTGGAATTCACAGAGACTCCTAATCTAGCAATGAATCGTGCTGATTTTAGCTCTGATGCTCTTCATCATTAAAAGTAAACTTCCCGATTCTCTGGGCTGGAATTTCTCATGGGGTTTTCAGACTAAATGGAAATACCTAAGGAGGTATTTTCTGGAAGACAGCTTTGTAATTGTCCTTTTCTGTGTTTGCCGTTCAATGAAGGACAGAGAGTGTGCTCACAATGCTGCCTGCCCAAGAAAAGGGCTGGCACTTTGGCAGCTTTGGGAGCCTCATCCACAAAGATGGTACTGCTGAGATTGCTGGGAGACCACAAGTGCCCTCGTCATGGCAGCACCCTGGAGGCTAAAATATCAATAATTATTTTGGAGGAGCCATCGGTAGTGTTTGGTCAATAGGGAGTAGTATTTCCTGTCCACAGCCTCCCAACAGAGGACGGAGCCTTGGTTTTGATGTCCCCATTGGATTACCTCATGGCACAGTGGCTTGCACTGCTGCCTCACAGCGCCAGGCACCCTGGTTCAATTCCAACCCCAAGTGACTGTGCGGAGTCTGCATATTCTCCCCATGTTTGCAAGGGTTTCCTCCAAGTGCTCTGGTTGCCTTCCAGAGTCCAAATGTGTGTAGCAAAGATGAGTTGGCCATTTACTGCCCCTTAGTGCCCAAAGATGTGTAAATTAGATGGGATTAGCCATGGTAAATGTGCAGGATTACTACAATAGGGCAGAGGGGAGGGAGTTGTTTCAGAGAGTCAATGCTAACTCGATGGGCCAAATGATCTCTTTCTGTTCTGTAAGGATCCTATGGTTCTACGGAAAGCCCTATCCACCGAGGTAGTGATCTCTCCACACAATTTTGGGGCAATGCTGCCATTGCAAAAGGCCAAAGGACCCTCTAACTCACTCCTGACATGGACCAACATTATTTAAGTTGACTGTCTCCCTCCCACTGGAGACAATGCGCAACCCAGCCCACCTCTGGGCAATCTCCCTCTGGTTCATTTACGAACTGCCTTAAATCTGTGTCCTCTGCTTATTGACCCTATAGTCACGAGAAACAGTTTTACTTCATTTGCTCTACCTAACCTCTTCCTAAGTTTGGGCACCTGTATCAGATGTTCCAACTCTGGGTAACTTCCCTGGAGGAAAGACTGCGTTGGCGAACCATTGTGACCTGGTTCTGCGTGATTTCAATTCCTGTTCTATCTACAAGCCCACAGCAGGGAGGATTCCCCCAGTCAAGAAAGGTGGGGGAAAGTCATGTTACGGGAGGCCGGAAGAAACTCCAAATCCTAGAAGGAAAACATAAATTAGGGATTATACTGGTCGGTGTCTATTCAAGCTCAGTTTGTCTTCATATAGTCGTCATTTGACAGGAATCATTGTATCCTTCCTTAATGTCTGGTTAAAATTGCAGTCGGCTCCTGGCGACATCTGCATTTGTGAAGATGTGGAATAATTAAAATTATTTAGGGCCACAGGTGCCAGATCATCACAGGATTTATGGCAGGTGGACTAGAGGTGGGGGGATAAACAACAGAGACTCTATCAGCTTCCCAGCATGCTTCTGGGAAGCTGTGCCTCGGGGCATGCTGGGCTTTGCCCTCAAGGTGGGCGCACCCACCACCGGTAAAATCCTATTGGCCATTCCGAGTGGCAAGTTAATTGTCACTAAATGGCTATCCACTACCACCAGACAGGTAGCCGCCTCCATTGCTCACCCGCCTCCAGTGAGATTTCCCAGTGGCAGAACGGTCAAAGTACTCTCCCAACCCGCTACCAAAGCTGCCATCTCACAGCTGGAAAGATTCTGCCCTTTACTTATCCAATTGTCCACTGTCTATACATAGACACCTTAGACAACATTTTCCAAACCCACTACCATCAAGAAGGGCAAGGGCAGCAAGGGACTCAGATTCAATTCCTGGCTTGAGTCACTCTCTGTGCGGGGTTTGCAAGTTCTCTCCGTGTCCTTCCGTGAGTTTCCTTCCGGTGCTCCAGTTTCCTCCCGAAGGACGTACTGGTTAGATGTATTGGCTATGCTAAATTCTCCTTCAGTGCACCTAAAAAGGTGCCAGAGTGCGGCAACTAGGGGATTTTCACTATAATTTCATTGCACTGTTAATATAAGCCTAGGTGTAACAAGAAATAAATAAACTAAAAGTCACCCACAGCTTTTTCCCAAGTAGTCGTGGCCACTTGCACTAGGTTGACACAGTCTGGGTGGCATAGTGGCACAGTGGTTAGCGCTGCTGCCTCACAGTGCCAGGGACCCAAGTTCGATTGCCAGCCTGGGTTACTGTCTGTATGTTTATACATTCTCCCCATGTCTGCATGGTTTCCTCCGGGTGCTCCAGTTTCCTCCCACAGTCTGAGGATATGCAGGTTAGGTTGATTGGCCATGCTAAATACCCCTTAGTGTCCCGGGATGTGTAGGTAAGAGGGATTAGCAGGATAAAGGTGAGGGGTTGTGGGGATGTGGCCTGGGGTGGAATTGTTGTTGGTGCAGACTCAATGAGCCGAATTGTCTCTTTCTGCATTGTGGGGTTTCTATGATTCTATGAAAAATGGCATTTTGGATGAGATCAAATCTTGTGACACTGGAGCTCAAACCATCACAGAATCCCCGCTGTCTAGAAAGAGGCCATTTGGCCTATCGAGTCTGCACCAACCACAACCCGACCCAGGCCCATATCCTGTCATTCCACATATTTACCCCACTAGTCCCCTGACACTAAGGGTGAATTTACACGGCCTATCAAACTGACCCACACATCTTTGGAGTAGTCACAATAGATCTGTGATTACCCACATAGAGTTAAAAATTATAAAACACAAGCTCATCTCTGGTTGGAATACTGTGTCCAATTCGGGACATCACAACTTCCAGAAGGATGTGAAGACTTTGGGGAGGGCACAGAAGTGATTTACTAGAACGATTCCAGGGATGCGAAATTACAGTTACAACGACAGACTGGAGAAACTATTGTTATTTCCCCCTCGAGCACAGATTACTGACCAAAGATGTGACACAGATGTCTAAAATTATGAAGGGATTAGAGAGAGTAAATAAAGAGGAACTGTTTCTCATGTCTGTTGAGTCGATAACCAGACGACACAGATTTAAAACGATCACCAGAAGAACGAGAGGCAACCTGAGGAAAGAGCTTTTCATGTGAGGAGTCTTTGCGATCTGAAATGTACTATCTGCGTTGGCTGGTGGCTGCAGGTTTGAAGAGAATTGGTTTAGCACTTGAAGGAGAAATATATTGCCAAGATTTGGAGAATGAGTGAGCAAGTGGGATGAAATCGATTGCGGTTTCACAGAATTGAAACAGATTCGCCATGTTGAATTTTCTCTTTCTGTGCTGTCCGCTTCTGGGATTCAATGACTTTTCTAAGTATATTAATCATAAAATCATAAAACCCCACAGTGCAGAAAGAGGCCCTTCGGCCCATCAAGTCTGCACCGACCACAATCCCATCCAGGCCCTAACCCCATACCTCTACATATTATACCCACTAATCCCTCTAACCTACACATCCCTGGATACTAAGGGGCAATTTCTTAGCATGGTCAATCAACCTAACCCGCACATTTTGGACTGTGGGAGGAAACCAGAGCACCCAGAGGAAACCCATGCAGACATGAGGAGAATTGCAAACACTACACAGACAGTGACCCAAGCCGGGAATCAAACCCAGGACCCTAAAGCTATGAAGCAGCAGTGCTAGCCACTGTGCTACCGTGGCACTCCAAATGTCCACTTTTCAGCAGGAGGGGAAGATTACTCACTGCAGAATTCACAAATTCTCTGGCCAGTTCTTGTCGCAGAATATACATGGCTGATCCAGTTAGGTGTTTAGTTCATTACAGTTAACTTAGTTCATTCAAACCATAGGATCATAGAATCCTGACAGTGCAGAAGGAGGCCATTTGGCCCATCGAGTCTGCACCGACAACAATCCACCCAGCCCCTATTCCCGTAACACCACATATTTACCCTAGCTAATCCTCTTCCTGACACTAACGGGCAATTTACCATGGCCTATCCACCTAACCTGCACATGTTTAGAGCGTGGGAGGAAACCGGAGCACCTGGAGGAAACCCACACAGATATGGAGAGAATGTGCAAACTCCATACCAACAGTGACCTGAGGCTGGAATTGAACTTGGCGCTGTGAGGCAGCAGTGCTAACTGCTGTGCCATCGTGCCGTATGTAGATAATGGGGGATTTAGCGATGGTGATGTTATTGAACATGATTAGATTCTGTCTTATTGGAAATAGTCATTGCTTGGTGCAATTGTTACTTTCCACTTTTCAACCTGAGGCCTGAATGTTGTCTAGGTCTTGCTGCATGATTGCACAATCTACTTCTCCAACTCACACGATTACTCATCTGCCCCAACCAGGCAGGGGTTGAAATTGGGCGTATGGGCATCCTTTTCATCAAGAAGATTTAAAATGATATAAACCTTATCCAGATGAATAGTGACCACCTCCTTCTCCAAATATCTTCAATCCGCGGAAGTGACCTTGTGGCCTTAGCAAGGTTCCTACTGCTCTCCCCGACTGCATCTTCAACTGATGTTGCAGCTTTGGAATCAGGTTCTTCATTGTCATGTACAAGGATACAGCTCCAGCAAGTTGGCACACAGAACCCTACGGATTATCAAAAACTCAGAAAAGGTAACGCTTCAATCTGTACACTGGAACATGAGGAGGCCGTTTAACTCCTCGAACCTGTTCCAACATCCAAGGGTAATCTCCAGCCAAACTCCACATTCAACCTTTGCCCCATATCCCTCAACATCTTTGATTCATCAAAATCCATCAGTTTAAAAGTTAAAATTGGAACTAGCAGTTCTGCTGCTGGCGGAAGAGAATTCCAAACTTCAAGCACTTTTTGTCTGTATAACTAAACTAATTCATGAAATCTTAGAACATAGAACAGTGCAGCACAGGAACTGGCCCTTCAGTCCACGATGTTGTGCTAAACATTACACAGAGAGGGGTTTATTCAATGGAAAATCTCGTTGACAACCAGAAACTCCCTCCACTGGTCAATGGCAGGTCGCCTTCCATCATTGCAAAACACATGGCAGATGATAAGCCCCATCCTGAGTAAATCCCAACTCAGGTTTGCTATGGATTATTTGGAAAATCTGAGCACAGAAGCTGAGAGACTAGTAAAATGTGCTTATATTTATATGAAAATGTGCATTGCTTATTCTTTCAGAAAACTAAATTCAAAAGGCCTTCTGCTTACCAACAAGTGATAATGTAGAAACATAGAAACCTACAGTGCAGGGAGAGGCCATTCAGCCCATTGAATATGCACCAACAACAATCGCATCTAAACCCCAATTCCATAACCTCATGCATTTACTCTAGCTTGTTCTGCTGACACTAAGGGGCAATTTAGCATGGCCAATCCATCCAACATGCACATCTTTGGACCGTGAGTGGAAACTGAAGCACATGAAGGAAACCATGCAGACATGGGGAGAATGTGCAAATTCCACACAGACAGCAATTCAAGCCGGGAATCAAACCCAGTTCCCTGGCACTGTAAGGCAAAGTGCTAACCATTGTGCCTTCATGCTGATAAGAGGAAATCAGTGGAGTTTGATTGTCTCTACCTTGTCCGCAACACATGGGAATACTCCTCCAAGTCACACACTGTTCTGACTTGGAAATTTGTCGGCCATTCCTTCACTGTCGCTGGGTCAAAATCCTGGAATTCCCTTGCTAACAGCATTGTGGGTATCCCAACAACAAAACACTGGAGCTGTGCAAGAAGGTGGCTCACCACCACCCAGGGCAATTAGGGATGGGCAATAAATGCTGGTCTAGCCAGTGATGCCCATATCCCAAGTACAAATTTTTAAAAAACAAGCAGTTCCTGATTCCCAAAGGTAATCAAGTAAAACTCCCTATGAATCATTCGTCATCACATCTTCACTATTTGTGTCCTATTTAGTAATTGTTCATCTAGTCTACAGCTAACCTTAGTGTGTAGCTAACACAGCAGCCATTAATTCTCATATCTTTTGGATATTTTTATCATTCCTGTTTTATTTGTCCCAAACTCAGCTGCCTTTGCCAGGATTACGATCAATGCTGCTGCTTTGATGTGGGCAAAACACTCTGAATTTTAATCTTGCTTGAAAATAGCTAATGTTATTCCTTCTAATTGTGCGTGCATTAGTTTAGCAACACATCAGATTGCACATTCTCCCTTCACATACTCACCCCGTAACCTTCTTCAGTCCTATAGCCCTTTGAGATCCCAACGCTTCTCCAATTTTTGCCTCTTTAAAATGTCTTGTGGGGGCGGTGGTGGTCTCTATGGCTGCTGAACACATGTGAAGACATGCATGATTCAGACAGGGTGATGGCTGCTCAGTTCACTCCAAAATGACAGTGCTGGTTGCAGATTAGTGAGAGTAATCCACTCGGGTAGCAAAAATAAGAAAGCAGATTATTGGAATGGGTGTAAATTGAGAAGGGTGGTACTCAGCAAGACCTTGATGCCATTGTGCATCAGTCTCTGAAAGTAAGTGTGCAGGTACAGCAGGCAGTAAGAAACAGTAAAGGCAATAAATGGTATGTTGGCCCTTATAACGAAAGAATTTGAGTATAGGAATAGGAATGTTTTACTGCAATTGAACAGGGCGTTGATGAGGCCACATTTGGATAATTGTGTGCAGTTTTGATGTCCTTATCTACTGAAGGATGTGCTTGTTACAGAGCAGCAAATGTTTACCAGGCTGATTCCTGCAGTGGCGGGTCTGTCATACAAGGAGAGATTAAGTCAGTCAGGATTGTATTCACTGGATTTTAGAAGAATGAGAGGGGATCTCATAGAAATTTATAAATTCTAACAGGGTAGATTCAGAAAGAATGTTCCCAATGGTGGGAGTTATACTTTGTAGATAAGGGGTAAATATTTTAGAATTGAGGTGAGGAGAAATTTCTTCACTCAGAAAGTGGTGAATGTATGGAATTCACTACCATAGAAAGTAGTTGAGGCCAAAACTTTGTGTGATTTGGATCTAAAGGGATCAAGGGATATGGGGGAAGGTGGGGATCAGGATATTGTATTGGACAATCAAAATGAATGGCGAAGCAGGTTCGAAGGGCTGAATGACCTCCACCTGCTTCTAGTTTCTTTGTTTCAATGTTTCTATTCCATGTTGATTGACATCATGATCCATCCACCCTACACACTTCAGGAAGACACTCACTGTCCATATGCCACTGATTTTCATACACACAGTTTTTTTTCTAGCGGTATATCTGACGTGATACAATCTGCCTGTTTTGCAGACAAATAGGCACCTTGTAAAACAGAGCTGAATTTGAAACATACCCCTCACAAGAAACATGATAGGAATACATTTCTTAAAGGCACGTATCATCACAGAGAGCATCTATAACTTAGCATTCACATCTCTGGAGAGTGCTATCAGATCACTGTTTATCCAGCACCACCCACCCCCCTACCACCCTCACACCCACCTCAAGGTTGTTGTCCCTCTGAGTTTCAAGATCTATTCAGGGAATATTTCACCATTCATCTATGAATCCTGTTGAATCCACTTAAAAACTGTGGAAGCAGATGAAGAGCAAAATGTTGAAGCTAGAGGGGCTAACCTTGTGCTGGTCAGCCAACCCAATGCGAGACAGGGTGAGGATGAGGCAGGGCTGGGATAATAATCTGAGTTATAATATTTTATTTGCTCCTGATAAAAAAAGTAACAACTTCATAACCAACATTTCCACCCAAGAGACGGAAGGGGAAATTAGTTTAGCAATAAAACTTCTGGTGGGAATAGTATCTTATCTCTTAGAACATAGAACATACAACAGTACAGCACAGGAACAGGCCCTTCGGCCCATAATGTTGTGCTCTTCATGACATCAAATTAATCCAATTCCTTCTTCCTGCCCTTGGTCCATATCCCTCTATTCCTTGCATTTTCATGTACTTATCTAAAAGCCCCCTAAATGCCCCTATCATATCTGCCTCACTTCATCGCTGGCAGTGCGTTCTAGACACCTACCACTCTGTGTAAAAAAACCTTGCCCCTCACATCTCATTTGAACTTTCCACTCCTCACCCTAATTGCATGCCCCTTAGTATTTCAACTCTGGGGAAAAGATTCTGATTATCAATCCTATCTGTGCCTCTCATAATTTTATAGAATTCTATCAGGTCTGCCCTCAGCCTCGGCCACTCCAGAGAAAACAACTCTAGTTTGTTCAGCCTCTCCCTATAGCTCATAACCTCTAATCAAGTTGGCATCCAAGTAAACCTCTTCTGCACCTTCTCCAAAGCCTCTACATTCTTTCTGTAATGCGGCAACCAGAATTGAATGCAATAATCTAAATGCAGCACAACCGAAGTTTTATAAAGTGACATGCCATTCTGATTCTTGTACTCAGTGTCCCAACCAATAAAGGCAAGCATGCTGTATGCCTTCATTACTTCCCTATGTATTTATGTGGCCACTTTCAGGGGGTTATTATTATTAATTCAAAACTCAAACTAAAGGGTATTCAGTAGTTTAGGTGCTAGTGTCTATAAACAGTATGATTTCACAAGTAGTTGAATATGGTTTTCGGATGACTAGGCACAAATGCACGAAGCTTTTATAAAATTATTCTCCACTTAATTAACAGATCCATTGGAGGAATCATTGGTGAATGAGGTGTCTGTTGCCTGCAGCACCTAACTGATGTTTAGTTCCTAAATTCAAGCTATGTTTAACCAGCCTAGAATTCATATCGTGCAGAAGGACGTCATTCAGCCCATGGAGTCGGCACCAATTCTCCGAGAGAGCATTTCAACCAAGCCCTATCCCCTTAACCCCAGATATTTACCCCACTAATCCCTTTAACCTACACATTTTGGGACACTCAGGAACAATTTAGTACGGCCAATCCACCTAACCCGCACATCTTTGGATTGTGGGAGGAAACTAGAGCACCCAGAGAAAACCCATGCAGACACAAGGAGAATGTGCAAGCTCCACACAGATAGTGACCCAAGCCAGAAATTGAATCCAGGTCCCTGACGTTGTGAGGCAGCAGTGCTAACCACTGTGCCACCTTGTCACTCCATTTAAGGTCCATTTTTTCATCCCTTTAATTAGCCAGAATCTGAAATTCAGTCAAGGTAGAGGAAAGATATAGTTTGCTGAATGTGTGACTATGCCAGAAGAGAACTCCTGTGCCCCTGACACATCACTTCAGGTCATCACAATATACACTGCCTGCAATCATCAGTCATGTGGGACCTCATTCTATACACCCATATTTGTCCCATATCCCTTAATATCTTTGGTTAACAATAGCATGTATTAGTTTTGGTGTCCGTGTATGGAATTCCGAAGGTTTTGTCTCTGATGAGCAGACTAACGGGCTAGTTATCGTGCGGATGCCCAATTTTAAGTGTGCACAATAGCTGAGCAAAATGCCCATACTGTTCTTGAGCTACACCACATGACCAAGTGGTGATAACACTGGCCAGTCATAGATTCATTGAATTCCTAAAGTGCACAATGAGGCCATTTCGCCCATCAAGTCTGCACTGATCACAACTCCATCCAGGCCCTTTTACCGTAACCCCACATATTTACCCTGCTAATCCCCTGACATTAGATTCAATTTAGCATGGCCAATCAACCTAACCCGCACATCTTTGGAATGTGCACTCAACTCTAACACAATCTCTTATCTAAGTTGCACGCATTGTCCTAATCTGTATTCCAAATCTCTGCCCTCTGTTTGGTCCACTTGTCCATAGGACACTTGTCAATAGGCAAATTGGCCATTACTCTTGGCCTGTATAGTCACAATTAGACATAAAAATCTACAAAGTGACCTACAAAATGCTTTCTTCCTGTTAATATTAGTCAACCTCAGAGACTAGCGTAAACATGCTGCAATAGATTAGAGAAGCTGCCAAGTTAACTTGTGGCCAACTTTTTGTTTTAACTTTAAATTAATATTTAAATCCCATCTGTAAGTGCAATTGGCTGAGCGCACACAGAACAAAAACACAAGAAGAGATCTGCCACAATTGTGGATATAGTAAAAGCTGATAATGGCTGGGACCTGAATATTCGAGGATACCTGACATTTTGGAAGAACAGAAGCCAGGAAAAGATATAGGGATGGCTCTCTTAATTAAGGATTGCATTGGCATATTACAGAGGGATAGCCTTCATTTCAAAGATCAAGATGTCAGATCGGTTTGAATAAAGGTAAAAAATAATAAATGCATGAAGTCACTTGTGAGAATAGTTTCTAGGCCTCCTAACACTAACCACATAGAAGGATGGAGTACACAGGGAGAAATAATGAAGACTTGTAGGAATGGTACAATGATAATCATGGGTGATTTCAATCTACATTTAGAATATGCAAGTCAGATTGGCTAAGGGAGCCTTGGAAGATGAATTCATCGAGTGTTTTTGGACAATTTCTTACAGCAGCAAATGCTAGAACCAATCAGACAACAGACTATTCTAGACCTGGTGACTTGCAACAAGATAGGATTAAATATTGACCCCATAGTAGGGGTATCCCTAGATTTCAATAATCATAATGTGATTGAATTTCACAATCAGTTTGAGGGAGAGAAGAGTGGGTCAAGCACTAGTGTTTTAAAATTGCGCAAGGGCAAATATGAGGGTGTGAAGGCAAAGCTGACTAAAATGAACTGGGAAATGAAGTTAAGAAATAGGTCAAGAGAGATGTACTGGCAGATATTGAAGGAAACATTTCATATCATTCAGCAAACTTATGTCCAAGTGCAAAAGAAAGACGCTAGAGGAAGGATGCAACACGCTAGCTGTGGTTAACTAAGGAAGTTAAGACAGCAGCAAATTAATAGAAAAAGCATTTAAACATGGGAAGGTTATGAGCAGGTCAGAAGATTGGATAGAATATTAAAAAAAATAAAGAATTATTTAAAGAATAATAATTAGCATATGAGTGAAGGCTAACTAGAAATGTAAAAACAGAGTTAGAGTTTCTACAGGCATTTAGAAAAGAAAAAAGTACAGCGAATATCGATCTAGATAATGAGTTGGGGAAACCAATAATTGAAAATTAGGGAACGACACATGAGTAAAAGTGATATTTTCTATCCTCATTGTAGAGGGTGCAAATAATATTCCAAATATAATTGTAAATCAACAAATGAAAAGGAAGAAGGATCTTTAAACAGTTACTTTCACCAGAGAAAAATATTAGAACCAATATTTTCCAAAATTCCCTAAAATCCTGAAAGGCACAATTAGATGAGAAAGTAGTGAATGTAACTCCTCTACTCAGGAAAGTAGGGAGACAGGAAGCAGAGATCAACAGGCAAATTAACTTAACATCTGTCATAGGGAAAATGCTGGAATATACTATTAAAGAGGAAAACAGCTAAGCACTTGAAAATTTCAATGCAATCAGGCAGAGTCAAACTATTTTTGTGAAAGGGTGAATAAGTTGGACTAAGTTTTTGAGGAAGTAACAAGCAAGGTGAATAAATGGGAATCTGTAGATGTGGCAGACAAAGATTTCCAGAAGGTATTTGACTGGGTGACACATCAAAGCTTACTGTACAGAATAAGAGCTCATGGTATAGTCAGTATCATATTAGCGTAGATATAAAATTGGTTATAGAACATAGAACATAGAACATTACAGCGCAGTACAGGCCCTTCGGCCCTCGATGTTGCGCTGGCCAATGGACCCTCTAACCTAAACTATTCCAATATCATCCATATGCCTATCCACCAAACATTTGAATGCCCCCAAAGTAGGCGAGTCCACAACTGCTGCAGGCAGGGCATTCCACGCCCTCACCACCCTCTGTGTGAAGAACCTGCCTCTGACATCCGTCCTATAACTACCACCTCTTAATTTAAAGTTATGTCCCCTCGTGTTGGTCATCACCATCCGAGGAAAAAGGCTCCCACTATCCACCCTATCCAATCCCTTGATCATCTTATACACCTCAATTAGGTCACCGCGTAACCTTCTTCTCTCTAATGAAAATAACCTCAGGTCCCTCAGCCTTTCCTCATAAGGCCTTCCCACCATACCAGGCAACATCCTGGTAAACCTCCTCTGCACCCTTTCCAATGCTTCCACATCTTTCTTATAATGCGGCGACCAGAACTGTACGCAATACTCCAAGTGCGGCCGCACCAGAGTTTTGTACAGTTGTAACATAACCTCACGGCTCCTAAATTCAATCCCTCTACCAATAAAAGCTAACACACCGTACGCCTTCTTAACAACTTTATCAACCTGGGTGCCAACTTTCAAAGAGCTATGTACTTGTACCCCAAGATCCCTCTGCTCGACAGCGCTATTAAGGGTCCTTCCATTAGCCCTATATTTCATATGCCTGTTATTCCTACCAAACTGAATCACCTCACACTTATCCGTATTGAATTCCATTTGCCACCTCACGGCCCAGCTCTGCAACCTATCTATGTCCCTCTGCAAACTGTAACATCCATCCTCGCTGTCTACAACTCCCCCCACTTTGGTATCGTCAGCAAATTTACTAATCCAACCCTCTACACCCTCATCTAGGTCATTTATAAAAATGACAAACAGCAGTGGCCCTAAAACAGATCCTTGAGGTACACCACTTGTAACTGCACTCCAGGTTGAATATTTCCCATCAACCACCACCCTCTGTCTTCTATCACTAGCCAATTCCTAATCCAAACTGCTAACAAAAGTTAGCAACAAAAAACATAAAGAAGGCATAAATAGGTCATTTTTGGTTTGGCAAGATGCAGTGTTTGGAATACCACAGGGATCAGTGCTTGAGCCTCAGTTATAAACAATCTATATCAGTGATTTGGATGAGGGGACCAAAATTATAGTTGTTAAATTTGCTGATGACATGCAAATAGGTAGGAAAGTAAGTTGTGAAAAGAACATAAGGGATCTAGGAAGGGATATAGATAAGTTAAGTACGTGGGCAAAAATGGGGTAGATGGAGTGCAATGTGGGAAAGTATGAACTTGCCCACTTTGACAAGATGAAAAAAACAGTCTACTATCTAAATAGAGAGAGACTATAGAACTCTGGGTTACAGAGGGTTCTGGGTGACCTTGTACTTGAATCACTAAGTTAGTTAATACAGATACAGCAAGTGATTTGGAGGCAAATTAAATGCTGTCATTTATTGCAAGGGGAATGGAAAACGAAAGCAGAGATCTTTTTGCTCAGAATGTTGGTGAGACCACATGTAGTGCACTGTGTACGATTTTGCTTTCCTTATTTAAGGAAGGACGTAGTCATATTAGAAGAAGTTCAGTAAGCTTCATGCGACTAATTCCTGAGATGAGTGGGTCATCTTATGAGGAAATAGCCTTAAAACAATAAGATTGAGAGAGGACTTGACAAAAGCGGATGCTGAAAGAATGTTTCTCCTTGGAAGGGAGACCAGAATTAGTGGACACAGTTTGAAATTAAAGGGTCTCCTATTTAAAACAGAGATTAGGAGATTTTTTTTCCCCCCAGTGGGCTGAGTGTCTGTGGAACTCTCTTCTCTATAGAACAGGAGAGGCAGAATCTTAAATATTTTTAAGACGGACATAGGTAGATTTTTCTAACAAAAGAGTTAAAATGTATCGGGAACAGGCAAGAAAGTGTTGGTAAGGCCACATGCTGGTGAGACTACATGTAGTGTACTGCACATAGCTCTGGTGAAATTAGTCATGATTTTATTAAATGGTGGAACAAGTTCAAGGAGCCAAATGGCCTCCACCTTCTATTTTGAATGCTTTTCACAATCACCTCCTTGTTGGTACAACCACTGTCTCGAAACTCTAAACTTGCAAAAAGCAGGATATAATCCATTAAATCAAAGGGAACATAGAGCAATAATGATGTTAAATACCAGTACTATAGTCTATGTAGTTATACATCCCTCACGTGCTGTGCAGATCATGTTAAGTAAGGTGCCACAAGCCTGTTCTGTAACCAATACAATGGATCATGAAAGTGAATCTTTAGTGTCTTTGCTCAAATAATTGTAACATTCACCAATCATATTAATAACATCTTTAAACTCTGAAGCAAATGGCAGGGCCAATTAATCTCAATGGGAACTTCAATATTTGAATAGTTATGATGTGGAGGTACCGGCATTGGACTGGGATGGGCATAATGAGAAGTCTCACAACACCAGGATAAAGTTTATTTGGTAGCACGAGCTTTCAGAGCGTTGTTCCTTCATCAGGTGAGTGATTTTCCAAGAGAAACCATTACCCCTTGTTGTAAGGTGCTTTCACTTTTGCCCTTTTCTTAATATAATTTGATAATGTTCCCATGTTCCTCTTTTGGAACACGTTACGCCTTGTCACGAAAATGTGCCCAAGTTATTGAGTTCATTGGAGTTTTTAGGTAGTTTTATAAGTCCTCCTTTTTAGCATTTCCCATTCACCTTAGGTCCACCAGGCTGTCCACTCTCTCCATCTGATCCAAGGTACCAGTCTTCCATGGTAAACATCATCTGATTTTACCACACATCAGGCCAATAGAATGGACAGCCTTCTTCGGAATCAGGTGCAAGTATCTTATCAATGGTTTAATTAAATAGATTGCATTCCTTACCTGAAGAGACCACTTTCCAGAAGTTTCAGTAATCCGATAAGTGTGGACAAATGTTTGATTCCTGGATATGAAACAAAATATGTTTTTAAGAAACGAACCACCAGCAGCATAAAAACCAAAACCTGCCCAAAAATGGAGAGAATGGGAACATGGTGCTTCTTAAAACCCCTGGCACATTGTGATCAAGGCTTTGTATTTACCTTGGAATCTCAAAATCTTTGAATTATCTTGGGATTTCAACATGTTGTCTTTTAAAGTTTATTTATTAGTGTCACAAGTAGACTTACATTAACATCGCAATGTAGTTACGATGAAAATCCCCTAATCGGCACATTCTGGCACCTGTTTAGGTACACTGAGGAAGAATCTAGCATGGCCAATGCAGCTTACCAGCACACCTTTCTATTGATGGCAATGTCAGGCAACTTATGTTGCCAGAACCCAAGTAGGAGTATTTTAAATAGCTTTCTAAAGTTAAATTGTATTCTACACAGCCAACTTATCAGTGGGGATCTCCTGAACAGTCACTTTGGGAGTCATGCGGAACTGTTGTGCATTTTACATTGTCCCAAATGGTGTGTATATGCATGTGTGTGTGTGAGTACGTATGAGTATGTGTGTATCTCATTTCCAGCATTTTTGCCTCGGCAGGTTAATATTTTATTTATTTACTAGTGTCACAAGCAGGTTTACATTAACACTGCACTGAAGTTACTGCGAAAATCCCTTAGTCACCATAATCCAGTGCCTGTTCAGGTACACTGAGGGAAAATTTATCATGGCCAATTCACCTAACCAGCACATCTTCCAGACTGTGGGAGGCAACCGGAGGAAACCCATGTAGACATAGGGAGAATGTGCATTCTCTGCACAGGCAATGTGAATCCCTCGCACTATGCAGCAGAAGTGCTAACCACTGTACTGCTACAATACAATTAGTTGGAAATTCTGGTTTTGAATGGCACTCTCTCATTTTTTAAAACATTTTTTCATTAGGTCCAATGTTTGTTGCCTATCCCGAATTGTGCTTTGAGGGGTCAGTTGAGAGTCAACTACATTGCTGTAGATCTGGAGTCTCATGTAACGAGACCAGGGAAGGATGGTAGATGTCCTTCCCTAAGAAGTACATTAATGAACTGCTTGAAGCTATATTGTTGACCTGTTGTTGAAATTGTTATGCAGCAGTTCCTGTGTGAAGCCTGCAAGAGCAGCAGCTCTCCTTCACTGTCAGAGTCGAGGTGAGTGTGGTTCACACTTTGCTCTGTCCGTCCTTTTTGTTTTGCTGGGTCTCAAGTTTACAGTTCTGAACAACTCGCTCTATATTTAGTTCCACGAATGCTCAGAAGATCACAAGACAGTCAAGCAATGGAACACCGCTCACAACCGTGATTTCCTATGTTTGACCCAAAACACATTAAAACCCCTGACTTTCGAAATAGCCAGCGCAATATTGGTGAGCAAGTCATGGAACATGGTAAATTGAGAGGGTGAGAAAGACAAACCGTGGTTCAGCAAAGCAGCCAGCTCCTGAATCACCTTCAAATGATGTGGTACAGAAAGTTGATATAAAGGAAAGGTTGGGTTGATTCTGTCAGGGATTGAAATAGTTAAAGTTGATTTATACTATTCTGTCAGTAAACCAATCATCAAAATGATTTATGAATGGCAGTCCAAACCTCAAACTTGAATCACAGACTGTGGTGGTACTTCTGTTATTCTTTTGTCTACAAAGTGAACAGCATACAAATCTCTAGTAATTAAAAATAATATTTGTTCTTTCAGTTAACCAAATGCCCGTACACTAACAATACTTGATATAACAGGCCTATCAAATAGACAAGGCAGCACATCCCAGTATCCTATTTATTCATTAGTGCATGGGATATGGACATCACAGGCAAGGTCAGTATCTGTCGCCCATGGAGACAGTTCAAAGTCAACCACATTGCTGTGGATCTGGAGTCACATGTAAACCAGATCAAGTAAGGATGGCATATCAGTGATAAAGGATGGGTTTTTTTTAATAACATTAGCTGATAGTTTCATGGTCACCATGACTGACACTAGCTTTATATTCAAGTTCACTTTTAATTAATTATTTTTGATCAATTTTAAGACCAATGTAATTATTTTAAAAAAAATTAATGGAATTTTGGAACATCATCAGCAAACATGATAGGATTTGAACCCATGTTCCCAGGTCATTTACCTGGGCTGCTATCTATTATCCACAACAGTTATTATCACTACCTCACCATCTCCTGCGTACATTTGCTCAAAAGATGGGTGCCCAGAAAGTTACATGGGGTGTTGGGAGGGAGTTACTGCTGCCTGCAATCCAATGTAGATGTTTCAGAAATAATATTGGTGGCACAAAATAATATTGCTGCCTCACAGTCCCAGAGACCCGATTTGGATTCCCCACCGGGGGTTCTGTGTGGTTTCCTCCAGGTGCTTCGACTTCCTCTCACAGTCCAACGATGTGCCCATTAGATTGGCTGGCTATGCTAAATTGCCACTTAATGTCAGGGAGATTAGCTGGAATAAATATATGGGGCTAGAGGGAGAGGGGCTGGGTAGGATTGTGGTCGGTGCAGACTCGAAGGGCCGAATGGCCTCCTTCTGCAATGTAGGGATTCTATGAACAGGCCGGTTAAAAGAGACTTGCTTCAAATTCCCGCACCCAAAACTCCCACCTCAACTCTGCATCTAACTCAAGACAATGGAAAACATTTTTAAGGAATGCGTAAAAGACGAGCTAAATGGATTAAACGCTTTGACTACAAATCATCATCCTTTTTAAATCCTCGGGAATTATTGAGGTCTGTGTGCTTTGTATTTCAACTGGTTTACAGAAAAATGGATTAAACGTGTAAAAAGCAATTCGCGAGTTGAGATCAAAGGGCGCCTTAAATGCCATTGAGTTGTGATAAGGTTCGATAGACATCAAAGGGACAGCATTTCCAGTAAAATTAAATGACATTTTTAGACAAATCTCCGCGTTTTATTCCAGATGTGTTCTCTCGCTAGGAGATTGCAGAGGGCTGTAAGTTTTTTTCTTGTTCAGTAAGAGTATTTCTAGCCACGTGGGAGATGGGATGAGAGAGAATTGTATAAAATTATTGCATATAATATTATTATAAGCCCGGCTGAAGAGAGAGGGCGAGGACTCTGATTAGAAAATTTCTTCGGCCCGAGTGTAATGTTAACACTTGTGTAAAATCTCCTTTCAATAAACATGCAAGTGTTGCAGTAAACTAACAGCACGCGCTTTGGGAGGAGGTCCACGCACCCACCCCGCTCTAACACACACAGACACACAGACTGCACACACCTCTTGGGAAAGTAACGAAAATAATATCAGTAATAAATAACTTTCTTGCGGGACAAAACTGGAACAGCGAGAAACTGGGAAAGACCACCCCTCAGTGTGCATGGATGAAACTGTCAGATTGGAAAAGGCTTGTAGGTGCTGCTCACACCCCCTCCATTAACTTGCTGTCAATTTCGGGTTGACCCATACCGCAAAGTCAAAGCAACTGAGTTGCTTCAAATTCACAAATTGAACATCTGGACTTGTTTCGATTCTTTTTTTTTGAAAGAAAACTCCCCAGAAATAAAGGTCTATTTCGCACAATTTCAAATCAAAAGAAAAGCCTTAAAAGAACCAAAGGAAAGGATCAGATCACAGGAAGAATTTCATTCAAGAATTTGGTGGGACTCCCCGCAGCTCTCATTTTGTTTTTGAATGGGATGGGAGGCGGTCTGAAACATTGAGATTTTAATTTGCTATAAAGTATTTGGGATTGTGTTTTAGCGGACCGCCCCGCTTCTTCGGGGGTTAAACTAGATGAGTTGTGAAGGAAGTGTATTTATTGCCATGTTGATCGAAGACTCTCCGGCCCCCTTTGATCGCTGAGGGTCTCAAAGGCGGGGGAGCAAAATATTGTTACTTTTCTTTCTGCTAACGTAATTTTTCCTGCTGGCCTTCAGCGACCTCGTGGTGCAATTTTTTTTACCCTAATCCCCGGAGACAGTGTACATTATAACGCATTATTACATATTGCTGGAAAACCAGCGTGTCCCTTGTATTACGGAGAGTGACTCGCATTACAGTACTCCAATCATTTCTGCTTTGGCGTGATGGATGCGGGGCTAAATGTTTTGCCTCCTGCACATCCGAATGAGAACAATGTAAATATTTATTGGGGAGGTTTAATCTTGCTCCAGCATGTCCCATAATCTCACCCCGGGCCAAAGTATGTGGAATGGTTTTCACCAAGAGCAAACACACATTCACACTGCCCACGCGGTTTTAACTCTGTTTTATTACTTATTTTTAACTGTGGTTTTTTTTTAAAGTCAATTTCGTTACTTATTCCCAAACAGGAGACTACTTGTGCCACTCGCTTTGCACTAACTGTACCTTGGAGGGTGTTTGTAAATTAACGTAATACTAATTTAGAAAAATAAATAAGTCGAAACTGGGCAAGAAATCTAGTTTAGAAAAAAGAAACAGAATCTGGTAACGGATCAGTGGATACTCGCCCAGCGAAAGATTTCGAAAATATACGATATATATTATCTCACTCAAAATGTCATCCGCTGATTTTGTTTAATCGAGATAGACTGGGGGAAGCATTGTAATTTACTCAAGTATTCATGTCGCAGCTTAAACCGCTGTCTCTGAATTATATCAGCAAAAAAACCGCAACAATTCACTCTTACAAATATCACATTTTGTATCCTCTGAAATGGAAGGGCTGGACTTAAATTTCGACTCGTGAATTGTATCTATTGTCAAGGTCTAACATCTGATGCGGCGAGACGGGGCAAACGAAACGGATCTTTCGATGCTGATCCTTGTCCATCACAAAGTATTTAATGGATTTAACGCATTCAAAGGTGGTGGTGGTGGAGGGTAAATCATTTAATTAAGGAAGTTTTTTCTGGGGGGGGGGAGGAGAAGGGGAGGGTGAATCGCACGTTTTAGTCAATCCTCTTCGGAAATTGATTTTTCCTGAGCCCAACTCAAAAAAAAAGATGTGTTCAACCCGTCCACTGAACTCAAATCCCCAACTTATTTACAGACAAGTAGATTGCAGTTCATCTCTATAGCGACTGACCTCTTGAAGTCCGCTATTCAGGCAAAAGAAGCCAGTCCAAAATCCTCTCGAAAGCGTTCTCTGCCACATTTATATTGACTACACTTCAAAAAGTGTATGAGTGGCTCTTGGGTTTGGGGGGACGGGGAAAGGGGCTATATAAATGCAATGTTTTCTCCCAAGGTCACCTATACCTTACTGCCTCATTTCCCATTCCTTTCACATTTGGTTCGCACAACGGTCAAAAAAGTCACCCCAGTTCTTTGTACCTTCCCACTTGAACCCAAGTGGGGAGGTTCAAACAGAATTGGGTTCAACCCAAGTGGGTTCAAAAAAGGCAATTAACACTCTTCAACTCGTCCCCTTCTCTTATCTGCCAACATGCTATTCAGTTTTTATACTCACAGCACACACAGGCAATACGTTCCAGCTATGGTTTCGCTGTCTCGGATCAAATAACTGCCGTCCTTGCCTGACGCTGCCAACAAATCTTCCGTCTCTGCCAGGCTGATTTTGCCGTGGTAGTAGGGTAACCTCATGATTTGTGTGAAGGGGACTCTTGTCAGCAAAGGTGATCTCTCTCTCCCCCTCCTCTTTGCTTCGCTTGCAAAAGGTTGTGGTGACTGGAGAATTTGGAGCCCTTTTTGTTGTGTCTGCTAACCCGCCCGACTTCCTGACTGATTTGTAACCAATGCACAAGAGAAATGTACAGCCACTTCCCCATTCTCGGTGAGGCTACATCACCTTTTTTTGAAACTTATCTCCTCACAATCAAAGTTGAAACATCCGGCTTCTCTATACAACTCGACAGGAAACACACACACAGATGTCGATAAATTTGCATTTAATGCACAACTTTCCAAATGCCTTGTTTTTATGCACGTTCCTCAGTCAAAAACAAAACAATGTTTGGTCTTGTGAAACTGAGTGGCTGAATTGGGATGATAACATTCAGGGAGAGATTTATAGAATCAGTGGGTGGATAAGGCACAGAAGGAGATCGTTCGGTCCATCCTATCTGTGCTAGCATTATGATATGGAGATGTGGGCTTTGGACTGGGGTAAAAACAGTAAGAAGTCTTACAACACCAGGTTAAAGGCCAACAGATTCATTTGATAGCAAACACCACTAGCTTTGGGAGTGCTGCTCCTTTTCAGGTGAGTGGGAGTTCTGTTTACAAACAAGGCATATAAAGACATAAACTCAACTTAAAGAATGATGATTGGAATGTGACTCTTTGCAGCTAATCAAGTCTTAAAAGTACAAACAACGTGAGTGGAGAGAGTGTTAAGCACAGATTAAAGAGATGTGCATTGTCTCCAGACAGAACAGTTAAGGAGATTTTGCAAGCCCAGGCAAGTCGTGGGGGTTCCAGATAGTGTGACGTAAACCCAAGATCCTGGTTGACACTGTCCATATGTGTGCGGAACTTGGCTATCAGTCTCTGCTCAGAGACTCTGCACTGTCATATGTCATAAAGGCCACCTTGGAGATTGCTTACCCTAAGATCAGAGGCTGAGTACCCATGAAGCTGAAGTGTTCCAAAACAGGAAGCAAACAGTCTTGCCTGGTGAGTGTTGAGCAGTGAACATTCATCCATTGCCATAGCGTCTGCATGGTCTCCCCAATGTACCATGCCTTGAAACATCCTTTCCTGCTGCATATTAGGTAGACAACGTTGGCCGAGTTGCAAGAGTATTACCATGTACCTGGTTGATGGTGTTCTGACGTGAGATGATGGCATCGGTGTTGATGATCTGGCACGCTCTTGCAGAAGTTGCTGTGGCAGCGCTGTGTGATGTCATGGTCATTGCTCTCTTGAAGGCTGAGTAGTTTGCTGTGAACAATGGTCTGTTTGAGTTTGTATGGTTGTTTGAAGGCAAGATGTGGGGATGTTGGAATGGCCTTGGTAAGATATTCATCTTCACACAACCCTGCCTATAAACTCTGCAAGACATGCCAGATCATCGACACAGATGCGATCATCTCACTTGAGAACACCATCCATTAGGTACATGGCACATACGCTTCAACTCGGCCAAAGTTATCTACCTGATACGCTGCAGAAAAGGATATCCCAAGGCATAGTACATTGCGAAGACTATGCAGATGCTACAACAAAGGATGAATGAACAGTGCTCAACAATCACCAGGCAAGATTGTTCTCATCCTATTGGAGAACACCTCAGCAGTCACAGGCATTTGGCCTCTGATTTTCAGTAACATTTTCCAAGGCGGCCTTCAAAACAACGACAGCGCAGAGTCACTGAGCAGAGACTGATAGCCAAGTTCCGCACACATGAGACCTCATGGGATCTTGGTTCATGCCACACTAAATGTAACTGCAATGATTTACCTGGGCTCGCAAAATCTCACTAACTGTCCTGGCTGGAGACAATACTTTAACCTATGCTTAATGCTATCTCCACTCACATTGTCTGTACCTTTAAGACTTGATTAGCTGTAAAGACTCGCATTCTAATCAGTATTCTGTAAACTGTATGCATGTCTTTCAACGCCCTGTTTGTGATCAGAACTCCCCACTCACCTGACGAAGGAGTAGAGCTTCGAAAGCTAGTGGCGTTTGCTACCAAATAAACCTGTTGGACTTTAAGCTGGCATTGTAAGACTTCTTAGTTCCAGCATTCCCCCTACTTCCCCACCACAAATCTGGCAATGTTGTTAAAATAGTTATCACAGTGAATTATTAAGCCGTGAGTGGTTTCACTGTGCCCCCCGCATGGGATGTACCGCAATCCCTTTCTGCACATATCCCTCCTCTGAATGTTAATCGATTGCGTTGAGGGTAGGAAATACCAAGCATCTTCCACCGAGACAATGTGGGCAGCGATAATTGACGCGAGGGCCTCTAGTGGCTCAATCCAGATTAAACAAAAATCTCATCAACTGAACTGTTCTTCCCGTGCCAAGCAGCCAGAGTTGATATTTTGATAATTAATCCAGTTGAGCTTTCATGGCATTCACATGCCAGTGAACTCTTGCCATTAGGCTCTGTTTACCTTCAGGTTAGCAAATAAAATAAAGTAACCAACAGTTCCAAATAACCAAAGGCTGCGCTCCCCTTTGACTGGTGGTGACTTTAATCTGAGGATCACCATACCTCAGGCGAGGGGCAAGGTTGAGAAGGAAGATTTTCAAGAATAACCTCTGCAGTTTTGGGGAATTGAACCCACACTGTTAGCATCGCACTGCATCGTTAACCTGCAGTCAAGACAACTAAGCTAAAGCAGTGGGATTAGCAAGGTTAATTTGGGAATAGGGCCTGGGTAGGATTGAGGTTGGTGCAGGCTCGATGGACCAAATGGCCTCTTTCTGCACTGTAGAGATTCTGTGGATTCTATGATTCCAGTACAAAGACCGAGCGTTGCAGACTGGCACATTCCAAAGCACCCAGAACACTGTGCAGAAACTTGGGGCAGTCACTGCAGAGCCACAATGGAGAAAGGTCATTGTCTGTGATCTTTCAGTATAGTAAACTGAGAGAAGAATTGTATAGGGATTCAACTCCGTACAGACAGTGACTCAAGCTGAAATTAAAACAGTGCTTAGCATTGCTGCCTTACAGTGCCAGGGACCCAGGTTCTATTCCCAGCTTGGATCACTGTCTGTGCGGAGTCTGCATGTTCTCCCTGTGTCTGCATGGGTTACCTCTAGGTGCTCCAGTTTCCTCCCACACTCCAAAGATGTGCTGGTTGGATGCAATGGCTATGCTAAATTCTTCCTCCGTGTACCAAATAGCCACCAAAGTATGGTGACTCAGAGATATTCACAGCAACTTCATTGCAATGTTAATGTAAGCTTAATTGTGCCTAAATAAACTTGGTGTTGTGAGGCAGCAGTGCTAACCACTGTGCCACTATGCCACCTCAGGTTAAGTGGATTGGCAGTGCTGAATTGCCTTTTAGTGTTCTAAGGCGTGTAGGTTAGGCAAGTTAGCAAAGTTAATATGTAGGGCTACAGTATAGTGCCTGGGTGAAATCCTCTGTCGGAGAATTGGTGCAGACTCGGTGAATTGAATAATGTCCTTCTGCACTGTTGGTATCTATGATTCAGAAAAATGCAGGTGACAACCTACAGCTGGACAACTACAGCAAGACAACTGGGTGCATTTCATGGAGGAATTTCCAAAGTTATATATGGAACAAATGGATTTCAATCCTTCTGCAGCTGGTGATGTTTAATGAGTGGTGGTTGACTATCTTCCAGAGACACAATCCACCAGACTCCTGGCAGAGATTGAGACTGTGGATTTCTCAGTCCTTTCTGAAGCTATATCAGAGGACATAGACACAGGAGGCACTGCCATAGATGGTGGCCATTCACAAGAAGACATTCAAGACCTAGGTCAGCTCTTCTCTGAAGAAGGTTTTGAGGAAAAAGACATTGTGATAATGCGGGATCCATTGGAAGGTGAGATCCTAGAAGTTGGTATGCTGTTCAAATGCATTGTTGAAGCATATGAAGTTTCTGGTTTCTTTCTTAAAGAGTCAGCTAGGTTGTGTGATGATACTGTGCCTTTAAGAAATACATATATCATGTTTCTTGTAAGGGATAAGTTTAGAATTCAATCCTGTTTTGCAGGTGCCAATTTGTCTAGCAAAACCTTTAAACTGGTAGCTGAGAGTACAGGATAAGTATTCATGTCAGACCTGGCATGTTTGTTTTAAACAGTGTTAATGCATTTGTGTTTTCTTAGGTCTCCCCTGAGATTTCAGTGTAGAGTTTTGATTACATTGATTGACAGGGACAAAGTCATGTGCTTAACAGGAAGAATTAAGCTTGCAGGGAAGAAATACTGTTTCAGTTTTATTTTTAAAATAGTTGCTGTTTGGACTGCCAGAAGAAACAAGTGTCTCTTTTGTCATTCTCTCTCCAGAGATGCTCTGAAAGCACTAGGATTAATAGCCTAAGATAAGCCAGTATGCCTGTGTTTTGCTCACTAATTTTAAAGAAAGATTTAAGACCATAAGAGGAATATTGCTTAAATTGGAATTCATAGCGATAGGTTAGCAGTTAGGAATTGTATCTTGTAATGTTTAACAATTGGTCAATTGTTAAATTTGAAGCTAATTCATTTTTGTATGATTAAACTGTGTTGGTAAATGAAATTTGTTTTGATAAGAGCTCCCTAGTTTTTCAGTAGAATCATGCCTGAAGTGAAATATCATTTCCTCACATTGATGCCAAAACAGCAAATTGTCAGAGTATAGCCTGACTTCATAATGTACCCTGGGTTTCTGAACTGGTATCCCATCAGTTGGCTGTGGAAAAGCAGCATTTGTATCATTGTCCCACTGAACCCACTGAGATGCATTATGTATTGTTGGTTCACCATGAATTATCCAGGGAGAATAAAATACTTCAATCAAATGAGGATCATACTGCTAGAGTGTTGTTATGGCCTTCCAGCTTGGCTGAAAGTATATCAGCAACAACAACTCAATTTCATCAGAAACATTTTTTTTCTCATTTTGACAGCTCTTCAGCAAAAAAATCTGTGGCCAAATCTTCAGAGCATTTGCAACTTCAGAGTTCTATACAAGAATATTATCCAGATTTTGTCCTGGAGGTTCATTCCACAACCAAAAAAGGCGTATTCTTTCTTCTTATTTTGACACAGGCTTCCCTTAGTGAGCAGCCTTGTACTGAGAAAAATGTGGCAATGTTACCACAATTTTCAGAAAGTGGAAGTGATTTCTGAAGGGTTGTCAGGAAGTCATACTTACTTCATTTCCTGTAATGTCTACTTGAACTTTGATGTTCCTTTTTTTCCAAAAAATTTGCTCAAATCTCAGCAGTTGAAGAATATCTCTATTGTCCTTGATGAAGTAGTGAATGATACAGTAATGCAACTCCTCACTCGTTGTAGAGTTGAAGAGGTTTAACAACATGGAAACAGTCCCTTTGGCTTATCCATGCCATCCTTTTTTAACCACTAAGCTAGTCCCAATTGCCTGCATTTGGCCTATATTCCTCTATACCATCTTACCCATGTAATTGTCTAAATGCTTTTTAAAAGACAAAATTGTACCTGCCTCTGCTGCTGCCTCTGGCAGCTTGTTCCAAACACTCACCACCCTCTGTGTGAAAAGTTAATAGTCTGGACCCTTTTGTATCTCTCCTCTCTCACTTTAAACTTATGCCCTCTAGTTTTATACCCGTCTACCTTTGGGAAAAGATGTTGACTTTCTACCTTATCTATGCCCCCCCATTATGTTATAGACTCTAAGTCTCCTATGCTCCAGGGAAAAAAATCCCAGTCTATCCAACCTCTTATAACTCAAACCATCAAGTCCTAGTAACATCCTAGTAATTTTTTTCTGCACTCTTTCTAGTTTAATAATATTCTTTCTATAATAGGATGATCAGAAGTGTACACAGTGTGGCCTTACCAATATTTTAATCTTCATCTTCTTAGACCATTGACTTAGTAAGATAGAGGGTTATAGGTAAGCATAGTAGGTAGGGACATGTTAGGCGCAACTTGTGGACCGAAGGGCCTGTTTGTGCTTAGTTTTTTCTGTGTTCTATTTTCTATGTTCTTCCTCCAGTGTGCTAAGATGGAACAGAATATTCCTGACTGAGTGCTAGTGTATCCTACTCCTGCTCAAGAGAGTGCAAGTGTTGATGCCTTTAAGTCTTCTCTCTTAGATCTTTCTTTGAAAGGAGTTGCACTCTCTTATTGCTCGGCTATTGTGAAGAGCACACCCCTGTTACCAGCAGTCTTGGAAAGCTGAAGGTTCACTAGCATGAATGTCTAGAAAGTTCCGACTGCTGATTCTGTCCAAATCGTCCCATAGCTCCTTTATATCTTCCTCGTAACACACATTCCAGTCTAGTTATGTATCATTCACTGACACCAATGTCAATATAATACAAGTATCAAAACGAATTAATGTTACAGCTGCTATATTTGCATAGAAAAGAAGAATATAACTTTGCAGGATATAATGTGCTATGCGAGGAACTCCTTTCACTTTCTGAGGTAATCTTATAGTTTATCTTGTCTGGACCAGAGGTTTAACAATGAGAATTATACCAGCAATTTAAGCTTGGAGCTCAGCAATTTATGGGTGGTGTAATCAACAAAAGAAGCACAAACATTTGGAATTTATCACAAAATATCAGGAATTTTGAGAAGATGCTTAATTTCTGGTATGGAGGGTGTTAGCTACGAGGAGAGATTGAATGAACTGGGATTGTTCTCCCTGGAATTGTGGAGGCTGAGGAGTGACCTGAAAGAAGTTTATAAAATTATGAGGGATTTGGATAACATGAACAGTTGGAAGCTTCTTCCCAGGGCAGAAATGACAATTACAAGGGGGCACAAGTTCAAGATGAGGGGGAAAAGTTCAGTAGAGATGTGCAAGGGAAGTTTTTTACACAGAGGGTGGTGGGAGCTTGGAATGCATTGCTAAGTGTTTGAGGCAGACACATTAGCAACATTTAAAACTTATTTGGATGACACATGAACAGACGGGGAATAGTGGGAAACAAGCGGCTAGCCTAGATAGGACAATGTGATCGATGCAGGCTTGGAGGGTCAAAAGACCTGTCCCTGTGCTGTCCCATTCTTTGCTCTTTGTTCTAGCTGTGAGGTAGCCTCCAATAGGGTTTTGCAGCTAACAAGGAAGTCCCCACCTATGATGATACCTTCTGGAGGTACTGGAGGAGCAACACTGAAAGAGGGCTGTTCAACATTCAGGTTCCAAATTGCAATAGCAAAAAAAAACATCCAATGGAATCATAGAATCCCCGCAGTGCAGAAGGAGGCCATTTGGCCCATCAAGTCTGCACTGACGACAATCCCACCCAGGCCCTATCCCATAACCCCACATATTTACCTTGCCAGCCCCCATGACATCAGGGTCAGTTTAGCATGGCCAATCCACCTAACTCTTTGGAGTGTGGGAGGAAACCAGAGCACCCGGAAGAAACCCATGCAGACACAGGGAGAATGTGCAAACTCCACATAGGCAGTGACCCGGGGCTAGAATTGAACCCAGGTCTCTAGTGCTGTGAGGCAGTAGTTCTAACCACTATGCCACTGTGCCACCCACTGTGCTGCCCAAAGATATGATATGAGATGTGAGACCATGGTTAGCACTGCTGCCTCACAGCGCCAGGGATCTAGTTTCAATTCCAGCCTGGGTTGTGTGTCTGTGTGGAATTTGTTTGTCTGTGTGAAAAGCTCCCCATGTCTGAATGGACTTCCGGTTTCCGCCCATAGTCCATAGGTGTGCAGGTTAAGTTGATTGGCCATGCTAAATTGACCCTTATTGTCACAAAGATGTGTAGATTAGGGGGATAGGCAGGGTAAATATATGGGTTACAGCAATAGGATCTGGGTAAGAAGTCCTATCAGAGGGTCAATGCAAATACGATAGACTAAATAGCCTCCTTCTGCACGGTAGAGATTTATGATTCTGTGATCTGTGAGTGAGATCTAAATAACGGAATCATCGCTTTATTATCTCAATAATGTACTCCACAAAAGCAATAACATTTGAATGGGCCATACTCTGTTTCTGTGTAAGGACTAGTAATGTGGGGTTAGGGTGGGGATTGCTGGTGATCATCAACATAGCAGCAAAGCCCTGGTACTCCAAGAATTCAGTCCAATATTGCAGTTGCAATAATGAAAAGCCCTGGTCCAAAACATCTGGATACAAACATATAATGATATATCTTTGTATAGTTACGTGTATAAAGGTTGGCATTTGGGGTCCTGATGGCCACAGTGGTTCCAACAGTTATATTCTAATCCCTTGGGAAACATTGCATATGGCAAGAGTTCTGTGCTTTCTCCAGCTCCTGTCTCCTTTCCCTAGAAAAGTGAAGATGTTTACCTTGGCAAATATGACACCAGTCTTCTCTTTGAAAGGAATGAATTTAGAATGACTTGGTTGACAAGCAACCACATTGGACCATATTGGATGGGGGAAAGAAGTTAGTCTTTTACATTTAATTAAGCAGGTAAATCATGTTCAAAACACTTTGAGAGAAATCCCAAAGCAGGCTAGGTGCCTTGTAATATTAGACATTTGAGGTCAAGCACACAGCATTTACAACATGACTCTGTCACCATGCAAGCTCCAGATTGCTAATGGAGCCTCACCAAGTAAGACTCATTGCTCTTGCAGTAGGATAGTAGCAATATTTATTTCAAATATTCAAAAATGAAGTACATTCACCTTCTTTCCAATGGTAACACATTGAACCTGACTTCCAAAATAGATGAACTTTTTCCAACAGACCCTTCAAGGGAACTTACACAAATTATAGTCTTTTTCCCCCTGGAATTCACAGAATCCCTACAGTGCAGAAGAAGGCTATTCAGCCCACCCAGGCTTTATTCCCATAGCCCCGTGTATTCACCCTGCTAGTACCCCTGACACTAGGGGGCACTTTAGCCAGGCCAGTCAACCTAACCCACACATCTTTGGAATGTTGGGGGAAACTGGAGCACCCAAGGGAAAACCACATAGACACAAGGAGAATGTGCAGACTCCACACAGACCGGTACCAAGCCGGGAATCGAACCCGGGTCCCTGGCAATTTGATGCAGCAGTGCTAACTACTGTATCACCAAGGTTGAAGCATGATTTGATCAAAATTTTCAAGATATTTAGGGAACAGATAAGATAAATAGACAGAACTTCTGCTGTTTGAGAAAATGACTAACAGTTTGAGCCAGACCTTTCTGTGTGAAATAAGGAAACACTTCTGCATGCAAAAACTGGGGAAAGTTGTGAGCACTTCTATCGAGTCTGAGTTTTACAGCACTAAAAGAGACCCATCGTGTCTGTGCTGGCCATCAAACACCTTTCTATCCTAATCCTATTTTCCAGTACTAGGTCCTTAGCCTTATATGCTACAGTGTTTCAAATACCTATCTAAGTGCATTATGAGGATTCCTGCCTCTACCACTCTTTCAGGCATTGAGGAAAATATAGGTGGAATTGTGTAGACTTAGGGATGGGGTATCACAAACATCTCTGTAACAATGACTCTGACTATTGTAACCATCCGACTCATGGAATAGGCCCCTGGGAGGTAATCCGTAGGGACCGTTGCTCAGGATCCCTTAACTGCACTATGTTGCCAACTTTGTTGGAGGGGTGAGGTGATTGGGGTCTCCCAATCTGTAAACTGTCTGTGCTGAAATGTGTGCTTTTGGAGACCAGAACACCTCATTCGCTTGACGAAGGCACAAATGCCGAAAGCTAGCAAGTTTACTATCAAATAAATCGGTTGGATTTAAAATTGGTGTTGTCAGACCTCTTACTGAGCAATGGTACGGGTCATGGGATTCATACCTGATGATGGATTGATTGTATTAATTGTAATTCTTATTGCTTGCTGTGTTTGTATGACATTATTCTCCACCTGTTGTAAAACAGTAACAGCCCGGGTTATAATGGGCACAAGTGTATAGGCACATGGGGCAGACCTCCTGAAATGGAGCTGGGCCCATATGCTGGTAACATTTGGCTCTAAATTTGTCATGGGGCCGTGCTTTTGCATGGCCCCAACCAAAAGGGGGGAATGAAGAAGGAACCAGATTAATGAACTTCATAATACTTAAAGATTTGTGCAGAACATTACAAGGTTTGTTTTTGCACCCCTGTAACCTTTTATGCCAATTAACCTGTTTGTGCAAGGTTGTAACCTTGTATGCTGCCTAAACAAACTGCAAATGTCGAAATGTGATGACGGCTAGTCACACTAGAGGAACAGAACAGAGGCAGTCATGATCTTGGAGACAGCTATGATTACAATGAACTATGCAATGGACGAAATCACTAGGCAGTAATAATCACATGATGAATGCCAAACCATGACAGACATCCTGGGGAACTGCAGACATGACTAGGGACAGGAACCGGGATGTATAAAAATTTACTCTTACTTGTGTCCAAGCAGAAGTCAAGTGAATGGCTTTAGAAACCTGGCTTCTCCCAAATGCTTTTGTAATATACCTGCTGTACTTAGACTTACGACTAGTCTCAGAGTTTTATTTACCGACAACGGTTATATCTGATATTTTTTACCAGTAAGTTTATGATTTTCTTATATGTAGCAACAGAGAAAGTTTTCCACCACAGAAAGTTGGTTATCCAGATCATCCATCATCACAGTTGTGGCTGAGGATTGGCCAGGATACAATGGAGGTTTTATTTATTCTTTTTTAGACTGTGGGTATCACTGGCTGGGCCAGCATGCATTATTCATTCATGAGAGTAGTTAAGAATTAATCACATTGCTGTAGATCTGGAGTCATATGTTGGCCAGAGTTGGCACAATTGGCAGATTTATTTCCCTGAAGGGCATTAGTGAACCAGACGGATTTTTATAACAATCAGAAATGGTCATCTTTAATTCTGGATTTTTTATTCAATTCAAATTTCACCATCTGCCATGGTGGGATTCAAACGCTGATCCCCAGAGCATTATCCTGGTCTCTGGATTTCTAGTCCAACGACAATACCACTTTGCCACTGTCTGTCCAGGAGTCCCCTGTTCTTCTTCAAAACAGGGGAAGGGATCTTTGACGTCCACCTGAAAAGGGAGATGAGTCCCTTAGTTTAATGGCCCATTCAACAATACTGTATTCTCCCAGTTAATGCTCAATTCACTGGAGATGACTCTGAACCCACAACCTTTTGATTCAGAGACAAACATTTCTGTCTCATAACACCAGGGATCTGAGTTCAATTCCAGCCTTGGGTGATTGTGTACAATTTGCACATTCACCTGTGACTGCATGGGTTTCTTCTGGGTGCTCTGGTTTCCTGCCACAATCTAATGATGTGCGGATTAGATGGATTGACCATGCTAATATACCTCTTAGTGTTCAAAAATCTGTAGGTTAAGAAGTTCAGCCATTGCAGGGTTATGGAGATGGGGATGGGAGGGGGCTTGAATAATGTGCTCTTTCGGAGAGTAGGTGCCAATTTGATGGGCCAAATGGCTTCTTTCTGCACCACAGGGATTCTATGGTACTCAGAGTGTTGCCTACTTAGCGCAACTGATACCTATTGCAGGATAAACTTGCACAGGAAATTAGTCTCACAGTCAGCACTGAAAATAAATGACTGACTTTGTGGATCAGATTAGTGATTACATTGCAAAGTTGTGTATCTCTAATTCTTTGTCAAGTTACATCATAACTGCATGTACTAACATGGGTGAAGAGTGATGACTAAAGACCATGTAGGGAAATTACTTGATTGACTTAGTCTGTTGGCTAATGGAGTTAATTGATCTTGATTGCTAATTCTTCACAGATGTTTTTCTTTCTGCTTCAAAGATAGATTCTTCACATAATGAGTATTATTCAGACAATTAGAGTCATAGAAATATAGAGCACGGAAATAGGCCCTTCGACCCAATTTATTCATGCCAACCAAGTTTCCTAAACTGAAATATTTGCCTATGTTTGGCCCATATCCCTCTAAACCTGTCCTATCCATATACTTGTGCAAATAAATGTCTTTTAAATGTTGTAATTGTACCTGCCTCTACCACCCTCTTTTGCAGCTCATTCCATATACACACCACCCTCTGTGTGAAAATGTTGCCCCTCAGGTCTCTCTTAAATCTTTCCCTTCTCACCTTCAACCCATACCCTTTAATTTTGGACTCCCCTACTTTGGCGAAAATACCTTGGCTTTTCACCTTATCTGTGCCCCTCATGATTGTGTAAACCCCAATAAGGTCATAATCCCTCATCCTCCTACACTCCAGGAAAAAAACATCCCAACCGCTCCCACCTCTGCTTGTAATTCAAACCTTCTAGTCCTGGTAACATCCTTATAAATCATTTTTGCGCTCTTTCCAGTTTAATAACATCCTTCCTATAGCCGGGCAATCAGAATTGTACTCGATATTCCAAATGTGGCCTTAACAATGTCTTGTGTTGTGTGCAGTGTATATGAGGGTCTTTGCATTCTCAGGAAGCCCTTTCTTTGAAGAGAGAAATTTCCTTTGATACACATTCACAGTTTGCTTCTAGCCATTTAATAATACTACTTGCAACAGCCAACCTGACAACAGGCAAATCAAATCTGGAAAATTTGGTGGCAGTCCGATTTAGGAGTTAGATATTGAAAGTACTATTGAGGTCACTCAAAAAAGACCATTTAATTATAAACTCACTGAAGATTTAATCCTTGTAATTTTAAAAATGCTGTTTATAACACAGGGATCCAAAAATATCAGTGTGGAATTTACCTCTGAGTGACCAGCTGTTAAGTTTTGAATATGCAGTCTTCTAATAATTCAAAAATGTCAAATATCAGTGGTAATGTGATCTTTCTAAACAGCTGGCACTAACTTGTACCTAAATACATACAGCAACTTTAGATTCAGAAAAGTTTTTCAAAGGTCCTATGCTCAAAGCTATATCCATGCAGAATACTATTGGATAAGAATATAATTAACATTAAAGTAATAGTTATTTATTAGTCATAAGTAAGGCGTACATTAACACTGCAATGATGTTATTATGAAATTCCCCTAGTCGCACATCCGGTGTCTGTTCATATCAATGCACCTAACCAGCAACTCTTTCAGAACATAGGAGGAAATCGATGCAGACACGGGGGAAACATGCAAACTCCACACAGTCAGCGACCCAAGCCAGGAATCAACCCTGGTCTCTTGTCGCTGTGAAGCAGCAATGGTAAGCATTGCGCTACCATAACGCCTAATCTATTTACCAAGACAACTAAAAGACAGAAATGAACAAGTGTATAACTTGGGAGATGAAGAAAACTCAAGGAATGTACAAGATGGAGATCAGATCTGAAATTAAAACAAAAACCAGCAAGAAGAAGTGAGGGTCTATTGTCCTGGAGAAGATAATGATCAAATGTGTTTTTCCATATTACTTATTAATAATACGAACAAAGAGCAAGAACAAAAAAACAAAAAGGCCCTTCGACCCTCCAAGCCTAAACTAAAAAATGACATTCTGTCCTTATTTGGTCTGTATCCCTCTGTTTCCTGCCTATTCATGTACCCATCCAGGTATCTCTTGAATGTGGCTAATTGCCACATCTACATCTCCTCTGGCAGCACGCGAAAAACTTCCCCAGCACATCTCTGTTTTTTGAAACTGCACCTAAAGTACTGTCTTTATTTATGGTCTTCACATTTAAGCAATGATATTCTGCTAAGGTTCATTAAATTGGTCCCTGGGATGAGGAGGTTGTCCTATAATGAGAGGTTGAATAAATTGGCCATATAGTCTCTGGAGTTAAGGAAAATGAGAGGAAATCTCATTCAAGAAGAAATTAGATATTTCAAAAGGGCTAAAGGGATCAAAGGATATGGGGGGGGGAGGGGGATCAGGATATTGAATTTGATGATCAGTCATGATCATAATGAATGGCAGAGCAGGCTTGACCACCGTGCTGCTGGTCACAGCTTTGACAAAGGGTCATCCTGACTTGAAATGTTGGCTCTATTCTCCCTCCACAGATGCTGTCAGACCTGCTGAGATTTTCTGGTATCTTCTGCTTCTGTTTCAGATTTCAGCCACTGCAGTATATTACCTTTAACTTCTTACAAGGGCATAATCCCTGAAAGACCCTTGTTGGCACGGTGGTACAGTGGTTAGCACTGCTACCTCACAGCTCCAGGGACCTAAGTTCCATTCCCAGCTCAGGTCACTGTCTGTGTGGAGTCTGCACATTCTCCCCATGTCTGCATGGGTTTCCTCCAGGTGCTCCAGTTTCCTCTGACAGTCTGAAAGACATACTGCTTGGGTGCATTGGCCATACTAAATTCCCTCCCAGTGTACCCGAACAAGTGCCAGACTGTGGTGATTAGGGGATTTTCACAGTAATTTCATTGCAGTGTTAATGCAAGCCTACTTGTGACACTAATCAATAAATTAAAATTTGGAAGAGGGTGTGCAGAAGGAGGGAATTAAATGATGCGGCTACTCCAATCAGCTTGGATCATGTAGATCAAGCCCAAGACAGGAGGTGAGAGCCCTGTCTCGTCACCTTGGTGTAAAGATGCCAGTGTTGGACTGGGGTAGACTCAGTAAGAGGTCTGGCAACACCCTGTCTGCAAAATTCGTGTTGTCACCTTGGATCAGGAATGTTTCAACTTGTTGAGACTCTGAATTGGACTTGGTTTAATTGAATTGGAATAAAAAAAAACAAAACTTTGCACTATGAGTGCAGAAGTGCTTGCCATGCGGCATCACCATATCTACCGTAGCACCTCCTAGGCTCTGGCGGGAGAGAGGGGGCGGGGCTATCCCGCGAGGAGGGGGGAGGGGCTGCCCTGCGAGGGGGGAAGGGGCCGCCGCGAGGGAGGGGCGGGGCTCCCTACGGGGGAGGGAGGGACGGACACCTGCGAGGGAGGGGGCGGGGCGGGACTTGCCCGCGAGGGCGGGAGTGGGGCTCACGCATGGCGCAGTTGCGGGGTAACCATAGCGCGCGGCTGCTGTTCTCGCGAGATCATGCGGGGAGGGGGGAACAGTTGTCTGGGAGTCGGAGTCCCTGCCGCTGGGAGGGGGCAGAGGAGGTGAGCTGACAGATCGGGGAGGAAATGGGTGAGGGGAGCGCGGCAGCAGCGGGGTGGATATCCTGGTTGCAACAGCTACAGCTCGTAGCCTTGTGGGAGCTCCCTTGGGGCCCGATTCTACTGATGGCCTGCTGCCCAGGGGTTGGATGGCATGGCAACCAAACGCCAGGCTTCAGCCCCCTAGTTAGGCCAAACCACCCCCCCTCAAGCCTCATCCACCGCCTCAGTTCCCCCATTCCGTTTCCCCCGCCGCCATTCCCCTATACGGGGTCAGAATTAATAGGCTGCATTTCCCCTTTATTAATCATTTTCTTCTCAATTAGTTGAAGTTGCCTGGTTTTTACTGCATTTTTTTTATTTATTGGTGTAAAAGTAGGCTTACGTTAACACTGCAGTGAAGTTACTGTGAAAATTCCCGAGTCACCACATTCCCCAGCCTGTTTGAGTACACTGAGGGAGAATTTAGCATAGCCAGTACGTGTAACCAGCATGTCTTTCAGACTGCATGAGGAAACCAGAACACCCAGAGAAAATCCATGCTGACACAAGGAGAATGTGCAGAATCTGTACAGACCCAAGCTGGAAATTGAACTCCGGTCCCTGGCAGTGTGAAGCAATAGGGACCTGTGTTTGATACTTTTATTTTGAATTGAAATGTATATATGACAAAATCAGAATTTTATTTTTGCTTAATTATGGTTGCCAGTGTATGTGTTTTGCTTGAAAAGATACATCCACTTTGACTTCTGCAACAATTCTAATTTTATCATGATCCTTTCTTCGGACAGTGTTAATCTGCAAATCATTTATTTGCTAAGAAATAACTTTTGCAACTTTTTTCTCCCCCTCACCGTTTAAAAAAAAATCTTCCATTATTCTCCTCCCAAGATTTCCAAGTACAGATTTACATGACCCCAGAGAGTTTTTTTTTATGGGGTATGGGTGCCATTGGCACTTGTCAGTCATCCCCATTTGAGAAGGATGTGTTGAGTCATCTTTTTGAATTGCTGCAATTCCATCTGTGTTGGTACATGCACAACACTGTTCGGGAGGGAGTTCCAGGATTTTGGCTGTGCTGTAGCAATTATAGTTCCAAGGATGTTTGCATGCATCTGCTGCCCTTATTCATCCAAGTTGTAAGATTGAGCTTGGAACGTTCTGTCAAAGAAACATTGCTGAGTTGCTACAGTTTTTATTGCTGTGGTACACTCTTGTATTGATGGTGGAGGGAGTCATAGAGTTGTACAGCACAAAAAGAGGTCTATCGTGATAGCCCATCATGTCTGTGCTGGCCATCAAACATATATCTGTTCTAACCCTATTTTTCAGCACTTTTTCCATAGCCTTGTATATCATTGCGTTTCAGGTGCTCACCTAAATACTTCTTAAATGTTGTGAAGGTTCCTGCCTCTACCACCCTTTCAAGCAGTGAGTTCCAGATGCCCACCACTCTATTGGTGTCAAGGTTCTCAAATCCTTCTAAGTCTCCTCAACTTAAATCTGTGCACTTTGGTTATTGATCCCTTGACTAAAGGGTTTTCCTATCTGTGTCTCTTACAGTTTTGTATATCTTAATCAGGTGTCCCTCCTCCACCTTTTCTGCTCTAAAGAGAAAAGCCTAGCCAGTCTCTCTTCATAGCTGAAACACTCCAGCCCTGGCAACATCCTGATGAATCTCCTCTGCATCCTTTATACTGCACTCACATTCTTCTCATGGCGTAACTAGAATTGCATACAATATTCCATATGCAGCTCCATTACAATCCCTCAGTTCTTATATTCTGTGCCTCAGCCACTAAAGGCAATTATCCCATATGTCGTCTTAACCACTTTACCTATCTGTCCTGCTATCTTCAGGGATCTTTGGACTTGCACCCCAGTGTCCCTCTGGTCCTCTATACTTCTGAGCATCCTATCATTCATTATGCATTCTCTTGCATTGTTAGTCCTCCCAAAATGTATACCTCACACTTTTCAATTGCCACTGTTCTGCTCATCTGACCAGCCCATCTGTGTCATCCGGTAATCTAAGACTTTTCTTCTTGCTATTGTTAAACCACACTGCCAATTTTCATGTCATATGCAGGCTTACTGATAATAAGTCTCACATTCACAAGGTGCAGGTGCAGTGGTTATGTGGCAGCCACAAATGATTCCCTTCAAAATGATTTCATCCACATCTTAAGTGCCAGTACACCATAAGACATTCTTAATCCAGATGAAAGTAGACCATTTTACTTTATTTTGCCAGATCGCTGTTTGATGTTTAAAGGTGAAACATATAATGGTGGAAAACAGAGCAAGGAACATGTTATTGTTATTGTTATGATCTGTGCTAACATAGATGGCATAGAAAAACTGCTGCTGCTGCTGCTTGTGATAGGAAGATCCAGGAAGCCACTTTGCTTTACAAATGTTATAACGCTATCTATGAAATAAAACTGCCTGGTTGACCCCGGCATTTTTGAAGCATGGATCAGGAAAGTGGATAAAATGTATTAGTGAAAGTAAAAGAAGATTGTCGTCATTACAAATAACTGCCTCATAGCTTCAACCTGCTGTGCTGGTCTCCCAACAACATGACGAAGCATCTTCCAATGCAACAGGGGTGATTAGGAAGCTGTAACCTTAAAGATAGCTGCTGATTGATGAGAAGCAAGAGTACAATTAAACTATTCTAGCAATCATGTTCATGATGAAGAAGGTGTAAAATATGGTGCTAGATGCCATAGTTGCATGTCGTAACTGAAAAGATGAGGCAGTACATTCTTCAAATAAGAAGCCCAGTGCCCCTGAAGAATCCACTGAATGTTCGCCACCTATTTCACCAGTCGATAGTGTGAAAGCCGTAGCAGTTCCCTGAAATTTCACACTGTGGCAGGAAAACATCAAAGACATAGATCCCTGCAGTGCAGAAGGAGGCCATCCAGCAAATCAAGTCTGCGTGACTGCAATCCCACCCAGGCCCTATCCCTGTAATCCTATATATTTACCCTGTTAATCCCCTTTCACTAGAATCAATTTAGCATAGCCAGTCAACTTAACCCACACAGCTTTGGAGTGTGGAAAGAAACCAGAGCATCCGGAGGAAACCCACACAGACACGAAGAGAATGAGCAAACTCCACCCATTGAGTGACCCAAAGCTGGAATTGAACCTGGGTCCCTGGCACTGAGAGGTAGCAGTGTTAACCACTGTGCTGCTCTTACATGTTTGGCTGCATTGAAAACATGATAGACTATATCATACAAATCCAAGTAGAGAAAGATTACAGTGTATCTGTAGCTAATTCTCAACATTTCAACCAAGAGTCTAGCCTTTTACAAGGTCAAATTATTTTAATCTGTGAAGAAATTGAACCACAACTTTTTCAAACATTTGCTACTTTATTTACTGCATTGTCATTTGTCATTGATAGTCGGAAGGACCTCTCTTTATATTGTAAAAGTCTAAAAAACTGCATTTGTAGGCATATGTAGGAACAGGTCGCTTTGGCTATTTTTCACACCAAATTTGTGGGCGAGTTCTGGGATTTTACTCAATTGGAATTTTACTGTATTTGTATCAAATAGAGGTTTGATGATTGGAAACAGGCCGTTCGGCCCAACTTGTCCATGCTGCCCTTTTTTTAAAACCCCTAAGCTAGTCCCACTTGCCTGCATTTGCTCTATATCTCTCTATAAACACACAATACATTTTACCCATTAACTGTCTACATATTTTTAAAAGACAAAATTGTACCTGCCTCTACTACTACCTCTGGTAGCTTGTTCCAGACATTCAGCACCCTCTGTGTGGCTGGCCCAATTAACTTTCTGGTCAATTATAACTTCCGAAGTGTTGACGATGAAGGATCCAGTGATGGCAATACTGTTGAATATCAAGGGGAGGTGGTTATTTTCTGAAACATGAGTGACTATGTGAATATCAAGTTCTACTATCACCTTCAACCTGAATGCTGTCCAGGTTTTGCTGCAATGTGCATGGATTGCTTCAGTGCTTGAAAAGTTAATTATTGGTGCTGAACATTGTGCAGTCATTGACGGATAACCCTGTCTCTGTCCTAATGATGGATGGAAAGTCATTGATGAAGCTGCTGAAGATGATTGGACCTAAGGCACTACCTCGATCTCTTGGAGATCTGCAATTGCAAAAAATATAACATGTTTCTTTGTGTGAGGTATGCGCCTAATCGGTGGAGGTGTTACCCTCTGATAACTCCTGACTTCAATCTTTCAAGGGCTCCTTGATGGCTCACTCTACTAAATGCTGCCTTGAAGTCTAGGATAGCCATTCCCCCTTCGGATGTTGAGTTCAGTTTTTTTTGTGTATGTTTGAACCAAAAAGTAATGAGATCTGGAGCCAAGTGACCTTGGTGGAATCCACATTGGGCATTGTTCTGCAATTGTTGCTTCACAGTAATGTTCATGTTCTTTTATTTTCTCCTTGAATGAGAACAGGACCAAAAAGTTTGCCACCTGCCTTATAGTCCTCCTAGATAACTGTGCTCCTCTAACTCTGACCTCTTGAACACCCCAAGTTTTAAATGCTGCACCATTAGTGTCCAGAGCTTTAACTGTCTAAGCCCTGAATTTTGGAATTCTCTCTCCAACTCTCGTTCCTTCTTGAAGATGCTCCTTAAAGTCAATCTCTTTAACTATCTGCCTCAATGTGGCTTGGTATTGGATTTTGTTCAATCATGCTGTTGGGATACTTTATTTTGTTAAAGGTGTTATATAAACATGTTATTTCCTGATTGTTTTTCTGGTGCAAGATCATAAATGATCAGATTTCTTCCATTCAATTTCTCAAGCTTTTGTGGTTAAAGTTAAATGTGAAATCTTTAAAGTTGCTGCAGATAATGTGTAATGTTATATAACACGCCCTTGAACTTTTCCTCATCACAAATTTTAAGTTTTGGCTACAACTAATGCTGCAGGATCTGGAATACGTTGCCTGAAATGGTGATGGTTTTCAAAAAGGAATTGGATAGGCACTTGAAGGAGAATAAAGTACTGGGCTATGGGGATAGGAACTAACTAGGTTGATCTTGCAGAAAGCTGGCATACACTGCTGAATAACTTTTTGTATTGTAATTGTTCTATGATGCTAATCTCTGGCTTGCTTTTCGCAGGAAGGAGGGAATGATCAGCAGGTGAGTTCACTCAAGTTCCCCTTGTTAATTACTTGCTGACAGGTTCAAGTGTTTAATTTAGCATTGGCTGCAAAGCAAACGGTCTTTCTGCCTTATCAAATGCAGGGATTCAACAGGGGAAGAAATGAGTCACAACAAAAAAAAGTGCGGAGTATTTTTTTAACAACATTTTTGTTTTCTTTGCTCAGGAATCTATTATTTGAGTTAAGTTTGAGGAAGACAGAACAGGACTTCAGTTTCCACGGTGCAGCTTCCTACAATAATCTTCATTGTTTGATATATCCTGAATAAATTAACAATGCCAGCCGCTCCAGTTCTGCAGCCTGTTCTTAAAATGAAAGTTGACGAGCTTTTCCTGTACTGGCTGAGTGAGACGACGACGCAGTCCATGCTGAAAGATTACCTGAAACGAATAGAAAGTGGTGAAACAATTGATACAGGCAGTGGAGATGCAGCCAATGACCAGCCTCCAACTGGAAGCAATAACAACAAACATCCCACCTCCGAGTTGAACATATTGGGTTGCTCGACTTCCCCTTTAGTCACTTCCAAATTCTGTTCAAGTCCTCCATCCCAGCTTACTTCGGCTCTCCCATCTGGCACATTCTCAAGTCCTAGAAATGGATTAAACACTCGAGCAACAAGGAGATCATCGGGGATTAAGGCTGTAAGTTTTGCATGTTTTTTCATTTGATACACAAATTTTTTTGTTTAAAAATAGTTGAATATTGCTACACATTTTTAGATGAATGAAAACCATACCTACAAAATCGTCATGATATTTTTTTACGAAGAGCTTTCCCATAGCTTATTTGGCAAATGCATTGTAATATGTGATTGAACCGTATAACCCATAAAAGTTCCAGATTTATCCTAAATCTGTTGTAAATTAGCAAAACTTAAAGCTTTACAATGTCCTTTCTTCTATGTTTCTATAGCATTTGGGGTGAATGGGATCAAATGTTATGGAGAGAAAGCAGGATTAGACTATTGAATTGGATGATCAGCCATGATGTAATGAATGATGGATAGGCTTGAAGGGCCAAATGGCCAATTCGTGCTCCTATCTTCTATGTCTGCATACTTAAAGGTAGAGTCGGGAGGGGACAGCAGAGATTGGTGCAGAAAGTTAGAGAGTGGAGAGAAAGATCAACTTAATGCAAGGTAAGTCCATTCAAAAATCTGGCAGCAGCAGGGAAGAATTTGTTCTTGAGTTCTTGACCTCAGACTTGTGTATCTCTTTCCTGAAGGAAGAAGATGGAAAAGAGAATATCTGGGCTGTGTGGGGTCCTTAATTATGCTGACTGCTTTGCCAAGGCAGTAGGAAATGTGGACAGAGTCAGTGAATGGGAGGCTGGTTTGCATGATGGATTGGGCATGATGATTTGGCACAAAAACTGAATTTCAAAGAAAAGTTCGGGAGTTAGGAAAGAAACAATTGCTGTGCAAAAGTACAATGATGTCATAGCAAAAAGCTGTTAAGTTAAAACAAAGTAATAAAAATGAGCAGTGTGTAAGAGTTCAGTATATGTGAGTGTGTGCATGTGTTTGTGTTAGTGTGCAGTCAGTCACTCATTTGCACATGCTCTTCCAAACAACAGGCACTCACTCACTGTAACTCCTGGGTGCTCTTGCTCTTCCCATCACTCTTGCCGTGCCTGTCACTTACTCCTCCCTCACCCCACCAGCAGCCAGTTCCTCTCCAGCCTTGGCATTCATTCCTATGCATTCATCCTCCTGCCTGTTGCTTGCTCCTTTCCCATCTCGGGCTGCAGCTATTTTGACTCTTCCTCCTCCTCTGGCAGATTCGCTGCTCCTGTTGCACTATATTTTCTGGCCTCTGGCTGAATAAACTTGTTCTTCTGATCAGAGGCAGGTGCTTTCCCACAATTACTAATAATTGGCTCACTATTAATCCTAGCAACACCAAAGGCAGAAGAGAAATGGCTGTGATTGGAGGAACAGTTCTTTGAACAATGTTCAGAATCACTTCCTGCAAAATGTGACTGCTGTTCTTCAGAGTATTCACATGGGTGATTTTTCATTCTTTGTATTCTTGCTGTGATAGTTAGGTAAACACTTTAGCATGAAGTTAAAAAAACACAATTTTTTTTCCCAAACGTGTTCACAAGTTGCCTGTCCTATATGCCTTCAGGATTCTTTTTGTCTTTTGGGCAAACAAATGTATTAAAATGATAATATGTAAGTGAACAATTGTGCAAGCATATTTAGAAAATTTGTAAGTGCACCACTTACCTTTAGAAAATAATAAATGGTTAAAAGCTATAATGCTAAATCTCTGACTTGGAATACTTTCATACATAGTTAATTTTTTTTTCTGAGGCAGAGAGCATTAAGGGATTTGGAGCAAAGGTGGGAAAATGAAGTTGATCAGCCGTGACCTGATTGAATGGTGGAGCAGGCCTGAGGGGCTTAATGGCCTACTCCTGTTCCTGTGTTCCTACAAATTGAATTGTATGCTATTGGGGGCATGGGACCATAATTACATGTAATTAATTGTTCACAAGCATTCCATGCAATTATTCCTCCACATTGTACCTTTTCATTCATGAAAAACTGACAGTACTTTCCTCCATGACTGAAGTAAAAAAGTACAGCTTTTAAGTAATCTTTAATTTTGTTATCAGCTGTTATTATTTTCTGGGGATGTGAGAATTTTAGAGTCCATGCACTGTTTTTGGGCAATTCCAATAGTAACTTCATTCCCTCTCATTTTGGCAAACTTTTTTTTGAAAACTTACTGAAGTTTCTATCCTTTCTTTCCTCAAGAGGGAGCAATAGCAGGGTAACGAGTATCACAACTTTTTTCCTGTCACTCGGTGCTGGCTTGGGATGAGACAGACTTCCACTAGGCCTTGCTTTACAAATTCTCTTTGTTATTTATCAATCAATTGACCTTGTAAGTTGCAATAATTTTAGAATCGTTTTTCAGTTTTTAAGCTATTTAACAAATAATTAATAGTAACCCAGTTTTGCTAGCATAAATATTATCTTTCAAGTCTTAGTGGCAAATATACTTTCTGCCCCAACCCCAAGGTTTCCTTGTCTATCTCATTTCTAGAACTATAGTCTTTGCATTGTCTTCCAGACTCAAGCCCTTGAATTTTCTAATGTTTATGAGCTCTAGCAACTCTTGGATTTGCTTTTCTAAATTACCATCTTTGACCATTAGTCCAAAGTGCAGGTGCGGTCCAAGTATGGACTTTTTGTCCATTCCAATCCTGTTTCTTTCCCCCTGACAGTTTGCTTTATGCAATATGTTCCTTCCTTTACCCTACCCAATATGCCTCCCAGTTCTTCATTTCACCTCCACTGGTTTTGAACGCGCACAGTCACCATCTCCAACTTAGTAACTAATAGTTGCCATTTTGCTCCATTGCTGGGTCTTTTTCTTCAAAGAACGACAACAAAACTACAACATCCAATGAATGTTAGAGTAACTTACAGTGAAAGACAAATTGAAGAGATGGGGGACCTAGGCAGAATAGATGAATTTAATTTAAATTTCACTGGCTGTTTATATTGGGATTTGAACCTGCATTATTGGATTACTTATCTAATATCTTTGCCACCAGACCAGCATCTTCCCATTTCAGAGGCCAGGCTGAGCATTGTCTATTGTTATAAAAACTCATCTGTCATCTTTATATGATTTGACCTGCTTGCAACTCTAGATCCACAGCAATGTTAACTCAGACAAGCATTCAAGGAACAAAGAAAATTACAGAACAAGAATAGACCCTTTAACCATGCAAGCCTGCATTGACCGTGCTGCTCGACTGAACTAAAACCCCCATTCTTCTGGGGACCATATCCCTCTATTCCCATCCTACTGCCTTCCATCTCTCAGATCCGACGTGGACCAACTGGCAGGGAGTTTGCAGACACTTTTAGCTCTCCTTATACCATCTGAAGTCAAGAAGATGCCCATCATCCCTGTACCAAAGAAAAGTCAGCAGCATGCCTCAATGACCATTGCTCTGTGGTTGGGATGTCCATCATTTTGAAGTACTTCGACAGGTTAGTCACGGCACGGATCAATCCGGTCTCCCAGATTGCCTGAATCCACCACAGTTTGCTTAACACTGCAATTGGTCTACAGCAGATGCCATTTCTCTGGTCCTACACTCAACCCTGGAACACCTAGATAACAAAGGCACTTGTATCAGATTCCTATTTATTGACCACAGCTCAGCCTTCAACGCCATTGTTCCTACAAACTCATCCCTGAACTCTGCAGCTTAGGGCTCGGCCTTTTCCTCTGCAACTGGATCCTAGACTTCCTAATGCACACAATCAGTTAGGATAGACAGTAACACTTTCTCCATGATTGTTGTCAACACTGGTGCCCCACAAGGCTGGTCCTCGGCTCCTTACTATTCTTCTCGGACACTTTTGACTCGCCAAATTGCGCTTCAACTCCACTTTCAACTTTGCTGATAACACCACTGCTGTGGATCGGATTCAAAAAATGATGATACAGAATACAGGAAAGAGAGAATCTGTTGGAATAGTACATTGACAATAATCTCTCCCTCAATGTAGGTAAAAAGGAGATAGTCATTGACTTCAATAACTATAGTGGAGAACATGCCACTGTCTACATCAACGGGGGTGCAGTGGAAATGGTTGAGAGTTTAACATTTCTAGGTCCCTCCACGCCAACGCTATTGTTAAGAGAGCTCACCAATGCCTCTACTTTCTCTAGAGGCTAAAGAAAATTGGCATCTCCACTGTGACTCCCTCCAACTTTTACAGATGCACCCATAGAAAGCATTCTTTTCAGATATATCACAGCTTGGTACAGCTCCTGTTCTGACCAAGACCATAGAAAACTACAAAAGGTCGTCAACGTACCGCAGTCTATCATACAAACCAGCCTCCCATCCATTAATTCTGTCTACACTTCCTGCTGCCTCAGGAAGCAGCCAGCATAATCAAGGACCCCCTGCACCTTCAACACACTCTCCGCCAGCTTCTTACAACAGGAAAAAGATATAATAGTCTGAGATCACTCACCAACCAACTGAACAACAACTTCTTCCCTGCTGCCATGAGACTTTTGAATGGGCCTATCTTATTCAAATTGATCTTTCTACGACTATAACACTATATTCTGCGTCTTCTTTCCTTCTCTCTTAGATACATTATGAATGATATGTTTTGTCTGTATTGGGCAAAGAAACCATACTTTTCACTGTATGCCAATACATGTGACAATAAATCAAATCATATGTGATTGAATCTTAATTGCCCTCTGAAATGGCCTAGTAAGTTGCTCAATACAATGAGTGCTGAACTTGCCAGCAGCACCCACATTCCATGAATAAAAAAAGGAAAAAATTTAAAGAAAAAATCAGGCAAGCAACAACAGTATGAAAAAAGGAGAAATTTCTTCATCCAGAGGGTGGTGAATGTGTGGAATTCACTATCACAGAATGTATTTAAGGCAAAAATGTTGTCTGATTTCAAGAAGGCACAACCTCAGACTAAAGAGACAATCCTTTAAAACAGAGATAAGGAGGAATTTCTTCAGCCGGAGAGTGGTAAATATGTGGAACTCTTTGCTGTAGAAGGTTGTGGAAGCCAGGTCATTGAGTGTCTTTAAGACAGGTTCTTGATTAATAAGGGAATCAGGGATTATGGGAAAAAGGCAGGAGAACGGGGATGAAAAAAAATCAGCCATGATTGAATGGTGGAGCAGACTCGATGAGTAGAGTGTCCAAATTCTGCTTCTATACCTTATGGTCTAAGAAATTAGATATAGCTCTAGGGACTAAGGATCAAGGGATATAGGAGGGTGAGGGGTTATCAGGATATTGAATTTGATCAGCCATGATCAAAATGAATGGCAGAGCAGGCTCAAAAGGCCAAATGGCCTACTCCTTTTAGTTTCTATGACATGGCTTGAAACTATACAAAAAAGGACAGAGGGTAAATAAGCAGGCAGCAAAGGAAGGGTGGAGCAATTACAGTTTTTACCTTTAGCTGAATGGCTCCTTAAGTGGTCAATTTTTGTAATCATTTTGGGAATTGTTAGTCTTGTGAAATTTTTGTCTAAGTTATTTTGAGAGTCAGCTCCCTTGTCTGTAGTTTCTAACTAATTAGATATTTTGATTTGATTTTTTTTTTAAGTGCATTCTTCTAAGTAATCGAAGCATTGGCCTATTCAATAAGGATTCTTCACGTTTGGCTAATATGGCTTTCTCTAATGCAATAGAAAATCATTCATGTTTTTTCACTGTGCAAGTTTTTTTTAAAAATAGCTTGTACCTCAAGCTTGGAAATTTTGAGGAATTGCATAAAATAGTAAAATTGCTCAACATCAAGTTTCCGGCCTCTGCAAATATATTATACACACTTTGGATTGAGCCTATATTTGTACTGTTGTACATGCTTTTTGAATTAGTGCTATATTTGTATTGTAGCACGCACACATTCTGGATTGACACTATATTTGTACTTGTACATTATAGCAAGAACATTACTATCTAATATAAGAACTGGGACAGCTGATCCTAATCAGATCAGCTCCTGGTAATTTCTGACATGATAGTTGCTATACGAGAAGACAAGAGTATTTGGCATTTAGATATTGATAGCTGCAGCCCATGTACCAAGGATGACTTTGTAAGGGACATATATTTCTGTTTTTTCATTCATCTATTCTGATTTGCTAACAAGTTATTGAAGCAATGCAGGTTAAATCTCATGTAGTCCGATTCAGTGGTACATATGTCAGAGAATGTTGGCATTTGTAAGGTCACATAAGTAGTAGTTTTGCTATTGACGTTTATTGAAGTTGTGGAATATGGGGTGGCATAGTAAGACTGTCATTGGATTCGTAGTCCAGAGGCTCAGTTTTGGGTACATGGGTTCAAATCCCACTATAGCTGGTTGAATTTAAGTTCAATTAATTAAAAACTAAAACCTTTTTTCAATTGTCATGAGAACTAACTCGTTCACTAATGTCCTTTAGGATTGGAAATCCGCTATCCTTATCAGCTCTAACCTAAATGTGACACCAGACCCAGCAAAATATGATTGGCTCTGAAATTGCCTAGCAAACTATGACAAAATCAAAAAGGAATGAAACTGAATGCACCTGACACCAACCTAGATGCCAGAAATTAGAATGGCACACTCAACATTCAGTGCTGCAAAGTTTTCCTTATAACATTTGGGAACTTGTGCCAAAATTGGGAAAGCTGTTCCATGGAGTTGCCAAGCAATGGCCTCACCAAATCATACTTTACAGACCTCCTAAACATCATCATGTCTTGTCCCACTGGCAGAATGAATCCACTTAGAGATGGTGAGATTGTGGTCTGTGCAGACTTCTTGGGGCAAGTGACCCTCTGCAAGGTAGGGATTTTATGATAATTGGGAGGGAGTTTCCTGGGAATCCTCCATATTGACTCTGGGACCCATGAAGTTTCAAGCACCAGGTGAAACCTCAGGCAAGGAAACCAACTATTGCGAATCCCCACCATTTCCTCAGCTGATTATCCAGTTCTCTTCCATATTAAACACAAATGGAAGAAGCTTTGAGGGTAGTAAAGGTGCAAAATATACTGTACATGGGGGATTGCAATATCCATCACCAAGAGTGTGCATCACCATTGATCAAGCTGATCCAGTTCTGAAGAATATGGCTTCTAGACTTGGCTTTAAGCAGATGTTGAGAAAACCAACCGTAAGATAAAACCAGTTTGACATCATCCTCCCTTATAGATGCTCAAACTGTAGTGATGATGTCAGAAATGGCATATACAGGAAATCAGAAATGCTTGCGATAAAGGAACATCTGTAATTAAGGGTGATTTTAATCCACATATAGATTAGGAAAATCAAATTAGTCACAATATCATCGAGGAGGTCCTGAGGGTTTATTGGCCTTTCATTCCATCAGTTTCCCCAACACCAATACTAATCTCTTGTAGTTCTTCCCTCTCACTGAACCATGTGTTTCCCAACATTTTTTGATCCCTCTGTCCTCCTCTGTGAAAACAAAACCAAAGTACATATTCAGTTGGTCAGCTATTTTTTTGTTCCCTATTATATGTTCCTGTTTCTGACTGTAATGGGCCTACTTTTGTCTTTTTCATCCTTCATATCTATAGAAATTTTTAGTCAGATTTTACATTCCTCACAAGCTTACTTTCATATTCTGTTTTCTTCTTCTTAATTCTTTGTTGAATTCTATACTGCTCCCAGTCCTCTACCACAGAGTTAATTGCAATAGATTTAGATAGATTTGACAACTCCATATTCATCAGGGGCTGTGGGCCAATCAGCAATAGCAGAATTCTATTCAACTTCAATCTGTAACCTCATGGCCCAGCAAATGTCCCACTCTACCATTACCGTCCAGCCAAGAGCCAGCTCTAATTCAATGGAGAGTGCAGGAGAGCATGCTAGGCACATTTAAAAGGTTGTGTCAACCTGGTGAAACTTCAAAACAGGACTACCTCTGTGCCAAACAGTGGATGCAGCATGCAGGCAACAGAGCTAAGCAATCCCAAAACCAACAGATACGATCCAAGCTCTGCACCTTGCCATATCCAGTCTTGAATGGTGGTGGATAGTTAAACAATCAAAAGCCTTCAACTATCTATTCTAACTAACTATTCGGCTCTACAACTATCCCTTTGTTCAGTTAGGGGAGAGCTCAGCACAGCAATACAAAAGACAAAGCTGAGGCATTTGCAACAATCTGCTTATATGATCTTGTAGAGATATGAGATAATGAAGGGACTAGATAGTGTAGAGGCAAAGAAATACTTTCCACTTAGAAAGGAAACAAGAACTAGAGGACATGGCCTCAAAATAAGGGGGTGTTAGTTTAGAAGAGCTGAGGAGGAACTTCTCACAGAGGGTAGTGAATCTCTGTATTCTCTGCCCATTGAAGTGGTGGAGGCTACCTCATTGAATATATTTAAGTCACAGGTAGATAGATTTCTGATCAATAAGGGAATTAAGAGCTATGGGGAGCAGGTAGGTAAGTGGAACTGTATCACTTCCAGATCAGCCATGGTCTTATTGAATGGTAGGGCAGTCTCGAGGGGCTAGATGACCTACTCTTGCTCCTATTTCTTACGTTCTTATGCTCTATCAGAAGTGCCAAGTGAATGATCTATCTCTGCCTAGTCCATGGCATCATAGATGTCAAGTCGTTACCCAAGTTGATTCATTCCACATGATATCAAGAAATGGCTGAAGGTACTGGATAATGCAAAGATTAATAGCCCTGGCAGTATGAGTAATACAGAATGAAGACTTGTGTTCCCTTTGTCAAGCTGTTCCAGTACAGCTTGGTAATGCTGGCATCTACCCAGCAAAGGAATTATCCAGGTATGCCCTGTCTACAAAAAGCAGGACAAATCCAATATGACTAATTACCACTTCATCTCCTCTTGATCGTAAGTAATGTGATAGAGTCATTAAGTGCTATCAAATGGCATTTTAACCTGCTCATTGACACTAAGTTTGTGTTCTGTCAGGGCTACTCAGCTCATAACCTTATTACAACATTGGTTCAAACATGGACAAAAGAGCTGAACTCATGGATATGAGGTGAAGGTGACTGCCCTTGACATCAGAGTGGCATGAAAGACGCCTAGCAAAATTGAGGGTATTGGGAATTGGTGGAGGATGGGGCCAGTCATCTCATTCCCAGGCTGTTGCTGCAGGGTTCCTCATGGTTGTGTCCTCAGCCCAGTTATCTTGACTGTTTCATCCATGGCCTTCTATCATTAGGTCAGAAGTGCAGATGTTCACTGAAAGCAAACTGTATCATTTGTGACTCAGATGCTGAAATAGTTCACATGTACCTACAGAAAGATCTGTATGACACTCAGAGTTGGGCTGATAAGCAGCAAGTAATGTTCAAACCACAGAAGGGCCAGACAGTGACCATCTTCAACAAGGGAATCTGCCATTTCCCCATTACATTCAGTGGCATTACCATTGCTAAATCCCGTATTATCAAAAACTTGGGGTCACCATTGACTAGAGACTGGACTGGACTAGCCATATATTTACTGTAAGAGCTATAAGAATAGGTCAGATGAATTCAGCAGTGCATAACTCACCACCTGACTCCCCAAAGGCTGTCCACTATCTATAAAGAGTGTAATAGAATGTTTTCCACTTGCCCGGATGAATGCGGCACCAACAAGTTTGTCACCATTCAGATTAAAGCAGTTCACTTGATTGGCACCCCATTCACCACTTTGAACATTCACCCTCTCCTACATGGTGACACAGTGGTTAGCTATCTCACACTGCTAGGGATCTGGGTTTGACTCCTAGTTGGATTACTCTGTGCAGGAGCCTGCACGTTCTCCCTGTGTCTACATAGGTAGACACAGTCCAAAAGACATGCTGGTTAGGTGTATTGGCAGTGCCAAATTCTCCCTCTGTACCTGAACAGGCACCAAAGTGAGGCAACAAGGGAATTTTCATTGCAACTTTATTGCAGTATTAATGTTAGGAGACTTGTGACACTAATAAATAAATAAACTACCACTGTGAAGAACAAGGACAGCAAACTCACAGTAACACTACCACCTGGACATTCCCACAAGCTCGATATTATCCTAACTTGGAACTACATTGTTATTCCTTCCCTGTCATTCCATTAATATTTTTAAACTCCCTTCCTAATGGCACTGTGGGTGTACCTACACCACATGGACTGCATCAGTTCAATAAGATGATTCGTCATCTTCTTGAGGGCAAGTAGTGGATGGGTAACAAATGCTGGCCTAGTCAGCGATGTCCATATCCCATGAGAAAATTATTTAAAATTAATGGAATACACTATCCAAGGTAGAAGGATTATCTTTTTTAATACTTTTTTACACCTCTCATTTTTCATATTTGTGGAGTAAAATCTTCCTTAAATATATATAATTTATAATATTTTGTCTTGCTTGCAACAGTATATTGCTGAAATGTATGCTTTTGAGATTTGTTCATTTGTACACCCACATTATTTATATATACAAGAAGTCCACCTCCTTTTATTTGGTTACTGATGCACAAAATGGCTTATAATCAAATTGTCAACATCTTCTTGAAGCTTTCTTTTTAATAACTGGTTGTCAATCAGGTGCCTTCTTTTTTTGTATGTTGTGGCAGCAGCTGCTGCCTGTGTTTTTCCAAAAGCTGAAATTGAGGGATTTTATGAAGCCATTAAATTCCTTTTTCGAAAGAAGGTTTGTTTTTGAAAAGACAACTTCACACCAAGAGTGGTAGTGGTATGGAATACTCCCACAAAGAGCATTTGAATGTTCAGTCAGTAATTTTAAAACTGAGATTCATTTTTTTAATTATTCCTCAGCGTTATAAGAGAAATGTAAACAAGGCGGGGCGATGAAATTAAGCGGCAGATCAGCCATTCCAAAAAGACATGGTAGACAAAATGGACACCTCATGAAACTATATTCCTAAAAATTGAGGTTAATTTGTTTCCAAAGTGTTATGTATATTGGACATAGAACATAGAACACTACAGCACAAACAGGCCCTTCAGCCCACAAATTGTGCCGATCATATCAGTACCTACCAGGCCATAGAATTATCTGTAACTGCCAATCCTATTAAATCCCATGTACTTATCCAGAAGTCTCTTAAAAGACCCCAGTGAGTTCACCTCTACCACCACTACAGCAGCCAATTCCATTCACTCACCACCCTTTGAGTCACGATCTTAAACATGAAGTTCGGATGGCTCAGTAAGCATTATGTTAATAGTTACTTGGAAAAAAATAGTAAAACCTCTTCTAACTTCTGCTTAACTATTGTAAAGAGCCCCTGCCTATGAGGATTCTTTTGATGCAGGCCCCAAGTAGCTCTGGCTGTCAGAGATTTCAACACAGTTTAAGACCAGGCAAGTGCACATTCAAAGTCTTCTAATTCCAGTGGGTTTATGACATGAGTTGCAAGTTATGGCCCTTTTACAAATGCAAGTTTTTCTTATATTGACAAAGTAAACTTTGTCAATATTTTGTCAAAATTATTTTGTCAAAATAATTTGTCAAAACTTCAAGTTTTTCTTATATTGATCATCTCCTTCAAACTTGATAAAATTGCCCTCTTCAGCTGCTGAAATTCTCATTCATCCTTCTCCCATGACCAAAGGCAGCTATCCCAAAGACTTACCTATTGTGTACCCTTAATCCAAAAAGTCTAGAGCCCATGTTCTATCTCCCACAAAGTCCCATTGCCCAATACCCTTGAGCTCAGAGTCCTCCAACATGTAAAAAAATTATTATCCCATGTGCTTAAAAGATCATCTTGGCCTCACTCTTCCTTATCTTATGCAAGAATTGTCAAACTGGAGGGACTTGCAAAATCTGGCATTCTTCAATCCTTACTCCCCCAGTACTTATGGCTCCATTGTATATTTAGGAATTCCTACCCTAAATCTTTCCGTACCTTCATCTTTCTTCCTTCTTTCAAGTTGCTCCTTAACATTTACCTCTTTAGCAAGTCTTTGGTCATGGCACATGGCACCTAATAGCGTCTTCATTAGCCTGTAATTCATTTTGTCTTGATATGTTTCTGGACATTTATCCATATCAAAGGCACTATAAAAATATAGGTTGTTGTTGAATTAAGCAGCATTGTAACGTCAGGGAGACATCAGAAAATATAACTTAACAACAGTTCAAGGTTAAGAGGCATTACACATAATAGAAATAATATCCAATAAATCCCAAACCAATAATTTTGCTTTAAAACATGACATTGAATAGTTAAGAAATTGAGATTGGAACTATTCATTCTTTTTTTCCAAGTAACTATTAACATAATGCTTACTGAGCCATCCGAACTTCATGTTTAAGATCGTGACTCAAAGGATGGTGAGTGGATGGAATTTGCTGCCGTAGTGGTGGTTGAGGCGAACTCACTGGGGTCTTTTAAGAGACTTCTGGATGAGTACATGGGATTTAATAGGATTGGCAGTTACAGATAATTCTATCCCTTGAATTGGACTGTTATCTTGAACTATTTTTGCTTCATAACACCTTTTGCTGACCTGGAAAGGAAGCAAGAAACAAACTCCAGCCTCAGTTTTTCAGACTACAACTTTTTTCTTGCTTTTGTTAATCAACATCGCTGTGGATACTGTTTTCCTAAGCTGAAAATGTCTTGTTCGATATGCATTCATTTTTCTATATGGTGTTCTTAGAGAAGATGTGTTGTGTTTCCAGTTACTTTTCCTTTAACTTATACCTTCCTCAAACTCGAAATGTATTTTGTACATTCTTCACGTTAAACTCAAGCTTGCTATCACAGAATTTCTTTCTCCTTGCTTGCTAATCTGAGCAAAAACATGGATGTGGCTTAAGTAGTCAGTGCCTCCTTTACTAACCCATTATATTGAAATCTACACTTTCACACTTCTTTCCCAATCCTAAACCTAGCCACCTCACATTCACAAGTCTGTGGACGTCAACCCAGTTTTGTCCTGTAATTCCTGATTTACCTATTGTTTTGTCTGTCTTGCACTTTGACTGTTGGTAGTTAACTAGAATTTTTCATGTGGATGTTGAATTTGCAATCTGGATTTGTAGGATCTGACTGTCGGGTTGGTAAAGTAATTGATACCTTGAACAGTCTATTGCAGCTAATTGACCAGCTCTTTTTTCTTTGGTGAAGTTTAACCATATTCCTGCCATTTTCAGTGATGAAAGAATGTAGTTAATAAATACTAGAGCAACTGATAGTAATATCATGGCAGTCAATAGTTATTAGATGGCGATTAAGAGCGATATATCACTCCTGTATAAATGAACTTCGTGTGGCTGTGTAGTAAAGTGAGATCAAAACTGCAATCATTCACTCAACTGAATCCCTCAATTAGATTGCTCTCTTTAATCAATTCCCGAATGTCTTGTACGTGGTAACGAAAAATCCAATACTGAGGGTTTTCTTTATAACCATAGAGAAATGTGCAATATATTGTTTATTACTCAATCAAGTGATATTACAATATATTGGTTTTAAATTAATATTTTTGATAGGAACTTTTAGTTGTGTATGGGTTTAGGTTTTTGTTTCAATTTTTTTTATTCATTCATGGAACATGAGCATTGTTGTCTGGCTAGCATTTGTTGCCCTTGAGAAAGTGGTGATGAGCTGCTTTCTTGAATATTCATTCTTGGGATATTGACATCACTTGCAAGGCCAATAATTTGACATTAACCTCTAATAGCTCTGGAAAAATGATAAAAAACTAATCAAATGCCCTACTGCCAAGGTGGAATATGAACTCACTTTTTCTGGATCATTAATCCAAGTCTCAGTATTACTAGCTCAGTAAAACAACCACAACAAGCTGTATCCTTTAAAGATGTAAAAGTGTGGATGATAATGTGTCTGTCTTGCTTTGTTGAATTAGTCTTGTGATTGGTGAGCCATGCTTTTGGTTTCCGTCACCGACTTGTGGAATTTTTGGGTCAGATGGAGGGAATTTGTCTTTTGCAATTGCAGTGTTTACAGTCACAGCAATTGTTCAAATGCTGCCCTCTTAAAAGTGTTGTTTCCTGAAATACTGCCTTTAAACAGAATATAGCTTTTCTTATCTGAAAAATAGCTTCTGCTTTTATGGTTTTTGCAACTTGGGTTTGTGCAGTGTCATATACGGAAATGTTGAAATCCAGTTTGGGGATGGGCTCTGGGGTGATTGTTAGATATTGTCTTTACTTTTGGGGTAGACATTTTTTCCTCTTAGAATGATTTATAACTGAAGACTGAGAAAAAACAAAGTGGGCTGGATTGTGGCTGATGTTGGTGAGTGGAATAAGTATTCATAAATTCATGATGTCTTAAAGCTAAAGGCAATTACAAAGATAGAGTTGACTCCACTAGTCTGGAGAAATAGATTAAAAGATAAAATGGTAGATAAACAGTGTCAAACATTTAAGAGACCCATTTCATAATTCTCAACAAAGATCTTCCACTAAGAAAGCAATACTGCACATGAAGGATGAAATATTCGTAGCTAACTAAGGTAATTAAGGGTGGTATTAAACAAAAATGATGCAAAGATTAATGGTTAACCAGAGATTTGAGAAAATGTTTAGGATCCAGCAAAGGATAATTTTAAAAAAACCAAGAGGGAGAAAATTGAGTAAAATAACAAATACAAAAATTGATGGTAGGAACTTCTAGAAGTTTATTCAAAATAAAAAAAAGTAATTGAACAATTTCCCTTTGGGGATGAGGCTGCAAAATTAATGGGAATCCAGGAAGTAGCATAGTCTTCAAAGAAATGTCTGCTTTCAAGATGCGCAGGTTAGGTGGATTGGCCATGCTGGATTTGATTTATTGTCACACTGGGATGCAGTCAAAAGTATTATTTCTTGTGTGCTATACAGGCAAAACATAGCACTCCTGAAGTACATAGGAGAAAAAGATAGGATGCAGAATATCATGTTGCAGCTACAGGTAAGGTGAAGAGCTTATTCAGCTTAATATATCATAGGACATTGAAATACCTGGTGACAGCAGGAAAGAAGTTACTTTTGAGTCTGTTGGTATGTGTTTTCAGGCTTGTGTAACTTTTTCCTGCTGGAAGAAGGTGGAAGAGCATATCCCCGGGTGCATGGAATCCTTGATTATGCTGGCTGCTTTCGTGAGGCAACAGGAAGAGTAGACAGAGTCAGCAGATGAGAGGCTGGTTTGCATGATGGACTGGGTTACATTCACAACCCTTTGTAGATTCTTGCAGTCTTGGTCAAAGCAGGGTATATTCCAAGCTTTAATACAAACAGATATAATGCTTTCTACGGTATATCTGTAAAAATTAGTGAGTGTTGTAGTGGATGTGCTGAATTTCCTTAGCCTTCTGAGAAGATAGAGGCATTGTTGAGCTTTCTAAACTGTGGTGTCCACATGGAGGGTCCAGGACAGAATGTCAATGATCTAACACATATGAACTTGGAGCTCTCGACCATCTCCACTTCATTAACATTGATGTAGAAAGGAACATGTCTTCCACTATGTTTCCTGAAGTTGATGACTGTCTCCTTTGTGTTACTGACATTGAGGGAGAGGTAATGATTCTCGTACCATCTCATCAGATTTTCTATCTCTTTCTTGTACTCCGTTTCGTTGTCGTTTTGAGATCTAACCCACTACAGTGTCATCAGCAAACTTATAAATGGAGCTGGCATGGAATTTGACCACACAATTCTAGGTGTGTAAGGAGTATAGTAAGGGGTTGAGGGGACAGCCTTGCAGGGCATGGTATTGAAGATAATCTTGGAAGAGGTCTTGTTACCTATCCTTGTTGATTGTGGCCTATAGGTTAGGAAATTTCAGATCCAGTCACAGAGGGAGGAGCAGAGCCCTAGGCCATGAAGTTTAGTAATGATTTTTGTTGGAATTATAGTGTTGAAGATTGAGCTACAATCAATAAATAGGAGTCTGACATAATTGCCTCTTAGATATGTAGGTCATGAGGATTAGCAGAGTCATTATATAGTGTTATGGAGATTGGGCCTGCGTGGAATGCTCTGTTGGAAGTCAGTGCAGTACTGAATGGCCTTCTTTAACGTAGTGATGTAATGATTCATTTAAAAGATACTAAGAACATCCTAATAATAGAAAGACGGAGGGCAAAAGGCAGGAAGGAACTGAAAACATTCTTCGTCACTGGAGAAAAGGAAAAAGGCAAAGTAATGGAATTGCAGACTGTCAAGTCCTCCCATCTGAGGGACTGCATCCTGGATTCTTAAAATACATTTTTGAAGTGGTAATGAATGTGTTGGCTCTAATTTTCCAAAACTCTACATGGATTCTGAAAATCTGAGAGAGTCTCAGCAGATTTGCAAATGTAATGCCCCCTTTTTAGGAAAAGAAAGAGTCTGAAAGCTGGAAACTATGGGCCAGTTAGTCCAACATCTGCCATTGCTAGACATTAGATATTACTGGGATCCATCATTAAGGAAAAAGGAGCAGGATATTTGGAATACAGTCAATCAGAGTCAATATGATTTGCATAGGACAAATTTATAGAATTCTTTGAGGGTGTAATAAGCTGAATGGATAAAGTGAAATAAGTAGATGTGATGTAGTTGGATTTCCAAAAAGTATTCAATAAGGTATCTCAGAAGGTTACTGCACAAGAAAATAACTTATGATATAGGGGCAATATATTAATATTAATAGAGGACCAGTTAATTAACAGGAAATAGAGTTGGGACTTGGCAGTGCAGAGGAAGTTCAAAAGATTAATTCTTGGGTGAAATGGTTTTCTAAGAGAAAAGGTTGAGCAGATAGGGCCTGAGTTCAGAAGAATGAGAGGTCATGCTATTGAAACATCTAGAATTCTGAGAGGGCTTAACAAGTAGATGCTGAGAGAATATTTCCCCTTGTTGGAGAATCTGGAACCTCGGGGCATAGCTTTAGAATGAGGGATCATCTATTTAAGACCGATAAGAGAAGGCATTTCTTCTCCATCCCAGAGAGTTGTTGAATACGTTTAAGGTTCAGATGACCAGATTCTTGCATGATGGGGAGTTGAGGATTCTGGAGAATGGGCAAGAAAGTTGAATAAGGCCAAGATCAGATCAGCCATGATGTTGTTGAACGATGGGGCAGGATCAGTGGATTGAAAGGCTTACTTCTCCTCATGTTTTAAGTATGGATTTTCAACTTAAATTCGTACTACTTGCACAATTGAAAACTGATTTGGTTTTATGTCTGAAATTTTTACTGGCTGCAGTCAGTATATGTATTCCCTGATAGCTCTATTCCACAGCTTGTGAATTGCAATATATGTGAAATTGCTGCATTAGAGATCATAGTACTTGATTGTTCTGAACGTACTGTATGCTTGTATTGAAAAAGGGCATATGCATTACTCATTACTATTTTTAGTAGCAAACAGAATCCATATAAATGCACAATTCAGCTGCTGTATGGCACCATAAATTATATGACTCGAGAAAAAAATTGTTGGCACGTACTTGTAGAACGGTGTTTGCTGTCTGTCTTCACATTAAACTACCTATCAACTTTCCACGTTCAAATTCTAAGGTCTTCCTACAGATTTAATTGAAACCAAACATGAAAAGTGAACCATAACCCAAAATTGAGGGAGAATGGGATGGATTTGATTCCTTCTGATGCACAGTTCAGATTTACACTGTTGATGGAAGAAGTGAAAATATTTGCAGCATATGTTACATATCTGCTAGATGCTTACAAGTACGGGCCCAGCAATTTATTAAGCATCGACGGTAACACTTGTGAACTATTCTTATCATAAAATGCCTACAATGCAGAAAGAGGCTATTCGGCCCAATGAGTTGGTACTGACAACTGTCCCACCCAGACCCTGTCCCATAACATCACGTATTAAACCTGCTAATCTCCCTGACAAGGAGCAGTTTCAACCTAACCCGCACATCTTTGGACTTTGGGAGGAAACTGGAGCATCCAGCAGAAACCCATGCAGACATGGGGAGAATGTGCAAATTCTTTCTGTTGTCCCACACTATCCCCTTATCTATTGCTCTCCCCTTTTGTGTTGACTGGGAATTGTTAGTTGTAGACCTCCAAGGCAAACCTGGGAATCCAAGGTGTTTTATTAAAAGAATACCTCAAAAAGTTGGTCTTCTTTGGGTTCAAAGTGTATTGCAATTGCAGCACTGCAAACTCCAAAGAATCAGTTTTACCTCCTAACAAAGTATATAATGTTTTGGACTTTTTTAATCATTGGGAACTGAATTCTGGAATTTGCATTTGAGTGCCTGAACAAGTTTGTCTGTATAGCATGCAAGAAACAATACTTTTTACTGTATATTAATACATGTGGCAATAATAAATCAAATCAAAAATCAAAATTTACTCACCAATAGTCAACACAATTGATGTATTATGCCAAGGATGTTCATTTCTTACCAATCTCTGTGGGCTTTGAGTGCATTTAAGAGTTGCAAGTAGAGAAGGTGCAGGTATAGAAGTTAATTCATACTCCCAGAAATGTACATACATTTCAGGGGGTCTCCTTCTATACTGTAAAGATTCTGTGATTCATGTTCTTGTTTTTAATGAAGGTTGGTGTTCTGACATGGGATTTGAGAAAGAATGAAACTACATTTATTTAGCTCTGTTTTGTAATCTGGATTTCATAAAGCATTTCACTGTCAATAAATTACTACTTTGCACAATAAGGCCTCACAAAATGGTAACTATATAGCTGACCAGATGATTTGTTTTTGATACTGTTCGCCAGACCAATGGGAGTGTATTTGATCACCCATGATACATGTGGTAGGATAGTTTCTCCATCTGAACTGAGAGAGCTTAGTTTAATGCATCATCCAAACTCAACATCTCGAACAATGCCATAGTCTCTCAAAATTATACAAGTGTTGCACTTTGTTAAGATCCTCGAGTGGCATTTGAACTCTCAAGCTTCTGAATATGCAGTATTAAGGTAACCGTGCTAAGAATAACTTTTTTCCAAACTTGAATAAAAAGTTAGTGAATAGAAGTAAGTTTTCTTGCTTCAAAGACTGCATTGCCAGAGATTGGAATCTGCATATGACAGTTTGGACATAATTTTAACTGCAAGTTTTCGAATTGGGATTCCTGGCCCTTGGTCTATGAGGAGATGGTATGGAATGTGCAAGATATCTTAATTTCTTTGTCTCCTCAGAGTTTTGTATGTATTATGTTGATTCATCAGAATTTTTCCTATTGCTGTAAAAGATTGTGATTCTAATGTAGGGCACGAACAAAAGATCATTGACCCAAAGTACTGACTCAGTTTCTCTCTGAACAAATCTGCTGAGTATTCCCAGCATTATAATTTGTATTTCAAGTTTTCAGTATCTGCAGTATTTTACCTCTGATGGTGTCCATGTGTAGATTCCCTTTTCATCAGCCTGTATAGCCAAGCAGTCCCCTGAACATGAATATCGTTTTCTTTGTACACTTTTAAGATTTACTCTTTTTTGCTTTATCCATGTTTGTAGACCTATCTTGTGTTACATTTGAATCTGCTTTGGAATTGCACTGTTGGATCTTGTGCTTCAGAAGAATTTTCTTCCAGTCCACCAGTGCTTATAAATCCCATGTTTGGTCAATGGACTATAATTTCCAAGTAACGTATCTCCTTAAAGGCATTTAATTCTAGAACACATGTTAGCATATCCAGTTGCTAATCATAATACTTTGCTGATCTTACATACTGCAATATTCTAATTTAGGAAATGGTAAAATACCAGAATCCAAGCGCATTCTGGAAGGGATTAGTTAAAAATACAAATTGCGTACCATTGATGCAGTGCACAACAGCTGGTATATATGTGTGCATAACTGTAGCATGAGCCATTGACAAACATAGCCAACATGTCTCATTGTGATTTTATATTACTGAATTAACCTATGTAATACATTCATGAGTCTACAAAATTACTACTTTAAAAACTGGTATTGTACACAGACTTGCAGAGATGTACTATAGTTGGAATCACATCACTGATACATTTTCTTTGCCTTGTAAGTGATATGGCCTGTTATCCAGACACCACTTTTTACTTTATGTTAAAGAGTATAATGCTAATTTTTAAGAATAAAGGAAATGTCTAATTGCTAAGCATAAAGAAATGTGTTTGCTGCTAGTCACTGATGCAGAAGAAATGATTGCTTCCTGAAAAAAACTGGAAATTGTGGTTTAGGTAATGATTTATGATTGGTAGCCAGATGTGAATTTCATTAGTCTCCAGTTTAAAGCTTGTGGAGAAACAGATGACATTTCGCCAACATTCACTGAAACGAGAGTGCATACATGATTGACTTCCTAAAGCCAGAAGTTTAATGACCACCAGACACATTCATTTGAATGCCACATACTGGAAGTGAAAAGTTCCAGTTTTTCCACTGTAAATGATTATTTAATCAAACTTTACAAAATTTTCATGCTGAATTTGGTACAATATAATACTGGTATTAAAGCACAGTCAGCATTGTCATTAAGATTTCAGTCAAGTGCGATGGCGCATGTGAGAAATTTTCATACCATCTCCATTTCAACTAAAAACAAAACTCCTGGCAGAGCAATTCTGGATTTTTTGGGTGCTTGGGTTGTGTCCAAAGGTTGCTTTTTAAGCAATGTTATTAGAATGGGCATAAGTTTTTAAACTGAAGAATTTTAAATAGTTAATTGAGTGTTGTAAAATAAAACACATTAAATAAAGTAACCACGAAAATGTGAAATAGAAAGGGAATAGCGGAAACCATTCTGATGGAAACTACACCTGAAGTGCACGCACCATACATACCTTACACATTTTTTGATAATAGCTTGTAGCTTTATTTCCCTTCAGATTATTAATACTGATATGCTAAATGCACACTTTTGCAATACTTTAAATTTACCCTTTTGGTGAAGAAATTTCTCACCTCAATTCTAAAAGGTTTACCCCTTACTCTCAAACTATGACCCCGAGTTATCAACTCCCCCACCAGCATTCCATTGGGAGCATTCTTTCTGAATTTACTCAGGTCTAATCTTGTTAGAATTTTACAAGTTTTTCTGAGATCCTCTCTGTCTTCTAAACTCCAGTGAATATAATCCTAACTGACTTAGTCTCTCCTCGTATGACAGACCTGCCATCCCAGGAATCAGCCTGGTAAACCTTTGTTATACTCCCTCTATAGCAGGGATATCCTTGGATACCAAAACTGCACACAATACTCCAGATGTGGCCTCACCAACACCCTATATAATTGCAACAAAATATTCCTATCGCTACACTCAAATCCTCTCGCTCTGCAGGCCAACATACCATTTGCCGCCTTTACTATGTATAGTACCTGCGCATTTACTTTCAGCAATTGATGTACGAAGACTCCCAAAGACTCATTGAGTATCCACCTCAATTTATACCATTCAAGTATAAATCTGTCATTCTATTATTGCTACCAAAGTGGATAACCTTACATTTATTCCAGGAACTAAATCTAGTGGATCTTCATTACACTATCTCAGTGCCCAGTAGATCCTTATGTGGTTGGACTAAATTTCTTTCTACTCCAGATGTGGTCTCCCCACAGGCCTGTATAACTGCAGCAAGACTTTCTTATGCTCCAATGCCCTATGCAGTAAAAGTCAATGTGTTTTTTACCTACCTACTTTTAGTATCTCTTGTTAACTTTGTTTTGTGTACACAGTTCCACAGATCCTTCTGAATGTGTTCAGTAGTTTCTCATTTTAAAAAATTTGCTGTACCAAAGTCAATAACCACTTTTCTTTATTACCTCAATGGGATGTGGGTGCTGCAGGCTACATCATTTATTGCTTCACCAATTGCCCCTAAGGAGGTGCTGGTGAGCCACCACCTTGAACCTCTGTAGTCCATGTAGTAGATATACTCAATAGTGCTATTAGGGAGGGAGTTCTGGGTCTTTGTCTCCACCACTTACGTGGCACAAATGTTGTTTGCCACTTTTCCCAAGCCTGAATGGATTTTCCTCGGGTGGTGATGGCCAACACGAGGGGACATAGCTTTAAATTAAAGGGTGGTAATTATAGGACGGATGTCAGAGGCAGATTCTTTACTCAGAGGGTAGTAAGAGTGTGGAATGCCCTGCCTGCAGCAGTTTGGACTCGCCAACTTTAAGGGCATTCAAATGGTCAGTGGATAGGCAAATGGATAACATTGGAATAGTTTAGGTGAGAGGGTCATTAGATTGGTTCCACTGGTCGGCACAACATCGAGGGCCTGTACTGCCCTGTAATGTTCTATGAATGTGGTACAGGCCTTGCTGCATTTGTACATGACTGTTTCAGCATCTGAGAATCACAAATGATACTGAATAGTGCAATCATCACATCCTCATGTCTGACCTTCTCATGGAGGGAAGGTCATTGATGAAGCATCTGAAAATGGTTTGACTTAGGATCCAAAGAACTGTTGCTGCAGTATTGCAGAACTAGATGATTGACTTCCAACAACCACAGTCATCTTCCTTTGTGTCAGGTACGAATTCAACCTGTGGAGAGTTTAAATCTGATTCACATTGATTCCAATTTTGCAAAGGCTTCTCGATACTATATTTGTTCACATGCTGCCTTGATGTCGAGGGCAATCACTGCTGCCTCACCTCTATGAACTGAGCTCTGTTGATTTAGACCAAGGCTGTACTGAACTCAAGAGCTGAATGGCCTTGGTAGAGCCCAACTTGAGTATCACTGAGCACATGATTGCTGAGAAAGTGCTGTTTGGTAGTTCATTGGTTAGCACTGCTGTCTTGCAGCTCCAGGACCTGAGTTTGATTCCCGGCTTGGGTCACTGTCTGTGTGGAATTTGCATGTTCTCCCTTTGTCTGCGTGTATTTCGTGCTCCGGTTTCCTCCCACAGTCCAAAATGTGAGGTTAGGTGCATTGACCATGCTAAATTGCCCCTCAGTGTCCCAGCATGTTTAGGTTAGAGGGATTAGTGGGATAAACATGTGGGGTTACAGAAATAAGGCCTGGGTGGGATTGTTGTCAGTGCAGACGTGATAGGCCAAATGGCACTGTAGGATTTCTATCATTCTATGATGGCCCAGTCAACAACAGCTTTCACCATTTTGTTGATGATAAAGTTGATCCCTGAAAGTTGGTACTCAAGTTGATAAGGTTGTTAAGAAGGCGTATAGTGTGTTACCATTTATTGGTAGAGGGATTGAATTTCGGAGACAAGATGTCATGTTGCAACTGTACAAAACTCTGGTGCGGTCGCACTTGGAGTATTGTGTACAGTTTTGGTCGCCACATTATAAGATATGGAGGCATTGGAAAGGGCGCAGAGGAGGTTTATCAGCCTGGTATGATGGGTAGATCTCATGAGGAAAGGCTAAGGGACTTGAAGTTATTTTCATTAGAGAGAAGAAGGCTAAGAGGTGACTTAATCGAGACATATAAGATGATCAGAGAGTTAGATAGGGTGGATAGTGAGAGCCTTTTTCCTCAGATGGAGATGGATAACATAACGGGACATAGCTTTAAATTAAGGGGTGGTAGTTATAGGACGGATGTTACAGGTGGGTTCTTTACTCTGAGGGTAGTAAGGGTGTGGAATGCCCTGCCTGCAGCAGTTGTGGACTCGTCAAGTTTGAGGGCGTTCAAATGGTCAGTGGATAGGCATATGGATAGTATTAGAATAGTTTAGGTTAGAAGGTCATAAAATTGGTTCCATTAGTCGGCGCAACATCGAGGGCCAAAGGGCCTGTACTACTATGTTCTATAACATGGCCCCATGGGCTGATAATTGATCAGATTGCTTTTGTCCATCATTTTGTGGACTGGGCAATTTTCCAGTTTGCTGGGTAGATGTTGGTGTTGTAGCTGTAAAGGAATATCTTGGTGTAGGGACGCAGCCAGTTCTAGAATGCAAGTCCTCAGTACTGTTGCTGGAATGTTGTCAGGGCCTATTGTCTTTGCTGTGCTCTGTGTCTTCAGTTGTATCTTGATATCACGTGAAGTGAATTGAATTGTCTGAAAGCAGACATTCGTGATGCTGGGAACCCAAAGAGGACACCAAAGTGGATTATGCACTCGGCACATCTGGATGAAGATGATTGCAATTGCTTCAGCCTTGTCCTTTCCATTATATTTGGATTCCCCCATCATTTTCCCAAATTACACTCCATCTTTCATCTTGTCCACTCATTTAACCTATTTGAAACCCTCGACAAACTCTGTGTTCTTCTTGCAGTTTGTTTTCAAACCTTGCTTTATATTGTTCACGAATTTGTATAAATTTCACTTAGTCTTTTCAATTAAGTAATATAAATTGTAAATATGTGAGGTCCAAGAACTGATCCTTGTATTACCCTACTGGCAATGCGCACCACACTTGAAGGTAAGCTTTTTTTTTACTCCCACTGTTTTCTGCCTTTTCACCAACTTTAACTCAGAAGTAATTGGTGTGGAAAATTTGTAATTTTTCCAAGGTGTTTCTGGAACTTGTAACTTTTTAAGAATGTTGGCATCAATTATAAAGGAATCACTTGTAATTTTCTTGTTTAATAAATACTAGTCTTTGTGATCCCAGACCTTGTAGCAGTACTAGTAGGAAGGATTTTCTGATGCAGATGCAATGCGGACAGAGATAAATAAAAGCTGCAGTAGGGGAAGGACAGTGATGGCACATTTCCAAGAAGCTGCATAATACAGTTAAAAAGGAAAAAGCTGAAGCAAGGATTAGAGCAAAGAATGTGCAGCATATTGGCACAGTGATTATCATTTGCTCCCTCACAGGCCAGGGGCCCAGGTTCGATTCCCGGCTTGAGTCGCTATCTGTACAGAGTCTGCACATTCCCCCAAATGTCTGTGAGGGTTTTGTCTGGGTGCTCCAGTTTCCTCCCACAGTCTGAAAGACATGCTGGTTAGGTGCATTGGTCATGCTAAATTCTCCCTCAGTGTACCCGAACAGGTGCTGGAGTTTGGCAACTTGGGGATTTTCACAGTAACTTCATTGCAGTGCTAATTTAAGCTTACTTACAATATTAATAAATAAACTCTGAACAGAATTGGACAATTTTATGGTGTTCTTCAGTTTTACTAGAGGTTTAATAAGTTGTCTCTGGGAAATCTGTGTCATCAAGACTGTTGTGAAATTAGCAAAGATTAATATACACTTTTGGTCATAACTGTCTCTGTGGAACTCTGATGGAGTTAAGTGACAATTATAGGTGACTTGAGGATCAAATCCATTGAGTGGGGATAGTGAGCAATCCTGCATTTTAGTGACTGAGTTGGAAAGACTGAGATTGCATATGATGCCGCATTTGTGTGGGGGATGTTATGAATTATTGAAATCTCATGAAATAGTTTTGTTCAATCTGCAATTCCATGTGTTATTTGTAGTTCATATCTGACTGTGATTTGCTTGGTAATTAATGTGTAATTTACGTGGATTCTGATTTGTGTTATATAACAAGTTGCAGAGGGCGAAATCTTAGTGGTCCAAAGATATGCATGCGAGATGGGTGGATTGATCATGCTAAATTACCCCATAGTGTATGGAGTTGTGGGGATAGGGCTGGGTGGGATTGTGGTCAGTGCAGACTTGATGAGCTGAATGATCTCCTTCTGCACTGTAGGGATTCTATGGTAATTTAGTAAATTTGATTATTTTGTTTTGACAGTTCTTGACGGAGCTCAGAACCAAACCTCTATTTATGCATATATACCCCTTGAGCTTTTATCTTGTGCAACAACCTTTCAAATGGCACCTTTCAAATATCTTTCGAAAAATCCAAATCTGTTGTGATCCTAATCATCTAGCTAGGGTGAAGCAGTGGCAAGCACTGAGGGAATTTCAAACTGCGTTGTTACCCTTTTAGATTGAAGCTGTTACAACCCCACCCCAGCAGGAGCACAGAGCAATCGTTGAAGAACTTTAAGTGGCAGAGACACACACAACATGTGATGAAGCTGTGCCTCTTTTTGAGGTCACTGGAGGAAGACACATCCCTCAAAATCCAGCATTGTGGTGTTTACAAGGGTTCTTTGATTAAACTTTTAGTTTAGTCCTGTTTTGCTCCAAACCACCACCTCAGATATTGATTTTACTTTCTACTCTTTCAAACCAAGATTCTACCTCATTACTATGTTTGTGTCATTTTTTAGTTTGCATCATATCTCCATAGCAGCTATTAGATTAACTAGTTTGTAGTCGTTAAGCTGGACACTTCTAACAAGATCACATAAAACTTTTTACAATATCAATGTTAAAATAAATTGTGTTGAAGCTGTCATTCATCTAAATAAAGCCCACCAATGCCTTTATTTTCTCAGAAGACAAAAGAAATTTGACATGTCAGTTACGTCTGTCTCCAACTTTTACATTTGCATCAAAGAAAGCATTCTTTCTGGTTGTATCATAGCTTAGTATGGCTCCTGCTCTGCTCATGACTGCAAGAAACTACAAAAGTTTGTGAATGCAGCCCAATCTATCATGCAAACCAACCTCTTATCAATTGACTCTGTCTATACTTGCCACTGCCTCAGAAAGGCCAGCATAATTAAGGACCCCCCACGCCCTGGGCATTCTCTCTTCCATCAGGAAAAAGATACAAAAGTTTGAGGTCACGTACTAACCGAATCAAGGGCAGCTTTTTCCTTGCTGCCATCAGATGTTTGAATGGACATATGTCACATTAAGTTGATCTTTCTCTACACCCTAGCTATGATTGTAACATTACATTCTACACTCTCTCCTTCCCTCTATGAACAGTATGCTTTGTCTGCATAGCATGCAAGAAGCATTACTTTTCACTGTATACTAATATATGTGACAATAATAAATCAAATCAAAATGCAGCCATGCTACATTTTGGTTATTTCTATGTGACTCATTGTCATCATAGAAGTAAAGCATATCTCATATTTAATTTGCTGTGTAAATTGACAAATAATTCTTATGTGCAAAGATTGTAACTTCTTATTTCAAGCCAGGCTATAATTCTGTATAACTTCATTACATCAAAACTTTAGATTACCAACTTTAATATTTTGATAGCTGGAAGCTGTTAGGCTACATTTGGAGAGCAATCTGCTAAAATCACTAGACGTTACAAGCGTAACTAATGTGAAAGCCAATAGTTAACTGCACGTCAAATTCCATTGAATTTCTAAACGTGTATTTCTTACAGTTGTACCTGTTCAGCAGTCATACCATTTATTGCAAGTCAGTTGTCTTCTACTACAGCAGAACCAGGTAGAAAGATAGATTCAGATGCTAATAAGCACTTATGTTCATCCTGATAAGTGCCAGCATGTTTATTGACATCAGTGGGACTGATGAGTGTTACACTGATGCCATGTCATTCTGTATATCAAAGTAGGCACTGTTTTAATTTATTGTATGATGGAAGAGTCTTCTAATTACTTTTCCAGTAACTTTGTGAAATAATAGTGTTACGTGGAACTTTTACAAATTCCTTACTGAATCTTAACAGCATGTAATATTCAAAACCAATGGGACCAATTTGTGTGTCATTAACTTTCCTGCTGCATTTCGAGCAATGCATGGGTATGTTGTTTTTCCCAACAGAATCCTATCTCCATTGGTTTTAAAAAGCATTTTTTTCCTCCTCCTGTTTTCTTCTTTGCCCTTAACTTATTTTATTATTATTTCATTTTTTTAACCAGTGTTCAGTAGATCATAGAGTGAGGCTAGAATTTATATTGAAGGAGAAGTACTTTGAAGGATATGCATGGTAGACCTCGTGTGCAATCGAAATTGAACAAGCAGCCAGTGTGAAAATGGGATTTGTGTAAACTTGACAGTGCAATCTCTTGTAGGTAATGGCATGAAGGTCAGACAAATCCGTACCAAAAGTGAAGGAATAGAAAAAGCTTTGACAGAATTGTCCCAACCCTCTGCTGGCACGTTTGATGGCAGGGAGGCAAGGGAGAGAAATACGACTGGAGGTCCAGAAATCAGTTTCACATCGCTGTGAATTTATAGCAGGAGCTTCAGGTGCCCGCCATGGCAGATCGGGAAACCTGCCAGAGGATGGTGTGAACCTCATTTGCATCCCATTAGTAGCATGCAGATGAATGCCTAACCCTTCCCAGATTCTCCACAATGCCAATGGTATAATATGCTGATGTTCCCAACATGTTTTGCAATGTGGTGTGCAGATGTTGGAACTTGCATGCAAATTGCCTGAGACTGAATCCACATTATAGTGTCAGCCCACAGCCCTGAAGCACCTCAGCCATGGATCAGGGGAGCAGCTGACGGTGGGCCTTCTAGATTCACTGTCACGAAAGGGATCCGACTTCCAGCCTCCGAATGTTACTGAAGATCCATCTTCATTCTCGAGGTCCAGCATCTATCTTCAATAGTGGGCCAGTGATGTTGGGCATCTTTTCAATATGGCACCCAGAAATCATCCAGGCACATAGTGTAAAATACTCAGGTGCATAATTAAAGAGAGTATAGCAGGAAGATTTGGCACGTTTTCCAGCAACGTTCCTGTCCCCACCACAGGACTCAAAATGGGAGAATTCCATACCTTGTAACTAACTGCTGTCATGTTGCTTTGGAGTTGTCTGAGCATTCTGTTATGATTTCAGTGCTTTAAATAAAAAGGAATGTTTCAAAAGCACATGTAACTTCTAAAAATGTGGTTCATGTGGTGACGTGGCATTTAAAATAATGCTTGACATCATTCTAGAGGGCAGGAAGGATTTTTCAGGAGGCTTAATTTTGTAGAAAGTACCTCCACATATATATTGGAATTAGAGACCAACCTATCCCTATTTCAGTGCTAATGCAATAGATTTCAACGTGACTTTTATTGTTAATTCAGTAAAAGTCACAATCTGGAAATTATTTGACTTTTGTTCTTTATAGAATGAGACTTAGTGTGAACTTTCGCCAAAAAAAGACGAGTGTCAAGTTTTGACTCAAAACCAACGTGTTTTTTTCCGCAGAAGCACAGCCAGGTTACCACTCTAGATCTTCTGACATTTTGTCAAAAAAACACACAGGGGACATGCTTTAGGCTGCCATTCTGCAAGCCTAGTTCCACAGAGTTCAAGACACCAGTTTTAAAGTTACCCCCGATCTCAAAGTCAAAGTAAAAGATCTCACGTCCCCACCTTATCATTGCAAATTGGGGCATCATTCCCCAACTCCTCCTCCCACCCACATAATGAGACCACCACCACCACCACCCCCCCAAAATGAGATTTTCTAAAGGCCCTTGTGTCACTGCTGGTACTGCCAGGGACTGTGCCAAGGCACTGCCCAGTCATGTTCCTCTGGTGCTAGAATCACCTTCGATCTCCCAGCAGGACCATCACGACTGGATTCCATTTTTAGAAAGCAGTAGTGATTCCTGAGGTGGGAGGAACATTTAACAACCCTGCAAGCAATGGTATTATGCTGTTTAAGAATATTTAAATACATTCAATTTCATGGTAATCAGGTTCACACTTCAAACTGGAATCTTGAAACTGCAAAATCCATTACAGCCCTCTTGCAAGAGTTAATAGCCATAATAGAATTTGCACTGATGTGAAAGGACCCAGAAAATTGTGGCCTTTTTATCAGCTATACTGTAAGGTTGCGAACTCTGTCTAATTTTGAATATAGATTTAAGGCTCTTGTGTTGTTTCTTTGAGCAGTAAGATACCTAAAATTGAGGTGTGTTTTTACATGATTTCATAATTTCTTTCTGTATCACTTCATGCTGCAGTAAGAGAAAGCAAAGTTACCGCAATGCATCCATATGCGTTGTATTGTCATTATGCTGTACTGAGTGGAATAACGTTGCTCACAAATGTTGGGGGTATAGTTATACTTCAAGAATTAGTTGTGCATTGTGGTATTGATGTGTATCTCAGCATTGTTATTCGTTTACACAATTTATCACTGTACAGTGACTTAACTTAGAAATCATGAACACTCCACAGTGCAAAAGGTCGAGCATTTGGGTCATTGAGTCTGCGCCATATCTCCAAAATAGCATCTCACCACTCCCCCCTTTTCTTTTAAAAGAGGACCCTTAATTTAATTAAGTGAGCCTTGTTTGCTGTTTTTATGTGTTATTTTTTAAGAAGCACTCTTCTCAAGTACGTCTTCTGTATAGATAATGTTGCCTATTTAAACTTGTGACTGCTTTTTATGAACTGTCTCCTGCAGATTTGAATGGGATGTATTTATTGATGTCAATGAAAGGACCACAATTCCTTGCTTATTCGGTTTCAAATGAAATCTAACTTATCAGTTTGACAAGGAAGAGCTTTGTTCATACTGACGTTACACTGTTAAATTAGCTCATTTGAGATGAGAGGCATGCGAATTATAAAAGAATGCATAGAATTGCAAGGCATTAACAAGCTGGAAGAGGCATGGATAGATGGGTAAGGCAGCTAGAATCATAGAATCCCTGCACTACATAAGGAGGCCATTCAGCCTATTGAGTCTGTACCGACCACAATCTCCTTCAGGCCCTATTCCTGTAACCCCACACATCTCCTCTGCTAATCCCCCCGATACTGGGGTGTCAGTTTTGCATGGCCAATCCACTTAACCTGCACGTCTTTGGACTGTGGGAGCAAATAGGAGCACCTAGAGGAAACCCACGGGAACACAGGGAGAATTGCAGATTCCACACAGACAATAATCCAAGGCCAGAATTGAACCTGGAACCATGGCACTGTGAGGCGGCGGTGCTAACCAGTGTGCCACTGTGCTGCCCCCATTGGTCATTGCAGAGAAATATACAATTACATTGCAGAGAGCAGGATCGATAAAAATCGAGAGGAGGATCGGATATCTGCGTTAGCCTGCGTTTTGACGACACTTGTCACCAATCTCTAAGCTGACCACAAGCATAAAGCAACCACTGAAACATAAATTTCACCTTTGCTGATAGTTTGATTCTGCTGCCAATTCTAAGGGGTCTCCATGTGTTTAGCAGCAATGATGTCATTGAAAGTGAGGTACATTGAAGAATTTTACAGATAGCAACCCAAAAAATAAAATGCATTGTCCGTCACAATTTGAAAAATTAATATAGTGGGTAAAAAAAAAGAAACATAAGCAAGGAAGCACGGTAGAAATAGAAATAGCAAAGGTTTGTTTTAAACGCCATTTAAAAGACTATGGAATTATCATGTGGAAAATAGTCATTCTATAAATATAAAATTAATTTTTCAGGGCCAGAGAGCTTGTGAAGAAGTAGCTATGATTTAGTATGCCATTTGAAATTCAGTTTATAATTTATTTGACAAAACACTGATTTTACAGCAAAAATGTCATGTCAGTTCTATAATTTCTAAAGAATTGCTCTCTGCCAGAACTAAAGTAAAAGAACAGAAAATCACTGACAGCAACTTTTGAATTTCAGCAGATTTAACCATTTATGTGCAGACACCAGAAGTTGCTGATAGTTTCACAGTTGTAATTACAGTGAACGTTGACTGATTCACTATCATTGCAGCTGCAACATATAGTTTATTGATCTTTCAAAGTGTGAGTTCCAATAGAAAAGACCATTGCAGAATAAAAAGTCTTGGGATTCTGAATTTGATCTACGAGGCATTTCATAAACATTTATTACTGAATGTGCTTTTTTATATTACACTTTAAATGTCACCACTACAAGTTCACAGTATTGGATGCTCCACCTTCTCTACAATTATCTTCAACTCTGGTGCCCACAAGGAGATGCTTGCTATATACTCCTTATATTGCTTGGTACGGCTCCTGCTCTGACCAAGACCGCAAACAATTACAAAGGTAGTGAATGTAGCCCAGTTCATCATGTAATATCTTTCTCTATACCCCTTATATTCTTATGATTTGATAGCCAAATTTGGCTCCAACTCAATTTTGAAGTGTGCTGATGACACCACCATAGTGGACCAGATCTCAAACAATGAGATGGAGGTCAGAAAAGAGAAAGAGAATCTAGTGAAATGATGCAACGACAATAATCTTTCCCTCAATATCAGTAAAATGAAAGAGATAGTCGTTAACTTCAGGAAAAATAGTTAGGGCATGCCTCTATCTATGTCAACAGTGTTGAAGTGGAGATGGTCTAGAGCTTCAAGTTCCTAGGTGTTCAGATCACCAACAATCTGCTCTGGACCCTCCATACGTACATGAATAGGGAGGGAATAGAGGGACCAAGTAAGGGCAGAAAGTTTTTCATTAGTTTAGTTAGGACATCATGATCAGCCCAGGCTTGGAAAGCCGAAGGGCCTGTTCCTATGCTGTACCTTGTTCTTTGTCCAGTGTCAGTAAAATGAAGGAGATGGGCATCAATCTGGAAGCATGGTGGAGGATGTGTCCCTCTATACTAACGAGGATGTAGTGGAATGGTCGAAGGCTTCAGGTTTTTAGGTATCTAGATCAACAACCTGTCCTGGTTCCTCCATGCTGATGCTGTAGTTAAAAAAGCCCACTAACTCTTCTACTTTCTCAGGAGGCTAAGGAAGCTACAATTCTCTCCAATTTTTACAAATGCACCATAGAATCATTCTCTCCAGATGTATCACAGTTTGGTATGGCTCCTGCTCTGACCAAGACTGCTCGCAATTACAAAGGTGGTGCATATAGCCCTGTTCATCATGCAAACCAGCCTCCCACCTGTTGAGTCCGTCTGCACTTCCTGCTGCCTTAGAAAAGCAGCCACCATAATCAAGGACCCCAAACACCCCAGATGTATGCTCTTCCACCTTCTTCATCCGAAGAAAAATACAAAAGTCTGAGATTGTTTACCAATTAACTCAAGAACAGCTTTTTCCCTGCTGCCATTGATTTTTGAGTGAATTTACCTTGTATTAAACTGATCTTTCTCTACATTCTAGCTATGACTGTAATACTACATTCTGCATCCTCTCCTTTTCTTCTCTCCAGTGTAGTCTAGGAATGGTATGTTTTGCCTGTATAACGCACAAGAAAAATACTTTTCTCTGTATACCAATATATGTGACAATAATATATCAAATAAAAAGAAATTAGCTCAGTGTCTCTGAATGAAAAGTGGTTGGACAAAATTAGCTCAAGATTTTCCTTTTTGCTTTGTTACTCCATGATGTACGGGAACTTTCAACCATTCTACCTAGAACTATTTGGTATCGCAGAATTCAGAAATATGAAAATTTATTGAATAAGATGGGATTATTGGATCCTTGGTCATTTTCACCACTATGATTTGCCAGCCTCTTGCAGAAAAATAATACATTTGAATGCTAAAATACTTATTTTAAAGGCACATTCTATTTTTAAACTATAAAGCAACGGATCAGACTGAGCAGTTAAATTGAAAAAGTAAGGTGACTGAGCATTGGGATTTGCTTTTTTTGTCCTACATGATAGCTTACTATAAAGCAAACTTTGACCACAAGGAAAACTGTCAGCCCAGGCAAGTTGCTGCTGTAATTAACAGGTGATCTATTGATAACACAAATGACGCAGTTGCAACTCTTGCTAACGTGCTTGAGGCTACTTTTAGAGGGTGAATCAACAAGGCAAGTGAAGCTCGTTTGATTGACCTGACAGTGATTGGCCCACAGCTGGAAATTTCAGTCAATCGAGCTCCCGTCTGTAGTCTATAACTGAAGGCAAGTGGCCACAAGAAGCTGCTGTGAAAGCTGAGCTTCTGAGCATTCTTTTATATCCCTGTAGTTTTTGGCTGGATTGATTGTCGCTTGTGTCTGTGCGACTGGGTCCCAAACAACAGGTTTGTTTCTTTTCATAACCACCCATTAAGGCTTTGGAATGTAGGCTGCAAAAAAAAAAGGCAGACCCTGAAGTGACTTTCCCGGATTCATACTTCGCCAAGCCAGGATCCTTGTGATGTATGATCTACACTGCATCGCAGCACAAAGACGATTTGTTAAAACTGCAAGGAAGACGATTTGTTAAAACTGCAAGGAAGCTGTTTTTTTTCCCCTGTAGCCACAATTTATTGCAGCAGGATTTTTATTTTCAAAATACTTTTTTCCAATCTGAGTCTCTATACTCACTCTTTCTTTGACAATGATGATAAAGGACACTTCACTACGGCAAGATCCAGATTTGAGGAAAGAATTGGCTTTGCTAGCCCAGGGATGTGACCTTGTTTTTCCGTCGAGATTCAAGAAGAGGCTGAAAGCTTTTCAGCAAGTGCAGGTTGTGCTCTGTTTCTACCAATTTAATTTTAAAGCAAAGCCAAGAGGTGTGCGCTGTGAATTATCAGGAATTGATATAAATTGTATATTTGGGACAAAAGTGGTTGCTCAATAATTAGAGACCTTGCTTATCAGTAAACAGTTAATTGTATTTTTAGAAAGTTATTGATTTTATATAATAAAATATAAATAGTTTTCAATCAAGAGCTCTCAGTAAAAATCATTCAGTGAAAATTACTTTAGGTTGTCATTTCAACAAAACAATGCGTTGTGATGCCAAATTTTATAAATTTGGGTCGAATTTTCTTTCTGGCAATATGCCCTTTTTTTTAGGGAGGGAAAAGAAGTAGACTGATGAGATCTCTAAACCTGTAGGGAAATTGTAAGGATTTGGAAAGTTGAGCATTGCAGTCAGACAGTTAATGCTGTGCCTGGGTGAGTGACTTTGTTTTTGTCTTTCCCTCCCCTACCCATATTTCTTGACTCTGACTCTGTGTGCTCAGTAAGTTTCTAATATTGGCTTTGTCACATGGGAAACTGAGACTCTATCGACCCCCCCCCCCCCCCCCCCCATTGTATCTATACACTGATTTACTGTTCATTGTTATTTTCTCCTGACTATCTCCATTTCATTTGACAAGAATTTTGTTTGGATGTCACTGCATTTAAATCTTTTGTCCTGTTTATCAATGTTTGGGAGCTTCAGTGATCCCATTGCTCCCATTCTTTATATAGTCTTTAATCTTCATTCAATTTGCAGTTCTTTTATAGAATAGAGAAGCCATAGACATATTGGCCTGGATTTATAGCAAGAATAACAGAGTAACAATGAGCACTGTTGTGGAATAAATCGGACAGAAACTTGAAGCAGGCGTGTTATTAAATTTAGAAATCAAGAAGTTACTATCCACGTTGTCCTGCTACTCCATAAGTTTCACTATACTTGTAGCTTGCAGAGAGATTTGGCATTAAAGCACATAAAGATAGGAACTTTGTGGTACTTACCCACTGAACATCCCACAAAAGTTAATGTTTGCCCAATCAAGTGCAGGTGAATTTCTAAATGTGATAAGTCTTAATTGATACCAAGCAATCTCTTCTGGCACTAAAAATTTACTTTCAGAAATGTGTGATTTTAGTCATTGTTGGAGAGTTGATTCTTTTTTAAGAAATCTATTCCTATCTTTAACTCTTCATTCTTTCTATTATTTTTCTTCCTGTACTTGCACTTGCATAGAGTGTTTAATGATTTGCCACTTTAGATTTATTTCTCAGAAGGTTCTTCAGTCTGATTTGTTGAAGTGATGTACTGTTGCTTGACCTCCTCACACAGGTTCCAGATTACTGTAGAGGGCCATGCTGAAATAGATTTTTTAATAATTTTTTCATAGGATGTGGACAACACTGGTAAGGTCAGCATTTGTTGTCCTAAATTTCCCTTGAACTGAATGACTTACCAGGCTATCTCTGAGGCAATTAAGAGTTAACCATATTGCTGTGAGTCTTGAATCACAAGCAGGTCAGGCCAAGTAAGGATGGCAGATGTCCTTCCATGAAGCTCATTACTGAATCAGATGGGGTTTTACGACACTCAGCGATGGTTTTGTAGTCATCGTTACTGAAAGAGTTTTCAATTTCAAATTTATTAGTTAAATCTCAAATTAGAACATAGAACAATACAGCACAAACAGGCCCTTCAGCCCACGAGTTGCACCGATCACATCTACCAATCCACAGACCTATCTATAACCCCTATCCTATTCTTTTCCATATACTCATCCAGAAGTCTCTTAAAAGACCCCAGTGAGTTTGCCTCAACAACCTCCGACGGCAGTCGGTTCCATTCACTCACCACCCTCTGAGTGAAAAACCTACTCCTGACATCTCCTTTGTATTTGCTTCCCTGCACCTTAAATCTGTGTCCTCTCGTAGTGACCATCTCCGCTCGGGGAAATAGTCTCTGAGAGTCCACCCTATCTATTCCTCTCAACATTTTATAAGCCTCTATCAGGTCGCCTCTCAACCTACGTCTCTCCAGTGAGAAGAGTCCCAGCTCCCTCAACCTATCTTCATAAGGCCTGCCTCCCAATCCAGGCAGCATCCTTGTAAATCTCCTCTGAACCCTCTCAATAGCCTCTACTTCCTTCCTATAATGAGGCGACCAGAACTGCGCACAATACTCCAACTGGGGTCTGACAAGAGTCTTATAAAGCTGCAGCATTACGTCCTGACTCCTAAACTCTATTCCTTGATTAATGAAGGCCAGTACACCGTACGCTTTCTTGACCACTTCCTCCACCTGCGAGGCCGATTTCAGAGTCCTATGGACCCGGACCCCGAGATCCTTCTGCTCTACAACACAGCTAAGACTCCTACCCCTTATATTGTACTCCTTCATCCCATTATTCCTGCCAAAATGGACCACTACACATTTATCTGTGTTGAAGTCCATCCGCCCAGTGTTGCATCCTGTCTATGTCCCGCTGCAACTTTTGGCATCCCTCCAGACCATTGACAACACCTCCGATCTTTGTATCATCGGCAAACTTGCTAACCCATCCCTCCACTTCCTCATCCAGGTCGTTTATGAAAATGACAAACAGCAGGGGTCCCAGAACAGATCCCTGGGGCACTCCACTGGTTACTGACCTCCATGCAGAACAAGACCCGTCCATAATCACACTCTGCCTTCTGCCGGCAAGCCAGTTCTGGATCCACGAGGCCAAAGCCCCTTGGATCCCATGCCCTCTCACCTTCTCCAGAAGCCTTGCATGTGGGACCTTATCAAACGCCTTACTAAAGTCCATGTACACTACGTCTACCGCCCTTCCTTCGTCAATGTGTTCAGTCACATTTTTGAAGAACTCAACTAGGCTCGTAAGGCATGACCTGACCTTGACAGAACCATGCTATTTCTAATCAGTCCAAACTTCTCCAAAGGTTCATATATCTTATCCCTCAGAAACCTCTCCATCAGCTTACCAATCACTGAAGTCAGACTCACCGGTCGGTAATTTCCTGGACTATCCCTGTTCCCTTTCTTAAAGATAGGAACCACATCCGCAATCCTCCGGAACCTCTCCCGTTTCCATGGATGACGCAAATATCATCGCCAGGGGCTCTGCAACCACTTCCCTCACCTCCCACAATAACCTGGGGTACATCCCATCCGGTCCCGGCGACTTGTCTATCTTGATAGAATTTAACAGGTCTAACACATCCTCTTTCCTAACATCCACATACTCAATCTTTTCCGTATGCTGCAAACCTGCAGTGCAATCTCCCAGTTCACTTTCCACCGTGAATACCGAGGCAAAGTACTCGTTAAGCACCTCTGCCATTTCTTCTGGATTCACACAGACTTTTCCCCCTTCACCTTTTATAGGCCCTATCCCTTCTCTTCTCATCCTTTTACTTTTCACATATTTGTAGAAGGCCTTGGGATTCTCCTTAATCTTACCTGCCAAGGCCTTCTCATGACCCCTTCTGGCTCTCCTAATTTCCTTTTTAAGTTCCCTTCTACACACCTTATACTCCTCTAGATCCCTAACATCCCCTAGCTCTCTGAACCTTTTATATACCTTTTTTTTCTTCCTAACTAGGTTCACCACTACCTTCGTGCACCACGGTTCCCGCGTCCTACCTGAACCTCCTTGATTCCTCGGGACGTTGTCTTGCAGTGCCCCAGACAAACATTCCTTGAAAAACCGCCACTTCCCTTCTGTACTCTTCCCCAAGAACACCTCCTTCCAGTTTATGCATTCAATTACCTGCCTAATGTTTTCATATTTCCCCTTACGCCAGACATACACCTTCCTAGCCTGCCTGATCTTATCTCTTTCCATCGCTATCGTGAAAGAGATAGAATTATGATCCCCATTTCCAAGATGCTCACCTACCGTGAGATCCGACACCTGCCCTGGCTCATTAGCAAGCACCAGGTCAAGTACAGCCTCTCCTCTCGTAGGCTTTTTCACGTACTGTGTCAGGAAACCTTCCTGAACACACCTAACAAACTCCCCACCATCCAAACCCCTTATTCTTGGGACATTCCAGTCGATGTTTGGGAAATTGAAATCTCCCATCACGACAACTCTGTTATTTCTACATCTGTCTAGGATCTGTTTCCCTATCTGCACCTCAAGTTCCCTGCCGCTGTTGGGCGGCCTATAGAATACACCCAGCAAAGTTATCGAGCCTTTGCTGTTCCTAACTTCCACCCACAGAGACTCCGTAGACAATCCCTCCCCGTCTTCCACCTTCTCTACAACCATGACACTGTCCCTGATCAACAGTGCCACACCACCTCTTCTTTTCCCCCCAACCCTATCCCTCCTGAAGCACCTGAATCCCGGCACCTGAAGTACCCAGTCCTGTCCCTGAGACAACCAAGTCTCTGTAATGGCCAATTACCACATAAAAATGTACAAAAGGACAGTAGGTGGCTGATCTTCTCTGACTGTAGCATCTTGTCCATGATTATTGGCAAATTTACAATTCTGAGAAAGCTGCAGTATGATTTGGGAAGAAGTGCTCAATCTGCCTGGTCACCATCCCTCTTGACCCTTCCGTTGCTTCCATGTTATCAGACTGCTTGACTGGCATTTAGCATTGGATAAACAAAATTTCCTCTACTTAAACTTTGGAAGAATCAAAGCCATCATTTTTTGGCCCTACCATGAACTCCATTCCATTCCACTGATTTCCATCCCCTACCCTGGACGCTGTCCCAATTTGCAACCTCAGTGATCTTTCTACTGTAAAGGTGCTATTATAAATGTCAGTTAATGCTGATGATGCAATTAGAGAAATGGCTAATATTCAGTCTAGAAGGAAATTTGAGTAAGGAAGAAAATCATGAAGCTAAAAGCAGCATGCAAAATGTATATAGTTGTTTCTTTATGAATTGGTTCTGTTCGAGCACATTCTTCAAAAGAGTAACCAACTTTGCTTCACGATAGTTCTGCAAGAACCTAAATCAATTAAAACAGCTGAATGTTTCGCATTCTTTCTTATTGTACAAATATTAAGCATTTTGTTTAGTATATATTTAGTATGAGGGGTTTTTAGGTTGTCCATTTGTAAACATCTATATATCTAATCCTCACCTGCTGATTTAGATGCTAATAACAAGTGTGAAGAGCCCACATTTTAGCACAATTCAGTGTGTTTTCTCTTTCTGACAGTTTTTAACCAAAAATGATAGTACAGAACCTCAATAAACTTGCACTAATTTTGTCAGGTTGCTACTAGAAGTTAATCAATCTAGAACTTACCATTCCAAAACATTTGTGATACTACTATTGAATAAATAACTGAGGTGGAATTTGTATCTAAATTGGAACTCATTCTTATAAAAGTTTTGATGTTGTTTATGTTTTTATTTGACCACAAAATAAACTGCTTGTGTAACTACTAGAGCTAATTTCATTGCTTAGTATATGTAACAGAATGTTATAAAAGTGGTAGAAATCACCTAGAAAACTCTCAAGAAATGTTTTCTGCCAGTCTGACCACAAAGCTAGTAGATCAGGGGGCTTGCAATTTCTACAGCTGAGGCAGTTCAAATTACTTCATATCCTGAGGGGAGGGTTATGACTTTTTAAAGGAAAAATGTGCATTGCAGTGAATCATGATTTTATTTGTTGTTTTTTGAAAATGATGTTGGTGGCTGTAGACCAAGGAAGGTATTAACTGAATACGTGCCATAAGATGCAAATTATGACTTAATTATACTCTTGGATACACCATGTGTGTGATAATTTTTAAAATTTTCACATCAGTGGAAAATTGAGACCATTGTGCAACCATAGTTTATTTGGAATAACAGCTTGTATTTACATATGCGATGATGGTTGACCCAGAAGTACCGTAACGAAAGTTTGTAATTTCTTTAAAATCTATGGTATCTGTGATTGTTTTTAAGAATGTTTGAAAAGGTCTTGTAAGAGTTTGAATTGGTGATAGAGAGTCTGATTAAAATTTTCTTGGCTAATAAAAAACACTGACCAAATTTGATGTGAAGCAGTGCCAACAGAAAGGAAGACAAAAACTGTGTGGCCTGACACAAAGGTGAGCTACAAGCCAGAGAGCTGGAGGGTGCAGGCAATCAGTGTACAAATGCAGTTATAAAAAGAAATCAGACAGAGTGAGAAATATAAACATAAAATGCATGTGAAGGGAAGCCAGCAAAACACCACAAAAAGGTGGTTTGTTTTCTGTTTGGCAGTAAGAACGTAAGTAAAATTTCACAGCCTCTTGGAAAACGGATTTTACCAGTGAACTAGAAGGGACAGAATTCTAAAAAGCTGTGTGAATAGCATAGGCATATAAAAGAGCTAAGAGTTTATATCAGAGGATCAGATTGTGAATTAGTTGTTGACCGGTTGAAAAGAAACTCTGGAAAACTATGCCATCGTGATTGATGTAATGTAAATGAGAGAGTTGGTATAACTTGTGCCATGTTAGTGATAACTACATCCAGGTACCTCAGGTGAACTGTGCTTCATCTGAATGTGACTCTAGGACTGAACTGATTGGGTTAGAAAGACTGAGATCGCATGTGGTATCACATTTATGCAAGGAGTAACGCAAATGCTTGTGGTTACTTATATTGATTATTTAAAGTGAAGTCTATCTTTTTATTTGAAATATCATTTACCTATTAATTCATGATTAATCTGCATTGGTTCTGGTTTGTGTCAAAATAAAGTTACAAAAACAAAGTTTAGTAATTTCTTCATTTGAGGGTCATTTGGTAACTTTGATTGATGGCACCCACCTCTCCCATGGGTAATGTTGCACTTTTCCCATGCATAAATAGTGAAATAGTTCATGACGCGACTACTGAACAGTTAAAAGAGGAAGCTAGTGAAGAAAATTTATCCAAAGAAGCAAGCTTTTATGATGCCTTTGAATGCATGGAAGGAAGTAGCAAGGCAAAACTGTTTTGGTAGAGCCTACCAAAGGCATAGAGGAGTAAGAGAGTGGTAAGAAACAGCTTTCAGAAATCATTTTTCAGATTAGTCCATGTGTTTTCTCTTGTTGATCTAATAATCATTGCAAGGTTTCAATGCGAATGTAATTCAGGTGGCAGTAGTTGAATTCCTAGTGTGTAAATGCATGTGCCTGAATTTGATTATTTCATTCCAAGTCTTATATGAAGTGTCTTAAATAGCACAATTGAAGAGAGTGATGATGGATCTTCTCCAGGAAATACTGATGGATTTTTCTTGATGTTAGGTAATGAATTTCAAGGTTTTAGCCCAGCAGTCATTAAGTATATATGCAAATCAATATGGCAGGTGATGGTATTCTCTTAATATTCTTGTACTCGTTGGCAGAAATTGCAGGGTCTTGGTGTAAATTTAGTGCATTGGCCTAAATGAGATGGCCTTTTTTTTTGATGTAACAACAAATTTGGAAAGTTGTATTCTTTCAGTTTTGTAGTAACGTATTTAACCTTGTTACTTGCAATCTGAAGTTAATTTGCTCATGTGTTTAGTTTAATAAATGGTACCTACTGTTTTGTTTGAAAAAAATGATATGTTGCTGAAGTTTTGTTCTGATGAGTCCAAGACAAAAATATGCGAATGCCAAAGTTCAAATGATGACAACAATTTATACTAGGAAAGGGTGCTGATTGATTGTCTTGCCATGGAAAATTTGACATTCATGCATTTGTCCTGATGAGTACATACTGAAAAGCTTCTGTAACATGTCCCTAATGTTGAACACTTTGTGCCCCTCACTCCCAAAAAGACTGTTTTGAGTGCTTTATGGTGTTTAACCATGTGCATTACATGAGAAGAGTTGTTTACATCTCTATTAATATTGACACTTGTAAAATATAACTTAATATGACGCACAGGGTCAATATTTACTACCCCCCCCCCCCCAAACCTCCACCCACTAAAAATTGTAAAGGAGATGGGAATAAACCTTTCACAAAACTGTAAATAAAAACTGGGGTTGGAGATAGATGTTCTTATCTTGTAGTAATCATTCTAACCACCTCACTTGTAAGAACAAAAATTTGCTCTTGTTCAGAATGTTACCTTGTTGTGGTGGAATGAAATATAATTTATTGCAATGTAAATAAAGCTTTGCAATTCTTCCAATTCCCAGCCCTATCAGTAATTATCAGTTGAAGGACCTCTGAGACTTTGAGTCTGAGCACTGTCTCTATCCATGGCTTTAGGGGTTTCTTAATTCAGTGTCCAAATTGCTATATCTCTGATGTTTCAGCATTATTTTCTAAATTATATGTGAAAGCAATCACAAGTTTTTGTTATAAGAACAGGACATGCTGGGTGCATTCAGCAAGTCACTCAGTATCTATTCGTAGGACAGTTAATGTCTGTTAACCTTCCATGCAAACTATAAGAAATTACATATGGCCAAATAAAAAGGAAAGAACAAAGAGGGAAAGAAAATCTTGCATATCTGAAAGAGGGATGTAGAGTGACATGTGACATTTTAAATCAAAAACAGAAGATGGGTAAATGTCTGAAGTCGTGCTAATTTAAGAACATCAAAGATGAAATGATAGAAAGTCAGACATTTTTTTAAGGTAAAATAATTTTATTCTGCAGGATGCAAGTCACTTACTGATTTACAGGCAATGAAGTACTTTTTGAAATGTTGACACTGTGCAATGTAAGAAAGATGGCAACCAGTATATTGAGCACAAACAGCAATGTGATAATGACATTTTTAGTTAATTTGAGGGATAAATATTGGCCAAGATACTTGTCTTCAAACTTTGAATGTTCATGAGAATTGGAAGCTTAGTGACCTCAGCGGGATTGGGAGTTGCAAATTCCCCTCTAAACTTCTCATCATTCTGACTGGGAACTGTGTCGCTATACTTTTGCTGTCGCTTGATCAAGATCCTGTAAAATCTTTCCTAACAGCGGTATGGGTGTACTTATGCCAAATGGACTGCAGTGGTTCAAGCATGCAACTCATCAGCACTTTCTTAAGATTGTCTGGGTCATGCAACAATTGCTGGCCTTGCCAGTGATGTGCAAGTTTCATGACAATTTTTCTTTTAATTGCTGAAAAGTTTACTCACTTTTTGTCTTATTTTTACCTCTAATATTTCTGGAATTTATAAATTAAATCTAATCTCTGTATGGATTTTGGTGCCACTCAGCTGATAACTGTGCTGTAATTGTTGGAAACAAATATCAATTAGGTGTTTTTATGGAATTGAAGAAAGTGAGGGAGGGGAAAAAACACAAATAGAAGAGCCAGGACTTCTGACTTCTGTCACAGGAGCAATAATAATTTAAAGAGTGGCGCATAGTTTTTTTAAGCATAGAAAGGTGACTTTTAATCCAGAAAGATGTCTAAGACGGAGAAGTGGCACCAAGCAATAAAAGAACATGAAAATGACTAAGATTACGAAAGTAGAACAAACTAAAATGGAGAGCTTGGAGAAATAGGCCAGAAAATGAATACATCAGTTAAAATCAGAATTTATTCAAATAGCTGTTTAGTACTGAGTGCTTCAGAGTCAAATGAGATGTTGTTCCTGAAGTTCTCATTAAGTATACTTGTAACAGTGTAGGAGACCAACAAGGGGAAAAATGAAATCCTGCATGCATGTGTGTCTGAGTCTTGGAAAGGTTGGGATTAGGTTTGTGGACAGAATCCAATTCAGTGAAGCAGTCTCCATTTTTTTTTTCATGCAATGTGAGTATTGCTCATTATTTGTTGCCCATCCCAAATTCTCTTTGACAAAGTGATAAGCCACCTTCTTGAACTGCTGCAATCCACTTGGTGTAGGTCCACCCAAAGTGTCTGCAATAAAGAGAGTTCCAAATTTTAACCCACCAAAAGAATAGTGATATACTTCCAAGTCAGGATGATTTGTGGCTTATAGGTAGTAGTATTCCCATGCATCTGTTTCCCTTGTCCTTCTAGTCGGTAGAATTTTGCAGGTTTTGAAAGTTGAAGAGCTGCTTGTAAGTAAAGCTTACTGCTGCCACTGTGTGCTGGAAATTAAGGGTGGGATTATTTTAAAATGGTGATTGGGTGCAATCAAGCAGGTTGTTTTTCCCTAGGTGGCGTCAAGCTTCTATTGTTATTGGAACTGCATTCATCCTAATAAGTGAAGGGTATTATCATAGATCATAGAAACGCTACAGTACAGAAAGAAGCCATTTTTGGCCCATTGAGTCTGTACTGACCACAATTCCACCCAGCCCCTACCAAAATATTCACTCGCTAATCCCTCTATCATACGCATCTTAAGATACTAAGGGGTAATTTTAGCACCGCCAATCAACCTAACCCGCACATCTTTGGAATGTGGGAGAAAAGCGGAGCACTGGGAGGAAACCCATGCAGACACGAGGAGAATGTGCAAACTCCACACAGGCAGTGGACCAAACCAGGAATCGGATTCAGGCCCCTAGAGCTGTGAAGCAGCAGTGCTAACACTGTGCAATTCTATTACACTCCAAACTTGTGCTTTGTAGATAATGGGTAATGGTTATGTAACATTGAATTCTCAGTCTCTGACCTGCTCTTGTCACCATAGTATTTGTATGGCTGATCCATAGCTTTCCTTCAGGATGTTGATGGTGTGGATTCAGCAATAATAATGTTGTTGGATGTCATGGAAGATGATTAGATTCTCTCTCGTTGGAGACGGTCAATGCCTTGTGTAGTGCATATATTATTTGCAGTTTAATAAGCCAGAACCTAAATGTTATCCAGTTCGTGCTAGCTATTGATAAAGACTGCTTCAGTTAATGAGGAACCACAAATGGTACTGAAAGCTGCAATTATTAGCAAACATTCTTGCTCCTAGCTTTATGGAAGAAAGATCATTGATGAAGTAGCTGAAGATGGTTGGGCCTAGTATACTATCCCGAGGAACTCCTGCACTGGTGTCTTGAGACTGAGATGATTAGCCTCCATCTTCAACCACAACTATCTTTATTTGTGTTAGCCATGAGTCTGACTCGTGCAGAGTTTTTCCCTGATTCCCCTTAACTTCAAATTTGCTAGGACTCCTTGATGCTATATTCAGTCATTTGTTACTTTGAGATAGAGGTCAGTCATTCATGTTTTAGGTTTTCTCTGCTTAATTGTAAATAGTTTGAAATCTCTACTCCCTCCATAACTACGTTTTTCAATCTCTAGCATTAAAGGACAAAGAAAATTACAGCACAGGAACAGGCCCTTCAGCTCTCCAAGGCTGCACCAACCGTGCTGCCCGACTTAAGTAAAACCCCCAAACCTTCCGGGGACCATATCCCTCTATTCCTATCTATTCATGGATTTATCAAGACATCCCTTAAAAGTCACTTCTGTATCCGCTTTCCCTACCTCCTCCGGCAAAGAGTTCCAAGCTCCCACTATTGTTTAAAAATCTGGCTATATATCTTTAAACTTTGCCCCTTGCATCTTAAACCAGCGTCCGTTGTAATTGATTCTTCCACACTGAGAAAAAGCTTCTGACTATCCACTTTGTTCATGCCTTTCAGTGTTGTAGACTTCTATCAGGTCGCCCCTAATCTCCGTCGTTCCAATGAGAACAAATCTTTTCTGTACCCTCTCCAAAACTTCCACATCCTTCTGGAAATGTGCTGACCAGAATTAAACATTATATTCCAAGTGCAGTCTATCTGAGGTTCTATATAACTGTAACATGACTTGCCAATTTTTAAACTCAATGCTCTGGCTGATTGAAGGCAAGCATGCCATATGCCTTCTTGACTATCTTCTCCACCTGTATTGCCAGGTGACCTGTGTACTTGTACACCCAGATCACTTTGCCTATCAATACTCTTCATGATCCTGCCATGTACTGTATATTTCTCATCTGTATTAGACCTTCCTGGGAACCTATGCTGTATGTTCTCTGGGTTTAATCTCCTTTCTATAATGGGGCACCTAAAATTGTGTAGTCTTATAATTGGCCTAACCATTGCATTCTTTTTTAAAAAAAAAAGTCCATATTTCTAAAATTCAAAATATTATTGATATTATCTACAACTATGCAATCAAGACATTTAAGAATCTCCATCTCTACCTACTCCTTCCATCTTTCCTGTAGAGTTTTTTCTCATACCTTATTTTCTGCAAAATGTAAAACACCCTTTTCCAGTCAGCCAAGCTTTTTGGCAAATCTGTTGCCTTTGTGATCAGCAATTTTTCAATATTTACTCTGAGTACAAGTCAAAATCTCTTAAAAGTGGGCCCAGTACTGACTGCGTGGGTTCATTACACAACCCATCTTCAAACCTATCTTATCAGGAAGAAATCAAAATATTTCAGCTTGTCCCAAGTAGTAAGTGTTTTGACAGTAGTGATCAATATCCATTCTAGGAAATGAGAGTTTCTTTCCTTGGGATTCAATGCTCTGTCTTTGCTCCTTGCTCCTGCAGATTCAAAACTTGAAAAGTAAACCATCATAAAATGATGCTTTGATATTTGTATCTACATTATCAACTTCAATGGAACATTAAGCAAAAATCTTTTGAAAAATAATACACAGCAAAATATTTTCTGCCAGAGAAAAGTAGTTTTGGAAATCATTTGATCTTTATAAACAGGAACATGGACCATAAAAGTAACTTTGCTTCAGCATGCTATGAAACTTTGGGAGCTTATTACAGTTAATCTGTTGCTCACTTGCTTCACACTCATTCCTTGGAGACTCAATGACAAGGAACCAAGAGATTGAGGGATAAAGGCCAGAAGAAATTTCTTTATGTTGAGAATTATTGGAGTATGGAATGTTTTGCCAGGAAGTGGTTGCAATTGTGTCTATTGCATCTTGTACATCTATATTTGCAATTCAGCTTTTGATTAAAGGTTTACTTTATTGAAGTGGCTGACTGTATTCTGCACAATGTGAAAAAACAATTTATAGATATACTATCAGAACCTATTATATTTCCAGTGGCTAGAAATCTACTGGAATGTAGTATGTGAAAATACTCTACTTCAACTTAATTACAATGGATTATGTAGAGCTTGCCTCCCTCCTTAACAACAGAATGGGCTGTGCCTTTTTAAGAAGATGGGATATTCTATGTTTAATGTTGCAAAGGAGATTGGAGTAAGATCTAAATCTGACTTCAATTTGTCCTGAAAATCTTTAAATCTGAGTGCAGAATTGATCTTGGAATACGGATTTGTCTTGGAGTGGATACCATTGTCGATATAAGACAACCAGAATTTTTTGGGTGTGATCATTCCTCCACAGTCAGCACATGTTTTGTATTTGCTGATAAATGCTTAATTTGTGCAGGAATATTAAGGAAATGTATCCACCAAAATAAATGAATCATTCAATAAAATGTGGGGTTTTATAGTTGAATGCTGTGACCTTAGCATAGCAATGGATTTTCAACTTAGCAAAAAAGTAGAGAGGGAATTTGAAAAGTTCACTAAATTTTGAAGTGACTCTTATGTAGCCAGCACTGACAACCATTAAACTGCAGCAGTGGTCACAAATTATCTTCTTTTTAGGTAGCCCCTTGGATACAAGGATGACTTGTTTTCGCTCTGGTTCAATGACAATTGCTGTGATATTGAAAGTCTGTAAACAAATTCTTCCTGTTGATGGAGCCACTGCAAGTCTTGTTCCACTTGCAGTTACCAGTAGAGCAAAACACAAGGATCCATTTTGTTTGGGCAAAATGGGTTAATTCATCTGAACATATTTGACAATTCAGAAACTTAAAATTTTGTAATTCCTGTAAAAATATCAATATATCTTCATCTGTGTTGAGCTTCTTGTGAGAAGCTGTTAGAGTTAATTCTGACTAGTTTGAGAAGGGGCAGGGTAAAAATGCTCAGATGTCATATCACCACCTTTTTTAATCTAACAAGAACACAGTTCAGGACTCACTTTTATTTAACACACTCTCTTTTTAACCTTTCTTTCAATATCCAATCTTAATGTTCCTTTTTCATTGTGCCAATCAGGAATAACTCTTTGAACCTGAGAAGAAGTTTTAACCCCAGATTAGTCCCACACGGATTTGGTCATAATCATTTCGAATATCTCAAATTTCAACCAATCCTATCAAATTAGAACTAATTGTCACGTGTGAATGTGTTTCTAGGTTAAAATTCTCATATATTTATCAAAATGACCTAGAATTATGTTTGACCTATTTAAATGACTATCACAAAACCACAATATCAGACAGAAAACATTAAAACTTGAAGCATGCAACACACAAATATCATCCATACACAAGCAGAGGAAAAAGCATACGCTTCAATGTGAATTGTGGTTCTGTTCTTAAACTTCCAAAATGCCTATAATTAAAAACTCGAAGTTAAAAATAAACCTTCACAAATGTAGCCCAAAACAGCAGCAAAGCAAATATACAAGCATCCATAATTCTCTCAGCTTGTAATTTTAAACAGTTAATTCTCAGGATTCTCTGTTATAGGTGAGACAAAAGTACGACAAGCTCACAATCTCTCGCTTAAAAATATCCTCCATTCTCTTTTATTATAACTTTTTTTTTGTTCCATTTAAGCCAATTTCCAATGCCTGATTTTTATAGGCATCACTGATTCTTTGTTGATTCAAATCCCAAACCTGCAAAATCTTTGCTCTTTATCTGGGAATGATGTGATAACATAAAATTCTCATACTTTATTCCACATTTCTCCTGACAATGCTTTCCACCTCTCACTGGCACACTTTCAATTCCATACGCTGCTAGAAATATGGGCTCCTATAGTACAATAAAGTCAAGGGTGTCAAAACTGTCCCAGATCGTGAGCTCCAGGGATTTTTATTTGTCACACGTATTCACTAGTATGCAGTGAAAAGTATTGGTTCTTGCTATACAGACGAAGCATACCATTCATTGAGAAGGAAAGAATGCAGAATGTAATGTTACAGTCATAGCCAGGGTGTTTAAAAAAAAATCAACTTAATGCAAGGAAAGTAAAGGAAAACATTGTTTCCAGGCAATTTGAAAACAAATGAACAATCTGCTGAAGAGTTAACTTTTCTAAAGGGCAGAGAAACTTGGCTTGCAAATGCGTCACTTTATATAAATTCCTCAATTTTGTCTCTTCTGTTTATTCTTTTTCTCCTATAAATACATCTTCAATTTCAATGCTCACTACTTAACCAAGTTTTAAAGAAATTTCAACAGTTCCTTTTTTATAAAACTCAGATGTTTTGAAAACTTCAAATTGGATCACTGCCAAGCTTATCTCTAGCCTTGACAACTTGAACAGAAACTCAGTATTACAAATGAGATTTTCTTATTGAACAAATACAACAATAAATTCATTAAGTTTTCTATTTACTTCACATTTTTAACTGTTTCTGGGTCAGCTGTGGTGAATGAGCTTGTTTGCTGTAAATACAACTTTCTTGAGAAAGGCACAATTTCATCACTGATTTCATCACTTTGTACTGTGCAGAGGGGTGTCAGTTGGAATCCACCCCTTTTTTTGGAATTTCCCAATTAGATTTACAATTTTTTCCAAGTAATGTGTAGGAGCATGATCCCTTCATTCTCCATTTGGTAATGAACCTTCCACCTTTTTGGCATTTGATGCTATGACTCAAGGGACAATTTCACAACTTGGGTACTTTTTGTTTTGCCTTTTCTTGTGCCCACAATATTCTGACTGTTGTGGGCTCAGCCGTAGTTTACTGACCACTCGGTTCACAATTTTGTTTCCCCCTCATTCCCTTCGTCTGGTCTGCTCTTGGTTCGGATCTTTTAATCAGCTGCTGATTTGCAACAGTATTCAGTTAGCAGTATAAAGATGATATTCTTAAACCATAAAATATTGTCTTCACAAATGGCCTAAGTAGATCCCATCCTTGTCCATTCTTTTAGGGAACTTCACCTCTACTCTCCAGCTCTGTACTTCATTTTCATTGTGAGACCAGGTGAAGATTTTCAGTTTTAAACTGAAAGCTGTAGCAGGAAAGTCTGCTTCCATGAGGTGGTACTCAAATTTCTTGAGTATACGTTGCATAAGCAATTATATTTTTGATATATGCAAATTGCCTATAAGATAACCAATTACAAGTTTACTTTTGATCTGAAGTCATTATATCCAATTGCAACTAATAGTTCTGAATACTTCATTTATGTCAAGTGAATATAGTTAACCAGTTATGGCCTCTATATGTGTATCTAATTCTAATTAATTAATTAATCATGTCTGCATAGTTACGCCAGTCAAACATCCACATCTACAGATCTTGGCAGTTATGGCTATTCTTCTTCTTGTTTGTCAGAGCTCCTGTTCTCTTTTACCTTGTTCATCTTGTTTATGCAGCTCATCTGTAAATGCACAGAGACAACTTCATAACAGCTTCCTAGGGGATTTCTGCTGTACTCAATAGAGGAACGCCGCTTCATTCACTGATATTAACCCTTTCACACGGGTTCTGAAATGCGTGATGAGTCTAGTGATTGACCTACAGTCTCTGTCTCATCTCTGGGCAAATTGTGCTTGAAAGATTGGGTAGATAGATTGTTTGAAGGTTTGTGTGTACCCTCTGATGCCTCAACTTCATTTGTATGATCCTGAATGGCCTTTCCATTTTTTTGGTCACAAGCTAGGGCCTCCAATGAGTCAATGGATATGCTTGATCACTTCAGGGGTGCTTTGGGGAAGTAATGGCCTAGTGTACTATCGTCAGACTGTTAATCCAGAAACTCAGCTAATGCTCTGAGACCTGAGTTTAAATTCCGCCATGGCAGATGGTGGAATTTGAATTCAAGTTTTTAAAATGTGGAATTAAGAATCTACTAATGAGCACGAAACCATTGTCAATTGCTGAAAAAACTCATCTGTTTCACTAATGTTTGTTAGGGAAGGAAACCTGCCCTCCTTATCTGGTCTGGCTTATATGTGACTCCAAAACCACAGCAATGTGATTAACTCTTAACTGCCTAGGTGCAACTAGGGATAGGCAATAAATGTTGGCCCAGCCAGCGACACCCGTGCACCACAAACAAATTTTTAAAAATTCCTAAAACCTTTTCACTGTTGTCTTTTGAGTTTCCTGCTGCAGCAGTAATTCAAGAGTAGTTGCTTTAAGAGTCTGATATCAGCCACGTGGCGCATCCTGCCCTGCCCAGTTGGCTTTAAGTGATTAGCACCTGAGTGGCTGTCTGTGTTGGACTGCATTTCTTGCCATTAGATTTGGAGGTTCTTCTCATGGCACCTCTGGTGGTATGCCTGCAGTGTTTTGAGGTACCAGCCATAAGTTATCCAAGTCTCCAAGCCATATCGGAGCACAGGAATCACTGCTATCAGGTAAACCATGACTTTACTGTCTGGTCCTCAAATTCTGTTTCCTCCATCAGCCAGAGGCTGAGCTAGTACATTGAGACTATGATGGATTTCATTGTCTATGTCTGCCTTATTCAAGAGAAGCTTCCCAAGATCTGGAAAAGGGCCCATGTTTTTCAGGATCTGATCAGTGATCTAAATCATTTGGGAGGTGGGTGAGTGCAATCTTCTGCTGTTTGGAAGAGGATTTTTTAGTTTTCAGTTGTTTAGTGAACGATCCAGTTTTTCACTTGCTTTAGAGAAAGAGTCAACTCAGTCTGGAGCTCAGTTTCTGAATAAATGCACATACGTGTTATATAGTGAATCTATATGATTGAGGTTGGAGTGGTCTCGGTTTCAGATTAAAGGTGGTGTAGGTTGAACAGTTACCCGCCTGTTTTGTAGATCAACAGCATGTCTATGGGTGATTTACTGATGTTGAGTGTTGCAGTGACGAAAATGGCGAAAAGAATTGGGGCAATAACACAGGCTTGTTTGACCCCACTTTTAATTGTGATAAGGGTAGTACTTGCTGGATGATAAGGATCATGGTATACATATCATGGATGGAGATAAATTTCTGAGGGCAGCCAGATTTGAAAAGGACACTCCATTGAGCTTTGTGGTTGACAGAGGTAATGTTCAATGTTTGGTATTGTTTCTTGTGAGATGAGTAACAAGTTGATCTTCTTTTGATACTTTGAGCGAAGAATATTGGCCAAAAGGGAAACTTGCTGCTTCTCTTCCGAGTTACATGGGAAAAACATCTTTTGTGAACAGTATTTAAATTTCTTGGTAAATAATCCCATTAAATATTTTATTTGGCTTTTCAATGGTGAAAGAACACTTGTGCACGTACAGTGTAAATGGAAAACTGCATACTTGTCATTTCAGACAGTTGTCTGTTAAATCTGATACGGATTGGATTGCAGAATACATCCTTTTGGGGTTTACTGTAGCAGCTGAAAAGCTTTCAGGAAGTTTACAGTGTGTGATGTTCATTCTTTGGACATACAAGAATTTTGTTTTGTGTACTGGCTGTCTGAAACTGAAAATGTTTGTTCTCCCACTATTGCCTTATAAAATATCTATATCTGTGCATCAACATTCATAATCTTTCCCTTTTTGTTTATCTATGCATCTGTGAAGCATTAGGTTTCTGTAACCTTTTTCTACGCTAATGCCAACGATGAAATCTTAATTTGACTTACACTGTTACATTTATCTGGCAGTTCAGAAATAGTTTGGCTTGACTGTGCTCTTTGCTAGCATTAGTATCTGCCTCCAGTTTTCAGTACATGTAATTTGCTTTTGAAGCAGAAAAGGGAAAAATGCATACCATTACTGAAAATAAGTTAAATCTGTGTAGAAAGCATGATCTTTGGCTTTATTTGAATACATCGAGCTTCCCACAAGATTCTTACAACCTTTTCCTTAACATTTTTATCCAACCTAGTGTTAAGGAAGTACATTTAAACTATTTTGTTTGTTTATGTTTTCTATTTTTTAACACTGGTTTAGTGCTTTAGATATGTTGTAACTCCAAGCATGATATACAATAGAGTTGAGAAATACCAACAGCAGCACAAATTTACTCCATTTCTCTCTTTTTTTACACAAGCCTTCGCACATTCTGTTGTGCACATGTGCTGTATGGCATATTATTGTATAGGATGGATGTAAATTTATAAAACATGTTTTAAAATCATACAATCACACAGCGCAGCAGAGGCCTTTCGGCCCATCGAGTCTACACTGACATATTAGAAACACCTGAACTCCCACTTAATTCCATCCGTCAACACTTGCCCCATAGCCCTGGATGTTATCAGGTGCCAAGTACTCATCCAGAATGTTTTCCAGACTGGACTGCTGCCTCTACCACCTTCCCAGGCACACTTCCTGACATCCTCTAAACCACCCGCCCCTCGTGACTGATCCTTCAACTAAGAGGAACAGTGCTCCTTATCCACTTTGTCTATGTCCCTTATAATCTTGTACAACTCAATCAGGTCACCCCTCAGTCTTCTCTCTTCATAACTTAAATATTCCATTCCAGGCAGCATCCTGATGAATTCCCTCTGCATGTCCTCCAGTGCAATCACATCCTTCCTATTATGTGGCAACCAGAACTACACACTTTATTCTAGCTGTGGCCTCACCAACGTTCTATACAATTCCAACATGACTTCTCTGCCTTTATCAATTGAAGCATAGTTTACAAAGGTAGGTGTCCCATGTGCCTTTCTCAAATCCCTACAAACATACCCTTGTGCCTTCAGAGATCTGTGGAGAAATATGCCATGGTCCTTTTGTTCCACAGAAATTTCCAGTGTCCTACCATTTATTGAGTGCTTCCTTGTCAAATTACTCTCTCCAAAGTGTATCTCTCTTTTCAAGGTTAAATTCCATCTGTCACTTATCTGCCCAAAGTGTACTAGGTGCAGAATCTATTCCCACTTGTATAACTACTGAGCTGCAAAAATATTACCATAGAATCCCTACACAAGTGTGCAAGAGGCCTACCGAGTCTTCATGGACTTGATGATGCAGCACCTTACTTGGGCCCATCCTCTGCCCTATCCCCGTAACCCCACGCATATACCGCACCCCTCCCCTCACAACTTGTACATTCTGGGACACTAAGGGGCAATTTAGGATGGCCAGTTTGCTAACCTGCACATCTTTAGACTGTGTGAAGAAACCCATGCAGATACAGGGGGAATGTGCAAACTCCACACAGTTATCTATCTGGAGCTGTGAGGCAGTAGTACTAACCACTGTGCCGCGATGTCTAAGTTTTGTAAATTTTAGTCCTTTTGTCTTCGCCTATTGCATTGCCATTTTTTTTTGAAGTATAGGAGAAGGGTTGATCACAGGCCTACATGTTTGTTCTTCAGGCAAGTGTGCAGAGTCAGGAAATTTTACTACTCACTGAACCGGTGTCAGACTCAATGTTTGCAGGCAACCACAGCATGCTGAATGCCAAGCTAGGCTTGGTCAAAGGACAGCCTTGGTGTCCTAGAATTTTGTCCTGATTGTGATGAAAGTAGTTAGCCACTTATAACTTCTCACCCATCACCCACCCACTCTGACCCCTCTGTGCCATTTTATGTCCCATCCATCACTTCAAGACCCTTCGTACCCTCTATACCAACTTATACGTCTTTTCCCTTGGTCACTTATAGCCCTATGCCACCTTTGTACCAACTCTGACCAACCCTCATCCCATACCAACTAACCTTTGTCTTTCGCCAATTTATCCAGGATTCACCATGGATCCAAAAAGCCATGTAAGAATGTAATCCTCTTGTATTCAGATGCCAGATGGAGACATGTGAAAGACAGCACATCTGACATCCCAACACTGTTTTGTTGCACTGGTATATGAGATTTTATGTTGCAGTCTTTGGAATGGATTTGAACCCACACATTTCAGACTGAGGAAAAATGTAACTACACTGAATCAATACTTACTGGGGAGTATTTATGCAAATTCATTCCTCCAAAGATTAAATGATAGGGTAGAATCTGTTATGCACTAGATTGTTTATGATGTGTGAAAATAGAAAATTTAATGGCTGATTGCTTTATTGTATGTATCTTTGAGCTAAATATTTCATACCTATTTCTTGCAGGTTCAAGCAAAGAAAGAGAATCCTTTGCCTCCAGCACTGAGTGAGTGCATTCCAAAGTTTTATTTCCCTCAAGGTTGTCCAAAAAGAACCCTTAATGTCGATGCAATCATTGCCAGGATAGAAAATGCCTACACACAATTTGAAAATGAAAGAGCGACTCTGGAAGACTTGGGAAAAATTGCAAAAGTAAATACTTTTTTCATTTACTTTTATGTAGTTTGGTAATATTGGTTTGAAATGAGGAATGTGTAGCTCCATTTTTAGATTGTCTTGATGCAATTTAGTTTTTGGATTGGAGTGGGATTATTCAGTATCCTCTTTCCTCTATACCCTTTTGTTTTTCTCCTATTTGTTCCCATGTATTATAATCGCTTGTAATCTTTGTTACTGGAAATGTATAGGGGACATTTCAGTTACGATGGAATGTGGGTGAGTGGAGCAATTGCACTGTCCACCCAAAGTCCTTGATAAGTGGTGAGAGATATTTTGAGGGCCAGTCCTAATTAGATTAATGCAAGTGATTTGTGAGAAAGCCCTAGTATCCTAAATATAGAAGAATTCGCTTATCGTGACTCTTTAATGGTGGCAACTTCCCGTACTTTGCCATGGTTTTATCGTTAGCTTTCTCCTCGCATTCGTTGGCGAATAAAGCAAATCTGCTCATTCCAAGCAAATTAATGAAGAAACTGCCAATTTAAAATATGGATTTCTTCCTCCACTTTCAGATTCAGATTTCTGGTAACTTCCGTTGAATGGCCCCGAATCAACTTATGGGGCTTTTTTCAATATTTTATACTAGGCTTTCCAAAAAGGGACCTTGACTATTGCTGTAATTTTGCTTGTTTCTGAATGAATTGTATTGCATATCAAAGTGAACATAAGAGAGCTTGGTATTTTCTGTTTCTAGCCTCATGTAGAATCATAGACATTTATGACACAGAAGTAGAACATTTGGCCCATTCTGTCTGTATTGGCTGAAAAAGAACTATCCAGCCTATCCCTGCTGTTGGTCTGTAGCCATTTAGGTTACAGTGCGTAAGTGCATATTTAAGTGCCACTAAATTACAAGGAGGGCTTCTGCCTTTACCACTCTTTTAGTTGATGAGTTTCACTTAAGAACACAAGAACTAGGAACAGGAGTAGGCATCTTGCCCCTTGAGCCTGCTGTGTCATTCAGTAAGATCAGGGTTGATCTTTCCATGGACTCACATCTAACCCTTAATTCCTTTATTGTGCAAGCACCTATCTATCTTTGCCTTCAAATCATTCAATGATGTAACCTCAACTGCTTACTAGGTGAAGAAGTAAGAAGTTCCTCCTCAATTCAGTCCTAAATCTGTTTCTCCTTATTTTGGGGCTGTGCCCCTTAGCTCCAGTTTCACTTGCCAATGGAAACAACCTTCCTTCCTTCTCTCTCATCTTATTCCCTTTGTAAGTTTATATGTTTCTATAAGATCCTCTTCATTCTTCTAAATTCCAATGAGTGTAGTCCCAGTTTATTCCATCTCTCTTCATAAGCCAGCCCCCTCATCTCCGGAATCAACCTAGTGAATCTCCTTTGCGATCCTCCAGTGTCAGTAGATCCTTTCTCAAGTAAGGAGACCAAATCTGCACACAGTACTCTAGGTCTGCCATCACCAGCACCTGATACAGCTGCAACATAACATTCCTGTTTGTAAACTCCATCCCTCTAACAATGAAACACAAAATTCCATTTGTCCTCTTAGTTATCTGCTGTCCCTCTGAGTGAAAGATTCTCTGCTTAACTCCCGTCTAGTTCTTCTGCAAATTACTTTGAATCTCTACGTCTGTTTGTTGACCTCTCAGTGAAGGAGAATAGATTCTTCTTATTTTATTCCCCTAAATTTTATTGTATTCAATTAATCTGCTCTTAGCTTCCTCCATTGTCATAGCCAAACTTTACTGATTCTGACAACATCCTCCTAAATCCCTTCTGTAGGCTCTCCAGCGTGATCACACACCTCTGTAATAGAGTCATAGAAAGAGAACCTTCAGCCCATCATGTCTTTGCCACTCATTAAACACCTATTTATTCTAATACTATTTTCCAGCACTTGTCCCTTGTGTACTACGACATTTCAAGTGCTCCACTAATTACTCTTAAATGTTCTGAGGGTTTCTACCTCATTTTCAAACAGTAAGCGAAAATGTTTTTTCTCACATCTCCTATAAATTGCCTGCCCCTTAACTTAAATCTTATTATTAACCCTTCTGCTAAGGGTTTCTTCCTATCCACCCTGTTTTTGCCCCTTATAATTTTATACACTTCAATCAGATCTTCCCTCAGCCTTCTCTGCTCCAAAGAAAACACTCCTAGTCTATTAGTTTCTCAATAGCTAATGCTCTCCAGCCCAGGCAATATCCTGGTGAATCTTCTCTGAACTTTTGCAATCATTTCCTTCTTCGTGTATGGCAGCCAGAACTGCACACAGTACTCCAACTGTGCCCTATTTTATACAGCTGCACTATAATCTCCCTGCTCTTGTATATAATGCCTCAGTTAATAAAGATAAGTATTCCATTTGCTTTCTTAACCACTTTATCTACCCACCTGATCTCATCAGGAACACCAAGGTTCCTGTGGTTCCCTGTACTTCCTACGGTCTGACAATTCATTGCATCTCCCGTTGTCTTATTAGTCCTCCCAAAATGCATTACCTCATACTTTTCACAATGGTAATGAGGCCAGAATTGTAGAAACATTGATATACAACACTGTAACTTTTGGAAATAATTGGTGACCTAAACCAATTGTCTGCTAGCATATGGATTTTGTCCGCTGCCCAGATATAAACCGTGCTCTAGCTAAGTTATTAATTTGTTGACTAAATACTGTCTGAAGTTCGTAAAGCCAGAGGGCTAGGATTAAAGAAGAATTAAGCTCATTATTAAGGGCAATTAAGCCACTCTGAAATGATAAACACAAAAAATGTCTTGACACTCTACACCAGCATCCTCCACAACGATGGCATTGCTGCAATTGCCTCAGTACTCAACGCCGACAGCTGCCAATCTCCAGACACAATTTTACAACTCATCTGCTTCATCCTGGACCACAATGTCTTCATCTTCAACAACCAGTTCTTCACCCAGACACACACAACAACCATGGGGATCAAATTTGCACCTCAATACGTCATCCCCTTCAAAGACAGGTTCGAACAAGACCTCTTCTCTGCACAGGACCTTAAACCGATGCTATACACTAGCTGCATTGATGATATTTTCTTTCTTTGGACTCATGGTGAACAATCATTGAAACAACTGTGTGCTGACATCAACAAGTTCCATCCCACCATCAGACTCACCATGGACTCTGGAATCCGGAGATGAGGGGGTTTGCCTATGAAGAGAGATTGGTTAGATTGGTTCTGTACTTGTTAGAGTTTAGAAAGCTGAGGGGGGATCTTATAGAGACATAAGATAATGAAGGGACTAGTTAGGATAGAGGTAGAGAGGATTCTTCCTGCTTAAAAAGGATAGCAGAACTAGAGAGCACAGCCTCAAAATAAGGAGGGGGCGGGCCAGTTTAGGTTGGAATTGAGGAGGGACTTCTTCACTGAAAGGATGGTGAGTCTCTGGAATTCTGTGCCCATTTAAGTGGGGGAGGCTACCTTGCTGAATACATTAGTCCCTGGTAGATAGGTTTCTGATAGAGAAGGGAATTAAGGGTTATGGGAGAAAGTGGGAAAGTGGAACTGATCCATTTCAGATCGCCCATGATCTTGTTGAATGGTGGGGTGGGCTAGATGGCCTACTCCTGCTTCTATTTCTTATGTTCTTATGAACTAGTTACATTCTTGGACACATGCATCTCCATCAAGGACAGTCACCTCAGCACTTGACTGTACCGCGTGCTTCACTTCTCCAGCTTCTATCCTAAGCACGTTAAAGAAACCATCCTCAATGGACAAGCCCTTCATATACACAGGATCCGCTCAGATGAGGAGGATAGCAACAGATACCTCCAGAAACTGAAAGATAATCTCATAAGAATAGGATATGGCGCTCAACTCATCAATCGACAGTTCCAGCGCACTGCAGGGAAAAACTGCAGCAACCTCCTCGGAAGACAAACACAGGACACGACAGACAGAGCACCCTTCGTCGTCCAGTAATTCTTCGGAGAGGAGAAGCTACGGCATCTTCTCCGGAGTTTTCAACGTGTCATTGACGAAAACGAACATCTCGCCAAGGCCATCCCCACTCCCTACTTTTTGTCCGCTCAACTTCAAACAGGCCATTGTCCGCAACAAACTAGCCTTCAAGAGAACAGTGACCATGACACCACACAACCCCACCATAGCAATTCTTGCAAGACTGCCATATCGTCAACACGAATGCTATCATCTCATGTGAGAACACCGTCCACCAGATACATGGTGCATATTCTTGCAACTCCGTCAACGTTGTCTACCGGATATACTGCAGGAAAGGATGCCCTGAGGCGTGGTACATCGCGAAGACTATGTAGATGCTATGACAGCAGATGAATGAACACTGCTAGGTAATCACCAGGCAAGAGTGTTCTCTTCCTGTGGGGAACACTTCAGCGGTCACAGCCATCGGCCTCTAATCTTAGTGTAAGTATTTTCCAAATCGGCTTTCATGATTTATCACAGCACAAGTTGCTGAGCAGAGACTGATAGCCAAGTTCAGCACAGGTGAAGATGGCCTCAACCAGGATCTTGGGTTCATGTCAAACTATCTGTAAACCACACCCCCCACAACTTGTCTGGGTTAGCAAAAGCTCACTAACTGTTGTGTTTGGAGACAATTCATATCTCTTTAACCTGTGTTTAACATTTTCTCCACTCATATTATAATCAGAGACTTAATTCCTGTAAAGACTCACATTCCAACCAGTTCCGAGTTGTGCATTTTTAAAAATTCATTCATAACATGTCCACTTCACTGATAAGTCTACTATTTGTTGCCCATCCCTAATTACTTAAAAGGTGGTGAGTTACCTTTTTAAGTAAAGCTTGATTGGCTTGTTTCAACATATCAGAAGGCAACCATGTTGTAGATCTGGAGTCACTTGGCCAGGCCAGCTAAGGACAGCAGATTTCTATCCCTAAAGAGATTTGTGAGACAGATGAATTTTTAATGACAATTCAGTGGCTTAATGGTCAGCATTACTGATATAGATTTATATTCCAGAATTATATAATCAATTGAATTTGAATTTCCAGCTGTTGTGGTGGTTTTGAACATGTTTCCTTATTATACTATGCTGATAGCATCTCTACCATTATAAATATTTATCTTCCATCCAAGCATATCAGTCTACTTTTCTCTTGACTTCCTTATCTCCCTCTTTCCTTGTTCTGGTTTTTTTTTTGAATGCTGTTAATCTGTAATTGCAAGGAATTGACCAAGGTCTAAAATGCCAAATTTTGTTTTCTATAGGTCCTCTTTGGCTTGCTGAGTAAAAGTTAAAGTTTATTTATTTATTTATCATAAGCCAGCTTCTGTTAACATTGTAATGAAGTTACTGTGGAAATCCCAGTTCCTATTTTATCTTTACTGCATTACTATTTGTTTCACTTTAATCAACATTTCTACAGTTGTAAATTAAAGTTCTTTGTCTGACGATTGACTTATCATTTTTGTCTTGGTTTGAAGGTTTGTGACTGCCCTCTGTATTGGAAAGCCCCGTTATTTTGTGCTGCTGGCGGAGAAAGAACAGGATATGTCTCTGTTCACAAGTTTGTCGCAATGTGGAGAAAGTAAGTGTTTATTCTCTTGCATCTTATTCCATTCTGAGTAGTAACTGGGTTTGTTACTTCCTTTTATTGACAAACATATTTAGAGTTACGTTAATTACAAAGTTTGTGCGGCAAAACAAACCACACGAGATATTAAATTAGTTTTCAGCAGCTGGTATTGTTAATGAAGCAGCATATCGAATATACTGCATGTAACACTGTATGAAGTATGGCCACTGAACAAACTAGTTGAAACTAGAGCTTCAAAGCTGAGGTCATATAAGTAAACAAAAATTGTAAAACTACTAGTATCAATTTTCTTTGCTTCTGTGGAAGGTTGTGTATTTGAAATTAAAGGATATTAAAGAGGAAAAATTAGTCGGACTTTTTTTTAACTTTCAGTCAAATGGTGTCTCAATTGATATCAACTCAATGTTAGAATTCCCTATAGATAACTTTTCAAAAAGAGATGAATTTCCCAATGGAAATAATTGCACAAGGTTTCACGTTTTAAGGCTTTAACTGTAACAAAATCAACCTCATCTGAATATCATTGATTAGGCAACTAATTTAATAAACTAAGAAAAGGTACTTTCCCATTAACCCAACTAAAAGCCCCTCTCTACCTTAATACATTACAGCACAGCCAGCAAGATATGTAGTCTCATACATAAAGTTCCAAACTCCTGATGGCTTTCCAGCAGAAGTCCTTCCCCTCACGAGTCTTCCAGTTTCTTCTTAAAAGTCCCTTCACTCAATCTATCACTAAACAGTGTTCCAGAGCAAGACATCTTCTGACAATTACTCAATCTTTAAATCTCTACAAACTTCATCTCTTCAAACATTTTCACCTGTATTATAGTTAGTGGTTAATACAAAAACAGCTTTTCTCTCAGCTGCTTCTGGTCTTCCTCCCTAGCTCTCTGTTGGTCTGAGAATCTGCGTCCAGAAAGAGCAGCTGTCAAGGTGTGAAAACTGACACTTGAATTTCCAACCGGTGCCTCTGTCCCCAAGACAACCAGATCACATTGGCTTGCCTCTGGGAAGGGTTCAGTAGGATTTTCATCCCCCTTTCTAGGACATTCTGTTTTATCTTAAAGTACAACTAACATCTTGCATTAGTAACAATACTTCACAACTGGCATAAAACCAAATATCACGTATTTTATAATTGGTCATTTCTCAGTTTATCTAGTTGTAAAATACCTCACCAATCTTATTATACGCTCACAAATGTGAATAGTTTAAGGAAACTTGTAACATAATTGGGGGTTGTCATTTAGGAGAAAGCTGCAATTTCATTTGGTCTTGAAACTAGCAACTTTTACATGGTTTTTACAGGGTGTTTTAAACCTTTTTGAAGCTGCTCAGATTATTCCAAAATTGGAACAATCATTTAGAACTGAGATGAGAAATTTCTTCACTCAGAGGTCGTGAATCTTTGAAAATCCCTATCCCAGATGCTCCGTTGTTGACTATACTGAAGGCTGGGATGGATGGATTTTTGGTCTCTCAGAGGATCAAGGGATATGGGGATTATTGGAGAAGTGAATTCAAAGGTTAAAATCAACCATGATCGTGTTGAATGGCAGAGCGCCTAGACAGCCCATATGGTTTACTCCTACTCCTATCTCATTTGTTCCTCTGTGAAATGAATGTGCTCTAATCAGCATGCCTGGTAGTATGCTCTATAATATGTGAATTACTTTGCCCCCCACCTTTAAAACTATTTAAAGTTTTATAGCTATAATTGGAATCAGACACTACCATATCATTTGCATCTTAATTCCAATGTCTCGGTTCCAATAGCCATCTTTGAGAGTAGGATCTTTTACTGCTGAAGTTTTTAAAAATATAGCATTCAAGCTGTCTAATTAAGGATTAATGGTTTGTGTAAGCTCCAGATGTGACGATGTGAGATGACAGTACAGTTCTTTCTGTTTCTCGTAATATCATGCCAGGGTTCATCTAATACCTCCACATTATCCTCCATTTTCATGTCAGTCTACATAGCAGGTGTCTTCAACCATAGAGTTATATGCATCCTAGCCAAATTTTATGCATTTGTATCCTTTTCTTATCTAGCTTCTTGAAATTAATGGGCAATATGGCAAATGGTGCGTTCATGATTTTTTTTGTCCCACTAACCAGAAATACGTTAGGAGCAGGCCAGTGCCTCAGCTGAAAGTGACTATAAATAAAATTTAGAACCTTCATGATCTTTCAGTCTTAGTGCCACATTATGTTATAGTTTTAATCCACCAAGCTAAGGCAGGAACAGAAGGTTGAAAGATGCATCAATAAGCATAGATAGAATACATTATAAAAGAATTGTTTCTACTTTATTCTAAACTTAAAAATACTTGTGGAAGACAACTGGTCAAGTTTCAATAACACTGATTGTAACCATAGGTTGATATTCTGATATTTGTGCTTGGTTACCTAGGGAAGGAGTCAGAAACTTGTTATTCTACTCTACTGGCAACTTTAAAAAACTATATCTATGAAGAGCAGGGAAAATCTCAATGATAATTCAAATTGCACATCTTATAGTGGAGGCTGGAAAGAGAGTAAGGACGGTCTACATTTTTCACGTGCCTTGTGACTGAGGGAAATAGTTATGAACAATGACTTCATTATTGTCATTTATGCTCACGATGTGTGGTACATGAAACAACATGGTGGTACAATGGGTAACCCTGCTGCTTCATAATGTCAGACCTGAGTGTATGTCTGTGTGGCTTTTACATTTTCTCTCTATGTCTGCATGAGTTTTCACCAAGTGTTTGGATTCCCACAGTCTAAAAATGAGCAGGCCAGATGGATTGGCTGCACCAAATTGTCCCTTAGTTTGTCTGAGAGCATGGCTCTGCTTAATATAGTGTAGTACCCCTCAAGCTATAAGCCCCTGGTTTATAGCAACCTGTTCTACGAATGGATAGAAACAGATGAAACTCTGACCTATATACAGTCAGGTGTACAAAGATTCACAGAGAACGAAAGAGAGAGAGAGAGGTTGGTGCATTTGCATTAATGCAGTTGGCTTACGATGAGGAAGAGTTGGTTTCCCAACCAAGAATGGAGAAAATGTGTTCGAAAAACATGCAAATGATTTCCGATTTTGAGGCTAGAAAGTTGACTGATTTACTTAATTGCACATGAGTTGTGATAGAAAGAACTCCCCCACCTAAAAAAAATGTTTGTATATTTATAAAACAAATATCTTTCTTCTTAAAAATTGTAGGATCTTGCAAAACTGCCATGATGATGCATCTAAATTCCTATATCTTCTGGCAAAGCCTGGATGTAGTTACTTAGAGCAAGAGGACTTCATTCCATTGATACAGGTGCTGCATTTTATTCTAAACTTGTGTGTTTTCAAAGCATTTTGTGGAATGGTACCAATGTTCATTGACACAGATGCTGTAAGGAATAATCAGGGCTTGTTGAGCACGTTCTTTGGAAGAGTGACTGAAATATTGTGAAAGACAGCTATGTCATGGGTGCTGTTTTGGAATTTTTTAGAAGAAAACTTAACATTCTTCAAGCACTTATCTTAAAATTGAAATACTTTCAAGTTCGCTAGCTGAACTGTTAAGTGATTTAGCAATGATGAGCGTAAGGTGATGACAAACGAGAAAAATAGTAACAAATAGAATTCTGTTCTGCCCATCTGGTAATATTTCGCGGTATGCATGAATATTTTGGAGAAGAGTAAATTTTTTTATATTTGCTGTTGATGCCAAGCTGACGAATATAATAAGAACATCAATCCAAGAGATGAACAAATAAGCTAAACGTAGTAGGTGCATGTTTAAAATAGGAGCGGAGAAGGTAAGGGAATAAACAAATATGGCAAGGAATTGTTTTTTTTGTTTAAATTTACTTAAAGATTTGAGTCAGCAGTTGCCAGTAAAGCCACATTAAAACTAGTGAAGGCAATTGTCATCGATTTTAGGAAGCATAGAGGAGAACATGCCCCTGTCTACATCAACAGGGATGAAGTAGAAAGGATCGAGAGCTTCAAGTTTTTAGGTGTCCAGATCACCACCAACCTGTCCTGGATCCCCCCCATACCAACATTGTAGTTAAAAAAGCTCACAAACGCCTCTACTTTCTCAGAAGACTAAGGGAATTTGGCACGTCAACTACAACTCTCACCAACTTTTACAGATGCACCATAGAAAGCATTCTTTCTGGTTGTATCACAACTTGGTATGGCTTCTGCTCTGCCCAAGACTGTAAGAACCTACAAAAGGTTGTGAATGTAGCTCAATCCATCATGCAAACCAGTTTCCCATCTGTTGACTGTCTATACTTTCCACCGTCTCGGCAAAGCACTGAACGTGATTAAGGACCCCAAGCACCCCAGGCCTGTAGATTGTCTGTAGCTATAAGACCATAAAACATAGGAGCAGAATTAGGCCACTCAGCCCATCAAATCTGCTCCGCCATTCAAGCATGGCTGATATTTTTCTCATCCACATTTTCCTGCCTTTTTCTCATAACTTGATCCTTTTATTAATCAAACTGGATTCACTTTAGTCATAGTGGCAAAGGTTCCCAAAGACTCCTTTATCTGAATCCTTTAATAAACCCGATTAAATGTTCAAGTTAGCTCTGACAAAACTGAAGCAGCAGCCGTGAAACTGTCCAATTTCGAATCCCTATTCTAACCCTATCTTCAGCTTTTGTTCTATTTAACTGCATTAAGTTACATCTCTATGTAAGTGTGCCTTCTCTATTCACGCCTCTCCTGCATCTCTCCTTTGTTCTTTACATTAGTCACTTCTTTGTCTGTCTTCTCATGTTTGGCCATAAAAATTTTTGTTTTAATTTGCTTTCTGCTTCCAGATGAAGCTTGCCATGTCACATGGATCAGTATTTCAAGAGTGTATTCATATCTTTATGTATGATGCAAAGTCTTAAAAGATCTTTCCAAAAACTCATTAAAAGCAATTACAGATTCCACAGACGTTTTAAAGACATTACAAATATTCCTTACTATACTGCTTTCAAGTTGATGGTAATCACAGATAAAACATTACACAAAGGACTTGCCAGGCTGTTGAAACAGAGGTGTAAGATGATGTGGCATATTCCATTCATAGAAGAAAAGGGATGTTCGCCCAGTGTCTGAGAAGACCCATTATCAATCAACACCACCAAACTGATTTAATTGCTATTTGACTTTAAAATGACCAGATATTTTTACCAGGACCATCTAATTCTATCTCAGAAACATCTCAAGATTCTGCTGTGTCTGAGCTCATCTGCTGCTGAAACCTTCATGCATTATTAATTCTAGAATTAACTATTCCAATGGACTCCTGGGCAATTTCCCATATCCTACCTTCCATAAGCTTGAGTTCATTCAACATTCTGCTGCCCATGGCCTAATGCACACCAGTCATTCATCCATCACTTCTATCTTTGCTAGGCAACATTGTGGCTCTGGTGTCAAATTTCCCCTTATAATCGTCTGGTAAAATGCCCTAGGATTTTTTTATCATGTTCAAAGCATTATATAAATGCATGTTGTTGTGGGGTTTTTTTGCCAAAACGTCAACAATGGTAGTACTTCAAATTGGTTGGGAAATTCTTTGGACTGTCCTGAGAATGTAAAAGATGCTACATAAATGCAACTGTTTTCCGACAAAAATAAACTGGTGCTTAGACACATCAAAAATATTTGGTTAAACGAGCAAAGATTGTTCCATTTTGTCAGAAGCACTAAATTTGAAATAGTTTGTGAAATATTTTATCAGCGTGACCAGGAGAATTCTGTACTTTATTGCTCTTGGATATGAGTGACTTGCAGGTGTAATTCGATTTTAATTTGTTGAGGTAATGTGGGATACAGTTGGGGTCTGCAAAATGCTCATATTATTAGGTGTAGTTATGAAAAGACCATTTGGCATGTGATTGAGCACAGATTACAAAGCATAAATTTAACTGAAGAGTACTCAAGCAGAGCTGAACTTTGATAGACATTCATTGCATGATGGCAATAATAGCACATGTGGAAGAGAATTCTCACAAAACTATTTTGTTTGTGTGGATATAACTTCTTCACAAAAGAAGCTAATTAAATATCTGGAGCAGGTGTGAATTAAAGATTAAGCACCTCAGTTATCTTCACGTTTTGCTCATTTGGAGGAAGCCAGAAATATTTTCATTGGACGTGAAGTCAGTGCTGTAAAAGAGATAGATAAACAGTTGTGGGGCTGTATCTTGGAGATTAATGATCATCTAATCTGAGTTTTTCCTTAAAGCTGTGAATCTATATTTCTGTAAACATCTATCCATGAGCCATATTTTTTTTCCTCACTCTACACTTGTGTAAAATAGCCTTTGCGTCTTAATGATTTTTGGGCTATTAACTGCAAATGATACAGCACATTATAGAAAACCTATCTCAAAAAATCTACTTTTTTTTTTACCTACATGAACCTAAAACTCAAATAGTCATGTCTAAAAGTGACTATGGAAATGTGCAACTAGGTAGCATGATGCTCAATCGTTAGTATTATTGCTTTGCAGCGCCAGGGACCAGAGTTTGATTTCCACCTTGGTGACTGTCTGTGCAGAGTCTGCACATTCTCCCCGTGTCTGCGTGGGTTTCCTCTGTTGCTCCAGTTTCCTCCCATAGTTTGAAAGATGTGCTGGTTAGGTGCATTGCCAATGCTAAATTCTCCCTCAGTGTACCTGAACATGTGCCACAGTGTGGCGACTAAGGAATTTTCACAGTAACTTCATTGCAATGTTAATAAGAACAATACTCAAGAACTAGGAACAGGAGTAAGCCATCTGGCCTCTTGAGCCTGCTGTGCCATTCAGTATGATCATGGTTGATCTTTTTATGGACTCAGCTCCATTTACCCACCTGCTCACCATAAACTTAATTCCTTCATTGTTCAAAAATTTATCTATCCTTGCCTTAAAGACACTCACTGAGGTAGCCTCAACTGCTTCACTGGGCAGAGAATTTCACAGATTCACCATCCTTTGTGTGAAGTTCCTGTTCAACTCAGTTCTAAATCTGCTTCATCTTACTTTGAGGCTATGCCTCCTTGTTCTAGTTTCACCTGCCAGTGGAAACAACTTCCCTACTTCTAACTTATCTATTCCCTTCATAATCGTATTTGTTTAAGATGTCCCCTCATTCTTCAGAATTCCAGTGAGTATAGCCTCAGTCTACTCAGTCTTTCCTCAAACCAACTCTCTCAACTCCAGAAACAACCCAATGAATCTCCTCTGCACCCCCTCCAGTGCAGTATATTCTTTCTCAAGTAAGGAGACCAAAACTGTACACAGTACTCCAGGTGTGGCCTCACTAGCACCTGATACAGCTGCAACATAATCTTGCTGTTTTTAAACTCCATCGTTCTAGTAACGAAAGACAAAATTCCATTTGCCGCCTTAATTTCCTGCTGCACCTGCAAACCAACTCCTTGAGATTCCTGCACAAGGGCATCCAGGTTACTCTGCACAGCAGCATACTGCAGTTTTTTATCACCGAAAGAATAGTCCATTTTGTTGTTGTTCCTACCAAAATGGATGACCGCATATTTACCAACATTGTACTCCATCTGCCAGACCCTCGCCCGCTGACTTAGGTTATCTATATCCCTTTGCAGACTCTCAGCATCCTCTGCACGCTTGGTTCTTCCACCAGTCTTAGTGTCATCTGTGAATTTTGACGCACTACACTTGGTCCTCAGCTCCAAATCATAAACAATTGTGGTCCCAACACTGATCCCTGAGGCATACCACTTGTTACTGATCGCCAACCAGAAAAACACCCATTTACCTTCACTCTTTGCTTTCTGCACTTCAATGTAAGCCTACTTGTGACATTAATAAACCAACTTTAAAAAATGCTAGCAACAAAGACTTTATAAGAACTTGGCCAAAAATACTGTTGGTTTGTTTGTCAGTTCTGAAAAATAATCTTCAGTATTCTCTATCATAATACGCTCCCAGACCCACATTATTTTAAAATAAGGGCTGCATCCTTTTTCTGTCGACTTGAAGTCCACTTGTAAATTGTTAAAACGGTTTCCTCTATGCTATTTAAAACAGCAGAAGTGCATGTGGCCATCAAACCAGTAGTTGACGGGAAGAGTGTAGAAGTTATTTCAGTGAAGTGATTAATTCTGGCATTTGATCTTTCTTTTTGCATCATGAGCTGGTGACATTTGATCTGACTCTTTTGATAAATGAAATAAAAATCTGTTCAGAGTGAAATCAATTTCTTCTGGTAACCCTTAAAACATTGATTTATGTGTTCTATATATTACTTCATTCAAGGTGGTTAGGTTTCTGAGTGGAGCCTCACCTTCCCATTTAAAATGCATGGAAACAGTTTATAAGTAAACATACCATCTTAATCAATGCAGCTTTCAAGGTCAGTTTCTTTTTCCCTTGGCAATTTTTCTAATGTAAAAGTTCAGTTTAGCAACTTTTTAGTATTAGAAAAATAAGCGAACTGTGTGGGTTGTGCAATATAATGGAATTGAGAAATCAATCTTTGATTAGTGGATGCAAGATTTATTTTGCGGGACTGAAGTCATTTTGACTAGGTTTCATGGCAAAGTACCCTTGCCAAGCGCTATGTAATTGCCACTATTGTTAGAAAAATGTGCCATCTGTATTGGTACATGTAGAAGAAATCTAAAAATATCTTACAATTTAGTTACTGTACTTGCATTAATCATGTACTTTCTGACCTGTTTAGTACCAGTCTAATGAGGTATGTGCTCACACTCGAATATTTGAAAGCTGTTTTTAATGCATCAGGACACAGCTACTTTATAAATACAGACATTGCAGTAGTGGTTTACTACAGGTGTCTTTATTAGTTGGGAGCTGGAGATGTGGGAGGGAGGGATTCAAATGAGTTAGGAAGATTTTTTACAGAAGTTAAGGGATATGTCACCAATGTGCTACTCCTTTTGGAGTGTGTCTGCCATCCCAAAATCTTCCTTGGATGTCCCTTTCTCGTTGCATTCTTCTCTGCAACCATTAGTCCAGAGCTAATGATACCGTAGACAGCTAAAGCGTTCCCAAGGTTTTTGCGATGCCGCTTCTGGCTACTGAGCTGTTTAAGACTGAGATAAAAAAGTTCAATCTTCTTATGGTTGCTTTAGTTTAAAAATTACACCTAAGCTTAGGTTCCATTGGGTGGCATGCCAACTAGTGTTCCGCTGCTTTCAAATGATTGCTAAAGAGATGGTGGAAGTACAATTTATAGAATGCCCGTTCCCTCCTCTGCTCTATCATATAACTTTGGCATCAATTTACTCCAATTTTGAAAAATTATGAGCTAACAATCCCTCTAGTGATTTACAATTCATTTTTATAGTTCTTTTGAGAGACTTTTTTGTTTAGAGAATAAAAATATTTTGTCACAATGTGATGAAGTACTTTGGGAAAGTTGTCCAAAAGTGAATCTGCAGAAGGAAGTATGGCAGAAAACTAGTTGAACATGATGGTTTTGCTTTCTTCATTCTTGTATCTCCCCAAATACTCAAATGCATCTGCCTCTTTATTGTTTTATTCATCATGAGAAGTGATTTGTTGCAATATTTCCCAAATGGTCTATTTCAAATCATGTTTAGACGAACCAGAACAAAATTATACATGGATATGTTCATTTTAAATTGTGACTAATATTTGATCTTTAATATATAGTATAATTAGTAATTAAACATATTTATGCTACTTTTTCTAAAGACAAGGGTTTCTTTTGTGAATTTCTTTTGTTTCCATTGCAAGCATCTATTTATGAATATATACTTGTATGTATATTTGTATACTCATGTTTCGAGATCAACCGTGTCTTCTTATTCTGACCTAATTTGCCCACTAGAGCTATTACATAGTCAAACATGTTCTCCCAAGTGTTCACACACTTTACAAAGGTAGTATATAACTTTATGTTCAAACCGCCATGCTTCCAAAGCTTCCCCACAAGTACTGTAAGTCCTGAATCACAACCTGATATAGCCCTCTTTTAGAGAACAGTTTATGCTTTTAGAGTGGTTTCAAACGTAATCTACTATTTTAGGGTTGATTGATGACTTTTGCAAGGTGTTAACCATCTAATCATTCTAATGGCAAATTGATGTGGAAATAAACATTTAGTCTGTTCCTAACATAGATAGCTTCACCCCATGGAAGAAATTAAGGAATCTTAAGTTGGGTGGCAAGTGTACAAATGAGCCTATTTGGCTAATGAAAGAAACAATGAAAGAAGCACCATGATATAGCTATTTCTGTAACTGGAGGGTGACCAAAACTGGTTCATAGCTGTACTACATATGAAGTATAATCACTGCTGTTATATAGGCAAACCTGATACTGTAGAACAGTGGTCCACAAAATTAGGATGAATTACCAATTTATCTGTTTTACTGGCAACATTTGAATTGCGACTATTGGCCATGATACCAGGAAAACATTTGCCTTGTCATGTTTCAAAAGATGTTTTAAAATCCACTGTAATAGGCAGATAAGGCCTGGGCTTATTAACTCACCTGAAAGGTAGTATCTGTAGTAATGCAGCACCTCTGTGGTGAAGTTTCAGTATTATTCTCAATTCTGTAATTGCCTGGAAAGGAACATCAAGACAGAACTTTCCAGCACAAAATTACGAGTTCTGCCAGAGCCAAGCTGATGTTTAGACCTGACATATACATGAAATGGATTCAAGTATTAGGTTGGGACTGGAACTTGTTTAATGTTTCTTCTGTAAAACAGCAGATGAGGAGTAATGGGATCCCTGACGGTTGCCCCTGAGAGAGTTCAGATGAACTCTTGAGTTGTGACTATGTTTTTTACATAGGCTTAACACAAAATACTGCGAATGCTGCAGATCTGAAATAAAAACAAAGTGCAGGAAACCTCAGCAAGTCTGACAGCAGTTGTGGAGAGAAGAATATAATTAACATTTTGAGCGTTTAGCACTGCTGTCTCTCAGCTTCGGGGCCTGGGCTTGATTCTAGGCTTGGGTGACCGTGTGGAGTTTGCATGTTTTCCCTATGTCTGCATGGGTTTTCTCCGGGAGCTCTGGTTTCCTCCCATAGTCCAGAGATGTGCAGGTTAGGTTTATTGGCCATGCTAAATTGCCCCTTAGTATCAGGGGGTTAAGAGGCCAAGTAAGTGGAGTTGTGGGGATAGGACTTGGGTGGGTTTGTGATCAGTGCAAACTCGATGAGCTCAAAATGGCCTCCTTCTGCACTGTAGGGATCCTACGCATCTAATTTGGCTATTCAGACTTCCAAAGAAGTCAAATTGGACTTAAAACTTGAATTCTGTTTTTCTCTCTACAAATGCTGCCAGATCAGCTGAAGTTTTCCTGCACTTCCTGTTTTTATTTTCATATAGGCTTTTGTATCATAGAGTCGATTTTCTGCTTCAGCCTTAATGTAGATGTTTCTTGCTGGGACCAAGGTAATCATCACTCCAACGAGCTGACAATCTGAATTTTCTGTGGTCAGCTCATATTTAGAACATAGAACATTACAGCGCAGAACAGGCCCTTCGGCCCTCGATGTTGCGCCGACCAATTAGGAACAAGCAGTGACCCTCTCACCTAAACCATTCCCTTTTCATCCATAAACTTATCTACTAACCTCTTAAACGCCACCAAACTTGGCGCATCTACAACTGACGCAGGCAAGGCATTCCATACCCTTACCACCCTCTGGGTAAAGAACCTACCTCTGACATCTGTCCTAAAACCACCACCCCTTAATTTAAAGCTATGTCCCCTCGTGCTAGCTTTCTCCATCCTAGGAAAAAGGCTATCACTGTCCACCCTATCTAAACCTCTAATCATCTTATATGTTTCAATAAGGTCTCCTCTTAGCCGCCTCCTTTCTAACGAAAACAACCTCAAATCCCTCAGCCTCTCTTCATAAGACCTGCCCTCCATACCAGGCAACATCCTGGTAAACCTCCTCTGTACCCTCTCCAATGCCTCCACATCTTTCTTATAATGCGGGGACCAGAACTGCACACAATACTCCAAGTGCGGCCGCACTAGAGTTTTGTACAGTTGTAACATGACGTTGCGGCTCCGAAATTCAATCCCCCTACCAATAAAAGCCAAGACTCCGTATGCCTTCTTAACAATCCTTTCGACTTGATTGCCAACTTTCAGGGATCTATGCACACATACACCAAGATCCCTCTGTTCATCAACACTATTAAGAGTCCTACCATTAGCCCTATACTCTATACATTTGTTATTCCTGCCAAAGTGAATTACTTCACACTTTTCCACATTAAACTCCATTTGCCACCTCTCAGCCCAGCTCTGCAACTTGTCCAAGTCTCTTGTCCAAATTTGTAACCAAACTTGTTACAAATTGTCCAAATTTGTAACCAAAAGCCAGATGTTATATTGTGCTTCTCACTGATCACTTGCAGGTAAATACTAAACAGTTCATTTTGGGGAGGAGAGAAAGAATATCCGCATAAGTGATCAATAGAGGGCCAAGGATTTGTGCACTGGAGTTGATTAGAGTTTTGCAGTTCTTTAATGAATTTGTATTGATTAGAATCCTCTCTCTTGTCCCAGTGGCAGGATGAGTCATCTGTGAAGTTTATGGAGAAAATCATTTCCACGGAGTCCAGGTTTTCATCCAAATCTCTATTGGTTTCCAAATCATGGGGATACAGGAGGAGAGGTTGGAAAGATAGCACAAGCTTTTTTGGCTTTGGTGTTTCCCCTGTTTAAAGTCTATGATGTTCATCCCAAAGCTGATTCTGAATGTTTAATTTTGTTGTACCAGGAGTTTATTGAAACTCTCTGCCCAGCGCAGTGTTCTGCCAGTGTTTGCCCAGTAATCTGATGGCTCTGGATGTGGTTGTAAATAAATTGGTAAGTTGATTTTACAGACATGGAAGGAGAAACCTTGTGATGAATAGGACTGGTAGGAAAGAAATCATTGAGAGGAGGAACCATCTTACTTTTCATTCTTCTACTGCTCCTTTCTTTCTCTGTGGATTTGAATTTATTTTTATTTGTTTTATTATAGAGTCATAGAGGTTTGCAGCCACATACATAATGAAAAGTATTGTTTTTGTGCACTATACAGACAAAACCGACCATACATTGAGAAGAAAACAAGAGACTGCAAAATGTAGTGTTACAGTCATAGTTACGATGTAGAGAAAGATCAACTTAATCCAAGGTAGTCCATTCAAAAGTCTGACAGCAGCAGGGAAGAAACTGTTCTTGAGTCATTTGGTATGTGACCTCAGACTTCTGTTTCTTTTTCCCGAAGAAAGAAGGTGGACGAGAGAATATCTGGGGTACGTGGGGTCCTTAATTATGCTAGCTGCTTTGCCGAGGCAGCGGGAAGTGTAAACAGAGTCTGTGGATGAGAATCTGGTTTGCGTGATGGACTGGGTTACATTTATGACTTTTTGTAGTTCTTTGTGGTCTTGGGCAGAGCAGGAGCCATACCAAGCTGTGATACAACGAGAAAGAATGCTTTTCGTGGTGCATCTGTAAAAGTTGGTGAGAGTCGTAGCTGACGTGCCAAATTTCCTTATCTTCTGAGAAAGTAGATGCATTGGTGGGCTTTTTTAACTACAATGTCGGTATGGGGGGAACCAGGACAGGTTGGTGGTGATCTGGACACCTAAAAACGTGGAGCTCTGGACCCTTTTTATTTTGTCCCTGTAAATGTAGACAAGGTACATTCTCCTTTACGCTTCTTGAAATCAGTGACAATCTCCTTCATTTTGTTGACATTGAAGGAGAGATTATTATTGCTGCACCAGTTCACCTGATTCTCTATCTTATTCCTGCACTCTGTCTTGTCATTGTTTGAGATCGACACACTACAGTGGTGTTATCAAGAAACTTGAAAATCGCATTTTAACTCCAGCAATTGAAGTGGAAAAAATGTGTGGGTAAATTTGTTCTTGGTAGCATAAATGTGGCTGAGATGCACTTCTAGCATAGCCACACAACCTCCTAAAGGAAGAGGAATCCAGGGATTCTCTGGGACACTATTATCATGAGTATATTCAAGAATGGAGCCAAATCGACTTAAGGTAACAATAAAGGAATCTTCCTATTCGCTGCCATAAGGAAGCTCATTCCAAAGATGCTCCTCAATTGTCTCGCCCAGTGGTCAAAGAACTCCTTCCAGAGTCTAGTTTTCAGCCATAAGAGGCACCATAGATCTTCACTAGATCTACGCTTCAAATTCAAGAACAATACAGTGAACAGCACCGACTGCTGTGCTTGGCCTTTTTTTTTTGCCTTACAAAAGCCTTTGATTTTTCATTCGCACAGACTTATCCTCCTTAAATTTAACTGTCCTCAGAAATTTGTCATCATCTTCTGCCTACTCCACAATGACATGAAAGTCATGATGCTTGCCTACTGAAGCATCAAAGATCTAAGCTCATGAAGAATGGGATCAACCAAGGCTGCTTCATCACACATACTCACTTCTCTATTTCTCTTACTACAGAATGGATGGAAAACTGACCAATGTTGTCATCAATTAAAAACCAGTTCCTATATATTCAGAGCCTCATCTTGATGAAGGCAGATGTGGATGATGAAATTAATCATCATGTCCAATGAATCTTCAGCTGACTGAGGAAAATAACTTTTTAAATTCATTCATGGGATGTGGGCATCACTGGCTAGGCCAGCATTTATTGCTCATCCCTAATTGCCCTTGAGAAGGTAGTGATGAGTTATCTTCATGAACCGTCGCAGTCCATGTAGTGTGGATGTACCACAATACTGATAGAAAGAGAATTCCATTGCAGGTATACCCACAGTTCTATTAGAAAGGGAGTTCTAGGACATTGATTCAGTGGCTATGAAGGAACGGTGATATGTTTTCAAGTCAGGATGATGGGCTTGGAGGGGAGCTTCCAGGCCGTGGTGTTCCCATGTGGAAACAATTTGGGTTCCTTCATAGCCATTGAATCAATGTCCTGGAACTCCTTTCCTGATAGCACTATGGGTATACCTGCAGTGGAATTCTCTTTCTACCAGCACTGTGGTACACTCACACCATATGGACTGCAATGGTCATGAAGATAGGTTTTCATAAGTCCTGTGACTGACTGAAATGAAGAGAGTTCTTTTGGGACCTCATCAAGCGGCTTTGTCAGGAACACGGAAGAGTCAGGGCAAGTGTCCAACTATCCAAGCATCACCTGCCCATTATGTGAGAGAGTCTGCAGATTACACATTTGAACTCCGAACGCATTGCACCAGAGTGGAAGCGAGGCATCTTCAATCCCAAGGAGCGATCGATGAAGGAAAATTGGTAGTCAAATATAGCAATTCGGCAGCTCGTTTTTTCAGTGCCTGATATTTTTTGCTTACTTGGGCAAAGTAACTTTGCTTTGCAAAAATGTGTTTTAAATTTTCTTACCCCTGCAACTTTCTTAAATTACTGAAGAATCTCCTTTTCAAAAGTAATAACGAAACGGTTTCACCTCTCATTAAAGAAGAAACAGCAGATCTTCATCTGTTCAGACTGGCTGTCAGCAGCCCTGTGGCTCTTACCACCCCAGAGGTTTCTAACAAGGCAGAGGAAATGCACACACGGCTGTGTCTCCAAGAGCCAAATTAGTGGGTTGGTTGCCATTTTTGGTTGATTCACAGAAAAGTTGCATAGTTTTTGAGATTGACGCTAACTGTATTTTTGAAAGTTGTCCAAAACTCTGGAACAGCAATTGGGCACAACCTTGTATGACAGACTCTTTACTATATTTTCCATAGCACATTCTAACACCTACTGACTTGAAAGAAGTGTCTTGACAAATATATGAATAGGATGGGAATCGAGGGCTATGGTCCCTGGAAGGGTGGGGGATTTTAGTTCAGTCGGGCAACATGGTCGGTGCAGGCTTGAAGGGCCTATTCCTGTGCTGTAATTTTCTTTGTTCTTTGATCTAATGGCAGAACTTGCGTTTTAGTCATTAAACCAGAAGTAGACCATTTAGTCTCTCAAGCTTCCACTGCTCGTTCAGTTATATCATCACTGATCTGTATCTCATTTTTTATTGAGCTTTTTGAGGAGTGAATCCCAGATTTCAGGGAAATTGATGTGGCTGTGATGTTTCTGATGTAAAGTCAGCTGATGCTATTTGAATGTTTTTAAAATAGAAAAGAGGCTAATGATTTGGAATTTTGACAAATTTATTGGATTTCTATGAGAATGTGACTAGTGCAGTAGAAAGACGGGAACTGGTGGATGTGATGTTTTTAGATTTCCAGAACACGTTTGATAAGGTGCCTCACAAAAGGTTGCTGCAAAAGGCTAGGATGCAAGGAGTTGAGGGTAAGGTATTAGCATGGATAGAGGATTGGTTGCCTAATAGGAAGCAGAGAGTAGGAATCAATGGGTGCTATTCTGGTTGGCAGCTGGTGACTGGTGGAGTGCCCCACGGATCAGTTCTGGGGCCTCAACTGTTTATCATGTGCATAGATGATCTGGAGGAAGGGGCTGAGTGCAGGGTAACAAAATTTGCTGATGATACAAAGATGAGTGGGAAAGCAAATCGCGTGGAGGGTGTGGAAAGTCTGCAGAGAGATCTGGATAGGTTGAGTGAGTGGGCGAGGACCTGGCAGATGGAATATAATGTTAGCAAGTGTGAGGTTATCCACTTTGGTAGAAATAATAGTAGGAGGGATTACTATTTAAAAGGCCAAAAGCTGCAGCATGCTACAGTGCAGAGGGACCTGGGAGTCCTTGCGCACAAATCGCAAAAACCCAGTCTGCAAGTGCAACAGGTGATCAAGAAGACGAATGGAATGTTGGCCGTTATAGCTAGGGGATAGAATATAAAAGGAGGGAAGTCTTGTTGCACCTGTACAGGGTGCTGGTGAGGTGGCAGCTAGAATACTGTGTGTAGTTTTGATCGCCGCATCTGCGGAAGGATGTTGTTGGCCTTGGAGGGAGTGCAGAGAAGGTTCACTAGGCTGATATTGGAGATGAGGGGGTTAGCCTATGAGGAGAGATTGAGTAGACTAGGTTTGTACTCGTTGGAGTTTAGAAAGCTGAGAGAGGATTTTATAGAGACATATGAGATAATGAAGGAGATGGATAGGGTAGAGATAGAGAGATTCTTCCCACTTAGAAAGGATAGCAGGACTAGAGGGCACAGCCTCAAAATGGAGGAGGGGTGGGTTGGGGGTTAGATCAGAATTGAGGAGGAACTTCTTCACACAAAGGGTGGTGAATCTTTGGAATTCTCTGCCCGTTGAAATGGTAGAGGCTACCTCACTGAATATATTTAAGTCACGGATAGATAGGTTTCTGATAGACAAGGGAATTAAGGGTTATGGGGAGAAAGCAGGAAAGTGGAACTGATCCACTTCAGATCAGCCATGATCTTATTGAATGGTGGGGCAGGCTCAAAGGGCTAGATGGCCTACTCCTGCTCCTATTTCTTATGTTCTTAAATGCCTAAGAAATTGTCATGAGAACTATATTGTTTGAACAGCTGCTGGTTTCCTTTTGTAGGATGTGGTAAACACACACCCTGGGTTGACGTTTCTAAGAGAAGCTGCAGAATTTCACACCCGATATATTACCACAGTAAGTATATCTTCTAGAGGACTGTTTTTAACCGATGTTTTTGTCATCTGTTTTTCTCAACTGTGTCAACTAAATTGTTACAACTCTGTTGGCTGGATAATAGCTTAAAAATGGAGGCTGCTTCATTTTTGTGGTTTGGAGGAGGGATGTGGGGGAATGGTATGTGGCCCATCTAACTGAAGGGATAGGCAACTAGAGATCGGAGGGTACAGTAGTTTGGCGGTTCATGGAATATTAAGATGGGAGGGTACCAGCACATCGCTGATGGATGTCTTTGGTGCAGGGAGTTAGCAGATAGTGAGCCAGGGCGATTGGAGATGGTTTTAGCTGATTTGCTCATGAAGAGTTTAGAAGGAGACTGACTGACCCATCACAACAGCAAGGAGAAGCCACGCGAGTGGAATGTTCACCTGAGAGGGTTAGTTATGTTCCCTTCCTGACTCACATGGGTGCACTTGCTGTCTGGAGCCCTTCGCTGCTGTGCATTTTCCCTGGACCATACTATTCCCACTGCCCTGTAAATTACCGCAGCTTTGTATTTTACTATTTCAAATATTTATCTAATTTTCCTTTCAGAGAAGCAGTGGTATTCATCTGAACTGCCTCCTTTGATTTGAATTGGCATTTAGCTGCAAGCTCTGGTTATTGAAAGTATAGACTTTTCAACCTTGCTGTGAAATTTTTTGAAGTACCATTTATTTCCTCTCAGATAAAATTATAAACTATAAAACATAAAAGCCTATCTATTTTTTAAGGAAAAGTATCTGTTGTCCTTGCATGGTTTGGCTTGCATATGACTCAGTGCCTTCTGAAATGACTTAGTAAATTATTTTGTTGCATCAAACCAGGACATAAAGTTGAATAAAGTAAGGCTGGTTGATTGTCAAGTATCAACCTTTGCACTGGACACGACAATGGCTTAACCAGTCTCATCAACCCTGCAAATCTGTCCTCACTAATGTTTGGGAATCTTTCTCAAAACTGGGAGAGGTGTCCCACACTTTAGTCATGCAGCAGATTGACTTGTTCACCCTCTTGGCATATACTTGGCAATGTTCCAGACTCCTCTATCACCATCTCTAAATATATCTATTGTCTCACTGCCAGAATAAACCTGGAACTGGCAGCAGGTAGTCGAGGAATCTTCTGGATCCCTTGAAAACAAAGCAGATCAAATACAGGCAAGGAAACCTTCTGCTGATTTAGCACTGATTATCATCTCTCAACTGATTAAACAGTACTACTTCATGTTGAACACAGCTTGCAGGAAGAACTTGAGGAGTTGCAAGGGCATAAAATGTACTCTGTGGAGAACTTTTGTTCTTGGGATGTGAGCATCTCTGGCATTTATTGTCCAGATAAATTCCCTCGTATGTAGCAATGCCCAAGGCCCCTTTGACCTTTCAATCTTGCGACCTGTTCCACCCAGAAGAATGAGCGCACCAGGTCAGGGAGCACTACCTCCTGCAAGCTGCTGTCCAAATCACATAGCATTCCATACTACATGGAAATATAGTGCTGTTTCTTCACAGTCACTGGATTGATCCTGTAACTCCCTCCCAAATAGCATTGTGGGTCTACTTCCATCCATAGGTTGAAGTAGACAGTTCAGTACCATTTTCTCAAGTGGATGGGCAATAAAAGAGTGCGAAAGGTGGGGTTGAGGTGGATCCCTTCTCGTTAAGCAATTGTTGGGGTTGTCCATACCACTGGTACCCATCAATTTTTCTTCACTACAATCCCTAGGCTTACATACCTTTGGCCTTTTTGCCAAATTTTCTCATGTTTTCCTGTTCTGCTATAATAATTTACATTACTGCTGAACACACAGTTTTGTTTATTTGTCTCATTACTACCTACTTGTGCCTTGCACCAGCATCCCTTTTGCATTTTATCATTTCTGCCTGTCATGTACCATCGCTATGTTCTTTACTCCTGCTCCCCCCCATAACTCTCTTAACCCGATTACATGCTTGAAAATTGTTATTTTCTGAAGATCTTCCAGTTCTTATCTTGTTTAACTTATTCTCTAATCTCTGGGCTACTTCCCCTAGTTTGGTATTATCTGCAGTTTTTCTGTTTTAATTTTGGGCATTTTATTATACAGGTCATACAGAGGATATTTTACACAGTAAACAGATCATGGACAGGACGCATAACTTGTACAGAAATTAGGAAAAGCAACCTTTTACAGGTATGATGGCCTGCAATCCTTTTAGATATTCTTACCTTATACGAGCCTTTCCATTGTTTTCCACTATTATCACCATGGTACGTGAATTTCCAGTAATTTCTTTATCTCTGATCCAAATATCGAACTCCATTAATCACTGCTAGTATTTTCATTTGTTTACTTTAATAGGAGCTTTCTTAAGATAGGATTTGTCAGATTTCCTGTTCTGTCTTTCAGAACTTGCATAGAACTGTGTTGTGAGCATATGATGATTTAAGAGCAACTATATATTCAGCACCACCTGAGTTGTATTAATCGTAACTACAATAAATTTCAACAGCCATAATTAGAAAAATGCTTAATCCCCATTATTGACTGAGTAAATTCAACTGTATTGATCCATCCAAACTACTTCTAAATTTTAAAATGAGAGTTATACTAAAATTGTTAATGGCTAACCAAGCTGAATAGTTTACAATTTTCACTGTTGGCTTGCAAATAAGTCATGCATCAACAGAGTACAAATGGTGGGAATGTTGCTAAATTTACATTTAGATTCTATTATGGGCAGCACAGTGGTTAGACACCAGGTTCGATTCCCACTTGAACCACCCTCTGTGTGGAGTCTGCACATTCTCTCCATGGTCTGCATGGGTTTCCTCCAGTGCTCTGGTTTCCTCCCACAGTGTGAAAGATGTGCTACTTAGGTGCATTGGCTATGCTAAATTCTCCCTCAGTGTACCCGAACAGGCGCCAGAGTGTGGCAACTAGAGGATTTTTACAGTAACTTCATTGCAGTGTGAATGTAAGCCTACTTACAACACTAATAAACAAACTTTGAACTTACTAATTTAAATTATCCTCAGCTGCTGGTTAATTATCTGTAGTGTTAGAGTAATTACTTTATGAATAATTTCATGAACTCTCGAGTAAGGGTATGTTTTTTAATTCATAGAATCTAGTCTTATTGGAAGAAGAGGAGGACATTAATCAGCTCACAGAATTTTTCTCCTATGAGCACTTTTATGTGATCTATTGTAAATTCTGGGAACTTGACACTGACCATGACCTCTACATTGATCAGAAGGACCTGGCAAGACATAATGATGATGGTATGACATGCAACATGAAGTAGCAGGTTATTAAGAGTCAGCTGCTTGATGTTTTAAATGACACAACATGCATAAATAAATGGTAAAAAGCCATTTAAAGTCAGTCTCCTTTACTTGCTAGAGCATAAACCTGTTCACAAAACAGAAAACCTGTATGTACTGCCTATTTTTTATACTGCTCATTTCATCAAGGCAAACAGAATGTAATTAAATACCAGTCCATCAATAATTACTTTTAACTTTGAGAAAAATAATTAAATGCACGCTCATTATATGCAATATGAGCGGGAGAAATTGTATTAATTCTATTTATCATGGTGAAAACATTAAGTTTGGAAACATTTTTCTTTTGTGCTTTCATCAATCCAAAATCATTCATTGAGCATCCTGTTCATTATTTTAGTTGAAAGCAGATTGCGAGTGTTTTACAGACTATCTCATTGGTCAATTCTTGAGGCTAACTAAATAATTGCTGTAACTGTGTCATGAATCTTGGCCACCAGCATTTCAACTATTGAGAATCAGTGAAGTGGAGTTGAATTGAAACTCCCTAACGTTTACATTTAACTTTTCCTGTAGATCTTGGGCGTTGCTATCTTATCTTGCATTCATGCAATTTTGTAAACAAATTATTTAGAAAAACATTGTAAAACTTAGATATGTGCGCTGGGATTTCTTATCTATTCTACAAAATGTCCTGGCCATCTAATATTAATGGTTGGGGGGCAGGGGGGTGTAAATTCACAGGCTACCAACTGCAGGGAGAGATGGTATAGTGCTAATGCCACTGAACTGTAATCCAGAGGCCCAGCCTTATCATCTGGAAACATGGGTTCAGTTCCTGCCGTGGCAGCTAGTGGAATTTAAATTCAAATTAATAAATCTCGAATTATAAAGCTAATCTCAGTATTGGTGATCATGTGGTTTAAAAACCCATTTAGTTCATTCATGCACTTCCTGTAAAGGGAATCTGCAATGCATACTCAGACCTGTTTGATTGTGACTCTAGACGCACAAGGCAATATGGTTGGCCTACCGTGCCATTCAATTCAAGAGCAATTAGGGACAGGTAACAAATATTCAACTTGTCAGAGATGCCCACATCCCATGAAAGGACAAAAAACTAGTGGGGAAATGCTTGCCACAATTGGATTGTAACATTTAAGATTGATTTTGTTGTAACATTGATTCTTTATCTGTCAGTTTATTTCTTTGAGCTGATGATGAGAAAAGAAAGTCAGGGATGCCATTTAGCCCTTAAATATCTGCCCATGGATATCTTAATTTAAACAGATTTTTACCAACCTTAACAATTCTGGTAACCCTGGACAATGTTTTCAAATCCAATTTCTCACTGTAGTTGAAACTCCAGTGGGAGATGCAATTATTTTAAATCAACATAGCTCACAAATTAATATTAAATATACTTGGCTTGGAATGGCTGTAAATTAGTTTTTTTGCAATGTAAGTGAAAGTAAGATCTCAAAACTAGTTAGTGCATTTTCTAGTTAAAGCATGTCTCTCAGCATCCATAGATTTTGAATGTTGTATAATGTTCTATGAAATTTTTCAATGTGTGCTATCTGAATTGTGCTTCTGCTTTTACTTTCAGCTATCTCTAGCAGAATGATAGAAAGAATCTTCTCTGGAGCAGTCACAAGGTAAATCTTGCAAATATTTTCAAATGACAGTCAAAAGAACAATACAACAATTTGAATTCATATAGCTGCATTCGATTTTTACTTTATTGTGATTAGTGGTAAAACAACTTTCACAATCAGATTTTTATGGTTTAGGTAGTTAGGAACATAAAAAATAGGAGCACGAGTAGGCCATTTGGCCCCTTTAGTCTGCTTTGCTATTTAGTATCATGCATCTTGCTGACATTGGAAGGATGGATTTAAGACCAAGTTCAGCTGGATTAGTCCATTCAAGCTCTGCCACCACTCAGTGTGATGTAGAGATGCCGGCGTCGGACTGGGGTACACACAGTAAGAAGTCTGACAACACCAGTTTTAAATCTAACTGATTTATTTGATAGTAAACTCGCAAGCTTTCAGCTTTATGGCTTTCATCGGGCTTCGTATGGCATTTGCCTAATGGAGGCCATAAAGCCGAAAGCTTGCGAGTTTACTATCAAATAAATCGGTTGGATTTAAAACTGGTGTTGTCAGACTTCTTACTGTGACCACTCTGTGCCAGCTGCAGGATTGGGGATGGAAGGGGGAAGCAGAGGCAGCACTCAACTTAGTGTGTGTGAATGTGTGTCTGGGGAAAAAAGTAATTGCGATTGTTTCTTCAGCAAGAAAATGTAGCAAGTGAAAAGTCACCTTGACCTGAAACATCAAATGCTGTTTCTCTCCACAGATGCTACCCACTCAACTAAGCATTTCAGATTTCCAGCATCTGCAGTATTTTGCATTTGTAATGATATTGCTGGATCCTTCCCTCAGTTGTCTTCACTTACCACTTTTCTGCCAACAATGTACATGAGGCCTCAGGAAATTCAGGACCAGGGTCTTCCCTGTGGGACTTGTAAAAGTCCATGTTAGTTTTAATTTTTGAATATGATCAAGTGTCTCCAGAATGTTCTGTTGGGAGTATTAGAAGTTTTAAAATATTTGGTGTGTTTATGCTAATTGTTTTGCAGTCAGAGAGAACACAATTAAAATCCTCTTTAAATTGTCATCCTTTGTACCCTTTTAACAATCTGCAAAGTATTTACTACTAGTCAACTGCTCTTGCACTGAAAATTAACCATTACAAATATGAAGTCTCATTCCTTCAGCTTTTAATAGTTTTTGGAGATTTTAAGAATGCAACAAAAAAAATTGCTTTTTCTTTGTCTTGCTTTCTGTCAATGTAATGTTACATTCCCTCTATTTCCCTTTCTGCACCTTATTTGGAATTGAATTTGTGCATTCTAACTTGCACTTCTCCATTCTTATGTAAAAAAACTTCATAGTACTTCAACCTGGTTAGTTAGGGCGATGTGCAATTACTTGTCCTATTCGCCTAGGTTCCAAATACCCTGTTTCCTTACTGCCACCTTATCAGCTTGTCATACAAAAATTAAAAAGCAAGGGAATTTCCTATTAACGGATGGCCTGCTGCAATAAATTATGGTCCTATCTCAAATGATTTTGTTTTACAAGAATTTAATCCTGCGAGTGATTTGGACTAGAAGATTATTTAAAAAGTTGTAAATCAAATGGGCCCAACACTAACTTAAAAACTGCTTGTTAATTTACAGGCATAGAAAAACGCCAAATGAAAAAAAGATTGGCTATGCAGATTTTGTGTGGTTTTTGATTTCAGAAGAAGACAAAAAGACATCAACCAGGTAAGAAATTTATGTGTAATCACAAGAACGTGCAAATAATTGCATGTTCTGTTACAGAATTTTTAACTAAAGCAGAATAGAAATATGTAATGCTTGATTTTTTTTTAGACATTTCAACCCTTGAGAGTTGCAGGAACTTTAATTTACAATTCGTTCTTGGGCTTTGTCAGGCTTATGTAGTATCCCAGTTTAAATATTTACACATTAAGCAAAACAGATCCATTCCTGGATCCCATTAAAAAGATTTTGATCCTATTTATACGTTACAGCAGCAGCATCAACATTTCTTCTGCTTAATTTCTTTGGCTTGATCTGGATTTATAGTCCACAGTTGTTACAAACTGTTTGCATAATTTTACAAGCAAAGAACAAACAAATGGGAATCTGAAGTTATAAATCATTATCTGTTATGGGGGGGATTTCCTTGGAAGATAATTATTCGAGGAAAATTGAATTTTCATTGAAATGAGTGCACTGATCAGCTGTTGGATAATTAAAAGATTGCTTTCAAGGAAAGACCCTATTGGCGGCATTTTACAGCCTCATTCAGGTGAGACCAGAAATTCCCGCCCGAGATCAACGGTGATTTCCGTTGTCGGATTCTTGCCCGCTCTGATTCCCTGGCAGGCAAAGTGGTAGAGTTCAAGCTGTTATATTGTTTCTTTCCAAATCTTTTAATATTCTCAAGCTATGTTAAGATGGGGCGGGGGGCAGGAGGCAGGGGGGTGCTGGGGCTTGCTTCTGCTCAACACGCATGCTGAAAGTGTATTCCTTTTTCCCTGTGAAACAACTACGCCAGTGCCCATTGCATTCAGTTAACACTGATTGGCAAGGTGAGCTGGTAAGATAGAGCGAGAGGTAAAAAAATCAGATCACGCCTGGTTTTTTTGTGTCTCACGACCTTATTGGCCCAGATTTTCTGGCATGATCAGGAGTGATCAGCACTGGGCCCTCATATCCATGGAGGGGGGATGCTGCAAGGAGATCTCCTACAACATTGAGAAATCGGCACTGGGAGATTGGGCCGCTTGTGCAGTGGCACTCCTGGAGCTCAGAAGCCAGTTTCGTCAGTGAGCTTATGCTTCACACCCTCTCCCTGCTGATGAGAATCGCATCCTGGCACTTTTTTATTAACTCAGTGCCGTACTATTGCGACTGGGAGCTTGCCCAAAAAATCTACATGATTCTCTCCTGTTTTCATGCTCATTCAGAACTTAGAATTCTTTTCATAAACTTCCACCTTAAATATTAGATAAGACAGTGGAAGGTTGGACAGCATCCAGAAGACTAAGGTTTTTTTTTCAGGCGATTGTGTTGCTGTGAAGAGTTCTAGAATCCATCTGCCTGATTTCCCAATGCAAACTGATCTGTTTTGCTTTTCCAGGACTTCAGTCTTGCTTTGCCAAAGTAGCCTGGTGGTATAATAAACCAGTGCCTTCAATTAATTATTTTAATTGAGTTGTACTTCTTTGTGCAGTTCTGTTGAAGTTGCTTGTAACCTTGGGATAAAAAGTTTCTGAGAAGGAAGCTATCTTTTCAGAAAGGAGGGAGCCTGAAAAGGAGAGGAAGGGAATGGAGTACATATAAAGAGGGCAGTAGGTCAATGCATTGTATAATGACCAGTAATCAGCACTAATGCACTTTTGTTAGCCTCAGACAAAATCTATAGCAATGTTTACTGCAATTTTAAATTGAAATATACCACTGGTTTTTATTTTGACATTTCTATCTTATAACATTAGAAATGCCACTCTGAGAAAATAATCCCATCAAAATTAATTTTGTCTTATGCCTGTTTGGCATGCTTGTAGCTGTTTTGGTCACTTATGGATCTTACCTGTTATTTTCCTCCCTGACAGTATTGAGTACTGGTTCCGCTGTATGGACCTTGATGGAGATGGCGTATTGTCTATGTATGAACTGAACTATTTCTACGAGGATCAGTGCAAGAAGCTAGAGTGCATGTCTATTGAGCCACTGCCTTTTGAAGATTGCCTTTGTCAATTACTCGATCTTGTTAAGCCAGAACGTGAAGGTATTTTTCTTGTATTTATTCATGGAATTTGGGTGTTTGCTAACAAAGAAACTGAGATTGCCTCAACCCTTAATTGAGTGAATTACTAGGCCAATTAAGAGTAAATCACATTGTGGTGGGCCTGAAGTCACATACAAGCCAGACCAGATAAAGCCTGACTAGATAAGGGCAAGAGAATTTTCCCGTAAGGACATTAGTGGACTAGATAGATTTTTACAACAATCCAACAGTATCTGTTGCCATTACCAGTGCTTTTTTGTTACAGTTTGAACTAATTGAATTTAAGTTTGTGGATGCTGTGGTGGGATTTGAACCTATATAACCTGAGTGTTAGTTTAGCCACATAACCACTACACCACCTTCCCTTAACTCTCACTTGACAGTAACTGAGCTCCACAGAAAAGTATCCAGTTCTGTTTGCAGGTTGATGCAAATATTTAGACTTCAGTTTGCGCAGTAAACTATATCAAACTTTTAATATTCAATGCATTTGGCTGCATTGTATTTACTAACAGCCTAAGATCTGTTGGATTGAAGGAGGACAATCTGCGTTCACTCACTTATTAATTTGAAAGATATCTATGCTGTTTCAGCCATTGTCAATTAGAATGCTTAAAGCTAAGGTTTTCAGATTGGACAAACAGTGAAGCTTTCACCATTCTGATGCAATTGCCATGATATGAAACATAGAAGATAGGAGCAGGAGCGTTTGGCCTTTTGAGCCTGCTCTGCCGATCATCACAATCATGGCTGATCATCCAACTCAATAGCCCTAATTCTGCTTTCTCCCCATAATCTTTGATAGGGTGCTATAAGAGAATTCAACAGTTTTCTGCACTCACTTGCTATCTTGTAACCTGCAGGCCACATGTATGAGTGCATAGCTATTTTAGACTCAATATTACTGATGTTTGAGTTCAATTTCATCACAGAATTATAGCATAGAATTAATGGCTGTTCCAGCGTCAATACAAAAGCTGAGAATTAGCAAACCAGTTAACCTAGCAAGGCTTTTACTTGTCTCAACCTACTAGATGTTTGAGCAACAAATTTGTTATAACTTAAATCTCTTAATGATCCAAGTTTTATTTTATTGGGGATCCTAAAGAAATCTGCGAATTCATAATTCCTGTCTTGCTAATTTCCCCCACCCCTCTATTTATTCAAGGAGGATTACAGCTTTATCTGAATCTGTCCTCCACTGACACTTGTGCAGGCACTTTACAATGGGGTCACTAGTGAGTAATTCATGTGACTGTATTGACTGTAGAATACGTACTATCATCCTCTTGAGATTCAGGAACAGCAGACGATAGAAGCCAGTTAATACTTTCTTGATATGGTTGTCACTGAATAAATGCTAAAACTTCTGGGGAGCATAAATTTAAAAATGTGTGTTTCACTTGAACTGTTAAAAATGGTTTCTTCATTAACTGCTGATATTTTTACCAGGAAAAATCACTCTCCATGACCTGAAGAAATGCAAGATGGCAAATGTATTTTTTGACACCCTTTTTAACATCGGCAAATATCTGGACCATGAGCAGAAGGATCCATTTTCTATTCCCAGGGTAATTATTACATTTATGAAACTACGTTTTTTTTCTTCTAGACTAATTATCTTAAGTCCTCTAAGCATATTGTTAAGGACAGAGTCTACACTTCATGTAAGATATACTGTTGAAATTATTGGTGTTTTCTGTACTGTGAGCTCATCAGCACTGACCACAGCTTACCAAATGACAGCTCCAATAGGGCAGCACAGTGGTTAGCACTGCCGCCTCACAGTGTCAGGGATCCGTGTTCGATTCACAGCTTGGGTCACTGTCCATGTGAAATCTGCATGTTTCCCCGTATCTGTGTGCATTTCCTCCAGGTAGTCCGGTTTCCCCCAAGTCTGAAAGGCATCTGATTTAGGTGCATTGGCCATGCTAAATTCTCCCACAGTGTACCTGAACATACAGTGGAGTGTGGCAACAAGTAACTTCATTACAGTGTTAATGTAAGCCTACTTGTGACACTAATAAAATAAAAACTAAAAAAAAGTTTGGTAATCACATAGACCATGTAGAGGGATGAAACTGGCAGTACTTAACACGCGTGACTTTGACTCTTTCCAGTAGCAGCCCCAGACAACAGCAGCCTCAGATTGGTGTTGTGGTAACTTTGCATTATTGGCATTAATGGGCACCACCCGATACTATATCGCATTCATTTCTTTTTATTCATGTGGTTGGAGTATAGTTCAATGTCGAGGTTGGCAATCTATTCAATAGCTTCAACTGCACAATATGAATGGTTCTGATGCCACAAGGAATTGACTTCTTAAATCTGACTTCAATAACAGTCGCGGCCTGCGTTATTCCTCACGTTTACGTTGAAGCAACAGGTCAAATCTTCTCTGTCCCATCCTCAAGGGATTGAGGGTTGTCCACATTTTACCAGGAACTGTTGAAAGCTGGGACTCCTCAACACTCAGGTTAGTCACTGTTGGTAGTGTTTACAGTCAACCAGGAGGTGTGCCATTGGGCCATGGGACCATCGTCAGTTTATATGGTATACAGCGTGTTCTAGTAGGACCTATAGAAATTCAGACAAGTGCATGGGTTTTTCTGCTGAGGTGTCAACAGGAGTGCTTTGTTTAGCTTGAGGGGAGGCAATAGCATAGTGGTATTGTCGCTAGAAGAGACTCGGGGTAATGCTCTGGGCACCGGAGTTTAAATCCCACCACGATAGATAGTGAAATTGTAATTCAGTTGTAAAACCTGGAATTAAAAATATACTGATGACCATGAAACCATTGTCGGTTGTCAGGAAAATCTCATCTGCATTCCTAATTTCCTTTAAATCTGCCATCTTTACCTGGTCTGGCTGACATGTGACTCCAGAGCCCCAGCAACATGGTTTTCTCTTAACTGGCGTCTGAAATGGCCTAGCAAGATACTCAGTTCAAGGACAATTCAAAATGGACAATAAATGCTGGCCCAGTTAACAACACCCACATCCTATGAAAGAACTTAAAAAAAAAAATGGGCCAGGGCCAGGATTCTCCCAAAAAAATTCTAAGTACCGAATTCGCACAAAAACAGGGGTAACTCCTACTGTTTTTTTAGCTGGATTTTCAAAATGGAGTTCCTAATCTCTGCAATGCAGTGAGTGTCTTAGAAAGATTCACACTGAAAATAGGAAGTGGGGGGCAAGGGGGGCCTTTTTCCGCTGGCAGCATAGTGCTGAGTGGATCGCTGTGCTTGCGCCAATCTATCATAGCGGTTATTGGTGGTAGCCTCACACTGCTGGACTCTCCGTTGCTGGCCAGCAATCACAACAACCCCAGCATCACTGCCAGGCAGACACTCAGTGCCATCCAGCTTCCCGTCTCTCTGGACCAGCCTCAGCTCCCCTCCCTTTGGCGACCCCAATCCAGATTTTTCCCCCCTCCCCAATTTGCCAGACCTGATTAGCCCCTTCCCTCTCTCTAACCCCAATTGTGGCATCCTCACTGATCACTTGCCTCTCACGAGTCCTGCTCCTCCCAGGCTGGCAATTCCCAGAGAGCACCATGCCTCCCTCCCACGTCCTCCTGGGGGCTTTCACTCTGGCAGGGTCAGGCTGTAAGTTACCTGTTGGTGGGGATCTGTACAAACTCTGCAGGAGTGAACCACTCTTGTGCGGGATGCAGTGGAACACTTCAGTCCCAGACCTGCTAATGATATTAAAATGTTTATTTTTATATTTAAAACAGCTGTGCACTGATTCCTGGTGATGACACTGGAAATCAGGGCCTGGAGACTCAGAGGCCATTGCACCCAACAGGGAGCCCATAAAACGGCCTGTGCTGATGTTTCCTGGTCTGCAGCACTGCTCAAGTAATGCAGCAGGCTGGGAGAATCGCCCCCATGTTGTCAGCGGATGATGTTCCGTGAAGGGGATATTTTCCCTCTGGACATCCGGAGGTTCAGCATGCTATCACAGGAAGCAACATAATCTGTGTGTTGGTCTCGAAATCCCAGAAATAATCCTCATGATTTCCTGGAGGTAACTATCTATCAGATTTGTGTGGTGGCTGCTGAGCCAGTCTAAGCAGCAATACTAGACCAAGTTGTGTGAAACAGTGCATAACGTGAGATTTACTGTCCACCAGTTACTGTTTGAGATTCACTCGTGTCTTGACCTTGGCTGTGGTGTTTAAGGGTCTTGTTGGTTAGTCAAAGTAAGGCCAAAGATTGATACCAAGCTGTTTTAATGTTTAGTCATGAGTGAGTAGTCAGCCACAGAACTGGACATGAACCTCTTTCTGATTTCGAATTATTCAGGATGGCTCAGTGTGGCATCAGGGACCCAGGCTCCAGGTGACTGTGTGGAGTTTGCTCATTCTCCCTGAGTCTGCGACATGGGTTTCCTCCAAGTTGTCCGGTTTCTTTCCACAGTGCAAAGATGTGCAGATTAGGTGAATTTGCCATGGTAATTTGACCATTGGTGACTTGTGGTTTATTATTCTCACAAATTAACATACAATGAAAAGTATTATTTCTTGCGTGCTATACAGACAAAGCATACTGCTTATAGAAAAGGAAACAAGAGTGCAAAATGTAGTGTTATGTAGCTAGGGTGTAGAGAAACATAGACTTATTGCGAGGTAGGTCCAGTCAAAAGTCTGACAGCAATAGGGAAGAAGCTGTTCTTGAGTTAGTTGGTAAATGATCTCAGACTTTTGTATCACTTTCCCGATGGAAAAAGGTAAAAGAGAGGATGTCCAGGGTGCATGGAATCCTTACTTATGCTGGCTGCTTTGCCAAGGCAATAGGAAATGTGGACAGAGTCAATGGATAGGAGGCTGGTTTGACAGGTGGATTAGCAGAGTAAATACATGGGGTTATGAACAGTCCCTGGGAGGGATTATTGTCGGTGTAGACTCAATAGGCTTTTGCAAATACATTTGCACCGTAGAGATTCAATGAGGTGGAAGCTTGAAACAAAAATCTTTGCAGCGTTTGGTCAAAATCTCCAGTTTCTGAAGAAGGCTCCCAGAGATAGTAGATCTTTAGTGAGTGTTTTCTCAATATCCTGAACTTCACTTAGAAAGCCAGAGTCAAGTCCTCAATATATGTAAAGAATTGTGACTTTGTGGGAGGCACATCACGGTACGTATGCTGAAGACAGTCAGTGTGAAAACTGACCTCTGTGGAGCCTAAAGTGGGTTTGCGTGGGTAGCTGATATCTTCAGGGTGCACACGGAACTGTAGGTTCCTGATCATCAGGTGGGTTCGTTGTTGGGTTTTCACACAGCAAATGATTTTGCTGTTTTATTAGCGGCTTGTGGCATACTGTGTCTTGCGCACAGGAATAATCAACAAAGGCAAATCCTTTTTCTTCGACCTTCTTGGAAACTGGCCTCAATATGTGAAATTAATGTTGGAACCTGCTCAGAACAGTTGCCGCTTCAAAGGGAATTGAGATAAAAATCCTCATTGCATTTAAAGGAAATACTTCAGTATGTACTTGAAATACAGTAACCTATAGGACAAAAGACTGAGAGCTTGAAAGTGTGATAAGACCTGATCGCTCCTTTTTGATCCATGTACGCAATGTGTGAAGGTCCTGTGACTTTTTATAAGAACCATCCATCGTGTTAAAATATAGATATTTATACGTGGGAAGAATCCACTATTGCATTGATTTTATCCATCTGTTAGGGGAGCCTGCAGCTTTGAGCAATGTATCAATTCTTCTTTGGTTAAGAGATAGAAAAGTGAATCATTGCTCCCTCATACCCATCATTATACAAATAGGTTTTTTTTAATGGGATTTATGTGTTGGCATTCCATTATTGTAGGTCTGAATGTCAGACCAGGTAAGGACTTCTTTCCCTAAAAGACAGTAGTGAACTAAATGGGATGATAGTTGTCATGATTGCAAGTTGCAAGGTTACTTTTTGTGTGTAACCAAATTTGCTTCAAGCCACACAATGTTTCACAAGTTGACATCCTTCCTGGGTTCTGCTGAAGATAGTTTCTTCAGATCTCAGGAGCTCAGTGGATGAAAAGGAAACTCAACTGATGTTGGACTTGATGGTGCATTTATTTTCTGAGCGGCTGTTATTCTTGAAAACTATTTTATTTCAGTACTAGATTTACAAAATGCTCATACGAATCACCAGATAAAATCAATAAAGCATTTCAAACCAGTGCTAGTGACAGTTCTTTTAATTTAGGAGTTTTAAAGGTAGAACTTTGAATTTTCCAGCTAAAACTTAGTGCAAACCAGTTTTCCTGTGTGAAAGGACTTCCATTTATGTATATTTTAGATGCCTTAGTGCAAGTGCCAATCAAATTGAAATTGGCACAAGAACTGAAATTAATGATTAATACAGAGGCGTACAGACAAAACTGCTTGCAAAGTTTGGGGGAAATAACGTGTTCTAAGCTGCTTTTGCAAATACATATTATTACAAAAACAAAGTTAAAGGGATTTATGTCTGCAATGGTCAGCATTGGAAATAAGGTATAGTTTTAAGTGTGTTTAATTTAATGGTTCTGTGCCTGGAAAGATTCATACTAGACAAAGGTGTTTGTATATGTGAGGGTTGGTTAAGTTTCAGCTGTGATTCTATTGTGCTTAGAAAGGTTATAGCATATATAAAAAAAAAAGGCATAAGCATATGGCCATTACTTAACAACTGGAGGCCTTTATAAAAAAACATTAGCTTTTAATATTCAGTTGTAGCTATTGCGGTTAGAGACAGGACATCGAGGAGTAAACATCTCTCAATTCTGTTAGGCCGAAGACTGGACAGGACAGGACCTGCAACGAGTAAAGACTTTAGAAAGGACGAGTACAGGCCAGATAACCAGGGAAATAGGACATAAATAGGGGCGATTCTGAAAGCCCACTGCACTGCTAGAAGGCAAGTGTAAGTTATCTAGTGGGTTTATTGCTAGGTGCCATGATCTCTGTGAGTCTTAGGCTCCCAGATTTCCAATGGCATCTATGCCATGCCAGGAAGTGGCGCAGAGCTGTACAACGTATTCAGATGTTGATTTCTGTTTCAGCAGCAGCCCAGGACTGAAGTGTCCAGGCCCACTAGAGTTCCTTCTCTTTCACTCCATCCACCCCGCGCCAGGAGTGTTTCACTCTAGTGAGGTTTGCATTAGCTCCCCAATAGCAGAAAGCTGGCAGCTCAATCTCACTGGAGTGAAGGGGGGCAATGGAGGCCCCCCAGAAGGTCAGCGGTAAGGGAGCATGCTTCTGGACATTGCCAGCATGGCAGTGCCAACCTGGCCCCCGACACTGCCCACTGGACATCAGGCAGTACCAATGGAGCAGTGCCAGAGTGGGGGTATGACCTTATAGGGGTCAAGGTTTCTAGGGGCAATTGGCAGGGGTAGGGGTTGAGGGAAGTGTGAAGGTTGAGACTGGCCCGACACATCCAAAATGCCAGTGATCGGGGAGTGGGGGGCTCTCGTGGTCAGCGTTGCAGGATTGCGGAACTGGCCAACAATTGGAATGCCAGTACTGCGGACTATTGCACATTCGCCAATCTCTGCTCCAATTAATGGTTACGTGCACAGTGATCCGTTCAGGGTTATGCTGCCAGTCTCTCCAGCGGAAGTAGACTTTGGCCCCTGCTTTTTAATGATATGCTCTACAGTGCTCAGGGTGTGGGAGATGCATTTTGAAAGTTCAGCTGTAAAAGAACAGTATTTATGCAAACTGGACACTTAGAATTTTTCTGGGAGAAGCCCACCCATAATTTCTCAAGACTACTAAAGACAACTCAAGACAACAGAGATCAACATATTGTTCAAAAGAATTCAAGGAAAAGTAATCAAAGTGTTCTGAGTTAAAAAAAAATTGCGGTAACTTGATTTAAAATAGGACCACAAACTTCAGAGGTAAATGAAACATTTGAATACATTTTAATATAATCTGGGAATCAAGAGTTAAAGCAATTCTGAGCAGTTTATACAGCAGTCAAAGAACACAGCATGGGAAAATAGGCCCTTTGGCCCAAAGAGCCTGCACTGCCACTTTAACAGTGTGAGTTCCTTCCCCCATTCATGACCTTTCTATATTTATGGAAATCCATATTGGAAACCAGATTAAGGAGACCATTTAGGGACGATTTATTACACCAGTCAGCCTAAGAGCACATCTTTGGGGTTGTGGGAGGAAACTGGAGCACCCAGAGAAAACGCACGCAACCACGGGGAGAATGCGCAAACTTCCACAGATACTGGCCCAAATCCATGTATCTGCACAGCAAACAGTGATAGTCACTGAGCTGGCAAGATACAGATATCCTAAAGGGGTTTGTATGAACTGCTGGACTAGATTTGTTGTCAAAAATGGACTCTGTTCCTCCGAGTATAATAAAAGATGCGATCTTTTCAGCTAGGGTTCCATTCTGGGATTTTTCCGTCCAGTTTTAACACCAATTGGGATCATAACAGCACATAATCCTGCTTAACTATGACATTTGTAACACCCAGACAATTTTGATCTTTCCTGTGCAGCAAGATGTGGAGAGTGATGGACCGGAAATGACTGACTGGGAAAAATACGCTTTACAAGAGTACGAGAATTTGGTGGCTGAGGAAGCAGCCAATGAAAACTGGAATGACGGGTAAGAGACTGCTGAGTAACAAAACTTTATATCTTGTTTTACTGGTGGGATGTTTAACAATTAACCAGCCATTTTCTGGTTTTAAGACTGACCTTGTCTTAGAACTCGCTTCCTAATAACACTATTGATATACCTACACCACATTGACTGCAGTGATTCAAAAAAGTGGCTTACAGCACCCACTTGTGGGAATTAAGGATGGGCAACAAATGCAAACCTAGTCAGCTTCCCTTTCCTAATTTTATCCAAGAAGTTTCATACTGGCAGGAATTAAAATTCGAAGTTGGTCAATGTATGAGGAGTGATTGACTAGGTTAAGATTGTTTTTTGCTGGAGTTCAGATGAATGAGGGGGAATCTCATAGAGACTTACAAAATTCTAACAGGACTAGACAGAGTAGATACAAGGAGGATATTCCCGATGATGGGGCAGTCCAGAATGAAAGGTCACAGTCTGAGTATTCAGGGTAGACCATTTAGGATGGAAATTAGACAACTTTTCACCCAAAGAGTGCTCAGCCTGTGGAATTCATTACCACAAAAAGTAGTTGATACCAAAACATTGAATGTAATCAGGAGGCGGCTGGACATAGCACTTGGGGCAAATGAGATCAGAGGTTATAGGGAGAAAGCAGGATTAGACAATTGAGTTGGATGATCATGATGAATGATGGAGCAGGCTCAAAGGCCAAATGGCCTCCTCTTGCTCCTATCTTCTATGTTTCTATATCATTGAAATCCATGTTTCCTGTTTTCTTGAGCAACGCATTGGCACATGCTCCTTAACTCCAACCAGAGTAAAATACTAGAAGTGCACAGCATTGGCAACAAATGCAGCCTTTTTAATATTATGAGACATGACTTACCTTACCCCAGACTACAGGTGACAGCAAGACCCTGGGAGTAGGCTGTGCATTCCCACCCTGGTGATTTTGGAGTGCTTCAGGTTGAGGACCCCCACAACGCCTGCATGAAAAGGAATGGTGTGAAAACTGGTTCCATAATCCAAAAAAGAGTCCTAGACAAAAAAAAACTGCTGGAAAGAAGAGGAGCAAAGAAAGAAGCTTCAATTAGTAAAGAGGTGTGGTTGGAGAGTTCAGGAGAAATACTGGAAAATAATTAAGGCAGCAGAAGGTTGATGCCTCTGTACTGCGGATCATTGGAACAAAGAGGTACCTATTGTAGCAAGTTGTGTATCATTCAGTGTAGCTAAAGTTGCACTTATGAGTTGGCGCAGAGTCTCTGCTGTTGGGATTGAAACCCTGGAAGTGAGCAGTCCGAATTGGAGCAGCTTTTGGAGAGAATTCAAAGGTGAAGACTGAATCCTTCTTTAGAAAGACATGGGGCAAACTTCTCTATTCTAGCACTAAGTCCCGTAGTGGCAATGAGAATGGGGAGTATTTCCCACTACGAACGCCGGCAGGCATTGTTGCCACATCTCCCGCTTCAACCTCTATGCATTAAGGGATTTAACGCCATATGGTGCCAGTTCTCTTATCGTATCTGGGTGCCATATTGAAATGGCATTAACTGACCCACTAATAAAGAAAGAAGATGGACCTCTTAAAAATGAAGATGGATCTGCAGGAATACCCTGAGGCTGGAAGATGGACCTCCTCAATGATACTAAATCTAAAAAGTTCACCTTTGGATAGTCTCCCCCACCCCATGCTTGGTATTCCAGGGTTGCTGCAGTCTCCATCCTGAACTCCAGAGGCTGCTCTTAGCATTGTTCAAGTATGTTATGACTTCTGCACTCCACAACGTTCCAGGAATGTCTGGACTGGCATGTTTTGCCACTGGCATTGCAAGGAATCAGTGATGGGGAGAAGATTCCAATTAGGCTTTCATCTACATTCTGTGAGTGGGATGCATCAGTTTCGCACTGGCCTCCAGTGGGTTTCCTGATCTGTTATGTTGGGCAACTGCAGAAGATCCAGTGGGAAATTCACAATGCGTAAAACCAAATTCCTCCTCCTTTGCGCAAGTAGGGGCAGTGGGAGACTCCTTGGTGGGTTGCTGAGAAATCTGTGGGATCTGCCTTAATTGCATAATAAAGGTCAAATGTAATGTAGTGTGTAACTGCAATTTGCCTATTAATTTGTACATCCCTCATATTAACTGTGTATTAATTCCAAAAGTTTAGAGAATAAGATGGATACAGTGTTGTAACTTCTTTCATCTTTTTAATCTTGTATAGTAAAGTTTACTTTTGTTTGCTCAGAAGATGTGAAATCTTATGGCTTTATTCTCTTAGTAGGTACCTGGATCTCAAACTTGTCTACTTTAAACGAAGTCCTGAATCAGGGCCTTAATAGGTGGGAGGATTTGGTTAAGGATTATTAGAACATCGTTAGTCAGCTTCATTGCTAGTGAACAAGAAATTGGACTGAGTTTTTTTTGTTAAAATTACTTTTGTCTTATTTGACTTTCCTTATGTGGTGTGAAGAGGAGGCGATAGCTTAGTAGAAATATCGCTAGATTATTCATCTAGAAATTCAGCTAATGTTCTTGTGATCTGAATCCCACCACAGTAGACAGTAAATTTGAAATCAATAAAAATAAAATCTGGAATTAAGAATCATGAAGAATCTACTGATGACCATGAAATTATTGTCAATTGTCAGAAAAACCCATTTGGTTCACTAATGTTCTTTAGGGAAGGAAATCTTCCATCCTTATCTGGTCTGGCCTACATGTAATTCCAGATTCACAGCAATATGGTTGACTCTGAACAGCCCCCTGAAATGGCCTAGCAAACCACTCAGTTCAAGAGCAACTAGGACTGAGCATTAAATGCTGGCCAGCCAGCGATGCCCATGTTCCACAAATGAATAAAAAAGTTAGTGCCTGCCTGTAGAGAGGAAAATACCTTTGCTTCTGCAAGTGTTATTGGTGAAAGAAATGAAATTGAATAATGTTTATCTACTTGCAAAGCAAGCTTCTCTTGTTAACTGAAGCCAATGAGGGTAAAAAGTGTGATCCAGAAATAATATGAGACTAGGCAGTGGAGTAGAATATGTTTTACAATGTTAGATGATCTTAAAATTAAAGTCATGCTAAAGGATAAAGAAGCTGTTCTTAGTCCAGTTTTCAAAATCTCTTGCAGAATGTTCTTATACTCCCAGGAAATGCATGGAGAGCAGTAACTGTTCTGCAAAACTTCTAACTCAGTCTAGTCAAGTCACCATTGCAAATGTTACCTTGGTATTTCACACTTCAAACATAGGAAAAAGGAAATGGCACAATGTAGTTTCTGCTCGGTAGAGACTGCAGAGATAAGAGAGAAACCAGACGAAAGGAAGGAGATTGAAATGGGTCCCAAAAAAAATCTGTGGGGGAAAATCCAAAGTGGAAAATTCTAAATGGGTATGAATCTGATACTGAGGAATTAGTTGGAGTAATCACTGTGTTCAGGTTTATAAACTTTCAATTTGCATTTTCTACCCATGAAAGTTGATGACAGAAGTGTCATTTGTGTTGGATAGCTGCACACTAGAGCACCACAGTAGCACAGTGGTTAGCATTGTTGCCTCTTAGCACCACGGACCCGGTTTTGATTCCGTCTTGGATCACTGTCGGTGCGGCGTCTGAACATTCTCCCTGTATCTGCATGGGTTTCCTCTGGATACTCCAGTTTCCTTCTACAGTCCAAAAGACATGCTGGTTAGGTGCATTGGCCATGCTAAATTCTCCTTCACTGTATCTGAAGAGGTGCCAAAATGTGGCAATGAGGGGATTTTCACAGTAACTTCATTGTAATGTTAATGTAAGCCTATTTGTGACATTGATAAATAAACACCACTGGAAGCATTCATTGCAGGTGTAAATCAATAAGCTCAGAGTTTGATTATTTTGCCCACGTTTTAGATCTGTTTCTCTGTTGTTTGTATTTTTTGAAAATTTCTCATTTTGCCATCATTCTTGAATTCAGTATGCAATTTGGAAGCAATTGGTCTTATCTAGCACATCTATAGAAATTCTCTGAGGTAGCTAGATAGGCTGATGAAGACCTTACTCTGTTTAACCACATGATATTTGAAGGCATTTTTATATGCAACTTATTTGAATTCATGGAAGTTGTGCAAAATTACTGAAATTGTATTGGAAATTGTCTTTAATAGGGTATGGGAGGGTGATAAATAAAGCTCTAATTGAGGTTAGTGTTCCAGTAGATTCAGACCTAGGTTTTTTACTGTTTGCAGTATTTATAAAGAAGAGTGCCAATGCCATACTAAGTGCTGCCTTTTTAGAAATGCCGCCTTTTGTATGAGACTTCAAAGCAAAATCTCTGTCAGAGATGCCATGGTAATACTCGCCGAGCGGGAGATATTCTGGTGTCCTGATCAACGTCCTTCCCTTGGCCAATGCCACTTAAAACAGATTAATTGCCCTTTCTCTAATTTATGGTTTATGGCACTTTAGTGCAACCAATGGAATACAGATTACAATCAAATACCTTAGTTTTGAAAATGCAGTTTGCATTAAGGTGTTTTGATTCAAAGAATACTTAAACCTGCACTCTACATCCAAAGCGAGTTTGTAAATTTGAGTAGAAGTTAGTAACTCTTTGACCATATTGAATGCCAGTATGAATTATAGAGAGCAGGAATAGACAACAACATTGGAATTAATCAGATTTCACCATACGTCCCTCAAGTTATTAATTAACTATGTGGTCAGCTTGCTTAAGTAAATTGAGAATTAAATCGGTCTTTGGCAATTTAGCACATCTGCGGTCTCCATTGATGTTAGATAAAAAGAAAATAGGGTGGGTATAAAACTGGCTGTTGACTCACTATTAACTGTTTTGTATTCCTGTCAAAGCACAACTTTACAGCCATTATTTCTGCAGCCAAGTGGTACTGCGTGTTAGCTATTGCGTAAATTGTTAAAATCTGATGAACTTTAAAAATAGAATGAAGCCATCTTTTAGTTTTACCCATTCTGTCAAACTTTATTGTTTTCCCTGAATGCTTGCTAGCCTCCTTGCTTGGTGTATTATGTGCATGTGTTTGGCTCAATTCCAATTAAAATCTTCATTTTCTCAACAACTGTGAAAAAGAGATGGGGAATAGCAGTATTAATTCAGATGAGGGTTAGAGGCTTGCATATGCATTGACCATGTTGGTACTTGGAATCCATTCTCCCACAGTTTCTTGTCCAGTATATAATGCATGTACGTTACATGCTGTAACAAATTTTAAATAGAATCACTCATTTAATGCAAGATTAGCTCCCCAGCGACTGCATTAAAATATTGACTGCATTACTCTCTGAAATTCAAATGTTCCTTTAAATTACTTTCATCATGCACAACTATATGAGTTGTAACACAGACTGTGGACAGCTTGCTTTAGCAGCTAGTTGGAGACGCTAGTGAATTCTGACTTGTTTTGGCCTGAGTATCTGCCTCATTGCTTCCTGTATTGTGTGCGCCTTTGATGAATTTTGAATTAAGTTAATCATTTTCTCGACAATTGAGAGGGGCAGGAATAATTTTGTGCCAGTTGTGCTTAAATCACTTTCTGTGCATTTAAAGTTTCAGTTCCAGTATTCAATGCTGCATGATTCAAAGGCCACACATTGGTTTTAAGTTAACCTTGTAAAGCTTTGGCTTAGTACTGCAGTTTGATATTTACCCCTATTTTTATAATTAGAAATGTAACATGAAGCTAGTAATAACAGCAATATGTGACTAGTGTGGTTTTAAGCTGGTGATGGGGGTAAGGAAGGGAGAACGTTTCCAAAAGCTATGAGAACTCTACAAATAAATGAGACTGCACCTGGAGTATTTATGCAATTTTGGTGTTCCTTATCTGAGAAAGGATGTCCTTGCTATAGAGGGAGTGCAGCAAAGTTTTACCAGGCTGATCCCTAGGATGGCAGACCTAAGTTGATTAGGATTGTCTTCATTGGAGTTTAGCAGAGTGAGAGGGAATCTCATAGAAACTTAAAATTGTAACAGGATTATTCGGGGTAGATTCAGAAGGAATGTTCCCGATGGCGGGGAGTCCAGAACTGAGGGTCGTGGTTTGATGATAATGAGTAAAGTGTATTTTACTCATGAGGTGTGGAGAAATTTTTTTCCCCCCGATGTGATGAATGTGTGGAATTCACTACCATGGACAGTAGTTGAAGGAAAACATTGTGTGATTTCAAGAAGAAATTAGATATAGTCCTTGGGGGCTAAAGGGATCAAAGGGATGTGGGGGAGAGGGGAATAAGGATATTGAATTTGATAAATCAGCCAAGATCAAAATGAATGGCAGAGCAGGCTCGAAGAGCCGAATGGCCTACTCCTGCTTCTGTTTTCTATGTTTCTAAATGTTCTTGATTTTTTGTGCTTCGCTTTGAGGTCAAAATGCATGAATTCCCATAGTGTTAATTTGCATTTCCTAATGCAACCATTGAGTGCACTACCTCAAATCCAATAATAATTAATGTCAAAATAATGATGCGCAAATGCTGTTTGTCCAGTGAGCTCATTGCTATTTTTCCATAAATGGTGCAGCAACTTCAGATGAGGAGCAGATGCACAGTTGAGTACGAATACCCAGAGGTTGCTGTCTGAATTGTTTCATCCTCTGCTGTTCCCAAAAGTTCTCACTTTCTGCAATTTTGGAAACAAAAACTTTTTGAAGATGCAGGGCTGAAGTTAAAATACTATTTGTTACAAGCTCTGTTTACAGCAAGTTCTGGCCAGGACTATTGAAACACAAGGTTTTACTGCCACCTAGCGAATGAAGTAAGCATACGGTCCAGTAGTTAATCCGTTTGAGCATAGAATCTCCTAGCACAGAAGCTTTCAACCTAATTGATTTTTAATGATCATTAAGAGAGTTTAGCGAGAATTTGTTCTTTTCACCAACTTGAACACTTTCACTCATTCTACCCATTTAAGACTATTGTTAAATGGTGAGTATACTTATACAAGTATATTCTAGGGCAGTTGAAGATGGAAATATTCAAAGGGAAATGCAACATTTTAAATATGTGTTCCATATTTATTATAAATCAAATATTTTATTGCCTGGCTTTGATATAATTTTTATTGGTGTTTTGCTTAGATACGAGCCTAATGTCTGCTATTACAAGTCCACTCATTAAGCTTGATCATGTATTTTTGGATTTGTTTTTATTGGCTTTATTTTTGTCTAAATTGGAAACCCTTGTTTTCTGCTGTTCTTTCTTTGAAAGCTTCTGCAGTGGTTTTATTGCAGAGATGTACTTGAGTTCCATGGATAGATCGTGCAATTTCATTCGTAGATATTGGCCATGTTAGTAGTTGGAGTCCCTGCCTATTCTTTCTCCAGGTGAAAGCAAAAGTTCTGAACTAAATTAGCACTGTTGAGTGAGGAGAGCTAGATTGGTCCTAATTTCTGGAATTAAAAAGACAGCATACATCCTGTTTGTATAGGTTGAATCTGAGATTTATCCAATGTGAGAAATTCAATCTAAATAAATTAATATTCTTTGATATTCCAACATATCTTCCCATATTCATTAAAAAATTACTTGTGAAATGTGATTTTTTTTTTGCAAGACTTTGCACAAAGGTTTGAAGTGGCATTTATTAAAGACTTTTGCCGTGGAGCTGAGCTATAGAAACTGCCTGCTATTGTTGGGCCATGCTGGAGGAGAAAGTAACAACCTTAGTTGTAAAGTGCACATTCATTCTTTTCTTTCCTCTAACCTTTATACAATAGTGATCTCAAATCCAGATTGTTGCATATTTCAGATTCATCATATGAACAGTAGTCTTTCAAATCAAGATGATGATGAGACCTTGGAGGTTAGCTGGTTAAATGAGAATCTAACTATGTTGGCTCTAACTCTTTTCAGCTTATCTTTATTGCATGACCTTGTCATCATTTCCTAAAACCTAGCATGCCTGTCTGTCATGCAGAATAGTAAATGCCCATAATTGTGTGTTTTTGTAGCATGCTTCTAATACAGTCTTAAATAAATGGCTAACTACCTGCCAGAGAATTTTAATTCATAATATTTTCACTTATTGCAGAAAGTGTTAATTAGCAAGGGTTCGTAAATTGAAAGAGGCAAATTGACAGAACTGAAAAACTAAATTTGGAATATTCAGGGAAGATATTGTATTACAAATCTTTAAATTTAGTCTTTTACTTTGTGTGCATCCATGGTCATTCCTGAAAGTGCAGTTAGCTGGGCATCACATTCAAACAAAGTACAGGATCAGAAAAGTTTCTCAGGTTATGTGACTGAATCTAAAAACAGATGCCTGTAAATCATCAGACATCTAATTAACCCTAAAATAATTATCTTTTAAGTCACCAATTAAATATCAACTGGCTGATGAGAATCAACTAACCAGTCAAATTCCTTCATTTTTCTTCATAGTATTTACAATATAGCAAGCACCACAAACAAGCTAGTTTAATTGCTGAGTTTTCCACTGTAGTCATGCCACACAAATGCCAGGCAATGACCATCAACAAGAGAGAAGCTAACCATCTCCTGTTTACATTCATGACATTATCACTGTTGAATCCACAGCTATTAACATCTTGGGGGTCACCATTGACCAGAAACTGAACTGGGTCAATCATACAAGAGCAGGTAGAGGCTGGAAATTTTGTACTGGGTAATTCATCTATTAATTCCCCAAGACCTATCTATCATCTACAAAGCACAAGTTCAGGAGCATGATAAAATACTCTGCACTTGGCTGGATGTTTGCAGCTCCAACAATACTAAAGAAGCTGGACGTTATCCAAAACAAAGCAGTCTACTTGAATGGCACCCGTTCCAATATTGTCTACACTCATTTCTCCATCATCAGATGAAGGAATGGTGCTCTAAAAGCTCATGATTTCAAATAAACCTGTTGGACTTTAATCTGGTGTTGCAAGAATTTTTACGACACCCCCCCCCACCCCCCAGTCCAATGCCAGCATCTCTCATAGTAAGAAAATTGTAATTGGCCTTTGGGCAAATACTGCAAATCCATTTTGGATAAATAAAAAAACTTTAATGTATATAACTGAGAAGAATATTTATGGAAATATGAACAAACTTTGAAGAGTTTGTTTCAAACAAGTTTTGTGAGGTATTAAATGCTTACTATTATAATTTATTACATGAATATTGTAAACACTGGGATTGTATCCTGACAAATGTTCACCACAACTGGGCAGTTTCTAAACTCCTTCACTGCAACTTTTCTGTCAGATCTTTGGTTCAGAATGTTGGCATAGTTGCAACACCTGTGCTTGCATGGGTTTTCTCCGGGTGCTCCGGTTTCCTCCCGCATCCCAAAGATGTGCTCTTAGGCTAATTGGCAAAACAAATTCTCCCTAAATTGTCTCAAATTTGGTTTTTAATCCATAGATCTATAAACATAGACAGGGATCACGGGTAGAGGTGGGAACATCGGGGTGGCGGCGCGGGCTCGTTGGGCCGAAGGGCCTGTTTCCCGTGCTGTTTTGTTCTTTGTTCTTTGTTATGTCATGTCACTATGTAGGCTGAACATACTATAAATATAGATCAGAGGCTGGAAATTTTGCAGTGAGTAACTCACCTGCTGATTCCCCAAGTCTCTCCGCCATACAAGGCACAAGTCAGGTGTGCTCTGAAATACTCTCTCCTTGTCTGGGAGAATGCAGCTCCAACAAGTCTCAAGGAGAAGCATGATGCTATCCAGGCCAAAGAAACCAGATTAAATGGCATCCCCAATACCAACTTCAATGTTCATTTCCTTCTCCACCAATGCACAGTGCTACAAGATGCTGTGCAGCTGCTTACCAGAGCTCCCTAGACAGCCTCTTCCAAACATTCTACCCCTAACACCTAGAAGGACAAGGTGCTGACGTTACTAAGGATTTTCTAGATGAGTCCAAAACAATGTGGTGAACCCTGAAGCTCTGTCCTGGCAATACATGTTCAATGCAGCTGCCATTTTTGCAAGTACTGCTATGTCCCATTTGATAGACCAATTCTGCTGGCTCAGGAGAAAAGTAGATGCAAGAGGAACAGAGTATTTCAGACATTTGGGAACACCACCGCCTGCATGTTCTTCTCAAAGCCATTCACTGTCCTGACCTACAAATATATTGTCATTGGGTCAAAATCCTGAACTTCTGTAGTCCTTGACCATGGTGAGTAAACACATCTTATTAATGGTGCATATGTTAAAACATATTTACGTTTCTCAATATTACGGATGATCGTGTTCCTTGCTGAAGGCATCAGAGATGTCAGAGGCATTGCACCCGGACATCCAGTGAATGCACCCCTGCAGCTGCAATGAAACAAACTCAGTTTTAAAAAAAAGTCTCACACAGCCATTGAGAGATAATGTTTTAAAAGACCCATTAGTGCTAAGAATATTATTGCAAGACATCTAAAAGTGAGAATCTTAATAAATAAATCATTTCATATTGACTGCAGGGACTCGGAGCTGTCTGACTATTAAAAAATACAACTTTAAACAAAAAGAAGTTTTAAGGTAAGAAAACCTTTTCAGTTTTGATTCTCATTCCTTAGGTGGAAGTTAAGAGAAACTTGACAAAAATGTTATGTGTACAAGACAAAGAGAGCGTTAATAACGTTAAACACAAAAGAAAGTGCTGATATTGGCCTGTAGGTAAGATAGCAGAATGTTGATGGTGCTCTGTGAAAGCAAAACTTAAAAACAAATAACAGATGCAGCTACTGTGCTGAATATAGAATACATGTGCCACGAATCCAAAACAAATGAACTTGCCTACAATTTTTTCTTCATTAGTTAGGCGGCTCACCTATGATGTGACCTTTTTTCAAATAAAGAATTGGTGCAGCTCTAAAATGGTGAGAAAATTGACTCTACTTGCACCTACATTGGGTGTATCTTTCCTAATCTCCAAACTATTGAGTGTCTGAATCGAAATGTGGTGGGAAATGGAGAATTTTGTTAAACAGTCCTTCAATGGTTTAATTTTAAGTGATGACACTGATGGGAACCCTTGCCTGGAATGAATGTGGGTGCACTGCAAGAAGTCGATTTGTGATTTGCCAGGTGACTTACTTGGGATTGAGTCTGTATTCTGAGAGAATTCCAGATCACTCTCAATTAGTTACTTCATTATGTCGCCTCTCAAACTTTTCTCCCAAACTTTTTTATTCTCTCATAACACTCCACAGAGTCACGATTTGCAGATGTTAATTTGCAGATGGAAGTATGACTGTAATGTCAAGAATTATTTTTGGTGTGTGAAACTAGAAAATGTTGCAGTTTGCATGTTTGCGGCTCAAACGTAATAAAATATTTCTTATTTTAATTTAGATTGTCTTGAAATGAGGTTGACCGTGAATATCATCGACTAAGAAATGCATTGGGAAGCTGAATAGGCAAGAAGACTCAGAAATATTCTGATGTGTGTAGAGTCTTTTTTTCTATACAGATCAATATGATGATGTTTTGTCAGTGTAAATTCACAGTTGCCACATGTACTAGTCACACTGCAGCTGGTCTGCTTTAGAGAACCTTCAAAAACAAGCAACAGACTTGGGGGAAAAAAAATCAGAATTGAGCCGTTGGGCTGAAGGGCCTGTTTCCGGTGCTGTGTTGAGATAACCCTCTGTCCCCTCTCCTTGGTTTTTTTCGATCGGTTAAGTTTTTTTTAAAAAAATCAATTCTGAAACTTCAACTGATTTTTTTTAGAGTTGGAGAATCAAACTCTCTTCATCTCTTCCAATTGTAGGTTTGTTGACTGTTGAGAATAGAAATTTACAATGGTACTTATATTAGAATTTGAAAGATGATGGGGAAAAGAGCTCTTTGCTTGCCTTTTCCCCCAAAGTGCAGAGCATATATACTCACCGTGTGGTTGGCCATAGAGTACTTCTGGAGAAAACACAATATCTGGGCAAATTTCCAAAGATTCAAAACCAAGCGTAGTTTTTTAAATAGTGTTCTACATTCTAGCCGCTTATTGATACTTAGGCCCTCTGACAAGACATTTAAGTGATAATGATAACGAGACAATTCTTTGTTTAACATTAGTATTGGCAAACAATGAATCTGCAGTATTACCACTTTGTGTTTAAAAACTGAAATGCTTCCTGTAACTGTTGCCTGCAAGACATGGTGGACAGATGTGTGAAAGTTAGAAATAATAAGAGCATAGATTTTGCCTGCTGTTGCCAGAGTTACACTTACACACTGTAGTGATGCAGCTGAAAACTTTCTTCATTGTGAACAAGCAGAAATCTGGACCATTTCAGAAAGCTTGCAACATAGTTTTTACAGGCACTTTCCAGTGTTTAACTCCTGTAATTTTACAGGCACTTCCCAGTGTCTAACTCGCTATATTCATGTTTGGATCACTTATCACTACATTCCACTAGAACAAAAATAATTCACTCCATTGATATACAAACACAGTTTGAACATTTCCATCTTCAGTTACCCAGTGATGACTCTACTGACCTTAACAATTAAATGTGCCTTATTTTTAAAGGGTAAGATTTTTACGTACAAAGTATTTGATAAATGAAATTCTGCTGTAGCAAATTGTTCATATATTAGGATCTGTTGTACATATTTGATAAGTTTGTGTATAATTTCTTGATTTGTAGAGTCTTGCGGTGTATATTTGTGTTGTGATGCTAAATCATATTTTTCAGTGTTGAGATCATGTTCTTTGCATTTTTTTTGAAATAAAGTATTTAAACTAAATTTTTCGTTCAGAATTTAGTGTCATCAAGATATCAGTGTTATTAATGCAAATCCAGAAAATGGTGGAATGTAACATTATTTCATTTTAGTTAAAATAATCTTATGGGATTCCAGGATGCAGTGTGTTAGAATAGTACATTATTACTTTGTCATTGTGCCTTCTGGTCTGAGTGTATTAATCTACTTCTGCCCACTTCTCCGTTTAATTTTACTAGTGCTTGCTGTTAGTTAATTTCCCCACTACTCATTGTATTAATCTGCTAGTGCCCAGTATTTCATTAATTTATTAACTGAGGTTTGCAATGTTCGTCAGCATCCTTTTATTACTTATACAGCAGGAAACCTTTATTCAAATTTTCTTTTGCAATTGCATATTTTTTTAAAAAAGATACTTTAATCTATTTTTTAAAATTATTAATTCAAATTCTATGCCATTATACAGGCAGCTTCTGTTATCCATTGATTTGTTGTTGCACTCCTTGGAAAAGCTAAGATGAAATATTAGCAGCTCATGAAAACTGCTCCCCCCCCCGCAATGCACTCACATGAGAAACCCACTAATAACTTCGATATGAACTCGTGCTTTTTCTGTGCGATCAAACCTTACTCTACGTATAACGATTTTCAGCCAAGATTTGCACATCAACATTTATGAGTCTGATGTTCTGTCACCTTGATGGCTTGATTCCGGAGATCGGATTGAAATGCTAATGACGCCACTGAAGGTGGGTGGGCTGGGGTGGGGGGGGTTTTGTGGGGGGGATGCACAAGACCAGATTGGGGAAAGCACACTGTGCAAGAGCCATGAAGGAAAGTGCATAGAGTAGGGTAGGATGAAGCCACAGAAGTTTACAAATACGAGAACAAAGATACACAAATTGAAAATATCAAGCAAATTTATTTTACAGAAGATGAACAAATAACTGTAGCAGTCTTAATGGAATTGTATATTTACAATGGACATCCTAAGTCAACACAACTTGAATGCGCAAATTAATATTACTATAAAGATTAAGTTAATGCTTGATCTAAAAATTAACTTATTTCCTGGATTTTTTACTGCTACTTAAGCTTTATTAATCATTTGGAAATTAAAATAATTGTTCTCTTTCTACATTTCAACAGAATAGCTACTTGTATCCTGACTACTAAAAAAGAGCTATTGGTCATATACAAATTGAAGTAATCACCCGGCTTGAAGTTTGAACTGTTCCTCATATGACAATCATACTTATGAACCTCTTCTGAATCCTTTCCAAGCATATCCTCCCTTAGATACAGGACCCAAAATTGCTCACAGTACTCCAAATGAGGTCTGACCAAAGCCTTATAAAGCCTCAGAAATACATCCCTGCTTTTGCATTCGAGCCCTCTCACCTGAATGCTAAGACAGCAAAAGCAAATTGTACTCCAGTTTTTCCAACACTGCATAGACGAGCATTGATGAGCACAGAGGGCCTGAGGTAAGTCCAGCGTTTATCGTTGTAAGACGTAAAAATAAAAACACATGGTCTGGAGCGAATAAGATTTAAAGCACAATTTAAGATTGCACAGGGCTTTATGCAGTTTATGACTTGGCTCAGAGAGTGGAGGAGGGTAATGAGGAGTCATGATTCACCCGCAAGTTGTAGACGGTGAGAGGTTTGGGGCTTATGGAGAGGTGTGGTGAGAGAGCTGAATGTTGATTCCTGTGAAAGTTGATTCAGTACCACTGATAAACATGCTGAGGCCAGTATCTAGAAAAAGTCAAGGATAGATCCTTGAGATAATAGGGTGAAAAAGTGAAGAGAAAGGGAAATCCCACTGAGTGAGAAAATGGTGTGGCTGACCATATGGGCCCAATTCAGTCCCTGGCGACTAGGGGATTTTCACAGCAACTTCATTTCAGTGTTAGTGTAAGCCAATTTGTGATACTGATAAATAAAACTGAAGTCCAAATTCTAATTTTTTGAAATAACAACCTCCAGAAGAGAATTTTTGCCTTCACATTGGCTGCAGCTTAACAGCCATGGTCCCCTATTGTAAGTGGTGCTTTATTGGAATGGACCTCTTTGATGTAATCCTTCTTGCTTCTCAAAATGTGATACAATCCTGTGCCTGCAACCCTGTGCCACCTCAGCAGATATTGCTTTCAAACTATAAGCAAATGTTTGTTTGAAAAGAAATGGTACTTTAAAGTGTGAAGATGGTACTTTAAAGTGTGTTAATTAAAATATTTTTAAATCACTGATTTAAGCAAGAAATACAAGCCAGGAAAGGTTGACGCAGAACAAAGCGGACAGGCAAACCTAACCAACTTATGGCAAGTCAATATTCCGAAAGGAAAATTGTGATTAGAGTGCATAGATACCCAGTAGCTGCAGTGTAAGCGATTAGTCTGTGAAATTCGGATACTTTTTATAGTTCAAGATTTATAGAAACCTTACAGTACAGGAGGAGGCCTTTCGGCCCATCAAGTGTGCACTGACAACGATCCCACCCCAGGCCCAATTCCCATGACCCCACATATTTACCCCCTAATCTACACATTCCGGGACACTAAGCAGCAATTGAGCATGGCCAATCAATCTAACCCACGCATCTTTGACTGTGGGAGGAAATGGAGCACTGGGAGGAAACCCATGCAGACATGGGAAAAACATGCAAACTCCACACAGGCAGTGACCCAAGTTGGGAATTGAACCAATGTCCCTAGGTTCATGAGGCAGCAGTGCTAACCACTGTGCCACCTGTCTTTGTTCTGTTGGGCTGGATTTTTTTACATATTGGTTAAAATACCCAAACAGAATGTTGTGTCGAAACATTTATAGTCAGGCAGACCTGCAAAATACTCAGAAATGAAATAAGCATCCATCCCCCACACCTCCCCCCACCACCACCACTGCTTTCTCCCCTCCCCCCACCTCCTCTGCCATAAGCATTTCTCGAACAAGGTTGACACTGCTAGATTTACACTACATTCTGCATTAAACCAAAGGGGAGGTGGTGCGGAGTAATGTATCCATTTTGCCCTCAAGCTGATTCAGGCTCCAATTTCAGATTTATCCTGCAAAACTGAAATTGTTTTGCAAAAAAACAGTAAATTTAATTAAATCTTTGCAGAAGAACAAATCAACTAAATAGTTTTACCGAACGCACAACGATACATTGCATTTCACACTTTGCACTTAATGAAGGATCTCATAGTTTTATATTTTTTTTTTAACTATTAGCAGGCTAGTCAGTGCATCTTTCTGATAACTTTATAAAACTTTGTTCGTCTAGCTGTGTACAGCATTCGCTGGCTGTGATCAGGATTTGACTGTATCGGTCTGAGTTTCCAAAAAAAAAGCACTGGCTGTTACCCATCTTAACAGTTCAGTGTTTTTTTTAAACATAAAACCGTGAATGCTGTGCATTCTTACATTTGAAAGAAGATACAAAGGTTTCCTCATTATGGGTGCACTGTAAAGAAATTGTTCAATCCATTGGAGATGCCATTGTGTTAGAACTTCCCTATGATGTTTCTTAAACCTCAAAATTTGGTGCAATTCAAAAATTGACACACATTTTCTTGATTCCAAATTCCAAGATGCATCTTTAGTTTTGTTGGGCATGTCTTATTTAGCTCCCCGAAATGCCTGTTTAATCGACTGGCCAACTGATCTCACTTCTGTTTTAGTCTACACACATAGGAATAAATTAGAATTTCTTTGCCATTAAAGAAAAATTTAATGAAGTCAGAATACAAATATAGAATTAGGAGCAGGAACAGGCCATTTGGCCACTTGAACCTGTTCCGTCATTCAGTAAGTTCATGCCCAATCTGATTGTGGGGTCAATTCCACATTCCACCTACCCTCAATGACTTTTGAACATTGAAAGATCTATGTACCTTTAACTTTAAAAATAAAGTTAAAGTTTATTTATTAGTCATAAGTAGGCTTATATTCACACTGCAGTGAAATTACTGTAAAAATATTCAATGACTGTCTTTACCACTCTTCCAAAAAGAGGCTTCCAAAGACCCATGAGCCTCATCATTCTCTTAATTGGGAAAGGACTTATTTTTAAACTGTGTTCTCGCTGTTGATGGTTGTGATGCTGAACTGCAGCAGAGGTATCAGGCTCACCGATAAAAAGGAAAGTGGTGAGGTTGCTGAAGGTTGGGTGTGCACAAGCCTTGGAAGACCACTATGGTTAATCCACATATGCTGAAGGTTCCTCATGAAATTTGATATCAAGGCTCCAGGTCTTTGTACATCTCAATCATATTATCTATCAATCCTAGTCTCTCTCCAGTTTGCTGACACTGGTTCACTGTACACTCTTTCACATAGTTACCCACCCCTTATTGTAAAGTAATTAAACTAAACCTTCTCCTGTCTCAGCTTAAGCTTATCTTGAATCCATTAATCCTTCAAGCCTATTGAAGCATTTAAGGAAAACTTTATTTTGCATCTGATCACGTAGATGACTGTTTCTTTAAATGCACAGATTCAAAGTCCAGTTCCCTGTTATATAGGACTGACACTGTTGCCTATGCCAATCCCTACAGATTGGTGGTGTATGTAAATAATGTGTCAAATTCTGTGCCCACTTCCCACCTCCCCAACCATCACACAATTTCCAACATTGAGGCCTGAAATTGTGTTCTTAATGAGGAGGCAGGGGAGATATTTAATGCACAGCTTGAGGCAGTGGCATGGCTATGTTATTCTAATTTATGGGGGACTATAGCCTCAGGCCCATGTCACACGTAACACCTTGGAGAGGAGTTCGAACCACACATGGCCACAATGTCCTTAATCCAAAAGAAAATGCAATTCTATTATTTCTAAGTCCAATATGATTTTTGTTTTAAAAGCTATGTTACTCAAAAAACCTGGCTATGACTTTGATAATTTTAATGTCTGTGCTAAACGTGTTTATGGAAGGTTCAGTTTATGAAAGGTGTTTATGGAAGTCGTGCAACATGACATATTTCAGAAACATCTGAAAAAAGGTTGGGTTTAAAATGTTTTAATTTGTTATTGTTTCCATTGCCTGCCCAGCCTGAGCATTTAATTACTCTCCTTAGCCCAGTTCAATGCTGAAGCATTTTGCTGAATGGCTGCTGCTCAGGCTAACCAGTCATTTTTTGCTTACACAAAAGCCAACAGTTAGCAAAGGAATTAATTCCTAACTTGATTTTTGATCTATTCACCACCATGAAGAGAGACGAGAGTTGAAAGCTAAGATTGATGCTTTGTAATCTGAGTACTTTGCTCCAAAGCTCCTCTATGTCATGATGGGGAAATGCCAGCGTTGGACTGGGATGGGCACAATAAGTCTCATAATACCAGGTTAAAGTTCAAAAGGTTTATGTTGAATCACGAGCTTTCAGAGTAGTTCCTTCGTCAGAGAGCTCATGATTCCAGATAACCCCATTGACTTTAACCTGGTGTGAGACTTCTTACTGTGCCTTTAATGTGAAGTTCAACGTGGAAAATGAATGATTGATGAGTTGAGCAGAAGTGTGTGTTGGTCAGCAAATTTCTAGTATCTTTTGACCAAAGACTTTGTGGAATTGCTGGTCAATATTGAGGATGCCCAAGCAAATATAATGGGAGCTGGTGGCCTACCAGTATTATCGCTAGACTATTAATCCAGAAACTCAGCTAAGGTTCTGAGGACCTGGCTTTGAATCTGGCCATGGAAGGTGGTGGAATTTGAATTCAATTAAAAAAAAACCTGGAATTGAGAATGTACCAATGACCATGAAACCATTATCAATTGTCAGGAAAATCCATCTGGTTTACTAATGTTCTTTAAGGAAGGAGATCTGCCCTCCTTATCTGGTCTGACCTATATATGTCGTCAAAGCCAAACACTGTGGTTGACTCGTAGCTACCCTCAAGCAATTAGGGATGTGTAAATGCTGGTCAACTAGCAATGCCCGTGTCCTATGAATGAATAAAAAAAAAAACTGATCATGTCCCTACCTCTCCTGGGTCTATCGCGCTAGTGGAATAGAAAATACCTGGAAATAGTAATAGAAAAGCCTGGGATTTTGGTTGGAAGATGTGAATGAGATCATAAATATAGCAGGCAGGTGCTTGACTATTTAGCTCTCTCATCAATTTGATGAGCTGCAAACATCAAATTAGTGAGAAGCACGTTATAGCAGGAATTTTGAAATACTGTAAAAAAAAATCTTGAACAATGATTTTTCAAAAAATTACTTGTTCTGGCAGATGCTGCCTTTGGCCTAATTTAACCATTTGTAACAGATTCATTCCAGGGTTACATTTTCTTTCATGCTTTTCTTTCACTCTGTTTCTCTTTTATTCCTGATCTTTATTTTCTTCCTGACAATCATCATCATATTCTCATTTAGTATGACCCTCTTATATCGAAATGTAGAAGATAGGAGCAGGCGGAAGGGCTAGCATTTGGTCCTTCAAAGCAGGAAAGGCTTGGTAGGGTGTGCACCATGGTGGAATCATGAGATCCAACTGGTGTGAAGGCCAGCAATATTTCAGCACGTGCCATTGCTGGTATAAAAATCAATGCAATGAGGTTTGAAGACTCATTGCTCGTGATATTGAAAAGTATTCATATCAGATTCTTGCCCTCACTGGGCATTAACCTGCCCAGGGTGTGCCCAGGAAGACCATAATCCTTGGGCAACTTGGCTCATCAAGTCTGCTCCACCATTCAATCATGCTTTCTTTCCTCTCATCGCCATAACCCCAGATTCCCTTATCAATCAAGAACCTATCTATCTCTGTCTTAAAGACACTCAATGACCTGGCTTCCACAGTCTACTACAGCAAAGAGTTCCTCAGATTCACCACTCTGGCTGAAGAAATTCCTCCACAGTTCTATTTTAAAGGCTCATCCCTTTAGCCTGAGGTTGTGCCGTCCGGTTCTAGTTTTCCCTACCAGTGGAAACATCCTCTCCACATCCACTCTATCCAGGCTACATAATATCCTGTAAATTTCAATAAGGTCCCCCCTCATCCTTCTCAACTCCAATGAGTACAGATCCAGAGTCCTCAACTGTTCCAGCAATCATTTTTGTGAACCTTCTCTGGACTCTTTCCAAGGCCAGCACATCCTTCCTTTGATACGGGGTCTAACACTCCTCACAATACTCCAAATGAGTCTGACCACAGCCTTATACAGCCTCAGAAATACATCCCTGCTCTTGTATTCCAGCCCTCTCGACATGAATGCTAACATTGTATTTGCCATTCTAACTGCCAACTGAACCTGCATGTTAACCTTAAGGGAATCTTGAACAATGATTCCCAAGTCCCTTTGTGTTTCCGATTTCCTACGCATTTCCCCATTTGGAAAAGATTGCGATCAGAAATCACACCAGACAAATCCCATTTTTGGCCTCCCACAAGATTTTGTGGCCATGACAGCCCATGGCTAACGGACCCAACAAAACCACTTCCGTTAACTCTGTTTCCGGCTCCACAGACCCACTGAGTTTATCAAGCATTTTCTGTTTTTATGTTGCATCCATTTTACAGAAAGCAAATCGTTATCATTTTAACATTAGCTTAACATCTAAATTGTGTTTAATGACATGTCCCTGTATGGCATTCAGCACGATTTGTAAATACTTAATACAAATACTTAACTAGGCTTTGACATGTCAATGAACTACAGGACATGTTTCTTCTTTTTCCTTCCTCCCTTCATGATGAAAGATGATTTCATGCTCATGGTGACTGTCCGTTCCTTGGCCCAAGTCACCATCTTTCAGCTGTGAAAGTGGACATTGATAGACTGCTTAATATTCACTGTGAGCTGTAGCTTACACAATTAAGTTGCAAAAACCAGGAGCCAAACTAATACTGTCCTGCTCTGTGTAACAGTGAACTACACATTACACTTACATAAAAAAAGAATACTGGAGATGTTCTGTTCTGATGAAAGGTTGAAATGTTAACTGTTTCACTCCTCCATGGATGCCACTCAACATTGTACGTTGAGGCATTTTCAAATGCTTCTGCATAGAGAAACAAGTTCTTCAAAGAACCAATGTTAATTCAGGGCAATGTACTTTCATTGTCGACATGGCTGTCTGCGCGGTAAACCTCTATTTTCTTCCTGGATACTGCAACATCATCAATTGGCTTGTATTGGATTTTTAATCAGAATTCTCCAAACATGTATGGTGAAAATTCTCTTTAAAGGGCGTAAAAAGGTTCTTCATGTTCTTCTGAGGATAAGAATCAGCAGAGAAAGTCTCCATTTGCCTGTCAAAACAATAACATCTCTATTATCCACATGCAAGGTGGTTTCAGTTAATTATAATGCCAGTTATCTAACAGTTCTCCATTTTCAACCAATCAGAAAACTCAGGTGATCTTGTGGTGATGTGGGCATTGAGGTCTTGCACGTGACCCGGAAGCAACATATCTGGTAAGCAGTGCCACAACGGTGATATGGTGGCTCAGAACAGTGGGAGGCTCCAAAGCAATCAAGGACAAGACATTGGTAACTAGCAGAGTGATCATTTTTGGTAGTTGAGAGAGAGTGGGACTGCTGAAGAACAAGTGTCATATTCATGATCTGAGGCATAAAACACACCCAATAGAAACTCCAGTCAGTGGAGAATTCTATTCGGTAGATTGCAGGATAATACAAAGTTTACTGTGATTCACTTAATTGGATTCTCAACCTGTGTAACACAGTCTGTGGGAGCTAAGCATTCTTCCCAGCTCTGTAATTTCCTTCAATCCAGTGAGATATCTGTGCTGCTGCCATCCAGGCCATTGAGGCATCCCAATTATAGAACATTACAGCGCAGTACAGGCCCTTCGGCCCACGATATTGCGTTGACCAGTAGAACCAATCTATCCTAAACTATTCCAATGTTATCCATATGCCTATCCACTGACCATTTGAACACCCTCAAAGTTGGCGAGCCCACAACTGCTGCAGGTAGGACATTCCACATCCTTACTATCCTCTGAATAAAGAACCTACCTCTGACATCTGTCCTATAACTGCCATCCCTTAATTTAAAGCTATGACCCCTTATGTTAGCCATCACCATCCGAGGAAAAAGGCTCTCACTATCCACCCTATCTAACCCTCTGATCATCTTGTATGCCTCAATTAGATCACCTCCTAACCACCTTCTCTCTAATGAAAATAACCCCAAGTCCTTCAGCCTTTCCTCATAAGACCTTCCCACCACACCAGGCATCATCCTGGTAAACCTCCTCTGCACCCTTTTCAATGCCTCCACATCTTTCTCATAATGTGGCGACCAAAACCATACGCAATACTCCAAGTGCAGCCACACCAGAGTTTTGTACAGTTGCAACATGATCTCACGGCTCCAAAAATCAATCCCTTTACTAATAAAAGCTAACACACCGTACACTTTCTTAACAACCTTATCAACCAGGCTGCCAACTTTCGGGGAGCTATGCACATACACACCAAGATCTCTCTGCTAGTCGACACTATTAAGAGTCCTACTATTAGCCTTATATTCTGTACTCCTGTTACCCTTACCAAAGAGTGAATCACCTCACACTTTTCCACAGTAAGCTCCATTTGCCACCTCTCGGCCCAGCTCTGCAGTTTATCTATGTCCTTCTGCAAACTGTAACATCCATCATCGTTGTCTACAACTCCTCCAATTTTGGTGTCGTCAGCAAATTTACTAACCCATCCTTCTACACCCTCATCCAGCTCATTTATAAAAATGACAAACAGCAGTGGCCCCAAAAGAGATCCCTGAGGTAAACCACTTGTAACTGAACTCCAGGTTCAATATATCCCATCAACCACCATCCTCTATCAGCTATCCAATTCCTGCTCCAAACTGCTAAATCACCCTCAATCCCATGCATCTGCATTTTCTGTAGTAGCTTACCACGGGGAACCTTATCAAACCCTTTACCAAAATCCATATACGCCACTTGGTGGCTATGAGTCCCTGCTAATGGCCATTTTCTATCCCTTGATCTAAATCAACATGGCCAGGCCCAAACTCTGGAATTCGCTGCCGAATGCGCTCTGCCTCTCTACCCCTCCTCCCCCCCATTAAGACACTTCCTAAAACTCACTTCTTTGACCCAGCTTTTTGTCATTGACACAAATAATTCCTTATGCATCATCAAAAATATTACTTGACAATTGGTCCTGTGAAGCGCCTTGGGATATTCTACTACACTGAAGGCTTTTTAATATTTACATAGAGTCATTGGCCAGAATCCTCCCATCCCGCTCACCACCGGAATTTTGGTGAGAAGGTTGCGGACAGGGTGAAACCCCATTGACAGGTGGGAAGTTCTGGCTTTTTGACCAACGTGGCCAGTACAGAGAAGCTCCATCGAGTCTGCACCAACAGTAACTGTCACTAATTTCTCCTCATCTCAGTTCGAAATGATTGGCTCCTTACCCTCTGACTGTGACACTCGTGCTTTTACCAACTTCTTGAAAGAGAAAAAAAAAAGGACCTCAATTTGTATAGCATCTTTCATGATCTTAGGTCACACAAAAGCACTTTGCAAATAACGAATTCAGAGAATCATAGAATCCCTACAGTGCAGAAGGAGGCCATTTGGCCCACTGAGTATGCACCAACCACAATCCCATCTAGGCCCTATTCCTGTAATCCCACATACTTACCCTGCTAATCTCTCTGACATGCTACTCTCTGAGTACCATGGCCACTCAACCAAATTACTTCTGAAGGTAGTGGGAAATACAGCAGCCAATTAATACAGCAATTTGATGTACAATGGAGTGTTGGCTTTTCTAGCTAAAGGAATAAAATATAAAGATAAGGAAGTATTTGTTGCCATTATACACGGGCACTGGTGAGACTGCACTTGGAATATTGTGCACAGTTTTGGTCCCTTTATTTTTGAGGAACAATGTTGTGTCTTGGAGGCAGTTCAGAGGAGGTTCACTAGACTGATTCCAGACAGGAGAGGTTTGGTGTATGAAGAGAAATTGAGCAGTTTAGGCCTATACTCTCTGGAATTTAGAAGAATGAGTGAAGATCAAATTGAGATATACAAAATGATAAAAGATATGGATAAAGTAGACATGGAGCAGATGCTTCCGCTTGTGGGGCACTTTAAGATGAGAGGTCATAGTCTTAGGATAAGGAGTAGCAAATTTGAAATAGAGTTGAGGAGAAACTACTTCTCCCAAAGTGTTGTGAACCCACAGAATTTGCTACCCCAAAGTGCAGTGGATGCTAGGACAGTGAGTAAATTTAAGGAGGAGTTAGACAGATCTTAATTGGTAATGGGTTAAAGAGTTATGGGGAGCATATTAGCCATGATCAAATGGCAGAGTAGACTCAATAGGCTGATTGGCCTAATGCTGCTCCTATATCTAATAAATCTATGAACTTATGACCAGATCATTCTGTTTTTTGTGATGTTTGAGGAATGATTCTCGGGTCAGGGATAACTCTCCTTCGTGTTAAAGAAGCCATCCTCTTTGGGCAAGCCCTCTGTATACACAGGATCTGTTTAAGTAAGGAGGATCACAACAGGCACTTCCAGATGCTGAAAGCTGCCCTCATACGAACAGGATATGGTGTTCGACTCATGGATAGACAATTCTGACGCGACACAGCAAAAAAACCGCACTGATGGTGGACAGAGTATTCTTTGTCGTTCAGTAATTCTTCAGAGCAAAGAAGCTACAACACCTTCTCATGAGCCCTCAACATGTCATTGACGAAGATGAACATCTAGCCAAGGCTATCCCCATTTCTTGCCTTCAAACAACTGCACAACCTCAAACAGACCATTGTTGGTAGAGATTATCCAGCCTTCAGGAGAACAGTGACCACGACATCACACAGCACTGCCACAGCAACCTCTGCAACATGTGCCGGATCATCGACATGGATGCCATCATCTCACGTGAGAACACCATCCACCAGGTACACGGTACATACTCTTGCAACTCGGCCAACATTATCTGCCTGATACGCTGCAGAAAAGGATGTCCCAAAGCATGGTACATTGGGGAGACCATGCAGACAATGGATGAATGAACACCGCTCGACAATCACCAGGCAAGAGTATTCTCTTCCTGTTGGGGAACACTTAGGCGGTCATGGGCATTTGGCCTCTGATCTTCAGGTAAGCGTTCTCCAAGGCAGCCTTCACGACACACGACAGCGCAAAGTCGCTGAGCAGAGACTGATAACCAAGTTCCTCACACAAGGACAGCCTCAACCAGGATCGTGGGTTCATGTCACACTATCTGTAATGCCCACAACTTTCCTGGGCTTGCAAAATCTAGCCAGTTGTTCTGGCTGGAGACAATACATACCTCTTCAACCTGTGCTTAACCCTCTACTCACATTGGCTGCATCTTTAAGATTTGATTACCTGTAAAGACTAACATTCCAACCATTATTTTGTAAATTGAGTTTGTATCTTTACATGCCCTGTTTGTGAATTGAAATCCCAGTTACCCGATGAAGATGTAGCACTCTGAAAGCTAGTAGCTCTTGCTACCAAATAAACCTGTTGGACTTTAACCTGGTGTTGTGAGACTTTCTACCGTGTTCTATGGAATAACCACAGGTTATTTTACATCCATCCAGAAGGGAAGATGGGGGGTGTGGGATGCGTGGATGGGGGGGGTTGGTGTGGAAGTCTTTCTTCTGAAAGACTTGGAGGCTGGAGCTGTGTATCCCAAATTCCCCAGTGCTAGTATCACTCAGTTTTGACAAGCACCGAATCTAACATAAAGCAGGTTGTGTAGAATCTGCAGTGTTGTACATTTACAGCGCAGTGACACAAACAGCTGCTCAAGATAGATGGGCTGCCTTTCATCATGTTACCGGCCATTCTTAGTTCTACTTCATCGCTGCTCAAGCAGACACATGATTTCAAAAATCAGCTCCATCTGTGAACGCTCAGGCAATGTAATCAAGCTATTATTTACAGCCCTCACCACAGAAATCACAGAAGAGAGATATTGCAACCTCTTTTTGGAAGTAAAAAAAATTGCTTTGATATACACAGCAATTTTATTGGAAGAGTAAATATTAGTTTTCTCCTCGGAATCCGCTTTCACTTTTCAATCAACGGTTTACAAAGCTTTTGGCTAACAGAAAAGAGATAGACTCATTCTGGGACTTACCAAGTTTGTGTCAATCATTATCAATATCCAATATTTCATTCAAATCATCAAGGTCACCTTCGACTGATCTTGCTTTATCTTCTTCCATCAGCTCATCTGTGTTCCTCATGGCTGCGGTCCCAAACTCACTGAAATAAGAGTCCATTGTGTTTTAGTGTAAACTGCCATCAGCAGAAAAGCAGACATTTTGATTTCACTTTCAAAAACTCATTGATTCACAATGGCCCAGATCTTGTTGTTGAGAATAATAAATGGCAGGGTTGTTGACTGTTCGTCATCATTATCCAGTCAGTCAGACACCAACTGTTGGAGTCCGTGCACGCACATTTAAACTCAGATATCCAAAAGTTACTGTCAGGCACCTGTTCCTCCACTGGCTGGGTCGCAACAGTCTTCACCAATAGCCTGGGCACTGAAATCAATAACCCAGATAAATTGTGGTATTTATACACTTATTACACAGCAAAAACAGGTTGTGGCCACAGTAAGTGATGTTACTACCAAACAATCTCTCTGGCCTTAAAAATTTATTTTAACAAGTGGAGGGTCTCATTCCTTCAAAATGTAATGAGTGTTGGGGATTTTAAAAATCTCACTGGACAGAACTGTCCAGCCACACTCACCCCAAAACTGGAAAATCCCATCAGAGGTCAGATCTTTACATGGTGCACACCTCACCCGCTATTTTTCCCATGGCAGGTTGGATGGGAAATTTCTGCCCTCTGTCTCTTATCTCTTTCCCTCTCTTTCCAATCTTTATTATGCTTTTTGTTCATAATTCAAATCTAATTGATGATTCTTGATTTAGATTTGGGCTTATTAATGATTCTTTGATCTAATTGATTGAAAATCCATCCTGTCTCACATCCTGTTTACAGGTATCCTATAAAGGGTGTGACATTGGGTCAGATACCCTACACGAACATGTCACCACTCAAAAGCTCACAAAAAAACTTGGGTAGTTATCAACAAGGTTAATGGCAAGCATTGTTTCTTCACCTCTGACTGCAAAATCTTGGCTGTTACTCTCAGTCATATATCATCTCATCAAAGAGCTGAATTTCAGAGGGAAGGTGAGTGACAGAGTGACAACATTTAACACCAAAACAACATTTGATTGAGTGCGGTATCAAGGAGCCCAAGCAAAACTAAAATCAATGGGAATTAAGAGGAAGTCTCTCCATTGGTTGGAGTCACACCTAGCACAAAGGGAGAAGGTTTGATTGCTGCAGGTCATTCATCTCAGCCCCACGACATCCTCCAGCCGTCCCTCAGTGTCGTACTCTAGGCTCAACCATCTTCAGCTAATTCATCAATGACCTCCTCTCTTATGACCTTCATAAGAACAGACTTAAGGATGTTCACTAATGATTGCGCAGTGCCCAATCTATCATGCAAACCAGCCTCCCATCCATTGACTCTGTCTACACTTCCCACTGCTTCAGCAAAGCAGCCAGTGTAATCAAGGACCCCACGCACCCCGTACATTCTCTCTTCCGCCTTCTTCTGTCAGGAAAAGGATACAAAAGTCTGAGATCATGTACCAATCGACTCAAGAACAGCTTCTTGCCTGCTGCCATCAGACTTTTGCATGAAGTTGATCTTTCTTGAACCCTAATTTTGACTGTAACACTACATTCTGCACTCTTGTTTCCTTCTCTATGAACAGTATGCTTTGTCTGTATAGTGTGCAAGAAACAATACTTTTCAGTATATGCTAATACATGTGACAATAATAAGTCAAAAATCATTCACAATTCCTTAGATGCTGAAGCAATTTGTGTCCAAAGGCAGCAAGACAACATTCAGACTTGCCCTGATAAATGGTACATAACATTTGCACCACACAAATGCCAAGTAATGGCCATCTCTAACGAGAAATAATCTAACCATTTTGATGTTTAACCGAATTCCTCAATTCTTGGTTCACCATTGACTAGATACATAGTCAGAGGATACATAACCGCAGCCACGCAAAAAAAAACAGATGTCCATGGAATCTAATCATGAAAATCAAATGCAGCAGTTGACAAAGCAGCAGAGGAAAGGAAAGCTCTAAATATCAATATACCTGTGGAGTGATGGTGTCCCATCCTTTTCCAACTGATGCTCCTTTGTGTGATTTCCCCGTTTCGGAGTTTCTCTCCGTACCGTGGACATTAACCGAGGCGTCAGAGAACTGGCTGAGGTCTTCATGCTCTGCTCCTCATTCCCTCCTATCTCACTCACACTATCCTCTGTGATAAAGAGTAATATAGAATTCTTAGTATGAGGCCCTTCATTTCAGTTTTATGGTAATAAGTAGACTAAGTTAAAGTAATTATAAAGTGTCTTTATATATATATATATATATAGTGAGAATTCACAAAGTGCTTAGAACAAAATATGCAAAGGCATTATAAATTGCAACGGTATTATAAATGATAAAACCACAAATTAGCCAAGTATTATAAGCTTAAATCGTACTTTCAATATCTATGTATTGTGTGCCTTGGCCAACTTTGTTTTGAATGCAGAGCGATGGGGAACAGGGATAGACAACCAAATTCTTTCAGTATGATGGTGCATAGAAAGACAGCTTCTCTTATCTGTTTTTGGATATACGAAAGACAAATTTAATAGGCCTGGCATTTAAGAGAGTAAATTTGTTCATGGGTAGCAGGGCTGGAGCAGTCTCTCAAGCTGATAAAGAAGGCCCTGGTTCCAGTGACAGAATGACTCCTTTCACCAATTAAAACTCACAGGTGTTAACTATGGCCTTGGACTCTGATAATGATGTCAGTTAAGTTTCCTTGGTAACAGGGCAGGGCCTACATGGGCAGTGAGCTAATAATCTCCTAATCCTGTTGACAGGTGGAACATTATTAGTTAAGGTAATAATGTGTAATGTGAGTGGACCCTCCAGTCCGATTGATGAGACTGGGTGGAACATTGAAATGTACAAAGTAATATAACAATTATACCTGGCCATATTAGCTCACAGAGAATAGTCAACCCCCATTGATGTTGTCTCTCTCCTGATGCATTCATTAGCAAACAAATTACATTTCATGATTTAGCTATATATTGTCTTTTGCAGTCTTTGATTCAGTGAGATCAACAAATACAGGGCACCAAATACACGCCACTCACTCAATCATGGCTGATAGTTTTCTCATCCCCATTCTCCTGCTTTTTCTCCATAACCCTTGTACCCCTTAATCAAGAACCTGTCTATCTCTGTCTTAAAGACACTCAATGCCCTGGCCTCCACAGCCTTCCATGGCAACGAGTTCCACAGATTCACCACTTCCTGGCTGAAAAAATTCCTCCCCATCTTTGCTTTAAATGATTGTCCCTTTAGCCTGAGATTGTGCCTTCTAGATCTATTATTTTCCTACCAGTGGAAACATCCTCTCCAAGTTCACTCTATCCAGACTTCGTAGTATCCTGTAGGTTTCAATAAGATCCCCCCTCATCTTCTAAACTCCAACGAGGCCAGATCCCTGGTGCTGTCAGGCAGCAGTGCTAACCACTATGCTACCGTGCCATGAGGTAAAGAAAGATACACAGCATCTTTCACAGCCTCAAGACATCTTACAGTACTTTACAGTCAATAAATTACTTTTAAAGTGTACTCACCCTAGTAATGTAGGACAAACAATTTGCATATGGAAGGTTCCTATTAATCACGAACAAAGAGATGTTGATTGAGAATTAAGTATCGGTCAGGACGGAGAGGAAAACTCCCCTGTCCTTCAAAATCTTTCATCCGCAGGAGAGAACAGACAAGGCTTGGGTTTAATGTCTTGGTTCTCCCAGCGCTGCCCTGGATGGCAGCGAGATAATGTGCTCAAGTCTCCAGAATGGGACTTGAACCCACCAACTTGTGATTCAGGTTAGAACGATATCCTGAGCCCACAGTAAGTCAAAGATTAATGATTAAGGTGATGTGCAACTGATTGTAGGAGGAAGGGGGGGGGGAGATAAGGAATATTATTATGGGAGCGACCTCACACTGCAACTAGGTCGGAGTATTTGGCGCTCAGCCAAATCTCCAGTCACTGCGACGGGATGGGAAAATCCCACCAGTGTGAACGGTGATAAGATAAGATTCCAATGGATGTTCTACAGTTTCAGGGAAGAATAAGTTAGGACAACATGAGAATTTTAACAGTTAAGACAGGAAGGGAGAACAGAGAGCATTTATTTAGGTGCATACCGATTTGCATTTTCCTTTTCAAAGATGTTGCCTTGGGGCTTTGTTGTACTGGAGTCGGGGCACTTCTGTCACTGCTGCCCGTGGAGTCTGTATCATCATCTCTGCAATCCAACAAGGACCTTCGGTACGCAATCAGCGGAAGCCACTCCTCTCCATTCTCTGCTGCCATTTGGTCTGTCACAAACCTCTCCAGGTAATTGTACCTGAGCAGAAAGTGAGACTCAACTAAATGTTGGAATCCATTGAAGAGGTGTGTCAGGAGAAAGCACCCATTTCCACTTCATAACGCTTCTATTATAGATTCCTACATATCCCCTCCATACATAGAACCATAGAAAAGTTACGGCACAGAAGGTGGCCATTCAGCCCATCATGTTCATGCCTGCTTGAGGATGCTAGGTGAGCTTTCTAACCCCTTCTTCCCACCATAGTCCTGCATCTTACAGCACTCAAGGTCCAGATCCAGGGACTTATTAAAAGAATAATCTTTGCCTTTACCATCAATTCGGGCAGCAAATTCTAGATATCTACCATCTTCTGCATAAAAAAATTCTTCCTCATGTCCCTTCTACACCTACTGCCACTTATCTTGAATCTATGTCCCCTGATTCTAGAATTCTCCACCAAGAGAAACAATATTATCCTGTCCACTCTCTCTTCCCTTCTTAATTTTGTACATTGCTATTAGGTCATCCTTCAGCATTCTTGGTTCCCCAGGAAAAATAACCCCCAACCCATTCAATTTCTCCTGGAGGCTACACTTTTCTAGCCCTAGCAATGTTCTTGTAAACCTCCTCTACACTCTCTCCAGGACTGGAACAGACAAAGCTGGAGGTTCAGGTACATAAATCTTTGAAGGTGGCATAACGCAGTTGGCAAAGCAATTGGGATCTTGGGCTTCAGAAATAGGGTTACTGAGTGAAGAAGCATCTTTACAAAACTCTGGTCAGGCCACAATTAGAATATCGTGTCCAGTTCCTCTAAATCCCTCCCCTATCCTGGACCCCGGGGAGAGGGGGATGGAAAGGCCTCAACCTCAGCCACAAGCAATCCTGTGGAGAGGCCCCTAATTAATTACTAATTAGTAATTAGTACAAATTACTAATGTAGTAATTTGTCCTACATTACTAGGGTGAGTACACTTTAAAAGTAACCACCAGCCATTCATCCTTGGGGCCACCTCTTTAATTGGCGGCCTGATGCAAGATTGCACTGGCACCAAGTAATCAGAAGACACGATCGGAGTCCACTCTTGGTCCTGGTGACAGCAAAATTCCAGAGGTAGCAAAATTCCAAGGATCAAAGAGCACAGGAGGCCATTCAGCCATTGTGTGTAGACTGGATCTTTGCGAAAATCCCCCTGGTATTTCTCCATCTGTCTCATTGTTTCTCATTCAGGGATTGAATCATCAAATCAAGGAATCCCTACAGTGCCAGGAAAGGCCCATCAAGCATGAGGGGTCACAGGCTTAGGGTGAGGGGGGTAAGGTATAATTTAGATGCTAGAGGGAGTTTTTTCACACAGAGGGTGGTGGGGGTATGGAATGCACTGCCAACTAAAGTGGTGGAGGCAGGTACTCTGGAGATATTTAAGAAATACTTAGATGGGCACATGAACAGAATGGGAATGGAGGGGTACAGAAAACTGATTTAAAATAGGGATCATGAGCCTTGGGAGTCCCTGGGAAGTGTGTAAATAGATGATGATATTGATGTACGTGTTTTTATCCTACAGGTGCTTTGGTCCACCTTGTTGTCTAACGAGGGGCATACACGCGATGGGTCGTGAGAGGGCTGCTCTTGGATCTTTTTCGAGAGTATCCTAGTGCTTCATCGTCGTGGAGCTTGACCTGGACCATTTGATGGGCAACAACAGCTCAGTGACTATCGCTGTGCTGTGCAGATACATGAATTTGGGCCTGTGTCTGTGGGAGTTTGCGCATTCTCCCCGTGCTTGCGTGGGTTTTCTCCGGGTGCTCCGGTTTCCTCCCACATCCCAAAGATGTGCTCTTAGGCTAATTGGCAAAACAAATTCTCCCTAAATTGTCTCAAATTTTGTTTTTAATCCATAGATCTATAAACATGGACAGGGATCGCGGGTAGAGGTGGGAACATCAGGTGCGGTGCGGGCTCGTTGGGCCGAAGGACCTGTTTCCTGTACTGTTTTGTTCTTTGTTCTTTGAGTCTGCAACGACAACAATCCCACTCAGGCTCTATCCCTGTAACCCCTTTTATTTACCCTGCTAATCCCTGTAACACCAAGGAGTAACTTAGCATGGCCAATCTACCTAATTCACACATCTTTGGAGTGTTGGAGGAAACCAGAGCATCCAGAGGAAACCCACACAGAAACAGGCAGAATGTGTAGATTCCATGCATTCACCCAGGCCGGAATTGAACCCTGATCCGTGGCACTGTGAGGCACCAGTGCTAGCTACTGTGCCACCTCTCTTTATATTAAAGACAAATTGCAATCCCTTTGGCTCTATTTGGAAAGTCAACAATCCCTTCAGCCTTTACAGCAGTGATGTCACCTTAGCTTGTGCACTTTCAGTTACAGGACTGTTGGCTCTAAGTAGGCGTCTGAGCAAGCAACCATTGGTAAAGAAGTAAGCAGAGAGTGTTCTGCCCAAATAAACAATAAAACAGCATAAAAAGGATGACAACAATCAAGTAGTTAGCAAAATCAACAGAGTGCTTCAGTTAGAGTGCAGTTTGAGGGATTAGTGAAGCTGAAGGGCCAGGTTATGCAGAGTATACTCTGCATACTAATAGGATAACCATCTTAAGCGAAGGATAGGAGGCATTCCATTTGTCAGTGGGGGTTCACTTACACGGTTCTTTTGTCCGTCTTCAGCAGCTTGGGAGAAAACTCACTCAGGATGTCCAGAAAAGCCAGGTTGAGGGGAGGCTGATTCCGACTCTTGGTACCATCATCTTTGAAGGCAAACTCAATGCCGTTCCTGTCAAGAGAGATGATGTGAAATCAGTCCAACAAAGCAAGTAAGGAGGGGGGTGTGCAGAATAAAGAAACCTTAACACAGGATAACATTCAGTCAGGAGGGTTAGGGAAGAGAGTTATACTTATGCAGCATGGCCATTGCTTCTCTGGTTTTCAGCTGGTCCAAGCCAAACGTCAGCGAGAAACGTCGGGCCAAATCCTTGATGCTGGTGAAGGGTTGGGACCATCTGTCCAAACTGGAACCTTGCCCTTGCAATAGCTCATTGAATAGCTGCAACAACAAGCCAATGAATAATTAAATGCCAAAGTCTTCAGTCTAGGTTAACAAGGGCTGAGAAACTCAGAGGGGATTTGCTTCCCCACATTGCTGCAACACAAATGATATACAAAAAAATCAGTAGTTAAAAACTCAAATACTAATGACTGTGGATAAAGGCTTAACAAATGGGATATGCCAATACAGGCAATGATATGCCTCTGACAAAGTGTTAGAACATAGGAATTAGCAGCAGGAGTCAGCAATTCAGCTCTTTGAGTCTGCTTGGCCATTTAACACAATCATGGCTGATTTTATTCTGGTCTCAGCCCTACTTTCCTGCCTGCTCCCCAAAGCCCTTTATCCATCTTTTCATCTGAAATGTATCGCTCTCTTTAGTTGAATCTGTGAAGTGATTTTGTCTCCACTGCACTCTGAGGCAGAGTTCCACTGATTCACGACCCTCTGAGAGAAGTAATTAGACCTGACAGAGAGGTTGGGATTATACCCTAGGAGCCACCAGCCTGTTGGAGCCTCTCGGTTGCTGTAAAAGAGACAGGAGTTTGGCTTCTTCATAAAATATCCTTATTTCTTTGATTCAACCCCACGCACAATTCACCACAGACCACCCAGTGCCACCTTTATATATCAGTGACTTCCAAAGCACAGGAAACAGGCCCTTCGGCCCTCCAAACCTATGCTGCTCATTGGTCCAACTAGACCATTCGTTTGTATCCTCCATTCCCAGTCTGCTCATGTGACTATCCAGACAAGTCTTAAACAATCCCAGCGTGTTGGCTCCACCACCCTGCTTGGCAGTGCATTCCAGGCCCCCACCACCCTCTGTGTAAAAAACGTCCTTCTGATCTGAGTTAAACCTCGCCCCCTTCATCTTGAACCTGTGACCCCTCGTGATCGTCACCTCCGACCTGGGAAAAAGCTTCCCACTGTTCACCCTATCTATGCCCTTCATAATTTTATACACCTCTATTAGATCTCCCCTCATTCTCCATCTTACCAGGGAGAACAACCCCAGCTTACCCAATCTCTCCTCATAGCCAAGACCCTCCATACCAGACAACATTCTGGTAAACTTTTTCTGTACTCTCTCCAAAGCTTCCACGTCCTTCTGGTGGAGTGGTGACCAGAACTGGGATGCAGTACTCCAAATTATTCCACCAAATAATTCACATCAAATTAGGGTTTAATTGGAAGGTGTGCTAATCCATTCCAAACACTGCCTACACAATAACCCGTTTAGATGTGTAAGTGTTAAGTAGATACCAAAGCGTGGCCACAATTCTCTGGCTGTTCACGCCAACAGGATCATCTGGTCCATTGACAATGACAGGATCCAAAGATCCCATTGCTGGTGAACTGCATGCTGCCACCCCCTATGAGAAACACACCATGGGGAGACTAGAGAATTCCCCTCTCCCACCACCCCCTAACCCACCCCCTCCTTTATCATCCACCCCAATCTCCATGTCTACAGCCTGCCCAAGAACCAAGGGAAATTTCAGAGTAATAGCTCAAAAAAACTAAATTAGCAAGTTTAAGAATTACTATCTAACGTTAATAACACTGAATAAGCAGCACATACTTACATAATATTACCACAAGGCAGGGAAATAGGTGTAACTTAACCATGACTCAACTAAACTTCTGCCAAAATATATCAGAGGATGAGATTTAAATAACTTCTTTCAAGTAATTTATAAAGTGCTCAAAATGGTCACAAATAAAAATAGAATGCAGATGCTGTAACCCTGAGACAGAGAGAGAAAGGAACGGTAATCCATATTTGCCAGAACTTTACCATCCCGGCTGCCCGTGGGAATCGGAGCAGATGAGGAGTGGACAATGAAGAGGTCTGTTGACCTCGGGTGGGATTTTATAGTTTCAGGATAAGCGAGGCTTATCCCACCCATTGGAGCTGCTTCACTCTGCGGACTGCAATGTCTTGAGAAGGTGTTCAACATCATGTTTTCAAGGACATCGAGGCGTGGGGAATAAACGGCACGGTGGTACAGTAGTTAGCATTGTTGCCTCACAGCATCGGGGACCTGGGTTCAAACCTGGCCTTGGTTGACTGTCTGGGTGGAGTTTGCACATTCTCCCCATGTCTGTGTAGGTTTCCACTGGGTGCTCTGGTTTCCTCCCAAGATGTGCAGGTTAGGTTGATTGGCTATGCTAAATTGCCCTTTTGTATGATTTATGGGGTTTAGGGATTTAGGGGGATTTATGGGGTTACGGGAACAGGGCCTGAATGGGATTGGGGTTGGTGCAGGCTCAATCGGTTGAATGACCTCCTTCTGTGGGGATTCTATGACTGTATGAAACATTGAACCTTGCCAGTGAGGCTCACATCCCATGAAACACTTCAATAAAATCAGTGCCATTTTCCTCACTCTCGGCATTGAATATAATCCAGGAGCAAGTTCAGGTTAGTCCTGATACAGGTTTTGTACCAAAGGGCAGAGGGAGGCTATTCGGCCCATCATATACTCTTTAAAAGTAAGTAACTAATTAATCCCATTCCAGGGGTGCTGCAATGTCTTTCTTTACAGACCAATAACCCAGTTCCCTTTTGATAATTACCACTAAACCTGCATCTTCCAGCCATCCGGGCAGAACATTCTAGATTATAACAATCTGTCCTTCTGTCACTTGTGAACTTTATTCATGCCAATGATCAATAAGATTCAAGTGGTATAGTGAGCAGAGCTGATGGGGATATTGAGATCGGGGTTATATTTTTAGTTAGGGAATGGTCACATCACCAGGGATTCAGGTTCATAGATCATTGGGACCTCTTTAGGGGCAGGTGTGACCTGTACAGTAAGGACGGGTGGCACTTGAACCCTAGGGGAACTAATATCTTGGCAGGTAGACTAGCTAGGCCTACTGGGGGATCTTTAAACTAGAAAAGCTGGGGGGTGGGAATACCGATGGGATGGTGAATAAGGAGGTTAGTTCCCCGGTAGGGAAGGACTGTAGGCACTCAGAGGGGGGTTAGGCAGGTGGTGGAAAAGGGAAATATCCTGACTGAGGGGCTGAGGTGTGTCTATTTTAATGCCAGGAGTGTAGTAAATAAGGTAGATGAGTTTAGAGCATGGATTGCCCTATGTGATGTGGTGGCCATTACAGAGACTTGGTTGTCTCAGGGACAGGACTGGGTACTTCAGGTGCCGGGATTCAGGTACTTCAGGAGGGACAGGGTTGGGGGCAAAAGAGGAGGTGGTGTGGCACTGTTGATCAGGGACAGTGTCATGGCTGTAGAGAAGGTGGAAGACGGGGAGGGATTGTCTACGGAGTCTCTGGGGGTGGAAGTTAGGAACAGCAAAGGCTCGATAACTTTGCTGGGTGTATTCTATAGGCCGCCCAACAGCGACAGGGAACTTGAGGTGCAGATAGGGAAACAGATCCTAGACAGATGTAGAAATAACAGGGTTGTCGTGATGGGAGATTTCAATTTCCCAAACATCGACTGGAATATCCCAAGGGTAAGGGGTTTAGATGGTGTGGAGTTTGTTAGGTGTGTTCAGGAAGGTTTCCTGACACAGTACGTGGAAAAGCCTACGAGAGGAGAGGCTGTACTTGACCTGGTGCTTGCTAATGAGCCAGGGCAGGTGTCGGATCTCACGGTAGGTGAGCATCTTGGGAATGGAGATCATAATTTTCTCTCTTTCACGATAGCGATGGAAAGAGATAGGATCAGGCAGGCCAGGAAGGTGTATGTCTGGCGTAAGGGGAAATATGAAAACATTAGGCAGGTAATTGGACACATAAACTGGAAGGAGGTGTTCTTGGGGAAGAGTACAGAAGAAAAGTGGAGGTTTTTCAAGGAATGTTTGTCTGGGGCACTGCAAGACAACGTTCTGAGGAGTCAAGGAGGTTCTGGTAGAACACGGGAACCGTGGTGCACGAAGGTAGTGGTGAACCTAGTTAGGAAGAAAAAAAAGGTATATAAAAGGTTCAGAGAGCTAGGGGATGTTAGGGATCTGGAGGAGTATAAGGTGTGTAGAAGGGAACTTAAAAAGGAAATTAGGAGAGCCAGAAGGGGTCATGAGAAGGCCTTGACAGGTAAGATTAAGGAGAATCTCAAGGCCTTCTACAAATATGTGAAAAGTAAAAGGATGAGAAGAGAAGGGATAGGTCCTATAAAAGGAAGGGGGAAAAGTCTGTGTGAATCCGGAAGAAATGGCAGAGGTGCTTAACGAGTACTTTGCCTTGGTATTCACAGTGGAAAGTGAACTGGGAGATTGCACTGCAGGTTTGCGGCATACAGAAAAGATTGAGTATGTGGATGTTAGGAAAGAGGATGTGTTAGACCTGTTAAATTCTATCAAGATAGACAAGTCGCCGGGACCGGATGGGATGTACCCCACGTTATTGTGGGAGGTGAGGGAAGTGGTTGCAGAGCCCCTGGCGATGATATTTGCGTCGTCCATGGAAACGGGAGAGGTTCCGGAGGATTGGAGGATTGCGGATGTGGTTCCTATCTTTAAGAAAGGGAACAGGGATAGTCCAGGAAATTACCGACCGGTGAGTTTGACTTCAGTGGTTGGTAAGCTGATGGAGAGGCTTCTGAGGGATAAGATATATGAACATTTGGAGAAGTTTGGACTGATTAGAAATAGTCAGCATGGTTTTGTCAAGGGCAGGTCATGCCTTACGAGCCTAGTTGAGTTCTTCAAAAATGTGACTGAACACATTGACGAAGGAAGGGCGGTGGACGTAGTGTACATGGACTTTAGTAAGGCGTTTGATAAGGTCCCACATGCAAGGCTTCTGGAGAAGGTGAGGGGGCATGGGATCCAAGGGGCTTTGGCCTCGTGGATCCAGAGCTGGCTTGCCGGCAGAAGGCAGAGAGTGGTTGTGGATGGGTCTTGTTCTGCATGGAGGTCGGTAACCAGTGGAGTGCCCCAGGGATCTGTTCTGGGACCCCTGCTGTTTGTCATTTTCATAAATGACCTGGATGAGGAAGTGGAGGGATGGGTTAGCAAGTTCGCCGACGATACAAAGGTCGGTGGTGTTGTGGATGGTCTGGAGGGATGCCAAAAGTTGCAGCGGGACATAGACAGGATGCAAGACTGGGCAAAGAAGTGACAGATGGACTTCAACGTAGATAAATGTGTAGTGGTCCATTTTGGCAGGAATAATGGGACGAAGGAGTACAATATAAGGGGTAGGAGTCTTAGCTGTGTTGTAGAGCAGAAGGATCTCGTGGTCCGGGTCCATAGGAGTCTTAAATCGGCCTCGCAGGTGGAGGAAGTGGTCAAGAAGGCGGTATACTGGCCTTCATTAATCGAGGAATAGAGTTTAGGAGTCAGGAGGTAATGATGCAGCTCTATAAGACTCTTGTCAGACCCCAGTTGGAGTATTGTGCGCAGTTCTGGTCGCCTCATTATAGGAAGGATGTAGAGGCTATTGAGAGAGTTCAGAGGAGATTTACAAGGATGCTGCCTGGATTGGGAGGCAGGCCTTATGAAGATAGGTTGAGGGAGCTGGGACTCTTCTCACTGGAGAGACATAGGTTGAGAGGCGACCTGATAGAGGTTTATAAAATGTTGAGAGGAATAGATAGGGTGGACTCTCAGAGACTATTTCCCCGAGCTGAAATGGTCACTACGAGAGGATACAGATTTAAGGTGCAGGGAAGCAAATACAAAGGAGATGTCAGGGGTAGGTTTTTCACTCAGAGGGTGGTGAGTGAATGGAACCAACTGCCGTTGGAGGTTGTTGAGGCAAACTCACTGGGGTCTTTTAAGAGACTTCTGGATGAGTATATGGAAAAAAATAGGATAGGGGGTTATAGATAGGTCTATGGATTGGTAGACGTGTTTGGCGCAACTCGTGGGCCGAAAGGCCCGTTTGTGCTGTATTGTTCTATGTTCTATGTTCTATTACTAGACTTACTGCATGGTCCCTGAGGCTGGAGCTCTCTGCGTTCTACAGATTCATTCACAAGGGATCCTCACCTGCTTCAAGCTCTGAATCAGGGTCTTTGCACACTGGATTTTATCAATCTGTCTCGCCCTGCTGAGAGTTTCTTTAATGATGTCTCCGTAGTCAATGTAATACTGGTGAGAAACAGGTACATATTGGGGTGAGTTACAATGTCGTACACGGGTATAAGATTCATTTTTTGTTATACAACTGGTGGTATCAGACAAAAACTACCCCCCACCCCATAATAATTCAGCCTGGATTAATAAAGGTGGAAACCTCATCCCTGGGAGGCCTAACGTGCAATGATTCTGAACAGCATCAGTCTGTTCCTGAGTAGCAACTGGTCTGACTGCGCACTGCTCCTTTTGATTCAGTACAAATTGGCACTAAATTGCTTATCACATACTCCAAGAAGGCAGCAGCAGTTGTGCAGTAGAGAATGCTCTTGTAATCTTAGCCTTGGGCTATATGACTGGGCAAGGAGAACCATAAGATATATGAGCAGAATTAGGCCATTCGGCCCAATGACTCTGCTCCACCATTCAATGGCTGATAAGTTTCTCACCCCATTTTCACAACTTTTCCCCATAATCCTCGATCCTCTTATCAATCAAGAACCTATTCTTGGATCTTTTTCGAGAGTATCCTACTGCTTCACATCGTTAGTGTATGCTTGACCTGGACCATCTGATGGGCAACACGACAGCTCAGTGACTATCTCTGTGCTGTGCAGATACATGGATTTGGGCCTGTGTCTGTGGGAGTTTGCGCATTCTCCCCGTGCTTGCGTGGGTTTTCTCCGGGTGCTCCGGTTTCCTCCCACATCCCAAAGATGTGCTCTTAGGCTAATTGGCAAAACAAATTCTCCCTAAATTGTCTCAAATTTGGTTTTTAATCCATAGATCTATAAACATGGACAGGGATCACGGGTAGAGGTGGGAATATCGGGGTGGCGGCGCGGGCTCGTTGGGCCAAAGCACCTGTTTCCCGTGCTGTTTTGTTCTTTGTTCTTTGTTCTATCTATCTCTGCTTTAAAACACTTAATGACCTGGACTCCACAGCTTTATACGACAATGAATTTCACAGATTCGCCAGCCTTCTGGCTGAAGAAATTCCTCCTCATCTCAGTAATAAAGTGCTGTCCCTTTATTCTTGGGCTGTGCCCTTGGAAGAGGGAGCTTTACGCAGAATCAAACTGTGCTACATCATTGTTTTCAAATGGAAACATTTAAATCTTCCTTATCTCAAATGGGCTGAAATGATAAGGATGGCACGGTGACACAGTGGTTTAACAGTGCTGCCTCACAGCCTCAGGAACCCAGATTCAATTCCTGGTTTGAGTCACTGTCTGTATAGAATCTGCACCTTCTCCTTGTGTCTACATGTGTCTCCTCCAGGTTGCTCCACTTTCCTCCCACAGTCTGAAAGACATGCTGGTGTCTTGGTCATGCTAAATTCTCCCTCAGTGCACCCAAACAGGTGCCGGGGTGTGGCAACTTGGGCATTTTTACTTCATTGCAGTGTTAATGTAAGCCAAATCGTGACTAATAAATAAATTTTACTTTATGTTTCAGTCCTACAGAGCTTTGGCCAGACCCCATTTGGAGGACTGTGTTCAGTTTTGGGCACTCTACCTGTGAAAGGAGACATAGGTCTTGGAGAGAGTTCAGCACTGATTCTCCACTTAACTCAATCTCTCCTCAGATGACAAGTCTGCCGCCCCAGGAATCAGTCTGGTGAATCTTCGCTGCACTCCCTCCATGACCAGGATGAATAATGTTAGATGAGTATCTCATCAGGAATTCTTACCTTGATGTACTGTTTGAAGATATCAGCAGCAATGTGCATCTCCACCACACTGAAGACTATTAGCTTACAGAAGGCAGCAAGAAGGTTTCTCCTTTTGTGTAACTTGCCCACTTTGCGTTCTTCATCTGTAACAAAGTGAGGGCGGTGAGATTGAGAATCCAATCGATGCCAATAAGTTTATTGTCCAATGGGTGATATTAAAGTCAACTCAAGTCTCAAAAGATAGCTTTCAATCCAATATTGCTTTTCTCTCCTTGTGCCTCTATTTTATCAATAACAAAGGGCAGCGTGGTAGCACAGTGGTTAGCACTGCTGCTTCACAGCTTCAGGGAGCTGGGTTCGATTCCCGGCTCAGGTCACTGTGTGTGTGGAGTTTACACATTCTCCTTGTGTCTGCATGGGTTTTCTCCAGGTACTCCAGTTTCCTCCCATAGTCCAAAGATATGTGGGTTAGGTTGATTGACCATGCTAAAATTGCCCCTTAGTGTCCTGGGATGTGCAGATTAGAGGGATTAGTGAGTAAAATACGTAAGATATGGGACAGGGGATTGTGTTCAGCACAGACTCAATGGGCTGAAGGGCCTCTTTCTGCACTGTAGTGTTCTATGATTCTATGAACACTTTGAACATGGCTTGAGAAATATCTGTCCACTCCTCTTCTTCCCGACATTATCCATAGGTGGGATTTTCCAGCCACACTCAGGAACCAGAAATTCCTGCCCGAGATCAATGGTCCACTCCCTCGACTTGTGTTTAAATCAAGGACCAGAATTTTTCCGACCTCACCTGCGGTTGGGATTCTCCAGTCCTGCTGCAGTGAAATGAAGACTTGGCTGAGTGCCAAATTCTCCATTCTCGCTGGAAGTGGTGGCAGGGGCGAGTGAGGTCAGAGAATTCCAATCCAAGATTCATCGCAGAATTAGCTCATGCTAACATTCATGACATTTGTGCTTGGAACTTGCTACCGGGGGAGTTAGTGGAAGCAGGAAGCAGGTAAAAGTGACTTTTAAGGATGGGAATAGAGGGAATATGGTCCCCAGAAGGGTAGTGGGTTTTAATTCAGACAGGCAGCATGGTCTTGGACAGCCAAAGGGCTCTGCAACTGGATCCTGAACTTCCTAACTCACAGACTACAACCAGTAAGGGTAGGTGACAATACCTCCTCCATGATTACCCTCAACACCGGTGCCCCACAAGGCTGTGTTCTCAGCCTCCTACTAGACTCCTTACACACCTATGGCTATGGCCAAAGTCCCCTCCAACATGATTTTCAAATTTGTTGACAACACTGTAGTGGATCGGATCTCAAACAATGACAAGACAGAGTACAGGAATAAGATTGAGAATCTGGTGAACTGGTGCAGCAACAATGTCAACAAAACAAAGGAGATCGTCATCAACTTCAGGAAGCATAAAAGGAGAACTTTACCTCTGCTCCTGCCTACATCAATGGGAACAAATTGGAAGAGTTGAGAGCTTCCAGATTTTAGGTATCCAGATCACCAACAACTGTCCTGGTTTCCCCCCCCCATGCTAATACTACAGTTAAGAAAGCTCACCAACGCCTCTACTTTCATAGAAGATGAAGGAAATTTAGCATGTCAGCAATGACTCCCCCCAACTTTTACAGATGCACCATAGAAAGCATTCTATCTGATTGTATCACAATTTGGTATGGTTCCTACTCTGCCCAATAATGCAAGGAACCACAAAATGTAGTCCAACCCATCATGAAACCAGCCTTCCATCCATTGACTCTGTCTACACTTTCCACTGCCTTGGAAAAGCAGCCAGCGTAAGTAAGGACCCCACACAGCACAGATATTCTCTCTTCCACCTTCTTCCATCAGGATAAAGATACAAAAAGTCTGAGGTCATGTACCAACCAACTCAAGGACAGCATCTTCCCTGCCACCATCAGACTTCTGAATAGATCTACCTCACATTAAGTTGATCTTTCTCTACACCCTAGCTATGACTGTAACACTACATTCTGTACTCTCTCGTTTCCTTCTCTCTCAATGGTATGGTTTGTCAGTATAGCACTCAAGAAATAATACTTTCCACTGTATGTTCATACATGTGACAACAATAAATCAAGTAAAAAATCCTGTGCTGTAATTTTCTCTGCTCTTTGTTCTTTATTTCCTGGAATCCACAACCCAGAAACAGACCATTCGGCCCAACTGGTTCATGCTGGTCTTTGCCCTCCACACAAACCCCTTCCTGTCTTATTTCATCCATCCCTATCAGCACTCCTTCCATTCCTTTCTCCCTCGTGTACTTAACCTAGTTTCTCCAACTACCTATTTGCCTCAACCAGTCCATGTGATCACACATTTTCCACGTCCTGGTCAGTATCTGAGTAAAGCAGATCCATTTGAATTCTTAATTGGATTTACGACTGACAATCATTACTTACTGCCTCTGGTTTTCAATCTGCGTCCTTCAAGCTACCGGATTTTAAAACCGTGTTTTCCGCAGCAGCTTCTACTTTGATACATATAAAAGAATTTTGTCTCTTTAATAAACGGGAGAACCTTTCCTCCTTTCTCAATTTGTCTGAGCTGCGTTTTATTAAAGTTTCGGTGAGCAGTTCTCTATTAATAGTCTAGATGAAGTGAAGCGAAGACTCTGCAAAGGAAGATTCCATTAAGGCATCTAATCCACAAGTTACTCGCAAAATAAAATCAACAGCAAAAGAGGGAGCCTCATATCGCTTCCCGATTCCCCCAGCACAACATCACCATTGTACATTTTATCATGTTATCGGCTTATATCCGTTTTGCACACATTGGGAATATCCTGAACCCAAAAGCAAAATGAGGCAAAAGGATTCTGCCAATCACAGCCATGTCTGTTTTACAGGTTCCCACCTTGAATATTGTGGGTGTAAATTATTATTACTTCTCACATCTGATTATCAAAATGAATCGTAGACACCCTACAGCACAGAAGGAGGCCATTCAACCCATCGAGGCTGTACCAACGACAATCCCACTCTTACAGGCCCTATCCCCGTAATACCATGTACCTTAGTCCTCTGACACCGAAGGACAATTTATGAATCCACCCCACCCCACCGGATGTCTTTCAGACTGCGGGAGGAAACTGGAGCACCCATTAGACATGGGAAGAACATGCAAACTCCACACAGACAGTGACCGGAGGCTGGGATTGAACCTGGGTCCCTGGCACTGTGAGGCAGCAGTGCTAACCACTGTGCCACCGTGTATAATTTCGCAAAGCAAATGGCAGAGTTTAAAAGGATTATTCATTTCATTTTGTGCTGATTTTTAAAAAATACATTATTGATAAGTTAACACCTAACACAACCTTGGAACTGCGGGCCGTGGCAATCACTACCAGCACAGTGGAGCAGTGGTTAGCACTGCTGCCTCACAGTGCCAGGGACCTGAGTTCGATTCTCAGCTTGGGCCACTGTCCGTGTGCAGTTTGCTCATTCTCCCCATGTCTGCATAGGTTTCCTCCGGGTACTCCAGTTTCCTCCCATATTCTGAAAGACATGTTGGTTAGATGCATTGACCAAACAGACATTGGATTATGACAACTAGGGGAATTAATCAATAAACTTTACTTTTAACTTTATTTTTACTTTACCACTGTATAGACATAAAGATGATTTGCATCTTTAATGAAAAGAAATTTCAACTTTATGCAGCATAAAAATACAAAATCCAGCAAAAAAAACCCAAGACAGGACCCATGGAAGATGTGACTTTAAGGATCTCTCCTATCTCCTCTTCCCCACAATTCCATTTCTTCCCCAGTAAATGCTAACTACATATTAGGGTCTGGAATGATGGATTTGGTCTATTTGATCCATTATCCATCTGTGAATTCCAGCCAATAATGTATCTTTAAATAATAGTCTCTGTTCCAATGTAGAAAACCTGGTGGCCATTTGACACTTACGATCATAGAAACAACATTAAGATCATTTACTGTAGCGGATTGAGCGATACAACTTGTTATAGAATCCTGACAGTCCATTCAGCCCATCGAGTCTGCCCTGACTGTCCGACATAGCATCTTATGCAGGCCCAACCTCCATTCCTTTAACCTCACACATTCACCCCGCTAACCTGTACATCTTGGGACACTAAGGGACAATTCAGCATGGCCAATCCACCTAACCTACACAACGTGGGACAGTAAGAGACATTTTAGCACCACCAATCCACCGAACCAGCACATTGTTGAACTGTGGGAAGAAACCCATGCAGACATGGGGAGAATGTGCAATCTTCGCATAGACAGTGAACCGAGCTGGAAATGGAATCTGGGTCGCTGGTACTGTGAGGCAGAAGTGTTAACCACTCTACCACCATCCCAAGATAAGCCAGAATATTCTATTCCTTTTTCAAAATAGTGCCAAGGTACCTTTCACATCCATACTGCAAATGGGGTAATGTGAAAGGCCCATACTTTCTATTTCTGGTATGAAATAATAATTTGCTTATGATATTTAATTTACTAAAACAACGCATGCAGATTTGTTACATTTAATACCAGAAAATAGGGAGGGGGAATAGCTTGATCTTAGGTTTGGACGTAGCTCAGCACAACATTGAGGGCCGAAGGGCCTGTACTGTGCTGTAATGTTCAATGTTCTAAAAGCTGTGTAATATTTATAGTTTCTATCAATTCTACGGCGATGAAAGGCACTGAGCTTTCAAAGTCTTTGCAAAGGCCACTGCTCCACAGGTGAATCTCTTTCAGACATCCCGAGCTGTTAAAGAAGATTCTTTCTCTCAACCATTAACTGACCAGCAACTGAAACACAAGAACATTGCCTGTATATGGTTCCTGAGTGCAGATTGAATCAACGAAATCTAATAGTGCTGAAGGAGGCTATTCGGTCCATCGACTCTGCATCGATTCTCCAACAGAGCATCTTACCCAGTCCCTATCCCCATAACCCCACATATTTACCATGCTAATCCACCCACAGAAACCATTCTTTCTGGATGTGTCACAGCTTGGTATGGGCTCCTGTTCTGCCCAAGACCGCAAGAAACTACAAAGAGTCGTGAAGGAAGCCCAGTCCATCAGGCAAACCAGCCTCCCATCCATTAACACTTCCTGATGTCTCGGAAAAGCAACCAACATAATCAAGGATGCCACGCATCCCAGACATATGCTCTTCCACCTTCTTCCGTCGGGAAAAAGATATAAAAAGCCTGAGGACACATACTAACTAACACAGGAACATCTTCTTCCCTGTTGCCATCAGATTTTTGAATGGGCCTACCTCACACTAAGCTGATCTTTCTCTGCACACTAGCTATGACTGTAACATTACATTCTGCACTCTCTCTTTTTCTTCTTTATGAACGGTATGCTTTGTCTATATAGTGCGCAAGAAACAATACTTTTCACTGTGACAATAATAAATCGAACCGAATCAAACATCTTGACACACGAAGGAGCAATTTACCACGGCCAATCCACTTAGCCTGCACATCTTTTGGACTGCAGGAGGAAACTGAAGCATCCAGAGGAAACCCATGCAGAAACAGGAAGAACATGCAAACTCCATACATACAGTGACCCAAGGCTGGAATTGAACCCGGTCCCTGGTGCTGTGAGGCAGCAGTGCTAACCACTGTGCTATTGTGCTGTCCTATAGAATCGTAGAGTACAGGAGAACACTGATCTGCAATAGGTTTCCCCAAAAGCTGCTACAATTCTCTTCCTATGTCGCAAAGCTGCATCTCCAACACACTCTAACATAGAATCGTGGAATGTTGTAGCAACAAAACAAGGCCATTCAGCCCATCATTCCCATGTTGCACCTTTGGTAGAATTATCCAATTAACCCCACTACCCTGCTGAGTTCTCACAGCAGGAGTGTTTGTCAATTTCCCTTTTGGAGATCACCATTCTCCGGACCATACCTTCCAACTCACTGTGTAAAAAAATGTTTACTTGTGTTGTCTCCAGATCCTTCCCAATCTCAGTGTGGCACCCTGTGTGGCTCACTGTATGGCTCCCTGTGCGGTTCCCTATGTGGTTCCCTGCATGATACTTTGTGTTTTTTCCTGTGGGACACGCTGTGTGGCACTCTGTCTGATTCCCTGTGTCGTACCCTCTGTGGTTCTCTAGCCTTAGAGAACTCACAAACTGCCCAGATGAAAAGAAGTGATGCGGAGATGCCGGCGTTGGACTGGGATAAACACAGTAAGATGTCTTGCAACACCGGGTTAAAGTTGCTTTCTCGGACTTTAACCTGGTGTTGTGAGACTTCTTAAGGATGAAAAGAACACAGAAGCACGCACTGAGATCATTCTGCGAATCAATACAAGAATGCTTTAGATGTCACAAAACTCTGCAAACAAAAAGAATTAATATTTGTTTTCATTTCAGATAATTCCTTCCGCAATCTGTCCAATAACTGGTCACCATGAGCAGAACTACCAAGGAAACACAGATGTTCAACCAGATTCATCCCAATGAGGAAGGGACTGGGAAAGTACTGATGTAGCAATAGTTCAGGTCCTCAGTATTTAAATTATTTTAAATTATTACAGTTCTTGCAATGTAGGAAAAGTATACAGGACACTAATTTTAATATGATTTTAATTCTATATTCCTTCTTTTAATATTCCATCCACCACTTTCCTATTACCTGCTTAATTCTTTTGGTTATTTTTATTACATGGATTGTCACAGGTTTCCATGTTCATAACCTGATTATTTAGTTTAAATGTGAATTTTTTTGACAGTAGTCACGTTCCAATTCAGCCTTTGGGTTCGTGAATAAAATGCCATGGTATTTTGTTTTAAAAAGCTCAGGAGTCAGAAAAGCTGGGAATTTTCGCACAAAACAGTGTCCCAAATCATCCCGCCTGAGTTTCCCATCTCCATAATGTGGACAGACTATCAATCAAACTTCACCAAGAGACCAAATTAAATCAGATATGGAATGTGATTGCCATCTGGTGGTCATCAGACAAACTACATCCACTAATAGAACAAAACCGTGGAGTGAGGAAAACAGAAAGTGTTGGGAAATTTCAGCAGGTTTGGCATCACCTGTGGAGAGAGAAATCAGAGTTCACGTTTTGGGCAGGATTTTCCAGCCCCATCATTCATCTCAAAGGTTGGAAAGTCCTGCCTGAGGTCAACAGACCTTTGCATGGGCCACACCCATCCTCACCCCCAACATCCCGTTATGATTCACACAGCAGACGGAATGGGACAATTCCCTCCTTTGAGCCCAATAAGACTCTTCTTCAGAACAGGTTTAGAGTGACAGAGTTGAGTTGCTCTTGCAGAGAACTAGTCCAAACTCAACGGGCCAAATGAACTTCTCATGTGTTGGAACCATTCTATGGCAAGACATTTCAAGATGTGGAGATGCCAGCATTAGATTGGAATAGGCATCATAAAATGTCTTAAAAAAAAAAATCAACCTTCTCCCCTATGTGCTCTGAGTGCTATGTTTTGTCTGTATGGTGCACAAGAAACAATATTCTTCGCTGTATCCCAATATATGTGACAAAAACAAATCAGATCAAAACAAAAAATTCCAGAGATCTGAATCCCATCGTTGGATAGAATCATAGAATGGGGCAACACAGAAGGAGGCCATTTGGCCCATCAGAGTCTGTGTCAGCTTTTCCAAGGGACAACTCAGTTAAGGGGAGGGAAAGCAATGGTCTAATGGTTGACTATTGATCCAGAAATTCAGCTAATATTCTGGGGACACAGGTTTGAATCCCAGCACGGCGGATAGCGGAATTTGAATCAATAATAAAAAAAAATCTGGAATTAAGAATCTACCAATGACCATGAAATCATTGTCGATTGTCAGAAAAACCCATCTGGTTCAATAATGCCTTTTAGGGAAGGAAATGTGCCATCCTTACCCGGTCTAGCCTACATGTGACTCCAGAGCCACAGCAATTGGTTGACTCTCAATTGCCCTCGGACAACTAGGAATGGGCAATAAATGCTGGCCCAGCCAGCCATGCTTATGAATGAATTTTTAAAAATCCCCTGCCCCCCCATCCCATTCTTGCTTTACCTTTGTCGATGGGCTCCCTCTCCTGGGCAACGAAAACATGATCCAGGACAAAGGTCACCAGCTCCGATTGCAGGGTGGACTCTGGGATGTAGGCAAATGATTCCGTCTTTTCTGAGCTGCCGGAGAGAACCTCGTGACTGAAAACCAGCAGCAGGTCACAGAGGATGATGAAAGCCTGCCAGCGGAAAGAAACAAAACCTTGAGTGAGCAAACGAGATGTGGCGATTCCGACGTTGGACTGGGGTAAACACAGTAAGAATCTCACAACATGATGATCGCTCGACAATCACCAGGCGAGACTGTTCTCTTCCTGTTGGCGAACACTTCAGCAGTCACGGGCGTTGGGCCTCTGATCTTTGGCTAAGCATTTTCCAAGGTGGCCTTCACGACACACGACAGTGCAGAGTCGCTGAGCAGAGACTGACAGCCAAGACATACAAGGACAGTCTAATAGGGAACTTGGGCTCGTGTCGCACTACCTGTAACCCCCCCCATGACTTGCCTGGGATTGTAAAACCTCACTTACTGTCCTGTCTGGAAACAATACACATCTCTTTAACCTATGCTTAATGCTGTCTCCACTCACATTATCTGCATCGTTAAGACTTGAATAGCAGGTTAGCTGCAAAAACTCGCATTCTAATCAGAATACTGTGTGTGACTTCATATGCCCTTCTCTGATCTGAACTTTTCACACACCTGATGAAGGAACACCATTTCCAAAAGCTTGTGGATTTACTGTCAAATAAACTGGTTGGACTTTAACCTGGTGTTGCAAAACTTCTTACTGTGAGCAAAAACAACGATAGGAAAGTTCGGGAGCCAATTCTTCCACTCACAGTGTAACACAGAGAAATACAAGTCACTTACTGTACACTCACTCAAAAACAACACTCTTCTCAAATCTTTCCCTCAGTAATTTTTTATCCATTAGCCATTCATTTTATCTATCAGTCATGTTGTTGAGCAGCACGGTTGTACAGTGGTTAGTATTGCTGCCTCACAGCGACAGGGACCCAGGTTCACTTCCTTCTTGGCCCACTGTCTGTGTGGAGTCTGCACATTCTCCCTGTGTCTGCACGGGTTTCCTCTGGGTGCTCTGGTTTCCTCTGTGCTGCTTAGGTACACTAAGGGAGAATTTAGCATGGCCAGTGTACCTGAACAGGTGCTGGAGTGTGGCAACTAGGGGAATTTCACAGTAACTTCACTGCAGTGTTAATGTAAGCCTACCTGTGAACGCTAATAAATAAACATTAAATTTTAAAACCCATTTCACAATTGGTTATCGTGCCAACACTGCAGGATTGCCCCGATGACATTAGGAATTCAATGTTAATCTCGGGTGAATTACAATCAAGAGGATGCATTTAAAACTGGGCACTTTGCTTCCACTTTCTTCCAACGTTTTAATTTATTAACTGTGAAAGTAATGGAGGTATAGGTGGTGAAGGCAATGTGACTATTCCTTCAAGAGGTTCTCCAACCAGAGTTGGTAACCCCTCCAAGCTTTCTGATTACCACAATATAGGAAGGATGTGATTGCACTGGAGGGGGTGCAGAGGAGATTCACTAGAATATTGGCCTGGGATGGAACATTTAGAATCCCTACAGTGCAAAAGGAGGCCATTCAGCCCATTGAGTCTGCACCAACCACAATCCCACACAGATCCTATCCCCATAAGTCCATGCATTCACCCTAACTAGTTCCCCTGTCACTAAGGGGCAATTTAGCATGGCACAGCATAAACTGTGGGCTATGGGAGGAAACAGGAGAACCCGGAGGAAACCAATGCAAAAAAGAAAGTTTAGGCTCCCCACAGACAGTCGCCCAAGCTGGGAATTGAACCCAGGTCCCTGATGCAGTGAGGCAGCAATGCTAACCACTGTGCCATTATAAAGAGAGGTTGGAGAGGCTTAAGTTGTTTTTGTTGGAGCAGAGAAGACTGAGGAGCAACTTGGTTGAGGTGTACAAGGTTATCTGAGACATGAACAGAGTCGATGGGGAGCCTTAGTTGAAGGGTCAGTCACGAGGGGACATAAGTTCCAGGTGAGGGGTGGAAGGTTTAGGGGAATGTGAGGAAAAAAAACTTTTTAATGCAGAGTGTGGTGACGGTCTAGAATGTACTCCTGGGGAGGGTGGTGAAGTTGGGTTGCCTCACATCCTTTATAAAGTACCAGGATGAGCCCTTGGCACACCATAACATTCAAGGCAATGGGCCAAGTGCTGGTGAATGGGAAAAGGTGGGAGGTCAGATCAACACAGCACGGGAAACAGGCCCTTGGGCCCAACAATGTTTCTCTCCTGTTGGCACAGACTCGATGGGCTGAAGGGCTTCTTCTGCACTGTATGATTCTTTGATTTTAATAATCACAGGATGGATTCTGAAAGTTAGTGATTTCCAATGTGCCTTAGTATCCTTTCAGCTGGGAAGGATCAACCTATGACAGGTCAGACCCCGCTTTAAAAAGAGCGGTTGTTGGAACTTCGCACAATCATATCTGTGCGAGGGGACAGTAGCAGAACGGTAATGTTAAAGGCCGAATAATCTGGGAGTCTGGACCATTAGCGAGTTCAAATCCCATCACTGCAACTTGGGCAATTTAAATTCTTTTAATTGATTAAAACGATTGTCAGAATCATTATTAAAGTTAATAAATTACTGGATTATCATGAAAAAAACCCATCTGGTTCATTAATGTCGTTCAGGGAAGGAAATCTGCCATCCTTGACCTGGTGTGACCCACACATGACTCCAATCCCACTGCAATGTGGGGTGACCTATTTAAACACTCTCTGATGTGGCCGAGCTAGCCACTCAGTTGTTTAGAAATTTTGACAGAAAAGTCAACATACCCGTAACAACTTTAATCAGGCAATTGAGGTGGGCCTGTTAGTGTATGAGCTCCTTGACTGAGGGCTAAAACTGAAGGGCCAATCATGAAACCTCTTTGTGTTGTCCTTAACCAGGCGTGCCAGTTCCTCTGGGACTCTCAGTGTAGACTGTTAACTAAAAACACTCTGTACGCAGTTGTCAGATTTATAAATAAAGGGATTTTGATGGAGGCAGATGTCCCTTCAAGGACTTATGACAATATCAACACCACACTGGTCAAGAAAGCAGCTCACAGTCACCTTCCCAAGAGGCAATTATGGATGGGCAATAAACACCAACATTGCCCACATGCTACGATCAAATTATGGGAGACCTGACAAGTTGGTCTTATGATTGTGGGCAACAATCGATATTTACTTTTCCAAAACGAAAGGGAACAGCAGAAGGCCCTCCCCAGCCTCACCCAGGTGAAGGGATAGAGGAGCGTGATGGGTCAGAACCTAGTGTTCCCAGGGAGAGTAAGAGACCAACAGAAGCTGGGCCAAATGGCCTGCTATCCACATTGCGATTTCTATATGACTTGGCGAATCTGTCTGATACGTTGGGTGTCAGATCTCCTCTGGCCTGGGACCTGCTGCGGGTGGCCCGTCCACACTCACCTGCTCCTTGACAATGCTGCTGGAGTGGCTCAGATATTGTCTGCAGATGTGGCAGAAGCCCCTCATCTGTTTCCTCAGCGACTCCTGCATATCCTGGATACAAACAAAACAAGCTTTATAAAATCATAGAATCCTGCGGTGCAGAAAGAGGCCCTTCGGCCCATCGAGTCTGTACTGAACGCAATCCCACCCAGGCCTTACCCCCATATCCCTACGTATTATATCCACTAATCCCTCTAACCAATGCATCCCTGAACATTAAGGGCAACTTCTTAGCATGGCCAATCAACCTAACCCGCACATCTTTGGACTGTGGAGGACACTGGAGCACCCAGAGGAAACCCACACAGACACAAGGAGAATGTGCAAACTCCACACAGACAGTGACCCAAGTCAGGAATCGAACCAAGGACTCTGGAACTGTGAAGCAGCAGTGCTAACTACTGTGCTACCGTGCTGTCCTTTAGAGCAAAAAGCAGCAGGCACTGCGTGTGGCAATGTACTGGTTTTCCAGTTAATTTCTTGAGTCTCTCCTGAACCCAGTGGGGAAGGAATGTTCTCTTGCATTGAGGGAAAGAAAGAGCCTGCAATGGGCTGAATGGTCTCACTTTGCACCATCACAATTCTGTGATTCAAAGTATTTATTTAGCAAGTGCAAAGTCTACAAGACAAACAGTTTCTTCCAGTCCTACAGTGTTGGATATGCTTAGGCTACCATTGAGTCTGTGAAGGAAGGTGGCAAAAGGAAGATGAATGGCACTAAATAGAGAAATCTTTCAAAGAGCCAGTACAAGCACAATGGGCCAAATGGCATCCTTCCATGCTGTATGATAATCATGAAGGTGCTATTTTTTACAGGCGATAGGGAGCCTGGAACATAATCAACATATAGGTGGCACGGTGGTTAGCACTGCTACCTCACAGCTCCAAGGGCCTGGGTTTAATTCCTGGCTTGGGTCACTGTTTGTGTGAACTTTGAATGGGTTTTCTGCAGGTGCTCCAGTTCCTTCCCATAGTCCAAAAGACATGCTGGTTAGATGCATCGGCCACGCTAAATTCTCCCTTCGTGTGCCTGAACAGGCACCGGAGCACGGCAACTGGGGGATTTTCATAGTAACTTCATTGCAGTGTTAATGTAAACCTACTTGTGACAATAATAAATACTCTACACAGAATTGAATCATTAGAATCTTACAACAGGTCCTACAGATCACCAAATGATGGGGAGAAAGTCACTCACAGACCATACCTTAGAGGAAGTGTCTTCAGAAGCCTTTGACAGTTGCCACATGATGTAGTAATAGCTGCAAAGGATTGCCTGAATGATAATCTACAAAGCAGAAGAATACTGTTAAGAAGTAATCAGGAACAAAGGGACGCAGAGAGAGGGCTTAAAATGCTCCCTGATGTCCCAACAGCAGGAAGTCATGTCCTAGTAAAAACATTACCTGACAAACCAGGGTTTGCACCAAAATGGAATGCCTTAAACGTTGTATTAAAGGTAAATGGGGCTTTACCAAAAGGAGGTTTATGATCCAGTGGGCTGGATCAGAAATCATGAATCTCGCCAATCGAGTCGCAACACCCCACCCACTTCCACTCACCCCCCCACTCCACCCACCACCACACAGCCTCCCCTCTCCCACTCCCCATCAGTTTCTGCAGTTAAAGGACAAGATCTAGAGAGAAAACTGGCCAGGTAGGGCGCTGGGGAGAGTTACAGAACAAAGAGATCTAGGGGGTACACGATCATAGCTCCTTGAAAGTGGAGTCACAGGTGGACAGAATGGTGAAGAAGGCATTCAGCATGCTTGGTTTCATTGGTCAGAACATTGAATACAGGAGTTGGGACATCTTGTTGAAGTTATACAAGAAACTGGTAAGGCCACATTTAGAATTCTGTGTGCAATTCTGGATAGCCTATTATAGAAAGGATATTATTCAGCTAGAAAGAGTGCAGAAAAAATTTTCTAGGATGCTACTGGGACTTGACGGTTTGAATTATAAGGAGAGGCTGAATAGACTGGGACTTTTTTCTCTACCGCGTAGGATGATCTTAGAGGTCTATAAAATAACGTGGGGCATAGACAAGGTAGATAGTCAATATCTTTTCCCAAAGATAGGGGAATCTAAAACCAGAGGACATAGGTTTAAGGAGAATAGGGAGAGATACAAAAGTGTCCAGGGGGAGAATTTTTTTCACATAGAGGGTGGTGAGTGTCCGGAACAAACTGTCAGAAGGGGGTACAATTTTATCTTTTAAAAATCATTTAGATAGTTACATGGGTACGATGGATATGGGGGGGGGGGGGGGGGATATGGGCCACATGCGGGCAATTGGGATGAGTTTAGGGGTTTAAAAAAAAGGGCAGCTTGGACAAGTTGGGCCGAAGGGCCTGTTTCCATGCTAGAAGCCTCTATGACTCAGTGAAACTGGTGGGTTCCATGCCCGTTTTCTCTCCTGAACTGATGCTGCCGAATTCTCATAAGAGTCTGCCCTATTAGATGGAGATGGAGTACAATAGATTTTGAGGGGAAAGAGTGGGAAAGTAGAATTCAGGTAGATCAGCCATGGTCTTATTAAATGGTGCTGCACGCTACAGATACAATGGTGATTTTTTGAGGAGCATCTTGACAAATACATGATTAGGATGGGGATAGAGGGATAAACTCCCAGGAAGGGTTTTAGTTCAGTCGGGGAACATGGTCAGTGCAGGTATTGAGGGCATTGAGATAGGTTCTTGAGTGGTAAGGGGGATCAAATGGGGTTAAGAATCAGCCCTGATAGAATGGTGGAGCAGACGAGATGGGCCAAATGGCCTAATTCTGCTCCTACATCTTATGGTCTCAGCTGAAAGATAGAATTCACGGATAAAGCCCGCGAAGTGACAGGAATCAAGGATGGGCACATTCTCAGAGAGCTGGTCACAGTTAGAGGTCAGTAGCTCACCTGTTCAGACATGTTGCCATTCTCCAAGTCACGTTTGAGCAGTTTACAGGTGCTGCTTAACAGATTCCACTGAGTGATATCATGAGCACTGAAACCATGAAAGAGATGTTGAATTTGCCTCTGTGTCAGGAAGCAAAGATCTCCCCCCTCTTTTTACACAGACAAGGGTTTGCAACTCATCGCAACAGTTGACATTAACTCAAACCCTTCCCAATCAGCTTTCAAAAGGGAATTGGATAAATAGAAAACAAAATGACGGGAATATGGAGAAAGAACGGAAGCCGGGACTAAGTAGTTCTTTCAAAGAATGGAATCATTGGGTCTTCTCTGCTTTTCTTTTTATTTGTTCATGGGATGTGGGTGCTACTGGCTAGGCTGGCATTAATTGCCCATCCCTGAGGACATTTAAGAGTCAACTATATTGCTAGTGTTGTTGTGTAGGCCAGACCAGGTAAGGATGGCAGATTTCCTTCCCTAAAGAATATCAGTAAACCAGATGAGTCTTTATGACAGTATACAATAGTTTCATACTCATTAGTGGGCTTCTAATTCCAGATTTTTATTGCATTCAGGCTTCTCCATCAACCAGGGTGGGATTTGAACCTGGGTCCCCAGATCTTGCCCTAGATTACTCTGTTGTCTGAATTACTAGTCTAATGACAATACCACTTGGCCACTGCTTCCCTTATTCATTCATTCAAGGAACATGGACATCACTGGCAAGGCCAGGATTTATTGCCCTCAATTTGATTTGATTCAACTTTTTATTGTCAAGCATATTGGTATACACTGAAAAGTATTGTTCCTTGTGTGCTATATAGACAAAACATATTGTATATAGGGAAAGAAAGGAGTTACAGTTATAGCCAGGCAGTAGAAAAGATCAACTTAGTGTGAAGTAGGTCCATTCAAAAGTTTGATAGCAGCAGGGAAGAAGCTATTTTTGAGTCGGTTGGTACCTGACCTTTTGTATCTTTTTCCTGACAGAAGGAGGTGGGAAAGAATAAAACTGCTTCCTCCCGGCTGCCATCAGACTCTTGAATGGATCTACCATGCATTAAGTTGATCTTTCTCTACACTAGGGTTGTGAACGAAGCCTAGTCCATCACACAAAACCAGCCTCCCATCCATTGACTCTGTCTACACTTCCCACTGCCTCCGAAAAGCAGCCAGCATAATTAAGGAATCCACACACCCCAAAAACATCCTTCTCCCATCAGGAAAAAGCTACAAAAGTCTGAAGTCACATACCAACTGACTCAAGAACAGCTTTCTTTTCCTACCTCACATGAATTTGATCTTTCTCTACACCCTAGCTATCTATGACTGTGACATTACATTCTACATTCTTTCCTTCTCTATGTACAGTGCACAAGAAACAATACTTTTCACTATATACTAATACATGTGGCAATAACAAAGCAAATCAAATTCACCACTGCTAATGTCTCACTTACTTATGGAAGGTCGTGATTCTTTTCAATGCCAGCCACATCTGGTGAGATTCTGCATCACCCAATCCGTTTCCCTGTTGGAGAAAAGATCAGAACCTGAATATCTCACGAGCTATACCAGTATTGTGAGAAGTTTCACAACACCAGGTTAAAGTCCAACAGGTTTATTTGGAATCATCATCAAACGAATGACTCACCTGATGAAGGAGCAGTGCTCCGAAACCTCATGATTCCTAATAAACCTACTGGACTTTAACCTAGTGTTGTGAGACTTCTTACTGTGCCCACCCTCATCCAATACCAGCATCTCCACATCATGTATATCAATATAACCAGAGCTCTGAGGTCATGCTCAACACACTTTTTCAAAACGGAGCTGGGTCTCCTGTGCTATTATAGCAAATTCTTCTTCTTCCTGGCAATTTGCAACTCAAAATACAGATCAAGAGGTTTCTGCCTCATTGATGTCCTCAGGATGTGACTGGAGCAGTATTACTGCTGATGCAAACACAATCGCTGCACCTCAAAACGTAACTCATTGCACGGAGCACCTTGAGAGGTTTAGACCTGCTGTCCACCACTACTGACATGGCCTCCCACCACCAGGGGACACCATTGGCACTAGGTGCGCAGTAAAAACTGAAAATTATATTGGCTGGAATTCTCTGACATCACCCAGGGCTGAGATTCTCCAGTCCCACAGCAGTGAATGGAGATTAGGCTGAGTGCCAAATTCTCTATTCTTGCTGATAGCGGTAGTAGGAAGTGCAAAACTGGAGAATTCCGGCCACTATTTTATCATGTTTCCTTTGATTTCCATGTTCTGGTTTGCTTTTGGCCAGTGCAGGAAGATGGACAGGCGGTAAGTTAAAAGGACCAGTATGTTTCCATTGTTCCCACAATGTCAATCAACTTCCCCGGACAAGCTAAAGGAGCAGTGCAAAAGGCAAATTCTCATTCCAACAGGTAGTCATTGTCAGGGATTTTTAAAATCTTAAATAATGAATTCTGTTTGTTTTTACACCAATCGTTCACCAGATGTTGTCTAATTCCACAAATAACTTCTCTTGAATTACATTATTATAATATATCAAGTCACCCACATGATGTGGTCCAAGTTAACTTCTTCTAGTTTTGTACAGCTAACTATAAAAGGTCCTATAGACTATGAAGTCATGGCCTAATTTTGTTCCGATATCTAGGTCTTATCTCTATTCTTCTCTCTATTCCCAGCTGTAGTCCTGATTCCGTGTTATTTCTCGGGTTTCTGGGGTTTTTTTTAGCTATTTTTATTTTGTTTATTTGTGAGATGTGGGTGTCGCTGGCTGTTTAGTTCCCCATCTCTAATTGCTCTTGAGAAGTGGTGGTGATTCACCTTCTTGGACAGTCTATATGGTGGAGGCACACCCACCGTGCTGTTGCAAAGGGCGTTCCAGGATTTTAACCCAGCGACAATGAAAGAATGGTGATATATTTTCAGGATGTAAAGATGCCGGCGTTGGATTGGGGTGGTAAGAACTCAGTAAGAATTTAGCAACACCAATTATTAATCCAACCGATTTATTTGATAGTAAAAAAGCGAGCTTTCAACACTCCCGTGTCTTCATCAGGCAAGTGCAGTGTTCTGGTCTGCAATAGCACACATCAGCACAGACAGTCAGAGATTGCTGATTAGAATGCGAATCCTTACATCTAACCTGCTATTCAAGTGTTAAAGTGGCTAACAATGTGTGTGAAGGGGATCCTGAGCATTGTTAGAGAATTGTGTATTTTCTCCAGACAGCACAGTAAGTGAGGTTTTTTGCTAACCCAGGCAAGTTACGGGGGTTACTGTAACCCCCGTAACTTGCCTGGGTTAGCAAAAAACCTCACTTACTGTGCTGTCTGGAGAAAATACACAATTCTCTAACAATGCTCAGGATCCCCTTCACACACATTGTTAGCCACTTTAACACTTGAATAGCAGGTTAGATGTAAGGATTCGCATTCTAATCAGCAATCTCTGACCGTCTGTGCTGATGTGTGCTATTGCAGACCAGAACACTGCACTTGCCTGAGGAAGACACGGGAGTGTTGAAAGCTCGCTTTTTTACTATCAAATAAATCGGTTGGATTAATAATTGGTGTTGCTAAATTCTTACTGATATATTTTCAGGGCAGGATGGTCTGTAGTTTGGAAAGAAACTGCAAGTATTCCCAGGTCTCTGGTACCGTTGCCTCTCTAGGTATTAGAAACATGGGTTTGGAAGATGCTGTAGCAAATCTTGCACATGGTACACATTGCTGCCACTGTGCATTGGTGGAGAAAGTTTCAGGTGATGGATTGGGTGCTGAAGAAGTGGGTTGTTTTATCCAGGATGGTGTCAAGCTTCTTTTATGTTGCTGGGAGCTGCCCTCATCCAGGCAGGTGGAGAATATTCATCAAACTTATAACTTGTGCCTTGTCAGTGGTGGACAGGATTTGGGAAATCAGGGGATGAGTTACTCAACATAGAATTAGTAGCCTTTGGTCTGCTATCATAGCACAGTATTTATATGGCTGGTTCAGTTCAGTTTGTGGTCAATGATAACTTCCATGTTGTTGCTCATGAGGGGTTCAATGATGGTAATGCCATTAAATGTCAAGGGCTAATAGTTGGATTCTCTCTCATTAGAGATGGTCATTGTCTGGCATTTGTGTGGTGCAGATGTTACTTGCTACTTGACAGTCAAATTTGAATTTTATCTCAGTCTTGTTGCATAAGGACATGGACTATGTATCTCAGGAGCCATGAATGGAACTGAACATTGCACGATCATCAGCAAACATCATCAATACTGACCTTTAAGTAGAAAGAAATTCATTGATGAAACAGCTGAAAGTGATTGGGCCTAGGATATTGCCCTGAGGAACTCTTATAGCGGTGTTCTGGGATTGAAATGATTGAACTCCAACAACAACAACCACCTTCCTTGGTGCTCACTATGATTCCAACCAGTAAAACATTTTCCCCCATGATTCCTATTGATTTCAGACTTGCCATATTCAGTCAAATGCTGCATTGATTTCTGTTATATATTTAAATGGTTGCAGATTGCTTTAAGAGCTGATCACATGATTTGATGGTGATTTCATTAGAGTATTGCATAGGCAGTTGCATTTGGTTTCAGCTTATTCTCTGTAATGGGCAAAAGCTCCGAGAATAAAACTGTTGCGTGTTACTTTGAATCCACAATGGCAAATGCGGAAACATGTTTTTATTTTTTGTATGAACCCCACAGTAGCACAATGGTGAGCACTGCTGCCTCACAGTGCCAGGGTCCTGGGTTCAATTCTGGCCTCAGGTCACTGTCTGAATGGAGGTTGAACGTCATCCCAAGCCTGCATGGGTTTCGTCCAGGTGTTCACGCTTCCTCCCACAGTCCAAAGATGTGCAGGTTAGGTGGATTGGCCATCATAAACAGACCCTAGTGTCAGGGGATTAGCAGAGTAAATATTGTGGGGTTATGGAAATAGGGCCTGGGTGGGATTGTGGTTGGTGCAGACTCGATGGACTGAATGACCTCCTTCTGCACTATTCTATAATCCCTTACATAGATTGGACATTGCACAGCACACCTCACTTCTTGATTTCAGCTCTTTTGATCATATTTTCTGTCCACTTTTTTGTTTAAAGCGGATCAGTTAGCAATATAACAGTGAGAAATAAAATAAAAGCCATACCTTGTGGAGGAAATTCTTCAGCATCTGGTTGAACTTGCCCACTAGTTGGTCAAATAGTTGACTTTTTGCAGACATTACTTGACCCTGGGTGGCCAGCTCTTCGTTACTGAGAACAAGGTACGCCTTTGAACAGAATTCCAAGACTTCCGAATCTGTCTGCTGTTCCACAATTTCCTTTAACTGCTTCAGTAAAATGTCCAAATGCTGTTGGTTCACAAAGGGGAAAAAAAATTTTCAAGATCTTTCTAGAAGGTTAGCGAAATTCCAACTACCAAAAAGACTCACACGATTGCCCTTTAAGGAATTAGCCAAAAGTGGAATAGCACTTGTCGTTATTAATGTATAAAAATCAGCCAGCAACTTGTGCCAGAGAAGAGATACCTGCGAATCATCACAATTTGCTGAATAACTTGTGCCATTCCACCAGCTCTCGATCTCCCGATGAATGTCATGAAATGAAGTGCAAAGACGTGCGGGTTAGGTTCTTTGGTCATGCTAAAATTGCCCCTTAGTGCCCTGGGATGTGTAGGTTAGAGGGATTAGCGTGTAAACTGTGGAGGGATATGGGGGTAGGGCCTGGATGGGATTGTGGTTGGTGCAGACTGAATGGGCCAAAGGACCTCTTTCTGCACTGTAGAATTCTATGATTCCATGAAACTGCTGTACCTACACATTAATTACCAATTAAACTCACTGCAGCAAGTTAGGGCTAGTACTTTGCTGATTAAGAACCTTTTTAAATTAGATTTACTTTCCTGCAATGCCAATGAACCTAAAAAGGGAACAATTTAAACTGATGCTTGGTATTATTGCATATTTCAAAAATAGAGATGGGTTGTTAAAGCTTTGCATCTTGCACTCATCAGGACAGATGCAAGAAAGCCAAATTTCAAAATGAGCAACAATTTATACTGCATGAGAATAGGGAGCTGGCTGGTTGCCTAAATGTCTCCCATTGGTTGAGATATTGACATGGATAATGTACCAGGGAATTATTGTACCCCAAGTTTTTGTTTAATTCAAACAAGGAACAATGCCTGGACATGTTCCTTTTGTCTACAGAGGGCAGATCACTGCGTATGGAGGTACATGTAGCTTCTAGCAAGTGTAAGTGAGCTATACTGCGAGCCCAACTGATGATCTTAAACTGGCTTTTCATCCAATTCTTTGAGATTGCTCAGCAAGTGGTCTCGAATCGCAGACTTCATCTAACATTAGACACTATGTTGTGAGTTTTAATTGAGTAAATCTACCTAACACAAGCTGCTGAAGAGACATGCCAGTCACTGGGGTGTACGAGCTAAGTACCTGGCATCACACCATGTGCGTGTTCATTGACTCAGACCTCGGGAATATAACATCAGGAAATGGCCCAACTCAAGATTCCTAAATCAATGATGAAAGTCCAGCCCCGTGTATATCTCCATTCCCAGTGAGTATTCCTGATTCTCTGAGCCACTTCTGAATGAATGTCCTAGCATTTCTCTGCCATTTTTCAAGCCTTCACTTCACTGGAAGCAAAGGCATTATATCATCATCCTCAGCTCCTGGAAAATAAATTAATTGTACTAATCCCTTTGCCCCCTTCAGCCTCTGAGCCAACAAAGCATGGGTTCAAAATGGCCTTCATTCCATTTGCTTCACTTATCTAAAGAAGTGGAGGTAACTCCAGCATCTACAGAGAGACATGTAACTCCCAACCCTGTAATCACAACCCATCGGGCCCTTTCCCACACTGTCAGCCAGGTCTTCATCTGCCAACCAAAACATCCTTTCTTTTCACACCATGCATTTATGGGGAGGTGGTGATAGAGTGGTGTTGTCACAAGACTAATCATCCAGGGACCCAGGTTCGAATCCCGTCATGGCAGATGGTGAATTGTGAATTCAATAAAAATCTGGAATTAAAAGTCTACTGATGATCAAGCAAGTCTTGCCAATTTTCGTAAAAACCCATCAGGTTCACAGATGTTCCTTAGGGAAGGAAATCTGCTGTTCTTACGTGCTCTGGCCTACATGTGATTCCAAAACCACAGCAATGTGATTGACTCTTAAAATGCCCTCTGAAATGGCTTAGTGAGCCACTCAGTTCAAAGACAATTAGGGGATGGGTAATAAATACTGGCCTTGCCTGCGGTACCCAGGTCCCATGAATGGTTTTTAAATATCCCTGCATTCTTATTACCCTTTATTACACTTATCTCTGTGAAGCCTCATCTTGTTGTTAAACTGATTTTTTTATTTCGACGCTAGCTGAGAACACGCAGAGAGTGTATATTGCACAGAAGAAGAGTGGCAAAGTTTAAAGGTTCTGGAAGAGAATGAATTGGAGACATTGGGACAAATTGTCCAGTTCTGGCTGTCACGGGAATTGTAGTGGGTGGGGACTGGAGGGAGGGGGTTGTTGGCAGACCGTGGAAAGGTTTGTTGACTCCGGGTGGGATTTTTCCAGTTTGGGAGCGAGCACTACCAGAAAATCCCACCCAGTATAATAAGTCTTGATCTCAATGCACTGGAAGAAAGAACGTATTTTATGCAATTTTTTCTTCATTTGTCTGAATTTCAGTGTGTGGATTAATTGAGTTATCAAGTTGCAAAATGTGCTTGTTACAAATGTAAGTTGGGATGTCAGAAATGTTGAGTGCGGAGTTTGAAAAGGATGGCCAAAGGACCAAAGAAGCTGCTAAGGATGATGGAAAAATAGACAATATTATAAAAATGCAAAATAAACCAGGCCTGCAAAGGGTTAATGGGTGACCTTTGATACATTATATATCTAATTGTGTGTGGTGGAAGGGTTGGTGAGGGAAGAAATGAGAGTTCTCATGAGAGTAGGATGGGAAGACGGCAAGTCAACGGGCAACAGAGCTAAAGACCAGCTACAAAGATTTCTCCTCAGATAAATATTTCCTGCTCAACAACAGCCAGCCAGTTACCAGGAGACATCCTAGTTACAAAGAGCAGGAAGCTGTGCAGCTGAACTCACAGCCCACTTCCTCTGAAGCTAGTTTTTTTTTAGAGCAACACAGCACGGAAACAGGCCCTTCGGCCCAACGAGCCCGCGCCGCCGTCATAACTATATAGTAGCAATTCCATTATCATAATATAAAATTAGGTTATTCCTAATATGGAAGACTCTCACTATAGGGACAATTTGTTTCCCAATCAGCCTAAGAGCGAATTTTTGGGTTGTGGGAGGAAACCGGAGTGCCCGGAGAAAACCCACGCAACCACGGGGAGAACGCGCAAACTCCCGCAGACACCGGCCCAATTCCAAGTGTCTGCACAGCCACATTGATAGTCTCTGAGCTGTCATGGTGCCCTTCAGATGGTCCACATGAAGCACTCATTTACGACATGAAGTACCAGGCAACCCATGAATCAACATCCAAGAGCTGTCCTCGCACCACCTGCCGAATGCATGCTCATTGTTGGTCAAGTACGGACCGAATTACCTGTGGAAAAAAAGCCATAGTTAAACAGTCCTACTATATCCCTCTATCTGCATACCGCTCATGTGGCTGTCCAAGAGACCCTTAAACAGCCCTAGCGTGCCTGCTCCCACCACCTTACTCGGCAGTGCATTCCACACCCCCACTACCCTTTGTGTGAAAAACTGCCCTCTAATATTCGTCTTATACATAGCCCCCCTCACCCTATGGCCATGACCCCTCGTCCTATCCATTTCTGAAGGTGGAAAAAGTTTACCTCCATTTACTCTATCTATACCCCTTATAATCTTATACACCTCTATGAGATCCCCTCTAAGCCGACGTCTTTCAAGGGAAAACAACCCCAGTCTATTTAATCGTTCCTCATAAGACAGTCCTTCCATACCAGGCAGCATCCTGGTAAACCTCCTCTGCACTCTCTCCAAGGACGCCACATCCTTCCGATAGTACGGCGACCAGAACTGGACGCAGTATTCCAAGTGAGACCTAACCAATGTTCTATACAACTGCAACATCAACATAGTTATTTATCAGTAATAATGCGATAGTGTTGATTGGCTCACCTTCTCGAGTTCTGCAGTACCATAACCCTCCAGCTCAAAGTACTGAGGGATTTGCAGAAGGTTGACTATGATTCCTTCACATCCGTCAGCAGAATACTGTGGAAGTGACATAAACACAGAATATTGCGGAATTAGCATAATCATATTCCCTTCCAGTTGTGGATAGCCCCAATCTGCTATCTCCAAGGGTCTTAAATAGCATTTTCCCATTATTTTTCAACTGATTGGTTTACCCCTCCTCCTTCTCCTGAAGGGATTAAGGTCGAGTCTCTAGAGAGGGAACAACCTGGCCACATTTTATGGATGTATGGATGTACCTCTCCTCCCCATTACTTCCGGCAAGCAGCCACTCTTTTTAAATCAGGCTCGAGAGTCAGTGCAGGTGGCCTCTTTGAACATGAAACCAAACATCCCACTCTGTCCTTGCTCAATGCTCCCCTACGTTTTGCAGCAGGTATTTTTACCCAGTGATTGGTGCCATTGAGAATGAGCCATCCGAGAGGGTGGCACAAATACTTTCAACGGTAACTTTCAAAACGCTGCTGGATAAACATTTGAAAAAGTGACATTAGGAAGATGTTGGAGAAACAGCAGGGTGGAGGGGGAGCTAATTGAGGGATTGTATCCAGGAGAGGGTTGAATGACCTTCTGTGGTGTGAGATTCCAGAGCTCAGAACTCAGCAACAGAAAATTGGCTAATTAGACAATCCACCACCTGGTGATGTGACATCACACTCCATCATTAGCCCAGCTGTGATCAGCTGACTTCAGGCATGGAACATTCTGGGCTCATGACGCCTTTGTCAAGTGGGTCAACTGCAGAGGAAATAGCCAAGAGATAAAGTACAGTATAAACTGCCACACATACCTTAGCTAAGAGCTGTGGGAGTATCGCAATGAAATGGTCAGTGAGCTTGGCCCGATCATCAGTCAGTGATTTTCGCTCTTTCGTCACTTGAACCTAAAAGTCACAGCAGGAAGTTTGTCAGTCCAGTTTGTAAGTTTAGGTGTACCAAGTAGAGCAACTTTTGAAATATATACTCATTCATACTTGGAGCATGGTGACTTCTTGGTCAGCAGACCTCAGCATACCCTCTAATTCCATCTTTTACTCTCATTCTATGTTCTTAAAACTTAACTCCAACTCCTTTAAACTTTTTAATAATGTTACTATAGAAACTAGAAGCAGGGGGAGGCCATTCAGTCCTTTGAGCCTGTTCCACCATTCATTTTGATCATCAAATTTAATATCCTGATTCCCCCTCTGCTCCCAATATCCCTTGATTCCTTTAGTCCCTAGAGCTATATCTAGTTTCTTCTCAAAATCACAATGTTTTGGCCTCAGCTACATTCTACTACAACCACATGCTGCACGCTCTCCTTTCCTTCACCGCCGCATACTCTATGAATGGTATGCTTTGCCTGTGCAGGAAGCAATACTTTTCTCAATACGTGCAACAATAATAAATCAGATCAAGATTATTTTGCAATGGCGGTACCGAGTCAGTGTTGATGATCATTATCTCATTTACCATCCCTGGGAAGAGATAAGGGAAACTGGCGAGAAGACGATGGCAGTGCTGGGGCAGTGGGTTGGAGGTGGTGGATAGCACCATAAATAGGCAAGTGTTATGGATGCATTGGTAAGAATACCCATGGTTTCTTATCAGTGATCACAATGAATAATAAAAAGCTGTGATTTCACACACACATTGAATGGGATTTTCCGGCCTATAATCCCACCCGAGGTCAATGGACCTTTCCATGGTCCGCCCTTTGTCTGCTCCAGTCCCCTTGGTGGTTGGAGTGGTAAAATTCAAATTATTGAATGGAGGGAAACAATGATGCAAGTATGAATTACGTAGGTACTACGTAAGTTGGGTTTTCCCCAACTTAGGAATGTTTCCACCTTACATCCTCCGTAATCAGTTGCAAGATGTTTCTTATCCTCTGGCTTTCCCATTAGGGAATGTTTCATTTGAAGCTGTTTAAAAAAAAGAGTAGCTTTCCATTGCTGTGCTGATAATCCCATATTGATGGGAAGTGTAATACCTCATTGTCTGTCACTTGGTGTCTGGAAGTTGAAATTTGACCCCCTGAAAACTATGCAAGCACTGCAGGAGACTGCTGTTAGGGACCAGATTAGAAACTCTAAATTAGCATAGACCCCAAAACACATTTGATTTTGGCATTAGTGCGAGGAGGTATTTCACTCAGGATGTGATTCTATTGACCCACTAGGAAGCTTTTATTAAAAATTTAACAATACAGTTTAACTATAACAAAAGAATTAGCGTAATTTTTACCAGTTGAAATATTTAAACATGTTAAGATTCAATTCTTAACTGCTAATCTATTCCAATTTGAATAATATTCTTATACACCTAAACTGCTCTTCAAATCAGTTAGCAAACACACACTGCCTTATATGGGTTGCCAGTCCTCGAGCTTTATAACACCTCTAGAAAGATATACCTATTTTCTACCAGATTCCAGACTTCAAATTCCAGAAAGAGACAGAGAGAGAAAGAAGAGCTGCTGTTCCTTGCAAATCCAAACTGAAACTGCCTGCTTTTTCCCTCTAAGTCTAACTCCGTCTATTCACATGACTATTCATCAGGTCAATCAACCTGATTAAATCCTATTCTGAGACCCCAGGGGGATAACCTAAAAAAAAACAAAACTGCATTAACTTAGATTAAAACAAACACTCCAATAACTGGGAGCAATTATTCTTCTACATGCTTAACTGTTGAGCTGTTTGGAGCAGACACACATCAGCACCGTAATCAGAGCTGAAGTTTAAACATTTCAAATCTCTGGAACATAACAACCTTTCCCTCTTGTTTATCCATTTTCCCTGTGTCTATTCACCTCAACTATTCCAACATCAGGATGTTCCACATTCTAACCATTCATTGACGTTTCTCCTGAATTCCCATACTGGATATCTGGTGACCATTATATATTTATGGTGCCTAATTTCTGATTTCCCCTACAAGTATAAGACCGGTCAATCACAGAAGAAACCTAAGGTGACATTTTGGCTGAAGTCTCAGCTTTCAGAAATAGACAGAGCTTACATTAATAGATAGAAACCAGCTGCAATGATTAGTTAACAGCTCCATTATCTTTAATCGTGCACTAATGGAATGATGGAAAGCAAACCAAATGGGTATTGGATCTTATTTTTCCAGCATTTCCCATGTTCATGCTGAGTTCCAAGTTGGAGACCTTGCACCATGTCATCTAGCCAAAGGGGTGAGCCATTCAGGACTGGGATGAGGAAGAACTCATCTGAGGTTAGATTGGTTGGCCATGCTAAATCGACCCTAGGTTCAGGGGGGAAGAGCAAGGGTAAATATGTGGGGGTTATGGAATCAGGGCTGGATTGGTGTCAGAACAAGCTTGATGGGCTGAATGGCCTCTTTCCGTACTGTAGGGATTCTACCAGAACTTCTTCACTCAGAGAGTTGTGAACCTGTGGAATTCTCACTACAGAAAGCAGTTGGAGCCAGTTCATTAAATACATTCAAGAGGAAGCTGGAGATGGCCCTTGTGGCTAAAGGGATCAAGGGATATGGAGAGAAAGTGGGAGTGGAAAGTACATGATCAGCCATGATTATAGTGAATGGTGGTGAAGGCTCGAAGGGCCAACTCCTGCACCTATTTTCTATGCAACAAAACAAGGATATAATCAATAACAAACTAACCTTCTTCCCTAAACATCTGCCTCCAGGTGGATGGCCTTCCGCAGCCTGTCGTATCGTACTCAGCATGATTTCAGCCAGAGCTTTCTTCTGTAGGAGAGTCAGAGCTAGAAAGGAAAAGGATCCTTTAAAAGCAAATTCCTTGAAGAGATGGCAGGGGTTTAAGGTCTGGCCCGTCAACAGCTACCTTACCTTCCTCTTCCAAGTCATCATCTTCCAGTAATAAAGCCGTCATGGCCTCCCAGTCCTTTAGTAAAGATGCTGAGCAATCCCAGAGACTGTCGATCAGGTAAGCAGACCGTGCATTATCCTAACGAGAACAGGGAGCAAGCATTCAGTATCGAGTCGCAATGGAGTTCATTTGTTCCTTTAACATGCACCAATTTTCATCTTGATAATTGGGCCTAAAATGGTGGCTGCAGATGCCTGTTATAGAAACCGCCCAATCTTCCCTCCCACTGATTTACCTTGATTTTTTAATCGATGGCTGTGCCTTCAACTACCTTGGCCTTGAGGTTCCCTCCCCAAACCCTCCCTCCTCTCCACCATCTCTCTCCTCTAGCGATTCTCAAGAAGATTAAGAGGAGATTTGATGGAGATGTTCAGAATCGTGAGTGGTCTGGACAGGGGGATAACTGTTCCCATGAGGTGAAGGGTCAGGGACCAAGGGTCACTGAGTTAAGGTGATTGGCAAATGGAGGAAGGGTGACATGGGGAAAATTCTTTTGACAATTGAGCAGTTTGGATCTGGAATGCGTTATCTGAAGAGCTACAAAGGATGGGGAATGGGGCCAGTTGAGATGCTGTTGTAGACAGCTAGTATGGGCAGGATTGGCCAAATAGCCTGTTTTATTAATTCTAATTCCAACTCTCTCCTCATGGTGCCTTTCTATCACTCTATGGTTTTACCCCTTTCTATCTATTTGACCCAGCTCTTGGTCGTCTGTCCTAATATCCCCATACGTAGCTTGGTTCCAAGTATTATTTAGTTATACTCGGGCGTGTCACCTTGAGATGCAATAATGATATGAACATTAGAAAAGACACAGGCTCAGAGTTAATCACTACTCAGCATTATTCTCTACCCTACATCTCTCTGTGCATACCTGCTCTTGGAGAGATCTTACCAATTGCTGGCCAATGGATGGGACAAGCCGATAAGATCACAAGAGAGCCAAGAAATCAGGTTCACGCCTGGTTTCTCATCTCTCACAATCCTACCAGCACCAAATAGCCAGCAAGCTCAGCCCTGCACCAGAAATTTCATTTAACTCGGTTTAGCATGGAATTAATGAGTCTGGGATGTTATCGAGGTTCTCTCCAGTGAGAATCATAGCTGGTACCCAGCAACATGGGGCAAAGGGAGGTCAAGGGCAAGGGGATGGCCCTTTGGCAATGCCAGCCTCACACTGCCAGCCTGGCACCCTGGTGGCGGGGGGGGGGGGGGGGGGGGGAGGCAAGGGAGGGGAATTGGTCTGGGCAGGGGTGAGTGTGGGATCAGTCTGGGTGGGTGGAGGGGTCATGGTGGGCTGCAGACAAGGGGAGTGCTGTGTGTGAGGTTGGCTGACAGCAGCAGAGGCTGAGTGACAAGCCTCTCTGCTAGAGACCTGTACGTGCGCAATTGTGCTCTCTGCTGCTCTCAGCCAGCATTCGGGTGATTTAAGAACCACCCCCTCTCCTACAGGCAAGAAATCTTTTTTGAGGAATGAATAAAATAGCAGATTTGAACTCACCCAAAAAATAGATCAGAAAGTCTTCCATTTTCATATTTGTTGACTTAGAATTCTTTTTGTAAGATCGCCATACCTCCCCCAACCCCAGAGTCTGGGGACGATTTGTAGTGCCAGGCCTGGCCATTGCTGCCATTGGCAGTCTTCTGACTACAGAGCTGCTGACCAATCAGATTGGCTGACTGCTCCCTAAGGTAGGGCCACTTCCTGGGTGAAAGGTGGAAGAGCCGTATCCAGCCGACCAACGGACTTCTGTGACCTGAGGTGGAGGTGGGGGGTGCGGGGAAGCTTTCCCTGCCAACTCTTGGACAGGAAACACCTCCAATCAAAACTTCCTGCCAATGATAAGGGCAGAAGAACCTACTTTTCCAATTCCCTGCCCAGCAGATTACCAGAGTGAGCAAGACTTAACGTTGTAATCTATCCTAAACGTTCACCTTACCTCACTCTCTTGATAGAAGTTAACCAGAGTCCTGATGTGGTTGAGATTATGGATCGGTTTTTTATTTCTCTCAGGTATTTCATCTTGCACTTCAGACTCCTGATTGCAAAACAACCTAAATACAAAATGTTTCCCATTGACTGATGAATCTGCAACTTCGTATCGATTGATTCAGAGTTCATGGTCACAGATTTTTATTTATTTATTAGTCACAGGTAGGCTGACATTAACACTGCGATGAAGTTACTGTAAAAATCCCTTAGTCACCGTGCTCGGTGCCTGATTGGGTACACGAAGGGAGAATTTAGCATCTAGCACGCCTTTTAGATCAGAGTACCCGGTTTCCTCCCTCAGATCACAAGATTGTTTTGGCAGATAAGACAAAGGAGAATCTAAAATTTCTACAAATACATAAAGGCCAAAAGATAACTGTGGAGAGAGTAGGGTCTCTTAAGAATCAACAAGGTCATCTATCTGTGAATACACAAGACCTGGGTGAGATCCTAAATGAATATTTCTCATCAGTATTTAGTGTTGAGAAAAGCATGGACGCGAGGGAACTTAGGGAAATTAATAGTGATGTCTTGAGGGGTGTACATATTACAGTGGAGGAGGTGCTGGAAGTCTTTAAGCTCATCAAGATAGATAAATCCCCAGGACCTGATGAAGTTTATCCCAGGACACTAAGGGGTCTAGGGAGGAAATTGCAGGTCCCCGAGCAGAGATATTTAAATCATTATAGTCAGGTCAGATGCTTGAAGATTGGAGGGTGGCAAATGTTGTCTCTTTGTAGTGAAAAGCCTGGGGAACTACAGGCCAATGAGCCTCACATCTACGATGGGTAAGCTGTTGGAAGGACACCTTTGGAGTGCAGGAGGAAACCAGAGCGCCCGAAGAAAACTCATGCAGACACGGGCAGAATGTGCAAACTCTACACAGACAGTGACCCAGGCTGGAGATCGAACCCAGGTCCTTGGAGCTGTGAGGCAGTAGTGTCGCCCCCATACCACTGCACCACCCAAGTTGGTAGCAAGTGTACAAAGTTGGAGAACTCGTACATTGTGCTGAGTAGCGAATTCCTTCAGAACTAATGCCGAGTCCTGCATGGATGATGGGAAAAGTGGCGATCCACTTAAATCCCCATTGACATCAGCAGGACTGGAAAATGCCAGCTTAATTCTGAATCACAGAACATATTGCATCTTATTCCCCCCTCTGGTGATGTATACAAAAAACAGCACCGGTGAGTCAGGCCATTTTTCACCAGTTAATAAGTATTCTTCCTATACCTGAACCCCAGCACCAAAATCCTATTTTTTAGTTGTCACTCCCCCTTTCCAAACTCGCCTCGGGAACAATGAAGCAGCATTCCGGATGCCCAGACCATTACAGTGTTCCTTCCCTCTGATTTAGAAGGATGGTCACTTACTTTTTGTGCAGGAATTCACCAGCTGCGACAGCCACAGGTCTGTGTGCTGAATAAACAAAGTGATACAACTGCTCACAGTCTCTTGAAGTTAATACCTCTTCACAGTTCCTGCAGGAAATTCAGAAAGAGATTCATTTTGTTCAATCTGGTCATTTGCACAGTAGTTTTTTTTTAAGGGCTGCAAGAGGGTAAAAATGATTCTAGTTTTCAGCTTCTGATCTCTCCCTTATTGCTAAGTTTATGTATATAATTTTAATCCTATTTCTATGAGATAAGACAGATTATGAGGTCTACCTCTGGAAAGGTTTAGGTGCTCCCTTGGTGGCCTCAGTTCAGTCGTGTAGATTTCCCCTTGATCTTTATCGTAAACTACTGGCACACGTAGAACCAGGATTTTAGAGTGAAGCTCAGAGAAGAGGAGACCTTTTTGCAAAAGTTTTAAGTTTATTTATTAGTTTTTTTTATTCATTTGTAGGACATGGGTGTCACTGACTGGCCAACATTTATTGCCCATCCCTGGTTCCCCAAAGGAAATTGAGTCAACTGCTTCGCTGTGGCTCTGGAGTCATGTAATCCAGATCAGGTAAGGATAGCAGGTTCCCATCCCTAAAGCACATTAGTGAACGAGTTGGGTTTTTCCAACAATTGATAATGGTTTCATGGTCATCAGTAGATTCTTAATTACAAATAGTTTCATTGAATTCAAATTCCATCGTTGGCTGTGGTGGGATTCGAACCGAGTCTCCAGAACATCGGCTAAGATTCTGGATTAATAGTCTTTTGAAAATACCAGTCGGCCATCACCTCCCCTTGTATCACAAGTAGGCTTACATTAACACTGCAATGAAGCCACTGTAAAAATCCCCTAGTTGCCACACTCCGGCACCTGTTCAGGTACACCGAGGGAGGATTTAGTATGACCAATGCACCAAACCAGCACATCATTTAAACTGAGAGAGGAAACCGGAGACCTGGAAGAAACCCACACAGACAAGGGGAGAATGTGCAGACTCCGCACAGAGAGTAACCCAAGACGAGAATCAAACCCAGGTCTGGGAGATAGCAGTGCTAACCACTGTGCTACCATGCTGCCCCTAAGAGCAGACGTTATCTTATCTCTGCTGGGAGTAAGTCGAGTTTGGATTTTCCCTGCAGGTGAATTGTCAACCTATGCTCAGGTCACACTCCTTGCTTCGAGTCTGTCATTTGTTTAGGTCCCCAATCCAGAATTATGAGTATGCAATCTGAGCTGAAATTTCAGTTTAATATTGAAGAAGTCTACTGACTGTCTGCTTTGTCCTTCTCAATGTCACTATCTTGACTCCCCCTCATCCTTTCATTCCCCCAAATCCGCCTCTGAGTGCCACCATCCATTCAATACCCTCCTACCACCTATCGCTGAGGCCATCGCTTACCTGTGGGCCACTGCTCATGAGAAAGAATGTTCCCGATGGAAGATGGGGGATTGCAGAACTAAGGGTCGCAGTTTGGGGATAAGGGATAAACCGTTTAGAGCTGAGGTGAGGAGAAATTTCTTCACTCACAGTGGTGAATGTGTGGAATTCACTACCACAGAACGTAGTTGAGGCAAAAATGTTGAGTGATTTCAAGGTCTTGGGGCTAAAGGGATCACAAGATGGGGAGGAAAGGTGGGATCAGGAAATTGAATTCGATGATCATCCACGATCATAATGAATAGCGAAGCAGGTTCAAAGGGCTGGATGGCCTCCTCCTGCTTCTAGTTTCTATGTTTTTACATACATAGTACAGACAGCACTCAAATATGGAAACTGCAAAATATATAGGCTCCCATGTAGTACATGATGTACCAAATAAGCTGAATAATATTACAATCACTTTTGCTTACCTCTAGGCTTATTACTGCAATAGGATATTGACATGTAAAGGCACACTTTATATGTATGGGGAGCAAAGCACGACTATGGGATTCCTCTCCCGTTCTTTCCCTGAGGACAGGGCCTTGCCAACTATTTGCCAAACCACAACAAAGGGTTGTGATGTTCACCACAGGTTGGGTAAGGGAAGCAGATCCTAAGTCCATCTCAGCCGGAAGAGGGACTCAAAATCCCTGTTGTTGGCACTAGCCATCTAGCCAACTGAGCTAACCAGACAATGGAAATTAGGGATTGGCAAAAGATGCAGGTTAACCCAGACACTCTTCACTCATTCTGCTGGCATGACCTGTTAAATATTCATTTCTAATGAGCAATTTATTGGCCGTCAATAAATTTACAAAACCCAATGGGAACTAGTTCAGTCCATTAGGGTTGTATACAGTGCCAATTCACAGGGTATGTTTTAGCCCACGGGAATCCCACATATACAAGGGGAGAGATTAGGAAGTGATATAATTCAAGGTAATTATAGAATAGAAGAGAATGGTCAAGCATTTACCACTAGAATTCTATACAACAATAGACAATAGAAACTGTATCAATCAAGTGGGACATCTGCACATATTGGTGTATGTTAATGGGCTTGGAAAGGGGAAAATAACCAATGGCTGGTCACTCAATGTATTACACAGAAGAGGAATAAGTTTATTTATTAGCATCACAAGTAGGCTTACATTAACATTGCAATAAAGTTACTGTGAAAATCCCCCAGTCATCACACTCCGGCACCTGTTCAGGTACACTGAGGGAGAATTTAGCATAGCCAATACATCTAAACAGCATGTCTTTTGGACTGTGGGACGAAACTAGAGCACCCAGATGAAACCCACGCAGACACAGGGAAAACATGAAGACTCCGCACAGACAATGACCCGAGCCGGGAATTGAACCCCTGCCCCTGGCGCTGTGAGGCAGCAGTGCTAACCACTGTACCATCATGCCACCTCAACAATTGGGAGGTGGTATCAATTAGATGAACACAGTGTAATCATGCTAATCCGAGAGTGGTTTGGATCACTGTCGCTCCAACCGTCAAAGGGAAATCCACATTTCAAGGAATTGAATGTGACAACACAACAGCATCAGTTTCAAAAAGGAGACTTTACTTACTGCAACATCAGAGTTAACACCTTAATAGCTTGAACAGCTACTTCACTCTCTTTGTCCAGTGTCATAGATATGATCCGGTCCTATAGGAAAACAACGGAATATAGCATAGCCACTGAGTACTCAACTAGTTAGACTCAGGTCAACTTGCTACAACTGCCAGTGACCTTCATCTCCAGAGTCAAATGATTGTATTAATAATGATTTAATGTTCACACGGCAATTCAATAAGACAGCAGCATCTAATTATATAGGCCAAAACCACAGGAATGGAGTCATCATTTCATAGTGGAGGGGACAATCGATGAATAAAGTCACACACAATTGGTGTCCTCACTCTGGGAAATTTTCTTCAGTCAATATCATAGTAGCAGCCTTTGCTTATTGCTCACTCATTGCCTAAGATATTGGTCTAACTAGTTCCCCTCCCTGGTTCGGTGTTTGATTGTGTGCATCTGTTGAATGCTCACCTGCCCAAAGATGTGCAGGTTAAATGGATTGCACATGCTTATTGCCCCTTACAAGGTATGTAGGTTGGATGGATTAGCCATGGTGAATGTGTGGTGTCATGGGGATAGGGCTGGGGAAGAGGGCCTTGCTAAGACACTCTGTCAGAGTCTCAATGGGCTGAATGGCCTCCTTCTGCACTGTGGGGATTCTATGATTCCCCACGTGCTGTCAGTCAAGTATGTGGTGTGGTTAAAAGACTGAAACCAAGCTGAGAAATATGAGGCTACAGACATTTTAATAAAAGCTCACTTTTCCACACTGAAACTCATGCATGTTGTCTCTGCGTATCTCCGAGGCACAAAACTGGTGACGAGAGTTAATTTAAAATCTATGGCTCTGGCACTTTTCTTCGCAAGGTAATCAGCCCTGGCATTGGAATTGATGGATTTAAATATTCAAGACCCACTTGCTCGATGTGGATAATCCAGAGGTAGTATTGACCCACATAGGAAGGCAATACTCAGGCATTGCCTCTGGAATGCCAGCGAATGCCCCAGCATACATTTGATATGGCACTAAGTGTTCTGAAGAAATATTTTGGGCCAAAAAATATAAATACGATGATCTTTCTGCCAGAGATGCCAGGGAGATGATAAAACATTGCATGGCAGTGTTGTGTCAGTTGGCTTCTATATTTAAATTTAGCACGCTAACAGACTAATATGTGACCAAACTCATTGAGAAATGCAACATAATGCAGCAATATTCTTCAAGTTTAATAATATGCCCATTATCACGCCATTGGGGAATGGCAACAATAATGATCTGAGATACACAGCCCTGTGACTCGCTTACAGATGGGAGAAATGTTGATAACTTTGACAATTTACATGCCACAGAAATATATCAATTAAAGGAAAATAAAGTCTAGCAGGTCCATTTGCAACAAGCTAGTGTAAACATGCTCTGACATCAACAGGTCTCACACTCAATTTACAGAGGCTGTGACCTCTATGTATGTCTCTCTCGACACTTCCTTTCTGGACCTTTTTATTTCCATCCTGGGCCTGCGGATACCCAGATCCCAGACTCGGTGGAGAATGAATTCTGGGTCCATTGGTAATCTGCTACAGGTCCTGTATGCACTCCACTCCAAGTCCCATTCCACTCATCCCTGCTCCAAAGCCCTCTTTGTATTCTGCTGCAGACACTGCCTGTGCTCCACACTGACACGCACATGTGGTCCATCCTGGGCCCATCTGTACTCCACTCCATTCAAAGCCACACCTGTACTTTACTCCATCCAGTGCTCACCTGCATCTTGCTCCTTAGCCTACCTTAGTCCTCTCCACTCCTTGGTCTACCTGTGAATGTGCTCCTATTGTTCTCTTTACTTGTCTTTCTTTCTTTTGCAAACCAAGACCAAAGAACCATTGAACCATAGAAAAGTATATATTTTTATTGCGATCAAAGATTATGGGGAGAAGGCAAGATTATTGAGCTGGACAGTCAGCCACGATTGTAATGAATGGCAGAGCAGGGTCAGAGGACCAAACGGCCTCTTTCTGCTCCTATGTTTCTATGTTTCTTCTATGTTGCTAAAAGCAGGACAGGTGGAGGCCATTCAGTCCATCTTGTTCATGCCAACCAAAATGCCACACCCAATCTAGGGCACAGAAACGGTTACCATGCACCCTGCAGAGAGTTGTCAACCTACCAAAATTGTTCTCGACTTTGCAATAAGCAATGCAGGAGAAAATAATATCGGACATTTTATCTGATTTTCTTTTCTTTGAGTTTTAGATATTTGCAACTCGAGAAGAAACTGTTTGACCAGGTGGCCAGTCAGAGGCAGACAAAACCCTTACAAATTGGTTAGCCCCGATTCTGTTGCTGTGTTCCCATACCAGCCACTATTAGAACATAGAACATTACAGCGCAGAACAGGCCCTTCGGCCTTCGATGTTGCGCCGACCAATTAGGAAAAAGCAATGACCCTCTAACCTAAACCATTCCCTTTTCGTCCATAAACTTATCTACTAACCTCTTAAACGCCACCAAACTTGGCGCATCTACAACTGTATTGGCCGCAAGGAGTCCAGACACTTCCTTGACGTCCATTAGGACAGTAAAGATTTAACTCACCTTGAAACGACAGGTGAAGAGGTCCATTTTTGAACAATGATTTTTGTCAGAGTACAGGCCCAGTAATCCAATCAAACATTTCAATCTCACCTCACTTTGCTTCAAAAGGAAAGCGAATATAATGTTAGAAGGAATAAACAAAAGGCTTATTTCTGCTCACTATAACTACAATAAAACACGAATACTTCCCATTTCCCATCCTTGGTTGTTTTAACATATGACCAATGACCCCTTACTGTTTCTTTTAATATTTATTTATTAGTTTCTTTTAATATTATTTATTAGAGTAGGCTGACATTAACACTACAATGAAGTTACTGTTACTTTCACACCTGTTGGGTCAACGCACCTTACTGGCACATCTTTTGGACTGTGAGAGGAAACTGGAGCACCCTGAGAAACCCATGCAGACACAGAGAGAATGTGTCAAATTTGACACAGACAGTGACCTAAGCCTGGGAATCGAACTCAGGTCCCTGGCAGTGATGTTAACCACTATGTCAACATGCCACCAACTTCTGTCCCTACTAACCCTCATTCAACCTCACACCTCATAATTTCTGCCACCTACAGTTAATGGTATGATAAGTATATTATTTATATACATTGGTGAATGGCATGGTTTCGGAGTACATATAAAGAGAGTGTGCTTGGACACTGGATAGTATGTAGGAAACAGAAATGTGTAATGCTGCATTTTGTGAATGAATCTATTATCAAGAAAAGTATTAGTATCTATCTTTACATGTCATCAACTGGTTTAGGATTGAGCTTAACATCTAGATTCCCAGCCATTAAAATTACCATCTCAAATGAATCTACATCTACAAAATCTCCATTACCAACAAGGATGTGTTTATAGAATCATAAAATCATACAATCTCTACATTGCAGAAGGAGGATGTTCAGCCCATCAAGTCTGCACTGACAACAATTCCACCTAGGCCCTATCCTCAAAAGCCCATGCATTTACCCTGCTAATCCCCCCGACAGTAAGGGTTGATTTAGCACGATCAATCAACCTACCCACACATTTTGAATGTGGGAGGAAACCGGAGAATCCAGAGGAAACCCATGCAGAGACAGTGAAAATTCCACTCTCCGAACTCCAAAGATGTGCGGATTAGGCTGATTGGCCATGTTAATTTGACCCGTAGTGTCCCAAGTTGTATAGGTTAGAGGGATTGGCAGGCTAAATATTTGGGGTTAGGGCCTGGGTGGGATTGTTGTCGGTGCAGTTGTGATAGTGCAGAAGGAGGCCATTCAGCCTGTGATTCCATGCATGGATGACACTCAATTTCCCAATTCCATCACCAATAAGGGTATGTTTATAGAATCTCTCACTCGCCAGCTCCATTCCCTTTGTTTTTAACACTTGTGTTCCCTTTAATTCACCCAAGCTATTCCTCCAGTGTGGCCTCTGCCTTCATTTCTTAAGTCCAAGGACTGCAAATTCAGCACACAACTGGTCTTAGTCATTTATTTCGGACCTAACATTGACCAAACTAAGCTCCAATGTTTTTCCCGTAAATCTTTCTATTATTCCTAGATTGATCACGGGCTATGAGGAGTACTTGCTACAGACTTCCTCGGGTCTTTTGGTCATCCATGGGATGTGGGTGTCATTGGCTGGGTTGGCATTTATTGCCCATCCCAGAGGGCAGTTGAGAGTCAACCACATTGCTGTGGATCTGGAGTCACATGTAGGTCAGACCAGGTAAGGGTAAAAGATTTCCTTCCCTAAAGGACATTAGTGAACCAGATGGGTTTTTGCAACACTCAATGATTTCATGGTCATTAAACTTTTAATTCCAGATATTTTAATTTGAACTGAAATTTCACCATCTACTGTGGTGGGATTCAAATCCAGGTCCCAGGGAATTACCCTGGGTCTCTGGATTGCCAGTCCAGTTATAATAACGCTATGGCACCACTTCGTCATTCGAGATGATAAATATTAGAGCTCTAGATTTTTGCTTATTCAATTCCAAACCAGTTAGTGGAGTATCAAAAGGAACAATAATACTTAATAATATTTATTTACAGGATGTAGTATTATAAATGCCTACTTCTAAATAGATCTGCTTTCTGCCTAAAGCCCCAGCGGTCTCTCTTTAGAAATGCTCTAAAGAAGTTACTTGCATTGATCAAATTTTCAAATTGTGCATCTCTACAGGATTAGCTGTTGATATTTCTCATCATATAATGAGCCCCTGAACTGCTATCAATGAGTGCCCATCTGCCAAATTGGCACAGTGGCACAGCGATTAGCACTGCTGCCTCCCAGTGCCAGAAACCCGGGTTCAACTCCAGTGTCTAGTGACTGTCTGTGTGGAGTTCGTACATTCTCCCCATGTCTGCGTGGGTTTCCTCAGGATGCTCCAGTTTCCTCCCACAATTCAAAAGACACGTTGGTTAGGTGCATTGGCCATGCTACATTCTCCTTCAGTATACCCGAATAGCCGCCAGAGTGTGGCTACTAGGGGATTTGCACAGTAGCTTCATTGCAGTGTCAATGTAAATCTTACTTGTAACTAATAAATAAACTTAAACATCAAATGTTTTACCATGCATACTTTCTCCTCTCAGCTTTTTCTCCTCTATACCCTGCTGCCACCCAATCATCATTCCCCTCCCTGCCTTCTTTTTGTAGTCTTCCTCCTAGGTCAGAATGCCTATCTTTGAGAGGGGTGACACCCACTAGCAGCGACTAGGGAGGCATTCAAGGAAAATCTTGTGTTAGTCATCTTTGCAAATAATAACGTGTCATTCACAAAGATAAAGGCAAAACACTGCGGATGCTGGAATCTGAAACAAAAGTAGAAAATGCTGGAAAATCTCAGCAAGTCTGACAGCATCTGTGGAGAGAGAATAAAGGAAGAAATCTGACAGCACCAGGTTAAGTCCAACCGATTTATTTGATAGTAAACTCACAAGCTTTCAGGATTTCTCCCTTTACCTGACGAAGGGAGAAACCCCGAAAGCTTGTGAGTTTACTATCAAATAAATCAGTTGGACTCTAACCTGGTGTTGTCAGATTTCTTACTGTGTTTACCCCAGTCCAACACCGGCATCTTCACATCATGAGAGAATAAAGCAAATGTTGAGTCTGGATAACCCATTCCGATTCAAAACATTGGCTCTATTCACTCTCTCTCCATAAATGCCGTCAGACCTGCTGAGATTTTCCAGCATTTTGTAGAACGTGTTGTTCTTTAGGTTCAAGAGAAAAGAAGATTCAGATGAGATCCCTGGGCTGTCTTGAATTCACTGAATGTCCCTAATTCAAGGGAACAAAGGCACATGAACGGACAGCCATAAACAGGACTTCCCCAAATAGCAAAACACCACTCCATCCCAAGGTGCAGGTATCTCATTTTAGCACAGAATTAGCATAACAGCCAGGTTAGCCTGAATATTTAAGACCATTCGGAGGAAGTGCTGCCACAGTGGTCTCGCAGAAGTGGGGAGATTAAGGGTCCAACTAAGAGGAAGAAAGCGACACTGAATATTACAGATTCACTCACTTTGTCATGCAAGGTCCATCCTACATACTTCAGGTAGCTGTCAGTCAGGAAGCGATCGCTGCAGCTTTTCATCCAGATTCCTATTTCTTCAATACAAATAGCTCGGATCTCGGGTAATGCATCACTGAAGGAAAATGGGAATTACATTTCCGATGAATGACTACAGCAAAGCCCTGTGTACCTCAAACACAGAATTTAATATATATGTATATGATATATCGCAGATAGATAGATGGAAAGATAGATAGCCTGATAGATATAGAGTCAACCCTCGTTGTTACAAAGGCAATAGAGTGAGTCCATGATTTCAAACTATCGAGGGTCCACTTTGTTTGGACCCCTTTGCAAACGATAATGCATCATTCTGCAGGTCATTGAGCTGTAGACTTCACTGAGCTCCACTTTTAACAACAAAGAACGGTACAGCACAATAACAGGCCCTTCGGCCTTCCAAGCCTGTGCCGATCATGGTGCCCGCCTCAACTAAAACTTAAAGAATCCCCTTCCATCCATTCCCATCCTATTCACGTATTTGTCTAGCTGTCCCTTAAATGCCTCCTCTCACCACCTCCCTGAGCAGCCTGTTCCAGACATTCATCACCCTCTGTGTAAAAAACTTGCCTCGCACAAATGCTCTAAACTTTTCTCCACGCACCTTAAACCCGTGTGTGTTAGTACTTGACTTTTCTACCACCGGAAAGAGCATCTGATTATCCAGTTTTGAGAGTCAAAAAGAGTCTGGTCTCCATTCATTCTGTTTCCATGGTTATCAATCAAGGGCAAGAATAGGGTCCATTCATGATACCTCATATAGTTGAATAGCTAAGCAACTTCCCATTGGCTAGTTTCCTAAAAGCAGACAGGCCACTGAGCAACATTCTCAAGACCTGCTGATATCAAAACTGTTTGTATGCTCAGTCTGAGGCCAGAACTCTCCATTAACCTGACGAAGGGGCAAACCCCGAAAGCTTGTGAGTTTACCATCAAATAAATTGGTTGGGCTTAAACCTGGTGTTGTCAGACTTCTTACTATATCAAAACGAGGCGGGCTCGTTGGGCCGAAGGGCCTGTTTCCCGTGCTGTTTTGTTCTTTGACACAGGAAGGAGATCTTTTAAAGCTTATTTATTAGTGTCACAAGTAGGCTTACGTTGACATGGCAATGAAGTTACTGTGAAAATCCCCTAGTCGCCACTTTCCGCCACCTGTTTGAATACTGAGGGAGAATTTAGTACAGTTGATGCATCTAATCAGCGTATCTTCTGAACTGTGGGAGGAAGGTCGATAAGGTTGTTAAGAAGGCATACGGAATCTTAGCTTTTATTGGTAGGGGGATTGAATTTCGGAGCCGCAACGTCATGTTGCAACTGTACAAAACTCTAGTGCGGCCGTACTTGGAGTATTGTGTGCAGTTCTGGTCCCCACATTATAAGAAAGATGTGGAGGCATTGCGGAGGGTACAGAGGAGGTTTACCAGGATGTTGCCTGGTATGGAGGGCAGATCTTACGAAGAGAGGCTGAGGGATTTGAGGTTGTTTTCGTTAGAAAGAAGTCGGCTAAGAGGAGACCTTATTGAAACATATAAGATGATTAGAGGTTTAGATAGGGTGGACAGTGATAGCCTTTTTCATAGGATGGAGAAAGCTAGCATGAGGGGACATAGCTTTAAATTAAGGGGTGATAGTTATAGGACAGATGTCAGAGGTAGGTTCTTTACCCAGAGGGTGGTAAGGGTATGGAATGCCCTGCCTGCTGCAGTTGTAGATGCGCCAAGTTTGGTGGCGTTTAAGAGGTTAGTAGATAAGTTTATGGCCAAAAAGGGAATGGTTTAGGTTAGAGGGTCATTGCTTTTTCCTAATTGGTCAGCGCAACATCGAAGGCCGAAGGGCCTGTTCTGCGCTGTAACGTTCTATGAAACTGGAGCACCCAGAGGAAATGCACGCAGACAAAGAACAAAGAAAATTATAGCTTAGGAACAGGCCCTGTGGTCCACCAAGTCTGCACCAACCATGCTGCCTGACTTAAATAAGATCCCCTACCCTTCCGGGGACCATTTTCCTCTATTCCCATCTCACTCATGTACTTGTCAAGATGCCCCTTAAAAGTGACTACCGTATCCGCTTCCATTACCTCCCCCGGCAACAAGTTACAGACACCCACCACTCTCTGGGTGGAAAGTCTGCCTCGTACATCTCTTTTAAAACTTGCCCTTCGTGCCTTAAATCTATGCCCCCTAATAATTGAAGTAGACACAGGGAGAACATGCACACTCTGCACAGACAGTGACCCAAGCCAGGTCCCTGGTACTATGAGGCAAGCATGGGTGGCACAGTAGTTAGCACTGCTGCCAGGGACCCGGATTCAATTCCCGTCTGCATGTTCTCCCTGTGTCAGCGTGGGCTTCCTCCGTGTGCTCCAGTTTCCTCCAACAGTCCAAAAGACGTTAGGCGCATTGGCCGTGCTAACTTTTCTAACCACTGTGGCATTGTGCCATGCTCTCTTAGAAAAGAGAGCACTGTGCAAGAGTGTAACAATAAAGGTGAACTACATCCATACACATTGACAGATTCAGCCCTGCCATGTATTCTTTTTATTGCACTTTGTAAAGCAATAGCAATTGGAATTATTTATTTTCCTCCCTACACTTAATATGTTGCTTGGCTATAATGCAAGAAAAAAAATGTCATTCCTCCTCGTGATGGAGAACTGGCCCAGTGCAAAGGCAACTCTGAGGATTAAATGCCATCAGTCGCTGTAACATTCTTCAAAACAATCTGCCGGCTGTGCTCCAGCCCAACATATTTCCCTGGAGACTGTCGCATGTTCTCAGGGACCATCCTCCCGGGACTCTTTGCGACAGTGATGGAGAAGGTGCGCAAGCTTCCCAAAGCATGTCGGGGAAGGAAAAGCTGGAGGAACAACTTTCTTTCATTTCTCCCTTACTTTTACCATTCCCAAAGATATCTGTTGAATTCTCCTGCACCATTTTAGGCTGTCTTTCACTCCTGTGACATCACTAACAGCTGAAGCATTCACTTATCCACTATATTTGACCATTCCAATACTCTGCGTGGGATTTTCCAAATGTGCTTGTCCTGAATCCGAATAATCCCACCCAAGGTCAACAGACCTTTCCATGGCCCATCCCTCGCTCGCTCCGATTCCCATGGTAAAATTCACCCCATTGTGTTCCTGCATACCTATCTCCCATAAACGTAGTCATCAGAAATTCTGTTTCCCATTTCCCAAACTCATACCAAGTCCCATTAATACTCATCGACCCTATACTCACTGACCTGAATTGGTTCCAAATTAAGCAACACTTTGATTTCGATTCCTCTGTGAACTCATTCATCCCTATCTCTATAATCTCATCAAACTCCGCACCTCCTCGGAATCTGCACTCATCTATTTCTAGCCTCTTGAATATTCCTTGATTTTATTTTGTCCATCCTCATTGACTAGGCCCTAACCTCCAGGTTTCCTTCCCTAGGTCTCCCTGCCTCTGGATCTTGCTCTCCTGCTTTAAGACACTTCTTGAAACCTACTTTGTTGACCAAGCTTTTGGTCTTCTGACCTAACCTGTCCTGATGTGGTGTCAGGATGGCCCAGTGCTGTCTCACATCCCAGGATCCCAGGTTTGATTCCTGGCTTGGGTCACTGTCTGTGCAGACTCTGCATGTTCTCCCCGTGTTTGTGTGGGTTTCCTCTGATCTGCCAGTTTCCTCCTATCATCACAAAGATGTGCAGGTTAGGTGGATTAGCCATGCTAAAATGCCCCAAAAGATGCGTAGCTTGGGGGATTAGTGGATTAAAGCACAGAGCTAGAACATAAGAAATAGGAGCAGGAGTAGGCCATCTAGCACTTTGAGCCTGCCCTGCCATTCAATAAGATCATGGCTGATCTGAAGTGGATCAGTTCCACTTTCCCGCCTGCTCCCCATAACCCTTAATTCCCTCATCTATCAGAAATCTATCTATCTGTGACTATCCGTTATAGGGATAGGGGAGGAGGGTAGGCATGACTTAGATGCTCTGTGGAAGAGTCAATGCAGATTTGATGGGCCAAATGACCTCCTGCATTATAGGGCTTCGATGACTAAAGTGCACCCTCCACCCATTCAGCTGTGCCAACGAGTTGTCTCCACAAAACCAGGTGAGAACTTGCATCTGATCTGTCCAGAAATTAATCCTTCTGTTCTCACCACAAATAGAAATTCAAGAGCTTTGAAAAGCTGTTTTATTCCTGAGGAATGGGGAATTATTTTCGCACTGCGGGGGGATAACATTACCGATATCTATGAAGGAAGATTCCTTTGAAAATGGCGTTCATCAGATTTTCAATGTTTTCTTGTTTTTCGATAATCTGAAAGAAATGGCATCAAACTATTTGTTATCGGTCGTATCCTTAAAAAGACAAACAAAATAGTTATTCCAATTCACCCACCATCCCAAAAGCTGGTAGCCCAAGGTGTTGACCCCTTAAGTTAGAAGCATAGAATAGTACAGCATAGGAGGAGGCCATCCTTTCCCCCCACCCCATTCCACCGCTGTGTGTTCCCTGTGTCCTCTGCGACTGATTTTTCCTAGAAATATTTAACCCTTTCCTTTCTGAAGAACATCTTTCAATCTGTATCCAGCACTTAAAGAGGCAGGGCATTCTAAATCTCATTGCATCCTCGTGTCATGTCTGATTCTCTTACCAATCCCCATTAATCCGTGCCCTCGTTTAATAACCCTTTAACTATTAGAAATGTTTTACTTTATCCAAGCTCTACATGATTTTAAACTTCTCTGCCAGAACCTTTTCTTAATGTTATTCACAGGGTATGGACACCATTGACTGGACCAGCATTTATTGCCTTATGGTCCTAGAATGGGCAGCAAACAGTTAACCTCGTTGCGTGGGTCTGGAGTCACATATAGGCCAAACCAAGTAAGGACAGCAAATTTCCTTTCCTAACGTTCATGAACCAGATGGATTTTTATGAAAATCGACAATGATTTTGTGATCATGCCAAATTTTATTGATTTCAAATTTCACCATCTGACATGGTGAGATTCGAACCCAGGTCCCTCTAGCATTACCCTGAGTCTCTCCATTACTAATCTGGTGACAATACCATTGTGCTACTGCTTTCCACAAATGCCAGGGAGTTTCCTAATTTCTCCTTCAATTCAAACACTAACAGTCACATTTACCTGATCTCCTTCTTCTATCAAAGATAATAAGAATTACTAAGAAAAGCTGCAAGTTTAACTCCAAGAATTGCCCCTCACTTGAGCTTCAGGGCAATGGGAAGATGGTGTCCACAATTGGGGTTTTTATCAACCTTCGAACATGCTACACTAAAGGTAACTTCACTACATGGACTGCAGAGATCTGAGAAACACCACTTGCCCCATGCACCCCAGACGTTTTCTCTCTTCCAACTTCTTCCATCAGAAGAAAGATACAAAAGTCTCAGGATACGTACCGACCAACTCAAGAATATCATCTTCCTTGCTGCCATTAGACTTTTGAATGGTCTTGCCTTGCATTAAGTTGATCTTTCTCTACACCCTAGCTATGACTGTAACACTACATTCTGCACTCCCTCGTTTCCTTCTCTGTGAACGGTATGTATAACGCACAAGAAACAATACTTTTCACAGTATTTGATTTATTATTGTCATACGTATTCACATACAGAGAAAAGTACTGCTTCTTGTGCACTATATAGACAAAGCACATCATTCATAGACAAAGAAATGAGACAGTGCAGAATATAACGTTTCAGTCATAACTAGGATGTAGAGAAAGATCAACTTAATGCAAGGTAAGTCCATTCAAACGTCTGATGGCAGCAGGGAAGAAAATGTTCTTGAGTCGGTTGGTACATGACTTCAGACTTTTGAATCTTTTTGGGAAAAGGTGGAAAAGAGAATGTCCAGGCTGTGTGGGGTCCTTAATTATGCTGGCTGCTTTGCCAAGGCAGCAGGAAGTATAGACATAGTCGATGGATGGGAGGCTGGTTTGCATGAAGAACTGGGCTACATTCACGGCCTTTTATATTCCTTGCAATCTTGGGCAGAGCAGGAGCCATACCAAGCTACAATCCAACCAGAAAATACTTTCTATGGTGCATCTGTAAAAGTTGGAGAGAGTCATAGCTAACATGCCAAATTTTAAGTCCTAATACATGCGAAAATAATAAATCAAAGCAAAATGTCAGCAAGAGATGGGCAATAAATCTTGGCCTTGCCAAAAACATCTATATTTTTTCAACTACAATTCTGTTAGATTTTAAAGTTTATTTATTAGTGTTATTTAACACTGCTTTGAAGTTACTGTGAAAATCCCCCAGTTGCTACACTCTGGCGCCTGTTCGTGTATACTGAGGGATAATTTAGCATCGCCAATGCACCTGACTAGTATGTCTTTCAGGCTGTGGGAGGAAATCGGAGCACCCAGAGGAAACTCCTGCAGACACGGGAGAACATGCAGATTCCACACAGACAGTGATTCAAGACCAGGAATCGAACCTGGGTCCCTGTTGCTATGAGACAGCAGTGCTAACTGCAGCTCCACCATGCCACCCCCAACTAGATTTCAGTACGGAAAATGAACAGTTAAGGGTGTCATACTTACCTCCTTTTTCTTTTGCAAGAATGTTTCCAGTCTCCTGCTGGGTCGTTTGTCAATCATGTCAACGTCACACTGTCGCTGTGAGTTTTGCAGTTGTACTCTCAGACTCAGAGACACGTTGATTAAGGCCGTCATTAGTTTCATAGCTTGAGGAAAAGAAAAATGTGAAAATCCTGGCGAAGATACTCCAGCAAATGCACTCACATCAATGCCATGAACATAACCAGAAGATTCTGTTGCTATAGTTTCCCAGAGTAAGTGGCTGGAATTTTACATGGTAGGCCCCAGGCAGTCTTGCTGAAAGGTCAGGGGGCAAGTCTGCCATCAGTTAGCAAGGCTATCCCCCGCAGCACTTTGAAAGGTGTCGGGCCTCTGACTGGCTCAGGGCAAGACTTCCGGCCCCATCTGGACAAGATGCTGCCTCCAAGGGTTGCCAGGCAACCAAAGAGCCAACAACTCTCTAGTTCTGATGGCACCTCAAGAGAAGTGCGAACTGCTGGGTTGACAGGAAGTTCACCACTGGGATTGGAAATAAATGGCGGCCTTACCATTGACACTCATGTTTCAGGAATGCATTAGTATATAAATCAAAAATATATGCGTATACAAACGATGCAAAAGGCAGATTACTGATTTTGCATCACAAATTATAATGATTGCCCCTCAGATTTAATATTGCTATGGGCAGTTTGGCGCCTTAGCATTCAATTGGTTTAAGGATTGGGCTTCCACTATATGAGGCAGTACAAAATGGCTGCCAAGCCTAACTCTGCAGCACCAGGGGTGAGGTTTTATGGCCGTGCTCCCCTCATAGAACATAGAACATAGAACATTACAGCACAGAACAGGCCCTTCGGCCTTCGATGTTGTGCCGACCAAAATAAAAAGCAATGCCCCTCCAAACTAAACCATTCCCTTCTCTTCCATATACTTATCAATTAACCTCTTAAACGCCACCAAACTTGGCGCATCTACAACAGCTGCAGGCAGGGCATTCCACTCCCTAATCACTCTTTGAGTAAAGAACCTACCTCTGATATCCGTCCTATAACTCATACCCTTAATTTAAAGCTGTGTCCCCTCGTGCTAGCTTTCTCCATCCTAGGAAAAAGGCTATCACTGTCCACCCTATCTAAACATCTAATCATCTTATATGCTTCAATAAGATCCCCTCTTAGCCGCCTCCTTTCTAACGAAAACAAGAAAGGAGGCGGCTAAGAGGGGATGTTATTGAAAACCAGAAAACCCCAAAACCAGAAAATCCCACCTAAGGTCAACGGATCGTTGCATGTTCCTCCCCGCCCGCTATGATTTCTGTGGAGGGTGGGACAGGAAAATTACCCCCCCAGATTTCCATGCCCTTTCACCCAGCCAAATTCCCCATCGGGACATGTGAAAAGTCAGCCAGGGTTTAGAGCAGACCCTTGAGTTGGGCAGATGTTGCAAGCTCTGAAGGGGTGGCAAGATCCCACAGCGGGACCTAGTCCAAGTCCTCTGCCCTATCCCAAGCTCTTGCGACAAGCTACCGTTCTGCTCACCTGCAAGCGTACTGGTGTGTCGGAAGGCCCGTACTTGGGAGTCTGAGAGTCCGGTCAGCAGGGAGATGACTGTATCCATCAGGTACTCATCGTGTACAATGGTGTACTGGCAATGCTGAATTAGCAGAGAGAGAAACTCACAGAAATTGGACTTGAATTTCTTCCAGTAGGGTCCTGACATTGTGAGGGGGTAATCCCCACTGTCCTGGAGAGAGAGAGCAAGAGATAATGGTGAACAATGGTGGTCAGGGCACAGTGGTTAGCACTGCTGTCTCACAGCACCAACAATTCTAGCTACAGGTTTGTGTGGAGTTTGTACCTTCTCCCCGTGTCTGTGTAGATTTTCTCCAGGTGCTCCGGTTTCTTCCCACAGTCCAAAGATGTGCAGGTTAAGTGAATTGGCCATGCTAAGTTGTTCCTTAGTGTCAGGAGGGCTAGCAGTGTAAATGCATGGGATGGGATAGAGGCTGGGTGGGATTGTTCTTGGTGCAGGCTTGATGGATCAAACAGTCTGCTTCTGGATTGTAAGGGATTCTATGAACCAGTTAGGATCGGCTCCATCCAGGAGTGTCCTGCACTTGCTACCCGACATTGACACCCAGGATGTCAAAGCTCTGATTTTTAATAAAGTCTCACCTTGTGTTCAATTCCTGCCGTGGTCTTGTCCCTCCCAACCAATGTAACCTCCCATAACTCTCCATGGCCTCCGATTCCAGCCTCTTGCTTATCACAAACTCTCCTGACTTCACCAATGGTGTCAGCTGTCAAGGGTCAGTGCAGTGGAATGCCTCCCTAAATCTCTGCATCTCTCTTCCTCCCTCCCACACTTTCACTCAAGATCAGAAACATATCAGAGATCCTACAGTGCAGAAAGATGCTGCTTAAAAACTTTAAAAAGCTTCTGGGTCACTGTCCCAATATATCTCTCCGTGACTTGATGTCAAATTTTCACAGTGACACTGATGAAGCACCTTAACACATTTTACTCTATGATATTATGATGATTCTATGGTCGAAATTTTATCGGAATGCTTGCCCTGATGCCAGGGCAGGTGAAGCACGGAGATTCGGCATTCTCCATTAGCCTCAGGCGGGAGCCGCTAGTGGACGTGTTGGACGACTCTTCTCTGATGAAGGTGCCGTACAGATGTGAGTCACTGCCATTATTGGAATTAAGGATTAATCTCCTGGATGCTGAGAAAAATCATAGTGGGCATCGAAACATATTTTCATAGAGTCATTGAACACATCTAATATAGATAAATTGAAATAGGGAAAAGAGGTTGCTCGACAATGCTGAATTGTTATGGGTGTGAGGTCATGTGATCAAACCTCCAGGAATACATCCGGTCAGAGTAGGCAACCCTGGAACCAATGGCTTGTTCACTAAAGAATTGCCCAGAAACTTTTCCTGTATTCATTCGTGGAATATGGGCATCCTGACTGGCCAGCATTTATTGCCCATCCCTAGTTGCCCTTGAGAAGGTGAACTGCCTACTTGAATCACTACAGTCTCTGGAATGTAGATACACCCACAACGCTATTATGGGGGGAGTTGCAGGACTTTGATCCAGCAACAGTGAAAGACCTGCGATTTATTTCCAAGTCAGGATGGTGAGTGGCTTGGAGAGGAACTTGCAGGTGGTGTGTTCCCAGGCATCTGCCACCCTTATCTTTCTAAGTTGTCATGGTCATGGGTTTAGAAGGTGCTGTCCGAGGAATGTTAGTGAATTTCTGCAGTGCATCTTGTAGATAGTACACACTGCTGCTACTGTGTCAGTAATGGAGGGAATGAATGTTTGTGGAATGGGTGCCAATCAAGCGAGCTGCTTCATTATAGATGGTGTTAAGCTTGTCAAGTGGTGTTAGAGCTGCACATATCCAGGCAAGTGGAGAATATTCCATCCCACTCCTGAATTATGCCTTGTTGATAATGGACAAGATTTGTGGAATTTGGAGATGAGTTTCTCACCTCAGGTTTGATAGCCTTGACCTGCTCCAATAGCCACAATATTTATCTGGCTACTGCTGCTCAACTTCTGGTCAATGGTAACCCCCAAGATGTTGATAGTGGGGCATTCAGTGATGGTAATGCTATTGAATATCAAGAGGCGATGGTTAGATTCTCTTTTTTGGAGATGGCCAGTGCCTGGCACTTGTATGGTGTGAGTGTTATTTGCCACTTGTCAGACCAAGCCTGGATATTGTCCAAATCTTATTGCATTTGGACACAAATTGCATATCAGTACTGGGGCATCATAAATGGTATTGAACATTGTGGAATAATCAGTGAATATCCCCACCCCTGATCTTGGAAAGAAGGTAATTGATGAAGCAGCTGAAGGTGATTGGACTAGGGACAATGTATGGAGGAATTCCTGAAATGATGTCCTGGATTCAGTCTGATAGCTATGTCCTTTGAGACTTGACCAATTTGGTTAGTATTGGGGCTACCCAGCCAGTCTTAGTGATGACATTGAAATCCTCCAGTCAGGGTACATCCTGCACCCTCAGTCCTTCCTCCAAGTGGTGGAAGAGTTCTAATTCATCAGCTGAGTGGAGGCACTACGTGGTAATCAGTGACATGAGATTCGTGGAGTCTGGAGTCGATATTGAGGTCTCCCAGGTTAACTCCCTCCCGATCAGAGACCACTGTGCTGGGTTTGTTCTCCTTGGTGGGACAAGACCAGCAATGGTGATGGTGCAGTCAGGGCCACTATCAGTCAGCTAAGAATGCATGAAGATGACTACGTCAGGCTGATGCTTGACTAGTCTGTGAGACAGTTCTCCCAATGTTGGCACTGGCCCCAGATGTTTGTAAGGAGGACTTTGCAGGGTTGACAGGGCTGGGTTTGCCATTGTCTTTTCTGGTGCATGCCGAGTGACCCATCTGGCTGCAGAGAATGAGGGAGGACAAAACAAATTTCTACTTATCATCATTAAAGGTGAAGAAAGCTGACTTAATACCAGATCCAATGGCCATGTAACATTTAGGATCCAGGGGTACACCATGAACTTCTTGTACTGCAAACCTGTCTCCTGTGAAAGATACAAGGGCAACATTAAATTTCATAGCCATTGCAAAAGGCAGAGATCATTTATCTTGGAAACTGTCTTCAAAAGTGTTTATGGGGTTCTTCAATTCAGTGTTGCAGCAATTTGAGTCAGTCACTGATATAATGATAGAATATAATGCAAAATCAGACCCTCTCAAAGAGTTCCACATACATTTAATTACTTTAAGCTCCAGTTTACCCTGATAGGTAAGCAAATTGCACTGCAGCCATTTTACATTCTGCAAAATGCCACAAGTATGAAAATCAAGGTGGATATTCAATTTTTGCCCAATCAATCCGTCTTTTCCTCACCAGACACGCAAAATCCTAGACCAAATTTTCCCACTGAAGGTGAGAACATACTTTTACCAGTCAGAACCAAATTGCCTGCATCTCCAGCATGTTTGTAATGATTGTCCCTTTAAGGGCAACACAGCAGAGTAAGGGTGACCAATGGGGACTCAGGATGGGGAATCACCCCAGGCAGAGGCATTCTCATAAGCAGAGGCATTTCAAAACTAGCTGCTCTGGTAGATCCTTGTTAAAAATCCTTTGCTATTCACTAATGAAGCTTCTGAAAATAAGACAAGATCCGGTGGCCAAGGTAGAATGGGAACAGCTACTATAGGGAAAATCTACAGGAGAGCAGTGTCGGAGGGAAGGGGGCATTCAAAAAGGAAATGGGGAGAATGCAAACGCAGCATGTTTCCTCACAGGTGATAGGTGGAAATAACAAACCCAGAGAACCATGGATAACCAGAGACATTCAGGGTACAATGAGAAGGAAAAGAAAGGCTTTTAAAAAGTAAAAGGGGGGGCCTTAGTAAGGATTAGAAAATGCAGAGTGAAGCTTAAGAAAGCAATTAGGAATGCAAAGAGGGGATATGAGAAAGCTCTGGCTGGCTAAAGTAGGGAAAATCCCAAGATATTCTATCAATGGGAAGAGGATAATCAGAGAAAGAGTCGGGTCCATTAGGGACAAAGGCAATGTGTGGAGGAAGCAAGTACATTGGTAGAGTATTGAAAAAATACTTCACATCTGTTTTCATCCAAGAGAATAAGGATAATGGTCTGGAACTTCAGGAGAGAGACTACGAGTTTCTTGAGCAAATTGTGTCAGGGTATTGGAGGTGTTAGCAGCCTTACAAGTGGAGAGATTGCCAGGTCTAGATGAATTGTGCTCTGGGAGGGAGGCAAGGGAGGAGACTGCAGGAGCTCTAACCCAAATTTTCCAAACTCCTCTCTAGACATAGGAGGTGGGGTGAGGGAGGTGCCTGATAACTGGAGAACAGGTAACATGTTCTGCTACTTAAGGCTTGTAGAGATAAACGAGGGAACTACAGACCAGTGAGTCTCATGTTTCTAATATGTCAGTGTGGAAGCGCTGGGCCTCTTCTGCGCTGTATGGTTCTATGATTCTATGATAAGTGCAACGTTACAGGGCTGTGATGCACAATGATTAATTTAAGAGTGAGAGGGGCGGACTAAATGTTTTGCACTGCTAAAGCAGTTGATTAAGTTACCAGAGCAGGCTGCTGGGTTTGAGGGCAGCTGAACCATATACTGCTACAATTCCTCTTCCATTAGTTATCCCATTCCTCTCCTGAAGTGTTCAGAGATAATGGGGCTAGGTTCATGATTTTTCCTGCTGGCGTGCCTAAGCAGCCACACTTCATATGTAACCCCAGTCTGAAAGGAAATGGGTTAGTGGTTAACACTGCTGCCTCATAGCTCAAGAGACCCAGTTTAATTCCAGCTTTGGGTCTGTGAGGATTCTGCACATTCTCCCTGTGTCTGTATGGGTTTCCTACAGGTGCTCCAATTTCTTGCAGGTTAGGTTGATTGGCCATGCTAAATTGCTCCTTAGTGTCAGGGAGATTAATAGGGTAAATACGTGGGGTTACGGGGATAGGGAATGGGTGGGATTGATGTCAATGTAGCCTCAATGGGCCACATGGCTTCCACTGTACCGGAATAAGTGCCGGAGTGTAATGACTACAGGATTTTCACAGTAACTTCAGTGTTAATATAAGCTTACTTGTGACACTAATAAATAAACAATAAACTTTCTGCACTGTAAGGATCCTATAATTCTAAAAGTTTAATGTTTATTTATTAGTATCACAAGCAGGCTTACATTCACACTGCAATGAAGTTACTGTGAAAGCTCCCCTAGCCACTCTGGCGCCTGACACTGAGGGAGAGTTTAGCATGGCCAATGCACCTAACTAGTACATCTTTTGTGTTGTGGGAGGGAACCAGAGCACCCGGAGGAAACCCATGCAGACACAGGGAGAATGTGCAGATTCTACGCAGACAGGGACCTGAGCCAGGAATCGAACCCAGGTCCCTGTGCCTTAATTCTATTGAATAATAGAACAGGCTTGAATGGCCATATGATCTACTCCTGCTTCAATCTCTCATGTTGTTCTATGCACGCAGCACATTAAGACACGTCGGGATTACCACGGCACCTTTTAACTGTGTCAGTCTGCAGTAACTGTCCGTGCAAGCTGTCAGATTTGTTGAGTCCACGCATGTATCCTCCCCGCTGTGAAACTGCTGCTTATACAGCATTCAAATCCACAATTTATGCGAGGAGGAAGATTGAATATGCAGCGCCCGATGAAAACCGTGTTTTCAAATCAATCTCAAAAACCTTATTTCACCTCATCAAATTCCTCAGTCATTTTTCTCCGAATGTCAGGGCTGTGCATATTCTGAAAAACCTCAGCCGTAACCATCCCTGCAACAAGCAGGAGAGAAAACGCTTAGAATGAAACACATTACTTAAAAATATTCATGCATGAGAATAAAATACATCACATTTTGACAAAAGGAATGTCCTCATAAAGCAGGAAGTTATAAATAATAGGCGCACAGAACACGAGTCTTCCCTGGTCAGAAAGTCCAGGTCGTCAGATTAGTCCTCTGCCCTTGTGAGAAGGGGTTTTAAGTGGACAAGACTAGGTGTGAAAATAATGCCCTGACATTTCTCTGCAGAGTCCAGTGCTAGACCACAATCTACTTTTCTAGAGTACAATCTGGTTTTGGCCAGTCCTCAGACAGACCAGCCCCAGGTTTTGGACTAACTACAACAACAACAACTTGGATTCTTTATTACTCAATCCGTGGAACACGAGCCTCTCTGGCTGGCCAGCATTTATTGCCCATCCCCTTGAGAAGGTGGTGGTGAGCTGCCTTCTTGAAATGCTGCAGTCCACGTGCTGTGGGTTGATCCACAATGCACTTAGGAATGGAATTCCAGGATTTTGACCCAGCGACTGCGAAGTAATGGCGATATATTTCCAAGTCAGCATGGTGAGTGGCGTGGAGGGGAACTCTGAGATTTATTACTCATCTCTGCCTAATCTTGAGCTGCTGTGCTCCCTTCTTTGTCGCAATTTGATGCAATTGAGTGGCGTGCCAGACCATTTCAAAGAGCATTGAGAGTTAAGCACATTGTTGTTGGCCAGATCATGTAAGCACAGCAGACTTTCTTCTCTAAAGAACATCAGTGAACCAGATGGTTTTTACAATAATCATAGTTTCATGGCCTTCCACGCTGAGGCTAGCTTTTAATTGCAAATTATTTTTTTACAGTAAGAAGTCTCACAACACCAGGTCAAAGTCCAACAGGTTTATTTGGTAGCACAAGCTTTTGGAACACTGCCCCTTCATGAGGATGGAGCAGCGCTCCAAAAGCTCGTGCTATCAAATAAACCTGTTGGACTTTGATCCTGGTGTTGTGAGATTCTTACTGTGTTTACCCCAGTCCAATGCCAGCATCTCCCACATCACGTTCAGATTTTTATTGATTGAATTCAAATTCCCCAGAAACTATGGTGGGATTTGAATCTATGATCCTGGAGTATTAGCCTGGGTGCGGGTGGTCAAGTTGTAATTCACATAAAATTGAACTTGGAATTCATGCAGGGTTCATTGAGCTGGCAAGTGATGATGAGATGTAGGCAAACAACAACAGCAGCAAGGTGGGGAGAGGCAAACAATGTTCTGGAACCTGGAATGACTATACTCTATCTTGGTAATGGTCCTGCTGTGGGGTTTCAGATTGGCAAAATGAGAGAGGTTTGGATCAGTCTTTCCCATGTTAAGCATGGAAGAGGCCATTCAGCCCCTTGAGCCCTTTCCTCCATTCAGTTAGGTCACTGTTACCTCATCAAACCTATGGATCTCATACCTGATTCCTCCCCGTTGTCCCAGCAAGCACAGCCTTTTGGGAAAGGGAGCATTCCAGTTTTTTTTCCACGTCTGTGAGTGGAAAATGTGCTCCTCCAACCATTTCCCTCCTCAATGGCTAGGCACTCACTTTTATAATGACCTTCCCTGTTCTTGGTTCCACTGTCAGAGGTCGTTGTTTCTCTGTATCTATCCTGTGGAATCCATTTAACAATTTCAATCACTTCACTGACTTGTCATTCCTCTGGAATTGTCAAAACACTTGGCAACCCTTGGTTTAAACTTGAAGTTGAATCACTTTGGTTCAGGAAGCAAAGAGGTGGAAGGATGTGGAAATTGTGTGTGTAAGGGTGTTACCATTATAACTATATATTTTTAATCTAAACCAAATTGATCATTCTTAACAGGCATATGTTAGGATGTGCTTAAATCATAACAATAATACGTAGAATGTTTGAAAAGAGGGTCTGACCTATACAGAGAGAGGCCTGATAAACTCGAGTTAATTCCTCTGATGTGGCAGAGGCGGAGGGGAGACCTGATAAAAGTCTATAAAATTATGAGAGGCACAGATAGGGTTGACAATCAGAATTTTTGTTCCAGAGTTGATGGCATATGGTGGAATTTGAATTCATAAAAAAAATCTGGAATTAAGAATCAACTGATGACTATGAAACCATTGTCAAAAAACTCACCTGGTTCACTAATGTCCTTTAGTGAGGGAAATCTGCCATCCTTACGTGGTCTGGTCTACATGTGACTCCAGAGCCACTGCAATGTGGATGATTCTCAATTGCCCTCGGAAAACGAGCAATGAGCAATAAATGTTGGCCAGCCAGTGATGCCAATTTTCCATGAATGAATAAAAAGAAAAAAAATCTGATATAAGGGGGCATGCACTTAAAGGTGAGATGGGGAAAGTTTAAAGAAGATGTGAAGAGCAAATTTCTTACACAGTGAGTGGTAGAGTCTGGAACACACTGCCAGGTGTGGTGGTGCAGGCAGATACAACAGAGGCATTTCAGGGGTTTTTAGATGAGTATGTAAGGAATAGAGGGGCACAGACCAAGGGCAGGCAGCAGGGATTAGTTGAATTTGGTGTCATGTTCAGCACAACATCATGGGCCAAAGAGCCTATTCCTGTGCTGCAGTGTTCTATGTTTCAAAATATTAAATCATTATTTCAAGAGCATCTTTAGTGAGATACTGAGTAATGTATCACGGATAAGACAGTGCACATTAATGACAAACCAAAGCTGAGTACCTCTGCATCCCGAACATTGAATGAAGAAAATGATGAGATCCAGGAGTGCAGTGTCTCTGTCTTGTTTATACTCTTCAACCCAGTCATTAACAACAGCCTGCAAAGGAAGAGAAAATAAATCACATCGCCTGAAACAACATTCCAACTGAGAAACGCCTTAAAACAAACTCCTTCAAATCAGAGAAAGATCATTAGTTTCTTTTTAGAAATATCTGGACTAGATTGTAGTATTTGATTAGATTTGGTATGATTTGAATTATTATTGTCACATGTATTGGAATACAATGAAAAGTATTGTTTCTTATACGTTGCATAGACAATGCATAGCAATACATAGAGAAGGAAAGCAGAGTGTGCATAACCAGCCTCCCATCCATTGACTCTGTCTACACTTCCTGCTGCCTCAACAAAGCAGGCAGCATAATTAATGACCCCACATATCCCAGACATTCTCCCTTTCACCTTCTTCTGTCAGGAAAAAGATAAAAAAGTCTGAGGTCATCTTCCAACTGACTCAAGATCAGTTCTTCCCTGCTGCTGTCAGACTTTTGAATGGACGTACTTTGCATTAAGTTGATCTTTCTATATACCCTAGCTATGACTACATTCTGCACTCCCTCATTTCCTTCTCTATGAATGTTTTATCTGTGCAGTGCGCAAGAAACAATATTTTTCACTGTATGTTAATACATGTGGCAATAATGAATCAGATCAAATCAAATGCAGTGTTACAGTCATAGCTGGGGTGTAGAAAAAGATCAACTTAGATAAAGTTTATTTATTAGTCACAAGTAGGCTAACATTAACAATGAAGTTATTGTGAAAATCCCCTAATCGCCACACTCCGGCGCCTGTTCAGGTACACTGAGGGAGAATTTAGCACAGCCAATTCACCTGACCAGCACATCTTTCCAAACGTGCGAGGAAACCAGAGCACCCGAAGAAAACCCATGCAGACATGGGGAGAATGTGCAAACTCCACACAGATAGTGACCCAAGCCAGAAATCAAGTCCAGGTTTCTGGCTCTGTGCAGCAGCAGTGCCACCGTGTTATCCTAACATAGATCTATTCAAAAGTCTGATGAACAGGGAAGGAGCTGTTCTTGAGTCGGTTGGTACGTGACCTCAGACTTTTTGTATTTTGTTCCAGACGGAAGAAGGTGGAAGAGAGCATGTTTGGGGTGCGTGGGGCCCTTGATTATGCTGGCTGCTTTTCCTTTATCTGATGTTACTGATTGACACTATGTTGAAGGTTGGCCGTATAATAACTTCAGTGGGAGAAAAATACTGGAAAATTAATCACATCTTGTAATCTTTTTCCGATGCTGGGTATAATGTGGAAAGATTAGCAGATGTATGTTGGAGAGATCATGAGTCTTATTAATCAGAAAAGAACAGATGTTGGTCTAACTGGAACACATAATTTTCCACACAAATTCGCTGATCTTTCAACATTGTATCCAGCATCTAAAAATATTACAATGTGGAATGTCCTTGTCCAATATCTTTTAGATCCTTGGCACCTATTGTGTGAAAGTCAGTTGCCAATGGAAGGTATACAGCAGGAAGTGCCTGCACTCTCTGATGCTTTTTACAGATTTCACATTTATCACCAATCTCTCCTACAAGGATTGTTAACCTTTGCCTAATGGGGTGAGCAAATTGTGCAATTTGGCCTTTTTTCCACTCTGGTTCATATCACATAATGCCATTCATAATTTCTAACACTGATGAGAAATATCAGTGCCAGGAGAGACCAGCTGGCATGCCATTTTATTGGCATCGTCTCCAAGCCATTTTCTGGGAGGTGGGATCCAACGAAAGATCTGGATCAAAATCCCAGAACGCCCTCCCCAGTAGTACTCCCATGACTGGCCTCAATTCCATATTCCACCTACCCCTAATAACCTTTAACTCTCTGAGAACCATAGATTCCCGAAAGTGCAGAAGAAGGCCACTAGATCGAGTCTGCATGACTCTGAAAGAGCATCTTACCAGGAATACCTTTCTGCATTATCCCAGTAACCATGTGCGGTCAACTTCAGACACTAAGCGACAATTTAACATGGCCAATCCACCTACACATCTATCTAACTCTGCCTCCACCACAATCTCTGGAAAAGAGTTCCAAAGACTAATTCTCTAAAAGAATATAATTCTTCCCCGCCTCTTTCTGAAATGATTGGCCCATATTTTTAAACTGTGTGGCCTAGTTCTAGTCTCTGTTATGAGCTGAAATATCCTTCCAGTATCCACTATGTCAAGTAAAATCCTGAGGGGACATGTTTCAGTAAGATCATCTTATCCTTGTACACTCCAGGCCCAATTATCCTTGTAAAATAACCCCCTCATTCCAGAAATTAGTCAACTTTTTTTGAATTGCTTTGTCCTTTCTTAAATAAGGAGGTCAAAACTGCACACAGTTCTCCAGATGTGGTCTCACCAGGTCCCTATACAACTGGGGCAAAGCATCCCTACTTGTAAATTCCATTCCCCTAGCAATAAACAGCAACATTCAGTTCTCCTTCCTCATCATTTGCAGCATCTGCATACTAACTTTTTGCAATTCATGTACCAGGACGCCCAGATCCCTCTGTAGTATGGAGCTGGGAATTAATGATTACTGGTCTTGCTGGAATGTTAGACATTGCTGTACTATCTCCAGTCTCTCCTTACTGTCCCGCACACACCTGCATTGCACTTTTCCCCATGCTGACCACTTCAAACAGTGTGACGGCCTCAACGTCTCCATCCCGCTGGCGGTGCCCATTCATCCGTCTCTGTCGAGAACACACCGAAGCTCTCCTCCTGCCTTTCTCAGATTGGTCTCTTCGTCTCTTCTTCCATGACTGAAAAAAAGGCAAGGAAAAGAATGTTTTCCATTTGATTTCTAACATTAATATCGAGACTGTCTTACTGTGATGAATTCAGCCAGGCTAATGAGGTTGCTATACTATGAACTTCCTGATGAATCCTAATTAATGGTTAAATCAGGGAGCTCCATGCTCCCTATTTAAAGCAGGTATGTCAGACTCCCAGCCTGCAATCAGCAGGGAGCAACAGGAAAGCTGGCTGTGTACAGATGAATGGTATAAATAAAGTAACTTGGTGACAGAATTCTCGCCCCCATGGAATTGTTACACTTACTGACTGCACAGATGCAAGAAGTGTCCTCCAGAGGATTATGTAAGCATCTCCTGACATTATGACCATTCGATTAAAGCTAACATTTTTGCTAGGTTTGTTAGCCTGCTGCTGAAGAAATTGATTATACAACAGCATCAACAATGGGACCAGCACCTGGTCAAGTGGATCCTGGTATCCAACTTAGAATAACAACAAGATTAAGACAGGTTTTGTTTTACCTCTATTGAAACTTAAACTTTGTTTATTAGTGTCACAAGTAGGCTTACATTAACACTGCAATGAAGTTACTGTGAAAATCCCCGAGTCGCCACATTCCGACACCTATACACTGAGGGAGAATTAAGCATTGCCAATGTGACTTTGGACTGTGGGAGGAAACTCCACGCAGGCACGGGGTGAATGTGCAATTCCCCCAAAATCAGTGTCCCAAACCGGGAATTGAACCCATGGCCCTGGCGCTGTTACCCAGCAGTACTAACCGCTCTGCCGCTGTACTCACAGAATTCTTAGCGTAAAGTTTCTTGAGTACAAAAGGAAGTGAAAGATCACAAAATTTACTCTGACAGAGGGTCATCCAGACTCAGAATGTTGGTTCTTATTCTCTCTCCACAGATGCTGTCAGACCTGCTGCGATTTTCCTCCTCAGCATTTTATGTTATTAGCATGTATACAATTTAATATGTTGCCTACTGCACACACTTTTTTAGTTAGCTAACCAGTGCCCCCACTTGATAACCCCTTGAAACTTTAAATCAAATTACGCACTGCGGCCAGCAAAAACATAGGACTGGTATGGGCAATTCTGCCTATCAAGTGCCAATCCAGTTGATTGTGGCTTCTGTAGCATAGATCATAGAGGCATACAGAGCTGGTGCAGCCTGGTGGCACACTGGTTAACATTGCTGCCTCACAGCGCCAGGGATCCTGGTTTGATTCAAAGCTTGGGTCACTGTCTGTGTGGAGTTTGCATGTTCTCCTCATGTCTTCATAGGATTCTTCCAGGTGTTCTGGTCTCCACTTACAGTACAAAGATGTGCAGGTTAGGTGGATTAGCCATGCTGAATTGCCCCTTAATGTCCCAAGATATGTAGATTAGGGGGATTAGTAGGGCAAATGTGTGGACAAACATTTACATTTCCAGAATTTCAGTGTATGCAGCCTTGAGAATGGAAAAATATATTTTATTTATCGACAACTACATAGGCAACATTTGAGGGTGACACAATGGTCAGCACTGCTGGTTCATAGCTCCAGGAACTCAAGTTTGATTCCCTGCTTGAGCCACTGTCTATGTGGAAGCTGCACATTCTCCCCATGTCTGCGTGGATTACTTCCGGGTGTTCCAATTTCTGCCCACAGACCATAGATAGATGTGCGGGTCAGATGCATTGGCCATGCTAAATTCTCCCTCAATGTACTCAAATGGATGCCAGAGTGTGGTGACTCACAGATTTTCACAGTAACTCCATTGCAGTATTATGTAAGTCTACTTGTGACAGTAATAAATACATTTTAACTTTAAACAGAGATAAGCAATTAGTATCCTTAAAAAAACGCAGAAAAAGGCCATTCGCACCAGTCAGAGACAAACCACCCAACTATTCTAATCCCATTTTCCAGCAGTTGTATGCCCTGGCATTGCGAGTGCTTCCCAGCCTAGATAGCATTTTGAGGGACAGAATTTCAGATTTTCTTTATGTGAAGGAATGTTTCCTCGCATTGAATAGGTTTGCTGCAATTTTAAGGACATCATGGAATCATAGAATCCCTACAGTGCAGAAGAGGCCATTTGGCCCATTGATTCATTCCTCCCATGCCAAGCTATGCATATCCACCCAATGCCGAGAAGTAATTAGTCTGATAGTGACAGCAATATCTGTAAAAAGAAAAACTTTAAAAATTCATTCACTGATGATCTGTCACTTCCATAAAGACAAACCATTTTTACTGTAGGGCAATAAAAGTGTCAGTCATTCTGACCATTTAAAATTTCAACACCAAAACTACAAGCACTTGAAATCTTCAGTGTTTTAGTACTCGTGTAGATGTCTAGCTCTTAGCCAAGAATATAAATGAGGTTTGACTAAGAACCCACTAATCCATCAGTCAATCTGTTGAAACACCTGAGCTTAAGAGAAACCATTGCTTGATTTGCAGCTCTGGCTTTCTGACCCTGTTGTCAATTGCACAATGTTTATTTACATAAGATTAAGAGGCTTCAGTTGCTTACAGCATCTGCTACTGATATTTTAAATGATTTAAATGATTGACATTTTATTGCCCTGTAGTAAAAGGACTTTTTTAACATTTGTGAAAATTCATAAATGACTTTAAGATATTTTGCTCATGTCCTGTTGTCACTTTAGTGCTCATTGTTTCTATGAAGTATATTGTGAGTTAGCAGTGTACATGAAACTACCACAGCTTGGCATAAGGGATCTTTGGGAGTTGGGTAGATATGCATAACTTGGCATAGGACAAGAAAGCCCATGGGGGTGAGTGGAAGGACTTTGCTTAGCATGAGGGCATGATGGACCGTGGGAGTGGATGGAGAGGCATAGCTTAGCATGGAGACATGATGGGCCATGGTAGTAAATGGAGGGGCAAAGCTTGGCGTAGGGAGCATGGGCATCCATGGTGAGAGTGCAGCTTAGCTTGGCATTGGGAGCACGAGGAGGAATTTTTGATCTCACTTCCCAAAAGATTTCCTCAGGTAAGCAATGGTTCATGATTTCTCTGAGGCATCGCGAACTGTAACCTTTTAAAAAGCTGCCCCAACTCCATGTAGCTTACAGAGGTGTATTCTATTCTTACCTCTGCAGTGAAGCCATCAAGGTCAGGAATGTAAGATGTGAGCTTATGATTTGAGTCACCCTGCACACTTAACAGGCCCTGGTGAAAATCAGAAAGGATATCGGGAATCCTAGAATAGGGAACACCCACCATCTTTACAGGGCTCCCGAGTCCTTCTGACTTGGTAAAAATCCAGGCTTTGGAGTTACTCTCAAGGTTGTGATGTCCCAGCTTCAGATCTCGCAGCTGTCTTGCTGCCAAGAAAAAGCAGGAAAGCTCTGGCTACTTACTGTCAGGGATCCTTCAGTTCCCCTTCTCTGATTCTCCAGATCATTATCCGGCTCGGAGTGGCTCTCACTCTCTCTGTAACAAACATGAAGTACATCAAATCTCTGGAGTCAGGGAACCGTGCTGACCAAATCCCACTGTGCTACAGACAGTCTTCTGGGATGTTTACCAATATCTGGAGATTGCATTCTATGATACCAACCAAAGGTCAGAAGCAGAGAACCAGAGATCTCACTGACATTATATAAAGTCCTCATAATACCCTAGCTATGACTGTAATACTACATTCTGCACCCCCTCCTTTCATAGAGTCATGGAGTCTTAGAGATTTACAGCATGGAAACAGGCCCTAAGGCCCAACTTGTCCATGCTGTCCTTTTCTTTTAAACCTCTAAACTAATCCCAGTTGCCTGCATTTGGCCCATATCCTTCTGTACCCATCGTACCCATGTAACTATCTAAATGCTTTTTAAAACACAAAATCACATCTGCTCTACTACTTCCTCTGGCAGCTTGTTCCAGACACTCACCACCCTCTGTGTGAAAAAAACCACCCCTCTGGACCCTTTTGTATCTCTCCCCTGTCACCTTAAACCTATGCCCTCTAGGTTTAGAGACCCAACACTTTGGGAAAAGATATTGACTATCTAGTTGATCTATGCCCCTCATTATTTTATAGACCTCTTCAAGATCACCTTCTATGCTCCAGGGGAAAAACGTCCCAGTCTATCCAGCCTTTCCTTATAACTCAAACCATCAAGTCCTGGTAGCATCCCAGTAAATCTTTTCTGCACTCTTTCTTGTTAATAACATCCTTTCTATAATAGGGTGATCAGAACTGTACACAGTCTCCTTCTCTGCAATCAGGTATGTTTAGCATGCAAGAGACAATACTTTTCACTCTATACTAATACATGTGACAATAATAAATCAAAAATCAAACCAAAACAAAAATCAAATCAAAGCAAAACAAAAATCAAATAATCACAGGTTATGGAGCATGATTTTGAAAATTCAGTTTCCATCATATGGGATTAGCCATGGTAAATACGCATGTATTTTGGGGACAACGTTCTTCGGTCACTTGCAGGAGGGGAAATGAACTTCTCACCACCAGCACCCAGGCCTCTGATACTTTGGTTGAAATCAGCTAGGATACTGGCAGGAACATAGAGGCAAAAGCTCAAGCAGCAAATCCCACCACCCTGTCCTGTTCCTATCTTCATTTTCCCCATTGCAGGATAATTACAGGGTCAACAGGATGGGTGGAATTGTTTCCCAACCTTGCTGCATGGCTGGGTGATAGGAAAATGTAGCTACAATCTCACCTTCAAAAAATCTGGGACGTAGTCCATTATACGGTAATGCTGTGATTGAGGGACAGACATCAGCGGAGCACACTTTCTCCGCCAATGTGACATGTATCCATTTTGTCCACTAACAATTCTTTGGCTCTTGTTTTCCCCCTTCATTCATTGACACAATGTGAACATCACTGAAAAGACCAACATTTGTTACCCAACCCTAACTACCCTTGAACTGAGTGGCTTTCTCAGCTATTTCAGAGGACATTTAAGAATATTTCCAGAGGTAGGTAATAGAAGCAGTTACAATTTTGTCCTTTAAAAAGTGTGTAGACAGTTATATGGGTAAGATAGATAGAGGGATATGGGCCTAACACAGGTATTGGATCTAGCTTTGCGGTTAAAAAAAAGGGGCGGCATAGACAATTTGGGCTGAAGGGCCTGTTCCATGCTGTAAACTTCTATGACTCTATGTATAGAACCATAGCAAGGAGTGGGAATCTGGAATGCACTGCCTGGGAAGGTACAACCCTCAAAAAATATTTGAATAAGCACTTGAAATATCATAACATTTAAGGATATAGGACAAGTGCAGAAAAATGGGATTAGCACACCTGGAGTGGTAGTTATTGGGGCGGCAAGGTGACACAGTGGTTAGCACTGCTGCGTCATAGCTCCAGGGATCTGGGTTCGATTCCCAACTTGGTCACTGCCTGTGTGGAGTTTGCACAATTTTCCCATGTCTGCACAGGTTTCCTCCGAGTGCTCCAGTTTCCTCCCACAATCCAAAGATGTGCGGGTTAGGTGCATCAGCCATGCTAAGTTGTCCTTTAGTGTCTCAGGACATAGTTAGAGGGATTAGCAGAGTAAATATGTGGGATGAGGGAATTTGCTGGATTTGTTGTCAGTGCAAATTTGATGGGCTGAGTGGCCTCCTTATGCTCTATCAGATTTCCATGATTACTGTCAGTGAAGACTCGATGAGCTGAAGGGCCTTTTCTGCACTGTATGACTCGATAACTCTCGAACCCCTACTGTATAGTCTGCCCTGACTCTGCAAAACAGCATCTTATGAAGGTCCAACTCCCCACCCTATTGCCGTAATTCTGCGTATTTACCATGGCTAATCCACCCAAAATGCACATTCCAGGACACTAAGGAAATCCACCTAACCCGCACATCTTTGGAATGTGGGAGGAAACTGGAGCACCTGGAGAAAATCCATGCAGACATGAGGAGAATGTGCAAACTCCACACAGACATTGACCTGAGTCAGAATTGAACCTGGATCTGTGATGTAACAGTGCTAACCAGTGTCACCATGCCGCCCTTGATGGATAAAAATGCAAGTTTGGACAAAGAAACCACTGAACAGCAATGGAATTTGACTAGCCAACGTTTCCCTGCTTTTATTATCCCAGGTCCCTGTTCGCTGTGTGCCCCAGATATTTCAAAGATGAAGATTCTTGTGTTGCTGTTAAGACCATACACACAGATCCTGGTGTCCAATCTCCCATTGCTGCTCCCCCCAACCACAAACTGGGCATTTTGACCTATTTCCAGTCTTGATAAAACACTGTGAAAATCCAATCTCCGAGAAGGTTTACAAAGGATGTGGGAAGACAAACTGGGATTGGTCCACCTCTTGATTTTGACCTCAGGTGAATTCCACCCCTTCAGAATCAATGAGCGAAGAATTTGATCCCACATCCTAATACAGGATCCTACTGAGGAGGTGGTATCGGTAAGCGAGAAAGCTTGGGGAAAAGACATAATGTTGCAAAAACTCATTCCAGTAATGGAAACTGAATATACAGCATCTACCAGAGTTAGGGCTACCAAGTCCAATTAGCTAATTTCCTGAAGATTTTATCACATAATGTTCTGCTTTGAGATGCCCCACCCAGCTATTTTTATCCCCATCTCCAATAGTTTTATGATTAATGAATGAATGCAGTCACGGAAAAAAAACACAATCCGTTAAGATGTTTCGAATATTTCTCATGGGATGGTTTAGCAATCCAATATAATTCGTCAAGATACCCAACCTGGCAACCTTTAGAAGAATGTGGGTGCCGCATTGACTCTATACCCTCAGCAACCCCCTTCCCACACCCCTCCTCCAACCCTCCCACCGACAGGGTACAGGAATGAGATAGAGAATCTGATGAACTGGTGCGGCAACAGTAATCTCTCCCTCAAAGCCAACAAAATGAAGGAGATTGTCATCAACTTCAGGAAGTAAAAAGGAGAACATGCCCCTGTCTACATCAATGGGGATGAAATAGAAAGGGTTGAGAGCTTCAAGTTTTTAGGTGACCAGATCACCAGCGTCCTGTCCTCTTTCCTCCATGCCAACACTACAGTTAAGAAAGCCCACCAATGCTTCTCTTTCTCAGAAGACTAAGGAAATTTGGCACGTCCATCACAACTCTCACCAACTTTTACAGATGTACCATTGAAAGCATTCTTTCTGGTGATATCACAGTTGGTATGGCTTCTGCTCTGTCCAAGACTGCAAGAAACTACAAAGGGGTCGTAAATGTAGTCCATCACGCAAACCAGCCTCTCACCCGTTGATTCCGTCTACACTTCCCACTGCCCCAGCAAAGCAGCCAGCATAATTAAGGACCCCTCACGACTTGGACACACTCCTTTCCATCAGGAAAATATATAAAAATCTGAGATCACATACCAACCAACTCAATAACAGTTTCTTACCTGCCATTGTCAGGCTTTTGAATGGACTTACCTCGCATTAAGTGATCTTTCGCTATACCCTAACTATGACTGTAACACTACAGTCTGCACTGTCTCGTTTCCTTCTCTATGAACAGTATGCTTTGTCTGTATAGAGTGCAAGAAACAATACTTTTCACTGTATGTTAGTACATATGACAATAATAAATCAAATCAAACTCTTCAGCTAAGTGGCTCCTTACTTTTGGAGGGAGGTTCTGCTGGATAACTCAGGATCTGCTATCATCACAGCTATGGAAATTCAGTCCCAGGTCTAACAAAATGGCTTCCTCAGATTGGTAACTATTTTGTTGTATCCATCCACTGCATCTTCTTAATTCTAGCTCAGGGACGTCCCTGGTCTGGCATCACATTTTGTTGCAGAGCTGTAGAGATAAAAAGAAGAGTGATGTAACATGTTAATTGAATGAACTTGGACACAACTCACTGCATCACATGAAAAGGTTTGCATTTATATAACACCTATCATGACCACAGGATGTCTCAAACCATTTACAGCCAATGAAGTACTTATAAAAAATTCATTCTTGGGACATGGGCATCGCTGGCTGGCCAGCGTTTATTGCCCATCCCTAGTATCCCTTGGAGGGCAGTTGATGTGCATCTGGGATCACATGTAGGCCAGGCTAGGTAAGGACGGCAGATTTCCTTCCCTTAAGGACATTAGTGAACCAGCTAGGTTTTTACTGGATGAAAGCAAATTATTGCAGATGCTAGAATCTGAAACCAAAAGAAAAAATGTTGGAAAACCTCTGTAGGTCTGGCAGCATCTGTAAGGAGAGAAAAGAGCTGATGTTTCGAGTCAGATAACCCTTTGCCACAGCTTTGATAATGTGGCCTGCAATCTTGAACTTAGCAAAACCTAACAAACAGCAATGAGATCATGTTCAGATCATTTATTTTGTTTTCTGATGTTGGTTGAGGGAAAACTGTTGGCCAGGACACCAGTGCTATACTTCCTTGAAGTAGTGATATTGGGATCTTTGACATCCACCCGAGCAGACAGATGGAGCCTGAGTTTAACATCTCATCTGAAAGACGGCACCTCCGACAGTGCAGTGCTCCCACAGTACTGCACTGGAAAATACGAAACAGGAGTTGAATTTCATCCTTTTCCTTATATGGAGGCCAAGTTAAGGGTACAATGTAGAGTTCAAACAGCCAAACATCTCTTGAACTAGGTCAACAAAGGAAAATGTTTCAAAGCAGCTGGGTGCCAGAATCGAAGAATGAAAGAAAAATTGTGGGGTGACATAGTAGTACAGTGGTTAGCATTGCCATCTCACAGTGCCAGCGACCTGGGTTCAATTCCTGCCTTGGGTCACTGTCTGTGAGGAGTTTACATATTTTCCTGTGTCTGCGTGGGTTTCCTCCTGATGCTCCAGTTTACTCCCACCTTCTGAAAGACGTGCTGGTTAGGTGCATTAATCCGAACAGGCGCCAGAGTGTGTCGACTAGGGGAATTGCACAGTAATTTAGTTGCAATGTTAATGTAAGCCTTACTTGTGGCTAATAAATACATAAGCTTTTAAACTTTTTCATAAAATAAAATGTTCTCCTCGTGTCTGTTGGTTTCTTCCGCGACCTCCAGTTTCATCTCAGTCCAAAGTTTGAGCAGATTAGGTGAATTAGCCATGGTAACTTGCCCATTAGTGTCGCAACATATGTAGGTTAGAGGGATTAGTGGGGCAAATGTATGGAATTATGGGGATAGGACAAGTGGGGAGACCTGGTAAGATGCTGCTTCAAGGAGTCGCTGCAGACACGATGGGCTGAATTTTTCTAGATCATGATTCATTTAGAATGCGAGTCAGAAAAACCTCTCAAATGAGGGGAGCAGGAATACTTCTGCAAGCAAGGTAGCAGAGAATACCAGGGACTACACTGGGAAGCAGAGTAGAAATGAGGAGTGTCCTGAGGGAATGGGGTGAGCTCCTTGTGGAGGGAATGGCAGTGACAAAGGTGGCGAAGGGAAAATGGCAGTGAGGCAATTTTCTGGTTTGGCAGAAGAACAGGATTGGCTGCATTAGGCATGTCACAAGGCTAAACCGCATTATCATTGAAAACATGACTCTTCAACTTTCAGCTGACTGGAAATGTTGCAATTTGAACCGAGACCAAGCAAACTGCTGAAAATGGGAAGCTACATTCTAAAGTGCTAGTGTGAAACGAATAAATCACCTAGAACAGTGTGAAGAGAGAGACATTTCCTATAATCTAGGCACCCATTGAAACTCATAACTGTCTGAGGGAGAGACCTTAAAAGTGCAAAATATAGGATATTGAAGTAACAATAGCTGAAGATGGACATACCTGGATTACACAATGGATGAAGCATTTTGAGGCAAGGCTGTCCAGCCACTGGACAGAGACTGCAAGTGACACAGGCAATATCAAAAAATTCCTTGGCCGAGTTAATACACTCAAGGCTGCTCTCACTTCTTCTCCCTTTTTTGAAATATGACTGCCACCAAGTTCGAGAAGCCAGCTCTATCAACGAGTTGAGATCTCGTAATAATTGCAACATCTTCTACATCTGACCACATCCAGCTAACCTAAATCAGCTGAAACATTTACAATCAACACCTCAACACCTGCTGTTTGTAATTTTTATAAATGATCTGGATGAGGGTATTGAGGGATGGATCAGTAAATTTGCAGATGATACTAAAGTTGCTGGAGTGGTAGATAGTGAAGAGGGGTGTTTTAGTTTACAGAGTGACTTGGACAAGTTGCAGAGCTGGGCCGAGAGGTGGCAAATGGAGTTTAATGTGGAAAAGTGTGAGGTAATGCACTTTGGCAGGAACAATAAATGTGTAGAGTATAGGGCTAATGGTAGGGCTCTTAATAGTGTTGAGGAACAGAAGGATCTTGGTGTATGTGTCAATAGATCCCTGAAAGTAGGCAGTCAAGTGGATAAAGTTGTTAAGAAGGCATATGGAGTCTTAGCTTTTATTGGTAGGGGGATTGAATTTAGGAGCCGCAGCATCATGTTGCAACTGTACAAAACTCTAGTGCGGCCGCACTTGGAGTATTGTGTGCAGTTCTGGTCCCCACATTATAAGAAAGATGTGGAGGCATTGGAGAGGGTACAGAGGAGGTTTACCAGGATGTTGCCTGGTATGGAGGGCAGGTCCTATGAAGAGAGGTTGAAGGATTTGAGGTTGTTTTCGTTAGAAAGGAGGCGGCTAAGAGGGGATCTTATTGAAGCATATAAGATGATTAGAGGTTTAGATAGGGTGGACAGTGATAGCCTTTTTCCTAGGATGGAGAAAGCTAGCACGAGGGGACACAGCTTTAAATTAAGGGGTATGAGTTATAGGACGGATATCAGAGGTAGGTTCTTTACTCAAAGAGTGATTAGGGAGTGGAATGCCCTGCCTGCAGCTGTTGTAGATGCGCCAAGTTTGGTGGCGTTTAAGAGGTTAATTGATAAGTATATGGAAGAGAAGGGAATGGTTTAGTTTGGAGGGGCATTGCTTTTTATTTTGGTCGGCACAACATCGAAGGCTGAAGGGCCTGTTCTGTGCTGTATTGTTCTATGTTCTATAAGTATAATCAAAGGACACTTAACTGTCTGTGTGTGTGTGTGTAGATGTGTGTGTGTGTGTGTGTGTGTGTGTGCGTGCGTATTCATTTGTGCATTGCTCCATGTATGTGCATATCTGTGTTTGTGTGTGCGTGTGTGTGTGTATGCATATCTGTGTTTGTGTGGCGTAGTGACTGTATAAGGACCAAATGATTAATGTTGCATCTATTTTATTTTTCTTAGAGTTTTAGTAAATAAATTTACTCCTTTGACTCAAACAAATCTGTGTTTGATTGGCTCTTTATTGTTCACAGTTTAAACAGTTAAATAAATTCTGATTTGGATACAGCATGTCCTCGTGAAAGAAACTTCAACCTTTCTTGTGATCAAACAAGGAGTTTGAATTGAGGGGAGCCAGTTCACCCCTTCTCACTTGGTCATTAACAGGACAAAGAAAATCTGCCCCACATTGGCTAATGGCATAGGAACAAGTGGATACAGATTTGAGACTTTAGACACAAGATACAGGGGAAATGTGAGGGAGATCATTTTTTATGCAGGGCGTTTAGATGACCTGAAATTCGTTGTGTACAAAGGAAGTGGAAATAGAGACAATTGATAATTTTAAAAGGCAATTGTTGGGAACTTGAGAGAAATAAACATCCAAAGCTACAGAAATTAGCAGGGAGAATGGGATCAACTGAACTGCTCAATCAAGACAGCCAATACTGTCCTGATGGACCAAATGGCCTCCTTTTCTGCTATCATGGTTCTATGAGGTGCAATAGGGCTATGCAAAGGGAGCGGTATTTGCAGCATTGTATTTTATTACACCGGCACGGTAGCACAGTGGTTAGCCCTGCTGCCTCACAACGTCAGGGATCTAGGTTCAATTCCAGCCACTGGTCACTGTCTGTGTGGAGTTTGCAGGTTCTCCTTGTGTCTCTGGGTGCTCCAGTTTCTCCCCATACTCCAAAGATGGCTAGGGTGATTGGCTATGCTAAAATTGATCCTTAGTGTTAGGGGGATTAGCAAGGTAAATATACGGGTTTACGGTGATAGGATGGGAGTGTCTTCAGTGCAACCTTGATGGGCTGAATGGCCTTCTTCTGCACTTTAGGGATCCTATGATATAGGTGCATAACATAAGGTGGAAAATAAAGATGAAAAACAACCAAGTTGTATTATCTTCAGCACTATTTAGCACAATATCACATATAGATTTATGTGGTAGGTCACCATCTCCCTGCTTATTTCCTGATTGAGTCAAGCTTTAATATTTCCACAAGACTGCAGGCCCACAGTTTATTGTAGCATTTTTTCACCTGATAATTTCTTCCATTTCAAGACTTCCAAAGGCCAGATTTCTCACTTAGGCACAGAGCGGGAGAAGTGCCTGTATTGCAGCTAATGCATATGTATCTCTGCAACAGCAGCCCCTACATACATCAGTTACACACAGACAGCTGTCACCAGAGGAGCATAGAGCATTTTCTCTTAAAAATTCAGGCAATGTGGTTACAATCACAGGAATTAGAGAGTGAAAAATGCAGCAATAAAGGGAGAGGTATTGTGCATATGAAATGTTATGTTGATAAATGAACCAAAAGGAATAGAACCTTCTTCTGAGGAGATGTAATCTCCAGCCGCACTTTTTAGTGATTTGTCGCTCAGCACTTTTTAAACATTTCTTCCAAATAAAAGGAGATATTTAGTGGAATCTTGTGCATGAAGGCCCAGTGTGGGATCTACTCTTACCCCATCAAAAAAAAATGAAGCAACAACTGTTAGGAATTATAGAGTTATAAAGTAAGACAGCACAGATATTTATTGCAGTGAACTGCTGCCTCACAATACCAGAGACCCCGCTTCCATTCCAGCTTCAGGGTCACTCTCTTTGTGGAGTTTGCACATTCTCCCCATGTCTGCGTGGGTTTCCTCCGGGTGCTCCAGTTTCCTCACTCACTCCAAAGATGTGTGGACTAAATTGCCCCTTAGTGCCGGGGGATTAGCAGGGTAAATACATGGAGTTATGGGGATAAGGCCTGTGTGGGACTGTTGTCGGTGCCTATAACGTAGAATCTATTGGATCACAACAGTGCAGAAGGAGGCTATTCAGCCCATCAATACAGCACGGGCCCTTTGGCCCAGCTGGTCCCAATTGCCCATGCTTGGCCCAAGTCCCTCTAATTCTTTCCCATCATGTAATTATCCAAATGCGTCTTAAATGTTGCTCTTGCAACTGTCTTAACCACTCTCTCTGGCAGCCTAGGAAGCACAGAGGAGGGCAGAGTCAATAGTTTGAGTCTAAAGGACACTTCTATCCATAAAGAAACACAAGAGGATTCAACACTGAACAAATGACTCTCTCAGTGAGTCACACCTCATCTGAATATCAGAGACCTCCAAGCAAATTCACTTAGAGATTCAGAGAATAATGTTTAATTTACAACTCCTCAAGTAGTGCAACAGTCTGTATCTATAAGCAACAAGACCTGGACTAGATTCAGACTTGGGCTGACAATTGACAAGTAACACTCATACCACATAAATTGCCAGCCAATGACCATGTCCAAGAAAAAAAAAGAGAACCTAACCATCTCCCCTTGACATTTAATGGCATTACCATCACCACAGAAGGTGGCCATTTGCCCCATCAAATCCATGCAGGCTCAGTGTTGACTAGACCAGTCAATGTTACTCCCCTTCTCTATCTCCACTGATCTGCAGATCTATTTCCCTCCAATTTTCATTCATCATCTCCACTTCCACAACCCTGAAACAGTGAGCTTTAGACCTTGGAATTTTTCACACATTGTGGATGCTCGCTGGATGTATCTGAAAATTGCTCGCGGAATGCAATTTCATATCCATTGGCCAATTCACAGCTGTCCAGTGTGAATCACCATGTGGAAGGGACTGAGTGCGTCTGGACAGGGCAAGAAGAGGACAGGGGCTGAGAAAAGAGAGGGCATGAGCTAGTGTTTCCAAAATTCTCCCTCGGGGAGAGCCACTGCAGGACTGTCTGAGGGTGTGGCTGACCAGAGAAATATGATCATCAGTGTCAAAATCTGGAAAGGGACAGGGGTGGATATGTGAAAAATGCTCTTTCAGAGAGTCAGTGCAGACTCAATGGGCTGAATGGCCTCTTTCTGCATTGTGCTGATTCTATGGTTCTAAAAAGGCTTCTTGAATGAATCAGAATATTAATAATGCAATAACAAAGTTCAAGAGCAATTTGGTTACTTTAATTACATAGATATCTTCGGATGTCACCTTAAGGAGTTATTCGTGATTGGACTTTAAGAGCTTCAAGTTTCTAGGTGTTTAGATCACCAACAACTTGTCCTGGTCCCTCCAAGTGATCGCTATAGATAAGAAAGCCCACCAATGCCTCCACTTCCTCAGCAGACTAAGGAAATTTGACATGTCCATTTAAACTCTCACCAACTTCTACAATGTACCATAGAAAGCTGGTTGTATCACAGCTTGGTATAATTCCTGTTCTGTCCAAGACTACAAGAAGGGCTGTGAAAGAAGGCCAGTCCATCACTCAAACCAGCCTCTCATCCATTAACACTGTCTACGCTTCCCGCTGCCTCAAAAAAAAACAGCCAACATAATCAAGGACCCCAGGCACCCTGGACATTCTCTCTTCCACATTCTTCCATCGTGAAAAGGATATAAAAGTCTGAGATCATGTGCCCATAAGCAGCTTCTTCCCTGCTGCCTTCAGGCTTTTTGAATAGACCTATCTCACATTAATTTAATTTTTCTCTACACTCTAGCTATGACTGTAACACTGATTTTGCACTCTCTCCTTTCCTTCCCTATGTACTGAATGCTTTTTTCTGTATGACATGCAAAAAAAAAAAACAGCACTTTTCACTTTACACTAATACACGTGAGAATAACAAATCAAGATCTTGCAATCCTCTGTAGGAAAAACATTCATTGTTTTCTTAATCTGTTGTTCTCTTACAAGATGTGTTTTAGCCATAGTTCTTAGTAACCAACTGAAATTGTCAATCAGTTCTATAACTCTAAATCCAAACTAAATTTATTGTGAAATATAGCCTGAACCATTGTCGACAAATGAAAAGCTGAATGCGAGTTCTTTGAATGTATAGTTCACCGATTGAGGCAACATAGCTGTGGAGTGAAGCTTAAAAAAGAAAAATCTACAAAAATTTCCCTCGAAACCACTAACTTCAGGGACTGAGAATGGTTTTATTCCGTAGTCAGGCAATATTATTAAGGATCAAGCAAAGGTCAATATACATCAGTATGTCTTTCCTTGTTCATTAATACAGAATCCCCAACTATTGCACCTAATATTACAAGATATAAAGTTTATTTATTGGTTATGATGTGGAGATGCCGGCGTTGGACTGGGGTGGGCACAGTGAGAAATCTCGCAACACCAGGTTAAAGTCCAACAGGTTTATTTGGAATAACAAGCTTTCGGAGCACTGCTCCTTCATCAATTATTTATTAGTGTCACAATTTACACAAATGGTTTCCATTTACACAGTAACTGTGAAAATCCCCGAGTTACCACACTTGTTCAAGTACATTGAAAGAGAACTGAGCATGGCCGATGCACTTAACCAGCACATCTTTCAGACTGTGGAAGGAAACCGGAGTACACGGAAGAAACCCCACCCAGACACGGAGAGAATGTGCAGACTCCGCACAGACAGTGACCCAAATTGGGAAATCGAACCGGGATTCCTGGCGCTGTGCAGCAGCAGTGCTAACCGTGCCTGCCCTGAAAGGAAAATCCCACAGAAGATCTAAGAGAAGGGCAATAATAAAAAAAATATACAGCTTGAGAATTACAGATTGATGGTGTCATCAATGTCAGTCTGCAAAAGCCCAGATGGCCAGGGAGAGATCCAGCATGGGGAGTTGGGAAGAGGGCAATTATCCTCTCATCTGTCTTCAATCAGTAAGGTGGTTGCTGTGATTGTTGGACATTTAATTTGTTATTGAAACCAAAATTATTTTGATCCATTAGATCCAGCCAATGTAATAGTTTCTCTCAGAGCATCTGATGTTATCAAAATAATTCCAATGCAAAACTACTATTTTCTTTACTAGTGCTGGGCTAGAATCTTCTTTGGATGCTTTCTGACCCAAATTCTTCAATCTCATCAGCTGCCGGGATTCTCCAATCCCGCTACACATAAGTGAATGGATTTTAAGCACAGAGCCAATTTTCCATTCTCTTTGGCAGCGGGATGGATGAGATCCAAGCATTCCGGCCTTTATTTCCAATTTCCATTGTTCATGATCTATCTTTCTTATCCTTGCAAATTATTTTTGCTTAATTTCTCCTTTTCACTTCAGAGTGTAGTGCGGTATCACTGTTTTATTCATTCATGGGTGCGGGCATTGCTGGCTAAACCAGCATTTATTGTCCATTCTTAAATGCGCTTAGATGATGATGGTGAGCTGGCTTCTTAAACTGCTGTAGTCCATGTGATTTAGGTACATCCACAGTGCTGTTAGGAAGGGAATCCCAGGGTTTTGACAGTGAGAGAATGGCGATATAGTTCCAAGTCAGGATGGTGAGTGCCTTGGTGAGGCATTACTAGAGAATGGTTTTCCCATGTATCAACTGCCCTTGTCCTTCTAGATGGTCATGGTCATGGGTTTGGAAGGTGCTGCCTAAGGAGCCACTGCAGTGCATCTTGTAGATGGTATATACTGTTGTCATTGTGCGTCAATGGTGGAGGCAGTGAATATTAATGGAAGGTATGCCAATCAAGCAGGCTGCTTTCTCTTGGATGGTTTTGAACTTGGAGTGTTACATAGAACACTATAGCACAAACAGGCCCTTAGGCTCACAAGTTGCACCAATCATATCCATACCTACCAGGCCTATTTATAACTCTCAATCCCATTAAATCTAATATACTCATCCAGAAGATACTTAAAAAAACCCCAACGAATTCGCCTCTACCACCACCAACAGGAGCCAATTCCACTCACTCACCACCATCTCCTCTGTACCTATTCCCCAGCACCTTAAACCTGTGTCCTCTCATAGCAATCATTTCAGCCCTGGGAAATAGCCTCCGAGAATCCACCCTTTCTATACCTCTCAACATCTTATAAACCTCTAACAAATCGCCTCTCAACCTTCCTCTCTACAGGGCACAGAGACCTAGCTCCCTCAACCTATCCTCATAAGGCATGCCTCTCAATCTAGGCAACATCCTTGTAAATCTCCTCTGCACCCTCTCAATAGCTTCCACATCCATCTGGTGACCAGAACTGTGCACAGTACTCCAAGTGAACTGCTGAAGTAAACTGAAGGGTTGTTGGAGCTGCATTCATCCAGGCAAGTGGAGAGTATTCCATCACATTCCTGACTTGTGACTGTAGATAGTGTATGGGCTTTATGGAGTTAGGAGGGGAGTTACTCAATACAAGATTTCTAGCCTATGTTATAGTGCCTTATGACCATATTCTGCTGATCAATTGTTGCTTAATTTCTGATAACAAATCACAACTATCAACTGTCCAGTGAAGGTTACGAATGTGGAGATACAGATGTGGACATACACCGTCACAAAGCGTTTGAAACAAAGAAGAGTTCAAAATGTAATTTCTACCAGTCAAGTTGTTAATAGGTCACAACGAGGGTGATCTAAAGGCATTAATCTCAACATGAGATTCACAGCAGCAGTATCCTCCATACTTCATGCCGTGAATTGGACATTGTAACTTAATTCCATTTTCAGTCTCTTTTTAATTCCACCGTTAGTGTTGCATTGTTAGATTGTTCCAACTCATTATGAATAATCTGTTATGTGAATGTATATCTCGGAGTCACTGCTCCACTGCAGTCAGCTATCAAGCAACAATGGGTGAGTGGCCTCCGTTTCTCTCAGCGACAAGGCTGGTGGGTATTCACTAGTGGCGGGATCCACTGCTGTTAAATGGGAATTCCCACTGAAGCCACCCCACACTACCAGGAAACTCGCAGCAGGGCTACCAAAGAATCCTGGCGGAATTCCAGCCAATGTATCCGTCAGAAGCACATGCTGAGATGTATCAAAGAGATTTGAAGAAATGTCCAGCATTTCGTGTCCAGGAGTATGATTAGCTCAAACTTCTGGGATCAAGGCATAATCAGGGACTTTGGGTTCAATTCCAGCTTTGGGTGACAGTCTAGGTGAAGTTTACACTTTCTCCCTGTATCTGCGTGGGTTTATTCCAGGTACTCAAGTTTCATCCCTCAGTCAAAAAATATGTAGGTTACGTTGATTGGCTATGCTACATTTACCCTTAGTGTCAGGGGATTAGGAGGATAAATATGTGGGGTTACAGGGATAACATCTGAGTGGGATTGTGGTCAGTGCAGGCTCGATGGACCAAATGGTCTCCTTCTGCACTGGAGGGATTGTATGATGATTCTGAATAGTGCCAGAAAAGGCATTAGCCAGTGTGTATAATTAGCAAGTGGCGACATTCAAATTTCGAGAAATATTTCCTTTGGAAAAATTGGATGGGACATGTATATTTTATATAACATACTCATCTAAAAATATTACGCAGCTGTAAATAAGCACCAAATGCTTCCTCACTAATCATTAGTAATGATTGGTATTATGTGAACTGTTGAGTGTACCCAAGGGATAATTTAATTATGTATACGTATAGAGCTGAGTGAGTCCCATCATGCCACGCTCATTGCTTGGAGGAGGATAAGTCCACTGGGAATTTTAATGATTTGGATTTTCAGAGCATGACGCAAATTGCTACATTGCACAGGGAGTTAGTAAGGTTTTAATCGTAGAGCGTCGACCTTCACTTCGCTAAGCCATCCTCTGAGTTTTCTTTTTAAAACAGGCAACAGGTGAACAGCGGAAGGTGCCAGGGACCATGTTCTGTTTAATGCATGGACAGGGAAATGCAGAGGAGACCTCACAGAATGGCTGCACTAGCATTTACCTACAGTCAGATGGGTGTGCCAAAATGGCTGCTGGAATACCTCAGGATTTTCTCATCTACAGTGTGACCTAAAACAAAACACGACAGGCCCCACGGAGATGTGTGAGTAATTAGACGATATTTCTTATCACCGTGTAATTGTGTTTTTCGAGATGTGCTGTCGGAGAGTCAGTGCAGAGTCGATGGGCTGGAGGGTCTCCTTCTGCACTGTAGAGATTCTCCACACAGAGTTGCTTCAGCACAGACAGTACTTGGAGATGAAGCCATGGCATCTTTGAAAGGAAGAGTGCACATACAGTTGAAGCAAGATAATAAGTTGAGAAAATCTGGATCTCCAATCCCTTTTCCCAGACTTGCGCAATGAGGTGCGTTGGTCATTCACCCTCAGTGCACTCAAATAGGCACTTGACTGAGGCGCCTAGGGGATTTTCACAGTAACTTCATTGTAGTGTTAATGTAAGCTTCCTTGTGACTAATAAATAAAGTTTATAAACTTTGCTTGTGAACAAGCATTCTCCAAGGGAAAGATTAGAAAAAGAGAAACTAGAAGCAGGAGTTGGCCATTCAATCATTTCATTCATTTTGATCATGGCTGATCATCAAATTCAATTTCCTGATCGCAGCTTCCCCCCATATCCCTTCAGGCCCCAAGAGCTATATCTAATTTCTTCTTGAAATCAGACAATGTTTTGGCCTCAACTACTTTCGGTGATAATGAATTCCACACATTCACCATTCTCTGGGCGAAGAAATTTCTCCTCACCTCAGTTCTAAAAGATTTAACCCCTTACCCTCAAACTCCAACCCCTAGTACTAGAACATCGCTGAACAAGATCACGCAGTCATTACTACAATACTGTCTTTGCGAGCTTTCTGCGCAGAGACTGGTTCTCCGGTCTCCCTCATTACAACAGAGGAGAAAAATATTCAATTGGCAGGGAAACACTCTGGAACATCCTGAGGTTGAAAATGGTGCTTTATATTTTATTCCTAATCAAACCAAGACATCTGGCTAGCTTAATGTGAATAATGGGGATTGCTCAATGCATGATTCATGGTAGGAAAACAGGAAAATTGGATTGGGACGTGCTGGCAAGTGAGTAAGAGTTCAACTTACATCCTCCATGGAAAATGTTAATGCTGTAATTTCAGAAGCGAGAAAGTAGGAGGAATAAGGCCCCATCCTCTTGACAGAGAGAATGACTGCTGACAAAAATGGATTGAGGAGTTTAACAAGAGTCTTGACTATGGTCAACATTATAGTGTCCAGTAGCAATTCCAATCTGTGACAAGTTCTAATCTTGGGTCAATCAGCAGTGAAAGGTCATTCAAACCCTTTTGCAAAGGATAGAATTGTCTGAGGTGCTAGGTTGTTCTGTAAAAAAAAAGCCTTTTTCTTTCATGTAGAAGTTTATCAATCTCTACAGTTCAAAAGGAGCCCTACGGCCCATCAAGTCTGCACTGACTTGCCGGCACAGCATGTTATCCAAACCTCCTTGCCCTATCCAAGCAATGCCACATATTTACCCCACTAATTGCCCCAATTTACACATCTTGGAAGAATAATGGGTAATTCAGCATAGCCGATCCACCTAACCTGCACATCTTTGGGCATTAAGAAGTAATTTAGCACGGCCAATCCATCTATCTGCTCATCTTTCAACTGTGGGAGAAAAACAGAGCACCCGAAGGAAACCCTCACAGACACAGGGAGAGTGTGCAAACTCCATCCAGACAGTGACCCAAGGCTGGAATCGCACCCAGGTCCCTGGCGCAGTGAAGCAGCAGTGCTAACCACTGCGCCATCTTGGTCAATGTGAGTGAAGGTGTCTGTGATCCATGTGAAGTATCAATCAAATATGAAGTCACCATTAACAGGTTTAAAGTAGTTTTCATCCCCAATTATATAATTTCACGTGAAAGTTTTTATCTGAAGATTTTCCACAGCAACCAGCAATAGAGATTATTGAGCCAGCCAGAGGAATAAGAAAATGACGATGGTCCAAGAGTTAAAAGTAAATGAGGATAGAAGACGGAGAGCCTTAACAACTTTTCTTCACTCCTGTGTTCCTTGCTTTGTATCCTTGATTAGATTCATGCTGCTTTACTTGAATTATAAACATTCACAATTGAAAAAAAAACTGTAGCACATTGCTTTGCAAACCCATTTTGGACAGGAAGATTGGTCAGTCTATATAACAAATGGTTGGTTCACTGCCACCTATTTTGCAGCCCCCTCCAATGTGAATTTCATTTCCTTTATTAGGACTAATTATACCCAGTTATCGACCAAACTCATGGAAGATAAGAGCATGGTTATATTCCAAACTGGTGGAAGTGTTTGGGAATAATGTTCATCAGTTAATCAGGCACGGCAGCACAGTGGTTAGCACTATTGCCTCACAGCACCAGGGATCTAGGGTTCGATTCCAGCCTTGGGTCACTGACTGTGTGGAATCTGTATGTTCGCCCCGTGTCCACGTGGGTTTCCTCCAGGTGCTCCCACATTCCAAAGATGAGCAGGTTAGTTGGATTGGCCATGCTAAATTACCCCTTAGTGTTTCAAGATGTGCGAGTTGGGGGAAAAACTGGATAAATGTATGGGGATATGGTAGGGGTGGGCCTGAGTAAGAGGCTCCAGAGAGTTGGTGCAGACTCGATGGGCTGAATGGCCTCCTTGCGCACTGCAGGGATTCAATGATAACATTCCCACAGCTCAGCATTTGATTTGATTTAATACTGTCACATGTATCAGAATACAGTGAAAAGTATTGTTTCTTCCATTCAAAAGTCTGATGGCAGCAAGAAAGAAGCTATTCTTGAGCTGGTTCATACATGACCTCAGACTTTGGTATCTGTTTCCTGATAGAAGGTGGTGGAAGAGAGAATGTGTCGGGTTCTTCATTAAACTAGCTGCTTTCCTGAGACAACAGGAAGTGTAGACAGAGTCAATAGGCAGGAGGTTGTTTGCGTGATAGATTGGCTTCATTCATGACTCATTGTAGTTTCTTGCAGTCTTGGACAGAGCAGGAGTCATACCAAGCCATGAAACAACCAGAAAGAATGCTTTCTATGGTGCATCTATAAAAGTTGGAGAGAGTCATAGCTGACATGCCAAATTTTCTTAGTTTTCTGAGAAAGAAGTGTTGGTGGGTTTTCTTAACTATAGTGTCAGTAATGGGGGGGGGGGGGGGGGGGGGGGAAAGAGAGAGAGAGAGAGAGACCAGGACAAGTCATTGGTGATCAGGACGCCTAAAAACTTGAAGCTTTTGACCATTTCTACTTCACTAACGTTGATGTAGACAGGGGCACGTTTTCCACTGTGCTTCCTGAAGTCGATGACAATCTTCTTTGTTTTGTTACATTGAGGGAGAGATTATTGTTGTCGTATGGGGTGTACAAGTGGGAATAGATTCTGCACCTGGTTCACTTTTGTGCTAATAAGTGACAGTTTAATTTAATTTTGCATTTGGGTTAAACTATAAAAGTGAGCGGGTAATTGATGAGCAGATGGTAACAAACGGCACTACCGATAACTCGTTCTGTCCCTTAACGATAATTTGGAGGGCAGGAGCGGTGATAATTCATTGGGTTACATTCTTTGGTCAAGGGACTGAACTAGTCATGAACATTGTATTTTGGATGTTTCCAGGCTCTACAGCCTCTGCTCTGTCCAGTACACTCAGCCACTTGTTAATGTTACTTGGAGTGAACTGGCTTAGTTGGACATTGCCATTTGGGATGGTCATGGTTTTGGGAGTTTCAGTAGGATTGCCCAATGGAATCTTTTCCATTTCTTTGTATCTGGATTGTTGAGATGGGAATCTTCATCAAGACTTCTCCTGCTAATTGCTTGCTATCCACCAGCATTCTGGACTAAATGAGCTAATAAGTGGCAGGTAACATTTATTTTGCCTTTTGACATGTTCTTGGAATGCCAGTCCCAAGGAAGTTGTGATACTGGGAATCCAGACACCCAAGGTAATCCACTTTGATAACAATAATAGGAAGACAGATTATTACATGAATGAGTATAAGTTGAGAGAGGTGGATACTCAGTGAGACCTTGGTGTCCTTGTGTATCAGATGCTGAAAAGTATGCACGCAGGTACAGCAGGCAGTAAAGAAGGCAAATGGTATGTTGGCCTTCATAGCGAGAGCATTTGAGTATAGTGATAGGGATGTTTTACTGCAATTGTATAGGGTGTTGGTGAGGCCATGCTTGGAGTAGTGTGTGCAGTTTTGGCATCCTTATCTGAGGAATGATGTCCTTGCTATAGAGGGAGTACAGCGAAGATTTACCAGGCTAATTCCTGGGAAGGCTGGTCTGTCATATGAGGAAAGAATAAGCCAGTTAAGGTTATATTCACTGGAATTTGGAGGAGTGAGAGGAGATCTCAAAGAAACTTATAAAATTCTAACAGGGTTAGACAGAGTGGATTCAGAAAGAATGATGCATGCATGCGTGCATGCGTGGTTTGACCAAAACCAGGAATCATAGAATCCCTACAGTGCAGAAGGAAGCCATTCAGCCCATCGAGTCTTAACTGACTACAATCCCACCCAGACTCTATTCTTTTAACCTTATTCTACTAGTCCCCCTGACACTATGGGGCAATTTATCTTGCCTAATCAAGCTAACTTACACATTGGGCTGTGGGAGGATATCAGAGTACCCGGAGGAAACCGGAGCACTCAGGGAGAACATGCAAGTTCCACACAGACAGACAGCTGAGGCCAAAATTGAACCCAGGTCCCTAGCACTGTCAGGCAGCAATGCTAACCACTGTGCCACTTAGAACTGAGGTAAGGAGAGATTTCTTCACCCAGCAAGTGCTGAATCTGTGCAAAGCTCAACAAGCTCGCATTTTTGGTAGGAAAGGTAGGGATGTCTCCCTCCCTTTTCTGATCAGAGGCATCCTTAAGGCCTGTGTTCTGACCTGTACATCCCGATAACTCCCATCTTCCAAACTCATCTGTCATCCAACAATGTAATTAATGAATATACTACTATGTATATAGTCCATAGTATATTCTACTATACTACGGTGAGAGTAAGTTTAAATGTTATGAATAATTCCATCAATGAAGGAAGGCTATCCACTTTGGTAGCAATAATAGGAAGACAGATTATTACTTGAATGGATGTAAATTGACAGAAGTGGATACTCAACGAGACTTTAGAGTCCTCGAGCATCAGTTGCTGTAAGTAAGTAAGTACACAGATATAGCAGGCAGTAAAGAAGGCAAATGGTATGTTGGCCTGCATAGTGAGAGGATTTGAGTATAGATAGGGATAGGAATGTTTCACTGTAATTGCTTAGGCCACTGGTGAGACCACATCTGGAATATCATGTATAGTTTTGGTGTCCTTATCTACAGAAGGATGTCTTTGCTATAAAGGGAGCACAGAGAAGTTTTACCAGGCTGATTCCTGGGATGGTAAGTCTGTCATATGAGAAGAGACTAAGTTGGTTAGGAATATATCCACTGGAGTTTAGAAGGTGAGAGAGGGTCTCATAGAAACTTCTCAAATTCTAACAGAGTTAAATTCAGAAATAATGTTTCCAATAGTGGGGAAGTCCAGAACTATGGGTCATAGTTTGAGAATAAGAAGTAAACCTTTTCAAACCAAGGTGAGGAGAAATTTCTTCGCCCAGAGTGGTGACTGTATGGAATTCACTACCAGAGAAAATAGTTGAGGCCAAAATATTGTCTGATTTCAAGAAGAAATTAGATATAGCTCTTGCAGCTAAAGGGATTAAGAGATATGTGGGGAAAGTGGGATCAAGATATTGAATTTGATGATCAGTCATGACCAAAATGAAAGTGGAACAGGCTTGAAGGGCCGAATGGTCTTCTCCTGCTATTATTTTCTATGTTTCCATGTAATGCTTCAGAGACTTTGGTTTGAATCCCACCATGGCAGATGGTGGAATTTGAATTCAATAAAATGACAGTGACTCAAGCCAGAGTCAAACTCACATCTCTGGCGCTGTGAGGCAGCAGTGTTAACCACTATTCCATAGTGCCATTCTGTACAAAGATAAAAACAGCGGATGGTAAATGTCAAAGAGCCTTACATTTTTGGAACTGCACTTGACTTGAGTCCAAAATCCAAGGAACTACAAAAGATCGTAAACAAAGTCCAATCCTTCACACAAACCAGTCTCCCATCCATTGACTGTCTACACTTCCCGCTGCCTTGGCAAAGCAGCCAGCATAATCAAGGAACCCACCTACCCCGGACATGCTCTCTTCCATTGGGAAAAAGATATAAAAGTCTGAGGTCACGTACCAACCTACTCAAGAACAGCTTCTTTCCTGCTGTCATCAGACTTTGAATGGGCCTACCTCGCATTAAGCTGATCTTTCTCTACACCCTAGCTACGACTGTAACATTGCATTCTGCACTCTCTCCTTTCCTTCTCTATGAACGGTATGTTTTGTCTGTAAAGTGTGCAAGAAACAATACTTTTCACTCTATGCTAATAGATGACAATAATAAATCAAAGGTATTAGATTTAAAATCCTCCTTAAAAGAGGATTTCAATAATCATGAAATATGGAAACAGTTTGCTACCAAAGTCCTGCTACAACTGATCATAGCCAGAGATAGAAACAGCCATGTTCATTATCTAGTCCACGAGGAACGAGTAGTGAGCATATTGGGACTTATATGTAATACAACATTAGTAATTGATTGCAGCTTGTCCCAGAGGCAATAAATACTCACATAATGTAAAGCATTATGTCCTAAAGTGGTTGCCAGCTGCTGGGATGCATACCCACTGAAGCATCAAATTAGATCCCAGATCGGATAACTAAATGGGCACTGCACGACAATTTGTGAAGCTGAAACCTGTAAATCTGGGGCAGGTTACAAGGTGTAGCCAAATATATATCGCACCGCACAGTCGTTCCTGGGGCGGGGAGATGGGGGACGGTTACCTGCTAGCTAACTAGGCTGAGACTGCTAACTGGCAGCTAAGTGGGAGCTGAGACAGCTTAATGAATGTAGGCTGTGTTCTATTGTTGTCAAAAAGTAGGTTGATGACAAATGTATAAAATTTTGTTAACAAGAAACAACAGACAGCTTCAAGTTTATAATTTTCCTAGTGAGTAATATGTGAAAAACAACTCATTTCAAATTTCTTTCCCCCAGTGACTGTAAATCTTGGAACTATTCATTTCTCTCTTGCCCTGTGATAATGGATTTTCCTACAGTAATTAATTACATAGGCCAGATAGAGCAAGGACAACAGATTTCCTTCCCTATAGGACATTAGTGAATCAGATAGGTTTTTATAACAATCAACAATGGTTTCAGACTTTTAATTCGATACCTTTTTTTTAAACCAAATTCAAATTTTGCCATTTTTCCTGATCAGATTCAAACCCAGGTCCCCAGATCATCAAGCTGGGTCTCTGGATCACTAATCCAGCAACAATATCACTAAGACACTGCCTCAAGATAGTAGGGGAAGGAATTGTACAGAATCTAAGCTCTGAACGGCCTTCTAATTTCTCACCATCGAAAAAAATTTCAACTCTGTCTTTCTCAAATCCCAAGTGGTCAGCCTCACGTTAGACTCCGCCTGCCTTGTTTTAGCTCACTCATTTAGTCTGTCTATGTCCTTTCGGTAATTTTACACCCCCATCTGTACAATTTACCCCTAAGAAAATACCACCTACAAAGTAGGTGTGCTATCTATTCCTTCATCCATGTCATTGATATAGTAAAAAGCTGAGGTCCCAAAACAGATTCCAAGAAAACGTAATATTCTACTGCCAGGGGGATGTCAGGGGAGGTGGGGTGTGTTTGGAGATGAGAACCAGGGGAAGAGCTATGTTCTTTAAATGTGGGGCCATGATGAGCAGCTGGGGATAGTAAGTTACAAAGGCAGACTTCTGTTAATAGTAGGCATTTCCAAGGCATTCATTTCCAAGGCATTGTCTTGTGGTGTAGTGGATAGCGTCCCTGTCTCTGCAACGGAAGCTTTGAGTCCTTCTCTGAGGTTTGGTAACCAAGAAAGATGCGTTCATAACGCGGTCAAACTGGTTGAGTGTCAACCTGCAAATCCTTCCAAAAACGCCAATAGTTGGTAGTAAGAGTGGGAGACACTCCTGGTCAGCCACGCTTGGTGGTACCCCTCAAGTTATAAGTCCTAGTGACAGACTAGTGACCTGTTCTGGGAATTACTAGCTATGGAAGCAGATAGAAGTCTGCTTTAGTGCCTCACAAAGTACAGGAAGAGAATTGAAATGGTGTCCCAAGGATTGAGTTTTCCAGAATATATGTGGCACCCACAGGGAAAACCAAACATGGAGAATGGGCTTCAAAGAGCAAAGGACATAATCATACATAACAGTTTATTTTGCTTTCTCGATATTGCAGGCTGCTCATTTACCGCCTGCACTTCCTATTCATTGTGATAACCCCCACAAGGTCCATGAGGAAACACTGATGGATCTCCAAGTGGGGCTTGTTGAGTAGGAGTTCTCCTGATAACAGGCAATGGGCTGCCCAACTGGAACTCACTACCTGAGCCTTTTATAAGACAGGCCCAGGACTGAGCCTGCTGAATGGTAGTCCCAGGCAGAGACGAGTGTGTATACACAATGGCAGTGGTTTTACTTTGCATTCTGTAAATAAACTACATTCTTTTTCAGTCGGGCTTCCTGAGTCATTACACCCATCATATTGGGAGTTTACCATATTGGTGAGCATCTGAAAAATTGTGGCTTCACACCATCCATTTACATCTCCAGAATCTCTCCAGCCTTTTTTGCCAACCTGTTTGCCACCTACTTATTTACCTTTCATAATCTTCTCAAGTCGATTATAATAAAAAATATTTTCAAATTCTCTGTATAATTGTATTCAATTCACAGAAATCAGATAATTATAAAGGATAGGCCATTTGGCTCATCATGCTTTTTTGTTTGCTCACAATGGAAAAGCTATTCACACAATCCCATTCCAATTTCACTGCATCCTTTTAATAATTTCATTTTTCAACAAGATGGGAAAAGCAGAGATGGGAATTCTCACCCAAAAATAAATGATCACTGGGAGGGAAGGCTTTATCGAACTAATAATAATAATAATAATAATAATGTGGCAAGTTGGCACAGTGGTTAGTCCTGCTGCCTCATAGCATCAAGGACCCAAGTTTGATTCCTGGCTTGGGTCACTATCTCTGTAGAGTTTGCACACCTTCCCTGTGTCTGTGAGGATTTCCTCTGGGTGCTCTGGTTTTCTCCCACGGTCCAAAGATATGCAGGTTAGGTGGACTGGTTATGCCAAATTTCCCCTTCGTGTCAGGGGGACTAGCTAGGATTGTAGTCGGTGCAGACTCGATGGGCTGAATGGCCTCCTTCTGTAGGATTCTAAACATTTGATGGAACGCCAAAGTGAAGTGTCAGTACGCAACAGAAGTGTATTTTACAAATAAACAAAACTGTAAAAGTTTGTTCATAAGGGTATGAATTAACTGAAACACTTTTGTCTGTCAAGGTAACCAAAGTTTCTGAATCATTATCTGGGATTCACTAAAAGGTGACACATTTATGAAGAAATATAAACTGATTGGGTAAGTGACTTTGTTTCATATACTCTGGTAAAGGGTCACAATCAGCCATTCTTAAAATTTATTTTATTTAATAGTCACAAGTAGGCTTATACTAATGCTACAATGAAGTAACTGTGAAAATCCCTTTAGTCACCACACTCTGGCACCTGTTCAGGTGCACTGAGGGAGAATTTCACATGGCCAATTCAGTTAACCTGCACATCTTTCAGACTGTGGGAGGAAAGTGGAGCACACAGATGAAACCCACAAAGACATGGGTAGAACTTGCAAAATCTGCACAGAAAGTGACCCAAGCCGGAAATTGAAGCTGTATCCCTTACTTCCCTAATAAGTTGTAAACAAAAGCTGTGAGGCAGCAGTACTAACCTCTGTACCAATGCCCTCCCTTCCAATAGTGACTGATCCCCAACAGGTTTGGGACTTTCCTATTCTGATTTCTGATTTCCAGCATTTAGAAGATTTTCCATTTTTTGTAATCATTCCTCTTTCTTATCATTTATTCTGGGAAGCTGGGCATCACTGGCTCACTTGGGATTTTATTGTCATCCCTAATTGCCCTATTCATTATTTTTTGACAACAATTCTGAACAGATTTTTTTGTCTTTTGCCAGCCCATCAAACACAGGAACTCACCCAAAAACCAGAAGCCATAAATATAATCGTCAGTTATAAATCTGATAGGGGATTCAAATAAAATATCTTTGATCCAGAGAATCATGTGATGAACTCAATTATTTTCAATATACAATTATATTTCCTAATAAGTTGTAAACAAAAGGGAATCAGGGATAATTCTTGGGTTTTGGATTACAGGGGGATCTAATGTGACAATGTTAATGGAGAAAATGCACCTACTCATTTCCCTCACCCCACTAATTACACTTGTACCATTTCCTGCAACTTCATCCCCACAGTCTGCACACTGACACCAAACACTACTGCAGAAATACATTCACCAACTTCAGGAAATGTTATGGAGGACATGCCCCAGTCTACAAAGATAATGAAGTGTAAATGATCGAGAACTTCAAGTTTCTAGGTATCCCAATCACCAATCTGTCTTGGTCCCTCCACACTGATGCTGTAATTTTTGAAGCTCACCTTTTCAAAAAGCCTAAGGAAATTTGACATGTCTGCTACCACTCTCACCAACTTTTACAGATGCATCATAAAAAGATGGATGCATCACAGCTTGGTATGCCTCTTGCTCTAAGACTGCAACAAATTACAAAGAGGTGTGAACGTAGCCCAGTCAATCATGCAAATCAGCCTTCCATCCATTGACTCTGTTTACACTTCCCGCTGTCTCAGAAAAGCAGCCAGCATAATTAAGGACCTAACGCACCCTGGACATACTTTTTTCCCCGCTTTCTTCAAATCAAAAGTCTAAGGTCACATACCAAGCGACTCAAGAACAGCTTCTTCCCTGCCACCATCAGAACAGACCTCTCATATATTAAGTTGATCTTTCTTCATACTCCAACCATGACTGTAACACTCCATCTGACTCTCTCTCTTTTCCTTGTCCCTTATGTACTCTATGAATGGTATGCTTTGTCTTTACAGCTCACACGCAAAAAAGACTTTTCACTGTATCCCAATACATGTGACAATAATAAATCAACCAATACAGTGACTATGACTAGTCCATCCCCTTGTTTAGTGGCGAGATAAAATTAGTTGGAAGGAGGCTTATGTGGAGCATTAACACTGGGACTTATTTCAATAACATATCATTTCAGATATCAGCAGTTTTGCTACCTATCAAACACCCATGGTCACCCAGCCCAACACGAAGTATCCAGACCACAAACTGTGACAAGTGGGAACTGAAATTGGCAACTTTTTCAGGGAATCCCACAGATCCTTCCGGTCAACCTAACTTGCTCACCAAGCTGCCCGCCCCACGTCCATTCTCATTGGCTGGAATGGTGCGCTGGCTGATTGTTGCGTTACGGCAGCGCGCCTTCTGATTGCTCCGCTCGCCTGTCAATCACAACAGCAGGTTGGGTATCCTCCTGCACTGATACATTTCACATGAGTCTGGCCCTGTGTCTGCGGGAACACGCACACAGACAATTAGGTGTGTTAGGAATGCAAATTGTCCCAGGATGATAAAGGCAACGTTGCACGGACACGGCCTTATTGCAATCGCACCAATGCGAAATAAAATAAGTCTCATTACTACCGTTTAGGAATGTCTTTGTCGATGCCTTAAGGCCCACTTCCTCTGTCGTGCTTTGCTGCTGCTGCTGCTGGCGGATGGACTGTCACTGCCATCTGGTGGCCTTGCACAAGCAAAGAAAAGCTTTTCCAAACGACATTTCCGCAACTGCGTCGCCCTCTTCTGTAAAATTTCATCAGTCTTGCCATTGCCAGTAATTTTGTATGCTGTACAAACCCAGCAAAATTCTTAAATGAAAATAAAGCTGTTTGCAAAACAAAGAGTGTTAAACGGTTTAAGGAAAGGCGCCTATCACACTCTCAGGACGTCCCAAAACACGGAAACTAGGAGCAGGAGTAAATTAAGTTAAACAAGCAAAAAGCACCTCTTTTTGCTTTCTCACCTGATCACGGGGCAACGCTCGGAAAGCTCGTGCTACCAAATAAACCCGTTGGACTTTACCCTGGTGTTGCGAGACTACTTACCGGGCTTACATAGAGATTGAGAGTAATGATTCTAGGTGTGCTGCCTGAAGGAACCCATTGCCCAGCTGTAGCTGCCCTTCAGAAAGTGGTGATGAGCTTCCTTCTTGAACCACTACAGTCCACAGTGGTACAATGGTTAGCACTGTTGCTTAACGGCACTAGGGATCTGGGTTCAATCCTTGGCTTTGGTCACTGTGTGGAGTCTGCATGTTTTCTATGTGTCAGTGTGTGTTTCCTCCGGGTGCTCCCGTTTCCTCCCACAGTCTGAAAGATGTGCTGGATAGGTGTAATGGTGATGCTAAGTTCTCCCTCGGTGTACCCAAACAAGTGCCAGAGTATGGTAATTAGGGGATTTTCACAGTAACTTCATTGCAATGTGAACATAAGCTGACTTATGACTAACCTTTACGTATACACACACTGCTGTTAGGGACAGTGTTCAGATTTTGACCCAGAATAATGAAGAAATAATGATTTACTTCCAAGTCAGGATTCTGAGTATCTTCAAGATGAATTTCCATGTGAATTTCTGCCCTTGTCTATCTAAATGGAGCAATCATAGGTTTGGAAGGTCTTAGGGACCTTGGTGTGTTCCTATAGTGGATCTGTAGTTGGTACACATAGCTGCCATTGTCATGATGGAAGGGGTGGATGGTTGTTGAGTTTCTTGAGTGCTCTTGGAGCTGCACTCATCCAAACAAATGGAGAGTATCCCATCATACTCCTGATGGTGGACAGGCTTTGGGGAGTCAGGACGTAAGTTACTCGCCACAGGATTCCTAGCCTCTGACCTGCTGTTGTAGCTACAGTATTTATATAACTAGCCCTGTTCAGTTTCTGGTCAATGGTGACACCCAAGATTTAGAAAGTGGAGGATTTGGAGATGGCAATGTCATTGATTATCAGAGGGTAATGGTTACATTCTCTCTTGTTGAAGACTATCATTGCCTGGCATTTGTGTGAACATAAGAATATAAAAAGTAGGAGCAGGAGTAGGTCATCTGGTCCCTTGAGCCTGCTCCATCATTCAATGGGATCATGACTGATCTTTTCGTGGACTCAGCTCCACTTACCCACCTGTTCACCATAACTCTTAATTCCTTTACTGTTCAAAAATTTATCCTCGTCTTAAAAACATTCAGTGAGTTAGCCACAACTGCTTCACGGGGCAGGGAATTCCACACATTCACTCCCCTCCCCTGCTTCTATCTTATCTATTCCCTTCATGATCTTATATGTTTCTATAAGATTTCCCCTCATTCTTCGGAATTCTATTGAGTATAGCCCCAGTCTACTCAGTCTCTCCTCATAAACCAACCCTCTCAACTCCAGAATCAACCAAATGAATTTCCTGTGCGTGTGACATGGATGTTACTTGCCACTTGTCAACCTAAGACTGGAGATTGTCTAGGTCTTGCTACATTTGGACGTGCATGGCTTCAATATCTGGGGAGCATAAACTTGTTTCACTTTTCTATCCAAACTGAAATGTGTCAGTGACCAGCTATTACTAACAACTGCTGCTTGATAGTACTGTTGATGACCCCTTCCATCACTTCACTGATGGTCGAGAGTAGACTGATGGGCAGTAATTAGACAAATTGGATCTTGTTCTGCTTCTTCTATACAGAACATGCCAGGGCAATTTTCTTCATTGCCAGGTAGATGCCAGGGTCGTAGATGTACAGGAACAGCTTGACCAGGGGTGCAGTAAAGTCTGGGGCACAAATTTTCAGTACATTTGCCAGAACACCATTAAGCCCATTGCCTTTGCAGTATTCTATACCTTCAATCATGTCTTGATGCTACATGGATTGAATTGGGCTGAAGACTGGTACCTGTGATGCTGGGCTTCTGGAGGAGCCTGAGATGGATCAGCACTCCTGACTGAAGATTGTTGTGAATGCTACAAACACATCATTAAAATCAATGTAGATAACATCGACCATAGTGCCCTAGACTTCATTAAAACTTCCCATTAGTCAAACACAACCTGTCTTTTACAAATCTGTATTGGCTTTCCTTAATTAATTCAAACTTCTCCAAACACCTGTATATTCTTTCCTGGATTATTCCTTCTAAAGCATCAGCTAGCACTGCCGTCAAACTGAACAGCCTCTAGTTACTAGGAATATTCTTGCATCCTTTCTTGGACAAAGGAGTCATATTTGCAGTTCTGTGCCTCCACTGTGCACCACCCCCCTTCCACAACCCCCCACCCTGTATGGTGGGAAGTTTGAAAGATTATAAGCCCTCCTACAACCTCTTCTTCCTGCAACCTGCAATGCAAATTATCACATATTAAGCTGATCTTTCTCTTCACCCTATCGGTAACACCAAATTCTGCGCCCATCCTTTTCTTCTCCCCTATGTACTCTATGAATGGAATGTTTTGTCTGTATAGCTCTCAAGAAACATTGCTTCTCACTATGCCACTACATGCAACAGTAATAAATCAATTCAATTCAATTCAATGTGGACAACTCAACATGTACAATCTAAGCAAATCCAGCCTTTCCATTGTATCCTGCCCACCCCATTAATTACCTCCTGCCAACTCAGCTGCTACCAATATCTTGTCAGCAATCTCTTCCTTAGTAAAGGCCAATGCAAATCCCCACTCTGGTTTTGTCCCTGTTCCACTAATATCACCCTCTCTGTTCCAAATAGGCCCCACCCCATCACACACTACTCACTTACTGTTTATATGCCAACAGAATGCCATTCTATCTTCATACTCTCTCTTTCCCAGTCTTAATTTTTTTCTTCACATCCCTCCGCAATTTGGCTGAGGTTCTTGAAGAAATCATCTACCACACGTTAATTCCCCTGGCTAAATTTCCTCATCCCACTGAGCATTTGCCCCACAATCCCAGTGAACGAGCCAGGTGAATGGTCTCTTTCCGTGCCTTTCGCCAGCAGCGATTGAAGAAGAAAAGACACTATCCAGTGTTTACAAACAACACTTTTTATTCAGTCTTGTAAAAGATGGCAGTTGTCTTACTGTAAACAATTCACATGATCATGAAAACATACTCGCTGAAACTGTGGACTGATCTTTTACATAATAAACTCCACCTCTGAATTATTTACCACGTAACTGATAGTGCAAAATAACACAGGTATCATAAACCTTTTTTGACAGTTCCTATCATTAGCTTTTTGCTTTTAGTGTGATCATCCATTCTGTATGCTGTACAACACCTGATCGTCCATTCTGCCCGCTAAAACACTCGGAGCTTTAGGGTAATGCTGCAAGTTGCTTCCTCTCCTGAGTCCCTTGCAGTTCTGGGTCTCTCCCTCCTCCGGTGACTACTGCCTACCCCTCCCGTACACTGCCGAAAGAACACTGCCATATTCTTTGCTTCTGTCACTGCCATGCAGTTAGTATAAAATCTTCCCCTCTACAATCAGGTCTATTTAACAATAAAAAAAAAAGCACGCAATTCTTCCTGAACTGGAGAAAGCTGGACTAGCTTAGTTTTCATTCATTTGTAGAATTCCTACAGTGCAATAGAAGGCCATTTGGCCCATCAAGTCTGCAGCAATAACAGAGCCACCCATGCTCTATCCCCGTAACCTTACGTATTTACCTTGCAAATCTCCCCGACACTAAGAGTCAATTTAGCATGGCCAATCAACCTAACCTCCACGTCTTTGGACTTTCAGCCTGAAATCATTATCCTTTTTGTGAAATGTACTCAATCTTTTTTGTTAATTTTGAAGTTGTAAGTGCCTAGCACATCCCCAAAAGTGGCAGGGCGACAGAGTGGTCAGCACTACTGCCTCACAGCTCCAGGGGCTTGGATTTCATTCCTGGCTTGAGTCACTGTCTATGTGGACTTTCAACATTCTCCCCCTGATTGTGTGGGTTTCCTCCAGTGCTCTGGTTTCCTCCCACAGTCCAAAGGTGTGCTGATTAGGTGCATAAGCCATGCTCAATTCCCCCAAATGTACCCAAACAGGTGCCGGAGTGTAGTAACTAGAGGATTCTTATAGTAACTTAATTGCAGTGTTGAAGTAAGCCTTATTAGTTATGACTAATAAATAAACTTTACTTCAGATTTGCAAAATATAAAAAAAATTTCACTAATTTTACGTCCCTGTTACGCTCTGCTTAAATTTTAATACAAATTACACAGCAAAAAATATGGTCACTTTTTTTTTTTTTAAAGCAACACAGCACGGGAAACAGGCCCTTCGGCCCAACGAGCCCGCGCCACCGTAATACCAAATCATTATCCTATTTTAATAGTCCTATATAATAGTATATATATTAATCCTAATTTGGAAAATTTTCACCATAGGGACAATTTGTTACCCAATCAGCCTAAGAGCGAATTTTTGGGTTGTGGGAGGAAACCGGAGTGCCCGGAGAAAACCCACGCAACCACGGGGAGAACGCGCAAACTCCCGCAGACACCGGCCCAATTCCAAGTGTCTGCACAGCCACATCGATAGTCTCTGAGCTGTCATGGTGCCCTTCAGGTGGTCCACATAAAGCACTCATATACGACATGAGGTACCAGGCAACCCATGAATCAACATCCAAGAGCTGTACCCGCACCACCTGCCGAATGCATGCTCAAATTATGGACCGAATTACCTGTGGAAAAAAGCCGTAGTTAAACAGTCCTACTATATCCCTCTATCTGCATACCGCTCATGTGGCTGTCCAAGAGACCCTTAAACAGCCCCAGCGTGCCTGCTCCCACCACCTTACTCGGCAGTGCATTCCACACCCCCACTACCCTTTGTGTGAAAAACTGCCCTCTAATATTCGTCCTATACATAGCCCCCCTCACCCTATGGCCATGACCTCTCGTCCTATCCATTTCTAAAGGTGGAAAAAGTTTACCTCCATTTACTCTATCTATACCCCTTATAATCTTATACACCTCTATGAGATCCCCTCTAAGCCGACGTCTTTCAAGGGAAAACAACCCCAGTCTATCTAATCGTTCCTCATAAGACAGTCCTTCCATACCAGGCAGCATCCTGGTAAACCTCCTCTGCACTCTCTCCAAGGACTCCACATCCTTCCGATAGTACGGAGACCAGAACTGGGCGCAGTATTCCAAGTGAGGCCTAACCAAAGTTGTATACAACTGCAACATCAAACTCCTACTCTTATATTCTATACCCTTTTCTATGAAAGCTAACATACTATACGCCTTCTTTGTCACCTTCTCCACCTGTGAGGACACCTTCAGAGACTTGTGAACCTGCACCCCCAAGTCTCTCTGCGTCTCTATGCTCCTTATAGTTTTACCTTTTATCCTATAATTCTCTTCTACATTTTTCCGGCCAAAATGCATCACCTCGCATTTTTCCGGATTAAATTCCATTTGCCATCTATCTGCCCAATCTACCAACCTGTCTATGTCCTGTTGTATTGCCTGACACTGCTCTTCTGTACCCGCCAATCCAAGCATCTTGGTGTCATCAGCAAATTTGCTGATCTCACCACCTACCCCTACTTCCAAGTCGTTTATGTAGACCACAAATAGAAGAGGACCTAGTACTGAGCCTTGTGGCACTCCACTAGTGACAGGCTTCCAGCCGGAAAAAGAGCCTTCCACTACTACCCTCTGTCTCCTCCTTCCGAGCCAGTTTTCGACCCATCTACATACCCGACCCTGTATCCCATGCGCCTTCACCTTCTCTATCAGTCTACCATGAGGCACCTTGTCAAACTTGGACAGGATTTTCTCCCAGTTAGAGTGAACAAAGATGGATTACTAGATAGTGTTTTTTCTCCACAAATTTCCCCTTTTATAGAATGCAGGCACACCCAGAAATTCTGTTAGACATTCCCAATCATTTGAAAAGAACCCATGCGTAAATGCAAAAAAAACAAGAATGAATGAACTTGGCCCTACACCTCTGTTTCTTTTGTAAACCAGCCAGGAAACTGACATAAAGACAAATTTTCGACAAGCTTATTTTACATCTAATTATTAAGAAACTACTCAAAACCCCAGTGGATCTAAAGTCCATGATCGTAAGCCTCCAAATTACTCTTGGAAACATGGGTTTGATTAGAGATCCCACCAAGATGCCAAATGCTCTTTATCTTTCATATTCTCAATGGCCTGTTCTGTATTTCCATCGTTGCATGCGTCTGTTTCAGGAATAGTGTGTCTTTTTCTCTAGGCAATATGTTCTTCAACATCAGAAAGATGTCTCAGACAGAGACCACCCATTAAGACTACTGCCAGTGAACTATTTCCGAAGACTAGACATTGTTTTAACGTACAGACACCTGTCAGATTGCACATAGACAGAAAGAAATCCCACAACACCAGTTTAAAGTCCAAACAGGTTTAATTGGAGCAAAAACCACAAGCTTTTGGGACAACCTGTCCCTTCATCAGGTGGTTAAGAGTTCTCCAGAACTCCTAGCTACCTGACGAAGGGGCAGGCTGTCCCAAAAGCTTGTGACTTTATTTTAAAATTCTTTATTCCAATTCAATCCAACCAAATCAAATCAAATCCAAGTCCCAACAAGTTGAGACATTCCTGATCCAAGCTGACAAGACAGGGCTCTCACCTCCTGTGTTGGGCTTGATCTACACGATCCAAGCTATTGGAGTCGGTATAGTTTCTCGACCTTTTGGCTCAGATCAAGTGTAGTATCAACATGCTGTACTTGGTTGAAGTTATTAGGTTACATTTTAGTTTCATGTGAAGCAATTTTTTAAAGCGGCATCTTGGCCTTTTGGCTAAGATGCAAATGAGAAGCTTGCGGCTTTTGCTACACATAAACCTGTTTGGACTTTAAACTGGTGATGTGGGACTTCTTTCTGTTTTACCCCAGTCCAACGCTGGCATCTCCACTTCAGATTACACATAGCCAGGATTTCACAATATCAGATAATTAGTTTTACTAATATTGGCTGAGGGATAAACATTGGCCAGAATACTGAGGACTTTACTGCACTTCTCTGAATAACACCATCTACCAATCCACTCTCGTTTACCATTTCATCCACAAACAGCACCTCTGAAAGTGCAGCATTTCCTCAATACTGCCTCAAAAAGTGCTAACCTAGTATTTATGTCCTTGGAGTAGAGCTTGAATGCACAACTCCTGACTCAGTGTCAGCAGTGGTCCCGCTGAGCCAAGCTTGACACCAGGTATTCACATGAAGTAAAGAAGTTCCTTAAGGACATTGCAGAGATGAAGCAGAAATCCTTTGCTGAGATCTTCCGGCCTATTGCTAGACAGACATGCCCTAAATGATGCTCTACAGAATTCCTTAGGCATCCCAATGATAGGAATCCATGGGAATTGTCCAGAAAGTTTGAACTTCTGATGGGAAACTTCCTGCTCCTGAGGCCCTGTGAGAAAGTCTGAGTTAGCGGATGGTTCCAGTTTGCTTACCTGGAGAGTTATCCATGAAATGTTAGACAGGAAAAAAATCTAGTCTAACTACCCCAACTACTCCTCAACCTCTTGATTGACCTGACCATTCCCCACCAGCCAACGTCCCTTTAACTGCCCGTTGCAACAGACTCCCCCCTCCCCCACACACAGGTTAGCTCCAACCCAACCTGACTAGACTCCGACCCAGACCAATTTTCCCCCAACCTGACTCAAACTCCCAACCCACCCTCTAAGCCACCTGTCACCTTACCCATCTCATCTACCCACCCACCTGCTACTCTATCCATCCTCCTCTCCATAACAGTTTCCTAAGCAGATTTGGAAAATGTAAACTCTATACTTACCAGAATACAGCTGCTACAGTGCTGTAATAGATGGCTTGTGGGTGGATTCACAAATCTACAGAAAACCTTGTAGGAAACAGCACAGAGTCAGATCAAAGAATAACGAAAATTACAGCACAGGAACAGGCCCTTTGACAGTTATGATGCCCAAACTAAAAACTCTCCTGCCCTTAATCTGTACTCCTCTATTCACGTACCCACCCAGATTCCTCTTAAATGTTGCTAATGTGATTGCTTCCACCACCTCCTCTGGCAGTACATTCCAGGCACCCACCGCTCTCTGCATCAAAAACTCCCCCCTTCTCACCTTGAACTTGTGCTCCCATGTAATTGAGATTTCCACCCTGGGAAGGAGTCTCTGACTATTCACCCTGTTTATGCCTCTTGGCCTTCTGTAAACCTCCATTGGAAAATTTGCTCAGAAAGATCAGAGGAAGGCAAAAGTGTTCATTGTCTGTCTAATCAGAGTGAAAAATAGGATTTCCGATGCCAATGAGCAAATCTGGATTTATACTTAGATATGCAAGCAGAGAGCTGGAAAGCACAAGTTTTATTGTGAAAGGTATATTTATGACGGGCATCTGAAATTCAGTGCAGAAGGAGGCCACTCGGCCCATCAAGTCTGCATTGATCACAATCCCACCCAGGCACATTTCTGTAACCTCAGGTAATAACCCTGTTAATCCCCCAACACTAGAGTCAATTTAACATTGTGCATGTTGATTGGCAATCTTTTGGACTGTGGGAGGAAACCAGAACACCCGGAAGAATACCACCCCGAGATGGAGAGAATGTGCAAACTCCACAGACAGCCAGAATTGACCATGGGTCCTCTGGAGCTGTGAGGCATCAGACCTAACCAGATGCCATAATAGCAAATAAGTGTTGCAGAAACATTTGACCAACTTGGCTGAAGGCATTTCTTCACCCAAAGCCATGTTGTAATTAAACTGGATGCAAAAAAGATCAGTAGTAGGAAAGGGAACGCTTAATGACTAATAGCTCATAAATGAATCCCAGGTGGCAAATTTTAGTCATCTGTGCCTATATGACCATTTAGTTGTCAATTTTTGTTTTGTTATGTATTTTTTCCATATTTAAAAATGGAATTGTTAATGAAAACAATATTGTTATGTATTTTTTTCCATATTTAAAAATGGAATTGTTAATGAAAACAGTTTTGAATAGAATGAAATCCCTACAGTGCAGGGGGCCATTCAGCCCATCAAGTCAGCACCAACTCTCTGAAAGTGATCTTACCCAAGCCCAATCCTCAATACCTGTAAACCCACGCATTTTCCATGGTTATTCCAATTAACCTACACATCTTTGGACACCAAGGGGCAATTTAGCATGGCCAATTAACCTAACCTAATCTTTGGACTGTGGGAGGAAACTAGAGCACCCGGAGGAATCCAGACAGACACAGGGAGAATGTGCAAACTTCACACAGACAATTATCTAAAACCAGAATCGAATCCAGGTAACTGGCGCTGTGAAGCAGCAGTGCTAACCCCACTGTGCCAATAAGAGGAATAGTTCCAAGTGCCATGAGTAAAGCCAACAAATTGTTTGCTTTCGCAACAAATTGTTTACATATTTGCATTCAAATTTTGCAACTGCAATTCCAGCAGAAAAGATTGGTTTTCTACTGATTGCTGTCGAGATTTCACGTTACTCTGCAAAAGGGTTTAAAATCACAGCACTGATTAATGTTAAACACGTCACAAAGCACGTGTTACAGACGGGTTTTATCCGTGTTCTGATGAAAGGCCCTTTCAACCTAGGCTTGACTTTCACCCTTGAGAGGGGTAGTAGGAGTTGGGAAAATTTCTAGCTTAGCCAACCCACCAGGGGAGAAGGAGAGAAAGTGCCAGGAAAGACAGGACTTAAGTTCCAGGGGATGCGGATGTTAACAGTCAGACTAGCTGACCTGCTAAACACCTGTAGAAGCAGTCAGAGAGATTTCCAAGTGCAGAGCTGGGCCATTTAAAAGACCCACTTTGGTGTTCTAGGATTTCAACCTCGTTACGATTAAAACAGAAAGACCCTGCAGCCCTCACACATGCCTCACCTCTCCACACATTCCCCACACCCCATCCATGCCACCTCATGTCTCCAATCTAGCCTCTATAATTTTCATTCTCCATCCATGCCGAACAGTGTCAACTCTTAATGCACCCTATGACCTCCTTTGCCTAGCTATTTCCCCATAACCCCAATGGCCCCTCATATCCCAATGTCAGTCTTTTCTAAAAAAAAATTGCTAACTTCCCACTTTGTTTTAAAAAAAAGCTCATTTTCTTGACATCACAATAAAAGTGTCAATCATCCAGACCTTTTAAATATCAGTAGCAGAAACTGCAAGCATTTGAAATCTCTTTATTTTTTGTAAATAAATAGTGAAATTGACAGTTTAGATCAGAGATCCAGAACTGTCAATCAAACAACTTTATCCCTAGTGCTCAATACTTCAGTACTTTTTTTTTTTAAGTTGTTTTTACACTATTGGGTAATATAGTTCTATGAAGTTTATGGTGGGTGAATGAGCATTAAAGCAATATACTTCTGTAGGGAAAGAGACAGGATCTTGCCTTTCAAAAAGGTTCCTTCGTGCTGACTATGGTTCATGACAGCTCTGTGGTACCCTGAATCATGACTCTTAAAGAAGCTGACCCGACTCCATGAAAATTGAGGATGACTAGCACAAGCATATCACTGCAATGGAGCCAGCCACATGGGGAATGCAGGGTGTGTAGTCACAACCCAAACCAGCTTTGCACAGTTAAGCCCTGGCAAATTTGAGAAACCTCAAAAATGGCACTGGGAATTCCAGAAACAGGACTGGCAGCCATTTGTAAAGATCCACAGAATCTCCTCGGAAATCCAGTCCATTAACTTTGATTCTCTCCACTGGTGCTGCCTGACCTGCTGAGTATCTGCAACATTTTATGTTCTTATTTCAGATTTTCAGACTACGTGTTTTGTTTTATTAACTTTAGCAGGTCTTATCTGGATACTTGGTGGGATGCTCCAAAGCTCAGGATCATTTCCAAGAAGTTAGAAACTAGCTGTGCTTTTTCTCCATCTTGTTTTGCAGGGAGCACATCTCCGACCATCATAACATATCCTAGAGAATTGGAGAGGAATAGGCAACCTATTTATCCGCCAACACATGTGACTGAGGCTATCAAAACTGGAAGAATAAAGGAAAAGTACAGTTGGAGAGGACAGAGTAAATGAAGGAGAATTTGAACATTAAAACATATCATTTTACTTCATTTGTTTTAAATCAGTACCTGGCATGTTCATTTGTTCTGCCAATAACCAGACTCATTATGTTGTGTAATGAGATAACGATGTTTCAGACTGTCCTCTGATGATTCAGATGGTTAAGTGCACTGTGGGACTGAGCAATACAAAATGACCAAGTCCCAGGTCAGATCCCTGAATTAGTTAATCTCAGTGCTGAAAGGGGTGCTACAGGCGATCTCTGTATTATTGGGCTGGGAATAGCAGGAGGGAAAGCAACCAGGATCCCTGTTCCTAATTGCCATCCGCTGACTCCAGTCAACAGAAACAACAAACAATTTGCATTTATGTAGCACCTATAACATAGTAAAATGTCTCAAGGCGCTGGAGTGTGGCTTTGCACGCGTGTGGGAGTAGAATCAAGCTCAGCTGCCATGACCACCCCAAACCCACAACTCCCCAAACTGACAACATTCCATTTTTATGCTCACTCGCAAAGAATGCATATTTGAACAAGGTGACATAGAGGCACCTAAACCAGTATGAGTCAGCACATTCAGAAGAAGGAATGAAAGAGTGACATCAGGTTTGTTTAGAAAAAAAGTGCACAACTAATTGTTGAATCATTTCAGACTGATGTTCAGTGCAGTATTAAATAGATTACTTCAGTTCGTTAAGATCCTAAAATGTGCATTATCTCAGATTCATAGCAAAAGACATGGCCAACGACATTTCTTCTGTGAGTTCTTCAGGAAGAGTAGACACGATTTTAGTGATGCTGCGGGTAAGACAGAGTATCCTAAAAGAAAAACAAGTTTTAAACAAGCATTATCTAATATGAACTATATTTTGAAATAATCATTTCCTTATTAATGATTATACTCTTTTATCTTATGCCTCATCTTATCTAAAGCAGCCTCAGTGTCCCGAAACTGGGACTGAGCACATCAAAGTTGTGATGCCTATGAAGTTGAATGTGCCAGCTCAATAATAAATTGGCCAAATACTGGATGCCCATTTGGCACCTGCGGCTTACTGTTATCATATAAGTGAGAATTCAGACCTCAAAACTAATCTACCCTCTTCACTTCAGAATGAGCAGGCTGACAGTAACTCTGATCATTATTCCTTGTAATCACATTAATTCAATTTTTATATCAACTTGGAATTTACTGAGTGTAGCCGTTTGGCAAGATTGTTAAAGATATTTCACTAATAAATTCAGAAACATCTCTTGCCCAGGAAGATCTTTTCCAATTGGTCTGAAGCTGCTTTGGCAGATTTGGTTGATAATTTGGCTGACAAATTCCATGGATTCGTTTCCAACTGGCTTCTAGTCATCTCTGCAGGGATTAGTTTCTCATACAACACTTCAAACCCTATTACTCAAACTAGAGTACAAGAAGAGTCGGCATTGATCAGAACACAAGATCAACAAGTAGCAAGCCTTTGAATTAGTTCAAGAAGCACATGTTTCCTTCTAAACATCACATCCAGCCAGTTAGATACATATCCATCTAATAAGTCATCCAAGTTTATGGTCAAGAGAACTTTTATAGTTTTTCATGGGATGTCAGTGTTGCAATCCCCAGGCTGATTAATCTCTGGATAAAAACAAATTACTGCAATGCTGGAATTTCTTTTGGTAACCAATTAATCTCCTTGGCCATTTCAAAAAGCAATTAAGAATCAACCACATTACAGTGGATCTCGAGTTATTTTAGAATCCCTACAGTGCAGAAAGGAGCCATTCAGCCCATCGAGTCTGTACCGAATAAGTCCTATTCCCGTAACAAATTTTTAAAATTTAATTCATGGGATGTGGGCATTGCTGGTTGGCCAGCATTTCTTGCCCATCCCTAGTTGCCTGAGGGCAGTTGAGACGCAACCACATTACTGTGGCTCTGGAGTCACATGTGCCAGACTGGGTAAGGACGGGTGATAGGTTTCCTTCCCTAAAGAAGGATTGTGAACCAAATGGGCTTGTCTGACAACTGACAATGGTTTTATGGTCATCAGCAAATTCTTAATTACAGATTTTAAACATTTTTAATTGAATTCGAATTCCACCCGTCAGCCTTGGCAGAATTCAAACCTCTGGGTTCCCAGAACATTAACTGAGTTTCTGTATTAATAGTCTAGTGATAATGTCACGAGACCATCGTCTCCCACATCACACGTAGACTACACTAGATAAAGATAGTAAGAAGTCTCATAACACCAGGTTAAAATGAAACAGGTTTGTTTGGCAGCACTACCTTTCGGAGTCTCAGGCTCCTTTATCAGGTGAGCGAACAGCCATGTTCACTCACCTGATGAAGGAGCCTGAGACTCCAAAAGATAGTAGAATATAAAACACTACAGCACAAACAAGTCCTTCAGCCCACAAGATGCACCAATCATATCCATATCTACCAAGCCATAGAACTATCTATAACTCCCAATCCCATTAAATCCGAAATACTCATCCAGAAGTCTTTTAAAAGACCCCAGCGAGTTCGCCTCTACCATCACCGACAGCAGCCAATTCCACTCACTCACTGCCCTCTGAGTGAAAAACTTACCCCGACATCTCCTAGTGCTGCCAAATAAACATGTTGGACTTTAACCTGGTGTTGCGAGATTTCTTACTGTTCGTACCCAAGTACAAACTTTTGCAAAGGTAGAGGAGTCTAAAACTAGAGGGCATAGGTTTAAGGTGAGAGGGAAAGATACAAAAGTGTCCAGAGGATTAGTTTTTCCACACAGAGAGTGGCGAGTGTCTGGAACAAGCTGCCAGAGACAATAGTAGAGGTAGGTACAATTTTGTCTTACAAAAAGCATTTTGATAGTTACATGGGTACAATGTATATAGAGGGATATGGACCAAATGCGGGCAATTGGGATTAGCTTAGGGATTTAAAAAAAAGGGCCGCACGGACAAGTTGGGCCAAAGGCCCTGTTTCAATGCTATAAACCTCTACGACTCTGACTCTACTCCGGCATCTCCACATCCCAGATAAAATGGCAGATATCTTTCCTTAAAGAATATTAGTAAGCCAGATGGTTTTACGACAATCAATGGTAGCTTCATGGTTAGTCTGACTAAGACTAGCTTTGCAACTTTGTGTTACTAGAATCATGTGTTATATTGCAATTTAACTTTATACATGGTTAACTTGGTAAGCTTTTCTTAAAACTAATGAAAACACAACCTTGTGGTGAATGGGAAGGAATTTACATGCTTTTGTCAACACTCTCATTTTAATGCCAATATTTTAATTTTAATTGTACTGATGCCTATTCCAGAAATTGACTTGCTTTAATCATTATTTGATACTTTCATGAAAGACAAAAGCAAAACAAAGCTTAGAGGACTTTAGTGCTTCATTTACATTACACTGGTAACTGTCAGCGTGTAGTCAAAAGGGATAAGGCAGAAGATAAACTAGGATTTAACAAAATCTGCTTCTGTCTGAAATTATGAAACTAAAATTAGTGTGGAGGGGAATGTTTGATGTTTAAATCACAAAACTATTACAACACAGAGAAGGCCATTTGGTCCATCTTGTCTGCATCAGCTCTCCAAATGAGCATTCCAGCTTAATGCCATTAGCCTGCCTTTTCCCCATATCCCTGAATATTGTTTCTGTTAAACATCTAATGCCTTTTGAATGCCTTGACTGAGCCTGCCTCCACCATACTGCTAGGCAGTACATTCCAGACCTAATCACCCATTTAAAAGAAAAAGGACAGCAGGATGGCACAGTGGTTAGCATTGCTGCCCACAGCATCAGGGGCCCAGGTTTGATTCCCAGCTTGGGTCACTGTCTGTGTTGAGTGTGTACATTATCCGTGTCTGAATGGGTTTCCTCCTGGTGCTCCCATGGTCCAAAAGATGTGCTCATTTGGTGCACTGGCCATGCTAAATTCTCCTTCAGTGTACCAAACAGGCGCCAGAATGTGGTGACTAGGAAAAGTTCATAATAACTTCACTGCAGTGTTAATATAAGCCTACTCGTGTCTAATAAATAACTTTACATTGTGTGAAAAAATGATTTTCTAACAAATAGTTAGAAATGTATTTATGATCACATACAGCATTCCCTCTAATCATTTGCTTAAAATGCCACTTCAACAAAAATGGTGCAAGGATTTAATTCACTGGGACTCCTCACCTCACACAACTTAAAACTGTTCAGTTATTTCTGCTGAATACTGTTCCAGAATATATCATAAACAAACACCCTCTCACCTTCTGCCAAAACCCTTAGTTTCTGCCAGTTCTACTCACCAGTTTACATAATGGAATGGCAGCAGAGGCTCTTGCTCACATCCCTCACCAACCACCAGTCCAGATTTTAAAGTTTTGAAATTAGCTTCAATATCTTTTTTTAAGATGTTCAAACTAACAGATCCACTGAAATAATTTAGAACTTTCTGCAAAGAGAAAATAAAGACACTTCAATGAGAATAAGTTCTCTATCACTAGCTTAGTGAACATGCCATCACTCAGCGTAGCACTAAGCTACGTAGAACTGAGAATTCTGAATTTGATTCCAGGCCTATGTTGTTATGAAAGGATTTCTTGCACTGCTAGTTTTCAAAGTATGATCTTGCAAAATTGCTATTGATTCCAAATAAAATTGAGTGGATTCTTAAAGACCAGTATGCAGTAAAATCAGTAGGTTTACACTAGGGTTGCCACTGTTTACACAAGATCAGAGATGTTCGAAACCGTGACTGAACAATATTTGTTCTGTAAGGATACTAAGGCCTGCAGAACAAAAGGTGGGTAAATGAAGCTGAAGCACTGACCAGTCAGATGTAACTGAATGGTTCCAGTGGCTAAATGGCCAATGGGACAATGTTCCTCACAGGTTCAATAAAGCTAAGTGGCATTTTATTAATGTGGCATGTTGCATACATCAGTTAGCCAAGAAGTTTTTTCCCCAAATAAAAACAATTTAAATACACAACACAACTTAAATGAAGAAATGCCTCTCTTTTAACTATGTTTGTTTGCTAAAGATGTCAATGTCACATCCAGTGATATTGTTCAATCAGCCAACGTTTGACTGATTGTACAATGTTCAACAGGGCAGCACAGAGATGCCTCACAGTGCCAGGATGCTGAGTTCGATTCCCAGATTGGGTCACTGTATGTGTGGAGTTTACATATTCTCCTTCTGTCTACGTAGGTTTCCTCTGGGTGTTCTGATTTCCTCACACACTCCAAGGATGTGCGGGTTAGGTGGATTGGCCATGCTAAAAATTGCCCCTTGTATCAGGAGGATGAGCTAGGATAAATGCTTGGGGTTATGGGGAAAGGGCATGGGTGGGATTGTAGTCATGCAGACTCAGTGGGCTGAATGGCCTCCTTCTGCATTGTAGATTCTATGATTCTATTTCTAGCTGTACTCAATTCTTCAAATTGATGAGCTTCGACATCTTTTTTGGATTCCTTTGCTTTTGATTTAACTTGCATATTTTTAAAAACACAAAATTGAAAAATGTCTCGGAATAAATTACAGAACCGATACAACTGGCTCGGACCACTAAGCTTTAACAGACGCATACAGATGCGCACACATGCACATTCACTGTAATTGCTGGACTCTTATCTCTTATTCCTTTCTGAAAATCATTATGGTCACATTTACCTCACGTGGAAAGGAAGGGGAAAAAGGAGAAAATAGAAATTGCGTGATAAAAACGTTTGATGATTCATCACATAATGGACAAAGGGTTACAACAATAATTTTTACAATGTGCCCCGAGGTTAACGATGGTGATACTTACATATAAGACTGAAAGCTGATGTGCTACGTACTTGTGGCTTCCCAGGTGCTGCACATCATCTTCCAACTGCTGGCTTAAAACCAGGAGCTGATTTAATTTCCCAATGTGGGAAAAATAATCTGCATTGAAAGCACATACAAAACAGCATTAGACTTCTGCCCTCAAACAGCCTAATTGAATCACTGAATCCTACAGTGTAGGTGAAGGCCATTCAGTCCACACTAAGCCTGTACCAACAACATTCCCATCCAGGCCCTATCCTCATAACTCCACGTATTTACTCTCCCCCTAAATCCCCCTAACAGTAAGGGGCAATTTAGCATGGCCAACACCCAAAATGCATATCTTTGGTGCCACACAGTGTGGCTTTCTTCGGGGGAAAGGCATTTATTGGCCAAGATCACCAACAGAATAGATAAAGGTCACCAACAGAATTGAGTGTATATACAAAACTATTGATCATGAAGAACTAAACATGTGTAATCTGCGTATAAGAAAGCTTTTGTAGCACATTTGAAAGAAAACTTCCTCTGAATTTAATCAGAAAATAAGGACCAGGGTGATAAATATATCACAATTATACAAATAGAACAGTATATGTTATTGACCAACAAATGCAGATAGAACAAATCCAACAAATAATTAATTAGATATTCGTAATCCATTATCCAAAGTTACATTTTATAACCCATGGACACAACACAAAATTACGCATTACAAAATTAGGTAATACCATTGAATAAACCGAGTGAAAAATCACAGTACTTCAGATTCACCAATAAATTCAAGAACATTAAAAACAAACTTCTAACTCAAATGATTCCAGCGATCCTTGCGAAGCCCAATGTTTTTATCCACACAGGATATTTGTACATTTCATATGCAACTTAAATAGAGGTAGCCATTCAGTAATCTGAGCTAAACTTGATTTTAAGGCACTTATTCAAGGTACCTAAGAAATTACAATTCATGCCTGCACAGTAGCTGGTTTCCTTCCTGACACTATTTTAAGATATTTTCCTTGCTCTTTAAGATCCTGCATGCTACATGTCATTCACTCGTTGAAATGTGTAAACAGACTTTTCCCAGTTGTCCATGAGAGCAGTAAAACACTTTTGCATTTTCTTATAGGCTCAACCAGAGACTGGGGACTTTCACGCAACACTCTGAAGTTTGACTTTTTTCCTGTTGCCACAGCAAATCAAGACTGTTGGGTGGGCTTTAAGTTGATTCTAAAACTCAGGAGGGAATCCAGCTCCATACATTTGGATCTCAGAACTATTGGAAGCTCAGCATCCTCTAGTGTGATCAACTCTCTGAAAGTCAGAGCCTTCATGTTAACGAAGCTGTCAGAAAGATTTCCTTGCGTCGATTGCCCTTGGTACATCTTGCAGCCAAAAGACTTCCTAGCTAGTTGTTAAAAGAAACGCAACAATAAATCTAAAGCCAATACCTAATGCTTTTCTTTAGATGAATGTCATAGAATCATAGAATCCTCCAAGGCAGAAGGAGGCCATTCAGCCCTACGAGTCTGTACCAACTACAATCCCACCCAGGCCCTATCCCCGTAACCCCATACATTTACCCTAGTTAGTCTCTCTGACACTAAGGGGAAATTTAGCATGGCCAATCCGCCTAACCCTCTTTGGAGGAAACCCACACAGACATGGGGAGAACATGCAAACTCCACACAGACAGTGACCCAAGCCGAGAATCAAATCCAGATCCCTGAACAGTGAGGCAGCAGTACTAATACTGTGCCACCATCCTGCCCTGAAATATAATTAAGCATAATCAAGATTGAGAACGTTTTTGGAAAATCATAATCTAATCAAGCAGAATCAGCATGGCTTCACGAAAGTGAAATGATGTCTAACTAATTTATTATAGTTTTGAGCAAGTGTCTACCAGAGTAGATAGAGAGGAATCAGTTGATGTGTTGTATTCGACATTCAACAAGATGACTTACAAAACATTGTCATAAGATAAGAGCCCATGACATTGGAGATAGTAATATTGGCTCATTTGGCTAATTGGCAGGAAAAGCAAGTGGGATAATCAAGTTGGAAACATGGAACCAGCGGAGTTCCACAGGAATTAGGGCTGGGATTACAACTGTTTACAATATATAGAAATGACTTGGAGGAAGGAAGCAAATGCATTGTAGCAAAATTTGCAGACAACACTAAAATAGGTGGGAAGGCAAGTTGCAAAAGGAATACAAACAGTTTATAAAGAGGTGTTAATAGGTTAAGAGGACAAAAAGTTGGCAAATGGGTATAACATAGGAAAATGGGAAGTTGTTTATTTTGAAGGGAGAACAAAAGAACAATATTATTTAAACAGATCAAAACTGAGAAAGCTGCAACACTAAGGGGATGAGGGGTACTTGTACACAAAACACAGAAAGCCAGCATGCAGGTTTAGCAGGTGATCAGGAAGGCTAATGGCATGTTGGCTCTTGTTTCAAGAGGATTGGAGTGTAAGAGTAGGGAAGTTTTGTTGCAACTATACAAGATACTGATGAGACCACATATGAAGTACGGTTTTGCTCCCTTATTTAAAGAAAGATATTGTTTCACTGGAAGCAATTCAGAGAAGGTTCACTATGACATCTCCAGAATAGAGGAATTGTCTTATGAGGAAAGGTTAAACAGGTTAGGGGCTCTACTCATTGGAAACTAAAAGAATGAGGTGATCTTACCAAAACAAATAGGATTTTTAAGGGGCTTTACGGAGTAAACGTTGACAGGATATTTCTCCTCGTGTCTAAGACTAGAAGGCATTGTCTCAGAATAAGGGATGTCAATTTAAGACAGTGATAAGGAGGAATTTCTTCTCTCAGAGGGTTAAGAGTCTTTAAAACTCCTTGCCACAAAAAATCCTTGTGTATATTTAAGGCTAAGATAGATAAATGTTGGATCAGTAAGGCAATCAAAGGCTATTGTGAAAGGGCAGGAAAGTGAGTGTGAGAGATGTTGGATCAGCCAATGACCCTACTGAATGGCGCAGCAGGCTCGAGGGGCCAAATGGCCTACTCCAATTTCTATTTCTTATGGTAAGAAGTCTCACAACACCAGGTTAAATTCAACAGGTTTATTTGGTAGCACAAGTTTCGGAGCACTGCTCCTTCATCAGGGGAGTCAGGACCAGCACTCCGAAAGTTTGTGCTACCAAATAAACCTGTTGTACTTTAACCTGGTGTTGTGAGACTTCTTACTGTGCTCACCCCAGTCCAACACCAGCATCTCCACATCATGTCTGTTTTTTATGGTATTGTGTGGGAAACATGAGTGCAAAGCTACACCCTCTCCTATATTATAAAACTACTACAAATCACTAAATAAAAAAAAAGTGAAATTAAAAGACGGCAAAGTTTTATACAAAGTAAATCAGAAAAATATGCTATTACTTATTAACTCACCTGAATGCAAAACCCTGATAGTTCTTCACAAATGCAACAAAAAGCCACCTTTGACGCAAAAGCTATAGAAAACCGTAGGGCTGAGTTTCAACACTAAACAGAAATTAAAATAAAATTTAAACACTACAATTTAACAAAACAAAATAAGAAGTACCCAAACTAAAACTAAAAATAAATAACTAACACTGTTTGACACACAGCTTGTGTGAATAATGCATCACACATCATACATTCCAGCCCCAAGCTTCTACATGATTGTGTAGCCTTATTACAAAGCTAACTGCAACACTGTCAATCATGTTCCCCAACAGTCAATTAGTCTTAAATATGGCATCTTAAAATGGACAGCTTCACAGTGAAGAGGCTGAAGTGATAAACTTTGTATTCAGGCCTGATGCAGTACAGATATATCCACATCAGCATTGTTAAGCGTGGAAAGGACACAGCATTATATGTGGTTTGTGAAGTAAACATACAAAGAAGATAAAAATAAAGGCAGCCAATGATTGCTTTGTATTTCTTGCTTTTGGATAACAAGAACTTGTTTAGGATTTTTCTTCACTTTGATCTCAATTGTATATTTTCATTTCATCCAATTGCGTTATCTAAAACGCTGTTGAAGTCTTTATACGAATTTTGATCCTGCTGTGCTGCGGAGAGGCCAATGTTATTAAGATTGTAAGCCTGTCATAGCAGAAAGATGAAAAAGAACTCCAAATATAGCAATGCACTCACAATACAATTGAGTGTTTTACAGATCTGGATGTCCAGAACTCTCATCAAAAACATAAATTGCTGGAATACTCAGCAGGTCAGGCAGCATCTATGGAGAGAAAAATGCAGAGTTGCTGGTCAATAACTTCAGACAAAACAGATGAAAGGCTATTCACCTGAATGTTACCTCCATAGATGCTGCCTGACCTGCTGAATATCGCGACCATTTTCTGTTCTTATTTCAGGTTCCCACATTATTTTACTTTTGCTCCACTTTAATCAGTTTAACATAGAAACTCCAAGATTAAGTTTACAGAGCCAATTTCTCCATCTTTGCTTCTGGAGAACACAGGATTTGTGATGAGTGGACTAGAAAGAGTTGAAACTGTTTTCACTTGTAAATATATTATGTTTCAATTTTTTAAAATGTTTTCTTCATAAATCCGCTTAGCTTCCCTTATCCTGCTCTTTTCCTAATTTCTCCTCTGTCTCTTTATAAGCCAACAATCTATAGAAGCATAAAATCATAGAATCCCTACAGTGCAAAAGGAGCTCATTCGGCCCATTGAGCCTGTACCGACCACACACCCACCGAGACCCTACCCCTGTCACCCCACTTACTTATCCTGCTAGTCCTGACACTAAGGGGCAATTTAGCATGGCCAATCAACCTGTACTATGGCTAGTAAACCACAGCACCCAGAGAAAACCCTTGCAAACACGAGCAGAACGTGCAAACTCCAAACTGTTGCACTCTTCCTCTAGCTTATCCAGATAGATTGAAAGCAAACAATCTGAAACGGAGCAATTGATGTGATAAGCAGTCCAGGTGATGGCTGATCACCAATGTGGCTGATCCATCTCCTTTTCCTTTGCATTCTTCATACCGCAAAACAACAAAAGACACAATTAAGGAAAGATGTCTTAACTATTCATTCACTCAAGTTGATCTGTTGGCAAGTAAATGTTGGCTGAATGTTTAATAAATGCTTCCCACCATCCCTCATTCACAAAAATTACCAACAATGCTCCTGATACAGGCACTCAATCACAGAACTGCTGCAGTTCAGAAAGAGGCCATTTGGCCAGTTCTGTGCAAAAGCAATTCAGTTAGTCCTATGTTCCTGACCTTCCTCCATGGCCATCCAATTTATTTGCCTTCAGATGCTTGTCCACTTCCCTTTGACAGCCATGATTGAATCCATCTCCACCAGCCTTTCAAGTAGTTCATTCTAGATCCTAACTATTCACCGAGTAAAAAGGAATTCTAAAGTCACTTTGAATTTTTTAGTCAGTCACCTTAAACCTGTATCCTCTGGTTCTTGCCCCCTTCAACCAATTGAACAGTTTCTTTCCATGTACTCCATTCAAATCCCTCATAATTTTGAGCACCTCTATCAACAACCTTTCTTCTCAATCTTTTCTCCTAAGGATAACAACCTTGGCTTCTCCATTCTGTCCGCATGTCTGAAATCTCTTAGCCCTGGACCATTTTAATCATTTTTTCTACACTCTGTCTTAAGCTCCATCCTTTCTAAAGTCCACAGAATTGGCCACAGAATATTCCAACTGACGTTGAACCAATGTTTTATAATGGTTCCTCATAACTCTACATCTCAACTTATAAAGGGCAGGATTCAATGCACCTTTTTAATTGTTTTCTGAACCTGTCCTGCCACTTTTGACCACATAGGTCTCTCTCTGTTTCTATATCCATGTTAGAATTGTACTCTTTAGTTTGCATTGCCTTGCCTCATTCTTCCTATCAAAACATATCTCCTCATATTTTGTTTAGTTAATATCATCTTCCAACATCGTGATGTTTCATTGTTGCATTTTAATTGCTAAATCTCCCAATGTCCACATTATCCTTTACTCAATGGTATACTTCATTTACTTGCCATGATTTCACAGTTCTTCTGTAGAATTAAAAAGATAGCCTCAAATAAAATCATTACGAGCAATACATTGGTACAAATATCATTTACTTGTCGGACATACACAAATGTATCAAGACAAGGGAAGCATTCTTACCGTCCACAGGAGGCTGTTCCAACATATCAACAGGCCTACCATGTATTACAAATATTTCAACACGGGGAAACAATGTTGACAATCCTTGAGAATCCAGATAGTCCTGTAAAAGACAGTTTACTTCATGGATTTGCAAAAAAGAAACTACATAGCAATAATAAAGCAATTACACCCCTTCAAAAATGTTTTAATATATAGAATCTCTACAGTGCAGAAAGAGGCCATTCGCCCATCAACTCTGCACCGACTCTCCAAGCGAGCATCCTACCCAGGGACTCCCCTATCCCATAACACTGCACATTTACCATGGCTAATCCACTTAACCTACACATCTCTTAAAGTTTATTTATTAGTATCAATAGTAGGTTTACATTAACACTGCAATTAAGTTACTGTGAAAATCCCCTAGTCAATACATTCCAGCACCTGTTCAGGTACACTGAAGGAGAACTTAGCATGGCCAATGTACCTAACCAGCACATCTTTGAGAGAGGAAACCAGAACACCCAAAGAAAATCCACACAGATAGAAAGAGAACGTGCACACACCACACTGTCACCTAATGCAGGAATCGAATCTGGGTCCTTGGCACCATGATACAACAGTGCTAACTACTGTGCCACCATGCCACCCTATTTAAAGATCCAGGAGTACAATTGTTCATAACAGTAAAGTCTACTAATTCTTTCCAAATAGCATTTTTACTGCAGAAAAATGTCTCAAAATTGCTTCACATTATTACCAATGTATTACAGCTGGAGCTTTGAGTATTATCATGTAAATATTTTTCAGTCACATTGAATACCTACTTCAATTAATTAGAATTTTAACAATGGTTAAAGCATGTTACCTCCAATTGTGGAACAGGGTCTGGCAGATGCTCCAGATATTGTTTAATTCGTTCAACATAAGATACACCTGTATGAGAATAAAAGAACAATTTGAAAAACAATTTAAGCATTTAGCTGAGTTCTAATGTAGCATTATTACACCCTGGATAAGTATAAAGTATCTCTTCCAAATTAAATTCTTAAGCTTTTAGGGCCAGAACTGAAGTTCAGCCCTGTGAGTACATACAAATATAGAAGACTAGAACAGGAGGAAACCATTTGGCTCTTCAACACCATCATAGTTGATTGTCCAACTCAATAGTCTAATCCTGCTTTCCCTCCATAACCTTCAACCCTATTTGCCTCAAGTGCCATATCCTGCTGCCTCTTGAACACATTCATGTTTTGGCATCAACTACTTCCTGTGGTAATGAATTCCAAAGGCATACCATTCTTTGGGTGAAGAAATTTCTCCTCGTTTCTGTTCTAAATGGTCTATCCCAAATCCTCAGACTGTGATTCATGATGCTGGACTCCCCTGCCATCGAGAACATCCTCCCTGCATCTACCCTGTCCAGTCCTATTAAAATTTTACAAGTCTCTGCAAAATCCCCCAGCAAAAACAATCCTAACCTAATCAATCTCTCCTGCCATCCCCAGAATCAGTACATTCGAATATACACGAAAGGAGCAGTAGGGCAATGGAGCCTGCTGCACTACTCAGTATAATCATGTTGAATTTTAAATTCCACATTCATATCTTCCCCCAATAACTTTTGATTTCCTTGCCTAATCAGAATCTATCTACTTCTGCCTTAAAAGTATACCAGAGGGGTAAAATTGATCTTACATATTGTGTTAACACCCACACCCAAATAAAATCAGTGGAAAAGATAGTTGAGCAATGTGTAAAATTTGCTGCTGTTTCACTATTGCCCACCTTGTGCTGCTGTCCAAGACCATTTCATCGCGACTCCCACCCAACCACCCACAGGTTTCTTCAGCCAGGCTGTTGACAGCCATACATAAATAACAATATGAAATGTGCCTTTTTTAACATTAATTCTTACTTTGGAGCTTACAACAAATATTTTAATATCAGATATTTTAATATAATGCAAATTCTATCAAGATAGATAAGTCACCAGGACCGGATGGGATGTACCCCAGGATATTGTGGGAGGTGAGGGAAGTGGTTGCAGAGCCCCGGCGATGAACTTTGCATCGTCCATGGAAATGGGAGAGGTTCCGGAGGATTGGAGGATTGCGAATGTGGTTCCTATCTTTGAGAAAGGGAGCAGGGATAGTCCAGGAAATTACCGACCAATGAGTTTGACTTCAGTGGTTGGTAAGCTGATGGAGAGGCTTCTGAGGGATAAGATATATGAACATTTGGAGAAGTTTGGACTGATTAGAAATAGTCAGCATGGTTTTGTCAAGGGCAGGTCATGCCTTACGAGCCTAGTTGAGTTCTTCAAAAATGTGACTGAACACATTGACGAAGGAAGGGCGGTGGATGTAGTGTACATGGACTTTAGTAAGGCGTTTGATAAGGTCCCCCATGCAAGGCTTCTGGAGAAGGTGAGAGGGCATGGGATCCAAGGGGCTTTGGCCTCGTGGATCCAGAACTGGCTTGCCGGCAGAAGGCAGAGAGTGGTTGTGGATGGGTCTTGTTCTGCATGGAGGTCGGTAACCAGTGGAGTGCCCCAGGGATCTGTTCTGGGACCCCTGCTGTTTGTCATTTTCATAAATGACCTGGATGAGGAAGTGGAGGGATGGGTTAGCAAGTTCGCCGATGATACAAAGATCGGTGGTGTTGTGGATGGTCTGGAGGGATGCCAAAAGTTGCAGCGGGACATAGACAGGATGCAAGACTGGGCGGAGAAGTGGCAGATGGACTTCAACGCAGATAAATGTGTAGTGGTCCATTTTGGCAGGAATAATGGAATGAAGGAGTACAATATAAGGGGTAGGAGTCTTAGCTGTGTTGTAGAGCAGAAGGATCTCGGGGTCCAGGTCCATAGGACTCTTAAATCGGCCTCGCAGGTGGAGGAAGTGGTCAAGAAGGCGTACGGTGTACTGGCCTTCATTAATCGAGGAATAGAGTTTAGGAGTCAGGAGGTAATGATGCAGCTCTATAAGACTCTTGTCAGACCCCAGTTGGAGTATTGTGCGCAGTTCTGGTCGCCTCATTATAGGAAGGATGTAGAGGCTATTGAGAGAGTTCAGAGGAGATTTACAAGGATGCTGCCTGGATTGGGAGGCAGGCCTTATGAAGATAGGTTGAGGGAGCTGGGACTCTTCTCACTGGAGGGACGTAGGTTGAGAGGCGACCTGATAGAGGTTTATAAAATGTTGAGAGGAATACATAGGGTGGGCTCTCAGAGACTATTTCCCCGAGCTGAAATGGTCACTACGAGAGGACACAGATTTAAGGTGCAGGGAAGCAAATACAAAGGAGATGTCAGGGGTAGGTTTTTCACTCAGACGGTGGTGAGTGAATGGAACCGACTGCCGTCGGAGGTTGTTGAGGCAAACTCACTGGGGTCTTTTAAGAGACTTCTGGATGAGTATATGGAAAAGAATAGGATAGGGGGTTATAGATAGGTCTGTGGATTGGTAGATGTGATCGGCGCAACTTGTGGGCCGAAGGGCCCGTTTGTGCTGTATTGTTCTATGAAACACTATCCTGGATTTTTTTTTTGAGACAGTGGCTCCAGTTTTTCCAAACCAATTACATTCCTAAATTAAACAAAATGTCTTTTATGAAAACAGAATCTGCCTGATAAACTGAGAAGATCTGGCAGCATCTGTTGAGAGGGAAAAACAGTTTGTATGACTCTTCTTCAGAACTTTTATGTTTCTCAATGCAACAATCTGGACTTACACAGGCAATTTTATTTTCTGCTGTTCAAGATAATAGGATCGGTCAACCAATGGATTGTTTCCTAGGCTGCTGACACTTTGTTTTCAAATGATAACCCAATTAATAAAAGCTGCCACAAAATAAAATGGACATACATTAAATGGAAAAACTTAACAACTCCACGCCTTCCTTAATGCGTCACATATGGTTCCTTGGACAGCAGCCATTCAACAAATTGTTTACTCATGAGTTTGATGGAGCAGGTCGTCAGAATGTGGGACAAGCCTCTACCTATGTAACATTCATATGGTTCCAGCGGATAAGGATCAGGTTTGGAAATCCTTGCCAATTTCCCCTCCTTCCATCGTGGACACAGAGACAATGGAAATGTACTGATTACCCTGGCTCCCTGGATGATGTCAGCTAACTGAGCAACCTCCCTTTTACTGTGACAATTTTTTAAAAATATTGTTTCCTTCAGGTTTCTCGACATTGCTCACCCAGATTGCAAAAATATAACCTGTCACCCAGACGTCTGCCAATGCAATGCCGAAACTATAGGAAAGGAACAGGAGCACTGTGGGTTAACACAAGTTACTGTTTACTTTCTTCTATTCTCTGTGGAATGTGAATCGTTTCTGTTGCACTGAGCACAGTTTTCCATTTGTGTGTTTGCCCATGATCTCTTCCATCCCACCTCTACAGATAAGAAAAGTACTGGCTGCGGAACACTACTACGGAGCATACATATAGAAAACCCAGTCAGTGTTTCTTCACCTTCCTTCTTAACTGACTTTGTTATGAAAATCGGACGATAGGAACACCATGTGCAATTGGTACACTCATACTACAGCATTGCAGTATGCCATCAGTCATCTCAGAGAAAGGCATACAACACAGAACACAACCGCAGTTTACCATGATTTTATGCAGGAAATTATCCTTTGAGAATTAATAGAAAAAAACAAGTAGCACAATCACTAACTAACTGCATAAGAATAGATGAGACAAGTTAATGTTATCTCAATTTACAAAGTGGCACAGCAAACTCTACAGCTAGCTAAGTATCATTAATCCATAAATCAAAGGAAACTTATAGGTCATATATTTTCTTCCCTCCCAGGTTAAGTAGGCTGCTCGGAAACCCACTGGGCATCTAAGAAAGCAAACTGCAATGTTGGATAGGAGAAGAACAGTAAAACAGAACCATAAAACATCATTTTTACTTGCTGTCTTATTTTCACAGGGGAGCCTCTGCATTACCTTACCTCCTGCTGCCTGCAAAATATCATCTGACCTTCATAACCACCTTGTCTATCCCTAACAGCCGGTGGGTGATTACCTTCATTACATTCATCACAGCATTTCCTTTTTTGCTTTAAGATCTAGCTAAAAAACTAATGTACCTACCTCGTATGTGAAAAGACTCTGACTCTACAGGACTTTTATCTTCCCTAAGCTGTTCCTGCAACTAGAAATAATAAACGTCTTCATTAGTCAAATGGTAGCAAACCTTTCCTAATTCAGAATTAAAAAATGTTACCACTTAAGTAACTGTACTGTAGAATCATAGAATCTTACAGTGCAAAAGGAGGCCATTCAGTCCATCAGGTCTGCACCGACCCACAATCCCACTAGGCCTATCCCCATAACTCCATGCATTTATCCTAGCTAGACCCCGTGACACTAAGGGCAATTTAGCATGGTCAATCCACCTAACCTGCACAGCTTTGGACTGTGGGAGGAAGTCCAAGCACCCGGAGGAAACTCACACAGACACAGGAAGAATGTGCAGAATCCGCATAGAGTGTGACCCAAGCCAGGAATCAAACCCAGGTTCCTGGTGCCGAAGCAGCAGTGTTAACCACTGTACTGCCCCTATACCAGGGAACTGAAGAAGAAGTGACGTAGGGGCAAGGTAAAAAGTTTTAAAACGAGAGAGAAGTTCCCTTCAAGACGTACAGTATCCCATTTTGAGCAGAAATTGGCACTGCTTCATCATTGAGGTGATGAGGAAAGGTTTTGTTTTTCAGCCAGAGGGTGTTAGGGATCTGGAACTCACTGCCTGAAAAGATACTAGAGGCAGAAACACCCAACTCATTTAAAGAGGCATCTGGATATTTGCCTCAAGTGCAGTAACCTACCAGTCTACAGACTAAATGTTGGAAAGTGGGATTTGGCTGTGTGGCTCACTTTCAGCCTCTTTCTGTGCCATGAACTTTCTATAATTCTATAGTTTTGGGAATGGGGACATTCTCATGAGGCACTAACTCATAATTAAGTTGTTGAACTATTTCTGGTCCACATCAATTGACAATAAAAGACACAGAAGTTGTATTTGCAATTGCTTACAATTGGTTATTATTGCTCTGTTCAATATTCCTAAAACAGAATCCTAACCCTTGTACAGAAGTAAAATAATGGATTTCTTTTTGAAAAGGTATCACAAAGTCACAATAAAAAGAATTCTAACAACCTTGTTTTGTTGCTAATATATTTATGGTCAGTCATTGATTCCCACAATCATTAATCACACCACAGTGAATTGACAGATTACGTACTTGATGCACCTCTGCCCGGATAAGAAGATCAAGCTGAAAGCAGAGAGACCAGATTTCCACAGCCACCTGCTCACTGCTCAGCTGGATGGGTTGAAGGGGTTTCTTAATGTTAACATCCACTGGACACAAAAGACAACAAATCACATGTTACATCATAAATATGCAAAGTTCACCCGCAAAACACACAAAAAGAAAACTAAATCGTTGAATTTAATTTTTACAAATCATAAGGGTGATTCTCCTAGCCCATAGCACTGCGCTAGCCATGGCTTCTGCACGTCTTTGAGCCAGGATTTCTAACATTACCAGCTCTATGCTGGAAATCAGCACACAGTTGAGTTTAAATTTTAATTTTAAGGGGCCACCCCATTAAATTATTCGATTGATTCACAGGTTTCTTCGAAAGAGTCTGGGACATTGAGCATTGATTAGGGAGCAGGCAGGCACTTGAAATGCTGCATTCTATAATCAAATCTAGCATTAGTAAATGATTGGTCTCTGCTTTCCTACTTCACATTCAGAAGTTTAACATATCCCTCAAAGGCCATAAAGGATGAGCAACAAATGTTGGTCTTGCCCACGTCTCATAAAATCATTTTAAAATGTTCCAACTGACATAATTAATTATTACAGTCCATCACGCAAACCAGCCTCCCATCCACTGACTCCATCTACACTTTCTGCTGCCTCAGGAAAGCAGTCAGCCTTAATCAAGGACCCCAGACATTCTCTCTTCCACCTTCTTCCATCAGGAAAATGATCCAAGAATTTGAAAGCACTAACCGACTCAAGAACTGCTCTTCACTGCTGCCATCAGGCTTTTGAATGGACCAACCATATCAATGAATCCCTACAGTACAGAAGGAAGCCATTGGGCCCATTAAGCCTGTACTCACACAATCCCACACAGGCTCTATCCCTATTTATCCCGCTAAATTGTCCTGATACTAAGGGACAATTTAGCATGGCCAATCAATCTAACCTGCACATTTTGCAATGTGGGAGGAAACCAGATGACCCAGAAGAACCCCATGTGAACATAGAGAGAACGTGCAAACTCCACACAGTCACCCAAGACCGGAATTGAAAACTGAGCTATGAGGCAGCTGTGCTAATCACCATCACAGAATCCCAACAGTGCACAAGGAGGCCATTCAACCCATCGAATCTGCACCAAAAACAATCCTACCCTATCCCTATAACCACACATATTTACCCTGTAAAGGTCCCTATCACTAAGCGACAACTTAGCATGGCCAATCCATCTAATCTGCACATCTTTACAGTGATATGGAGATGCCGGCATTGAATCGGGGTGGGCTCAGTAAGAAGCCTAACAACACCAGTTTAAAATCCAACAGGTTTATCGGAATCACAAGCTTTCAGAGCATCTCTCCTTCATCAGGTGACAGGACCATCTTTAGAGTGTGGGAGGAAACCAGAGTGCCCGGAGGAAACCCTCGCAGACACGGGGAAAACATGCAAACAGCACACAGTCGGTCACCCAAATCCAGAATCGAATCTGGATCCCTGCACTATGAGACAGTAGAGCTAACCACAGTGCACTGTGCTACTCCTGACCTTAAAACTGATCTTTCTCATAATTAATTAATTCTCATAATTTTTAAAATTTATTAGTCACAAGTAGGGCTTACGTTAACACTGCAACAAAGTTACTGTGAAAATCCCCCAGTCACCACAGTCCAACGCCTATTCAGGTCAACGCACCTAACCAGCACATCTTTCAGAATGTGGGAAGAAACCGGGGCACCCAGAAGAAATCCACACAGACACAGGGAGAACATGCAGATTTCACACAGACAGTGAGCCAAACCGGGAATCGAACCTGGGGTCCCGGCGCTGTGAAGCAGCAGTGCTAACACCGTGCCACCCCCACACATTCTCTCTTCCGTCGGGAAAAAGATACATAACCTCAGACTTTTGTATCAACCGAGTCAAGAACAGCTTCTTCGCTTCTGCTGTCAGACTTTTGAATGGACCTACCTTGCATTAAGTTCACCTTTCTCTACATCCTAGTTATGACAGCAACACTACATTCTGCAATCTCTCCTTTCCCTCTCTACGAACATATCTTTATCTGTGCAGGGTGCAAGGAACACTGTATCCCAATACACATGACAATAATAAATCAGACCAAATATTAAGTTGATCTTTCTCTACACCCTAGCTATGACTGTAACACTACATTCTGCACTTTCTCCTTTCCTTCTCTGTGAACGGTATGTTTTGTCTGTATAGCACGCAAGACTCGATCTTTTCCAGTGCATGCTAACACTGACAATAATATTCAGATCAGTACACTGGGCGTCTCCCACCTCTTGGGCAGATGCAGGGACGGGATTAGCTCTAACGCGATGGTTGAATGTGTGTCAGAGGAACATTACTGATCGGGGTTGTGTATCTGGGTACCTCGGAAGCGCCGCTGGTAGGTGCAGGGTTCGCGCAGCGGCTCCGTCCTCCCCACTGCTGCCATCGTTACCAGGACAACCGGCAACCCGGAGCCTAATCCCTGCTGCACCGGGTCACCCCGGGGTCACACCAGCCGCCCAGCCCTTCTAGCACCAAGCAGCTTTCCTAATTTTAAATAGAGAGGGGGGGGGAGAGAGAACCATGCTGTAATTAACTAAAGGTAATGGGGCTGAGTGGTTTGAAATAAATTGTTCTTTCGATTTTTATTTTTAAAAAACAGGGTGTGTTACAATCTAAACTTTCCGTGGAGGAAACATTAAAGAGATAATGTGACAAGGGTTTTACTTTCTGAGAGACTTAGCAATGTCAGGGATGCCTTTCCTCCTGCTCTGGTGAAGTGTCCAGTCGAGGAAGCAGCCTTGAAGTTGAATTATAACCTTAAATGGATTGGATTTGAGGAGAAACTTCCATCTGGGAAGATGGTGTTGTGAGACTTCTTACTGTATTTCTTAAGATCAGAACTGCAGCCACATTTATCAGGCACTTGGGGTCTGTTTTACTCCCCATAGATATTTTGAGTCCTTGTGTGTATTTAGTCTATTTATTTGGGAAGCAAACTTATTAAGGAGGTGTGCAGAAGTGAGGATCAACTGAATGTATGTCTGAACCCTAATGTGTATCTGAACCCTCCTATCCATCACATGCTCTTCGAATCAGTGATACAGACAGCTACTGGTCCTGATTTATAAGTAACCTTGGTGTTCCCAGCTATGAGATTACTGAGGAATATCTCAAAAATATTTTTACTGCATCCCCTGAAAAAGTTACAGCCTCAGGAAAGATGTTTCTCCACAGTTGGTACACTGGTGCCAAATCGCTTGTGTTTTCACCCCAAACTGCTTCTGAGAAGCACTAACATTTCCAATAGTTTAGGGAAAAATCAGGATCCTGGAAACTTATCTTGGCACGATTTGAGGTGGTTTGCCACAAGTAAATGCCATTCAAAAAACAGAAAAGGTGCCAACAGCAGAAAGCCTTCAAAGAGTGAAAAGCAAAGTCAGGAGGATGATGAGGTGATGACCGATGATGAATGCGAATTATTCGATGCTGAATTTGAAGAAGTATTTCAAGAACAAATATCTCCCTTGCCTGAAGGAGGTCAAAGAGTATTTATTGTTCATCCTGATGTGAAGTGGGGAGGAAAGAAGCAATATCTTACAACAGGTAAATTTGTTATTAACTAATGAAAACTAAGATTTTTATGGAAACTGTAATGCAGTGGTTAAGTTAATGGACTACTAATCCAGGAAGCCTGGGCTAACAATATAGTAACATGAGTTCTCGCCATAAAAAACTAGGATTGAAATTCTTTTAATTAAATGAAGTAAAATAAAAAGCAAGTGCCATTGATAATGACCATGTGACTGCTAGAATGTCATAAAAACATTTCTGGTTTTGCTATTGAATTAATATAAACGTGGCTCCAGACTGTCTGTAATGTGATTTTTTTTTTTAACTATCGTCTAAAATGGCCGAGCAAGCCAATTAGTTGTATAAGGGGATGACTGCTAAATGCTTTCTTCAGGTCATAAGAACATAACAAATAGGAGCAGGAGTAGGACATCCAGCCCCGCCATTCAATAAGAACATGGCTGATCTGCAGTGGTTCAGTACCACTTTCCTGCTTCAAATATTGCGGGAAAGTGGTACTGAAATATATCCTCTACCTGAAATATATCCTCTACCCACCAATACACACCACCTCAATAACTACCTCTCCCCAACCACCTAAAGTACAGCAGAACCCTATCCTTGTCTTCCAGGGGTCCTAATCAATATCTTCTTCCCATCCCCCTCCTTCTTCTCTCCACACAAATATAACCCCCATCCACAGCGCCACGCAAGAAAAATCTAACAAATAATAAGAAAAGGACAAGGAAACAAGAAGACAACAAGCCACAATATAAGAGCAAGGCATCACAAAGGCAACAAGTGCTGGACATGAGCCAAATGAAAAGAGGCAGACCAAGTAGAAAAGGGGACATGTTCTTGTTCTGTCCCATCTCTACCTCATCCTTTCATTGAATCATAGAGCAGCCTGTCATGTCCATGTGGTCTCTGCAAGAATGGTTCATCTGGTGCTGCATCTCCCCTTTTTCTCAATAGCAGTGGAAATTCTTCCCTTTCAGATAATGATCCAATTTTCCTTTGAAAGCCATAATTTAATTTGTCTCCACTGCACTGTCAGAAGCAGTGATCTTCACCACTCATTGTAGAAGTACGTTTCTACTCATTGCCTTTGGCAGATAATGAGCCTATAAAACTGTGTTATTCCTCTTAGTAATGTGTGTCTGTACCTCCAGGTTTATCCGTTCTCCTACATATTTAGATACCTATTTTCCAAAGAGTAGAAGGTCTCTTTAATCTTTGTGCCAATATGCATGATCACACATGTAGATATAGGATTGACAGTTGCAATAAATCTGTATTAGTTCAAATTATAATTTGTATTCTTAAGATAAGTGATAGCAAATTTAAAACAGAGTTGAAGAGGTTGTGAATCTGTGAAATTTGTTACCCCCTAAAGTGTGAGTAAATTTGAGGAGGAGCAAGACAATTTTTTGATAATGGGTTGAAGGGTTACATAGAACATAGAACGTTACAGCGCAGAACAGGCCCTTCAGCCTTCGATGTTGCGCCGACCAATTAGGAAAAAGCAATGACCCTCTAACCTAAACCATTCCCTTTTTGTCCATAAACTTATCTACTAACCTCTTAAACGCCACCAAACTTGACACCTCTACAACTGCAGCAGGCAGGGCATTCCATACCCTTACCATCCTCTGGGTAAAGAACCTACCTCTGACATCCGTCCTATAACTACCACCCCTTAATTTAAAGCCATGTCCCCTCGTGCTAGCTTTCTCCATCCTAGGAAAAAGGCTATCACTGTCCACCCTATCTAAACCTCTAATCATCTTACGGGGAGAAGGAGACAGTAAAATGGGGATGAGGAACATATCAGCCATGATCAAATGGCAGAGTGGACTTGGTGGGCCGAATGGCCTAATTCTGCTCCTAGGCCTTATGAAATTCTATTAAAGAATACTAAGAACTATACAGCACAGGAACAGTCAGATAGGAGAATCGCCCCCTTTGTTTCTGATTGTGCTTGGGTTTTGGAGATGTGCATCAATCAACACTGTGATTCAGGTCATAATCTCCAGCATTCATCAAAATTGTAGAGATATTCTTGCCTTACACAATTTGTCATTTATTCACTCCTACGTTTTTAATAATCTTTTCAGCCTTGTGAATGCTTTGCATAATAGATTGGGTTTTTAATATAAAATTTAAAGCAGAAAATGCTGGAAATACTGGCAGCTTCTGTGGAGAGAGAAAGTTAGCATTTTGAGGTCCGTGACTCTTTGTCGTAATGTTTCTTTCTCCCTAGATGCTGCTTAGCATTCCCCGCATTTTCTGTTTTTTGGATTTCCAACAAATGCTGAGTCAGCAGCCTTCTCATTTGCCCGCAAGCATCTTCAAACAGAGCCTTAATAGTCTAGGCTAACTGTTATTATGCACTGCATAGTTGCTGTGCATCTTGAAATTATATTCACTGGTGTTTCAATTCTGCTCTTTCTTTCTTTACAAGCTGAACTTCAGATGGCTGAAGCAGTCGCTCTTGTGAACACTCTACCCAACTGGCTTGTTGTTGATAAGATTATTCTTTCTACAAAAAGTCCAGACAACAAATTTATTTTTGGCAAAGGCAATTTTCAGACTCTTACAGGTAACTTGACTGACTTTCTTAATGATAAAATGTTGAGCTAAAGTACACAGCCTCCTAAATTACATTCCTCGAAAGGTATAATTTGAAAGTGACAATGATTGTAGTAACTTAATGCAGGTTCTCCCAATGGTTAAGAAATCATTCTTTAAATGTCTTTTCCACCTTAATTAGAGTACATTTTTAAGATATATATATTCCAGACAATTGTATTTTATGAGATTCTGTCGCACATAACGACATGAGTTGCACTGGGTGGATTCGGTGTTCGGTGGAGGAAATTTGAAATGATGCACTGTTAGTGGATCAAGCTATTTTAGCAACCCTTTGTTACAGTTTAAAAAAAGAAAGCAATATCTTCCACAGCCTCTCTGTGTTCCAAAACACTTTGCAGAAAATTATGTTGTTTGAAATGCAGTCATTGTTGTAATGTAATTTAAATGCTACTGTCTTGCAGAAAAAATAAAAGGGCTTCCACAGATTACTGCAGTGTTTATGAATGTTGAACGCCTGTCTGCACTATCAGAGGTAAAGAAGTTTCACCCAACCGGAGTATATAATGTAAAAGTAATAATTGATCATAATGCTGCATAATAACTAATAGCAAAGAACAGGACAATAATTTCACCAAATGAAATTAAGGGTAGCACTGCTGTCTCACAGTGCCAAGGACCTGGGTTTAGTTCCCAGCTTGGGTCACTGTCTGTGTGGAGTATGCATGTTCTCTCCATGTCTGCATGCATTTTCTCTGGGTGCTCTGCTTTCCTCCCACAGTCCAAAAAATGTGCTGGTTAGGTGCTTCGGCCATGCTAAATTCTCCCTCAGTGTACCCAAGCAAGTGTTAGAATGTGACAATGAGGAAATTTTCACAGTAACTTCATTGCAGTGTTAATATAAACCTACTTGTGACACCAATAAATAAACTTTAGTGGTTAAATTTATAAGCACAGAGGGGGAAGTTCAGAAAGCTCTTACAGTACGGGGGGTGGCTGAGATTTAAAAACGTGTTTTGAACCACTCTTTGGTTCCCGTCATTTTGTAATTTTCCACAGAGTTTTGGGTCTGTTATTATATCAGGGTAGATATTGGTTGTCAGTCAGCTATATGTTTTGAGCGCAGGTTTCATACTCTTATTTTTACTGCAAGCTCGTGAAAAAAGACTTGTTTTAGTGATGAGGTCATATTAACATAGCACAAACAGGTCCTTCGGCCCACTAGTTGTGCCAATCATATCTGTACCTACCAGGCCATAGAACTATCTGTAACTCCCAATCGCATTAACTCCCATGTACTCATCCAGAAGTCTCTTAAAAGACCCCAGCGAGTTCGCCTCCACCACCACTGATGGCAGCCGATTCCATTCACTCACCACCCTCTGAGTGAAAAACTTACCTCTAACATCACCTCTGTACTTATCCCCCAGCACCTTAAAAGGTGATACTCCTTCATTAGGTTGCTCTAGGCTTGACTTTGATTCCATGCTGGCTTAACTGACCACATACCTGAATACAGTCAGAAGACCATAGCTGTCTTAAAGTCAGCTGATGTTCCCTTTTCTCATTATTGTAGAATCCCTACAGAGCAGAAGGAGGCCGTTCAACCTATCGAGCCTGCATCAAGCACAGTCCCACCCAGCCCTTGTAGCCCCATATATTTAAGCTACTACTTTTCCTGATACTATGAGGCAGTACACCATGGCTAATCAACCTAATCCACATATTTTTGGACTGTGGAGCGCCCAGAAGAAACCCACACACACATGAAGAGAATCCGCTCAGGCAATGACCCAAGCCAGGAATCGAATCTGGATCCCTACCACTGTGAGGCAGCTGTGCCAATCACTGTGCTGCCATGATTATTAGCAATCCCTGGCCACTACAAAGTGCAAATTTGTGGCCATCAGGCTTGGGTGTCAATGCTCCCTTTAGCTGGGCTTGCACATTTGAATAAGACACTGAAAGGCACCTTACAGAGCAGTATAACAGAATGATCTAGTGCCTTCAAGAAAAAATTTGAGAAAAACTATAAAGGCAAGTATTTTATCTAAAATTAATAGTCTAATACTGATTTAATTCTGAGCATTGATGCTACCAGACAACATTCATTCCAATATCTTGAAGCAACCTAATAAACTACAGAACCAAGTATATATTTGAGAAGCTTTGTGCTGCTACAAATAGTTTTTGGACAACCAGCACCATTTTCAGCAATATCTTTGCTGCTATTCGTAGTGTTACCTGTAGTTTGTGTTGTGACAAATCATTGTTTGGATTTTGTAAACATGGAAAATTGATTATAAACCAATACAGAAAAAAAATTATAATTTGAAGTGTTTCATTTCTTTTCTGGAACTGCCAGTTAATGAGAATTTTAGACTATCCTGAAATCACCAAATGACATTTGCACCACGTAAGTGCCAGGGAATGACTATCTCCAATAAGAGAGAATCTAACCATCTAACTACATTCTGTAACCTAGACAGGCACCAGATGCATGGGAATAATATCATCTGAAAATTCCCCTTCAAGCCACACACCATCCTGATTTACAAATATTATTGTCGTTCCTTTGCTGTCACTGGATTAAAATCCTGGAACTGCCTTCCTATTTGCGCTGTGAATCTACACACACCAAATGGACTGCGGCAGTTCAAGAAGGTGACCCTCGCCCACCTTCTCAAGGGTTTTGGGGATGGGCAACAAATGCTGAACTTGCCAGTGATGTTCACATTTCATGAAAGAATTTTTAAAAAAGCTTACTGTCAGGACTCTTCATGTTTTCCTTTGTTCCACTGTTACGGAATCAAACAACATATATGGAAGCTGTAACTGTTTGATATTTCATTGTGATTATTCTACATTGTGCAGAATGCAATTAAGCAAAATATTTCCTTTGTCTCTGTTAGAAAGAGTTGGAATCTGCATGGGGAGTTAAAGTGTTTGACAGGTATTCCATTGTCCTTCACATCTTCCGTTGCAATGCTCGAACCAAAGAGGCCAAACTGCAGATAGCGTTGGCTGAGATTCCATACTTGAGGTGAGAGTTTGATTTCCTATAATTATCTTAAACCTTTAACAGTATTATGTTAACTGATCATAGCATGGGAGGAATGGCTGGCACAATTAGTTAAGACAAATTGAACTCCATGCTACAAGACACAGATATAAATTCAGTTTGAAAGTGGGTTTATCAGTTTGCTTTTAAAAATGAGGAGAAAATTTAATCCTTCAATTCAAACGACTCAAGAATAGCTTCTTCCCTGCTGGTCCTACCATACATCAAGCTGATCTTTCTCCACACCCTATTGGTAACTTCAACACTGTATTCTGTACTCTATCTTTTCCTTCTCCCCTATGTACTCAATGAACGGTATGTTTTGTCTGTATTGTGCACAAGAAACAATATTTTTCACTGTATCCCCAATACATGTGACAATAAATCAATTCAATATAACTCCCAGCTTGCATTCAAATTCATGGCACAATCTATAAATAAGTATTAATTATATATATATATATATCTTATTCATGAGTACTGTGTACAGTTTCAGTCGCCGCATTCGAGGAAGGATATATTGGCTTTGGAACGGGGTGCAGAGAAGGTTTACTAGGCTGATACCGGAGATGAGGGCGTTGGATTATGAGGAGAGACTGAATTAGGCTATGTTTGTACTCTTTGGAGTTTAGAAGGCTGAGAGGGGATCTTATAGAGATGTATAAAATAATGAAGGGGATGGATAGGGTAGAGGTTAGAGACTATTCCCGCTTAGCAAAGATAGCAGGACTAGAGGGCACAGCCTCAAGATTAGGAGGGGCGGGGCAGTTCAGATCAGAGCTGCAGAGAGTTTTCTTCACACAAAGGGTGGTGAATCTTTGGAATTCTCTGCCTGATGAGGTGGTGGAGGCTTCCTCACTGAATATGTTCAAGTCAAGAGTGGATAGGTTTTTAATTGACAAGGGAATTAAGGGTTACAGGGAGAAAGTGGGAATGTGGTACTGAATCACTGCAGATCAGCCATGATCTTATTGAATGGCGGGGCAGGCTCGAGGGGCTGGATGGCCTACTCCTGCTCCTATTTCTTATGTTCTTATGTAAGGATGTGTTTTCAGTTTGCCAAATGGGAAAAAGTTTGGGCATTTGGGCTTGTTATCAATGATTGCTTTTCATTAACTCAAAGAATAGGGTGCATATTCAAAAGTTTTACTCTTCTCCAGCATGATCTTGCCCGTTCATCTCAATAAAAAGTGCATTCAACAAATAGGCCTATAATGAATGACCTTGCATAAAACTGATGAACATGAGGTTTTCTTTTGTGATTTGAAATTCCGGGTAGCTCACTGTAGAAGTATGCTTCATAATTGGCTGCTGTCTCTCTCTGCCCTGTCCCTGAATTCCACTCCCAAAACCTGAAGTGCTCACTGATGTCTTAGTTTCTTTAAGCTTTTCAATTGCCTATTTGTGCTTTGCTGGAGGAATCCTGAAAGAGAGGTTCCATACCAAAGTACAGAGAGACCAAGTTGCATCACAAACATTTTTTTTAAAGAAAAGGGCACATTCAGCAACATAGTGTTTGTGTGTTTGCATATGTATGAGGGAGAATCACTGATTATTTTTCATTTTAATTTACTATCATAGAAACCCTACAGTACAGAAAGAGCCCATTCAGCCCATCAAGTCCGCATTGACCACACCCAGGCCTATCCCCAAATCCCTACTTATTTTACCCACTAATGCCTCTAACCTACGCATCTCAGGACAATTTTAGCATGGCCAATTAACTAACCCACATGTTTTTGGACTGTGGGAGGAAACCGGAGCACTGGGAGGAAACCTGCGCAGACATGAGGAGAACGTGCAAACTCCACGCAGACAGTGACTCAAGCTGGGAATCAAACCCAGGTCCTTGGAGCTTTGAATCAGCAGTGCTAACCACTGTGCTACCGTGCGCCCACCGTGACCCTATGTTACTCTTCTTGAATTATGATTTTTATCTTTACAGCTGTGCTTACTTTGGGCATGTTTTGCAACAGCTAGTTTCAAAGAGGGCTTGCAGCAATATAACTGCTTCTAATGGTGATGTTATGCTGTTAATTTATTTGAATGTTGTTTACCATTACTTGGCAGGTCTCAGCTGAAAAATGATATGGCTCAATTAGACCAACAAGGCGGTGGCTCCAGATATATTATGGGATCAGGTAATATTCCCACTGTAATAGCTTTGCATAGTAGATTATTGACCAATATTATCAATTCAATCTGGCACATTCTTACGACTCTGGATTGCACGTTTTCTGTATGGATTTGACGTTCCTGCTTCACATAACGTTTTAAGTTTTAGGTGGCATTTTCGCACAGTGTTTAGCACTGCTGCTTCATAGTGCCAAGGACCTGGGATCGATTCCCGGCCTGGGTCACTGTCTCTGTGGAGTTTGCACGTTCTCCTCATGTCTGTGTAGGTTTCTCTGTTAAAGTGTTAAATGACAGGTATTCCATTGTCCTTCACATCTTCCGTTGCAATGCTCGAACCATTTGGTTTGGAATGTTTCCTCCCACATTCCAAAGATGTGCAGATTGGGTTGATTGGCCTTGCTAAAATTGCCCATTAGTGTCCTGAGATGTGTGGCTTTGTGGGATTAGTGGATAAATGTGTAGAGATATGGGGTTAGGGCCTGGGTGGGATTTTGTCGGTGCAGACTTGATGGGCCAGATGGCTTCTTTCTGCACTGTAGGGTTTCTATTATGATTCTAAGTATTAGTCAATACCAGTCTGTCAGTAAAAAGAAGATGTTCAGGTTGGTCACTATTTTTGATGATATAGACACTGTTGTGGGACAGCTCCCAACCCTACAGAAAGAAATCATAAAAGCAAGAGTCTTAATCATTTCAGGACTTGGGTGAAGGGGGTTAAAGTGTTGATTGCCTCTGACAGTCTAATTGTAGTGTTCATCTCCATTTCTCTCTACAAATACTGCCTGAACTGCTGAGTGTTTCAAAACCTATTTGTTTTTATTGCTAATCCTAGTATTCTGATATGTCTGTACTTCTCTTCCCAATTCCATCTATTTTGACAGAGCTTCTTATACCATTCTCGTACATTTCTTCTTTACCCCTTTGCCTTATAATACTATTTCCCATGTTCAGAGACTTCAATAACACTTGTCCAGGTTGCAAGTGTTTGGTTCATTTTCAATGTTGTGAGGTGTCTTAAAGCAGTTTGCTGTGCTAAAGTTGCTGATGGTGTAAGTTGGTGTTGATGGAAGTACCTTATCTCTTAGTTCATTCAGACTCTGCGGTTCACACTGTCACCTGCATCGATTCCCATAGTCCCAACTCTCCTTCCAAGCTTGCAATTAGTTATATAGTCGGGCATCAGGATTTTTCTACATCTACAAGGCACAAGTCAAAATTGTGAAGGAATTCTCTTGCTTGGTTAAGTGCAGCTCCAGCAGCATTCAAAAAGCTCGGAATGATACAGGATAATGCAATCCACTTGATTGGCACCCCATCCACATTACAAACATTTACTCCCTCCACCACCAGCACACAGTGTGTACTGTCTTCAAGATGCACTCACATAGGCTTCTTTGACAACATCTTTCAAAGTAGTGGCCTCTGCCACCAAAAAAGACAAGGGTATCAGACATGTGAGAACACCTACAAGTTCACCTCCACATCACACACCATTCCAACTTGCAACTATTTCTCACTTCCTTCACTGGCACTGAAGTTCCAGCACGTCAGTGCAAAAGATAAAAATGGAACATCTACAACCATCTTCAGCCAGAAGGCTCCATCTCAGCCTCTTCCTAAATTTCATACATCTGGGGGTTACAGATTCCAGTCTTCAGCCAACTTAATTCACTCTATGTGACATCAAAGTATGGCTGAAGATGCTGGATACCGTGAAGACTATGGGCCATGAAACATTCTGGCAATAGTACATAATTTGTGCTCCAGAACATACCATGCCTCTAGCTAAATTGTTCCAGTACAACTACAACACTTGCATCTGAAAAATTGCCCAGGAATGTCCTAACCAGAAAAAGCAGTAAATTGAAAATAGCCATTTACTGCTCTATCTATTTACCTCGATCATCAGCAAAATGACGGTGTCATTGACAGATCTATCAAGTGACACTGACACAGCTCATTGATATCCAGTTTGGATTCTGCCAGTGACACTGATCTGATTAGTCTTAGTTCAATCATGGAGAAAAGAGCTGGACTACAAAAATAATGAGAGAATGTTTGCCCTTGACATCAATGCTGCATATAGGGAGGTGATGGCCTAGTGATATTATCGCTAGACTATTAATCCAGAAACTCAACTAACATTCTGGGGACCCAGGCTCAAATCCCATCATTACAGATGGTAGCATTTGAATTCAGTAGAAAAGAAAATCTGGAATTAAGAATCTAATGATGACCATGAAACCAGTGTCGATTGTTGGAAAAAACCTAAATGGTTCACTAATGTCCTTTAGAGAAGGAAATCTGCCATCCTTAGTTAATCTGGACTACATATGATACCAGACCCACAACAATGTGGTTGACTCTCAATTGCTCTCAGACAACTAGAGATGGGCAATAAATGCTGGACAACCAGCAATGCCCATGCCAGGTGAATGAATAAAAAAATTGTTGACCAAGTGCAGCATTGAGAAGTCCGAGCTAAACTGGAGTCAATGGGAATCGGGGAAAAGTCTTTGGTATTGGTTGGACCATAGCCAACACAAAGGAAGGTAATTGTGGTTATTGGAGGTCAATCATCTCAGTCCCAGGACACCACTGGAGGAGTTCCTCAGGGTAGTTTCTGAGAACCAACCATCTTCAGCTGCTTCAATGACCTTCCCTCCAGCCTAAACGCAGAACTGGAGATGTTCATGGATGTTTGCACAATCATCATTTATGATTCCTTAGATATTGAAGTAGATGGTACCAATATGCAGCAAGACCTCATACCACCCAGGGTCAACCAGCCTGCTTGACTGGTATCAACGTTCACTCTCTTCACCACTGAGGCACAGTGGCAGCCGTTGTACTATCTCCAAGATGCACTACAGTAACTCACCAAGATGCCTTTGACAGCATCTTCCAAACCTATGACCTCTACCATCCTGAAAGAGGAGGATAGCAGGTGCATGGGAGCACCATCATCTCCAAGCCACGCACCATCCTGAGTTGCAACTGGCTCTTCGTTCCTTCACTTGCTGGATAAAAATCTTGAGTCTATCTTCCTAACAGCAGTTCCTACATCACATGGACTACGGAGGTTCAAAAAGGTGGCTCATCACCATCTTCTAGGGCAATAATACTAGTTAAAACCAGCAACAGCCCCATCTCACAAAAAAATTCAGAAAATAGAATAGTTATCAAAAATATCCTTACAATTAAACATTACATTCAATTTAATACATTAATAAGTGTTTGGTGCAGAATAAAGTTTCAAACTTGTCCTGTGTAGATTTTGTTATGGACTTCAATGATAAAGTAAAATGAACCCTCGCTCTTTCCAGGTGAGACCTTCATGGAGGTTCAGCAACGCCTCCTCAAAGAGAGGGAACTGAAGATTAGAGGGGTGTTGGAAAAGCTTAAGAAGAAACGGCAGTTGCTGAGAACCCAGCGTAAACGCAGGGAGTTCCCAGTTATTTCTGTCATGGGCTACACCAACTGCGGTGAGTTTTCATTCCACTTTTTTCAGGAAGCAGCTGTGTTATTTAATATTAATGAGGGTAGCCAAAAATAATCGGCACAAAATCAAAGCAGTATCATTTTCTCTGTCCCTAAATGATCTCAAAACATTAAATATAAAGTAGGGAAGTATTGTTTATGTTCAGTCAGATTAAGGGGCAACCCAGTAGCATAGTGGTTAGCACTGCTGCCTCACAGTGTTAGGGATCCAGGTTCGATTCCCGGCTTGTCTGTGTGGAGTCTGTATGTTCTCCCCATGTCTGCGTGGGCTTTCTCCAGGTGCTCTGGATTGCTGCCACAGTCCGAAAGATGTGCTAGTTAGGTGGATTGGCCATGCTAAATTCTCCCTCAGTGTACCCGAACAGCCATCGGAGTGTGGCAACTAGGGGATTTTTACAGTAATTTTATTGCAGGTTAATGTAAGCCTACTTGTGACACTAATAAAATAAAAAATAAATATTCTCTTTTGGGGTTTATTACAAGTCTGAACATAGTGATTTTTCTCTTCATTAACCTTTTTTATAGCACATTTTAAGAATGTAGTGTCTTTGCAAAGGCAATTTGACTGTACCCAAACGCCCATGTTGGATTAGTGGAGTGTGGCATATTTTTATCTATTTGATGCTATATAATAGTTTGATGTACACACAACTGGATATTTAATTAGCATGGAGCCAAAGAAAAATCTGGGTTATCAATTGGCATACTATCTTTTATTTCTGTTCCAGCCATTGTTCTTCTTAGTGGTAATGTGAGGTGGTACAAATGAAAACAACCAAATTTAGAAAAACAGTAGATCTGGATGGTAGAGTAAATCATTTGAAAAGATGCTTATGTTTAGACCCCAGCAATTGAAAACAAAATGCACACATTGCAACTTGGGTTTGAACTATTTTGCTGCAATCGGCAAACTAACCCATTCTGAGCGGCAGTTCGTGGCTCTCCGTGCTGCATTGCACCTTAACCTAATAATAACTTTACTTTGCATAAAAGCTTCTCACATAAATCATCTTATACTGCATCCCTTTTCTTTGAAATAATTTGGTAGTACATTGATTTAAACATGAAAAGTCAAATATTTTGACTATGTAATGCAAACTGTCAAATGTAGTATTTAACCTGTTGCGAGGTACCCCAATTGGGGGAGGTACAGAAAACAATCAGGAAAATATATTGCATGAAAATTTGTGAAACATGAAAACAATGTCTCACAAATTTTGATTGAGTTTTTTGAATGGGTAACCAAGAAAGTAGATGAGGGTAGTGTAGTTGATGTAGTTTACACGAACTCTAGCAAGGCCTTTGACGAGGTACCGTATGGTAAATTGCTGCATAACATTAAATCTCATGGGATGCAGAGTGAAATATCTAAATGGATACAAAATTGGCTTCTTGAAGAAACTAAACTGTGGTTGTAGAGGGTTGCTTTTCAAACTGGAGGTCTGTGACCAGTGGTGTGCCTCAGGAATCAGTGCTGGGCGCACTGTTATTTGTTATTTATATTAATGATTTGGGTGAGAATAAAGGAGGCATGGTTAGCAAGTTTGCAGATGATACTAAGAGTGGTGGCATAGTGAACAATGAAGAAAGTCATCTCCAATTGCAATAGGATCTTGATCAATTGGGCCAGTGGCTGATGAATAGTAGATGGAGTTTAATTTAGATAAGTGCAAGGTAATTCATTTTGGTAGCTTGAACCAGAGCAGGACTTACTCAGCTAATGGTAGGGTGTTGGGGAGAGATCTAAGGGTACATGTTCATAGCTGCTTGAAAGTGGAGTCACAGGTGATAGAGTGGTGAAGAAGGCACTCAGCATGCTTGGTTTCATTGATCAGAACATTGAATACAGGAGTTGGGACATCTTGTTGAAGTTGGACAAGACATTGATAAGGCCACATTTGAAATACTGTGTACAGTTCTGATCATCCTATTGCAGAAAGGATATTATTAAACTAGAGGTGTGCAGAAAAGATATACAAGAAAGCTACCCAGCTAGGTTGACTATAAGGAAAGGCTGGACAGACAGGGACTTTTTTCTTGGAGCGTAGAAGGCTGAGGGAAGATCTTTTAGAGGTCTATAAAATAATGAGGGGCACAGATCAGCTTGATAGTCAATATCTTTTCCCAAAGGTAGGGGACTCTAAAACTAGATAGCATAGATTTAAGGTGAGAGGGAAGAGATACAAAAGTGTCCACAGGACAATTTTTTCACATAGGGTGGTGAGTATCTGGAGCAAGCTGCCAGGGGTAGTAGTAGAGGTGAGTACAGTTTTGGCTTTTATAAAGCATTTAGATAGTTGCATGAGTAAGATGGGTATAGAGGGATATGGGCCAAATGCAGGCAATTGGGATTAGCTTTGGGCTTTAAAAAAAGGTGTAGCATAGACAGGTTGGGCCGAAGGGAGTGTTTCCATGCTGTAAACCTCTATGATGCTATATTGGCCTTTCTTGCAAGGATATTAGCGTACACAAATAAAAAACTCAATGGTGCAAGGCTTTGGTGAAACCACACTTGAAATATTGGACATGACCTTATGGTCCAGCGGCAGGTTTGCTTGTAGGTTGGGGCTTAGAATTTCTGAATGGCTTTGCAACTGCCCTTCCACTCAGCCCTGATCTGCCTACAGGGCCCTAAGGCCCTAATTAAAGCCGTACAGTGGGAAAGAAGGGCACTCCTCTCTCCAGGGACCCCTTTCCACATCAGGCATTGCCCACTTTCAGCTTAATAAAGGAGCAGTAAATGGACTGTTATGATTAGCTGGGATTAGCAGAGGACTGGAGGATAGCAAACGTAGTACCGTTGTTTAAAAACGGTCAGAGGGATCACCCAGGGAACTATAGGCCGGTGAGCTTGACTTCAGTTATAGGTAAGCTAATGGAGAGGATCCTTAGGGACAGGATGTATGAGCATCTGGAGCGCTGCGATCTGATCAGGGATACGCAGCATGGCTTCGTCAAGGGGAAGTCTTGTCTTACGAATCTAGTGGAATTTTTTGAAGAAGTGACAAAAACAGTTGATGAAGGACAGGCTGTTGATGTCGTCTACATGGATTTCAGTAAGGCGTTTGACAAGGTTCCTCATGGTAGACTGATAGAGAAGGTGAAGGCGCATGGGATACAGGGTCGGGTATGTAGATGGGTCGAGAACTGGCTCGGGAGGAGGAGACAGAGGGTAGTAGTGGAAGGCTCTTTTTCCGGCTGGAAGCCTGTCACTAGTGGAGTGCCACAAGGCTCAGTACTAGGTCCTCTTCTATTTGTGGTCTACATAAACGACTTGGAAGTAGGGGTAGGTGGTGAGATCAGCAAATTTGCTGATGACACCAAGATGCTTGGATTGGCGGGTACAGAAGAGCAGTGTCAGGCAATACAACAGGACATAGACAGGTTGGTAGATTGGGCAGATAGATGGCAAATGGAATTTAATCCGGAAAAATGCGAGGTGATGCATTTTGGCCGGAAAAATGTAGAAGAGAGTTATAGGATAAAAGGTAAAACTATACGGAGCATAGAGACGCAGAGAGACTTGGGGGTGCAGGTTCACAAGTCTCTGAAGGTGTCCTCACAGGTGGAGAAGGTGATAAAGAAGGCGTATAGTATGTTAGCTTTCATAGAAAAGGGTATAGAATACAAGAGTAGGAGTTTGATGTTGCAGTTGTATACAACTTTGGTTAGGCCTCACTTGGAATACTGCGCCCAGTTCTGGTCTCCGTACTATCGGAAGGATGTGGAGTCCTTGGAGAGAGTGCAGAGGAGGTTTACCAGGATGCTGCCTGGTATGGAAGGACTGTCTTATGAGGAACGATTAGATAGACTGGGGTTGTTTTCCCTTGAAAGACGTCGGCTTAGAGGGGATCTCATAGAGGTGTATAAGATTATAAGGGGTATAGATAGAGTAAATGGAGGTAAACTTTTTCCACCTTTAGAAATGGATAGGACGAGGGGTCATGGCCATAGGGTGAGGGGGGCTATGTATAGGACGAATATTAGAGGGCAGTTTTTCACACAAAGGGTAGTGGGGGTGTGGAATGCACTGCCGAGTAAGGTGGTGGGAGCAGGCACGCTGGGGCTGTTTAAGGGTCTCTTGGACAGCCACATGAGCGGTATGCAGATAGAGGGATATATTAGGACTGTTTAACTACGGCTTTTTTCCACAGGTAATTCGGTCCATAATTTGAGCACGCATTCGGCAGGTGGTGCGGGTACAGCTCTTGGATGTTGATTCATGGGTTGCCTGGTACCTCATGTCGTAAATGAGTGCTTTATGTGGACCATCTGAAGGGCACCATGACAGCTCAGAGACTATCGATGTGGCTGTGCAGACACTTGGAATTGGGCCGGTGTCTGCGGGAGTTTGCGCGTTCTCCCCGTGGTTGCGTGGGTTTTCTCCGGGCACTCCGGTTTCCTCCCACAACCCAAAAATTCGCTCTTAGGCTGATTGGGAAACAAATTGTCCCTATGGTGAAAATTTTCCATATTAGAAATAATATATATATTATTATATAGGAATGTTAAAATAGGATAATGTATTTGCTACTATATAGTATGACGGCGGTGCGGGCTCGTTGGGCCGAAGGGCCTGTTTCCCGTGCTGTGTTGCTTAAAAAAAAATGTGTTCCCCATCCACTCTTCTGGTGGCAGGCCAGGGAAGCCTTCCATCTGAAAAATCCTGTCTGCTGCTCACATTTCTGGTCTCCATATTTAGGGAAGCACTGGAAGCAGTTAGATTGATCCCTGGGATAAGAGGATTATCTGATTATAAGGAACGGAATAAATTTGGTCTGTATTCTTGGAAAGATGAGTTGTGATCTCAAAGAAGCATTCAAGATTGTGATGAGGCTTGATAGGATAAAGGCTGAGGTATTGTTTCCTTTGGCTGGGGAATCTAGATCAAGGAGGCAGAACAAGGGCCAGTCATTTAGGTCTGAGACAAGGAAAAATTACTTCACTGAAAAGTTTGTGAATTTTTGTTTTATTTGTTCATGGGATGTGGATGTCGCTGGGGGGACCAGCATTTATTGCCCACCCCTAATTGCCTTTGCACAGAGTGGTTCGCTAGATTGCAACTGCATTTAACAGTCAGCCATGTTGCTGGGGTCAGGAGTCACATGTAGGCCAGACCAGGTAAGGATAATAGATTTCCTTTCCTAAAGGATATTAGTGAGCCAGCTGAGTTTTTATGACAATCGACAATGGTTTTATGGCCATCATAATTTGCCGCGGTGGGATTCGAATCCGGGTTCCTCAAACTACTACCCTTCATCATTATCATTCATCGTGGAGTTCGGTTACAAGTGGTGTACCTCAGGGGTCTGTTTTGGGGCCCCTGCTGTTTGTAATTTTTATAAATGATCTGGATGATGGTATTGAAGGATGGATTAGTAAATTTGCAGATGACACTAAAGTCGGTGGAGTGGTAGATAGTGAAGAGGGGTGTTATAGTTTGCAGAGAGACTTGGACAAGTTGCAGAGCTGGGCCGAGAGGTGGCAAATGGAGTTTAATGTGGAAAAGTGTGAGGTAATGCACTTTGGCAGGAATAATAAATGTATAGAGTATAGGGCTAATGGTAGGACTCTTAATAGTGTTGATGAACAGAGGGATCTTGGTGTATATGTGCATAGATCCCTGAAAGTAGGCAGTCAAGTCGATAAGGTTGTTAAGAAGGCATATGGAGTCTTAGCTTTTATTGGTAGGGGGATTGAATTTCGGAGCCGCAACGTCATGTTGCAACTGTACAAAACTCTAGTGCGGCCGCACTTGGAGTATTGTGTGCAGTTCTGGTCGCCACATTATAAGAAAGATGTGGAGGCATTGGAGAGGGTACAGAGGAGGTTTACCAGGATGTTGCCTGGTATGGAGGGCAGGTCTTATGAAGAGAGGCTGAGGGATTTGAGGTTGTTTTCGTTAGAAAGGAGGAGGCTAAGAGGGGACCTTATCGAAACATATAAGATGATTAGAGGTTTAGATAGGGTGGACAGTGATAGCCTTTTTCCTAGGATGGAGAAAGCTAGCACGAGGGGACACAGCTTTAAATTAAGGGGTGATAGTTATAGGACGGATATCAGAGGTAGGTTCTTTACCCAGAGGGTGGTTAGGGAGTGGAATGCCCTGCCTGCGGCAGTTGTAGATGCGCCAAGTTTGGTGGCGTTTAAGAGGTTAGTTGATAAGTTTATGGAAGAGAAGGGAATGGTTTAATTTGGAGGGTCATTGCTTTTTTCATAATTGGTCGGCGCAACATCGAAGGGCCTGTTCTGCGCTGTAATGTTCTATGTTCTAGGTCTCTGGATTGCTAGCCCAATGACAACACTACTACACCACCACCTCCCCACCTTCTGTAATCTTTGAGATTCTCTACCTCAAAGGGTTATGGGTGTGCCACCATTGAATATATTTAATGTTGAGATAGAATTTTAGTCACTTAGGAATCAGGGGTTATTGCAAGCTGATGGGAAAGTGGTGATGGATCCCAAGATCAGTCATGAAGATATTGAATGGCAGAGCAGGCTCGATAGGGTATGTAGTCTACTGCTCCTATTTCTTGTGCTTTTATGCAAATCCATCTTGCTGGCCTAGTGTAATGGAACACCATAATCTGTTTCATACCTGATGTGTTTTGTATCTTCCATTCAGGCAAAACAACCCTGATCAAAACCCTGACTGGAGACTCAGGCCTTCATCCAAGAGATCAGTTGTTTGCTACCCTTGATGTTACTACCCATGCTGGCTTGATGCCAAGTCATATGATGGTCCTTTATGTTGACACAATTGGATTTCTGTCTCAACTTCCTCACAATTTAATTGAATCCTTCTCAGCAACTTTAGAGGATGTGGTGTATTCAGTAAGTTTCAGTTTATGTCACGTATTTTCCAATCTACTTGAGTCAGTTACTTTTAAATAAAGCCACAAAGTCTCTGGCTACTTCCCAGCTTACGTGTTTTAGCTCAACTGATTAACTTAGCTAGAAACTGAAAAGATAGACCAGGAAAGTCTCAAGGCAAGTGTCAGCTAAGTCAGCTAGGCTGGGTATCATAGAATCCCTACAATACAGAAGGAGGTCATTTGGCCCATCGAGTATGCACTGACCGCAATCCCACATTTCCGTAATCCCACGTATTTATCCTGTTAATCCCCTGATACTCAGGTCAATTTAGCATAGCCAATCCACCTAACCCGCACATCTTTGGACAGGTGGAATGCTATATGTGAAAATCAGCTTGAGTTTGAGCACCAGGTTGAAGTGGAGCTCAAATCAGAGCAGGATCAGAGTTCCTGTGATGGCTTTGCATATCCATGACTGCCTCACAAGACGTTTTCTCCATTAAAGATCCCAGTTAGCACCCTGCTCACCATGAACGATAGCTCAGCAACGCTCACTCTCCAGAGAACCACAGCGTCTTGACACAGCTTGTTTCCTTAGAGTGCAGGCTGGATGAAGTGGTCAACCTAACTCACCAAGCAGGAATTTAGTGAGGAATAAAATGGGATGGGGTATAAAAGTCTGAATTGTACTGAATCCATCTTGTCAAGGATTGAATTTCCTTGCTAGTTTTGGTCAAAGGTACCACAAAAAGCAAGAGAAAATCTATTATAGGTTTTAAAATTTATTAGTGTCACAAGTAGGCTTACTGCAGTGAAGTTATGTGAAAATCTCCTAGTCACCAAAATCCGGTGCCTGGTCCAGTATATTAAGGGAGAATTTAGCATGGCCAGTGCACATAGCCAGCATGTCTCTCGGACTTTGGGAGGAAACCTGATAGAGGTTTATAAGATGTTGGGAGGAATAGATAGAGTGGATTCTCGGAGGCTATTTCCCAGGGCTGAAATGGTCGCTACGAGAGGACACAGGTTTAAGGTGGGGGGGGCAAGTACAGAGAAGATGTTAGAGGTAAGTTTCCCACTCAGAGGGTGGTGAGTGAATGGAATCGGTTGCCATCAGTGGTGGTAGAGGCGAACTCGCTGGGGTATTTTAAGAGACTTCTGGATGAGTACATGGGATTTAATGGGATTGGAAGTTACAGATAGTTCTATGGCCTGGTAGGTATAGATATGATCGGCACAACTTGTGGGCCGAAGGGCCTGTTTGTGCTGTAGTGTTCTATGTTCTATGTTAAACTGGAGCACCGGGAGAAACCTATGCAGACCCGGGGAGAACATGCAGACTCTGCACAGTCACCCAAGCTGGGAATTGAACTGGGTCCCTGTTGCCAAGCACTATGCCACCACGCTATCTAGTGAGAACCCCCTTGTTATCCATAATGATTGCATTTGACTGTAGGTATTTATGCTGTGCTAATTATAAATAATAAAAAGAACTCACATTTGCAATCTTGGGATCTCCCAAAGTGTTTCTCAACCAATGAAGTACTTTATCTCTTTTGAAATATTGTCATTATTTTAGTTTAAAAAATATGGCAGTCAGTTTTGGGAACTCATGGAGAGTAATGTTCTGATTTTTATTTTTTGAAAATGTTAATGGTGAGTTAAATATTGAACAGAGACATCAGGGATAAGCCATCCCCCACTCTTTGAAGTAGTTGTTCTCTGGAATATTTTACATTGATACATACGGATAGAAAGGGACTCTGTTTAATCTTTTAACTGAAAATCTCTAAACTAAGACCCTGGATGAAATCTTACCAGAAAATGGCAGACTGTTGGTTCTGATGCGAAAAGGGGAGTGATTCCTGTGATGTGTTTGTGGACCAAATCTTATATCTCATTAGTAGTCATTTTTAATGGATTTTGAGCATGGACTGCCATTTCCGCAGATGGAGAATGCAGACTTAGAATCTCCCACCCTGGTGTGCCCTCCCAGATGGGTGTGAAAGCTGCTTGAGACAAATATAGTTTTGAGTTGCACGTTATATTAGGTGATCTTCAATGTAATTTGAATAAAATGCTATTTTACAATGATCGTTATAGCATATCATTGTAATACATACTATTCTATTGTTACGGTGCAATGGTATTTAAGATGACCTGACATCTTAATTCACTTTTGATACTTGGAGATGTAAAGGATACTCTTTGGCTAGAACAATGTGTCCAATTTTGGGTACCTGCTTTAAGAGAGATGTCCAGGTCATGGAGAAGGAATCCAGGGAGGAGCTATTTGAGATGTCAAGTCATATTAGAGAACTAGGGACTCTCCATTGGAATAAAGAAGCTTAAGATATGTCATCAGTCAGAATTATGGAAAGTTTCAATGTTTCCATTGATCAGTGTTTCTGTAACCAGAGGGCTAGATATGATGTAATATTTGTGACTCTAGACATATTGGCAATTTGCTGGAGGATATTTGTTTAGGTAACTAACACAAGAAATCAACATTGTGCTAACTTAGTTCATATATACATTTTATTAACATCTGCATTATTTCACCACTCCACCCTCTCTCCTTTTCTATCTGTACCCAGGATGTTATAGTTCACGTCAGAGACATCAGTCACCCTGAAACCAACAATCAGAAAGTGAATGTACTGAATGTTCTCAGGAATCTCCAGCTCCCAAACCAACTCCTGGATTCCATTATTGAAGTACACAATAAAATAGATCTTCTAGAGAGGTAGGAACATTATGATTATTGTGCATTCCAAACAGCTAAAATAATGCACACTTGCCTTTCACCTAGGTATTTCTTTGTGTTTTAGTAAATATCTATATATAAAAATAGATGAATGGATTTTAATCTGATGTAGTAATGTCAAATAACGCATTTGTATGTGGAAAAATTGGTGTAAAAAATGTAGATTGCATGTATCAAGAGTTGAGCGGTCACTGGGTACCATGCAGCCTTACAGAACAAATGACCCCTGATCTATTCCAGATTAGATTAGATTATCTTAACAAAATGGATCAAATTGTCCTCCATATCCCTGCTCAAAGGAAAGGCAAATTTAGCCAAATTTAACCTGATCCTGACTTGTCTAATAGCCTTTGGAGGAAGCAAACTGTAAATACTTGACAGGTGAAAACACAATTGAGCTCTAAAGTGAGGACCTGTGTAGACTATGTTCCAAACTTAATGGAGAACAGCCACTTGAGTGAAATCCCATTGGTTCCACATGAGGAATTGGTCCCCACCTTTCTGAGAATAGGACTGGGAGGAATTTAGGGTAAACTTGAGAGACGGAAACAAGCTACTGGCCTGAAGATTGTTCCTGACAAATTTAAAGGATTGTTAAATGATAAATATATACAAACATATAAATTAATCTATCTAGCCTTAAAAATATTTGACCCTGCTTCCACTTGAAATTTTCCAAGTGCTCTACTATAACACCTGACAATACTGGGTAATCTAATCTATTCCATTGCCAGATACAGTAAGTTAGTTGAACCGCAATAGCAATCTAGAATCAATGAATCAACATCCCACCATGGGAAGCTGTGGAACTGAATTCAATAAATCAGGTTGTTTATGATCCCGCAGCAGAAAAATGACCATGAAATCTGCTGCACTGTTGTTGGGGAGCTGCCATTCCTATTATGATTGACGACGTATGTTACTGCAGTCGACATTATATGGCTAACTCTTAGTGCCGTTTTTGAATAAACACTTGGCATAGTGACCATAAACAAGTGTTCATTAGCTTGAAGCAGTGAGAAATAAAGAAGTTAAAGACTAAAAATGAAAATCTTGCAAGGTTTGCCATTTCAAGTAACCCGAAACATTTTTTCTCTTTTTTCCCTCCTTTACTTGTAATTTCAAGAGTCTGCCATCCAATGATCCGAGCAAGAGTAGATTGTTTGGCCATTAAAGCAATCACAAGATAGACGAGAAAGGTCTTTTCCTCTTATTTAGCATCATCTTTCAGATAAATGAGATTGCTGTCTTCTCATCTTTCTCTAGGTATTCCATAATTATGAACTTATACTTTTTATATTCTTTCACGGGATGTGCGATAGGCCAGTATTATTACCCATTCCTAATGCCGTTAAGAAGCTGGAGATCAGCTGCCTCTTGAACTCCTGCAGTCTATGTAGTGTAGGTACACACACATTGCTGTTGGAAAGGGAATTTCAGGATTTTGACCCAGCCACAGTGAAATATTTCCAAGTCAGGATGATGAGTAACTTTGAGGGGAACCTCCAGAAGATGGTGTTTTCAGATATCTGTTGCTCTTATCATTCAAGGTGGTAGTAGTTGTGGCTCTGGAAGGTGCTAAGGAACCTTGTTGTGTTCCTGCGGTGAATCTTGTAGATTGTACACACTGCTGCTACTGTTCTTTGATGGTGGAGGGAGTGAATGTTTGTGGAAGAGGTAGCAATCAAGTGGGTTGCTTTGGCCTGGATAGTGTTGAACTCTTGAATGATATTGGAGCTGCATTCATTCAGGCAAGTGGAGAGTATTCCATCACACTCTTGACTTATGCCTTGTACGTAATGATAGTAAGAAGTGTCACAACACCAGGTTAAAGTCCAACAAGTGTATTTGATAGTAAAACCACAAGCTTTTGGGGTTTGCCCCTTCAGGTGAGTGGAGAGCTCTGGTCTCAAACAGAGCGAATAAAGGCACATACAGTTAACAGAGTATTGATTAGAATGCGAGTCTTTACAGCTCATCAATTCTGAGTGGAGATAGCATTAAGCGTAGAGATGTGTATTGTCTCCAGACAGGACAGTAAGTGAGATGTTGCAAGCCCAGGCAAGTCATGGGGGTTACAGATAGTGACATGAATCCAAGATCCCGATGAGGCCATCCTCATGTGTGTGGAACTTGGCTATCAGTTTCTGCTCAGCGACTCTGTGCTGTTGTATGTCATGAAGGCTGCCTTGGAAAACGTTTACCCGAAGATCAGAGACCGAATGCGCATGACCACTGAAGTGCTCACCAACGGGAAGGGAACAGTCTTACTTAGTGACTGTCGAGCGGTGTCGTAGCACCTGTCTCCCCAATGTACCATGCCTCGGGGCATCTTTTATTGCAGTGTATCGGGTAGACAATGTTAGCCAAGTTCCAAGAGTATGTGCCGTGTACCTGGTGGATGGTGTTCTCACATGAGATGATGTCATCCATGTCGATGATCTGGCATATTATGCAGAAGTTGTACACATCATTGTACATGATGGACAGCCTTTGAGAGTCAGGAACTGAGTTACTGTCCACAGAATTCCCAGCTTCTGACCTGCTCTCATAGTTACAGCATTTGGTCATGCCTCCCATTAACCTTTTCTAGGTCCAAATCCGTTTAAAGGTTTTGGGGTTTTTTTTCTCTTTTATTAAAGATATGAACCCACAGATCCAAATGCCGTGGCTGTTTCGGCACTTCATGGACTCGGCATGGATGAACTGATGAAGAAAATCGAGGAGGCAATTTTGCGAGCAACAGGAAAACTGATCCTCACTATTCGAGTGAATTTGTCTGGGCCGCAACTGAGGTAAGAAGGAAATGTCAGTGCAAACAGAGCCTTAAATCAAATCTCATTACTTTTATAGCGGAAGTTAGTGAATTTGTAGAGAATTTTTAAATAGTTAAGATTTGATAAAGTGAGGACTGTCCATGTGGAGGAATGGTCTCTGATGCATTAATGTTTGGAAACATGCTGATGTCTAACACTGCTTCTTTTTAAATTGCTTCAGCTGGTTGTATAAAGAAGCCACTGTGCAGGGAGTAGATGTTTTGCCAGAAGATGGTTCGGCCGATGTGAGGGTCATCATCAGCAGCTCTGCTTATGGAAAATACAGGAAACGCTTCCAATCTTGAAAGGATATCTTTCTAGTGTTGAGGATTTATCTTTTTTTTTCCCCTCAGAGAAAAAAAATTATACCTTAATAGCATCTATTTGCCTCTCTTGAGAAACAACTCCAAAACTGTATCAAGCTCCTTTGTAGTGCAGCAATCATCGTTCTATAGACAAACATGGACAGTTTGCGCACAATCAATGGTCCATTGACAGCAACAAGATGAATAACCAATCAGTTGTTTTGGTGGTTTCCTCTACAGGAAGATTGTTGACGAGGATGCTGGAAGAAATCCCAGCTTTTTCCATGGAATATTTAATTCATGAGGACCGGCAGACAGAAACTTGGTTTGTCTCATCTCTAGAATGAAGTTTTATTTTAAATAAAGTATCAAGAATGTAATGGCACTAGCACAGTGTCAATAAATAAAGCATGATGATGTTCCAAAATAAGCACTGAATGTGCCTGAAGTTAAAAAGTTTCTTTGTAAAATTTTTTTATGGTAGGATGATTGTGTCGCCATGAGCTGGGTTCGAGAATTGCAAGGGGCCAAGGACCCTACCTCTGATCACTATCCGATGATACCAACTGAACAATGGCGTGAACACACGTATGCTACTGACCTCTGTGTGACATTCCAATAGCGATTCTCATCAATCACTGGTTAAAGTGAGCAGTAAAGAATCATGGTATGATTGCGACTATTGCTTGTACAAACACAAGATTAAAAATAAAAAGTTAATTCATTATCTTCAGGAAAATAGGAATAAAGGTGGAGAGGGAAAATGTTGAACATGCAGCCAATAAAGTTCCACACTGGCTCCCATGCAATTCAACACACGTTCATGAGTTTTATTTTTTTAAAAGGTTTATTGTTCATTAACGTGATATGTAACAATTACAAAGATATTTCCGTGCCAAGTATATAGATTATGCACATTATCACAGAATGAATACTCATGAGGCTGTGGAGTAGAAATAACAGCTGGTTATTCAATACTGTGTAAAAGCAAATTACTGCGGATGCTGGAATGTGAAACCAAAAGAGGAAATGATGGAAAATCTCAGCTGGTATGGCAGCTTTGAGTCCAGACGACCCTTTGTCACATCAAGGGCATTTTCTGTTACAGTACTGAATACTGTAGCTTTTTTTTAATCTTTCTACTAATCATTATAAATAAGGTGAAGGGGAGAAGAATAAGCATTATGAAAAGTTGTGGGTCTGATTCTACTCTACCAGTGGAAGGACCACATTTGCTAGTACAACGAGAGGAAAAATCTAAAATATCTATTGATCACTGATATGTTTTAGTCACATTAAGATAACCATTGGTGAAACAACAAGGTTAATCTCCCTTTCACCGCTCTAAACGTCCACTTTTCTTTTACCTTCAAGTAATAGGCAAAGAGCGTCTTGGTTGAACGTCTCAACTGAATGACTAGATTCTTTCTAAATGTAGTGACATTTCATACACACCAATCAGTCCCTCATCTGTTTTTGTGCTGGAGGGAATCTTTTTTAAACATAATGAGTTGTGAACTGAAATACATTGTCTAAACGAGTGTGAAAGCAGACTCAAATCGCAACTTTCACATGAGCGTCAGATAAACATATAAAATGGAAGTGAACAGTTATGGAAAAGATGAGGGAAGTGGGAGTAATTGGATAGCTCTTTGACAGGGCTGGCACAGGCATTAAAAGCCAAATGGCCTGCTTTTGCGCTGTATGATTCTATAATTAAGAGAGCTATAGTGACTTGCTGGGATAGTGCAATAAGATCAAAGAACAAAGAAAATTTCAGCCCTCCAAGCCTGTACCAACCATGCTGCCCAACTTAACTAAAACCCCCTACACTTCCAGGGACCGAATCCCTCTATTTCCATCATATTAATGTACTCATCAAGATGCCCTTTAAAAATCAATACCATATCCACTTCCACTACCTCCCCCTGGCAATGAGTTCCAGGCATCCACCACTCTCTATATAAAAATTCTGCTTCATACATTTTTTTAAAACTTGCCCTTGGCATCTTAAACCTATGCCCCCTAGTAATTGACTTTTCCACCCTAGGAAAAAGTTTCTATCAACTCTGTCCATGCCACTCATAATCTTCCATCACTCCAGTGATAACAAGTTTCTCCAATCTTTCCTCATAGCTAATGTCCACCATACCAGGCAACATCCTGGTAAATCTTTTCTGTACCCTCTCCAAAGCCCTTCTGGTAGTGTGGTGACCAGAATTGAACACCATATTCCAAGTGTGACCGAACTAAGGTTCTATAAAGTGCAACATGAGTTGCCAATTTTTAAACTGAATACCCTGGCCGATCCTTTAGATGCATCTGGAGAGAGACATAATCATTTAATATCTCATCCACAATACAGCATCTCCAACAATGCAATACTTGCTCAGGATTATGAACTCAATTCCTAGAATGGAAATTTCACTGCAAGTCAAAGACTTGGGCAGGAATTTTCTGCTTTCTGGGGCTGACAGGCAGGTGGGGCATGAAATTGGGCATCATTGTCATGCCTGTGGCCTACCCATCTTCATTGGGTTTTACCTGGGGCAGAGGAGCTGTCAAGCAGCTTATACATCCATAGGACAATTCAGGCCATCAACTGGCCAATTAGTAGCCATTGAAGTGCCTCCTCTAATAGTCATGGGATTTTTACCCAAAGTGGTGGGCGCCAGGGCCAAGAGTCTGCTGAGCTGGGAGGAGGGTGGTTGCCTCCAAGTTCTGTTTCAGCTTCACCCACCAACCTGGTTAACTGGCTCTGATGAATCCAGCACGCACCCATCCACCCACCCCCTTCTTTCCCATCCCCACCCTTTCTCACCAGGGTCTGCCAGCCTTGAAGATAAGTCCAGATTCATGGCAGTTCTACTGGAATTGCCTGCAGTCTCAACAGAGCCACCATTCCCAGTTGATCACCATTCCTGGTTGGATTAGCCGGCAGTTCTGAATCCCAACAAGTATTAATTAGCCACAGGATGACACAGTCAAGTAGAAATGGAAAGCAAGGCCACCGTCTCCATGTAAAATTCCAACACTGGATTTGACAGTGTAATCGCAAAGACAAGATGGCCACTTACAACTTTCTCATAAACTGAGCAAATATAGCTTCCTGTAATGATTTATAAACCTGTCAATGTCACTCTTTTTACATCAATTTGTTATTAAGAGCAAGTACAGCAGGTACCAGGTAGCCAGCTCCTATGAAATCTCCAGCAATTATATTAAAACAGTGCTTTCCACCTCCAGGAACCTGCTTGTTAATCCAATCACTCAAATATGGATAATTAGGGAAAGTGAGTCTCTTCAAAGAGCTGTAGAGATGAGTTAGGATATACCACCAATCTTCAGTCAGGTTTACGCCAGCAACAAAAAATCCATCTGGGAAGGAAAAATAAAACAGGGATTAAAATTATTTTTAATAAAACATTGTTATGAAGAGATTGCGAGATGTTCTGTAGCAAGTATTCCAAAGCACAGTGATCATTATTAAGCTTGATCTTGATGTTCTTGCTCAACCCTTTAAATCTCATCCCATATGTCGGCACAGTTGTTAGCATTGCTACCTCACAGCACCAGGGACCTGGGTTCAATTCCCAACTTGGGTCACTGTCTGTGCAGAGACTGCACCTTCTCCCCGTGTCTGCGTCGGTTTTCTCCGGGTGCTCTGGTTTCTACCCATACTCCGAAAGACATGTTGGTTAGGTCCACTGGCCATGTTAAATTGCCTCTCAGTATACCCGAACAGGTGCTGAAATGTGGCAACTAGGGGAGTTTCACAGTAACTTCACAGGAGTGTTAATGTAAGCCTACTTGTGACACTAATAATTAAACTTTAAACACTCCCAGTCTGACCTCTCTGCCCTCAGCTTCCAATATGTTCCAATGAAGCTCAACAGAAGTTTAAGGAACAGCACCTCATCTTCTGATTAAACCTTGCAGACTCAACATTAAGTTTAACATGTTAGATCATAACCGCTACTTCACTTTTCATCTTTTTTACACACAAAATAGGAACATATGTGGGCTATTCAGTTCCTTGAGCCTGTTCCGCCATTCAATAAGATCATTGCTTATTTCTGTATTGCAATCTACTTCTGATAACTTTTGATTCCCTTGCCTAACAAGGCTCTGTACCTCTGCCTTAAAAATATTCAATGACCCTCCTTCCTCCACCTCTGAGGCAGAGTTCCAAAGTTCCACAACCCTTTGAAACAAAATATTTCTCCTCATCTCTATCCTATGAAGGGAAATCACTAATTTTAAAAACAGTGTCCCTTAGGTCTAGACTCACCCATAAAAGGAAACCACAGAATTCCTACAGTGCCATTCCGGCCATCGAGTCTACACCAACTCTACGAAACAGTACCCCACCCTAGCCCTCCTTTCCGCCCCATCCCCAGAACACTGCGCACTTATCATGGCTAATCCACCTCAATTAAATGTCTTTGAACACTGAAAAGCAATTTAACATGCCAATTCACCAAACCAACACAGCTTTGGACTTGAGGAAACCCATTGAGACATGGGAAGAACACACAAACTCCACACAGACAGTCTCCAAGGCCAGATTCAAATCCCTAGTGCTGAACTCAATTCTGTTTTAAATTTGTGACTCCTCATCCTAAGACTATGATCTCTTGTCCTAGAATTCCCCACAAGAGGAAGCCTTCACTCCACACCTACTTTGTCCACATTTTTCAACATCCACCTTGTCAATCCCATTTAGGATCTTACATTCTTTTCTAATTTAATTTCTCCTGCCTGCCACCCTTTTAACTGATCTTCCCTTTTATCCTTCCCTCCCCACCTCCTCTCCCTCCAACTGCTAGGTTGAAACTGATTCAATCTCTAACCTTTTCTGGTTCTGATGGAAAATCATCGATCTGAAATGTTAACTCTTGTTTCTCTCTCCTCAGATGCTGCCTGACCTATTGAATATATCCAGCAATTTTTGTTTTCACTTCAGATTTCCAGCATGTGTAGTAATTTTCTTTCAAGTCACTATTCAAGTAAAATATTTCAACAGCAAATTGTTACAACTAATTTTTCTCCTATTTTTACTTCTTGTTCACCCGTAAGAATGTAAAGGAAAAAGTAAAGTTTATTTATTAGTCACAAGTAGACTACATTAACACTGCAATGAAGTTACTGTGAAAATCCCCTAGTCACCACAGTCCGGTGCCTTGTTCAGGTACACTGAGGGAGAATTTATCCTGACCAACGCACATAACCCGCATATCTTTTGACAATGGGGAGAAACCAGAGCAAACTCATGCAGACATGAGATGAATGTGCAAACTCCATACAGAGAGTGACCTAAGCCAGAATCAAACCCAGGTCCCTGGCACTGAGGCATCAATGCTAATCACTGTGCCATCCTGATTGCCGCCTGCTAAGGAATATTTCCACAGAACCTAGTACATAAGGCAAAATAATCATTCATGTGTGCACAGACAAACAGTAATAGGGAGATCAACCATGAGAGGGGTGGGTGGGAGGGCAGGATGTATCAGCAAATTGCCTTCACTCGGAAAGTCTTCTCTATTCCGGGTCATTAGATTGACATTACGGATAGGAACCCTCAATATTTCTTACACCCGTCTTACTTAAGGCCAGGGCACAGAATCCCATTGTTGCACCCAAAATGTCATCTTGGTTGAGCTTTCTGATCTGTATGACTCTGTATTACTGCTCAAAATATCATCCGCGAATGGATTTTCTAAGTGTACTCATAAGTACTCCATTTGGAGAACTGTGAGCAGTTTTGGACCCCATATCCAAGGAAGGATGTGCTAACCCTGGGAAAGGGTCCAGAGTAAGTTCACAAGAATGATCCCTGGAATGAAGAACTTACACCAGGAACAGTTGAGAACTCTGGGTCTCTACTTGGGAGTTTAGAAGGAATGAGGGGGGATCTTATTGAAACTTACAGGATACTGCAAGGCCTGGATACAGTGGACGCAGAGAGAATGTTTTCACGAGTAGGAAAAACTAGAACCAGAGGGCACAACCTCAAGCTAAAGGGACAATTCTTTAAAACAGAGATGAGGAGGAATTTCTTCAGCCGGCAAATGGTGAATCTGTGGAACTCTTTGCCACTGAAGGCTGTGGAGGCCGGGTCACTGAGTGTCTTTAAGACAGAGATAGATATGTTCTTGAGTGATAAGGGGCCAGCGGCTATGGGGAAAAGACAGGAGAATGGGAATGAGAAAAAAAATCAGCCATGATTGAATGGCGGAGCAGGCTCGATGGGCTAAGTGGCCTAATTCTGCTCCAATGTTTTATGTTCTTATGAACAATGTCCAATCTTGGACAGTGCACCAACGATTTTCAGATGCTACATCTGGATCCATGACAGCAGGGCAGTCAGAATCTCAGCCCTCACGATGTTTGTGGCTAATGTAGCGATCAAGATGAGCTGGTGGCTGTGGGATTTCTCCATGTCAATCATTCATTCTGCTGCTGGGATAGATTGAAACACCAAAGATCTCCTACACTTCTGAAAAACATGCGATGCAGCTGTCACATCTGGAATACTCTTGACATTATCAAAGGGTTCGGATTTTCTGTACCTGGTCGTCCGGTCTCTTTCTTGAATTCTAGATACTGGATGAGTAATTTAGGGTCATATTTATCTGCCCACCAATAAGGGATTTGAGGCCAAAGTTCCGGATATTCTTTTGCAAATTTGTCATCGTAGGAGATGATAACTTGGCAGCCCATCTCCCAAAGTCTTCTTAGTGAAACAAGTTCCTGCAAACAGAAATCTACATTAAAGAACTAACCCAGCAGCTAATTGATCTCAAGTAGAATTCAAATCTGTCTCTGGAACACAGGTGTATGCCTTCCCATTCCCCTTAAGTCAAATTTCACAAAATTAGTACACAAGTTTTTTTTAAATTATGGTGTTGCCAATGAAATGAGTTGGCTACCAATCCAAGATTATTACTTACAACAGGAGTTTTGCGACATATTTTGGCTCCAAATATGATTTTCATTTCCTGAATTAACTCATGATGTTGTTGCTCATTCATTCCATCAAAGAACCTGCAGGCCAATATAACCACTTCCTTAGGATGAGTTTCCAGCCAGTGTCCAAATTCCTTCAAAGCCTCCTTTAAAACACATTTCCAAAATGTTAATTGCACCAAATAAAGTGATTTGTCAGACTTGTGAAAACACGTAAATGTAAACATGGCTTTATTACACAAGTTCTCCAACATAGTGGCACAGTGGTTAGCATTGCTGTCTCACAGTGCCAGGGATCTGGGTTCAATTCCCAGCTTGGGTCACTGTATATGTGGAGTTTGTATGTTCTCCCTGGGTCTGCCTGAGTTTTCCCCAGGTGCTCTGGTTCCCTCCCACAATCTAAGACGTGCTGGTTAGGTGGATTGAAAGTGTTCCTTAGTATCGGGGAATTAGCTGGGTAAATGCATGGGGTTATGTGGGTAGGGCCTGGGTGAGATTCTGGTCGGTGCAGACTCGATGGGCTGAATGGCCTTCTTCTGCACTGTAGAATTGTATGGTTTTAAAAATGCTGGTGTTCTGCACTATGACATTTGTCCTTTGACCTAGATTTCTCAATAAAAAATCTCAGGGAGGTGATGGCCTAGATGTATTATTGCTTGCCTATTAATCCAGAAGCTCAGCTAATGTTCTGGGGATCTGGATTCAAATCCTATGATGGCAGATGGTGGAATTTTGAATTCAACAAAAAAAAATCTGGAATTAAGAATCTACTGATGACCATGAAACCATTGTCGATTCTCAAAAAAACCCATCTGGTTCACTAATATCCTTTAGGGAAGGAAACCTGCCATCCTTACTTGGCCTGGCCTACATGTGACTCCAGAACCACAGTGACTCCAGAGCCACAGTGATTCCACAGCCACTGTTGTTGACTCTCAACTTCCCTCCAAGAACAATGAGGGATGGACAATACATGCTGGCCCATGTTCCACAAATGAATTTTTAAAAACGTAGCAAAAATGCAGTCAGCAAAATGACAGGATATATTCCAGCGAAACATTTGTATTTAGAATCAGTTTTCCTGACATTTTCAGTAGGACTCACTCACCAAGACTGTTATGGTTGTAAAGATCCCATGTATAAAGTATAAGTGATCAGATGTGTCATTTGGTTTGTGTGCAATTCTTAGGTCAAAGTATCGGACACCTGCTTCCAACTGTTCAATTATATTTGATTCCTATGAAATAAAGAACAGGGATTAATTATCAACTCCTTTCTGACTTGCTACATAAAATTAAAAATCTCACATCTGGTATCTACATTGCAATGGTGACTACAATTAGTACTTATTTGGTCATAAAGTTCTTTGGGATTTGTGAAAGGCACTTTATAAATGCAAGTTCATTTCCTGTTAAGTGTGAGCTTTATGCCTGGCTTATAGAGGAATGTTATGTAACACTGTTTCAGAGACAGCCAGAAAACGCAGTGAGTCATCTAAGAGAAATAAAACAGGAATACATGGGCTAGGGAGGTAGAAAAGCAATGGCAATGGGTGAGAGATGAGAAATAAGTCCATCAATAGCACCTTCCCAACCTGCAACTTCTACCATCTAGAAGATCTAGAAGGACCAGTGTCACAGATGCATGCGGACATCACTACCTGAATATTCCCCTATAATTTCTGTCAGGTCACAATGACAGCCAGTACCCACATCTCCTACCTACCAAATAGAGAAAAAGACTGCAAATAATCGGACAGACAAAGCTACAGGTAATTTGGGACAAGACACAAATAGAATACCTGAGGGAAACAATTTTACAAACATGACAACTGTACTCACATACACTCAAAGCTATCACAACAGACTATCTGCTTATGGTGCCTTCAGGCTAACTGCCAAAGTCCCCCCCGCTACGTCCTATTGGGCAGTGGTTAGCACTGCTGCCTTATAGCATCAAGGACCTAGATTCAATTCTGGCCTTGGGTGACTGTGTGGAGCCTACACATTCTCCCTATGGCTGCATGGGTTTCCTCCAGGTGTTCCGATTTCCTCCCACAGCTGGTTAGGGTGCACTGATGTGGTGACTGGATGTTCACAGTAAGAAGTCTCACAGCACCAGGTTAAAGTCCAACAGGTTTATTTGGTAGCTAGTGGATCTTGCTACCAAAGAAACTTGTTGGACTTTAACTTGGTGTTGTGAAACTTCTTACTGCCTTAGATGCACTGGCCATGTTAAATTCTCCTGAAGTGTGCCGATTAAGGGATTTTCACAGTAACTTTATTTCACTGCTAATGTACTCCATTTAACTCACATGATGAAAGAACAGTGCTCCGAAAGCTTGTGATACCAAATAAACCCATTGGGCTTTAACCTGGTGTTGTGAGACTTCTTACAATGTTAATGTAAGCCTGCTTGTGACACTAATAAACTTTAAACTTTGAATAATTCTCCTTCAGGAACTTACCATCTGTATTTGAAAACACTGTAAATAATACAGATTCATTTATGCTTCAAATGTAACAACCTGAAATTCAGATGATCTTTAAAAAAAATCACAGGTAAGGCCTTTGTGAGAGCATTCGATCTAATTCTGGCTCCCAGTCGTTAGAAAGGTTGTCAAGGCCTTGGAGAGCACATAGAGGTGATTTACTAGAATGATACATTATTGCAGCACAGTCTGGTGCCATTATCTTCACCCTCTAACTCCACCTCAGAACTTTCATGTATAATGACAGTAAAACATTGCATTAAAGATGTGAATGTCCAATGCGTGGCGTGCCAGAATTAATCATTTACTTAACAAAACCATCAACAAGGCACAAGTCAGGAAGGTGATGGAATATTCCCCACTTGCCTGGATGGGTGCAGCTCCAATAACAGTCAAGAACCTTGACACCATCCAAGACAAAGTAGCCCACTTATTTGACACCACATCTACAAATATCACTCCCTCAACCACTGATGCTCAGTAGCAGCAGTGTCTACGATCTACAAGATGCACTGCAGCAATTCACCAAAGGTCTTTAGCAACTTCCAGATCCATGACCACTTTCATCTAGAAGGACAAGAGCAACACCACCTGCAAGTTCCCCTCCAAGCTACTTGTCCTCTTGACTTGGAAATATATTGACATTCCTTCGCGGTTGCTGGATCATAGTCCTGGAATTCCCTCCCAAATGGCATTGTGGGTCAACTGACAGCACGTGGGCTACAACGATTCAAGAAAGCAACTCACCACCCCCCTCTGAAGGACAGTAGGGATGGGCAATAAATGATGGCCAGCCAGCGACGCCCATGCCCCACAAATGAATGAATAAAAATTCTGTCTGCGTGAGCTGTGTAAAATGAGACTGCTTTGTATAAACAACTGTGATTCCAAACAAAACTAAGTTGTGCAGTGGGTTAGATAGTCACCTATCAGACAGCTTCAGAGGTGGCACTAGATTCCAGTGCAGATGAATGAGACTTGCTTGAAATAAGTCAGCAATTACAACCAAGGCAATTTGCTGGACAGATGAAAAGGACTCTTTACTCTGCATCTAACCAGACTATAACCTGGAATGCTTGATGTGGACAACTGAGGTACAAAATGGACTGATAGACTAATTTGCAAAAGGTGCAACATACCTGTGTCCTACACCATTTATATATCTCTGGTCGAGTGATACAGGGAATTACATGATCCAAACAGTTTAAAATCTTTTCCGAAGGCTTGACTGGAGAGTTTAAATCTAAGCAGTACGTCATCGAGTCATGGCTACCTAGATGGGAATAAACATAATTTTATTATCACAACCTTGTAGGATCACTTTATGTCAATCAAGCATAAACCTGCCAAAACTTTACACCATAAATGGACAACTCAAAGCGATGGAAAGGATTTCCCTATGTTCCTGACTACACCCTATCTGAATTGTTCTCCTTCGGCTGCATATTCCAGTTACTGCTTCCCCAATAACATCCTTCAGTCACCCCGCCCCAAGCTTTTCATAACTCTCAACCCAAACCACTGCAAATTTTTTCATACAGAGGGTGGTGAGTGTCTGGAATGAGCTGCCAGAGGCAAGTACAATTTTGTCTTTTAAATACATTTAGACAATTACGTGGCTAAGATAAATGCAGAGGGATATGGGCCAAATTGGAACTAGCTTAGTTGTTAAAAAAAAGGGCAGCGTGGACAAATTGGGCCAAATGCCCTATTTCCATGCTGTAAACCTCTATGATACAATGACGCTATAACATTAACATGCTACACTTCACTTCTTCCTTTAAAAGCAAATCCTTATTAGTCTTTCCAGCACTGCTGCACAATCTTTTTAGTTTGTCTGTAGAGACAGATGGGGCCTCTATCAAGCATTTAATCAAACAGTTGCACCCTTTACAATACAGTGCACCACTGGAGTATCAGCCTGGTTTACATGTCCAATTACTAAAGTGAAATTTGAATACTGCAATCAAGTTAGAAATATCTCTCATGATTCTCATTAATTTTACAGAATCATAGAATCCCTACAGTACAAAAGGAGGCAATTCAGCCCATCGAATTTGCACCGACAACAATCCCATCCAGGTCCTATCCCCATAACCCTACACATTTGCCTCGCTAATCACTCTATCCTACACATCCTGGCACACTAAGGGGCAATTTAGTGTGGCCAAACAATCTAACCTGCACATCTTTGAACTGTGGGAGGAAAACCACTTAGACATGAGGAGAATGTGCAAATTCCACACTGAGAGTAACCCAAGCAAGGAATTGAATCCAGGATCCTGAAGCTGTCAGGCAGCAGTGCTAACCACTGTGCCCCACTTGCTACAAAATAATTCATTGTTCTAACTTGGTGCTTGCTTAACACGGGCAGGGTTTGAATTTACTCAAAACCTATTCAGTATGTCTTTGGGAAGATAATTTCTCTTGATTTCTCCTGATGCCACTACAATGGGTTCGGCTACAGGCTGGACTCACTGCTTGTGTTGCTACATGTTTGTACACTGCAGAAGTTCCCAGAGAAAAAACAACTGAGAATTGCATAACAGAACTTTCTGAGTGAGTGCTAGAGAGTATGAGAATTGGATAAACAAAGAACAATACAGCACAGGAAACAGGCTCTTCGGCCCTCCAAGCCTGCACCACTCATTAGTCCAACTAGACCATTCATTTGTATCCCTCCATTCCCAGTCTGTTCACGTGACTATCCAGATAAGTCTTAAACGATCCCAGTGTGTCGGCCTCCACCACCCTGCCTGGCAGTGCATTCCAGGCCCCCAGCACCCTCTGTGTAAAATACACCCCTCTGATATCCGAGTTAAACCTCACCCCTCCCCCCTTCACGTTGAACCTGTAACCCCTCGTGATTGTCACCTCCGGCCTGGGAAAAGGCCTCCCACTGTTCACCCTATCTATGCCCTTCATAATTTTATACACCTCTATTAGGTCTCCCCTCATTCTCCGTCTTTCCAGGGAGAACAAACCCAGTTTACCCAATCTCTCCTCAAAGCTAAATGCTCGATAAGGAAAATACGCAGAACGAAACGAAAAGGGATGGGGAGTGGGATTAATTGAATCGCTCCACCAAAGAGCCATCTGAAACATAGAGGACCGAATGGCCTACTGTAATGTATCATTCTATGAGTACACTTTTCATAGTGTCAATGTAAATACATTGAGTAATTTAGTGGCTATTTTATTGGACTTGTAACCATAACGTTGACAGGGATCACGGGTAGAGGTGGGAACATCGGGGTGGCGGCACGGGCTCATTGGGCCGAAGGGCCTGTTTCCGGGCTGTTTTGTTCTTTGTTCTTTGTTTGTGTGTAAAAATATCTGAATAATTGTGAAACTGAATTCTAATTAGTGGAATTGTGAAACCTTCTGCTTTGTTCTGAAATCAGAATTAGCTGATTAATGTTCTCAGGAAAGGAATTTGTTATTCCCAGTTGGCCTGGCGTATCTGCAATGCAGATAGCTCTGTGACTTAACCAACAATATCACTAACTCAGAACCAGTAGGGCCGGATAATAAATGCACCAGCTGATCATGAAACTCACGGCCATCTAAGACAAATAAAGGATGTATTACTGAAGTAGCTTAGAGCACTGAGATCTAAAAACTAGGCTGATGCCAAATGTTCTCTGGCAACATAACTGGAGACACTGTTGAACCTCTGTGGAAGAGTTTCATTTCTAAGCACCGTCCAACATTCACACCATGGAATCAACTCCTTTACGCCAAAAGTCAGCTTTTACACAATTTTATGGTAGGTCAGACTGAGCAACAATTATCAGGGTTTAATAAGCAGAGGAATCAATTACAAGGAGGATGTGTTTGATCCCCCAAGACTGGGAGACTGAAATGGAAATGGAATTCAGTACAAGAGGTATGACTCAATCAGCACTGAATTCGCAGCATTAATGTCTGAGAAGAAGATGGAAAGAAGTTAAGGAAAAGAGTGTCCTCATCTTCAGGTGCATTCCCTCACTTTAAAAATTTATTTCTTAGTGTCACAATTAGGCTTATGTTAACACTGCAATGAAGTTACTGTGAAAATCGCCTAGTCACCATACTGCGCTGCCTGTTCGAGTACACCAATGGAGAATTTAGCATGGCCAATGCACCTAACCAGTACGTCATTCAGACTGTGGGAGGAAACTGGAGCACCCAGAGGAAACCCTCACAGAAACGGGAAGAAGGTGCAAACTCTGCACAGACAGTGACTCAAGCCAAGAATTGAACCTGGGTCCCTGCTAACCACTGTGCCACCGTGCACATCTTCTCTCACACTGCAATAGAAACCACTGACACCCTACTTCTGCAACTGGGTGTAAATAGAACATTGACAAAGTTGCTTGAAACAATCCATTTTCTTCCGCTAATGCTTAATTTTTTTTTTATTCATTCAAGGGATATGGACCTTGCTGGCTGGCCCTGCATTTATTGCCCATCCCTAACTGCCCTCCATTTCAGAAAGCATTTCAGAGTCAACTACACGCTGGGCCTGTCACACAAATCTTTGTCTCTTCTTTGGACACAGGTGAGGTCCCAGAGGATAGGAGAATAGCTAATGTTGTACCGTTGTTTAAAAAGGGTAGTAAGAATAACCCTGGAAATTATAGGCCGGTGAGTTTGACATCAGTGGTAGGGAAGCTGTTGGAGGGGATTCTTAGAGATAGGATGTATAGGCACTTAGAGCGTTGCAATCTGATTAGTGACACGCAGCACGGCTTTGTTAAAGGGAGGTCGTGCCTTACGAATCTGGTAGAATTTTTTGAGGAGGTGATAAAAACAGTCAATGAAGGGCGAGCCGTTGATGTCGTCTATATGGATTTTAGTAAGGCGTTTGACAAAGTCCCTCATGGGAGGTTAGTTGAAAAGGTCAAGGCTAATGGGATATAAGGACAGGTAGTTAGATGGATAAGTAACTGGCTTGGTAATAGGAGACACAGTAATAGTGGAAGGGTGTTTTTCTAGCTGGAGGTCAGTCGCTAGTGGTGTGCCGCAGGGCTCGGTACTGGGACCTCTTCTATTTGCAATATATATAAATGACTTGGAAGAGGGAGTAAGCGGAGTGATCAGCAAGTTTGCAGACGATACAAAGATGGCTGGACTTGTGGATAGTGAGGAGCATTGTCAGGCAATACAGCAGGACATAGGTAGGCTGGTAGCTTGGCAGATAGATGGCACATGGAATTCAATCCTGATAAATGTGAGATGGTGCATTTTGGGAGAAAGAATGTAGGGGAGAGGTATATGATATTAAGAGTATAGAAACGCAGAGGGACTTGGGGGTGCAGGTGAACAAGTCTCTGAAGGTGGCAGAGTAGGTGGAGAAGGTTGTGGAGAAAGCATATGGTATGCTAGCCTTTATAGAAAGGGGTATAGAGTACAAGAGCTGGCCTTTAATGTTGCAGTTGTATAAAACATTGGTTAGACCTCATTTGGAATACTGCGTCCAGTTCTGGTCGCCTTACTACCGGAAGGACATGGAGAGAGTGCAGAGGAGGTTTACCAGGATGGTGCCTAGTTTGGAAGGTCTGAGTTACGAGGCAAATTGGAGCTGTCTTCCTTAGAAAGACGTAGACTTAGAGAAGATCTAATAGAGGTGTACAAGATTATGAGGGGTATCTGTAACTGTCTGTGTGGATATGAGTGCTATTGCAGACCAGAACACTGCATTTGCCTGATGAAGGCTATAAAGTCGAAAGCTCGCGAATTTACTATCAAATAAATTGGTTGGATTTAAAATTGGTGTTGTAAAACTTTACTATAGATAGAGTAAACAAGGTTAAGCTTTTACCCTAGGATGGACTCAAAAAGCACGAGGGGTCATGGGTTTAGGGTGAGGGGGGTAAGGTATAATTTGGATGCTAGAGGGAGTTTTTTCACACAGAGGGAGGTGGAGGTATGGAATGCACTGCCAAGTAAAGTGGTGGAGGCAGGTACTCTGGAGTTACATAAGAGATACTTAGATTGGCACATGAACAGAATGGAAATGGAGGGATATAGAAAACTGATTTAAAATAGGCATCATGAGCCTTGGAAGTTCCCTGGGAAGTATGTAAATGATATTGATGTACTTGTTTTTATCCTACAGGTACTTCAGTCCGCCTTGTCTAACAAGGAGCATACACGCAATGGGTCGTGACAGGGCTGCTCTTGGATTTTTCAAGAGTATCCTAGTGCTTCACGTCATTAGTGTACACTTGACCTGGACCAGTTGATGGGCAACACGACAGCTCAGTGACTATCGCTGTGCTGTGCAGATACATGGATTTGGGCCTGTGTCTGTGAGAGTTTGCGCATTCTCCCCGTGCTTGCGTGGGTTTTCTCCAGGTGCTCCGGTTCCTCCCACATCCCAAAGATGTGCTCTTAGGCTGATTGGCAGAACAAATTCTCCCTAAATTGTCTTAAATTTGGTTCTAATGCATAGATCTATAAACATAGTCAGGGATGACAGGGATCATGGGTAGAAGTGGGAACATCAAGGTGGCGGCGCAGGCTCGTTGGGCCGAAGGGCCTGTTTCTCGTGCTGTTTTGTTCTTTGTTCTTTGACTACATGATCTAAGTCTGGAATCACATGTAGGCCAGACTGGATAAGTTCAGCAGATTTCAAAGAACAAAACATTTCCTTCTCTAAAGTGAACCAGAGGGGGGTTTTTTTCTGACAATTGACAGCGATTTCATGGTCATCAGTAGATTCTTAATTCCAGATTTTTTTTATTGAATTCAAGTCCCACCACAGCAGATAATAGCACTAGGCCATCACTTCTCCATCCCCCAGAGCTGCCAGAGAAAGTGGTTGAGGCAGGTATAATAATGACATTAGTGAACCAGATGGGTTTTTACCACAACCAATCATGGTCATCATTGGACTATGATTTCCTAATTTTTATTGAATTTAAATTTCGCCATCTGCCTTTCTATAAGAAACAGGAGCAAAAGTAGACTATTTTGCTGTTCAAGTTTGCTCTGCCATTAAATAAGATTACGGTTGTCATATACTTTAATTTTATCTTTCCACATTATCCTCATGTGTTCTTTAATTTTCCGACTACCCAAAATCTATCAATCTCTATCTGGAATACATTCAATGACTGAGAACCACAGTTCTCTTGAAGAGAAATCCAAACATTCACAACTCCTTATGAAGAAATTTTTCTTCACCTCAGTCCTACATAACAAATGCCCTACCCTGAGGCTTGCGCTGATTTTCCCAGTCAGGGGAAACAATTTCTCAGCATCTGCCAATTCAAGATCCATCAGAATTTTATATATCTTTCAACTGGATAACCTCACATTCTTCTAAACTCCGGGGAATATAGGCTTAGTCGGTTCAATGATCTCATTCCCAGAAACCAGTCGAGCGAATGTTAGGCATCACTGCATTTCCTTCCCTCGGTAAAGAGACCAAAATTGCACAAAATACTCCAACAGCAGATGCAGTTTCAACAATTAATTATAGATTTAGATTTATTACTCTTACACTCATATGGATAATATAGGAATAGTTTAGGTTAGAGGGTCATTAGATTGGTTCCACTGGTCGGCGCAACATTGAGGGCCGAAGGGCCTGTACTGCACTGTAACGTTCTATATTCTATCTGCCGCGGTGAGATTCGAACCCAGGTCCCATTACCCTAGGTCTCTGGATTACATGGACAGTACCAGGAGGCCACCACTTTCCCCAATGATATCCCACCTCTCCCACACTCCAGCTGACTTTAAAAGACAACAATGGATTAAATGACCCATGGTTACCTGGAATGGCCAGATGGCAGAGTGGCTTGTCCCATAGTTTTTCTGGCAAATCTGACATCCAGTGGGCAAACTGATTCTGGAGAAGACTTGAAAATAATATCTGCGGCTTTCCCCTAGAATTTGCCATTTGCTACAGAGAGTTTAAAAGAAGAGTCATCAGTTTTACATGATTTCCTATCCCTTTGAGATTGCAGCATCAGTTCTGTCCCCAAACCAGATGACTGACTCACTGTGTTTGTATTCCCTCACCTGCAGGTTCACAAACTGAACTCTAACATCTGGAAGGGGGTGTGCCAGGTGCCAAATCGAGGGTGGGGGGAAGCAGGGGGGGAGGTGTTGTCTCCCACCCATGTCGGGAAGAACAGGGCACCGCAATGCAATGGGTAACATTGGGTAACAGCAGCCGACAGTGCAGGAGAGAGCATGGGCAGAATTTTCCCTCTCTTGCACAGAGTGCTGGCTGAGCTCATTAGCTGCACAAATGGCTTTTCTTCCAGCAGTCTGCACAAACGTAATCTGCCGGTGTGACCCACACCATCACGCTGGGTTAGGTGGGGCCGGAATAAGCCCCAGTTGCTAATAAAAATAAGGAACTCCTTCCCCCATGTACACAGAGATCCCTCCATTGCCACCCCAGAGACATACACATTGAGAGCACCTCCACTTCCATTGGCACAAGGGGGTACCATCCCATCCCCCCTTCCCCACAGAGAAGAGGAACCCCACCCTGCAACAGAGCCCTCCAGCGTGGCCCACTTTTGGCACAGCCCCCGAACTTTCCCTCAGGGCGGCAATGCCAATGGGTGGTGCCAGGGTACTGTCCAGGACTTGTCCCCGCCCCCGCCGAGGGCTATGCTTACGTATGTGTTCCCAGCAGATTCCCTCTGCCTCGTTCCTCTTTTAAAAACGTGTTGTAAACCACACTGATGTGACATCAGTTCAGCAGGGGTGGGGATATCCTAATCTTGGCTTGATGAAGCCTTTCAATGCAATAATAATTGATTTAAATGAGATTCCCAAAGCAGAAACTGCTTTTTGTCACTGCCTGGGAGGAGCGGGGGGGCAGGGAAATCTGAAAACAAGATCTTGCTGCCAAAATTCTCATTTTCTGACTCTTGCGGGATTCTGTCATTCACCACAGGGACAAAATCCCACACATGTATTCCTGGATACTGATGTCAAATTTGTTTGATGCTGTGGGAAGCCTTTGCTCTCACCAGTATGGACAAAATCCCTTTGGGGGAAGCTGGCGAAGAGAAATAGAACCATTCCCATTCCCTGGCACCCAGTGCTGGAAACAGTCAACATGCTCGGATGGAGGACAATGTTCCCACTGTCCTGCTGAACAATGTGCCAATCATACCCATTCCACACATTATTCACCTTGCCTTCCAACTGGGCTGAGTACCAAACTGGAGACACATTCAATAGGGTGGCACAATGGTTAGCACTGCTGCCTCTCAGTGCCAGGGATCTAGGTTCGATTCACAGCTTAGAAGGAATTTTGCAGTAACTTCATTGCAATACTAATGTAAACCTTACTTGTGACTAATAAATCAACTTTAAACAATCTATAAGAACTTTACACATTCCCCCTGTGTCTTTGTGGGTTTCCTCCGGGTGCTCTGGCTTCCTCCCACGTGTAGGTTAGATAGGTTGGCATGTTAAATTGCCCCTTTGTGTCCCGGATGCGTAGGGTAGAGGGATTAATGGGGTAACTGTGTGGGATGACAAGATGTAGAGATGCTAGCGTTGGACTGGGGTAAACTCAGTAAAGTTTTACAATACCAATTTTAAATCCAACCAATTTATTTGATAGTAAATTTGCAAGCTTTCGACTCTATGGCCTTCGTCAGGCAAATGTAGTGTTCTGGTCTGCAATAGCACACATACCAACACAGACAGTCACAGATTGCTGATTAGAATGCGAATCCTTACATCTAACCTGCTATTCAAGTGTTAAAGCAGCTAACAATGTGTGTGAAGGGAATCCTGAGCATTGGTTAGAGAATTGTGTATTTTCTCCAGACAGCACAGTAAGTGAGGTTTTTTTGCTAACCCAGGCAAGTTACGGGGGTTACAGATAGTGTGTCATGAAGCCAAGATCCCTAATAAGACCGTCCTCATGTGTGCGGAACTTGGCTATCAGTCTCTGCTCAGCAACTCTGCGCTGTCATGTGTCACGAAGGCTCTCTTGAACAACATTTACCCGCAGGTCAGAGGCCGAATGCCCATGACAAGGGATGACAAGGACAGGGCCTGAGTGGGATTGTTTTTGATGCAGACTCGATGGGCCGAATGGCTTCCCTCTGCACAGTATGGTTTCTATCGTTCTATGATTAATAATAGCCTTATTCGGCAAATTTAGTTCAAACAGGACATTCAAATCCAAAAAAACAAAAGGATGACATGGATTTGAACCCAAGTTCACAGGGAATTGAAAAGCCCCTGAAACCCAGAGTAAAGCCTGGTCCCCAGTAATTACATCCTGCAGCAGTACAGGTAGAAAACAAAAAGGTACCTTGGAGCACGTTATCTACTTGTAGATTATGCGGGGTACAATACATTGTCCAGTGAGAGTTTTCACTCACTTTCCCCAGCTGCAAGTGTCAAAAGCCGTGCCTGAAAGCATAGGATGTAATATAATGAGGTCATAATGATTTCAAAAGCAGAATTATGCAAATCAAGCCAGTATATCTCATCATTTGGGTAGTAATCTTAATAACTACCCCGCCCTCCCCCCCCCACTCCTACTCACCATTAGAAAATCAGTAGGTTCACTTCGGGTGGGGAGTTTAAATATCCAACCTGAAATCCAAGCCAGCCGACACCTGCCCACTTCAAGTTTAATGGAGGTGGGATGGGGGCAGTTAACCAAACTGCTGGTGATTCAGTCAGGCAAAGTTTTGCAGGAGGCTGGCTGGCTCTCTAAACATCAAGCATCAGGTCAAGCCCCAAGATTGGTGCAATGACTTATCTTGTCAGCTTGGATCCTGCTTGTCTCTTTTGATGGGACCATGAATCAATTTGAATTTGGTTTTTGGAGCAAGCAAGGAACGGATTTGGGTTTCTGAGCAATTGCTTTTTAGCTTTAAGGATGGAGTAAAAAAAACTTCTTAAAAAAACACGCTTTCTATTTCTAAGTTTTTATTTATTAGTGTCACAGGTAGGCTTATCATAGAAACCGTACACTGCAGAAAGAGGCCATTCAGCCCATTAATTCGGCACCGACCACAATCCCACCCAGGCCCTACCCCCATATTCCTACATATTTACCTGCTAATCCCTCTAACCTAAACACCGCACGACTCTAAGGGGCAATTTTTAACATGGCCAATCAACTAACCCGCACATCTTTGAGCTCTGGGAGGAAACTGGAGCACACGGAGGAAACCCACACAGACATGAGAAAAACGTGCAAATTCCACACAGACAGCGACCCAAGCCAGGAATCGAACCCAGGTCCCTGGAGCTGTGAAGCAGCAGTGCTAACCACTGTGCTGTGCTACACTGCAACAAAGTTACTGTGAAAATCCCCTAGTTGCCGCACCCCGTCACCTATTCGGGTACACTAAGGGAGAATGCACCTAACCAGTATGTCTTTCCGAGTATAGGAGGAAAACAGGGCACTCGGAGGAAACCCACACAGACACAGGGAGAATGTGCAGACTCTGAACAGTTACCCAAGCCGGAATTGACTTGGGTCCCTGGCGCTGTGAGGCAGCAGTACTAACCACTGTGCTACCATGCCGTGATGTGGCATTGACAGCGTCTCTTTACAACCATGAGCTAGTGGAGGATGTACAGCTGGTGATGCAGCTTCAAGTAAAAGTGCTCAATGAGACAGGCCAAGGGAGAAGCAACTCAGTTCCACACTGCAGTGGGACACAATCGCACAGACTCTTAAATCCCCTCAACGTGAAACTCAGTGTTATCGGGAGCTAGTCAACATGTCCTGGTAACTTTTGAAAGTCTGGTCACTTAATGGCAACAATTTGTGATGTATTTTGGAACATTAAATATCCCAAGGTATCTCACATAGCTGAGAAGGAGGCACTATCAAGGCCTTCCGTGCCCATTGGGCACCACAGGGATGAGGCGCATTATCCACCCCCTTAACCACATCTTGATCTAATGTTTTAAGTTACTGTTTTACTTTGCCTTTTTGTTTCAGGCGGTTCCTTTCTTTTTGAAGGCTGTCATTCTTGCTTTGCCACGGAGTTTGTTGAATTTAGTTCATTTGATTTACCCGAAAAGGTGGCTGAGAGGAGGCATTAAGCATCAGTTGAGGAAAGGTAAACGAGTGTGTGGTCATGTCTAATGTTGCCCCAGGCTTCCCTCTTCATGACTGTGATGTGCCAATACGGCCCTGCCTGTCTTCTCAGAACATGGTACATAGAACAGTACAGCACAGAGGAAGCCATTCACCCCATTGTGTTGTGCATGAGCCTCTTGCAAAGCCTAACTTCTAGATGATAAACATAAATGGAGAGAAGTGGGTATTTTTTTGTAGGTGGAGCGGATAGGTGCAGTTATAATCTAGGTTCAAGACCATGATCTTGATAAGAATACAACAACACAAAATCACAGAACTGTTATAGGGCAGCAGGCCACTCAGTCCATTGTGCCCTCTTCAAATGGGCATTTTCCTTCGTGCCATCCTCCCCTTTTCTCCCCATGGGTGGCGCAATTGCCTCATAGCGCCAGGGACCTGGGTTCAATTCCCGGCTTGGGTCACTATCTGTATGGAGTTTGCATGATTTCCCCATGTCAGCATGGGTTTCCTCCAGTTCCCCTCACAGTCTGAAATTTTTGCTGTTTAGGTGCAGTTACCCAAACAGGCAACTAGGGGAATTTCACAGTAACTTCATTGCAGTGTTAATGTAAGCCTTACTTGTGATTATTAAATAAACTTTAATTTTACTTCAAGCCTGCACAATTTTCCTTTTCAATAACAGTATATTTATTTATTTATTAGTGTCACAAGTAGGCTTGCACTAACACTGCAATGAAGTTACCGAGTCGCCACACTCCAGCGCCTGCACGGGTCCACTGAAGGAGAAATTAGCATAGTCAATGCACATAACTAGCATGTCTTTCGGACTGTGGGAGGAAACCAGAGCATCCAGAGGAAACCCATGCAAACACAAAGAAAACGTACAGACTTCCTACAGACAATGACCCAAGCTGAGAACTGAACCCAGGTCTCTGGCGCTGTGAGGCATCAGTGCTAACCACTGTGTGAAAAACCTTTCTTCCTCTTTTGTCAATTACTTTATATCTGTGCCCTCTCATTGTCAATCCTTTCATGAGTGGGAACAGAGTCTTCCAATCTACTGTGCCCAGAGCCCTCATTATTTTGGATAACTTCTATCAAATCTCCTCTTGTCTTTCCTTTCCCCAAGGAAAACAGTCCCTCCTAACTTCACGGACATTTATTTAAGGTAACTAAATGAGGAAACAGATCATTTTAACGTCCTAAAATGATATAGCACTACAGACAGTGAACTGTGAGACATACCTGTAACATCGAGAGCTTCCAGAATGAGTCAGTCCATCAACACATGCCGGTTTCACATTTTCGTCTTATTTTCTACGAATATTGGGGAAATTTCTGAATCGGAAAACAAAATTTGCGATCACACCTGGGAAATAACTGCATACTGGCTGAGTTTGCACATGCTAAGTTGCTCTTGCAATTGTCACCAGGGCTGTGGTGTGTCACCCTCAGTGGTAACCACGGTGAAAAGCAGAACACTGGCTAGGAAGATAAACAACATTTAGCCGCAGTACCCAGTAAACTAGTCTTTCTGGTTTTATTTCCTTCCTCCCTCATTCTAATATATGGATATATGGTAGATATGTAGGAAGATCTAGTGCGTCATATATCAAAGTTTAAAGTTTATTTATTAGTGTCACAAGTAGGCTTACGTTAACACTGCAATGAAATTACTATGAAAATCCCCTAGTCGCCACATTCCCGGCCCCTGTTTGGGCACACTGAGGGAGAATTTCGCATAGCCAATGTACCTAACCGGCATGTCTTTCCTCCCAAAACCCACACAGACACAGGGAGAACTTGCAGACTCCACACAGAGAGTGACCCAAGCTGGCAATTTGAACCTGGGTCCTCCTGGTGCTGTGAGGCAGCTATGCTAACTATTGCACTGTCCTTTCAATGCTTGAACTCTCAAGCATTAGCTCACAAGACTATTGCTGCTGTGAAAGATCATTGGACCCTTTCTAACTGATCCATGCTGAAAGAGTCCCAAGTTCCCCCACTGTAGTGGTAATTGTTTCTTACACAGAAACTAGAAGCAAGAGTATGCCCTGCTCTGCCATTCATTATAATCAGTAACAGTCTGGCAACACCAATTTGAAATCCAACCGATTTATTTGATAGTAAATCTGCGAGCTTTTGACTTTCGTCTTTGTCAGGCAAATGCTTGACGAAGACGAAAGTCGAAAGCTCGCAGATTTACTATCAAATAAATCGGTTGGATTTCAAATTGGTGTTGCCAGACTGTTACTGAGTTTACCCCAGTCCAACGCCGGCATCATTCATTATAATTACAGCAAATCATCGCATTCAGTATCCTGATTCCACCTTTCCCCTTATATCTCTTGACCTCTTTGAACCCAAGACTGTATGAAATTTCTTTCTGAAATCACACAATGTCAACCATTTGTCCACAAATTATAGAATACCCACCGTGCAGAAAGAGGCCATTTGGCCTATCAAATCTGCACTGGCAACAATCCCATTATTCCTACAAGCCCTAGCTAGTCCCCCTGACACTATGGGGCAATTTCGCATGCCAATCAGCTCACCCACACATCTTTGGGCTGTGGGAGGAAACCCATGCAGACACAAGGAGTATGTGCAAAATCCGCACGCAGAGTGATCAGAGGCTGGAATAGAACCCAGATCTCTGGCGCTGTGAGTTGGCAGTACTAACCACTGTGCCACGGTGTCGCTTTTCACTGCTTACGCGCGTTCTGCTCTTTAAACCCTATTCCTACTGAACCAGCAGACTATGGCTGACATCTCTCTCTGGCCTGGCTGCACTTTCACCCTTCCGGAGGCTCCAGTTTAAATCCTCTCCTGTTAAGGGCTGCAGCCAAAGTTCGAGTTATCAGCCCTGACCTCGTTAAGTGGCTCCGAGTTAAAGCCTGCTTCCCCTGGGAAGCGCGAGTTTGCAATGTCAAAAGGCGTTATAAATAAACATAAAATGTTAAAAGCAGCAGATCCAGAATATTAGGGAATCTCTGGCTGTGTGTGTAGACACTGTAAGAAGTCTGACAACACCAGGTGTGTGTGTGCGTAGCGCATAAACCAATCCAACTGGATTCAGCAGACAGGAAACAAGCCTGCAGAACCCAAGAGGGGAGCTCGTGTGTTTTGCAGAGCTAAAGAACCAATTGCAATCGAACTGGGGTTTTGTAAATAAACCGAGGCGGAAGGGTAGAGAGTAAATCCTTGACTCACCAGTGCTGGATGGGGTGGGGAAACTCAGTGTTGGCGGGTTAGTCCTGTCCTGCTCCCGCTGCGGACTCTCAGTGCGACTGGAGGTGAAATTCCCTATAACTGCAGACTGTTTGTAGCTCCGAATGGGCGGGTGTTTAATAATAAATAGTCTGCGCGGATGTGACTGAATGCAGTTCAAAGACCAGTTCCCAGTCTTATATTCAGCAAAAGTTACATCACTGTCAATTTTCCCCCTACTGTGCAATTTATTTAACTGATTCAGCGGTCTTTGGAGATGTAATTCCCCTGTATAGATTCTGCACCGCCTTCCCCCCCCCACCACCCCCACCAGCTAATAACGTTGTTCCATTTCACAAATTGTTCTAAAACGACTTCTTTAGGATAACATCTTATATCAACACATCACTAACAGCACGACGCATCACTCATGTTGCAACCCCACTTGACACAATGGATGGCAGCTTTCCACATGTATCAGTGGGTTAGAAGGGTTTACGGGGTAGTGTAGTGGCACTGTGGTTAACACTGCTGCCTCGGGGACCCAGGTTCAATTCTGGCCTCGGGTGACTGTGTGGAGTTTGTACATTCTATCTGTGTCTGCACGGGTTTTCCCAGGGCACTCTGATTTCCTCCTACAGTCCAAAGATGTGGGGGTTAGGTTGAGCGGCCATGCTAAGTTGACCCTAGTGTCAGGGGATTAGCAGAGTAAATATGTGGAGCTATGGGAATAGAGCTGGGGTGGGATTGTTTTCAGTGCAGATTCAGTGAGCTGAATGACCTCCTTCTGCACTACAGGAATTCTACAATTCTTTGATTAACACAGCAATTAAATTACTGTGAAAATCCCTTAGTCGGCACATTGAGGGAGAATTTAGAATGGCCAATGCACCTAACCAGCATGACTTCCAGAATGTGAGAGGATACCGGAGCACCCGGAGGAAACTCACACAGGCACGGGGAGAACGTGCAGACTCTGCACGGACAGTAACCCAAGCCGAGAATCGAACCCAAATCACTGACGCCGTGGGGCAGCAGTGCTAACCATTGTGGCCTCAACAATAACTTAATTGCAGTGTAAGCCTGCTTGAGGTACTAATAAATAAATTTTTAGAAAGCTTGTTGCTAATTCTAAAGGCACCAGTTTGCTGAGTTAGTGTCACCAGCGGGAAGGTTCAGTTCTGAGGCCTGGACTGATGTTGGCATTTCATTCATACATCAAGGACAGTTCACAAAGGAATTGAGTATAATCAGGCTGGTGTTACCACAGTCCAGAGGAATGGATATTCAGAATCATAGAATGGTTACAGTTCAGAAGGAAATGACACTAAAATAGGTGGAAAAGCAGGCAGTAAGAAGAGATAAAGATTTTACAGATTGATATAGATAGGCTAAGATAATGGGCCAATATTTGGCAGATGGAGTTTAGTGTGAGGTTGACCATTTTGATCAAAAACATAGAAAGGCAAAATATTATCTAATTGGAAAGCAGATTCAAATATGTCTAGGCAGAGAGATCTGGATGTCTATGTTCATGGATCACAGAAAGTCATACGCAGATGGAGCACGTAATAAAAAAGCCATATGGGATGTTAACATTTATTGCAAAGGGACTGGAGTATAAAAGTAGAGACATGTTGTTGCAATTGTATGGGGTGTTGGTGAGACCACATCTGGAGCATTGTATCTATTTTTGGCATCCTTATTTGAGGAAGGATCTAGTGACACAGTTCAGAATAGATTCACCAGATTGATTCTCGGAATGAAAGGGTTGACATATGAGCAGAGATTGAACAATTTGGGCTTGTACTCACTGGAGTTTAAAAGGATGGGAGGGAATCTGATCAAGGTTTATGAAATTTTAAAGGGATTGATAGACTAAATGTAGACCAAATGTTTCGTCTTATGGGACAATCTCGAACAAGAGGTAACAGGTATAGATTGAGAGGCAGTAGATTTAAAACTGAGATGAGAAGGAACTATTTCTCATAGAAAGTGGTGAATTTGTGGAATTTGCTGCCCCGTAGCACAGTAGATCTGAATCACTGTATAGTTTCAAAAAGGACTTAAATATATTTCTGATAGGAAATGGGTTAATTTCCTATTAACCCATTAGGAATTATGGGTTAATTCCTATAACCCATAGGAATATAGGAATTTCTATAGGTGAACCAGGGAGAGATCGACCATAATCTTATTGAATGGTGGAGCAGGCTGGAAAGGCTGTTTCTTATTCCTATTTTCCTATGTCCTATGCTCTGATTCTCTGCAAGAGCAATTTAGCAAGTCTCATTCCCCTTCCCTTTCCCTGTAGCCCAGCAATGTTTAATCATCTCACACACTGATCAAATCACAATCCACTGTCATATCCTCAACATCCACCCACCCTCAATATCCTCACTTCCCCAATATCCTCAACTCCCCTAACATCCTCAACCCTCAACCTCAATATCCTCAACTTCCCCAATTTCCTCAACCCTCAACCCCTAATATCTTCAACTTCTCCAATATCATCAATTTCAACCCACAATATCCTCAACCCACAACTCCCAATATCCTCAACTTCCCCAATATCCTTAACCCTCAACCCCCAATATCCTCAACTCCCCATCCTCAATATCCTCAACTCCCCAATACCCTTAACTCCCCCAATATCCTAACTCTCCCAATACCTCAACTCCCCCAATATCCTCAATTGCCCCAATATCCTCAACTCCCACAATGTCCTTAACTCCCCCCAATATCCTTAACTCCCCCAATATCCTCAACTCCCCCAATATCCTCAACTCCCCCAATGTCCTTAACTCCCCCAATATCCTCAACTCCCCAATATCCTCAACTCCCCCCAATATCCTCAACTCCCCCAATATCCTCAACTCCCCAATATCTTCAACTCCCCCAATGTCCTCTACTCCCCCAATGTCCTCAACTCCCCCAATGTCCTCCACTGCCCGCTCCAACATCCATCAATTCCTCTCCATCCAGACCAAATGTAGAAGTTATTGAAATGCAATGGTGATGATGAGTTTTGGTTTCATAATATACCAGATAGAATCAATTTGTGCTGTTAAAACATGCTGAGAAGTATGTTAGTATATTTTATAGGGAAGTTAGATAAAGGGAGCAAACAGCAGGTTCCTCTGATAAGGCTAGATTAAGTAAACTTGTCAGATAAACTGAGATGAATTAAGGATGTCGGAGACTAACTGTAGAGCATAAACAGCAGCTTAGAGGTCAAAATGTCTGCTTCTTTACTGTAAATTCTACGTAGTTCCAATAGGGCCACGCAGGTCAGTTTTCAGATAGTAATGTATTGTTTACATCTCCCTAGTGTGTCTGGACTGCTCACTATCCCTCATTGTGGACACGCTAATCCACAACCTCCCAAAACGAGTGCCCGCAGGTGAGGCCCCTACCAGCCACCACTGGCATGAATTCAGAAAATCAACCCCCTGTCCCCAGTCCCTAATCTCACCATCAGACAGAAGGCTTACTCATTCTCATGTGGAAATATTGATCGGAAACACAAGCAAGTCACAAGATAGTGGGTGCTTGCCCCCGGTAACTGTGCAAAGCCACTAAAAGCGAAACTGGCTATTGTGCAATTGATGGGGAGATGCTGGCGTTGGACTGGGGTAAACACAGTCAGAAATCTGACAACACCAGGTTAAGTCCAACCGATTTATTTGATAGTGTCAAATAAATTGGTTCGACTTGGCGTTGTCAAACTTCTTACTGTGCAAATGACAGGGATCATTCAGCATCATCATGCCTTAAATATGTGTCTCATGCAGTAGCTGAAAAAGTGTCCTTACACCTCCTGCTTGACTATTTTGAGGATGCAAACATCTGCTCTCATTGTGATCATTACTGAGATAAAACTCAATACGATGAGGAAAAAAAATTAAAGTTAAAAATTAAAATTTATTTAATTAGTCACAAATAAGGCTTACATTAACACTGCAATGAAGTTACTGTGAAATTCCCTTAGTTGCCACATTCCAGCACCTGTTTGGATCAATGTGCCTAACGTGCTGGTAGGAGGAAACCGGAGAATCCGGAGGAAACCCATGCAGATATGGGGAGAATGTGCAAACTTTGCACAGACAGTGACCCAAGCTGGGAATCGAACTGTGAAGTAACAGACAGAAGCAGAATTAAACATACCTATATGCAACAAAGCAGTAATGAAACTACACAATACCACAGCAATCTAAGCAAGGTAAAAAAGTACCTGGATGAGGACTTGGCACACCGTAACATTCAAGACTATGGGCCAAATGCTGGCAAGTGGGATTAGGTGGGCAGGTCAGAGCATTTCATGTGTCAAAGCAGACTCGATGGCCTCTTCTGCACAGTAGTAATCTGGGATTCTGGGATTCTGTAATGAAAGAGTTATAAACTTGCTTTTCCATTGTTCCATCCACACTAACTGTCCCTCCTTCTGTTTCTCTCTTTATCTACTGATAATGTTTATCTTGGGCCACAAAATAAAGCATTCCTTTCTTTTTGCATTTTGTTGCACAGCAACTGAAAGTTAAAGGTTATTTATTTATTAGTGTCAGAAGTCGGCTTACATTAACACTGCAGTGAAGTTACTGTGAAAATCCCCGAGTCACCACAATCCAGCACCTGTTTGGGTACACTGAGGGAGAATTTAACATGGCCAATGCACCTAACCAGCATGTCTTTAGGAATTGTGGGAGGAAACCAGAGTATCCAGAGGAAACTCAAGTAGACATGGGGAGAACGTGCAGACTCCACACAGACAGTGACCCATGCTGGGAATCAAACCCTGGTGCTGTGATGCAGCAGTACTGTGAGAGAGGGGAATCTTAATCTTGTCTCTATATACTCACAACATAATGTTTCAAAACACATATGGCAGAGTATATGGTCCATGCCCTGCTGGGAACAGGATACACATTTGACCAAGTACTCACTATTATAATGTACCACAGAGGCAAAGGCTGAAAAGACTATAAGCACCCAAAAATATCTATTGGACATATTAGGTATTGTAATTTTCTGAATATGTCCCAAACAATGGCACAGTGGTTAGCACTGCTGCTTCACAGCGCCAGGGACCTGAGTTTGATTCCAGCTTGGGTCACTATCTGTGTGGAGTCTGCATGTTCTCCCCATAGAACATAGAACATTACAGCGCAGAACAGGCCCTTCAGCCTTCGATGTTGCGCCGACCAATTAGGAAAAAACAATGACCCTCCAACCTAAACCATTCCCTTTTCGTCCATAAACTTATCTACTAACCTCTTAAACGCCACCAAACTTGGCGCATCTACAACTGCCGCAGGCAGGGCATTCCATACCCTAACCCCTCTGATATCGTCCTATAACTATCACCCCTTAATTTAAAGCTATGTCCCCTCGTGCTAGCTTTCTCCATCCTAGGAAAAAGGCTATCACTGTCCACCCTATCTAAACCTCTAATCATCTTATATGTTTCAATAAGGTCTCCTCTTAGCCGCCGTCTTTCTAACGAAAACAACCTCAAATCCCTCAGCCTCTCTTCATAAGACCTGCCCTCCATACCAGGCAACATCCTGGTAAACCTCCTCTGTACCCTCTCCAATGCCTCCACATCTTTCTTATAATGCGGGGACCAGAACTGCACACAATACTCCAAGTGCGGCCGCACTAGAGTTTTGTACAGTTGCAACATGACGTTGCGGCTCCGAAATTCAATCCCCCTACCAATAAAAGCTAAGACTCCATATGCCTTCTTAACAACCTTATCGACTTGATTGCCAACTTTCAGGGATCTATGCACATATACACCAAGATCCCTCTGTTCATCAACACTATTAAGAGTCCTACCATTAGCCCTATACTCTACACATTTGTTATTCCTGCCAAAGTGAATTACCTCACACTTTTCCCATTAAACTCCATTTGCCACCTCTCGGCCCAGCTCTGCAACTTGTCCAAGTCTCTCTGCAAACTATAACACCCCTCTTCACTATCTACCACTCCTCCGACTTTGGTGTCATCCGCAAATTTACTAATCCATCCTTCAATACTCTCATCCAGATCATTTATAAAAATTACAAACAGCAGGGGCCCCAAAACAGATCCCTGAGGTACACCACTTGTAACCGAACTCCACGATGAATATTTCCCATCAACCACCACCCTCTGTCTTCTATCTGCTAGCCAATTCCTAATCCAATTAGCTAAATCACCCTCTATCCCATACATCTGCATTTTCTGCAGAAGCCTTCCATGGGCCACCTTATCGAACGCCTTACTAAAGTCCATATATACCACATCAACTGCCTTACCCCCATCCACCTCTTTGGTCACTTTTTCAAAAAACTCAATAAGGTTAGTAAGGCACGACCTACCCTTCACAAAACCATGCTGACTATCCCCAATCAATTCATTTCTCTCTAAATAACTATAAATCCTATCCCTAATAATTCTCTCCAATACTTTGCCCACAACAGAAGTAAGACTCACCGGCCTATAATTCCCCGGAAAGTCTCTATTCCCCTTCTTGAACAAACATGTCTGCGTGGGTTTTCTCTTTGTGCTCCAATTTCCTCCCACAGTCCAAAAAACATGCTGGTTAGGTGCATTGGCCATGCTAAATTCTCCCTCAGGGTACCTGAACAGGCGCTGGAGTGTAGCGACTAGGGGATTTTCACAGTAACTTCATTACAGTGTTAATGTAAGCTTACTTGTGAGACTAATAAATTTTTAGAAATTTAATAAATATCTTCCATGAATTAAATGTCAAAACAGCCTTACCATGATGTATAATACCCACCTGGAATTCCACTACACTGTGATCAATTCCTGTGAGCATACATTAGATATGACAAAGTTACTTAACTCTTTGATGATGCATTTGAGTCATGAAGCTACAGCACAGAAACAGGCCCTTCGACCCAACTCGTCCACGTCAAGAAGGTTTCCTAGACTGAACTAGTCCCATTTGCCTGCGTTTGGCCTATATCCTTCTAAACGTTTTTAAACATATCACTACAATCATAGCATCTAAATCCACCAGTATTTCAAAAAGAATTCAACACAATAGGAATAATAAATGCTGTAAAAGCTCTGGATTGTCAAAGGAAGAGACAATATAACACCACAGTTTGAAGCCTTGTGAAAGATTGAGTTAGGTAAGGCTAAGTTAGGCCACAGCACGAATAGACAACACTCATTCTCAGGGTGGGCAGCACAATGGCATAGTGGTTAACACAATTGTCTCACAGTGCCAGGGACTCGGGTTCGATTCCTGGCTTGCGTCACTGTCTGTGTGGAGTCTGCTCTCCCCATGTCTGCATAGATTTCCTCCGGGCGCTTCCATAGTCCAAAGACGGACTGGCTAGGTGCACTGGCCATGCTAAATTCTTCCTCAGTGTACCCGAACAGGCGCCAGAGTGTGTGGCAACTAGGGGATTTTCACAGTAACTTCATTGCAGTGTTAACCAAAGCCTACATGTGACTAATAAATAAACTTTTAACTTGAGGATGTGCATGCTTTACAGCAGGCCAGCAGACTACCCTAACTGGATAGAATTCAGTCCCCACAAACTTGGCTCCTCGCAATATATTGTTTCCCGCACAGTCATTTCTAACATCCACCTGGTGCAATCATTTTCCCATAAAAATGGTTTTCTAGTGAATTTAGAAGGTGCCAAAAGGCCAGTGAAGCCCTTTGCCAAACTTCTCCCGTGTTAAGCGAGACCATCTCATAGTCACATCTTTTACCTTTAGCATTCAAACTGAAGAGGAAGATTTGTAACCAATTAATAAGATTTTTAGACATTAAGGCACTGACAGAACCACCAGTAAAGAATTAAATGATTCTTAAAACAAGTTATTAAGCTAACAAGAGAATAGTTTACATATGTGAATACAGTAAAAGAATCGAACAAGTAAGTATGATTCTAAAACATATCTGCTAATATTTTAAATATATTTTAAGTATTGCATGAATCATTGTTCACTCCAGCCAAAAGCAGGTTGCCACAAAGGCAAAAAGTTCAGAACCAAAGGCCTGAGAACCTAATAATTAGCAAAATTCATATGAAAGAGTTTCTTATATGGGGACACATATTGCAACAGTATGAAAGGATTTAGTCACTGCCTTGTCACAGGATAGATATGTACCCGGACGTGGGATCACATATCTATCCAGTTTGGCAATGATCGGTGGGAACATTCACTTTGACCTTAACAGTAGCGTCTAATGTAACTTGGTAACAGGGAAATAACTTTAGCCAAGAAGAGAGTTAGCATCCAGATTTAATGGATGAATTAAATACTCTAGAGTTAAGTCAGTACCGGTCATCTTGAATTACCCCACAACAAAAACCCAAGCAAATTTGGGATATTGTAGTAAAGAGTTTATTAAGCAATGGTGAGTTATTGAGTCTGAATTCAATGGAGAACAATGACTCCATACAATATCATGTTGGTAAGAGTCATTGCATTCAGAGAAAGAATTGTATTAATACGATTAACCTTGTGGCCCAAGATGTTCTGCACTGCTTTCCAGCCAGTAGATTTACAAGAATGTTACCAGGACTGGAAGGTTTGAGTTATAGAGAGGCTGATAGGCTGGGACTTTTTCCCCTGGAGCATAGGAGGATGAGAGGTGACCTTATCGAGGTTTATACAATCATGAGGAACATAAATAAGGTGAACAGCCAATGTCTTTTCCCCAGGGTACGGGAGTCCAAAACTAGAGCAGATAGATTTAAGGTGAGAGAGGAAAGATTTAAAAGAGATCCAAGGGGTAACTTTTTCACATGGAGAGTGGTGCATATATTGAATAAATTGCCAGAAGAGGTGGTAGAAATGGATACAATTACAACATCTAAAATACACTTGAACTGATACATGGGTGGGGAAGGTTTAGAGAAAAATGGACCAAACACAGGCAAATGGAATAGTTCAGTTTAGCTGTACATCTCTGAGAATCCAAAAATGCATCTATCTCAGCCCTGAATGATGAAGGATCCATAATCTCTGGGACAGAGAATTCCAAAGACACAAAAGCCTGAAGAAAAGATATTTCTTCTTATCTCATGTCATAAATGGTAACCCTTTATACTGAAGCTATGCCTTCAAATTTGAGATTTCCCTCAGTGTTAACGTTGGGAAGGTACATAAATATTGACCAGAGGAAGCTTGCCTGTTCTTCAACAAAGAAACATCATAGGAACATTTACATCCAGCTGTGGGGTCAGACAGGAGCTAGGGTTTAACATGTCATCTCAGATCCCACACCTTCAGCTCTGCAGCACTCCCGCAGTACTGCAATCTGGCATCAGTCTTGATTTTTATGTTCAACACCTGGAGTGAAATTGCAAACCACAACCTAGTGACTCAATGAGAAAGCTACCACTTAGCCATAGCTGAGAGATTATGGAGAGAAATTGAGAATGAAAAAAAGCAACACACACCCTTTTTAACACGAATTAGCCACATGTAGGAACGTGTTTATTAAGAGAATTAACACAACTATCCAATTTCAGATCTGTACACCTTTCATGAAAAATTGAAAAAAAATATAGTTTTCGATAAATAGTGTAAATTTTGTTTTCCTGATTGCAAATCCTGAAGATTTCATAAGATCTCCTTCCTGTTGGTGATGAATCTGCTTGTGGGAATATTCTAGCCTGCATATGAATATGGTGGGATCCCCTTCACACCCAATCCAGTAACCTGGAAAATAAAAATGGTATTCATTCTTATGAAAGGTTCTCATTTCTTACCTCAGGGTGTGAGTATCTGTCATTGAATACAGTCAACTTTCAGCTTGCTGGGGAGTTGGTTTAGCTCAGTTGGCTGGATGGTTGGTTTGCAATGCTGAGAAATGCCAACAGCGTGGGTTCAATTCCCAGGATCTTCAGTCCAGTTTGCTATTTTGTAGTTCCTGCTGACACGCTCATCTGTGTGGATGGCAGCAGGAAAAAATGGAGCAAGATTGACTCAGGGATCTGCACTGATAAATACTTCGGTCTTCATCTCTGACCACTTGAGTGAGTTGGGGGCATCCTGCTATTATCTTTGATGATGTAGAGATGCTGGCATTGGACTGGGGTAAACTCAGTAAGAGGTCTGACAACACCAATTTTAAATTCAACCGATTTATTTGATAGTAAACTTGCTAGCTTTCGGCCTTTGTAGCCTTCGTCAGGCGAATGAGGGGCTCTGGTCTGCAATAACACACATATCAGCACAGACTGTTTACAGATTGCTGATTAGAATGCGAATCCTTACACCTAACCTGCTATTCAAGTCTTAAAGTGGCTAACAATGTGAGTGGAAGGAGCACTGAGCACAGGTTAGAGAGATGTGTATTGTCTCCAGACAGCACAGTAAGTGAGGTTTTTTGCTAACCCAGGCAATATCCAGACTTAATATCCAGACTTACACTTATTGTGCTGTCTGGAGACAATACACATCTTTCTAACCTGTGCTCAGTGCTCCTTCCACTCACATTGTTAGCCACTTTAAGACTTGAATAGCAGGTTAGGTGTAAGGATTCGCATTCTAATCAGCAATCTGTAAACTGTCTGTGCTGATATGTGTGTTATTGCAGACCAGAACCCCTCATTCGCCTGACGAAGGCTACAAAGGCCGAAAGCTAGCAAGTTTATTATGAAATAAATCAGTTGGATTAAAATTGGCATTATCTTTGATGCCTTACTTGAGAAAGGTTATACTGGCACTGGAGGGGGTGCAGAGGAAATTCACCAGGTTGATTCTGGAGTTGAGAGGGCTGGCTTATGAAGACAGACTGAATAGACTGGGGCTATACTCATTGGAATTCAAAAGAATGAGGGGAGATCTTTTGAAACATATGAGATTATTATGGGAATAGATAAGATAGAAGCAGGGATGTTGTTACCATTGGCGGGTGAAACTAGAACTAAAAGGCATAGCCTCAAAATAAGAGGAAGCAGATTTAGGGCTGAGTTGAGGAGGAACTTCTTCCCACTAAGGGTTGTGAATCTGTGGGATTGCCCAGTGAAGCAGTTGAGGTTACCTCATCGAATGTTTTTAAGGCAATGTTAAATAAATATTTGAACATAAAGGAATTAAGGGTTATGGTGAGCGGGTGGGTAAGCGGAGCTGAGTTCAGCCATGATCTTATTGAATGGCAGAGTAGGCTCAAGGAGCCAGATAACCTACTCCTGTTCCTGGTTCTTATGTTCTTATGAGAGAAGCCAAATGGTCAGATGTACCTTTAAATGTTCCCTATCGTTTATTGCACTCAGTATACGGTAAGGCAATTCCACATACCTTAAAAATCCCACCAGCCTCTGGCTCTCTCTGAAGTGATGCTTCATCCATTCTTTTGGTAGCTGTTGTTACATAAAGGTCAGAATAATCCTTTCCACCAAAGCAGCACGATGTGGTTTTACTAACAGGCAGTTTCACCGTCTGCATCCTTTTACCTAAAAGAGATGTTCCTCCTTGGTCACTTGTATAATTACATGTAGTGAGCTAAGTGGGGCAGCACAGTGGCAGAGTGGTTAGCACTGCTGCCTCACAGCGTCAGGGACCCAGGTTCAATTCCCAACTTAGGTCACTGTCTGTGCAGAGTCTGCACATTCTCCCCATGTCTCCATGGGTTTCCTTCAGGTGGGTTTTATAGAACATAGAACACTACAGCACAAACAGGCCTTTCAGCCCACAAGTTGTGCCAATCACATCTATACCTACCAAGCCATAGGCCTATCTATAACCCCCAATCCCATTAGATCCCATATACTCATCCAGAAGTCTTTTAAAAGACCCCAGAGAGTTCGCCTCTACCATCACCAGCCGATTCCATTCACTCACCACCCTCTGAGTGAAAAACTTACCCCTAACTTACCCCAAACTTACCTCTGTACTTGCTTCCCTACACCTTAAATCTGTGTCCTCTCGTAGTGACCATTTCAGCTCGGGGAAATAGCCTCTGAGAATCCACTCTACCTATTCCTCTCAACATTTTATAAATGTCTATCAGGTCGCCTCTCAACCTACGTCTCTCCAGGGAGAAGAGTCTCAGCTCCCCCAACCTATCTTCATACGGCATGCCTCCCAATCCAGGCAACATCCTTGTAAATCTCCTCTGCACCCTTTCAATAGCTTCCACATCCTTCCTATAGTGAGGCAACCAGAACTGCGCACAATACTCCAAGTGGGGTCTGACAAGGATCTTATAAAGTTGCAGCTTTACCTCCCGACTCCTAAACTCAATCCCTCGATTAATGAAGGCCAGTACACCATACGCCTTCTTGACCACATCCTCCATCTGCGAGGCTGATTTAAGAGACCTATGGAACCGGACCCCAAGATTCTTCTGCTCTTCAACACAGCTAAGACTCCTACCCTTGATATTGTACTCCTTCATCCCATTGGTCCTGCCAAAATGGACCACTAGACATTTATCTGCATTGAAGTCCACCTGCCACTTCTCCGCCCAGTCTTGCATCCTATCTATGTCCCACTGCAATTTCTGACATCCCTCCAGACCATCCACAACACCACCGACCTTCGTATTGTCGGCGAACTTACTAACCCATCCCTCCACTTCCTCATCCAGGTCATTTATGAAAATGACAAACAGCAAGGGTCCCAGAACAGACCCCTGGGGCACTCCACTGGTGACTGACCTCCATGCAGAAAAAGACCCATCCACAACCACTCTCTGCCTTCTGCCGGCAAGCCAGTTCTGGATCCATGAGGCCAAAGCCCCTTGGATCCCATGCCCTCTCACCTTCTCAAGAAGCCCCTTGGATCCATGCCCTCTCATCTTTCTCCCATAGTCCAAAAGACGTGCTGGTTAGGCCATGGCATTGGCCATGTTAAATTCTTCCTCAGTGTACCCAAACAGGCAACGGAATGTGGCGACTAGGGGATGTTCACAGTAACTTCATTACAGTGTTAATGTAAACCTACTTGTGACTAATAAAGTAACTTTTTATATCTGCATTGGCTGATTTTCAAAACACTTCACTACAAAACATCTTACAGCGGGGAATGTGTAAATAGTTTGTTTACCTGTCTCTGGGTCGACACGAATGACTCTTCCACCATTATAGCAGGCGACCCAAAGCTTTCCTTCACTATCGATGCACTGTCCATCAGGAATAGCTTCTTCTTTTTCAAGTGTGTACACAACTCTTCGATTTGCTGTCAAGATAAACCAGTGTAGAGTTTACCTACTACAACTCTCTCCCATTTCCTGCATAGGATCATGGAATCCCTACAGTGCAGATGGAGGCCATTTGGCCCTTCAAGTTAGCACCAACTCTCTCACAAGCACCTTATCCAAACCATATGCCCGTGACCCCAAGTATTTACCCTGCTAATCCCCCTGACACCAATAGGTAATTTAGCATGACCAATCCATCTAACCTACACATTTTAGGTTGTGGGAGGAAACCGGAGCATCCAGAAAAAACCCATGCAGTCACAGGGAGAACGTGTAAACTCCACGCAGACAGTGACCCAAGGCTGGAATTGAACCTAGGTCCCCGGAGCTATGAGGCAGCAATGCTAATCACTGTACATGCAGCCCATAGAATCCTAGAATCCTGACATTGCAGAAGGAGGCCATTCAGCCCATCGAGCCTGCACCAACTTGACAGAGCATCTTTCACCACACTGGTTAACGCTGCTGCCTACAGCTCCAGGAGTCTGGATTCGATTCCCAACTTGGATCACTATCTGTGTGGAGTTTGCATGTTCTCCTACGTGGATTTCTTCCGGGTGCTCCAGTTTCCTTCCACTCCAAAGGTGTGTGGGTTAGATGATTCTGCTAAATTAGCCTTGAGTGTTCTGAGAGATTAGATGGATTAGGAGGGTAACTAAGTGGAAATAGGGCCTGGATGGGATTGTTATCAATGCATGTGCAATGGGCCAAATTGTCTCCATCTGCACTATAAGGTTGCTACAATTTCTAATCCCCCTGGCCTACATATCTTGGGAAATTAAAGGGGAATTAAGCATGGATCTGCATTTTGCCTCGAGTGGTGAAATCTCTCAAATTGGGATTTTGTATTGCACTGTGTGACCATAGAACCATAGAACCATAGAAAATTACAGCTCAGAAACAGGCCTTTTGCCCCTTCTCGTCTGTGCCGAAACATTTTTTGCCTAGTTCCACTGACCTGCACTTGGACCATATCCCTCCACACCGCTCTCATCCATGAACCCATCCAAGTTTTCCTTAAATGTTAAAAGTGACCCCCCCCCACTCCCAGAACAGATCCCTGGGGCACTCCACTGGCGACTGACCTCCATGCAGAAAAAGACCCATCCACAACCACTCTCTGCCTTCTGCCGGCAAGCCAGTTCTGGATCCACGAGGCCAAAGCCCCTTGGATCCCATGCCCTCTCACCTTCTCAAGAAGCCCCTTGGATCCATGCCCTCTCATCTTTCTCCCATAGTCCAAAAGACTATTTACCACTTTATCCGGCAGCTCATTCACATTCCCACCACCTTCTGCGTGAAGAGCCCCCCCCCCCCCCCCCCCCCCCCCCAATATTCCCTTTAAACTTTTCTCCCTTCACCCTTAACCCATGCCCTCTTGATTTTTTCTCTCCTAGCCTCAATGGAAAATGCTTGCTTGCATTCACTCTATCCATGCCCATCAAAATCTTATACACATCTATCAAATCTCCCCTCATTCTTCTACGCTGCAGGGAATAAAATCCTAACCTATTCAATCTCTCTCTGTAACTCAGCTTCTCAAGTCCCGGCAACATCCTTGTGAACCTTCTCTGCATTCTTTCAACCTTATTTACATCCTCCCTGTAACTAGGGGACCAAAACGATACACAATACTCTAAATTTGGCCTCACCAATGCCTTATATAACCTTACCATAACGCTCCAACTTTTATACTCAATACTCCAATTTATAAAGGCCAATGTACCAAAAGCACTCTTTACGACCCTATCCACTTGCGACAACATCACTTTTAGGGAATTCTGTACCTGTATTCCCAGATCCCTCTGTTCAACTGCGCTGTTGCTGTGCAACAGAGTCCTACCATTTACCCTGTCTTTTCTACTTTGGTTTGTCCTCCCAAAGTGCAATATCTCACATTTGTCTGCATTAAATTCCATTTGCCATTTTTAAGCCCATTTTTCTAGTTAGTCCAAGTCCCTCTGCAAGCTTTGAAAAACCTTCTTCACAACACCTCCAATCTTTATATCATCAGCAAATTTGCTGATCAAATTTACCATATTATCATCCAGATCACTGATATAGATGACATTGGAGATTAACTAAGGGGGAGCCCACCACGCACTTCAGGACAACTAAGGCCAGGTTGGAAATGCACCAGCCACATCGGTAAATAAAGAACTGAGCATATTGATTGTAATACTTACACATCTCTCCTGTCTGCAGGTCATAATCAAATGCATCCACAGTGAAAGACAAGCTGTCTATGTAATAGAAGATTTTGTGGTCGAGTGACCAGTCCAGGCCATTGGAAACATCCACCTGATCGAAGTGTTTGACGACAGAGTGATTGGTCTGCAAGGCATAAAGAGAGCCCTGGTGTCTTTCAAATTCACCAGGACGAGACTCCAATCCCATGGTGCCTAAAACAAAGGGTCTCGTTAACAAGGAACAAAGATTGCTGTACCTCACCAAGTCTCAAGTTTAATTTTTTTTGTTAGTTAGGCTTACATTCACACTGCAATGAAGTTACTATGAAAATCCCCTTAGACGCCACACTCCAGTGTCTGTTCGGGCATGCTGAGGGAGAATTTAGCGTGGCCAATGCACCTAACCTGCATGTCTTTCAGAGTGTGAGAGGAAATCAGAGCACTCAGAGGAAACCCACGCAGACACAGAGAGAATGTTCAGACTCTGCATAGACAGTGACCCAAGCTGGGAACCAAACCCAGGTCCCTGGCGCTATGAGGCAGCATTGCTAACTACTGTGTCCACCTCTTTTCTTGCACTGCAACACAAACCACTGACAACTCGCTTCTGCAACCTAAGAATCGAACCCGGCTCTCTGGCTCTGAGGCAGCAGTGCTAAGCAATGTTCAAGGTGAGCACATGAGGGAACACTACTTTTTGAATGACACCTTACGCTATGGATCCGCCCATTCCCCTCAGGTGGATGTAAAAAAAATCCCATGCATTATTCAAAGACAAGGAAGGGGAGTTATCTCTGATGTCTTGAGCCAATTTTTAATCCTTCCATAGTCACTGTGTGGAATGTGAGAGTGTGGTGACACAGAGAATATCATCGTTTTCAAAAGGCAATCAACTAAGCATCTGAACAGAACAACACTAGCTCTCTAGGGAAAGGGCTGAGAAGTCAGGCTAGCTGATGAACCAGCATGAACAGGACAGGCTGAATGGCCTCCTCCTGTGTTTCAATCAACCGCACAAAAAGCAAATTATCTGGCCATCATCAGATTACAGTTTGTGGGATTTTGCTATGCATAGGCTAGCCATTGCGTTTCCAACAGGATTCACATTTTCAGAAGTTCTCCGCTCATTGTAAAGCTGTTTATGATGTTTTGAGGTAGTGTCGGCACTGTATAAATCTTTCTTATAGAGTCATAAGCTGGAAGTTTCCCATCCTGCCCATTATGGGAATTGTAGTGGCCGAATGGTGGACCTTGCAAAGGTCTACTGACCTTGGGCGGGATTTTCCAGTCTTGGGGGTGAGCGCGGCCAGGAAGTCCCATCAGGCAAGATCGTAAAATCCTGCCCAAGGCCAACGGAGATCTCTGTTCCGAGAACCTCAACTGCCCGAGATTCAACAAAAGTGCTTTCCAGCACGATAAGAGGCCCTTCGGCCCATTATGGCTACACACGTTGGATATCTGTGCTGCTGTACTGATGTTTGCTAATGATACTGGAAACATAAATATTCCTTACTAAGTGAAATTAAGTTTAAGTATATTTCAATTTCTAAAGAATTCTCTGTTCCGAGATCACTTATATAATTATGGCAAATCAGCCATTGTTTACGTCACAGAAACAAATGGAAATATTACAGTTAGAATAAGTAGCATTGTTAAACACTATAACGGAATATTCCATTTCACCTCTTACTTTAGTGAAGACTTGTCTTAATTGGAAAGGTTCATTTACAAAAATGAATAATTACTCAGTGCCCCATTACAATCACACTTCAGTATCACACAAGTAACACTCAACATTGAGGGCCGAAGGGCCTGTACTGTGCTGTACTGTTCTATATTCTATAACACTGGGGCTGCATGGCGGCACAGTGGTTAACTCCTCACAGCAACAAGGACCTGGTTCAATTCCCAGGTCAGGTCACTGTCTGTGTGGAGTCTGCATGTCCTCCCCACATCTGTGTGCGTTTCCTCTGTGTGCTCCAGTTTCCTTTCACAGTCTGAAAGACGTACTGGTTAGGTGCATCGGCCATGCTAAATTCTCCCTCGGTGTACCCGAACAGGTGTCGGAGTGTGGCAACTGCGGGATTTCCACAGTAACTTCATTGCAATGTTAATGTGAGCCTAGTTGTGACTAATAAATAAACTTTATTTTCACTTGTCCCTAAGGTGGGCTAAGATTAGTTTCCACAGTATATTTCACAGAAAAGATCATGAAATTTGTTCAATGCGTAAACAGGAATGGCAATGAAACAAATCCACTTAACCAGGTTTAAGTAGATAATAATTACTAGTGTTTGAGGAACTTTGTATATTGGGTATTCTGTCCAGTTTGTGAGAATTGGTTTGTGTTCCTGAAATTCATTTCAACTAAGAGTTCAGAAGTGATTTCATTGTCAAACCTGCTCTCACTGGTCACAAAGCCACACTGTTCCTCAAATTAATTGAAACGCTCCTGAAATGCAACCACAGAAAAGTTTGAACCTATTGACTCCATTTGTTTGTTTTATCATAAGTCTGAGCACGGTAGCCATTCACAAAGTTAGCAAGCGAACCGTGAACTGGAGTTTTAATTTGTAACCAAACATTGCAGTAAGGTTAACCAGACTTATGCCAGGATTTAGTTACATCAGCAATAACTAAAGACACCAATAACAATCTCTTAGTCTTATTCATTCATGGTTTGAAGCCGTTGCTGGCTGGGCCAGCAGTTATTGGCCATCCCTAACTGTTCTTTAACTGAGTGGTTTACTTAACATTTCAACATCACCAACATTCACTGTGGATCTAGAGTCACATGTAGGCCAGAACAGGTAAGGACAGCAGATTTCCTTCCCAAAAGGGCATTATGAACCAAACGGGTTTTGTGACAATTGACAATGGTTTCATGGTTCAGATTTTTACTGAATTGAAATGTCACCATCTATATTGGTGGGATTTGAACCTTGGTCCCCTGGAGTTCTGAACTACTAGTCCAGTGACAATATCACTATGCCAGTGTATTTAGACGCTGCCTTTAACAGGTGGCACAGTGGTAACACTGCCTCACAATGCCAGGGACCCAGGTTCAATTCCTGCTTGGGTTGCTGTCTGTGTGGAGTTTGCACATTCTCCCCATGTCTGTGCAGGTTACCACCCAGTCATGCTGGTTAGGTGCATTGGCCGTGCTAAATTCTCCCTCAGTGTACCTGAATAGGTGCTGGAGTGTGGCAACTAGGGGATCTTCACAGTAATTTAATTGCAGTGTTAATGTGACACTAAGAAATAAACATTCCAAGGTGTTTCACAGGCACGGTGCTTGGATTGAAATGGTGGTACTCCCTTCCTAACAGCACCATGGAAGTAGCTTTATTTACCACACAGACTGCAGGGTTCAACAAAGTGGCCCTGTCCCACCATCTCAATGGCCAATGTTTACTGCATATCCTCAATTGCCCTTCAGCTGGCAGTATGGCGGCACAGTGGTTATCACTGCTGCCTCACAGAGCAAAGGACCCATGTTCAATTCCAGCCTCGGGTCGCTGTCTGTGTGGAGTTTGCACATACTTTGTGGGTTTCCTCTGAGTGCTCTGGTTTCTTCCCACAGTCTAAAGATGTGTAGGTTAGACAGATTAGTCATAGTAAGTACATATAGTTACTGGAATAGAGCAGAGGGGAGGTCCTGGACTGGATGCTCTGTTGGAGAGTTCGTGCAAACTCGATGGGCAAAATGACCTCTTCCTGCATTGTAGGGATTCTCAATCGATTAGATTTATATTCCTTAGAGTTTAGAAGAATGAGAGGGGATCTCATAAAAACTTATAAAATTATAACAGGATTAGATTCAGAAAGAATGCTCCCAATGGTGGGGGAGTCCAAAACTAGCGGATAAGAGGTAAACCTTTTAGGACTGAGGTAAAGAGAAGTTTCTTCACCAGAAAGTAGTGAATGTGTGAATTTATTACCACAGAAAGTAGTTAAGGCCAAAATGTTGTATGATTTCAAGGAGAAATTAGATATATCTCTTGGGGCTAAAGGAATCAAGGGATATGGGGGGAAGGGGAGTTCAGAATATTGAATTTGATGATCGATTATGATCATAATGAATAGTGGATAGACTTGAAGGGCTGAATGGCCTGCTCAGGCTTCTAGTTTCTCTGTTTTTATATTTCTGTGTTATTGTTCTAAGAGAAATGAGAGATGGACAATAATTGCAATTGAAGGTCATATCCCAGTAAATGTATATAAAAAAAATCACGCTGAGCCTCAAAGGAATAGGTCAAGTGACCAACAGTTTGAGAAACTGGAGAACTCATGCAGAGAGGATTAAAGAGGGCTGCCAGAGGTGCAGTGATTAAATTCAGAATAGATACCAGATTGGAGGAGCGCAGAGATTTCAGAAGGGTTTTACTGTGGCAGGGCTGGAGGAGCTTTCGGTGACGGGAACTAGGCCGGGTCAGGATGGATTTGAAAGCAATCACGAGGATTTTAAAACCCAGAGTCAATATAGATCAACAAGCAGAGAGCTGATCTGTGGGTGGGACTCGGTGTGAGCAGGGATTGAATCATTCGAGACTGAGAAGAGCTCGAACATGGGAGGTTGGCCACAGAATTAAAATAGTCAAATCTTTCAATCACACATGGCATGCCTGAGGGTTTCAGCATCACATGAGCTGAGGCAGAGACGGAGGCAGATAATGAAACCCCAAGACAACCATCAACACCTGCAAGGAAGCGGCCAGCGGGATCCACTTTCCCATCATTGAATCTGATGTTCTTTTTCTCGCTGTCGATCTGCACTATGTTGGTAACCTCCTTTTTCTCCCAATCCAAAAACTGAAACTCTTTCCCGCTGGCCAGGACGTATCCACCTGAAGTTCGGGGAGCGACCGACCCAACTGGAGCACCTGAAAGTAAAATGTGTTAAAGAGACAGTTTAGAAACAATGTGACAACAAATTAAACGGAGGAGAGAGTTCATGCTCTAAAGTTGTTGCAGTCAGTATTCAGTCCGGAAGGCTGTAAAGCGGCCAATCGGCTTCATTGGAACATTGCAAATGGCCAAGGGCGGACATGTGAGTAGGAGAGCAGAGCGAGGTGTTGAAATGACAAGCGACAAGAAGGTCTGAGTCCTGCTTGTGTAAGAGGTCTGGCAACATCAATTTTACATCCAACCGATTTATTTGATAGTAAACTTGCTAGCTTTCAGCGTTCGTGCCTTCGTCAGGCGAATGAGGTGTTCTGGTCTCCAAAAGCACACATATCAGCACAGACAGTTTACAGATTGCTGATTAAAATGTAAATCTGTAAACTGTCTGTGCTGATATTTGTGCTTTTGGAGACCAGAACACCTCATTCGCCTGACGAAGGCACGAACGCTGAAAGCTAGCAAGTTTACTATCAAATAAATCGGTTGGATGTAAAATTGATGTTGCCAGACCTCTTACTGAGTTTACCCCAGTCCAACACCAGCATCTCTACATCATTCCTGCTTGTGCACAGACCAAAGATGTTTTGCAAAATGGTCTCCCAGTCTGCTTTTAGTCTCTGCGATGTAGCGTAGACCATATTGGGGACAGCGAATGCGATAGACCAGATGAAAGGAGGTACACATGAAGCACCACCTCACCTGAAAAGAGTGTTTGGGATGAGATGGTGAGCACGGAGGAGGGGAAAGGGACAACAACCTCAGAGCATGAACCCTCTCCTCTCCCTTCACTCCTTCTATTTTATTTAATTTTTTTCTTTTCAACGTATTCATCCCTTTTCATTATATTTTAATTTTTATTTTTCCACTTCTACAATCTCATTTTCCATCTTGCTTTCCCTCCCCCTCATCCACATCCCAATCCCTCAGGGCAACTGCCACATTCCTACACTCTGCACCTTTGTTCTACTATTTACACATTTCATTCAATTTAATGGATGCTATCAGCACCATTCTCAGCTTTTATCATCATCATTTACATTCCCGTTGATTTTTAATCTATGCCATTCCTATCAATTACAACCGCCCCCAACCCCTCCCCGACCCTCACAGTATAAACTTTGTCCGATTTTACTTGTCTTCATCTCTAACGAAGGGTCATCCAGACTCAAAGAGTTAACTCTGTTTCTCTCTCCACAGATGCTGTCAGACCTGCTGAGATTTCTTCTGTTTTTGTTTCAAATTTGAGCATCTGCAGTGTTTTGCTTTGATCTCATTTATCTATATCGCAGTAAAATGTCCAAAGATAATGCACAGGAGGGTTATCAACTGGAGCAAAAGAAGGAGACATTTAAAATAGATGACTTAAAGCTTGGTAAATGAGTAACTTTTAATTTGCATTTTAAAGGAGGCACTGTGGCATAATTGTTAGCACTGCTGCCTCACAGGGCCAAGGGCCCGAGTTCGACTCCAGGCTTGGGTGACTGTCTGCCGGGAGTCTACATGTTCTCCCCGTGTCTGCGTGAGTTCCCTCTGGCTGCTCCAGTTTCCTTCCTTAGTCTAAAAGACGGGGTGGTTAGGTGACGCATTGGCCACGCTAAATTCTCACTCAGTGTACCCAAACAGGCACCGGAGCGTAGCAACCAAGGGATTTTCACAGTAAATTCATTGCAGTATTAATGTAAGCTTACTTCTGACATCCGTAAGTAAATAAATAAAATAAACTTTAAAAGGGGGAATATGTGTAGGTTTAGGAATGGAATTCTAGAACTTGGAGCAAAAGTGGCTGGAAGCATATTCACCAATAGTATAGAGGTTCCCCTTTCTCCCTCAGAGACCCTACCTGCAATCAAGCTCAAGACATTAGATTCACAAGTGTGTGGCTTGAGCAGAACGTGCAGCGAGACAAGTTTATCCTGATCATACACAATCATTTTATTCAATCACCCACAACCCTCTCAGAGAAGTTCTGCATTCAGCAATCACAAAATACAGTTACAATCACTGTTATGTTATCCAAAACCCTATCCTATTTAAAAGATAAACCCTCAGCTGGCCAGGATTCTCCCAAAGAAAGTGTCAAATTCCCAAGAAGAATAGAGTAAAGCTCACTTTTTTTTTCCGTGGGAGTTCACACTTGAATGATTCTATGATTCTCATGTGCCGGAAACCACTTATAATCTCCAACATGCTGATGTGTCCGGTTCTAGGTCCTGAGTCAAGGTGACCAAAGCCCTCATCCTTTTTCCAATGGCAGCAAAAACACTCTAGTGTTTTTGATAATATCCTTTTAGAATAATTTACCTCAGGCATATCATAAATGTTTCCTGCAGTTGGTGCCATGGAAAGTCCAGACAAGTGTGATCAGCTGCTTCTATTTGAAACATTATAGGATTTTCCATGAAAGGTCAACCCAGCTGAATATTATCAGTTCCTGTAGCATGAACTATTCTTTTTTTATTCATTCATGAGATGTGCGCATCACTGGGTTATAGAATCATAGAATCCCTACAGCGCAGAAGGAGGCCATTTGGCAGCAATCCCACCTAGGTCCTATCTCCATAACCACACACATTTAGTCTGCTCGTCCCTCTGAGGCAATTTATTATGGCCAATCAACCTGACCCACATATCTTTCAAACTGTGGGAGAAATCTGAAAATCTGTAGGAAACCCACACCAACGTGGAGTGCATACTGCACATAGGCAGTCACTTGAGGCTGGAATTGAACTCAAGTCCCTGGCACTATGAGGCAGCAATACTAACCCATTGTGCCACCATGCTGCCCAAGCACCATTAAAACCAGTTACAAATAACTATACCAGTAGAACACCCAGTAGAACCTCCTATTCCCTGTAACCCTCCATCTGAGAACCCCGTCTGACCTCCGACTACCTCCCCAACTCAAACTACCTTACTCCTGCCCAACTTTTCACCCTGCTGACTAACATCTAACCTCAAACTACCCTTCTTGATCATTTAGCTAACCACCCCCCACCATCTCCCTTGATCACCTGGCTACCGCTTCATCTCTCTGATGCCCACGCCCAACCCATATTACGATACCTGGACCCAACTTTCCCTCTCATCCACTTACCTTACACCCTTACCTACACTGCTACATTGTCAAAGTGGCTGTGATATTTAAACTACTGAAGTCAGGCACATCCAGAATTTATTGCCCATCCCAAATTGCCCCTGGACTGAGTGGCTTGTCACGCCATTTCAGAGGGCATTTTTCTTTTAAGAGTCAACCACATTGTCTCATGTAGGCCAGATCAGGTAAGTATGGCCAGTTTCCTTCCCTAAAAGACATTAGTGAACCAGATGGGTTTTTACCACATTCGACAGTGGTTTCAAGGTCATTCTGCCATCTGCCATGATGACACTAGGGCTGGAATTCTCCAGCCTCGCCTGTGGCTAGGATTATCCAGTCTTGCTGCAGTGAACGGAGATTGGGCTGAGTGCCAAATTCTCACTGGTAGTGGTTATGTGAGGTCAAAGAACTCCAGCCAGCGAAGCACTTTGGCTCCAAGGTTAATGAGGGTATGAAAGACTCTATTCGAGTACTATAGTTTTGTGGTACAGACTATACCATGCCTTGAGTGTATTTGGTTAATGATATACACTTTGTGCCACAGTATTATGTAATCACATTCCTGATTGCATTAGTCAGTGGCAGGGATTGGTATTTGCCCAGTATTATTCCCCTAGTTCCCTGATAGCAGACAATCAATGTCCAAACCCCGTTGCATTAGTCGCTGTTTTTAACTAGATATCGGAGTTAACCCCTTGTTGCCCAGCCCTGTGCTGTTGGTTGCAGCTTGGATTTTGTAATTTTATAGTTCCGATTGAAAGGGTCAATAATCACAAAAGTTTAAAAATGACAAATGCTGCAAGCTATGTCTCACTCACACAGGGAAAGCTATGTGCAAACTATAGGTCTTGATTAAAATAGATACAGATAAGAGTCGAGGACCATTTAATTGAAAGACGTGTAGCTGCAGCTCATGTTTGCCCATTAGAACAAGGAACAATAATAAAGGGGGATTAATAAACCTAAATATAAAGAAGGTGAAAGTGTGCAACAGGCTATAATAGATGCTGATTGACTGCTGAGTATTTCCATCACTTTTGTTTTTATTTCATGCACACCTGCATTTTGCCATAGGAAACTATTAAAAAGGATGCCAATATGGATCATCAAGAAATAGTAATATTGAGAAAACAGATGACAAGTGAAAATTTGAAGAATATTGTGTTTCCAGCCAAAAACAAAGGTCAATATTGGAATCTCTCTGTACTTAAGTGTCAATTGTCACAAGGGCCAGATGCAGGAAGGACAGTATTTCTGATGCTCACTCCTCCATTTTCTAGATCAAGCCACCCCTCATTCAGTCAATATGGCTGCTGAGTACAGCCAGGCCTCACACAAGATGGCCGCCAGACATCCCAGAAAGAATTGGCAACTTTCAACCCGGAAGTGTTTCCACCTCAATCTTGGAGATGAGGTTCAGCTGCAAACGTTTAGAGAGACCACATGAGTAGATCACCGAGCAATAAGAAAGGAGAGGAAACCTCGGGGTGAAAGTGAGGAAGGTATTGGGTTTCTGTATTGATTATTTGCTGTGTACTTCGTAGCGTGCGACCAGGATCAGATAATAAACCTGATTTGGAACCTGACTAAGGATTGTATGAGAACCTTCCCCCCTCTGTTATCTATGAACGGTATGCTTTGTCTGTATAGCACAGAAGAAATAATATGTTTCACTGCATCCCAAAACATATGGCAAAAAATCAAATCAAATCTTTTTCAGTTTTGAGTAGTCATGAACTTGGCAATGTGCCTTCCCATGGCAATAAATTGCTTATTCATTTGACTTGGTCTTCTGATTGCATACTTTGTGTCCCTAAACCTCCAGCTATATCGTAACCCAACCCCTTATACAGTGATAAGTGACACAGGGAATGGCGTCCCCACACTTTTTTCATTCCGAACTAAACTGAAGTATAATATTCTTACCAACATGGGCTTTCTCCACATGGTTCCTGTCAGGGTTCCATCTGTACACGTTCTGTTCAGGGATGTCCACAAAGAGAAGTGTGCCATGCTTTTCCTCCCAAACAGGACTTTCACCAAGCGAGTATTTCTCTTTCAAAACACATTCAATTTTAACGGACGCCATTGCCTGAAACAAAAAGGTAGGAAAGGCTTTGAAAGTGTTAATTCTTAACTGAAGATTGGAGATTAGGAGTTAGGCCTGTCTTTTCTTCACTGATTATAATATACAGCATAATTTATTAATTTTTGATTTGGAAAAGAATGGCTTTTAAGAACATAAGAAATAGGAGCAGGAGTAGGCTATCTAGCCCTTCAAGCCTGCCCCGCCATTCAATAAGATCATGGCTGATCTGAAGTGAATCAGTTCCACTTTCCCGCCTCAGCCCCCCCCTCAGCCTTTTAAACTCTAACGATTTTAGGCCCAGTCTATTTAATCTCTCTTCATAAGCTAACCCCCTCATCTCCAGTAGCAGCCTGGTGAACCCTCTCTGTAGTCCCTTCAAGGCCAATATATCCTTTTGCAAATAAGGGGACCAAAACTGCTCACAATACTCCAGTTCTGGCCTCACTAGTGCCCTGTACAGTTGCAGCAAGACCTCCCTGCTTTTATATTCTATCCCCCTCGCAATAAAGGCCTACATTCTATTCGTCTTTTTGACCACGTGCTGTATCTGCAGACAGGATTTTTGCAACTCGTGCAAAAGGATTCCCAGGTCCCTCTGCGCAGTAGCCTGCTGCAGCTTTTCACCCTTTAAATAATATTCCTTCCTACTATTATTTCTCTCAAAATGCTAACATCATACTCCATCTGCCAGGTCCTTGCCCACTTACTCAGCCTATCCAGATCTCTCTGCAGACTTCCTGCGTCCTCCACGCAATTCGCTTTTCCACGCATCTTCGTGTCATCAGCAAATTTCGTCACCTTACACTCAGCCCCCTCCTCCAGATCGTCTATATAATGGTAAACGGTTGAGGCCCCAGCACCGATCCCTGCAGCATGCCAACTGCCAACCAGAACCCATTGATTCCAACTCTCTGCTTCCTGTTAGATAATCAATCCTCAATCCATGCTATCACTTTACCCCCAACTCCATGTATCCTAACTTTCTGCAGCAACCTTTTGTGAGGCACCTTATCGAACGCCTTCTGGAAATCGGACGCCTTCTTTGCTTGTGCAGTTTGCCACATACCTGGTACTTCTGCAATTTTAGAAGCTTTAGAATTTACCTAGATCTTCTATTCTAACATTCATAGGGTGGATAGTGATAGCCTTTTCCCTAGGATGGAAAAAGCTAGCACGAGGGGACACAGCTTTAAATTAAGGGGTGATAGTTATAGGACGGATATCAGAGGTAGGTTCTTTACCCAAAGGGTGGTTCAGGAGTGGAATGCCCTGCCTGCAGCAGTTGTAGATGCACCAAGTTTGGTGGCGTTTAAGAGTTTAGTTGATAAGTATATGGAAAAGAAGGGAATGGTTTAGTTTGGAGGGGCATTGCTTTTTATATTGGTCGGCGCAACATCGAAGGCCAAAGGGCCTGTTCTGTGCCAGCATTGTGAACATCTGGCACATATATATACAGCTTAGGAACTTTCATGCTTTATTACAGTGAATAGAACATAGAACATTACAGCACAGAACAGGATTGCGAACAAAGTCCAGCCCATCATGCAAACCAGCCTCCCACCCATTGACTCTGGCTATACCTCCCACTGCTTCGGTAAAGCAGCCAGCATAATTAAGGAGCCTACACACGGCAGATATTCTCTCTTCCACCTTCTTCCATCAGGAAAAAGATACAAATGTCTGATGACACATACCAACCGACTCAAGAACAGTTTCTTCCCTGTTGCCATCAGACTTTTGAATGGACCTATCTTATATTAAACCGATCTTTCTGCACATCCTAGCTATGACTGTAACACTACATTCTGCACTTGCGTTTCTTTCTCTATGAACTGTCTGCTTTGTCTGTATAGCATGCAAGAAACAATATTTTTCACTGTATACCAATACATGTGACAATAATAAATCAGATTTTCAAATTAAATGTAATTTTCATTTCAAAAAAAAAAATCAAGGCTGGGAAGTCGTAACCATCTGGTTTGGGGAACAGGAGTGTTGCACTTAGCCATTGCTACACTTTACTTAAATTAATAAGCGATCGTGGATTTAGATTGAAGCTTGAATAGATTATAAGTGATACAATATGCTAACAAAGTTTAGGTGTCTTACTGTAAAGTTCCTGGGATACTTATTACGATTAAAATGAAATAACTGTGCCTAATTAATGAGTAATCCCTATGTACAGTTTATCCAGCATTGGTATCAAGGTCAATCACCTCGAAGCCTGAACCAAACTCTGTACTTGCTTTATATTAAACTAATCCACAGCCCCCAACACGGGTAATTTGAGTTCTTAAAGTCTTGCAGTTAAAAATGTTTTGTATCTATATCGTGCAAATATGCATTGAATTTGGGAGGCCAGGACAACAGTATATTTAAAAGATGGAACATTTCGCTGTTGCTTCATTGTTTCTTGACTTTGCAATACAATTTGTAGACATTGTGATGACCAGCGTGGCATCTGGAAGGGATATATCAAAATTGCACTCCTGGTGACAATACAGAGTCAACAGCAACCACTGCTTCAACTCCCTGTTTCTTTCAGACCTTTTAAATTGGATCCCCTTCTCTCCTTCACTATCTTATTAACACTGGGTATCAAACTTTTAAATGTCTTTGGAAGCAAGACCAAAGATAGAAAGCGCCCACAATCACCCTGCCACTTCTCCCCCACCCCATCCTCTCCTCCCCCCCATTCTTTGCCAATCCCCATTTGCCACCATGCTCCAATCTCTGGGTCATTGGCATCAACGGGTTGCCAATTGGACATCATTTGAGGTCTTGTAAGGCCACTTGGCAATCCAGTTGGCATGTTGAAATGATACCCTCCACACCCTCCACCATCCTCAGCTAAGGCTGAAATGCAGCCTAGACGCGGAGGCAGCTTTGACCATGGGCTGGGAGGTCAGTGCAACAAGTTTTGATATCAGGTTCCACAACATATCAGGGAGGCATCAGATTCATCTCACCTGGCAGCAGATTAGTCACTTCACTCTTCACTATTGCCTCACAACACCAGGGACCCAGGTTCAATTCCCAGCTCGGATAATTGTCTGTTTGGAGTCTGCACATTCCCCCCATGTCTGTGTGGGTTTCCTCCCACACTTCAAAGTTGTGCAGGTGAGGTGGAACTTAGCCATGCTAAGTTGACCCTTAGAGTCTAGCTAGGGTAAATGCACGGGATGATGGGAATAGGGCCTGGGTGGGATTGTGGTCGATACAGACTTGATGGGCCAAATGGCCTCCTTCTGCACCATAGGGATTCAATGTGGATGCTGTTTTTTAAAAGACGCAGCTTGGAAACCAGTTCACCCAGTGCAATGCCGCAGTAGCCTACCTGGTATTAGTCTGGCACTAGCCGCGCATGACCCAGCTCCTCTGAGTGTTGCACTAACGTGCAGGCTCCCCTAGGAGAGCAGCTCATCAGGTCCATATCTTCTGAGACCAGTCGTGCATCCTGCGGCCATTGATGGATTTCTTGATGTGTTGTGGGTGATTTCAGCATAAGGGTCTGATAATTGTATGTAAATTTATGATAATGAGATTCCTGATTTTGAATGTTGGGATGCATGGCCCATCACTAACAGGGGAAGCAGACAATTGCGTCAAGCTTTTACATCATCGTGAATCGTGATCTTGACCTTCTAATGATGCCTTCCACTCTCATCACCAAATCCACCCAACACCGCGATAGGAGCGGAAAATCCTGCAACTTGCGAATTTTTGTGTTTAACTGCAAATGGGCAGATTTACTCATCTGGTTCACTAATGTCCTTTAGCGGAGGAAATCTGCCATCCTTACCTGGCCTGGCCTACACCGTACATGAAACCAAGCGTGCCAAATGCCTTCTTCACTGTTCTGTCCACCTGTGATTCCACTTTCAAGGAGCTATGAACATGTACCTCTAAATCTCTTTGTTCTGTAACTCTGCCCGATACCGTACATTAATTGAGTAAGTCCTGCCCTGGTTCAATCTACCAAAATGCGTCACCTCGCATTTGTCTAAATTAAACTGCATCTGCCATTCGTCAAGAGACCTTTCCTTGGTCTGCCCCTCACCCACTCTGATTCCCATGGCAGGCGGGTCGCTAAAATTCCAGCCAGTGGGCATTGTTAACTGCCCTCTTAACTGGCCCCCCCTGAAATAATCCAGCCAAACACTCAGTTTAAGGGCAATTAGGGATGGGCAATAAATGCTGGCCCAGCCAGCGAAGCCCATATCCCACGAATGAATGAAAAAAAGACTCCAGGAATTAGAAAGGAGTCAGGAAAGTTTAAGTTTCCTCAACTTTACTACCTCAAACACAGAGACAAAGAATGACCTGTGTGTGGAGCATACAGCCAGATAGAGCCAAAAATACCCAAATCTGTTGAGAAGTAATTAGATGGTGAAGTGGCAGAGGGTGTGGCTGCAGGGTCTTTTCGGATTAAGATGTGCCAAAGGGCAATTCTTAACATTACTGCACCTTAAATGTCCAGCTGCAGCTTGGACCATAGAATTCCCGCAGTGCAGAAAGAGGCCATTTGACTGCACTGACTCTCCAAAAAAGCATCTTATTCACCCTCCCCTCTGCCCATCCCTATAACCCTGCACATTTACCATGGCTAATCCACCAAACCTACTGACTGGAATTTTAGCGACCCACCTGCCATGGGAATCAGAGTGGGCGAGGGGCAGACCATGTAAAGATCCGTTGACGAACGGCAGATGGAGTTTAATTTAGACAAATGCGAGGTGATGCATTTTGGTAGACTGAACCAGAGCAGGACTTACTCAGTTAATGTATGGTATTGGACAGAGTTACAGAACAAAGAGATCTGGGGATACATGTTCACAGTTCCTTGAAAGTGAAGTCACAGGTGGATATAGTGGTGAAGAAGGCATTCGGTATACTTAGTTTCACTGGTCAGAGCACTGAATACAGGAGTTGAGACGTCTTGATGAAGTTGTACATGTAAGGCCGTATTGGAATACTGCAAACAGTTCTAGTCACCCTATTATAGAAAGGATATTATTAAACTAGAAAGAGTGCAGAAAAGATCCACTAGAATGCAAACGGGACTTGATGGTTTGAGTTATAAGGCGAGGCTGAATCGACTGGAATTTTTGTCCCTGGAGTGTAGGAGGCTTCTGGGTGATTTAACAGAGGTCTATAAAATAATGAGGGGCATAGATCAACTAGATATCTTTTCCCAAATATAAGGAGTCTAAAACTAGAGGTCCTAGATTTAAGGTGAGAGGGTAGAGGCATAAAAGGATCCAGAGGGGCATTTTTTTCAAATACAACAAACTGCTAGAGTTAGCAGTAGAGGCAGGTACAATTTTGTCTTTTAAAAAGCAGTTATATGGATAAGATGGGTATAGAGGGATATGGGCCGAAAGCAGTTAATTGGGACAAGGTTAGGGAGTTTAAAAGGGGGTGGCATAGACAAGGTGGGCCGAAGGACCTCTTTCCATGCTCTGAATCTCTGACTCTATGACTCAGTGGGGAATATTCATTGTTCATACCTCCTTTTGTACTGTAGGGATTCTATATAGCTGAACTAGTGGTCTGACAATTTATTAAAAATGTTGACCTTCAGTCTATCTGACTCGCACACAAACGCACACCGTTACCAAGAAGTCGGAATTTGCCTCCAGAAGAATGTCTCTCATCTGTTCTCCCACCCTTTAAGCCAGTCTTGCTGGAAAGGCTCAGGGAAATGTTGCAATGCCGCTTAGGCAGCTCTGCAGAGCGGCTGGTGAGAAGGCAGCGAGTCCCCGGGCTGGAGAATATCCACCGGCCAGATCCCACTTTCCCGGCTGCAAACACTAACAGTGGTTCAAGCGGGGGTAACACTGGGGAGGCGGTCGAGAGTGTGGGAACATGTCCCCTGCAATCTTACAGAAAGGGGAGAGAATAAAATCTAAAAGAGACAAATACAATACCTGACAGCCACAGTGCTTGAATTCGGTGTAACGGATTTCAGCTTCGATGACTAGGGGACAGAGGTATCAGTCAATCATTGATAGGAATGTCATTAACCCCGTTTCTCTATCTGATACTACCTCTGTGCTGTAGGGTTCCCAACCCTCCGGGATTGACCTCGGTCTCCCAGAATTGAAGATCAGTCCCCAGGACATTGGTGTATGTAACCCTAAAGAAAAAAATCAGGGAGATATTTTTGATTTGATTTGATTTATTATTGTCACGTATTAACATATAGTGAAAAGTATTGTTTCTTGCACAGACAAAACATGCCGTTCATAGAGAAGCAAAGGAGAGAGTGCAGAATATAGTCTTACAGGCATAGCTAGGGAGTAGAAAAAGATCAACCTAATGTGAGGTTATTAAAATGGATATTTGTTCTTATTATTTTCTTTGAATATTTCATTTTCCCAGATATAAAAATATTGAAAATAGGTATTGAGGGTGGCTATTTGGCTAATAGTCAAAGAATCCTACAATACAGAAGGAGGCAGTTGGGCCCATCGAGTCTACACTGACCACAATCCCATCCAAGCTCTATCCCCCCAAATTGCATGTGTTAACTCCTGATACTATGGAGCAATTTGCCATGGCCAATCAACCTAACCCACATATCTTTGGGGTGTTGGAGGAAACTGGAGCACCCAGAAGAAACCCACACAGACACAGGGAGAAAGTACAGACTCCACATAGACAACGACCTGAGGCTGGAATTGAACCCAGGTCCCTGGTGCTGTGAGGCAGCAATGTGAAACATGTGCCACCCCCACAGATAATCCAATTGGGTAATAAGTCTTTTTGCTTTCCAGTTAATGTAGGAAGGCAGTAGTGTTACAAGTATGGATATATTGTATTGGCTGACTAATGTGGAGCCAGTCATGGAAGCAAACTTCCAGAAATGCATTTAGCCACAGTTGGCAACCGTATTGCGGCTGGATAGCTCTCTGACAATGGAGCTCTTGTGGGATGTTTTAACTATCTTTTTAGTGCTATATAAATGCAAGTTGTTATTGTTGACAAAATTACCTTGGTGTACAAGTGCACCACAACTAGTAGCACTCCATACTGTCAGCTAACATCAAAATGGGATAAATCATTTCCTCCAATCTGAAGTTATGTGACCACACACTCAATGCAAGATCAGAATTGATAGCATAACTGAGCAGGTATCGGGACAGCACAGAGATTAACTTGGCCAATTTACAGCATTCCTAATTTCTGATCATTGAAGCGGGCATGACCTCTAACTGCAACCCAATTCTCTAATCGAACCAGATTGCTATTAATTAGAAATCACTGAGTTGATGAAAACTTCTCATTTTACTCTGTAACATCTCAGTCAAAACCATTGGAAAAACAGGATAGATAGCCTTCATTGTTCTTATATAATGAAAAAAGAACGGCATAGCAAGCTGCAAATGATTTTATTTATTATTGTCACATGTATTACACAGTGAATAGTGATGTTTCTTATGCACGATAAAAACAAAGCATACCATTCATAGAGTGCATAGGGGAAAAGGAAAGGAGAGGGTGCAGAATATAGTGTTACAGCCATTGCTAGGATATAGAGAAGGATCAGCTTAATATAAGGTAGTTTAGAAGTCTGATGGCAGCAGGAAAGAAGCTGTTCTTGAGTTGGTTGATATGAGCCCTCAGCCTTCTACATCTTTTTCCCGATGGAAGAAAGTGGAAGAGAGTGTATGATTATGTTGAAACTTGAGTAATTATTAACCTTTTCAATGCTTTTCCGAGGCAGCGGGAAGTCTAGCCTGAGTCAATGGATGGGAGGCTGGTTTGCATGATGGACTGGGCTACATTCATAACTATAGTTTCTTGCGGTCTTAGGCAGAGTAGGAACCATTCTAAGCTGTGAAACCTGCAGAAGGAATGCTTTCTATGGTGCATCTGTAAAAGTTGGTGAGAGTCATAGTGGACATGCCAAATTTTCTTAGTCTCCTGAGATACCTAAATGATTTACGGTGCTAGTTGAGGAATATATTTTGCCTAGACTATAGGGAGAACTCACCTGCAATTCTTCAAATTGTACCTCATGAATTTTGACACCATTCAGGACAAAGCAGCTTGCTTGATTGCTAGTCCTGCGACAAACATTCAATCCTTCCACCACCAACGAGTAATGGCAACTATGTGTATCATCTACAAGATTCTCTGCAGGAATTCTTAGGCAGACCTTCCAAATCCATGACCACTAGCACCTAGAAGGACAAGAGCAGCAAAACATTTGGGAATATCACCACCTGGGGGTTCCCCTCCAAGCCACTCACCATACTATATTTGAGTCGACCTTAATAAAAATCTCTGGTTTTTATTACTTGTGTGATTTTTAAACTTGAGTAATTATTGACATTTTCAATGCTGCATCCAAGTAGGGCTTGAACCCGTGGTGAGATTGCTGCCATTCAGGCAAACTGACATTTAACATTCAATTCACACACACTGCCATCAAAAACAAAGTGACACAATAGAGTCTTGAAGAAATCATTTTTATTGCTTTAGAAGATTATTAGATGACCATCACCAATATTTGAGTATTATTCAAATTAATTATTAAGCCAGGATTAGAATATGGGAAAATGGAAAAAAGATCATGTGGAACAGAAGAATTTAATTATTTTCTGGTGCATTTACAAAGTGGCATTTTGTAGTTATGTAAAACTTGCAGTTGATATTGCTTACAGCAGGTGTAACTGCAAAGGAATACAAGCAATTCGCAGTGTTTTTTTTATCCTGCGTATGAATATGGTGGAATTCCCTTTACTCCAAGCCCAGTAATCTGAAAGAGAAAATAATACAGGCTTAATGTTACTGTTGAATTAACAGAGGATGTACGCGAATGGCTTTTTGCCTTTTGTAACAAAATAAAAGTGAATTTCATTTCATTCCAACAGGAAGAGAAGTGTCACAATGATGGAGAAAAATCCATGGAGTTATGCACAGGAATATTGATCTTTAAAAAGACCTGAGGTTACATTTTAAACTCCAAAGATGCCTGAGAATGTACACTGATGGGAATGGTTGCAGAATGATCCTCTGAGGGACAGTAGAACCATTCCTTGTTTCCAGGCAAGTTATTCATAAAAACATTCAGAAACTGATTACCATCTCCAGTTAAGGCATAATAGCCATCCCATCACAAAACACCTTAGGTAATGCTTAGACATTCCAGTTTTCATTTGGAATATACATAGAAAGGGTTAATAGTTAGTCATAAGAGCTGTTCCAGGGTCTATCAGTCTCTCTGTCTGCCTGTGTGTTCTATGATGATAAACAGCTGGATGTTTTCCACACTGAAGATGTGTGATGCAGTATCAGAAGCAGAATGCTGGCAAAAATAGTCATCTTTTGCACATATACTTTGAGACTCTCTTTTACTCTGAGTGTGGAAATCAACCCAAGCAGCAAAAGGTCGCAGTTGGAAAGAAAAATGAGAGGTTTCTCTGCCAAACCAGCAAAAACGGGAATCGAAGAATTAACTATTCACCTGCTGAAGTCAACTCAACTGGAATCAAATTGTAATCACCATACACTTCTTCATTTACTCCACGCCAGTCAAGGACTGTTCTGTCTCCCTTTTTATTTTAAGTTACTTCCTACTGGACTCAATCCTCACTTTTAATCTGCGAGAATGTATAAGCATGTATTTTATGATTTTTTTTAACTTGCCATTAATAAACTCACTCTATCTTTAACCCAATAAACTTGGTTAAATTGGTTCTTTTTAAAATAAAACTATTGGATTTGTAAAAACTACCCAAGGGAAAGGGAACCTTGTTAGGTTAAACTTTGTTGCTACCAGGATGGAAGGGGTTGGATAATAAAAGAAGCCAGTAATCCCTCCTCACCCACTATTTGGGGATATCCTAACTAGACAGTGACAAATCAAGGGATCTCGTCTGAATCAATAATCTTTTGGGCAGCCTCACTTGGAGGAAGTCATAATGAATTTCATTCAATTGCAGTCAATCAAATTAAATATCAGGTGCTATGCAAAAGATTTGCCTGATCTGACACCATCTGTTTTACACCATTGCCCTGGATGCATTTTTAAAAATTAATTTATGGGATGTAGGCATCGCTGGCTAGCATTCATTGCCTGTTCTTAGTTGCCCTTGAGCAGATGGTAATGAACTGCCTTCTCGAATCTCCATGGTCCCTGAGGTATAGGTATACCCACAGTGCTGTTAGGGAAGGAGTTCCAGGATTTTGACCAAGCAGCAGTGAAGGAATGATTACTCATTTAGCTTCTGAGCACTTCCTGTTTTGGGTAAGTTGTCTACTGTTTTACTTGTGGTGATAACTTCATTGTACCAATCTGTTTGGCACAAGCAACCCATACTTGAGGTTACAGGGCTAAATATAGAAACTGAGAGCAGGAGTAAACTTTTCAGTCTTTCAAACCTTCTCCACCATTCACATAATTATGGCTGATCCTCTATCCCAACAACATATTCCAGCTTTCTCCCCCTTGATGCCACTAAAATCTAAAAAAACTATCTCCTTTTTGAATATATTCAGTGACTTGATCTCCACAGCTTCCTGTGGTGGAAAATTCCACAAGATCATTACTTTCTGTATGAAGCAATATTTCCTATTTCACTCCCAAATGGTCAAACCAAAACCTTGAGATTCTGACCCTGGTTCTAGGTTCCCCAGTAAGAAGTCTCACAACACTAGGTTAAAGTCCAAACAGTTTATTTGATAGTAAGATTACTATCAAGATTACTGTCAAATAATCTGGTGTTGTGAGACTTCTTACTGTGTTTACCCAACATCTAGATTCCCCAACCAGGGGAAACATGTTTCCTGCATCTAGTCTGTCCAGCCCTGTTTAGAATTTTCAATATTTTAATATTTCAATATTATGAGATCTCCTCTCATCCTTCTAAATTCCTGTGAATGTAGGCCCAGTCAAACTAATCTCTCCTTATTTGGCAGTTCCACCAGACCCGATAATTAACATAGTGAACCTCCACTGCACTCCCTGTCTAGCAAGAGGTAGGGTGACAACTGCAGACATATGCCAGGTGTGGTGTCACTAAGGCCCTGTATACCTGCAGTAAGACATCCCTCCTCCTGAGTGGGTGTCATAATGAGTTACCATTGATGTGATCTCACTGCTGTCACCCTATCATAGCTCATCATTGACTATCAGAAATTTCCTCGTGATAACTGCATTTCAGATATGGTTGACATTCAGTTAAATACTATTATCTTTGCCAAAATACTATTAGAATCATAGAATTTTTTTTTATTCATCTGTGGGACAGCTGTGGCTGGCCAGCATTTCTTGCCCATCCCTAGTTGCCCAAGGGCAGTTGAGAGTCAACCACATTGCTGTGGGCCTGGAGTCACATGTAGACCAGGCTGGGTAAGGATGGCAAATTCCCTTCCCTAAAGGACACTAGTACACCAAATGGGTTTAGTGAACAAGATAGGTAGTTTTACAGCACCAATTATTTATCAAGTAATTATCTTCTTTTATTTAAAGTTACTAAAGCAGATTCCACTTGTGCCGTTGGTTCTGGCAGAGGATGGAAATCGATTATGGCCCAATTCTGGGTTCATGACCTGCAGTTCGCTGACAGTGTGTGTTCCAGCAGGCAGTGTCAAAGGCAAAAAAAGGTTTGGAATAATGATAGTCACCAGAAAGACTTGTGATATTATCAGTGTAGTGTCTGCTTACTTTAAAAATGCTCCCTGCTGCTGGTTGTCTTCGATTCCACTCTTCGTCCATTCCATCTGTTGCTGATGTTACGTAAAGTTCCGAGTAATCCTTTCCTCCGAAGCAACAAGAGGTCGTCTTATCAACTGGCAGTTTCACCGTCTGGATTCTTTTGCCTGAGGGAAAAAATTTTATCTAAGTGTAAAGTTTTTAATTTACTTATGTTACAAGTTTACTTATGTTATAAGGCTTACATTAAGACTACAATGAAGTTACTGTGAAAATCCCCCAGTTGCCACACTCCGGTGCCTGTTCAGGCACACTGAGAGAGAATTTAGTATGGCCAATGCACCCATCTAGGATGGGAATAGAGGGTTATGGGTCCCAGGAAGAATGGGAGGTTTTAGATCAGTTGGGCAGTATGGTTGGAGGGTCGAGGGACCTGTTCCTGTGCTGTAATCTTTATTCTTTGTCTTTCAGACTGTGAGAGGAAACTGGAACACCCAGAGGAAACCCGTGTATCTAGACAGATGCAGCGGCAACAACACTCAAGAAGCTTGACACCATCCAGGACAAACTAACCCGCTTGATTGGTACCACATACTCAAATATCCATTCCTTCCCAATGCTCAGTAGCAGCAGTGTACACTTTCCACAAGGTGCATTCCAGCAATTCATCAAAGATCCTTAGACAGAACCATCCAAGCCCATGACCACTTCCTCTAGAAAGACAAGGGCAGCAGATACTCAGGAACACCATCACCTGCAAGTTCCCCTCTAAGCCACTCACTATCCTTCGCAGTCACTGGCTCAATGTCCTGGAATTCCATCCCTAACGGCATTGTGTGTCAATCTATAGCATGTGGACTGCAGTGATTCAAGAAGGCAGTTCACCACCACCTTCTCAAGGGCAACTAGTGATGAACAATAAATGCTGGCCAGCCAGAAATGCTCATGTCCCACAAATGAATTTTTTTAAAAATCTGCCACTTCTTTTTCACTTTAGAGTAAAATGAGGACATTGCTTACTTCAGACGATGGATTAATCTGCTAGTTTTGTAGTACGGAGTAGGAGTCTAATGGATAAGATGGGATTCTCCCAGCTGAATTCAATATCGACTGGAGAAATGGCATCATGTGCCCTTCTTACACGTTTTTTTGCCATTTCAAATTTCAGGAGATCGGAAGAAGAATTGCAGATATTTCTAGATGCTAAATTCTGAAACCGAGCTCAAACAAGGAATTAACTTCTTTGACTCTTCCAGCCAAAAGGAATGGAGGGGTTTAGCTACAAGATCAGACTGGAAAAGGTGGGATTGTTCCTCTTGGAGTAATGAGTTTAACAGGAGGTTTGACAGAGGTGTACAAGATTATGATTGGTGGACAAAGAAAAGCTTTTCCCAATAGCTGTAGTAGTTGGATTAAAGGGTACAATGAGCTAAATTTTCCAGCTCTTCCTGGTGGCAGATCTTCCAGTCCTGCTGATGGCAAACTCCTGTAGCAGGTTTCCCAGCAGCTGGAGAATAACACAGAGAACCATTGACATCAACTGGAGCAGTAGATCCTGCGGTTGGACAATGGCAAGATGCTTCCAGCACCAGAAAACACACCACAGGGGGGTGGAAAATCCCTCCCATAAAGTCTTGGGCAAGAGATATGAGGGAATGTGAGGAATAACCTTTTTACACAGTGAGTAGTAATGACTGGCAACTTGAATTACGAGTGTGATAGAAGGGGAGTTAATCAATGATTTCAATAGGAATTTGGATGAGTCCTTGAAAGGCATATACATTGTAGGGTTATGAGGATAGAGCAGGAAATAGGTTTTACTGATTGGGTTATGGAGAACCAGCATGGACCCAATGGGCCAAGTGGCCTGCTGTTTTATAATTATATGACTTCCCTCCTATCATAATAAACTACGAGAGATTACGGCGGCATGGTGGCACAGTGATTAGCGCACTGCTGCCTCACAGCACCAGGGATCCGGGTCCCATTCCAGCCTTGGATCACTGTCTGTGTAAAGTTTTCATGTTTTCCCCATATTTGCACAGGTTTTCTCTCACAGTCCAAAGGTGTGAGATGTTGATTGACCATGCTAAATTGACCCTTAGTATCAGAGGGTTTTTAGAGTAAATATATGGGAATAGAGTTTGAGTGGGATTGTTGTTGGTGCAGACTCGATGGGACAAATAGCCTCCTTCTGCACTGCAGGGTTCTATGATTCTATGAACACACCCATTGACAATTTCCATAAATAATCTTCATGGAGTTTCATTATTACCCAACCAAGTTGAATCAGTACATCTGGGTGGCACTGTGGTTAGCACTGCTGCCTCACAGCACCAGAGACCCAAGTTCAATTCCAGCTTAGGGTGACTGTGCAGAATTTTCATATTCTCCCGTGTCTGCATGGGTTTACCTCTGGATGCTCCAGTTTCCTTCCACCCTCAGGAAGGTGGATTCCTTCGGGTATCCACCATACCCAAAAGTATGTTCGGGTTAGGTGGATTGGACATGTTAAATTGGCCCGGTATCGCAAGATGTTAGATGTGAGGTAGATGCAAGGAATTACAGGGATAGGATGCGGGGGGTGATGGGCCTAGGTTACATGATCCATCAGAGAGTCAGTGCAGACTTAATTGGTCTTTTTAATTAACTCTCCTAATTTCCTACAGAGAAGCATCCATTTCCCCATGTTTACATCTACATGAGAAGTTTTGACATTCTTTTGCAATTTTGGAAATACATAAATGCAAACAATTGTGGGGATCTCACCACTGACTTTCAGAATAACCCATAGGTTTTACATTGTTTTTTTTCCTGCGTTTGCGGACCTTGTGGGATTGCAAATAATGCAAGTATTGTTGCAACATGCTCAATGTGGTCAATCAGATGACGGTTAAAGTGGGGATTCTATACTTTACAGTGATCTGAAAGCAGTAGATAAATAGACAGATTTAAGACAGAGATGAGGAGACATTACTTCTCCCAAAGAGGTCGTTCTACATTGTAGATTCTATGATTCTACTTTCAGCAATGGATATCCCTGCCACCGCTACACCTTCGCTGGTTGAACCCCATGATGTGAAGGTCCATGATCTTTCTTAATATATAGGCTGCTCCTTCACACACACCTTTTCCCCATCATATCCCCTCCAATCTTATTTATTGATGTTTAAATAACTTAATCTTTGATGGGATGCGGGCATCACAAGGCCAATATTGTCCATCCCTAATTGCCCTTGAACTGAGTGGCTTACCCGGCCATTTCAGAGGGCAATTAAGAGGTTGCTGTGAGTCTGAATTCACACATAGGCCCGACAGGTAAGGACATTAGTGAACTAGGTGGGTTTTCACAACAATCAATGGTAGTTTCATGGTCACCATAACTGAGACTAACTTTCAATTCCAGGTTCATTCACTGAATTTAAATGCCGCTATCTGCCATGATGGGATTTGAACCCAGATCCCCAGGGCATTAGCCTGGGCCATTACTATACCCCATTGTTTATCCTTCAGCCCTCAGAATTTTGTACCTTACACCAACCATTAATTACTTCAATCCTTTCCCTCCCAAAGTCCATCGCCTGTCATTTATTTCCTTCCATCTTTGAAAACCATTTTTGTTAAACCCATTCTTTTTAATTAACTCTCCTAACTTCCTACAGAGAAGCATCCATTTCCCCATATTTACATCTACATGAGAAGTTTTGACATTCTTTTGCAATTTTGGAAATACATAAATGCAAACAATTGTGGGGATCTCACCACTGACTTTCAGAATAACCCATAGGTTTTACAGTGTTTTTTTTCTTCCTACATTTGCAGACCTTGTGGGATTGCAAGTTATGCAAGTATTGTTGCAACATGCTCAATCAGATGATGGTTAAAGTGGGGATTCTATACTTTACAGTGATCTGAAAGCAGTAGATAAATAGACAGATTTAGGACAGAGGTGAGGAGACATTAAGACAGAGATGAGGAGGCATTACTTCTCCCAAAGAGGGGGTAGCCTGTGGAATTCACTACCACAGGAAGTAGTTGATGCCAAACATTGAATGGATTCAAGAGATAGCTGGATATAGCATTTGGGGCAAATGGGATAAAAGGTTGTAGGGATAAAGCAGGGTTAGGTTATTGAGTTGGACGATCAGCTATGACCATAATGAATGGTGGAACAGGCTCGAAGGGCCAAATGCCCTTCTCCTGCTCCTATCTTCTATATTTCTATCAGGGACTGTGTGATAGAAGCAATTCTGCTGTAGGATTTGCCTAGGCTAGGAGAGATGTGAAAATTGTTACAGAGTGGTAGATCACAGTCTTGTGTCTATGACCTTACTAATTCACCAGCTGGTCGCCTCCCTGCAGGCCAGCCTGTATTTATCTATTTACTTATTTATTTATTAATGTCGCAAGTTGACTTACATTAACACTGCAATGAAGTTACTGTGAAAATCCCCTAATTGCCACACTCTGGCACCAGCTTGGGTACACTGAGGGAGAATTTTGGTATGGTCAATGCACCTAAGCAGCATGTCTTTTGAACTGTGGGAGGAAACCAGAGCACCCAGAGAAAACCCATGCAGGCACAGGGAGAATGTGCAAACTCCACACAGTCAGTGGCCTGAACCCAAGTCCCTGCGCTATGAGGCAGCAATGCTAATCTTTGTGCCGTCCGGCTAAGGCCAGCATGCGAAGGAATAACAGCAGAGGCCATGTGGCAGCAGGAATGGAACCAACACACCACTATTAAAAAGCACTTTTTCATCACAAATCCCACAGCCCAGCTGGATTTCAACCTGCAAAGCCAACACTGGACACTTCTCAACTGTTTCTGCACTGGTCAAGTCTTTGCCTGGCAAATTAGCACAAGTGGGGCCTTAAAGGGAGCCCAGACGGCAGCTGTTGTGCACCCTAATCAATGACGAACATAATTGAAGGCTGCCCTTCCAGACAAAATTCAGCGTAGGCCTCAGAGAGCTCCATTTAGCCACTGCTGAAGCTATTGCCTGGCTTGGTGATTACTGCACACACTGAAAAAAGTCCATGATAATCCACTTGGTGAGTTACTGTTCTTTGGCAGGTTTTCAGAGTTGGTTTCCTAATGGAGATGATGTAATATTGAACATCAACCTATGGTTTAAAAATTGCTTATGAGTAGGTCACCCTTATCACTAATCATAGCCTAACAATAGATAATTTGCTGGCTGAAGATATTATTGGGTTATGGGGTGGGGGGGGGGGGGGGGGGGGGGGGGGGGGGGGGGGGGGGGGGGGGGGGGGGGGGGGGGGGGTGTGGTGGTGGTGATGGTGTTGAAGAGGAAGAAACGATAACATGAAACAGTTTTGCAAATAAATAATTCATTCTGATACCGGTATTGAGGTACCAAATAGGAAAATTGTTGTAGTTTTCTCAAGCATGATAACGGAGAGATTCTGCTTACAGATTAAATTGAGTTACCTGTTTCTGGGTCAACGCGCAGGACTCTTCCACCATTATAGCAGGCAATCCACAGCTTTCCCTCTGCATCGATGCACTGTCCATCAGGAATAGCCTCCTCCTGTTCCAGCTTGTACACCAGCCTTCGATTTGCTGCACAGTTATTTAGGGTAAATCAAAGACTTATTAACTGGAAAAGTAATAAGCCCCTTCCCAATAAAGAACCAGATTCTGAAGTAAAGCTTCCCTGACCAAGTACCTCTTGCCAGCGCACTATGTTTACTATTTATGAGCGTACTACGTCGTACAAAGAATTTCAATCACATGGGGCAGAATTTGACCTTCCCCCACCAGTGGGTTTGTAGGCAGCGAAGTGATCCCAAGACTTTTGGGATAGTGTTCCCACCAGGCTGTCACTTACCCCAACCTCTCCACAATTTTCAGCTTGGAGACAAGGCAAGGGTAGGCCACACACCTTTGCCCCAGTGAAGGCCCTTAAATGGCCATTTTATTGACCGTGTAAAGGCCAATTTCCACCCAGCCTGAATATTTTTGAGTTTGTATGGATTTCAGCAAAGCTTTGGATTTGCAGAGCAAAACTTCAGATCAGCCATGATCTTATTGAATGGCAGGGCAGCCTCAAAGGGTTAGATGGCCTACTCCTGCTCCTCTTTCTTATGTTCTTTGACAACATTCCACATGAGAGATTTGTTAAAAAGATATCTGCACGTGAAATACAAGATAATCTGGTAAATTGGCTCAGTTGGAGGAGATAGAGGGTGATGACAGAAGGCTGCTTTTGTGACTGAAAGCCAGTGTCCAGTAGGGAAGCACAGTGTTGGGCTTCCTATTATTCATCATTTATATAAATTACATTGATGACTGTGTAGGGAGTAGGATTATAAGTTTGCGGACAACACAAAGATTGGATGGGTGGTTAACAATGAGGCAGAGTGTTTGGACTACATGAAGATACGGACAGAATGGTGAAATGGGCAGATAAGTAGCAAATGGAATTTAACGCCGAAAAGTGTGAGATGATACACTTTGGAAGGAGTAACTTGACAAGAAGATACTCAATGAATGGTAAGACATTAGGAAGATCTGTGGAGCAAAGGGATCTTGGCCTGTTTGTCTATAGTTCTCTGAAAGTGGAAGGGCATGTAAATAGGGTGGTGAAAAAGGCACGTGGGATACTTGCCTTTATCAATTGAGACACAGATTACAAAAGTATGGAAGTCATGCTGGAGTTGTATAAAACTTTGGTGAGGTCACAGTTAGAGCACTGTGTGGAGTTCTGGTCGCCACATTATAGGAAGGATGCGGTTGCACTGGAGGGGGTGCAGAGAAGATTCTGCTTGGGATGGAACATGTAGGTTATGAAGAACAGTTAGGCTTCGATTGTTTTTGTTGTAGCAGAGAAGACTGAGAGGTAACCTGACTGAGGTGTTAAAGATTATGAGGGACATGGACAGAGTGGATTAGGAATACCTGTTCCCTTATTTGAAGAGTCAGTCACAAAGGGGATATAGGTTTAAGGTGAGGGGCAGAGGATTTAAGGACGGGTAAGGAAAAACATTTTCACCCAGAGGGTAACAGCCTGGAATGCACTGTCTGGGAGGGTGGTAGAGACGGGTTGCCTTGCATCCTTTAAAAAGTATTTGGGTATGGGCACTTGGCATAAAATTCAGGGGTATGGGCCAAGTGCTGGTAGATTAGGTGGGAGTTCTTGTGTTTCTAATATATCAATGCAGTCTCAACGGGCTGAAGGGCCTCTTCTGCGCTCTATGATTCTCTAATAGTGGGAGAGGTTAGGGATAGAGAAGAAGCTCAAAAGATAACTCTGTTCAGGTCTTGGGCAGGAGGTGTTGGGGGGGCTGGGGGTGAGGGTGGAAGGGCAGGGTACCTCCTTCAGCAGCCTTCTTTTTGCATCGGGTATCTCCCCCCCACCCCCCACCCCCCAAAAGACCTGGCAGCTGCAAGTGCCACCTTCCTCTCCTCAGCCCTCCACCAACACCGCACCTTCTCCTCTCAGACATCGGCACACCTCCTCTGGATCCCAGCTCCCCTTCCCACCCTGAGAACCTCCCACCTCACGCTTACCGGGTCCTAGACCCCAGGGAGTTTAGACCCTGAGATCTAGTTGCCATTCTGTCTACTGCCGTTTCTTGCACTGTAGGGAGCTGGAGCGATACTGGGGGATCAGACTGGCCACTCACTCTCTGAGGCAGGAACTCCTCTCGAGTGAGAGGCAGAGAGCTCTCACTTCTAGCTGATTTACACTTGTTGGAGGGTGAAATGGCTGTGGGGCAGACTGTCTCAGCCAGAATGTATTCCCTTCGCCATTCTCAGAAGGAAACCCCCTGTTTCTCTAAAAATTTTAGCCATAAACACAGCAGTTTAGTTTGTTTTAATTGATGTCGATTGAGAAAGGAATGTTGGCTCATACTCCAGTAGAACTATTTGTTGTTCTTGCACTACTGCCACAGAATCTTTGGCATCTGCCTAAACCGTTGGAACACAGAGACTTTTGCTTTAATATTTGATCAAGGTAAAGCACCGTGGAGGTTAGCACAGTGGCACAGTGGTTAACATCGCTGCCTCACAGCGCCAGGGACCTGGGTTCGATTCCCAGCTTGGGTCACTGTCTGTGTGGAGTTTGCATGTTCTTCTCATGTCTGCATGGGTTTCCTCTGGGTGTTCCGGTTTCCTTCCACAGTCCAAAGGTGTGCAGGTTAGATGGATTGGCTGTGCTGAATTGCCCCATAATGTCAAAAGATGCATAAATTAGGTGGATTGGATTGGTGGATTGGCTAAATTGTCCCTTAGTGTCCAAAGATGTGTAGGTTAGGGGGATTAGCCATGGTAAATCTGGGGGGTTATGGGGATAGGGTGGGTCTGGGTAAGATGTTCTGTCTGAGAGTTGGTGCAGACACAATGGGTCGAATGGCCTCCTTGTGCACTGTAGGGATTCTATCATTCTATGATTATACAACATAGAATGGACTAATCTAACAGGCAAAATGAGTACGTTTTGCAATATACTTACTGACTTTTCCTGATTGCAGATCGTAGTCAAATGCATCTACTGCAAATGATAAACTGTCGATATAATAGAAGACCCTATGATCAGGTGACCAATCCAGACCGTTCGAAATGTCCACTTGATCAAAGTGCTTAACCACAGAGTGATCCGCTTGCAGGGAATACAATGATCCCTGATGCCTTTCTACCTCAGCAGGGCGAATCTCCATTGCCATGGTCCCTGCAGCAGAAATCAGCATTAGCCCTGCAAACCTCTTTACCAGATACATAACAGCCTCTTTCCAGATGTGTATGCCAGTATTCCCATTACTGAGTCCGTAAGGTATCATTCCACAAGCCCATGTTTCCAATAGAGCAGTCACATTCACAGGGAGTGGAGGCTAGAAATTCTGTAACTTAGGGTCAGATAACGGCAGGAATTCTACCACCTTGAGGGCAAGGATCCGACAACGGGAATCTCCATTGGCCTCAGACAGGAATTTCCAGGCTCGCTTGAGCAAGGCCAACTCTTAGATTCTTAGTCAGAATCATCAATTCTCATGTCTAACTTTGGTGCAGCAAGAAAGCTCGCATTAGCAGTTAGTGTCTCAGTGCAAAAATTAAATCAAAATTTAAAATACATAAAATTAATATGTTTTTAGGAAAACATTTCTGGACATGATTTCAAGTCTGTTATATAAACTGGACATTGGGTTAGACATTCATAAGCACTGGATAGATAATTTCTCTACACCCTAACTATGACTGTAACACTACATTCTGCATTCTCTCCTTTCCTTCTCTATGAGCAGTATGCTTTGTCTGTATCTTGCACAAGAAACAATACTTTTCACTGTACATGTGACAATAATAAATCAAATCAAATCAAAATTTAGCAACTTTGGTCATTTTCTTCATCTTCACACGAAACCTAAGATTACAACTTAAAGAAAATCCAACGGTTAAATCTCCTCAACCTTTTGAGTAGATTATTGCCTGAACCTGTAACGTGGAGCAGTTGGACAGGCTCGGAATTTATTCCTTAGAATGTAGGAGAATGAGAGGTGACCTTATTGAGGGGTGACCTTATTAAGGAGCAAAGATAGGATGATCGTCTTTTAAACTGGGAAGGGGAATTGAAAACTAGAGGTTTAAGGTGAAAAGGGAAAGATTTAAAAGGGACCTGAGGGGCAACTTCTTCCCGCAGAGGATGGTGTGTATATGGAATGAGCTGCCAGAGAAAATGCTTGAGGCAGGTATCATAGCAACATTAAAAAGCATTTGGATAGTACATGGAGGGGAAAGGATTAGAGGGATATGGGCCAAACATGAGCAATTGGGACTAGCTGGGAGGGCATCATGATTGGCATGGACCAACTGAGCCAAAGAGTTTGTTTCCATCCTGTGTTGCTGTTTAACTCTATCACTGGAATTTTACCAATCCACCTGCCACGGAAATTGGAGTGAGCAAGGAGCGGACAATGGAAAGGTCCGTTAACCTTGGGCAGGATGAGCGAGGCCATAAAAGCCTGTAATATGACTCTACAATCAGGAAGGACAAGGGGAGCATGGCAACACCATCAACCTCCAAGTTCCCCTCCAAGGCACTTATTATTCTGACTTGGAAATATCTCAAGTCAAAAGCCTAGAACTCCCTACATTATGAGAACATCTTCACTACACAGGCTGCAACCACTCAACCATTCTCAAAAGCAATCAGCATTGAGCAATAACTGTCAGCATTGTCGATGAGGCCTTACCTCAAGAATGATCGCTTTCAAGGTATCCTTCGGTGTATCTGCAATTATCAGAATTCCTCAATCCTCAAAGCTTGTTTTGTTCTAAGCCACAAGGATAATGAGTGCAAGTTTTGATGAGGAAAGCCATTCAGCCCCTCCAGAAGACTATTCTTCCAAAACAAGTTGACTTCTGCCCCCACCCTGACCCCCATCCTACCTGCTTTTTAAGTCTAAAGTACCTCAATTGAAGTAGATTAAAGTGGACGAGTGATGAGCTGGCATAGTGGTTAGCACCGCTGCCTCACTTTGGTGAGACCATGCAGATGCTATGACAACGGATGAATGAACACCATTCAATAGTCACCAAGCAGGAGTGTTCTCTTCTTGTCGGGGAACACTTCAACATTTATGGGCATTCAGCCTATGATCTTTGGGAAGCATTCTCAAGGCAGCCTTCAAGATACAAGAGAATGCAGATTCGCTGAGCAGAAACTGATAGCCAAGTTCCACATACATGAGGCCTCAACCAGCATCTTGAGTTCACGTCACACTATCTGCAATCCCTACGACTTGCCTGGGTTTGTAGAATCTCGCTACCTGACTGGCTGGAGACAATACACATCTCTTTAACATGTGCTTAACCCCTCTCCACTCTCATTGTCCGCGCCTGTAAAGATTTGATTACCTGTAAAGACTCGCATTCCAACCATTAACTTGTAAATTGAGTTTGTGTCTATATATGCCCTATTTGTGAACACAACTCCTCACTCAGCTGAAGAAGGAGCAACACTCCAAAAGCTTGTGCGACCAAATAAACCTGTTGGTCTTTAACTGTGCTCACAGAGCCCAGCGTTCTCCCCATATCTGCGTGGGTTTCCCCTGGATACTCTGGTTTCTTCACACATTCCAAAGACATGCGGATTAGCTTGATTGACAATTCTGAGTTGCCTCTTAGTGTCAGGAGATTGGCAAGATAAATACAGGGCTAGGGCCTGGGTTGGATTGTTGGCTCAGTAGGCTGAATGGTGTTCTTCTGTACTATTGGGATTCCATATTCTATGGTTGATTCTAATACGAGGATAAAATGCTGAAATTTAATTTCAATTAAGCTATCTGTGGATGGAAGTGTAAACACCAAAAGAAATAAACTGTGACAAACCTGCAAAGAAACGCCCAGCGGGGTCTACTTTGCCATCGTTAAATCTGTTGTTTGCTTTGTCCTGGTCGACCGAAGCTACTTCAGTAACTGTTTCCTGTTCCCAGTCCAGGAAGGCAAATCTTCTTCCAATTGCCATGACATAACCCCCTGAGCTTCGAGGGACCACTGATCCAATGGGAGTATCTGTGGAATATATAGAATTCGGTAGCATGAAACATTCTGCTCCTTACACCCCACCGCACCCTACCACTGCCCCCCCATGTTCTCCCCTGTAATAAACTTCCCTTCCAAACTTTGAATGGTAAGAAGTCTCAGAACATCAGGTTAAAGTCCAATGGATTCATGAGCTTTCAGAGTGCCGCTCCTTCCTCTGGTGATGAATGTCTTTGAGTGCACTCACCTGCGGAAGGAGCCACGCTCCGAAACTCATGATTCCAATTAATCCTGTTGGACTTTATCCTAGTGTTATGAGACTTCTTACTGTGCCCACCTCAGTTCATCTCCACATCAAACTTTGAACGAGCGGCAACTCATTTTGTGTTTGCTTACCTAGTGAATTGCAGTGTGGAAGGGAAAGTAAGGCATCACAAACCTGTAGCAGGGGCCCACTGAATAGGAACAGGAACGCGAAACCCGACTGACCTCTCCCCCTCCCCACAGAGCAGAAAGGAACATTTCTACTGCCTAATCTATCCCCCTCTCTATTAATGCAGCTGTAACATTTCCGTTGCTGCTCACGTTAAGAATAGTTAATACTGCCTGAAATATTGTTACTCATTAATGTTGCAAACAGCAAGTCCCGGCATACTCTATGAATTTTACTGCCAATTGTAAAAGAAAATCTGTCCAATTCCAGCACATTCATTACATTTAAATTGAGGCCACTTTACAGCATTATGGCTGTTCTCTACATAAATTGATCTTATGCAGTAGATGAAGCTGGGTTTTAGGTGGTTGATGGTTGTGTTTCAAAATGTCTTCTTTAACTTGAAGTGAAACAGACCATTTTGAAAAGATGTTAACGAGGTCATATCAAACATCGCCACTTTGGAGACAGGCTCATGTGATCTGCTTGCTATGGAGGGAGAAACTAAAACAGAAGCTTATTGAAGTTTTCACAACATTAATTCATGGAAAAGGGGTAATATCCTTTTGAGACACAGGGAGGGAGAGAGAGAGATAGCTACTGCTATGCAGAGAAGCAGGAAAGGACAGTTTTTATTAACAATCAAGCAGGTTGCTTGTGAGGATTACATTTTCTGTTTGAAAGGAAATCAATGGGACAGTTAGAGCTTTAAGAAATAAGGGACTGTGATGTCATATCTAGAAGGCTCAGCCTGAGTGAAACTATTCCCAAAGGAAACTGGAAGGTTAGACTTGTCGTGCAGTGGCAATGACCCTGCAGGAAAGCTGGACATATTTTTATAATCCTACACATTTGCCAGAAGTGTGGCACAGAGCATCAGGAGTTGTAAGATGTTTCAAGTGTGTTAGTTGACTAAGGCAAAAGTACCTTTTTTCAGTTTGGTGTTTAAGTTGCTTATTAAGCAGTGTTTGACCCATGTTAATTCAGTTTGATAGAATCAAAGTCTGAAAACATGAAATTTTGACCTTCAAACCTTCTAGTCAGTGGCTAAGAAATTGATCTATTTTAAACCATCACCAGTCTCTATGGATATCGTAACAAAATACATCCTGATGTATGTTTAGCATAGATCATAAAGACTCTAACTCTATAATAAGGATTTTTCTCCACAGATTCCTTATTCGCCACTGGGGCTTTTCCATTGGTCAAATGTGCAGATTCACACTAGTGAATCCTGGAGACTGTGACAGGTTTCATTATTGGCAGTTATATGTTCATTAAAAAGCAAAGGTGAAAATTATTTACTATCTAAAGCGAAGCCGACCCAGCTCTGGGAGGAGACTAACTACATGCTGGAGCACCCACTGATTGAGCCCAGCATCAGTAGTTACAGCTCTCTGGCTGGGTTAGTGTCCAAGCCAGACATCCCCACCAGATTTTGCATTGATATTGGGAAAGTTTATGCAGTGACCTGAGATATCTCCTATCCAATATCTCAGCTGGAAGAGTGTGAGTGTTTGTGTGTGTGAGTGTGTGTGCATCAGAGTGAGTATGTGTGTGTGTGTGCGTGTGTATATGTGAGCGTGTGTGTGTGTGTGTAAGTGCATGAGTGTGTGTAAATGTGAGAGTGTGTGAGTGAATGTGTGAGTGTGTGAGTGTGAACGTGTGTGTGAGTGTCTGTGAGTATGAATGTGTGTGTGAGTATGGAGTGAGAGTTGAGTGTGTGAGTGAGTGTGAGAGTATGAGAGTGTGAGTCTGAGTGTGTGTGTATGTGAGTGTGAATGTGTGTTTGAGTGTGTGTGTGTGTGTGTGTGTGTGTGAATGTGAATGTATGTTTGACTGTGTGTGTGTGTCTGTGTGTGTGTCTGTGTCTGTGTGTGTCAATGTGAGTGCGTGTATGTGAGTATGGATGTGTGTGAGTGTGTGAGTAAAGGTCTAAATGTGAGTGTGTGTGAGTGTGAGTGTGAGTGTGTGTGTGTGTGTGTGTGTGTGTGTGTGAGCGCTATGAGAAAAGCAGCTGGAAGCTTGCCACACACTGAAGAGGATGCAGTAACCTTGGCAAGGCCCCTGCAAAAACAGCCAGCTTTAGCAGGAACAGCAAAAACTCTCTCTCTGAATATGAAAGTCATTCATGCAACAAAAGAATTACAATTGGAAAAAGAACTGAAATCTTTCCACTGAATTACAGAACACCCGAATGGAAGAATCAACCGGAATCGGCCACAATACTACGTCGTCAATTCTTCCCAACTCAAGGACTTTTCCATATAACACTTTGCTTATACTTACTTACTATTGGATTCAATTCTTACAATCCTTATGAATGCAGATGCAAGTATTTTACAATTTCCCCTTACCTTTTTAGCAGTTAATAAACTTACTATATCTTCATTCAAAAAAGCCTAGTTAAATTAGTTCCTTTTTAAACACAACGATTGGGTCTGGAAAAGGTATCCAAGGGAAAGGGAATGTTGTTAGGTTAAACCTTGTTAGCAGCAGAGGATGATGAATAAAGGCAGGGAACCAGTCACTCCTCCTCACCTGGATTTGTATCAATTCAGGGGTTGGAATGTGACAAGTCAAGGGGTCTTGCCCAGATCAACAACTACTAGGGACCCCCTGCCTGGGACTGTAATAACACTTTGTAGGGTCTTGCTCTGTGTGCACGTTAACTGCAGCATTCACTTTCATAACGATAGTGAGGGCACTTCAAAGGCATTCTTGTGAAATGCTTTAGAACGTATCTAAGACAATTGATAAGGCAATTGCTGAATTTCAGCACAGACAAAGTCATGACAAATTTTAACACTTGGGAGTTTAGAACAGGTTTAATTGCACAAAACAAGGTGTCAGTTTATTCTTTGGACACTACTTTGGTGACTCTGGAGAAGTACATGCTGTACAATTAGTGGGAATGACAATTAATGGTCTTCTGAAAGTAAAGGTTTTCACCCTTTTTAATAAAGGGAAGAAGCAATTATCATATAAGGCTGAGGAGTGGAACTGTCTGATTGGAGAAATATTCTTTACTTACCGACATGCACAGCTTTCACTTGTCTTGTGGCTGCATTCCACCTGCACACCTTCTGACCAGTGATATCCACATAGAGAAGAGAGCCATGCTTCTCCTCCCAAACAGGGCTCTCCCCAATTCTGCACTTATCCTTCACCACACACTCGATCTTAATGCAAGCCATCTCCTGCAAAAAAGATTCAAAAGTTTAAATTGCTTCTCTCTCTTAATAACCAGATGAGAAATGGAGGACTGCTCATCTCCTGGGATCCAGTATAGATTCCATTCTGCTAACGCCTGCCAGAGGTGGCCTGTCAGTGAGTATTTCGTTGTGCCTTCTCTTGGGTCCTGACACATTTATATCAACATTAGATAGTCCCAATCTTTATAATGATACATTTATATGCTTATTCTTTTCTGTGAGTGTAAATATATACAACAATTGGCCTTTAGACAGAACCTTTGATTCATAATACAGCCTGAGGCACTTCACAGTGAAGTAGTGAACATGGGTGCAAAAACAAAGTTTATGGTTTGTTATTATCTTCAGCCAGAAGTGCATAACTCATCTTTGATTCCCATCAGGACAAATGCCAGTCTTTGGTTAATTCTTCTCATGATGTGGAGGTGCCAGCGTCGGACTGGAGTAAACACAGTAAAAAGTCTCACAGCATCAGGTTAAATTCCGATCAGTTTATTTGATAGTAAACGCCACAAGCTTTCGGTAATGGTGTTCCACACACCTGGCAAAGGAACACTATTTCTGAAAGCTTGTGGGATTACTATCAAATAAACTGGTTGGACTTTAACTTGGTATTGTGAGACTTCTTACTGTGTCTACCACTGAAAACTAGTGCCCAGAAGGAGCCACATTTCTAACCGAGCTGTCCCAATACAGCTACATCTGCCTGAGAAAGTGGAAAATATTTTGTCCACAAAATGCAGGATAAATCCGATCTGGCCAATTACCATCCCAACAATCCGCAATCATCAGCAAAGTGATGGAAAGTATTGTCCACAATCTGATCAAATATTCACACCTGCACACCACACTTAGCTTGGAACCACTCAGGTCACAATCTCATTCAACAATGGACAAAGAAGCTGAATTGCAGAGGTAAAATAAGAATGAATGTCATTGATATCGAGACATAGGAACATAGGAATTTGGAGCAGATGTAGGCAAATTCAGCCCTTCGTGCCTGCTCTGCCGTTCTATCAGATCATGGCTGATTTCACCCTGGTCTCAAATCCATTTACCTGTTCCCCTATGCTCCAAGTCACTCACCATCCTGACCTGGGACTGTATTCCTGTCCCTGCAATGTTGCTGCGTCAAATCCTAGAACTTTTCCCCCAAGCTGCAGTGTAGGAGCTTTCACTATATGGACTATATCCGTTCAACACATTCTCATTAAAGTCTGACTATGCCAACAATGCTTACACCTGTGAATGAATTGGTTAATACATTTAAGAAAGTTTTAATGTGAAAGATCCTCTGATGGTATTCCAGAAAAGAGGGGAGTTAGCCCAAGTGTACCTGGCTAATATTTATCCCTCTACTAACATCTTAAAGTAAATGAACTGGCTGCAATCATTGCTGTTTGTGAGAGCTTGACATGTGTAAACTGTCTGCTGTGTTTCCTGCATTACCATAATAGGCACACTTAATTAGCTGCAAAGCGCTTTAACGTGTCTTGAGGGAGGGAAAGGCACTATAGAAATGCTTTTTTTGCTTTTTTTAAATTACTGATACAGATCAATAAACCAATTAAAATATCCAGTTCCAGCAGGAGATCCTTAAAGGTGTTCTAAGGGATGATACTCACATGATAAAGCAAAGATCATAAGTTATTGTTGCTCAATTCAACCTTCGATTTCTTCCCTTCCTTACCTCAGTATCTCAGGGCAACAGCGCACTCTCCAGCATCTTTTTTCTTGGTTTAACCTGAGATGTTGTTAGCTCCACAGACCAGGGATTTTATTCCTCATGGTCTCACGACTGCATTAGGATTTCAAGCTACCTTATCTATTATCTGTACAGCCAAGAGCAGACGGGGGCAGAGTCAGTCTAATCAAGGCCATTTCATGCGTCAATAGTTATAATCTCACAGACATTCTTCAGATATTAAGTATTACCAAGGATTTGATAACACAGCATTTGGAAGGCAGTGGTATAATCAGATAGTCAGCACGGATTTACAAAAGGGAAATCATGCCTGACAAATCTATTAGAATCCTTTGAAGATGTAACTAGTAGAGTTGACTGAGGAAAACCAGTGCATGTGATTTATTTAGATTTTCAGAAGGCTTTTGTATTTAGATTTTCAGAAGGCTTTTGACAAGGTTTCATAAAACAAACTGCTATGAAGAGTTAAAGCACATGCAATTGCAGGTAATGTCTTGAGATGGATAGAAAGCTGGTTAGCAGATAGGAAGCAAAGAATTGGCATAAATGGGTCTTTTTCTGATTGGCAGTAAGTGAATATTATGGTTCCATAGGAACCAAAATTGTTCACATTACATATTAATAATTTGGAAGAAGGACTTGAAAGTATTATCTCCAAATTTGCAGATATACAAAGTTGGTTGGGAAGATGAGTTATGGGGAAGATGCAGAGGTGTTTCAGCATGATTTGGATAGGCTGTGCCTATAGGCATATGCATGGCTGATGTAGTATAATGCAGATAAATGTGAGGCTATTCACTTTGGAAGACAGATTATTACTTGAATTGAGAGAGGTGGATACTCAGCAAGATCCTGGTGTCCTTGTGCATCAGCTGAAAGTAAGCACGCAGGAACAGTAGACAGCAAAGAAGGAAGGTAGTATGTCAGCCTAAATAGTGAGAAGATTTGAGAATAGGAATAAGGATGTTTTACTGCAATTGTACAGAGCATTGGTGAGGCCACATCTGGAATATTGTGTATAATTTTGGTGTCTTCATCTGAGGAGGATGTCCTTGCTATAGAATATAGTAAAGATTTACCCAGCTGATTCCTGGAATGGCAGGAGGATAGATTAATTCGGTTAGGATTATATTCACTGGAGTTTAGAAGAATGAGAAGGAATCTCATGGAAATTTTAAAATTTACATGGTTAGACAGGGTAGATTCAGAAAGAATGGTGGGAGAGGCCAGAACTAAGGGGCATTGCTTGAGAATAAGGGGCAAACCTTTTAGAACTTAGGTAAAAAGAAATTTCTTCACCCAGAGAGTGGTGAATGTATGGAATTCACTATCACAGTAAGTAGTTGAGGTCAAAATGTTTTTTGATAGGATATCTTATTGCCACATGTATGCAAGCATTGGCACTTATGGGAAGCTGGTTAGAGCAATGAGCCCATTCATTCTGACTGGCATAATCAGTGGCAAGATTGACATAATTCCTGTCTGGGCAAACAATATAGTTCTTGGGGGCTAAAGCGATAATAGGATATGGGGAGAAATGGGAACAGGTTACTGAGTTGGATGATCAGCCATAATCATATTGAATGGTCACTGTAAGAAGTCTCACAACATCAGGTTAAAGTCCAACAGGTTTATTTGGTAGAATGAGCTTTTGGAGCATTGGTCCATCATCAGGTGATCGGAGGTAGGTTTCACAAAGATGGCACATATATAGGCAAAGACACAATTGCAAGATAATTACAGATTGGAAAATGAAGAGTGAGTGAAAATTGAGAGAGAAGGATACTCTGCGAGACCTTCGTGTCTTCGTGCATCAATTGCTGAAAGTAATCACGCAGGTGCAGCAGGCAGTAAAGAAGGCATAGGGTATGTTGGTCTTTGCTTGATGAAGGAGCAGTGCTCCGAAAGCTCATGATTCCAGATAGACCTGTTAGGCTTTAACCTGGTGTTGTGAGATTTCTTACAGTGTCCACTCCAGTCCAATGCCAGCACTTCCGCATCACATTGAATGTTGGCATAGTTCAAAGGCTGAATGGACAACACCTGCTCCTATTTTCTATGTATCTATGCTTCAATCACCTGTCTTATTCCCAACCGGACAGAATATGCTGCAAATGTGACTTTTATTGGTAGGGGGATTGAATTTCGGAGCCACAACGTCATGTTGCAACTGTACAAAACTCTGGTGCGGCCGCACTTGGAGTATTGTGTACAGTTCTGGTTCCCACATTATAAGAAAGATGTGGAGGCATTGGAGAGGGTACAGAGGAGGTTTACCATGATGTTGCCTGGTATGGAGGGCAGGTCTTATGAGGAGAGGCTGAAGAATTTGAGGTTGTTTTCGTTAGAAAGGAGGCGGCTAAGAGGAGACCTTATTGAAACATATAAGATGATTAAAGGTTTAGATAGGGTGGACAGTGATAGCCTTTTTCCTCGGATGGAGAAAACTAGCACGAGGGGACATAGCTTTAAATTAAGGGGTGGTAGTTATAGGATGGATGTCAGAGGCATTTTCTTTACCCAGAGGGTGGTAAGGGTATGGAATGCCCTGCCTGCAGCAGTTGTGGATGCACCAAGTTTGGGGGCGTTTAAGAGGTCCGTGGATAGGTTTATGGATGAAAAGGGAATGGTTTAGGTTAGAGGGTCATTGCTTTTTCTTAATTGGTTGGCACAACATCGAGAGCCGAAGGGCCTGTTCTGCGTTGTAATGTTCTATGTTCTAAATGTCTCCTGCAGAATCCTGGAAAGAGCTAGAGACAAAGATGTTGAGGATGATTTTCACAACCATTGGTAAAATGTGGCAGCAAATCTTCTTGCAGCAAGCTGCAAGTGTCTGCCATCATCTGGCTGGGTGTCCTAGACCTTGTGTATCTGTGCTGTCAGGCTGCTGCTATTCCTGTTGGTGGTGTTATTGGTCATTTTGGCCATTGGCTGAGGTTCAGAGTAAGAGGAATATAAGCTGCACCCTGGCTGGTCTAATGGGTCCCATTTCCAGAGGGGAGATCGATTATACTGATCTCTAAAGTTGTGAAAGTATTCTTCCGGCAAACAAAGCCTTCACATAAACAGGCGAGGTTTCAGGTGTGAGGTTTCAATGTTAATTGGTATCATTTCCTGCTTGAGTCTTCAGTTCCCTCAAATGGCCACCCTGAGATGATTATTTGCACCCAGACAGCTGTTAAACCCAGAAATGGGCGAATCAGCACCAACTTGTTCTCAATCTCCTAGCTTTTAATTTCCTACTTGCTCCCAAATACACATGCCCCTGCAAGTTAAAATTTAGCTCTAATAATCGTTGTTAATTTCTGTGAAGGATCAGTGCTAGCCTCCTATAAAACAGGTAAAAGAAGCTACGCATTCGACTTCACATTCCTCTTTATTCCAAATTACGGATGGCACAGTGGCACAATGGTTAGCACTGCTGCCTCACAGCGCCAGGGACCCAGGTTCAATTCCTGGTCTCTAATCTTTCACAGTCGAACCTTTCCAGCAGGGATTTTATGACTCACTTAAGCGAGACCAGAAAATCCCACCTGAGGACAATGGACATTTTTGTTGCCCGCTTCTCTCCCTTTCCAATTCCACAACAGACGGGATGGGGAGGGTGCGGGTTAGAATTCCAATGCAGCACCCTCCCTTTCCTTCGCCCACCATTGGTGACTTTGCCCTCAACTACACAAGATCAGGCAGAATAACAGAATTTATTTATCACCTTGTTGCCTCAGATTGCCTGCGTGGAGTGTGCACATTCTCCCCATGTCTGCGGGGGTTTCCTCCAGGTGCTCCGATTTCCTCCCACAATCTGAAAGACATGCTGGTTAGGTGCATTGGCCATATTAGATTCTCCCTGAGTGTACCCGAATAGGCGCTGGAGTGTGGCGACTAGAGATTTTTCACATTAACTTTATTGCAGTGTTAATGTGAGCATACATGCGACACTAACAAATAAACTTTAACCTGATAAATTTCATCTCTGTAACACACAACGTTCCTTCACCCCTGCCCCAACCCACCTCATGCTGAATATCCCAACCATGGCTTCTTCCTCCATATCAACTCTTCCAATGTTCTCCACCCAGCCTCCCAGACCCACACACTCAGTAAAAATGTCCCCTCATCCAAAACTGGGGTCTTCTTGCTCTGAAACACCTCCAACTTGGAATTCTTGCCTTTATGTTTAAATCCTTTGGTAAACTTACCTCCTACCAGTCTCTAACCTCCTCCAGTCCAACCTTTCTGACAGGGATATTGCAGCCTCACTCGAGTGAGACTGGAAAATCCTGCCTAAGGATGTCTTCCCCTCACCCATTCTAATTCCATGGCGGACGTGGCTGTAGAATTCCAGTGAGATGTGTCTCCCTTCCCTTCACTCACCATTGGTGGCTTTGCTCTCAACTACACAAGATCAGACAAAATGACTGATTTTATTTATCCCTTGCTGCCTCAAGGGAAGAAGAAGAAGAATCTCTACAATGCAAAAAAGAGCTCTTTGAGTCTGCACCGACAACAATCCTACACAGGCTGTGTTCCTACATATTTTACCCTACTAATCCTCCTGACACTAAGAGGCAATTTAGCATGCCCAATCCAGCTAACTCACGTATCTTTGGGCTGTGGCAGGAACCCAGAGCATCCAGAGGAAACCGGCAGACAAGGGAAGGACATGAAAATCCACATGGACAGTAACCCAAGCGGGGAATCGAACTCAGTTCCCTGGCGCTGTGAGGCAGCAGTGCTAACCACTGTGCCACTGCAATGCCCCTGCCATGTACAGAAGGTTGAAGGATTTGCACTCAAGTGTTTAAACATCTTACTGCCGCACAATGTCTAATTTTTCAGACACAAAAATAATAAAAAGATAAAACTCTTCTCGGTTTAACTCTTTTGCTTGTCTTTATGTCACAAATACAGGGTATGAACATACAAATCAGGAACAGTCGTAGGCCATTCAGCCCCTCAGACCTGCGCCACCATTCAACAAGGTCACGGCTAATCCAATAATCTTCAATGTCACATTCTTGCCTAAGCCTGATAATTTTTCATCCCCTTATTGATCAAAAAATATTGCTCTGTCTTAACAATATTCAAAGACTCTGCTTCCACTGTCTCTTGAAGGAAGAGTTCCAAAGACTCACAACCATCTGAGCAGAAAAAGAATTTTCTCGACCCCTTACTTTTAGGCAGTGATCGTGAGTTCTAGATTTCGCACCCCCCCCCACCACAAGAGAAAACATCCTCTCCCCAACCATCCTGTCAATACTCCTCAGAATCTTAAAAGGATTCAATCAAATCACTTCTTATTCTTCTAAATACAGAATTACAGAATTGTTACAGTACAGAAGGAAGCTATTTGGCCCAACATGTTTGTACTAGCTCTCCAAATAAGCATTGTGACTTTGTTCCTTTCCTCTGCCTTTTCCTCATGCCTCTGCACATTGTTCCTATTCAAATAATTATCTATTGCCCTCCTAATTGCCTCAATTGAACCTGCAACCACCCCATTTACAATTTTTTTTAGAATTTAAGTATTATGTCACAAGTCAGCTTATATTAACAGTGCAATCAAGTTACAGTGAAAATCCCTGAGTCGCCACAGTCCAGCACCTGGTAGGGCACACCGAGGGAGAATTTAGCATGGCCAATGCACCTAACCAGCACATCTTTTGGACTGTGGAAGGAAATCAAAGCACCCGGAGGAAACTCACACAGAGAATATGCAGATCGTGGACAGACAGTGACCCAAGCCAGGAATCGAACCTGGGCCCCCGGTGCTGTGAGGCAATAGTGCTAACTATTGTGCCATCATGCAGCCTCATTCATTTCCTGGGTAAGATTCCACAGGAGTTTTACCAGGAGATTGAGGGAATCACCTTGAGAATTGCTCCAGTCTATATTGGCAAGAATCCACACGATATCAGGAAAAATTAATACATAGAGTCTTGGAAGCACAGTACCTGGTCAGCAGACAGGATCAACACAGTCAGCGCTTACTGTAAGTTCTGAGGCTGAAATAGTTCAGTCCCTTTTCAAGGAATGAGCTAATTAATATTTAACTCAAAGTGCAAACTTGAGGGGCTTCACTATCAGCAGATAATCCCCTCTCTGTTAGCGAGGTAAATCTTTAAATTGTGTTGTTAGCTGATTTCTGTCCACCTCATTCATCCTAAAATGGAAGAAATTGGATCTTTGGCCCATTAATGATTGTAGTGGTTACTAATTTCCAGTTGAGTATTTTGTGTAGAATTCCAGAATTTTCTGTCTAATCTATAAAAACTAAGAAGCAATGTTTGGGAAGCCGGATTGGATTTTTACTGCAAGGTTACTACTCAGGGCAGGCAGGTCTCTAGCACAATGAGTAGCCTCACTGTCTCAGAATTGCGACATGCTAGGTCCACACCAGATGACCAAGGAAGGTATGTTTACAACTAGCAGATTGGTGAGCATTGACTTGTAAATCCTTCCAATATCGAAATTCCTGGACTGTCATATGTTGGAAAGAAGTTGGAGTCCCTACCATTGCCATTCAGATCTCCAGTGGCATATACAAAAAGGGTAGGTGGTCGTACGGAAGAGATTGGTGCCCAGAACATAGGGTTCAATCCCTGCTTCAGCTGGAGAGCTTGTCTTTTTGCCAGATCATAATGGACCTGCTATTGGACAGAGAGCCAGAGAGGATGGTTCAATATGAATGGGGAAGTGATTGATCATGAGGCAGAATATTTGATGCATCATCTGACATTATTGGCAGCTTCAATATGAATTGTTTATTTGAAATAACTTACCAACTCTGATAAATAGCACAGCAAAATATGTCATACAAAATGTGGATAGTTATTACTAATGCTTCACAGCTGCAGGGACCCAGATTCAATTCCGGTCTTGGGTGACTGTGTGGAGCTTGCCACGTTCTCCACGTATCTGTGTGGGCTTCCTTCGGGTGCTCCAATATCCTCCCAAAGTCCGAATATGTGCAGATTGGCCGTGCTAATTTGCCCCTCAGTGGCTCAAGCTTGTGCAGGTTCGATGGATTGGCCGTGGTAACTGTGTGGGCTTACGGGAGAAGGCCTGGATAAGACACTCTGTCAGAGAGTCGCTGCAGACTCAATGGGCCAAAAGGCCTCCTTCTGCATTGTGAGGATTCTATTATTCTATGAAAATGTGGTGAGCATGCCTTCACCAATATCAGCAAGCGCCACAGTAACAGGAGGAGGCCATTCAGCCCTTTCCATTTATTCTAGCACTCAATTCATGACTGATCTGTGCCTCAGTCCCATTCACCACTTTAGTTCCACAACCTTTGATGCCTTTTACCTAACAAAAATCTATCCATCTGAGTTTCACAAATTCTAATTGTCTCTTTGGAACAGTGGTTATACTTGTGGTTATACCTACAAGGACATTGAGAAACTGTTGTTTTTTTATCTGGGTGGGCAGAATGCAAGGACATTAATGCAAGGACAGCACTTCTGCTCTGAATGAAAAAATTGTCCTTGATTCTTTTGAACAGAGATTCCCAGACATTCTCAGACAGAGAGCTGAAGCAAAGTGGAACATATTTCCAGACACCGTCTACATCGACAAGATGGGGAGAGATAGGAATAAGCAAATTCAGAGGTCCTGGGTGATGAGAGAGATGGACAGGAAGGTGAAGCTGATGAAAGGATATCTATGGCAGATCTCAGGTTGATAATGCAGGTGAGAATCCAAACTGAATACAGGAAGTTCCAAGGGAAAGTGAAAAAACAAATTAGAAAAGCAAACCGAGAGCATTCGAAGAGATTGAGTATGAGGTAGTTGGCATGCTTGAGGTATTGAATGAGTAATTTCACATAACTCTACAGCAGAAGGAGGCCATTCAGTCCATTGGGCCTGCACAATCCCACCCAGCCCTATTCCCATAACCCCATGCATTTACCCTAACTAGTCCTCCTGACACTAGGATCAGTTTAGCATGGCCAATCCACCTTTTGCAGTGTGGGAGGAAACCCACGCAGACACAGGGAGAACATGCAAACTCCACACAGAGAGTGACCCGAAGTCAGGATTATAAAGGGGTCTTTGGTGCTGTGAGACTACAGTGTTAACCACTGTGTCACCTTGCTGCCCACTGATCCTTTATTTGTCATTCAATTTTTTTACCAAGGAAGAAAATGCCACTAAGGGTATCGCGAAAGAGGGGGTAGCTGAGGCATTGGGTGGATTAAAAATAAGCGATTTCTCTTTTAAGTCTGAGGTGAGGATTATTTTCTCTCTCAGAAGGTTGTTAATCTGTATCATTCCCTTCCACAGAAAGCAGTTGGTGGGGGGGTAGGTAGGTGGTGGGTGGTGGCTGGATCATTGAAATGATTAAAGGTGAGTTATGGATATTTTTGAAAGAACAGGGAGTTGGGGGAAAGGTGGCAGACAGGAAGGTGGGATCAAGACCACAACCAGATTAACCATTCAGGCTTGAAAGGCCAAATGAATTATTCTTGCTCCTAAGATTTATGACTCTATTACTGGGAGATAGACTGGCTCTGCTTAAAGCTGATAAGGCCCCAGGCGCATCCATCCAAAGATACTGAAGGGAACAAGAGTGGAAATTACAGAGGCATTGGTCATAACCCTGCAAATCTCCTCAGGATGTCATAGTGGCACACTCGTTAGCACTGCTGCCTCACAGCGCCAAGGACCCAGGTTCAATTCTAGCCTTGGGTGACTGCCTGTGTGGAGTTTGCCCATTCTCCCTGTGTGCGTTTCTCCGGGTGCTCTGGTTTTCTCCTACTGTCTAAAGCCATGTAGGTTAGTCGGATTGCTCCTTCGTGTGAGGGACAACTAGAAAAGGCAAATATGTGAGATAGGGCCTGGGTGGGATTGTGGTCAATGCAGACTTAATGGGCCAAATGGCCTCTGTCTGCACTATAGGGAGTCTATGATATATTTATATAAATCATAGAACTTGGTGGGGACAGGTTGAGAAAGCAGTCAATCACACATATTGGAGGAGGTTTTCCTGCCCCACTTGCCGTAAGATTTGGAGTTAGTGAAGAGTGGACCATGCAAAAATCCATTGGCCTTAGACAGAATTTTCCAGTTTGGGATGATCACAGCCAGAAAATCTCACCCACAGGATTCTGGGCTTTATTATTAGGGACATGAGAAATAAAAATAGGGAGTTATGGTGAACCTTTGTACAACATTGATTCAACTGATGCATTATGTTCCATTTTGGGCATCATACTTTCGAAAGAAAAGATTTACTGGAATAAACTATCTCAGAGTGGCACAGTGGTTAACACGGCTGCCTCACAGCACCAAGAACCCAGGTTCAATTACAACCTTGGACGACTGTGGAGTATGCACATTCTCCTCATGTCTGCATGGGTTTCCCCTTGATGCTCAAGTTTCCTCCCACAGTCCAAAGATGCGCAGGTTAGGTTGATTGGCCATGCAAAACTTTCCCTTAGTGTCCCAAGATGTATAGGTTACGTGGATCAGCCATGGTAAATGTGTGGGGTTACCAGATAGGTGGCAGATGTTCTGTCAGAGAGTTGATGCAGACTCAATTGGGCTGAATTGTGCTCTTTCAGCACTCTGGAGATTTAATGGATTCTATGATGAGAAACATGGATAGGTTGGAAAACTGGGATTAGCAGGGTAAATATGTAGGTTTACCAGAATAGGATCTAGGTGGAATTGTGGTCAGTACAGACTCGATGGGCCAAATGGCCTCCTTCTGCACTGTACAGATTCAACGGTAGTATGAAATCCCACTGCTATATCAATTAAATTATTTCTTTTTAAAAGATGGCCCAGAGCGAAGTGGCTTCTTGCATACCCTCTAATTCGACCTTTTACTCTTGTTCCCATATGTTAAGCTGATCCTTCTTTACACCCTATCTGTGACTGTAACACTTTATTCTGCACCCTATCCATGTTTTAATGACTATCATTTGGTGGCTCTGACATCCATCATTGTGAAGTGCTTTGAAAGGCTAGTCATGGCATGAATCAACTCCTGCCTCTCGGACTGGATCCACTACAGTTTGCCCTCCATCTCAACAGGTCCACAGCAGATGCCATCTCCTTGGCCCTGCACTCAACCCTGGAACACCTAGATAACAGAGACACCTATGTCAGACTCTTATTTATTGACTACAGCTTAGTCTGCTATACTATTATTGCTATAAAAGTATTGTTTCTTGCATTTCCACCAGACATTCTGTCTTCCACTGTCTTCCATTGGGAAAAAGATACAAAAGTCTGAGGTTACATATCAACTGACTCAAGAACAGCTTCTTCCCTGTTGACATCAGACTTTTGGATGAACTTTACCTTGCAGTAAGTTGATCTTTCTCTACCCTAGCTATGACTATAACACTACTTCTGCGCTCTCTCATTCCCTTCTGGTATGAATGGTATGCTTTGTCTGTATAATGCACAAGAAACAATATTTTTCACTGTATGTTAATACATGGGACAATAATAAATCAAAATCAAATCCATCCTTTCCTTCTCCCATATGTACTCTATGAAAGGTAAGTTTTGTGTTAGTAGCACACAAGGAACAATACTTTTCATCATATCCCAATACATTTGACAATAAATTAAATCAAACTTTATAATTTGAGGGCTCTTTATTCTTATGATATACAGAAAAGAACTGAAATAAAGCAAAAACTGGAGAAATCAATGTTATGTTGCTAGCACCACTTGTTTTATAAAATAAGATTGGCATCATAGCAATGTTCACCCATCTGAGTGCATAGGTCAGAGGTCACTACAGGATCAATATGACACCATGGTGGTGAACGGACTGTCTTAATTTCAGACTGATGCCAGGGAGAGGGTTGGGCCCAACAGGTAGGGATCTGATTTCAGGGTGGGGAATGAAAACAAGGGGCAAAAATCTTACGAGAATTTGGCAGAGTCAGTTCTGGTGTGCAACTCTTCAAATCTTGTCACTTTAACCATCAAAAAAAAAGGATGGGCTGAGTTTGTGCCATCAGTCTGGTGAGGTGGGATTCTTAGAGCCAGATGGACGTGGAAGTTTTGGAGAGAATGCAAAGGTGGTTCACCAGGATGTTGGCCTGGTCTCGAGGGTGTTGGTTATGAGGAAAGGTTGAATAAACTAGGATTGTTTTCACTGGAAAGATGAAGGCTGAGCGGAGATCTGATAGGGGTCGACAAAATTAGGAGAGGCATAGACAGGGTGGAGAGTAAGAGGCTTTTTCACAGGGTGGAAGTGCCAATTATATGGGCATTTCCCATGTATTAACATGCAGCGAAAATTGTTGTTTCTTATGCATTATACAGACAAAGCATACTATTCATAGAGAAGGAAACGAGAGATCGCAGAAGTAGTGTTATAGTCAAGTTTAAGGGAGATGTATGGGGGAAGTTTTTCACACTAAGTAGTGAGTGTCTGGAATGCACTGCCAGAGGATGTGGTGGAAGCAGGCACATTAACAACACTTAAGAGGCATCTGGATGGGTACATGAATAGGGAGGGAATAGAGGGGTGTGGACTGAGGAAGGACTGAAGGTTTTTTTCAGTTAAATTGGGGCATCATGATCGGCATGGGCTTGGAAGGCCAAAGGTATCTATGCTGTACTTTTCTTTGAAATGACTCAACTGGTTGGGCCAATCTGGCAGTGCCATCACACCCTATTCACTCACCTTAGAAACTTACCTTCTCCTTTCATAGAAACATAGAACATTGCAGCACAGTACAGGCCCTTCGGCCCTGCCAAGCTATGTCCAATCTCAAGATCAAGCTATCCCACTCCCTATCATTCTGGTGTGCTCCATGTGCCTTTCCAATAACTTTGAAATTTTCTAAAGTGTCTGACTCCACTGTCACATGAGGCAGTCTATTTAACACCCCGACCACTCTCTGAGTGAAGAATCTACCTCGGACATCCCTCCTATCTCTCCCACCAAGAACTTTACAGTTATGCCCCCTAGTAACAGCTACATCCACCTGAAGAAATAGTCTCCACACGTCCACTCTATCAATCCCTCTCACCATCTTATAAACCTCTATTAAGTCGCCTCTCATCCTCCTCCGTTCCAAAGAGAAAAGCCCCAGCTCCCTCAACCTTCCCTCATAAGACCTACCCTCCAAACCAGGCAGCATCCTGGTAAATCTCCTCTGCACTCTCTCCAATGCTTCCACATCCTTCTTATAATGACGTGGCCAGAACTGAACACAATATTCCAAATCTGGCCTCACCAACATCCGGTATAGTCGCAGCATAACCCCACAGCTCTTAAACTCAAACCCTCTGTTAATAAAGGCTAACACGCTTTCTTCATGGCTCTATTCACTTGAGAGGCAAACTTCGGAGATCTGTGGATATGAACCCCAAGATCTCTCTGTTCCTCCACGTTGCTCAGAACTCTACCATTGAGACCCTGTAATCTGCATTCAAGTTTGTCCTACCAAAATGTATCATCTCACACTTATAACTTCCAATGGGAAATTTAAACTCACCTGCTTTATGGGAGCTAATGCCATAAAAAGGCGTCATCTGTTCCTTCACTCTGGTACTTTTGAACTTTCACTTGAAGCTCAGGGGTCACAAGTACCTCCTTCAGTCTCACCCAGTTTAAATCAAGTGGGCCCGGTGAGACAAGCACTTTACTGATCACCACTCCGAGTAAGTTATCGGTATCCCCGCTGGCAAACTTTTGTATCTTTTGATTTTTATTATATTGACTCTTTTCAACACTGTAACTACAAATGTGCTGATGCAGCCTGACTATAAAGACAAAGAGAGAAATGAAAGTAGCAATATGGAGTATCCTTTTAACTATAAAGTTTAAAATTGCCCTGCAGGGAGCAAAGTCCTTGTCCGATTACAAAATAACCCAATTAATACCCTCAAATATTAACAAGCTTAAAACAATTCATTAACTCCCGCGTAGTAATGTTGGTTCTTTTAAGTGCAATTATGTCTGAACTACGTGGTAATTGAAAAACCAACTTAATGGTTAGTTTAGTGAATGAGTTTTAAGATAGCTTTCCAAATATCAGCAGGTTCCATTTAATCTTCCTTCAAGAAGGAAAAAAAAACAGGAAATTTTAAATGCCAACTTTGGAAAATTGCAGAGGGCAGCAAAATAAGCCCAATGTTAAGCCATTTATTTATTTCTAGTTTTAGGTTGAGATTATTAATGAGAACACTCTACACATTTCATTCCTTGAAGAAATGCTTTATTTTTAATATAGCGTTTCCACAGTGACAACTGCTCCCAGCTAAATAAGTACCAAAGCATTCATTATATAAGCAATTTGACACACAGGGATATTTATTGTACTGTTCACACAAGATTACTGTTGTGCAGCACAATCCTTTACCTCATGAGCAGTGAACACAAACAGGCTGACAGTGATCTAGTCTGGAAGGTTCCGGAACACGTTGGACAGCGATAGTGGCTCCTCCAATTTCAGCATCCGCTATTTTAATTGCTTTATTATTAATGATCACTCCATCAGTTGCCACGACTCCCAAGTGCTTGTTATTGGTATTGACACTGTCCCAGTGATATGGTCGCTGTACTATAATAGAAACTTTACAGTGCAGGAGGAGGCCATTCGAGTCTCCCCACAATGCCACCCTATTCCCACATATTTACCCTGCTGATTCCCCTGACAGTAGGGTCAATTTAACACAGCCAATCAACCTAATTGGACAGTGGGAGAAAACCAGAGCACCTGGGGGAAATCCACGCAGGTGCAGGGAGAACACGCAAACTCCGCACTGACAGTGACCCAAGACTGGAGTTGAACCTGGCTCCCTGGCGCTGTGAGGCAGCAGTGCTAACCACTGTGCCACCCCAATCCATAATCCAGAGACCCAGGGGCAATGATCTGGGGACTCAGGCTTGAATCACACCATGGCAGATAGTGAAATTTAAATTTAATAAAAGTCTGGAATTGAAAGTTTAACGATGATCATGAAAGCATTGTCATAAAAACGCAACTGGTTTACTAATGTTCAATAGGGAAGAATGTCTTGTCTGGCCTATTTGCAACTCCATATACTTGATTCTTAAATGTCTTCTAAGACTCAGTTGGAGGCTAATTCTAGCAACACCCCACAGAATCCAATAGTGCAGAAGGAGGCCACTCAGCCCATCAAGTCTGCACCAACCACAATCCCACTCAGGCCTATCCCCATAACCCCACATATTTATTCTATTAGTCCCCCTGACACTATGGGACAATTTTGCATGGCCAATCAACCTAATCAGCACATCTTTGGAGTGTGGGAGGAAACTGGAGCATCTGGAGAAAACCCACAAAGACATGGGGGGAATGTGCAAACTCCACACAGGCAGTGACCCAAGCTGGAAATCAAACCCTGGTCCGTGGCACTGTGAGATAACTGTGCTAACCACTGTGCCACCGTACCTCCATGAACTAAAAAATAAATGTTGCTGATTTGCTATCCCAGGCATGCAGACTCTCTATGCTGCTAACTGCAGCCCGCTTCCTATCTCACCCACCCAAGGCTTCTAAATGGTAGCTTAACATAGTAAACCATTCCAATGGACTTCAAAAGGAGCAATACAAAACCAAATACTGTACCAAGACACACAAGCTTATATTAGGGTTGATGACCAAAAGCGTGTCTTGCAGAAAACAAGGTAGAGAGATACAGAGCTTGGGGCCCAGGTAACTGATGGCCAGCAATGATGAAGCAATTAAAATTGGGGATGCCAAAGTAGAGGACTGCTGCTATCTCAGAAGATTTTGTGGCTGGAGGCAATGACAATTATCAAGAGGATCGAGGCCACGGAATGAAGGCATGGGAGAGAATTGTAAAATTGAGTTGTCAATGAGCACTGGGGTGATGGAGAACTGGACAAGATTTGAGCTTAAGGTATAGGCAGTGACATTTTGAATCATCTCTGTCAGGAAGCAACAGAGCTAGTTTCAAGTAATTTATGTTTGTTTTTATGGGTATAGAAACAATGTATAGCTTTAGGTTTAATTCTGAGCTTCTGAAAAAGAAAAATCTAAAACTTTAGTCGGCTTCATGTTAAACAAAGGTGTCTTCTATGCATTTTGGTCATTTTAAACTGTGCATGCATTGTAATTAAAGGGTTCATAAAGTGGTAGTAAACAGGATTTTAAGAAAAACTAGATTGTTGCTTAGCAACCATGAGCCACCCTAGTTGGAAAGAACTTCTGAGTTTAGTGTTGAGAGGCTGGACAGGACAAGAAAGCTGCAGAAAGCAAACATTCCAAAAGAGCAAGGGAAGTCAAGAAACCAAGAAGTTAGGAGTTGGAAGAAGGAACAAAGAACAAGAAGCCAAATAAGATCCCATTCAGGATAATTCAAGAAAAAAGGCAGAGAATGTGCTCTGAGTTAAAGGGACAGCTGCAAAAAGCAGACATAAAGCCAGGTAGGTAAAAAGCCAAGCATCTGATGCAAATCCCCAAAAGTTTGGTGACAACTTAATACAGTCCATGAAATAATAGTATTCTATTGATGTGGCTGGATACCTGAGAGATTGTGTGGACACGTGAATGCATGTGGTAATCCAACGCAGAGGAATACTGAAAGGAGGAATTGAAATCCTGGAATTGGATTCTTGGTAAAGGCATCCAAGGAAAAGCATCATTTGAGAGAAATCTCCGCGGTGTGTTTTTTTCCCCCAAGAATGGTGTTTGGAAATACTAGTGTGGAAGTCAGAATTCTAGTGAGATCAGTTGGCTCAAGGAGTGACAAGAATCTAAGGGAATTTGATGAGAAGTCCATAGAAGTCATACTGGGTGGCATGTCATTTGCTTTCAGAGCTGATGATTGCGCTATGTTCAACACCATTTGTGATTCATCAGACACTGAAGTAGTCCAAATGCAGCAAGACCTGGACAATATCCAGGCTTGGGCTGACAATGGAAAGAAGATTATTTTAAGATAGTGGAGCAGAGGATGGGCCGAGGTCAGATGCTTTATTGGAGAATTGCAGAACCGATGGGCCTCCTTTGCACTGTAGAGATTCTATGAATCGGACATCCAGCTAACTGAATATAACAAAGTCCCACAAACTGCAATAAAACTAATTAGCTCTGTTATTTGAGGGTTAAATGTGATCCAGAAAATTGGATAACTTTCCAGATCCTATTCAAATACAGCATTGGTATGTTCATAGGACTGTGCTTTAATACTTCAGCAATGGAAAATTGCATTGATACATAAAATAACGTACCAGTTATACAACAAAACTACAGGAAAACTATTAGTAACATATGAGAAAATATCCTCAACCTAGATATGCTCACCTCAGGCAGAAGGCTATGTGAGTTTATACTGATATTTCGGTGCAGCACTGAAGAGAAATTACATTATTGGAATTCCCATCCTTTGAAAAATTGAGTCCTAGTTAACCTATTCCAGTCAGGTGAACAAAAAAACCAGCCTCCCATCCATTGATTCTGTCTACATTTTCCACTGCCTCGGTAAAGCAGCCAGCATAATTAAGGACCCCACGGACGAAGGACATTCTCTCTTCCACCTTCTTCCAACAGTAAAAAGATACAAAAGTCTGAGATCACGTATCAATTGACTCAAGAACAGCTTCTTCCCTGCTGCTGTCAGACTTTTGAATGGACCTACCTCACACTAAGTTGATCTCTCTCTCTATACCCTTGCTGTGACTGTAACACTACATTCTGCACTCTCTTCTTTCCTTCTCTATGAACGGTACAATCTGTATAGTGCACAGGAAACAGTGTTTTTCACTGTACGCTAATACATGTGACAATAATAAATCAAATCAAATTCCAAGTGCATTGTTCAAAGAGTTTTCCCACAAGATTCCTTCCCCAATCGATACTGCCACAGTCCATCATTCACATAATCCTACTTCCAGGATTTTACTGAGCTCAAAACATGACATTGCGAGTGAAGCTGCATGAGCAACATGAAGTTGCAATAAATTAATGCCTGTCTTTCTAACATTGCTTACTTTCTACCAATTACCAAGAATTGCATTGACAACCGCTAGCCTGCTGTCTGTGCTAAATCCAGTCTTATTTTCTACTTTTAACTTACTAATGCTCTTTCGCACCAACATTGTGATGTTTGCCGCGTTGCTTCAGGAACTAATTTCAAAAGCAGTCGGTATCATGTTTGGATGACAGTCTAAAACGGTTTAGTCATTAACCTCAATAATGAGTCAACTGGGATCCAGTTAAACCTTTCCCTGGCTCTTTGGAAAATTTCACATCAGCTCACCATCACTTGGAGCCAATCTGTTGGAAAAAAATAAAATGCAGTTATGTTTAAGTCAATGGCTTTGGTTTGATTTCTTGCCACGTGTATTGGGATACAGTGAAACGTATTGTTTCTTGCGGGTTATACAGACAAAACATATCAGTCATAGAGTATATGGGGAGAAAGAAAAGAGAGGGTGCACAATATAGTGTTGCATTATGGAATAGTGAAGAGAAAGATCAGCTTACTATAACATAGGTTCAAAACCCTGGCAGCCAAGAAGGAGCTGTTCTTGAGTCAGTTGGTTAGACGGTTTTTCAGGTTTAGAGTTAAGTTTTGATTTAGAGGATATGCAGGAGACAACTCGCAAGAAGTCGCCTCTTTCTGCAGCCATCTTTTTTTTAAAGATGCCTACATGCTAAAAGATCAACCACCACGCAGACATTTAAAAACGATTCAGAATCTGTAATAACAATATCTTCATCAATATATAACGGGTTTATTATACTATTAAAAATGTAGAGTTTTTTTTGAAAAAAACATACTTAAGTCAAAAGTTTTCTTCATCAAAATATATTTTTGACTGCTTGCTGATTGATATATGATAGTTCTTTTGGATCCCACTGTGCGGAATAAAATTGCTATTAAAAATTCTCAGCAAGGATTGATCACATCCACATGTGCCTGGCTGAATGACAATCACAAAGGAACAGTAGCATAGGACATGAGTTAATCTGAAGTGATATTAACCAGTGGAGAAATAACCACCTATGAGAACAGGGATGAGTTTAGTTGGGAAAGTCAGGAGCCTGCTGACATGTGCTGTTTGGTTCCTATAGTCATGATGTGGAGATGCCAGCATTGGACTGGGACAAACACAGTAAGAAGTCTCTCAATACCAGGTTAAAGTCCAACAAGTTTATTTGGTACTAAACGCTACTAACTTTTGGAGTGCTGCTCCTTCGTCAGGTGAGTCTCTAATGCATTTATGTCCTTCCTCAGATAAGAGACAAAAAATGTGTGCAATACTCCAAATGCAGTCTTACCAAAGCCCCACACAGTTGCAACAACATTTTCCTACTTTTATACTTTATTGCATTAGCAATAGATGTCAAATTCCATTTGCCTTTTTACTTGCTGCACCTGCATACTAACTCTCTGCAATTCATGCACAAGGACACCCAGAGCCCTCTGCAACAAAAAAATTTTCTATTTAGATAGCAAGTTACCTTCCTGTTCCTCTGACCAAGATGAGGCAAAGTGACAGCAGAAAGGGAAGCAAATTCTGCACTCCAGACCCTCACCACCTCGTGGAACATCCTGCCCATGTGCCAGATTGCAAACTGGCCTCTTCAGTCACGTGAAGACCCATGATACAAACTCATGACCCTCAGTGGACGTCAGCCTCAAGTCAAGGACAATGTTTCCTAAGTCGCAAATCTGCATTTCCTGGAGATAAGGGTTTTTCCTGACAACACTGAGTGAAATAATGGATCAGAGGTTGCAGCAGAAGAGCATCTAACCACATCTGCTGCTAATTATGCTTGTATTCTTTTTTATTGAAGTTCCATTGAAGCCAGCAGAATCTGATATTGCATTGAAGCAGCCACTCTTTATATCCAGATATATGTACTCTGGCAGGAGGCACCTGAGCAGCTCTGGAGCTGAAACTGTGCCTGTTAGTGACACAGAGTCTAATAATAACACTCCCTTTGATACCTAATGCAGCTAACATCAGGTTTCAAATCTGTGAAAAGAGAGCAACAAAACGGTCTTTGAAGCAGTCTGCCAGTATGAGCGGATGAATGAATTATTGTGCAATTCAAACTGCAGTAACTTAATCAAACTCAAGATGTCAGTATTGCACAGAGGTGTCACCCAGCCCTGGCTCTGACCCAGTTCAGTCTGTGCTCATTCCTCAGTGCATCCAGTGTTCTGCACCATGTGTAATGATGGATACCAACTAAATGCTTCAGTGGACTCACTCACTTATCAAAACGAGGAATTTCAGATCAAAGAAATGCAGCCCTTTTCTAAAAATATTTTGGACAGCCCATCACACATTTGCAGGTCAGGCAGAATGCTCGGGAAGCTGGATATGCCCTCACTCATAAGATTAAATCATGCTCAGAATGCACAAATTATAAGATGGAGCCAAAAAATGAAACACTGGGGCATTCTGTAGGTAACTTTGTCAGGGTGCAGGAAGTAATTGTCAATCATTCAGGAATAAGCTGCAATGCAACATGAAAAGGCCAAGCAGAGGCAGTAAACATAGAATCCCTACAGTGCAGAAAGGGCTATTTGGCCCATCAAGTCTGCATTGACTGACAAATAATCTTACCCAGGCAGTCCCACCTATCTTTATCTCTGTAACTCCACACATTTTAACCTACAAATCTTGGGACTCTAAGGGGCAATTTAGCACGGTCAATCCACCCAACCCACACATCTTTAGACTATGGGAGGAAACTGGATTACCCAGAGGAAACCCATGCAGACGGGGAGAGAAAGTGCAAACTCCATACAGGTAGTGACTCAGGTCGGGAATTGAATCCAGATCCCTGTGAGACAGCAGTGCTAACCACTGTGCCATCCCATGATGAGTGATTAAATCATGCCCAAGTTAGTGATTAATTATATCATCATAGGCTGATCTACACTAGCATCATAGGATATGGTTAGTGATCTTGATGGAGGTAGTTTTTAAGGTGATCGATATGGAATCCAGACTGAAATGAAGAATGCTAAGTCATTTCTCAGTTGTACCTTATGTACCTGAGTCAGAAGGTTCTGGATTGTCCCATTGCAGAGGCTTAAGCACAAAAGTCTAGATTGACATCCCTGTGCAGTACTAGGGAATGCTACACTGTTAAGAAGGTTCATCTTTTGGATGAGACATTAAACGAAGACCTAGTCGCCCTCAGATGGACATAAAAAGAATCACACCACACTATTCCAAAAGAGAATTTCATTAGATATTCTGGCCAATATTCTTCCTTCAGACAACTTGACTAACATATTGTTGTTTGCACGAGTTTTCTATTCATAAAGTGGCTACCACAATTTCCACATTCAAACCATTTAAAGTTTATTTTTATTAGTGTCACAAGTAGGCTTACATTAACACTGCAATGAACTTACTGTGAAAATTCCCCAGTTGCCATATTCCAGTGCCTGTTTGAGTTCACTAATCAGCATGTCTACTTAGGCCCTCTTACCTTATCTTTGTAACCCCACACATTTAGTGGCTAATCCATCTAATCTATAAATCTTGAGACACTAAGGGGCAACTTAGCATGGTCGATTCACCAAACCCACATGTCATTTGGACTGTAGGAGGAAACCAGAGAACCTGGAGGAAATCCATGCAGACAAAGGGAGAATGTGCAGACTCCGCATAGCTAGTGACCCGAGGTTGGGATTGAATCCCGTGCTAACCATGTACCGTGTCACCCATATTCCGAAAGCACTTCAACAGCAGGAAAACATTTTGGGATGTCCTTAAGTCATTAATGTCTTTTTGTTTTTTAGACAGCCAATTAAGTAGACATTTAGGACAATGCAGAGGGAGGATGGAAGCTGGAAAGTGCAAAAGCAAAACTGGTGAAAGGGGATCATGACAAGTTTTGAAGATAAGGGGTACAATCTTGCAGGAAACATGGAACAATATAACATTGGACATCATTTGTCCCCAGACCTGTCTGTTGGTAAAGTCAATTTAACCTATACCTTTCAATAGCATGGAGGTCTCACTGGGTGGACCAGCATAATATTCCCTTAAACCAGGTGGTCACATAATAATGTGGCTACAAAAGAGTTCACGTGTCAGGTGCAGGGGCAGATTACAAGCATGAAGTAGCTGCTAAGCTACTGAATAAACTACTGTTCAGTATAAATATTTTTTTTGGGAACCCAACACTTTTACATGGTGTCAGGCTGTATAGCTAAAGGACTTGGCCACATTGACCTGCTGCCCTTTGAAGAGAACACTGCAGAAAGCTAGGAAAAGTTCAAGGAGTGGTGCAAGTCAAAAAAGGTACAGGTTTATACTAAGTTTAGCGGACCCGTGATGTGACCAAAGATTGTGTAATTTCTTTTCCAAATGGAGGATGAAAAAGACACTGAAATCATTCTAATTAAGTTTGAGAATATCACTAGTCCAGTAAAAAAAAATCCTCAACAGACATGCTTCAATTCAACTAAGAGCAGGTGATCAATCTTATGGGGCCACCCTGAAAAACTTGGCAAAGAAATGAGTTTGAAATGCTCACTAATGAACTAGTCAGGAATTGAACAGTTTGTGGAAATCACATCAATTTAGTCTGCAAGCTGCTACTGTGACAGAAAGATCCAATATTACAACAGTGGGAGCCATTAGTATCTCCACATCAACTGAATAATCAGGGAAAAAAAAGCAGAGATTTTAAATGGAAAGCAGAAGTATTCACAGTACAGGGAACACCCTACTCTAACAACGCCTTTAGAGCAGAATAGCTTATTTTGCAGATGGCAAAAGATGCAAATGTAGGAAGTGGAATCACTTTGCTAGTTCAAAACCACAGTTCAAAACCACAGCAACCTTCCTCTGTCACCAGCCACATGTCAACTGATCAGACCTCCAGGGATAAGAGTGTCTATAAGGTGAATGAATTGGAGCTCAGCCAAAGCAGCAAAACTTCAAGAACACTATTGCAAGAGTATGGACACCATCACAGAAAAGAGTGAAATCATCACCACCCTCAACATGATTTGCAATAACACAAGGCTGAAGTTAAAGATTGACGCTGGAACAGTGTAATGCATTGTCCAGCTGCATTGTTAGAAATACAGAAAATAGGAATAGGCCATTCATGATGATCATCCAACTCAAAAGCCTGATCTGGCCTTCACTCCATATCCTTTGATTCCCTTCACCTCAAGTGCTATATTTAACTGCTTCTTGAAAATATCTAGGGGGGTGATCTTACCAGCTCATCATACCAGTCAATCAGCATGGTGAGCTGGTGAGATCACAAGAAAGGCGCAAAACCGGGTTTGTGTCTGGTTTCTCACCACTTGTGATATTATCCCTCAGCACAGTGGTTAGCTGCCTTGCAGCTCCAAGGACTTGGTTTCAATTCCCAACTGTCCATGTGGAGTTTGCACATTTGCCTCCAGGTGCTCCAGTTTTCTCCCACAGTCCAAAAATGCACGGGTTAGGTTGATTGTCCATGCAAAATTAACCCTTAGTGTTAGAGGGAGTGGTAAGGTAAATTTATGGGGATATGGCCTGGGTGGGATTGTTGTTGGTGCAAAGTCCTTGGACCAAATAGCCTCCTCCTGCATTATGGGGATTCTATGATTTCTATTATCAGCCCTGGATAGATAGAGTGGGCTTAAGTTGATTTAAATCCAATTCTAAATGGATGTGCCCTGGACACAATTGTCCCAGCTCACTTGCCTTAACAGCCTCACTGGTGAAGGTTCTCACCCATGAGTATCATGTATGGTCCCCCAGCAATGGAGACTAGATGTGATGGCCTCAGTGGAGGGCAAGGAAGTGGGAAGGGAGTATGCCAATATATGGGTCCAAAGGAGAAGGGATGGAACAGGCTATACTCTCTGCAATTGAGGATTGGTGGGGGAAACGATAATTGGGGTGGCAATCAGCTAGGGATGCCAGCAGGTGGGAGGGAGGTGGCAGGGTCGGGTGGGATGGGATGCGATGCAGCATCAGACCCTAGCATCCAGGCAAACCTTGTGGACAATGGCTGGGAAGGTGCAACTACCGCCACTGCACACAAAGAAATTTCAAGTTTCACATAGCTGACCAGAACATCAGGCCCTTGTTTGGTCTTCAGGACAGCAGTACATTGGGGCTCACTATAATACGATATTCAAGATAGAGAGAATGCAGGTTGTGCACCTTGGGGGAGATGAGAATTTCTGAACAGATGGTATCTGACTGAATCATCAATTAAAATGCAGAAGGAAATATCATGGATTAAAAACCAAAGAGGAGAATCAATATAAATAAATTCCTGTTGAGAAATCCTTTTGTTCAATTATGAAAGCTTTGCTGTCTAGTTAGTGTCTGAAACCAGTTACCCAACTCACATCAATTAAATAAATAGACCAGTGTCATGGTAGTGAATGAGTATAAACTATGATATGGAAGTGCAGGGTATAAATCACTGAATAAAATTAGTCACTGTTCATTTTTGGAAAATCATAGCATATGCCCAACTGAAAAGACAGAAGTTCCCCCAGATTTGCACTTTGAAACATAATATTCAGAAGGTGTTGGTGCTCACTGTACACACAGAATCAACTTATACATTGTAAGGATTCAGTTTAAAGTTAAAAGTTTATTTATTTATTAGTGTCACAAGTAAGGCTTACATTAACACTGCCATGAAGTTACTGTGAAATTCCCCTAGTTGATACTTCGGCACCTGTTCAGTTCAACGCACCTAACCAGCACATCTTTTGGACTGTGGGAGGAAACCGGAGCACCATGACGAAACCCACACAGACCCGGACAGAACATGCAAACTCCACACAGTGACCCAAGCTGGAAAGTGAACCTGGGTCACTGTGCTGTGAAGCAGCAGTGCTTACCACTATGCCACTGTGTTACCCACAAAATGTTTGCAGACTCTCCAAACAGGCATTGTAACTTAGTGCTGTTTCCCTCCCCTGTTACTAATATCACTTACGGCAATTTGACAAGACATAAATGAAGATTTGGGTGTTCGATCCCTTGGGTCTGCTCTACTGTTCAGTAGGATAATGGCTAATCTGATTAGGGTCTTAACTCCACACGCTGAAAACACCAATAACTTCTGTGTTTTGTGTTAGTCAAGAATTTATCTCTGCCTTAAAAGTAGACATAGACCCAGCCTCCACCATCCTCCAGTACTGACTGGTTGTAGAAAGTGGTTTTCCCAAAACTGGTCCCCATTGTGTCCATTCGATGGCTGAACCAGATCCAATGTGAACCATTCTTCCTCCAGAGATGTGATGCAAGTGCTGCTTTAAGGACTTGAGTCCAAGTATGCATGATTACATTTAGTGCCAATACTTCCAAAATAAATACTACACAACATTTTATCTATTTTTTTTAATCAGAAAACTACCTGTAAAAGAGGATGTTCTGGAAAAAAATGTCAGCGACAAAACTCCAGAAATTTCAATATATAAAACAATTGAAGTACATAAACACAAAATTCAGGTAACAAATAAGATTCATACTTTAAAGACAATTATCAGTGAATCTGAACACATGAACTATCATACACGTCTTAAGGACAGCCCATTTTCTTTCCTTTCTCCCATTGCTTAGAATGATTCGTGTTTTAAAACACAGCAGTAACATTTTATGTTCTCCTTCATTTCTAGAGAAGGATGTAAAATTTTCTTCAAAAAAAAAGGAAAAAAATGCCTCAACTCAAGGCAAGAAATAACACCAAGAGATTTATGGTGTAAATTTGCAGCAGAATCTATTATGGTAGCACCATAAAAATATTTCATGCATATTGTTTACCAGAGGCAGAGGGAGCAAAAGTTACACAATGGCTTCTGCTGCTCAGAGCACCTAAAACCCACTATTTATAAAGAACCAATTTTTCCTTTCTGTCCGATGAATAACGAAAAGCACAACCAGAAAACCTTTTAATAAAAAAAAACACAGAACATTAAACATAGTACAAACAGAATGGTGTACAAAACAAGAACAAGGACTGTGGGGGTGGGTAGTGGTGGTGGTGGAGGTGGAAGTGGGGGCGATGGTAACATTTATCAAAAATCTTGAAGTTCAAGATAGGGAAAGGACATCCAGAGAGATGTTAACAAATCTGTCCCCCATCTTAAAAAGTTTCATATACATGGAAAAAAAAGGCCTGGAAGAGACAAACGGTTATAAGGATGCTTGGTCTTCAAATGCAATAACATGCTTGGGATGAAACTTGTGGCTTGACTTTGCCTTCACAAACAGGAAACATATTCTGCGACACATTGCAATGGTGGTTGGGAGCGGGGGGTGGGATGGTGGTACATTTTCTCTCTTCTGGATTGTATAATAGCTTGTGCAAATTCACTGTGGTTTAGTGCTTAAACATTCGAACTAAATTAGCATCTCCTAGCATCAGTAATACAGATATTATGCAGGTTTACTACCATGCTTTCTCATCATGTACTTTTTTTGGTAAAATTTTGAACTTTTGGTTGTACGGGGTTGAATGCAAATACTCATGGTAAAAGAACTGGCAAATCTTGGTCTCCCTGCTTAACTTCAAAGGAGCTGAGGCAAACTATTCTTGACTGCAACTTTAAGAAAAACTAGAAATTAAAAAGTACAATAACATTACACAAATAAAAGCTGTGCACACACTAACAAAACATTACATCAATGACTAGTGGCGCTGACACTGAAAAAGGTATCAAAGATAGCTGCAAATTTGAGGTAATATTGCATGTAGTTAACTCAAGAAATACGGCAACAAGAATTACAGGTATTGATCATTTAGATAGTGGATCAGATTTGGAATTGGTGTACTGCCATAACCCTTTCCAATGTAAGGACACCTTAAACCTGTGTTATTAAAAAACTCAAGTAATTCCTCTCCTCGGCAAAATGGATGAAGCTTTCACTTCCTCTCTCTCTCACCTTCTGATAATCCTTTTCCTCTCTGGCCTCCCAGACGAGGCAGCAGTTCCCTGCAATTATTGTGTTAAACAAATTGAGCTTGAAAACCTGACTCCTGCCCAGCATTTTTAACCAGAACATGAGATGACGCTTTGCATTATTCAGAAATTCAAAATTTGTTGTAATTGGAAGGCTGACATTACTGTAAAGCTGATCAGAGCATGTCCATCTTTGAGCAGAGGACAGCATTGGATTGAGGGATGGGGGGAATGGGAGGGGTGGGGAGAGATTCAGTTACCGTTCAATGTACCTCAGCAACAGAAGGGACTTAGGATGTAGAATGTGAATTAAAACAAGACTCAAAAAAAAAAATCAAGAATCAGATTGGTCTAGATGACAGACAAAGAAAAATATTTTATACACCACAATAGTTAAGAAAGATCAGCTGGCAATGCAGAATGTTTCATGGAATACATATACTTTCTACGCGATTTGCAATTGCAAGACACCAATCCAAGTGCTTTCAGTCTGGGGACACGTCTACACTTTTTTTTGGAGGCAATTCGTTGCTAAATCGCGGTTTATTCTCACAAGATTATTAAAAACGTTCAGTACAGCTGGTTGTGTCTACGAACATGCTGCAAATAATAAACCAATACCAGTCATCAGAAAAAAAATAATTAAATGGTTCCTTAATAGTTCAATTGTTAGAATGCCTGAGACCACCATAAGGCATTCAGTTTTAAAGTAAAACTTGCATCTTTAAAAACATTGATAGAAACGCACTTGTCATTCACCTCTGTTCATGGGCGGGTCATCCTGGAGTGTAATCTACAGCATGTTCAGATACTGTGCCCATACAGAGCTATAAAAAAAATGGATTAATATTGGCTCAATTACATATAGCACAATATCCTTATTTATTCAAGTATTGATCACCTCTGTACTGAATTGATGTGACAAAACATATTTAACCTAGTTCTGTTGTCCTTGTTGTGTTGCTGTGATCGAGAGTCTCTCCCGTAGTCTTGACCAGGGCTTTCTTCAGAGTTTCTTTTCCGTAGCCTGCTCCTCTCCTGTCTAACGTCAGTCTCAGTTTCCGAGTCGCTCAATTCAACATCAGGGCAGTAACCATCGTTGTCCTGGTATGCCGCTGTCGCTTGGTGCTCAGAAAGCTGCTTACTCCACAGACGATCTTTGGCCGATCCCCTTTTTAAAGGCTTTTCACAGTTTCGGAAGTCTTCTGAAGTCCTCACTAAACTGTCCAGCCTGTCTTTGCAAGGCTGACTGAATTCTCCCAGTTTTGATTTTCTGAAAGTGCCCTGGTTGGCAAAATGATTTGTAAGAGTTGTCACCTTATCATAAGAGGTTTGACTGGAACTGTCTCTCTGAATAATAATGCCTGACCGGCCTGTTAGGCCATTTGATTTGAGTAACCCTGGATTATTGTTGTCTCGCGTCTTTCCATTGGCATCAGTCGATTGTCCACGTAGTGATATACGAAATGTTGATGGCTTGCCAGATGCCTGTTCCACTCGACATTCGGGGGACAACAGTGAACTACCTGCCTGAACATCCTGCCTATGGCGGCTACCAGCCAACAACAGTCCATTGCTTCTTTCCTCATGTTTAAGCCAGTGATTGGACTGTAGCTTCTTTTCACTAGTTCTGGAGCTGTGTGATGTGGCCAAATTGTTCTTACTATACAAACTGCCATCAACATTGAGGGAAAGTGGACCGTTGACAGCAGCGGTAGCATTTCGTGAAGATTTTGTAGACGTTTTTAGCTTTATTGTGATTCTTGGAGGGTCGTGGAACATCAAGCCTTCCCGTGGTAATGACAAAGGTAGTCCTTAAAATAAGGGAGAAAAAGTTGAGAAGCTGTTTTTACAAACACACACACACTCCACTCTCACCTGCAAAATGTAAAAGCAAAATAGCTTACAATATGTAAATTAATCTGGCAGAGAGATAGGGGTTAGAATATACCATTAGAGGGAAAAAACAAGGTGCGTGCAGAATTGGGAGAATTGGATTAGAATAAGAAACAGTTAGTTTTATGAATACCAGTTCAGGTTCATAGTGATATTTTAGAGGCAAAATTAAGTTCTGGGAAGATTAAAGTTAAGAAACTGGAATGAATGAAACTAACACGGCTTGAAAATTAGTACTCTTGAACAAATATGGTCCCAACTTCTTAAGGAGCTAATAGCTAGTAAGGCAAGAATATAGAACAGCCAGAGAACTGAAGATGAAGAGTCTACACTGCTGGCAAATGTACTACAGCCCAGAGAGTTCTTTCGCTTTGGAAATCTAGGCTACAATTTATTTAAAAGCATTCAGTGAACCCCAGAAGGTTACATCATCAGGTGGAGCAGAAGAAAATTTCACACTTTCAATTTACCTGCATGTTTGCTAGGCAGGTACTGGGGTAGAGGCTGTGCATTCTGCAGCAGAGGAAAGGGTGCTGCTATTAACAGGTTCTAGACAACAAAATTATTGCTGCTAGCTGATTTTGAGTAATTTGTGCTGAGAAATCCTGAGGAACAGAAAAGGTGTCAAAACGTCACTGGCTCCATGCTGGAAAAGGTTAAGATTCAGAAGCAGCTCTGGCAGCCATTTATGGTTTGACATAGCTGGGGACATTGGAGTTTGATGGAATCCACGGGCCATGCCAGCAGTGAAACTGCACCAGTAACTAGAGACTGAAGTGCAGATTCTGAAATCAAGGGGAACAGAGATTCAGCAAATGAGATTGAAACCCTGAGAGGTATGCAGTCCTTGAGACAGTTCATGTTGGAGCATCTTTGAAACAATTCAGAGACCTCGTCTTTGAAAGTGAAAAGTGTGGAGCCCCTCATGAGACAGGCACAGTTTTAATAAGATTGGTTAACGCTTTTCAGATTTCTGGATGGATTGCGGAGAGACCCACGAGATCTGTCTAGGTCACAGTTGCTTTTTATTGGATAGTATGATGTGTTCAACTATAGTTTGGCTGCTAATTCACATGAATCTCACATTAACCCTGAATATTAGGATACAGGATAGACAGCTTTATCCTTTTGACTTTACAAAAGTTTATTTTTGTTTGCCCAAAACAGGTGGAATCTTATGGCTTTATTCACTTAGCACACAGCTTGAATCTCAACCTTTGTTTAAACAAAACTGGATCTTATCAAAACCTGGGGGGTCTGGTCCAGGATCAAGGTCACAATATTAGGCATTAAGTCAGGTCCAAAATAACAGGGAATGCAACGAGGTCTAAGTTAAGTAACAGTGTGTGTATCTGTACGATTGGAGTGAGTAAGAAAGACTGGTGAGCTCCAGACACAGACAGTCAAGTGGAAATATAATAGTGACAATAACAGAGACCTGGACAGACTGGGTACAGGATATTCAGGAAAGACAAGGGAGTAAAAAAAAAAGGAAAGTGAGCATATTGATTAAGGTAAATATTACACTGCTTAAAGAGAGGGTGTCCTAGTGGACCAATGCCAGAATCCTTTTGGTTAGAGTAGGATTGTCCAACAAACAGCATGTAGGCCAAAATCCAGCCCAAGGATTACTAGCCAGTGTTTAAAATATGTACAAATAGAGGTGACAGATTCTGCAAGAAACTGCTCCTCCAATCAGTCTGCTTCCATCCGCATTTGCTACCGATAGCCCACTAATGAGGGAGAGAAACAGTCTGAGGATAGAGAAGCAGCGAGCCACAAAAAAGTGAGTAGTGGCACAGAGAATCGGAGCAGCGGCCATGAGTCTACAGGGAAACAAAAAAAGAGGCTATGTGCTGAGATGGGAAAGATATTGTGAGGGTGAGGCTAACTGGAGCAAGAGGAAGATGCTTTCAGGATACTCTTCAAATACTACAAGTGGTGCTAGCTGACCCTTTAGGAGGAATTACAGGCTTTCCAGAATTTTACAGAACTATAAATTATTGATTGCACGTCTTACTGCAAGAGGCTGTGAAAGAGAGGCTAATTGCTGGGTTGCGGGGAGAAAACAGCCAGAAAACTGATAGTTTTTTTTTATGATTTGCTGTAAGTACTGAATGGCGGCAGGGTATTTAGTCGTTTGAGAATCTCAGCCAAGTCTAATCGTATCCTCGACAATGCATTTTTCCAGCAAGGGTCACAGAACAATGGTCGAGAGCAGAACTCTCTCTTCCTTCACTTCATTAAGTCAAGAGTATTGAGGCCTGTTATAGCTTGCTTGCTTCCAGCCCCACTAAGCTCATCTAGTCACTTTTGAAATGTGGAATGATCCTGCTCTACATGGAGGCACTGCCTTTAGCTTTGAGCTTTCAAGGACATTTTTTCTGTACTGCCTTGGGAATATGTGCACCACATGGAGTGGTACATTATTTCTATACAATGAGTGCTCTTTTGCACAAAATATGACAGCATGGTAAGAGTCTAAGTAAAATTTTGTTGATGTTGGTATGAAAATAAACAGATGACATTTATACACAGTGAGTGCAACAAGAAGAACAAGCATCCAGATATTCTCTGATTTCAACACGGCAGTACAGTGTAATCTGTTCTTACACACATTTGAAAACATGAATACATGGTGCAAAACCAGTGACTAATGCTTTGGGAAGGATGGAGAAGAAGACACTTAGTATTAACACAACTGTTTCAACACACTTATGAAATTTATTATTATTTGGGTTCCTATGATCATTTAGATTTTTTTCTCCAAATAACATAGATGTGCTGTCTTAAAAGTAGCATGATTTGATGACGCTGGCGTTGAACTCGGATAGGCAAAGTATAAAGTCTCACCAGGTTAAAGTTCAACAGGTTTTAGTATCGTGAGCTTTTGGAGCGTTGCTTCTTCATTAGGTGAATGGCCACTCAGCTGATGAAGTAGCGGCACTCTGAAAACTCGTGATACTAAATATACTTAAAAGAGACAGAGCGGTTTACGGAGAGAATTCTCTAGCCTCAGTATATACTTAGGTGGGGAATTGGTGTGATCTGTCCCTAGAAAGCAATCACACTGAGCTGTGCATACATCGCTGACTCAACTGATTGTTCTAGCATTACTAGGTCATTTTGGAATGACCTAACATGAGCATAAATAGCTACAATGCAGATCTGTCACTAAATCAGTGTTCAATTTAGTGAAGAGAAAGCAAGCTAATAAATGTCTTCTCATTTGAGGCTTGTTCATAAAAATGTATGTTTTTCGTTATGATAACAGCAAGATAAATTTCTAGAGCCTTATCCTTGGAAAATTTGAAGTCAAAAAAAATTTAAATGTGGCCTGAAAAATGTTGGACACCCTGGATTAAAGCAAAGAAAGAGCAGAGGTGACATTATGTTACTGGGCATATTCTAGTACTCCAACAAGTGGGAGGGGCAGTGGATCACGAAAGTTCATCCATAGGTATCTATAGGCACACAATAGGTCCACCTTTTTTTAAAACTGTTTTACTATTTATGGACCAAAAAGCCTGAAAAATGTTGGACACCCTGGATTAAAGCAAAGAAAGAGCAGAGGTGACATTGTTACTGGGTATATTCTAGTATTCCAACAAGTGGGAGGGGCAGTGAATCACAAAAGGTCATCCATAGGTTTCTACAGGCACATAATAGGTCCACCTTTTTTTAAACTGTTTTACTATTTATGAACCAAAAAGGTTCTCTACCCATCAAGACAAGAAAATGGCTAAGCTACTATGTAGCATAGAGGTTAGCATAGCTGCCTTACAGTGCCAGGGACCCAGGTTCAAGTAGCAGCTTATGTCATTGTCTTTGTGGAGTTTGCACATTCTCTCCATGTCAGCCTATGTTTCCTCTGGGTGCTCTGGTTTCCTTCCACAGTCCAAGGATGTGCAGATTAGGCGAATTGACCATGCTAAATTGCCTCTTAGTGTCAGGGGAACTAGGTGGGATCGTGGTCAGTGCAGATTTGATGGGCTGAATGGCCTTCTTCTGCACCGTAGGAATTCTATGATTCTTTGCCAAGTAAGATGTTGTTGCCAAAAATCATAATGAAAAAGGATAGTTGGGATACAGATAAGCTAAAAATTGATGAGGTATCAGAAACCAAAAAAAGAAAATGCTGGAAAATCTCAGCAGATCTGACAGCATCTAAAATGCAAGGAGAGAAAAGAACTGACGTTTCGAGTCCTGATGACCTTTTGCCAAAGCTTTTGGTTTCAGGTTCCAGCATCCACAATAATTTGTTTTTATTATGAGATATCAGAGAGTCTGGCTGTATTAAAGTCAGTAAGTCATCAAAACCAGACCAGATGTATCCAATGATACTTGAGGTTGATAAAGGTGTTCAAAAACATAAGGAATCTGGACAATGTAGATAGGAAGGAACTGATTCCATTTGCAACAGGTTAAGAACCAGAAGACACCAATTTAAAAAGGTGAAAGGCAAAAGAACCAAAGGCAACAGGAGGAAAAATTTCCCCATAGGATCTTGAAAGTGCTGTCAGATTAATTTGTGAGGAAGAGAAAAATTGGTTACAGGAAGGGAGGGGTCCAGTCTACACTGCCCATCCCTGTAGAATTAACCTTGTAGCAGAATTGTCCCTGTCTTTTAAATAAAAAGGGAAAAGAGGGATATGGGGAACAGGTAAGGAGGTGGACTGGAGACCAAGGAGAGATCAGCCGTGATCTGATTGAATGGTAGAGGCAGCTTGCAGGGCTGATTTGCCTACTTCTACTCCTAATTCCCATGTTCCCTTGTTGCCATAAAAGCATAATTGGATTCAGAACACCTGCAGCACAATATCACCATATCAATATTTCTCATATGCAATCCTCAATCTGACAATGACTGAAATGCATATACAAAATTAAATTGACTTCAGATTCAAGAACTGACCAAAGCATAGTCAGAATATCTGGATGCATGGGAAAGCAACCCATAAGTGTCAAAGTGCTGTGGTAATTTGTTGAAAATTAGGAGACCCACCACAAACCAGCAGACTTACTATACCTCTAAATCATGTTTCTGACTCAACAGGATGTACATACAGGAGTCAATGACATTACCAACAGCTTGTATTTATTTAGTGCCTTTAATGTGATAACATGTCTCATGACATTTTCACAAAAGCATTATAAAAGAAATTATTTCAGGAGCAACATAAGGAATTGATAAGGCAAATGATCTGAAGTTTAGATCAAAGAGGTACGCTTTAAGGCACATCTTAAAGAAGGAAAGCGAGGTAGAGATTAAGGGAAGGAATTCCAAAGCCTAACATCGAAGCAGCTGAAGGAACAAGAACCAAATGGTGGAGAAATTAAAACTGAGGATGTTCAGGGCAGCAGAACGAGAGAAGCATAATTATCCGAGGGACAATAGCATTAGATATGTCAGGAGGACCAATGAGGAAATTTTGCTGAAAGCTGCAGAATTCATGTGTTGAAAAGAAAACAGTTAGAGAAGAAATGGAAAATTAAAGTTGAATATAGTGAAGTCTGGAATTAGATTTATAGCTTGTGAAAATTTGAGGATAATATCAGCACCTTCAACCAAATAGAATAGGTGAAGATGATGTTAGGAAATAGACAGAAAACAAAAAAATCTTCAATCAGAAGAAAAAAATGTAAGACAAGATGGTATCAAACATATATATTACTGTAATGATAGAAGGGGAAGAGAAAATATTTCAAATATCAGTCATCATCATCAATCTTTCAACAATTAAGATATGCCAATAATCTCTAATGTCTAAAAACCTTCTTTAAAATATTCTTCAGATGAAACAAAGAAAACTGTAAAATTCTAATGAGAGAAAGCCCCATTTGACCTTTCAGTAATAATGGCCCACACTATGCTGAGTCTTAATATTTCTATTATGAAATCCTCCCTCCATCATCATCTTTAAAAACAATTAATTCATGGGATTATGGGCACTATTGACATTTATTGTCCACCACCAATTTCCCTGAGAGTGTGTTGCTAAGTACCTTCTTGAATTATTGCTAGCCACGCAATGTGGGTGCATTCTCAGTGATGGAGTTAATTCAAGAAAGTAAGGGAGACTAAAACTAGATGGCATAGGTTTAAGGTGATACAAAAGGGTCCAGAAGGGCAATTTTTTCACACAGAGGATGGTGAGTGTCTGAAACAAGCTGCCAAAGGTAGTAGTAGAGACGGGTACAATTTTATCTTTTAAAAAGCACTTAGACAGTTACATGGGTAAGATGGGTATAGAGAAATATGGGTCAAACGCTGGCAATTGTGACTAGTTTAGTGGTTAAAACAAAGGGACAACATGGACAAATTGGGCCAAAGGACCTGTTTCCATGTTGTAAATCTCTGAGTTAGAGAGTTCTAGGATTTTAGTCCAGTGATAATATATTGTCACTGGCCATATGCTTCCAAATCAGTATAGTGTTGACTTGGAGAAAAGGTGGCAGGGAGAGTGTATTCCACCCACTCCACATCTTAAGGAATTTCCTTCCCTCATCTCTTTTGAACAATTGAGAAAATCTTAATATGTTGGTATTATCTCAACAATCCTCAATTTTTCTAAACAGCTATTGATCTAGATCTCTTTTAAAGGAATCAGCTATCTTTTCTGAAAGCATCTCACGTATTTGCTATCCTCAAAATAAACAATCCAATGGCTGCTCTGCCCATGATCTTATCCAACGCAACACTAAAGCAAGGGTAAACAACAAAGAACCCAGGCATACCTGAGAAGCACTGGTTCATATTTACCTGCTGCAATTTGCTGGTTCATCAGTTGAATATGCAAGTTGAAAAGTTGTTCTTGCACTTTACTCTGTGACAACTTCAGTTTCTCTCTTCTGCTCACCATGTAGCAAAGATTTCTTACCTAAAATGAATAAAGAGCAACTTCAGTTTTTAGTATTCCTTTCAAGTTATCTGCAAGTCCAAAATTACAGATATAAAGAAAGAAACAAAAGTAAAAAAAATTCAAACCCTTTCCAAGTCTTGGCGTAGATGCATGAACATTTTCATTCTGGAATGAATCCGGTCCTCTTTTTGTAGACCCAAGCAACTTTCTTCACCTTCCTTTGGAGGCAACAGTGGTTTACTAAAATTGCTTTTTCGCTTCAGTTTCCAGTACTCAAAAATGTATTCTACTACCTGCTCAGAAAGATGCAGTTCACTAGCCACATCGGCAACCTTTACCAAAGTGTAAAACTCCTCCTCCAATTCCTGAAGTTTCTGAGCACGCAAGCCCTTCTTCTCAGTTTCAGTCTGTTTCTGCTTTTGCTCACTGATTTTTGAATTTTGTTCACAGTCACCTTCTTGCTTCTGTCTATTTTTGCTGTGCTTGAGACAATAAGACTTGAACTTCACTTCATCACCATCGTCCAGGATCGTTTTCATCTCCAAGCTATGCTCAAATGCACACGTTACATGGAAGGCTGTGATGCAACTCTTCACTGAGCACTGGGAATTAATGAGACAACACAAATTAATGACAGCAATGCCAACTAGAGCAAGGTGATAGAATTATAAAGTGGGCAGGCAGAGGAGGTCTTTACACCTTGCTGGTTAAAATATTTAAGTGAAGCAACAGGCGTTATATAAAGACAGCCTTCAGGTATATAATCCATTAATCCACAAGAACTTTAATTATTGTATTTGCTCTAGTTGTCGGCACATTTCACATTCAATCCTGCACCATTTCTATCTGACATTGCTCCTCAATTACATTTACATCAAATTGTAGAAAATTAATTAATTGTGAAAGAAAATGCAGGCAGCGAGGCAAAGTCCAGAAGCTGAAAATAATCTGGCAGTGTTTAAAATATCTTTATACTTCAGTGAGCATTTGAAGAGTCTGGTTAGAATCATGCTTCAGTACTTTTTGATTTCAATCATGAATCTTCAAGACACACCATGATTAAACACAGCAGAAACTGATCCAGCTGGTAAAATCACTTTCAATACCATTGCTTTATGAATGGGATAGGGCAGCCATGCAGGAATAAAATATTTTGTCTACTTGTATCTCTATTCTAAATATCCCATGACATCCATATGTACTTTTGCTGGAGAAGTTCCAATTTACATAAAAATATAGAAGCTAGGAACAGGAGGAGGCCATTTGGCTCTTCGAGCCTGCTCCGCCATTCATTATGGTCATGACTGATCATCCAACTCAATAGCCTAATCCTGTCTTTTCCCCACAATTTGATCTCATTCACCTCAGGTGCTATGTCCAGCTGCCTCATGAATACATTCAATGTTTTGGCAAAAGAACGTAAGAACTAGCAGCAGGAATAGGCCCATTTACCCCTCGAGCCTGCTCCACCATTCAGTAAGATCGTGGCTTTTGTGGATTCAGCTCCACTTACATACCTGCTCACCATAACCCTTAATTCCTTTACTGTTTAAAAATTTATCTATCCTTGCTTTAAAAACATTCAATGAGATAGCCTCAATTACTTCTCTGGGCAAGGAATTCCATAGATTCACAACTCTTTGTATGAAAAAGTTCCTCCTCAACTCAGTCCTAAGTCTGCTCCCCCTTATTTTGAAGCCACGCCCCCTATTTCTAGTTTCACCCGCCAGTGGAAACAACTTCCCTGCTTTTACCTTGTCTGATCCCTTCATAATCTTATATGTTTCTATAAGATCTCCCCTCATTTTTCATCAACTACTTCCTGTGATGATGAATTCTACAGGCTCACGCTCTTTGGATATAGAAAAGTCTCCTCACCTCTGTCCTAAATGGTCTACCCTGAATCCTCAGACCGACCTCCAATTCTGGACTCCTCCAACATTGGGAACATCCTCCCTTCATCTACCCTATCTAGTCCTGTTAGATTTTTAGAAGTCTGTAAGATCCCCCGTCATTTGTCTGAACAAAACAAAACACAATCCCAATCTAGTCAATCTCTCCTCATATCATACAATTTGTTGCACTCATCAAAAATTAAAGTCTATATTACACAGGTAGTAGAAGATGGATTATAGAGTTGCAGTAAAAACAATTGAAGCTTTTAATAATTTGTAAACAAGAAATTAAATTCCATCTGGAAACAGCAGCTGACAATAGAGACCGAGGTTTTGGTTCTCAGAATATTCACAAGCAGTTTCAGTGACTATGTTCTTTACAAATTGATTAGTATTTATTTGCATATACCTACTTGAAATCAGTTTCCAACTAGAAACAGATTTAGCTACATAATGTTCAGATAGGACAATCAGCTCCTTGGCTGAAACACTTAGTTAATTTCTTCATATTCAGCGAAAGGCAATTGATCTTTGTTCTTTGATGAAAGATGTTAGAATCAATGTTGCAGCGGATGGATTTATACAAGCAAATATATAACAGTGGCAGGAGACCTTTAGCACTTTCCATCTAGACACAATGCAGACACATTCATCACATATCCATCCCTTAACCACACGTCTTCCGGGAGAGACATACCTGAATGCAGGCACCAGTCTTCAATTTACAAAGGCTGCAGACTAATGACCATCGGCTTGGTGGAATGTGAGACACTTTTGTAATTGGTTCCATTCTTTCAGGACAGGCAATACTGACCTATGGCCATAAGAAAACAGATTAGAGCATTTCCCAAAGTTGGAAAAAAAGACCAACATCAAAAAATTAATCCCAATTTGGGGATGCTATTTCGAATCAATTTATATGCAGCTTCATAATGATATTAGCATTAAGACAGAGGGTCATCCAGGCTCAAAACATTAACTCTGTTTTCTTCACAAATGCTGTCAGATCTGCTGAGATTTTCCAGCATTTTCTGATTTTGTTTGTCGTATATGCAGCTTTAGTCTGTTAGCTTCTTTTAAAGTGGAGCAGTGTGACTCTTCGGGAATGGTGTACTGACCAATTGTGTCAATTGTCAGCAAGGAGTCCTCAATGAGTTTAAAGAAAACACAGAATACTAAGTTTAAAATTTATTTAAATACAGTGCCACAAGTAGGCTTATATTAATAGTGGAATTAAGTTATTGTGAAAATCCCCTAGTGGCCATGCTCCGTGTACACTGAGGGAGGATTTTGTATGGCCCACGCTTCTAACCGGCATATCTTCCGCACTGTGAGAAGAAATCAGAGCACTCGGAGAAAACCCATGCAGACATAGGGAGAATATACACACTCCACACAGACAGTGACCCAAGCCAGGAATCAAACCTGGGTCCCTGATTCTATGCTAACTGCTGTGCCACCATGATGCCCAGATGACAACAGCACAATCAGTTATAATTTCCTAATAACATTCTCCTAAAAAGTCAAACAAACTTGGGTAAGGATCCTCACAATCGAATGCACTTTCAGACAAATTGAGAAACACTTAAAAATAAGTAGCAATATTTATTACAATCGCAATATTTCTACTGTGAAGATGAAAAATCTAATACTTGACTTTATTCAAGGGAAACGTACTACAGAAATGCTGTCATATTTCAAACTCACCTGTCTTAAGATTACTTTTCGCAAAAATAATTTAGTTCGGCTCAAATTCGTATTCAATAAATATTGGCTGGTCAGTGCACAGCTATAAATTACAACTGGATTAATTTCATCCTTTAAAAAGTATAATTAAGCCCAAAACTTCTGTCTCCAGTGCCTCATGGCACACTTTTCCATTATATTAGCAAATTAGGATGGTATTGGTTCACCAGCATAAAACCAAAATTTATAAGGCATCTAAAAGGTCACCTCTACCAATGTAAGCTGATAGCATTTAACAGAGGCATCTGGTACAAGCTTGTCCCAAAATTAGAGGACAAAGTGAAACAATAAGTAACTTCCACTAACAAGATAACAAAAACAACGGGGAGAAAAGTCCAACTTGTATTTAAAAAGAAATATTTATTAGTCATAAGTAGGCTTATATTCACACTGCAATGAACTTACTGTGAAAGTCCTCTAATCGACACACTTCAGCATCTGTCTGTGTTCATTGAGGGAGAATTTAGAATGACCAATACACCTAACCTGCACATCTTTGGATTGTGGGAGGAAACTGGAGCACCCGGAAAAAACCCACGCAGACACAGAAAGAACATGCAAACTTCACACACCAGACAGTGACCTAAACCAGGAATCAAAGCCAAATACCTGTCAGAGACAGCAGGGCTAACCACAGTGCCACCATGCTGCCCTGCAAGTAGGTAGCATTTAAGTAGGGATTTTCACGACCACCAGACCTCAAAGTGCTTTACAACCAATTAAGTGCTTTTTGAAGTATAGTCATTATTGTAATGAAGAAAAGGCAGCCAATCTGCACAATGCAAACTCCCACAAACAGCAATGTGTTAACAATCTGTTTGCAATATTGCTTGAGGAATAATTAGCCAGGACATGAGGGTTAACTCCCCTATTCTTCAAAAAAGTATCATGAGATCTTTTACATCCACTCAAGCAGGCAGATGGGGTCTCAGTTCAGATCACATCATCCAAAAGACTGGAGTATCAGTTTGATTTTTGTGCATAAGCCCTGGAGTGGGATTTGAACGAGGAACCTAGTGGCTGAGATGCAAAATGCTGCCAATCTAATCACAACTGACAAGAAAGAACTCAGAACACACAGACAGAAAGTGACAACCAAAGTAATTGACTTGATTATACACATGGGCATTCAGAATCTGTGCAACTGCAATTAGTTCTTGATGTAGAATTAAATAGGAAGCAAAAGCTTTCCCCCAAAACGTCACTCACTGGATGATGATAAGAGCCCTCTGCTGTGTTTGCGATGCTGCTTGGGCTACAGTGCCAGGAGAATCAGCATAAGAGATAATAACCATGGGTGTATCTTTTTTCATACCTTTCCTAACATTTAATATAGGAACTAGGAGCAGGAGTAGGTCATGCCTTTTCACCCACCATTCAACATGATCATGGCTGATCCTTTATCTCTATGCATATGCCTGCTTTCCCTTGATGCCATTAAAAATCTAAAATAAATCTAAATCTATATTTATTCAACTCTCCTGACAAGACAAGCAAGGTAAAGTAGCAACAGCAGCATTGAGGCATTTTAAAATAAATTGTGCTATGCTCAGAATTAAAATTGATTACACTATTTTTTCTGCCGCGTTATGGACATGGGATTAACACTCCTCAGAAGAAGAAACAGAAAATTCTACTGTGAAACAAGTCATATTATTGTGTTTCTTTTTAATCATGTGGGATTTATTTCACTTCTTCACCAGGCAAGTTCTGCTAACCCAATGTTAACAACTTTTTAATTAGAGAGTGAGGTATAGTTCTTATTATAGGTAGTTATTAGAGGTATAGTTATTGTAACAATAACATCTAAGAATATTGGTTCTTGTCTCGGACAAGGCTAGTAGGATCTGGTCCCAAAACAGTTAGCACCTTGAATTATTTTTTTTAAATATTCAAAAAAGGACTTTGTTTTCACATCCAGCTAATATCTGAACAAAGACAAATTTTGAATAATGTATATAGAGCTTTTAGCTTTACCTGAATTCAGACGTGCAAGCATACTAGGAGGGGAAAAAAAGTAACAATAAGGACATAGACAGAGGTTTCTGCTAAAATAAATCCATAACGTTATTTTTTACCTCAGGTATCCACAAGGCACAGCTAACATGTGCCCACTTGGTCCCTGCACGTGTGGCTTTCATTGCTCCACCTTGCTTTGGGCACAGAAGACACTGAGGATAAATTCCAAGTACACAAGTGCGACACAACCAGCTACCTTCAGGCACTTTCAGAATCCCATAACATGCCTAAGTGTAAAAGAAATTTGACAAAAAACATAATGGTAAATAAAATTTGACGAACAAATAGGCAATAATGTATTTATTTCTGACTTTCCTGAGTTGGGTCCCACACTAATAGTTGATATAAAAATTGTAAAAAAGTTTGTATTTTTTAAATGTATACCACCCCATAGTCAGTCCCCACCTTTTAAAAAAAGGTGCAGACATAGATGCAGCAAGACAAAGCAACCTGCTTGATCAATGTCCTTAATTAACATTTCAACATCAACTTCGAGCACACGGTGGCAGTACTGCGTACCATTTATAAGATGCATTGCAGCAACTCGCCAAAACTCTTTTACATCACTTTCCAACCCTGTGATCATTACCCACTAGAAGGGCAGAGTAGCAGTTACACAGGAAATCGCCATCTCCCACGTTCCTCTCCAAGCCAATCACCATCCTGACTTGGAAATAAATCACCATCCCTTCACTGCTGCTGGTCAGTATCTTGCAACTCCCTGTCTCCCTCACTAATAGCACTGGGGGTGTACCCACACAGGGTCTGCAGCAGTTCAACACTGCAATGCACCAGCATCTTCTCAAGGGAAATTAGGAGGGATTTGAAGGCAAGGATCAGAAATTTTGAAATTGAGGCGTTGCGAGATGACAACCATTGTAGGTCAAACTTATTTAATGATCGTGTGCTTAATTTTCACTTATTTAGTTTATCTGCTCACCTTGGCCTCAAGCAAGGAAATCCTATAGGGATATATTTTTATTCATTTATGGGATATGAGCTTCACTGACATTTATTGCCCAATTCTACCACCCAATGTCTGTTGGTCCCAAAGCTGCTATTAACAGCTGCTACAAGGTGAGTCTTTACCATCTTACCGATGTTTTTTCACACCAATAAGAATGAACAGCACTCTGTCAGGAAACAATGGTTAATGTATCACTCTAAATATTTTAAGTGATAATTTCCTACCCTCCCACTGTTAATAAGCAATTTTCGGAGCTCGGAATCACGGTTTCACGTAGGTAAATTAACTCATTTAGCAAGCACACAGCCAGAGATATAGAGATATACAGTATGCAAACAGGCCCCTCGGCCCAACTCATCCATGCCAACCATGTTTTCTGAATAAAACTAGTCCCATTTGCTTGTGTTTGACCCAAATCCCTCTAAACATTTCTCATCCATGTATCTGTCCAAATGTATTTTAAATGTTCTAATTGTATCTGCCTCCACCACCTCTTTGTCAGCTCATCCCATATACACACCACCGTCTATGTGGAAATGTTTTCTCTCAGATCCCTTTTTCCCCCTCACTTTAAACCTGTGCTCTTCTCTACTCTGGGGAATAAACCTTTGCTATTTATGATCTATGCCCCACACAATTTTATAAAACTCAATAAGGTCACCACTCATTCTCCTACCCTCCAGAGGAAAAAAATCCCCAGCCTATCCAGCCTTTCTATATAATTCAAACCTTCCAATCCTGGTAACATCTTTGTAAATCTTTTTTGCACCCTTTTCAATTTAATAAGATCGTCCATTATCTTTAAGGTGGAGGTAGGCAGGCAGATTCTTGTTAGGTGAGGGAATCAGAGGTTACTGGGGAAAGTAGCTAGCAATGCAGGATTCAAAACATGAACAGGCCTGCCACAGTCCGATCAAATGGTGAAGCAGGTTCGAGGAGCTGAATGGCCTATTTCTGCTCCTATTTTGCATCTTCACCATACTGACCCGAAGCGTGGGGTTTTTTTAGGCCCCCGTTTGTAACTTCTGACAACAAGGAGCCAGTTGTCCTTTCAGAAAACTATCCACCTGCTTTCCTTTTTAAAATTCAATCACAGAATGCAGACATCACTAGCCAGGCCCCGTATTTAATATCTGTCCCTAATTGCCTCTTTGAGATGGCAGGGGGCAGTCGCCTTCTTGAACCCACTGCAGACCCCATAAGATCTAGGCACACCCATGGTGTGATAGTTTTTTCTTAAAACTGTACTCAGTCAACTGTAGCTTTAAAACAGTACAGATAAACATTTTAAAGCCTCAGTAAACTCCTTTGAGATGATGCCAAATGAAAGTTTACAGACAGAGGTGAAAGTGACAGGTTCTTCAGTAGCTTTCGTCTCATTTGTGTTGCATTGGCAGTTCTATTGGTCCCGCTCCTATTCACTTCACTGAAGGAAAATTTAACTTTATAGCAAAGGACCTACAAAGGTGACAAATTGTTAAAGATGCTGAACTCTACAGGCAAAAAGCAGGCTCTCTCTGCAGGTCCACCAACTGCAATGTTGAAACAAACTGTTGTCAGTCACAAATGTAATCAAATACAAGGAAGAGCTTTCCAAAGCAGAAGCCTCCAGTTAACAAATTCAGCTCAAATTTTGTTTTTCTGTTTTGAAATCCTCAACAATTAACATCTGATTCCTTATTTTTCTATTCTCAGAAAGAAGAGTATGTTGAATGCAGTTATGCTACTAAACTGGTAATCTTAAGACTGCAACAGTTCCAGAAACTCAAGCAGACTGAGAATTTGAGTTCTATAAACAAAAAACCCAGGCCAAGTCACCAGAAGGGATACATCTGCCATTAAAAACTTGGCCGGTTGATATCAGGGAAGGAAATCTCCCACCCTTAACTGCTCTATATTAGTCTACTTCCAGTCCCATATCAAGGTTATTGCTTTTTAAATTGTTCCTTGAAGTGCACTTGTGAAGAATACCATTTAGTTGTATTGGACTGCCCACATCTAAGAATTAGTCTTAAGGAAAATATTTACATAATCTATAAATCTCCCAAGATCTTGGGCTTGAATTCAAACTTTTAAACAATTGGGTTTTGTTTAACTTAAATGGTCAGACTTTCCCTGCTCCACACTGGCCATTTTGGTATGAAATAATGGTATCTTCTTTAATCATTTTGAAATATTTCATTAACACCTGCTGACCATACAATCAATATCATTTAGTTAACAGAAACCAAACAATAAACACCTGTACATTTGCACAGGTGCAAAGCTAAGGGTTTCACTGTAGTGTATAAATGTACTGCAAGACCCAACTCAGTAGTGTTTATAACTATGCCTCAATTTCGCCGATGGATTGCCACCCTGCCCCTATTTACTTAGCTTGCACTATAGCTCTACATTACTTGCCCGGACTTCCAAACTAGCCCCTTTACAATCATGGGGCAGAGAATCTTGCTTTGTAGTGCAGAAAAGTCAGGGGAAGCCGAAGCACAACCCTTTTTTGACAGCATTAACTGTCTTATACTACAAATTTAAAATGTCCCAGCCATTATGAGAAGCTGGGATAGAAGATGAGGGGGCAAGCAACTGTGTAGGGGTAGAATGGCAGCTCAGGTGAGCAAGGGTTAGGGTGGGATTGGGAGGGTAGATGGGTGGTGTGGGCAGAATTGTCGATGTGTGCTCAGAGAAGGTTAGGGGTGTAGTCCAGGGCAGGAAATCGAGGGGGAAATCAAGTGAAGGGGGTGAGTTCAGTCATTTAATAGCTCAGGAGCGAGAACTGGTTTTAAATCCTAACTTTTCCTGGGTAACTTCTGGTGAATTAAAACCATCGAAATCTCTGACGTTAGTTCAGTTTCAAAGGGTTCCAGACACAGGAGGTTTGCCCTCCCGAAGTTAAAACTTTCCAGGCAATTCAGGAGTACGATTATCTGGAGACCGGAAGATCTTGGGCTATCTTACAATTTTTTAATCGTTTGTTCTATTTTTGAATGAGTAACATTTCAACTTACTTGATGGACACAGATATTACATCTATCACAAAAGACCATCTCATTGCCCTCTTCGCTATCAGGGGAGCGGCAGACATCACAGATAACATCTTCATCGTACTCAATTCCCAGCCCTTCTTCAGTTTCTATGGCATGGTTCATGTTTTCATAACAGTGACGTTCCAGTGCTTCAATAGTTTTCTCCATTGTGCATTCATGAATTAAGCCACACCCTGAATGAAGAGAATTTTAATTAAAAATTGCTTTTACTTATTATTCAAATGAATCTACATGATTATCAATTATCAAGCAACAGGAAACCACTTTGAAGAATTGTTCCTCTTAAGAATTTAATATGCTCTGAAACCCTCCAATTCCACATTGCATATGTAGATAAAACAACCATAATATAATGCTGTTCCTGTGATAAAACATTCCGAGGTGCATCACAGGACCATTGTAAAACAAAATATGACACCTAATCACATAAGGAGATATCAGGTCAGCTTGGTTTTAAGGTTATAAGGAAAGAGTAAAGTGGCGTGGTGAAAGTAGGGTCTTTCGGAGCTTAAAGGTATAGGAAATAGCATGTGCAATTAAAATCAGAGCACAAGGAAGACAGAATTGGAGGAATGCAGATGCTCATGGAAGATTGTGAGGCTGGAAGAAGGTACAGAGCTAGGGTGAGACATAGCCACCAAGGGATTTTAAAACAAGGATGAGAATTTTTAAAAAAATCAAAGCATGGGTTGACAGGAAGCCAACTTAGGTCAGTGAGCACAAGAGTTATAGGAAAATTGGAATGGGACTGGAAAAAATTAATGCCTGGACAACAATGCATTGGGTAACCTCAAGTTTACGAAGGGTGGAATGTTGAAGACCATGCAGGGGTGCGTTGGAATAGTCAAATCTAGATGTAATGAAGGCATGAATGAGAGGAGTGAAGTCAGGTCATATTATGGAGGTGGAAAAGCTGAGTAATTGCACAAATGACTTTGGTGCAACCAATGCTCCTACATTTCAAAAAACGGTTGCTCACCTGACGCTCCATTTTGCAGTGTCCCACAAGTCACTAAGGTCTTTCTACACAGACAAATGAACCAAATTACACCGATCATTTTCGGGGAAACATTGCAGCCCCAACTTATTGGTTCCCTGACCCAACTGTAAAGTTACAACTCATGGAGAGGAAAAAAGTTATTGTTCTTTTTCTCATCTAATGATCTAATTTTTCTAAGAAAACCAAGCCCAAACTGCAAAGTAAAACAGCTGAATGTCACATTTCATGTAAGAGATTAGCACCAAAAAAGCACCACTTAATAATTTATGTCCTCCATTATAAGTGATAGTAGGCATATGAAAATATTAAATTGAATAAAAATTTAATATTTACCATCCTGTATTGAAACTACCATATCCACAGCCTCATAATTCAGAACAAATGAGTGGTCTGAATTTTCAAGTACTATTTGCCAGGAAGTATTCAAATTAATATTTAACAAAGAAAAATGACTGCATTCAATGTGGCAAACATATGTAGGGTGGTACTGGATAAACTAATTCAGACGCACCCATTTCTCTTAGTTCTTCATTTGCTGCATGTAACCAGTAAATATCCACATCATCCAAGTCATAACGGCACACAGTGTCTGCCAGTTCTAGGATGTTAACATAGCCAGGGTCTGAGGGTTCAGTGGTAGAACAGCGAATATACTTCCGTGGTTTTGTGAACAAAGTCTCCTTCACCTTTTCCACAATAACCCTAAAACAGCAAAACAAAACAAAAAACAAACACCAAATTAGAATCAATTAGCTCCAGCATTCCCATATAATTAACTTTACAGCAAAACATTTCACTAGGCAAGAGTGCAAAAGCTTTCTTAAATTCTTCGGATCAAAACTTGGGCCTAATTTCTCCTTTCAAATTCAGTGATCTAGAAGTGACTTACAGCACCTTATTAGAATTTAGGCATAATCTCCTAATTAAGCAGAGGCTACAGTATAAACCTGAAACCTTCAGAGTCTGTGTGGCAAAAGTACCAATCTGAATGGATTTACACAGGTAAAATGTTTACAGATTTAATTTCATTAGTAGGAAGTTACCATTCCAATCCATAAACGATCACAAAGTAGGTATAAATTAACCATATATACTTAAGTATTATATTTGGTTAGTTCCTAAATATTTCTTTACATGAAAATAAATTCCGAGTTTTTGCATCAGTGCCCTTTTTACTATCAGGGAAGCAGTATTATTTAACATTAGTTAAGAAAGGATCATTATTCGTGGTTACACAGGAACAGTCAGAGACAGAACTATGGAATTTATGTAGGGGTGGAGAAGCAGAGCATCAAGATTGTACATAAGAATTTTAATTTGTAATTTTCCTCTTTAGGCATCACGTTACATTGACGTGCTGTCAAAAGTTGAGAAATCCTTTCAAACCTTCAGCTTTAGATGTCAGAACATAGTTGGGGTCACTTGACAAAATAACTACAAAACAGGCCATTTGTCCCATCTTAGTTCAACCAGCCAAACGAATCACAAGTATTTCTTTAAATGATTCCACAGTCTTTGTCTCCACTATTGTAGTCTGCATTTTATTTCATGTATTGCTTATTTTGGGAAGATAAACTTTGAGACCAGTACAATTATCTAAGCAACTGGATGGATTTGGTTTTTCTCTATATTTACAATCTTACACCTCTATCATTTCTTGGACTTAAGATAATAACAACCCAAATATTTTCCAATCTTTTCTCACAGACAGTGACCAATTAGATTAAAAATCAGCCCTGTGGTTAACGTTTACACTGCCTCTAGGGCTTGAATGCCTCCCTCACTTCTTGATGATCAGAAATAGACAATATGCAAGGTGTGGCCTGACTAGCACACACTGTTCATGACTTTCTGATTTGCAACATACTGTTTAACTAAAATTGTTCATTATTCCACTGGATATTTTAAATGCTGATATTCAGGACTTAGTGTCAAGTCCATTAAGACTCCCCAGTCTCCCCATTACTACTACACCACTGTCCAAGTACCTGCTTTGTTCACTTTACATAACTTTGTACACATTTGTCTACATCAAACTTCACTTGCCATTGTTCTGACCACTCAGTTTACATATCCAAGTCATTTGGCAAATCCTCATTAGTTCATTTTCACTGCTCATGCTAGATTAATTTCAACTTCTAATTTATCATGTAGCTTTGGATTGGATTCAAATTATAAGAGGTACAAATAATCCAACAATCATCAGTGGGACACATCAATATTTTCTCACACCCCAAAGTAATTTCTCTACCCATTACTGCTTAAGTCCCAAACTTCAGAATGTTGTGATTAACATTTATAACATGCACCTCATTTTTCAACTTCAGATATTCCTGTGCCACATGCATTTCCTGACCAGGTTCACTTACTGATGTGCTGTTGTTTTACTATGACCAAAACAATTTCTGGGCGAACTAAATTAACATTATCAAGAAATTAATAGGAAGACACTAATATACAATGTCCACTCAACTCTTGAGTACAAAACTGTATTTGCAATTTTGACCCATTAGGTGTCAGGCAACTGTAACAATTAATGGAAACAACAGTTACCTAACAGATGGATCTGGAATGGTTTCTGGACTGGCTGGAACCTGAACTCCTTTCTCCCACTCCTGCTTCCATTGATCAGCTAACAGATAGTATTCATCCTGGTTCACATGGTGGGAGTCTGGAATCTTCATGGCACTGATGAGATCCTTCCTGAACACCTACAAAAGCAAAACTAAATATTTAAAGAGACTGCCAAAACGTGCAGAGTAGATAACGCACTGTGCTGCAACATGGTAAGAATCTGGCCCAATTTCATAGTTCCTCACGTGGCTTGTCAACATGACAGTTTCATCCAAAGTAGTTCTTGTGCACCATCTAGTGATTAAATGCACAGCAGAATAAGCAGAGACTTTTTTGGGACAGATCACTCACCATTTCAGCCAGGGAGAATACAAGAGTAGAATACAAGAGTGTCCATGCCTCCTTCTTTATTCTTTACCTCTTTCTTAAAGTGACAACAAACTGAAACCCTTTCCCAATATATTTTTAAATGCTCAATGACATGTTATGTTTTCTAAAATTGACAATGCCAACAACAGATTCAGATTGAGAAATCCGAAGGTAATCTCACTTACTGATCTTTTGATTTGTCCTAACTTTTAATTTTCCTGTTAGAAAAATATGAGAAAGCTGAGATTTTCCAGGACTTTCTGCGTCTGGGATATTCTGCTTTTGTCTTGCATGAGAAAGCCAGCCTGATAAACTTCAAGGAAGTCTCAGCAATCAGAAATCAATTCTATCAAACTTATATTTGTTCATATTAAGGTCTAGGTGAAAATCAGTTCACTCTCCCTTTAAAGCAGGGATGCGGTTGGATAAGGGAAAAGGTCATTCAGCCCCTTGGGCCTGCTATGCAATTTAATTAGATCACTGCTGATCTACAACTGAATTTTTATTTCCCACCCATATATTCTTTAATCCCATCTGCCCTTAGCTAGCAAAACCTCTCACAATCTTGAAATCTAAAATTGCCAGAGTAACCCTGTCTTTATGAGAAGCATGGGGGAGTGAGGAGGAGGAAAAAAAACGTTCCAAAATTCTACCATGCTGTGCATTAAAAGTGCTTCCTGATTTTGCTGCTGAATTGTTTGATTCTAATCATGCCCCTCGCTTTTGATATCCCCCGCTAGAGGAGGCAGTTTTTTTTTCTGTACCTAGTCAATCAGATTTTTCAAAATTCAAAACCCCTTGAATCAGATCATTATATCATCTCCAAATCACAAAGCAATTCAAACCCAATTTATGAAACAGGATCACAATTCAATCCAGTAAGTCACGGTACCATTCTTGCGAACCCGCTCTCCACCCCCATTTCAGATAGGAATCAATTGTTTATACATTGGTTGTGTGTACAGATGTCGGAAGGAAATTTACCCAAATTAGAAGTTTTTTTTTACAAGAAAAGTTACAGATCTTTGATGCTCCGGCTTTATAGTTAGAATAGAATAGAATAAATATAGTGCAAACACAGGCCAATCAGCTCATCAAGCCTGCACCAACAACAATCCCACCTACGCCTTATCCCTATAACCTCCCCATATTTAGCCTGCCCTTCCCCTGATACTAAGGGCAATTTAACATTGACAACTCACCTAACCTGAATATCTTCGGACTGTGGGAGAAAATCAGAGCACCAAAATCCACGCAGCTACGGGAGTACGTGAACTCCACGTAGACAAGGACTTGAGGCCAAAATTGAATCAGGTACCCTGACACTGAGGCAGTAGTGCTAATCACTGTGCCACCATGCTGGTTAGGAAACCAAAAAATTTCTGCAAGCTCTAGAAGGCATCAAATGATAAATTCACTTTTATTCTAAGTTTATAGAAGCTTCTGTGTGAAAAGCTAACTCCCACGGATATAGGGAAATCTTCGTTTTTTTGTAATTTTTTTTCCTACTTGAGAAAGATTGTCGGGGCTCAAAGTTTAATCTTATATGCATACACTTTTTTTTCCTCAAAAATTCATGGTCTACTTGTCACACAGTGAAAATCAAGTTCTTTTTAAGCCTTACAAATTAAATGTTTATAATAACTTGTTTCTCATTATGACCAACCTCAGCGAGTTTCTTCTTCCCACGTGCAGAGGCATGCCGGTCACTCCTGTACTTTGAATGGGAGGACAGCGACGTTGAAGGACCTATGTAGGCAGTTTTACAATAATCAACATTTAAACATAACAAAGCCAAGATTAAGACACGATACATCATACGATCAGAGGTCTACTGAAATATTTTGAAAGAACAAGATACTCAAAACAGGATTAAAACTAACAGGTAAGTTGGGAAACTATAAATACGAATTTGGATAATCAGCTCCTCATTCACTACGTGTGCTTTTCAGTAAAGGAAGTCTGCTATTCTTACCCGGTCTGGGATAATTTTGACTCCAGTCCAATCTATGCAATTGACTCATTTTCACCAGAACAACTAAAGACGGGAAATAAAAGCTGTCTTACAAGTCTCAGTTGCACCTTTAGAGCAAATGTAGAAAAAAATCTTTGGACCACGGATTGAGTGTTAATCCTAAATATTACTGGCAATGATACATGTTGCAGAATTTGCATTTCAATAGTCTGAGATAATTCATCTGGAATCAAGTTTGTGATGGTGATGGGTTTTTTCTTTATGCGTCCCCCAGTACATCATTGTACAGATCCCCATTGACAGCTTTATCACAGAAGTTTAATTTGGCAGACTGATGTACAACATTGCAAAAGCCTCCTTTCTTTGGAATACCTTTCTCTCCATGAACATTTTTTATCAGTGTGCATCTTATTTAAATAACTGGGAGTTCAAAGGAACTTTCTGAAGCACAAGGGCCAGACTTCCTCCAAGTGTCAATCAGCAGTGGATTGCCACTTTGTACTGATTTACGTGCATTAAAATTCTAAAATGTCTGTCTCACTTAACCTCCCTGACTCCAGCTGGGTAAGATTCGCACAGCTCAGTACGTTCACAACTCCAGCAAGAAGCAGAGCAAAGGAGGTTATGCCCCCTCTTTTATGGCACTAGCAGCCTTTAAGGAGGCGAGTTTAAATGTGCCATTGAAAATAACAGGCCAGGAAGAAGGTACGTGTCAAAGATAAATGAATGGGATGCGTTGGACATTAGTTCAAGGAGAATGGGATGGCCCATGCGAGTGTTAGAATAGTTATACTGAAGTTAGAAATGGTTTTATTCCTTCTAATTCTTTCAGAGTAACTATTAGTGCATCACTGGCAGAACCATCTGAAGTTAGCAGTTTAAACTCGTTTTGTCAAATAGTTCCCCGCACAGCGCAATTGTGCGGGAAGATTTGGACAACTGTCATGTAAACCCTTAACTGGGAACACTGGAAAGGGATTTCCCAGCACATCTTTGGACTAGCTCCCAAATCTGATGCTGGGGAAGTTACAAGCCGTTGCCTGAGCATATTTCTGCAATTTCAGAGAAGATCGATCTCCCAAAGTAACATTTCCACTTTCATATAATTGCATTGATTGCTTCTGTCGCTTGCATGGAAGCCAGTAAGTGTCAAACTCAGACTTTGAAATGGGGATTCACTCACAGAGGGAATCAAAATGAATATCCCAAATGGCAATATGCCGTTCTCTGACATGGTAAATATAAAATAACAGCTAGCGGTCTTAGGCAAAAAAAAACAGACGGCCATAAGGATACACTTGGATAAGAGGGACGCAATTCCATCTTTTCACTTACTCTCATTGTCTGAACTGTCACTGCTGCTCAAATGTCTGTTGCGTTTCATCCTGTCATGCCCTTTAACAAAAGAAAGAGGTTCAATTTTCCAATTCTAGTACATCAGATACAGCACTGATTTAATTCCACACCAGTGGATATTCAAATATGCACAACTCACTTACCATAAATTCTAAGTATATGCACATACTAATTCAATATTGTATATCAGGTGCTGAATCCATCATCCACACAAGTCAGCTCTGCAAAGGGAGACAAAAAAAGATTAATTTAGTAAACTTTTACATATTTGAAAGTTTCAAAATTTACACATGTACTTCAAGGATTGTTGTGACTAATTGAAAATTGTCACTATACTTTGCATCATTCAATACTGAAACAATGCCGTAGTTCATCTGATAGCCTAATAGATTCATAGAGGTTTACAGCATGGAAACAGAACCTTCGGCCCATCTTGTCTATACCGCCCTTATTTTTTTTTTTAGAAACTTCTAAGCTAATCCCAATTGTTCACACTTGGCCCATATCCCTCTATACCTATTGATATACCTATCTGCCTCTATTACCACTTCTGGCAGTTTGCTCCAGAAACCCACCACCCTCCACGTGAAAAAAATTGCCCCTCTGGACACTTCTGTACCTCTCCCCTCTCACCTTAAATCCATGCTGTGTAGTTTTAGACTCCTCTATCCTTGGGAAAAGATATGACTATCTACTTTATCTATGGCTCTCATTATTTTAAAGACCCCTCTCAGGTCACCCCTCAGCCTCCTACACTCCAGAGAAAAAAAGTTCCAGTCTATTCAACCTCTGCTTATAAGTTAATCCATCAAGTCTCTGTAATATCCCAATAAATTTCCTTTGCACTCTTTCTAGTTTAATAATATGCTTTCTATAATAGGATGACCAGAATTGCACACAGTATTCCAAGTGTGGCCTTACCAATGTCTTGTACAACTTCAACAAGACATCCCAACTCTGTATTCAATATTCTTCCCAATAAAACCTAGCATGTCGAATGTCTTCTTCATCGCTGTCCATCTGTGACTCCACTTTCAAGGAGCTTTGAACATGTACCCCCAGATCTCTTTGTTCTATAACTCTCCCCAATGCTTTACCACTAACTGAGTCAATAACTAAAAAAAGAAAACTAAACTGCATTACTAACCAGGATATCTCTGGTTCAAATTCAATTCTGTACATAGTCAGTGCTCAGCTGGAGAAATAGTTGGGTGTAAAATTTTATCTTAAAACATCTTGTTGGAAAATACAAGTGGTAAAAGCCAGCAACCAGTGTTCCTGATCATTGTTTGGATACTCATTAAAAAATTCACAAATGGGCACCTCGAGTGAGGACAGAATTAAGGCTCAGCTGTGATGCTAACCTTGAAGTGACTTAAAACAAAGGCAACTCATAACAAACATCAGGTCCACATATTCAAACCAGGAATCTTTGCACAGTCCTCAATACAACAGGGTTTCCACTTAACAGCCAGCTTACACAAGTTTACAAGAGCCACATTTGCACAGTACCTGCCTCCCTTGGCTACGAATCTCACTCAGTGAATATTGCCAAATCCTAAAACTAAGTCAAGTGTTTCCCTGCAAAATCAATTGAAAACATTGAAGTCTTTAAAGTTTTGCTACAGAAATCCTAATAAAACTCAATTTAGACAAAATATTAAAGGGTTAAAGGCCTGAACAACAGTCAGGTTTAGGCTCACTAGTAGCAAGTAACATTCACACCACACAAATGCCAGACAATGACCATCTCTAACAGAGAATCTAATCATCATCTCATTACACTTAATGACATTACCATCACTGAATCCCCCAATTCTAGGGGCTCCCATTAACCAGAAATGGAACTGGAGCAGTCACATACAGTATCTATAACAACAGTTCAGAGGTTGCAAATTCTGTGGTCAGTAACTCACCTCCCAAAGTCTTTCGACCATCTACAATTCAAAAGGTCAGGAGTGTGATAGAATATTCGCCACTTGCTGGATTGGTGCAGCTCTAACAACGCTTAAGTAGTATGACCCCATCCAGGGCAAAGCAACTTGCTTGACTGGCACCCGTCCACCACCACCAACAGTTGCAGCAACATGTACCATCTACAAATAAGATGCACTGCAGCAATTCACCAAGGCTCCTTTGACAGCATCTTCCGTGACTGTGCCACCTAGGACAAGAGAATCAGATGCATAGGAACACCACCACCTGCAAATTCCCCATCACGGCACACACTATCACACCAATGGGCAGCACAGCAGCAAGCACTGCTGCTTCACTGCACCACGGACCAAGGTTTGGCTCCCATCTTGGGTTACTGTGTGCGTGGAGTTTGCAGGTTCTCCACCCATGTCTGCATGGGTTTCCTCTAGATGCTCCAGTTTCCTTCCACATCCAAAAGACATGATTAGATGCATTGGCCAGGCTAAATTCTCTCTTGGTGTACCCAGATAGGCATTGGAGTGTGGCAACTAGGAGATTTTCACAGTAACCGTGTTAGTGTACGCATAGTTGTGACACTGATAAATCTTAAACCATCCTGAAATGCACCTATATCACCATTCCATGTCGCTGAGTCAAAACCTTACAACTTCCTCTGAAACAACAGTGTGTACGTAGCCATAGTGCAGCCCTTCAAGAAGGCAGCTCACCATTATCTGCTCAAGAGCAATAAAAATACTGGCCTAGCTAGCTATGGCCCACGTCCCATAATTTTTAAGTGCTCCAAAGCTCTGATATTCTATTTCAAAATTGGTAGAAGTGTAGGGAAAGATTATTTTTTCAAGCTCTATAGGCTATACAGAAACAAAAATCAATTTTAAAGAATATTTGTTACTGAACTAAAACGGTCTAGTACAGTTCATGGGGGAAATGGCAATAACTTCCTCATAATAATAACGATGAGAAAACCCAAGCTGCTTATAAGAGGTCTTTGGCATGTTTTCAAATGGTTTCACAGCTGCCTGTACACAATTTTCAGGACACATTAAGAGACCCAACAAAAGAAGATTGCAGATGTAGGGATGCCCAACCAGCACTGAAATTATAAAAGCGAAGGGACAATGTACACCTGTAATTTAATAAAAGGTCACAGAGGTACACTAAAGAAAATAGAAGTAAATAAAGCAGAAAAATTATGTTCACTGTCCCAGAGTTATTTATGGGTTTATTCTTTGTTCAAGCCAAACTATCAGAGAACACTAAATACTAGAGAGTTAGGAAGATTGTAAGAAGCCAGACATTACTCTTATCTTTTTAAATAAAAAGAAATTGTAAAAATTGTTCAGAAAATTATATACCAAAAGTATATAATTTGAAGATCTTATGAGGAAAAGCTGAGGGACTTGAGGTTATTTTCGTTAGAGAGAAGGTTAAGAGGTGACCTAATTGAGGCAATCAAGATGATCAGAGGGTTAGATAGGGTGGACAGTGAGAGCCTTTTTCCTTGGATGGTGATGGTTAACACGAGGAGACATAGCTTTAAATTAAGGGATGGTAGTTATAGGACGGACGTTAGAGGTAGATTCTTTACTCAGAGGATAGTAAAGGCGTGGAATGCCCTGCCTGCAGCAGTTGTGGACTCACCAACTTTGAGGGCATTCAAATGGTCAGTGGATAGGCATATGGATAACACTGGAATAGTTTAGGTTAGAGGGTCATTAGATTGATTCCACTAGTTGGCACAACATTGAGGGCCAAAAGGCCTGTACTGCACTGTAATGTTCTAAAGATTTTGCAAACAATTGTGGATCCATTTTCTAAAAATCAACATAGTAAAATTGATGGTTGTGTAATTTAAGACAGTACAAATAAACCTGATTTATTTGCACACAATCTTAAAATTGATACAATCAGAAGCAGCTGTAGCAGTAGTGCTGGTACACTATATATGATAGTCACAAGCCAGCATAAGGAAGCTATGGAAATTCATAAATTCTATCTAAAATAGGTGACCCTGGAGCACTGGTTATCTCTTATTTCAATCTATATATGGGTTCATGAAGGAAATGATCTTGTCAACCTAACTTCCTAGTTTTCTTTGAAGGCATGACAAAGGGAAAAACATGTGTCGTACTTGGATTTCATCAAGCCTTTGATAAAGGTACTCTCCAAAGGGTGGTAATGAAAATAAAAATGGGATTCAATTAATACCACACAGTGGATATATAATGTAGTTAACAGAGTGAAAGGAATTGGCATGTATCCACCTTGCAGAATATTACCAGTGGGGTCACAGAGTTTGGTTTAAGACCTCCTTTATCTAATAAATTCACAAATGATTTTTTGATTTATTGTCACATGTATTAGCATGCAGTGAAAAGTACCATTCATAGAGAAGGAGAGAGTGCAGAATATAAAAGAGTTAGAGTGAATTTTTAGAAGGATAGAATGAGAATAAAAGATAGAATTAGAAGGTATGCTGGGCACAGCTTGCAAGAAGTTGCCTCACACCAGCTCCATCTTGAATACGTGATATGGGGCAAGATGTCACAAAGCATAATGATGCAGATGATACAAAGCTAATGAAGGTGGAAAACCCCAAAGCTGAACAGGCTAGGCATACAGAAAGATTTGAACTTACATGGAAATTGAGCAAACAGATGGAATTTCAACACACAAAAACGCAAAGTGGGAAGGAACTATTATTTAAAATGGAAAAAATAATGCTCATTCTGGCTGTCAAGTTGAAGCTACTGAAACAACAGTCAGAGGTGCTAGATAAAACACATCAATATTGGGATACATTAAAAGATGAATATTGAGCCAAAATACCAAAGTAATTTCACTGCAAATCAGATGCGGCCACACTTAAAACACAACGCAATTTTGGAAGCCACAGTATACAGAGAATACAGAACAATGCAAGTGGACAAAGAGATTGGATTCTGCATCAGATAAATTTCTTTCAGGAAATAATATTTTGGCACACTATCTCTGGTCCTCAAAGTGTTCCACCACTGGGATTTGTTCCACATCTCTGATTCTGTTATAGGCTAAAATCAGTAAGAGGTCTGACAACAACAATTTTAAATCCAACCGATTTATTTGATAGTAAACTTGCAAGCTTTCGGCTTTTGTAGCCTTCCTCAGGCGAATTTTGCCTGAGGAAGGCTACAAAAACCGAAAGCTTGCAAGTTTACTATCAAATAAATCGGTTGGATTTAAAATTGGTGTTGTCAGACCTCTTACTGTGTTTACCCCAGTCCAATGCCGGCATCTCTACATCATAGGCTAAGATACCATGATTAGTACGTATCTCCACCGTCAAGGTGTCATGGGAGTACCAGTATGGTATAACACAAATAAGACAAAATGGTCTTATCTCATCTGGGAATTCCAATGTTCCTTTATTTTCAAAAGATTGAAGATGACCAGGTTTAATCATTATTGGAACATAGTTGATTTTGTCACCTGGCATTCAAATAAAACGCATCTAAAATAAATCTTCCAGACTTTCACTGTCTCAACAATACGTCTTAACTAGCCCCAGGCAGTTCCTCGCGCTAGCCTCTGAACAAAATTATCAGTTCAGCAGCAAATCCATATAAATGTGCTTCCCTATGAGATGGGCACGTCTCAAATTCATTTCACAGTGCAGAGAAGATGGAAAGAGAAAATATGTCAAGGTTCGCACAACTGATTATATATGATTGCAATGAGGGAGGTCAAACTGCGAGATAGCACTCAATGTCAACGATCAAATGTAACAAACTAAATATCAAGATTGTTGATTTTAATAAAAGGGACCAAGGGAGTACCATATTTTTGATGATATAAACTTGATTTAGAGTACTATATATATGGCACTGTAGGAGGTCACAGTAAAAAGTCTGCCAGGCCACAAGATTTCTATCCATCTGAGGTTGATGATGCAAGCAACATAGTAAAAAGGACAAGGAGGAAAATAGCTTTACACAGTGACATGGTCTGATCGAGCCAGGGCTGCTCTTGGATTTTTTGAGATTAGCCTATTGCTTCACGTCATTAGTGTACACTTAAACTAGACCAGTTGATGGGCAACACAACAGCTCAGTGACTATCACTGTTGCTGTGCAGATACAGGGATTTGGGCCAGTATCTGTGGGAGTTTGCACATTCTCCCCATGCTTGCGTGGGTTTTCTCCAGGTGCTCCAGTTTCTTCCCACACCCCACAGATGTGTTCTTGGGCTGATTGGCGAAACAAGTTGTCCCTAAATTCTCTCTCCAATTTGGTCCCAATACAGATTTCCATAAACATAGACAAGGGTCATGGGTGGAAGTGGGAACATTAAAATGGCGGTGCCGACTGGTTGGGCCGAAGGGCCTGTTTCTCGTGCTGTGTTGTTCTTTGTTCTATCTGCAATTCACAGCTTGAAGAGGAACTTCAATAATAACTTTCAAAAGGGAACTGAATACATCTTTGAATAAATCAAAAGACATGAAACTAATTAGATAGTTCTTTGAAAAAGCCAACACAATCTATATGATAATATTACTAAATATCCTTATCTGTTAACTTAGTACCATTGTTTCAGCAAGTATGAAATAACAAAAAATGCTTTCAACATTTTTTTCCTTTAGATAAGAAACTGTAATTTTAAAGTCAAGATAGTGAAGAAGGATAACTCTGATTGCAACGGGATTTTGATCAATTGGGGCAGTGGGCTAATGAATGGCAGATGGAGTTTAATTTAGAAAAATGCGAGGTGATGCATTTTGGTAGATTAAACCAGGGCAAAACTTACTCAGTTAATGGCAGGGTGTTAGGGGGGGGAATTACAGAACAAAGAGATCTAGGGGTATCTGTTCATAGCTCCTTGAAAGTGGAGTCACAGGTGGATAGAGTGGTGAAGACATCATTCGGCATGTTTGGGTTCATCAGTCAGAATAGGTGTTAGAACATCTTGTTGAAGTTGGACAAGACATTGGTACGGCCACACTTGGAATACTGTGTGGAGTTCTGTCACCCTATTATAGAAAAGGATATTATTAAACTAGAAAGAGTGCAGAAAAGATTTACTAGGATGCTACTAGGACTTAATGGTTTGAGTTATAAGGAGGGGCTGAATAATCTGGGACATTTTTTCTCTGGAGGTAGGAGGACGAGAGGTGATCTTATGGAGAGGCATTGATAAGGTAGATAGTCAATATCTTTTCCCAAAGGTAGAGGAAAGTTAGGGCATAGGTTTAAGGTGAGAGGGGAGAGATAATAAAAGCATCCAAAAGGGCAATTTTATCACACAGAGGGTGGGGCATGTCTGAAACAAACTGCTAGAGGTAGTAGTAGAGGCAGGTACAATTTTGTCTTTTAAAAAGCATTTTGATAGTTATATGGATAAGATGGATATAGAGGGATATGAGCCAATTGGAACTAGATTAGGGGCATAAAAAACTGGCTGCATGGACAAGTTTCAGAGTAAATCTCTAAGAATCTACAGCATCTGGGAATACGTCAAGATCTGCACTGGTCATCCCATGATGTAGAGATGTCAGTGTTGGGCTGGGATAAACGAAGGGGAAAAGCCCCAAAAGCTAGTGGTGTTTGCTATCAAATAAATCCGTTGGACTTTAACCTCATGTTATAAGACTTTTTACTGGTCACATAGGGAAGTTTAAGAAAACGCTCTTTTGGAATATCATTTAAAAAATCAAATTAAACTATTAAATTGCAAGAAAAAGGCAAATCATACATTTGCTTATTTAAATAAAACATTCTAATCAGTGCTGCAAAGGCTGAAGTGGTTAAATAAAATTGCACAATGGGCTATTTTGCTCTAGGGTCAAATCAGACCTTGCTCTGTGTTTATTTACCATGCACTACACTGAAATGAGTCTGAGCAGCTCTCACATTGCTGAACAGTGATGCTGGAGTTGTGGAACAGATGCACTTTTAAGTTCACACGATGCTGTGTGCTTATTCCATTACAGCAATTACAACTTTTTACCCCTTCTACTTCCGCCAACTCAATTTAGTGTGATTTGTTGTTTTTCTTATTGCTGAGCAATAATCAATTGTACTACAATATTGATTCAATTTTAAAAATTAATGTTCATCTTCTTTGAAGCTTTACATATCTTAATTTTTAGTTTAAAAATTCATTTAGAAGCAAGTCATGTACTAAAAGAAAGTAATGCTATTTTAAATTAGATCCCACTTCAACAAAGCCAATGAAAGAAATAAAATTATTTCCTGAGCAGTCCCCATTTCATAAAAAAGTATGCTCAGAAATTATAAAATTGATATATTAACTGCACTGATTTGGCTTTCAACCAATCGCTTACCTGACAAGTCAAAAATTAGTGAAAGCAAAGCTTAACTTCCAGGAAGAACATTTAATGTTTTGAATGCAGGAAAGTGAAATTTACAGAGAACTTGCACACAGGGATACAGATTCCACAGAAATCTTTAATCAACGACAGTATTAAACTGCATCCAACCATTTCACATATTTATAATTTAGAGAACGGTATAATGCTATAGTACTGAGTTATACTGCCCAATTTACACTAACTCTCCAAATCAAAAAATAGCCAGTTTTAGACATGCAACATAGTCCATATGCTGGTAATTGCTCCTAGATTAGTATTGCCCTATTGGTTCTTTACAACAATCCTCATTTGATTTTCATAAGTATGACTTTAAAATTGAAGCTTAACAATGTTGTTTCTTCTCATATATTATAAATTATTGTCCCCTTTCCTACAGCTATTCTTATGAACTGCCTTGATGAATGCAAGAGAAAAACTTAAATCAAAATGTACTGCCAAACAACAGTTGTGTACCTGAGACAGAGTTACAACAAAGGCTAAATTCAAGCATCAAAAACATAGTTCGGCTCATGGCAACACCCCTACCAGATATCACTTGCCAGCCAAGCAGCACTCTCTTCTCACATAGTGCAAACTGTTGTTTTGTTTACCATTGGATATTATTTTTAAATGTTTAGTTATTAGTCACAAGTAAGATTTACATTAACAGTGCAATGAAGTTACTGTGAAATTTCCCTAGTCACCACAATCTGGCACTTGTTTGAGTCAATGCACCTAACCAGCACGTCTTTCAGACTGTGGGAGGAAACCTGAGCAGGCGGAAGAAATCCACATGAAGAGAATGTGCAAATTCCACTCGGTGATCCAAGCCACGAATCGAATCCAGGTCCCTGGTGCTGTGAAGCAGCATTGTTAACCAATGTGCTACTGTGCCGCCCAGTTTATGAACTGTTTAAATGAGGGAAAGATGAAAATCTTTGACAGCATGTCTCTTTTTCAACAAAACTCCAATAATTTTAGGATTTCTATCAGCTTTGCAAGATTGGCATTTTTAAAGTTACCAACCCTAAAATGGCAAAAGCAATAATATAAAATCATATTTAAATGGTGTACTCACAAAATAATTGTTAATTATGTTATGTTGAAGTTCTTCTATAAGACATGCCAAAGGGTCACTGTTGGAGTTATTACTAATGTATATCAATAACTTGGATTCAGAAACTCTTATAATTAGTCATATATGCAAATATTAAATTAGGGTGTGAAATCGAAGGATTTGTCACAAATTTTAGTACTGGGAAGAATATGCAAATGACCACAACAATGGCAGATTAAACTTAAAACTAGTTGGTAAAAATTATGGCACTTTGGAAGAAAAATGTGGGACATACATGTTCCATGAATGCTGCTTAAACAGCTAAGCAATTGAGATCATAAATCTTAGTAGATTTGATCCTCAACACATCCAATCAATGCAAAGCAGTAAACAAAGCCAAAATTATATTAAATCTCCTTAGCGACAGGCAGCATGGTTTTGTACAAGTGAGGTCATGCCTCAAATTTGGTTGAGTTTTTTTGAGGAGGTGACAAAAACTATTGACAAGGAAATAGTTCTATATGGATTTTATGAAGCATTTGATAAGACCCCTCATGGCAGGCTGGTGCAAATGGTTAAACCTCATGGGATGAAAGGTGAGCTAGCTAGATGGGTGGAGAACTGGCCTGGTCATAGAACTCAGTAAAGTTTGACAACGCCAATTTTAAATCCAACCGATTTATTTGATAGTAAATCCACAAGCTTTTGGCCTTTGTGGCCTTCGTCAGGCGAAGTGGCTAACAGCAGAGGTTAGAGAGATAGCAGGTTAGGTGTAAGGATTCGCATTCTAATCAGCAATCTGTAAACCGTCTGTGCTGGTATGTGTGCTTTTGGAGACCAAAACACCTCATTCGCCTGACGAAGGCCACAAAGGCCAAAAGCTCGTGGATTTACTATCAAATAAATCGGTTGGATTTAAAATTGGCATTGTCAAACTTTACTGAGTTTACCCCAGTCCAACGCCGGCATCTCTACATCCTGGTCATAGAAGACAGAGGGTAGCAGTGGAGGGATCTTTTTCCAGTTGGAGGTCTGTGACTAGTGGTGTTCTGCAGGGCTCTGTACTGTGACCTCTGCTGTTTGTAATATACATAATTGATTTGGAAGAAGATGTAGCTAGTGTGATCAATAAGTGTGCAGATGACACAAAGATTGCTGGATTTGCGGACAGTAATGAACATAGTCAGTGAATACAGCAGGATATAGATAGGCTGGAAAATTGAGCAGAGAAATGCAGATGGAATTTAATCGAGATAAACACGAAGTAACGCATTTCAGTAGATCTAATGTAGGGGGAAGCTATACAATAAATGGCAGAACCATCAGTGTAGACCACAGAGGGACCTGGGTGTGCAAGTCCACAGATCCTTACAGGTGGAGAGGGTGGTAAAGAAGGCACATGGCATGCTTGCCTTTACTGGACAGGGCATAGAGTATAAAAGCTGGCATATGTTGTTGCAGCTATAAAGTTGGTTAAGCCACATTTGGAATACTGCATCCAGTTCTGGTCGACACACTACCAGAAGGGTGTGGAGGCTTTGGAAAGAGTACAGAAAAGGTTTACCTGGATGTTGCCTGGTATGGAGGGTTTTAGCTACGAGGAAAGATTGGTAAACTGGGGTTGTTCTCCCTGGAAAGAAGGGGGATGAGGGACAACCTAATAGAGGTGCATAAAATTATGAAGGGCATAGATAGGGTGAACAGCGGGAAACTTTTCCCCAGGTCAGAGGTGACAAACACAAAGGGTCACAAGTTCAAGGTGAGCGGGGCAAGAGGGTGGTGGGGGCCTGCAATGCACTGCCAAGCAAGGTGGTTGAGGTGGACATGCTAGGATCGTTTAAGACTTATCTAGACAGCCACATGAACAGACTGGGAAAAGAGGGATACAAATGAATGGTCTAGTTGGGCTCATGAGCGGCGCAGGCTTGGAGGGCCAAAGGGCCTATTCCTATACTGCATCGTTCTTTGTTCTCGATCATATATCAAACAGTAGAGTATATATCATGCAAGTTGTGGTCAAAATTATACAGTGCTCGGATGACACCATATTTGAACATTGTGTTGAGTTCTGTGTTGAAGCAAAAAATTGATTCTGGCACAGAGTGAAATGCAGCTAAGAGCCAGAAATCTGTTCACAGATTTCAGTGCCTAAATTAAAAGTACAGATTGGAAAAAGTGGGTTTCTTAGTTTACAACGAAGTTGTTCAAGACGTGATTGTATAGATGTATGTAAAAGATAATGAAAGACTTGGAAAAGGTAAATACAAATAGATCATGACTACTCTATAAACGTACACTAAGATAAAGAGCCACAGATTCAAAAAGAGTGGCCGAGGCACAGGGTAAACTTCCACATTCAACAGTGGAGGGAAAAAATACGACTAATTCAAAAACAATGTCATGAAATTTCAATTAATTAATGAAGTAGGATACTACGGTTCATCTAAATAATTGAACTACAATTGACGATTTGGCTTCATATCCATAAATGCTTAACGACTTGCTCCACAGATGAAGCTGAAAATATGACTGATGATTCATTTTGATAAAAGACCGACCCGATTATTAAAAAGTCACGGACAATAATTGAGCAGGATCTTCAAAGAAATGAAGGGCTGTGTTGACAACAGAAAATCTCTTTAAATTTTAGCAAATCCTGATACTGAAGTTCAAGTTTATTTATTTATCACAAGTAAGGTTTCATTAACACTGCAATGAAGTTGCTGTGAAATTCCTCTAGTTGCTCCAGCATCTGTTCGGGTCAATGGTTCTAACCAGCACATCTTTCAGATTGTGGGAGGAAACACAGATACAGGAAGAATATGCAAATTCCACACAGTCACCCAAGTTGGGAATCGAATCTGGATCCCCAGTGCTGTGAAGCAGCAGTGCTAATGACTGGTGTTGTGAGGTGCCAGTGCTAGGAATGCACCAAACAGGAAAAAGCTTCTGGATTGAAACTGTCTACCTCTCAAAGAAAAATTCTGTTAAGGATGATACAATCTGTGATAGTGCCATGTCACGATGTGGAGCTGCCAGCGTTGGACTAGAGTAAACTTACTGTCCTGTCTGGAGACATGTTGCAATACGAGGTTAACCCCATGACTTGCCCGGGCTTGCAACATCTTGTTGTCCTTATTGTCCTTTCTGGAGACAATACATAGCTCTTTAACCTATACTTAATGCTTTCTCCACTCATTATCTGCACCTTTAAGACTTGATGAGGTGTAAAGACTCTCATTCTAATCAGTATTCTGTAAACCATGTGTGCTTTTATATTGCCCTAATTGTGACCAGAACTTCCCACTCACCTGAAGGAACAAAACTCTGAAAGCTAGTGGCACTTACTACCAAATAAACCTGTTGGACTTTAACCTGGTGTTGAGAATTCTTACTAGTGCCATGTGACAGTGCTAAAGCTACTCATCGCTAAATAAACTGCAAATATATGGCTCTGATCCCATGAAAAAAAAACACCAAAACATTCAAATTATGTTGAATTTAACAGTAATGAAGCACTTTTGAAACGTAGGCGCAGTTATAAAATTTACACACAGAAAACTCTCAAACAGCAATGAGATAATGACCGGAAATTTTTTTTCTGATGTTGATTGAGGGAGGAGATCAGAAAAGAGACCCTTACTCTTCTCTAAAATTGTGGCATTAAATTATTACATCCATAAGAAAGGACAAGGAGATCCTTGGATTAACAACTTATCTCATGCTGCAATATGAACCTGGAAGTGCCAACCAATATCTTAGCAACTGGTCAGAAATGTAGAGTCATCACAAGCTGATCTTAATTTGTTAGAACATTTTAACCAACAACAATGGCTTCACTCAACTTCTATAGACCTAGACCTGCAAATGCCAGTAGAGGCTCAATGAGCAATCATTCTAATAATAAACATGGGCATTTTCGAGGTTGGATTTATACAGTTCATAACATGGTCCATATTAAATGCACTTCTTTGCATTTTGCTTGAAGCAAATGTTTAAAAGCAGGTTTAATTCCCTCTGGACCTAGTTAGTATACTGTAGAGCTGACTCATACCAGCAAGGTTTTCAGTTCAGTCAACGCCAAGTTGACCTGATACAGGACAGCAGCTGGGATCAGCCAACTGGCTTTAGCTTCCTGCTCTGCAGGCATGCATAGGCATCAAACTGGATTCTCAAATAGTGTACGCAGTTTTGGTTTCTTTATTTAGGGAAGGATGTAAATGCATTGAAGGCATTTCAGCAAAGGTTTATTAAATTAATACTTGGAATAAATGAGTTGTCTTATAAGAAAAAGATCAGACAGACTAAGCTTGTTTCCGCTGCAGGTTAGCTGAATCAGGGGTGACTTGTCATCATGAGGTGGACTTGGAAAGGATGTTTCCACTTGTGAATGAACCCAGAATTAGAAAGCACTGTTTTAAAATTAGGGGTTACACTTTTAGGACCGAGATGAAGAGAATTTTATTCTCTTAGTGAGTGTTTGGTGACTTTGGAAGTTTCAGCCTCAAAGTGGTTGAGGTGCGGTTCTTGATTATTTTTAAGGTTGAGGTATATAGATTCTTGTTAGACAAGAGAATCAAATGTTTTCAGGGATAAATGGAGAATGTAGAACTTGGAAACACAAATAGGTCAGTCAGAATCTTACCGAATAGCAAGGCAGGCCTAAGGGGCCGAATGGCCTACTTTTGCTCCTAATTCATACGTTTGTATGGATAGTACTAACTTAGCCCAGATGACCAATGACTAAAAGAAATATTCAATAGCTATGCTATTGCCAACCTTTCATCTTATAGGACATATACACATGACCTTCGGTCTTCTATTATCTTGATTGTATTACTGGATAATTTTAGTATAAGGCAAGATACTTAGCCATTGTCCACAGACCCACAAACAGGTAGTAATGTAACTTGAGGAACATTAGATTGTTCATGCAGGCCTGCCTCCTTAGCTTATCCCATTCTTGATACAATCAGATTCAATGCAGGAATTGCTCCCACATCACTGTCATTCTGCATCACATGCTAGCCATTTAGCTAAGTGAGATAATTCATTCCTCCCCTCACACAAGAATATAATCTAGTTTTTTTAACTATTTTGTTGACATTGATTGAATCACCTCAAAGCCTACATATCTCCACAACGAATAGACTCAGTTTCATTAACAAAAATGAATAATAAGAATTTTAAAATATAAAATCATTTTGACTGGCATCTTCCCCAATCTTTTGCATAGCCTCTATATCACCTACTGTATGGGACCACCAAAACTAGATAGTATTCTAAATGCAGTCAAACCAAGGTTGTAAAGAACAAAATGGGCACTGTTTTGTATTGAATAATCCTATTAATACAACCCGACACCTTATTTGCTTTGGCTAAAGTTTCTGGGCATTGGTCATGAACCTTTAAAGAATTATGAATGAAAAAACCGAGATCCTTTTATCAAATAATCTGGTTTTATTCCATGTGAAGTTCAAGTGTGCTCAGTGTCGCTTTTGCCCAAATGCAAAAATTTCATTTGACTAGGTTAAATTCCATTTGCAGTTTGGCAATTTACTCAGTGGATTTAGATTTGGTTACAAGATTTATTCTACTCCATGTACTACTCTACTTATTCACAACCTTTAGTATTTCAGTTAAAATATGGACCAACACCTCCAATGAGTTAATTTATAAAATTCCTCTCTTTACCATACAGCACAAGCAACCAGCATACAAGCAGACTAACCAACAATAATTTACTGCTGACAGGAATGCCAAATCTTCGAACAACCACAATACTTCCCATCAATTCTGCAACATAATACCATAATCTATTATATGTGGCAGAATCAGAAAAGGCAATTCAAACTCAAACCTCAGACGTAGAACAGAATAACAATTTTTTCCAAAATATACTTTACTTACAGAAAATCTGAAGACACACTGTGAAACATTTCAAATTGTTGTAACAGTGAAGTGCAAGTGTATTCACATTTTCTCCAAAGATCAAGATGCACTGAGGTACTTCAGTTCAGTAATGAGTACATGATAAACATTTCAATTTTTTTTTGTTGTTATTCCAATTCAATCAAATCAAGTCCAATTCAGAGTCTCAACAAGTTGAGACATTCCCGATCCAAGATGACAAGACAGGGCTCTCACCTCCTGTCTTGGGCTTGATCTACTTGATCCAACTGATCGGAGTAGACATAGCTCCTCCTCCAAGACTTGAGCTCATTTGCATCTTAGCCAAAAGGCCAAGATGCCACTTAAAGATTGCTTCAAATGAAGCCAAAATGTAACCTAATGACTTCAACCAAACACAGCATGTTGATACTACACTTGATCTGCAAATACAATTCTTTTCAAACTATGTCGGTCATGTTGCACTCTGCGGTGCATCAGTACAATTACTGTTAGGAATAAAGTCTAAGGGCTTTTTTTTTAAAACAGTTACCAACTCCTCGGTAATCACTGGTTGAAAAGCCTTTCCCATTGCGCCTTAGCAAAATCAATACCAAGCTCAAGTGCATCCTTTTCATGGAGTCCTAGGCCTTGGAACGTGCTAGTCTGAAACACTCCGTCAAGGACAATTCTTTGATTTGGAAGATCAACAGGTTTCAGGCAGACCAAAATGTGCCTTTCACCGAGTTGATGATCTTCCAGCAGTTGATACTTGTCTTAGTACGTCTCCCTGTAAACAGCCCACAGAGCACAGAGTCCTGGTCACAGAGCTATGAAGGATGAACCTTGCCAAAATACCACTGCATCTCTAGCTAGATCTTCTTTATAAAGTATCATTCCAAGGAAATATGCAACCATCTCTTCCACTTCCTGCAACCACTTTGAGAGTAGTGTATGGCAATGCAAAGACTTTGGATGAAGAATCTGATGGGGAGTGCCCTTCACACCACCAGTCAAACCAAGTCTTTATGCTTGACTGAAAGTTGATGAGGCATTCTGTCAAACTCTCAAGGATTCACCGTCTTAATTTTCCCTCAGGGCCTCGAGGACAAGGAAACCACTGCTTGATCACTTTGTGATCAGAGGTGTTTTTCTGAACAATTTTTTCAGAGGGGGACAGGTAATATGGCACAATATCTTGGGAGCGTTCGCAGCAATGTGGCCAGATCCATCGTTTGCAACACTGAGACAGAGACCATCAGCACATAGTGGAACTTGGTATTTGCACATTAAGGATCTAAATTCACAAAGGTTTCTATCAAGATGAAGGTCATGTTGGGTGCATGTTTTTTCCTCTCTTATCCAGAGATTACGTTAGGTGTCCTTTCAGGCACAACCCATCTTAGATCTCCAGACATGGCTTGGGCAACTGCTGTAGCCTAAGATCGGGGTGTGAGCCAGACCTGCATCACGCACCTTTTCCCACATACTCAGTTTCTGCTTTACCTTAGCAATATTGTCAATTGTTTATCTAGAATATCATCTCGCATGCCTGTGTTTTATTAAGTAAGCAGAATCAAAATGGTCACAAAATCAACATTCTTTCTGGTAAGGATAGTTAATGATGCAAACATTTAATACCCATCCCTAATTACCTGAGAAGGTGGTGGTGAGTTGCATACTTCAATTGCTGCAGTTCATGTCATGTAGATCCCATACATGATGTTGGGAGGAGTTTTCAGAATTCTGACCCAGTGGCAACAAAGAAATTGTGATAAGTTTGAATGTGTGATAAGTTAGAATGCTTTGTAACTTGGATGGCAATTGCTAGTATGGCATTTCAATGCACATGTTGTCCTGGTTCTTAGCAGCAAAGGTCAGAGTTTGGAAGGTCCTGTCAAAGCAGCCTTGTTGAACTGCTGCAGTACACTTTGTGAACGGTACACACTGTTGCCACTGTGCACCAGAAGTGAAACGAGGTAAAAGTTTAAGGCGGTGGTCAGAATACCAAACAAGCAGGCGTCTTTTTCTTAGAGAGTGTCGAGCTTCAAGTGTCGATGGGAGCTACATTCATCCAAATTGCAAATATTTAATCGCATTTCTAATCTGTGCCTTGTAGATCTCTGGAGTGTTAGGAGACTTATGACAGAATATCCAGTTTCTGACTTTCTTCTAAGCCAGTATTTATGGCTGGTTAAGCTAAGCAAATGGTTACCCCCAGAATGTAGATGGAGGTAGTGGTCGTAATGTCAATAAACATCAAGGGGAAGGAATGAGATTTTTTCATTTTAGAAATGGTTATTGCCTGGCACTTTCGTGACACAAGTGTTATATTTAACAGTTATCCACTTTGTGCTGCTTATAGGTATTAACCATTTCATGAGATGTTGAGAATGCAACTGAATACTACAATGTGAATGCCCTCACCTCTGATCTTGGAGGAAAAGTAACTGATGAAGCAACTAAAATTGTTTGATTTGAGGACAGTGTTCTGAGGAATTCTTGTAGCAACACCTAAGGTAAGATGATTGACCTCTAAAAACCATAACCTACCTTCCTGTGCGCTAGGGACAACACCAGCCATGGAGAGATTTCATCCAGTTGACTTCCCTTTTGCTTTGGCTCCTTGATGCAACATTCGTCAAAATATTGTCTTGATATCAAGGCAAGTCACTCTCAGATTCGTTCAGGAGTTTAGCTCTTTTGTCTCAGTTTCAAACAAAGGTACAATGAGATCTGGCGCTGTGGTCCTGCTGGAACCCAAACAAGACATCAGTGAGCAGGTCATTAAGTAAATGTTACTCGAATGCCAAAGCCATTACATTGTTGATTATTGAAAGTAGACTGATGAAAAGGTAACTAGCTGGATCGGATTTACCCTGCTTCACGTGTACCGGACATAACTGGGCAATTTTCCACACATCAGGAAAGTACCAGCAGAGCAGCCGAAAAATATGGCTGGGACACAGCAGCATCTGGAGCACATTTTCAGTATTACAACCAGAATGTTGGAAAGGCGGCCATATCCTTTGTTATATCCAATACAGTAAAAAACCTCACAACACAAGGTTAAAGTCCAACAGGTTTATTTGGTAGCACAAGCTTTCAGAGTGTTGGTCCTTCTTCAGGTGAGTGAGAAGTTGTATTCACAAACTGAACATATGTAGACACAAACTCAATTTACAAGATAGTAGTTGGAATGCGAGTCTTTACATGTAATCAAGTCTTAAAGGTACAGACAATTTAAGTGGAGAGAGGGTTAACCTCAAGTTGAAGAGGTGTGCATTGTCTCCAGCCAGGACAATTAGTGAGATTTTGCAAGCCCAGGCAAGTCGTGGGGGTTGCAGATACTGTGACATAAACCCAAGATCCCAATTGAGGCTGTCATTATGTGTGGAACTTGGCTATCGATTTCTGCTCAGCGATTCTGTGTTATCGTGTACTGTGAAGGCAGCCTTGGAGGATGACTACCCAAAGATCAGAGGTTGAATGCCCGTGACTGCTGAAGTGTTCCCGACAGAAAGAGGGCACTCCTGTCTGGTGATTGTTGAGCGTTGTTGATTCATCCGTTGTTGTAGCATCACATGGTGTCCCCAACTTACCATGCCTCGGGACATCCTTTCTTGCTGCCCATCAGGTAGACAACGTTGGCCAACTCAAGAGTATGTACCATGAAGCTGGCAGATGGTGTTCTCACGTGAGACAGAACCATAGAAAATTACAGCTCAGAAACAGGCCTTTTGGCCCTTCTTGTCTGTGCCAAATCATTTTTTGCTTAGTCCCACTGACCCGCGCTTGGACCATATCCCTCCAAATCTCTCTCATCCATGAACCCATCCAACTTTTTCTTAAATGTTAAAAGTGACCTTGCATTTACCACTTTATCCAGCAGCTCATTCCACAGTTCCCACCACACACTGCTTGAAACCCCCCCCCCCCCCCCTCCTTAATATTCCCCTTAAACTTTCTCCTTTCACCCTTAACCCACGCCCTCTGGGTTTTTTTCTCCCCTGGCCTCAGTGGAAAATGCCTGCTTGCATTCACTCTATCTATACCTATCAAAATCTCTATCAAATCCCCCCTCATTCTTTTACGCTACAGGGAATAAAGTCCTAACCTATTCAATGTCTCTCTGTAACCCAGCTTCTCAAGTCCTAGCAACATTCTTGTGAACCTTCTCTGCATTCTTTCAACCTCATGTACATCCTTCCTGTAACTGGGTGACCAAAATTGTACACAATACTCTAAATTCTGCCTCATCAATGCCTTACATAACCTTACCACAACGCTCCAACTTTTATACACGATACTCCAATTTATAAAGGCCGATATAACAAAAGCACTCTTTACAACCCTATCCACCTGTGATGCCACTTTCAGGGAATTCTGTACCTGTATTCCCAGGTTCCTCTGTTCAACTGCACTGAGTCCTCCCATTTACCCTGTATGTTCTACTTGCTTTGTCCTTCCAAAGTGCAATACCTCACACTTGTCTGTGTTAGAATTCCATTTGCCATTTTTCAGCCTACTTTTTTTTTTGATGATGGCATCCTATCAATGATCCAGTACATCTTGTAGAGGTCACTGTGGCAGGGTTGTGTGGTGTCACTGTCATTGTTCTTCTGAAGGCTGGGTAGTTTGCTGCGGACAATGGTCTGTTTGAGGTTGTACAGTTGTTTGAAGGCAAGAAGTAGGGTTGGGAGGATGGCCTTGGCGAGATGTTTGTCTTCGTCAATGACACGTTGAAGGCTCCGGAGAAGCTGTCTTGGCTTCTCTGCTCCGGGGAAAAACTGGACGACGAAAGGTATTCCCTGTTGTGTTCTGTGGTTGTCTTCTGAGGAAGCCAGTGTGGTTTTTCGCTGTGTGTGCCAGAACTGTTAATTGATGAGTCAACTGCCATATTCCTGTTTTTATGAGAGCGTTTTTAGTGTCTGTAGGCGTCTGTTGCAATCCTCCTCATCTGTAACAGATCCTATGCATACAGAGGGCTTGTCCAAGAGATGGCTTCTTTAACGTGTTTAGGTAGAAGCTGGAGAAGTGGAGCATTGTGAAGTTAACTGTGGACTTGCGGTACGGTGAAGTGCTGAGGTGACCATCCTTAATGGAGATGCATCTGTCTGAGAATGCAAATGATTTTGGATAGTCTGACGATAGGATGGAACTTGACAATGTCATATAATTGTTTCAATGATTATTCCATGAGTCCAAAAGAAGAAAATGTCATCGATGTATCTAGTGCATAGTGTCGGTTGAAGGTCTTGTGCGGTGAAAGGTCTTGGTCAAACCTGTGTATGAAGATGCTGGCATAGTAAGATGTGAATTTGGTCCCCATGGCTATTCTGTGTGCCTGGATGAAGAACTGGTTGTTGAGGGTGATGATACTGTGGTCCAGGATGAAGTAGATGAGTTGTAGAATTGCATCTGGAGATTGGCAATTGTCAGCATGGAGTACTGAGGCAGTTGCAGCAGTGCCGTTGTCATGGGGGCTGCTGGTGTAGAGTGCCAAGAAGTGCTCCTGGTTGAATTGCTCCATGGTGTACTGAGTTTCTGTAGGAAATCCTCAGTGTCACGATAGAAGCTAGGGATTCTTTATACAATAAGTTTCAGGATGCCTCAACACAGCCGGAGAGGTTGTCTCACAAGGTCCCATTGCCTGATTTGACTGGATGGCCGGGTGAGTTAGCCTTGCATATCTTAGGCAAGCAGTAGAGATCTCCAATTGGGGAGTATGTGGGATGAGAGCATGAAGAGTTCTCTGAAGGTTCAGAAGATCCAAAGTTACGAAATCTTCTCTGGACCTTCAACATGTCATTGATGAAGATGAACAACTCACCAAGGCCATTCCCACAACCCCATTTCTTGCCTTCAAACAACTGTACAATCTCAAACAGACTACTGTCCACAGCAAATTATCCAGCCTTCAGGAGAACAGCAACCACAACACCACACAACCCTGCCACAGCAAACTCTGCAAGACATGCTGGATCACTGACATGAATGTCATCATCTTACATGAGAACACCATCCACCAGGTACACACTCTTCAACGCAGTCAACATTATCCACATTATACACTGCAGGAGAGGATATCCTAAAGCATGGTACACTGGTGAGACCATGCAGACGCTACAACAACGGATGAGTTAACACCGCTCGAAAATCACCAGGCAAGAGAGTGTTCTCTTCCTGCCAGGGAACACTTCAGCAGTCATGGAGATTCAGTCTTTGACTTTGGGTAAGCATTCTCCAAGGCAGCCTTCACAACACATGACAACGCAGAGTCGCTAAGCAGAGACTCATAGCCAAGTTCCGCATTCATGAGGACAGCCTCAACTGGGATCTTGGGTTATATCACACTATCTGTAACCCCCATGACTTGCCTGGGCTTGCAACAAGTCACTAACTATCCTGGCTGGAGACAATACACATCTCTTTAACCTGTACTTAATCCTCTCTCCACTCACATTGTCTGTATCTTTAAGACTTAGTTACCTGTAAAGACTCACATTCCAATCATTATCTTGTAAATTCAGTATGTGTCTTTATACGCCCTGTTTGTGAACACAACTCCTCACACACATGAAGGAGCAGCAACACTTCAAAACTTTGTGCTACCAAATAAAGCTGTTGGACTTTAACCTGGTGTTGTGAGACTTCTTACTGAGCTTACCCCAGTCCAACGCCGACATCTCCACATCATATCCAATACATTCAGCCATTTATTCATTTCACATGAAGCGAACTGAATTAGCTGGAGGCTGGCATCTGTCATGTTGGGATTTCAGGAAGAGGCTGAGATGGTTCATCCATTCAGTAGTTCTGGTTGAAGATGGCTGCAAAATTTAAAGAATAAAGAAAAGTACAGCATTGGAACAGGCCATTCGGCCCTCCAAGCCCAGGCCAATCATGATATCCTAACCAAACTGAAAAAAATTCTACCTATAATCAGTCCACATCCCTCTAATTATGTACCCATCAAGATGCTTTTAAATATTACTAGTGTGCCTGCTTCCATCACCTCCTCCAGCATTGAAATCCAGGCACCCGCTACTCTCTGCACGAGAAACGTTCCTTGCACATCTCCTTTAAAGTTTCCCTTTCTCACCTTGAACCCATGCTCCCTTGCAACTACACTTCCACTCTGAGAGAAAGCCTCTGACCATCCACCCTATCTGTGCCTCTCAAACTTATAGACCTCTATCAAGTCTCCCCTCGGCATCCACCTTTCCAGTGAAAACAATTCTAGTTTAGTCAACCTCTCCTCAAAGTCAGTATCCTCAAGACCAGGCCAACATCCTGGGAAATCTTCTTTTGCTTTCTCTCCAAAACTTCCACATTCTTCTGTTAAGTGTGCTGATCAGAACTGCATACAATAAGCCAAATTCAGCCTAACCAATGTTTTATACAGCTGCAACATAATTTCCCAACTGTTGTACTCAATGCCCTAGCTGATGAAGGCAAGGATGTCATATACTTTCTCAAGCAACTCAGCCACCTATGTTGCCATTTTTAGGGAACGGTGGGCCTGCATTCCAAATCCCTCTTATGTTAATATTCCTAAGGTTTCTGCCACGTAAGTGTAATTCACACCTACGTTTGATCCTTCCAAAATGCATCACCTCACATTTGTCCAGATTAAACTCAACCTGCCAAAAACACGTCCAAGGCTCATATCGATATGTATTTTGTTGTATCCTCTGATAATCTTCAATCTTCATATCACCTCCAAATTCACTAATCGGACCTACCCAGATTTTTCTCCAGATCATTGATATATACCACAAACAAATGAGGTCCCAGCACTGGCCCCTGCAGAACACTACAGATCTTCATTCTGAAAAACACCCATCCATCACTACTGTCTTCTATAACCAAGTCAGTTCTGTATCATAGAACATAGAACATAGAACAATACAGCACAGAACAGGCCCTTCGGCCTTCGATGTTGTGCCGACCAAAATAAAAAGCAATGCCCCTCCAAACTAAACCATTCCCTTCTCTTCCATATACTTATCAATTAACCTCTTAAACGCCACCAAACTTGGCGCATCTACAACAGCTGCAGGCAGGGCATTCCACTCCCTAATCACTCTTTGAGTAAAGAACCTACCTCTGATATCCGTCCTATAACTCATACCCCTTAATTTAAAGCTGTGTCCCCTCGTGCTAGCTTTCTCCATCCTAGGAAAAAGGCTATCACTGTCCACCCTATCTAAACCTCTAATCATCTTATATGCTTCAATAAGATCCCCTCTTAGCCGCCTCCTTTCTAACGAAAACAACCTCAAATCCTTCAACCTCTCTTCATAGGACCTGCCCTCCATACCAGGCAACATCCTAGTAAACCTCCTCTGTACCCTCTCCAATGCCTCCACATCTTTCTTATAATGTGGCGACCAGAACTGCACACAATACTCCTTCTGGCCCACCACAGAAGTAAGACTCACTGGCCTATAATTCCCAGGAAGGTCTCTCTTCCCCTTCTTAAACAATGGCCAGCCCACCCAAGCCCCATGTGATTTTAGTTTTTGTACTTTTTTGTACTCATTTGCCATGTGAGACCTTATCAAACCCCTTACAATGGTTCATATAACCATGTCCACAGCCCTTCCTTCATCCTTGTCACCTCTTCAAAAAAAACACTCAATCAATTCTAATCTTTTGAACTCTCAGGTTGGGTTTTATCATCATTGAGGACGAGGATGTTTGTAAAACCACTGTCTGAGTTACTAATCCGATAGTTAGGATTGTTTGGTTCTATCTGTGGCATGCTGTTTCCACATAATTCTTTGTTGTTATCTTACTAGGTTGGTATATAATTTTTAGGTGTATCTGGTGCTGTTTGTGATATGTTCTTCTGGTCATCACTGAACCAGGGTTACTCTCTGGGTAATGACTGAGGGATATGTCATAGCATAAGGTTACAAACTGTGGTAGAATACAATTCTGCTGTTGCCGTTGATGCACAGAACCTCACGGATGCTTATGTTGATTTTTTTTAAATTAATTGTCATTATCAGTCTCTCATCTGTCTACATTTCCCGCTGCTTCAGCAAAGCAGCCAGCATAATTAAGGATCCCACATACTTCAGGGATTCTCTCTTCCACTTTCTTCCATCAGGAAAAAGATACAAAAGTCTGGGATTACGTATCAACCATCTCAAGAACAGTTTCTTCCCTGCTGCTGTCAGACTTTTGAATGGGCCTATCCTGCATTAAGTTGATCTTTCTTCACACCCTAAGCTATGACTATAACACTACATTCTGTGCTCTTTCATTTCCTTCTCAACGTATGGTATGCTTTATCTCTATAGCGTGCAAAAAACAATACTTTTCACTGTACCAATAATAAATCAAATCAAAAATCAAACTCAGAGCCCAATGACCACAAACTAAAGGTTGTCTAATAATGCTATTACTTTCTTCTTGGCCAGCAAAATTGTTATTCAACAGCAATTAGCAATGCACTATGGAAGTGGAGAATATTTAAGCAAAGAACGCTACAAATTCTTTCGACTAGTAGCAATGAATAGCTAACCTGAAACTATCAGTTTTTCACCCTACTATTAAAACAACTGCTCTCCTCAGGCAATCCAAAGATGTGCGGACAAAATCCTCCTGGCCACTTTTCAGTTAAAGTGGGCACAGCATCAAAATTTCACTTGTTCCTTTTCTGATTTACTGAAATCTTACCAACAACATTGCTTCCTACTTACAACTGCATCTCCTATCCCATCCCTGCCCCCTTCTTGATGAGAGCAATTATTCTTGAATTAATCTGTGATAATATTTTGTCTAACAATATTCCTGAGAAGTACCTTGGAATGCTTCAGTGTTAAAGGCTTCGTATAAACATAAGTTGTTTAAAAATTATCAAAAATCCACTGCCATCAGTTCTGATCTAAAGCTTCAATTAAATTTAAGAGGGCTGATCTATATAATAAGTTCACAGGCAGCCCCATGGTTTAACAATTGTCTTCAATTTGTATCATACAATCTTACAGAAGAGAAGGAGGTCATCGTGCCCATATCAGAAAGAGCTAAGCGACTGATCCCATGCCCTTACTCTGCTATTTCCTCCCCTGTAAGCATTTATCCAAAACTGAGATTAATAGCTTTTTGCCAGCCAAGATATTAAGGGATATGGAACCATGACACTTGCCTTAGGATACAGATTAGCTATGATCTCATTCAGTGGCATAACAGGCTCCAATGACCAAATAGTCACCATTCACTAAACTTTTCATGATTTTGAACACCTCCATTAAGTGACCCCACAATGTTCTGTTCCGAGGAAAAACATTCTCAGCTTCTCCAGCTAAATGACATTCCTCATCGTAGGCACAATTCCAGTAATCTCCCCTGCACAGTTTCCAAGTTTTGATGTCCTTCCCAAATGTCCAGTGTTGGGCTCAAGCTGAGGCCCAATTCATATTTATAAATGTTTAATACAATGTCCTTGCTTCTATACTTGATACAAAGGCAATGCAGATTTCAATGGGTCAAACAGCCCCCTTTTATTCAGTACTATTCATTATTCTACGAACATGTGAATTAAGCTTATAACCCAATCAAACAACATAATACAGCAGTTCTGCAATGGCTAGATTTTTAGCACAATTTAAAATTTACCTGGCTAGAATAAACGCTCCAATTCTCCAATTTAAGAAAGCAATAGAAATCACAGTGTAACATTTTTCCTCTCCAAGAAATGGTGACTTTTCCAGGGTTCAATATTCATAGGAGCAGTCATCTGTTAACTTGTCAAAAGTGATTGTTTCTCAACTTGCTAGGTCATTCAACCATGAACATTGGCAGAGGTCAAGATCTAATGTCACTCAAAATACACAAGGCAGCACTTTCCAAGTCAGTAAGTGTGCAAATTCAAGAGGCTATGACTGCTCCAACACATCACTCCTTCCCCTTTATAGTCTTCCATGACTACTTGTAGTTCTCCTACCCAATTATCTGAACGTGTATCTGAAATGGGAATTGGAAATTCAACTCTGGATTGTTAAATCATACCCCCAGGCAGTGACTCTGATCTCTAATCATGAGATTGGTCAAACTGTTAAATACATCAGCACCCAGTGATCATAGACATCTCAAGGGCTTTAAGTATCTGAAAAACATTTCACTCCTAAAATGCAATGATCCTCCCTACAAAGTCAGTATCAAAGCAGCAGAGTAGAATAAAATGCGACCAAGTAAGTGATAACCACTTTAGTTTACCAGTGAAGCATGAAGTTTTTTTTTGAATAATGCAGGAAATAAATGGCAAACAAAACAATTACTTTTTTCAAAAATGTTACAAAATTTAAAATTCTAAAATCAAAACACAGACATGAAAACTAAATGCAAACATACATATGTATAAATGATTTGGAGAGGTGCGTGATGCTTAAGGTAAGTGAAGCACAGACAATTAACTGCAGCGAATGTTAGTGACAGAATGCACTTCAGCATCTTGTCAAAGCTTCCCTAGAAGCACCTCCCAACCTGAAACCTCCACAATCTGCAACACAAAACAGCACGTCCACGGGAACAGCAGTCCCAAAATTCTCCTCCAAGTCATAAAAACAGCATTTTTCCTAAACCTTATATTCAGTTAACTAGTTCACATTTCCTTGGTTCCTCCCTCCCTCCTTTTTTAAAATAATGGGGTTACATTTGTCACTCTCCAATCTGGAATTGATATATTCACTATTTCAATGGGCACCTTCTTTGGTACCCTGGGATGTAGATTATCATGCCCTGGGGATTTATCAGCTTTCAGTTCAATTAATTTCTCCAGCAGGTTTTTAAACTAATACCAATTCCCTTAATTTCTTCCTGCTTACTAGACTCTTAATTCCCTAGCATTATTGTGACGACTTCAGTGAATATAGAACTAAAGTAGTTATTTAATTGCTCCATATTCTCTATTACAGATTTTCCCATTTTGGACACTAAGTGAATTACAATGATCTCTTTGTTTTGAGATATTCATAGAAGCTTTTTAAGAGTCACACCAAAACACAATTTCTTCATTCTCGCTCATAATATCAGAATTTCCTACCTAATAGCACTATGGGAATCTCTCCATCATATGGGCTGCAATGATAATATACAAGTGAGAGTGGAGGGTGGCAAATGTTGCATCTTTGTTTAAGAAGGTATGCAGGGAATAGCTGGGAACTTCAGGCCAGTGAGGCTAACATCTGTAGTGCAAAAGTTATTAGAAGATATTCTGAGAGACATGATCTATAAGCATTTAGAGACACAAGGATTGATTAGGGAATCAGTACGACTGAGTGGAAAATCACGTCTCGCAAATTTGACTGAGTTTTTTCAAGGGGTAACCAAGAAGGTAGATGAGGACAATGCAGTTGATATCGTCTACATGGACTTTAGTAAGGCCTTTGACAAAGTACCACATGGTAGGTAGGTGCATAAGTTAAAACTGACGGGATCCAGGGTGGGGTAGCTAAATGGATACAAAACTGGCTTAATGACAAAGCCAGAGGGTGGTTGTAGAAGGTTGTTTTTTCAAACTGGAGGCTTGTAATCAGCAGTGTGCCCCAGGGACTGGTGTTCGGTCCACTGTTAATTGTCATCTATATTAATGATCTGGATGAGAATTTAGGAGGCATGGTTAGTAAGTTTGCAGATGACGCTAAGATTGATGGCAAAATGGCAGTAAAGGTGGTTATCGTGGGATGTTGATCAATTGGGCTAGCGGGCTAATGAATGGCAGATGGAGTTTAATTTAGATAAACACAAGCCGATGCAATTTGGTAGACTGAAGCAAAGCAGGACTTATTCAGTTAGTGGTAGGGCACTGCGGGAGAACAAAGATCTAGGGATACAGATTCATAGCACCTTGAAAGTGGAGTTACAAATGTACAGGGTGGTGAAGAAAGCATTTGGCATGCTTGGTTTCATCAGTCAGAAATTGAACACAGGGGTTGAAACATTTTGTTGACGTTGTACAAGACATTGATACGGTCACACTTTGAATATTGTGGACAGTTCTAATCACTATTATAGAAAGGATATGATTAAATTAGAAAGAGTGCAGAAAAGATTTACTAGGGTGCTATCAGGACTTGATGATTTGAGCTATAAGGAAAGGTTGGGTACGTAGAGCTTAGTTCCCTGATCTTAGACAGTCTATAAAATAACGAGCAGCATAGACAAGATAGATAGTCAACATTTTTTCCTGAGGTAGGGGAGTCTAAAACTAGAGGGTAAAACTAGGTTTAAAGTGAGAGAAGAGAGATGCAAGAGAGTCCAGAGGGGCATTTTTTTTCCCCCACATAGAGCGTGGTGAGTGTCTGGAATGAGCTGCCAGAGATAGTAACAGGCAGATAAAATTTTGTCTTTTAAAAAGCATTTAGACAGTCACATTGGTAAGATAGGTTGAGGGAAATGGACCAAACGCAGGCAACTGGGAATAGCTTAGTGGAAAAACTGGGTGGCATGGACAAATTGGGCCTCTACGTAAACATCTATGACTATACCAGGGCCCAGCATTTCCTTTTCAACAGGAGAGGCAAATTAATTGCCAGCCTTAGCAACAATGCCCACATCCCACGAAATTATATCCAAGAAAGTCAGACAGAAACTCCTTCCTGAACCATAAAATGATCATCATCAGAAAAGAAACACTAACTAAGCTGATTTGCAAAACCATCTATACACAACAATTACACTTTGACAAAAACTTGTATTTACCTAATGCTGTCAATGTAGATGAACATACCTGGGTACTTTCCATAAGTCAAAGCAGGGATACTTGAATTCTTTACCAAATGAGTTCTAAGGAAGGTCTTAAAGAGGAAAGGGAGTTGGAGAGACATAGGCAGGCCACTGGAGGCACAATCATCCATTTTGGGTGAAGGACAGAGATTAGTTAATGCAAAATTAAATAGATTTATTTGAATTCTTGTTACTTGCAATTCCAGGAAGATGAGAGTTTTGTCACTGTTAAAAGTAATGTAGTTTATATCTCATTAATGAGACTTCCTCAGTTACAAGTAAAACATTTACTCAGCTTCATATAACAGACAAGGTTGCCTTGGAAACTCAGTTTACAACACATTCGTGTATGAACACACTGCCCAACAGAACGATGAGATGCAGCCTTGTACTCCATTGCCCAGATTGATTGAGATTGGTGCCAAGCAGAGTAAGGATAAGCTTCTTAAGAGGAAAAGAAAGTCAGCTTAACATAGGTCACTACTTTCCTTCAATTCTTGGATGGTGTCACGTTTGTTGAGTGTTATTGGAGCTGCACCTATCAAGCAAGTGGAGCACATTCCGTAACTCTCCTGATCTGTGCCTTACAGATAGAAGTATTTTGGGGAGTCAGGTGCAAGCTACTAGCAGCAGTAACCATGACATTTACATTACTGATTCAATTCAGATTTTGGTCAATGACAATTCCCAGGATACCAATGGTTGAGATACTCTAAAGATTGTCATATTATTTAATGTCATGTTCTCATTGTGCAAATGGTCACTGCTACTCACTAATGTGGTGCAAATGTTCCTGACAACCAACCAATCTAAGACTTAATCTTTCTGCGCGTACTGCTTCGTTACCTGAGGAATTATGAATGGAGCTGAACCTGTGCAATCATCAGCAAACAGCCCCATTTATGATAATACGACAGAGGCAAGATTACTGATAACAAGATCACTGATGAAAATTAAAGATAATTGAGCCTCAGAGGCTATACTGACAAAGCTCCAAGTCTGAGATGAATGGTCGCTTAAAAAAAGCACATCTTCCTTTGTGCCAGATATGATTCTAGGCACGAGACTTTACCTCGTGCCCCACCAAAGCCCCAGTCATTGAATTTTACTAGCATACTTGTCCCATACTTAGCCAAACAATCTGCTGTTGAATGATTCGTATCGCATGTGCAATCATTTTGTACAAAAATGCCCATGATGTATGTTGACTTAAAGCTTTTGGAAAAAAAACAAATCAGCCATTTTCCTGAAGTTCATATAAAATCTTCCAGTAGGAAACACCCATCTTTTGCTGACACTAGCTAATTATCCCTGTCCTTAGAGTGGAGATAACACACCATTGCCTCAGGGACCCAGGTTTGATTCCAGTCTTAGGTCACTGTCTGTGTGAAGTTTGTATATTCTCCATGTCATGATGTAGAGATGCCGGCGTTGGACTGGGGTAAACTCAGTAAAGTTTTACAACACCAATTTTAAATCCAACCAATTTATTTGATAGTAAATTCATGAGCTTTCGACTCTATAGCCTTCGTCAGGCAAATGCAGTGTTCTGGTCTGCAATAGCACTCATATCCACACAGACAGTTACAGATTGCTGATTAGAATGCGAATCCCTACATCTAACCTGCTATTCAAGTGTTAAAGTGGCTAACAATGTGTGTGAAGGGAATCCTGAGCATTGATTAGAGAATTGTGTATTTTCTCCAGACAGCACAGTAAGTGAGGTTTTTTGCTATCCCAGGCAAGTTACGGGGGTTACAGATAGTGTGTCACGAAGCCAAGATCCCTATTAAGACCGTCCTCATGTGTGCGGAACTTGGCTATCAGTCTCTGCTCAGCAACTCTGCGCTGTCGTGTGTCACGAAGGCCCCCTTGAGACATTCTCCATGCCTGCATGAGTTTCCTTCAGTTTCCCCCACGTTCCAAAGATGAGCAGGTTAGGTGGATTGGCCAAGCTAAATTGCACCGTAGTGTCCAAAGATGTGCAAGTTAAGCAGATTAGCCATGGTAAATATTGCAGGGTTACAAGGATAGGGTGGAAGGAAGAGCCAGGGTGGGTGTTCTTTTGGGTAGTTGCAGACTTGATGGGCCCAAAGGTCTCTTTCTGCATTATAGAGATTTTATGTTCCCTGACTAAGACACACATAAATTGACAGTAAAAATACAGATCTGAGGAAGAATGTCAGTCCAACACCGGCATCTCCACATCATAACTAGACTCCAGGTAGGTCTTGTTTAGGCACTATTTTTGGACATAACGGCACACAAAGTGCAGTCAATTTTGCAAAATCCTTCTCACTGTCAAGAGGGAGAGCAGTCTTATAGATGAATCAAGCCACAGCACTATGGCATGCTCACAGACTCATATCTTTCAGTCAAAAATCCTGAACTCTTCCAACACAATTCATGTGCATGTTTATATTATGAGTAGGTTGTCCCCAGTGACTCAAGAGTATCAGGTTAATATGGCCCTGGAAATCCTGAACATCGACTCATGACACCAGGCCAAACATAGATACTGCTCTCCCTTGTATCAATACAATTCCTTTCTGAGCATCACTTGGAAGAGGCACTAACAACACCAAGGAAACAAAATATACTTTAGATGGAGGACCTAAGTCGCCATGATGATGAGTGGATTGGTAGCACAACTTCCAAGCTGTATAGGACATAGCTGCCAAACTGCACCTGTAGCACGTGAACCAACACTTGGAAAAAAAAATCTGACTGCCACCCACCACAGGAAGGTGCATCTCTCCACAACTGTACTGCTAGAAGTGACAACCACATGCTAAAGATAAAAATTTCATTTCCATAGTGAGGCTATCTTCTTTTGTATAGTGTGGCACTGATATTGTGCCTAAACCATGACAGATTCAAAACAGAACCCAGAGTTCAAAACTGGATATTCACAAAGTGCTGTGGTGCATAGTAGTAGAATTATATTCCACCACATCAGTAACTTAATGGGCCTTCATATCCCTCACTCTACAGTTACCATCAAGCCAGGAGATCAACCTAGGTTCAACAAGTGAAAATGAGCACGCCTGGAAGAGCACCAGGCACATGATGGCATATAAGATGATCAGAGGGTTAGATAGAATGGACATGAGAGTCTTCTTCCTCAGATAGAGACGGCTAGCACGAGGGACATAACTTTAAATTAAGGGGTGACAGTTAAAGGACGGATGTCACAGGTGGGTTCTTTACTCAGAGGGTAGTAAGGACATGGAATGCCCTGCCTCCTGCAGTTGTGGACTCACCAAGTTTAAGGGCGTTCAAATGGTCAGTGGATAGGCATATGGATAGCACTGGAATAGTTTAGGTTAGAGGGTCATTGGGTTGGTTCCATTGGTGGGCGTAACATCAAGGGCCGAAGGGCCTGTACTGCACTGTAATGTTCCATGTTCTATGTAAATGATGCCAATCTGGTGAAGCTATAATATAGGTCTACATGCATGCTAAGTAGAAGTAGCGTGCCATAGACAGATTAGGTAATCCACAACCAAAAGACCAAAGTTTTGCGATATTCATAAAACATAGAATATCACAGCACAGTACACGCTCTTCGGCCCTCGATGTTGCGCCAACAAGTGGAACCAATCTAATGACCTTTTAACCTAAACTATTTCAATGTTATCCATCACATCAACTTGTAATATGGTGAGTGGATGGGTGACTGAGCTAAGAGAAAGAAGAAGGAAAATGAACATCCCCATCCTCAAAGATGACTGAACCTACCACAAGAGTAAAAAGACAAGGCTGCAGCATTCTACCTATTGGCAGAAATACTGACTATCTCACCACTTTCCTGTAGTGTCCACCAATACTGATGCCAGTCTTCAGCCAATTTGATTCATTTCATGTGATATCAAGAAACAGATGAATGCACTAGATCTAACAAAGGCTACCAAACTTGACATTCTATTTCGCTAGGGCTTCTTGACGCCATACTTGGTCAAATAAGGTCGTCACTCATCCTATCTCAAGTTCAGCTCTTTTGTTCATGCTTAGACTAAGGCTGTAATAATGTAAGGAGTTGTGATGCTAGCAGATGCCAAACCGGGTGTCAACGAGCAAGTTACTGTTGTGCAAATGTCTCTTTACAATGACACCACCCATCACTTTGGTGATGTTTTGTGAATAAAATGATTGGGCAGTAATTAAATTTGCCCTGCAATTTGTGGACAGACAATTTTTCACATTGTTGGCATCAGCACAGTGGCACCAAGGAGCAAAACAGAAGTCAAAGGGAATTAAGGGAAAACTCCACCAGCTAGTGTCATACCCAGCACAAAAGATGACGTTTGTAGTTTTTGAAGTTCAATCATCTCAACCCCAGGACAATGCAGCAGGTATTCCTCAGGGCAATGTCCAAGGCCGACCACTTTCAGCTATCTCATTAATCGTGTCCCCTCCATCATAAGATCAGAAGCAGGAATGTTCAATTTCATTCTGAACTCTTTGGATACTGAAGCAGTCTGTGCTCACATGTAGCAAAACCTGCACAACAATGTGATCTGGGCAGATAAGTGGTTAGTAGCACACAAGTGTGAGGTTATAACTACCACTGACCAAAATTTTTAACTGGGCTAGTCACAAATGCAATGGCTATAGCAACAGTTAAACGGTTCACCTTCTGAGTCTTTCAAAGTCTTTCCACCACATACCAGACAAGTCAAGAATGTGATGGAATACTGGGACGAGCAGAGCTCCAACGACACAAGTAGTTCAGCAACATTTAGGTCAAAGTATCTTGATCGATTGGCACCCCATCCACCAGTCCCTCACATCAGCACACTTGTTGCAGGGTGCACCATCTCCAAGATGCATTGCAGCAACTCCCCAGAGTTCTACAACAGCACCTTACAAACCCCATGACCTCTTATTACCCAAAGGGATAGGGAGTGAACTGTTCCCCTCTGAGTTGTACATCACCCTAACTCGGAAATGCAAAATACTGTCATTCTTTCATCACTGAGTTAAAGCCTGGAACATTTTACCTAACTGTGGAATATCTTTGACACACAAGGTACAGCTGTTCAAATAGATAGCTTGCCACCACTTTCTCTGAAACAATTAGAGCAGCAATAAACCCTAGTCTTATTGCCACACAAGTTTGAAAATAAATGCCATGGCATTATCTTAGAGCACGAGTTCTTCCTGATATTTGGCCAATATTAATTCCTCATCCAATATTACAAAAACAGATTATCTGGCCACCATTCTGTTTTTTAAGATATAAATGTGACTACTCTTCAGTAATTCATTAGCTGTAAAAATACTTTGGATTATCTGGGAAGCACTGCATGAAAACATGTTTTTTTTGAGCGTAGATAAGTATTTACAACAAAAAGGGGACACAAGGATATTTTAATCAACATAAAAAAGTGACTTGATAAAAGCTACAATTTATTTCTTCCATTATGTTAAAGCTTTAAAAAAGACGAGGAATTGTTAACTACAAATGAATGGAACAATGTTTAACATTTGACAACAAACTGCAAGTTAAATTTCGAACTTCTACACAATAAATCGCACAATGCGGGTTTTATTTTTAAGAATGCAATGCAAACAAAAACAAACTGAGGATTGCTGCTGAAAAGTTCTTCCAATCTGCACAGGGAATGGGGCTGGAAGCTTGAAGTGAGAGGAAGAAGGAAGGTAGCTGGAAACAGTCAGTCGGACTGGCTGGTTGGCTGGCCTTGGCGCCAAAGCTCAATGTGAAAAGGTCCTCCCTCCACAACAGCAAAATGCTGAAGGGGAAAAGACAGAGGGACACGCCAAAGCCATCCAGCCGGCACCGCCGCCGTGTGGCCACTCACCCTTCAAGTAAAGATATGTTATATTTGCACAACTTTTAACTGTTCCTTTAATTATATTTCCTTTGAAAAGGGAAGAATATGTAAAGACAAAAGGAGGTGGAAGGCCAACCGCACTGCATGCACAAGAGTGGCGGCAGGAGGAGGAAAGGCTCACAGCTCCGCCGCGGCCTCGAGTGCAAGCGCTGCCCCCACCCCAATAACACACATACATACACAAAGGGAAAATAGTCGAGGCCCGGGAGCCAGCTTCCACGCACTCACCGACCACTCCAGGCCTTCATACACGGCAATCCGCCACTCCATAAGGGACAACCTCCCCCCTCGTCTCTCACTGGGCACACAGACTCTCCTATTCGGCTACTCGGCGCTCTCGCTGCTTTTTTCTCTCACTCACTGTGCCTCCTGTTGACAGCAACCACTGAGCATGCGCCAGGCCCGGGCCCGGCAACGCAACCCACCGCCAGGCATTGTGGGATGGCCAACCGTCACTTAGCCTGGGAGGCCGTTTGGACAGGAGGACAAGACAGGGAGAGAGAACAAAACAGAGAGACACAGAACCACACACACACAGAGAGAGACAACAAAACAGAGAGAGACTGAACCATACACACAGAGAGAGACAGAACCACAGACACACAGACAACAAAACAGAGAGAGACAGAACCACACACACACACACAGACAACAAAACAGAGAGAGACTGAACCACACACACACAGACAACAAAACAGAGAGAGACTGAACCACACACACACACACAGACAACAAAACAGAGAGAGACTGAACCACACACACACACAGACAACAAAACAGAGAGAGACTGAACCACACACACACAGAACAACAAAACAGAGAGAGACTGAACCACACACACACACAACAAAACAGAGAGAGACTGAACCACACACACACAGAGAGACAACAAAACAGAGAGAGACTGAACCACACACACACAACAAAACAGAGAGAGACTGAACCACACACACACACACAGACAACAAAACAGAGAGAGACTGAACCACACACACAGAGACAGAACCACACACACACACAGACAACAAAACAGAGAGACTGAACCACACACACAGAGACAACAAAACAGAGAGACTGAAACACACACAGAGACACAACAACGGAGACAACAATACAGAGAGACTGAACCACACACACAGACACAACAACGGAGACAACAATACAGAGAGACTGAACCACACACACAGAGACACAACACAGAGAGAGACAACAATAGTAAGACTGAACCACACACACAGAGACAGCAACAATAATGAGGGAGACAGCAACACAGAGACTGAACTGCACACACAACAGCTCACAAAGAGAGACAGCAACACGGAGAGACTGAACCACACACTCAGAGACACAACACAGAGAGAGACAACAACATAGAGAGACAGCAACACAAAGGCTGAACTACACACACAGAGACACAACAACACAGAGAGAGACAGCAACACAGAGACTGAACTGCACACACAACAGCACAGAGAGAGAGACAGCAACACAGAGAGACTGAACCACACACACAGAGACACAACAACAGAGACAACAATACAGAGAGAAACTGAACCACACACACAGAGACACAACACAGAGAGGCTGAACCACTCACACACAACAACAGAGGCTGAACCACACTCACAACACGGAGAGTCAGCAACACAGAGATTGAACTGCACACATAGACAGGGAGAGACACAACACAGAGAGACAACAACACAAAGACAGAGACTCAACAACAAATAGATACATGGAGAGACTTAACAACATACAGAGACTGAATAAAGACAGAGAGACTCAACAACACACAGAATGAGGGATTCACAACAGGAAGAGAGAAAGAAAGAGACTCAACACAAAGATGGATGCTTTTTATGGTGCATCTTTGAAAACTGGTGAGAATCTTGCAGACATACCTAATTACCTTTGGTTCCACAATAGAGAGAGTGTAGGACTGTCACTGAATTGTCTGAAGCACTTCTGTTGTAGGCCAAAACGTATAAGGATGTTTACCTTGCAGGAGTGAAACTATGATCAAGCAGGTGACGAGGCTGACCCATTGCACTGGGGGCATGCTGACGCCTGCAATGATGGTTTGCCCAGGCTACGGAAGGGTAAAAGATCAGGGTAGCCAATGAGGTTAAATCGAGGCTTTACCTGATTCAATTTTTCAAAGCAATGTCATTCCTATTGGTTAGGATGAAGCATTAGATCAAGCCCAGGAGGGGGTGTAATGTCTCATCCTATCAGCTTGGATCTTTTTTTGTACCTCAAGTGGGGACCATGAATTGGATTCAATTTGAATTGGGTTTTTTGATTGGAATAAAAGTATCAAAAAATACCAAAAAGAAAGCATATATGGGTTTTTTTTGGCTGGCTTTATTTATTTATCTACCCCCTCCCCTCCCACCTCCTCATGTTGCCGCGACACACAGAGCTTCTTCAACAGCACCTTCTGAACATGCAACCTCTACCAGCAAGACCGACAAGACTACAATTTAAAAATTGTCATTCTTTTTTTTCAAATATTTCCCTGGCCCATCTTCTCAAGTTCTGCAACCATCTCATACTTCTGTGCTCTTGTAATTTTAGCCCTTCACATATCTGATTTTCTTCACTCCGCCACTGGCAGTTGTGCATTCAGTCACAATGGGCTACAACTATTCTTCGTTTAGTACTTCTAATCCGTTCCTAAAAAAGTGAGCTAAATAAAAATGTGCCAACCTAAAATCACCTCATAAGAAACCATTTAATAAGTGTGGATTAAATTACTAATAATTTTTACATAACAAGATTTTTGACTGCCTTGAACTGAACGGTTCCAAAACTCCGGCTCTGATGAAGGGTCATTCAGATTCAAATCGTTGGCTCTATTCTTTCTCCACAGATGCTGTCGGACCCGTTGAGATTTTCCAGCATTTTCAGTTTTTGTTTCAAAAATCCTCTTACTAACTCAAGAGCTCTTTATTCCTTACTAATTATTTCTACTTACCTCCATTTTGCTGCTTCCTGTTCACCAACTTTCCCAATCATCATTTTTCACAAGGCCCCCCAACCCTCCACTCAGTTCCTTCCTCTCTCAACCCTACCGCAAGTGGCTTCCGCTCACAGCCCCTCTTGCTCTCTCCTTCACTTTCGATCATTAGCAGGCTAATCACTCAAAACAGGGCAGCACACAGTGGTTAGCACTACTGCCTCACAGCGCCAAAGACCTGGGTTCAATTCACAGCTTGGGTGACTGTCTGTATGGAGTTTGCACGTTCCCTCCGTGTCTGCTTGGGTTTCCTCAGGGTACTCCAGTTTTCTCCCACAGTCCAAAAATGTGTGGATTAAGTTGATTGGCCATGCTAAATTGACCCTTGGTGTCCCAGGATGCGTAGGTTAGAGGGATTAATGGGTAAGCATGTGGGGCTATGGGGATAGGGCCTAAATGGAATAGTTGTCGGTGCGAACTTGATGGGCTGAAAAGCCTCTTTCTGCAGGAATTCTACGTAATTCTATGTAAGGACTCAGGAGAGGGACGGGAAGCCCCAAGGATTAGAATAGAAACAACAAGCAAGAGTATGGATAGAAAGCAAGAACAGGAGGGTTATAATTTTGAAACTCTCATACCTGTCAACACAGTGCATATAGCATGACCCTATGAACTGCAGCAATTCACTCCATCACCTTCTCAAAGAAAAGTAGGGTGTATGATGCTGACTTTGCCAATGACACCCAAAACCTGAGAATTAATACTTTTTGAAGCAGTAACTTCATGATTACAAAATTATTTAGGCAGCAAATGAAAAAAATGAACTATTAGTTTTCCAGTTCAGACACACTCAACTGCTTTTTATCAGCCACTGAGGCTAGAAGTTACAACACCTGCAGGGGAAAATTTGTTTGTCTGAAGAGACAACACAGTCCCTTGGTATTGAAGTGAAGCAACTGCTAATCCAGTCTCACTGGGAGAAATAACTGATGCTATTGCAAAGTAAGCAAATCCCCCAATGACCCAACTTTCCTCCTGTCTGATTGCACAAAGATTATTTGCAAAATCCTGGTGTGTTCAACAGTTTTTAATTGCTTCATAATCATCTAAAGAGAAGTGAGATAAGTGTGTCCTGAAGGATATAAATGCATTGGAAGCAGTTCAGAGAACTCCATCCGAGGGTCTTATGATGAAACAATACACAATCTGGGCCTGCATCTATTGGAGTTCAGAAGATTGAGAGTTGATCTTATTGAAACATATAGGGGCTGATTATATATAGCCCCCTGAAGCATATAGCCTACTGCGCTGCCAGGAGAATCAAGTGGACACTGTACACTACATCCTCCGCATATCTCCAGCCGCCAGTTTTCCAGCACCATCAGCTGTGTGCCAGAAATTGATGCAGAGCTGTATAAATTATGGAAATGAATATTATCTTATTAGTGAGACTGGCAATGAAGTCTCTGGGCCCGATAGCCTCCTCCCTCCCACACCTGCCAGGAATATTTTACTCCAGTGGGATTACAATAGCTCTCCCATAGCAGGGAACTGGCAGGCCAACCCCCCCTGGAGTGAACGGGGACCATCAAGAACTCCGAGGAGGTCAGGGGTAAAGGAGGGGTGCCCCATGACATTGCCAGCTTGACAATGTCAGGCTGGCCCCCTACACTGCCTAAGGGACAAAGTGGCACTGCCCATCAGACAGTGTGAAGGGAGCAGGACCAATGGAAATGGAGCCTAATGAAAACTATCATCTTGAATGCAGTAAAGAAGCCCAATACCTTTCTGACAGAAGTTACTCTGCTCTTCCCAAGCTTCTGATTAACTCAGTTTATTTCTTATACTCCATGGCTCGAACTTTTATCAAGGAATTGTGGAGATTTCGGTCTGTATCTGCTTCAAGACCGCAATCGCCATCCTGATATCAAAGAAAAGCTAGGCATGCCTTAATTACTATTGTTTGGTAGTTCTGACATCCATCATAGTGAAGTGCTTTGAAAGGTTAGTCATGGCATGAATCACTTCCGATTTCCCACATTGTCTGGATCCACTACTGTTTGCCTACCACCGCAACAGGTCCACAGCAGACGCCATCTCCCTGGACCTGCTCTTAAACCTAGAAAAATCAAGATAATAAAGACATCCATGTCAGACTCCTATTTATCAACCACAAGTTAGTCTTCAACACCATTATTCCCATGAAACATCTCCAGACTCTTAAATCAGCCTCGCAGGTAGAGGACGTGGTCAAGAAGGTGTACAGTGTACTGGCCTTCATTAATCAAGGGATTGAGTTTAGGAGTTGGGAGGTAATGCCACAACTTTATAAGACTCTTGTCAGATCCCACTTGGAGTACTGTGTGCAGTTCTGGTTGCCTCACTGCAGGAAGAATGTAGAAGCTATTGAGGGGGTGCAGAAGAGATTTAACAAGGATGTTGCCTGGATTGGGAGGCATGCCCAACTTATGAAGATAAGTTGAGAGAGCTAGGTCTCTTCTCCCTGGAGAGACGAAGGTTGTGAGGCGACGTGATAGAGATGTATAAAATGTTGAGAGGAATAGATAGGATGGATTCTAGGAGGCTATTTCCCAGAGCTGAAATGGTCGCTACGAGAGGACACAGGTTTAAGATGCTGGGGGGCAAGTACAGAGGAGATGTTAGGGGTAAGTTTTTCACTCAGAGGGTGGTGAATGAATGGAATTGGCTGCTGTCGGTGGTGGTGGAGGCAAACTCACTGGCGTCTTTTAACAGACTTCTGGATGACTACATGGGATTAAAAGTTACAGGTAGTTCTATGGCCTACCATGATCATCATCATGGATATGATCGGCACAACTTGTGGGCTGAAGGGCCTGTTTGTGCTGTAGTATTCTATGTTCTATGAACAGCTTGCGATTGAAAATTTGCTCTTCGTAAGAGTATGTTTCAATAAGCATTAGTTGCAATAATCCTAAGGGTATCATTAGAGTGTTATTACTATTTCACTACTTCAACAACCTATCATTATCACAGGGAGAGTAATAGTGATTGCAAGTTCAGTTTGATTGACAGCTCCAAGAGGCTTTTTTTTAAACAGGATAAGATTTTAATGTGGGGCTTCAAATACAAATAGATTTTTCTAATGGATTGAGTGCTTGAGTGGAATTTAAAATAGTGTGCAGGTTTTTATTAATAAAAAATGTGTACGTATAAATGCAAAAACCTATTTTATTTCAAATCAGCATGGCTCGAGGTCTGCCCCATTGTAGATACTTGGTGAATGTACATGGGGAATATAAGGGAATAGAGTAGCAGATGGGGTCATGTTTTGGCATAGGGACTGTGATGGACTATGGGATGAGTGGTGAGCCATGAGTTGGCATTGAGGTTACAAGTGATAATGGGATGAACTGGGAACATAGGTTGGCTTGGAGGGTGTGGAAAGCTAAGGGGATGAGGTCTTGAGTTGACATGACTGGGCATGGATGGGGCATAGGGAGGGGATAGAAGGGATGAGGGCAAAGGGGCATAATATTCAACCACAAAACTGAGACAAAGTCCCAGAGAGCCAAAGCAGGCAGGTCTTACAGCACATCCTGATTATTGAGGAATTTGGATTGTATTGATTTAAATCTTCATCCATGGGACAAGCTTGAATTATTTTCATCTGATTAGAATCAAAGCAAAAATCAAGTTTTCTACAAAACACCATAAATTATATAGTAGTGTTTAATAAAAAAGTTTACAACAAATACTGGGAAAAATAGTTACATACAAATTGCATAATTTACAAAATTACAAGCAACATGATTAATTGCTAACAAATATTTAGGCTAAATATTGGCAAAACCATTTCATGTTAGTTTCTTCTACTGCTCAAAGAGCATATGTTCAAACAAAATGAATGCAGCTTTCATGATCATGCCTTTGCTATAACAGATCTTTAAAGCAGTAAATGCTCTGTAGGAAAGCAGGCCAAAATAACTCCGACAAAATGAATGTTTTATGTAGGTTTTTGTACTTGTGAAGCCAAATTGAAGTATGGGGAGTGGAAATACCAAATCATTCAAAAGAGCTAACAAATTAAGTGGGTCAAATGGCCTCATCATGTACTGTTCTATGATCCTATAGAAAGTATTATACAGCTGGAATTTGGAGCAGCCTGGAACATTTAAATTGTCCCACTAGTTTTGAATAGAACAGATAATTCCTTTGGTTTTATTTAACTTTAAGCAGCACATTCTCAGAAACCATAACTAAGGTATCAAAGTAGATTAGCTTTTTAAAATGCAAGCTATCTTTACAAAATTCCAATGCATTGGAAGGCACATCTATTCCAGTTTCTTATCAAAGAGCTTCATTTTGTGGTCAATAGCAACATTAAATAAGTACTACCACTCTAAAAGTGTGTCAAATTGATAAAATACATATATTCATTGATAAGGAGTAACTTATTTAAAGTGTTTAACTTTTGAGGAATTAAGTTTGATCTCCATATAGCTGGGGTGGGAAATTAATAAGTCAAGACTGCCCTCTCCTTAAATTGGGCTGAAGGACTTGTTTCCATGCTGTAAACCTCTCCCAGTTGATGCCCAATAAGCTCAACACATGGTTACAGTTGAATAGAGGACAGGATTATGCTCCGCCCTGATGATTGAGCAATCTGCGCTCATAGATGAAGAATGACAAATGTACAAGAGTACTGAGGACAACCAAATCCTGTGGAACTATAGTCGCTGTAATGCAACACTACTGTTTAGGAAGAGAAAGAGGAAAATCAGAAATCAAATGTATGGATATTCATATGGAATTTTGGGAAAAGTATTGTAACTAATTTCGTAAAATATGCCATTCTTTTTTAATGTCAAACTATTTTGGCATCAGTGGGGCTTGAACTTCTTACAATCTTGCCATTCTTAATAACTGGTTCAAGAAATCTGGAAAAGAATCTCAAAGATTGCTGATAGGTTGTGATGTGCAGTTCCAGAACAATCACATTCTGTCAGATACTAGAGTATAAACAGAGATTGAAATTTCAGAGTGCAATGACTCCAGTTTTGCAGAAATTTCAGGAACTTGGGTTGAACAGTGGGATGAAAGAAAGACACATGGATATATTCTTTTATTTGTAATGCAATCACATTTGAGGTTTAGGGAATACAACATAAAAAATTTTTAGAGGCTAATTGAGGTAGGTAGACTAAGATAAAGAGTCACACCTTAAGTTGATATGAGTGGCCCATCCCCTACCTTTTTGCATTATCCTAAACGCAAAAGATTCCAGTTTTTAAAAACATATTTGTTTTTATCACATTTTTTTTCTCTTGCTAGAGCAGAGGATTGAAGAAGTGACTCAGGTTTTAAGGGTTAAGACTGGTCTTTCATCAGGTGACTAAGGAGCAGTACTCAAAGCTCATGATTCCGAATAAACCTGTTGGACTTTAACTTGTTGTCTGACTTCTTACTAAACCCTTTTATTAGAGATTTAAATCTCGTTTGTTTGGACAATTTTGTTCAGTTACACTCTGAAACATCTGTTCTTTTGGGACTTAAGGGACTCTTTGAATTCATTCTTAAAACTACAATTCATAATTTCACACTTACAGTATGTGCATTTACTGAAACAAACATTAAAAAGTTTACTAAAAACAATTTCATATGCAAAAATATTGATTACGTTTATAATTAAAATCTTTAATAGAAGATTCTAGCATCGCAAAATTTCAAAAACCACCATTTACCACAAAAGATTTGAAACACAATAACATAAGAAATATTTCTGATATTGAGTCATTCAGCTCGAGTCTGCTCTGCCATTCAGTATGATTATAACTGATCTTTTACCTCAATTCCACCTTCCCGAAGCATCCTTGATAACTCCCTTAGCGTTCATAAAACCATAGTAACATTTGCAAGCCAAAGAGTCTATTGCAACAAAATACGTCTGTGTAGATGGATCTAAAGAACATTTTATACAGTAAATTGTTGTCATTAGTTTTTTTCTAAAATGTAACATGGCATTATTATACAGAAGTTATAATCTGGCATACTGCTAAAAGATTTACATCACGTAAAAAAAATCTAAATTTACTTCCAAACTATTTTAATTTTTCTCTTGCAGTAAGAAATCTACAGTAAGTTGATCCCAATGCGGTAGTACCACAAATGTCATTTTCCTGGTTTAAAAAAATGAAAAATACTTGAAACAAAATCTCTTTTGGAAGGCTAGTTTGGGGGAGTACATTTTGTTGAAAATTAAACTTAGAATTTTATTTTTTAACCAGCATCCTTTCTTTTAAATATTCATTTACAGGATGATTACATACAAAAGCCAGTATTTCTTACCCATCCCTAATTGCCCTGGAGGTGGTGGTGGTAAGCTGCCTTCCTGAATTGCTGCAATTCCGGAGGTGTAGGTGCACCTGGAGTGCTGTTAAGGAGGGAGTTCCAGGATTTTGACCCAGTGGCAGCGAAGAAACAGCAATATAATTCGTTAGTACGGTGAGCGGCTTGGAGGGGAATTTCCAGGTGGTGTTAGAACATAAGAACTAGGGGCAGGGGTAGGACCATCTGGCCCTTCAAGCCTGCTCTGCTATTCGATAAGATCATGGCTGCCTGCTCGCCATAACCCTTAATTCTTTTACTGCTCATGTGTCTGCAGCCCTTGTCCTTCTAGATGGACATGGGTTATGGGTTTAGAAGATAGTGATACTATTTAATCCATTTGTAACTCAATTTCCTAGTGTTAGGTAGTTCCAAGCTAGTTCACATTGCTAACTGCATCGCCCAAGCTTCCTTTTCTTCTCAGCCAAGATCAAGCACCAGATCACAGCCAAGATGGAGCGCAATGCCTTATCTTGTCAGCTTGGATTTAGTTTTCTTACTTATGGGAACCATGAGTAGATTTTGAATTTGGTTTTTGGAGCAAGAAATGGATTTGGGTTTGCTCCATTCTGAAACATTGGCTTTTTAAGTTTAAAGGATGGAGTAAAAAATTTTAATTTTCAGTATGTCCATCTAGGGGAACATACCATAATCAGTGTTTTTATTTAAGAGCCTAAATGAATACAAATTGTTGCCAAATCTGCAATGATTCAAAAAGAGGGGGACTAACTTGACTCAAAACAGTTAACTGGCATACAGGCAGGAGAGCACATAGGAATTAAATTCAAATTTTGCTTAGGCTAATATTTAATTTTGGTTAATAAAATGAGAAAAAAAACAGGGAAATTGGGATCAGAAAATGCATAATAGGTAAAACTGATGTGGTAATATTCTATGATCATATCAATGAAAGAGTACTCCAAAACCCTGCATCTTCCCTTCAAAGGATTGCTCCTTTTTAAGAATTATTCTCCCCAGAAAAGGCCAAAGGACTAAAGAGACAGATTTGTATAAAATTGCTGAAAATGCTTTGGTCATTCATCTGACAAAGCATTATTCTGAAGACAGTTCAGACAGGATTACATTCAAGATACTAAATCTCAACTAAAACCACCCATACTTCACTATATTACTCATTTCCAGTAGTTCAATGCTATGACGTTCTACTTGATGGAAAAATAATCATGGACAGATATTCACACATAGCCGATGTTGATTTTCATATTCCCATCTGTATATCAGCATAATTATAGAAATTGTCCACATCTTGGGATGCTGAAGCCTTGCTTTCAGAAACAAAGACCTGTTTAGCAAACAGAAACGAGAGAATACTAAGTAAGCTTCCATGCCTAATGATGCTTTTAAAAATGGTTAGTTAGTATACTACAAATGGTAACCAAAGAACAGCTACTTTCAACACCAGAACAAAATACATGCCATTTCAAAACAATTTAAGTTTTAAAAAAAATTTCAGGGCTGTTCCTTCTTTATCCAATGCGTTTGTGTTATTCAATAGCATATTTTAAACATCTGGAGTGCTGTTCAGGAGGGAGTTCCAAGATTTTGCCGAGGTGTTCTTCAATTCCAAAAATCAACAAAAGGGTGAACAAGAGAGTTACTGAAATATTTGTCTTGAAATAAAGATGGAACAAAGTTGACTACTATCACCCATTCTACTGAAAGCTTTCATTCACTGGAATGAAATTGCATCAAAAGAATATAAGCTTAAAGAATTTACTGACTTGCTCATTTTCACATGGGACATTGTGCTAACAGCAGATCCACCAGGGAATCTCTTACACTCTTCTTCTTAGGCAGTCCCTCAAAGTTGAGGATGACCTGATTTCACACTAAAAATGAGTTCTCAGGTGACTGAAGAGTTCAATGCAGAACCTACAGTTTGTCACAGGCAGGGCAGACAGTAGTTGGAGGAGTGGGTGGGTGCAATATCCAAATTGCCACGCATTCCTTTCAATGTCAATACTTGACTGCCACTTGCTCTCAGCAATGAAACGCGAGTGTTCAGCTCCTTCCCAGATGCTTTTCCTCCAATTCAGGTGGTCTAGAACAAGAGATTCCCAAGTGTCATTTCAGTGTTGCACTTTTTCAAGGAGACATTGAGGGTGTCATTGAAGCATTTCCTCAGACCCTCTGGAGCTCACTTGCCATGTCAAAGCTCCTCAGAGCACCTGTTTTGAGATTTTTATGTTAGGCATATTGTCAACGTGGCCCACCCAGTGAAACTGATCAAGTGTGGTCAATGCTTTGATGCTGGGTATGTTGGCCTGAGTGAAAACAGTGACCCTAGTGCACCTATCCTTGTGGAGGCAGCCAGTAGTACTTCTCCAGGATTCTGAATGCCTGTACATAGTCCACATCTCTGTGCCATGTTGGCAGGGGGGTGGGGGGTACGGATATCACTGCTGCTCTGAAGATTGAGAGTTTGGTGCCAGGTCTGAGGTCTTGGCCTTCAAATACACTTTCTCAAATGACCAAAAGATGCATTGTACACTGAAGACTGTGTTGAAATTTGTCACGAAGATCTGCCCTTGCTAATATTAAGCTCCTATGGTAAACAAAGTGGTCTATGCTATCCAGGACCTCATCGTAGATTTTGATAACTGGGGGAGACCGCTTGTGGCAGGGGTAGGTTGGTCGAGTACCTTTGTATTACAAATAGTTGGTGCAAGGCCCATGGCTTATATGTCTTGAAGATGGTTTGGAGCTTAGACTCAGGTGTGCATAGACACAAGCATTATCTGCATATTTAATTCAATGACAGAGGATAGGGCAGCTTTGGATCTGATCTACAGGTAGCCATGGTTGAAGAGATTTTTATTTATTTTTGAGTTTTGCTTCATCCTACTAGTGAGCTTGCTAGGGGCAAGACAGAACATTGCAGCAAGGAAGATCAAGAAGAGTGCTGGTGCGATGACATAGTCTTGCTTAACCCCAGTCCAATCATGAACTGGTTTGCGATGGATCTGTTGGTTAAGATCATGACTTGCACGTCATCGTGCAGCAAGTGGAAGGATGATGACAAACCTTCATGGCGACTAAAACAGAGAAATAATTCCTCATAGCTGACAATTTCAAAGGCCTTTGTGAAGTGAAAGGTCATGTACAAGGGCTGGTGCAGTTCACCATATTTCTCTTGTAATTGCTGCATGGTAAAGATCAGTTTGTTGTGCTGCTTAGTGAGCGGAATCTGCACTGGGACTCTGGGAGGAACTGTTCAGCCACAAGGGGATGCCGATTAAAGAGAACTCTTGCGGTAACCATCTCTGTGGCCAACAGCAGGGAAATTCCTCTGTAGTTATTGCAGTCGGACTTGACACCTTTTTTGAAGATTACTATATCTCCGAGATCTCCTGGCCTTCCGGATCAGAGAAAAATAGATCATGTATTCACGCCAACGGAGAGTTTCTCCACAATGTTTTAATGCTTTGGCAGGGATTCCGTCTGTTTCCTAATGCCTTGTTGTTTTTTTAGCTGTTATATGGCCTTTTCTGCCTCTTGCTGGGTTGGGGTTTGCTGAAATAATGGCAAGTAGCATGCTGCAGGATGGAGTCAAAGACACTCGTGTTGAAGACAGAGTCTCTGTTAAGGTCTGCAAAATACTCGTTCCAGCCAGTGTTGATAGCTTCTCTATTCTTGGTCAGCAATGTGGAGGGGTGGTCTTAAGCATGCTAAAGAAAATCTGTTCATCATGACTGTCGGCTAACCACTTGATCTCTTGTACTCTCTCTACTTACCCACCATCTGTTCTTTTGGTCAGGATTTTTTTTTTGCTGGACTTTAGCCTTTAGACCATAGAGCTGGTTTCTTGCTCTAGATCTGGATTACTGTTTCAGATTCAGAAAAAATCTTGCGCTTGTGTTTTATCAGCTTCTGGTTATTCTAATCAAACCGGTCTTGGTGCTTCCTGGTCAAGTGATCAAGCATCTCGTCATAGGTGCCAATTATGAAGACCTTGAGAGCAGACTAGTTGCTGTTGATAATGTTTCTCTGCATGCTCAAAAATTGCCATATTGGCAGTGAGACACTGGCTGAATACAGCTCTCTTATCAGGGTCTTTGAGTACCCGAATGTTGATTTTCCTGAGGCACTGTTCCTACTTTGGAGTCACATTGATGATCACAAAGCCAATTAGATAATGGTCTGTCCAGCAGTCAACAATTCCCGTCATGGTGCTGGTGATACCTATGTCCATGCAGTCCCTTGTTTGGGTGCTGACGTCATGGAGCAGGAACCAGTGCTTGGAGCGAGGGTGTTGTCATAGCCCTTGCACTTGTCTGCTGAAACAAAGTTTTGGTTGTGATGTCGACACTTTATCAGGAACAGGGTATTGTTGGATTTCTCTACCTCTCTTTCGCACTCTTAAATCGCCAGCAATGCGCTAACAAATGGAACATAGTTGCCCCCCCCCGCCCACCGCCAATAAAAATAGACTATGACTTGGTAACTCCCAAACTTATGAGCATCAATTGAAAAGGTGGCAATTATTGATTTACATCAATGATCTGGGTCCAACTGGATGGGGACAGCCCCTTAGGACAATGTAAATGAAGAAAAAGATGAACATTGGTCTTTCTCCAATGACACAAAATATCTAAAGTAAAATAAGCTCAATATGCAAGATATTTTCTGTCACGGTTCAGAACTTTCTGATAAGTGCTTCTTTTATTTTGGTGTGCAAGATCCACAACCAACTGAAGGCTGATTTATAACGACAAAGGAAGTATTTACAGGGAGGGCTGCAGCTGACACCAATCAGGCACCAAGTATCTCGAAGCAGCATTGTGTGAATCTCAGCACATTGTGTGAACAGGATGTCAGATTCATCAAATGTTCATTTCAAGGATTTTGTCAAAGAACTGGCAAGCTTCAAAGCCTTTCCCAAGAAGCCAAATTAAAAAGTTACGAATAAGCAGCAGAAATTAAATGTCTTGAATATCAGGGTAGTCCGCAGATGGTGTTCATCTTTCAACTATGTGGAACACTTGTTATTCTATTTGTTTTTATGGATTGTGGGTGTTGCTGGCTGGACCAGCATTTATTGCCCATCCCGGAAGGCATTTAAAAGTCAATCACATTGCTATGGATCTGGAGTCACCTATAAGTCAGGCCAGATAAGAATGGCAGATTTCTTTGCCTAAAAGACATGAGTGAACCAGATGGGTTATTACATCAATCAACAATGGTTTCATGGTTTTTAACCAGATTTCTATTGAATTTAAATTTCATCATCTGCCATGGTGAGATTCAAACCTGGGTCTCCAGAGCAGCACGCTGGATCTATGGATTACTAAGCCTAGCAACAGTACCACTATGCCATTGCCTCCACCCAAGTGATCGACTGTTGAGCAAACTTGGGATAACAGCTAGTGGAGGCCTTTGTATATCGAAGAGTGTCCTAACTTCGCTCTGATATCTCTTTAATCTGCATCTGTTCCAAGAACTGAACTTGCTAACTGCACTATTTCCTGAGATCTGGGCTGTGCCCCTAGTGTGGTGTGGAAAACGTGCTTAATACACCCTCGTGTTTTACTGGGAACCTATTTGTTCAACGTGCTGCTACTCACTAAATATTCTTTGTACTTGCTATAAAACAGCAGAAGGCTCAAACCCACATTAAGCCGACACCTGGTGAGCAAATTGTAATATAAACAAGCAACAGGAAAAAGAAGCTGGGAATAAAGAGGAAAATCATGCAAAACTTTCTCCTGATGATAAACCAAACTCATCATATCTCTACCAAAAATCCATCCATCTTGACCCCAAAAGAGAAAATCGATTCCAGATGACTCTTTGTCAAAGGCAACATCAGCTCTTTTCTCTCCTTACGTATGCTGCCAGACCTGAGGTTTTCCAGCATTTTCTCTTTTGGTTTCTGATTCCAGCAGGATGAATATAAATGAGTACAATCAAGAGCTAAACATGCATTTTTTGAGAGTCTGAATTAAGGATAAAGGTGACAAGGTAGATGCATTAGATACAAAAAATTAATTTTGCTCCTCAAAATTCTGTTCAGTTGGCAGAGGTGGGAACATCGGGATGGCAGTGCAGGCTCGTTGAGACAAAGGGCCTGTTTCCTGTGCTGTTTTGTTCTTTGTTCTTTTCAATACAGTGTATAATTCAAGTGCTACTTGACAATGCTACATGTGGTCAGCTATAGGATTCTGAATATGGTCAGTTAAAGCATCACTTTTACACCCAAAGATGCCTTTAGCATTGCTTATTCAAAAGGCGATATTTATGTTTATAGAAGCATTGACATTTTGAGCACAAGGAATCGACTCAGCTCAATATTTGAACAGATTCAAGTTATTTTACATGGTATTATAAAAATCAGTTTTCTGTCAAATTTAGTATCAGACTTTAACAATGAGCATTGCAAGTCAGTCACTTAGTATATCCAATAGTGAAACTGTGGCCATAATGTGCTATTACCTTTGAAGCACTGAACACAGAGCTGACTACATTCTGACATGCTTCTACTGCACCATCTCCATTAAATTCCAATGAAACAACAGGGCCTGCGGAAAAAGATAGATAACATGCGATGAGTTCAATACTGTGACTGCAAATTCTAAAACTTAAATGTGATCATTTCTTATTTACTCACTTCATTGCCAACAGATAATATCTATTGGGGTTCCAGGTTACATCATTATGTGAAACAAAAGAAGTTTAGACTAGAATGTGTCCATTCATCCCATCACTCCACCACCAGCTCCCAAAAAGACCTATCCATTTTGAAATCTGGTCTCCTGCCCATTCCATATAATCTTTTGAGGTTTTAATATATATACACAACACACCGAAACAAAAGTATTTTTGAAGCAGTGGCAAAAAAAGTAATATTAAAGAACAATACTATTTATTGCACAGTGTGCAATGAGAAACTCGCTGTCTGGATGATTGGCAATCATCTTCTAACATCAAGCAAAGACATCACAAATGGCTGCATTTTTACACTGTTCTAACATGCATTATTTTATTCTTTTTTAAAATTTATTCGTGGGACGTGGGAGTCGCTGGCTGGTCAGCATTTATTGCCCATCTCTAGTTGCCCTCAGAGGGCAATTGAGAGACAACCACATTGCCGCAGATCTAGAGTCACACGTAGGCCAGACCAGGTAAAGACGGCAGATTTCCTTCCCTAAAAGCACTTTAGAGAATGAAATGGGTTTTTCCGACAATCATTTCACGATCATCAGTAGATTCTTAATTCCAGATTTTTTTTATTGAATTCGAATTCCACCATCTGCAGTGGCGGAATTCATATCTGGGTCCCCAGAACATTAGCTAAGTTTCTGAATTAATCATCTAGCAATAATGTCACCAGACTATTGCAGAGTTAATTATTGGAACACACTGTTCCATCTAGCACTTTTGGATCATTCCAGTCAGATTTAAGCATTACAAAATTCTTCCATCTACAAGAATTAATTCTCAGAATTGTTATGGCGCAGGAGGCAGCCATATGATCCATTATGTCTGCACCAGCTCTCCAAACAAGCATTATAACTTAGTGCCATTTCCCCTGCTTGTTCTCTATAACCCTGCACAAAATACCCTCTTGAATGCCTCGATTGAATTTATCTTCTAGATAGTGCATTCCAGACTTGAACCATTCATTGTACATGGAAGTTTTTCCTTACATCACATTTCTATTACCTTATTGACCTGAAGCAATCACTTCCAACTAATGTTTCCAGTAAACTAAAAAAATCATTCGAACATCTACACCTGGAACACTTTCCATTTGAAAATTAACATTTTTAGCATATTACGATCAATAAAACACTTGTAATAATATATATGTTACATTTATACAACACATTAAACACAATAAAACATCCCTCAGCTCTAAGCAAGAGTGATAAATTTAAAAAGTGCTATGACACTGAACCGTTAGTAAATTAGGAAAATGACCAAAAGTTAGTTCAAAGAATTAAGTTTCCAACCCCATCCTGAAGAATGGGGGAGAGTGTGGTGGGTTATTTCGGAGGAGACTTTCAGAGTCAAGATAACTAAAAGGATGATCACCAATGGTGCAGCAGAGTAAATAAGGTTGCATAGGAGGAGTATAAAGAGCTTGACAGTTTATAGGGCCCCACAAGGAAACAATTATTCAAACAAGGCTGCAAAAGGATTTGAAAAACAAGGATGAAGAGTTTTAAAATACAGCATTGTCTGACTGGGAGTGTGTACAGATCAGCAAACACTTGGCTGATGGGTGAATGAGATTTGGAAAGCGTTGAGATATAAGTAGCAGAGTTTTGGATGATCCCAAAGTTAAGGAGGGTGGAAGACAGGATGCTGGCCGGGAAAGCACGGAATAATTAAATTGAGAGGTAACAAAGGCATGGTGAGGCTTTCAGCAAATCAATTGAAGGACGATCAGTGTTGTGCAATATTCACAGAATCCACAGTGAAGGAGGCGGACATTTGGTCCATTGAGTCCACACAGGCCATATTCCCACTAGTGCATTTATCCTAGCCAGTTCCCTGACCCTAAGGGACAATTTAGCATGCTAATCCACTTAACATACACATCTTTCGACTGTGGGAGGAAACTGGAGCACCCAGCGGAAATCCATGCAGACACAGGAAGAATGTACAAACTCCACACAGACAGTGATCCAAGCCAAGAATCGAACTCAGGTACCTGATGCTGTGAGGCAGCACTGCTAACCACTGTGCCGCCCAAATCTACGTCCATCCCATTTTACAGCAGAGATGCAGATAATTTTCATAGTGGTACAATACATGATGGAAATTCAAGTCAGGAAGATCACAACATCAAGTGGGGAACAATCTAACTCTGTTTCAGAATTAACCAGATATTGAAAAGTTGATAGGGAATATAGCTTGTTGTGGGAGATGTTGAGGAGAACAAAGATAATGATTTCTGTCTTCCCGATATTTATTGGTGGAAACTTATGATTCATCAAGGGAAGATAGCAGAATGTTAAATGCAATGAGGGGACATGACAGTTGAAATCCCGAAGGTACCCCATGACACACTGATAATTACAAACATCATATCTGATGCTCCAACAGACCGCGAGAGAGAACTGGAGGATAGAGGAGGGGGAAGAAGAATATAATAGGATTTAAGAAATTCATTAAATAAAATTAATACCCCTTCCCCCAAAAATATAACATTACCTTGCTGAAGCATTGGAATAAAGTCTGCTGCTTTCTCCTTGAATACTCTGTTGGCATCATCTGGGCGCATTGAAATTTCTTTTGTTTGCACAAGAGCAAAATCCTTTAAAGTCATCTTTTGAAAGGTGAAAACAAGATAGTTAGTTTCACTACCAGGAGCACTCTATACTAAATTAGAGAAATGACAAGTTTTATTTTGAGCTACCAGGAAATGAAAAGCTGGAAAGATAGGATAAGCCACCTGCAATATTTTTAGTAAGGTACGAAATACAAAAGCCAATAATTGTATAGCTTAGAACTCTGATTCCACTAACAACTTACACAGCAAGTTAATATCTGGAATCCACTGCCTAAAAAGATGGTAGAAGCAGTTTCAATGGTACCTTTCAAAGGGAGATTAATTTATATGCTTGAAATGGAGCAATCTACATGGCAGCAGGAAAAAGCAAGAAGGAAAATTAATTGATGGTTCTTTAGAGAATTGGCATAGGCACAATGGGCTGAACGGTCTGCTTCTGTGCTGTATGATTCTTCAAACTTTATAATGTTGTTAATCAAGTGAAAAGACTGAAACACATTCCATTTGCCATCAAGCATAATCTACCAAGCTGCTTGGTTGTGAATATGGGCTCGGCTGGTTTAAATGTAGGACCTATTGTAACTAAAGAAAAAAAGTCACTTGAAGTAAATAGACACTAACTTTTTTTAAAATACAAGAACTGCGAACATTAATGACATAAGAAAAGCTGCTGAAAGGTGTTAATGAACTTGGGTACACAGGCCCCAATTCAAGTATATTCAGCAATGTACACATTATAGTCAGACCATAAAACTCCCTCCAGATTTGTTTCAAAGTGCATTAACTATTAATTTTAGCACATTCCACAAAGCTTCCCACCACAGAGATAAAAACCTTAAAAATAATTTGCAAGTCAAACAAACAAAAAAAAATCCAAACACCTTACAAGAGCCCAGATATTTAGGTTTACTCAATGGTTTCTAACGTAACATAAGATTAGATATCCAGAGTTTTCTGGAGTTAAAAATTGGAATGTCATGGTCTTTAGTGCATGCCACAAATCTTTAAGTTTAAGTTTATTTACTACTGTCACAAGTAGGCGTACATTAGCACTGCAATGAAGTTACTGTGAAAATCCCCTAGTCCCCATTTCTGGGTACACCAAGGGAGAATTTAGCATGGCCAATGCACCTAACTCGCACATCTTTCAGACTGTGGGAGGAAACTTGAACACCTGGAGGAAACCTATGCAGACACAGGAAGAATGTGCAGATTTTGCATAGACAGAGATCCAAGTTGGGAATAAAACCCAAATCCCCAGCACTGTGAGGCAGCAGTGCTAATCACCTCTTTCTGTTCACAACCTCCATTTGACCCTAGTGAGCTTTTGGTTCCAGTTTCTATCCCATCATAAAACTGCTCACTTCTCCCTCCACTGATCTTGCTTCTACTTTCTGCTGACTTATCCCATGACTTGTCAAGTCCGTCAGACTTGACATTTGCAATTCTACACTGGCTCGTCTCTCTGCCTCTCTCATGCAAACATTGGCAAGAGGGCCAGGCTGAAAAATCACAGGATGTGCTGTGTTTATAGTTAGCAAATGTGTTTCTCTTTAAGTAAATTATCCTCAGACAGTTTAATTGTTTCCTTTAAGAATTTAAGTATATCTTCTCTCAATCCATATTGAATTCCATGTGCCTTAGTTTGACATTGATTACCTGCCATAATGGTGGAGCATTTTCCTTGCCAACACGTCCAATGAGAGTTTTCATACTCCAATTCTTTACTGCTGCTTAGTTAATGCTACAATTCAGACACAGTGGCTGGAATTTTACCAGCACGCCTGCCCGAGGCTCATAAGATTGCGACCAAAGCCATGCCGTTCTGCAAGCCTCGCCCTCCCCAATTTCAGGGCAGACATGCTGATAAAATCAGGGCCAGTAAGTCTACAACTCGATTTGAATTTACACACAAATTTTTGGAAAATGAACCAGGCCATTAGTGACAAAATCAGTATATTGGAGTTTATTTGAGAAAAAACTAAGCTTACAACAGCTGGCAACACCCGGCTGCATCTCTTAATTATCTTCAATTCCATGATGATCTGTTTTGCTAGACTGCTTCCTGGATATCAAATTACAAAATGAGATAGAGTTCCCCCACTGAGCATTGGGAAAACTGAATCTATCTTACTCAGCTCCTGCCAAAAGCACCACTGTTTCGCAATAATTCCAGGCACCCACCTCACATCTATTCTTTGAAAATTTTAATTACTCCACCCTGTATCGTGACCCCGATCAAAAGTCTCTATTTTTGGCCACAGTGTCAACCATCTGTGAAGATGGTTCAATTGCTTATCATTCTCTCCCACATGAAGCACCATGGGACATTTTAGATTAGCGGCATAATGAAAATACAAGTTGTTCTTTACCTGAACATCCCTTAATAAAGAGCTTTTACTCACCCGAGTTTAAAGCATTCACTTTCTTCTAAATACATATTGGCTGATTTTTCTATCGCTTGATCAAGTATTTCAAGAAACACAAATGATTTAGTATTAACTTAAATTATTTTGTATTACATGCCAGAAGGTTGTGGGTTCAAGTCTGACTCCAGAGACTTGTGCACAAAAATCTAGGCTGACATCCACAACACTCAGGGAGCACTACATTTCGGTGTAACCGTCTGTCCGGTGAGATGTTAAACTGAAGGCTCATCTAGCCCAAGGTGAATGTGAAAGATCCCGTGCCACTATTTCAAGGAAGCATAGCAGTTATTCCCAGTATGCTGGCCAATATTTATTCCTCAGTCAATATCACATTGGTGTGATATCATGGGAGTTTATACAAACTGGCAGCGCACCTCTTATTACAATGGCAGTAATGTGTTTGCAAGGTCATGAAAGGAACTAAATGAGTGCAAATTTATTTTTAAGTTCTTTTACTCATATATGGAAATCACTTACACTAAAACAATGCAGAGAAAAGGAATTGTTAAAATATTGATATTTTAAAATACCAAGTACGTGCCAGCTTGTCAATGTTTCGATAACTTCCCATGTCATTGTTTTAATTTCAACACAAAACACATGCCAGATTGGTGAATTATGGAAAATTTTAAAAATATTTCAGTATCAGTTACAGCTATGTAACTTGATTAAAATGATTAAAAATCTGTATTTTGGGATTGTGGCATTTTAAGTTCCAGCAGGAAGGCATGTTGCTCCAGGCTTCACAAGTACTTACTGGATCATGCAGCAGCAGACTAAAGCAACTCTTCCTCTGTGGGAAAGTAGCTGGCCTTCAGTCAGAGTTCTTAAGGTCACAGGTACAGTGTCCAACTGCACAAGTTAACATAATTGACATGTATTGAATCAAAAACTCAATGTCCAACTTACCATTTTAAAAGTATTTCTCGTGCCTTTTTACCCCGTCCACATTTCTTGACAATGTACTCTGCACCTAAAGTCTTTACTGGGAGCCATTGGCCTAGATCAACCCCTCCAATACCTGGCTCAGGTGACAAATATTCATATGCAAGCTTTGCGAATGACTGCCCGACACAACCACCTCAATCCTGTACACACAAATGTATGCACAGAGGTTACTGACTGATAAGAAACAAGGAAATTAGCCCAATTTACATGCCTTCCTACCCCCAAAGCTGACATCAAATCAACTACAACACTCAACTGAGATCAGAATGAAATAGAATTGGACAGCATACCTTCAAGCACTATGCGTTAAATAAAGATTCAGTACATAAGAAACCATTCCACTGGTCATGCCCAGGTTTGCTCAATAAGCTTTATTGCCTTGTTTTCTCTAGTGGATTTTAAAAATCTGCTTTCTATGTTTTTGCACTGCAAAGTTTACTTAGCCTTTATATTTCCACTAATGAGGCAAAATGCAGTCTGCTCCTGCATGATCCAACAAGCACTTGTGAAGCCTGGAGCAACATGCTTTCTTGCTGGAACTTACAATCCCAAAATATAGACTTTTATCTGTTTTAATCAAATTATGTAGCTGTAACTGACAATTTTTTTTTTAAACTTTCCATAATTCACTAATCTGGCATGTGTTTTGCATTGAGATTAAAGCAATGGCATGAAAAGTTATCCAAACATTGACAAACTGTTCTGTAGCTTGTCCCCTGGAAGCACAATTCTCTTCAAGCACACAGTCAAAACCAAAGTAAGTGATGCTGCAAAGTCACAAATGGCAAAAGTACAAAAAAGGTGGCACTAAGTGTAAACATGCAATTTACTTACCTCATCAATCAATTTCCTGGCATTGGCTGTTGTATAATCTCCGGCAAAAAACACTACCAAGCACAATTCTTCACTGCTCTTTTGTCTCTGACCCCGTGTGACTGGAACAATGCTCCTGTTCATCTCTGTGGAGATCCGGACCGATTTCAGCTCCTCTGAGTCAGGAAGGGGAACAAAATCCTGGGGTGTCGTATCTTCAGGTAGCAAGCTCCAATTGTTCTCATCTGCAACAGGGGTGAAGTCATGGATATTGCTCCAGTTGTTGTTGAAGATACTCAAGCCTGCATCTTTGAACTGGTAACCCAGCTCAGGATAATAATACTGAAAACAGCCAAACTTCATGCCTGTGGACGATTCAATAATGGGTTGGGTTGCACAGCAGAGGAAGACGTCCATTTTTTTGCAATCCCGTGTGCGGAATTGCTGACAAGCCACAACACATTTACAGTCAGAACAGTCACGGAAGAAGACACTGCCCTTGATGGGTCCCAGGAATATCCTGCAGTTGGTGCAGTCGTCAATGGTGATGGTGGCAGAATGGTCAAAAATGTAAATGTTGCAATTTTCACATTCTTGGATGACAAATTGCTCGCCAGCAACTTTACCAGGCAATCGTCCCACAGTCTGATCCTTTAACTGAACCAGCATATAATCTTTGACATCAACCTGTTGGAATAAAAAAACACTTTAAACACAAACAAAAATTTCCAACCCAGCACAGAAAGCTTTGGCTTATTAATACATCACTATTGTTTTTAATCTCTTTGCCTATGTTATATCTGCTCAAGGGTAAGACAAGTATCGGGTAAGACAAGTATCAGCTAGTCAAGATGGTGGCTAGCACAGAAAGGCCTGAGGTCCCAATGATGATCTGCATTCAATTAATTGATCTTCACAAGTTTCCACCAGCAATCCTGAGCAGGATGGAAGGGAAAAAATCATGGTAGTGAACACGTGAATAAGAAGGCGGACATAATCAAGACCAATTGTAATAATTCTCAAAATATAATTGCATGTAACAGTCACTGGCTTTACTCACACAAAGAATGCCCAGTTGCATAAAATATTATGACATTTTCTAAGGAAGATCATGAAGCAACAGTAAAAAATAAATGATACAATTCTAAAGGGGTTGCAGGAGCAGAGGGACCTGGACATGTGCGCCCAATCACTGAAGGTGGCAGGACAGTTTGTGAGGTTCATAAAGCATACGGGATCCTTGGCTTTATTAATAGCCACACAGAGAACATAACCTCCTTGTTGCTCTTGTAAAGTTTCTTTGGAGCACTGCTTTGAAATCAACTGAAGTGTTGTGTCCCGTTCTGGACACCATACTTTAGGCAAAACATGAAGGCACCAGAGTGCAGAAAGGATTCACGAAAATGATTTCAAAGATGGAAAGATTTCAGGCATAGTAATAGATCAGAGAAGTTAGGACTGGTTTCATTGGGGGTTGAGAAGAGACATGATAGAGATATACAAAATCAGGAGTCTCTACAGAATAGATTGGGGAAAAAAATGTTTCTCTTGATGGGGGAGGAAATTGAGAACAAGAGGACATAGATTTAACATAATTGGCAAAAGCAGCAATAGTGACAAAAAAAAAATCATGCAGTAAATGGGATCTGGAATGTACCACCTGAGGCTCTGATGGATGGTTCAATTATAGCATTTAAGAGGGAATTTGGATTGTGTGAAAGGAAAGAACATGCAAGGCTGTGGGGAGAAAGCAAAAGATTAGCAATAACAGAATTGCTCCTTTGAAAAGCTGCATAGCCTTCTTCTCTGCTATAACTATTTTATGATGTCTACAGGCCTGGTGCCCAATAAAGAGTCAATGTGCTCTCAAGATGGGGAGGGAGAAAATTATTAGCAGGAGGAATAATTAAAAGGCGAAATTTGATCAGTCCTGTGTTCATTTTCCAGTTTCTGCTGAACGAGTTGATCCGAGTTGGGTAGTAGCTTCAAAACAGAGACAGCAAGGAAGAGGAGTCAATAATTGGGTTACTGCTCCTATTTCTATCAAACCGTTCCTGATTTATGAGAGCATGACTGATATGGTTGAAGGCAAAAATTGACAAGTCTACCAAAAAACGTAGGCTCACACTTGTGCAGAATAGGCACTTGGGAGGAGCCACTGGGACACCCCTTATTCATGGAATCTGAACCTAGCAAATTTTTGCTTTCCAGAGGAAAGTAGGATATCAGAAAGTCTAGAAAGTAAGTGTCAAGAACCTTAGTTACAATAGATTCCTCTGCACATTCCTCCCTTGTCCAATACCTCCAAATATTTTAGATAATCACATCCCTTGAATTCATCATCATATTTGTGACATCACAAAAATATACAAGTTGACCCTATATTTCCAGCCCCAAAAGTCATATTTTTACAAATACCTGGCATATAAAATTAATCTCTGTTTCAGCAGTATCATACTATACTCAGTATTAGTAAGTCTCAATTTTTTTGCTGCACGTTTTGGAAAGTAGGAGACGCCTTATATGCTCACACCTATGGTTCATTTTTATATCTGACAAAGTCGATGCCCCCTCTGCTCACCCATCCCATTTTTTATACACCAACAATGACAGTTTATTCTGTAGAATAATGGTTCAGATAGCAAATGAGCTCAAGTTGTACAACACATTAACACTGTGTTATTACCTAATTATGAAAATTATGAGTTTTGCAAGTCATTCTGAAATATTGGGTTAAAGTAGTTACACAAATACATTCGCTGCTAAATGATAGCCTGGCTTGGTTTGAAGTAGTAAGCAGAGTTACAAACCACACTCCAAAACTTGAAATTGTAAGCCAAGCTGATGGTTCACTTCAGAATTAAAGAAATGCGGTATCATTAAGAGTACTTTCTTTTGAAGAGACAAAATTTCTGCTCTCATCCAGTTCTAGTCTTCTGAACATCCCTGATATTAATCACTCTACCACAGGAGGCTGTGCCTTCAGTTCAGTATATCCTAAGCCAATGTGTCGCAAACCCAATACCTCCAGACTGAGAAACACACACACTAGCTGAAAACTTGGTGGGGTAAGAGAGCTATTGACTGGTGAGAGGACATATTGAACGTGGGGCACTTGAAGAAAAAGACACAATTTCTCAACACCTGCCCTTTCAGTTTTTTGCAGCAACAACAGGGCCTCAGAGAACAGCCCATTATCACTCATTAGGGCATGCCTACTGGCAAATAAAAATTGCAAGCAGCTGTCAGAAACGAAGTTGAGCTCCCCAGCAGCCATTACTGCCTCAGAACATGTGGCTCCATAGTTTGAGGAACCCTGCTCTAAGGTATGAAATCCCCTTACTATACTGCTCCAATTCATCCAACTTCTCAAAGACCTAACACATTGTTCTTTATTAGCTCAGATGACCGAACGTTTGACCAAAGAGAACAAAGAAGAACAAAGAACAAAACAGCACGGGAAACAGGCCCTTCGGCCCAATGAGCCCGCGCCACCACCCCAATGTTCCTACCTCTACCCACGATCCCTGTCCATGTTTATAGATCTATGGATTAAAAACCAAATTTGAGACAATTTAGGGAGAATTTGTTTTGCCAATTAGCCTAAGGGCACATCTTTGGGATGTGGGAGGAAACCGGAACTCCCGGAGAAAACCCATGCAAGCACGGAGAGAATGTGCAAACTCCCACAGACACAGGCCCAAATCGATATCTGCACAGCACAGCGATAGTCACTAAGCTGTCGTGTTGCCCATCAAATGGTCCAGGTCAAGTGTACACTAACGACGTGAAGCACTAGGATACTCTCGAAAAAGATCCAAGAGAGCCCTCTCACAACCCATCGCGTGTATGCCTCTCATTAGACAAGGTGGACCAAAGCACCTGTGGGATAAAAACAAGTACATCAATATCATCATCTATTTACACACTTCCCAGGGACTCCCAAGGCTCATGATTCCTATTTTAAATCAGTTTTCTATACCCCTCCATTCCCATTCTGTTCATGTGCCCATCTAAGTATTTCTTAAATAACTCCAGAGTACCTGCCTCCACCACTTTATTTGGCAGTGCATTCCATACCTCCACCACCCTCTGTGTGAAAAACCTCCGTCTAGCATCCAAATTCCTATAATTCCTGGGAATTATAGGCCAGTGAGTCTTACTTCTGTGGTGGGCAAGGTATTGGAGAGAATTATTAGGGATAGGATTTATAGTTATTTAGAGAGAAATGAATTGATTGGGGATAGTCAGCATGGTTTTGTGAAGGGTAGGTCGTGCCTTACTAACCTTATTGAGTTTTTTGAAAAGTGACCAAAGAGGTGGATGGGGGTAAGGCAGTTGATGTAGTATATATGGACTTTAGTAAGGCTTTTGATAAGGTGGCCCATGGAAGACTTCCACAGAAAATGCAGATGTGTGGAATAGAGGGTGATTTAGCAAATTGGATTAGAAATTGGCTGGCAGATAGAAGACAGAGGGTGGTGGTTGATGGGAGATATTCATCGTGGAGTTCGGTGACGAGTGGTGTGCCTCAGGGGTCTGTTTTGGGGCCCCTGCTTTTTGTAATTTTTATAAATGATCTGGATGAGGGTATTGAGGGATGGATCAGTAAATTTGCAGATTATACTAAAGTTGGTGGTGTGGTAGATAGTGAAGAGGGGTGTTTTAGTTTACAGAGTGACTTGGACAAGTTGCAGAGCTGGGCCGAGAGGTGGCAAATGGAGTTTAATGTGGAAAAGTGTGAGGGAATGCACTTTGGCAGGAACAATAAATGTGTAGAGTATAGGGCTAATGGTAGGGCTCTTAATAGTGTTGAGGAACAGAAGGATCTTGGTGTATGTGTCAATAGATCCCTGAAAGTAGGCAGTCAAGTGGCTAAAGTTGTTAAGAAGGCATATGGAGTCTTAGCTTTTATTGGTAGGGGGATTGAATTTAGGAGCCGCAGCATCATGTTGCAACTGTACAAAACTCTAGTGCGGCCGCACTTGGAGTATTGTGTGCGTTCTGGTCCCCACATTATAAGAAAGATGTGGAGGCATTGGAGAGGGTACAGAGGAGGTTTACCAGGATGTTGCCTGGTATGGAGGGCAGGCCCTATGAAGAGAGGTTGAAGGATTTGAGGTTGTTTTCGTTAGAAAGGGGGCGGCTAAGGGGGGATCTTATTGAAGCATATAAGATAATTAGAGGTTTGGATAGGGTGGACAGTGATAGCCTTTTTCCTAGGATGGAGAAAGCTAGCACGAGGGGACACAGCTTAAAATTAAGGGGTATGAGTTATAGGACGGATATCAGAGGTAGGTTCTTTACTCAAAGAGTGATTAGGGAGTGGAATGCCCTGCCTGCAGCTGTTGTAGATTCGCCAAGTTTGGTGGCGTTTAAGAGGTTAGTGGATAAGTATATGGATGAGAAGGGAATGGTTTAGTTAGGAGGGGCATTGCTTTTTATTTTGGTCGGCACAACATCGAAGGCCGAAGGGCCTGTTCTGTGCTGTATTGTTCTATGTTCTATGTTCTATGTAAATTATAACTTACCCCCCCTCACCCTAAGCCCGTGACCCCTCATGCTATTCGAGTCCATCCTAGGAAAAAGCTTAACCCTGTTTATCTATACCCCTCATAATCTTGTACACCTCTATCAGATCTCCTCTAAGTCTACGTCTTTCTAAGGAAAACAGTCCCAATTTGCCTAACCTCTCCTCGTAATTCAGACCTTCCATACCAGGCAGCATCCTGGTAAATCTCCTCTGCACTCTCTCCAGACTCTCCACGTCCTTCCAGTAGTAGGGCGACCAGAACTGGACTCAGTATTCCAAATGAGGTCTAACCCAACGTTTTATACAACTGCAATATTAAAGGCCAGCTCTTGTACTCTATACCCCTTCCTGTAAAGGCTAACATACTATATGCTTTCCTCACAACCTTCTCCACTTGCTCTGCCACCTTCAGAGACTTGTTCACCTGCACCCCCAGGTCCCTCTGTGTTTCTATACTCTTAATAGGTCTACCCTTTATCAATACCTCCCCCCTAAGTTCTTTCTCCTGAAATGCATCACTTCATATTTATCAGGATTGAATTCCATCTGCCATCTGTCTGCCGAAGCTACCAGCCTATGTCCTGCTGCATCGCCTGACAACGTTCCTCACTATCCGCAAGTCCAGCCATCTTTGTATCGTCTGCAAACTTGCTGATCACAATAATTCATATTTTTCTTCATAATGCTCCTGTGAAACTCTTTGGAATTTTTTATTACCTTAATGGCATTATGTAAAAATAGGTTGATGTTGAAAATCTCATATTTGTCAATACTTTGTACAGCATCCAGAGCAGTAATGAAATCCTATTCTGAAGAGGATATGTGGCAGGAAACAGCCTTCCTTCCCTTCTCTCTATGCCTTCAAGATCAATTTTTTCACTTCCATGTCTCGAACAAAGCACTTATGTTTGCTGCATTGTGTTAACTGCAGCAGTTACATCAAGCAATTAAACCCACTAGTTCTGACATAGCTAACCACAATGACATTTCAAACAAAGCAGTTGTTCTCACATGCTTGGAGCACATTGCTAGTAAAGGTCAAGCAACTTCCATCTTCAATTTATTTTTGTCAATTGAGTTAGGTATCCAGGATGCTATTACCAATACTGAATTGCCCACTATCAGCATCGGGGGGGTCATTGCCCAGAAACTGAGCTGGACAAGCCATATAAATACTGTGGCTGTTAAAACAGATCAAAGGCTGGGAATCCTGTAACTTGCTTCCTTATTCCAAAAATTCTGTCCACAATCTACAAGGCACAAGTCAGGAGTATGATGGAATATTCTCCACTTGCTTGGATGAGCGCAGCTCAACACCATCCAGGGCAAAACAGTCCACTGGATTACTACTACTTCCACAAACATTCAATTCCTCCACTAACAACGCATTGCAGCAATAGTGTGTACCATCTACAAGATGCATAGAAGAAGCTTACCGAAGTCTCTTAGGCTAGGCCTGCCAAACCAAAGACCTCTACCATCTAGAAAGACAAGGGCAGCAGATACCTGGGAACACCACTACCTGGAGGTTCCCCTCCAAGTTAGTCACCAAGTTCCTTCACTGTCATTGAGTTAAAATCCGAGAATTCCCTTCCTAAGAGCACTATTGACACCAGGGACTTCAGCCATTCAAGACAGCTCAACACCATCTTCTCAAGAACATGTAGGAATGAGCAATAAATGCTGGTCTAGCCAGCGACATCCATATTTCATAAATACTTTTTTTAAAAAGCTATATGGCTGACAGACACATAGGACAGTTACATGTAGAGGGACTGATGGGTGAAGGCCCAAATGCAGACACAAAGCGAAAGCCCACGACTTTGAAAGAGGGACGTCCTAAATCTTGCGAGGAGTAGAAACAAATGACTCTCAGGAAGTGATTAGCTTTTTTATTTGGCCAAAAAGGAGTCAGGAGCTCTTGGAGACAATGTGAGAGTTAAAATGCATCCAAAATCTAGAAAGCTGTCTGAATAGCTCAGATATGTGGAAGTGACAGGTCTTTTCCCAAAAGTGGCCAGATTGTTAACTTGGCGAATGCGAGGGTGGGGGTTTGGAACTCTGGAAAGCCACAAAATCAGAATGTGTCTCAAAAGGGAGAGCATTCATAGGAGTACACCTTGTTGACGTTAATTGAACCTATGAAACTCAGAAGTGAAAGCTTTTGTCAGATAAGCCTTCTGATCTGCCCTGCAGGAGTAAAGAACAACATATTGTGTAGCAGTGTAGCTCTCATTTGTGCAGGGAGTGATGTGGATGCTTACGATTGCATAAGACGCACCTTTGTTGTGTCAACTATTTATGGTAAAAGGTACCTTTTTGCTGGGGATATCATTTCCCTGTTAATTCAGGTATAATTTGCGTTGGTTCTGATTTGGGTTTTAAAGTAAAAACTTTTAAAAATATGGGATTTTGCTAGTAATTTTCTCACTTAGAGATCATTCTGTAAGTTTGGTTATTTTGGTTTACAGTTTTCCCCCATCGCAATTGTAACTTGTGAAGCAGACACAGGTGCTTGCTCTGGCCACAGAGGTCTGGGATTCCCTATACAGGATACCGTGCCAAGGTGTTCTCATCATTCCAAACGTCCGCTGAAAGTCTGTGGGCAGAACAAATAGATCTATTCGTTCATTGCTGCCTGCAAAATCCAGGCCATAAACCTACACTATCCACATGAGACTGGCAAGGTGAAAGGATTTATTAATTTAACACCCACATGTAGATCTTGTATCCAAACAGTATGTCCACCTTCTGAGCATGTACAAAGCATGGAAATATTCACACTACTGCCAACACAGCATCAGACTGTAAGTCAGCAACTCCAGGCCAGATTTAGCTTTAATCCCTCACTGTGGTCTAGCGATTACATAAACAAGAACTGGTGTAATCAGTGACTTGAACCACTAGAAATTTTGTTTAATGAAGAACAGCCATTTACACACAGTTCTTTGTTATCTCAAGCCCAGCTACAGTTTTCCCACAGGATACCTACCTCACATCTCCTCCCTACATAATTAAAGCAGAACGAGTAAATCACATTTACACAGGCACAGCCTAATTAAAAATCCCGGTGCTTAGACAATTAAGGCATATCCGAGCTTTGCGTTAGCTCACGCAAGTGTAATCTCATTACAAACACAGGAACCTGCAGGGCTAGTAAAGGTTACAATAGTTCAAGTAACCTTACAATTCAGCAGACATGTTTGTTCAAATATTCATTCTCAAGACAGGGTGTCGCAAGGAAGACCAGCATTCCCAATTGCCCACAGATGGGGGTGGTGAGTATTAGTACAACAACATGCTTGTTAAGTTACCAAAGTCCCACTTGTCGAACAGGCAGTGAGCATCATAGCTTGCTAATTAATACATTTGGATGAAATACTGAAGTCAAATAAATCACCCACACAATTGTACTTCAGTGACTAGTAAAGTCTTTACTTTTTTTTAAAATGATCTGGCATTCCCAGTCATTACTGTGAACCAAGCACCAAAAGATTTCATCCTACAATCCTTAAATTTGAAAATTAAACAGAGAAAAAAAATCAGAGTTATGAGGATAGGGAGGGACAACATGACATGGAAATAGTAAGTTTAATAATCTTTCACAAGTTTGTTTCATTTTAGCTCTGAATTTGCACAAATTCCATTTACACTTAATAGTCTGTGGTTATTTGAAGTTATGTGCATTCCCCCAAGTTATGTTTAAATTGGAGTTTAATAGCATAGCTAATACCATTCAAAGAGTGTTCTGCCCAAATACTCATTGTCCACTGATGTTTCATCCTCAGCTATTTCCTTGGTAGTTTTTTTTTGTGTGGTGATTTGCCATTGCCTTCCACTCACTGGCAGGACCTCAAATCTATCTCAGCCAGAATGAGAATCAATCTTGCACTTACCAACATTCAGAACCACACGCTAGCTATCTAGCCAACTGAGCTAACTAGTCCCAAAAAGCTAATGTGTCCATGAAATTTACAAGAAGAAATAGGTGAACCAACTGATGATTTACAGGACATGACTGATCCTTGGAGGGAAGGAAAGGAGATGGAGCAGAGCGTGGTAATCAGACATGGTCAAATTTGAGTGAATGGGAAGGCTGCAGAGAGAATCAAAGCAGCTCACTGGAGTGTAACAGGATCAGGAAGGGAGAATTGATCAGGCTTCGTATATGTCAGGTTTGAAGAAACAAGCAGCAAATTATAACAACAATTGCTTACACTTATCAAGTATTTCCTTAAAAAGTTAGATTTTTAAAGGAGTTCTTAAAAAAGTGGAAAGATTGATGGTGCAAAATTAATTTTAATGGAAGAATACTCAAATACCTTAAATTCAAGGCATACTTTGCTCAAATCAGATCACTGATAACCCTCAAGATATTCTTTATACTTCAATTTCCTTGAACTGACACAAAGGCTCCTTCAACAGCACCTTCTAAATCCATGACCTCTACCACCTAGAAAGTCAAGAGCACCAGATAAATGGGAATATCACCAACACTTCCACGCCATACATCACCCTGACTTGGAAACACATTCACATTCTTTGATTGTTGCTGAAATCCCCCCCTTAACAGCGCTAAGTTAAGAAGCAGTTCAAGAAGGTGATGCATCTCAAGGACAATTGGGGATAGACATATTTTTCTAGCTAGTAAAGCCCGCATTCTATGAATGAATTAAAAACTTGCAATAATAAAACTGCAAGCTCAAATCATGGAACAAAGCAATTTTCCGCTTTTGGGCACCCTTTTTTTAACTGCATGTCATCCAACTGATGGTTTGAGACTGATTAAACATTTTACTTGTGGTATATTCATCTAGAAGGAACAGAAATATTCCTTTTGCACTTGGATTGAATTCAAATCTGAGCTGCAGAGAAAAAAAAAGTGTGCGAACTGACTGCATGGCACCTTCGTTATTTCTGATCAATGAACAGGGAGGCTCAGTGCTGGCCCAGCCAACGAAGGCTACAAAGGCCGAAAGCTAGCAGGTTTACTATCAAATAAATCGGTTGGATTTAAAATTGGTATTGCCAGACTCTTACTGAGACCAGCCAACGATCTCCAGCTGCCATGAATAATTTTCCTTTAAAAGCAGAAATTTCATATAGATAGATCAGAATAGGTTATGGCGTGGGCAATGGAAACGTTGCAATTTTGAAGGTTGGTTGGGTCCAAAGCATAGAACTGGGACCAGACAGAGCAAACTGGTGTGCGAAACATGACCCCAGTATGCTTGATGAGACAATGAATGTCCAAAATAGGAATTATGATAACATCCTTTCCATTTAATGCAGGAAATAAAGCCCCACCAGAAAACAATCTGCACCTTGTAACTAAAACACAGATGTCTCATTACGCAGGAGTAGCTGTGTACTTTCAGTAATGGGATGTTCAAACCTCGAAATGACTCCATAGAAATGGAACTTTTACAGGATATTTGTATTCCACAAATGAATGAATTAAGCATGTTTAAATATGCAGCCCCTTCAACTACATGTTTGAGAAAGATCTCCCACTGAAATTAAGATTCCCTTTTCAGCCATACTACTACCACTGAACAGAAACTCAAATGGATTGATCAACAGTGAGCACAATCTCATGGCTTCTGTCGTGTTGACCGACCCATTTCACTTCAATCCACAGTAAGTTCTCCTCACTTTTTCTTCCTAAGTTTGTTCCTAAGCTGACATGGTAGCACAGTGGTTAGCAAAGAACAAAACAGCATGGGAAACAGGCCCTTTGGCCCAATGAGCCTGCACTGCCACCCCAATGTTCCCACCTCTACCCGTGATCCCTATGTTTATAGATCTATGGATTGAAATCAAATTTGAGACAATTTAGTGAGAATTTGTTCTGCCAATTAGCTTAAGAGCACATTTTTGGGATGTGGGAGGAAACCGGAGCACCCAGGGAAAACCCACACAAGCACGGGGAGAATGTGCAAACTCCCACAGACACAGGCCCAATTCCATGTATCTGCACAGCACAGAAATAGTCACTGAGCTGTCGTGTTGCCCATCAAATGGTCCAGATTCCTCCAAAATCAAGATTCTGAAATATTACATGCTGTGTGCACTCGATTTGCAATTTTCATGTTTCTACCTTCTATGATAAAACAAAGTGAGATTGATGTTGGCAGGTAGGTATAAATTTGCACTAGTTCTTTTTGCTATTACTGAGCAAGACAATTGCTTCTTTATTCTCTACAATTCACTAAAAGATGAAGTTCAATATACTTCACAAAAAAAGCTAACATTCTTGTAATCAGGAGTACAGGTTTACTTTATAGCAAAGGAATTGTGTAACATTTACTCTGCCATAATAGCTTTTGGAAACGGTTGAAATATATTTCCAATGTCCAGTCATCTATGCCATGAAAAAGCTAGAATTAATTACAGAAAACTTCAAAGTTTATTTATTTGTCACAAGTAGGCTTACATTCGCAAAGAAATAAAGTTACTGTGAAAATCTCCTTCGGGTTCACTGAAGGAGAATTTAGCATGGCCAATGCATCTAATCAGCACAGCTTTCGGATTGTGGGAGAAAACTGGAGCACCCAGAGGAAATCCATGCATACACAGGGAGAAAGTGCAAACTCTATACAAACAATGATCCAAGCCAGGAATTGAACTCAGTTCCCTGGCTTTGTGAGGCAGCAGTACTAACCATTGCGCCACCATAACTTGTACGCATCACTGAAGTTTCATTACCCGAAATTCATAAGCACATGATAAAGTCCAGTTTGTCTAACTGGTACCTTAAAGGTAGATTCCAGAAAGCTTCACATGAAAGGTCATGTGGGAATTATCTCTGTATCTTTTAAGAACTCAGTAAGAATTTAGCAACACCAATTTTAAATCCAACCGATTTATTTGATAGTAAATTTGCAAGCTTTCGACACTCTGTCTCTTTGTCAGGCAAACGCATTTGCCTGACAAAAACAGTGTCGAAAACTCGCAAATTTACTATCAAATAAATCGGTTGGATTTAAAATTGGTGTTGCTAAATTCTTACTGAGTCCTTACTACCCCAGTCCAATGCCGGCATCTCTACATCATGACTTTTAAGGACATCAGTGATCAGGCGACATTAAAATTAGATTTACTTCAACACTTTACAAAGGAAGACTAAGGTCATTGCACAGGGCAAATAAATAGTAGCAGAGATTGCAATAATGATAACTTGACATCAAGGTTGTTAAATTGCAAACGGAACTGTATAAGCGAGGGAGGAAAAGCGCACCATAATTTAGAGGCCTGGACAAGACTGTCACAGGTCAGCCTCATACCCAAAATAGTTTTAAAATAAAGTGGAAATAATGCAGCACACTTAGTGCAAACTTTCAGCAACACAGTTCTGCTTTTAAAAGAAGGCCTTGGGTGGGGCACTGCAAGCTCGGGTTGTGCAATACATAAGAACATACCCAACTTCTTCAATGAAACGCTTGCACAGGGATATGGAATGCGCTGCCAAGTAAATTGGTGGAGGCAGATACTCTGGAGTTATTTTAAGAAATACTTAGATGGGCACATGAACAGAATGGGAATGGAGAGGTATAGAAAACTGATTTAAAATAGGGATCATGAGCCTTGGGAGTCCCTGGGAAGTATATAAATAGATGATATTGATGTACTTGTTTTTATCCTACTGGTGCTTTGGTCCACCTTGTTTCTAACGAGGGACATACACGCGATGGGTCGTGAGAAGACTGCTCTTGGATCTTTTGAGTGTATCCTACTGCTTCACGTTGTTAGTGTATGCTTGACCTGGACCATCTGATGGGCAACATGACAGCTCAGTGACTATCTCTGTGCAGTGTAGATACATGGATTTGGGCCTGTTTGCGCATTCTCCCCGTGCTTGCGTGGGTTTTCTCCGGGAGCTCCGGTTTCTTCCCACATCCCAAAGATGTGCTCTTAGGCTAATTGGCAAAACAAATTCTCCCTAAATTGTCTCAAATTTGGTTTTTAATCCATAGATCTATAAACGTGGACAGGGATTGCGTGTAGAAGTGGAAACATTGGGGTGGCGGCGTGGGCTCGTTGGGCCGAAGGGCCTGTTTCCTGTGCTGTTTTGTTCTTTGTTCACATACTCCAACTATTCAACCTCCTTCCCAATTCTACAATGGGGCAGTAGTGCAACTGAGTTTCTCTGGAGACTGCCATTTAAAAAAAAAATCTCACAATAAAATCATTGCTGAACTTACGCATTTAGCAACAACTAACTGTGCACCCATCATCTGAATCACATCAAAAACTCACATTTATCTGCCTGCCACTGAAGCCAAAAGATTTGCAGAGAGACAATGAGCTCTGTGGAAGATTTAAAATGTTATGCAAGGTGTTTGTAAACAAGGCACTTCACAGTAAATAAACAATTAGTTAACATCAGAATTCCATCCCAAAGGCTTTGCCTTTTTACATTAAGCAGATTCAATAGTTTAGCCTTGGTAGCAGATTACAGAAACCAGGATAAGAAATTGCATTACCTCAGAGTCAATATTGAGCAAGCTAATAAGACAATGAACGCATTTACTTGGGGCAAATATCTCATCATGATCAAAAACAATCTCTGGCACTTGATTTTAATATAAGTTTCTGCAAAAAAGATCATAGCTATCTTTTGCAATGAACGGCTTCAGTGAAAATGGTTAACCTCATTCTCTGGTAGCATTTTGAGATTGTGAAAAGTTACTAAGATCCAAAATTCAAACACCATAGCGCGAAGACCACTAACACTAACTCAATGAATATTGGCTGTGCTGATTAAGATGGTAAAGGAATAAGGCATGCTACCAACTCCATTACCCTAATGCATTTTATTGTAACACAAAAATTAATTCTCAGCCAAGTGGCGGTTGTCCAAGTCTTCCAGCTCCCTAAGGCCATTCATCAGCTCCTGAATTTTTGTTAATTTAGTTGTGGAATGTATGTGGGCATCACTGTCAAGACAAGAACTTATCAGTCATCCCTATTATCTTTGTGAAGGCGTTGATGAGCTTCTTCTTGAACTATTTCAGTCTATGTGATGAAATACCTCCCAGAGAGCTGTTAGGACATACCAATCAACTCTTAATGGAATGTAATTGGCACTCGCCATCCTCAAAATTTAGGCCCATCTTTCTTTTGCTTAGTCCTGTCCTCATCCACAAACAACAAAGCAGTTTATCTGGAGCAATCCTCTTTATGCTGTGATTTTGACCTGACGTCAATTTAGGTGATAGAAGGGAAAGCTTGTGAGATGCTATTGAAGATGCTTCTTGCCTCTTGTGGATAGTACACAGTGCAACGGCAGGGTGTCAGTAATGGAGGGAACAAATATTCAAGGTGGTGGACTGAAGGTCAAAGAAGTGTGCTACTTTGACCTGGACAGCACTGTGGAGTTGCAGTCACCCAGACAAGTGGGATATTCCATCACACTTGTGCAATCTGGATGATGAACAGATTTCAGGAAGACAGGAAGTGAGTCACACAACACTGAACTCATAACCTCTATCGTGCTCTTGTTGCTACTTCATTTCTCTGGCTGGTCAGTAGTACTCTCCAGGATGCTGATGGTGGGGTGCTCAGTGATTGATTGGATTTATTATTGCAACATGTATTGATATACAGTGAAAAGTACTGTTTCTTGTGCACTATACAGATAAAGCATACTGTACACAGAATACATAAGGTAGAAAGAAAGGACACAAAATGTAATGTCATGTTACAGTCATCATTGTTAGAGAGTTTGTAAGAGTTACAGTACAGTTTTGAAAGCATTGAATGAGAGTAAAAGATAGAACTGGAGGGTTTGCTGGGGACAGCTTGCAAGAAGTCACCACATCCCGGCACCATCTCATATCAGATTGCAGTGGCAAGAAATGGCATGGGGAAACAGATAGATACTCTTATGATTGAGGAATGATGAAGCAACTGAATATAATTTGGCTTAGGTCACTGTCTAGAGGACATCTTGCAACAATGTCCTAGGGCTAAGATGCTTGGCCTCCAACAATAACAACCATCTTACTTGTACTAAGTATGTCTCAAACAATCAAGGGTTTTCCCACCAACTTCAATTGGTTTCAATTTTGCCAGAACTCCTTAGTGCCATACTTGGTCAAATGCTGCTTTGATGTCTAGGTCTCCCACCTCAAGTTCAGCCCTTTTGTATATGTTTCAAGCAAGGCGAAAAGAGATCAGGAGCCGTGTGCCATTGGTGAAAACTAAACTGTGTAAAGATGAGCAGGTGAGTAAGTGCCAATAAACAGAATATTAAGCGAGAATGGAGTTTGGATCATTTGCAAATACCTCTACAGGCAAACAGTAGCCACTTAACCATCCATATTCAAAAAAGCAAAGCTTAAAATCCCCACAGTTAAATATGATCAGCTGATGAGAGCAACTAGCACCATGTCACTGTAAGAATCAGTGCAAACAGGAGACAATTAGGGGAATACGGAATGAAAAACTAGATTCTAGTTTACTGAACCTCAAACAAAATATCGCTGATGTTGAAAATCTGAAATGAAAGCAAAAGTTCTGGAAATACTTCGCAGACCAGAGCATCTCTCTTTGACAAAGCTTTTGGTCATCTGCCCAAATAGAAAATTTCAAGAAGCGGGTCCCCATTCTGATCTAAGAAGTAAATTGTGTTAGTAAAACTAAAGTTTCTAAGTTTATTCATTCATCACAAATAGGCTTACATTAACACTGCAATGACATTACTGTGAAAATCTGTTAGTCGCCACATTCCGGCACCTGTTTGGGTACACCAAGGGAAAATTTAGCATGGCCAAAGCACCTAACCAGTACATCTTTTGGGCTGTGGGAGGAAACTGGAGCACCCGAAGGAAACCCGTGCAGATGTCACACATTCAGGGATTTAAACTTGGAATTGAACCTGGATGCCGGACGCTGTGAGGCAGCAGTGCTAACCACTGTGCCAAACTACAGAAGTAAACCAATTTGAAGTGTAATTCGCCAGACCTTAGTAGAATTACAGAAAAAACAGGTCACCTTGTGGTTTTACAGGCTCTCCGCTACTTTTCACAGCCTCACAGAAACTGTTCTAACAGCAAAACCTTGACCAACAGGAGATATTTACAACAATGGGGCACAATTATCAAAACTACTTTTTGTCATTTCATGTAATGTTGCAGGGAGAGATACAACAATGAGCTTTAAAACCACATACACTACAAAGCATCATAACAGGAGGACAAGACAAAAAATGTACTTCGCAGGTATAATTTCTGTTGTGATTGCTGTTGTAGCTTCTCCATACTCAGAAAATACTGCAACTGGAGACTGAGATGGTTAAGAGGAAAGAGAGACCAAAACAAACTTGACAGCTCCTCCTGGAAGCCTCGCTCTACATTGTGAAAGTCTACAAATGTGACCCACGTCCACAGAAAGAAATTACACTTTAGCCACAAATCTAAAAATAAACCGTGACACTCATGCTCACAAGTGGAACTTTGAGTCATAAAAGATAACAGCATGGAAACAGGCCTTTTGGCCAAATTTGTCCTTGCCAGTTTTTTAACCCTTAAGCTAGTCTCAATTGCCCCTATCCCTCTCTTGCCATTTTACTTGTGTAACTGTACCCACCCCTACTACTACCTCTGGCAGCTTGTTCCAGACACTCATTTTATGAAAAAATTGCCCCTCTGGACCCTTTTTATCTTCCCCTCTCACTTATGCCCTCCAGTTTTAGACTCGCCTACCTTTGGGAAAAGATGTTGACTATCTAGCTGATCTATGCCCGTCATTATAATATAGACTTCTATAATTTCACACCTAAGCTTCCTATGCTCCAAAGAACAGATTTTCGGTCTTTCCAGCCTCTCCTCATAACTCAAACCATCAAGTCCCAGTATTATCTTAGTAAATCTTTTCGATATCCTTTCTATAAGGAAGTGACCAGAACTGTACACAGTATTCCAAGTGTGACATTACTAATGTCTTGTACAACTTGAACAAGACATCTCAATTCCTGTATTAAATGTTACAACCAATGAAACGAAGCAGATTGAATGCCTTCTTCACCGCCACATTCACCTATAACTCCACTTTCAAGGAATTATGAACCTGTATATACCTAGATCTTTGTTCTTTAACTCTCCCCAATACTTTACCATTAACTGAGTAGATCCTGCCCAAATTCGATCTATCAAAATGTGACACTTTACATTGATCTAAATTGAACTTCATCTGACATTTGTCAGCCCGCTGGCCCAATTGATCAAGATCCCGTTGCAATCCTAGATAATTTTCTTCACTGTCCACTATGCCACCAATCTTGGTGTCATTTGCAAACCTAGTAACCATGCTCTTTAAATTCGCACCAAATCATTAATATAAATTACAAACAGTGGACTCAGCACCAATCTCTGAGGTATATCACTGGTCACAGGCCTCCAGTTTGAAAAACAACTCTCTGGCTTTTGTCATCAAGCCAATTTTGTATCCAATTGGCTACCCCATCCTAGATCCCATGGGACGTAACCCTATGCAACAACCTACCATGCGGTACCTTGTCAAAGGCCTTGCTAAAGTCCACGTAGACAAGGGGTTGACTGCATTTCTCTCATTTATCTTCTTGATTACCCCTTGAAAAAACTCAAATTCGTTACATATGATTTTCCATTCACAAAGCCATGTTAACTGTCCCTAATACGTCCTTGCCTGTCTAAATGTCTGTAGATACTCTGTCACTTTTAAAAAAAAACACTAGGGTCAGAAATTTGCCTAAAATTGATTGAAATATAGTTTTACAGTATGCATTTAAAATATTTTCTAGTACTGTAATACATTGTCATGGATTTTTATAGCATAAGAGGTCCTTCAGCCTATCAAGCACCTGACTACTTTAATCCTATTTTCCTGCAGCCTTGTATGCAATAGCGTTTCAAATGCTTATCTAAATGCTTCTTAAATGTTATGAAGATTCCCACCTCTACCACTCTTTCAGGCAGTGCTTTCCTGATTCCCACCACCCTCTAGATGAAAAAACTTTTCCTCAAATCTCCTGTCCCTTACCTTAAATCTGAAGCCCCTCTATTAAGGGGAAAAGTTTCTTTCTATCTATGCCCCTCATAATTTTGTCCACATTGCTTAACTACATGTTATTACACTTACACACAAATTCCTACTGTGCAGAAGGCCACTCAGCACTAACTTTAACAGTATCTTGTCCAGACTCACCTCCTCACCATATCCCCATATGTACAGGGAATACACAGACACAAGAATCGCATGTATACAGTATACTTAGTATATACACAGTACACTGTGTAAAGCATGCAAGAAATAGTAATTTTCACTGTATGCTAATACATGCGACAATAAATCAAATCAAAGACAAGTACTCGCTCATTTCCAAACTCTGTGACCTGGGCCTTTGGATGGTCAACTTCCTAACCCACAAACCATAATCAGTAAGGACAGGCAATAATACACTATCCATATCATCCTCAACACCGGTGCCCCACAAAACTTTGTTCTCAGTCCCCTACTATACTCCTTATATACCTAAGATTATGTGGCCAAATTCCCTCCAACTCGATTTTCAAGTTTGCTGACAACACCACCATAGTGGGTCAGATCGCAAACAGTGATGAGACAGAGTACAGGAACGAGATAGAGAGTCTGGTAAATTGGTGCAACAACAATAATCGCTCCCACAACATCAACAAAATGAAGGACATCATTATTGACTTCAGGAAGCATAAAAGAGAACATGCTTCTATCTACATCAACAGGGACGAAGTAGAAATGGTCAAAAACTTCAAGTTTTTAGGTATGCAGATTACCAACAACTGTTCTGACCACCCCCTCTCCCCACCCCCAATACCTATACTATAGTTGAGAAAGCTCACCATGTCTGTACTTCCTCAAAAGACTAAGGAAATTTGGCATGTCTGAAGAATAGCTTCTTCCCTGCTGCTGTCAGAATTTTGAATGGACTTACCTCACACTGAGTTGATCTTTCTTGACACCCTAGTTAAGAATGTAACACTACATTCTGCATACGTCTCATTTCCTTCCCTATGAACAGTATGCTTTGTATGGCATGCAAGAAAATAATTTTCACTGTATATTAATACATGTGACAACAGATCAAATATACAAAGAATCAATTCTGACACACATATGTACATAGACGTGTAGAAAAGAACTGCATACAGACATAGAATCATCATAAAATATGTACTTACATTAATCATATTCTATGATGTACACCCATATATATGTGTATACTTCATGTGCATGTGTACGGCATAGAATATCTACATACATTGCAATTATATTCGATGTCTGCGTATGCAATTATTTTCTATATGCCTGTGTATGCAGATATTTATGTATGTCTCTGGCATACTTCATGTGTGTTTGCAATTCTTTTCTATGTACCTGTGTGTGCAGATATGCATATATAAACTTCGTGTGTATATATCTACACACAGACACAGTAAAGATCAGCTGCAGTCCTGAGCACTGGCGGCAGCCTCAGGCAGATTGTTAGCTCCACCGGGGGCTACTCCATTAGCCTTTCCCGCTGCTCCCTCTCCCCGGGCCTCACCTTCTCCCGCTGATCCCAGCTGTATTGCTTCACCCCCTCTTCAGCCTCAGCCTCGGCTCCGTCCTTTTTCTTCTTCTTTTTCTTCTCTCTGTTTTTCTCCTTGGATTTCCGCGAGAACAGGCAGCCCATTTTCCTCCCTCACCCCGCTTCGGCTACCGCAGCTTCCCCTCGGCCTCTCCCTCTTTCCGCACCGACCGACCGCCCGCGAATCCCCCTTGGCCTCGCTCTCTGCTCCGACCGCCACCACTCCCCTCCTGTCCCTCCTTTACTCCCCGCTCCGGCCGCCGCTCCTCTCCCTCTCTCACTCCCCGCTCCGGCCGCCGCTCCTCTCCCTCTCTCACTCCCCGCTCCGGCCCCTCGGCCTTCCCTCAAACCCTGACAACCGCTTCCCGTTTCCCTGCCTACCAGACACCGCCAATCACAGGCCAGGCAGCTGGCAACTCGCCAATCGAACAGCGAGAGGAAACCCACAAATCACAGGGCAGGAGGATTGCAACCGACCAATCAGACAGCGCCGAGTACCCACCAATCAACTTGCCGGAAGGCTCCCTGCCCGCCAATCAAACAGCGTCGGACGACTTGCAACCCACCAATCTCAAATCAGGCCGGGTGCATTCCCGCCAATTACCTCGCTTTGAACAGCTCTCAGCTGGCCAATCACAGGGCAGGCGGATGGACGCCCACCAATCAAACAGCGAAGAGCAGCACCAATCACCTCGTAAGACGGCTTGCAGCCAATCAAACAGCTGGCCAATCACCGTGCGGGGCAGCTCAAATCTCTCCAATCGCAAATTCGATTCGGCAGAGGACTTTAGCCAATCACAGGGCAGGATATTCCTGGGCTGCGCCGATCATGATCATCATCGGCCAATCACCTGGCAGATGGAATAGTGGCCACCAATCACAATGACGGGAGGGTTGGCGGGATGTTCAATCGGAATAAACCTATCTCTGGCCAATGCCGCTCTCTGGCGGCTACTGCAGCCAATCAAAAAGCGGATTGATGTTATCAATCACTACATACTCCACCAATCACCTTGGCTGTCTGCTCCACTTGGCCGGGGGGGGGAGACCATGGTCGGAGCCAATGAAAAAACCGGATTTAGAAGCACGCACCGCCTTCCAGCCAATCAGTACAGAACACAGGTCGACCAATCGGATCGCTTGCCAGAAAGTCCAATCACAGTGCAGGACACCCTTCCACCAGTCCGCGTTCGGCCAATCAGTGCGCGGGATTACACAAGGCGCCTCATCCAATCCACCAATCGGAAAAGAGGTTTCCGTGTTCATTAATCAGCGCGTAGACCATAGAGGCTGATCATAGCCAGAGTTCTTCTCGAGCTCACCAATTGGAGCATGGCACACTGTCCGGTGCAAGGGTGGGATGGGGAAGTGGGATCGACACTGGAATAAATCACTGTTACACAATGGTGTTACATCTGGCATCCAACGTATTGTATCACTTTGATACATTTATTTAATTTTTACTGTTTTCATAAACTGCTTACAGTCCAGAAGCAGGTCCTATACTCACTACATTGCCACCCAGTCTCTACCCCCTGTAACCCCACATATTTACCCTGCTAATTCCCCTGACACTAGGGTCAATTTGACATCCATCCAACAAGCGTGTCTTTCGGACTGTGGGAGGAAACCTGAGCACCCGGAGGAAATCCACACAGACATAGGGAGAACTCCATACAGACAGTGACCCAAGATTGGAATTGAGCCCGGGTCCCTGGCGCTGTGAGGCAGCAGTGCTAACCACTGTACTATAATCTTCAAAAATAGCAACAAAAGAATTAAGTTTAAACTTTATTCATTAATGTCACAAGTATGTTTGTAGTAATGCTACAATGAAGATACTGTTAACCTGGTTGCCACACTTCAGCACCTGTTCAGGTACACTGAGGGAGAATTTTGCATAGTCAATGCATTTAACCAGCACGTGTTTCAGACTGGGAGGAAACTGGAGCACCAGAGAAAACTCATGTAGATACAGGGAGAACATGCATTCTCAGCACAGACAGTGACCCTAGCTGGGAATCAAATCTGGGTTCCTGGCACTATGAGGCAGCAGTACTAACTGCTGAGCCACAGGAGCTCAGTTGTGATTTCATTGAATGGAAAAGCACACTCAATAGACTGAATGGCCTATTTCTGCTCCCAGGTCTTATGGTCTTACATTAGATGAACCTTTACCTCGATCCCTTGTTTACGCAAGGAATTGCACTCATGATGATCCTGGTAAAATTGAAGGCTTCCATCACCAGTAAACTTCTCAGGACATGAACTGAGTAGATGACCCGAGAATTAGTATCATTGAATCATGTTGAGCAGAAGGAAGCCAATTAATCCACTGTGCCCATTCATTGAATGAACAATCCATTTGGACAATTCCCTTCATCTGTCAAAGTTTCTGTTTCCAAATTTACCTGCTTTAAAAATTCTTATTAAATCTGCTCCCACCACACATTTGGACAGTACTTTCCAGATTATTGAAAAAAAAACTACGGGGTCAAGAAAAGTCTTCCCTTGGGCTTATCTGCCAATTGATGATCCCTGATTACTGGCCCTCCTGCCAATGACAACAAAAGAGAAAATACTGGAAAATCTCAGGAGTCTGGCAGCATCTGTAAGGAGATAAATGAGCTGACGTTTCGAGTCCAGATGACCCTTGTCAAAGCTCTTTTGATTTTTCTCTACGTCCTATTTAACTGTGATACTATATTCTGCATCCCCTCCTTTCCTTCTCTTCTATATATGAATAGTATCTTTCGTCTGTACAGCACGCAAGAAACAATACTTTTTACTGTATTCCAATACACGCGATAATAGTAAATCAAAGATCAGAAGAAAGAATACTCAATGAAAAGGAAACTCCCTTGTGAAATTTTCTAACTTAACAGTCTCAATTTCATTAAGGTAATTCCCCATCTCCAGCACGAATGGTTCTATTTTGCATGTGAGCTCAACAATTAGTTTCAATATAATCTTAGTTTAAATTATTTACCAGCTGGCTTATTGTGAGTTAGTGATTTCCAAATATTGGCAGCGATATAATAAACTCAGGGAAGAAGGACATCTTTCAATGTCCACTCTCAACGCCCTCAAATTCAGCCATGATTTTGTTGCTTGTTCATCCAGCTTTCTGATTTACACCCCCTGCATTTTGGCAACTTCTTTTAATTGCTATTCAGAATACATCTCTTGTGAAATGTTAGGCAAATTTGAGAATTATATTTTAGACATACAATTACCCAGAAATTACAATGTGGGATATAATAATTACACCTCTCACAAGCCTATTCTCATATACCCATTCCTGATTTCCTTCTCTCTTCTATCTACTATTAACTTGCTAGTCTCAAATACTGGGCGGCATGATGGCACAGTGGTTAGACCTGCAGTCTCACAGCACCAGGGACCCAAGTTCAATTTCAGTGTTGGGTCACTGTCTTGTGGAGTTTGCACTTGCTCTCCATGTTTGCATGCGTTTCCTCCAAGTGCTCCGGTTTCCTCCCATAGTCCAAAGGTGGTCAGGTTAGGCTGATTGGCTATGCTAAATTGACCCTATTGTCAGGAGGATTAGCAATGTAAATGTATGGAGTTTTGGGTTTAGGGCCTGGGTGAGATTGTGGTCAGTACAAACTCAATGAGTTGAATGGCTTTCTTTTGTATTGTCAGGATTCTGACTACAGATTGAATTTTATGTGGTCCCAGACTGTATGGCTAAAAGGTCAGTCATGATGTAGAGATACCAGTGTTGGACTGGGATAAACACAGTAAGAATTTTCACAACACCAGGTTAGCATCCAACCAGTTTATTTCACAGCAGGATTGCTTTTTAAATAAACTGGTTGGGTTGGACTCTAACCTGGTGTTGTGAGACTTCTTAAAAGGTCAGTGACAAGTCTGTCCACCATATTAGCAGTTGGTTCCTCAGCAATCTAACTCTTCACCAGCAGTGATTGCTTTAAGGCTCCTCACTATCTGGGGAAATGGTCTTGCTTTAAGAGAGTTGCTCGCCAATCTGATGTCCAGAGGTTCTGTAGTCCCAGCAGCACCAGGCAGGAGCAAGGACCACTGCTGGTATTCATGACGTAGAGATGCTGCTGCTGGACTGGGGTAAACACAGTAAGAAGTGGAAGATTCCACACACCTGATGAAGGAACATCATTTCCAAAAGGGATTACAATCAAATAATCTGGTTGAACTTAAACCTGGTGTTGTGAGACTTCTTACTGTGTTCACTGCTGGTATTGCAGGGGACAAAGAGGAGCCTGAATTTAATATAATTCAGGAGTATCGCTGGGTCCAGGCTGCCAAGCTCCAGTGAGGAGATTGACAAGCTTGATTTGGGAAGCCAGGTAGGGAGGGTAAAGAGGGTAACATGACTTTCAGAGTGATTTGATTTATTACTGTTATTTGTATTGCGATACAGTGAAAAGTATTGTTTCTTGCATTATATAGACAAAAACATACCATTCATACAGTACATCGCGAGAGGGGCAGACTATAGTGTTGCAGTTACAGATAGGGTGAAGAGGAGGATCAGCTTAATACATAATAGATCTGATGGCAGCAAGGAAGAAGCTGTTCTTGCATCAGTTGGTAGATGACCTCAAACTTTTGTATCTTTCTCCTGATGAAAGAAGATGGAAGAGAGCATATCCGGGCTGCTTTTCCCAGACAGAGTCAATGGATGGGAGGGTGGTTTGTGTGAAGGACTGGGCTACATTCACAACCTTTTGTAGTTTCTTCTGGTCTTGCTCAGAACTACCTATTTGGTGTGGGCCTCCCTGTGTGGTGGGTAAATATTTGGTACAACATAGAACACTACAGCACAAACAGGCTCCTCAGCCCACAAGTTGCGCCGATCATAATGGTAGGGTGGCATGAAGGCCTTAAATAGCCACTAATCGGCCACTTACAGACCTCAGTAAGCCCAAGGTGGTGGGCTGCGAGACATTTCCACTGCCCTAACATTTCAGACAGGTTAGGGAAAGGTGGACAGTCAATGTGCAGGTCATCCATTGGATTTTAGAGCATTCCTACTTTCAAACTAGTCAGCAGAGATGCTAAAATCCCAGCCTTATGTTTAAAGAAAAATCTCTCCTGTTCACTACCTTGTGTTAAACTTCAAGTCCCTTCAGTGCTGCCCTCCCTCTCCCCCATTCACTGTTTCTATCTACTCTCTTCCTTCCTCCAAACACCTCTGTAAAATCACCCCTATATAATGTTTAACAAAAAGCACTCCGGATGGCACAGTGGTTAGCACTGTTGCCTCACAGTGCCAGGGACCTGGGCGCAATTTTGGCATCGGTCACCATCTGTGTGGAGTTTGCACATTCTCCCTGTGTCCGCATGGGTTACTTCCGGGTGCTTCGGTTTCCTTCAACAGTCCAATGATGTGCGGGTTAGGTTGATTGGCCACGATAAATTGTCCCTGGGTGTCAGGGAGACTAGCTAGGGTAAATGCATGAGGTTACAGGCATAGGGCTTGGGTGGGATTGTGATTGGTACAGATGGGCTGAATGGCCTCCATCTGTACTGCAGTGATTGTATTGTATGAAATTTTCAAAGGATCTGAACTTGCAATAGCACAAACTAAGCATAAACCCACGGAGGCTGCACTGTCAGTCCATTATATTGCATCAATATCATTTCTATAGAAGGGAATTCAAAACTGCAGAGTACTCCAATTGTCATCTTTATAAGATTTTAACTTGATTTTTAATTTATGTACCACTTCTTGTATTCATAGAATCCAATCATAGAATCCTGACAGTGCAGAAGGAGACCATTCAGCCCATCAAGTCACTGCACTGACCACAATCCCATCCAGTTCCCGTAAACTCACATATTTACCCTGCTAATCCTCCTGACAGTAGGGTCAATTTAGCATGACCAATGAACCTAACCTGCGCATCTTTGGATTGTGGGAGGAAACCAGAGCACCCAGAGAAAATTTATATGGTTATGGGAGAACATGCAGACTCCACACAGACAGTCACCCGAAGCTGGAATCGAACCCAGGTCTCTGGCACTGTGAGGCAGCAGGGCTAACCACTGTGCCATATGCCGTCCTGTTGACATTTTTATCTCCTTGTGGCGCACTTTTAATATATTGTGAACTTGAACTATACAAATCCACATCTTTTTCACAGCAACTAATTTTCTCCCATTTATTAAGGATTTCTATTATTTTTATTGCAATGTATATCTTGCACTAATGACACCAAATTCTGCTTTTTTGCTGATCCACCAACATTCTCAGAACTATTTTTACTTTATCTCCATAATTTGACTGAAAATTTGGATACCATTTCCTCTGACTTATAGACAGCATTTTGATGAATCCATTTCTAATTGTTCATTCAATTTTCTTAATCTATGAGACCTATCATTCAAAACCTCTCTCTCCTATCATAGAATCCTACAGTGCAGAAGGAGGCCATTTGGCCTATTGATCCTGCACCAACAGCAAACCTACCCAGGTCCCATCCCCGTAACCTCACATATTTAACATGCTAACCCCCCAACACTAAGGGACAATTTACCAAAGCCAGTCCACCTAACCTGCACATCTTTGGAACGTGGGAAGAAATCTAAATACCAGAAACCCATACAAATGTGTGGAGAACATGCAAACTCCACGCTGGCAGTCACCTCAGGTCAAAATTGAACCTAGGTACCTGGCACTGTGAGGCAGCAGCACTAATTACTGGGCCACTGTGTTGTCACGCCTCCTTTCTCCTCTCCACTCTCAGGTGCTCTGCCCTCACAATTCCCCAACCTTTCCACCCTCCTCCACCTTTTTGCTTGGTTGCCAGGCCTACGCCTCTCTTAAATAAGGCCACAGCTTCCCACTGTGTCTCTCTCGAAATCTGCTCTGAATTATCGAGTTACCCTTCGCTGGCCCATTATGAACAGTCATCCTAACTAATTTACCCCAAATGGCCGTTGATCTTCCCAGGCAGCATACTCATTGGGGGCTAATTTTGATAATCTCCTACCTGGCCAATTCATTCCCTCAATTTCTTTACCCTCACCATGCATCTCCCTACCGAAAGTCTGTTCACACATGAACAAGGTCTTTTTGTCATCCATGAACTTATTATGGAAGATCTCAACAATATCATTACCTGAATGAAAATCTGGCAGAGAGTGAAGACAACTTTCCCCTTAAGGAAGCCTCGCCACCCGCTTTTACCTGACATCACTCACCTGGTCAAGACTATTGGGATAGCAGTATGGCCCTTATCATCAGATTACAATTGGCCCAACCATCTACTCCTCTGACACTCTCCCCATCTTTGAACATCTCATCTTGTTTCACTCCTTGTTAAAAATCGTCATTTTAGACCATCCACCCAAGTACAATAAAAGTTTTATCATTGAGGTATCTTCACTGTTTTACTCCTTTGACCTCTGTACTAAATGTCTTCTCATCCTGGCTGATTTCAATTTCCATCTCAACTCATCCTACCTTCTCTTCTCAGAGTTCATTGCCCTTTCACCTTCCTCAAATCCCTCCCTCCATGTAAACTCCACAACTCTTTTCATGACTGCTCCTTTATCCCTGCCATCTCTGGTGATCTTCCTAGATCCATTGTGTCAATCACACAGATGGCCATTTCTCCTTTGTAACACTTCTCCCTTCCACAAATCAACCCTCCTTCCTTCTGTATGCAGTCTTAGAAAAGACTGATCCCAACTCATGTAGAACTGCACTTTAAAAGTTCCATGTGTCTCACTTTCAATCCTTTGCTGCAATATTTCAACAGGAACAAATTTATTCAACTACATCCTTGGCTCCACTATTGATACCATAGTTCCCCAATAGATCCATCATTTGCACGCTCTCACATTCAGAACATGCTGTTCCCCCTCCCCCACTATAATCCTCATCTTTTTTCCCTTAAATCCAAAGGAAAACTGGAAATATCATGGCACACAATTGGCTTAGCTAGATTTGGTCATGGATGCCTAAACCCCACAAATGCTTTTAGGTCCTACTCTCAAATGCTAAAACAGCTCGCTATTCCAGGATCATCAAAGATAACCCTTGTGTTTTCAGTAAATTGTCTTTTGTCCCTTCCATCCTCCCCTCTAGTAAAGAATAAGGAGCACATGGATTTCTCTGTCATTGAAATCATTCAATCAGCAGCCCATTGACCATCTTCCTCTAAAGCGACTCCCTGCCCTAGCCTGAACTCACATCTTTCTTTAGTCTCTCTCCATCTCACCTCTGGGTTCACCTTGTCTGTGAAATTCACCTCCTGCTCTCTTGATTCTATTCCTGCTGACCACCCAACTTCTCCACTTGGGGAACCAAATTAGCTGACATGGTTAAAGCTCTCTCTCCAGATGTTGTTCCCATCGCTCTCTTTAAATCTGCCTCCTCTTATTTCTCATCTAAATAGTCTACATTCTGCACCTTGGTGACAACACTCGAAGGCATAACTTTAATGTCGCATATCCATTGCTGACACCCAGGTGCCATTACACCTCTCCCAAGTCCTCAATCATTGTTGGTAAATGATTAGAGTGCATATATGACATCCAGTGCTAAATGAACATTTCCCACAATTAAACATTAAGAATTCAGTACAATTAAATTTCATACTATTGTCTTGACAATCTGTTGTAGGTATGTTGCTCGTTTATTCAAAAATTACACAATTAATTACATTATTAGAATGTCAATATTTTTTCCCAAATGTAGGGGAGTCTAAAACTAGAGGGGTTTAAACTAGAGGGTATAGGTTTAAGGTGAGAATGGAGACATATAAAAGGAACCAGAGAGGGAATATGGAATTTGCTCCCTACATATCTCTACTTCACTATCTCATATTCTTTTTAAATATGTTAAGATATTTCTTAAAGCCTACCTCTCTGACTAAACTTTTGGTCATCTGACTCTACACCTTATGTGTCTTGGTGTCATATTTTGTATTGTAATGTTCTTGTGTGAAATGCCTTAGGATATTTTATTACATGAAGGGTGCTACACAAACACACTGTTGTTGTTGTTCATGATGATGATGTCAGTAGTCCATAGGAATGGTCCCAGAACAATGCAAAACATTGTTATTTATTTCCAACCATACTGAGAAACAACCTTTAATTCCTATTTACTTTTTCTCTTTTGCAACAAGATTTTCAATTAATTTGCCACCCTCCTTGCTAATAACATGTTTCATTATCTTTCCCAATAGTCCCCAGTTTTCTGAAAATTTCTGCAAACATAGCCATTGCAATTACTCCATTTGCCATATCTGTCACCGCCCTTTTGTTAAACCACTAAGCTAGTCCCAATTGCCCACATTTGGCCCATATCCCTATATCCCATCTTATTCAGGTAACTGTCTAAATGCTTTTTAAAGGACAAAATTGTACATGCCTCTACTACTACCTCTGGCAGTTTGTTCCAGACACTCGCCATCCTCTGTGTGAAAAAATTGTCCCTCTGGACACTTCTGTATCTCTGTTCTCTCACTTTAAACTTATGCCCTCTAGTTTTAGACTCCCTTTTAATTTTGCTTTACTTTTGAAATGTAGTCACTGCGGTAATGTTGGAAATGTGTCAGCCAATTTGTGCACCACAAGCTTCAACAAACAACAAAAGTGACAATGAACAAAATATTTTGTTTTATTTGTAATATTGATTGAGGGATAAATATTCAAGAACATTGAATATTCCCTGTTGCATTCAGACTTTTAAATAGACCTACCTTGTATTAAGTCGATATTTCTCTACACCCAAGCTATGACTGTAACACTGGGTGGGATTTTTTGGCCAAGCTTGCCCCAAGGCTGGAAATTCCCACCCAAGGTTTATGGACCTTTGCATGCTCTCCTTTATTTTGGAGAGACCAAGCGTAGACTGGGTGGTCACTTTGCTGAGCACCTTCAGTCTGTGTACAATCAGTTTCCTGACCTGGTTGCTTGTCATTTTAACACATGATCCTGCTCCTATGCCCACATTTGTCTTTGGCTTGCTGCAGTGTTCCAGTGAAGCTCCACGCAAACTGGAGGAACAGCTCCTCATCTTCCAGGTGGGCACTTTACAGCTTCCAGTCTCAACATCGAATTCAACAACTTCAGATGATTAGTTCGACCCCATCTCGGCCCCTCTGTTTTCATCTTATTTAATTTCCAACTGTTCTCTCCTCTTTATTTCTTTATTGTTTTTATTTGTTTTTCTTTTTGCCCTTACTCTTTCCCCCTATTTTATCCCTCGTTCCTTACCTTTTCTCCCTCTTTGCTCTCCTTTCCCTCCTTTTCTCAATTTTACCTCTTTTCCACCCATTCCCTCCCCCTTCCCCCACATCTTCATCTGTCACAGTTTACTCTCTGATTTCAGCTTCTCTGCTGTTTGGACATTCACACCTTCTGTTCTCTCTTTATAGACTGCCATTAGCAGCCTTGCCCCTTGGTTTTGTGCCTATGATTCATCTTTCACTCCCTCACCCTGCAGTATAAATGTCTCCCACTCTTTATGCCTTTTAGCTTTGATAGAGGGTCACCTGGGCTCGAAACATCAGCTCTTTTCTCTCCTTACAGAGGTGCTGCCTGATCTGCTGAGATTTTCTCTTTTGGTTACTTTTGACCTTTGCATGGTCCGTCCCCGCTCCCTACCAATTCCCGTGGTAGACGGGATGGGAAAATTCCACCCAATATTTTCTGCACCCTCTCCTTCTCCCCTATGTATTCTATGAACAGCATGTTTTGTCTGTACAGCGAACAAGGGACAATACTTTTCACTGCATCCCAATACATGTGACACAATAAATCAAATCAATTATTTACCAAGACGCTAGGACTAATTGTTCTTTGAAAGGGTATTGTGGCGTTGCAAAGAAAAATAAGCGCTGAATATAATTTAAATAAGCGACAGGAAAAGCGTTGCCTCTTTAAACGTGAGGCGGGGCTTGTGCCAAGACAATCTCCTCCCTTCTTTCTCCGCCTCTTCTCCCCGATCCTACGCAGTATTGACAAGCCGTCAAATCACAGAGGTTAGAGACATACATACACACGCAAACAGGTAAGCTGCTGTGGCAATGGAGATCACCAGCAGCAGCCGAGACTGGGGAGCTGGGCTCGGCGGCCTCAAGAAGACCCTGCCCGTCCTGCTCTGGCTGCTGCTGAGCATGTGGAGTCGGCGGTGCCGGGCAGACAGCGCCATGGAGGAGATCGCCACGGAGAAAGAGGCGGAAGAGAGCCACCGGCAGGACAGCGCTAATCTGCTGCTCTTCATCCTGCTGCTCACACTCACCATCCTCACCATCTGGCTCTTCAAGCACCGGCGCTTCCGTTTTCTCCATGAGACTGGCTTGGCAATGATATATGGTGAGGATAATTTACCCTTCTGTGTTTTATTTTTGAAGACAATAAGTGCCACCAAAATGAAGCATTTGTATTTGGAGGTTGGTCGCATGATCATGTACACACGTGTTGTAACCATTTGGAACCCTGTGAATACAATGTATATGTGTTTGGAATCTCATGTGTTTAATGGGGGTTCCGCCTGGAATGTCATGTTGCCGTTCCAATTGTACAGCTTTGTGAATTGAGACTGAAACTGACAAGACTCTCTTCGCACCCCCCCCCCCCCCCGGCCAGGCTGGCTCAGAGCCCGCCCTCACCTCATACCATTGGCTCTCACCTCTCCCAGCCGCCGCCCTGACTGGCCAGTGGGCCCCTGTCAATCATTTCCCCGTGCCTGGCTGCTTCCACCTTTCCCCCCTTTGCTGCATCATAGTTCCCCAGTGCTACTGAAACCTCTTCCTCCTCCTTGTTTGTTAATAGGTCATTTTTAAAGATAAATAGCAAGGCAACTGTATATATTTCTCTCATAGCGTTCCTACAGTGCAGAAAGAGGCCCGTGGAGCCCTGACCAACTCTTACTCAGGTTTATCCCATAGGATTCAATGATCCATCAATCCTACGTATTTACTCTGCTCACCCCCTCCTAATCTTGTAATACTAAGGGGCAATTTAGCATAACTGCTCGACCTGACCTGACCTAACTTGCTGTCTGACAGACTATGGGAGGAAACCCATGCAGATGCAGGGAGAATGTGCAAAGTCCAGCACAGACAATCATCCAATATTGGCATTGAACTCAGATCCCTGGTGCTGTGAGGCTGTAGTGCTAACAAAGTGGTACTCTATTTTAGCTGAGAAACTGGCAGTTTTGCACCACATATTTAGGTGGATCGGCCATGCCAAATTGTTCCCTTGTGTCAGGGGGACTACCTAGGGTTGTTTTTTTTTTGCAGGGATAGGGACTGTTGTTGGTCAAAGCCTGCTGGTCCAAATGATCTCCTTGTGCACTATTGGGATGCTATGATTCTATATATTAAATAATTTTTCAAGGGAGATTAAATAGACCTGCCTTCTATTTTTTTCATTTTTTTTAAACATTAAATAACATTTTTTTTATTCATTCTTACAGGATGTGGGCATCACTGGCTGGACCAGTATTTATTGCCTGTCCCTAATTGCCCTCCATTTCCAGAAGACATTTGAGAGTCGACCACATTGTACAGGGTTTAAGAAACCCAGAGCATCTCTGGCTTCTCTCAATATACTCGCTTCACTTTAGCCTGAATGTATGTATTTAGGCAATTGCATTTTATATACACGTGTGTGTATATATACACATACATTTTATATATGTATATTTTATATATATATATGTGTGTGTGTGTATATAAAAATGCAATTGCCTGCATGCGTACATGTCAGGCTGAACAAGCTATAATGTTAACAAATTGTCATAGATTGTTTTAACATTTCCTGTCGAGTAAAAACTGCCCAGCTGAACCAGCAGGCCTACTGGTGGAACATTAACTCAGGTCTGCTGGTCCTGAGACCTAATAAGTGGAGGATTTCTGGCACTGCGTAGGTCGAACATCAAGATTAATGAGACTTTGAATCATGGGTTCAATTCTGTTAATTTTTTTGTAGCCACTGCTGTTTCTGCAGTTATTGCAAATTTTCCCCCCCCCCCCCCCCCTTATAGATTTTTGCTAAATACTGTATAGTGAGGAGGGGGGGAACAACTAAGAATAACAGAAAAATCAGCAACATCGGGCAGGGAAAAGGTGTTAATATTTCAGATTAAACTCAGAGGGTTGTTTTTCAAATTGGAGGCCTGTGACCTGTGGTATGCCTCAGGGATCAGTGCTGGGTCTACTGTTGTTTGTCATTTATATTAATGACTTGGATGAGAATATAGGAAGCACGGTTCTTAAGTTTGCAGATGACACTAAGATTGGTAGCATAGTGGAGAGCGAAGAAAGTTATCTCCAATTGCAACAGGATCTTGATCAATTGAGCTAGTGGGCTGATGAATGGCAGATAGAGTTTAATTTAGTCAAATGCAAGGTGATGCATTTTGGTAGACTGAACCAGGGCAGGACTTACTCAGTTAATGGTAGGGCGTTCGGGCGACTTACAGAACAGAGCTACATGTTCATAGCTCCTTGAAAGTGGAGTCACAGGTGGATAGAGTGGCAAAGAAGACATTCGGCATGCTTGATTTCATTGGTCAGAACATTGAATACAGAGTTGGGACGTCTTGTTGAAGTTGTACAAGACATTGGTAAGGCCATTCTTGGAATACTATGTGCAGTTCTTGTCACCCTATTATAGAAAGAGTGCAGAAAAGCTTTACAAGAATGCTAACCAAATTTGATGGTTTGAGTTATAAGGAGAGGCTGGATAGACTGGGACTTTTTTCTCTGGAGTGTAGGAGGTTGAGAGGTGATCTTATAGAGGTCTATAAAATAATGAGGGGCATAGATCGGTTAGACAGTCAATACCTTTTCCCAAAAGTAGGGGAATCTAAAACTAGAGAGCATAGGTTTAAGGTGAGAGGGGAGAGATACAAAAGTGTCCAGAGGGGCAATTTTTTCACACACAGGGTAGTGAGTGTCTGGAACAAGCCAGAGATAATAGAGGAGGTAGGAGGTACAATTTTGTCTTTTAAAAAGCATTTAGATAGTTAGATGGGTATTGAGGGATATGGGCCAAATGTGGTCAATTGGGATTAGCATGAACAAGTTGAGCTGAAGGGCCTGTTTCCATTTTGTAAACGTCTATTACTCTATGACCGTACTGGTCTATGTCCGTTGGAGTTTAGAAGAATGAGAGGTGATCAGGAGGACATTTGATATGGTGAATGCCAAAAGGATATTTCCACTTGTATGCAAGCCATAGCTTCAGAATAAAAAGTCTCCCCTTTAGTACAGAGATGAGGAGAATTTTTTTCTCTTGCGGATCATTTGTCTGATGGTTTTTTTTTGTTTTGTTGGTGTGCTGGCTAGGCCATCATTTTTGGTCATCCATAGTTGCCCTTGAGAAGGTTGAAGAGCTACCATCTTGAAATGCTGCAGTCAATGTTTTGTGGGTTGACCCACAATGCCGTTACAGAGGGAATTCTAGGACTTTGACCCAGTGACTGTGAAGGAAGTTGATATATTTCCAAGTCAGGATGGTGAGTGGCTTGGAGGGGAATTTGCAGGTAGTGGTGTTTCCATGTGCCTGCTGCCCTTTCTAGATGGAAGTGGTCATAGGTTTGGAAGATGCTGTTGAAGGATCTTTGTCAAGATTGTTCCAAGAAAGTGGTATAGATTTAATTTAATGAAAGCAAAGCGGGACAGATTTTTTTGATGGATAATGGAGTCGAGGGTTATGCTAGGTGGGATTGTGGGAAACTGGAACTGAGACCACAGCCAAATCAGCTATGATTTTATTGAATAGGCTTAAAGGACCGAATGGTCAACTCCTGCTCCATGTTCCTCGACCCTTCAGAGAAAGGATCAGCTTGGCTGAGTTGGTAGCTTTGGGATCGGATGGTTCTGGGCTGGGGATCCACAGAGGATCTGAGCAGCTGCTGTTAGTTCAGCATACAAAAGGAAAGGTCTGTTATCAGGGGGCTTTATAAAAACAATCATGTCATTTACTGTCCATCCCTATTGCCCTTGAGAAGATGAGTGTGTTGTCTTTTTGAACTGCTGCAGTCTGTGTAATGTAGGTACTCTCAGTGCTGTTAAGGAGGGGAGTTCCAGAATTTTGATTCACCAACAGTGAAGGAATGGCGATATGTTTCCAAGACAGGATGATGAGTGACTTGAAGGGAAACTTCCAGGTGGTGGCATTCCAGGTATCTGCTGCCCTTTGTCCTTCTAGATAGTAGTGGTCATAAAAGATGCCATCTAAGAAGTCTGGAGGAGTTTCTGCAGTGCATCTTGTAAATGGTACACGTGGCTGCCACTGTGGAAGGATTGAATGTTTGTGAAAGGAGTAGCTGGCTGCTTTGTCCTGGATGGTGTCAAGCTTCTTGAGTGTCATTGGAGCTGCACCCATCCAGGCAAGTGGAGAGTGTTCTTTCACAGTCCTGACTTGTGCCTTGTAGATAGTAGATAGACTTTTGGGGAGTCAGGGGGTGAATAACTTGCCACAGAATTTCTAGTCTTTATCCTGCTGTAAACAGTATTTATTTGGTTAGTCAGTTCAGTTTCTGGTCATCGGTCACCTGTAGGATATTGATGGTGGTTCTTTGGTCAACAAATTAAGTCAAGGCCCTATCTACTTGTTGGAAAGTTGAGGTATAAGAAAAACAATATTCCATGACGCTACTCAAAAAGGCAGTTATCACTGTTTCTTGGTCACTATCCCTTCCTCAAGTTCTTTGTTCTTTGTTCTCTACCACCAACAAAATAGATGGACTGACCATTCATTGCACTATAGGCTGGCACCAAATAGCTGCAGTACTTTCCTATATCACAACAATGCATTCCGGAAATAGAATTCATTACATGAAGTGTTTTCAGATATTTAAGTGCAATGAGACAATATATTAAATCAAACATTTTTATTTTAGATTTGCTTTCCCCTTCTCCTGTTGCCAATCTCAATTTGAGGGAGTTGTGAGCTGGTCAACAGCCCATTCCCTGAGGTCCTGTTAGGTATTGTCTGAGGGGATAATAAAAATCTTAACATGATTTATCTAAGATGCATTTAACAAAGTAAACGAATAATCATTTGAGGAAAATAAGACCTTTTTGGTTAAGTTCAGATAGATCCATATGTGACTGGAATGAGGCAGTCTTAAGCCAAAAATAAGGCCACTCAGACTTGTAAAACTGGGCAAGTCACACATGATCAAGAAGGAGGAGTAGACCATTCAGTCCCTCGAGACTGCCCGTCATTGAATAAGGTGGCGGGGTGGATGATGAACAATGGAAAGCAGAGGGTTCTTTGTTCTTTGACCAAGAGGAGGGAAGCTGGACTCCAACAAGGCTGCATGAAACCAAGGGGCGAAAGGGATTCCACAGCCTTTGCTGGAAGGAGATGAACAAAGATTTCAGATGCAGTGGGTAGAAGATCAAATGGGGCATAGGCACCTCACAGGCATTGGGCTCGAGATGAGGGTGGTTGAATTGAGCAACAGATTTTTTGAGGGTGCTAGCCTTTTCCCTCTGAGTTGCTGACATTCTGCACAGTCTGGGGAAGTTTGGAGAGAATGATATGAATGTGCTGGAGTGGTGTTCAAATCTGGCGCTGGGACTTTTGAACCTGTTAGTTGACAGCAGGAGGATGACTCAGCTGTTGCCTTGCCAGATGACTCATAGGGGAATGTGCCTGAACAAAATTATTGAGGTTCCAAGTACGTAATTTGGTGCAGGATCCTTTCTAGTCAGCAGAAAAGCCATTGCTGGAATTGCTCACTACTGCACTTAGTCTCCCCCCGTTATTTTTTATAAGTAATCAAATGATATTTAATGCGGCGCAGAAGGAGGCAGTTTGGCCCATCAAGTCTGTTCCTGTAACCCCACATATTCCCCTGATACTCGAGTCAATTTAACATAGCCACTCAACCTAATTCATGCATCTTTAAACTATGGGAGGAAACCAGACCACCCGGAGGAAATCCACTCAGACACAGAATGTGCAGACTCCGCACAGTGACTTGAGTCTTGAGTTGAACCTGGGATTCTGGCACTGTGAGGTAGCAATGCTAACCATTGTGCTGTCCTAAGTTATCACTTTGGACAGAATGACTGTCTTTCTTTACATAAGGATATATCCTTGTTCCTGTACGCATATCTTCTTGTCAGACGCCCCACGGCGTGTTTTTCAGTGGTGGAGGTGTCTCGCTGTTGGCCATCCCCCAGCAAGAAAAGCTAATTGTTCACACAATGTGCTGCCAGGGAATCTGCTGCAAGGGATCAGGAGACACTGCTGGCCAGGAAGGGCCAGCCAAGGGGAGTTTGGGGCCCTTGAAACTTAAAAGAGAATGCGATAGGCCAACCTTTTGTATTTGGTAAAAGTTATAGTATCTAATCTCAGAGGATGTGCTTTCCAGTGTACAACTGCATAACAGGTGCATGTGATGTTCCTCTGCACCAAACAGACCCAGTAATTACTCAACATGGTGCTGTTTAGCTGCATAAATACATGTTTATTATGTTAGATTTTCCTCTGAATTGAGGTGTGTTTGTAGCTTATTTTACTCCCTCCACAGTGGTACCCTCAAGATAGGTGTCCCCCCCCCCCCCCCCCCCCCCACCTCCTTTCCAGAACAGTGGGTAAATGAGCTGCTTTCCTTGATGTGACTTTGTTTTGTGCCTGCCTGTCCCTGCGCGCTGGAAAATAAATGACCCAGTGACAAGCAATCGCAGTAAGCCTTACAGTTAGAAATAGGGGAGCTACCCATGGGAGCTACATCTCCCATGGCATTGCTCATGGGCATTTGGAGGAAGCTGATAAACTGCCTGATTTATATATAAAAAAAATCTTAAGGAGATTTACAGCAAAATGTTCAGGAGTGAAAGTTACACTCCTGGAGTGTGAGCTACATACAAGGTCTTGAAAACTGCTTTGAAGGGAAATAAATATTGTATCTTTGTGAAACAGAATGTAGATGTGTGTCTCTTTTTCTAGATGCAGCAAATATATTTGCCTGGTATATTTTGACTGGATTTATTTGTGGACAGATTGAAGCTGTTAATTTGGTGGGTTAACAAGTTGAGGATGTGTGAAATTATGTTTTTGGAAGGAGGGAAGTGGAAACGCAGGATTTGAACTCTGTTTGCTAGTTATCATGATGGAGGGAAAGGAGGGAACAGTGCAGGAGGTAGGATATAGATATTAAGCAGATTGTACGAATCCTTGGATTTGAAATGGTTTAACCCATTGCGTGTTTAACATTTGGGTTGGAGCAGTTGAATTTTTAAGTTTGGTTTTAACTGACCCGTCGCTGGCTTGTGGCAACTGCTGATTTGACTTCCATTTTCTCGTGTGACTTGCTAACCGTAACTTTTCTTCCCTCCCGATTAGACACAGAAACCCCAGGCAGTGTGAACAAGTAGCTCTATAATATTTTGACAGCAGATAGTCTGTGCTTCACTGTTGCCTCTACTTAAGGTGTCCATACGTCTCCTCGTGTTGGCTTGGTGTCTGTTTTAGTTTGATTACATTTTGGTGAAGTAGTTCGGGATGTTTTATTGTCTTTAAGGCACTCTATAAATGGTGAAATTGTTTTGTAACAGAAGGGGTAATGCCCTTGGCAATGGTAGTCAGCACTGCTGCCTCACAGAGACCCATTTTTGATTCCTGGCTTGAGTCACCAAATGTGCAGAGTCTGCATGTTCTCCCCATGTCTGCATGGGTTTCCTCCATGTACTCTGGTTTCCTCCCACAGTCCCAAAGACGTGCTGTTTACATGCATTGGCCATACTAAATTCTCCCTCCGTGTACCCAAACAGGTGCCAGAATGTGGCTACGAGAGGATATTCACAGTAACTTCATTGCAATGTTAACGTAAGTCTATTTGTGACACTGATAAATAAACTTAATATGTTATTTAATGTGCTGATCAGTTACGGATTTATAGCTCTTATTGAGGAGGGTTTCTGTGGATTTCTTTGGGAAAGGGTGAATAATGGAGGAATGAAAATTGAAATGCTTAATTCTTGTATGAGACGTATCAGTCAGTGGCCTTCATTATTCTTATTCATAAATAGCCATTCTTTTTAAAATATTTACTGCTCTAGCTTATTTTCATCCTTTTAACAGTTTTGTTTTTGAAAACTGAGGATGTAAGGTAAAATGGATGGTTAACAGCGTGAAGAGTGAGGGGATTTCATTGATTTTTTTTTTTAACATAGGAGCAGCATTCAGCCTTTTGATCTCATTCTGTCGTTGGGGGATTGGGGCTGATCTTTGATTTTGTGGGTGAGCATCACTGGCTGGCCAGCATTTATTGCCTATCTCTAGTTGCCCTTGAGAAGGTAGTGATGCGCTGCCTTGAATCATTGCAGTCCGTGTACTATGTATGGGTTGACCTACAATAAGAAGTCTCACAACACAAGTTAAAGTCCAACAGGTTTATTTGGTAGCAAACGCCACTAGCTTTCGGAGCGCTGTTCCTTCGATGGGTGAGTGGGAGTTCTGTTCGTAAACAGGGCATATGAAGACACAAACTCAATTTATAGAATAATGATTGGAATGCGAGTCCTTACAGCGAATCAAGTCGTAAAGGTACAGGCAATGTGAGTGGAGAGAGGGTTAAGCACAGGGTGAAGAGATGTGTCTTTGTATGTCCTGTTTGTGAACAGAACTCCCACTCACCTGACAAAGGGGCAGCGCTCTGAAAGCTAGTGATGTTTGCTACCAAATAAACCTGTTGGACTTTACCTGCTGTTGTGAGATTTCTTATTGTGTTGACCCCAGTTCAACGCTGGCATTTCCACATCATTGACCCGCAATGCCATCAGGGAGAGAATTCCAGGATTTTGACCCAACCACTGTAAGAAAGAACCAATATATTTCCAAGTCAGAATGGTGAGGGGAACTTGCAGGTGATGATCTTCCCATGTACCTGCTGCCCTTCGTCTTGTAGATGGAAGTGATCGTGGGTTTGGAAGGTGCTGTCTAAGGATCTTTGAATTCCTGCAGTGCATCTTGTAGATAGTATGCACTGATGCGTCAGTGGTGGAGGGATTGAATGTTTGTAGATGTGGTGCCAATCAAGCGAGCTGCTTTGTCCTGGATGGTATCAAGCTTCTTGAATGTTGTTGGAGCTGCGCCCATCCAGGCAAGTGGGGAATATTCTATCACACTCCTGACTTGTACCATGTAGATGGCGGACAGGTTTTGGGAAATCAGGAGCTGAGTTACTCGCCTTCTAGTTCAATACTGTTTTCCTGCACAATCTACTTATCTCTTGACAATTTTAATATGTAGAAATCTATCTATCTTGGCGCTTGCCCCAAGGTCAGAAATTCCTGCCTGAGGTCAATGGACCTTTGCATGGTCTGCCCCTGCCTGCTATGATTCCTGTGACTGATAGGATAGGAAAGTTCCACGCTTTTGTCTTGAACGTACTCAACCACTGAGCTTTCACGGGCCTCTGTGACAGAGAATAACAAAGAATCACCAGCATCATCTTAATCCCGCTTCTAAACCGCACCCAGCCAGGGGAAACATCCTTCTTGGATTTACTCTGAGCCTTGTAAGAATTTTGTAGGCTTGAGTGAGACCACCTTTGAGTCTTCACATTCTAATGAATAAAGACCCCGTTTGTCTAATCTTTCATCATTGGACAATCTCTCCATCCCAGCCTGGTGAAGCTTTGTTGAACTCCCTCACAGCAAGTGTATCTTCCTTTAGATCCGGTGACCAAAATGTCACAGGATACCCCACCAATAGATTGTTTCACCAAGATCATGTACGGCTACAAAGAGGCATCTATAATGACTTCAATTGAAGTTGGCCTATTGGAGTATGAATTCCCTGATTAAGGATCTGGGGTGTATAATTGACGCTCTTAATTACATATTAATTTGATGTTTTAAGTTTCCTTTCTGCTTTGTCTTTTGTTTTGGGCAGTTCCCTTCCTTTTAGGGAGCTGCTTCTTTTGAGTTGTCCCTAAGTTACTTCAGTTTTGTTTATTTGGGTTGGATATGGAAAGATATCCCTGATTAAGGATCCAGTTGATGGGCCAATCAGGGACGTTTGTCTTGTACTTAACTGGGAGTGCCACTTCTTCTGACACCCATGGAGATAGACTGCTAACTACCTACTAGCACTCTGTGTACTTCTGTTAGAGTTTGTAAATAAAGGGATTTTGGTGAAGAGACTTCTGCATCCTTCTTCCTGTACGTAAATCTACTTGCAATAAAGGCCAATAGCATTTGCAACCTTTCTTTTAAACAGGTTTGATGAGGAATTCTGGCCCTGAACTTTCAGAATCACTGTGGATTTGGTAAATTCTTGGAACTGATAGGGTACAGCAGATTGGGAGCAATTGTTCCTGTGTGTTGCTTGTACTGGGGAGTGGGAGGATGCCCTGATTATGCGTAGGTAAAACCTGTGGGTTTGGCTCACTGATGGATTCCTGAAGTCTGCAAGTAACAGAGGGGAAGAGGGAATATGCCTGACCACATTAAGAGGATCATGGGGTCAGCTGACTCATTTGTATAAGCTTTCCAGATCTTTGTGAAAAACCTTTCTGTCAATCATAGATACTTCCACAAATTGCTTCAGGGTAAAAAAAAAAAATCCCCAAGACATGTCCCAGAGTATATATTTTTAATAAGTGCCTAAACATCAAATGTGTTATTGATTAATAACAATAACTTGTATTTTCAAAGCATCTTCAATAAAATGTCCCCAGACACTTCACAGCCATGTAAATCAGAGAAAGGCTTAACAGCGAGTCACAGAAATGTTACAATAGATGATCAAATGCTTGGCCAAAGAGCTGTGATTTTAAGGAGGAGAGAAGGGAAGGGAGGTTTAGGAAGGGAATCCTAGAGCTTAGTGCTAGGGCAGTTAAAAGCAGAGTTGCCAGCGGTGGGCAGTGAAAATTGAGGGGGCCAGAATTGGAGGAGTGCAGAGGTCACTTGGGAGTTGTATGGAGTAACAGAAATGTGAACACATGATTTAGGCCATTTGGCACCTCGAGCTGCTCCAGCATTCAATAAGATCATGGGTAGCGTGGTGGCACAGTGGTTAGCATTGCTGCCTCTCAGCGCCAGGAACCCGGGTTCGATTCCTGGTTTGGATCACTGTCTGTGGAGTTTGCAAGTTCTCCCCATGTTTGCATGGGTTTCCTCCTGATGCTCCTGTTTTCTTCCACAGTTCAAAAGACATGCTGGTTAAGTGCATTGATCTGAACAGGCATTGCAGTGTTAATGTAAGTCTTACTTGTGACTAAATAAATTTAACCTAACTTTAATATAGCTGATTGTAACTTCAACCCCATATTTCTTCTTATGCCCCCATAACCTTTCACCTCCTTGCTAATCAAGAACCTATCTCACTCTGCCTTAAAAATATTCAACGTTGTTCTTCCACGGCCTTTTGAGGAAGAGAGTTCCAAAGATTTGCGACCAAGAGAAAACATTTCTCATCTTTGTCTTCCATGAGCAACCCATTACTTTTAAATCGTGATCCCTGGTTCCAGATTCTCGGACAAGTGGAAACATCCTCTCCACATCCAACCTGTCAAGATCTCTCAGGATCTTCAAAGTTTTGATCAAATCAACTCTTGCTCTTCTAAACTCGAGTGGAAAGAAACCTAATCTCACCAACCTTTCTTCGTAAGACAACCTGCCTGTTCTGGTATTGGTCTTGTGAATCTTCTCTGAACTGCTTCTAATGCATTTGCATGTTTCCTTAAATGAGGAACCAGTACAGTGTACAATAGGGAGGGATGAGAATAGTGAGGGATTTGAATACAAGAATGGAATTTTAAAATTCTAATATTTTTAATCTCTTAATAACGATCGTATCTCACTTCTGGCATTTTCAAATCAACAACAAATACTTAGTATTCCACTCATCTATAATGGATACGTAAACAAATCATAGGCCAGTCCATCATGCAAACCAGCCTTCTATCCATTGACTTTCCCGCTGACTTCGGAAAGCAGCCAATATAATCAAGGACACTACACAGAGTGTAAGATACTCTGGATATTCTCTCTTCCACTTTCTTCTGTTGGGAAAAGTGATACAAAAGTTTGAGGACACGTACCAAACAACTCAAAAACAGCTCCTTCCTTGCTTTCATCAGACCTGTGTCACGTTAAGTTGATCTTTCTCTATACCCTAGCTATGACTTAACACTCATCCTGCATCCACTCCTTTCCTTCTCTACGTATAGTATGCTTTGTCTGTACAGTGCGCAAGAAACAACACTTTTCATTGTATGTCAATACATATAGCAATAGTAAATCAAATCAAATTTTAAAATTGTGAATTGAAATAATAAAATAGCATCTCTATCTCATAGAAACATGGAAGGTAGGAGCAGGAGAAAGCCATTTGGCCCTTCAAGTCTGCTCCGCCATTGCGTTATGATAATGACTGATTATCCTAATCTTGCTTTCTCCCCATAACCTTCAACTGCATTCACTCCAGGTGCTGAATCCAGCTGCCTCTTGAATACATTCAATGTTTTGGCATCAACTACTTCCTGTGGTAATAAATTCCACGCACTCACCAGAAGAAATGTCTTCTCACTGTGTCCTAAATGGTCTTTCCTGAATCTTTTTAAAGTGAAGTTTATTTATTAGTCACAAGTAAGACTGTAATGAAGTTATTGTGAAATTCCCCTAGTTGCCACACTCCAACGCCTGTTCGGGTCAATGTGCCTAACCAGCACATTTTTCAATCTGTGGGAGGAAACTGGAGCACCCGGCGAAGAGACACTGGGAGAATGTGCAAACTCCACACAGACAGTGACCCAAGTTGGGAATGGAACCCAGGTCCCTGGTGCTGTGAGGAGCAGTGCTAATCACTGCGTCACCCACATCTAAATCTCTGTTTGTGTGTCTCTTTATTTGACATGCATTTTGAAAGAGAAGCGAAATATTTTTATACATTTTTTTAAAATTGGAAACCGGCTTAAATTTATTGTAGCCAAGTCAGTTTCGAAAACACGGACGGAAATATTGTTAAACAGGAAAATAAATGATAGTAATTTAAAACATGAGCAAGAACCGTTACTGTTGTGTAATCAATCATATTTAAGCCACTGTTTTGCTGAGTAAGTCACTTTCTTACACACAGGCCTATAATTGTAGTAAATTAAACTAAATGTCTGACACTGCGTATAATAGACAGCTGATCTGATGGCACCTGTTCTGTACCGCCATCCAAATTTCTAGGGCACTGTTTGTTTAAAAAGATATATATATTTTAATTTGAATGAAGTTGTGAATATAATTGCTTCTTCTTTCTTCAAACAATTTTTGATATGCCACTGAACAGTAAGAGACTGTTGTTTGGCTGGTTGTTTAACAGTGAAGTGGAGTGTCTTGGGCTACAAGAAGATATAGACGGAATGGTGAAGTGGCAGATGGAATCTGAAACCAGTTTCAGAATCCAGCATCCACAGTAATTTACTTTTACCAAGTGGCAGCTGGAATTTAACCCTGAAATGTGTGAGGTCATATAGTTTGGAAGCAGTAACTTGACAAGAAAGTACTCAATGAATGGTAGGATCATAGAAACCCTATAGTGCAGAAAAAGGCCATTTGGCCCATCGAGTCTGCACCTACCACAATCCCACCCACGCCCCACTCCCTTATCCCTACATAATTACCCGCTAATCCCTCTAACCAATGCATCTCAGGATACTAAAGGGCAATTTAGCATGGCCAGTAACCTAACCTGCATATATTTGGGAGGAAACTGGAGCACCTGGAGGAAACCCACTCAGACATTAGGAGAATGTGCAAACTTCACACAGTGACCCAAGCTGGGAATTGAACCGAGGCCCCTGGAGCTGTGAAGCAGCAGTGCCAACGGCTGCTAACCAGAATGCTAGGAAGTTCTGTGGAATGGAGGGACCTTGGGATGTTCGTCCACAGATGTTTGAACACAGAAGAGCATGTTAGTAGGGTGGTGAAAAAGGCATATGGGACACTTGCCTTCACCAGTCGAGACACTGATTACAAAAACAGGAAAGTCATGTTAGAATTGCATAGAACTTTGAGGCCACAGCCAGAGTACTGTGTGGAGTTCTGGTTGTCACGTTATCGGAAGGATGTGAAAACTGAGGGATGACCTTATTGAGGTGTACAGGATTGTGAGAGATATGGAGAGAGTGGATAACTTGCAGCTATTTCCCTTAGTTACAGGATCAGATACAAAGGGACATTGCTTCAAGGTGAGGGGCAGGAGGTTTAGGCAGATGTGAGGAAAAACTTTTTTACCCACAGGGTGCTGATGTCTGGAATGCACTGCCTGGGAGGGTGGTAGAGGTGGGTTACCTTACATCCTTTTAAAAAGTATCTGGATGGGCACTTGGCACATCATAACATTCAGGGCTATAGGCCACGTGCTGGCAAATGGGATTAGGTGAGAGTTCAAGTTTTTCTAACGTGTCACTATGGATTTGGTGGGCTGAAGGGCCTCTAATGCACTGTATGATTCTATGATTCAAGTTGGGCACCTGGAATTTTGTGAACAGTGTTAGGTCCCCTTGTCATAAGGAAAAATATACTGGCATTGGAGGCAGTCCAAAGAAAGTTCACTTGGTTGATCCTGGGTTTGGGGGGATTTTCTAATGAGAAGAGGTTGAGCAGGTTGGGTCTGTATTCTTCGGAGTTTAGAAGAATGAGAAGCGACCTTAATGAGACATGTAGCATAGTCAGAAGGGCTCGACATGGGGTAGATGCTGAGAGGCTGTTTCTCACTTGTGGAAGAGTTTAGGACCAGAGGGCATAATCTCAGAGTAACTTAGCCCATTTAAGACCGGTGAAGAGGAATTTCTTCTCTGAGGCTGGTGAATTCTTTATCACAAAGGACTGTAGAGGCTGGGTCGTTAAGTATCTTCAAGGCTGAGATAGACTGTTTTTAATCAGTAAAGGAATCTAGGGTTATGAGAATAAGTGGGGTTGAGGATTATCACATCAGATCAATAATGATCTTGAATGCTGAGGCAGACTTGATGGGTTAAATGGTCTCCTTCTGCTCCTGCGCCTTATGGTCGTAATTACAGAATCATAAGTTCTATAATGCAGAAAAGGCCATTCAGCCCATTGCATTTACACTAGTCAAAAACAACCACCTAACTATTCTAATTCCATTTTCCAACATTGCAAGTGCACATCTAAATACTTCTTAAATGTTATGAGGGTCTCTGCCTCCACTATCTTTTCAAAGGACAAAGCAAGTTATAGCACAGGAACAAGCCCTTCAGCTCTCCAAACCTTCACCGTCCATGCTGCCTGTCTGAACTAAAACCTACTCTTCTGAGTACTGTCTCTCTCTGCATCCTATTCATGTAATTGTCACGGTGCCTCTTAAAATTCACTATTGTATCTGTTTCTACTACTTCCTCCGGCAGCGAGTTCCAGGCACCCACCACCCTTTGTGTAAAAAAAAAAATTTGCCTCGTACATTTTCTTCAAACCTTGCCCCTCACACCTTAGACCTATGCCCTCTAGTAGTTGACTCTTCCACCCTGGGAATAAGCTTCTGACTATCAAACAGTGAGTTCCAGACTCCTAGGGGATAAAGCTTTTCTTTGCATTCCCTCTAAACCTCCTGCCCCTTACCTTAATTATACATTCCTTGGTCATTGTTCCCTCCACCAAGGGGTAAAATTTCTTCCTGACTACTCTATCTATGCCTCTCATAATTTGCATAGGAGGCTTAGAGGTGATCTTATGGAGGTCTATAAAATAATGAAGGGTATAGATCAGCTAGATAGTCAATATCTTCCCAAAGGTAGGGGAGTCTAAAACTAGAAGGCATAGGTTTGCCTATGGGGAGAGGTAAGAGATACAAAAGGGTCCAGAGGGACAATTTTTTTCACACAGAGGGTAATGAGTGTCTGGAACGAGCTGCCAAAGGTAATAGTAGAGGCAGGTATAATGTTGTCTTTTTAAAAGTATTTAGATAGTTACATTGATAAGAGAGATGTGTGCCAAACGTGGGCAATTAGACTAGCTTGGGGGTTTAAAAAAAGAGTAGCACGGACAAGTTGGACCAAAGGGGCTGTTTCCGTGCTGTAAATCGCTATGCTTCTATACATTGCAATCATGTATCCCCCCCTTTCCCCACCATCACCCCTGCCACCAGTCTCCTCTGCAACAAGGAAAACAACTCCATTCTATCCAATCTCTCCTCATAACTAAATTTCTTCAGCCCAGGCAACATCCTGGTAAATCTCCCTTGCACTCTGTCCAGTGCTATCACATCCTGCCTGTAATGTGGATTCCAGAACTGCAACATAGTACTGGAGCTGTGATGGTTTTATGTTAGGAATTCTACGAATGTGTCCTGGAAAAAGTCATATAATTGTGTGAGCCACAGTGACAAGCGAAAGGATGATGTCCAAGCTTGTTGAAGCCTTTCGAATTAAAATTCTGTTCGAGGTTAATCAGAGGCACAATTTTATAATTATGGTCTAGCATGTTATTTTTAAATTTCTTGTTTATAAATCTTATTTTTGGGACATAAGAAATTTCAGTTACTGAAAGGAAACCTTTGCACTTGAGTATATCCCCTGACCAATCAGGATTGGTGGTTTTCACCAATGCTCTGAAGCTTTTTCGATTGGTGGATTTCCAGCAATCTTCCATCCTACTTTGCTGCTTTTGAGACAAGAAGTTGGTGTGGTGAAAGTGTGATGTGACACAGCAGAATGTGTGAGCAGATCCAAAGCTTTCAAAATATCATAGATTATGATAATTTGTTGCTTGGATTGCACCGTTGATACCCCAGTGAAGGGGAAAAAAGTGACTTGCTTCAGAGGCTTAATCTGAATTTATCCCTGAGTCCAGTAATCACTGTTACAGTGAAGAAGCTTCATTTGAAGAAAGCTAGCATTGTCCCTGCTAGCCTCTGGCCATTCATATAATGTAATTCGGACTGATTGAACTGAAAAGTTGCCAAAACAGTTCAAACAGAATTACTCTTTTTGATTCAATGGAAAGGGGAAACACTGATGTTTTAAAACTGTATTACTGTTGTGAGTGGATTTTGCGTTGCCTGGTGTAGTTGATTGGAAGAAAAAGGATGATATTAAATATAATTACAAAGATGATATTTATAATAATTTCAAGCGACGTGCGGCTTCAAGTTATGGAAGGGTTTTTTTATCAGCAATGTTTATACATGTACAAGTGATGGACTATTGAACTGAATACATGTCTACTCTCTCTACTCCGCTCTGGCACCATTGAGGTTCCTCTCCCACCCAGAGACACGTTCGGCTTCCTAAGTTGTCTCTCCGTAGGGTCTGGCCCGATCATGTGGTCCTCAGGGATTGCCCCCTTTAAAGGGTCATGCTACCATGGTATGATTCGAAACACTGATCAGAGTTTTTACATGATCCCACAAGTTGCAATAGGGTGCTGCTCCTCAATGATAGCTATATATTATCTTCCTGCATGATCTTGCTAAAATCCCAAAACAGGTTTTTTAAAAATCTCCCAGGAGTTGTTGGAGTAGTGAAGTTCAAAGGTAGAAAGAGAAGGAAGAGGCTCTCAGCAGAGAATGAACTGAAAACCTTGCGTTACTAGTGAGCCATGCCAATGATGCTCTGGTTTAAGTTTATTAGTGTCACAAGTAGGCTTATATTAACACTGCAGAGAAGTTACTGTGAAAATCCCCTAGCCGTCACACTCCGGCACCTGTTTGGGTACACTGAGGGAGAATTTAGCATGGCCAATGAACCTAATCAGCACGTCTTTCAGACTGAGAGGAAACTGGAGCAACCCCACACAGACATGGGGAGAATGTGTGTGCTAAATTTGCACAGTTCTCCCAGGCAGGGAATTGAACCCAGGTCCATGGCGCTGTGAGGCAGCACAGCTAACTACCATGTCACCTCATTTAAACACAGAAGTAAATAAACGGGATACAGAAAAGAAACGTACATAAAATGTGACCGCATGATTTCAAGGTATTCATGTCCTTGAACTAAAGCCTGAGGAAATAGCTGTGAGTGGAGCTGCATGTGTGACCCTGAAGTTAGGGCGGCAGTTCTCAAACTGAGGCCTTGAGAGACATTCCAGGGATCCGTGAAATCAGATGAAAGGGCTTACGAAGCAAGGCTGACTTTGAGAAATGGTCCAGCGCTCTGTGACTAGGGCAGTAAATGAATGAGCAGCAGCCAGAGGCCGGTTGGCATGAGGTGAGAGGTAGGAGCAGAGTGCAGCAAACATGTCAAGGATGGACAGACGCATCACTGAGATGAGGGTACAGCCATCTCGCTGATATGCTTCAATGAATACAAGTTCACGTAAAGGCATTGTTAAGACATGTGACAGACAGCACTTTTGTATTGTACTGGCCTCTCAGCACCAGGGACCTGGGTTCAATTCCCAGCCTCGGTCTCTGTCTGTGTGGAGTCTGCATATTCTCCCCGTGTCTGTGAGCGTTTCTTCCGGGTGCTCCCGTTTCCTCCCACACTCCAAAGATATGCAGGTTAGGTGGATTTGCCACGTTAAATTGTCCTTTAGTGTCCCAAATGTGTTTTTTTAAAAATTATTCATTCATGAGACATGGGCGTCACTGGCTGGGCCAGCTTTTGTTGCCCATCCCTAGTTGCCCAAGGGCTGTCGAGAAGCAACCATGTTGCTGTGGCTGTGAAGTCAAATTTGATTTGACTTATTATTGTCACATAGTTTATCACACATGTATATTTGTGGATTTGATAGGGTCTTTTAAGAGACTTTAGAATAAGTACATGGAACTTAGGAAGATAGAGGGTTATAGGTAAGCCTTGTAATCTCTAAGGTAGAGACATGTTCGGCACAACTTTGTGGGCTGAAGGGCCTATATTGTGCAGTAGTTTTTCTATGTTTCTATATTAACATACAGTGAAAAGTATTGTTTCTCGTGTGCTCTGTAGACAAAACATACCCTTCATAGAGAAGGAAATGAGAGAATGCAGAATGTAGTATTACAGTCGTAGCTAGGTGTAGAGAAGGATCAACTTAATGCAAGATAACTCCGTTCAAAAGTCTGATAGCAGCAGGAAAGAAGCTGTTCTTGAGTTGTTTGGTATATGCCCTCAGATTTTTGTACCTTATTCCCAACGGAAGAAGGTGGAAGAGAGAATATCCGGGGTCAGTGGTGTCCTGAATAATGCTGGCCGCTTTGCCAAGGCAGCGGAAAATGTAGACAGAGTCAGTGGATAGGAAGTTGGTTTGCATGAGGGATTGGGCTACATTCATGATCTTTTGTAGTTCCTTGTGGTCATGGTCATTTAGGAATACGGCAACTCACCTTAAGTAAATATCTGTTTCTCAAAATCATTATTAAATACCGTACCAGTGGCAGTTTTACGTTAGGCCTATTATATTGTTAGCACTGATAACTCTAACTTTAAAATCAATAAAATGCTTTGTGATTCTGAACATATATTGACAACCATGATAACCACCGTTGGAGTAAAAACTTCACATAGGAAGTAACATTTAAATTGCTGTTTGGAGTAAAGATATCAGTGGTAATGCCTGACTTGCTGGTGTGGTTAGATTTGTGATTTCAAATTCTTTCAAAAAGGATTCTGCATCTGTGTGGGTTTCCCCTGGGTGCTCTGGTTTCGCCCACAACCCAAATATGTGCAGGTTAGGTTGATTGGCTGTACTAAATTGCCCCTTGGTATCAGGAGGATTAGCAGAGTAAATACATAGGATTGTGGGGACAGGGCCTGGGTGGGATTGAACTTGGTACAGGCTCGACGGGCCAAGTGGCCTCCTTCTGCACTGTAGGGTTCTATGAAACAACAAGACTTATTCATCTTGTCACTTTGGTCACTTTTGATCTAGGAAGCCATGCTAATCATATTGCGCTGTTGATCTGGCTTTTTCTAATCTTCCAAGTGCAAAAGAATCAACATCTTCAAGATCAGCTGGTTTCCTGACTGAACTGAGTACATCAGCAAAGATAAGACCCTGTCTGTGACTGTCATAGACACTGTACAGGATGTAATTTGCCTCACTCCATTTGATACAAGCCAATGCCTGGGACACAAACCAACCACAAAATAATGAACCTAAGTCACTCTAACTTCAAAAGAGGAACTGTTGAGGGTGGTTCTCCTACCAAGTTAGTTTTATCCAGTTGTATGTTGAGGAAGGCCCAATAACATACTGGGTATTGTATTTAAAGAACGCTGTTGATGGATTGTGCAGAAGAAGGCTATTTGGCCCATCGAAACTGCACCGACTCTCCAACAGAGCATCTGGATCATGCCCTCCCGCTGCCCCATCCCCGCAACCTCCACACATTCAACATGGCCAATCTACTTGACCTACGCATCTTTGGGCCATGGGATAAAACCCACGCAAGTACAGGGAGAATATATAAGCTCCACACAAACAAGGACCTAAGGTCGGAATTGGTCTGTGGTGCTGTGAGGCAACAGTGCTAACCACCCTGCCATTATATTGTTAGGGTACACAGATGAAGGATATTGTTTAATGAAGTATTTTACGCACACGTGAAAAGGACACTGGCTTCCTCCTGTGGTCTAGTGGTCCACATCACTGATGTGAATAGACCTCAGATCTAGAGCTCTGGGGTACTTGGCTAAAATCCCACCATAGTAGATGGCAAAATCGCTTTGCGTCAGGCACGGGTGACCTTAAAAATCTTTATAAATAGGGCACTGTGTTAGCTGTGGCTTAGCCGGTATCACTCTTTCCTCCTGAACCACAGGTTCTGGATTGATTACTGAAATGAAATCCAGTGTAGGTCAGCAGTACTGAAGGAGCATTGTACTGTCGGAGACAGTGTCTCTGGGATGAGATATTGAACTGAGACTGCTCGTGTGGGCAGTAAAGGTCCCACAGCATGATTTTTGTGGGTAAGCAGGGTAGTTTTCCCTAGTATCCAGGCTGATATTCTAGTGGGCAGTGCGGGGAGCTGGGGTGCAATGTCATTCCCCCCCTCAAGAGTTACATTTTGATTGAATTAGTTAAGTTTCATTTTTGTTTTGGTTATAATACCCTACTTGGGGCTGTCACCCACACCCCCCCAACTGCCAATCTTTGATTTGTTTATTTTATTGATCATTTATTTTAACTTTTTATAAAAGAGTAGTAGACTATATAAGTTGTTGTAAACATGACTTCATTTTTAATTTTCTTCAAAAAAAAATTGCTCGTTTTGTTTGTATACTTCTACCTGATACTCTTGTTTGGGGTTTCGACAAAAGACTTGACGATTAACATGTCAGCTTGGATTCCCCTATTGCAGGAGAAGTGTGCTTGAAGATTCTCTTGGCTTTTTTAGTGACATATTCCTGGGAATATAAATCAATTGCACCAAGTATGTTGAAGAGCAGCATGGATAAGTTGGGCCGAAGGGCCTGTTTCCATGCTGTAAATCTCAATGATTCTGTGACTATCAATTGATACAAAAGCTGCAGTTTTGCGAAGTGAGAAATTCCAACAGGAAGTGTTTTTTGAAACCACAGAGAAAGGTGCTGAAAGTGTCCATTGAAGTGATCAGAATGTGTGAGTGGCAGAACAGAGGTACAAATGGTATAGGGATTGTCTGAGGAATGTGGCTTTTGCCTGGAAAGGGATGATGGAGGGAGGGGGTGCCAGATGGAGGGCAGGAATGGAGAAGTGGAAAAAATGGATGAATGAGAAGAAAAAAAAGAGATGAAATCAAATAAATGAAAATCAGGTGAAGATGGAGGGAGAGTTCATACCCTGAAGTTGTTGAACTCCATGTTCAGTCCAGAAGGCTGTAAAGTGCCCAATTGCAAGTTTGCTTTGGGGTTTGCTAGAGCATTGTAAAAGGCTGAGGATGGACGTGTGGCAGGAAAGAAGGGTGCTGTGTTGAAATGGCGAGTGACAGGAAGGCCTGGGTCTGTCCACAAGCAGGAGACTGAATCATGTTTTTATTCATTCATAGAACATGGGCGTCACTGGCTGGCCAGCATTTATTGTAAGAAGTCTCACAACACCAGGTTACAGTCCAAAAGGTTTATTTGGTAGCAAACACCACTAGTTTTCGGCGCGCTGCTCCTTCATTAGGTGAGTCACTGTTGGACTTTAACCTGGTGTTGTGAGACTTCTTACTGTGTTTATCCCAGTCCAATGCTGGCATCTCTATATCAGCATTTATTGCCATCCTTAGTTTCCTTTGAACTGAGTGGCTTGCTAGGCTATTTCAGAGGGTAGTTGAGAGTCAACCACATTGTTGTGGCTCTGGAACCACATGTAGGCCTGATCGGGTAAGGACAGCTGATTTCCTTCCCTAAATAACATTATTGATGGGTTTTTCTGACAATTGACAACAGCCATCAGTTGATTCATTTGGGAAAAAGCAGGATTAGGCTATTGAATTGGATCATCAGCCAAGATCTTAATGAATGGTGGAGCAGGCTCGAAAGGCCAAATAGCCTCCTCCTGCTCCTACCTTCTATGTTTTTATAATTAATTCTAAACTTTTTTTATTGGATTCAAATTCTGCCATCTGCCATGGCGGGATTTGAACTGGGCTAGCTGAGTCTCTGGATTAATAGTCTTGTAATAATACCACTGGTCCGTTGCCCCCCCTTAATGTCAATAAACTCTCAGCAAAGAGAAAATTCTGTGTCTTAGTTTTGACTTTACCAACTGGAGTGGACTCTAAAAGATGTAGTGGGTCATGCAAATTTGCAAGACTCTTAACATGTCATATTCCAAAGATTTAGATAAAAACAATATAGAAGATTTTGCTTTTATCTACAATAAGGTTAATGTACCACCATAAGTATGAGAATGCATGTACAATTTGGAGGAAAGAGTCTTTGTATCTTAAGAGCTGGTGCATTATTTTGGAAATGCAATCAGTGTTGTATTGTAGGTCAGTGCAATAATTAATAGGCAGACAGACAGCAAAAATGAACAAACAGCAATGAGATAATTCACTAGTTAATCCCATTTTGGTGAAGTTGATTGAGAGTTAAAGATTAGCCAGCACATGAAGAGAAAGCTCCTGTTCTTCTCATTGTGCCATCAGATCTCTTGCACCCATCAGTACAAAGAGGTTGAGACTCATCTTACTGTTTTAACTGAAAGACAGCATCTGAGGGAAACAGAACTGTCATTCAGAGGTACACTGCAGCGTTAGCCTAGTGAGGCCTGAACCCACAATCTTTTGGCCCAAAGTTGAGGCTGCTCCCAATTAAACCAAGCTGAAATTGCCTCTTCATGGTAGGGAGAGTAGCTAGGGTAAATACATGGGGTTATGGGTATAAGGCTTAGACAGGATTGGAGTCGGTGTAGACTCAGTGGGCTGAATGGCTTCCTATAGGATTCTATGATCGATAATAACTAAATAACTGTGATAAAAGCAAATTGCCTCGGATGCTGGGAATCTGAAACAAGAACAGAAAATGCTGGGAAATCTCAGTGAGTCTGACAGCATTTGTAGAGAGAGAATAGAGTCAACGTTTCAAGTTTCAGTTCTGATGAAGGGTCATCCAGAGTTGAAACTTTGCCTGTATTCTCTTCTGATGTGGAGATGTCAGTGTTGGACTGGAGTAAACACAGTAAGAAGTCTCACAACACCAGGTTAAAGTCCAACAGGTTTATTTGGTAGCAAAAGACACTAGCTTTTGAACTGCTGTTCCATCATCGGGTAAGTAGGAGTTCTATTTGCAGGTAGGGCATATAAAGATACAAACTCAATTTGCAAAATAATGGTTGGAGTGCAAGTCTTTGCAGGTAATCAAATCTTAAATGTACAGACAATGTGAGTGAAGAGAACGTTAAAAGCACAGATTAAAGATATGTGTATCGTCTCCAGCCAGTAAGATTTTGCAAGCGCAGATGAGTTATGGGCATTAATTCATGGTCCATCAATTTGGTCATGGGCATTCGGCCTCTGATCTTCGGGTAAGCATTCTCCAAGGCATCATTCGTGACACACAACAACACAGAGTTGCCGAGTAGACACTGATGGCCAAGTTCCGCACACTTGAAAATGGCCTCAACTGGGATCTTGGGTTCATGTCACACTATCTGTAATCCCTATAACTTGCCTGGACTTGCAAAATCTCACTAACTGTCCTGGCTGGAGACAATACGCATCTCTTTAACTTATGCTTAACCCTCTCTCCACTGACATTGTCTGTATCTTTAAGATTTGATTACCTGTAAAGACTTGCATTTCCAACCATTATCTTGGAAAATAAGTTTGTGTCTTTCTATGTCCTGTTGTGAACACAGCTCCCACTTACCTGACGAAGGAGCAGCGCTCCAAAAGCTTGTGACTTTTGCTATCAAATAAACCTGTTGGACTTTAACCTGGTGTTGTGAGATTTCATACTTTATTCTCTTCCCACAGATACTGTCAGACCTGCTGAGATTTTCTAGCGTTTTCTGTGTGTGAAATAAATAACTGTGTTGGAATATCATCTCTATAATTTTATCATTGTCTAGTTTAAAGTTTATTTATTTGTTGCCACAAATAGGCTTACGTTAACATACAATGAAGTTACTGTGAAAATCCCCTAGTCGCCACACTCCGATGCCTGTTCGGGTACACTGAGGGAAAATTTAGCATGGCCAATGCAGCTAACCAGCATGGCTTTCGAACTGTGGGAGGAAACCCAAGCAAATGTGGGGAGAGTGTGGAGATTTGGCACAGACAGTGACTCAAGCCAGGAATCGAATCTGGGTCCCTGGTGCTGCGAGGCAGCAGTGCTAACCACTGTGCCATCATGCCGCCCTGAGGCTAGTGTCGGTGTTGTACACATGAAAACTCTCCTGAATTATTCACGGTTGGGGTCTTTTTATTTAGTGTCCTCTGTTAAGAGTTGAACAGTATACATTTTAAAATGTCGTCAATGGCAGATGGATGGACAGAAATATAGGTATTGTTTCTATGGCCAACTCCTGGCAGTCGCCCACCAGCCAGAGAGGGAGAGCTGGAATGCATGATCTGAATTATAAATAACTTTCTGAAAAAGCTACATTAAATGCAATACAATTAAAACCATGGTGGTCCCGATTGGAGTAGAATGACTGTGTTTAGGATTTAATAGAATTAATAAATAAACATTAGCGTGGCATAAGCACTCTTTGTTCCTGGAACTCCATCCCTCTGTTTGTAGCAATTCCCTGTCCGCCTTCTGAGGCAATTATTCGTGTTGTGAGTGTGTGACTGTATTCTGTTCTGTAGGTGGGAGAGATTGAGTGCAGCAAAGCCTGTAGAAAAGCCATGCCTTATTTCAATTTAAAATGAGACAAAACTATATTTTTTCTATTCTCTTCTGTAACCCCAGGAAAAATTGTTCATCAGCAGGTTATCCATAAGCACCTACCTATCTGCGATGAAGTTTGGACAGCTGCTGGACAGTTTTACTTGAAGGAATGGGGGATAGGATTCCTGAACCAAGATTAGGCCTTCCAAACAGGCCTGTCTTGCCGGTGACCTATTCTGGGGAATCCCACCCTCAGTCTCTTAGACTTCAGGCAAAGATAGCCGAAAGTGCTTTGAGGGCATGTCACAGGGTTAGTTGTACAACCGCTCCATCCAAACTGCCCCAATCCGATCCACTGACTGGAATTTTTTTTTGTACAGTTATCCTGCTGAGCTCAGCTGTTCAAACACCAGGTTCAAATCCAGTGACTGTGTGGAGTTTGCACATTTTCCCCGTGACTGGATGGGTTTCCTCCGGGTGCTCCGGTTTCCTCCCAGAGATGTGTGGGTTAGGTTGACAAGCCATGCTAAATTGAACCTAGTGTTGGGGGATTAGCAAGGTAAATATGTGGGGTTATTGGGATAGGGTCTGGGTGGTGGGATTGCGGTTGACAGGCTGAATGTCCTCTCTATAAAAGAGCAAAGAAAATTGCAGCAGAGGAAAAGGGCCTTTCGGCCTTCCAAGCCTGCATCGAAAGTACTGCCTGACTGAACTAAAACCCCAAAGGTAGATGCGCAATGGACTAGAAATCAAGTTGGCAGGATTTGAACCTGTGCAGAACAACTCCCAATGGATTTCTAGTCCATTGCCTTAACCACTCGGCCCCAATCACATTAATAATGTGGGGATTCTATGATCACAATTACTGTCATCTTCCCATCTAATCTGGGGGATCAGTACTGAACAGTCCTACCCTTGACCTCCAGTTGCTCCTTGACGGGTGGCTGTTGGCCCTTGCTGAGAATCCAGGGTGACCTTCCTCATGAGCAGTGTCTACAGGATGAAGTATCAGAGGATTTCCCTCCAGTTGTGGAATCCTGCCCAGTTAGCGCTGTGGGGGAGTGGGGGGTGAAAGCAGGAAGCTTCAGAAACACTCGGCAGACCTGGCAGCTTTTGTGGAGAGAGAAAAACGGAGTTTCAAATTGGAGTGCTGTGGGGGAGTTTGTCCCATCACGTTACTCTTCAAGGGCAATTCAAGCTGAGCAATAAGCGCTGGCTTCAGAAACCCAAGACCAAATAAAGAAAAATGTCTACAAACCAGTTCGCCTAAAGTGGTCAGACTGCATTTTTTTTTGCTTTTTATAACGCTCCTGCCTCTGGCATTAACCAGGTATTGTTAAAACATTTTTAAAAATATTTTACAAAAGTGGTTTAATTGGGGTCAGGCCACACCATAGCAAAAATGCAGATTGTTGGAGATAAGACACTTCCTTTCTCATTCAAAAATCACAGACCAGTACAGTATCTTCTGTGTTTCTTGCATGATTAGATGTACGAAGTTAAAAAACATACTTTAAAAATTCTAATGCGGCTTGGAATTTTAATGGAATAATCTAATTAAGTTGCCATACTTAATTAATACCTGGAGATGCCGGCGTTGGACCAGGGTAAACACAGTAAGAAGTCTCACGATACCAGGTTAAAGTCCAACAGGTTTATTTGGTAGCAAAAGCCACCAGCTTTCGGAGCACTGCTCCTTTGTCAGGTAAGTGGGAGCTCTGTTCATAAACAGAGCATAAAAAGACACAGATTCAATTTACAGAATAATAGAACATTACAGCGTAGTACAGGCCCTTCAGCCCTCAATGTTGCGCCGACCAATGTAACCAATTTTATGACCCTCTATCCTAAACTATTCCAGTGCTATCCATATGCCTGTCCGCTGCCCATTTGAACGCCCTCAAAATTGACGAGTCCACAACTGCTGCAGGCAGTGTATTCCACGCCCTTACTACCCTCTGAGTAAAGAACCCACCTCTAGCATCTGTCCTATAACTACCACCCCTTAATTTAAAGCTATGTCCCCTCGTGCTATCCATCTCCATCCGAGGAAGAAGGCTCTCACTATCCACCCTATCTGACCCTCTGATCATCTTCTATGTCTCAATTAAGTCACCTCTTGGCCTTCTTCTCTCTAATGGAAAGAACTTCAAGTCCCTTAGCCTTTCCTCATAAGACCTACCTATCATAACAAGCAACATCCTGTTAAACCTCCTCTGCACCCTTTCCAATGCCTCCACATCTTTCTTATAATGCGGGGACCAGAACTGCACACAATACTCCAAGTGCGGCCGCACTAGAGTTTTGTACAGTTGCAACATGACGTTGCGGCTCCGAAATTCAATCCCCCTACCAATAAAAGCTAAGACTCCATATGCCTTCTTAACAACCTTCTCGACTTGACTGCCTATTGTTGGAGTTGGACAGAGTGTTGGTTAGGCCACAGCTGGGTGACTGTGTCAGCTCTGGTCACCTCGCTATAGGAAGGATGTGATTGCACTGGAGGAAGTACAGAGGAGGGGTTCACCAGGGGTTGCCTGGGATGGAGTGGCTAGATAGGCTTGGATTGTTTTCTTCTACAGCAGAGAAGTCTCAGCAGGAACGTGATTGAAGTATATAAGATTTATGAGGCCTATAGACGGGGTGAGTAGGGAGCAGCTTTTTGAGGGGGTCAATCACGAGGGGGCAGTTTTAGGGTAAGGGATTTGGGGGAAAAAAAAACTTTTTTACTCGAGGGTTGCGGGAATCTGGAATGCACTGCCTAAGAAGGCAGTTAAGGCTGGAAACCTTACAACCTCCCAAAAAGAAAACACTTAGATGAGCACTTGAAATATCATAATATTCAAGGATATGGAACAAGTGCAGGAAAAAAGATTTAGGTTGCTTTTAGTGGTAGTTATTGTCAGTTGAGATTAGATGGGCCGAAGGGCCTTTTCTGCACTGTATGACTCTATCAGGAGTCAGTGAGGTGACACATGGGTGCATTTAAGGGGACATTAGATTGATGCACGATCGAGAAAGGAATAGTATAAATGTATGCAGACGGGATTGGGGGAAGTATAAATGCTGGGGAACAGATCAGTTTAGCAGAATGGCCTGTTTCTTTGAGGTGTGTTCTATGTAAAGCTTACAGGAGACCATAAAATCTCGGAGCAAAATTAAGCCATTTAGCCTGTGGAGACTGCTCTGTCATTCAATCATGACTGATGTGTCTCTTCGTTTTTCCTCACCTTACAGATAATTAATAAACTGAGTCAGAGCCAAAATTTAAGACCAGATTGAATTAAAGTACAGCTTTCCCTTCTCACCAGACATCCTTGCAAAAGTACTGAGTGCTCCTAAAGGGCTGTTGTTAAAGTTGGGGTTTTATCCATGCTTTTCCCCCTAACTAACTGCAGTTACCAATACAGTCCTTTCTTTAAGGCTATGTCTCTTCTGATTTATCTCCTTTTCTGTGGAACGCAAATGAGACATTTGGGTCCCTTCATCCGCAACAGAACACGTGACAAAATACAACAACTTTGGGCGGAGGTTCACAACTCGTCCTGTGGTCTTTTGGGAGAGATGAGAGGGTAAGGGTTCAGGACGGAGGTGAGGAGAAATTTCTTCATCCAGAGTGTGGTGAATCTGTGGGATTCACTACCACAGGAAGTAGTTGAGGCTAAAATGTTGTCTGATTTTAAGACAAAATTAGATGTAACTCTTTTGAGGCTAAAGGGATCAAGGGGCATGAGGGAAGGGATCAGGATATTGAATTTGATAGTCAGCCAGGGTCAAAATGAATGGCGGAGCAGGCTTGAAGGGCCAAATGACCTACACCAGCTTCTGGTGTCTATTGCATTTAAATATCCATTTTCTGTGTTTCTCCTGAAGGCTACTACTCATCCTGTTCATGATTTATTTTATTGTCAAGTTTTGTATCAAATGCAAGCTTTGAAATTATTGGAAATCCCTCCCCACTGTGCAGCCTGAATGACAGCGTTAGCAGGAAGTGCCACCTGTTTGACTAGCTTGAAAGCCAGGGTTCGGGGTTAGAGGCACAGCTTCTGTGAGGTTGGTAGATGGTATGTTTCTGGAGGCAGTCACCTCGCAGCTTAAGGAAGTGAAATCATAGAAGGATTAGGTGACCACCAGTCAGAAGCAGGCAATTGGGTAGGAAACCTCCCCGGAGTGCATCTCGCACAAGAACAGTTTTCTTGTGTTGAGAAACAGTGAGAGCAAAGGTTTCTCTGGGGGGCCAGGTTCATGTACTCTGAGTAGCTTATCTGCACAAGATGGGGAGGAATAAGAACGGAAAAGAAATAGTAAAGTTTAATAGGCTCTCTTTCTTACTGCAATAAAGTTACTCTGAAATTTCCCTAGTCGCCACAGTCCAGCCCCTGTTTGGGTATACTGGGGGAGAATTTAGTCTGGCCAATGCATCTAACCGGCACGTCTTTTTGGCTGAGAGAGGAAACCGGAGTACCCCGAGAAAACCCACATAGACGCGGGGAGAATGTGCAAAATACAGACAGACAGAGACCCAAGCTGGGAATTGAATCCAGGTCCCTGATGCTATGAGGCTGCAGTGTGAACCACTGTGCCACCCCTATAATGGTAGGAGATTCAATTGTGAGGGTATAGATGGGCACTTCTATGGCTGCAGACATGACTCCAGGATGGAGTATTGCCTCCCTGGTGCCAGGATCAAGGATATGACTGAATAACTATGGGGCATTCTGAAGAGCGAGGATGTACAGACAGAGGCCGTACCAATGGCATAGAACGAAAGAGAGATGAGGTCCTGCAGCAAGAGCTTGGAGAGCAGCACCTCCAAGGTTGTAATGTCTGGATTACTATTAGTGCCACGTTCTAGTGAGTATAGGAATAGGAGGATAGTGCATGGCAAAAGAAATGGTACATGAGGAAGGGCCTTAGTTTCCTGGATCATTGGATCCATTTCTGGGGAAAATGGGACCTGTCCAAGTTGGGCTTTTGTACCTGAATTGGAATAGGACCAGCATTTGCAAGAAGATTTGCTAGTGCTGTTGTTGGGGGTTTAGATTAATTTGGAGGAAGATGGGTCACAATGTGCGGTGGTCGGGGGAGCAGGGGGGGTGCGGTGATGCACAATCAATGAAAAATTACATCAATTTAGCAGGTAATAGAGGCATGTTAAGGCAGTAGGGAGTATGACAAAGCTAGATGGCATTTATTTTAAGTCTTGTGGGTAACGCAGATGAACTGGGCATTGATTAACACATGGGGCTATGATATTATTGCAAACGCATAGACATGATTGAGGGAGGGGTTAGCTTAATATTCCAGGATATAGAGTCTTCAGGTGAAACTGAGAGGGGTGAAAAGAGGAAGTGGTTGTAATATTCATCAAGGGATCAGTTACTGGAGTTAAGTGGGATGATATCTGAGCAGGCTCCTCAACCGAGGCCGTATGGTTCCAATAAGAGATTCAGGAGAGGTCGGAATGTGGTACACACTTCCATATGGAATGGTTGAAGTTAACAGTGTAGATGCATTTAAGGAGAAACTAATCTGGATGGGTGAAAGGAGGCCATGTGGCGAATAAAGACCAGCATACATTTGTAGGCCAAGGTCTATTTCTGTGCTGTCAAATTCTGTGTAAACTGATTTGATTTATTATTGTCACATGTATTAGCATACAGTGAAAAGTATTGTTTCTTGTGCACTATACAAACAAAGCGTACCTTTCATAGAGAAGGAAAGGAGAGAGTGCAGAATATAATGTAGTCATGGCGAGGATGTCAGTGAGTTTAACATCTTATTGTAGGTATACTCACGCAAACTCTTATTAATTAAATGATAGAACATCTGGCTAGAAATAAAGTCATAAAATATATCTAGCATGGGTTCATGAAGGGAAGGTCTTGCTGATGTATCTTATATGTTTTGTTTGAGGGTGTAACAAAAAGGACAGTGATTGGGGTGCGCTCCTATTTCAACAAAGCCTTTGTTATAAAATCTTTGAAATCTGAGTACAAACAGCATCAGTTGCTTGGGAAAGGCTTGTACTGAAGATAAAATATGTGTGACTCAGTGGAAATACTTCACAATGATATGAAATTAGTGGATCGATGGAACCCCGAGAGAATTGGGAGAATGTCATTAGTGGGATCCCACAAGATTGTTTTTTGAGACCTCTTTTAGTGAATATTGTCAGCAATTTGGTTTGGTCAAGTCCTGAAAGTCATAGGTAATGAAGGGCATGCCCCTGTCTACATCAATGGGGCACGCAGCAAAAATCATGTCAGTATGCTGGCTCAGAGCCAGAGATGCAAGTCAGCATGGACAAATTTTCCATGGCTTGTGATAACTTTGGACTCACTATCAACAGTAAAAAGACCAAAGTCGTGCACCGTACACAGAATCCATAATCACAATCAAAGGATAGAAACGACAGGCAGTGAACCACTTCACATCCCAAGCAGTTACTATTGATGCAGAAGTTAACTGCAGAATAGCAAAGGCAAGTTCTGCTTTTGGTAGACTGCGCTCCACTGTATGTGAAGGTCGAGGAATCAGCCCAGCAACAAAACTGAAGGTCTACAGCGCCATGGTACTCAGTATCCTCCTGTATGCCTGTGAAACGTGGACTGTGTATCGAAGGCCTGCAAGACAGCTCAATCATTTCCACATGACTTGACTTGTCTTCGCAGAATATTACACATTTGATGGCAAGACAAAGTACCAGAAGTTCTCTCTAGATCAAGTCTACTATCAGTCCACTCACTGCTGATGAGAGCACAAACCCGGTGGGCAGGTCACACCATCCGTACGTCAGACAAGCGCATACCCAAGCAGCTCCTTTTTGGGGAACTCTCTGCTGGAAAACACTCGCATGGAGGGCAGAAGAAACGTTTCAAAAACACACAAAGCCTGCCTGAAGTCGCTTGACGTTGACACGACAACCTGGGAAACGTTGCGCTGGCGCTGCCTCATCCACAAAGGCTGTCAAGCTCACGAAGCAAGTGTAAAGCTGAAGCACAACTTAAGCGTGAGCTGCACAAGTCCAGAGTCACCAGCGTGATAACTACAGTGTCTGCACAAGTCTGTCCAATATGGGCCAGAACATTCCCTGCCCGAACTGCATAGCACGCAAGAAGTAATATTTTTCATTAGAAACTAATAGATGTGACGATAAATCAAAAGCTACCAAACTAGGCATGTGTCAGGAATGTTGTAATTTACTCACCGTCACTGGATCAAAATCCTGGCACTTCCTCACAGCACTGTACATGTACTTACACCACATGTACTGCAAGAGTTCAAGAGATTGGTGTTGATCACCTTATCAGGGGCAAATTATTGAACAGCCCAGTGGCACAGTCATTAGCATTGCTGCCTCATAGTGCCAGGGACCTGGGTTCGATTCCCGTCTTGCATCACTGTCTGTGTGAAGTCTGCACATTCACCCCATATCTGTGGGGGTTTCCTCCCACAGTCTGAAAACGATGCTGGTTAGGTGCATTGATTCAGACAGGCGCCAGAATGTGGCGACTAGGGGAATTTCACAGTAACTACACTGCAGTGTTGATATAAGCCTTACTTGTGATTGATAAGTAAACTTTAAATTAGGGTGAGCGATTATGTGCTAATCTTGCTGATGATGCTTAAAATACACAAACAAAAAAGTCATATACCCAAAGACTAAATTTACAGGTGATGTAAAGCTAGTGAAAGTAGTAGATTCCAAAAATTGACCGGGGGCAGCGACAGAATTATTTCAAATAATTCCATTTACCTGGAATTGAGCAAGCAGGTGGGAGATGAATTTCAATTCAGAGCAAAGCAAAATGCTTCACATGAGGAAATCCAGGAATTAAATAGAAAGAAAATAATGTGTCTGGAAAGTGAAAGAGATAGAGGGGTGCTGATTGACAATAAATTGAAACTGTCACAACAATGCTTGATGTTGCAGTGATACACTGAGGAAACAATGCAGATATTGGGATGTATCAAGCCAAAATAGTGAAGTAATTTATATTCATAAATCATGGTGTAACTGCACCTGGACGTCTGTGTATGTTCTGATTTACTGCAGTTCATAAAATGATATTGTAACTGTTAGAAAAGATGAGGTCAGAGAGCTGCCAGAATTATTAAGTAGAGGAGTTGGATCTTGATTAGCAATCCTCTACATTCTCACTGGAGAGGAGAAAATTGAATTTTTGTGGCTGCTTTCTTTGGAATTCTGAAGGGGCTGGATAATGTAGAACAATGCGGATGGGTATTGCTCAGAAATTGGCACGGTTGCCTCACAGCATCAGGGACCCAGTTCAATTCCTGGCTTGGGTGACTCTCTGTCTGTTGGAATTTGCACATTCTCCCCATAGATTTCCTCCCACGGTTTGTCGGACATGCTGGTTAGGTGCGTTGGCCGTGCTAAGTTCTCCCTCCATGTACCCGAACAGGTGCTGGAGTGTGACGACTAGGGGATTGTCACACTAACTTAAGCCTACGTGTGACACCAGTAAATAAATTTGAAACTGCTTTACCTTGTCCAGAATTGTAGTAATAAGTACATGGTCTGGTCTTAAAGTAGGTGAGGCGTACGGGGGGTTGTGATTTAGAAGGAATCTGAGGAAGCGTTACTGAATCGGGCTCCTGAGGAGACGTTAGAAATACTTAACACTGAATGCATTCAAATTCAAGTTACTTGAGAAAGTAGTCATTTGGGAGACAGTGCAAGTCATTTTGAGATGTGGCGTGTGGTATGCTTGGGAGGAAGAGGTAACTTTTGATCTGTGTTTCCCAACACTCTTCACCACCAGGGGATTTCCTCACCTCGTGGTCTGAGTCTGTTGATTATTTGATAAAGATTGTTGTCCACAACAGGCCAACAACTCCTTTATTCCTATTTCATGTGTCTCCAGAATGATAGAAAACAAACGAAATGAACTTCAGTCCTTGTTTTTGCTTCATTTAAGCAATTTTAGTGATCCAAGCCAAATCCTTTCAGTCCCAGGAAGCGCCAAACAATTGGGCGTCAATAAGACTTAATAAAAACAAAGGATGCTGGGAAAACACAGCAAGTCTGACCACATCTGTGGAGAGTTAATGGGTAAGATTCTCCAGCCTCCCCTCATCATGTTTCTTGTAGCAGGAGGTGGCACGCTGGAGGTGCGATTCTCTGTTCCTACTGCTGTGGGTGAGTGAATGAGCAGGCAGGGATGGGTAAGGAAGGGTAAGTGAACGAAGCCGTCCCATCTGCTGAGAAATCTGTCAGTGGGGCCAGAGAATCCCACCGACGAGAGCGACTGGAGGATTTTGCCCAGCGTTTCGAGTCTTTGTTTCTTTCTCCTGCCAGATCTGATGAGTGTTTTCGGTGTTTTCTGTTTTATTGTCAGACTTCCAGCATCTACGGTATTTTGCTTTTGTTTTAGTGAATAAGATGGTAATTAAGCATTCATAGAATCCCTGCAGTGCATAAAGTAAAGTTTAAAATTTATTAGTCACAAGTATGGCTTACATTAACACCACAATAAAGTTACTGCGAACGTCCCCTAGTTGCCACACTCCGGCACCTGTTCGTTTATGCTGAGGGAGAATTTAGCATGGCTGATTCATCTAACCAGTGCATCTTTGGACTATGGGAGGAAACTGGAGCATCCTGAGGAAACCAACACAGACACTGGGAGAACATGCGAACTCCATACAGACAGTGAACTAAGCTGGGAATCTTACCCGGGTCTCTGGTACAGTGAGGCAGTAGTGCTAACCACTTTGCCATCCCATAGGGATGCTATTCAGCTCATCGAGTCTGTGCCGACTCTTAACCAGGCTATCCTGTAATCCCACATATTTACCCTGCTAATTCCCCTAACTAAAGTGTAAATTGTAAAATGTTAGGGTTGGTTATCTAACAGAAAACAGAGAGTTGGAATCAATGGATGCTTTTCTGGTTGTCAGTTGGTGACTAGTGGAGTGCCACAGAGATTGGTGCTGGGGCCTCAACTGTTGACCATGTACATAGACGATTTGGAGGAGGGGCTGAGTGTAGGGTAACAAAATTTGCTGATGACACGAAGATGAGTGGAAAAGCGAATTGCATGGAGGGTGTGGAAAGTCTACAGAGAGATCTGGATAGGCTGAGTCAGTGGGCAAGGACCTGGCAGATGGAATATAACGTTAGCAAATGTAAGGTTATCCACTTTGGAAGAAATAATAGGAGGAAGGATTATTACTTAAAGGGTGAAAAGCTGCAGCATGCTACGGTGCAGAGGGGCCTTGCGGGTTCTTGTGCATGAATTGCAAAAACCCAGTCTGCAAGTGCAACAGGTGATCAAGAAGATGAATGGAATGTTGGCCTTTATAGTGAGGAGGGTAGAATATAAAAGCAGGGAGGTCTTGCTGCAACTGTACAGGGCATTGGTGAGGCCATAACTGGAGTATCGTATGCAGTTTTGGTCCCTTTATTTGCAAAAGGATATATTGGCCTTGGAGGGAGTACAAAGAAGGTTCATCAGACTACTTCTGGAGATGAGGGGGTTAGCTTATGAAGAGAGATTAAATAGACTGGGCCTAAAATCGTTGGAGTTTAGAAGGCTGAGGGGAGATCTTATAGAGACTTACAAGAAATGAAGGGGGTATATAGGGTAGAGGTAGAGACATTCTTCCCGCTTAAAAAGGAAACCAGAATTAGAGGGCACAGCCTCAAAATAAGGGGGGGCGGGGTGCATTTTAGAACGGAGTTGAAGAGGAACTTCACTGAAAAGATGGTGAATCTCTGGAATTCTCTACCCATTGAAGTGGTGGAGACTACCTCGTTGAATATATTTAAGTCACAGGTAGATAATTCCCTTGTCTATCAGAAATCTAAGTTATGGGGAGAAAGCGGGAAAGTGGGACTGATCCACTTCAGATCAGCCATGATCTTATTGAATGGCGGAGCAGGCTCGAAGGGCTAGATAGCCTACTTCTGTTCCTATTTCTTATGTTCTTATGTGTAATGTTTCGATTGCTGCTAATATTGTGTGCAGAAAGAGTGAGCAGTAGTTTTGGTGATACACATTGGGGAAGTAGATTTGCCTGCGATTGTAAGTTACACATTCCTTTTACAGTGAACAGAAAATAAGCTATTATCCATCTTGTATGATAAGAGTACTGCACAATTAACTTGTAAGCTCATGGGATAAGGTGGGAATAACAACATGATTATATAATTGGCTCAGTATAGGAAACAGGGTTTAAAGTTCATCCATTAATGTCACAAGCAGAGTCACATTAAGACTGCAATGAAGTTACTGTGAAAATCCCCTAGTCGCCACACTCTGGTGCCTGTTTGGGTACACTGAGGGAGAATTTAGCATGGCCAGTGCACCTAACCAGTATGTCTTTCGGACTGAGAGGAAATTGGAATACCCGGAGGAAACCTACACAGACATGGGGAGAACATGCAGACTCCACAGTCACCCAATCCAGGAATCAAAGCCGGGTCCCCTGCGCTGTGAGGCAGCAGTGCTAACCACTGTGTCGTCATAGAATCAGTGGATTGTTTTCAGGCTGAGGTTTTTTTTTCCGGTGGTTTTTATTGGAGTTTCCCTAAAGCTTGGTGTTGGGACTCTTACTTCTCCTGATGTCTATTAATGAACTAGATTTTTGTATACAGAGCACAATTTCAAAGTTTGCAAATGATACAAAACTTGAAGGCATTGTGAACTGTGAGGATAGTGCGCGATTTCAAAGGGGTTTAAACAAGTTAGCACAGTGGATGAATTTGCAATGGCTGAAATTTAATAAACTGTGAAGTGATCCTTTTTGGTGGGAAGAAGGTGGAGAGTCAACATAAAATAATGGTACAATTCTAAAATGAGTACAGAAGTAGAGGGGTCTGAGTTTATCTGTGCATAAACCATTAATGGTAGGACATTTGAGACAGTGGTTGATGAAGCTTACAGCATCCTCAGCTTTAATAATCAGGGCGTGGAGTACAAGAGCAAGGAGGTTATTTTAAACTTGTATGGAACACTGGTTCAGCCTCAACTGGAGTATTGCATCAAGTTCTGAAAGCCACACATTAAGAAATATGAGAAGGCATTGGAGAGAGTGAAATGATAATGTTGGTAATTTTTTGTCATACATTTCATTTTTGTTCATGTTGTTAAACTTGGGTTTTGTGTTGCAATGACTTGTTTGTCCTTGTAGATGTCAACTAAATTTGTATCACCTTTATGACTCACAAAACCAATGCAGAAATAATGGCTTGTTTCGAAAACATCAAGGAAAGGGCTTGCAATGCAATTTCTACTGCTTAACAACACTGCTGAACTCCCAGTTCTGACTCGTCTGTTTTTACCTGAATATTAAGGTCGGAGGAAATCTTATTCCATTTTGTGTAACAGGAAAGCAAGGGCTCAATTTTACTCACAGGGATTTGGCTGCCCTTCCACCTACCCTGATTAGCCTGCAATCTTAAGGGGTGCAGGCAAAGCCTAAGACAACCTGCCAGACACTCCTTCCTGCTTTATCACTTGAGAATGCAGGAAAAGGAGGCTCAAGAACTATAGGGGCATCAGGCATCAATGAGCCCTCCAACTAGGGGGATGGAAAAGTCCACCACATATGCCTCCAGGATCCTTTTGGATCACAGATTGACAATGGAGAGTTGGCAGTTGTATTTGGTGCAGAAAAAGTTCCGCCAATGCGTCTATCGTAGGCATTTCTTCACAGTTACTAAACATAAATTCCCTTACTGGGCCTTTTTAAAGGAGGCAAGGCAATCCCCACCCCCGCACCTTTCGTCTCTGCTTGGATACAGCACTAAGCTTCCTTATTGGTGGCCTATGAACCTCGATAGCCAATACTGACACAGAGTTATCATATAATGATAAAATCCCTACAATGCAGAAAGAAGCCATTTGGCCCATTGAGTCTGCATTGATCGCAATAGTGTGTCTCTCAATGTCAACTGAACAAAGGAGATTGTCATCAGCATCAGGAAGCCTAAAGGAAAACATACCCCTGTCTACATTAATGGGGATGAAGTAGAAAGGATCGAGAGCTTCAAGTTTTTAGGTGTACAGATCACCAGTAATTTCTTCTGGTATCCTCCCATGCTGACGCTTTGGTTAAGGATGCTCACCAATGCCTCTACTTTCTCAGAAGACTCAGGAAATTTGGCATGTCAGTTATGACTCTCACCAACTTTTACAGAAGCACCATAGAAAGCATTCTTTCTGGTTGTATCACGGTTTAGTATAATTCCTGTTCTGCCCAAGACCTTAGGAACTACAGAAGGTTGTAAACGAAGCCCAATCCATCACACAAACCAGCCTCCCATCCGTTGACCCTGCCTACACTTCCTGCTGCCTCGGCAGAGCAACCAGAATAATTGAGGAACCTATGCCCTCCAGACATTCTCTCTTCCACCTTCCTCTGCCAGGAAAAAAGATACAAAAGTCAGAAGACATGTACTAACCGACTCAAGGACAGCTTCTTCCCTGCTGCCATCAGACTTTTGAATGGATTTACCTTGCATTAAGTTGATCTTTCTCTACACCCTAGCTATGATTGTAACATTAAATTCTGCACTCTCTCATTTCCTTCTCTATAAACAATATGCTTTGTCTTTATAGCGTGCAGGAAACAAATATTTTTCACTGTTAATACATGTGATAATAATAAATCAAATCAAAATCAAAGTGGCATTTCTAGTAGAGAACATTGGAGTAGATATTCCAGAGTTCATCTCTATTACTAGAAAAATCATGTAGAGAAACCTGGAGCCTATAACAGGTTGTATGAGGTTTATGGGGGGCAAACAGGCTTAATAACCTTCAATTGGCCCTTTCTAGTTCCCTGCTTTCTTAAGCGTTCTTGTATTTGTATCTTCCCCTCCATTCCCTAGCATTGGTAGTTTGAAGCTAGCAAACTGTGTGGCATTAAGATTCAGTCTTCACCCGCCATGGCAGCAACAGATCTGTAGTCTTATAGTGGAAGGAGACTGAATGAGTAATACTTTAGATCTATAACTCGAACGTTGCTACTTTTGTCTTGCTCTGTAGTGGACCTTCCTTGCAAGTAGGCACAATTTAGAATCCTGTCACTGTCTGCAATTCTCTCTCATTAACTGCTTTTAAACTTTCAATTTGAGACCAGGTTTCAATATTAATAATCTGGACATTTGCAGCAATTAATTGCTCTGACCCAACTGATTAAAATCCTTGGCAAGCCTCTTCAAAGAATGAATCACTTATGACTCATAAGTATCGCTTAGGAGTGAGCTCTGGGTTTTTAACCTATGGAACCTTTTGAGGGGGGAAGAAAAGCAGACAATTGGATATTGGGTCGTCCTGTGTTCCAGCTGGCTCCTGGATATTTTTTTGTCCGCAGTTGGATAATGAAGGTGGAGGTTAATATAGAGTCAATCGGACAAGGTTTAAAATGGGAATCCACTCTAATCCCACTTGCTGCCCGGATTGGGTTGTCCTTTCCGTGCACTTGTGAGCAAATTGAAAGTATGATTTGATAACTGTTGTGTGTGTGGGCTACACCCGAATTTGGGATAGGCTAGAGAAGTCTCCTTTTTTCAAAATCTTTACTGTCCACTGTTTGGTATTAGTATGTATGATGGTACATAACTTACTTATCTTCAATCTAAGGGCGAAAGGGCTGAACACTACGCAGGGTGTCACCATTATCGTAAATGTCTAATAATATAGGGGCATGCATTTGTGGGGGGGGGAAGTTCAAAGGAGATGTGAGGGACACGTTTTTTACACAGTGTGGTAGATATCTGGAACGTGCTGCCAGGAGTGGTGGTGGAGGCAGATATGATAAGGGGTTTAAGGGGCTTTAAGATAAGCACATGAATATGCAATGAATCAAGCATAAACAGAAGGGATTACCTTAATTTGGCATCATGTTTGGTACAACATTTTGGGCTGAGGGGGCTATTCCTCAGCTACACTGTAGTATGTTCTATGCGGCAATGTATAGCAATATCTAATATGAGTAAGCATGTATTTTGTGCGCATGTTAAAATGTGATTGTAATGACCAAATGTGACTTGCCTTATTCAGTGTGGGGAAGAACACTGCAGTAAATTCTTGAGTAAAGTAAGATACGTTTCTCGGAAGAAGTGCAGTCCAATCATAGCTCAACATTGCCGTTGTATCTCGCCTCTTCCACCCGCTGAGGCCTTCCCCTCACCACAATAAATTCTGCTGCAATTCGAGATCAGGAAATGGGCAGTTTAGTGATAAACACTTTCACCTGGAGTTTCCCCTTGATTGCACTTTTTTTTTTCTTCTTGGCTGAATTGAATAGCAGTGTAACAAAAACAGAAAATATTGGAAAACCCCAGCAGGCATCTGAGAAGAGAGAAATAGAGTCAATGTTTGAGTCTGTATGACTCTGCTTCAGAACTCTGCGCCGAGGGAGTGCTGCACTGTTGGAGATTACCGACTTTCAGATCAGACGTTAAACTGACACTCCCACCTATCTGCTGCCCAAGACTCCAAAGCACGATTTAAGGCATTGTGTCCTGGCCAATTTTCATCCCTCAATCAATGTCCTAAAAAACAGATTATCTGATCATTATCACATAGTTGAGTGCAAATTAGCAGTTATGTTTTCTACCTTACATCATGGCACAGTGGTTAGCACTACTGCCTCACAGCACCAGGGACTCGGGTTCAATTCTGGACTTGGGTGACTGTGCAAACTCCGCACATTCTCTCCATGTCTGTATGGATTTCCTCCGGGTGCTGCAGTTTCTTCTCACATCCAAAGATGTGCAGGTTAGGTGGATTGGTTATACTAACTTGCTCCTTAGTATCCCAAGATGTGTACGTTGAGGGATTAGTGGGGTAAATACTTGAGATTATGGGGAGCAGGTCTGATTAGGATTGCTCCTCAGTGTGAGGGGGATTACATGGGGATACAAGATTTGGATGGGATTGGTTGGATGAATTTGTTATTGATGCAAACTTCTTGGGCCAAACGACCATCTTCTGCTCTGTAGGGATTGTATGAACAGTAACTGACAGTCAAGAATTTCATTGGCTGTAATGTTTAAAGTTTATTTGTTAGTGTCACAAGTAGGCTTACATTAACACTGCAATGAAGTTGCTGTGAAAATTCCCTAGTCACCACACTCTTGTTCAAGTACACTGCGGGAGAATTTGCTATGGTCAGTGCACCTAACCAACATGTCTTTTCAACTGTGGGAGGAAACCGGAGCACCTGGAGGAAACCCAGACAGACACAGGAAGGATGTGCAGACTCCACACAGACAGTGACCTAAGGCAGGAGTTGAACCTGGGTTTCTACTGCTGCAAGGCAGCAGTGTTTGCCAGTGTGTCACCGTGTAAAAAGTGCTATATAAATGCATCTTTGAAGCGCAATCTAACCAGAAACCTTTTTAAATTTACAGTTTTGAAACTGATTTCAAATACATTTTCGTTTCAGTCAATCCGCTATTACCATATTGATCAAACTTTACGAAGTCACTAAGCTTAGAATGTGGGAGTACGTTATTTAAAACAAAGTTTCAAACTATAACTTTTTAAAAAAAAATCATACCTTTTAAATGTTGCCTGATTACACTGGCTCAGGGCATTTGGTGATACGCTGAGATGTCTGAGTGCAACTGCAGAGTGGTGGACAGGAGAACCACTTCCCAAACTGGCCGCAGTCTGCACCAGATTGCAGTTCTGTCCAAATTGAGAGCCAGACAGTTCAACCCAGCCCGGCCTCCTTAACAGGGCCTGAAGAGAGCTGCACCTAGTTAAAGTTTCCAAAGCATTAGGTATTTCCTCCTGTCTTGGGCCTGTAGTTTGTGAATGTGTTTGTCTTGGTCCCACCTCCTCTGGGCCCTACATGAAGTATTTATTGTTTTTACAAAAATGACTGCCTTGTCCATTCTTTACTTTTTGCTACCTCATAACAAGGCCCACATGCATTGGTTATTGTCATTTTCCTGTCACACATTGAAGTGAAACTGATGAGAGGCAGCTAAGTTATTCTGGGACTGGAGTCACCTACAGGTTGTGTAGGTTTCTTTCCTATTAGTACACGTTGGCTCTGAGAGCTCTGTTATCACGTTTACTTATAGCAGATATATTAACATTTCAGAATTTTCCTTTCAAGCTGAATTGAAATTCTCGAACTGCTTGGAAATGCAAAACTCTCCATTCACTGGATTATTAATCAAAGAATCTGGATTATTCCAGTACCACTTTGCCAGTATATGTTTTGTTTCCTGTACTCTGCAATGTTCCCCTGACCTCCTAATATAGGCACTTGCATTACCTGTGTCAACCATTGTGTGTAAATTATATGACATTATCAACTAATGAAGAGTTTCCTTTATTTCATTACTGATCATGTGACTTGCATAATCTTTACTCCTTTGCTCTCGTAGAAAGCAATGCGCTACATTCTTTTAAGTATATTTTTGCCTATCACGAAACAATCTTCAAAACCTGTGTGCCTCTGTCTGTCTTTCTGTCTCTGTCTCCCATTTTCTGTCTCCCACTCTCTCAGTGCATCCCATTCTGTCTCTCTCTCTCACCCTCTCCCTCTGTCTCTGCATGTGTCTCTGTCTCTGCTTTTCTTTTTGTGTGTGTGTCTCTCTCTCTCTCACTGGAAGTTTACCGTCCTGGCCACCATGGGAATCGGAATGAGCAGCCCATGGAAAGGTCCATTGACCTTGCGTGAGATTTAGAGTTTTTAGGATGAATGAGGCTGCAAAATCCCACCCCCTGTCTCTTTCTTTCGTTTCTCTCCTTTTTTAACTCCTTCCTGCACCCCCCAACCTCCCCTCTATCTTCCTCACTGCCTCTCATTCTCTATCCATTTCCTCTTGTCTTTCTTTCCCCTCTTTTGTCTTCTCTCTTGCTACTTACCGAACACTCATCCCCTCTTTCTGTTTGTACTTTGACCTCCTACTAAGCTGCATTGTGATTGTCTTTGCTTCTGCAAATGCAATAATGCAAATCGTTACAAAACGACTCCCATGACAAAAACATTCCTGGTGGTTCTGCATTTTGAACACCTTCTCCTGTAAACAATGGCCTTTGAAATGGTTGGAAAGTAACTTTAGCTATAAGGAGGTGGGATTGATATTCCGAGGAGGAAGTGTTACCTTATCAGATAATCTGGTTGTCAAAAAATAGTATTGTTATAATACCAGCACCCTGAGTTTTAACTGTTTAAAAATGGGTTATTTCTTATACAAATTAATTTGTATTGATAATCACCTGTCTTCAGATAGCGCCTTTAACAAAACACTTGGAGGCATTTTACCGAGATATTCATGAAGCTTGGTCGAAGAAAAGGATTTGAAGGAGTGTCTGAAAGGTGGAGAGAGAAGTAGAGGAGATTAAGGAGAAATGCAACAATAAGACCCTAGTAGCTGAAGGTATGGCTGGCAGTGAGAGCTGCTCAAGAAATGTGACTTGTACGAGCACGGAGATTATGTAGGATAGAAAGAATTTGTGGTTCTCAAAAAGCAGGAATTTGAGCATTGCTGGGTAGGGAGATAATGTAGGTCAGTATTCCTGACAGGAGGTATTCCTGTAATATTGCGCTTGAGACTTGGACCAACACTGGCCATTTTTCTCACTTGATGCCTTAATCTTTGCCATCTATCCCCACCCATCCCTTTTATTGAATAGGCTTGGCACCCATCTGCTTAGCTCCCTATACAGATTGGTAGTGTGGGCATTCCCTGCCCTAGCTCTCATACCATCACCACTGTCAAATATGATCATCAATCTTAGAGCATCAGCTGTGGCTCAGTTGGCACCATTCTTACCCCTAGAGTCACTGGGCCGCAGCTTCAAGTCCCACTCCAGGCTGTGGAGGTTAGAACACCAGAGTGGTACTGAAGGGGGCCTGCACAATCAGAGGTGCCGTCCTTCTCCAGTGTAGAGAATTTTTGGGTAATTATAGAATCCCTACAGTGCAGAAGGAGGCCATTCGGCCCAACAATGATCCCACCCAGGCCCTATCCCCATATCCCCATGCATTTACCCTAGCTAGTCTGCCTGACACTAAGATCAGTTTAGTATGGCCAATCAACCTAACCCACTCATCTTTGGACTGTGGGTGGAAACCGGAACACCAGAAGAAACCCACACGGACACAGGGAAATGTGTAGACTCCACATAGACAGTGACCCAAGCCCGGAATCAAACCCTGATCCCTGGCACTGTGAGGCAGCAGTGCTAACCACTGTGCCATCCAGATTATTTTGGACATGTAAACTAAGAAGAGATGTAACGATCCTTTAATTGTACCCTACTTTTCAGTTAAAGAGTAGAAGTGAGTACAATGATTATTTTGGTTTAACCTATAATATTTTTTCTCATTGCTAATTGCCAATTGTCTGTCTGTGCAGTAAATAAATTGTGCAATGAGGCGTGTCTATTGTGCAGGTAGAGAGTTGGTTAACTCAATGGCTGGGTGACTGGTTTATGATGGAAAGGATCTCAACAACCTGGGTTCAGTTCCCGTACCAGCTGAGATTATTTGTGAAAACTTGCCTTCTCATCCTTGCCCCTTGCCTAAATGTGGTGATCCTCAGATTAAATAACCTCCAGTCAACTCTTCCCCTCAAAGGGGTGGTCATCTGGGACTGTGGCAACTTTACCATACCTTTACTGTGCATGTTGACTTATACTACTCAGCTATACATAGCAGCTTGCTTGATTGCTACCGCTTCTGCAAGCATTCACTCCCTCCATCACTGACACACAGTGACAGCCATGTGTACCATCTACAAGTTGCACTGCAGCAACTCAACAAGGCTCCTCAGGCAATACCCTCCAAACCCATAACCTCTGCCATCTAGAAGGACAAGATACCTGTGAAACTGCTGCCTGGAGATTTCCCTCCAAGTCATACACCATCCTGACTGGAAGTATATGGACTGTTCCTTCACTGTCACTGATTCAAATTCCTGAAACTCCCTCCCTAACAGCACTTTGATTTATTATTGTCACATGTATTAGTATACAGTGAAAAGTATTGTTTCTTACATACAATACAAACAAGGCATACCGTTCATAGAGAAGGAAAGGAGAGGGTGTAGAATGTAATGTTACAGTCAAAGCTAGGGTGTAGAGAAAGATCAACTTAATGCAAGGTAGGTCCGTTCAAAATTCTAAGGGCAGCAGCAGAGAAGAAGCTGTCAGTTGCTATGTAACCTCATACTTTTATACCTTTGTGTGGGTATACTTGCACATCAGGGACTGCAGCGATTCAAGAAGGCAGCTCACCAACACCTTAAGGGCAACTAGGAATGGGCAATAAATTCTGGCCCAGCTTGTTGCACCACATCCTGTAAGTTAATAAGATCTGCAATATAAAACTATGTTTGAGGGCATACCTGGAAAATGCAAGTTATTGCAGTTGGACTATAAACTTTTATAATTGGCTCCGCAAGAAAAACAGTCCTCTCTATTCCGTTGTGACAGTGCCTCAGGTGAGAGAGGGTGGAAATTCAGGAAACCCCTGGGAAAGCTGAGCACTCTCAGGATTGCTGTGTTGGTTGCTGCTGGCAACGTGTTCTCACCCCATTCCAGCCCTTCCCCTACATCCCGTGCATTCCTGTATCCCTCCTCCCATCATCCTATCAGTTCCCTTCAACTGCAGAATAACAGCACATGACATAAAACTCCATAATGTCCCTTCCACTCCCCCATCGCTTCTCTGAATTTGATAGAATGCATCTGGTTGATGTATTCCTGGAGGTGTCACCACCTGACCCCCTCACCCCCACAAGCACCACACCACCAGATTGTACAGCATTTTTTTTACTATTTGTCTCAGAATTAAAGTGTGGAAAGTAAATGAGAACATTTTTTTTTGAAGTCTGTATGATTGTAGTGAGCAGAAGATTAATTTTAATGCCCGGAGCATTCAAAGTGATCCTGAAGAGTTAACTACACTAACCACATCCTTCACCCTGACCGCATGGTGGCACTGTGGTTAGCACTGCTGCCTCACAGTGCCAGGAGCCTGGGGTTCGATAGTTTGCATGTTCTCCCTGTGTCTGCTTGGGTTTCATCTGGATGCTTCGGTCTCCTCCCACAGTCCGAAAGATGTGCTCTGTAGGTGCTAAATTCTCCCTCGGTACCTGAACATGCACCAGAGTGTGGCAACTTGGGGATTTTCACAGTAACTTCATTGCAGTGTTAATGTAAGCCTACTTGTGAAAATAATGAATAAACTTAAACCTTAATACTTCCAAATAAACTCCCATCTCTAGCTTTGAACTAACTAGTCATTAAAAATTTAAATGTAGAAAAACACTGCATGTTCTCCAAAGGAATCAAAAACCAAGTTATTGGTGTGGTAAGTCAAATATCTGATGTGTTAATACAAATTGTGTGCTTGTGAAATCAATAAATATTACTTAAAAATGTACATAAATTGACATTTCCCTTTCAATCGCCAATCTTGAAATCGAGGATCTGGGGTGATTTTAAGATTAAATCTCCTGAAGATTTGGTTGCAGTCAAAATGAGAGAATGTGAAGCATTCAACAACTCCTGTCCTTTTTTTCAGTCCCAGTCTTGCCTTGCATCACACTTAAATCCAGCTAATAAAGTGGCATAGACCAAAGCAAACATGGCCAGCCAAGATAGGGAACAGTTCTGGGGTGACAAAAATTTTAGTATGTCAGGTGGCTGATCTCTCTTTTCAAAGAGCGGCACGGTGGCACAGTAGTTAGCCCTGCTGCTTCACAGCTCCAGGGACCTGGGTTCAATTCCAGCCTCGGGTCACTTTCTGTGCAGAGTTTGCACATACTCCCTGTGTTTGCGTGGGTTTCCTCAGGTGCTCGAACTTCCTCCCCACAGTCTAAAGATATGCATGTTAGATTGATTGATTGGCAATGATAAATTTGACCTTAGTGCCAGGGATTAATGGAGTAAATATGTAAGGTTGCGGGAATAGGGCCTGGATGAGATTGTGACCAGTGCAGACTCAATGGGCTGAATGGCCTCCTCTGCACTTTAGAGATTATATGATTCTGTGGTTGTAGCAAAAAACATGCTGGAAAAGCTCATCAGGTCTGGCAGCATCAATGGAGAGAGAAACAGAGTTAACGTTTTGAGTCTGTGTTATTCTGTTTTTCATTCATTCATGGAACATGGATGTCCATAGCCCAGCTTCTTCAGAACTCACTCACTCGGTGACGGTTTGCCCTTCCACAGATGTTTGCCTAAACCAGTCATTTCAGTGAGCATTGTTTCCATGGTCACTTATGAGGAATGCATCGTGGCACATCTTATATATTCAACAGTACACTCGGGTCAATGTATCCTGGTGTAAAATCCAGTTTTAATATGTTATGCGTTTGTTAAACTGCATTTATGTATCGCTGTGGCTCAATGGGTAGCACTCTCGTCTCAATGTCAGAGTTTGGAGTTCAGTTCCTACTCTAGAGCTTGGAGAAAAGAAAATCTAGATAGTCCATCACAATACTGAGGGAGTGCTGCACTTTCAGAAGTGCTGTCTTTCAGAAGAGACAGTAACTCGAGGCCCCATCTGTTCTATAAGGTGGATGTAAAAGATCTAATGACATGAGTTAAAGATGATCAGGAGTGTTATCCTTGGTTCCTTCAATATTTATCCCTCAACCAACATCAATGAACTGCTGACCTAGTCAGAGTAGAACGAACAACGAGCAGAACAGCGCAGGAACAGGCCCTTCAGCCCACCAAGCCTGAGCCAATCATGTTGTCCTACCTAGGCCAACCGCCTGTATCCCTCTGTTCATCTTCTGTTCAAATGTCTATCCACATGAGTCTTAAATGTCACTAATGTACATTTCAAAATTTTTGTTTGTACGGAGCACTTTGGGATGACCTGAAGTTGTGAAAGCAATGCAATTTTAAAAACATTTTCCAATAAGTATATTTAAAGATAAACACTTTGAAAGCAGGATAACTTCATGGTTTCTTTACAGGTGATTGTTCATAGTCTATCATTATTTTGAATATCATGGTTGGTAGTTTGTTTCCTGCCTTCTACTTAATGATAGGTGTATTTCCTACCTGATCACTTGCTTCCCATTCCAAGAATGCAAAATTTTAATCTAAAGCTACCATTCCCAAGCTATTAGAGATTGTTGGCAGCGATCAGTTTGGAGCAAGGTACCAGTTGCCCATTGTAGTGTTTTTTGTGGCCGGGGAGGTGGGGGAAACAAGGTATGGTGGAGAAAGTAGAGCAAGAGCTGAAAAGATTTGAGACTGAGAGCATTATAGCGAAGGTAGAAAATCTGGCTTCTCGTATGTAATAGTTGTACCAAAGTCACGTGTGATCTTATTATTTCGTTGTGTGTTCGGGATCTAGACAGGGTTGTTTGGGGCTTGTTTATTCTTCCAAAGCAGGTAGCTTTGACCCAGCACGGTGGTACAGTGGTTAGCATTGCTGTTTCTCAGTGCCAGGGTTCGATTCCCTACTTGGGCCACGATGTGGAATTTGCACATTCTTCCTGTGTCTGTGTTGGTTTCCTGTGGGAACTCCTGTTTCCTCCCATAGTCTGAAAGACATCTGGTTAGATGAATTGGCCATGTTAAATTCTCCCTCAGCATACCTGAACAGTTGCTAGAGTGTGGCGACTAGAGAATTTTCACAGTAACTTCATTGCAGTTTAATGTAAGCTTACTTGTGACTAATAAACTTTAGCTCAAGACTGTAGTTTGTTTAAAAACCATTGCTCCTTATTTACACCTACCATGTACACAATGGGAAATATGCACACGATTGAAACCTCTCCTCTCTTCAGATTGCAGTTACTCAATCGTGTGATGTTACATCGTCATATCGGAGGCACATGATACTGACATTGTTGACCTCTTGCCCTACATTTCATCCCTCCAAGTCTTTGTCACTATCATATTTCCATCTTCCTTCAGGCATAAATCAGGTGCTGGAATGTCATCCACCTAATACTTTGGCAAACGTGGAGAATCTGTTCACAATGTTGTCAGGACTCGAGCTTGTTTAAAATTTGATCTCTCAAATGCCTGTCCGCAACTTGGAGTTAGATGATGAGCCTAAGTTACGTTTGATCATTGACACATGGATGTGTTTGTTTCATTGTCTACCACCTGGTGTTTCTTCAGCTTCTTATATTTCTGTGAGGAGAATGAACTGAATTTCAGGAATAGTGTGCTTTTTGGATTATATATTTATTCCAGCTTCAAACCAGTAGATGCATGATGACCGACTGAAAAGGGTGCTGTAACATGAACTTGAAGTGAAGTTTATTTATTAGTTTCAAGTAAACTTACATTATCACAGCAATGAAGTTACTGTGAAAATCGCCACACTCTGGCACCTGTTTGGGTAAACTGGCCAATCCACCTATCTATTTAAAGCATAGAGTTCTAATGGTGAAATGCTCCCTTGGTCCTGAACACAGGCATCAGAGAGATTTGAAACTGAATTGGCTGTGCTACCAAGTGAGCCACAGCTTGACACACTTAAGCAATTGTACCTATTTGTTTGTATTGCTTAGAAAGTGGGCCCCTTCCTTGGAAGAAGGTTAGTTTTTCATCCAATTTCCTGTCTGCCATCAAATGATGGAAGGAACCAGGGGAGATCTACATATTCCCTGAAAGTCCAGATGTGTGCACCTTTTTATCGCTCACACCACTTTTTGTGTATGTGTGCAAGAACTGTTTTTTTATCTTGTCACTGGAAAGAGTTCACATCTATTGATTGTTTTACCATTTAAAAAAAAACTGGTTGTCCTCAACAAAATCCTGGAACTCCCTCCCTGACAGCACTGTGGGTGTACCTACATCACAGGGACTGCAGCGGTTCAAGAAAGTGACTCACCACCACCTTCTCGAGTGTGATATAGGGATGGGTAATCAATGCCAGCCTAGCCTGTGATGCACACATCCCATGAAAGAATAAATAAAGCCAGAGAAGAAGACACTCCAGCTGCTAATGGTGTACAGGAATGTTAATGGGTGACCTTTCTGTCTGATGGTATAGCTGTGGTCTGCAGTCGGCTTATCAAAATAGAAGTTCAGCTTTGAGTATACGGGTGCAGCGTGATAGGGAAGTGCAATGTGCGCAACAGGAAATGATGACAAGAGGACTTGTCCCTTAGTGTGAGGGAGACTATTAGGTTAAATACGTGGGGTGGTGGGGTTGTTGAGTTCAGGCTCAATGGGCTAAATGGCCTTCTTCCAACATGGTAGGAATTATATGATTCTTCTATTTTATGAACATGGTTGACTTCAGCTTCTGAGAAAGAAACATTTCACCTTGCACGGTCAGTTTCAGGTAAAGAAACCTGCCATCCTGACACATACTGACCCTCATCTAATTCCTTTCCTTGGGGATGGACAATAAATGTTGACTTGTCGACATTCAAGTGAGGAAATTAAAAAGATTTGTTGCAATGTTTTTATTACAGAAATAAGCTTAAGTCACTCAGTCCCCTGGCCTGTTCCACATGGCTATTCCTGAACTCCACTTACCTTGTTCTTGTTTCCTTCATCTTTCCGGATATCTGAAGCTAACAAAAATTGATTGTTCAAATTCCGAAACATCAACTGAATCAGCCATTTGGATAAAGAGTATTCCATTTCCCAATTAAACCTGGAACTGTCTTTGGTTGAATTTCATATTAATTCCCCCTTGATCTGATCCTCACCAAAGGAAGGAGTTTCTCTCTCTTTCACCCTATAGATTCCCTTTGTCATTTTTGAGACTTTGATTTGAGCACCCCATATAATATAATCTGTTTAGAGTGAGTTTACCTGTGTGGTGTTTTGTAATCTAACTCTTTAAACCTCTATTATTGGGGCGATTTTGTATGTTATCCTGCCCCAAGATAATGGCACAAATTTTCAGGCTCACTGCACTAGTTGGTTGGTTGGTGCCATGAGCCAGAAAGAGAGCATGCTGGGCACAAACGAATCTCCCACTGCAAGCCATCTTTCCGGCTCTGTTTTGCTGACGTGCTTGGCCTTGCACCCAACAAAGCCGAATTCCGGCCGGGTAGCTCACTGAAAAGGACTGAGTGAAACACTATTTAGCTGGCTAGGCCAGCATTGATTGCTAAATTCTCCCTCAGTGTACCCAAACAGGCATCAGAGTGTGACGACTAGGGGATTTTCACAGTAGCTTCACTGCAGTATTAATGTAAGCCGACTGGTGACACGAATAAATCAACTTAGATTACCCGCCCCAACTGCTTTTGAGAAGGTGGTGTTGAGCTGCTTTTTGAACTGCTGCAGTCCATGTGGTGTAGGTACTCCCATAGTGCTGTTAGTGAGGGAGTTCCAGGACTTTGTTGAGAGCAATCAGATACTTAGAAATTTTTTGGGAAGATTGTGCTCCAATATCTCTTTCTTTGGGGCATGGTGCTCAAAATTGAACATAGTCATGCACTATTAGATGTATTAAGGCTCTATACAATGGAACCATTCACTTCCAATTCAATGAACTTGAGGGCAATATGTTTCCTTACCATTTGGATTTCTTGAGCACCTGGCTTTCATCCGTTGTAAACTTGGACGCCTACTTGCTTTTGGCACAAATCTAATCTCTCAGCGTTAAGAAATGTTGAATGTAGTTGGATGTGGCAGGAGATATAGGAATAGTTAGAAGACATGATTCCGTCTCTGTCTTAAATGGCCAGACTTTTTGCTTGTGCAATTGATGTTCTCTTGAGAGTGCTTTAGGAAAGGAACGAGAGAGACTGAGTTCAGTCTAATAAGCATCAGTCCATCTGCTCCCATTGAAAAGTGAGGGGAATGTGGTTGTAAATTGCTTTTCTCCACAAGGCAATCAAACATTGCCTTGGTGCACAGAAAAGAATTGCATTAGTGAATAAGCTCTTAAAGTGTTGCATTGCATTTCATTTTAAATTGGTCTGAATTAGCCACAAGGGGACTGAGTGTGTTGATGGTGCAAGTAGCACCGAGGCTTGCTCTTGCAAGTCATTGTAAAGGCTCATGAGAAACAATTGGATGCACAAACCTATTTGTGAATTGCTTGAGTGGAGAATGTTATTGTATAGAAGGCCAACTTACCTTGAGGATACAGATTTCTCCCTCTCTTTTATATAAAAAAGAGCAATGTGGCAAGCAGTGAACTGTATTGAATCAGCAAAAGCCAAAGTCTTTATTGAGCTGGCTACTCTCAGCTGGAGTTGGGAGTGTAGCTACCATAATTGAACTTAGTTCTCAGGAGATGTAAAATAATCTCAGACTTGTCTTGAAGCCTTCCATGTTTGACCAGTGTAAATGACTGATCCATTCTCTGTGTGTACATTGTCCAGTCGTGAAATTCCATGATTGTATGAAGTATGAGTTTTTATTAGTTCAAAGGATGTGGGTATCACTGGCAAGCTTTACCATTGCTATAGATGTGCGGGTTAGATGGGTTGGCCGTGCTAAATTGCCCCTTTAGTGTTAGGGGACTAGCATGGGTTTATGGGGATAGGGCCTGGATGGGATTCTGGTCGATGCAGACTTGATGGGCCGAACAGCCTCCTTTTGCACTGTAGGGATTCTATATTAGATGGTAGAGATTTCTCAGATTGCTGATTGTTCCCTGGTATCAACAGATGTGCAACAGTAATTTTATGGGTGGGAGGTTGATCTGACCACTGGGGGCTTTCCAGAACCTGCTCCACAAAGAGAGAAGAGAGATGGAAGGCAAAATCAGAGTCTGAACATTATGTAATATTTGAGTATTCAGGTGTGGATGGGTTTTCCCTTACTGCAGTTGATCTGTTTCCTGTGTTGGGATGGGTGGGGAATCAGCTGGTTTCCTACAAACAACAGCTCGGTCCCCAGCAGCGACATACCCACCCGCAAGTACTGCCATGTTACAGAGCAGTCAATGATTAGATGGCTAAGATTCTGGCTCTGTGGGTTGGGAAGAAATGTCAAGTCTCGGTTAAAGGAGTAGAAGCAACCGTGAGATTATTACTTAAGGATTTGATCTGATACCAGTTGGTGACAGAATGCCTTGATTAGGCACAGGGGTACAGATTGGTGCAGCGTAATATATCACAGCAGTGATTTCCAGCTCTGATTACTTCATCTACCCAGTGAATGTGAGGTTAACAGTGTGTAATATCCTGATCGCTTCTAATCCTTGGACTTGACAAACTTTAGGCTCTAATGTGACCATTTGTACAAGCCAGATATCATCTTTATAGAATCGTAGAATCTATGGCACAGAGACAGGCCCTTCAGCCTAACCTGATCCATGCTGACTAAAATGCCCATCTAAGCTCACCCCATTTGCCTGCATTTTGGCCCATATCCCTCTAAACCTTTCCTATCCATCGATCTGTCCAGGTGCCTTTAAAATGTTGTCAATGTCCTTGCCTCAACCACTTCCTCTGGCAGCTCATTCCACATACGTACCACCTGCTGACTAAAAAGGTTGCTCTCAGGTTCCCATTAATTCTTTCTTCTCTCAACTTAAATTTATTCCCTCTAGTTCTCAATACCCCAACCCTGGGAAAAAGACTGAGTGCATTCACTCTATCTGTGCCTCTTAAGATCTCATACACCTCTATAAGATCACCCCTCAGTCTCCAGGGCAGGTGAATAGCCGGCATTTGTGTCCACTCGCTCAAGATTGGCAATCTCAGTTTCTCAATTCCCGTAAGCCAATGTTCACAGTCCTTCTTTTATACTTCAAAGTGCCAGTCAACCCCAATCATCTGACTCCAGGCACCCAATAAGTTCCCTTGTGCTGAGTTTAAATTTCATTTGTTCTTTGCTTCCAGGCTCAGTAGACGGTACATTCTTTAGTCTAAGGTAACTCTCACTGCTATTTGTGTCTTATCAGCCCTTTTACAGTCCAGTGATTCCAGCCAATGCAGCAGGGAAATTTCAATTACTCATTCATCTCGAGCACTGGCCTGGTTGAGACAGGCACCTCAAACATGTAGGTTCTATTTTAAGACCACTCAAGTAGCAACAGAACTTCCTCAAAACAGAACAAACATTTGACAAGATAATTAAAAAGAAACCACTTGCAAATAGACCAATGGCATTACCGATCAGCCTTTCAGTTCTATTTTGCCACATATTCCCCCACCCGCCCCACCACCCCGCTTCCCTTCCTCTGCCACGCTGCCCACTTTCTGGTGGTGTAACAGTTTTGTCAGCTGATAAGGTTGTTGAATCTTTTTCAACCTGATTTAGCAGCTGGGTTTTTGCCTTTCATACTGTGCCTGGTTGCCCCTTTTTTTTGGGGGGGGGTGTTGGGAGTCTGGCAGCATGATGGCACAGTGGTTAGCACTGCTGCCTCACAGCGCCAGGGAACCGGGTTCAATTCCCGGTTTGGGTCATTATCTGTGTGGAGTTTGCACGTTCTCCCCGTGTCTGCGTGAGTTTCCTCTGGGTACTCCAGTTTCCTCCCACAGTCCAAAGACGTGCTGGTTAGGTGTATTGGCCGTGCTAAATTCTCCCTCAGTGAACGCGAACAGGCACCAGAGTGTGGCGACTGGGGAAATTTCACAGTAACTTCATTGCAGTGTTAATATAAGCCTTATTTGTGACTAATAAATAAAGTATAATTTGGCTAGAATTAAGCATGAATGAATCATCCCAAACTTCTCAGTTGCTGTTGGGTGTTTACTCATTTAATTTGATTTATTATTGTCACATGTATTGGGATACAGTGAACAGAATTGTTTCTTGCGTGCTATGCAGAGTATACCATTTATAGAGAAGGAAGTGAGAAATGTGACTGAACCCCCATGTGAGAACTACAAATCATTTTGCGCAGACCATCACCCTGAACAGTCAGTCATTGCTTGCAGCCACCGTGTAACTTTTTGACTTTTTAATTGCCCTTGGCCAGAATTTTGATTCCCGTGACAGGCAGAGGGGTAGAGCGGGCAAGGGGTGGACACTGAAAAGGTGCGTTAACCTCAGGTGGGTTTTACCATTTTGGGACGAGCAAGGCCATAAAATCCCACCCTTGGTGTTTATTTTCAACTGAGGGATGTTGTAATCTTGTGTGTCATTCCCTCCCTGATATTAGTGAGCAAACTAAATATCCTGAGGTTGTTTTCTGTTATGTTTTTTGCTTCTCAGGCTGGGAGTACTTGCCTATTTCAGTTCCCGCAATGTGACTCAGGGCTGTGTCTGTTTAATGCCTTGCCAAAACCAATTGTACCTGTGTTTGACAAGATTTCAGTATTGGAAACATGGGGCCAGATTTTTTTGCCTCCATCTGTGGCGGAATGGACAGATCTCGATTCCTAGAATAATTGAATCATAGAATTGTACAGTGCCAAAGGAGGCCATTTGGCCCATCAAGTCTGCACCAATCATAATCCTACCCAGACCCTATCCCATGTGTTTACCCTAGCCAGTGTCCCTGACACCAAGGTGCAATTTAGCATGGCCAGTCCACCTAACTTGCACATCTTTGGAATGTGGGAGGAAACTGGAGCACCTGGAGGAAACATGGGGAGAATATGCAGACTTCACACAGACAATTGCCCAGGCCAGGAAACGAATCCGGGTCCCTGGTGCTGTGAGGCAGCAATGTTGGCCATTGTGGCACCATGCCACCTGTCCTTGCCTCCCAGAAGAAAATCCAGGCTGCTGCATTGCATTGGATAATGTATGGAATTCTTTTAGTTCCTTCCTAAAAGTGCCTTTAGCATTGTTGTATGATAGAGCTCTCAGACTGGACACCTTTGTTGCTCCAAAGCTTTATCTCCAGAGCACAATTCAAGGCACTGAAAGTGTTGCAAAGATTCCAATGTTACCTTACAGTTGGTCATAATGTAGAGATGCTGGCATTGGACTGGGGTAAACACAGCAAGAAGTCTCACAACACCAGGTTTAAGTCCAACCAGTTTATTTGATAGTGGGATTACTATCAAATAAACTGGTTGGACTTAAAACTTGGTGTTGTGAGACTTCATACTGTCCTTACAATTGGATTAGCCAAGCACTGGACTAGGTGGCATTCCAGGACAACAATGCCTACATTGGGTCATCATCATTCTCTTTGTTGCTGGGTGAATTTGGGAGGCTTTCACCTAATTAGCACTAAAATGTTTGTTGGCGTTGATGCAGTGATTTGCCAGAAGGTCAAAAAACAGTCATGATCTCCACTCGTTTGATATGGATATGCAACAACTTCCTCCTCGGAAGACGTGGAAGAATTCCATGTGCTATTTGCAGCAAGCCAAATGGCACAACACCACCAATGCTGCATTCACGTCGAGCCTTTGCACTGGTTTTAACAAATGTTACCTGGAAATCTTGAGCGCGCCTTAACAAAGAACGGAGCCAATTCCACCATTGACTGACTGCCCAGTATCCTGTGCCACAAGTTACAGGTGGATGCATCCTTTAGTATAGGACACACAAATAGCAGGACAAGCACAAGATGGCCAGAGCAATTCAAAACCTCTGATTCTACGAACGGAATGTTCCGGCTGCTCACACTCAAAGACTGGAAATCCCCCCGAGGTCAATGAATCTGCCAAATTTTCTGTCATATTTTCTGTCCCACCCACTACAGCAGGAATGGGAAAATTCCACCCTATATATATCTGAAGATACATTTGAGTTTCACCCACTAAGAAACAGAAGAGCATCGACTTCTTCTTTCAGAAGTATAAATAAATCTCCCACCGTAGATGTTAAATGAGCCATCAAAGACAGAAGAGATATCTATCTAGGGGGCAGTACTGTGGCACAGTGGTTAGCACTGCTGCCTCATAGTGCCAGGGATCCATGTTCGATTCCTGGCTTGGATCACTGTTTATCTGTTTGGAGTTAGACATGGGGAGAATGTGCAATGAGAGTTTCCTCTCTCAGTCCAAAGGTGTACAGGTTAGATGGATCGGCTATGCTGAATTGCCCCTTAGTGTCAGGGGAATTAGTGGAGTAAATATGTGGGGTTACAGGGAGAGGGCCTGAATGGGATTCTTGTCAGTGCAGTCTCTGAGCTACATGGCCTCCTTCTGCGCTGGTGGGATTCTACCATATTTATGCCAGTGAGGATTTTTTTCTCTTTCCTTAATGAGACTCAGGCCGTAATGAATCGTACAGATGAAGAATGGATTAAAGCTGTGTCCACCTAGAATCCCTGCAGAGCTTGAGCTCAAATTCTAGATTGAACATTTGCTGAGGGAATCCAGCAGACTCCAATCTGCCTTTTTTTTGTGGAACACTAAATAAATTTAAGGAGGAGATGGGTAGGTTTTTTAATTAGCTAAGAGGCAAAGGATAATGGGGAGTAGGCAGGAAGGTGGAGATAAGGCTGAGATCGCATTGAATGGTGGAGCAGGCTCAAGGGGCTGAATTGGCTACTCCTGCTCAGAGTTCTTATGTTAGATATCCTGGAGCTGTTTATTGGCCAGACCAGGTAAAACTGGCAGATTACCTTCTTAAAGTACGCCAGCAAATTAGGTAGATTTTTATGGCAGTTTGGTAGTTTCATGTCAACCATTACTGATACTATTTTTTTTATTTCAGACTTATTTAACCAAACTATTTTTTAAGATGAAGTTAAATTCCCCAAGATGTTGTGGCGGGATGTCTTTCCATCGTTAGGCTAGGCCTCTGGATTACTTGTCCAGTAATGGAGTCCGTTTGGACAAAATTTTATTTCATTTTTCATCTATATGTAAAGACCTCAGTGAGGTCCATGAGATCAGCCTTTAGGATGAGCTCCTTGATTGAATAATTGCCTGTCCTTCAAGGAGTCTCAATTGGATATACTCTGAGGTGTGTCAGGACCACTGGCACTCCAGATTCTGATTCTGTACCTGAAGCATTTTTAGGTGTGGTGTTAAGTTTGTAAATAAAGGAAAACTGGTGAAAGGACACTGGCCTCTGGGGAGTTATTTCACTGTATAATCTAGTATGGCTTTTGAATCTCATTAAGGGAAGATAAACAGCCCCTCTAGGCAAGAAGTATGCAGTGTGGTAAATGGTTAGGTACCTCTTCTGACTTTGGCTTATTTAACATTGATAGCTGAGAGACGTATTAATGCTTCAAAATAAGTACCTTTTGGATGAAGTTGTTGTTCTGCCTCTTAATAGGTGAAACTCCCACTGTAATGCCATATCCATAAGTTACAGCACACAGGCTCAAGCTGTTTGTTGAAAAGGAACTTGATATTTACTTTAGGCTTTTCATTTGAAGTATGTTTGCAAAGTATTACTCAGCCAAGTTGTTAATTAAGGCCTTTGAACTTGTTAGCGGTGTTGTCATTAAACAGCTATGATTCAGTAATGCTATTGCAATCTCGACAAGGTCTTGGTCACTCGATCAACTCTCAAGCAATAACTTGCTAATCTCAAGTGCAATCAATGTTTGGATAGGAAATGGAAGATTGGGTTGTTTTGTGTGGGTGTGAAAGCACCATTATCATTTTAAGAGTTGGACACTGACGTGTGTGAGAGATTCCACAAGGTTGAGCTTTTGACCTGTAACTGCTGTTGGACAGTCCCAGGAACTGCAGCCAACTTGTGGATCATGTGACCTGTAGCAGCCATCCTTTGTTTCAGCAAAGTCCAATTCGTATCAAAGAGAAAAAAGATTTAAACCACTTATGACTTATTTCATGTTTTGAGGACATGACAGTAGATTCTTGTTCAATTTCTCTATCCCGTTAAGTACCTGCATAGGACTGTTAGGTGAAAACCTTAGCTCAATTGGTAGCAATCACACCTGAATAGGGGTTAAAGTCTTTTCCAGAGATTTGAGAACATAATCTAAAGTTGCCACTCCAATGCAGTACTGAGAGAGTGCTGCACTTTAAGAGGTTCTGTCTGCCTAGATTAGCAGGATAGCCTTATGAAGATCTAAGCTTTTGGATCCTGGAGATCTCTGATCCCATTCTGAGTCTGGGCTGAGTCATCTTTATGAATCTGCAATTGGGTTTGCCCCTTCTGCGGTCTGGCTAACTATTCCCACGCCTGCTTTTCAAATCCAATCTCAACTCCCCTCACTGGGAGCAGCTGTCTGGACCACGATAGAACATTTCATTCTGATTTTAAATGCACATCAATGTCGCTAACCCAACGTTGCACGTGAAGCTTTTTTTCCAGGTGAAGTTAGCCCAGTTGTGGGGTTGGATGTCGCTGTTGATGCTTTGTAGGTGAGGAAGATTATTTAAATGGAAGGAGTGGCTTGTGTGTTGTCTGGAATCTTTGTAGATCAGCAGCAAAGGGAACATTTTCATAAAAAGGAATTGAGCACAAAATAATGGTTGGATAAAACCAGAAAGGAAGGAAGTCAGGAGCTTGGTAAATGATCTCATCTCAGAACTCACCACTACCAATTCTGTTTTGAAATGGAGTGTTTATTTAACAATTCCCCTCCCCACCCCCATGTGTGATTTACCCTATTTTTTCATGGATTCATTAATGATTATCTCATATTGTTGACTGCACCTACTCTTCTCTTCTGGTCTCCCCCACATCTTCCCTCGGTCTACACCTCCTGCTTCTTCAGGTACCGGAGGACGTTGGTGACCATGGACCTGAAGAAAACAGAAGGAATTTTAAGTGATCAGTTTTGGGCCTTGTACCTAAGGAAGGATGTGCTGGTCTTGGAGAGGGTCCAAAGGATGTTCACAAGGATGATCCCAGAAATGAAAAGCTTGTTCTGTGATGAGTGCCTGAGGACTCTGAGTCTATAGTGGATGGAGTTTAGAAGGATGAGAGGGGATCTCGTTGAACCATGCGGAGTATTGAAAGGCCTGGATAGAGCAGATGTGAGGAAGGCTACGATTTGAGGGCATAACCTCAGGTTAGAAGCAAGATGAGGAGGAATTTGTTCAGCCAGAGAATGATGAATCTATGGAATTCATTGCACAGAAGGCTGTAGAGGCCTGGTCATTGAGCACCTTTAAGACAGGGACAGATAGGATCATGATTGCTAAGGGGATCAAAGATTATGGGGAAAAGGTGGGAGAATGAAGTTGTGAAACCTCTCAGCCATGATTGAATGATGGAGCAGGTTCAATGGGCAAAATGGCCCCATTCTGCTCCTATAACTTATAGTCTTATGATCTATATTTATATTGTTAAATATTAGAAATAAGATGTAGTTTTAATTGGGTTTAATTTAGTGTTTCTGTACGCAGTTAGTTAAACCTGTAGTTGGAGTCGTAAATGGCAAAGGTGTTTGTATGTGTGGGGGTTTGGTCAGCCCAACTGCACGTCTGTTTTGCTTAGAGAGGATTTCAGTGTGAAAAGTAAACAAGCTGGAAGAAATATAACGTTATTGCTTAGCATCCAGGGTAGGAATGCTTTTTGAGTGTAGTTTTAACTAAATTCATTGGCAGTCAGTTTTATAAGATGAGAGACTGAACATCTCTCTCACATTTTACGAGCAGAAAAACAATACCGTGGAGTAATGGTTAAGAAAACAAATGCAGAGATCTAAAAAACAGTTAGATAAGGAAGCTGGATAAATTAAGATCCGTTTCCAAAAAGTCTGAACTTTGAGGAAGGCCTTGAGGACGCAATACTGCTTATGAAAGGCAAAAAGAAGAGCTGATGAAGTTAGCTACTAATGAGCACATATCTGAAGCAAACATAAAGTTTGATGTTCTTATTTCCATTGTTTGAAGCAAAATATTCTATTGGAGAATGAATACCTGAGATTGTGTAAAAGCATTTAAAACCAAGGAAATCTGAAAGGAGAGATGGAAAACCTGGAGTTGGATCCCTTATTAAAGTGGAGTGGAAGCTTTCTTTGAAAGAATAGTTGCAAAACCTGGAGTGGCATAATACAAGCAGCAGATCAAAAGCATTATTTGATTAAATTGATCAATTTTATTGGAGTTTAGAAACACTTGTGACAATCATTTGGGGAGATTGTGAGAGAAATGCACTGAAGATCGATAGAGTGGCATTGGCCATTTGGTTTCAGAATGGTGTTATTTTTGAAAACTATATATGCTTGTGAAGCAAAGGGGTGGGGAGGGAGTAAAAAGTATTGTATTATATCAAACTCTCTACGTTTAATAATTGTTTAAACTAATTAATAGTCCTGTGACTCTGTTACTCCACATTTTCTTAAATAAATAAAAAGTTACCATCTTTTGACCCAAGGTTCCATTCTGGAATCTTTTCATCCAATAGTAACACCGACTAGGATTGTAACAACTTCCATTGGTCCATAATTTTTGTCTGATGAAGTACTGCAGTGGCTTGTTGTTGCCTTCCTCTAACCAGGAAACTCTCCCGCTTTTACTGCCTGCCACCTGGTGTATTGGAAGGATTTACAGACTGACAGTCAATCCTTTTGATGTGGTTGTGAACTTGGCTTCCTTGGCCATCAACTCCTGAAGTGGGACTTGAACCTGGAAGTTCTGGCCCAGAGCGACTCGCGGTGCCAAAAAGACCACCTACACCTGTCCGCCTTGGGATTTGTTCATCAGGATGTATGAGCATCTGGGGCGCTGCGATCTGATCAGGGATACGCAGCATGGCTTCGTTAAGGGGAGGTCGTGCCTTACGAACCTAGTGGAATTTTTTGAAGAGGTGACAAAAACGGTTGATGAAGGACAAGCCGTTGATGTCGTCTACATGGATTTCAGTAAGGCGTTTGACAAGGTTCCCCATGGTAGGCTGATAAAAAAGGTGAAGGCGCATGGGATACAGGGCCAGGTATGTAGATGGGTTGAGAACTGGCTTGGGAGGAGGAGACAGCGGGTATTAGTGGAAGGCTCTTTTTCCAACTGGAGGTCAGTCACTAGTGGTGTGCCACAGGGCTCAGTACTAGGACCTCTTCTATTTGTGATTTATATAAATGACTTGGAAGAGGGGGTAGGTGGTGTGATCAGCAAATTTGCTGATGACACTAAGATGCTTGGATTGGCGGGGACTGAGGAGCAGTGCCAGGCAATACAACAGGACATAGATAGGCTGGTAGATTGGGCAGATAGATGGCAAATGGAATTTAATCCGGATAAATGCGAGGTGATGCATTTTGGCCAGAATAATGTAGAGGGGAGTTATAGGATAGAAGGTAAAACTATCCGGAGTATAGAGACGCAGAGAGACCTGGGGGTGCAGGTTCACAAGTCTCTGAAGGTGTCAGTACAGGTGGAAAAAGTGATAAAGAAAGCGTATGGTATGTTAGCCTTCATAGGAAGGGGTATAGAATACAAGAGTAGGAGTTTGATGTTGCAAGTGTATAGAACGTTGGTTAGGCCTCACTTGGAGTACTGCGTCCAGTTCTGGTCGCCATACTACCAGAAGGATGTGGAGTCCCTGGAGAGAGTGTAGAGGAGATTTACCAGGATGCTGCCTGGTATGGAAGGGCTGTCTTACGAGGAAAGGTTGAACGCACTGGGGTTGTTTTCCCTTGAAAGACGTCGGCTGAGAGGGGATCTATTAGAGGTATATAAGATTATGAGGGGTATAGATAGAGTAAATGGTGGTAAGCTTTTTCCACCATTAGATTCGGATAGAACGAGGGGTCACGGCCTTAGGGTGAGGGGGGCTATGTATAAGACTAATATTAGAGGGCATTTTTTCACACAAAGGGTAGTGGGGGTGTGGAATGCACTACAGAGTAAGGTGGTGGGAGCAGGCACGCTAGGGTTGTTTAAGGGTCTCTTGGACAGCCACATGAGCGGTCTGCAGATAGAGGGATATAGGAGGACTGTTTAAATACTTTAATTGTTTCCACAGGCTGTTCGGTCCACCTTGTTGACCAACAAGGTGCATGCATTCGGCAGGTCGTGCGAGGGCTGCTCCTGGATGTTACTTCAGGAGTGGCCTAGTGCTTCATGTTGTTAGTGTATGCTTAAACTGGACCATCAGATGGGCAACATGACAGCTCAGAGACTATCGCTGTTGCTGTGCAGACACATGGATTTGGGCCTGTGTCTGCGGGAGTTTGCGCGTTCTCCCTGTGGTTGCGTGGGTTTTCTCCGGGTACTCCGGTTTCCTCCCACATCCCAAAAATGTGCTCTTAGGCTGATTGGGTAACAAATTGTCCCTATGTTGGTCTCTATATGTCATTAAGACGTTAGGATGGCGGCGCGGGCTCGTTGGGCCGAAGGGCCTGTTTCCCGTGCTGTGTTGTTCTTTGTTCTATCCATTAAACAAAGCTGATAGAAGACCCAATCTCATCAGTGTCTGTTGATCTTGCCAGTGACGCACCTGATGAAGGAGCAGCGCTGCAAAAGCTCGTGATCCCAAATAAATCTTAACCTGATATTGTGAGACTTCTTAGTGATCTTGCCAGTGATTGTGGAAAGGTGCACAGAGGTGACTGAGCCCACTAACTGACTTCCTTTTCTTATAATTTCCATTTCTTCTCCCTCCTCCTGCTGCTCAACGTCAGGAGTCCAGACAATACTATGAGCTCTCACATTGGGATGGCAGATTTGTAACAGTACTAGTGTGCGCTACGTTGCAAGTGGTTTGACTGGGAAGAGAGAGAGACAGCATTTCTGAGTCACCTTTTTAGTACCTGGGGATGCACCAAGGGGCTTCTTCTGAAGTGAATTCGCTGTTGTAATGTTGGAAACACAGCAGCCAATTAGCAAATAGTAAGCTCCCACAAACAACAAATAGACAACTGGATAATAGGCGGAATCTTATTGGAGCAGCAGGTGTCCCAGTGGTGGGACTGGAAGTAAGTGGGTCTTCTGCTCGGAGCCAGGATAACTGGCCACATTGAATCCTGCGGTAACCTGTGAGACAATTGCCTGTGTATAGTTGAGGCATCTGGCCAATTGGGCCGCAGGGATGGGCAGGAAGTTGCCAATTTCCACTGTTTTTGTTCATTTGTTTGTTGTGGGATGAATATTGCACAGGACATGGAGTGGCGGGGGGGTGGTTCCCTGTTTTTATTCAAATAGTGCCCATTCAAGGGCATAGTCTAGGTTTCTGTTAAACTTATATGTTTTCCATGAATGTAGCTCTCAGGGATCTGCATTCAATACCCGGCTTGTTTGTGTGGAGTCTGCACATTCTCCCAGTGTCTGTGTGAATTTCCTCTGGGTGCTCCGGTTTCCTCCCACGGTACAAAAGATGTGCTGGTTAGATGTATTACTAAATTCTCCCTCAGTTTACCCGAACAGGTGCCAAGGGAATTTTCACAGTAACTTCATTGCGGTGTTAATGTAACCCTACTTGTGACATGAGTAAGTAAACTTTAAACTTTAAATGTCTGAAGTAGGAATTGAACCCACAACTTTCTGACTCCGAAGTTGGAATGCTATTGTCTGGGCAGGTAGAGCATGATGCAGCAGGATCAATGGGCTGAATGGCCTATGCCTGCTTCCATATTTCTATGCTCACATAAAAAAGGATTGGTGAAAATTTTTCGTCTCTTTTCCTGCCTTGCTCCTAATACTTAGAAAATTGGAGCAGGTGGAGGCCATTCATCTCTTTGAGCCTGCTCTGCTATTCATTATGATCATGGCTCATCATCCAATTCAATAGCCTGATTCTTCCCCACCCGACCCGCCAATCCTTTGATCCCCTTCGCCTCGAGTGATTATATTTAAATGCTTCTTGAAAACATTCAATATTTTGACCTCAGTACTTGCTGTGGTGGTGAATTCCACAGGCTCACCACTTTCTGAGTGAAGAAATTCCTCCTCGTCTCTATCCCAAAAAACTGCTGAAGCCGCAAGTCCATTAAACACTTCAAAATGAAGTTGGATAGAAGTTTATTGTAAATGCAGGAAGATTAGACAATTGAACTCTCCAGCCTGCTCTGCTATTTAATCAGTTCATGACTGACCGAACACCATAACACCTACCCTTGCCCCATATTCTTCAATACCACTGGCTAACAAATATCTATCTATCTGAGTTTTTTCATTAACAAGTAATCAAAGCAATAAGTACTGTTTGTAGAAGAGAGTACCAAAACTACTTATCACAAATTCATAATGTTCATATTTCTGAGATATGACCTGTTTATATGATTCCTTGACATGGCTTTATATAAATCATGTACCTGTGAACTTGTAGTTGAGATGTTGATTGGCTTACTTCTTGTTCCTGTGATCCTTCCTATAATTGCAATAAGTTTGTTATGAGCAGCACGGTGACACATTGGTTAGCACTACTGCCTTAGTGCCAGGAATCTGGGTTTGATTCCCAGTTTGGGTCACTGTCTGGGTGGAGTTTATACGTTCTCCCTGTGTCTGTGTGGGTTTCCTCTGGGTGCTATGGTTTCCTCCCACAGTCCAAAAGACACGCTGGTTAGGTGCATTGGCCATGCTAAATTCTCTCTGTGTACCCGACCAGGTGCCGGAGTGTGGTGACTAAGGGATTTTCACAGTGACTTTATTGCAGTATTAATGTAAGCTGACTTGCGACACTAATAAATCAATTTTAAATGGCTGAAACAGGAATTGAATTGACAACTCTTGAGGTCAGAGTGCAATTGTCAGCTGTTACCCAGTCAATGTCAGGTTTTGAAGGAAAGGCCTGAATATAGAGATTATGGGGGAAAAAAAGTTTCCCCATACTGGACAGTTTTTACATGCAAGATTCAGAGCAATCTCTGTTCTTTTTAAGCTGTTGTTTTCTTCATTCTTCTGGGCATTCCATTGTTTCAAGTGCTCTAAAAATCAACAGGTCTGCAAATTCTGAAGGTAGATCAAGATAAGCTGTTTCCTCTCTGGATGGTCTGTGTCCCGTGTTAAGTTTGGAGCTAGACTCTTCAAGGATGAAGTCTTTTGGGATGGCGGCACCTTCCTATGGGGAAAAATTAGGGAAACTGGGCCTGTGTCCTCTAGAGTTTTGAATAATGAGAGGTGATCTCATTGAGACGTACAAATACTTTCAGAGGGTTTACAATATGGAAACAAGCCCTTCAGCCCAACTTGTTCATGCCACCCTTTTTTTTAAACTTCTAAGCTAGTCGCAATTGCCCACATATGGCCCATGTCCTTCTATACTCATGTACTTGTCTAACTGCTTTTTAAAAGCCAAAATTGTATCCGCCTCTTGGTAGCTTGCCAAGGAAATACTCCAGGGAATGTAAATTATTGGCAGGGCTGGGGGGCCTACGGGCACAGGATTTATGGCTGGTGTTCACCGCTGGTGAAAATGATGATGCCAGTGGAAAATCCTGCCAGACTGCGGTTAGACCAGTGAGGTGCAGATTTGATGTTTCTCCTAGTTGGGGAGGCTAGAACCAGGGAACAGTATTTCAATAAAATAGAAGTGTCTCTTTGGACCGAGATGGGGAGAATTATTTTTAGTCAGAAGGTTGTGAATCTTTGGAAATCTCTGCTCTGAGGGCTGTGGAAGCTCAGTTATTGAATATGTTTAAAGCAGAGATTGGCATTTTGAAATTGGTCAATGATATAAAGGGACATGGAGATAATGTGGAGAAAAGGGTAGTGAAATGGATGATCAACTATGATCACATTTCATGGTGGGGCAGGCTCAATGGGCTCAATGGCCTATTCCTACTCCTATATTTCAATTTTCACACAAAAAAGGAAAATTGGAAATTTTTTTCCTGCCTTGTTCCTAAGAGAAAATTGGAACAGGTAGAGGCCATTTAGCCCCTCCAAGCCTGCTCTATCATTCATTATGATAATGGCTGATCCCCCAAAGCCACCCCCCCCGCCCCATTCTTTGATCCCCTTCACCTCAAGTGCAATAACTAACTGCTTCTTGCAGACATTCAGAGGAAGGCCATTGAGTCTGCACCGACCACAATCCCATCCCATTCTTGCAATTCCACTTATTAATCTGCCAATCCCCCGACACTAGGATCAATTGAGCATGGGGTCAAACAACCTAACCTGCACGTCTTTCAAACTCCACACAGACAGTCACCCAAGGCCAGAATTGAACCTGGGTCCCTGCCGCCGTGAGGCAGCAGTGCTAACCATTGTGCAACCGTGTACCACGCTTCTGGGTAAAGAACTTTCTCCTCATCTCTGTCCGAAAAAACTGTTGAGGCTGGAAGTCCATTAACACTTCAAAATGAAGATGGATAGAAGTTTGTTGTAAATGCAGGAAGATTAGACAATTGAACCTGTCCAGCCTGCTCTGCTATTCAATGAGATCATGACTGATCTAACACCATAACACTTACCCCTGCCCCATATTCTTCAATACCATTGGTGAACAAATATCTATCTATGAGTTTTATCATTAACAAGTAATCAAAGCAATAAGTACTGTTTGTAGAAGAGAGTAACAAAACTACTTATCACAAACTCATAATGTTCTTATTTCTGAGATACGACCTGTTTATGTGACTCCTTGACATGACTTTATATAAATTATGTACTGTGAACTTGTAGTTGAGAGGTTGATTGGCTTAATTCCTGTTCCTGCGATCCTCCTTGTAATTGCAATAAGTTTGTTTTGAGCAGCACGGTGACACAGTGGTTAGCACTGCTGCTCACAGCACTAGGGACATGGGTTCGATTCCCAGCTTGGGTCACTGTCTGTGCAGAGTCTGCATGTTATCCCCATGTCCGCGTGGTTTTCCTCAGGATGCTCCTGTTTCCTCCCACAGTCCAAAAGACATGCTGGTTGAGGGTGCATTGGCTATGCTAAATTCTCCCTCAGTGTATCCAAACAGACACCGGAGTGTGCTAGTTGGGGAATTTCCACAGTAACTTCACTGCAGTGTTAATGTAAGCCTTCTTGTGACACTAATAAATAAAAATATAATTGTGTTCTCTGAGCTGCTGGCTCAGTGGAGAATGTGTCAGTTGATGTTTTCTAGTAACAAGTAGAATCAAACAGTGTAAAAAAGGCCAACTCTGCCTATATTTGCCCTTTTTGAAAGAGCCATCAATTAGTCCGATCCCAGTCCTTTCCACATAACCCATTAAAATTTGCCCCGTCAAGGATTGATCCACTTCCTTTTGAAGGTCATGATTTGATTTGCTTCCACCACCCTATCAGCCAGGGTATTCCAGGCCTCCGGAACTTTGGTGTATCTGTGTCCCCTGGTTAATCGAGCCTTTAAGCCGCGGGAGAGACTTTCTCCTTATTTACTCTTAGCAAAAGCGTTTGTGAGAAGGCGACAGATTTCTGTCTGCAGTCGTAACCATTACTGGGCACGGATGCTGCCAGAACTCATCATCCTGCGCTTCCACCTGTCAGCTCCGCACAGCTGTCTTCCCATTTCAGCCTTTCCAATCCTGGCTGAAAGCCATCTCGTCATCTTGTCGGAGGTTGCTGATCATGAGCTGGGCAGAACAGATGTCTGAGCGATTGCTGCTCTTCCTGTTGATCCATTGCCAGGATATGTGCATTGCTCATTAGGCCCATATTTATTGCCCATTACTTGCCGCCCTTGAGAATGTACGTGTGTGTGTGTGGTGGGGGGGGAGAGGGGGGAGCAGGGAGCGCTCTCACGCCACCTTGAATTGCTGTAATCCCCATGGTGAAGATACTCTGACAGTGCTGTTAGGTAGAGAAATCCATCATTTTGAACTACTGCCAATGAAGGACTGCGACCTTATGGTGTGGCATTTAATATTCCCACCCACGTGCTGCCTTCATACTTCTAAACAATGGAAGTTGCTCCATTGAATAACTTGTGGATAGTATATATCGCACTCTTATTAAATGCATGTTACTCCCACGTCACCTATATGACAGCACAGTGGTTAGCACTGCTACCTCGTAGTGCCAGGGACCTAGGTTCAATTTGAGCATTGGATCCCTGCCTGTGCAGAGTCCGCATATCCTTTCTGTGTCTGCTTGGGTTTTCTGCGGGAGCTCCCGTTACTTCCCACAGTCTGAAAGGTGTGTTGGTTAGGTACATTGGCCATGCTAAATTGTCCCTCAGTGGTAGCTGAACAGATGTTGGAGTGTGGCAACTCGGGGATTTTCACAGTAATTCGTTGCAATGTTCATGTAAGCCTACTTGTGACACGAATAAATGAACTTAAACTCATGTCAATTTTCCCACAACTTAACAAAAGCCCCAGCAACACTGGAGGTAACCTGTATTGAATAACCTATAGAGCAGAAGGATCTCGGGATCTCGGGGTCTGGGTCCATAGGACTCTTAAATCGGCCTCGCAGATGGAGGAAGTGGTCAAGAAGGTGTACGGTGTACTGGCCTTCATTAATCGAGGAATAGAGTTTAGGAGTCAGGAGGTAATGATGCAGCTCTATAAGACTCTTGTCAGACCCCAGTTGGAGTATTGTGCGCAGTTCTGGTTGCCTCATTATAGGAAGGATGTAGAGGCTATTGAGAGAGTTCAGAGGAGATTTACAAGGATGCTGCCTGGATTGGGAGGCAGGCCTTATGAAGATAGGTTGAGGGAGCTGGGACTCTTCTCACTGGAGAGACGTAGGTTGAGAGGCGACCTGATAGAGGTTTATAAATTGTTGAGAGGAATAGATAGGGTGGACTCTCAGAGACTATTTCCCTGAGCTGAAATGGTCACTACGAGAGGACGCAGATTTAAGGTGCAGGGAAGCAAATACAAAGGAGTTGTCAGGGGTAGGTTTTTCACTCAGAGGGTGGTGAGTGAATGGAACCGACTGCCGTCGGAGGTTGTTGAGGCAAACTCACTGGGATCTTTTAAGAGACTTCTGGATGAGTACATGGAAAAGAATAGCATAGGGGGTTATAGATTGGTCTGCGGATTGGTAGATGTGATCGGCGCAACTCGTGGGCCGAAGGGCCTGTTTGTGCTGTATTGTTCTATGTCAAAAATTATGAAATAGCTCCTTAGATGTCTGTTACTGTTCATCTACCATTAATCTATTTTTCCAGCCTGCTTTAATCAACTCTGTCGTCGTAATTTTGTAATTGCCTTTAAGTATAGGACTCTTATTTCAGAGCCATGTTTTTCACACTCGAGCAGAATGTAAAATTCTATGTTATGATCACTCTTTTTTTTATTGCATTAGTTGCTTTTGAGACGGGGTGATGGTGGTGTACTGGTACTGTCACTGGGCAAGTAATCGAGAGACCCAGTTTCAAATTCCACTGTGGCAGTAGAAATCTGGAATTAAAAGTCTAATGATGACCACGAAACCATTGTGGATTATTGTAAAAAAACACTCCAGCTGTCCTTTATGAAATCTGACGTCCTTACCTGGTCTGGCCTACACGTGACTACACACCCATAGCAATGTAGTTGACTTTTAAAATGCCGTCAGGGATGGGCAATAAATGTTGGCTCAGTCAGTGATGCCCACATTCCATGAACAAATAGATTTAAAAAAAAATGGTTGTGTCTCATTACATCTTACCAGACCTAAAACAGCTTGTGCATGACTGGTTCCAGAACATGTTGTTCCAAGAAATCGTCCCAAACATACTGTGTAACTAGCACGCTCCTTAACGGCCAATGTGTTTGTTTTCAGGACTCCTTGTTGGAGTGATCCTCAGATATGGCATCCCTTCTACAAATGGCCACGGCAAGGTTCCCATTGGCTGTGCCCTACAAAACAGGGCAGTGACCACACTACTGGTAAACGTCAGTGGAAAGTTTTATGAATATTCCTTGAAGGGAGAAATCAATTCTGGGGAAATAAACAACGTGGAACAAGATGACATGTTGAGAAAGGTAAGATACGTTTTATCTTTCTGTATTGCAGCTCCTGATTTGATTTATTTCAAGTTTAATGCAACCACCACCAGCCTCTTCTCTTTGAATAAAGGATTGCCTTCCAGACTCCCGGTTGTTCAAAGAAACTTTCATGACCAAGATTGAGGAATTTGAGTGTCAAAACAGCAGTGGACATCCTGGAAACCCAAAGTAGCAACAGAATTTGGATTGGTTAGTCATCGTAACTCAATGTTCTTCCCTGTCCTTATATTGTCAGATGCTGGCTATCCTGTCCATTTCCAAATATTTTGCCTTTATTTAATATCTCTGGCATTGCAGTTTTCCTTATTCCTTTTCGCTGTTTGAAACTGTGGGAGAATAGATAGAAAGGAAAAGGAGATGGGGTATCATTGTGAATAAAGGATGCAACATATACAGTGGAGAGAAATGATTCTGGCTTAGAAGTTCAAGGCTAGAATCTGTTTTGGTAGAGATAAAAAAATTCTAAAGGAAAGAAGTCTCTGATTGGAGTAGTTTACACACCACATAAAACGAGCTATACTGTGGGACAAAGTATGAATCATAAAATAACGTCCTGTAAGAAACAATCTGGGCAACTTTTTTTTTATTCATTTGTGGGACATGGGCATCACTGGCTGGCCAGCATTTATTGTCCATCCCTAGTTGCCCTTGAAAAAGTGGTGTGGTAAGCTGCCTTCTTGAATCGCTGCAGAACATGTGCTAGAACTGTCCACATCGATATCCTGGAGGGAGTTCCAGGATTTTGACCTGTGACTGTGAAGGAATAGTGATATATTTCCAAGTTAGGATGTTGTGTGGCTTGGAGGGGAGGTTGCAAGTTATGGTGTTCCCATGTATCTACTGCCCTTGTCCCTCTAGGTGGAAATGGTCGTGGGTTTGAAAGGTGCTGTCTCAGGATCTTTGGTGAATTGCTGCAGTGCATCTTGTAGATAGTACACACTGCTGCTACTGAGCATCAGTGGTGGAAGGATTGAATATTTATAGATGTAATGCCAATCAAGTGGGCTGCTTTGTCCTGGATGGTGTCAAGCTTCACCCATCCAGACAGGTTAATTGAACACGTAAATCTTCATTTGGGTTAGACAAGTCAATTTGGCAAAGGCAACCTCATGGATAAGTTCCTCAAGTACATTTGGAGCAATTTATTGGAATATTATTTGGAACCAGTAGGAACAGGCTGTTTAAATTATAATGAGATGCGATTAATTAATGATCTCATAGTCATTGATATAGAAAAGAGTGATCATAACATAGAATTTCACATTTAGATTGAAAATGCAAAACAAAGGTCAAAAATTAGAAGCTTAAAGGCAATTTCAAAATTGTGAAGGTATAGTTAGTTAAAGAGAGCTGAAAAAATAGATTAAAAAGTAAAATGGTAGATAATTATAGACATTTAAGGAGCTATTTCATAATTCTCAATGTAGATGTATTCCATTGAGATAGACTCCACAAGAAGCCTAAACTATCTGTGGTTAACTAAGGAAAGTAAGGGTGGTATCAAATGGAAAGAAAAGCCAAGAATAAAGGTAGGTTAAAAGATTTTCGATAGCAGCAAAAGATGGCTATAAAAAGAAAGTGAAAATAATTGATGAGAATAAGCTAGCAAGAAATCTATAAACTGACAGTAAGAACTTTACAAGTTTATAAAGAGAGGGCAACTGAAGTAGATATTGATCCCTTAAGAGGGTGAGACTGGAGAATTAATAATGGGATACAGAAATTGCAGAGATTATGATCGTATATTTTGGATCTGTCCTCATGTTACGACACACGGCACAATCATTAAAAAGTCGGGGAATAAAAGAGTGCAAGGAACTTAAAGCAATCACAGTTACTAGTGAAAAAGCACAAAGTACAGGCAAAACTAATGGCATTAAAGGCTGACGCATTTGCTGATGAGCTGAATCTTAGTACCTTAGAAGAATTGACTGCAGAAATCGTAGAATATTGCAGGAGGAGGCCATTTGGCCCATCGTGCCTGTACTGATAACAATACAGCCATAACTCCAGGTATTTATCTTATTAATTCTCCTGATACTATTAGCATGGCCAATTAACCTAACCTGCACATCTTTAGAGTGTGAGAGGAAACCCACGCAGACATGGAGAGAATATGCAAACTCCACAAAGTGATCCAAGCCCGTATTGAACCCAAATCCCTGACACTATGAGGCAACAGTGCTAACTACTATGCCAACGTGCTGTCCACAATTACAAAATTTTGTAATTTTCCAAAGCTCCTCTGTTTCTGATCCCAGCAGAATGGAAAACTGCAAATACTGCATACCTATTCAACAAAAGAGGGAGACAGAAAACAGGAAGATGTATCTAGTTAGTCTAATATCTCCGTTGTTGTGAAAAATTAACAAAGTCGAAACAGGGCATTTAGGGATTCATAATACAATCAAACACAGTCAACATGGTTTTATGAAAGAGAAATTGTGTTTGATACATTTATTGACGTTCTTTGAGGATGTGGAGTGGATAAAGGGGAGCCAGTGGATGATGTATATTTGGATTTGGCTTGCCTTGTGAGGAAGGTTTGAATAAGTTCTTCTCTGACAAGGTTGTTAGTCTTTGGAGATTGCTTTTACAGAGAGCAGCGGAGGCCGAGCCTACATTATAGCAGTGACTAATTCAAGAATACTACATTGACTGTATTTTGAAACGTTTGATGTTGTGAGAAGTGCTATATTTTGAATTATTGTATGTATTGATGAATGAGATTTACAGGTTAATGAATCTTATGAAGTTGGGCTGGTAGGGAACAGGCAAGAAAGTGCATTGAAGCCAGAATCAGATTGGGTATGATATTGAACGATGGAGTAGACCCAGAAGGCCATATTTTTCCTTTTTATTTATTATTTTGTGAAGAAATTTGTAGCAGTAAGTTTGGTGTCTATTTTGGCCAGGATGAATTTAGTCTCAGTTTCTATTCCCTACCCATTGCCATTTACTAAGTATGAAAACAGGAAGTATGTAAACTCCAAAAAGTAGCAATCAGTATGTTTTCACGTGGTTTTCCAACTGAGACATTGGGTCAAGACCCTTGACGCTTTGTATTTGTACATTTTCTGTGAAGGAAAATTTGAGTTCAATGACTGTGTCCTCCCCCCACCAAAGCACAATGTGAAAAATACTGCAACAGTTCCCCTTAATCTGGATTTTTAAAATTTTGTTCATGGGATGTTATGTTTGTTGCCTTTTCTCTATTGCCCTTGAGCAGGTGGTGGGAGTGAGTTACCACTTTGAACTTCTATTCATTTGTGGGTCATAGACAACACTGGCTGGCCAATATTTATAGCTCATCCCTAGCTGCTTGAGGGCAGTTGAAAGTCAGCCACATTGCTCTGGCTCTGAAGTCACATGTAGGCCAGACCAGGTAAGGACGGCAGATTTCCTTCCCTAAAGGGCATTAGTGAACCAGATGGGTTTTTCTGACAACCAACAATGGTTTCATGAGGTGGGTTCTTAATTCCAGATTTTTTTCTTTCATTGAATTCAAATTCCACTACTTGCCATAGCAGGATTTGAACCTGCGTCCCCAGAACATAGCTGAGTTTCTGGATTAATAGTCAAGATTAATACACTAGGCCATCGCCTAGTGGTTTAGGTACACCCGCAGCGATGTTAGGAATAGAATTCCGGGATTATAACATAGTGACAGTGAAGAATCGGCAATATATTTCCCAAGTCTGGATGGTTGTGACTTGGAAGGGGATATGCAGCTGGTGGTGTCCCCATAACAGTGTTGCCCTCGTTCTTCTTGGGATTGAGGTCACAAGTTTGGAAGATGCTGGCCAAAGAATTTTGGCGCAGTGCATCTTGTAGATGGTACACAGTGCTGTCACTGTTAGTCAGAGGGAGTGGACGTTGAAGGTGGTGGATGCAACTTGATGCCACAGTCAAGTGGGCTACTTTGTTTTGGATGGTGTCTAGCAGATTGGTGTTGGAGCTGCAGTCATCCAGGCAAGTGGAGGCCATTCCATCCCACTCTTGACATACGCCTTGTAGATGGTGGACAGGCTCTGGGTAGCCAGGAGTTGCATTATTCTCCACAGAATTCCCCACCTCTGATCTGTTCTGGTAGCTGCGATATCAATATTCTGAGTGCTGCCAAAGGTTCATTGCCCAGCACCTACGCATTGGTACAATTAACATCAAAATCTTGGAAATAAGTACAGTATCAGCTTAGCCTTGTAACCAATGGTTCTGATTTGGCGGGGTAAGGAGAGGTGGGTTAGTGTGTGTGTGTGTGTGTGAGCTAGTGATATCATGGCTCAGCTGTGATGTTCCTGTGGTTGAATAGCATGCTCACACTCGCCCATCCAGATTCAGGGGATAACACTGGTCGTACATCAAGGAAGGGTAGAAGTAACGTTAACTCAACCCCCACTCACAGCTGCACATTTACTTTCATAGGGAACCGGGCAGATTCTGTCAGGGAGATTTTGTTTTACTGCATGGGTTTTTCTTATGTCTACCACAAAGTTTAAATTACGATGCATAAAAAGGAAAGAAAGAAAAATCCTAAATAACTGTTTGGTTGAATTTGAGCTGTGGTGGATCTCCCCTAACAATCCAGCTTCTACAGTCTGGAGCAGTGAAAACTCTACTTCCTCTCAATCTGTCTTACCGTAAGGTATAGGAGCAGAATTAGGCCATTTGGTCCATCAAGTCTGCTTTGCCATTCAATTATGGCTGAGAATTTTCTCAACCCCATTCTCCTGCCTTTTCCCTGTAACCTTTCATCCTGTTAACAATCAAGACTCTATCTATCTCTGCCTTAGATGCGCTTATTGACCTGGCCTCCACAGCTTCCGTGGCAATGAATTCCATAGATTCACCGCCCTCCGACTAAAGACATTCCTACTTGTCTTAGTTGTAGAGGGTCATTCCCTTTATTCTGAGGCTGTGCTTTCAGATTCTAGTCTCTGTTACTAACGGACTCATCTTCCTCATGTCCACACTATCCAGGTCTTTCAGTATTAGAACATAGAATAGAACTTAGAAAAACTACAGCACAAACAGGCCTTTCAGCCAACAAGTTGCGCCAAACATGTCCCTACCTACTAGGTTTGTCTATAACCCTCTATCTTACTAAGCCTCATGTACTTATCCAAAAGTCTCTTAAAAGATCCTATCGACTATAAGAGTCTTATATTCCTTCATCCCATTTGACCTGCCAAAATGAACGACCACACGCTTATCTGGGCTGAAGTCCATCTGCCACTTCTCCGCCCAGTCTTGATTCCTAGCTATGTCTCGTTGCAACTTCTGACATCTCTCTAAACTATCCACAATATCTCCAACCTTTGTGTCATTAGCAAACTTACCAACCCATCCCTTCACTTCCTCATTCAGGTCATTTATAAAAATCACAGAGTGATTCTGTAAGTTACAGTGAGATTCAGTTCTGTGGTGGTCATTTTAAAAACAAACTGATGTTTTTGTTTAAGAATTCTGCCACTTAATCGGAACAATAATATTAATTTGCAAAGAGGTACAATTTGTATTTATTTTCCTGCCTGCCCTTTCCTGATTACTTTCTGCCTTCCGCTATTTTTTTCACACGCCCTTGCTTCTTGCTGGTGCCATGAAATCTGATCACCCTCTGCTACCTGACCCGAGTGGGCAGTTGTCTTGTGCAAATTTGGATTGCAAGTGGCAGAATAATGGCTTCATGGGTGAACTGAGATCCTGGTCTCATCTGATACCCACCTGGGGGAGCAATGAGGAATGTGTAATATTTATCTATTTTCCTCAAAAATACAACTCCGCTGGTGCCTTGGTTAAGGATGAACGAAGCACAGACACTGTCCTGGCTTTGTGTAGTTCAGGTAATCACTTGCTGTGAGTCACAGGATTACAATCCTTGTGGGACCTGTTTCATTGTCATTTTGCCACTACTATGCTATCACTGTTAATCCCCAGCCTTTATAGTTGGGGAAACCCGTTTCACTACACATAAACAAGTGACTAGAACCATGGAATGAATACATGATAGAAGGAGGCCATTCAGCTCATCATCTTTTTAACATCTATCTGTAAGGGTTCCGCAGCTGGAACTACTTCCCTGATCTTTTGTTGCAGCCCTAATTATTTTTTTTCCCTCTGTTCAGTCATTTAGCCAATTCTCTTCCAAGTCAAAATTGAATTCTTCGCTCAGCGCTGAGCACTGCTGCCACACAGTGCCAGGAATCCAGGTTTGACTGTCCTGGGTGACTGTGTGGAATATGACTCCAGGAGTCAGCTGTAAAGGAACTGTGCTTTATTTTGCAAAATAAAGTAAAGCAAAAATCACAAGCCTGTGGCGAATACAAGCCGATCCCAACCAGGGACGATGGAATAATGGATCCACTCGGAGGCCTGCTTTATACAGGACTCAGTGTATGATCTCCACCTGGTGAGTTAATTACCAATCTCGAGGGAGTTCGTATTCCATGAGTCCCACAGGGAGGTCAATCAATGATTCCTCCATGCAAGTCCTGGGGATTATCACATGGAGTTTGCGCATTCTTTCCATGACTGCTGGGTTTCCTCCAGGTGCTTCAGTTTCTTCCCACAAGATGTACAGGTTGGATGGATTGGCCATGCTAAATGTGTGGCGGTATGGGAATAGGGTGGAGGATGGTTATCAGACAAGGTCAAGGCCTTATTAGATAGGATTTTGATTGATGAGGGAATCGAGTGTTTGGGAGAACAAGCTGGAAAGTGGAGTTAAGATCCCAATCAGATCAGCCATAATCTTACCGAAAGGGGGAACCAGGCTCATTGGGTCACATGGCCTACTCCTCCTGTTAATTATGAGTGTTGATCTGGGGCAGGATTTTCCAGCCTTTTATGCCGGTGAGATTCCCTGCAGTGAATGGACATTTGGCTGAGTGCCAGATTCTCCATCCTCACTTGCAGCGATAGAGGGACACGATTGGCCGGAAAATTCCAGCCCTGGTCTGGATTTGTACGTATTCACTTTCAAAACACCTTTTGTTTCCTCCTTTTGCAGGTAACCTTTGACCCTGATGTTTTCTTCAACATTTTGCTACCTCCAATCATATTCTACGCAGGATACAGCCTCAAAAAGGTAACAATGGTAATGGTTAAACATTCCAGCACATTCTTTGCCGTTTGGGGAGGGGAGTGGGGGGGAGAAACATCGTCAATATTGATTTGATTTGTAATTGTCAGGATACAATGAAAAGTATTGTTTTCTTTAAACTTGCATTCTAATCAGTATTCTGTAAACTGTGTGTGCCGTTATATGCCCTATTTCTGACCAGAACTCTCACTCGCCTGACGAAGGAACAGCATTTTGAAAACTTGTGGCATTTACTATCAAATAAACCTGTTGGACCTTTAACCTGGTGTTGTGAGACTTCTTACTATATCCTGACACCCATGAGCTTTTAATATTCTGACTAATTTGCCATAGTGATCATTGTTGCCTCTACTGAACAAGCTTTGTTAAAATCCGAGTTGATTACAGTAAATGTCCTCTCTCCATTGACCCTCCTGAAAAGATTCAATTTAGTCAAACATGACCATGCTGACTGTCCTTGATTTAATCCCACCTTTCTAAATGATGATTTATACTGTCCCTCCAAATTTTTAGAAATAGTTTTCTAACTCTTGGGATTAAACTAACTGGTCTGTAATTATTCAGCCTATCCTTTCCTCAAACAATGGAACAACATTTCTGTCCTCTGGCACCATAGATAGGGAGGATTGGTAGATGATGATCGGTGCCACCGTCCCTTGTTGGCCTGAGAAGTACGGCATATATTTCATCTGGATCTGGTGGTTTATCTACATTCAGCAATGCTAAACAGTTTTAATAATCTCAACACCACCATCTCCTATATGGCAACAGAGATGGGCACTGAAAGCTGGCCTAGTCAAAGAGCCCACGTCCCATGGGAAAATACATTTTTAACGTTTCACAATCCTGCTTAACTCCCTCAGTGAACCCGAACAGATGCCCAAGTGTGGCGACTGGGAGATTTTCACAGGAGTTTAATTTGCAGTGTTAACATTAGCCTACTTGTGACACGAAGAAATAAACTTTAAACTTAAAAACTAGTTGAGCAAGCCACTCTGTTCAAGGACAATAACGCGTAGGCAACAAATGCTGGTTTTGCCAGTGACATCCATCCATGTCCTGTGAAAGAAGGAAGAGAAAAATTGGAACCTTTGTGCAGCTTTCAGATCTACCTTGTTTGGCACAATGGATTAGAATGGAGGGATGTGATGCATGTTCTACAGTGAATGTACTAAATGTTAATAGGTTGGGAGAAGAATGATGAGGCATTTCTGGAACTTGGAACGTTGTAATGGAGAGAGGCCAATGGATCTGAATTTCTTTTATATTGGTGAAAATAAGCAACATGATCCGAGTCTTTTGAACAAACGATGTAATATAAATCTGACCAAGTTATTTAGCTTAAACTGAAACTTGCAAGTAATAAATACATATTAAAGAAATAGCATCAAACATCACTACGATCATAATAACTTACAGCACTGGAGAGGCTATTTGGCCCATTGCACCTGTGCTAGCTCTTTGAAATTGCTGTTCTGTTAGTTCCATTCACTCCTCTGTTTTTCTGCTGGTTCTGCTATTGTTTCACTTTAAATACAGAGCCAGTTCGCTTTTGAAAAGTAAGATTGAATCTGCTTCTGTCACCCTTTTTGGACAGTGCATCCTGCACTGTGTGGTTCCCCCTCACTTTCCCTCTGGATCCACAGAATCCCTACAGTACAGAAGGAGGCCATTCAGTCCATCGAGGCTGCACCCACTCTCAAAGAGTCTTTTACCCACCTAGATTTTCACTTGCTTAAAACCTGTTACATTTCAAATTTCCCCTCTTTTGATGAGAGGTCACGGACGAGGAACATTGGGCTGGATCTTTCAGCTCTTGGATTTTCCCATCTCATCCGCGACAGTGCCCTCTGGAGGCGGGCCACCCACGCTGTTTCTCTCTCCACATGATGCTGCGTTTCCCAGCATTTCCTGCCCTTCAATCCGTCAAATGGGCGGACAGCGGGTGGGATTTTCCACTCGAGGTCAACGGGACTTTCCATGGTTCTGCCCTCGCTTGCTCTGATTCCTGTGTCAGGAAACTCAAGAAAATTCACCCCGATATTTTTAAATAGCCCGCATAAAAGGGGCGCTTGCCACAGAATTTCTGTCCCACAAATATATTGCTCTGGTTTGCATGAATGTGCATGGACGATGGAGCTGTAATCAACGCTAATTGTCTGGTTTCTGTATAATACTGTGATATATGGAGAACCAAATTCACTCTCCTCTCGAATAAAATTGACAAATGGTGCGCTGACTGCTGCAAAGCGTTATGATTAAGTTGATAAGCCATCTGGGAAAAAGCCAAGTTAACTTTTTACACCATGTGTTTTTTCTGAGTTTGGCTAATTTATCTCACTGTAAACGCACTGCGGTTCTGATTTGATGCTTGTTCTGGTGCAGTTACAGAGTTCGACCTCAAAGCGAAAAGCAAAAGCTCCATCATATCTGTCAGATTCTAAAACGTCCATTTCCGCTCAAAGATACTCCTTGCTTTTCCAATGTGATCTTTGTCTAATTGGACAACTTCAAGAGCCAGCACAGGTCCATAAGATATAGTAACAGAATTAGGCCATTCGGTCTATCGAGTCTGCTCTGCCATTCAATCACGGCTGATAGGTTTTTCAGCCTCATTCTCCCACCTCTCCCCCATAACCTTTGATCCCCTTACCAATCAAGAACCTATCTATCTCTGTCTTAGATACACTCAATGATCTGGCCTCCACAGCCTTCTGTGGCAATGAATTCCACAGATTCACCACCCTCAGAATGAAGAAATTCCTCTTTATCTCAGTTCTGAAGGCTTATCCCTTTATTCTGAGGCTGTGTTCTCGGATCCTAGTCTTTCCTCCAGAGTGACATTGTGGCACAATAGTTAGCTTTGCTAACTCACAATGCCAGAGACCCAGGTTCAATTCTGGTCTCTGGTCGCTATCTGGGTGAAATATGCACATTCTACCTGTGCTCGCCTGGGTTTTCTCCGGGTGCTCTGGTTTCCTTGCACAGTCCAAAGATGTGCAGGTTAGCTTGATTGGCCATGCAAAATTGCCCCTTGGTGTCAAGAGGACTAGCAGGGAAAATACATAGATAGGACCTGAGCACTACTGTGGCTGGTGCAGACTCAGTGGGCTGAATGGCCTCCTTCTATACTGTACTAATTCTAATAATGGAAACATCTTCCCCACATCCATTCTACCCAGGCCTTTCAGTATGCTGTAAGTTATAATGAGATCCATGAGTCAAATGGCCTTTTCCTATTCTGAATGACTGATCAATGAATTTGAATGATTGCATGCTTTCACTCTTGTCTCTATCTCTCTCTATTACAGAGACATTTCTTCAGGAACCTTGGCTCAATCCTAGCATATGCATTCATAGGAACTGCGGTGTCCTGCTTTGTCATAGGGTGAGTATCTCCTTCATGTGAATAACCGAAGAAGCCTCCTTAGCCAGTACCATTTTCATTTATTGATCATTTTATTGTGTTATTAACCTTGAGATTGCCACTGCTTCCCTGCCTCTCAGTGTCACGTGAAAACCTGTTATAGAATAATTGGATGCAATGGTAATAATGTTTCTCTAACTTTTAGAATCATAGAATCCCTATAGTACAGAAGGAGGCCATTTGGCCCATCGAGTCTGCACTGACCACAATTGTGCCCTATTCCCGTAACCCTGCATATTTACCCTGCTAATCCCCTGACACGTAAGGGGCAATTTAGCATTGTCAATGCACCTAACCTGCACATCCTTGGACTGTGGGAGGTAACTGGAGCACCCGGAGCAAATTCGTGCAGATATGGGAGAAATGTTCAGACTCCACACAAACAGTGACCCGAGGCTGGAATTGAACCTGGGTCCCTGGCGCTGTGAGGCGGTAGTGCTAACCAATATGCCGCCAGGCCTCTCAAGGCACTGATCTGACAGTTCCCTGTTTCCTGCTGCTATTGAATAATTTGGGGGAAGGACTTGAGGGAGAAAGGAATTGAAGAATGAGTTGATGAGTGTTGTGGGGTAATTTGAGATGGCTGGTTATGTCTTAATTTAGACAGTGCAAAACCCAAGAGACAAGTATCTCTGATATAAAGACGTAACGTTTATTTTAAAAGAAAAACACAAGACAAACAAGCAGCTGACTGGAGATCATCAAAGGGTTAAGTAACTCTGGGATTAGAGCGACAGAACCTTTCTGAGAGATCTAACGTGGACAATCAGACAGATCAATTATAGATTTTCTTAGCAATCATTCCCACCTGATATTGGTTTAAAATCAACTACATGCAGCAAATATAAACCAATAATAATTTCTGACAAGAACTCAGTCAATCACATTTTACCATTTGATGTAATGATATCTCGTTCGTCCATTTAATCCAGACTCTGACTCCCATCTTGACTCAACTCTTTTCTCTACTGCTATGTAACAGTAAGTACATACCAGTGGGGGCAGGCTGAAACCCTTCCGTGGGCATTGATTCCCCATCCTGCACCCCCTAGCTAAATTAAATGCCCTCTTTCCCCCACTTTACCTCCAAACTCACCTCACGAAGAGCCATTACGTTCCACCCACAGTACTAGAAGTTCAGGTAAGTGTGCACTGAATGCTGTAAGTCCGAAAAATATTGGCACTTGAAAGGCCACAGTGAGTGTTTATAGTCACATTTTCATAGTTCCACATCATCGTCAATCAGACAAATCTAAGGGCTGTATCTTGAACTCCAGTGGAATGTGGGAATACTAGGATTTAGTTCAGATATTGCAAGGCTGCATGAGGTGGTCCAGAACAATGCCAGCTTTTGTACTTGGGATTCTCTCGTGGGACAGGTTGCAATTTGATCATTTTTCAATGCCATGCTGAAATCTCATCGGTACCGTGCACGGGTTTTGAAGTGGTTTAAAGGAATTGATATTCTGGCTGTAATGACGTCGACAAGATCCATGAAGTGGGCCTGTTGGAATATGAGCTCCTTGATTGACAGAATGACTACCTGCCCTATTAGGAGGGATTCTCACCTATGCATATAATGAGTGGTGTCTGATTTACTGGTTTGATTTGATTTATTACTGTCACATGTATGAGTATACAGTGAGAAAGGTCTACTTAATGTGAGGTAGGTCCATTCATAAGTCTGTTGGCAGTCTGAGGGAAGAAGCTGTCCTTGACTCAATTGGTACGTGACCTCAGACTTCTGTATCTTTTTCCCAATGGAAGAAGGTGGAAGAGAGAATATCCGGGGTGTGGGGGGCCCTTAATTATGCTGGCTGCTTTGCCAAGACAGCAGGATGTGTAGACTGTGCTAATGGATGGGAAGCTGATTTGCGTAATGGACTGGGCTATGTTCACAAATCTTTGTAGTTTCTTGCGATCTTGGGCAGAGCAGGAGCCATACCAAGTTGTGATACAAGCAGAAAGAACTCTGGATTTTGACTTGAACTTGATGCACTCTTAAGAGTGGAGATATTTTTGTAAATAAAGCGAATCTGGTGAAGGGATAGCAGGCTCTGAGGACTTATTTCACCTGCATTCAGCCAAAACCATTGTGAGTTTTCCAGGAGATCTTGCACAGTGATGGCGTCTTTACAACTGGACCAGAAGTTCTGAGTTGGATCCTGGAAGAGGGGTTCATAATGCCACTCAATGGGCTGATAATTAGCCTGAAAATTTGTCCATCTTTCCCCCCACACTATTCCCCAAAGAGAAGACTGTGTGTCAATGAAAGTGTGCTACAAAAATTGTGAATTTCACATTTCTTTCTTTGTTTTCAGTTTAAGACAGAATTGAAGAGATCCAACCCATGTTGGGGATCAGGGGTTATAGGGAAAAGTATCAGCCATGATTGAATGGCAGAGCCGACTCGATGGGCAGAGTGGCCTAATTCTGCTCCTATGTATTATGGTGTCAGCTATAGCTCAGTTAGCATAACCCTTGCCTTGAGTCATAAGGTTCTGGGTTCAATTCCAACCCCCGAGTGCAAAAGCAAGGCCTGTGCAGTAGTGAGGGGACAATGTCAGACATGCCATCTTTCAAATATGTGGTTAGACATCTGCCTGTTTGGGTGGATGTAAAAGACCCCATAGCACTATTTTAAGAAGAGTTATCCAGGGTGTTCTGATCAATATTTTTCCCTCGATTAGTGTCACAAAGACTATTTAGTCATTGTCACATTGCTGTTTTTGTGGGAGTTGCTGTGCGCAGATTGGCTGTCAGGTTTTCCCATTACAAGTCAAAGAACTTCCAGTGGCCATGAAAGTAAGTGCAAAAATACAGCGGATAGTAAGGAAGGCAATGCTCTGTTGGCCTTCATAGTGAGAGGATTTGAGTTTCACTGCAATTGAATAGGGCCTTGATAAGACTATACCTGGAGTATTGTGTGCAGTCTTCGTGTCCTTATTTGAGGAAGGATGTTCTTGCAACAGTACAGGTTTTTCAGCCTGACTCCTGTCCGTCCGTCACATGAAGAGAGACTAAATCGGTTAGGATTATATTCGCTGGAGTTTAGAAGAGTGAGAGAGGATTTCATAGAAACTTATAAAATTCTAACAGGGTTAGACAGGGTAGATTCAGAAAGAATGTTCCCAATGGTGGGGGAGTCCAGAACTCATATCCTCATATTTTGAGGATAAGAGCTACGTCTTTTAGGACTGTGGTGAAGAGAAATTTCTATACCTATAGGGTGGTGAGTGTGTGGAACTCATTCCCACAGAAAGTAGTTGAGGCTGAAACATTGTGTGATTTCAAGAAGAAATTAGATATAGCTCTTGGGGCTAAAGAGATCGAGGGATATGGAAAGGAAGGCAAGATCACGACATGAATTTGATGATCAGCCACGATAGAAATGAATAGCGGAGTGGGTTCGAAGGGCTGAATGGCTTACTCCTGCTTCAAGTTTCTATATAAATGAAAATATAATCTATCTGGAGTTTTATGTCAGCTGGTGGTGCTCTAAGAGAGATGCCCCAGGATAAAATGGGAGGTAGGTTTTCCATAATCTCTCGTTTAGCAGAAGATCACTAGAAACTCCAGATAGCTTTGGTTTTGTTTTGAGTTATAGTCAGCGGTTAGGAGAATATTGGTAGAAATTCTTCCCTTATTTCCTGCTCTGGTTTAAACAAAATCATTTTTTTAAAGAAAAAACCTCTTGTGCTTGTTTCAGAAACTTTATGTATGGAATTGTGAAGCTGATGTACGCAGTGGGACAACTTGAAGATGGATTTTACTACACAGACTGTCTGTTTTTTGGTGCCATTATTTCTGCCACTGATCCAGGTATGTGTTAGCATGGAGGTGTGTCAGCAGCAGGATAAGTGGGTATTGCCATTTATGTTTTCCATCATCCCACATCTTTGAATCTGTCTCGTAGAGTTGCAGATGAAGGCGTTTAGGTATTAGAAGGTCGGGAGCCCGCAGCTGAGGAGTATGTGAAAGTATAGATAAATAAATGTTACATTTGGACTCTTTCCAAACTGAGAGAGTTTTAAGAAAGCCAAAAGATCTACCATTTGCCGAGGTTTTCTCATTCATATATGCAATATGGGTATCGCTGGCAAATCCAATATTTATTTCCCATCAGTAATGGCCTTTGAGAAAGTGGTGGCGTACCACTTTCTTGAACCCTTGGTGTTCTTGTGCTACAACCATAGTGATTCTTTTGTAACCATAGTTACAACCATAGTGATTCTTTTTTTGCTATTTTTCTGTGTTGGTGTGATACACTTCAGAGGGCAGTTAAGAGTCAACCACATTGTTGTGGCTCTGGAGTCACATGTAGGCCAGACCTAGTAAGGAGGGCAGATTTCCTTCCTTAAAGGACATCAGTGAGCCAGATGGAGGGCATAGTAACCTTTGCTGGGAAACTGTTGTGGATTGTTGCCCATAACCCCTCTTGTTTTCTAATGTGCTTTCAGGAGGGAAATCTGCCGTCCTTACCTGGTCTGGCCAACCTGTGATTCCAGAGCCACTGGCAATGTGGTTAACTCTTAACTGCCCCCTGAAATAGCCTAGCAAATCACTCAATTCAAGGGCAATTAGGAATGGGCAACAAATGCTGGCCCAGCTGTATCCTGGGAAAGGGTAAAAGAATGTTTGACTGCATTCTGACCCCCATACATAGAGCTAAAAGGGGACACGAGAAGACTTTGGCTGATAGGATCAAGGAGAATCCTAAAGCTTTCTTTAGATATGTTCAGAATAGAAGATTGGTTAGGGCAAGATTAGGGCCAGTCAGAGACAGCAGTGGGAAGTTGTGCGTGGAGCCTGAAGAGATTGGAGAGGCACTGAACAATATTTCTCTTCGGTATTCACGCAGGGAGATGTAAATGTAGTTGTGGAGAACACTGGGATACAGGGTTGTAAACTGGAAAGTATTGAAGTAGATAAGGAGGATGTGCTAGATATTCTTGAGGGTTTGAAGTTAGATAAGTCCCCTGGGCCGGACGGGATTTACCCTAGTATTCTCTGGGAGGCAAGAGAGGAGATTGCAGAGCCTCTGGCTCTGATCTTCAGGTCCTCGTTGGTTACGGGTGTGGTTCCGGAGGACTGGATGATAGCGAATGTGGTCCCATTGTTTAAGAAGGGGAAGAGAGACCTTCCAGGGAATTATAGGCCAGTGAGTCTTACTTCTGTTGTGGGCAAAGTATTGGAGAGAATTATTAGGGATAGGATTTATAGTTATTTAGAGAGAAATGAATTGATTGGGATAGTCAGCATGGTTTTGTGAAGGGTAGGTCGTGCCTTACTAACCTTATTGAGATTTTTGAAAAAGTGACCAAAGAGGTGGATGGGGGTAAGGCAGTTGACGTGGTTTATATGGACTTTAGTAAGGCGTTTGATAAGGTGGCCCATGGAAGGCTTCTGCAGAAAATGCAGATGTGTGGGATTGAGGGTGATTTAGCTAATTGGATTAGGAATTGGCTAGCAGAAAGAAGACAGAGGGTAGTGGTTGATGGAAGATATTCATCGTGGAGTTCGGTTACTAGTGGAGTACCTCAGGGATCTGTTTTGGGGCCCCTGATGTTTGTAATTTTTATAAATGATCTGGATGAGGGTATTGAAGGATGGATTAGTAAATTTACGGATGACACCAAAGTCGGAGGAGTGGTAGATAGTGAAGAGGGGTGTTATAGTTTGCAGAGAGACTTGGACAAGTTGCAGAGCTAGGCCGAGAGGTGGCAAATGGAGTTTAATGCGGAAAAGTGTGAGGTAATTCACTTTGGCAGGAATAACAAATGTGTACAGTATAGGGCTAATGGTAGGACTCTTAATAGTGTTGAAGAACAGAGGGATCTTGGTGTATATGTGCATAGATCCCTGAAAGTTGGCAATCAAGTCGATAAGGTTGTTAAGAAGGCATATGGAGTCTTAGCTTTTATTGGTAGGGGATTGAATTTAGGAGCCGCAGCATCATGTTGCAACTGTACAAAACTCTAGTGCGGCCGCACTTGGAGTATTGTGTGCAGTTCTGGTCCCCACATTATAAGAAAGATGTGGAGGCATTGGAGAGGGTCCAGAGGAGGTTTACCAGGATGTTGCCTGGTATGGAGGGCAGGTCTTATGAAGAGAGGCTGAGGGATTTGAGGTTGTTTTCGTTAGAAAGAAGCGGCTAAGAGGAGACCTTATTGAAACATATAAGATGATTAGAGGTTTAGATAGGGTGGACAGTGATAGCCTTTTTCCTAGGATGGAGAAAGCCAGCACGAGGGGACATAGCTTTAAATTAAGGGGTGGTGGTTATAGGACGGATGTCAGAGGTAGGTTCTTTACCCAGAGGGTGGTAAGGGTATGGAATGCCCTGCCTGCTGCAGTTGAAGATGCGCCAAGTTTGGTGGCGTTTAAGAGGTTAGTAGATAAGTTTATGGACGAAAAGGGAATGGTTTAGGTTAGAGGGTCATTGATTTTTCCTAATTGGTCGGCGCAACGTCGAAGGCCGAAGGGCCTGTTCTGCGCTGTAATGTTCTACGTTCTATACCGAGATTTCATAATGCTCTGGCTAGGTGCCACCTTCAATATTCCAGTCTTGGTGGAAGGACAGAAGGGAATATTAAATGCCTGTAATTAATGCAAACAAGGGCAACAAGGCTGAATATTAGGTTATGGCAACTATAACCTTACATCAGCATATTAATTAAGTTACTGTGACATTCTCCTAGTTGCCACATTCCGGTGCTTGTTCGGATGCACTGAGGAAGAATTTAGCGTAACCAGTGCATCTAACCAGGACTTCTTTCAGACTGTGGGAGGAAACCGGAGCACCCAGAGGAAACCTGCAGTGACATGGGGAGAAGTGTGGCTGTTTGAAATTTGCACAAAGCTGGGAATTGAACCCAGGTCCCCGGAGCCTGTGAGGCAACAGTGCTAACCGCTGCACTACTTTGCTGCCAATTTAAAATTGGATAGTTTAGCATGTATGGTCTTTCTTTTCTATGTTGAATTCAAAATCCCGTATGCCAGCCCATTCTAACAGTCTGTCTACCATCATCTTGAAGTCAATCAATGTCCTCCTCAGAGTTTATGACACTTCCAAGCTTTGTGTTACCTGCAAGCTTAGAAATTCTAATAATGATTGGGACACATCGTGAGATAAAATATGGACAGCAAAAGTTGAAGTGAGTTGAAATTCATGGAATGTGCAAGTTGGAGAACTGTTCAGTAGATTATTTGAGTCTGGAGCTAATAAAAGCACAAACAAGGAAAATATCTCCCCCAAAGTTAGTCTCTGAAACCATTGTTGCTCATTTTTTTCCCCTAGCTTTCAATATCTTTTGTGTTTTTCATGATGCAAGTTTTCCTGCTTTCTCTTTTTACAGTGACTGTCCTTGCCATATTCAATGAGCTTCAGGTAGATGTTGACCTTTATGCGTTGCTGTTTGGAGAGAGTGTGCTGAATGATGCTGTGGCCATTGTGCTGTCGTCGTAAGTGGAAATGCCGTTTCAAATTTTTTTAAAAAAGCCATTGCTTCACGAGTTCCCTGTGATGATTCACGCGAGGGAGGAACACCTTTTGCGTGAATCACTGATAGAATGTTGGCACCGTAGTAACGGCGAATTGGGTGTAATAAATGTAATCACGGTAATGGCGAATGGGAGTAATATTGGTAACTATAGTAACAGCGAATTGAGGGCAGCCAGTGGTAATGATGCATCATGGGCAGAATGTTATTACCCATGGTGAAGGCGATTTGGGGGTGATTTTGGTACTGGTGGTGATGGTGCATTGTGGGTGGAGGGTCAGTACCCATGGTAACGGTCAATTGTCAGTACTTGTAGTAAAATAACTGAAGTTTGTGTTTTTGGGACTGGGGTGGGTGGGAAATCATTTCTGAGCAATTAAATGTTCTTACTTCACTTTTCTCATAGTGAGGAATTTGTGTGTGTGTGTGTGGGGGTACCTGTATGTGTATGTCTGGGGATCACTTATGCATGGGTATGTATCTGGGGGGTTTGTCTGTGTGGGGTGAGGGCACAGAGTGGCTTATCTGTGTGTGCGTGTGTGTGTGTGAGATGGGCAAGGGAGCTTGTCTGTGTGGGGGGGGGGGGGGGGGGGGGGGGGGGTCTTGGCTGTGTGCGCCTGTCTCGGTCAAATAAAGTCTACATATTTTTTGGTTTCACAAAGGTCAATTGTTGCTTACCAGCCAGCGGGTGAAAACAGCCACACCTTCGATGCAGCTGCTTTCTTCAAGTGCGTGGGAGTCTTTCTTGGAATATTCAGTGGCTCGTTTGCGATGGGTGCAGTAACTGGAGTGCTGACTGCTCTGATATCCTTTTATCACGACAGGGAAAACCCATGTCGTTTTTGTGTGTGTGTGTGAGGTGCTTGCAAGCCATTTTGATGATAATGGAGTAAAGAAAGAAGTTGCATTTACGTAACACCTTTCCTGTCCTCAGGATGGGCAAAAACACCTTACAGCCAATGAAATCTGCTTCAGGTTGAGAAGAGTTCACCCAATTTGCACATTGGAAGGTCCATACGACCCAAAGAGCAGATCAATAATTAGCCTGATAGTTTTTGGGTGATATTTGGGGATGAACGTTGGCCAAGACGCTGTGACGATTCCTTCGTCCTTCTTTACATAGTGCCACTGGGATGAATTACAGCCACCAGTGAGGGCAGCTATTTGGAAGATGACCCTTCATGCAGTTTGACATCCTTTCAGCTGCAGACCGAAACCACAATATTCAGGTGCCAAGAGTGTGACTTCTCAGATCAAAGACCTGCTCAACTTTGCGATGGCATTGCTGCCCAGCTGACCTGGTTAATCATAGAATCCCTACAGTGCTGAAGGAGGCCATTCAGCCCATCAAGTCTGCCCAGATCACAATCCTACCCATGCCCTATCCCCATAACCCCATGCATTAACTCCAGCCAGTCCCCTTGACACTAGGGCAATTTAGCATGGCTAATTAACCTAACTTGCACATCTTTGGAGTTTGGGAGGAAACCAGAGCACCTGGAGGAAACACGTGCAGACATGGGGAGAACATGCAAACTCTACCCCAATAGTGACCAGGAATCGAACCCGTGTCCCTGTCGCTGTGAGGCAGCAGTACTAACCACTAGGCCACCGTGACACTCTTATCTATAACTTAGTTTACTGTAGAATCTTCTTTGCTGACTGTGGTGGGCACACTCAGCTAAAGGGGGCAAAATTGCTGAGGCATTAGTGCTGGTAGACATTACTACAATATGAATCAGTGACTGGGCACCTGTTGGTCTGTCAGAACTGGTTTGACAGGTGTTTCACTGTATGAAGGCTGCAGTTCAGAGATACCAGTCCCAGCTGACACAATATTACAGATTTATATCTGGTGCTGATGGAAGCCAGCTCCACTGAGACGTGTTTAAAGAAACAGATTTTCTAGAAAATTACTAGCCAGCATTTTTGCAGTTTTATTAATATTCCTGTGGGAGCGAGGATCACAGGAGAGAGACAAGCATTGATTGGATCGTTATTTTCCAGTGGTTGAGATGATTTATTTATCTGTTCCGGTTTTTAGCGCTTACGGTTCACCCAGATTTTCGGTTACCCAGCCAAACAGGTTATACAAATGGTCACCAAGGTAGGATATGAAATTTAATTCAGTAAGTAACTTTTAAGGCACATCTTGACAAATATATGAATAGGATGGGAATAGAGGGATATGGTCCCAGAAATAGTCGGAGTTTTAGTTCAGTCAGGCAGCATGGTCGGTGCAGGCTTGGAGGGCCGAAGGGCCTGCTCTTGTGCTGTAATTTTCTTTTGTTCTTTGTTAAGTTGGGTCATTATTGGCCTAATTTTAAACCCAGCTGGTTCATCATGCCACCTGGTATCCTGAGCTGGTCTGCGCCACCCGACGTGATTAATTACACAGTAAGTCACTGGTGTAAGCCACTGAGTGAAGAAAAAGGCCAGCTGGAGCCACTTTTGCAGAACTATGGTTGGACAATATGGAAACGTAGAAAGTCATAGGCCATTCAGCCCTTTGAGCTTGTTCTGCCGTTTAAAAGCGGTGATGGCCCAGTGGTGTTATTGCTAAACCATTAATCCAGAAACTCAGCTAATGTTCTGGGTTCGAATCCCCCATGACAGATGGTGGAATTTGAATTCAATTCAATAAAAAAAAAACCTGGAATTAAGAATCTACTGACGACCATGAAACGATTGTGAATTGTTAGAAAAACTCATTCAGTTCAAAGTAGAAATTTATTTGTTAGTGTCACAAGTGGGCTTACATTCACATTGCAATGAAGTTACTGTGAAAATGCCCGAGTTGCCACAGTCTGGCACCTGTTCAGGTACACTGAGGGAGAATTTAGCATGGCCAGTGCATCTAACCAGAACATCTTTGGATTGAGGGAGGAAACTGGAGCACTTGCCAGAAACCCACACAGATACAGGGAGAATGTGCAAACTCCACATAGACAGTGACCCAAGCTGGGTCTCTGGCACTGAAGCAGCAATGCCAACCATTGTGCCACTGTGCCATCCTATCTGCCGTCCTTAACTGGTCTGGCCTACATGTGACTCCAGAGCCACAGCAATGTGATTGACTCTGAATGCCCTTAGGCAACTACGGATGGGTAATAAATGCTGGCTATCCAGCAATACCCATCTGCCACGAATGAATAAAAATGATCATGTAATCCTGACAGCAGTGGCTAGATTACAGGAAGAGATATTGTTGAGATGATGGGCTTTGACTGGAGAACGATGTATGTGTGCTTGAGCTGATGAAGGTCTGTTTCAGTGATGGTTCAATACCAGTGACTTCCTGATGGAAACTTGATGTTGCAAAAAGGGCTAAACCCGCGAGTTCTGCTGTGACACCACTTTTGTCTTTGTGGTCATTATAAGCAGCCAGTGTTCACCCCCTCTGCATACAGTGGAAGAATAGTTACTAATAAGCTGCTGGGTGCACTCGGAACTTTACATGAGTTAATGTCCTTGGGATCCGGTGAAATAAAGATGAGGAGAATTGGGCCAATTGAAGTGACAAGATGTGCCCTGACCTTTCACACTTCTAGCTTTCCACAATTATAAATGGATAGACTTCACTTCCACCCATCCACTGCTTTTTATCTTATACATATAGTAAGTGACTTCTCACTTGTCACATCTGAAGATGTCACATATTAAAACTGTTGGTGCTTCCTGTGCCTGATGGGATAGTCATTATGCTACAAAATGAGGCCATTCAGCCCATCCAGTCCAGTCCGCCATGCTTGTAAACAGCGAGTTCCAGACTGTTACCAAACTCTGTGTGGAAGAAAAAGCTTTTCCTCACATCATCCTCAGTATTTTGTGCCTTGAAGCTTGAAATTTGTGTCTCCCCAATCCTTAGTTCGGACGTATTCATAAAAGAGTAATATCTTTTAAGATGAGAAAGAGATAGGAAGCAAACTAATTTTTTTTCTTTCATGGCAAGGCCAGGATTTGTTGCCTATTCTTATTTGCCCTTGAACTGAGTGACCAGCCACATCATTTCTGAAGGCAGTTAAGAGTCACTTACTACATTACTGCATGTCTGGAGTTACCCTGTAGGCCAGACAGGGTAAGGATGGCAGATTTCCTTCCCTGAAGGACATTAGTGAACTAGATGGGTTTTTACGGTAATTGGAAATGATTTCATGGTCACTATTACAGAGACTAGTTTACAATTCCAGATTATAAATTGAATTTGAATTCCACCTGTGGTGCTTTGGTGGGATTTGAATCCTTGTCCCCAGAGCCTTTAGATTATCATGTCCAGTGACACTCCCACTAGGCCACTGTCTCCTATCGCTTTGTGATGAATTTCTACTCATCTTGAGAAGTTGGACTCTGGCCCCTCGGAAGCTGACACTAAACAGAGAGAATTAATTAGCCACTAGCTGACTCAGTACGTTTGGAGTCGGACACTTTAGGAACTTTCAAGCGGTTACAGAATAGGCACATGGAACACGCCAGAATGATAGGGAGTGGGATAGCTTGACCTTGGGTTCGAACATAGCTTGGCACAACGTTGAGGGCCAAAGGGCCTGTACTTTGCTGTACTGTTCTATATTTTATTATGTGCCCTTTTTTTTGTGGGAACTATTCCATGCCTGGGGACTGTAACGATCTCAAGATGACAGGCCATGTAAGTAAGACGCATGTATCAAAAGAAGGTAATTGTGGAACCCAATCAACTCATGAGCAATGCTAGTGAAGATCAGCTAGTTCCCGTTGACAAGGGGCCCTCCAATAACGATGTTTTGATTTTTGTTGAATGGGATTCCGTTAGGTTTGATGTCTAATCTTTAGCTATTGCCTTAACCGTTGCTCTCTCACGTCACCAAATTCACCAAGCTGCACTGCTTCCCTCTCCTAGAGACGGCACTCTTTTTCCTGATGTCCTGGAGCACCTTCCTCCTGGCGGAAGCGTGCGGCTTCACTGGTGAGTTGAACTAACCTGGGAACGCAGGTCTGCACAGAGATTAAGATGCTGCCTTTGGAAGGATGTTACGGGCCTGACCCAGCATTATAGTTAAAGTTTATTTCTTAGTAAAGCTAAATAAAGTTAAAATTTATTTATTTGTCATTAATAGACTTGCATTCGCACTGCAATGAAGTTAGTGTGAAAATTCCTAAGTCACCACAATCTGGCCCCTGTTCGGGTACACTGAGGGAGAATTTAGCATGGCCAATGCACCCTAACCAGCACATCTTAAGACTGTGGGAGGAAAGCAGAAGACCTGGAGGAAACCCACACAGAGACAGGGACAATGTACAAACTCCACACAGACAGTGACCCAAGCTGGCTTCTCTGGTCTTTTATGACCTTTGCCTGGAAGCGTATAAATTTGTGTTTATCCAATCTTAGGATGGTATTTTGCATCTGTATTCTCAGCTTAGTCCCCACACAGGACCATGGTAGTGTAAATCTCCCTCTGTTTAGCCCCAGTCTTATGTTTGGACCCACACTAACTGAACAGCAAGCCCCTGTCTCACCAGCGCAACACTCTCTCCGTTATACATGCCAGCCAGTCCTGTGGCAGCTCTGAAGGAGGCAATTTATTTCTGATTTAGAAAAATGGAGGGGAGCATGGGTTCCATCCTGAGGAGAAGGAATATGGTTGCTGAACATGAGTCTGGGGCTTTGATTGGGGAAGTTCAGGGAGTGGGTTGTGGGGGGAGCTGGATGAGGGTCAAAATCTGGAAGCCCTAAAGGAGGCACAGTTAGGGAGGCATGCCATCTTGGAGGTTGGTGATGGGGGAGATGATGCTCGTGATAAGCACAAGGCACCCGCACCCAAATGTGGTAACTCGTTCCCCTCCCCTTATACTATCTCTGTGGCAGGAATCCCATTTGGTGGAAGTTACTTTGTAGTTTGTTATTGTGTATGGACCAATAGGCTTCTCAGTTCAGATCTGATGCAAAGAATGGGCAGGCCTTAAGCACCCAGTATCTTCACAACACTCTGTGTATTGTCTGGTTGATTGCATGCACCTAGTTTATAAGGTACCAATCGCAATGTAAAGCATACGCTTGTGGGCATGATTCTGATGACTAAGCTGAGTGTTGTGGCTGTAAAGGAAGTTGACCTATACCAAGTATATGCAAAAGCATGATATTTTTTGGGGCTGGGGAAGTGGAATTATCTTGTACGCTAGGTCGAGTTATATGCTGCAATTTACGGTATTTTTTTAGGTGGGACAAATCCAGGACAGCGGGAAATAAACATAAGATTAGGGTGATGTCCAACAGCATTTCTTTATGCACAGAGCTATTGGAGATTAATAATTCTCCTTCTCCACAAGCCTGCCGAGGCTGGGGGCCAAGTGACGATTGCGGATTTTTGTCAAATGAGGGAGATTGAGGGTAACAGAGCCAAGGCAGGTATAAAGATATAAATCAGTATTTAGCCATGAACGATAGGGCAGGATAGAGGATCCCATTCCTGTAAAGTGGCACTAAACTGTCCATCTGTTTTCTTCAGAGCTGCCAGAGGGCTGCTAGTATGTGTAATGCAGACAGTGGTGCATTGGTGGAATAGGAGATGCTGCTCAGGAAATTTAGGTCAAAACATAACACTCAGTGGGGCTAAATGCTGAGGTGGGGCGGCACAGTGGCATGGTGGTTAGCACTGCTGCCTCACAGCGCCAGGGACCCAAGTTCGATTCCAGCCTCGGATGACTGTCTATGTGGAGTTGGCATGTTCTCCCCGTGCCAATGTGGGTTTCCTCCGGGTGCTCCAGTTTCCTCCCACAGTCCATAGGTGTGCAGGTTAGGTTGATTGGCCACGCTGAATTGGCCCTAATTTCAAGAGGATTAGCAGAATAAATATGTAAGGTTATAGGATTAGGGCCTGGGTGGGATTGTGATCAGCGCAGACTCGACAGGCCGAATGGCCTCCTCCTGTACTGTTGGGATTCTATGATGTGCAGATTAGGCAGATTGGCCATGTTAAATTATAGGATCATAGACTCCCTATAGTGCAGAAGGAGGCCATTTGGCCCATCAAGGCCCGCAATGACAGCCATCCCCATTCAGGCGGTACCCCATAATCCCATGTATTTACCCTGCTAATCCCCCTGACACCAGGGTCAATTTAGCGTGTCCAGTCCACCTAACGCCCAGATCTTTGAACTGTGGGAGTACCCGGACGAAACCCACACAGACATGGGGAGATCATACAAACTCCACACAGAGGCCAGAATTGAACCCGGGTCCCTGGCACTGTAAGGCAGCAGTGCTAACCATTGGGCCACCGTTACACCCATAAATTGACCCTTCATGTCAGGGGGTTTAGCAGGATAAATATGTGGTGTTACAGGGATGGGACCTGGATGAGATTGTGGTTGGTGCAGACTCGATGGGCTGAACGGCCTCCTTCTGCACTGCAGCGATTCTATGGTTCTGTCTCCCGTGTGGAGCTAATCTGAGAATGCAGACACAAAATACCATTTCTAAGAATCTTGGATGAGCAGGAATTTATACGCTTCAAGGCAAATGTCAGAAAAGGATAGAGAGCCTTAATCGAAACTTCATCTTGATCAGGTTGGTGGCGATGGCAGTGCAAAATTAAATCTTTTTGAAAAGTAATGGATGCTGGAGGAAGCGGGGAGAGCCTGTGTGGTTGCTGTCCCACGCTTCGCTTCAAGTGAATTAGTTTCCCAGATCCAGGCCCTCCTCCAGTGTATTGTGTCTCATTGGAATTCAGCTGGAGTCTGGCAGGAAAATAGCCCCCGCTTCAGGGACTGACTGCTGCCTTTGTAAACTGGGAACCGTGAAGTAATCTGTAGCGCAGCACTCAATCAAGACGTTGCTGCAGTCCGGCAGGTGGGGGAAATTGTATAGGCTCTTCCCCTTTTCAGAGAACAAAAGGTTTCCATTATTGGGCCATGATTGCGAGGCGAGGGGATTTGATGGCTGGTGTGGAAAACTTGAATGGAAGGCTTGCTTCGCTGTTTGCAACCTGAGTGAGTCTGTTTAACAAGCGGGAGAGAGGTTTGGATCGCCACTTAAGTGAGAAGCTGATGATTTATTACTTGCATCAGTTGCTGTGTCTTGACTCCAGAGGCTGCACATCTGTAACTTGCTGTCTGTTTCACTGTTATGGATAAAACAGATCTGCTCTTTATGTTCTGGCAGTGGAATGTGGGCAGGTCGATGAGTTTTAAGCTGAATTTGGTCTTACGGTTTGTGCTTTTTTTTTGCAATCCCTTTAATGTCAGAAATCCCCTTGAAGGCCATATTTACATACAGTAAGATAACTTCTTCTCTAAGTTCTCCCAAGTTCACGATGGCATCGTCATCAAAAATTCTGCTGCCCAGTAAATCATGATTTTAAAATAGAAGCATGTCACAAGTATGACAAATAAGTTGTTCTGTAACTTAAAGTAATAAAAAAAAAGTTTATTTGTTAGTCACAATAAAGCATTCATTAACACTGCAACAAAGTTACTGTGAAATTCCCCTCGTCACCACATTCCGGCGCCTGTTTGGGTCAATGCACCCTAACCAGCACGTCTTTCAGACTGTGGGAGGAAACCGGAGTACCCAGACGAAACCCACGCAGACACGGGGTGAGTGTGCAAACTCTACACAGACGGTGATGCAAGCCGGGAATCAAAGTCGGGAACCCTGTGCCGCTCATTTGTATAACTTAGCCCTGCCTCCCCCACAATCCCGCCCCTCTCTACCCCAGTTCAGTGAGACTATTAGCTCCCATGTTTCCTGGATTCAAATTTGCATCACATTGGCTGCAGAGTTCATGGAATCATCGGCCCTGATTTTACCAGCACACCTGCCCTGGAACCGGGGCACATGCGGCTCACAGAACACCATCCTCCCTTGGTCTTCGGCACGGTCTTATGATGAGCCTCGTGCAGGCGTGCCGGTTAAAATTCCAGCTATAGGGTTCATAAAATCCTACAGTGCAGAAGCAGGATATTCAGTCCGTTGAATCTGCACCAATGGAGCACCCTACCCAGGCCTTATCCTCATTATCTCCCCCAACCTATGCATTTTTGCACTCGGAGAGTCATTTAGCATGATCAATCCACTTAACCCGCAATATCTTTGTCTGGGAGGAAACCGGAGGGAACCCACATAGACACAGGGAGAATGTGCAAACTCCAAACAGACTGTGCCCCGAGGCTGGAATTGAAGCTGGGTCCCTGGAGTTGTGAAGCAGCAGTGCTAACCACTGTGCCACTCTTACGCAGTTATGCTAAAATTATTTTTATTTATTCATTCGCGGGATGTGGGCATCATTGGTTAAACCAGCATTTATTGCTTGTCCCTTCTTGAGAAGATGTTGGTGGCTCACCATCTTGAACTGCTGCAGTCCATGTGGTGTAGGTGCACCCACTGTGCTGTTATGGAGGGAGGTCCAGGGTTTTGATCCAGCGATAATGAAAGATACGCAATATATTTCCAAGTCAGAACGATTGGCTTGGAGGGGAACTTTTAGGTGGTGATGTTCCCAGGTATCTGCTGCCCTTATCCTTGTGTTGGGTGTTGTGGGTTTGGAAGGTGCTACCTAAGATGTCTTGGTGAGTTGCTGCAGTGTATCTTAGGGATGATACACACTGCAGCCACTGTGCATGGGTGATATTGAAATGTTTAGGGTGGTGAAGGGGGTTCCAATCAAGCAAGTTGCTTTGTACTGGATAGTGTTGAGCTTCTTGAGTGTTGTTGGAGCTGCATGCATCCAGACAAGTGGAAAGTTTTCCATCACACTCCTGACTTGTGTCTTGTAGATGGCGGACGGGCTTTGGGGAATAAGGTGATGCTGGATTCTCAATATCTGATTGTTCTAGTAACGGCAGTATTGATATAACTGATCCAGTTCAACTTCTGGCCAACATTAACCTCCAGGGTGTTAATAGTGAGTGATTCCATGACAATAAGTCATTGGACATCAAGTGGAAGTGGTTGGACTCTGTTGTTGGAGATGCTCACTGCCTAGCACTTGTTTGCCACAAAAAGTTTATTTATTAGTCACAAGTAAAGCATGCACGTATCTGAAATGAGAAGCAGTTTGACCAGCCTTCCTGTTTTAACTAGCTTTGTCTTCCTGTGTGCAGGTGTGGTTGCTGTCCTCTTCTGTGGAATAACACAGGCTCATTATACCTACAATAACCTGTCACCGGAGTCCAGAGACCGAACAAAGCAGGTACGGAAGCCCACTGGTGTCATTCCTTCACTCAGTTTGAAAAATTCATCTTTTGAGCTGGAATGTCACAGCAGAATGACAGTCCAAACCACCGGCCTAAACTAGGAATCATAGAACCCTTCTAGTGCAGAAGGAAGCCATTCAACTCATTGAGCCTGCACCAACTCTGTCTCCAGCTTACTCTATGGGATGGCACAGTGATCAGCATGGCTACCTCAGTGCCAGGGATCCAGATTCAATTCCGGCCTGGGTCACTGCCTGTGCGGAATTTACGCATTCTCCCTGTGTCTATGTGGGTTTCTTTTGGGTGCTCTGGTTTGCTCCCACAGTCCAGTTGTGAGCGGGTTAGTCTGACTGGCCATGTATAAATTGACCCTACTGTCAGGGGGGATTAGCAGGGTAAATGTGTAGTGTTACGGGAATAGGGCCTGTGTGGGATTGCAAATGGCCCGCTGAGCTATACGGATTTTATGATTACCCAACTAATCCTCCTGATCTGTATATCTTGGTATATTAAAGGGCAATTTTTCATGGCCATTCCAGCTAATCAGCACGTGTTTTGGACAGTGGGAGGAAACCCATGCACACATGGGGAAGAATGTCCAAAGTCCACACAGACAGTCACTGAAGGCTGGAATTGAACCCGGAGCTGTAAGGCAGCAATGCTAACTACTGTGCCACTGTGCTGCCCATAAGAAGGATACAGATGGATAGAATTCTAGTCCATATTTACTGTAATAGAATCATAGAAGCCCTACCATATAGAAGGAGGCCATTTGGCCAATTGAATCTGCACCCCAGGTCTGCAATCCCACCCAGGCCTAATTCCCATAACCCCACATATTTACTCTGCTAATCCCCCGACACTAAAATTAATTTAGCACGGTCAATCAACTTAACCTGCACGTCTTTGGACTGTAGGAAGAAACTGGAGGAAACCTATACAGGTACGGGGAGAATGTGCAAACTCCACACAGACAGTGACCCAATGACGGAATTGAACCCGGATCGTTGGCACTGCGAGGTAGCAGTGCTAACCACTGCCACCATGTATCTATCACCTGACCATTTACACTTGTGTGGCATTCAAGAATGTCATTGAACTTGACACCAAGCCTCACAAGGAGATTGTCTGACAGGTGACTGAAGACTTGGTTAAAGAGGTTAGTTTTAAAAAGTGCCTTGAAACATGCGCAGGGCTTAGTGAGAGATCGCCAGGATTTGGGAACCAGGCTGCTGAAGGTGTCGCTGCTAATGGTCGGAGCAATTAACATTGGGGAAGGCTGGACAGACTGGATGTAGAGATACTGTTTCCTGTGGCTGGGAATCCGGAACAAGGGATCATGGTCTCCGGCTATGGGGTAGGTAACTGAAGACAGATAATGAGAAGGCTCTTCATTCAGAGGGTGACAGACCTGTGGAATTCTCTGCCGCAGAAAGCTGTGGAGTCCAAATCACTGAATGTATTTAAGAAGGAAACAGAGAGGTTTCTAGACTCTCAAGGTGCCGAGGGGTGTGGGGAGAGAGTGGGAGTATGGATCAGCCAAAGGGCCGAATGACATCCCACCCTATCTTTGGGATAGGGATGACTTTACAAATGGATGATCTTTGGGGATTTTTGCTGCTGATCAGGATTTTCTCTTCAACTTCCCCACCTGACTACAGAAATCCACTTCCATTTGCTAACCATAACTCCAGGATTTCCTGTTAGCCTGTTACTGGGATATCACGGTAACTTTGGCAGTTAACAAAACCCTCATCTTCAAACGTATCTGCTTCGCAGGGACGTGATAGAACGGAGTGTGGCACAATGGTTAGCATTGCTGCCTCACAGCGCCAGGGATCTGGGTTCCAGCCAAATTCCAGCCTCAGGTCACTGTCTGCATGTTCTCCCCGTGTCTGCGTAGGTTTCCTCCAGGTGCTCCGATTTCCGCACACAGTCCAAAAACTTGCAGGTTAAGTGGAGCGGCCATGCCAAATCGCTCCTTAATGTCAGGGGGGATGAGATAGGGTAAATACATGAGGTCATGGGGACAGGGCCTGGATGGGATTGTGGTCGGTGTTGACTCGATGGCCCGAATGGCCTCTTCTGTCTTCTCATATAACAAATAGAATCTCCAATGTGGATAGAATGTGACACCCAGCCACATGAGGAGATGTAGGCTCAGGCGGCCAAAAGCTTGGTCAAAGTGGTAGGTTTTAAGGAGTATCTTAAAGGAGGAAAGCAGGGCAGAGGAAAATGTTTTGGATTGAATATTCCAGAGCCAGGACCTAAGCAATTGAAGACGGAGCCACCAGTGCTGAAGTGATTTTTTAAAAATTCATTCATGGAATGTGGCAAAGCCAGCATTTATTACCCATCCCTAATAGCCCTTGAACTGATTGCCATACTGAAGGCACTTAAGAATCAATGTGGTTCTGGAGTGAAATATTGGCCAGGCTAGGTAAAGGTGGCAGATTTCTTTCCCTGAAGGACATTAGTGAACCAGATGGGTTTTTCTGACAATCGACAATGGTTTTTATTTATTAATGTCACAAGTAGGCTGACATTAACACTACAATGAAGTTATTGTGAAACTCCCCTGGTTTGGCACACTCCGGTATCTGTTTGGGTACACTGAGGGAGAATTTAGCATGGCCACGACACCTAACCAGCATGTCTTCTGGACTGTGGGAGGAAACCGGAGCACCCACATGGACACGGAGAACATGCAGACTCCACACAGACAGTGATCCAAGCCAGGAATTGAACTCGGGTGCCTGTCGCCGGGTCTCAAGCTAACCACTGTGCTTCCGCACTGCTCCCACTAGGTGAGGGCAAGCTAAACCCCTTGTTCCCAACTCTGTTAGTGGTACACTGCTGGATAGCAACCTGGGGATGCTGACTGTCGTCCTGTGTTACGCTGCGAAGACACTGATTGTCCTCCAATGCCAGTGGTACGCTGCGGGGACACTGATTGTCCTCCAGTGCCAATGGTACACTGTGGGGACGCTGACTCTCCACCAGTGAGGCAGTGTCTATCCGTTTGCTTTCCCTCTCACTTTTACACTGGGTATAAAGCTTGACACCTTCTGCAGCATTTCTAAATTCACAAACTGCAATGCGTTCCCGTGTCATGTACACTAACATCACCATCTTGTTTTGCAGCTGTTCGAAGTTCTGAATTTCCTGGCTGAAAACTTCATATTTTCCTACATGGGTTTGGCACTATTCACGTTTCAGAACCACATCTTCAACCCCATCTTCATTCTGGGGGCCTTTGTATCCTTTACTGCAAAATCCTGTCGATTTAGTGAAGGGAGTTCGCTATAACGCAGTTCAGATTTGCTGCCTGAATTAATTAAACAGGAACGCTGTTTCTCACTATTTTTAAACAGAGTATTTTACTTCCAGTCCCCTTTTTTTTTTTTGGACTAAATTCGTGAACAAAGAACAGAAGTCTTTCTTTAAAATTAACATTTATGCGGAGGCTGGATAAGTATACGAGGGAGAGTAGAATAGGGGACACTGTTAGTAAGTGCGTGATGTGGGAGAGCAGGAGGAAGCTTCAGTGAAGCTCAAACATCAGCATGGAGTATGTGGGCCGAATGGCCTGTCTCTTTACTATAATCTATGTAAAAGGAACCTACTAAGATGTTGGAGAAATATTTCCTCTTGCAATGTACAGCTTCAGAGTTGGTGATTTCATTATCAAGCATTCAATTCCAGGGAAGTAACAACAGATGTTTTTCCTTTATTTTCCCGATTTTTCCTCTCTTGGTCGCTGAGCAGCAGTTTATTTCTTAGTGTCACAAGTAGGTTTACATTACCACTGCAATGAATAAGGGAAGGCTAAACGAGTATGTAATAGAGAATGGAGTAGAAGGACACTGTGTTTGGCCACCTCCTGTGCTGAAAACAGCCATTCAACCCATCGTCTTCATACTGTCTCTCTGCAGGAGCAACTGGACTTGACCCGCCCCCTTAACTTTCCCCATAGGTCTGTAATAGAGGCTTTTTCCCAGGGTGGAAATGTCAATTACAAGGGGGCACATGTTCAAGGTGAGAGGGGAAATGTCTAAGGAAGGTGTATAGGGTATATTTTTCCCACAGAGTGGTGGGTGCCTGGAACGCACTGCCTGAGGTGGTGGTGGAAGCAGGCACGTTTAGCAGAGGCATCTGGATGGGTACGTGAATAGGAAGGGAATAGAGAGATACGGACTGAGTAAGGGCAGAAGATTTATTCTTAGTTCAAGAGTCACGATCAGCACAGACTTGGAGGGCCGAAGAGCCTGTTCCTGTGCTGTAATTTTCTTTGTAATGTTTACCTCTTCAGATGTTTCTGTAATTCCCATTTGGAAGCTGTGATTGGCTGTCCTCTCACCGCAGTCTCTCAGGCAGTGCGTTCCAGATCCGAAACGCACGCTGCACTTCTCCTCAAGTTGCTTGTGGACCTTTTGCCGATCAAATTCACAGAATCATGGAATATTACAGTGCAGAAGAGGCCCTTTGGCCCATTGAGTCTGCATCGACGCATGAAAGACCTTGACCTGCTCACCTAATCCCACTTGCCAGCAGTTGGCCCACAGCCTTGAATGTTATAGTGTGCCGAGTAGTCATCCAGGTACTTTTTCAAGGACATGAGGCACCCCCGCTTCCACCATCCTCCCCGGCAGCGCATTCCAGACCGTCACCACCCTCTAGGTAAAAAGATTTTCCTCAAATCCCCCCTAAACCTCCCACTCCTCAATTTTACCTTGTGTCCCCTTGAGACTGACCCTTCGACTAAGGGAATAGCTGCTCCCTATCCACCCTGTCCATGCCCCTCATAATCTTGTACACTCAATCAGATCACTCCTCAGTCTTCTCAGCTCCAGAGAAAACAACCCCAGTCTACCCAACCTCTCTCTTTATAATTTAAATGTTCCAACTGTACGAAGCTCCGGTGCGGTCGCACTTGGAGTATTGCGTGCAGTTTTGGTCCCCACATTATAAGAAAGATGTGGAAGCATTGGAAAGGGTGCAGAGGAGGTTTACCAGGATGTTGCCTGGTATGGTGGGAAGGTCTTATGAGGAAAGGCTGAAGGACTTGAGGTTATTTTCATTAGAGAGAAGAAGGTTAAGAGGTGACTTAATTGAGGCATACAGGATGATCAGAGGGTTAGATAGGGTGGACAGTCAGAGCCTTTTTCCTCGGATGGTGACAGCTAACACAAGGGGACATAGCTTTAAATTGAGGGGTGGTAATTATAGTACGGATGTCAGAGGTAGGTTCTTTACTCAGAGGATAGTAAGGGTGTGGAATGCCCTGCCTGCAGCAGTTGTGGACTCGCCAACTTTGAGGGCATTCAAATGGTCAGTGGATAGGCATATGGATAGCGTTGGAATAGTTTAGGTTAGAGGGCCATTAGATTGGTTCCACTGGTCAATGCAACATCGAGGGCCGAAGGGCCTGTACTGCGCTGTAATGTTCTATTCCATTTCATGTGCTATGATTCACCATACTCCCACAGCGGGAACAGTTTCTCCCTATCTCCCTCCATTCGGACCCCGTTGTGACTATTGAATATTGTCGATGTTTCTCTCGGCCTTGCCTGCTGAAGGTCATTGGGATAGACACAGGTCTATGGGGCTGAGTGGTCTGTTTCAATTAATGAACTCCAGATGATGTAGCTGGGCGTCTGGCTACAGTTTGGTTCCTGTCATTGTGCTCCTTAACAGCTCTTGCTGATCAGATTGCTATCCTACTGGGGCGAGCTGCCAACATTTACCCACTCTCTTTTTTCCTGAACCTGGCCAGAAAGCACAAGATAGGCTGGAACTTCCAACACATGATGATGATTGCAGGTAAGGAGCCACAGTTAGGCTGGATGGGCTAAGATATTAATCAGAATAGCATTTCGGTAACCAATTTGAATTCTCTTTGCTCCGCTGTTGGGATTTGAACTGGTGCCTTGAGAATTGGGAGTAGGAATAGGCCATCTGATCATTCAATAAGATCATGGTTGATCTTTTCGTGAACTGCTCTCCACTCGCCCACCCGCTCGCCATTCTGAGCTTGAGCTAAGTCTATGGATTATTGGTCCAGTAATATTAGCCACCGTGCCACATAGAATTGGAGTATCCCCACAGTGCAGAAGGAGATTGTTCGGCCCTTTGAGTTTGTACTAACCACTTATCCATCCAGGCTCTATCACCGTAACTCCATTGATTTACCCTAGCTAGCCCGCCGAAGGGGCAATTTAGCACTGCCAGTTCACCTAACGCGCATATCTTTGGGCTGTGGGAGGAAACCGGAGCACCCGGAGGAAACCCACGCAGACACGGGGAGAATGTGCATGCTCCACACAGTCAGTGACCCGAGCTGGGAATCGAACCCGGGTCCCTGGCGCTGAGACACAGCGGTGCTAACCACTGTGCCACCTGTGCTGCCCTGTGTGGCCAACTTTCTGGAGTGGGAGTTGAACTCACAGCCCTCGTGATTCAAGGGGACACGAGTATTACTCACCGAGGCACAGGTGGAGAGGGCAGTTCCTCTCGGTTCACCGACGGTAAGGATGAGCCTGACTGCGACTCGCTGTCCGAGTGTTGACTACCTCGATGCGTGACCCTTGTTCTTCCCGCAGGTTTGAGAGGGGCCATGGCCTTTGCTCTTGCCATCCGGGACACCGCCACCTACGCCCGGCAAATGATGTTCACCACCACCCTGCTCATTGTCTTCTTCACCGTCTGGGTCTTCGGGGGAGGCACTACGCCAACGTTGTCATGGTTACGGATCAGGTCAGCATTTAACTCCATTCTGAATGGCTACTGTGGGTCGGTTTTATTTTTAGCTTGTCGAAAAAGACATTTCTCTTTGATTTTTTTTTAAAGATTTTGTCGCAAGAACATTCATTTAACCAGGAAGTCACTCAGCTGAATCTGTCACTGAGCTGAAGTGTTTGCTTTTTAGATTCCCCTCTAAGTAAAGAAAAGGAGAATCCTTGTAGTGCAGAAGGAGGCCATTCGGCCCATCCAGTCTGCACTGACTCTTCGAAAGAGCTCTTGACCCAGGCCCTCCCCTCTACCCAATCCCACATCTTTACTTGATAATCCAGCTATACTACACATCCTTAGACATTAAGAGGCAATTTAGAATGGCCAATCTGTCCAACCTGCACATCTTTGTACTGTGGGAGGAAACCAGAGCCTAGAAGGCAGCATGGTGGCACAGTGGTTAGCACTGATGCCTCACAGCTCCAGGGACCCGGGTTTGATTCCTGGCTCGGGTCACTGTCAGAGTTTGCACATTCTCCCCGTGTCTAAATGGGTTTCTGTGGGTGCTCGGGTTTCCTTCCACAGTCCAAAAGACATGCCGATTAGGTGCATTGGCCATGCTAAATTTCCCCTCCACGTCTCAGAACAGGTGCTGGAGTGCGGTGACTAGGAAGTTTTCACAGTAACTTCATTGTAGTGTTAATGTAAGCCTCTTTGTAGACATTACAAAAGTAAACCCATGCAGGCATGGGTAAACCATACAAACTCCACACAGACGATCACCCAAGGCTGGAATCGAACCCAAGTCCCTAGCGATGTGAGGCAGCGGTGCTAACCACTGTGCTATCACTTCCCAGGAGTATCTTGCTAAGACCTGGGAATTTTGAATCTTAAAGCCCAGAAATGAATACGTTGACTCCATGTACCAGTTCTCTGGGAGAGCCGTCCAATTAGCTCCGTTCCCCTGCCCTTCTTTCCACAGAGGTCCAATTCCATTTTGAAAGTGACCATTGCACCCGCATCCAGCACATTCCAGAACATCATAGAATCCTATAGTGCAGAAGGAGGCCATTTGGCCCATCGAGTCTGCACCAACAACAATCCCAACCAGGCTCCATCCGCATAACCCTATGCATTTACCCTAACTAATCCTCTGACTCTAAGGATCAATTTAGCATGGACAATCAAACGTAACCTGCACATCTTTTGGAGCATGGGAGGAGACCAGAGCACCCAGAGGAAACCCACACAGACACGGAGAGAATGTACAGACTCCACACAGCCAGTGACCGAAGCTGGAATCGAACCCAGGTCCCTGATATTGTGAGACAGCTGTGCTAATCATTGCCACCGTACCACCCCATGATATGTGCAGTGTTCTTTATTTTAAAAAAAATCTTGGCACTTACCATTACCACAAGACAAATATTTTGGCACCTGTGGCAACAACAGATTGAAGTCCAACAGGTAAGTCCGCAGAACTCCCACTTATCTGATGAAAGAGCAGCTCTCTGAAAGCTAGTGAATTTTGCTACCAAATAAACCTATTGGACTCTAACCTGGTGTTGTGAGACTTCTTACTGTGTTTATTCCTCCCAGTCCAACACCAGCATCTCCACAGCTACCATCAGCTTTAACAGCTCTCTGAGAAATCTTTGGGTGCAGTTCCTTGACTGAACAGCAGATGGTGCTCAGAGCTAAGATGACCCTGTCCAGTTGGGCTGTTATATTTCAGCAAAGATTTAAAGTCTCCCCAAACTGCCCCTGGTCTCTTTCCACTTGTTTATGTTTTTGGAGGGAAAGTTCCTGTTTCTTTTTGACAGGATGCAGATGACAAATGCAGCTTTTGCTCAGCTGTTGATCTCCGTCTGGGTACAAGCGGCAGTTTTTCCATTGTCCTTTTTTTTTGCATGTTGGACGCCCTTCAGAAATGTTTTGGTAAACTGGTTTATTGAAATATAACAAAAACAGAGGCAGAAACTACTGCTGGGAATCTGAAACAAAAACAGGGCGTGCTGGAAAAGCTCAGTGCTAACCACTGTGCCACCGTGCTGTCCTCCTTTACCTCAAGTAATAAGCCCTTCTACCTCCAAACTACGCCCAATTCTGTTGTCTCCTAACCGCTACACTTCCCACTTGTATCCTTAGAATTCCACTTCTCTTCCCGACGTTTGATTCTCAACAAGAGGGAGCTTGGTAACTGAGCCTTGAGTAAAGAAGTAAAACTGGGTCAGTTTTTTGCCTTAGGGTTGGCATACTTTTTGCAATGTGTGCCCACAGGGTGTAACTTTACCCGAAGACCAAGAATCTGAGAAACATCGTCTGCAAAATGAAAACATTCGTGGAGTCGTCATCCCACTGCTGAAGACAGGATTAACAACCCGTTTTTTTGCTGTGAAGGTTCTTTGAGGTGATTCCATAAAATAGGTTTAGAATAGATAGGTGTGCAATGGCCAGCACAAACGTGATGGGCCGAAGGGGCCTCTTTCTGTGCTATCGTATGACTCACTGATTGTGAATTCACCCCATTTGTAACTAGGGGCTATTTCCACAATAATGATTTCCAGCCATATAACATCTTCAACATCCACAAACAGGAAGGTTTGTGTGATATATAACGATAATTAATCATACACTTGGTTTTCAGAACTGCCTTAGAGAAGGAGAAAGAGAGGTGGGGGATTGCGAGGAGGTGGGGGATAGGGCGAGGGGCAGAAGTTGGGGCAAGGGTAGAGAAAGAGAGAGAACAGAGTGGAGGGGGGGAGAGAGAGAGAGAGAGCACGAGGCTGAGGGGAGGGAGTGAGAGCATGAGGGAGAGCGAGAGATGGGAGAGAGAGAGAAAACGCAAATCGGAGGGGGAAGAGAGAGCATGAGGCGGAAGGAGATGCTGAGGGGAGAGAAGGAGAGAGAGAGAGCGTGAGGTGGAGATGGGGTACAGAGAGTGGGGCGAGGGGCAAAGGGGGAATAAAGAGAGCAAGAGGCAGAGAGTAAAAAGGGAGGGAGGCGGAGGGGGAGAGAGAGCATGAAGTGGAGGGGAGAGGGAGAGCACGAGAGGCAGAGGGGAGAGATTGAGTGCAATAGGCAAGGTTTGGAGAAATAGAGATGCAGAGTTTTATGACAATTCCAGAGCTTAGGCTCTTGGCAGCTGAAGGTTTGGAAGCAGTTATGTCGGATTTATTCAGCTTTAGTGGGTTTGCAAGACAGTTATTCCTAAAGACAGCGTACAGGATACTTTCCTTTAATTGTGGAGTATAAGAGCAGGGAGGTTATGATGGAACTGTGCATAAAACTAGAGTACAGTTATGAACATCACGCTAAAGGAAGTATTTTAAGTTTTTCATGTGTTAGTGTCTCAAGTAGGCTCATATTTAATGCTGCAATGAAATTACTGTGAAAATCCCCTAATCGCCATAGTCCAGAGCCTGTTCATGTACACTGAGTGAGAATTTTGAATTTAGCACAGCCAGTCCACCCAATCGACGTATCTTTGGAGTGTGGGAGGAAACTGGAGCATGAGGGAGGATGCAGAGGGGATTCACCAGGATATTACCTGAGATGGTGAATTTCAGCTATGAAGAGTGGCTGGTTAGACTGGGGCTGGACTCCTTAGAGAGGAGAAGGCTGAGGGGAGAGAGAGAGAGAGTGTTCAAAATTGAGGGACGTGGATAGGAAGAAACATTTTCACTTAGAGGGTTAATAACTGGGGAGGGGGGAGTGCAGAGGGCAGGAGATTTAGAGGGGATTTGAGAATTCCCAGAGGGTGATGGGAATCTGGAGCTCAATGCCTGAAAGAACCCTCAAAACATTTAACAAGCACTTGAAACGCCACAGCATTACAAGGCTGTGGACCAAGTACTGGAAAATGGGTTTCTAATAGATAGGTGCATGATGGCCGGCACAGACATGATGGGCCGAAGGGGCCTCTTCCTGTGCTGTCACATGACTCTCTGATTATGATGAGGAGAAGCCCAGATGTGTTGAGGCCTGTAGTACTGGGACTGCAGAAAACTAGACGTGGGAGCGGCGATTGCCATGACAGAGTTAGCCCCCCGCCCATAAGTGGGATGTGTGAGTGAAAATCTACCTTGCGCCTCAGGACAGCTGTTGCCATTTTTATGCCTCATCATAATTTTCACTCGTCTCAACAGACTAGCATTCTGGCCGCAGGCAGAGGGGTTTTGGGGGAATTGGGGCTAATTTGACCATTGAGCCAATCCAGCTGGCCACACAATATTCTTGTTCCTATACCAGGGAGTGGCTGGATCCTGGGGTTCACCTCGGAGTCAGCCAGGGTGAATGCTGAACTTCCTTCTCCTCCACCACCACCACCACTCTGTGGGCCACTTTCAAGCCGCCTTTTTGTTTTGGAAAGGAGATTTCCCAATCTCGATCCAAGCAGCATGGGCCCACAGTACAAAACCAGCCCTTTAACTTGCTACAGATTAGCAGGTTCAGGGGCAATGACTGTGTTATACCTGGTCCTGGGGAAAGGACGGGAGTGGGGGCGGGTGTGCTTCGGGGGTGAGTGAGGTGGGGGGAACATGCTGTTGGATACTGTGGAATGTGCTATTCTGCATAGCACAAACAGCTGAAGACAGCAGGGTGGTTAGCACTGCTGTCCCACGGCGCCAGGGACCCAGGTTCGATTCCCAGCTTGGGTTTGTGTGGAGTTCAGACATTCTCTCCATGTCTGCGTGGGTTTCCTCAGGTTTCTCCAGTTTCCTCCCACATTCCAAAGATGTGCGGGTTGAAGAGATTGGCTGTGATAAATTGCCCTTTACTGTCAGGGGGAGCTACCCAGGGTAAGTGCATGGGATTATGGGAATAAGGCGCAGGTGGGATTGTGGTTGGCACAGACTTGATGGGCCGAATGGCTTCCATCTGCACTGTAGGATTCTATGAACGTTTCTCAACTTGAGCAATAAAAAAAAAATCACCCTTATATTTCTTTACTTGTCGTTTTAAATGCTGAAGAAAGTTCCACAAATGGATAAAGTAGAGAAATGAGATGAAATGGTAGCTCGTTCTGGAAGATAGCCTGGTCACAGTGGCCCGAATGGCCTTCTTCCCTACTCTGATTCAATGATGATATAATGTGTCTTCATCTGCGTTTCCTAGAGACCGTCCTTAATGAGGTGCTGGCAACTGTGTGGATGGGGAGGGAGGGAGGCGTTCGGGGTGGGGGGGTGGTGCGTGAGATGAGGGAATGAAACATTTTTAAAATTTTCAAACGAATGGACAAAAGGAAAGTAGAAACGGGCAAAAAAAATTTCTAAATGAACACGACCTCTTATCCGTTTTCCTTTTCATTATACGGATTCCGGTTTTATTCTTTCCTGGAACACAAAGTACAAAGAACAGTAGCCTGCACCAATTGTGTTGTTTATCTGGACCAGCTGCCTCTATTCTTGTCTATTCTGTTCCTGTGCCTATCCGGATAGATCTTAAATGTCACTAACCCTCTGCCTCAATCATCTCAGTTGGTGGTGAATTCCAGGCCTCCACCACTGACTGTAAAAAAAAACTCCCCCCGCACATCTCCACTGAACCTTTCCCTCTTGAACTTGTGCCTCCTTCTAATTGTCCTTTCTGCCCTGGGAAAAGGCTTCCGACTGTTCGTGTTATCCACACCCCTCGTAATTTCTATCAGTTTGCCCTTCGGCCTTCATCTTTCCAGGGAGAACAATCCCAGTTTATTCACTCTCTCCTCATAGCTAATACCCTCTGTACCAGGCAAACATTCTGGTAAACGTTTTCTGTACTCCCTCCATCTTCCTCTGGTTGTGTGGGCATCACTGGCTGGATGGCCAGATGAGGAGGGTCGAGAGTTCCCCCTTCCCTCTGGGAGTTTGTTCGTTTTTAAGTAGGCCTTGCCTGCGGCTGCCGTAGGCCGGTTGCTAGGGACCGCAAGGTAGGTGTTAACGGAGTTGTGCCGAGGTGATTCTGATGTTCCGCTCTTGTGCCGTACCGCCCTCAGAGTTGGTGACCGAGTTCCGTCGGCAGAGGATCTGGCCATTGATCGCTGGAGCTACTTCAGGTGACACATTTAGCTGGCCTCAGCGTGCCTGTTAAAACTAACACCGCACTCTCCGCCCTGCCTCCAGTGCCAGCTAATCCTCGAATGTCTTCTAATCCAGATTTGGGCTTCTTCTTGCACCTCTGGCTTCTCCCCGAATGTCTATTTTCCTCCTTTCCTTAAAAAAAAAGGGCATCAGATATAGTCGGATTTCTGTCCTTTTCCAAGCCTGTGTGGGGGCAGGTCTCTTGCCATTCTCTTTGTGGCTCGTGCAAGAATTTCTCACAGCTGCCTCTCCGTCTTTGTCCTGTATGTGTCAACATGCTGTGCCGACCTTCTCTTTGCGTCCGCTTTTCTTGCGAGTGGCTTTGATTTCTGAAGGGTGAGGCCGGTTAGTTGGAGTATTGGTTTGTTTCTTCCCCAAACAGAGAGGAACAAGGAGCCTATCGGGGGTGCAAATCCTCATCACAGACCAAGTCAGCTCTCTTTATGGTATTTTATGGCCAACGTTTACCTCAGCCATCGCCATACCTCTCTTCAACTCACTCACCAGTGTCCATTTCCATGGCAACATCTACACAGACAGGAAAAAGCGCAGGAGACAAAACGAAACTTGCAGAGTGACAATGGGAGTAAAAGGAGAGTCACTCATACTAAGCTTCACCCCCCCCCCCCCCGCCCCAATAAAGATAAAAAACAGTGTAAGCTGCTGGAAATGAATGATCTCAATCTGGGTTTCCTCCAGGGCCTCCGGTTCCCTCCCACACTCAAAGATGTGCTGATTAAGTGCGTTGGCCCTGCTAAGTTCTCCTTTAGTGTCCCCCGAACAGGGGACAGGAGGACTTTCACAGTAACTTCGTTGCCCTCTTAGTGTCAGGGGGACTAGCTAAGGTAAATGCATGGGGATAGAGTCTGAGTGGGATTGTGGTTGATGGGCCGAACGGCCTCCTTCTGCACTGCCGGCATTCTATGAATGTTGCTCAACTTGAGCGATTTAAAGATAGTTGTGACGCTAATAAATAAATAAGTTGAATAATTTTGGGCCTCAGTTTAAGGGTCAGAGCAGAGGTTTTGCTTAGAGCGATGCCACCAGGGCAGAAATGTCGTCACGCTGGCATTGTAGCTTGTTCCCAGCTCATTTTAGCAGTTGGAAAGAAGCTTAACCTAGAAGGGAAGCTGGTGTTACCCATCACCAGTTTGCATGAGGCAGCTTGTAACGCCATACCTGTATCTGGGTGAAACCAAGCAAGCGTCTCTCAACTTGTTCACTTTCCACACAGCTCATGGAACAAAGCAACAATGATCCCCATTGCACGGGGGTGGGGGGTCTGGATCCTCAAATTGTTCCAATCTGATCAATCCCCTGAACAATCGACACTTGTTTTTATTAATTGTTTTGTTGCATTTCGCGTCAGTGGAAAAACAAATTCATATCCTGCAGTTTTTATAAAGATATCCTTTGCGATTGGGGTGCAGGCACGAGAAATTCAGTGGCTGTTGAACTGAAAAGCATTTGTGTAAAAAATGCACTGAAAGCTTCCGATACTGGAATTGGGAAAGGATACGGTGTTGATAGTATAAAAAAAAAACTCCATCAATCCTTAATGCCGCATCCTCTAAAGTGCCAGGGGCAATGATGTGTGCCAATTGAAGCATTGTGCTTTCAATTCTGATTTAACACACTCTTTCCTTTTTATATTAATGAAAATTTTATGAGGGCAAATGCACGGAGCCCTGAGCTGGGAGGTGGTTGACAGTGTCAAAAACCCATGTTTTCTTCTACACGTTCCTACGCGCTGCTGCTATTTCCAGTGTAAGAAGTCTCACAACACCAGGTTAAAGTGTATTTGGAATCACAAGCTTTTGGAGCACTGCTCCTTCATCACTCACTGAGCTCGTGATTCCAAATTAACCTGTTGGACTTTTAAACTGAGAGTTCTTACAGTGCCCACCTCAGTCCTACACCAGCATCTCAACCTCATTCACCACTATTTTGCAAAGTGCAACATACAACAGAGCCAGTCCTGTTTAAAATCCCTGCCATCTTCACCCCAAGGACCACAAACACAAGAAGGGCACTAACAAACGCACTTGGTAGAAGCCTATTTTCCGAGAAGGTGGTCAAAATGTGGGACTCTCTGCTGCATGGAGTGTCTATGATGTGGAGATGCCGGCGTTGCACTGGGGTAAACACAGTAAGAGATCTCTCAACACCAGGTTAGAGTCCAACAGGTTTATTTATACCAAATAAACTACAAATAAACTTGTTGGACTTTAACCTGGAGTAGCCACAGATCTATTTCAATGGAAAGTTAGATAAACAGTTTAGAGTTTATTTGTTAGTGCCACAAGTAGGCTTCCATTAACACTGCAATGACATTACTGTGAAAATCCCCTAATCGCCACATTCCTGCGTCTGTTAGGGTACACTGAGGAAGAATTTAGCACAGCCAATGCACCTAACCTGCATATTTTAGATGGTGAGAGGATACCAGAGCAGCTGGAGGAAACCCACGCAGACACGGGGTAACACAAGGCAGGAATTGAATCTGAGCCCCCAGCGCTGTGAGGCAGCAGTGTTAACCACTGTGCCACCCACACAGAGGAGGGGGAGGGAGTGGCATAGCGGTATTGTCACTGAACTAGTAATCCAGAGATTCAGTACAAACCTGAGTTCAAATCCCAACAGGGCAGAGAAAAGTTAAACCATTGTTGTAAAAACTAATGGGGAAGGAAATCTGCCAGGTTCGACCTACAGATGACCCCAGATGCACAGCAATGTGGTTGATTCCTGAATGTCACGTAGCCTAATAGGCCACTCAGGAACTATAAAGAATCTGGGGTGGCACAGTGGTTAGCACTGCTGCCCCACAACGCCAGGGATTCAGGTTCGATTCCCAGCTTGGGTCACTGTATGTGTGAAGTCTGCACATTCTCCCCGTGTCTGTGTGGGTTTCCTCCCGATGTTCCAATTTCCTCCCACAGTCCAAAGATGTGCAGGTTAGGTGCATTGGCCATGCTAAAGTGATCAGGTGGTTAGTAGTGGGGATTATGGTCATTGCAGACTCAATGGGCTGAATGGCCTCCTTCTGCACTGTAGGGATTCTAAGAAAACGTAAAAATTTAAGAGCTGGAAATGTTGATTTTCGATGGAGAAAGGCAAGAAACTTTGAAACTAACTGACCTGTTTCTGTCAGTAAAATGAGTGGGCTTTTGAGAGGGAAGATGTGATGCCTTTGACAGGTACTTCCTGAAGTTTGTCATTATTGTAATGCAAGAAGTCCAGTTTGCATGCAAACTCCTACAAATATCAATATAGTAATGTCCAAAGGACCCGGCGTCACCTGAGGGATGAATGTTGGCCAGTACATAAAGAATTTTCTAGCTCTTCTATGAAATAATGCATGTTTTCCACTGGCCTGAGAGTGCACAGGGATCCTTGGAGGAAACATCCTGGCAATAGAGGGTGAACAAAGCCCTAATGAGTGAGGAAATTAAAGTAATTAATATGAGCAGAGAAAATGTATTAGAGCAACGCAAGGGCCTAAGAGCCAACAAATCCCCAGGACCTGATGGTCTCCATCTAAAGAAGATGACTGCAGAGATAGTGGATACGCTGGCTAGGATTTTCCAAAATTCCCGAAATTTGGGAATGGTCCCAGCAGTTTGAAACAAGTATAATCCTGCTCTTCAAGAAAGGTAGGACAGAGAAATGGGAAATTACAGGCTTGTTAGCTTGACATCAGTCATTGGGGGAAAAAGCTGCAATCTGTGAGAGTAAGGTTAAAGTTTATTTATTAGTGTCACAAGTAGGCTTACATTAACACTGCAATGAAGTTACTGTTAAATTCCCCTATTCGCCACACTCTGCCACCTGTTTGGGTACACTGAGGAAGAATTTAGCATAGCCAATGCACCCAGCCAGCACATCTTTGGGAGGAAACCCACGCAGACTTGGGGAGAACATGCAGATTCCACACAGACAGTGACCCAAGCCAGGAACTGAACCCAAGTCCCTGGAGCAGTGAGGCAGCAGTGCTGCCTATTATCCTCCAGAACTTTAATCAGAGTGAGAATGAAACACTGTTGTTTGAAGAACCAGAAGAGATTTCCCTGCTAATTTCAGATAGCAGGGAAAGGGGAGCAGTTAGGAAGGGAGTTGCATGTGCTTCTGTTGCTAAAACTGTGCTTTGCTTTATATGTCTGAGCCTGATTTAAAGGAGCCACCTTGCTACTGGCCCTTCTTGATCCGGGTTGAACTTGTGCTTTGACAGTGAACTTGCAGTCTGACCTCAGACTGACCCAAAGTGTGATAGCCATACAAACACTGAATGATCCGAGGGGGCTTCAGAAGAGAGGTCCCAGCCACAACTCGCTGCATTTGACCCGTTCAGAGAGGTTAAATTAATATCTCCATCACTCAAATTGAGTAATGTCTGGAACGTTGTCAGCAAGTGTGTTCAAAATTGGGAAAGGTTGTTTCAAAGCACCCGCTGTTTACTGCGAGCTGCAGCATTGCACTGAATCATCTCCAGCACCATATCATTCCAAAATGATTTTGCATCCCAAATATTTATTGAAAACTGGGTGTTCAAATTCCAGGCGTGACACCGACTGTGATTTATAGTTAGCCTCCTTCACTCTTTACCCCAATCGAACTGTCTCATCTTTCACCAGAGACATTTTTTGGCTTCTTTTTTAGAATTGCTGCCGTACAGAAGAAGCCCTCCAGTCTGCACTGACTCTCTGACCCAATCCCGCCTAGGCTTCCCTCTCATCCCATTCATGTAATCCGTTCACTTCTGATGCCTAATCCCATTTAGCATACAACTCTTGGGACACAAAGGGGCAGTTTTTAGCATGGCCAAACTACTTAACCCACGTATCTTTGGACTGTGGAAGAAAACCCATGCAAACATAGGGAGAATGTGCAAACTCTGCACAGAGAGTCACCCGAGGCCGGAATTGAATCCGGGTCCCTGGCGCTGTGAGGCAGCGGTGCCAACCACTGTGCCACCGTGCTGTTAATACCTGTAGCCACAGCCCTTCCTTAAAAGCTTTTAAAAATTGGAGACTGACGCTGGAGTTCTGACACCGTACCCGCAGGGATTTGGAGCGGGTGAGGAATGGACAACGGAAATGTCCGTTGACCTTGGGTGGGAATTTCCTCGAGCGAGACTGGAAAATCTCGCCCTGGATCTTTCTGTTCTTGTACAGTGATTGGAAGGATGGAGATTTTGCAAACCAGTCTTTTAATTCAATGTATTGTTTGTCTCATGACTTATTTTACACCTCCCTCCCCACCACCCCATCTCCCTCTCTCTCTTTACAGAGTCGGTGTTGATCCAGACCAGGATCCAGCTCCCAACGCTGATACTTTCCAAGTGATGCAAGGCGTAAGTAATCCAGGAGCGATAATCATATCTTCCTTTGGGCTTACTACTTTAAGAGTCGCTAAGTCTTGTCTCATTTAATATAAGAATAGATGTTTAGGGAAGTCATGTTGCAGTTGTATAGAACTTTGATGAGGCCACAACTTGAGTATTGTGTGCAGTTCTGGTCGTCACGTTATAGGAAGGATGTGATTGCACTGGAAGGGGTGTAGAGGAGATTCACCAGGATGCTGCCTGGGATGGAATATTTAAGATACGAAGAGATTGGGCAGGCTTGACTTGTTTTCATTGGAGCAAAGGAGACTGAGGGGCGAATGAGGTGTACAAGATTATGAAGATAGTAAGAAGTCTCACAACCCTAGGTTAAAGTCCAACAGGTTTATTGGAATCATGAGCTTTCAGAGTGTTGCTCCTTTATCAGCAGTGCTGCATGTCCACATTCTGTCATGATGCCAAATAAACCTTTGGATTTTAACCTGGTGTTGTGAAACTTCTTACTGTGCCAATTCTGGCATGTCCACATGAAGATTATGAGAGGCGTAGGCAAAGTGGATAAGGAACAGCTTATAAGGACCAAGAAGTCTAACACGTGCGCGAGTCAAAGGGTCTGACATGAAACCCCATGGCGCAATGAAGGTGGAGGTCGACGTGGGTCGACTGAGGTGGGATCCTGCCGCCCCGTGCGGTGGGCGCACCACCGGCCCGTCTCACCCGGTCCGTCGGGGAGGTGGAGCAAGAGCGTACGTGTTAGGACCCGAAAGATGGTGAACTATGCCTGGGCAGGGCGAAGCCAGAGGAAACTCTGGTGGAGGTCCGTAGCGGTCCTGACGTGCAAATCGGTCGTCTGACCTAGGTATAGGGGCGAAAGACTAATCGAACCATCTAGTAGCTGGTTCCCTCCGAAGTTTCCCTCAGGATAGCTGGCACTCGCCCACACGCAGTTTTACCCGGTAAAGCGAATGACTAGAGGCCGTGGGGCCGAAACGATCTCAACCTATTCTCAAACTTTAAATGGGTAAGAAGCCCGACTCGCTGGCGTGGAGTCGGGCGTGGAATGCGAGTGCCTAGTGGGCCACTTTTGGTAATAGCTGTTCCCCTTATTGCAGGGGCAGTCACGAGGGGACATAGATTCAAGGTGAGGGATGGAAAGTTTAGGGGAGATGTGAAGAAAACCAAAGGGTGGTGACTGGAATGTGGAGGCTGATAGAGGCAGGTTGCCTCACACTCTTTAAAAAGTACCTGGATGAGTACTTGGCACATCATAACACTCCAGGCTGTGAGCCAAGTGCTGGTAAATGGGATTAGGTGGGACTTCAGCTGTTTCTCACATGTCAGTGCAGAGTCAATGGGCTGAAGGGCCTCGATTGCATTGTATGATTCTGTGATTCTAATGTACTTGCAGAGAATTTCTTAACCCATGAGCAAAGTCATTTCTCCTGTGGCAGAAGCAGAGGTAACTCAGTAGATTACCACGTGTTGTGAGTGGAAAGTTTGGACTGTTTCTTTATATTTATTAAGACTCCTTTATTGTTTTCCTGGTGCTTCATTTTAACACACAAATATGCAAATTAGGAACAAGAATTGACCACGCTGCCCCTTGAGCCTGCACCGCCTCCCAAACAACAAAAGATCGTAAATGTAGCCCAATCCATCACGTTAACCAGCCTCCTATCCGTTGACTCTGTCTACACTTCTGGTGCCTTGGCAAAGCAGCCAGCGTAATTAAGACCCCACACACCCCAGACATTTTCTCTTCTACCTTCTTCCGTCAGGAAAAAGATACAAAAGTTGAGGTCACATACAAAAGAGCAGCTGCTTCCCTGCTGCTGTCAGACATTTGAATTAACCTACTTTGCATTAAGTTGATCTTTCTCTACACCCAAGCTATGATTGTAACACTACATTCTGCACTCTCCTTTCCTTCTCCATCAATGGTATGTTTTGGCTTTGTAGCATGCAAGAAACAATACTTCTGACTGTATGTTCATACGTGTGACGATAATAAATCAAATCAATGATGTCCACGTTCAGTCGGCCCCCAACAATCTTTGACTCTCTTTTTAGCCACAAATATTAATTTTCTTTCAATTCTCACCAATTCACAGATTTGTTACAGAGCAGATGAAGGCCATTCAGCCCATTGCACTTGCACTGGCTCTCAGAGTGAGAAATTCATCTAGCGTAATCCCACTACCTTATTCCCATAACCCAACACGTTCTTTCTTTTCAGATAAGTCTAATGCCCTTTCAATTTAGTATAACCTCCTTGCTCTTGTACTCTATGCCCCTATAATTAAGCCCAGGATACAATCTGCTTTATTACTTGCTCTCACCACCTGTCCAGCCAACTTCAATGATCTATGCACATGTGTGTATATATATATATATACACACCCAGGTCCCTCTGTTCCTGCATCCCTTCAGAATTTTACCCCTTATTTTGTTTTGTCTCTCCATGTTCTTCCTACCATAATGCATCACCTCACACTTTTCTGCATTGAACTTCATCTGCCAGCTATCTGCCCACTTTACCAACTTGTCCATATCCTTTTGCAATACTTCCAAGCTTTGTATTGTTCACAAACTTTGAAATTGTCCCCTGCATCCCAAGATCTAGATCATTAATATATATGGATAGCCAGAAATTATAGGTCCCAATACTGACTCCTTGGGAAAACCACCGCAAACCTTCCTCTAGCCTAAAGATCATTACTCGCTGCTATCTATTATGTTGTATCCACGTTGCTACTGTTCTATTTACTCTAAAATTCTTCTCTCAAGTCTTTTGTGTGGCACTGTATCAAATGCCTTATGAAAGTCCATGCACAACACATGAACAGTGTTACTATTATAAGCCCTCTCCGTTACCTCCTCAAAGAAACTCAAGCAAGTTAAATGAAGTTTCCCCTTGACTATCGCTGTGCTGTGCAGATACATGGATTTGGGCCTGTGTCTGTGGGAGTTTGCGCATTCTCCCCGTGCTTGCGTGGGTTTTCTCCAGGTGCTCCGGTTTCCTCCCACATTCCAAAAATGTGCTCTTAGGCTGATTGGCAGAACAAATTCTGCCTAAATTGTCTCAAATTTGGTTCTAGTGCATAAATCTATAAATATAAACAAGGATCATGGGTAGAAGTGGGAACATCGAGGTGGCGGCGCGGGCTCGTTGGGCCAAAGGGCCTGTTTCCTGTGCTACTTTGTTCTTCAGAAATGAACCCATGTTTTTCCAACTGACTACTAATCCTATCCCTTGCCGGCCATTGATGTTCAACAGACTAGCCTATCCTTACAAGCTTTTTTGAACATTTACCATTCTCTAGTCCTCTGGTATATTCGATTTGATTTATTATTGTCACATGTATTAGAGTGAAAAGTATTGTTTCTTTTGCTATACAGACAAAGCATACTATTCATGGAGAAGGCAGGAGAGATTGCAGAATGTAGTGTTACAGTCATAGCTAAGGTGTAGAGAAATCATAGAAACTCTACAATGCAGAAGGAGTCCATTCAGCCCATCGGGTCTGCACTGACAACAATCCCACCCAGGCCCTATTCCCATAACTCCACTTATTTACTCTGCTAATCCCGCTAACCTATGCATCCCGGGACACTTAGGGGCAATTCAGTATGGCTAATCAACGTAACCTGTACGTCTTTGGACTGTGGGAGGAAACCGGAGCACCCGGAGGAAACCCATGCAGACACAGGGAGAACATGCAGACTCCGCACAGTCAGTGACCCAAGCCAGGAATCGAACCCAGATCCCTGTAGCTGAGACACAACAGTGCAGAAAAAAAAGGATTAACGACTGCGCCATCGTGCCATGAAAGGTCAACTTAATACATCTCCCTGCCCCTTTGACGAGGAGATAAGTGATATGTGGACTTGGATGCATAGAAATCATTTAATTTTTTAATGGCAAATTGGAATGAAAAAGATTATACACAATAATGTTTGAGATTCCCCCCCTCCCCCACACTAAGCAAGGGTGAGGTGTCCTAATCCTTGTGTTTCAAGCACAGCATTGAATTTCTTTGCTGCTCCAGGGTGAGGAAGTGAAAAATTGTATTTAGCCGATCAAACAGCTGTAATGGTAGGATTTATGCTGCCACTTCTAATCATTTACCAGGATGCCAGAGGTAAAACAAAGGCTGGTATGTTTCGCATTGCTACTGAGAAGGCAGCAATAAACAGATGTTCTCCCTCCCTCTAAGCAGAAGAAGAAAGCGAAGGGGACGGGAAGTGTCTAAACCATAGTTAAACTCAACCCAAATTAAATCTCACTTCGGTTGAACAACCTGAGGTAGACCCATCATGTGGCAAGAGAGGGGGGTTGGGCAAACTGATTCATTTCCAGTTCAGCTGGAAACACTTCCATAATTTATTTAGACGACAGGATTGGGAATTGTTTCTTTCTTTTCCTTCAGCTGCGACTTCAAAAGAAATCCATTTTAATAACACACATTGAAGCAAGTTTAAAGATTGAGTTTTGAGTTTCCATGGGGCTGTAAATATTATAGAGATGCCCTTGAGGTGATATGAAAAGAGTGCCGGAAATGGGAAGCCATTCCACTCTTACAATGGTGGGTTGAAGCCATGCCGTGTGGGGGAAATGGAATAGGAATTCTCTGCCAGTTGATTACCATTTAATAAACTGGTAAAAATGTATTTTGTTTTACAATAGAGCTCACTCGTGTTACTGAGTTGCAGCCTTAAGCCAACTCTGTTTTGTTAAATGATCAATATATTTTTTATGAGTTGGCAAGCAGCATTGACTATCCACCTTTAATTGCCCTTGAGTTGATTGATGACCTTGAGGTGATGAACCATTGTCCTGATCCATGTGATGTTAGGTATCTCCACAAAGCTATTAAGTTGAGAATTCTAGATAGAACGGTGCAGCACATGAACAGGCCCTTTGGCCCACCAATCCTGTGCCAACCTTTCAAAATTAAAGATAGCCTCCATGCAGTCCGTATCCCTCTATTCCCTGCCTATTTGAATATCTGTTAAGATGTCTCTTAAATATTGCTATTGTATATGTTTCTATCACCTCCTTTGGCAATGCATTCCAGGCACTTACCACTCTTTGTCTTGAAGGACCAGCCAATATAGTTCCAAGTCTAGATAGTGTGTGTGATCCCAGAGTATGCTTCCCCAGAAATGTAGCATGAGGAGAATTGTCTTTTGAGACTTTGGCAATTTTAATGCTGTATCAGGGTGGAAAGCAGATTAATAATTCCCACTTGGAGGATTTATAGTGATATGATTTGAAGATGGATGATCCCAAGGTTCAGTTATAGTCGAATTAAAGTCTTTGCTTTGGGGGGTGGGAAATCTTGCCTGTTGTTGTCAACTTAACTGAAGAGGTATCATTTAATGTGTGTGTTTCTGTTCCTTTCCTCTAGGACACTGCACACCCTGAAAGAACAAGCAGAACGAAGCAGGAAAGTGCGTGGCTGTTCAGGTTATGGTACAGCTTTGATCACAAGTATCCTTTTCATTGGCTACAAAATGGCTTCTTTGTCAGACTCCCACGGCCCCGCTCTTTGTTTCAGGCAGAGAGTTCTCTTGCCTCATGATTTAGGGCAGTGTTGACCTAATTCTACCGCTCAATTGGTGAAAGGTATCTGTGGATAATGCTTCGTTATCTGTTATGTGTTGTGTGGAACAGCTCGAGAATCTGAAACTGCCGATCTAATTACTGAGCTTCCTCTGGACTCCAAAGCTGCTCGTAACAAAGCAGGGCTGTGACAATGCACAAGTGAGAGGTTTGATGGGTGAGCGGGGAGTCGATGTGCTGAGCTGTGAGAGCGGAGTCAGGGGGGGCGGGGGCGCAGCTGCAGGGCTACGAGTGTGCACAGACTGGAGAAGGGCATGGGCGAAACTTAAAGGGTCACGTTACAGAGGGAGCACGATCCCCACAGCATTTGACCTGGGACAGTGCTCCCAAATCCTCCGAAATCCGGGAAGGTTGACCATCCTGACCCTGCCAGGCTGCCGGCAAATTGAATCTTCCTGGTGGAAAGTTCCATTTGGTGGTGGAGCCAGGTCTGCCATCTCAATCTGCGGAACTGAGACTGGAGCCAAGATGGAAGCCAGTAGGCCCACCCCAACTGACTCTCTCTCTCTTAGAGTTCTGACCATCCCTTTGACTGGCAACAGGTCTAAACTTTTCATTCCGTTTGCGTTGGGCACGAATGGAGTGTAAAATCTTTCGAGAGCTGTAAGGTCCTTGGCTCACAGGGCCTAAGCAAAAAGGGGAGGCAAGGTAAGTTTTTTTTTAATCTTTCTTACTTTTTTTTTCTCAGGGTTACTAAAAAGGGGCAAGCATGGGTGTGAGGCCAGCATGTTGTTGCCAGTGTAACACGTAGAACATAGAACATAGAACATTACAGCACAGAACAGGCCCTTTGGCCTTCGATGTTGCGCCGACCAATATAAAAAGCAATGCCCCTCCAAACTAAACCATTCCCTTCTCTTCCATATACTTATCAACTAACCTCTTAAACGCCACCAACTTGGCGCATCTACAACTGCTGCAGGCAGGGCATTCCACTCCCGAACCACCCTTTGGGTAAAGAACCTACCTCTGATATCCGTCCTATAACTATCACCCCTTAATTTAAAGCTGTGTCCCCTCGTGCTAGCTTTCTCCATCCTAGGAAAAAGGCTATCACTGTCCACCCTATCTAAACCTCTAATCATCTTATATGTTTCGATAAGGTCCCCTCTTAGCCGCCTCCTTTCTAACGAAAACAACCTCAAATCCCTCAGCCTCTCTTCATAAGACCTGCCCTCCATACCAGGCAACATCCTGGTAAACCTCCTCTGTACCCTCTCCAATGCCTCCACATCTTTCTTATAATGCGGGGACCAGAACTGCACACAATACTCCAAGTGCGGCCGCACTAGAGTTTTGTACAGCCGCAACATGACGTTGCGGCTCCGAAATTCAATCCCCCTACCAATAAAAGCTAAGACTCCGTATGCCTTCTTAACAACCTTATCGACTTGACTGCCTACTTTCAGGGATCTATGCACATATACACCAAGATCCCTCTGTTCATCAACACTATTAAGAATCCTACCATTAGCCCTATACTCTACACATTTATTATTCCTGCCAAAGTGCATTACCTCACACTTTTCCACATTAAACTCCATTTGCCACCTCTCGGCCCAGCTCTGCAACTTGTCAAGTCTCTCTGCAAACTATAACACCCCTCTTCACTATCTACCACTCCACCGACTTTAGTGTCATCTGCAAATTTACTAATCCATCCTTCAATACCCTCATCCAGATCATTTATAAAAATTACAAACAGCAGGGGCCCCAAAACAGACCCCTGAGGTACACCACTTGTCACCGAACTCCACGATGAATATCTCCCATCAACCACCACCCTCTGTCTTCTATCTGCTAGCCAATTCCTAATCCAATTAGCTAAATCACCCTCGATCCCATACATCTGCATTTTCTGCAGAAGTCTTCCATGGGCCACCTTATCAAATGCCTTACTAAAGTCCATGTGGGAAGTCTTGGAGGCTCCTGGTCTCCCAGATGTCCATATCTGTGATCGCTGTGTGGAGCTGCAATCCCTACGGGACCAGGTAAAAGAACTGAAAATGCAGCTTGAGGACCTTCGACTCATTAGGGAGAATGAGGAGATTATTGATAGGAGCTACAGACAAGTAGTCACACCAGGGCAAAGGGGAGAAGGCACATGGGTAACTATTAGGAAGGGAAACCTCAGGTGATGGAAAGTACACCGGTGGATGTCCCCCTTCAAAATAAGTACTCTTGCCTGAGTACTACTGTGGGGGACAGCTCATCCAAGGGAGGCAGCGGTGGCCAGCTCCCTGGAGCTGAACAAAAACAAAAACCTAAAAAATAGAGCAAAAAGGCAGTGCTTATAGGGGACTCCCTAGTGAGGGGGGCGGACAGGTGTTTCTGTGGACGCAGACGGGAGTTGCGGATGGTGGTATGTCTCCCTGGAGCTGGGATTCGGGATGTCTCTGGACGCGTCCCAGACATCCTGAAAGGGGAGGGTGAGGAATTGGAAGTTGTAGTACATATAGGTACTACTGACATAGGCAGGAAGAGGGAAGTGGACATGAAAAGGGATTATAGGGAACTGGGTAGGCAGCTAAGAAAGAGGAAAGCGAAGGTAGTAATCTCAGGATTGCTGCCTGCGCCTCGGGAGAGTGAGAGCAGGAATAGTATGAGGTGAAGGTTGAATATGTGGCTGAGGGACTGGAGCAGGGGGCAGGGATTCCGGTTCCTGGATCATTGGGACCTCTTTAGGGGCTGGTGTGACCTGTACAGCAAAGAAGGGTGGTACCTGAATCCCAGGGGGACTAATATCTTGGCGGGAAGACTGGCTAGGGCTACTGGGGGGACTTTAAACTAGAAAGGTTAGGGGGAGGGAATAGTGATGTGGAGACTGGGAAGTTAGCTCCCAGGTAGGGAAGGACTCTAGGCAGGATGAGAGGCAGGTTAGACGAATGGGGGAGAAGGGAAATGTCCAGTCTGAGGGGCTGAGGTGTGTCTATTTTAATGCCAGGAGTGTAGTAAATAAGGTGGATGAACTTAGGGCGTGGATTGCTGCTTGGGATTGGGATGTGGTGGCCATTACAGAGACTTGGATGTCTCAGGGACAGGACTGGGTACTACAGGTCCCGGGATTCAGATCCTTCAGGAAGGACAGGGAGGGAGGCAAAAGAGGTGGTGGAGTGGCACTGTTGATCAGGGACAGTGTTATGGCTGCAGAGAAGGTGGATACCGAGGAGGGAATGTCTATGGAGTCTCTGTGGGTGGAAGTTAGGAATAGCAAAGGGTCGGTGACGTTGCTGGGTGTATTCTATAGGCCGCCCAATAGTGACAGGGAAGTTGAGGTGCAGATAGGGAACCAGATACTGGAGAGATGTAGAAATAACAGAGTTGTTGTGATGGGAGACTTCAATTTCCCAAACATCGACTGGAATATCCCAAGGGTAAGGGGTTTGGATGGGAGGAGTTTGTTAGGTGTGTTCAGGAGGGTTTCCTGACACAGCACGTGGACAAGCCTACGAGAGGAGAGGCTGTACTGGACCTGGTACTAGCTAATGAACCAGGACATGTGATGGATCTCTCGGTAGGAGAGCATCTTGGGGATGGAGATCATAATTCTATCTCCTTCACCCTTGCATTGGAAAAGGATAGGATCAGGCAGGCTAGGAAGGTGTTTGTCTGGAATAAGGGGAAATATGAAGACATCAGGCAGATGTTGGGGCGAATAAACTGGAAGGAGGTGTTCTTGGGGAAAAGCACGGAAGGAAGGTGGCAGATATTCAAGGAATGCTTGTCTGGAGCTCTGCACGACAACGTTCTGGTGAGACAAGGAGGTTTTGGTAGGTCGAGGGAACCGTGGTGCACGAAGGCTGTGGTGAACCTAGTCAGGAAGAAAAGAAAGGTGTATAAAAGGTTCAAAGAGCTAGGCGATGTTGGGGATCTAGAGAAGTATAAGGCTTATAGAAGAGAGCTTAAAAAGGAAATTAGGAGAGCCAGAAGGGGTCATGAGAAGGCCTTGGCTGGTAGGATTAAGGAGAATCCCAAGGCCTTCTACAAATATGTGAAAGTAAAAGGATGAGAAGAGAAGGGATAGGACCTATAAAAGGTGAAGGGGGAAAAGTCTGTATGGAACCGGAAGAAATGGCAGAGGTGCTTAATGAGTATTTTGCCTCAGTATTCACGGTGGAAAGTGATCTGGGAGGATGCACTACAAGTTTGCGGCAGACTGAAAAGATTGAGTATGTAGATATTAAGGAAGCGGATGTGTTAGAACTTTTAAATGCTATCAAGATAGACAATCTCCGGGACCAGATGGGATGTACCCCAGGTTATTGTGGGAGGTGAGGGATGTCATTGCAGAGCCCCTGGCGATGATCTTTGCGTCGTCGATGGAGACGGGAGAGGTTCCGGAGGATTGGAGGATTGCGGCTGTGGTCCCTATTTTCAAGAAAGGGAACAGGGATAGTCCTGGAAATTACCGACCGGTGAGTCTGACCTCAGTGGTTGGTAAGCTGATGGAGAGGCTTCTGAGGGACAAGATTTACGAGCATTTGGAGAAGTTTAGGTTGATTAGAAATAGTCAGCACGGTTTTGTAAAAGGCAGGTCGTGCCTTACGAGCTTAATTGAGTTCTTCGAAAATGTGACTGAACACATTGACGAAGGAAGAGCAGTGGACGTGGTGTACATGGACTTCAGCAAAGCATTTGACAAGGTCCCCCATGCAAAACTTCTTGAGAAGGAGAGAGGGCATGGGATCCAAGGGGCTTTGGCCTTGTGGATCCAGAACTGGCTTGCCTGCAGAAGGCAGAGGGTGGTTGTGGATGGCTCTTTTTCTGTATGGAGGTCGGTCACCAGTGGAGTGCCCCAGGGATCTGTTCTAGGACCCTTGCTGTTTGTCATTTTCACAAATGACCTGGATGAGGAAGTGGAGGGATGGGTGAGTAAGTTCGCTGATGACACGAAGGTCGGTGGTGTTGTGGATGGTCTGGAGGGATGTCAAAAGTTGCAGCAGGACATCGACAGGATGCAAGACTGGGCGGAGAAGTGGCAGATGGACTTCAACGCGGATAAATGTGTTGTGGTCCATTTGGCAGATCCAACGGGATGAATGAGTACACTATCAAAGGTAGGAGTCTTAGCTGTGTGGAAGAGCAGAGGGATCTTGGGGTCTGGGTCCATAAGACTCTCAAATTGGCCTCCCAGGTGGAGGATGTGGTTAAGAAAGCTTACGGTGTACTGGCCTTCATTCATCGAGGGATTGAGTTCAGGAGTCAGGAAGTAATTCTGCAGCTTTATAGGACCCTTGTCAGACCACACTTGGAGTACTGTGCGCAGTTCTGGTCGCCTCACTATAGGAAGGACGTGGAAGCTATTGAAAGGGTGCAGAGGAGATTTACAAGGATGTGGCCTGGATTGGGAGGCATGCCTTATGAAGACAGGTTGAGGGAGCTGGGACTGTTCTCCCTGGAGAGACGAAGGTTGAGAGGCGACCTGATAGAGGTTTACAAGATGTTGAGAGGAATAGATAGGTGGACTCTCAGAGACTATTTCCCAGGGCTGAAATGGTCGCGACGAGAGGGTACAGATTTAAGGTGCAGGGAAGCAAGTACAGAGGGGATGCTAGGGGAAAGTTTTTCACTCAGAGGGTGGTGAGTGAATGGAATCGGCTGCCGTCGGTGATGGTCGAGGCTAACTCGCTGGGGTCTTTTAAAAGACTTCTGGATGAGTATACGGGATCCAATGGGATTGGGGGTTATAGATAGGTCTATGGCTGGGTAGGTTTTGATGTGTTCGGCACAATTTGTGGACCGAAGGGCCTGTTTGTGCTGTAATGTTCTATGTTCTATGTTCTATGAGAGACCCAAAGCTCATTATACATTATAAGGACATCACTATCGCACAGAAGGAGGCCATTCGGCCCCTCAAGCCTACACTGACAACCATCCCACCCAGGCCCTATCCCGTAATCCTATGTATTCACCCTGCTAATCCCTCTGACACAATCATGGCCAATCAACCGAACCTGCACATCTTTGAAGTGTAGGAGGAAACCAGGGACCCAGGTTTGGATCACTGTCTCTGCATGTTCTTCATCAAGATTGTGTCCTTATCCCACACAAGGCGACACAATCCCTTACCCAATCTGGTCTACGTGTGACTCCAGAGCTGCAGCAATGTGGTTGACTGTCAACTGACCTTGGGCAATTAGGGATGGGTAATAAATGCTGGCCAGCCAGCAACGCCCATGTCCTGCGAATGAATAAAAAGATGTCTGACATAAGTTTGGCATTTCTATGGAGTCATCCTCCTGCATCCATTCTCTCCCTTACTGAATTTCCTCATGCCATCCTTAAGCTCCAAACACTGAACTCGCTGACTCTCTGCCGCCTTCCCACTTTGTGGCCCTCCTTGGCTCGATCGATGGAGTTGTAACGGGCTTTCCAAAGCTCACTTGCTCCAGTAAAATCCTCCCAAGGTCTGACCTTGGGCTTTTCGATAGGGGTGAATGAGCCTCCTGCCCCACGCCCTGCAAAACAGACACGAGCCGGAATACAGATAGACTTTAGTCTGTGCCTTTCGGTCGCCATTTTCTTGTCGTCCCACCTCCCTTTGGTCTTTATGGGCCTTTGGTCTTGCACGTTGTCCTTGCTAATTCGTTTTGCCTCAGCAAAGGATGCTGGTACATTGTCACACTTTTTATGTCCCATTTCATAATGCGGCAAAAAAAAACTCAGCAAGTATGATTCATACCTCCCGCGAAGCCACATCCTGTGCTTGCAGCAGCAGCTAAAAGGCACGTGCAGTCAGCTAAAACATACCCTAATCTACCAAAACATTAAAACATCTCGGGGATGATCAGTTGTAACCATTTGGTTGTTTCTCAACAGTGTACAAATCCACAAACTGTTTAGAAAGAGAAAGAAAGTAGATTCAAAAACCTTGACCACACAAGGTGAAACCAAATTCTTAACCCTACTTCCTTATGCTCATCATTTGCTGATTCACATTTTTGAAAGGAATGTATGAATTGATGGTGAGATAAGCACCAGTCTCCGCACTTGAAATAGCTGAGTGGTTCTGCACACTTATGTTCAGTCAGTGGTTGATGTTTCTCCTGCAGATCAGATTAATTGATGAAAAGAAAGAATGTTTGCTATCCTTTCTTTTAAATCCCATGGAGCGAACACTCCTTGGCTGCACAGATGTACATCATTCCTTCCTGATTCAATCCCATCCCGTCACAAATGGGACTGAATCAGGAAGATGTTGGCCTTCGTTGCGAGAGGTTTCAAGTACAGGAGCAGGAATGTGTTGTTGCAGTTATACAGGGCCTCGATGAGGCCACACCTAGTGTATTGTGTGCAGTCTTGGTCTCCTTTCCTGAGGAAGGATGTTCTTGCTCTCGAGGGAGTGCAGTGAAGGTTACCACGCTGATTTTGGGGATGATGGGACTGATGTATGAGGAAAGATTGACTAGGTTAGGATTGTTCTCGTTGGAATGAGGGAAATCTCAGAGACATAAAATTCTCTCAGGACTCGACAGGGTAGATGCTGGAAGGATTGTTCCTGATGGTGAGGGAGTCCAGAACCAGGGGTCACAGTCTGAGGATTCGGGGTAGACCATTTAGGACAGAGATGAGGAGAAATTTCTTCACCAAAGAGTGGTGAGTCTGTAGAATTCATTACCACAGGAAGTAGTTGATGCCAAAACATTGAATATGGCTGGATATAGCACTTGGGGTGAATGGAATTAAAGGTTATGGGGAGAAAGGCTATTGAGTTGGACAATCATCCATGATTATAATGAATGGCCTCCTCCTGCTCCTTTCTTCTATACTTCTAAGATGCGATAATCCTGTCTACTGCCCTAACAGGGCGTATCCCTTAAAGAGAGGGTGTCCTTCTGCCTCCCTCAGTACTGCCCCCTATTAGCAGCACCATACTGTTGAATTGACCCTTGAGAGAGAGGAAGCTGTTGGAGGGGATTCTTAGAGATAGGATGTATAAGTACTTAGAGCGTTGCAATCTGATTAGGGATACGCAGCATGGATTTGTTAAGGGGAGGTTGTGTCTTACAAATCTGGTAGAATTTTTTGAGGACGTGATGAAAACGGTGGACGAAGGGCGAGCCATTGATGTCGTCTACATGGATTTTAGTAAGGCAAAGTCCTTCATGGGAGGTTAGTTGAGAATGTCAAGGTTCATGGGATACAAGGACAGGTAGCTAGATGGATAAGTAATTGGCTTAGTAATAGGAGACAGAGAGTAATAGTGGAAGGGTGTTTTTCTAGCAGGAGGTCGGTCACTAGTGGTGTGCCGCAGGGCTCGGTACTGGGACCTCTTCTATTTGTAATATATATAAATGACTTGGAAGAGGGAGTAAGTGGATTGATCAGCAAGTTTGCAGATGATACAAAGATGGCTGGACTTGCGGATAGTGAGGAGCATTGTCAGGCGATACAGCAGGACATAGATAGGCTGGTAGCTTGGGCAGATAGATGGCAGATGGAATTCAATCCTGATAAACGCGAGGTGATGCATTTCGGGAGAAAGAATGTAGGGGGGAGGTATATGATAAAGGGTAGACCTATTAAGAATATAGAAACACAGAGGGACCTGGGGGTGCAGGTGCACAAGTCTCTGAAGGTGGCAGAGCAGGTGGAGAAGGTTGTGAAGAAAGCATATGGTATGTTAGCCTTTATAAGAAGGGGTATAGAGTACAAGAGCTGGCCTTTAATGTTGCAGTTGTGTAAAACGTTGGTTAGACCTCATTTGGAATACTGCGTCCAGTTCTGGTCGCCTTACTACCAGAAGGACGTGGAGAGTCTGGAGAGAGTGCAGAGGAGGTTTACCAGGTTACTGCCTGGTATGGAAGGTCTGAGTTACGAGGAGAGGTTAGGCAAATTGGGACTGCTTTCCTTAGAAAGAAGTAGACTTAGAGGAGATCTAATAGAGGTGTACAAGATTATGAGGTGTATAGATAGAGTAAACAGGGTTAAGCTTTTTCCTAGGATGGACTCGAACATCACGAGGGGTCACGGGCTTAGCGTGAGGGGGGTAAGGTATAATTTGGATGCTAGAGGGAGTTTTTTCACACAGAGGGTGGTGGGGGTATGGAATGCACTGCCAAGTAAAGTGGTGGAGGCAGGTACTCTGGAGTTATTGAAGAAATACTTAGATGGGCACATGAACAGAATGGGAATGGAGGGGTATAGAAAACTGATTTAAAATAGGGATCATGAGCCTTGGGAGTCCCTGGGAAGTGTGTAAATAGATGATGATATTGATGTATTGTTTTTATCCTACAGGTGCTTTGGTCCACCTTGTTGTCTAACGAGGGGCATACACGCGATGGGTCGTGAGAGGGCTGCTCTTGGATTTTTTTTTCGAGAGTATCCTAGTGCTTCACATCGTTAGTGTACGCTTGACCTGGACCATTGGATGGGCAACACGACAGCTCAGTGACTATCGCTGTGCTGTGCAGATACATGGATTTGGGCCTGTGTCTGTGGGAGTTTGCGCATTCTCCCCGTGCTTGCGTGGGGTTTTCTCCGGGTGCTCCGGTTTCCTCCCACATCCCAAAGATGTGCTCTTAGGCTAATTGGCAAAACAAATTCTCCCTAAATTATCTCAAATTTGGTTTTTAATCCATAGATCTATAAACGTGGACAGGGATCATGGGTAGAAGTGGGAACATCGGGGTGGTGGCGCGGGCTCGTTGGGGCGAAGGGCCTGTTTCCCGTGCTGTTTTGTTCTTTGTTCTTTGACATGTAACTGTTACTAACTGAACCTGTACCTGTGATGGCTTTAACCATCCTATGCAAAGTCCCTTCTAATTTGGTCCTTTGACCTCTTCTGTTGATCTATTGGTAAGGATTCAGCGCTTTCATCATTGCAGCCCAAGTTTGATTCCTGGTCAGAAAAGAAAGATTTATTGCTGTTGTGTGACATGCAAATTCAGAGGAGCTGGAATTACTTCCTGAGGTGGCACAGCGACACAATGGTTATCAATGCTGCCTCACAGCACCAGTGACACAGATTCGATTCCAGCCTCTGATGATTGTCTGTGTGGAATTTGCACCTTCTCCTCGTGTCTGCATGGGTTTCCTCCAGGTGCTCTGGTTTCCTTCCACACTCCAAAGATGTGCGGTTTGGTGGATTGGCCACATAAAATTGCCCATTAATGTCAGGGCGACTAACAAAGTAAATTTGTGGGATATGGGGATAAGAACTGAGTGGGATTGTTGTTGGTGCAGGCTCGATGGGCTGAATGGCCTCTTTCTGCACTGTAGGGATGCTATGATTCTATTCTGTGTGTGTGTTTCTTGCCGCCTTGCATTCATCACTTTTTATTTAGCATTCTCTTGCTAACTGTATTCTGTTTTCCCCATTCCTCAGTCATTCCAATGTGTGCTGTGGAATTTACAATGAGTGGAACACCAGGACATTTCATGCATCAGCCTTAGTTTTCTACAGACGTCTACCTTTCACCAACCCAATTAATATCCATATCATAACTGTGTTTAAATAATTTGTAAGTACATCATCATAATCTAAGTATCACAAATACTTAAATGTATAATACTGACCAAATGCAAATTTCCCCAATTAATATTCAGAAGGCAGAAATCATCATCGGCTGGTTCAAAATCCTGGAACTCTCTTGCTAACAGCACTGTAGCTGTATCTACACCACATAGGCTGCAGATGTCCAAGGAGGCAGCTCACCACCACTTTCTAGGGGGCAATTAGGGACGGCAGTATGTACAGGCCGAGTCAGTGAAACCCACATCCCATGGCTGAATTATTAGAAAAAATACTTTTAATTCTCTGCCCTGTTCCTTGGTCAGTCTCTACCCTTAGCTGAACCAGACTGTTTGCTGTTGTGTTATATTTGACTCTGCAATACCACATCATTGTCTTTCTCCCTCTCTGTTTCATTGCCTCACTCTCGCCTCACCCCCTCATTAAGCTTCTTCAGCCCACAATGGCTTAGGTCTCTGCACTCTTCTGCACTTGGCCTGTTCAACATTCCCAATTTTAATCACCCACCATTGTTGGTTGTGCTTCAGAAACTTTGGGCCTAAGCTCTGGAAATTCTCTCCCTAGATCTCCCTGCCTTCCTTTCACTCTTTTCTTCTTCAGGGTGTCACAGTGGTTAGCACTGCTGCCTCACAGTGCCAGTGACCCAGTTTCAATTTCTGCCTCAGCGTGACTGTCTGGTGTTTGCATGTCCTCCCTGTGTCTGCATGGGTTTCCTCCTACACTCCAAAGGTGTGCAGGTTAGGTGGATTGGCTGTGATAAATTGCCCTTTAGTCTCAGTGGGACGAGCAGGGTAAATATGTGGATTAAAGGGATAGGGCCTTGGTGGGATTGTTGTTGGTGCTGGCTCAATGGGCTGAATGGCCTCCTTCTGCACTGTAGGATCCTGTGATGATCCTGTGAGGTTGCTCCTGGAAATTTAGTGTTTGACCAAGTTTTTCTTCTTTTGTGACCTGGTGTCGAATTTTGTTTCTTTGAGGTACCTTGGGACATTTTATTATATTAAAGGCCTGATATCAACACTAGATTGTGTATGTTTTCCCTGCAAATGTCCTTTTGTACCTGATTCGAGCATAGGGCACCATAGTGGTCAGATGCTGCAGAAGATTAAATATTTTAATTGAGCTAATTTTTTTTTTGCAAAAATGAAATCATTAGCAGTGCAAACATCCTGAGTAATTTCCTGTACTTCAGATCTATATCTGTTTTTCTCACAATATATGCTGATGTGTCGAATTGAGATACTTTGCTGCTTTATCTCCAGGATATAATCGATATGTTTAGTTCTGTGTATTGCCGTGTCTTGAGTTTGGCCAGGAGATTTAAATTCCTTCCTCTTTGCTTCTTCTGCAAATGAACACACATTGTTCAGTCAAGAAGGCCTGATACGGTTAACTTCTGACCCTTACTTTTTCTGTCGCGGGACTTGGGCATTACTGGTGAGTTCAGCATTTGTTGCCCATCCCTTACTGCCCGTAGTGGTTTGTTAGGCCATTTCAGAGGGTAAATAGTCAACCCTATTGCTGTGGCTCTGGAGTCACATCTAGACCAGACTAGATAAGGACAGCAGATTTCCTTCCCTAAAGGATGTTAGTGAACCCAATGGGTTTTTGTGACAATTGACAATGGTTTCATGTTCCATGCCATGGTGGGATTTGAACCCGTGTCTCCAGAGCATTAGCCTCTGGATTATTAGTCCAGTGAAATTTCTGCTTCACTACTGTGTCTCCCAATCAAATAAAAAGCATTTGATTTGATTTATTGCACAATATCTTTACGGTGAGTAAATCAAAGAGAACAATTTCCACCAGAAAATATTCAAATTTCTCTCTGACCACCACAGATAATTAATCAAAAAAAATTCCATCACAGACTATGTCTGCGACTGAAACCTGATCATATGCATTTCAAAGATAACATTCACTTTGTTTCTGTTGCCATTGTGTTCTGTAGATTTTCTGACTTTCTTAAAGACCTTTGGGCATTTTCAACCCAATATTTGCCTAGCTACTCTTTAAAAAGTTGAATGGCCTACTAGCCTTAATTGTGATCTTGTCCAAGACCTACAGTACTGTAAAACTCCAATTGACCATGAGATTTCCCCATTGCTGCCGCACAGGACCAGGGATCCAGGTTCAATTCTGCATAGACAGTGTTCTCCCTTTGTCCGCGTGGGTTTCCTCCAGGTGCTCCAATTCCCTCCCATAGTCTGAAAGACATGCTTTTTAGGATGCAAGATACTCCCTCGGTTTGATTTGATTTATTATTGGTACATGTGTTGATATACAGTTGGAAGTATTGTTTCTTGCGTGCTATAAAGACAAAGCATATCATCAATAAGGAAGGAAACAAGAAAATGCAGAATGTAGTGTTACAGTCATAGCCAGGGTTTAGAGAAAGATCAACTTAATGACAGGTAAGCCCATTCTAAACCCTGATGGCAGTCGGGATGAAGCTGTTCTTGAGTCTGTTGGTGTGTGACCTCAATTTTTTATCTTTTTTCTGATGGAAGAAGGTGGAAGAGAGAACGTGCAGGGTCATTGATTATGTGGCTGTTTCGCCAAAGTAGCGGGAAGTGTAGACAGAGTCAATGGATAGGATGCTGGTTTGCGTGATAGATTGCACTACATTCACGACCTTTTGTAGCTTCTTGCAGTCTTGGGCCGGAACAATACCAAGCTGTGATACAATAGAAAGAATGCTTTCTATTGTGCATCTGTAAAAGTTGGCGAGAATTGTGACACAGATGCCAAATGTCCTTTAGTTTCCTGAGAAAGTAGAGGTGTTGTACCCCAGTGTACCCAAACAGATGACAGAATGTGGCAACTAGGGGATTATAACAGTAATTTCATTGCAGTGTTAATGCAAGCCTACTTGTGACACCCGTGTCAGGCTCATTGATTTTGAGGGTTACGGCCTTTTCCAAAGAATCCCTACAGTGCAGAAAGAGGCCAGTCAAGCCATCAAGTCTGCACGAATCCTCAGCACATCCCACGCAGGCCTTCCTCTCCACCCTGTCCTCCATAGTCCTACACATTTAACATGGCTAATCCCCCTAACCGGCGAAATCTGAGCTCCTAGAGGAAACCCAAACTGGGAGAACATGCAGACTCCGCGATAGCGTTTAGAGTTTTGGGTGATTTAAGCTTTGAGAACCTGAAAGGAAACTCTGCGCCACAAAATAAGTTCAACTTTACCAATCTGTGGGTAACTAGCAACCTAACTACAATTATCACAAGTGACTTTATTCTGAATGTAGATTGAGTGAATCAGATTGGTACGGTTCCCTGGCAGATGAGTTCTTGGAGTGCATTTGGGACAATTTCCAAGAATCATAAAGGTTTACAACATGGAAACAGGCCCTTTGGCCCAATTTGTTCATGCTTTTGTTTTACATCCCTAAGCTGGGTCCCAATTGCCTGCATTTGGCCCATATCTCTCTATACTAATCTTACCCATGTAACTGTCTAAAGGCTTTTTAAAAGACAAAATTGTACCTGCCTCTATTACTACCTCTGGCAGCTTGTTCCAGACACACCACCGTCTGTGAAAATATTGCCCTTCTGGACCCTTTCGTATCTCTCCCTTCTCACCTTAAACCTATGTTCTCTAGTTTTAGATTTCCCTATCTTTGAGAAAAGATACCGACTATCTCACACACTTAGAGCAACATGCCCCAGGACCAATCAAAGAGCAGGCTATTCTAGATCAGGTAATGCACAAGACTGGTAAGCTCAAGTCAAGCTGTCTGTACTTTGCTTAAAAAGATATGCGAGCAAGGCTCGCCGCTAATGGTCGATACAGCACAAGTTTATGTCAAGGAGTAAAACGTTCCACGTATAAACTGGTAAAACAAAGCTCAGAGCTAAGTTTTTGATTTGACTTATTATTGTCACATATATTAGTATAGTGAAATATATTGTTTTTTATGCGCGAGACAGATAAAGCATACCGTTCATAGAGAAGGAAAGGAGAGGGTGCAGAATGTAGTGTTGCAGTCAGAGCTCAGGTGAAGAGAAAGATCAACTTCATGCGAGGTAAATGCATTCAAAATTCTGATGCCAGCAGGAAAGAAGCTGTTTTAGTGTCAGTTGGTACGTGACTTCAGACTTTTATATCTTTTTCCCGACAGAAGAAGGTGGAAGGGAGTATGTTTGGGGTGCGTTGGGTCCTTGATTATGTGGCTGCTTTTCCAAGGCAGCGGGAATTATAGAAATGTCATTGGAATGGAGGCTGGTTTGAGTGATGGACAGGGCTTCATTCATGACCCTATGCAGTGATTCTTAGTAGCCCCTCTGTAGTGCAGTGGAGAATCATGATTTTTATTGTTTTTGATTTTTGAATAGGTGATATGCCTATTTGAGTTTGCCCTACCATTCACAGCTGATATCTACATGAGTTCCACTGAACCACCCTATTCTCGTAGCCCCAGATTACAGTCCTGTCCAAAAATCTGTAGACTTCAATTTTGAAAATACATTTTTCCCTGGAGTAAAAATTTTCAAAGATTCATAACTTTGAGTGATGTTTCTAAATGGCTGACCCCTTATCCTGAGACTGTGACCACCTAGTCTTAGTCCTAGACACCAGCCAGGTCTCTGAGTGTCTGCCAAATTGAGCCTGCTTCAACATATCCATATTTTAAAGAGATCACCTTCCGTTCTTCCGAACTGCAGAGGCTGTGGGAGCAGCAAATCAATCTATTCCTCAGAAGGAAGAAGGGGAATATTTCTGGTTTAAAGACACAAAATCCATCATCAAGGCCCCATTTTGTTTGTGAATTATGTATTGGAAGGAAATCGTCCTTGACCTGAATCCTCTATCTAATAACGGCAGAGATCCAGAGGATAATTTTTAGTCACGTCAAGTTAACATCTGGTTACAAGTGAAGTTGGTCTGGATGAGGCAATGTTTACAGATCATTTAAATGATGCTTGCCAGATTTCATAGGCCAAATGGGAGGGGAAAGCTTAGGAATGTGTCCAGTTACAATAGCTGACTCTCATACCAAGTTGATATGTTCAATGTGAGAATGAAAAGTTTGGAATTAAGAGCCACCAAGTTTTGTTTCCCAGAGTTGGAAACATGGTTGAATTGCAATAAGAAAAGAGCAGTTCCTCTGACGTCTAGTTTGAATTTTGAGTATTGCCAACTACTTTTGTAAAAGTGGATTTGGATTCTAGACATGTTCTGCTGTGGTTAGTCTGCTCCCATTCTCGCACAGTATAATTGAGAATTTAACCATCTGGTTTCAGTTTAAGTTTGTATCATTCTGCAAACATTTTTTATTGATTTTGCCTCTATTTTTCCCTTTATGATTGTTGACAATCATAGAATCCCTACAGAACAGAAGGAAGCCATTCAGCCCATCAAGTCTGTACTGACCACTATCCTATTCAGGCCCTGTTCCCGTAAGCCCACACATTTCCTCTGCTGAACCTCCTGACATAAGGGTCAATTTAGCATGGCCAGTCAACCTATCCCGCACATCTTTGAACTGTGGGAGGAAACTGGAGCACCTGGAGGAAACCTACACAGACACAGGGAGAACGTGCAAACTCCACACAGACAATGACCCGAAGCTGGAATTGAATGTGGGACTCTGGCACTGCAAGTCAGAAGTGCCTACCACTAAGTCATTATGCTGCCACTGTGCCACGGTGCTATCCCACACTAGGGCTGGAGGATGGTGAATCTATGGAATGCATTGCCACAGAAGGTTGTGGAGGCCAGGCCGTTGAGTGTATTTAAGGCAGAGATAGATGGGTTCTTGATTGATAAGGGGATCAAAGATTATGCGGAATAGGCAGGAGAATGGGGTTGAGGCACATGTTGGCCATGATCAAATGGCGGAGCAGGCTTGATGGGCCAAATGGCCTGATTCTGCTCCTATATCTTACAGTTGGTTATGCATCTCCTGTTGGGTGCACTGTGCAGTATGTTCTGGTATTCTGAGCAAAGCCACATATTTATTACACAGTTTAGAGTGAACATTATCCTTAACGATCAGTTCCCACTATCTCACATGCAGTATGCCTAATACTCCCAATTTAAAATAAAAAAAAATCAGCTGGGATCCAGTTAGATAACATGTATTGTTTCCTGTTGAATTGCTTCATCTGGATTTTAATTTGGTTGTTTTTGGAGAAAAAAGCCTATTTCTCAGTCTTTTGGCATGATGGAGACTCTATCCTTCTGTAATACAAAAGAAAAATGCAGCCCTTTTGCTGGATTAGATGAGATTCAGAGCTTGCGGTGATGCATGTTTGTACGTGGTGTGCTTTAAACAGCAGCTAATCCCTATAAAAATACCAGCTCTGTTTGTGTTGGCCAGCATGATGCAGGCGGCAACCGTTAGCCTTGTTTCATCTTTCCAGAAAACACCAGAATTCAAATCCAGTTTATGACTTGTTTTTGGCAAATATTTTGGGATAAGTGAAGCTGTAACACGACTCCTTGGCGCTCCCTGATCCCGTTTTGAAATGATCCTGCATTTTTGTTGCATTTATGCTACAAAACTTGCCAAAGTAACTCAAAAGCTTGAAATCCAATAATAAATTGGCGTCGATGGAAGAATAGTTTGCAATCACAAAGATCCCGGCAATAAAGCACTTCTCAGAAGCATTATAGACAAAATATCACATGGCGCCGCTTAAGGAAACATTAGATCAGATGATCTAAGTTAAACTTTATTAGTGTCACAAGTAGGTTTATATTAACACAGTGAAAATCCCCTAGTCACCACACTCCAGTGCCTGTTCAGGTAGAATTTAGCATGGCCAATGCACCTACCAGCACGTCTTTCGGATTGTAAGAGGAAACCAGAACACCCATGCAGACACAGAGAATGACCCAAACTTGGAATCAAACTCAGTTCCCTGGTGCTGTGAGGTAGCAATGCTAGCCAGTGGTCCACTGTGTCAAAGAGTGAGGTTTTAAAGGAGGAATGTGCAGTAATGAGGCAGGGAGAGTTAGAGAGGGAATCCCAGAACTTCGAGCCAAACTGGCTGAAGCCATCGCCACCATTCATGGAGCGATTAAAAGCAGGGAGGCTTAAGAAGCCAGACTTGTAGGAGACTGAAGATCACAAAGGGTTGTGGGGCTGGAGGAGATGCCAGAAATAAGGAGAGGTGAAATCGTGAAAACGAGGGTGAGAATTTTAAAATCTTGACTGGGAGTCAGTGTTGATCAGTGAGCGTTGGGTTGATGGACGAACAGGATTTGGTACAAGTTAAGACATGGGCATGGAGTTTTGGCTAGCTTCAAGTTTACAGAGAGCGATATGTTGGAAACCCATGCTTCAAATTTATAATAGTGAACTTATTAATTCAGAGTCTGTACTGAACCATTGACATGCTTATTACAAAGAACTCAATCCAACAGGTTTTCTTGAGTTTCAACACAAGTCTTGATTGTGCTAAACGCCCATTTCAAGAAAGGTGTAAAGGTTTTGAAAAAGGAGAAACACATATCAAGCAAGCAGATAAGGGAATAGGGTGGCATCTGGGTGGGTGGAAAATGGATCGAATGAGAAGATCAGGTCAAGGGAGATTTGGTTGGGCAGTTTTTGGTGATGGCTGGGTGAGCAATTTTGGGCCCAGTATTTAAGGAAGGATGTGCTGGCCTTGAAAAAGGTCCAAAGGAGCTTCAGAAGAATAATCCTGGAATGAAGTGCTTGTCATATGAGGAACGGTTGAGAACGCTGGGTCTGTACTTGTTGGAGTTTAGAAGGATGAGGGGGATCTTATTAAATCTTACAGGATACTGCGAGGCCTGGATAGAGTCAACATGGAAAGGATGTTTTTACTGGTAAGAAAAACTAAAACCAGAGGGCACGACCCCAGACCAAAGGGATGATCCTTTAAAACAGAGATGAGGAAGCATTTCTTCAGCCAGAGAGTGGTGAATCTGTGGAACTCTTTGCTGCAGAAGGCTGTGGAGGCTGAGTTATTGAGTATCTTTAAGACAGAGATAGATAAGTTCTTGATTGATAAGGGGATCAGGGGTTATGGGGAAAACAAGAAGGATGGGCATGAGAAAAATATCAGCCATGATTGAATGGTGGAGCAGACTCGATGCGTTGAGTGGCCTAATTCTGCTCTTGTGTCTCATGGACTTATAGTTGGGGAGGTTTGAATGAGTGGAGGGCTAGTGAAGTCAGAGGATATTGGTGGGATGCAGCAAGTAGTCAGTTGGTGGAGGCTGTCAGGTCTAATCAGAGGGTCAAGGGTCAGAAAGTTGAGTTTTGGGGAGTAGTCAGATTGGTTTGAGGGGAATCGGGATCAGGGCTGTGTTGGGGGCTAGTCTGCTTGCGGGGGGTGGTTAAGGAGTCAGAATGTTGGGGGAGAGAGTCAAGGGGGAAGTCGGGCGGGTCAGTGTAGAGTGATTGGGGGGAGGTCATTTGTATAATTATCTAGGAATTATTAGACTAGGATTTTTCTGTCTACATTCCCTGGATAACGATTCCACTGAGAAAGTCAGAACAGTTTGAAGCTGGGGACCCGGAAATTGCATTGGAGGTACATTGAGATTATCGTTAAACTATTAATCGCTGGACTATTATCGACAGACCATTAATCTAGAAATTCAGCCAATTTTCTGGGGACCCCAATTCAAATCCCACCACAGCAGCTGGTGGAATTTGAATTCAGGTTTTAAAAAAAAAATATCTGGAATCAAGAATCTACTGATGACCACGAAACCATTCAATTGTCAGGAAAATCCATTTGGTTCAATAATGTCCTTTAAGGAGGAAAATCTGCCACACTTACCCCGTCTAACCTACATGTGATTCCAGAGCCACAGCAATGTGGTTGACTCAGTGTGGAGTTTGCACATTCTCCCCATGCCTGCGTGGGTTTCCTCCCATAGTCTAAAGATATGCAGATTAGGTTGATTGGCTATGTTAAATTGCCCTTTAGTTCACGGGTGCGAGCAGAGCAAATATTGTGGGGTGATTGGGATAGGAACTGGGTGGGATTGTTATCAGTGCAGACTCTATGGACCGAATGGCCTCTTTTGGCAGTGTAGAGATTCTATGACTCTCAACTGCCCTCAGGCAACTCGGGATGAGCAATAAATGCTGGCCAGCCAACGACGCCCTTGTTCCGTGACTGAATAAAAATGAGACCCCGAGGGGTTCCTTGGTGCAGCTTGATTAGTTACTTTTGATCTCTGACTATCCGGAGACTGGAAGATCTGGGCTAACGTAGCAAAGGGGTGAAACCGTAGATCATTATCCAAAAGCATATTGAGAAGCAGTGGTGAGAATTGCAAGGACAATCCCAATTTTGATGGAAGTTCAATCGGCCGTAGTTGAGAGTTCGGAGAAAAAGAACTGTTTTTTCAGTCTGTTTCTGTTCAAGTTTATATTGAGGTTTCCCACCAGCACAGCTGCTTAGCAGATGTTTATGTTGTTGCATTGAAGAGTCATGTGATATCTTGGTTTGCTTTCAATAGAAGCATCTTGGAACAATACCTTTTCTATGATTTACGGGATTAACCAACATGTTAAAACTTTACATGTAGGGTGTTGTTTCTGAATGATTTAGTCGATTGAAGCAAATCTAATATTCTCCGAGATCTGCTACTGGGATGGCTAACTGAGTGATTCTGTGCTCTGGAAAACAGTGATTTCTCTTAAAAGCATACGATTTTATTTCCTCACTGTATACATGCTGTTGTAAAGTGTTTATTCTGGTTAGTGTAGAGTTTCTAATTCAATCTTGTCATCCAATCTGCTCAACGTAATCACTATTGAAAAGACATGCAAAGGAAACTGCTGCAAATGTGTTAACCAGTTCACTGTTCAGAGTCCCTCTGAGTTTAATTTCCTTTATAGTTGCTTCTGCTCACCTAAGGGTAGGAAATCTATCTCTCCACTGCTTAACTGCTTAGTAAGTAGTCTCACAACACCAGGTTAAAGTCGAACAAGTTTATTTGGTAGCACAAGCTTTTGGAGTGCTGTCCCTTCATCAGATGAGTCCTCTGGATATGGGTTTCCAAGTTACCCCAAGTAAAGATATGGACTCTCCAGCGTACACCCGTAGACTAATCTCTGCCGGAGTAAGAGCTGGTGTTGGGTTAGAGTTCCACATCAACTTGTATGTTTGCTCTCTAATTACAGATGTGGAAGCTCCTGTCTCCACTCCATCTTGATCTGTTACTGTCAACTACTGCTGTAGAAAAATTAGGCTCTGCTCGGGTCTCATTGATACTGACCATGTCGTGGGCTTGCACACCTGCCTGAGCTTTTCACCGGGTGTATATCTCATTGTGGCTCTCTTTTGAATTAAACTTTTTTGTCTCAGCTCCTGTCTTGCTCTTCACAATGCAGCCCTTCATCAGCAGGGCAAAGGTTCAAGGTGAGAGGGGGAAGGTTTAAGGAAGGGGTAATTTTTCCCACAGAGTGGTGAGTGCCTGAAGTGCGCTGCCAGAGGATGTGGTGGAAGCAGGCACATCAGCAACATTTAAGAGGCATCTGGATGGGCACATGAATAGGGAGGGAATAGAGGGATAGGGACCAAGAGCAGAAGGTTTTGTTTTAGGTTAGATAGGACATCATGATAGGCATGGTCTTGGAGGGCTGAAGGGCCTGTTTCTGTGCTGTAGTTCTCTTTTTTTTGTTCTAAATGGCCCTCCTTGCTGCCTCAGTGACAAAGTGTCTATAAACCTGGTAGGCGAGGGGATGTTGGTGGGCCCAGGGACCAGTTAAGGAAAGACCCCCTGCCATACACCAGCCCACACAAAGAAACCTGCTGACAGGCTGCTTGGGCATACGCCTCCCTGGTGATCGTGGGATGAAACCTTTTAAGTGGGCATTAATTGTCTCTTTAGAGGTCTCAATTAGTTGCCTGACGCTACTCTCACTGCAGGTATAAGTGTGCTGGGAGTAATAGGCAGGTGACTAGGCAGCGGGCAACTGTTGGATTTAGTGTGCCCCTGCCTTCAAAACTACCAGCATGGGTGTATGTAAAATCCCACCCATAATTTCTGCTACTGCAGAAGGCCTGTTTTAATAGTGCTGAGCCATGAACTCCTTACTAACTTTTCCTTCAGCAAAGAATGTGGTGCCTGTTACAGAATTTCTTGAAAAGGATTGGAAAAGGAAATAATTCATCAATAAAATTAAATCGTAGATTAATGAATATTGCAAACCGGCCAGATAAGGTATTGCATTTACATTGGTGCCAGTAGTATGTTGGCCAATAATTCAAAGCATCTAGAAATGTTTCCGTTTCTTTGCTTTTTCGAATTCCCCCTTAACAGGAAACCTTCCAGTTATCTGAAGCCAATCTTAACGCACAGTGGTCCTCCGCTCACTGCCACTTTGCCCGGCTGGTGTGGCCCTATAGCACGATGCTTGACAAGTCCTCAAGCATATGAAGTAAGTACCGAAATATTTCACATATTCACTCAAAGGTGTGTGTGTGTGTCCTGTTCTAGACATTTATATTAATGTTGTTAGAAAATATCTTGCGTACGATACAGGTAAATATGTTTCTCAGAGTTTAGTCAACAATTTGGATAAAGATTGAGTTTTTTTTTAAGGAAAAACTGCTTCTGGTTTGGTTGATGTTTTTAGAATTCTTTTGGACATCCCACTTTAGAAACCTAGATTGGTTTAAACCCCACCTGTACTGCCCAACAGAATCGAACCGGCTTACTCCTAGACCTTTGGCTGGAGCTATTATGTAACTTGCATGCCAGAGACTTGTATTCACTTTTTTTGCCCTAGAGCAGGGATCAGCATGAGGCAATAGCCCAGATTTTACTGTCAAAGTTAATGGTGCTTGCTGTTATTTACGTACAAGTAAAATAGCAGTGCCAGATGGGGGCAGGTATGTGGTTATACACAAATGTCCAAATTGTGCCACATTTCTTTCAATCTGACAGAAATGGTATCTCACTGACTCCTTTATCTATGGAACTCATTGAATGTCATGTAGCAGTTGTATTTGTACAGTGGATGTGAACAATAAGTCTTGAATACTTAAAACTTTTTTTTAGTAATATAAGAATTATTGATTACTGGCAACATCACTGGCATTCAAAATTAACTATTATAAGTATGGAGCCTCATTTCTTCAGGTTTTCATTATTGCCAGACATTATAAAATGTGACTTTTTTTTCTACTTTACTTTCCTGCCTCTTTCTTTCTCCTGCAATCCAATCTCTTTTTTTCCCTCTTTTGCCTGCTTTCTCTACCTGATTTGGTGTTGTGTACTACCTTCCATTTCCTTCTCCATGCTTACTTTGTTAATTTCACAATCCTTCAATATTATTGTGCATCTCTTTAGCCTCAATCTCTTGCTGTGTCCCTCAGGTCCCAGATACTGGAGTTCCTTAGTTACATTGTCAGTTGCTCACCCTTTCAGCAACAGGCCAGAAATTTGCTAGGGCAAGTTTAAACAACACCAGTCTGCTATAGCGGAATTTGGCCCATTGTTACATGATTGATCTGAATTAATCTGGCTCATAATCACTTGAACATTATGGTCACAGCCCTGCTGTAGTGTTTTTTCTGTTCTCAATGATTAAACATGTTAAATCAATAAAGCAATTGTAATAAGTCTTCGGATGCAGAAGTCCCTTCACTAAAATCCCTTTATTTATAAACTCTAACAACACTACACAGAGTGCTAACAGTCAGCAGCCTACTCTGCGGGTGTCAGAGAGACTGACACTCCCAGTTAAATACAAAAGAAAGATTCCCTGATTGGCCCCATCAATTGGTTCCTTAATCAGGGAATTCAGACTCCAATAGCCTGATTGACGTCATTACAGCAATTACATCAAAATTATTGTGAGGAATATTTCTGACAAAGCACTATTTGTATGTCTTAAACTGAGATTCTTGCCTCAATCTCCTGCGATAACTCTAAACTGCCATGTTCATTTTCCAGAATCAAGAGCAGCTTAGAGACGATGATTCTGATCTCATCCTTAACGATGGTGACCTGAACTTGACCTACGGGGGAAGTACACTAACTGCCAATGGCTCCTCCAGTTCAGGTACTGCCTCCAACAGTGTGGATGGCAAGAGAACCAAGAGCATCTCCGAAGATGTACTGGAACGTGATCTGGGAACAGAGGACCACGAACTTATTACTCGAGGCACCAGATTAGTTTTCCCTTTGGATGATCATGCATGACTGCAGTGATGTTAGCAAGCCACAGAATAGCCTAAGAAGGATCAAAGCCTATTTTGTTCTTGGCAATGAGACTGAACTGGTTTACTTGTGTGATGATTTTTTTTTTTCCTTGCTCTCCCCCCCCCCCAAAATCATTTGGCTCAGCTATTTAAAATGTGAGAATGTGAAAATCTCTTGTGTGGCATTTCGTCAAGCTTTTTACTTAAGTATGAAATCGCCATGACCCTTTAGTGTACTACTAGTGCCATTGCTGTTGTAATTATCTTGTTGACTGACTGATTAGCCTCAACACTGTGATGGTTCTCCTAAAAGCCCCAGTTACAGTGCATGCGTGTTGCTGCGTGTCTGCACTGCAATCATGCGTGTCGTATGATGCTATCAGATACAGATCGCCGCCACCAGCATCATACATCGGCTGCAGCGAGCGTGCAGCTAATCTCTATCCTGTTATTTAAAGTAGACGATTCTTGGAGCCGCCACACTTGTCGTCGGATTTCCAGTGGAGGCGAGAAAGGCAATGATCTCTTGCCAGTTGGAGTGACACTGGAGTCGATTGCTGGTGCACGGAGCTCTGCTGGGCACGTGTTTCAGTATAACTGCGCTTGCAATTTCTACCTCCTGCCGGTGGTATGAGCAGTTACTGTGAATGCCAATGTGTACGTGTGGCACTGCTTGTTGGTGCAGTGTAATTGACATTGTCAGACTGAGGATCTTGGCATAATGAGAGGAAAGACTTGTTGTGGGGTGAGTGTGTGTGTGGGGGGATAGAGGGGAGGGGAAGGAGGGATATTAAAACCTCATTTGATTAAACTTTACTTGTGTCCTTCAAAACCTTTGCATAGTATAGGGAAAGGACAGTAAACGTACTCCGCAAACTGAAGGCACATTGTTTTCTTGCTAGTACCTGTGTGTTCACACCATTGTATCCTTTTAATCAATGTCACTTTAAGATGTTAACCTTTTTTTTAAAACTGCTGTGTTCTAGCTAATGAGTACTTTGAAAAGGAAGCTCTGAAATCCTTGGTTCATGATGCACGTGGAGAAGTGGATTGAAGAATTTATTTTTGGACTTCATCACAACGTTTTACTGTGACAACTAAAATATTTCTGTGTTATGTATTATCTTTGAGGCAGATGATATCCAGCTCTACCTTTTTAACCTACCAGGAACTATGCAGCCAAGTCTGGATTCTTGCCTTCTTTAGTCACATCTAACCAGAGCAATACAGCATTGCAGCAGTGGTAGGTAAAGATGCTGGCAAATTGGAAAATCTGAAGATATTTAACAAATCATTTTTTCCTTGGATTGTTATTTAATGTCCGAAGAGGAATGTCACATGGTGAATTTGGATTCCCTTACAGGCGTCTGTGTTCCAAAGCTTTTATTTGGAGAGGGTGAGCCCAGGAAAGGGGTTATTATTGGATGTTGATATTGGAGCACTGTAGGTTTTAAGTGAGAATGAGATAAATTGGTTTAATACTTGTCATGATCTTTTCCAAATCACAGAAGTTCAACCCTTCATCTTATAATACAAACATACCCCGATAGGAATAGTTGCGTGATTTCACCCAGAAATATATTGTCAAACTATTGTTTTTCTACGTTCTTTGTAACTGGCACCATTTTTAAAAATAAAACACTATTTTGAATTCCTCAGTTTAGAAGTATCTTAAAATGCTCTCTGCAAAAATAAAATTAAGTTAAACTTTGCATAGCTGGTATCAGTCAATGGAAGGATTCCACATCACCTGATCGTAATGTCACATCAGATTGGAATATTAGTTGAACAGGGCACAATTTTTGCTTGGCTGTGGGAATGTCAAGCATTTAGATTGCAGACTCATCAATTCAAGGGAAAAATGTAGTAATTGTTCACAGGAGGCAGCAGTAGGTGGCTGAAGGTTGTTCTGGACACTTGCAGTGAGTCAGCAGTAATTACTTAGCAATTCTGCACAATTCCCTTAGCAACTTGATTTGACTGGCAAAAATTTACAGGAGCTCCTGATGTATCCATTTTTAGTCACGCATCTTGTAACTCTTCATAATTGGATGACACACTAAGAGTGATGACAAAAAAAAATTTGCTTTTTAAAGGATTGTAAGGCAAATTCAGAGAATTTTAGAGGACAAGAGTGATCTTGCTAAGATTGACCCCAGACGTTACTTGAGTTCATTCTGTTTGCACTGCTTTTGATGAGAGTTTACTGTATCGTGCAAAGGGATTAAAGAAGTGGAGTTCTGCTAAAGCAAGTGATTGCATTGATCTTATTTTTTTTTTAGAATCTTTGTTGACCTACACAAGGCGTTGTCGAGTAAAGCATTCCTGAAGGCCTTGGTGGGCATTTATTTTGATGAAAGGCATGGTTGTATGAACAGTTGAGTTTAATTTTTGCTGTAAAAGCTTGTATCTCACTTGAGAAAAGTGTTGTACCATATAGAGTTCATGAGGAAAATGTCCAAATTACTGTGGGGAACAAAAATGAACCTTTTAAGGTTGCCACGTTGCTGTAGTCAACATGACAATCATGCTGCTGGCGTGCTGTTTATTCCAGTGATGTTGAAACACCCATCTTGAAAGACAGTTTCACTGAAGTGTGGTTTACAGACATCTGAAAGGGTGGAACAGCATTATATCAGATGGCACTGTGGGAGTTTTGAACCTCCTCGCCAAGTAGGTTAAGGGTTGGCTCAGGGCTGAATTTTAGCAGTTTTGCCCGCATCCACAATTAATGATAATGAAGGAAATGGGCATCTCTCTTTTTCAGAAAACGTGTAACATTCTTGTTCTTGCATGATGCACAAGATACCAAGCTTAAAGCACTCTGACAACCTTAACTTGGGTTAATACTTTTCAGCATTACTGCGGCAATGGTGTTCACATTTCTCCACTGCAGTGGAAATAAATTGAATAGCTTTGCTGGTGACAGTGGGCTTTTATCAATGATGTGGTCTGTTGTTGGTACGTTTGTAACTTTTTAATCTTTGTTCAACCAGAGCTTGTTTCATTTTGACCTTTATCATTAGAATTTGGTCTGTTTAAAAAAAAACATGCCCATATTCTGGTAATTACAACTTATTCTGTGCTTTGAAGACTAAATGGTGCATAAAAATTTGCTTTTTATGATTTGGTATGAGTTATAGGACGGATATCAGAGGTAGGTTCTTTACTCAAAGAGTGATTAGGGAGTGGAATGCCCTGCCTGCAGCTGTTGTAGATGCGCCAAGTTTGGTGGCGTTTAAGAGGTTAATTGATAAGTATATGGAAGAGAAGGGAATGGTTTAGTTTGGAGGGGCATTGCTTTTTATTTTGGTCGGCACAACATCGAAGGCCGAAGGGCCTGTTCTGTGCTGTATTGTTCTATGTTCTATGTTCTATAAAAGTCATCTTTACAAATGTACGAAACATTCTCCAATTTCATGAGTTATATCATTAACCTGGCAGCTTGCGTTTATAGCTTCTTTGATATGAAAAGATGCTTAAAGGTTGTTGACATAAATGAAATCAGATAAAAATTCACACTAAGCCAAAGGAGGCTTATTCAGAAGGTTAACTAAAACTTTGATCAAAAAGATTTGATTTAGGAAGTGTCTTAAAGGAAAAGGCAAAACCCAAGAGGTGTCATGCCTAGACAACCAAAAAAAAATGGCTGCCTCTCAGGAAGTGGAATTCTCTTGAGATTAATAGAGCAGGAGGTCAGAGAGACAGGGCCAAGAAGGAATTTGGACATTGGTGGACTGGGAGCCTATTAGCAACTATGGCGGTTGTGGGTAGATGGGACTTGGGTGACAGTAAGGTTAGGAGGAACAGAGCTTTGGTTGATAGGAGAGTGGAAGGCTGGTAAGATAATTGCACTAGAGAGAGTATGGCAGATGATCTTTAGCATACTATCCCATGAAATGAGAGTGAAATTAAGTCTTGCGAGACAGAAGGCTGGTAAGATGATTGAAATGGTCATGCCTAGAGGCTGAGCAAGGCCTGAAGGAGATTTCAATAGTGGGTGAACTGAGGTACTACTGAAGACGCATGATATTAGAGAAATGAAACGGAAGAATAGGATTGTTGTGAAGATGAGGATATGGCGTCAGAAGCTCAGCTCAGGGTCAAATAGGCTGTCAAGATTGCAAACCATCTAATCAACCTAAAACAGCGGTCAGAGAAAGGGATGGAATTGATAGTGACACTGTTCCTTTTAAATTATTTCTACTTTTAATGTGCTTAGTTAGAGGCTGCTAGACACTTAAACAGAAACATGTACTTCTTGGGATTGTTTCTCATGTAACGAAACCTTCCCTTGAGTGGCAAGAATGGTGCCAATTTACAGAGATATATCTAAACTAATTAGCCAACTCAACAAATATAATTTCATTTGGGCTGCTCATCCATTACCATTGGCCAATGATGTTCAAATACATTGAATAGGTTTTCTGATTTCTCCTGTTAAATGTAGGACCATCTGTAGATGTGTGTACCCACACACAAATCAACTTCTGCATCTGCAGCAATTGGCCTGGTTTTTTTTTCTACAGCCTTGCCTCCACATTAGCAGGCCAGTTCTTGCTGAAGTGAAAGTGTGATTCTTTCCCACCCTCCTCCCCCAAAGAGCCTTTTTAAAGACAAATGTGTGTTTTGCAAGTTTTTTTTAATGTCAGTTAAGTAGTATTCTGTCATATGGTCACTTTAAAAATCACATGATGCATTACCTAGTTTACTATGACAACAAAATATTGAGGCAGAGAGAAATTTCACGAAGCAATTTCTCGGAAACCTTAATGGTTCTTTAGGCCAGTGTCCAAATGCTCACATTATCAAATCACCATCATTTGTTCTGTGAAAGCCAAAACTCTGGCTTTTGGTTCTACATTTTCAACATCTACGCTGTTACCATTCGTGTCACTTTGTTCCCACACTGTAGCACAAAGCAGTTGAGTGTGAATGTGAAAAAGAGATATGAGACCCTGTGGCATACAATCTGTGGTAATCTCTCTCTCTGAAATCGCAGATGTAACATTTTTCACAGGGAACCATCTCTTGCACTTGAAAGAGTATGACAGATAATCTTTAGCACGCTATTCCATTATATGTGAGTGAAATGAAGTCTTGAGAGAAAATAGGAATTTAAATGTCCTGTACGTGCAAGGGTTTCAGATGCTGAGTTTTAACAGAATCAGCACTTTAGCAACCAGCTCTCTGTGTTTCTCCATTACATTTTAAATGAAAACAACTGGGTTGGAGTGAAAGTTTACCATATGTAGAGCTTCTATTTAAATTGCAAGTAAGTAACTGGTTTCAGCATGGTCTTTGTGTATTTTGTGATTAGCCGTCCTCTGCTTTGAAAGCTATGAACTTTGAATGAAGAAGCAGCCAGTTGTTAACAAGTAGTTCTGTATATAAGACTTGGAACTTGCCAAGTTCCCGATATGTCTTGTATTCAACCAAAGCCATGAGTTGAAAGCTGTGGGGAGGAGAAGAGCAATCTGTATTCTTTTCCTCTCGGTTCTACAGATCTTTAGTATTGTTGCCTATTTCTCCTCTGTTCACGCCTCTATCTGCAGCCAACAGAAGATATCCCAGGAAAAGGGAAACCCGACTCAGAATTTATGTTCCTGTCTATTTTTAAAGAGTGTTTCTAGTGTTTCCGGTCTTCCAGCCTTCAAGAGTCTGTGACTGTTCCTAGGGGCCATTGCTATTTTGGAGAGCTTAAGCAAATTTTAAATGATTCACAATTTCTGTCCTGGTGTGCTCTATCAATAAGGAAAGAGATGCATCTAATCACAAGAAGGAACAACAGCAACACAGACTGAATGAATTATGTGTTAATTTTTTTTTTGTCTCCTGCCTAATCTCAGCGCACACACAAGGGAAAATAATGAGGGGGAGGGGTGGCAGGGGAATAAATTGGGTGCGCTTACTAAACGCATCTGTGAAAATGAGCTTTGTTTTTCCTTCTTCAGTCTATTTGTCCAAATTGGTGTATAGGAAGTTTGTTTCTTAGCCACCTACCCCAGCCAATGGCATCCCTAGCATGAGGGTTTGAGGCGGGTAGTAAGTGATCAAAGCACTCGATAACCAATCCCATTGCATCTTAGTGATCGTTGAAGTGTAGTTCTTGGATTTTTGAAAATAAATATTAATATATATTTTTCTGCTATGCAGAACTGTGCAAGAGATTTGAAGATGTAAATCGTAACAGGTCTTTAGAAAGTCATCTACACTGGGTGACGCTATTGTTGACTCCTATTGTTTTGTAGTCCTTTGCGTCAGGTTTAATTGTCTGCCCCATGCAAATTGTTATGTCTTGGGTCTGCTTTCATTTTTACCTGAAAGGAAAGGAAAGAAAATATTATTTGTTAATAATCTCGTAGAATGTGTATAGAATAAAAATTGTGACGGGGAGGGAGGGGTAAAAGTAAATGTCCACTATAAAAGTGAAAATTTATGTCTGTCGACAGTACTTAATACTGCAAAGGTCAGTCACATTGGCAAGTTATCATTTGCTATTTTAAATGGTTGCTGTTTGTTGACTTTGGAGCTTGTTCATGTGCTTGTGCCATAAAAACAATGATTCCTTTAGTCGAGTGTGATGTTTTTTAATTGGTTGCATTACCGAGACCATCTGGACCCGAGATGACACTGAAGTAACTAGCATCCATTTGTCGAATGGTAGCCAACTTGATCCTGTGTTTCCAATCCAAATGTGAGTGGAGTAGTTTTCCTAATTCTAATAATGTGTACCACAGTGAAGATTAATGTACTAATGTAATCATGTCTCATCATGCATGGTACAGAAAAATTCAAATGTATGTGTTGTCATAAAAATAAAAATGAAGATAAAGCCAATTCTTCACATTGTTTGGCGGTTGTTTTGTATCAGCAAAATTTATATTTCAGGGAAGAAGGTTGTCCGTGTAAATAATGCACAGTATAAAAGCAAGTTGATGTACGTTATGCTAGCGTGGAAGGATGTGCTTTTGTGTCCACGATTTTCCAGTTGGCTTTAGTGTCAGCTTTATTGTATTGGTTTTAAAGATTGGATTGTTCCCCATTTCCACAGGATGAAGGAAACTAAGGATGGAAAGTCTCTCTGCATCACACTCCTTTACAAAGTGGCTTGAGGAAGCACCTGGATTACCTTCCTCTGAGGGAGTAACTAGTTAATATCCAAAAGGATCTGACTTTCAATCCTGTAAATAGAATCATTAGAATCTCTACAGTGCAGAATGAGACCATTCAGTCGATCGAGCCCGTACTGACAACAATCCCACCTAAGCCCTATAAATCATGTCTGATTTTATTTGCCCTTAACTCTGACATAGGGTCATCCGACCTCAACGTTGGCTCCATTCTTGCTCTATAGATGCTGTCGGATCTACTGAGATTTTCCAGCATTTTCTGTTTTTGTCTCCAGCCCTATTCCTGTCATCCTGCTAGTCCCCCTGACGCTAAGGGACAATTTAGCATAGTCAATCAACCTAACCCACGTGGCTTTGGGATGCGAGAGGAAGCGAGAGCACCCGGAGGAAACCCACACCGACATGGGAAGAATATGCAAACTCCACACAGGTTTTGACCCAAGGCTGGAATTTTACCCAGATCCTTAGCGCTATGCTAACTACTGAGCCATCATGCCACCCAACAGCATACGAACCCCTCACCTGCTCTGCCATCTAACAAGGTCATGGCTAATCAGATAGCATCCTCGAATCTGCATCCTTTCTAGTCCCAGTAACCTGTTAACCCCTTGCTTACAAAGAATCTATCCACTTCTGCCTTAAAGCTATTCCAAAATTCTGCTGCCAACATCTTTTCAGGAAAAAAGTTACAAAAACTCTCAATGCCCCAGTGAAAAAAAATCCTCATCTCTATTTTAAATGGGCGATCCCTTATTTTTAAATAGAGGTTGCTTCAGGCTCTGGGAGGATTTCACTCTGAGTGTGTATGGGCACAGTGCCCTTCGCTTCTTCTGCTGTTACTATAGTAATGGGGGGAAAAAAACCATGTTTGTCTTTGTTCCAATGAGTTGAGACAAAACAAGTCCATTATTTGTATTGGACGTTGTATGGACGAAAGCCAAATTTTCGACAACGGAAGATAACCGGAGATTGAGCATTTTGTGTTCTACAATGCTGATTCGTGAATGAAACCAGAGTCATTGATAAAATCTTACAGTGAATATAGAATGGATTGTTCATGTCCTCATTTTAAAACAAAGAAAAGCACATACATTCTCATGTTCACCATTACCAGTTACACAACAGTCCTTTTTTGAAAGCCATTTACCTCTTGAATGTAAATCACAAGTAAGACCAAATGTTGAAAATGAATGTAATGGAAAAGCCAAGGCCAAGTATATATTGCTTAAACTCAGTCTAACCATATGGGTGAGAAATAGGGTGAGAAACTACAGCTGGATTTCAGACTTTCTAAATACTGCTCATTAAAACCCTGAACAGTGGAAAATGAGTCAAATATCCTGTAATTTGGTAAGATCAGGTTGCTCAACAGAAGCTGATGGAGAAACAGAGAAGTAGATAGGTTCTGTATCATGAGAATAGACAGTTTGTGGTATGCTGTACATAAAACCAAAACTATCTTACTTAGTTCAGGCCGGCACAGTGGCACTGTGATTAACACTGCTACCTCACAACATCATGGACTCGGGTTTGATTCTCAGCTTGCATCATTGTGTATGCAGAGTCTGCACATTTCTCTCCATCCTCCGAACGCTCTGGTTTCCTCCCACACTGTGAAAGACATGCTAGTTTGGTGCATTAGCCATGCTAAAATCTCCCTCAGTGAAAAGGTGCTGGTGACTACGGGATATTTGCAGTAACTTCATTGCAGTGTGAATGTAAGCCTACTTATGGCACGAATAAATAAAATTGAAAACTTACTAGCCAGGGATCCCGTGGTAGTGTTTCCACCTCTGAATCATAAGATTCTGGATTCCAGTTTCAGGGCTTGCAAAACTGACACTCCAGAACAGTATCGCACAAGTGTCGAACTGTTGAGTTGCCACCTTTTGGTTAAGATGTTAAACAAAGACCCATCTACATACTTGGATGAATGTAAGAAATCTTTTGTCACTTTCAAAGAGAAAGGGAGAAGGAAAAGGCAAATTTTGATGATAACCAAATAGAGTATAAAAATCTAGACCAATTGGCCTTTTCCAGTTCACGCAAAAAATTCTCAGTGCGACCATTAGAAACTACACATGCACAGCACCAGACTATTACACAATTGAATCAAAGGGGTTAATTTAAAAATAAATTTGGCATCAGAAATTATTTTACTCTGTCAAAATTTGATTCCTCAAACAACTGATAATTATATGGTCATTATTGCACGATAATTATAGCACTATCAATATAGGCCTGTGTTCAGAACTACTTTCCCTTTGTTGACCAGGTTAACATTTATGCACAGGGCTTTTTATTGATGTGTACACCAGTTACATTCTCTTGTTACTTGTTTTGGAGAGCTCATAGCAACATAGGAATTGGGAGCAAAAGTAAGCAAATTCAGCCCTTCGAGCCTCCTTTGCCATTCAATCAGATCATTGCTGATCTCTCCCCGGTCTCGAACCCATCTCCCCACCTGTTCCACATATCTTGCATCTTTTTATATTCAAAATATGTCTATCTCTTTCTTGAAACCATTCAACAATTCAGACTCCACTGCATTATGGGGCAGCAAGTTACATGTCAATCTCTGCGCGAAGTAGTTCCTCGTCATATCAATATTAAGGTTTCTGTCTCTCAACCTATACCTGTGACCTCTTGTTCTAGATTGCCTCATTAGAGGAAACAGTTGGTCTACATTTACTCTATCAATCCCTTTTTAAAATTTTATATACTTGATCAGATCCCCTCTCATCCTCCTAAACTCCAGTGAATATAAGCCCAAACTCTCTAATCTCTCCTCATACATCAATTCATCACAGAATCAATCTGGTGAATCTCCTCTGAACTGCCTCCAATGCCACCATATCCTTCCTCAACTAGGGAGACCAAAACAGGGCACAATACTCCAAACGTGGTCTCACCAACTCCCTTTACAATTACAAAAACACTTCTGTACATTTACACTCCAGTCCTTTTGCAATAAGTGCCAACATCACATTTGCCTTTTTTATTACATGCTGTAAGATTTTTAAGGGTGGTCTCCCTTTAACTTAAAGTTGGGTTCTTATTTGAGAATACACCGTATTTTGACCTTGGTCACCAGAAGAACTTGTAATTTAATTTTCCACTGTATTTCTGAATACTTTTTAAACTGCTTTTGTATTTCTATATTTGCTACCTTTTCCTTCATGCATCCTTCCTTTTTTTCATTGTTTCAACTAGACATGGGAATTATTTAGGAATGTTCTTAAAAATGGTTTGTTTGCTGCTAAAATGATTTGAGTTGCTCATAACAAGATCATCAAATAATGTGATCATGTGTTGCTTCTGGAAATGATACAAAATGCAAGTTTATGGAAGAAAAGGCAAGGGAGTGGGACTATTTGTATCAACACAAAAGCCACCTCCTGCATTGTATGATCATCAAATGTTATTTTTACAGGTCTTAGCTGTAAATTAATCCATTCACTACTTTAATGTTAAGCAACTGAAGTGCCTCCAACCAACCAACAGCAAGATAAAATTCTGAAGGCAAAATCTTTACTAGTGAAAGCAGCAGACATATTCCAAAGATGTACAGATTAGATGGATTGGCTATGCTAAAATTGTCTCTTAGTAGCAGGGAGATTAGCTAGGATAAATCATGGAGTTATGGGGAAAGGGTCTGGATGAGATTGTGGTTAGTGCAAACTCAATGGGTCGAATCACCTTCAGCACTGTATAATTTTATGATTATATTGCCACATCTATATTCTTTTTCTGAATTAAAATGGTTGCCTGAAATCCAAATTATAATCTTAATCAATTTAATTGCATTTCAAGTGTTCTATTCTTCACCGATCTATGTTAAATAAGCCTTTGTGATGAAAACTCGCAAAAATTTTCATGTTAGCAGCTTTTACCTGGGAATCTTAAATACACACAAGTGGTTGGAGCCAACTCCTTCAACACTTTGTCAGACTGTAAATCAGCTAACAGTTTTGCCACTGCTCCGTGGATCTGTGTGATTATTAGTGTCAATGAGTTCTCTCATTGTGTGTTGGTGATGAGAAAAGGTGTGGAAAGCATCATTATTGGACAAATAGGTTGAAGGAACTTGCCTTAGTTGTAAGGACACAATAAACAGCCAGAAAGCTGTAGTGCCTTGCGAAAGGTCTTTTCAGATTTAGCCCATTTGGCTTTAATGGCTGTGATATTAAAACCTGCAGCTTTCAAGATTCCAGCCAATATGCGTTCCGCACGTGTTTCAAACTTTCCACACAAGGACAAAAGCAAATTACTGTGGATGCTGAAATCTGATACCAAAAGACTTCTGGGGTGTGTGGGGGACGTTAATTATGCTGGCTGCTTTGCTGAGGCACTGGTGACAGAGTCAATGGATGGGAAGCTGGTTTGCATGATGGATTGGGTTATGTTCACGACATTTTATAGTTTCTTGCAGTCTTGGGCAAGAGCAGGAGTAGCACCAAGCTGTAATACAACCAGAAAGAATACTATCTGTTGAAGTTGTAGAGTTTCCAATCTTCCACCACACTTGGTCATCATCCCCATCACTGAGAATTACTCTGGTCACTTCTCACCTTCTCCATATCCCTTTTGAGCACAATAGTCAGTACTATACAATACTTGGATCTAAAAGTAACATTAGGCTATCAGTCAGTAAGTGAAGACTGCTAAAGGACATTGTTTTTTTTTCAACAATAGTTCATTTCCTTTTTGAGTATCAAGATCGGAAAAATTGAGAGGTTGGAGTGAGGGAGGAGACAGGAAGAAAATCACTCAAGGGTGTGGGTGTCTGGAATTCACTATCTGCAAGATTAGCAACATCAGAAAACGTTAATTTATTTAAAAGGTGTCTGGATGTACGCCTCAAGTGTTAAATAAATCCACAGGGCTACAGATCAAATATTGGAAAGTGGGGTTCTGAGTGCCTCAACCTTAGGTAGTGCAGATATGATGGGCTAAGTAGCTTTTCTCTGCTGTAAATGTTCTATGATTTGAAGAGATCTAAGATCCGTTATTCCCAACTGCTTTGCTGTAACAAACCGGTCTGTTGTAGGAAGCCTGTAATTGTGTCACAACCTGGAACAGGTTTTAAACTGATACAGATTAAGAAAAAAATCCGAGATTGGGACTTGAGAGCGTGGTGCTGAGAAGAATGGTGGAGGAGAGAGGAGGCAGTGGGAGTGTGGTAGGCCCAGAGCAGGAAGCTGGCAGTGAAGAGAGGAGGTACTTGGAGTGCGGCAGTGAGGAGAGTTGGGAGAAGAGAGGAGGTAGTGGAAGTGTGACGGAAGTGTGAGAAGATAACAAAACAGTGGTGAACTTGGAGGTCAGGAGTAGAGGTAACGGGTTGCCAAGTTTACACATGTTCTTTCTGCGGTTGGCAAGTAAGCAGGATTTTATTTAACTGGGGTTATGGCTTCAGAAGATGCAGTGTCTGATGGTGAAGACCTGTCTCTGCCACTGAAGTCCAGTCTCCTGTTAAACTGACCAAGCATTGCATCACTTTACAATCAGCCACTTTCACCACTTTTGTTTCATCACCTCTTTGTGCCATTTAATCTCTCAAGCTTTCTACACTATCCCAGATCTCTTTTGACTTCCTCCCCATTCCCTTTCACACCACATCCTGACCTTCCTTCAGTTCTGAAGAAGTAATTTTCAACTCAATAAGTTGAAAGGGACCTTAATTTCAACAGTGCATCCTGTAGATGTACACACTGTTATTACCATGTGTTGATGATGGAGCCAGTAAACGTTTGTGGAAATGATGCCAGTGAAGTAAGTTTCTTTGTCCTGGATGTTGTGAAGCTTCTTGAGTGTTGTTGGAGCTACACTCACCCAGGCAAGGGGAGAACATTCCATCACACTCCTGACTTGTGTATCGTAGATGTGGACAGGCTTTGGGGAGTCAGGAGATAAGTTACTTGCCATAGAACTGCCAATCTAGTTGCTCCTCATTGTCTTATTTTGGGTCTGTGGAACCTATGAGTGGGATAAATAGGCCCTCCAGCAGCCCATTTCTTTCTCAATTCTTTAGTCATGTGCTATTCACTAAAGCTCCTGCAGCAGTTTTTATTGCTTGTCTTGTTCCTCCTTTTCCTACAGCCATGAGCAATAGCCAATTACTCCCATTATCCCATAGTGCAAATAAACCTCCCTCTAAGAGAATGGTTGTAATTACAAAGACACAATTAAAACAGTTATGTGAAAACAGTTATCAGTACAGCACCTTCGACTGTCTGGCTAGGTATCAATGACCTCACAGTTTGCAGTGCCCCGACGTGTTCCTTTAAACGCCACGAGAAATGACCAGTTTTGACTGATACATTATCAGTCCCATGCTGAACGTTCAAAGAACAAACAACAAAACAGCACGGGAAACAGGCCTTTCCGCTCAACGAGCCCACGCCGCCACCCCGATGTTCCCACCTCTTCCCATGATCCTTGTCTATGTTTATAGATCTATGGATTAAAAACCAAATTTGAGACAATTTAGGGTGAATTTGTTTTGCCAATTAGGTTAAGAGCACATCTTTGGGATGTGGGAGGAAACCGGAGCACGCGGAGAAAACCCACGCATGCACGGGGAGAATGCGCAAACTCCCACAGACACAGGCCCAATTCCATGTATCTGCACAGCACAGTGATAGTCACTGTTACTGTTTCAAGTCTAAGACGACTTTAGTTCAGAACTGAAAACAGGTAAAATGTGATGGGTTTTACTTCTGTTGAAAAAGGAAGGGGAACAAGTGAGGCAAAAAGAGGTCAGAAATAGACTTGAAGGCAGGGAGAGATTAAATGACAAAGATGTCATGGAATAGCAAAGGTAACAATAGTACATTTTGAAAAGAAAAGTACCTACACTAATCTTTATGGGACTCCACTTATGACCAGTTCCCACTAATGTTGCACTAAAGGTGCACAGCTGCACAACAATAAGGAATTGATATATAAGGGGCTAGTAGACTTTGCATTCAGTTGTTATATACGTCAGGTTTTTAACAAGGCCCCCATCTGTTTCAGCTTGTCATTCTGACCCCCTAAGTCCATAGGACCAAGTCGCAATTGCAGAGGACAAGCTACAGGTATGGTTTTTAAGTCTCAGTTAGCAATAACATGACCAACCTGTTCTCACTCAGAAATTGGATGAAAATCTGTCAAGGATCATAGAATCCCTACAGTATAGAAGGAGGCCATTTGGTCCATAAAGCCTAAACCAACAACAATATCATCTTATTGTCCTACATCCCCACATATTTACCCTACTCGTCCCCCTGACGCTAACAGCTAATTTAGCATAGCCAATCAACCTAACCTGCACATCTTTAGAGTCTGTGGGGGTGGGAAACCAGAATCTCCTGAGGAAACCCATCAGACGTGGGGAGAACTTGCAAATTCCACATGGCCAGAATTGAAACCAGGTCCCTGGTGCCGAGAGGCAGCAGTGAGGCACTTTGCCACCCGGTCAAAAGGGAAACACACTGCAGGAAATCACATGGGACATGAAAGAGGAACTAGGGCTGTGGAAATCGCTACCATAAGCAATTGTTGAAAAGCAGTCCATAATCATTCCTTTTTACACAATAATTAGGTAGTTGTTTGAAAAAGATGATGATTAAAGGGTAATAGTATCAAACAGGAGAGGAGAAATTAGACTTCATGATTCATGGAGAAAATCCACGGTGCAGATTTGATGTATGAATAGTCTACTTATTTCTCAAACTTACTCCTGCCTTGGCTTCGATCAACTAACTCAATGAATTGGGTTTTGTACAAGGCACTTCCCTATGCTATAGTTTACACGTCTAAGAAAAAGACTTAACCGCTAAACTACAATGATGGTTAAGATTCTAAAATCATTACAATTGCATTTCTATCACCCAGAGGTACCGATTTAACGCTGGGAACGGTTTCACATTTCTTAAGTATCCACCCAAGTGGCCGTTTTTTGAATATCAACAGATGATCTGGCTTTATGCAAGTAGGACAAACGTATTCTGTTACCAGATATCACCAACAGCAATCAAAAGCAGGAATGTCTATTGGCTTACTCTTTCTTAATTTTCTCCCCTCAATTGATAGACTGTGAACCTTACTCTGTTGCTGTGAAAAAAGACTGAGACTTTATTACAGTATTAAACTTCACCTAGGAGGATTGGAGTCAGCAGCTCACGTATGATCGATGTACCTCGGTACATTTTATACTTTGGCGGATAGACTCATAGAATCCCTCCAGTGCAGACGGAGGCCATTCAGCCCATTGAGTCACCACTGACCACAATTCCACCCAGGTCCTATCCCCATAACCCCATGTATTTACCCTCATTAATCCCCCGACACTAAGGGGCAATTTAGTATAGCCAATTCACCTAACCCAAACATTTTTGGACTGTGGGAGGAAACCGGAGCACTTCTTAACAATAATTTTACTTGATCTAATGAATTCTGACTTTGTACCTCGACTGCACACCATTACACATTTACAAACTCTCCCCGCCCCCAACTCCCAACTTGCACAATGTCCTCGTGATGAGTAAATCAAAGGGAACAGCTCTCATCAGGGAACATTGAAAGTTCTATCTGACTGCTACAGATAATTAACCAAAAAAAGTCCATTACAGATTATCTGTGCAACTGAATACTGATCATATGTATTTCATAGACAACATTCATTTTGTTTGTGTTCTGTAGATTTTCTGACCTCCTTATAAAAGACCTTTGGGCATTTTTAATGCAATATTTGCCTAACTGCTCTTTAAAACATTGAATCCCCTATTAACCTTCACGTGATGTTGTCCAAGCCTGCAGTACTTTAAAACTCCAATTGACCATGAGATTTCCTCACTGTTGCCACACTGGGTTCAATTCCTGGCTTGGGTCACCATCTAAATAAAGTTTGAGCATTCTCCCCATTTCTGCATGAATTGCCTCCAGGTGCTCCAGTTTCCTTCCATATTCCAAAAAGACATGCTGGTTACGTTCATTGGCCTTGCTAAATTCTCTCTCAATGTATATAAACGTACATTGGAGTGTGGTGACTAGGGAATTTTCACACAACTTCATTGCAGTGTTAATGTAAGCCTACTTCTGACACTACTAAAGTAAATTTTAAATTTTATTAATGATTGGTTTTTAGGGGAAATATATGTATCATATTCAGAAACTAATAGTAAGTTCAGAATATCATATTACAGTGCAGGAGGAAGCCATTCAGCCCATCAAATTAATTGTAGGGTATTGGGGAGAGTTACAGAACAAAATGATCTAGGAGTACATGTTCATAGCTCCTTGAAAGTGGAGTCACAGGCGGACACAGTGGTGAAGAAGGCATTCAGCATGCTTGGTTTCATCAGTCAGAACACTGAATACAGGAGTTGGTATGTCTTGTTGAAGTTGTACAAGACATTGGTAAAGCCACATTTGGAATAGTGTATACAGTTCTGGACATGCTACTGTAGAAAGGATATTATTAAACTAGAAAGAGTGCAGAAAAGATTTGCTAGGATGATACCGGGACTTAATGGTTTGAGTTCTAAAGAGAGGCTAGATAGACTGGGACATTTTTCTCTGGAGCATAGGAGGCTGAAGGGTGATCTTACAGAAGTCTATAAAATAATGAGGGGCATAGATAAGATAGATTAGTCAATATTTTTTCCCAAAGATAAAGAAGTCTAAAACTAGAGGGCATTCCATTTGCTTTCTTTATTATCTGCTGTACCTGCAAGACCCCATAAAATTATCATAAACAAGTTCCAAGAAAACGATGGGCATACATCATCTGTTATGCAGTAAAATGACCCAAAGGTGCCTCACAGCAACATCGGATAAAAATGGCACTAAACCAAAATAACTAATATTAGAACAAGAGAGAAAAGCTTGCTAAAGAGATCAGTTTTAAGATGATTATTAATATGGAGAGGTAATGAGGGGAGGTTAACAGAGGGAATTTCAGAGTAACAGCCTTTGTATTGCTGATAAGCGACATGTTGTCGAAACTTTTCACCTTGCACTCATCAGGCCAGAATCACAAAAACATCAAATCTCAAAGGGAACAACAATTTATACTACATGAGGAAAGGGGGTTGATTCTTTGGCAAAATGAAGAGGCAATGCAATGGAGAGTGTACAGGAAACTACAAGCCAGTCAGTCTAACCTCGGTAGTGGGGAAACTATTGGAAGCAATTCTGAAAAACAGGATCAAGTTGCATTTTGAGAAGCAGGGATTAATCAAGAACAGTCAGCGTGGTTTTGTTAAGGGGAGATCATGTCTGACCAACTTGATTGAATTTTTCAAAGAGGTGACTCGTGTACATGAGGACAATGCAAGTGACGTAGTCTACTTAGACTTCAGCAAGGCTTTTGATAAAGGTCCTACATGGGAGACCGATAGCGAAGGTAAGAGCAAATGGATCCAAAGAAATTTGGCAAATTGGATCCAGGATTGGCTGAGTGGCAGGAAGCAGAGGGTGATGCTCGAGGGGTGCTTTTCTGGCTAGCAAATTGTGTCCAGTGGGTTCCCGCTGGGATCAGTGTTGGGACCTTGCTGTTTATGGTTTATATAAATGGTTTAGGCTTGAATGTAGGGAAAGATGCTGCGTCTTCAAGAAATGTATTTGAACACAAATATCAAACAAAAATGTTCCCTCTACTCAATCTCATTGTCATGATGCATGAAGATTATGCACTGCATGTTCACAGTAAATCTGGTAGATATATAACAATGATAGAACATACAAAGAAGACTGATGGTATTAAATGAGTGTTTAGTAGAAGCAAATATATTGTACAATTTGCTAAATATTTCAATTTTTAACATCCTTTTATTTACATTTTTAAGTAAATGACAAGGGCATCGAAAATGAGAAAATTGGTGGAAAAAAGCCAAACATTTGAAATGACTAGCTTAACATTAGTACTAAACCAGGGTTTATTAACCATGAAAACTAATTCATTTGTAGGTCATCGTGTTCACTATATGTCACTGCCACCTGCTTCACCTCAATAATAAAGTTGTCATTTGAAAATGAAAGAACTTACATTTATATAGCACCTTTCACATCCTCAACACTGACAATGAATGGCTTAGTGGCACAGTGATTAAGCACTATTGCCTCACAGCACCCGAGACCCAGGTTTGATTCCTGGCTTGGCTCACTGTCAGTGCGGAGTTTGTATGTTCTCCCCCTGTCTGCGTAGGTTTCCTTCACGTGCCCCAGTTTGCTCCCACAGTCCGAAAGACATGCTTGTTGGGTGCATTGGCCATGCTAAATCCTCCCTCAGTGTACCTGAACAGATGCCAGAGTATGACAACTAATGGATTTTCACAGTAAAGCTGCAGTGTCAATGTAACCCTACTTGTAAAGTTTCAATAAACTTTAAACTTCTTTTCTCCAAGCACATTTATCGTAAAAATCATACAATCCATACAGCAGAGAAGGCGGCCATTTGGCCCATCAAGCCTACATCAACAACAATCCCACCCAGGCACTATCCTCTTAATTCCACAAATTTACCCCAGTTCCCCTTGATACAAAGGAGCAATTTAGCAAAGCCAATCCACCTAACTTGCATATCTTTGGAGCGTGGGAGGAAACTGGAACATTTGAAGGAGACCCATGCAGACACGGGGAGAATATGCAAACTTCATACAGTGATCCACAGTCAGGATTGAATCCAAGTCCCGAGGTGCTGTCAGACATCAGTGCTAACCACTGTGCCACCGTGCTGCCTCAAAGTATAACTTCCATTTGCATAATACCTTTCACAACCTCAGGACATTCCACAACACTTGGCAGCTGATGCGGAGAAAAACTGTAGCCAATCTATGGGCATTGGGGCCACACAAATGTCAATGAGTGATCCAGTCATCTATGTTAGTATTATTGATGGAGGGATATTTACAGTGTTGGAAATCTCTGTGATGTTCTTTAAATAGTGTGGTGAGATCTTTATATCTACCTGAGGACAATTGTTATTTTGTACTCAGATATGACAAGTAACATATGTACAGAAAGATCCCACAAACAGATGAATGATTAGCTTTGGTGCTGTTCCAGAATCCGAATGGGAGTAGATCATTAGGCCACAGTCTGTCAAAAGACCAGTATCTCTCCTGTGCACCTCAGCATCTTCTGTTTTGTCTTATTTCTGATTCCCAGTATTTTGTTTTTGTTTCTCCTGGAGATTGTCTTGTCAATTTTAGGAGGGGTGGGGGGGATACCATAGGGATTATTTCAAGTGTACCAAGACAACAGGTATAACTTCCCATCAAAAAAAAGTGCAACTCTGACAGTCTTGGATTACGTAACAGCAAATAACTGCGGATGCTGAAATCTGAAACTAGAGCAGAAAATACTGTAAAATCTCAGCAAGTCTGGCAGCATCTGTAAGGAGGGAAAAGAGCTGACGTTTCGAATCCAGATGACCTTTGCCTAGATTGTGGGCTCAAGTAGGCTAAAGTGAAAGGTTGTTTAAGGATTCATGAACGCCTCTTTTAAACTCTCTAAAAAACCAATGACTTATATCCATCAGGTAAAGGGTACAAGGCAATTTGTTTTTTTTTGCAACCTTAAGTTCATTGGCTGTACTTCAGTCACAGTTGATGAAGCCTCCGCTATTTACGTGTTGTTTCCACTGAGTGAATGAGGTGATGTTGTGTTATTATTAATGTTACCTTGCTCCAGTCTCTGAAAGCTACAGCCCGGCTGGCCCTACGTGTTGTCCACCTTGTTGGGCGGGTAGCCCAGCACTTGCATGGCCGCTTGACAGTTCTGTTCCACCTGCTGGATCTGCCACAGGCTCAGCCTTTTCTTCCAGGCGCTGACGGCCTCCTTGGCATCCCTGGACGAGATGAGGAAGGGCTTGTCGGAGGAGTAGCCGGCGCCGCGGGTCATGTTGAGCATGTACTTCTCGGTGGCCGGCGTGACGGTGAGGTTGGCGAAGCCGTAGAGCGTCCTCAGGCCGCTCAGGGGCTGCAGCACCAGGTCCTCGTAGCGGATGGTGAGGTAGCGAGCCCGCAGCCAGGCCGGCGAGCCCTTCACCAGCTCCTGGTCCCTGCTCCACGCCTCGCAGATCACCTCCAGGGCTTTGGCCACGTAGGTGTCCGCCCGCTGGGCTCGGTTGGACAGCAACGCTCCCTGGCTCCTCTGTGCCAAGTGCTTGCTCCTCAGCACCTGGATGCTCTCCTTGACCAGGGACTGCTTGGACTTCATGCGCGAGTTGTGCACGGCCCTGGGGTCCCTCACCAGCTGGACCACCTTGAGGTTGAGGCTGGGGTCGCCCATCAGCGGGAAGAGCACGCCGGCGTCCAGCACCCGGACGTCTTTGATGACCATCACCTCGTACCTCCTGCACTCCCGCTCCAGCTCCTGGATGTCCCTGGGCGCGCAGCGCCGCTCGCACACGCCGCCGTCCACCAGCTCCACCCGCTGCTTGCTGTAGGCGCCGCACAGGGGCGCCGAGCAGATCACCTTGTTGTTCCTCCAGCCGAAGACGGTGCGGGTGGTGAGCGGCCCGCCCGCCGAGTACAGCCGCAGCACCGAGAAGTCGCAGCGGAAGAGCGAGCGCAGCATGTCCCGCACGGCGCCCTGCAAGCCGGCCGCGTCGCCCGGGTACAGCGCCTGCCACATCAGCCACATGGGCTCGTACAGGTAGAAGACCCCCGGGTGCTGGTTGAAGAGCTCGCCGGCGAACGAGGAGCCCGTTCTCCAGGTGGCGTGCAGGTAAATGTGCTGCCGGCCCTGCCCGTCCCAGCTCGCGTTGCCTCCCAGGTCCCCCCAGGACACCGGGACCAGGGCGCTCGGGCACTCCCGGGGGAAAGGCTGCTGCTGCTCCTCGGGAGCCGGCACCTGACGGCGGCAGTCCTGGAAATAAGAAATCGCTAACAGCAGCAGGGAATAAATAACGATGATGATCAAACATCTGCTCTGGAGCAGCTTCATGGTATCTGCTGGTACCCACCCTCCCTCTTTCCAAATGTCTTTTTTTTTGTTGTTGTTGTTGCTGCTGCTGCTGCTTCTTTCTTGTCTTGCTTTATATCCTGTGATACTGTGTGTTTTTGTGTGTGAACGAGCGCCCCTCGCAGATGAGTTTACAAGAGCTTACAGGCAACAAGCTGCTTGTAACACCAACACAAGTGGGGGAAGCTGGTTCCATTCTGGCGGCCGTCATCCGAATAAACATGGGAAACCCGCCCAGAGACCTCAACAATAAAAACTGTGTGTGTGAGAGAGAGATTGGGAGGCGTGTGTGAGTGAACGAGGGACAGAATTTGAGAGGAATGTGAGAGAGAGAGTTCGGGTAGCGAATAGGATGCGTGTGTGAGTGAATGAGGGAGAGTTTGAGAGAAGTGTGTGAGAGAGAGAGTTGGTAATAGAGATTATAAAGCGTATGTGAGGGAATCAGGTTTGAGAGGAGTTTGTGTGCGTGAGAGAGGGGTAGAGATTAGGAGTTGTGTGTGTGAATGAGGGACAGAGTTTGAGAGGAATCTGTATGATTTTATTAATAGATCATGTGTTTTGGGAGACAGTATTGTTTTGAAGTGTAAGTCACTCTAATAAAGGGTTAGAGACAATATGTAGTGGGTGAGGGAGAGATACTGAGAAGTGTGTGTGTGTGATTGAACTGTGGGGGAATGATATTAGAATGACTTAAGAGAAAGCGGTAGAAAGTGAGATTAAGAGTATATAAATGAGCGAAGAAGAGAGTTTGAGAGGAGCGTGTTAAAATGAAAGATTGAAGAGAGTGTGCAAATGACGAAGAGACAAAGAGTTATGGAGGACTCTGAGTGTAACTGAGTATGTGGGTAGATTGAGGAGTGGGTGTGATTGAAGAGACTAAGTAACTAAGAGAAAGAGTTAGCGAGGACTTAGTGTGACTATGAGGGAGACTGAGAGGAGTATGTGAGGGTGATATTAGAATGTGAGTTACTGACTGTGCACAAACGCTCAGTTGATTGTATTCACTTTTAGAGCACAATCAGAAATATTTTGTTTAGATACAGGGCCAAACTCGCGCGCCAACAGCGCCGTCGCCCGGGTAACAATGTGATTAAACAACAGCGAGGGGGGGGGGGTGTTGTAAGATTCATAGCTTACGGCGCAAGTGGAGGATGGTCTGCTCTTGAAATCTTCCAGGAGGCAGTCCTGGCTTCAATTTCATTTGCAGGCGGTTATAGATTATATTTAAGTTTACACTGACTTGTAATACTAAAGTTCGCCTCGCTTCAAAGATGGGCAGAAACCGAGCAGTGTTTTGGTTGTTCCTTCTGCATTGTATTTCTCGGGGATTTGTGTTTGCGTCACGGAGGAAATCACTAGCTAATTATGTATAATCACCAACCCCTTGCGAGCAGAGCAGGAGCCGATATTCCAGAGCCCCTCTGCCCTGGAGCCCTCTCAAGGGATGTGTACACGATGAAAGAGTGAATGATTTGTAAATCATGCTTTAATAATGCATTTGCCCGCCGGCTGTGGTGTTGGTGCGAGATGCTTCTGTTTCATTTTAGCGCAGCAGTTCGTGTGTGTGAGCAGCTTTCATCCGGAATTAGCGGAGCAGGAGCCTCGATGGAAGCGGAAATTCCCGGGGCTTCAGAGTTCAGTTCAGGTCACAGTCAACGCCCGATTTAAATGTGCAGAACATGTATGCACAGACTTGTTCAAATGTCATGATGTGGAAGTGCCGGCGTTGGACAGAGGTGGGCACAGTAAGAAATCTCACAACACCAGGTTAAAGTCTTACAAATCTAGTGGAATTTTTTGAAGAAGTGACAAAAACAGTTGATGAAGGACAGGCTGTTGATGTCATCTACATGGATTTCAGTAAGGCGTTTGACAAGGTTCCTCATGGTAGACTGATAGAGAAGGTGAAGGCGCATGGGATACAGGGCCGGGTATGTAGATGGGTCGAGAACTGGCTCGGGAGGAGGAGACAGAGGGTAGTAGTGGAAGGCTCTTTTTCCGACTGGAAGCCTGTCACTAGTGGAGTGCCACAAGGCTCAGTACGAGGTCCTCTTCTATTTGTGGTCTACATAAACGACTTGGAAGTTGGGGTAGGTGGTGAGATCAGCAAATTTGCTGATGACACCAAGATGCTTGGATTGGCGGGTACAGAGGAGCAGTGCCAGGCAATACAACAGGACATAGATAGGTTGGTAGACTGGGCAGATAGATGGCAAATGGAATTTAATCCGGATAAATGCGAGGTGATGCATTTTGGCCGGAAAAATGTAGAAGAGAGTTATAGGATAAAAGGTAAAACTATTCGGAGTATAGAGACGCAGAGAGACTTGGGGGTGCAGGTTCACAAGTCTCTGAAGGTGTCTTCACAGGTGGAGAAGGTGATAAAGAAAGCGTATAGTATGTTAGCTTTCATAGAAAAGGGTATAGAATACAAGAGTAGGAGTTTGATGTTGCAATTGTATAGAACGTTGGTTAGGCCTCACTTGGAATACTGCGTCCAGTTCTGGTCGCCGTACTATCGGAAGGATGTGGAGTCCTTGGAGAGAGTGCAGAGGAGGTTCACTAGGATGCTGCCTGGTATGGAAGGACTGTCTTATGAGGAACGATTAAATAGACTGGGGTTGTTTTCCCTTGAAAGACGTCGGCTTAGAGGGGATCTAATAGAGGTGAATAAGATTATAAGGGGTATAGATAGAGTAAATGGTGGTAAACTTTTTCCACCTTCAGAAATGGATAGGACGAGGGGTCATGGCCTTAGGGTGAGGGGGGCTATGTATAAGACGAATATTAGAGGGCAGTTTTTCACACAAAGGGTAGTGGGGGTGTGGAATGCACTGCCGAGTAAGGTGGTGGGAGCAGGCACGCTAGGGCTGTTTAAGGGTCTCTTGGACAGCCACATGAGCTGTATGCAGATAGAGGGATATAGTAGGACTGTTTAACTATGGCTTTTTTTTCCACAGGTAATTCGGTCCATACTTGACCAACAAGGAGCATGCATTCGGCAGGTGGTGCGAGGACAGCTCTTGGATGTTGATTCATGGGTTGCCTGATGCTTCATGTCGTAAATGAGTGCTTTATCTGGACCATCTGAAGGGCACCATGACAGCTCAGTGACTATCGCTGTAGCTGTGCAGACACTTGGAATTGGGCCGGTGTCTGCGGGAGTTTGCGCGTTCTCCCCGTGGTTGCGTGGGTTTTCTCCGGGCGCTCCGGTTTCCTCCCACATCCCAAAAAATTCGCTCTTAGGCTGATTGGGAAACAAATTGTCCCTACATTGAGACTCTTCCATATTAGGAATAACCTAAAACTAGAATAGGATAATGGAATTGTTACTATATAGTTATGACGGCGGCACGGGCTCGTTGGGCCGAAGGGCCTGTTTCCTGTGCTGTGTTGCTCTAAAAAAAAGTCCCAACAGGTTTATTTGGAATCACGAGCTTTCGGAGCACTGCTCCTTCATTAGGTGAATGTAGCTATGCTACCGGTGTGTAAGAAAGGAACAACACAAGGCGAGCTTCCTCTTGGGTGCTGGGCTATATTCTTAACTTGCTGCTTGGGTAGCTGTTCCTGATAGAAGCTGGGTTATTTTCTTTTATTTCCATGTAATGGGAAATTGGGTTGTTCCTGTCATTGGCAGTGGGGACCCGAAACATCCCCTTGATGCTCAGGTGGCAAGTGAAAATCTACAAAAGTGAAATGCTGTTGGTGCTGGAATTGTGAAATTAAAGGGTGGCGTAGTGGTACAGTAGTTAGTGCTGCTACCTTACAGTGCCAGAGATCTGGGCTTGATTCCTGCCTTGGGATACTATCTATGTGGAATCAGCACTTTCTCCCCGTACCTGCGTGGGTTCTCTCTGGGTGTTGCACTTTCCTTTCACAGACCAAAGATGTGTGGGTTAGGTTGATTGGCCATGCTAAATTGCTCCTTAGTGTCAGGGGGACTAGCAGGATAAATGCATAGGGTTGTAGGTATGTGACCTGCGTGGTATTGTGGTAGGTGCAAGCTCAATAGACCTAATGGCCTCCTTCTGCACTGTAGGGATTGTATTAAAATGGAAAATGCTGGAAATGCTCAGCAGGTCAAAATCAGTTAACATTTCAAGTCATTGATCTCATCAGAAAAAGGTAATTGGATCTGTTCTGATGAAGTAAGGCCAAATCCTGCAACTGTTGGAATCTGAAACAAAAAAAAGAAAATGCTGGAAATCAGCAGCTGTAGAAATAGAATAGAGTCAATGTTTCAAGTCTTGATGATCCTTCCGGAGACCTGCTGAGATTTTTTGTTTCTGATGAAAGGTCATGAACAAAGATGAACTCTGTTTCTCACTCTCTACAGAAGCTGCTTGACTTGCTGAGTGAGTTGAAAATCCACTGGGTTAACTTACTACTCACTGAGTGCAGCATACCTCGCATCTTATCAATTCCTTAGATCAAATCTACTGTCTACAAGATGCACTACAGCAATACACCAAAGATCCTTAGTACTTTCCACACCCACGATCACTTCCATCTCGAAGGGTAAGGGCAGCAGATAATGGAAACACCAGGTGCAACTTCTCCTTTAAGCCATTCACCATCCTGACTTGGAAATACATTGACATTTCTTTGCAGTCGCTGGGTCAAAATCCTGGAATTCCCTTCCTAATGGCATTGTGAGTCTCCCCACAGCATGTGGACTGCAGCGATTCAAAAAGCAGCTTCCCAGCACCTTCTCAAGGGAAATTAGGAATGGGCAATAAATGCTGGCAAGCCAGTGATGCCCATGTCCCACGAATGGATTAAAAAAAAATTTCAATCTCCATTTTACAGCTAATTCCTAGATCTATAAGAAATGCCTTGGATTTGGTAAAATTAGAAATGTCTCACTCTTTAGCATTAATCTAAATTTATTTCAGAACCACGTTACAATAATTTTTCAGTTTTTGAGACGAACAGACACAATCATGTTGAAAAGAACAATCCAGCACATCATTTTTCCAATTTATTCTGCAACGTGTCCTGAAGACCAACTGAAATGGCATGGGATTGCTGATCGCAAAGTCAGTTGAACTAGATAAAGTTTATTTATTAGTGTTACAAATAGACTTACATTAACACTGCAGTTAAGTTACTGTGAAAATTCCCTAGTTGTCACACTCTGGCACCTGTCCGGGTACACTGAGGGAGAACTTAATATGCACCCTGTGACTGTGAGTGGAAACTGGAGCACCCGGAGGAAAAGTGTGTGAGATGTTTGTGCTTTAGTAAAGATTTGTGCTGAGATAGTAAGAGGTTATATAAATATTTGAAAAAGAAACAAGAACAGGAAATGAGTATTGCTCATGTAGGAAATGAGTTTGAAGAATTGATCATGAAAAACATAATGGCAGATGAATTGAGCAGGTATTTTGCAACAGTATTCATTTTAGAGAATACAAGTAACATTCTGGAAGCAGCTATAAATCAGGAAATGGAAGAGAGGGAGAAACTCAGGCAAATTGCAATCATTGACTATGTGGGACTGAGCATATAAATTGTTGAAACTGTGGGTTGACAAATGGACTTCACCCGAGAGTTTTAACAGTGGCTAGTGATAGATGCATTTGTTTTAATTTTCTGAAGGTCCTTAGATTTGGGAGAGTTCAATTAGGATGAAAAATAGCAAATATAACTCCATTCAAAAAAAGACGGAAACAGAAAGTGGGAAACTAAAGGGAGGTTAGCTTAACATCTGTCAGAGGGGAAATATTTGAAGCTGTTATTAAATAAGTTATAGCAGGGCACTTGGATAAGTTCAAAATAATCAGGTAGAGTCAACATGGTTTTGTGAAAGGGAAATTATATTTAACCAACAGATTGGAGTTCTTTGAGGAAGTAATATGTGCTGTGGATAAAGGCAAAAAATTGGATGCACTATACTTATATTTCAAGAAGGCATTTGACAAAGCATCACATCGAAGGTTATTGCGGAAAATAAAAGCTTATGTCACAGTTAAAAGACTGGCTGGCTAACATAAAGCAGAGGATAGTCATAAATGGGTCTTTTAAAGTTGGCAAGATGTAATGACTGCCATGTCACAGGGACCACTGTGGAACCTCAAGTTTATAATTTTTATGAATGATTTGGATGAAATGACGGTTGCCAAATTTGCTGATGTCACAACTTACTTTCCTAGTTATCTTTGTGTTGAGGACATAAGGAAGCTCCAAAAAGATACAAATATATTGAGTAGACAATGATCTGAAAAAATGGAGTATAATGTAGGAAAATATGAAGTTCTTTATTTTGGTAGGAAGAATAAAAGAGAAGCATAGTATCCAAAGGTGTAAGATTGCAGCTGTCTGAGGTCCAGAGGGATCTGGGCATTTTAGTGCATGAATTGCAAAAGGTGCAGGTACAGCGAGTAATTAGGAAAGCTAATAGTCTTAGTATTTATTTTGAGAGTAATTGAATAAAAGTACAGATGTTAGCCTTCAGTTATACAGGGCATTGGCAAAACCACATCTGTATACTGTGTACAATATTAATCTCATTTCCAAATGCATTGGAAGCAGCTCAGAGAGGGTAGCATACTAATATCCAGAATGGGTGGGTGGTCAGTCTTATGGAAAGGTTTAAGAGGGTAGGTTTACATCTGCTGGAGTTCAGAAGAGTAAGAAGTGACTTGATTGAAATATGAAGATTCTGAAAGATCTTTACAGTGTGGATGTGGAGACGATGTTTCCATTTGCAGGAAAATCAAGATTTAGGAGTCAGTGATTTTAAAAATAAGGAGTTGCCCATTTAAAATGGAGATTAGGTGATTTTGTTTCTTTGAGGGTCGTGAATCTTTGTAATTCTTTTCCTGAAAAGATGGTAGAAACAGATCTTTGAATATTTTGAGGGCAGAGGTATTCTTGATGAGCAATGCCGTAATCGTTTATCGGGGGTAAGCGGAATATAGACTTGAGGTTACTATCAGATCAGTCATGATCTTATTAAATGTCAGAGCAGGCTTGACATACTCCTGTTTCTTGTTCGTGTGTCCCTGGAACAGGAATTGGACTCATAACCTCACTCAGAGGTGAGTGTGCCATCATTAAGTCACAGTACTAGTAGAACTTTTAAGACTGTGATTCTATCAAATTAAATAATTCATATCTTATTAACATAAAAATATTATCAACCATAGAGTATGTCCTGCTAGATCTAATAATTTGAAACCTGCTGATGTATATAGTCTTATTCCTTGTTGTCATATGCTGCAATCACAGATGGTCACAAACACCTTTGCCCTAACAATAGCATAGCACTATGCTTTTTCTCTCCAATTAATTTTCTCTCATTCCCATCACAGATGCTAAATCGTGCTGGGATCATTTTATGTATTCTTGGGATTTGAGTTACGTGAGCAAGGCTAGAGTTTATTGCCCATTCCTAATTGCCCTTGAGAAGGTAGTGGTGGGATACAATCCACACAGTATAGATACACGTGCACTGCCGTTAGGGAGGAGTTCCAGGATTTTGACTTTGTGGCAGTGAGGAATGTGAATATACTTCCAAGTGAGAATGTGTGCAAGTTGGAGAGGAATTTACAGATGGTGATATTCTCAGGCGTCTGCAGCCCTGGTCCTTTTTGGTGATAGAAGTTGTGGGTTTGGACAATACTGTCAAAAGAGGATCAGTGAGTTACAGTGGTGCATCTTGTGGGTGTTAAACTCAATGCTGCTCTGTGCTAGTAGTGAAGGGAGTTAATATTTGAGGTGCTGGATGGGGACCAATCAAGTGGATTGCTTTGTTTTGGATGATGTCAAGTTCTGAGTGCTGCTGGAGTGTTGCGTCCATTCAATCAATTGTACGTTATTCCGTTATAAGAGATTTAGGATGCATAAGGTGGAGCAGGAAATTGCAGGGGCTGGGGACATCTGAAATGTGGACCATATTTAAGGAACAGCTTCTGCATGTCCTTAATGAATATGTACCTGCCAGGCAGGGAGGAAGTGGTCGAGTGAGGGAACGATGGTGTACTAGGGAAGTTGAATCTCTGGTGAAGAGGAAGAAGGAGGCTTATATAATGATGAGACGTGAAGGCTCAGTTAGGGCAATAGAGAGCTATAAATCAGCCAGGAAAGAGCTAAAGAGGGAGTTGAGAAGAGCTAGAAGAGGACACGAGAAGACTTTGGCAGATAGGATTAAGGAGAATCCTAAAGCTTTTTACAGGTATATAAATAATAAAAGATTGGTTAGGGCAAGATTAGGGCCAGTCAGAGATAGCAGTGGAAGTTGTGCGTGGAGCCTGAGGAGATAGGAGAGACACTGAATGAGTATTTTTTGTCAGTATTCACGCAGGAGAAAGACAATGTTGTCGGGGAGAATACTGTGATACCAGGTTGTAGACTGGGTAGGATTGAGGTTCATAAGGAGGAGGTGTTAGCGAATCTTGAGGATATGAAAATTGATAAGTCCCTGGGACAGATGGGATTTACCCTAGGATTCTCTGGGAGGCTAGAGAGGAGATTGCAGAGCCTTTGGCTTTGATCTTCATGTCGTTGTTAGCTACAGGTATAGTGCCGGAAGACTGGAGGATGGCAAATGTTGTCCCTCTTTTCAAAAAAGGGAGTAGGGACCATCCTGGAAATTATAGACCGGTGAGCCTGACTTCTGTTGTGGGCAAGGTCTTGGAAAGAATTATAAGGGATAGGATTTATAAGCATTTAGAGAGGAATAAATTGATTAGGGATAGTCAGCACGGTTTTGTGAAGGGTAGGTCGTGCCTCACAAACCTTATTGAGTTTTTTGCGGAGGTGACCAAAGAGGTAGATAAGGGTAAGGCAGTTGATGTAGTGTATATGGATTTTAGCAAAGCGTTTGATAAGGTTCCCCATGGTAGGCTACTGCAGAAAGTGCAGATGCATGGGATTGAAGGGGATTTAGCAGTTTGGATTAGGAATTGGCTAGCTGATAGAAGACAGAGGGTGGTGGTTGATGGGAAATATTCAACCTGGAGTGCAGTTACAAGTGGTGTACCTCAAGGATCTGTTTTAGGGACACTGCTGTTTGTCATTTTTATAAATGACCTAGATGAGGGTGTAGAGGGTTGGATTAGTAAATTTGCTGACGATACCAAAGTGGGGGGGAGTTGTAGACAGCGAGGATGGATGTTACAGTTTGCAGAGGGACATAGATAGGTTGCAGAGCTGGGCCGTGAGATGGCAAATGGAATTCAATACGGATAAGTGTGAGGTGATTCACTTTGGTAGGGATAACAGGCATATGAAATATAGGGCTAATGGAAGGACTCTTAATAGTGTTGTTGAGCAGAGGGATCTTGGGGTACAAGTACATAGCTCTTTGAAAGTTGGCACCCAGGTTGATAAAGTTGTTAAGAAGGTGTACGGTGTGTGAGCTTTTATTGGTAGAGGGATTGAATTTAGGAGCCGTGAGGTTATGTTACAACTGTACAAAACTCTGGTGCGGCCGCACTTGGAGTATTGCGTACAGTTCTGATCGCCGCATTATAAGAAAGATGTGGAAGCATTGGAAAGGGTGCAGAGGAGGTTTAACAGGATGTTGCCTGGTATGGTGGGAAGGCCTTATGAGGAAAGGCTGAGGGACCTGAGGTTATTTTCATTAGAGAGAAGAAGGTTACGCGGTGACCTAATTGAGGCATATAAGATGATCAAGGGATTGGATAGGGTGGATAGTGAGAGCCTTTTTCCTCGGATGGTGATGACCAACACGAGGGGACATAATTTTAAATTAAGAGGTGGTAGTAATAGGACGGATGTCAGAGGCAGGTTCTTTACACAGAGGATGGTGAGAGTGTGGAATGCCCTGCCTGCAGCAGTTGTGGACTCGCCTACTTTGGGGGCATTCGAATGTTCGGTGAATAGGCATATGGATGATATTGGAATAGTTTAGGTTAGAGGGTCCACTGGCCAGCGCAACATCGAGGGCCGAAGGGCCTGTACTGCGCTGTAATGTTCTATGTTCTATTACACTCTTCACTTGTGCTTTATAGATAGTATCCAGGCTTTGGAACATCAGAAGATGAGTTACTACAGAATTCCCAGCCTTTGACCTGTTCTTGTAGTCTCACTATTTTTACAAAAAGTGCAGTCAAGTTTCTTTGATGCTAGTGTGATAAATGAAACTTTGCATTGTCTAATATGTTTGGATTTCTTTATTATTTTATATATATGTTTACCTGAACACAAAAATAGGAAATGTAGAAAAACAGGCTATTTTCTGGAGAAAATGCGGAATGTACTCTATTATTTGAGTCAGGAGAGATGTCTTCGATAAAAATCCTGAATAATATCCCTTTCGTCTCAAATCCTGTTAGTGAAATCTTGGGAAAGATGTGAGTTGCCTAAATCATTTCTTATTCTTAATCCTCACTAAAAAGTTAAGAGGGAAAGTGATAAAAGATATGAAAGTTAAAAAGAGAGTAGGGGAAGAGACTGGCAAGTAACTTAAAAGGGAATGTATTAGTCTTTTATAGGTTACAAAGAGCAAAAGGATAAGAAGAAGAGTGGGGCCAATTCAGAATCAAAAAGGAGACCTAAACATGGAAGCAGAAGGTATGGTTGCGTACCAAATGAGTACTTTACACTTTCTTTAATAAGGAAAAAGGAGCTGCCAAAACAACAATGAAAAAAGAGGTAGATGAGGTACTGGATGCACTAAAAATTGATAAAGAGAAGCAATGGAAAAACTGGCTATTTGATAAATCACCAGGAATGAATTGAATGTATCCAACAATGTTGTGAGAAGTAAGGGTAGAAATTCAAAGATACTGGTTGTAATTTTTCAATTCTCCTCAGATACACAGTGGCGTTAGAGCTTCCTATTAATATTAGAAATATAAGGAAAAGACATGTCTCACTGATTGACCTATTGGAATTTCATATACAAAGTGATTGGAATTCTCCGACCTCCCATCAGCAGGTTTCTCGGCAGCAAAAGGCGGCACATTATTCACTTGTGGCAGGATCTTCTGGTCCACTGTTGTCAATGGGATTTCCCATTGTAGCTACTCAATTGCCACCGGGGAACCCAGGGTCGAAATGTGCTGCCAGTGGGTCCAGAGAATCCACCACTAATGAATGGCGGAGAATTCCAGCCCATATCACTTAACTGATAGGGGACAGAAGTTAGGATAACAATCAGTTCCACAATTAGTTCCTATTTATTAACTACACCTCAGTATTTAACACCATTATTACACAAAACTCATCTCCAATCTCCATGGTCTGGGCCTCAACACCTTCTTCCGAGACTGGATCCTGAACTCCCTAACTCACAGACCACATTCAGTAAGGATAGATAGCAACACTTCCTCTACGATCATCTTTAATGCTGGTACCTCACAAGGCTGTGTTCTCAGCCCCCCCCCATGTACCCTTTATACATCTATGACTGTGTGGCCAAATTCCCTGCAGTTCAATTTTTAAATTTGCTGATGACACCACCTTAGTAGATTAGATCTCAAACAATGATGAGACAGAGTACAGGAATGAGATAAAGAATATGGTGAACTGGTGCAGCAACAATAATTGCTCCCTCAATGTGAACAAAACAGAGGAGATTGTCATTGACTTCAGGAAGTGTAAAGGAAAACATGTCCCTGTCTACATCAATGGAGACAAAGTAGAAAGGGTCGAGACTTCAAGTTTTTAAGTGCCCAGATCACCAGCAATCTCTCCTGATCACCCTCATGCCGACACTATAGTTAAAAATGTCTACTAATGTCTCTACTTTCTCAGAAGACTAAGGAAATTTGGCATATCAGCTATGATCCTCACCAACCTTTACAGATGCACCATATAAAGCATTCTTTCTGGATGGATCACTGTTTGGTATGGTCCTGCTCTGCCCAAGACTGCAAACTACAAAAGGTCATGAATGTAGCGTAATCCATTGTGCAAACCAGCCTTTCATCCATTGACTCTGTCTACACTTCTTGCTGCCTCGCAAAGTAGCCAGAATAAACTAGGACCCTATGTCCTCCCAGACATTTTCTCGTCCACCTTCTTCCGTTGGGAAAAAGATACAAAAGTCTCAAGTCTTGTATCAACTGACTCAAGAACAGCTTCTTCCCTGTTGCTGTCAGACTTTTGAATGGACTTACCTTGCATTAAGTTGATCTCTCTATACATCCTAGCTATGACTGTAACATTACATTCTGCATTCTCTTATTTCCTTCTCTATGAACAGTATGCTTTGTCTGTATGGTGCACAAGAAACAATACTATTTATTAATACATGTGACAGTAACAAATTAAATCAAATCAAAAATCAAACAGGGATCCCACTCTGTGTAACCTGACTAGTACATTATGGTAGAATAGTGCAAACAAATCAGATATGGCTCAGTTGGTAGCACTGTTATCTCTAAATCAAAGGTTTCTCAGTTCAAGTCCTACTTGAACACAAAAATCGAGGCTGACACTCTAATGCTTCTCAATGAGATAGCCACCATCTAATCCAGAGTGCTATTTTATCTCTGGTGTCCTAGCCACAGTTTATTCTTCATCACAAAAACAGATTATCTGGACCTTATCACATGTCTGTTAGCAAGAGCTTGGTGTTGTGAATTTACTGCTGTGTTTTCTGCATTACAACAGTGACCACGCTCTTGATGTACTTTCTGAATTCGGTAAAAATCCTGTTCCTGCAATTTAGAACAGGTTTGATGTTCCTTGATGTGTCAGCTTGGAGTTTCATTTTGCCATGTTTTTGTTAGTACAGTAGGCTTTCTGGAATTTCATTCAATATTTGTTGCATATTTTATGTGGAAGTGTTCATTATTGTATTCAATTCCACATAAACGTTCCAAAAGTCACAGGCAATGCATTTTATATTCAGGCCATATGAGAATTCTTTAGAGCTGGAAAAAATCCTTCTTTCTTCCTAAGTGGTACTGCTGAATCAATTGACAGATTATATGTTCCGTTGCCTGAGGTAGCAGAAACAATCTAAGAACAATCTTTAATGCGATGAAAGATCAAGTTGCATTATCAGAAAATTAATAGAAGAGTCATCAAGTCCATGACCAAACAATTGGGAAGATGAAGGGATATTTTAGTACAAACAGTTGAAGCAAACTGGCTACTTTCACTGAAGCGTGCATGGCCAAGAGGGAGCCCATAAAACATGGACTAGGTGTTGTGCAGCAATAAACTAGCTTAGGTTCACGTGAAGGATGGTCTAAGCCAAGTGTGGGATTTTGGAGTTTGGATGAACAGGATGAAAGGGGATATAGGTGGACAGAAAAGTAGACAGACACCTTGTGAACCAAAAGGAGCAGAACCTCCTTGGGTCAAAGGACTCACTGAGTGTATACAATGAATATTAAATGTATTGAAGCACCTTGGAGTGCAATTTTTTCTATGTGGTCAATCTTGACAATTTTTAAAATAACTGCAACATTTGTAAGACAATTGTAAAATGTCTGAAATATCTACTTTACTGTATTGAAGTATCTCAGAATGTTACTTAAAGAGCCTGAATATTATTACTTTTTGTATGATGGTCACTTTGGAATGTTTGTCATTTTCTCACAGATGTATGAATAAAGTATAATTTTGGAAAAAAAGACACACCATAAGTGGAGGTTGAAAGAAATCATAATGTCAGCAGATACTGAATTTTGATGATAGCAATCATAATTTGTAACAGAGTTATGGACAATTGTTACAATAAAATAATTCCACAATTACGAGCATTTAAGCAGACAATTGCAATATGGTATGGTGACATAGTGATCAGCACCGTCAGGGATCCAGGTTTGATTCCTGGCAATAGTCACTGTGTGCGCAGTCTGCACATTCTCCCCGCATCTGCGTGGGTTTCTTCCAAGTGCTCTAGTTTCCTCCCACACCTGGAAAGATGTGCCGGTTAGGATTGAGGATGCTAAATTCTCCTTCCGTGTACCTGAACAGGCCCTGAAATGTGGCGAATAGGGGATTTTCAATGTAACTTCATTGCGGTGTGAATGTCAGCCGATTTGTGACACGAATAAATAAACTTAAACATGTGAACAGTGCAGGTCCCTCCCCTGTAAAGAAAGGAGGAGGGAAGAAGATGACTGCCGTTTAACTTTAAATACCAGTGGCTGCTGCGGGCTGGAAGAGGAGGCAGCGGCTGTTAAAGACGTTGGAATTGGAATGAGTCTCCATAGCAATGGGCGTGACTTGACCCGGCAGTGTTTCTGGGGAGGTGGGGGGAATACTTCCGGCAGCGCGGGACCGGGGCGGTCTCCGCTTCTAATTTATAAACATGGCACATTGGAATAAGTTCGAGAAGGATTTGAAGAAATTGGTCCAGTGTGTTAGCGGGGTCCGGGAGGAGGATCCTGACTTCCAGTTGGCGCTGCAGTTCGCCTGGTCTAATATCAGGTAAATAGTGATCAGTGACCAGGCGCCTCGTTATTTACCCTCCACCACATCTCCTGGGTTTGGAGGTGGTTTTCTGCCCCTCCTGAGGTTTAGAGGGGTGAAAGGTGTAGGGGTGGTAAGGTGGCACAGTTGTTAGCATTGCTGCCTCACTGTACCAAGGATCCGGGTTTGATTCTTGGGTCTCTGCCTGTGAGGAGTCTGCATGTCCTCCCCGTTTCTGTATGGGTTTCCATTGGATGTGCCAGTTATCTCCCACAGTCCAAAAGACGTGCTGGTTAGGTGCATTGACTGCACTAAATTCTTTCTCCGTGTACCCGAACAGGTGCCAAAGTGTGGTGGCTCGGGGATTTTCACAGTAATTTCATTGCAATATTAATGTAAGCCTACTTGTGGTACAAATAAATAAACTTCAAAAATAAATCCTTCCCCTCCAACCAAGGGGATTTGGAAGTGTATTGACTTGGCTCTGTGGCCATTGAAGTTCAGAAGGACAAGAGGTAGTCTTATTGGAACTTACAAGCTCCTGACGGTGGTTGATGGGAGATATTCATCGTGGAGTTCGGTGACAAGTGGTGTGCCTCAGGGGTCTGTTTTGGGGCCCCTGCTGTTTGTAATTTTTATAAATGATCTGGATGAGGGTATTGAGGGATGGATCAGTAAATTTGCAGATGACACTAAAGTCGGTGGAGTGGTAGATAGTGAAGAGGGGTGTTATAGTTTACAGAGTGACTTGGACAAGTTGCAGAGCTGGGCCGAGAGGTGGCAAATGGAGTTTAATGTGGAAAAGTGTGAGGTAATGCACTTTGGCAGGAACAATAAATGTGTAGAGTATAGGGCTAATGGTAGGGCTCTTAATAGTGTTGAGGAACAGAAGGATCTTGGTGTATGTGTCAATAGATCCCTGAAAGTAGGCAGTCAAGTGGATAAAGTTGTTAAGAAGGCATATGGAGTCTTAGCTTTTATTGGTAGGGGGATTGAATTTAGGAGCCGCAGCATCATGTTGCAACTGTACAAAACTCTAGTGCGGCCGCACTTGGAGTATTGTGTGCAGTTCTGGTCCCCACATTATAAGAAAGATGTGGAGGCATTGGAGAGGGTACAGAGGAGGTTTACCAGGATGTTGCCTGGTATGGAGGGCAGGTCCTATGAAGAGAGGTTGAAGGATTTGAGGTTGTTTTCGTTAGTAAGGAGGCGGCTAAGAGGGGATCTTATTGAAGCATATAAGATGATTAGAGGTTTAGATAGGGTGGACAGTGATAGCCTTTTTCCTAGGATGGAGAAAGCTAGCACGAGGGGACACAGCTTTAAATTAAGGGGTATGAGTTATAGGACGGATATCAGAGGTAGGTTCTTTACTCAAAGAGTGATTAGGGAGTGGAATGCCCTGCCTGCAGCTGTTGTAGATGCGCCAAGTTTGGTGGCGTTTAAGAGGTTAATTGATAAGTATATGGAAGAGAAGGGAATGGTTTAGTTTGGAGGGGCATTGCGTTTTATTTTGGTCGGCACAACATCGAAGGCCGAAGGGCCTGTTCTGTGCTGTAATGTTCTATGTTCTATGTTCTATGAAGGAACTTGAATCTGAAACAAAACCAAAAATGCTGGAAAAACAGCTCTGATGAAGGGTCAGCCTGACTTGAAATGTTCTCTCTCTCTCTCTACAGATGCTTTCAGACCTACTGAGATTTTCCAGCATTTTCAGTTTCTGTTTCCTACTGAATTACTGAGTTGCAATAAAATTGCTTATTTCTGCTCATAGTCTCTATGTTCCTATGTTTAACTGGTGACCAGTATTAACTTGATGTCAAGAGGGCTAGGATACAAATGTACTTGTGAGGGTGAATAAGGCTCTGATCAGAGCCCATTTGGAGTATTGTGAGCAGTTTTGGGCCCCATGTCGAAGGAAGGATGCACGCTGGCCTTGGGGTCCAGAGGAGGTTCACAAGAATGATCGCTGGAATGAAGAGCTTGTCATATGAGGAATAATTGAGGACTCTGGGTCTGTATTTGTTGGAGTTTAGGAGGATGAGGGGGGGGATCTTACTGAAACTTTATATGATACTACGAGGCCTAGACAGAGTGGACGTGGAGAGAATGTTTCCCCTAGTAGGAAAAACTAGAACTAGAGGGTACAACCTCAGGCCAAAGGGACGATCCTTTAAAATAGATGAGGAGGAATTTCTTCAGCCAGAGAGTGTGAATCTGTGGAACTCTTTGCTGCAGAAGGCTGTGAAGGCCAGGCATTGAGTGTCTTTGAGACAGAAATAGATAGGTTCTTAATTAATAACGGGATCAGGGGTTGTAGGTAAAAGACAGAGGAAAGGGGATGAGGAAAAATATCAGTCATGATTGAATGGCGGGCCATATTCGATGGGCCGAGTGGCCTAATTCTGCTCCTATGTCTTATGACCAGGGACTTACAACAAACAGGTATTGAGCAGTTTTACTTGCTGCGTGTCCACCACAATCATGGGAGAACATCTCCACTCCCACGTTTGACCTATCCCAGTGTCCGTGTGACCACCCAGTCAATAACATCTCTGTTTAAGTTGGGACAACTGGTAGTGCTAAGTGTAATGGGAGAAGAGAACGGTCACAAGATATATACTATTTACAACATAAAACGTTGAGTGGAGTTAACAACAAGTTGCTGGTGCATAGGCCATTGTGTCTTCTTTCCCTGCCTTGCCTTTTGGAAAAACCAGATCCGTTTATAGACTGTTTTTGAACCTTGTAAATGGTTTACTTGTGATTGTGCCAGTTAGCTGTGCTTGAGATGCCTTTGGGTTAGTGTCCTCAGTATGGGTGGCATCAGGTGTCCTTACGATGTATCCAGTGGCTGTAGGGCTTGCTGCATTGGCCTCTGGAAAGAGCCTCCCTTTCCACTGGTGTAGGGGGCCTGGATTGCAGGTTGGATGCATGAGGTACTGTGGTGGTGGTGGTTGGAGCTGTTTCAGATAACTGCAGTTGGCAACACCAGTTTCATACATAATGAGCATTGTCCAAGGCGGTCACTTGGCTGTTTAGCTGTAGGATGTGCCAGTTTGTTGTGACTGCATGTAGTCTGGATCCTGACTGTTTGTTTTACCAGGTTCTAAAGGGTAGAGTGCGAGCATTTCAATTGTAATATCAATTGCCCCTTTGTCCCCACTAGATGAGGGCACCATTCATGTTTTTTCAACTTCTGATTGCAAGAGGATCTTGGCAATGGAGATCGTGGTCCTGGTGAGCATGCCGAACATTTGATGTGCTGAAGAGGTCAGATCTTGTAACAACAAATTTTGTCAGTTAGGAAGAGCAGACTAGATATGTGTGTGTTTGGGCACCTTTCTCAAGTGGGTGCTTGGCTGCTTGTACTGCTGCTTGTTAGTGGGGACAGAGGGACTACTCGTAAAATATTCAAAGTCCCATGTATGAGCAAAGGCCCTGAACAGATTGGTGAGCATTGTCTATCATTATCCTTTGAAGGATGCTATATGCGGCAAAGTATCACTTTAGCTTGATTATGATCATGTTGCACTTCATGTATGGTTGGTGGTCAATTTTGAATGAATCAGAGTATAAGTCAACTTGGACCAAATGCTGTTTACTGTTCTAATCAAAGATATCGGCCACCTTGAGCAACTATGGGAACCGCAGTGATTCTTTGGCTGTGCCACATCTACGCTGGAAGGCATTTGCTGATGGGAGTAAAGGTGCTCAAGCGACCAAGTATTGTAGATACAGAGGGGCTGAGAGAGCGCTGCTCCTCCCAAAACCCTCAACATCTTGGTGGGGGAGCTGACAAAGAGGTCTAATGACTTTGCTGTAGCAAAGAATGAACTTGGAAAGATAATTCATCGTACCAAGGAAGTGCTGCAAAGCGTACTCGTCCTCAGAACTGCACTTCTGTTACATAGCTGTTTTCTGAATCTGCTTCACACGTGACCCATATGGGAACCTAGTTGCCCCTGGACCTGCACTTAGCAGGGTTGAGTTTTAACTGTATGGTCCTGATTCTATTGAGGACTCAACTTAGATATGCTTCATGTACTTGCGTTGTATGACCCCAGACCAGGATATAATTGATGATGATTTCGCAGGATTGTCCCACAAAGAGTTGCTCCATGCACCATTGGAAGACGTCACTACCAGTGGAGATCCCATATGGCTTGTGGAAGAAACGGTATCTATCCACCAGAGACGTGAAAATAGTGAAGTTTGAGGATTCTACATCTGGTGGGGTTTGCTAGAACCCACACTTCATGTCCAAGATGCTGAATGAGCATGTCAGTTATAACGTGTTTGACTATCTGTAGAGGATGATAAGGTATGAGCCATGCCTTCTTTCAGTGAACTTGATGCAGATTTTGACCATGCCATCTTTCTTTTTTTCCTGGGAACAATACCCGCAGTATCGTCATCCAATCCAGTTTGTCAACTATTTCCTGCTTCATCGCTAGGGGAGCTCCTCTCTGAGCACAGACTGAGATATCAAGCATCGTGTAATGTATTACAGGCAGCTTCCCAATGATGTTGCAGTTGAATAGGTCTTTATGCTTTATCAGTTCTGGGGCTTGGTGTGCATGTGGACCAGTTGGATTTGCTTCATTGTGATGTTGTCCAAAAATCTCAATAGCAGTTTTACCTTTTGATCAAAGACATGAAACTGAAAGCTGCATCACAGAATGAAAGGTAGGCACATCTTCTGTGCAGATAGTTCGTCTACTGTACACTACGAGATCCAACTAAGTGCTGGTATCTGGTGCAGTACATGGGTTGATTTCCCACGGCACCATGGTATTTTATTTCAATCTTTACTTTTCATTTTGTATTGCTGCAGGCACTATTTTAGTGAAAATTTCAGCCTTCTTAGTAATAGTGTTGACACTCTCAGTAGAGTACGTTTGGAGGTTCAGTGCTTCATGGGAGAGTGAGCTGTGAGAATGAAACAGATCCTTCAGTGTGATTTGGACAAGTTGAGTGAGTGGCCAAATCAATGGCAGACATTTCGATAATGTGAGGTTTCCACTTCAGTAGCAAAATGGGAAGGAACGTTATTATCTGAATGACATAAATTAGAAAGGGGGAATGTGCAAAAGAACCTGGGTGCCCTCATGAAGGTAAGCATGCAGTAAAAAATAGACAAATGGTATGTGGCCTTCTAGCAAGAAGATTGGAATGCAGGAATTTGAGTTGGTGCATCTGTGCACGGGGAGTGGGAGTGAGTGTTGGAAGACAGACTCATAGTCATTGCCTTAGACTCACTCTCCCTTGCACTCAGTCTAATATGCAGAACAGTTTTTGCTCTCTTTTTTCCCAACCTCCACGCTCTCACAAATGCAACTTCCCACAGAGAGCTGTTATCCTCTCCTCCCTCTTAACCTCAACAGAAGCTTTCTTTCTCAGATTCCTGTTCTTTGACTTAACAGTCATCATGGAACTTCCTTCTGTCCCATTCCCTGGTTTCTGGAACTTTCTTCTTTAGTTTGGGACTTGCTTTCTTTCTCTGTTCTAATAGATTCTTTGAAAAACTCCTTTTTCACAGGATTTATCTTTTCTAGCTAATCTCAAACTGCCTTTGCTGCCTCCATGGGCCCTTGGTTGCTCTGCAACAGGCAGTTTTTTTTATATTTATGTTTAGGGTTGTATAAACTTAATTTAAATGAAGAGCCTTTTTTTACATGAAAGTAAAATTCAGGACTACTTTAGTTTACTCATTCATAACATCCACAAAAAGATTACTTAACGTTACATCTCTTTCCTAACCCAACCAATTGAGCCATGAAGTATTTTCCAGTTGGCCATTTGGTTGGATTGACAGGTGACTAAAAGTGCAAGTGTGGGACATTTGGTACAAGTGATGACATTTGCAGGAATATGTTTAACCAGAATTGGCAATTCTGGACTGTTAAGGAACAAATGTGACACTGAAAAACTCAAGGGAGCTAGATGAGGTCAGATTACCAATGGCTTGGTCCTTATGAAGTGCCTTAAAGGTGCTGAGAGATTTAGAGAGGGAATCCCAGAACTTGAAACCAAGAAACTGAAGGCACAGCTCTGTGATGGAGCAGTCAAAAATGCAAATGCAGTAGATGCCAAATTTGTTGCATGTTGAGATCTTGGAGGTTTGTAAGACTTGAGGGATTGCAGAGATATTGAGGAAAAGACAAGGAAGATAAAGATATGAGAATGTTAAAATCTGGGCATTCTTTGTAGGTCAGGTGTGATGGATAATCGGGGCTTGGTGGAGGGATGGAGTTGGTGGCTAGGGAACCGAGTCTGTAATAGGGACTGAAGATAAAGCCTTCTATTTTCCCAATGCTGGAGGAAATTTTTGCTTGTCTAATACTGGATGCTGGACAATAAATGAGAGTTTTAGGATTCTGGACCAGAATCTCAAGTTATATTGAAATACCAAATTAGAATTTTTTTTTTCTATTTTGGCATAAATGTGAGGAAAAGATCTTCCAGGAATTACTCAACTGATAAATTAGGGATTTTTTAAAACAATGAAACAAACTTTATTTAATAACACTGATTTCTATTTAAACTATCAAATGAAGCATCTCAACTAACAGTTGAACAATTTTTAAAATTGAAAGGAAGCAACTTTACTTTCTAGCTTATGACTGTTCAGTTCCAAATAAGCAACATTCCCCTTAGAGACTTAAATTTTAACTACAGTTAGCAACCATAAATATTCTTGCTATAAATTATGTTAAGGGCCTTGAAGATTTCAGAGAAAAAATGAGTTTCTGAGCAACTTGACTTCTATCTTCAGAGTCCCAGCTAGAATTACAACTGAAAAACAATAAGAACTCCTTTCTCGCTGCCACATGCCCTGTCAATCAATTTTAGCCAGAAATTCCAGGAGAATTTCTTGTACATCCATAAGTCCATTAGCTCTACCTAAGTAATACATTCTCAGCTGGAAATGGATTATTAATGTAGTTTTACGTCCTTGAGATAAACGTTTTCAGACACACTGGCTGCTAGCAGACTAAATCTGAAATTCTAAGTATTCCCCTTAAATGAGAAAAAACAATATATTTACTTACATTAATTGCACTTGAATCATCATAATGGATTATAAATAAATAATATTGATGGTTGCAAATACACATTGGAAGGCCCAGAATTGAATTTAGTCCAGTGATACAGTTACACTTTATACGTTTGCTGAATGGCATACACACTCAGTGTGGAAGAACATCCAGATTTGTAATGATCGACAGTTCATTTGTGTTCTACAGTCACTGCAGAACACCATTAACTAATTTTCTGTTCAGAGAAAACCCTTATTTAGAAAGTGCGCTGATTAAAGCAGTGTAAGAGGGTGCTGCAGCATATATTGCCACCAAGTGGTTGGTGAGATGATTTTCTCGAATAGTGAAGCAGTGCATAGTAGACCACGAGCAGGCATATTTGTGGTCAATCCACTATTATCTGTTTTTTGCACAGTTTTGATGTTAATTCAGATTTTGAAAGATGTTTGGGAATAATGCAACTCTTCAACTTGGTTAATAGTTATTGTTACTATGTAAATGGGAAAAAGTTCATCGAATCTTACAGTGCAGAAGAAGGCCATTTGGTTCATTGAGGCTGCACCAACCACAATCCTACCCAGGCCCTAAACCTATAACCCCATGCATTTACTCTAGCTAGTCCCCCTGACACTAAAGGGCAATTTAGGATGGCTAATCCTAGTTGGATTGTTTGGACTGTGGGAGGAAACCAGAGCACCAGGAAGAAATCCATGCAGACATGGGGAGAACATACAAATTCCACACAGACAGTGACCCAAGTGGGAATCTAATCCAGGTCCCTAGCACTGTGTCCCTCTGGCCCCAGAGAATAGTTCTCTCTTTTTTTTTTTGAAGAAACGAATGGTTATGCTCGTGGGATAGAATGTTTGCGACCAGCAGTAGCAACTCACTTTGTAAGAAGTAATATTTTATTCCTGGTTAAAGCTAGTCTTATGCCATTTCCTTTTCCTGTACCTGACGTTTGATTTTTGACTTTCTAATTCTTTCAGGTTCCATCGGTTTCTCGATGTAGACAGCCACAAAATAACACGTGTGATTGACGGGTGAGCTCCTTCAATCACTTATGCATGGTCTTTATTTCAGAGTAGTTGTGAAATGCCAGCAACTGATGGCAACTCCTTTTACTTTTCAGAATCCATGAAAAGCTGATTATTCATTCAGAGCTCCCTAAAGCTATAAGCTGGCGGAGGCTAACAAATGAGTTTTTGGAGTTGCCCCTTGAGACTGTGGAAGGAACAAAGGTAGCAGATGTTTTGATCTGAAGTTTTGTGTTATGTTGAACTGGACTTCACCGTTTGACAATTTTTGTAGTCTCTTAAATGCTGAATAAAGCTTATATGTATTTTTTTAAAAAGATTCTACTTGGACTTTCAAGATATTTATGCTCAAATAATTTTTCATGAGTATCATATTCTGTCCAACATTCCGGCGAACACTATGTAATCCATTATCGTGTGTGTCATGAAGTTGATGCACTTGGATGTTATCACCACTGATCCTCACCTTACCCTCTCTAACATCCATGCTTATATGCTTTCTTTATTCATTCATGGGATATGAGCATTATTGGCATTTCTAATTTCAGAGAATGGTTAAAAGGTGACCAAATTGCTGTGGGTTTGAATCATATGTAGGCCAAATGGTAAATTTTCTTCCCTAAAGGGCATAGGTGAACCTAGTTTGGTTCTTACAACATGTGGTCAGCATTGTTGATCTAGAATGAACTCTTCCAATGTAGATAATAAAAATATAACAAAAACTTACTCCAACTTATAAATCAAAAAAAGGGTTTAATAAAGAAACTTCATTACTCCAAATTTGAGACCTCACCCCAAACCATTGCAAGCACTCGAACAATTCCCAACAAGTTCTTATTTATGCTGGTCAGATGATCGTTACATCATTCTATCGTTGGTTACATGGTTTATTGGGTCAGCTGATCCTTACAGTTTGTTACCATTGGTCACATTACAACAGATCCAGTGTTATAATTGGTTACGTTCCAGCAAGCTTTATATTCCAAATTGAATCTAAATTCCACCAGCTGCCAAGGTTGGATTTGAACTCGTGTCCGCAAAGAATGAGCCAAGGTTTCTGGATTACCAGTCCAGTGACATTACAACTATAATCACCATCTCCCTCCATTACTACCTGCTGGATAGCGGGTAGGAGTTTGTTTATCTTATCTCTTTTCCCTCAATCTAACAGATCCCTGACAAACAGCTGACTGCACACAGTGCTCTTCTTGATGCTTAGTCACTATGGATAAACGTTCTATGCTGTTGGGAAGGCAATTATCACTGATTTTACATTGAGAAGATGATTCTGCACGGAGTTCTTTTAAGTTTAAGCCACAGGCTCATTGCAGAAAATGAGAAAATATTGTACTCCCCAGAACTGACAAGCACTTTAAATGTAAATTATGAATGAGGGCATCTTTTCTCTTCTGCTGATCTGAGAATGTGTTCAGAGAGAATTCTTATACTTAAGATAGAAGTTGTGTTCGTTAGCCAGTGAAACTATGACATAACTGTAAATGGCTGAACTTTGTCAATAAGTTACTAACTTTTGAAATTGAGCATTACTTAGCCTACTTAATTCAAAAAGAAAATGGGCTGCTCACTCCAACTTTTGGCTTGGTATTTAAATTGAAACAGCTCTAGTTATTTTTATTATTAAGAAGCAAGTTAGAATTTTATTTGTTTGAGACTTGAAGGAAACCAAGTTTCATATTTACTATGCTTAATAAATTACAAAGTAAGACTTCAGGGAATAGGTTTTTGGAAGTAAATTATTTCAAACATTTTGAACCAAGTAAGGGAAGTTAATACTGCTGATCCCAACACTGGCAAATGAAGTTCCAGGAATATTATTTGTGCTGTGTTTGTTCAGCTCAGCTGTGTTAGTGACTGGGACAGGGCAGGGACCATGGTGTCATAATGTGCAGAAGCTTGTGGCAGCCATTGAACCCACCTCACCACTTCTTAGGAAGGCCTTCCGCATCTTCCACTCAGGCACTTGACAGGCCAACAGCAAAGCTTCCTTGGGGTGAAGACTAGTCAGTCAGGACCTGCTAGCCAATCAAACACTGGCATTTTTATTGAGTAACAGCACCACTGAGGAAATAGTGGCTGCTTGCTGTTATAGAAAGAATCATAGAAACCCTACAGTGCAGAAAGAGGCCATTTAACCTATCGAGTCTGCACTGACAACAATCCACCCATAATCCTTTGCATTTACCCCGCTAATCTCACTACCTTACAATCCCAGAACAGCAAGGAGTAATTTAGTGTGGCCAATCAACCTAACCCACATATCTTTGAACTGTGGGAGGAAACCGGAGCATCTGGAGGAAACCCTCACAGGTGTGGGGGGAATGTGCAAACCCATGCCAGGAATCGAACCCAGGTCCCTGGGATTGTGAGGCAGTAGTGATGCCCCAACTGTTACTACACAAAGCATGATTGTGTCTCAATCCAAACCAGTGGTGAGTGATGGCTCAAGGGGATACCAGCAGCATAGGCAGATTGGTAGTTCTCGGTCCCCATTACTAATGCTGGATCACTCGATAGGCATTGATCAGTGCCTTTGAAGGAGGGACATTCTTAATGAAAGCCCACAAGCAAGCCTTCTGCATGTGAGCACTCTGCCTTCTGGTGGGTAACCGGAAATGCTGGGATGAGATTATCAAATGGACATTATTTCCAAACTGACAAGCACCACTTTGTGGTGGATGGGAAACCCTGCCATGGACCTAAAGGAGTAGAAGGGAGGAAACTAGACTCCTGCAAATAAGTCACACTCAAACACAGCTTATCATGAGGAAGGGCACAAGATTCCACCCAATGAATCTCGAGTGGATAATGTGCCAGATTTCCACTTTTGATGGCGGAAACAATGAACCCGCATGGAAGTGCATGCATGTGATGCTGTATGAAAACATGCACATCTGAGCACTGTTCATGGAGTTAATTATACCCATTGAAGTAGTCAGTGTCCTTAGGAGAAAGGAGAACATTGGAAAGGCAAATAAATAGCAGAGTTGTACACAAAAGTTCCTAATTCGATGGTCAGGTATTTCCTGAGGGGCACTGCTGTTGGCTTCAGTAATCTGTAAATTAAATTGAACTCTCGGGGAACTTTTTGTTAAATTAAAGTATTATGCCTCGTGTCATTTAAAAGCAGTTTATCAATGCCTGATTGCAATTGCAAGTCTTGACATCAAAGTTTTATTTCTGTATGTGACGTACTTCTTTAATACTTCAATGATATTGAAGTGGCTTCCTTCCAAATCTTGCAGACTAAAGAACACTATGCAATACTCTCCCTCTTATTGGCCCTTTCTGATTCACCTTCCAATTCTCAGTACACTGAGAAGGCAAGACAGAAGGAAGAGGGTGAGTTATTATGTTAATCCTTTATTCATTAGTGATTTGATTTAGCAGACTGCTACATCAGCAAATGTCAATCCTTTAAGTAATTGTGCAATTATACATCTCATTAAGAAGCTTGGGCTCAGATTTTACTTAATGCACACGTGTCCTGTTGGTTAAATGTGCCTCTGCAGGGCACAAATGTCTTTGAATGAACTGGAAAAGCTTTTGTTTTTAATTTTTATTTCACTTTTACATAAAAAAAGAAAATTGCCAAACTTTCGGCAAGAAGGAACAAAAGTCAAAGTTTAATGTCTTATAATGTTTTTATTAGAGTTAAAGGTCTGTTGAAGATTCTTAAGACCTGAAAAGTGAGCTTGTGCTTCTTTTTCCACATATGCTCTGTGACCTATTGAGTATTGTCAGCATCCTCTTTTTGGTTTGAATATCCATCTTCTATAACCTTTCATTTCCTGTTATACCTGAAGATAAAACTGCTGATAGAAATTGGGGCACTTGCTCTGAAAATTGCAGGTTGTACATTGAACTATTTTGGCCCACATTCCTCAACTACTGCAATTCATTTAAGTGTCCAGAATACCCCTACCAAGTTTGAACAGGTATAAAAGTCCCCCTTCAATTTGCTGCTGCTGCTGAGTTAAAGATGATTTCCCTGGCACATAACTTTGCCATAAAATTGCAGCGAAGCCACGGGCAGCACAGTGATTAGCACTGATGTCTTACAGTGCCAGGGACCCGGGTTCAATTCCAGCACGGGTCACTGTCTATATGAAGTTTGCACGTTCTCCCAGCGTCTGCATGGATTTCTTCCAAGTGCTCCAGTTTCCTCCCACAGTCCAAAGATGTGCGGATTAGGTGGATTGGCCAGACTAAATTCTTCTTATGTCAAGGGAAGTAGGGAGGGTAAATGCGCAGAATTATGGGGATAGGACCTGGATAAATTTGTAGTTGGTGCAGACTTGATGGGCCAAATGGCCTCCTTCTGCACTGTAGGATTCTATGTAACCTCGAAGAAAATCAGTTTCATCCCTCTTTGTTTCTCTGATTTTACAAAGCAGCCTGGTTTCTGTTATATAAACCTTGTTGAATGAAAATGGCAGGTGAAGCAGTGTTGATTGTGAAAATATAATTAGTACTTCATTTACATCAAAAAAATTGAATGTGCAGTAGAAATATTCACCCTTCATCACACTTAAATTGTGTGTTGAATTTGAATTCTGGAGCTGATTTATCAGTACTGGAAAATAAAACATGCATTATTCCTTTGCAATCAAAATACCTTGCTCTCCTGTGTACAATATTTATTTTCTTGCTTTCCTGCTTTGGGAGGAAGGATGCAGGCATTCATTAATTTCAAAAATCATTTTTTTATTGCATCTGCATCATTATTTAAGGAGTATTTGCTTCTCTGTTAATTGTCCTTAATCAATTTTTTTCATTGAATGTCTTCATTTCTTTCCTTAATTATTTTCTCCATTTCCTTTTAACTTCCTTTCCTGCAGGCCTCCAGTAATCTTGTCAGTGGAAAAATTTAACGTATTAAATTTTGTATTATAATCACCAATGGCAATTGTCTAATGTTAAGTAATATTAAGCTCGAAGTGTGTAATTAGATTTAGATGGAATTCATTATGAAGAGAGGAAATTAGATTGCTTAATGGTTACAATTCTTTTGTAATTATAATGCAGCTTGTGAGTATATAAGTAACATTATTATATAATTAACATCAGAATACATTTTAAGAGGGAGATATGGGAAGTATATATATTGAACACAAAGTGAAGCAGTTTGGGGAGATTAAAAAGAGACTCAGAAATTGCCCAAAGTATTAGCTTTTTAGGAACATTTTGGAGGAAAACATGGGTAACAAAACAAGTCATGTTTGGAAGGAAATTAGAGCTGAGGTTGGAAGAACAGCTACAGGTGGTGGACAGGAGGGTGTAGGAAAGGAGCGATCAATCCTTCAGAGTTGGAGAAAGCTTGACGAAAAGGTGGGATTTAAAAAGCATCTTAATGAATATGGAATGATAGAGAGGCTTTGAGAGGGAATATTAGGGAGAAAGACCCAAGCACCCAAAAGCATGGCTGCGAAAGTTGGGAGAGGGGTGGTGGGGTAAAGGCTGAAAAAGAGGTTACAGTCGGAGAAGCAATGAGCAAAGATGGTGTGTTGTAATGTTGCAGAGCTAGGATGAGGTAAGGATGAGAAATTTTGATCAAGAATAAGAATTTTAAATCAGATGAATTGTGGCTCACTGTTAACCTTGATGTGGTTTTAATGTTATAACTGCAATGACTGAGATGTACTGTATTTCTGCAGTGCAACATGATGATTTTGACTGGGGGAAATATCTGATGGAAGGTGAAGAAATTGATATTGGCCCATACCCAGACACTCCAGTGAGTAAACTACTTGGAACTATTTTCTTTTTTTACCCATTGGCTCTTTTTGTGCCATAACAATTCAGAACAGTTTGCTCCCAGGGTTTATTGAGACATTTGCTATTTCCAAGATGACTGTTAAGAAATGTATGTGAACAGCCAGGCAAGATACTTAGCCCTTTTTAGGAGGGACAAATTTTCTGCTGTTTTCCTATGATATAGAGTTAAGATGCACAAATCTGTTGAGAATTACTTTCAGAAAATTGTATCCCCCTGAATGTGTATTGATTCCAACAGGTTATCCTGAAACATGAATATTTGTCACTAATCTGGTGTTTGAGTATATTTTTCCCTGCCTGCTCCCTTTAAGCATTTAAGCTCATGGTTAAGTCATCTTGACATAAATTTGAGGAATTTGACCAGCCCAATAGTCTACTTTCTGATGCTGTCCACTGAATTTTGATATGTTTGTTGGATTTTAGATTTGGGTTACTTTTCTATATGATTTTTATATGGTCTATTCTTATAAAGAGTTGATCAGAAAGACTCTGAGAGCGCTGTTGTGACACACTTGGTCTTCTCATAAAATTTTACATTTAATTATAAGCGTGTTAACACTGGTATATATCCAATACTACTTGTTTAAATCTACAGGACATTGGCTCGTTTTATTCAGAAGTCTACTGAAATTACATTTAATTATGTTGTTTATATAGCTATGTAAGTATTTAGAAAGATAACATGGGTTTGCAATTAAGTGCAAATTTGCTGCTTTGCTTTAGTCACTTTAGTTAGACTGGAGTACATGCATTAGCAATATGTGTAAGTGCATATCTCCTGGGTTTCCTTTCAATTTAAGATAGAGTTAGGGAAATGAGTTTTTTGTATCTTGGCCTTGTTTTCAATCTTGCTTCCTTGTGTTGCAAGAAGTCCAAGAATCGGCATTAAAATTGTGCATTTTTTTCTTAGTGGGTACTCTGCTCAAATCTTATATATTCCCCTGTCTTTTTCTGTTATGTTTAAAATATGCTGAGCTGTCTTGAGATTCAAAGCATCTATTCCTGTCCAAGTACTAAATCTGGAACCTTCATCTGTGTTACAGACAGGTTCTTCCTCTAACACTCGTAGTGCTGGTTTCCCACCCTCCACCTGTTTTCAGCTTCAACTTTTCCATAGGTCGGCAAGCTGGATTCTGTCTTGACTTGGGAAAAGAAACCTATTTATTACCCCTTCTTGATGAGCTGCAACAGCTCTCTCGGTCCCTGACACATGGAATTTAAAATCCTCCCTGTCTTCTTCAAATCCTCTTCATACTTTTGTTCCGTTCCACAGCTTTGTGTTTTCACTTTCACACTTTAGCCTTCTAAACATTCATCCTCTTTACGTTATCCCATCATTAGTGGCAGAGCTTTGAACCAGAAACTCAACCCTCTGAAACCCTCTCCCTAAATCCCTTTTTTTTTCAAGTTACTTTTCTCACCAATGTTGGATGCCTTTATAAGATCCACCTTTTCAATCAAGCTCTTGGTCACTTCTCCACACTTTTCAATATCCAGCTTTGTTTTTTTTCTTCATACTGTTTCACATTCAGCTTTGTTCTCCTCTTCTCCCCAGCCCCCAGCTCTTAAAAAGACACTTTGAGATTGTTTCTATGCAATATAATAGTATTTTATTATTTAGGAGTGGTCTGAAGAAGAAAGTGAAGAGGAGCTTCAAGAGTCTTTAAGCAGAGAAGATTCTGGCATTCAAGTTGACAAAACATCACCGGAAGAACAAGCACAAATGAAGAAAGCAGCACCGCATAGCTCTTCAAAAGGTTTGTTTTGTAAAAGTCTTGAGCTGTGTATTGATCTTGTTGGGCTTAGTCGGTGTAGACAATTAGACTGTAGGCTTGCTACGTAAATGCACAGCCTGGTGCAGAACTGGATCATGTAGATTAGAAAGGTCCATGGTAAGATCCCTAGTCTGTGATATGTTAGTTGAGCCTGAGCAATGAACTCAAGATTAGTGAGTTGGACAAATAAGTAATAATTCTCACTGATTTCTATTCTGTATCCCCAATTGAGATAGATTATTTTGGCAGTGGGGAATGACTGGATTGATCTTTGCTGTGAATCAGTCTATCTAAATTACTGACTATCATTGTCTCAGCTGATGTGGAAAAGTGCTACCTTGGGAAATGTGGCAGACAGCCTCTGCAATTTGCAATCTGTTTATTCAATAATGAAAGGGATGGGATTGGATGGGGGATAAGCAACAATCTGCAACATAAATACAATTCAGTTGCACTCCAAGTATATGTATGCTTTATAGCAGGGCTTTCCACAGCTGGGAATCAAACCTGTGTCGCTGGTGCTGTGAGGCAGTAATGCTAACCACTGTGCCACTGCTGCTGTGGGCTGCATGACAAAATTTGGGGTTGAGAGAGCCAAGGCAGCATGGCCCCTATGGAGTTCCGAGTATTAACAGGTGTGAGACCCTGTTAAACCTTCATGGTTTTTAAATGGTGGGCTTAGCCCAACTGACCAATCTTTGAGCTTAATGCCTGCTCCAACATGCTAGTGAAAAAGTAGGTGCTTTTTATTTAAGAATTCTGCAGCTTAAACAGCTCCTGATCACATTCACAGCTCCCAACTCCCCATCACCTTGCTTGCACAGCTATTCATCCTGACCCGTCAGAGTAATTTCCAAGACTGAAAATGGGTTACAGTTGGAGGGCGGCAGATTTGGGGAGCGCTGCTTAAAGGAATGTGCAGTAAGCTATGGTTCTACTGTAAACAGATTTAAACTGAATTGTGACCTTTATGACAGGATGACTTTCATTTTTTTGCTAAGGGTTAGAAGGTATTTCATTGAGTTATAAGGGGTAGCTTTTTTGGCTCATCTTTCCTATTTCCTTGAGTTCTATAAGAACGTGACATACCTTTCAGAGTCATCTGATCAGAAACTTTGCCTGATAGGGGCAGCAGGGTGGCAGAGCGGTTAGCGCTGCTGCCTCACAGTGCCGGTGACCTGAGTTCGATTCCCGACTTGAGTCACTGTCATGTGGAGTCTGCTTATTCTCCCCATGTCTGCGTGGGTTTCCTCCGGATGCTCCGGTTTCCCCTCTCAGTCTGAAAGACATGCTGGTTCGATGTATTGGCCATGCTAAATTCTTCCTCAGTGTACCTGAACAGATGCTGGAGTGTGGCAACTAGGGAATTTTAACAGTAACTTCATTGTAGTATTGATATGAGCCTACTTCTGACACTAATGAATAAATTTTTAACATGCCTTTAGTCAGTTAAGTGACCTTAATCAAGAAATATATATCTAATGATTAATTTTGAGCTGAGTATATGACTGCAAACACACCTGGGCACTTGGGATGTTTGTACAAAAATGATCATAGTAGATTTGTGAGTCAAATCTAGATTGGTCTTTTGCTTATATCCAAATAATGGCTCACAGAATGCAAGTTATCAGACAACAATCCAAAGTATTTATTATTTGCTTGTTTTATTCAAAAGGTAGATGTGCAAAATGGTTGAAAGGTCTCTTTACATGAGAGAAGTACTGGAATTCATACTGTTGATATGTTCTCCATTGACATCAAAGAACTGTACAGCATGAGAACAGGCCCTTCAGCCCATCAAGCCTGTGTCATCACAAATGCAACTCTAATATTTTCTTGCCACTACGTTGTCCATATCCCTCTATTCCCTGTCTATTCATGTATGTATCCAGAATGTTGTTATAGAAACTGCTTCCACAACCTCCTCTGGCAGTGTGTTGCAGGTATTCACCACCCTCTGTGTTAAAAACTTGCCCCTTACACCTCACTTTCAACCTCTGCCCCTGAGTATTTGATCCCTTGACCCTGGGAAAAAGACTCTGACTATCCACTCTATCCAAGTCTGTCATAATCTTGTAAACCTCTATCAGTTTCCCCCCCCCTCATTCTCTGATGCTCCAATGAAAACAATCCAAGTTTGTTCAACCTTTCTTCCCAGTCCATATCCTCCAAACCAGGTAACATCCTAGTAAATCTGTTTTGCACCCCTCTAATGCATCAACATCCTCTACTTCTAAACTTTATAAACTCCTTCAACTTCTTAAAAGAGATATAAAAGATGGAGCTCTCTTGTTAGCAGCACTGCGAGCGTACCTACACCAAATGAACTTGAGCGGTTCAACAGGCACCCTTCTCAAAGGCAATTTGAAATGGGCAATAAATTCTGGTCTAGCCAGTGATGCCTATATCAAGAGCATTTTAAGACTTCTACTGTAACCAGCAAACTAACTCAACATAGAGTGACCTTTAGTTAGTAGGTAACCGATACACACAAATGAAAGTAAAGGTCCTTCCCCATTAACTAATTAGCACAACTGAAATACTTCATGTTCCTAATAGACATGTACTGTTAAAGATTCAGTTCCTCCCATCTTTCCAGCATGTTCCATTCCAGTTTAGAGTGAGTCTTCAAGTTTTGAAAGTTGTTCTATATAGCCTTTGCAGTAACTCAGAGCCATCTTGCAGTAGCAAGGCACTCTCCAACTACTCCTAGGTTCTTAAAACTCTTTGAACAGGGAACCATTTCTCACCAGTATTCTGTTTGGGTGATTAACACAAAAGCTGTCCTTTTCTCTGCTTTCCACAGCAGGAACTGTTTCTGTTTCCCTCTTCATATGTCTGAATGTCCATATGTTTGTAACTGCAAAATCAGCTGGCCCATCTTTATTGAAGTATGCAAGCTTGTAATTAAATTTTATATATATATATAGGTTTCAACCTGGGCCTCTTTCCCCATGACAGCCAAACCTTATAGACAGACTTCTAATCAGTAAGAGAATAAAGGATTGAGGATAAGGAAGGAAAGTGGAGTTAAGAATCATCACATCAGATCAATCATAAACATATTGAATGGTGGGGTAGACTTGATAGGCCTAATGGTCTACTTTTGCCCCTACATTTTATAGTCACATGAGTCAGTCTCAGGGCGGAATTTAGCATGACCTCACCAACTCCCAATTTATTCAGGGCATTTTGTCTCACTTTAGATCCAAGGAAACATTTGAAACATGAAGTCTTAATTTGTAACCCTGTTCTAAAGAATTATAATGCACATATTGGAAATGGAAAAGCATTGGCTGAAAGGTAAACCTGTGTTGTCTTTCTTCTTGATCCAGTTGGTGAGCCAGAAACGCGTTTGTGGTTGGAACAGCATGTGGTTACCCAGTACTGGACAAACAAAGCATCTAAATTTAGCCATAGCTTTCATCTGCATTCCAATTTAGCTGCTGTCTGGTAAGAAAGCAGTTATAAATGTTATTTAATTATCTACATTGTGCAGCTGATTCCTGAACAATCCACTGCGTAATAAGAGAATACCGACTCATGATTTTTTATGAGTAGTTCAGATCCTCTCAAAATAACAATAAGATCCATTTATTAAGATCAGATCACCATGAACCAGATGATGCTATACTATTTTGGAGTGCCAGCCCATAACTTGTAAGCTGTGGATTTTAGTTCACAATTGAATTCTTAGTTTCATTTCTGTCATTCTTATGCACTTCCTGTTAGATGGCTTTGGAATAAAATTTTCCAAAGCTTGGGGAGTGGATGGCACAGTGGTTAGCACTGCTGCCTCACAGTGCCGGGGACCTGGATTCGATTCCTGGCTTACGGTGTGGAATCTGCACATTCTCCCTGTGTCTGTCTGGGTTTCCTCCAGGTGCTCTGGTTTTCTCTCAGTCTGGAAGACTTGCTGGTTAGGTGCACTGGCCATACTAAATTCTTCCTCAGTGTACTCGAACAAGTGCCAAGTGTGGTGTTAGGGGATTTTTACAGTAACTTCATTGCAATGTTAATGTAAGCCTACTTGTGACACTAATAAATAAACTTCAACTTTTGTTCACAAATTGTGGCATACAAGAGAACCCTATTTTTTTTTTTTGCAGCAAAAATCATGTTTAGACTCGTATTTGGCACATAAGTCAGCAACTCCCTTTTTTATTGGGCTAAGAGATAGTTCATTAATGTTAGGGATCATTGGTACCTGGAGTTAAGGACACAATCAGACCAGAACCTGCTGAACCACTCAGAACTGTAGTCTTGTTAAAAGCCAGCAGCATGGGAATTGAATGGTTCTATTAGAAGAATGAAATAGTTTATTAGTTTTGTTTGAGAACAAGACTAGGTTTCCTAATTGATTGTAACTTACTAATTTCACTGTCTAGGGAGCAGCACTTGTACAATAGTGATCCACTATATTATTCAGATGAACGAACATTTGTTACGGAAACCCAAGTGATACGAGAAACATTATGGTAAGTACCAACCAGTTATTACTTATGGAGGATTTTATAAATATTCTAAATGTTATGTAATTCTGCAGAATATTATGATTTTATTGCTCTTGAACGTAATGTTTTATTGAATTATGCATAATTTGGAATTCATTTTCTTGAAATCGCATTGGACAGCAAATCATTGATTATATTGTTATGCATATAAATGCAAGATGATGCATTTTCGTAGATTGAACCAAGGCAGGACTTACTCAGTTAATGGTAGGGCAATGGGGAGAGTTATAGAACAAAGAGATTTAGGATACAGTTCATTGCTCCTTGAAGTGGAGTCTCAAGTGAACAGAGTGGTGAAGAAGGCATTCAGCATGCTTGGTTTATTGGTCAGAATGTTGAAAAAGGAGTTGTGATGTCTTGTTGAAGTTGTACAAGATATTGGTAAGGCTACACTTGGAATATCTGTGTAGGTCCGGTCACCCTATTATAGAAAGAATATTATTAAACTAGAAAGGATGCAGAAAAGATTTATTAGATTGCTACTTGGACTTGATGGTTTGAGTTATAAGGAGAGGCTGAATAGGCTAGGACTTCATTTTCTGGCGTGTAGAAGGCTTTGGGGTGATCTTATAGAGGCCTATAAAATAATGTGGAGCATCAGCCATATATAATCAATATCTTTTCCCAAAGTTAGGGGAGTCTAAAACTGGATGGCATAGGTTTAAGGGGAGAGGGAAGAAGTACAAAAGTGTCCAGAGGGGCAATTTTTTCACACAGAGAGTGGTGAGTATCTGGAACAAGCTGCCAGAAGTAGTAGTAGAGGGTACAATTTTGGCTTTTAAAAAGCATTTAGACTGTTACATGGGTAATTTGAGTATTGAAGGATATGGGCCAAACATGGGTAATTGGGACTAGTTTAGGTGCTTAAAAAAGGGACAGCATGGACAAGTTGGGCCGAACAACAAATTTGCACTCAAAGCAATGAGGTAATCTGTTTTAGTATTGTTGCTTGAGAGAAATATTATTCAAGCCATTCCTGGAGATCTGTTCTGCTGTATTTTGAATTTGCCATTGGATCTTTAATATTTCACGCAAAAGATGACATCTCCAAGAATGCAATAGTCCCTCAGTGCTGAACTGACATGTCAGCCTGGATCATGTGCTTAGATCTCTGAAGTGGGACTTGAATCATTTGACTCAGAATCACAAGGGTTTTTATTGAGCCAAAGTTGATGCTGAAGCCAAAAGTGACCAAAGGCAGCAATACCTGGAGTGACATATTCCTAAAACAGAATTGATAATGAAGTAAAAGAAACAGAGCGAAAACAAAATAAATTGATGTATATGAATGAAAGGCTCCAGGAATAAGAACAGCAAAAGTTATGAATGGCTGGGGAATGGAAAAGAAAAGAATAATAAAAATGCAAGGGTAGCAAGAGGTAAGGAAATTTAAATAGGCAAGCAAATTTTTCACAACCAAATTTTCACATTCCTAATTTGGAGAGTCCTAGTTTTGTTTGTAGTTTTCACTATGAGCAATGCCATAATATGTCTACCAATGGATTGTGCAGTTTTTCACGAACTGTATTTCTTTCTCTGTGCAGGTTATTGTCTGGTGTTAATAAGCTGTTTATGTATACTTTGCATGATGGAAAGATATCGGTGAGAACTGATATCATTGTAGCCCATCTGACCCAGGTAGGTAACGCCACAGAAATTACAGGACCATTCCTCAAGTCAGAAGACTGCGGGTTTAGTCCCAAACCAGAGATTGGGCGCAAAAATATAGGCTGATACTTAGTTCATTACCTGAAGTTTTAAGTTTATTTATTGTCACAAGTAGGCTTACATTAACACTGCAATGAAGTTCGGCACCTGTTCGGATAAGCTAAGGGAGAATTTAGCGCGGCCAATGCACTTAACCACGTCTTTCGGACTGTAGGAGGAAACCGGAGCACCCGGAGGAAACCCACACAGACACGGGGTGAACGTGCAAACTCCACACAGACAGTACCCCAAGCTGGGAATCGAACCCAGGACCCTAGGCTGTGAGGCAGAGTGCTGACCACTGCACCACCCTAGAGACTGCTGCAGTCTCAGAAGGACAGAGAGATAGTAAATCGAGGCCCCATTTATTCTTTCAGGTAGACATAACAGAACATGTGGTATTATTTCAAAAAAGGCGGGGAAGCTTCCTGTAGTGTCCTTGCCAATATTTATCCTCAATAAAAATCACTTAGCAAAAAGACAGGTTATGCTCATTGGAATTCAGAAGAATGAGGGGGAATCTTATAGAAACATATAAAATAATGAAGGGAGTAGATAAAATGCAAGCCGGGAGGTTGTTTCTGGTGGTGGGCGAAGCTAGAACTAGGGAGCATAACCTCAGACTGATGGTGAGCAGGTTTAGAACTGAGTTGAGGAGAAAATTCTTCACCCAAAGGCTTGTGAATCTGTGGAATTCCCTGCCTAGTAAGGCATTTGCTGAAACTCTCCTTGATACGTTTCTTACCTCTGAACTCCTGGCAGGTCTCCTGCATTTTATCCTCTATAAACATGAGGTTATGCAAAATCCTGCTGTCCACCCTTTAACTTGCACCGAGATGCATTTATCCATCACCATTTTGCTCGGGGGACTTGCATTGATTCCTTACTAAGCAATGTCTTGATTTTAAAATTCTCACCCCGTATTCAAATCTCTCCGTGGTCTCACTCCACTCTATCTCTGTGATCTTCTTCCACTCTATAACCCTCCTGGACAACTGAGCTCTTGAGCATCCCAGATTTTAATTACTCCATGATTGGTGGCCATCATTCAGCTGTCTGGATCCTAAGTTTTGGAGTACTCTTCCCAAATATCCCTGCCCCTCTACCTTGTTTTCCTCCTTAAGGAGACACCTTAATATCTTATGTCCTTATGCAACCCGGTGGTATTTTGTTTTCGAACGCTGCTATAAAGTGCTTCAGGATATTTTATTATGTCAAAGGTGTTGGTAGAAATATAAGTTGTTGTTGTGACTGTTCGGTTTGGTTCGATTGAATGACACGTTCAAACTATGCAGTATTATGTATGCTGTTTGCATTTGTGGTTTATCAAGTGTTCAATTTTGGACTATTTGTATTTACTGTGCCTTATCATGTTACTGCACTTCAAAGCTTTTGAATTGCAGTGAATTATGAGGTAAATGCCTGTGTAAACCATTTGGACATAAAATTGTATTATGTTTCCTGTTCATTGAAGATTTTGAACCAAATCTTTTTGGTTATTTGGAGGAAATACATTTAGTTGAAAGCCAACTTTGGTCCACAAAATCTGAACAACTCTTATCATCACTGTATATTTGGGGAAAGCTGGGGTGGTCAGTATGTCGAGTGATCTGTCACAGATGGCAGTTGTCTTAAGGAGATTGCTTGATTATCTTGTGGAATTGGAAGGAATTTTCCAGCAGCTTCAGTTTTTTTTCTGGGTTTTTTTGTCTCCCTGAGCATTAGCATTAATAATAAATAGCCAGAGTGCAGCATCTAGTTACACCATTTAATAGATGGGAGAATAGTGTATTTTTTGTATGTTTGAATTAATAGGATGTTTTAAACTATTGTTTAAACTATGTTTGGTTAAACTATGTTTGGTTTAACTATGTAGTGAAAAGTACTTCACTGCACACATTAATTATTCTTCTGTTGTACATTCTTATTCAAATTGTTTTAATTTCTTTAAGTGTCCCTTTAACCAAGTAGGGTAGGAATCATAAAGTATAAACGTAAAGATCCTATTCTAAATTTAATGCTGGTTTGTCAACAGATTGAACCAAGGGTGATCAGCAAATATGGTGATTGGGATTGTGTGCTTCCTTCAAATAGTGGGCTAAATTCTCTCTTTTTTTGCAGAATTGCCTGAGAGCAGTATTGGAACAGATTGCCGCTTACGGGCAAGTGGTGTTTAGACTACAAAAGTTTATGGATGAAGTTATTGGACATATCTCTGAAAGTTGTCCACCTGGATCCCTGCCCGTGTGTAAAAAGTTTACTGAGCCCCCTTTTCGGACGTATCAATCTTTTGTATGGGCCCTGCATAAATATTTCATAAATTTCAAGGAAGAACTTGTTAGCATTGAAAAATGCATGATAACTAAAGGTATGCTTAAAACATTTCACTTAGCTTTTTAACAAGTAATTTTTCTTGTTAGAATTATCATCCTCCATCCTACATATTACTGACTATCGTTATGTTAGATTTTTTCTTATACGTTTAGTCTCAGAATTGGAGCAACAGCAGGAGGTGCCCATTAGCCCAAAAGATGTCCCTCAGAATTGTTCTAAGAGTAGAGAAAAACAAATTATACGTCAGTATAATGATGAACATGAAAGATTTTTCCCAGTTGAATGCAAGCATTATCAACCTTGCTTATGTGGATAACTATTTATTCTTCTACTACATTATACGAGTTGCAGAGTTCAGGGAATTAAATTTTCACAATGTCAAACTCTGTAAGTAAGGATCCAAACTGAAGCTTTGGCACTGGTATTCTGGCAACTGCATAATTGTAATTGCTACTTCACATTCAACTAATTAAAGCAATATATTTTCCTTTCCCTACAATGCTCTGACACTTAACTGATATTTAATCTGATAAACTGTCTTGGAATATGTGTTACTTATATATAGTATTCACATATATGTCATTGCCAGAAAATCAATCACTCTGCCACTAGAGCTTATTCACTAATCTTTATGATTATTTCTGAAGCTCTGATTGGTTCAATCCGTTTTCCATGATTTGCATGTTGGTTCCAATCGTTTAGAATTTTTCTGAAGTATTTACAGCAATTAGGAGGGCAGCAAGGTGGCACAGTGGTTAGCACTGCTGCCTTACAGCTCCAGGGACCTGGGTTCAAATCTGACCTGGGTCGCTGTCTGTGTGGAGTTTGCACATTCTCTCCGTGTCCACGTGGATTTCCTCTGGGTGCTCCGCTTTCCTCCCACATTGCAAAAATGTGTGGGTTAGGTGGATTGGTCATGGTAAATTGCCCTTAGTGCCAGAGGGATTTGCAAGGTAAATACATGGATTTATGGGGATAGGGTCAGGTGGGACTGTTGTCGGTGCAGGCTCAATGGGTTGAGTGGCCTCCTTCTGCACTATGATGATTCTATGATATTTTGAGAAAGAATAAGGATGGTTGCTAGGTAGATGCTGTCATGGGGCTCCTCACCTCGGTTGTTTAGCTGATGTTAAGGAGGTGGGCAGCAGGGAAAAATATTAATCACTGTTTAAAATTTACATTTTCCCCATTGTTTTCCTTCTTGTCGTTGAAGACTTGGACTCCTGTGGCATTTGTATGAGTGTCTCACTAGATGGAGATGGCCGAAGTGTTTTATCAGTGAAGATTTCAGCAGGATCGGCCCATGACACAGTGGCCAGTTGGTTTTGAATGAGCTGGGGTGGACTGTGCATAATGTTTCCATTTTTCAAACGAGTGCTTTTAAGTCATTCCTATGCAAATATGCATTACTGACATCAGTTTTGTGTGAGTTATTAAAACAATTTGTCAGGGTTTCTAAATCTTATTCTTAGGGTTGTTTAAGATCTTGTAAAAACACTGCAAGTAAGATTTCATCTCTTGCCAGTATTTGATTCTGTAATGTTTCTGATGATTTGCTGGTGATAAAGGGCTGGGCAATTTTTTTCTTGCAGTTCTGTCACTAATTGACTGTACTTGTTATTTTTCTTTTTAAGATGAGACAGTGACCCTAGCAGCCGTCCTTGAGAAACTGGCTCCTCGATTGTCTCAACTTAAGATACTTCACAAGGTATTCAGTACAGGAATAGCAGAGGTTCCACATGATACTCCAAATGTAATCAGGGCTTCTCATCTCTTGAATACTCTATACAAGGCTATTATTGAATATGACAGTGTTGGAGAAGCTGCTGAACAGACGGTGAGTGCATCTTTTATCATATCAATGCTAAGAAGCAAAATTGAATGTGTGGGACTGGCATGTTGAGTGGAAATCTATTAATACTATTGAAAGATGAAATGTTCACATCATTTTGCTGTTTTGTTTCTTTTTCATAGAAACATAGAAATATAGAACGTTACAACACAGTACAGGCCCTTCAGCCCTCAATGTTGTGCTAAGCTATGTCCAATCCCAAGATCAAGCTATCCCCTCCCTAATGATTCTGGTGTGCTCCTTATGCCTGTCTAATAACCACTTGAAAGTTCCTAAAGTGTCCGACTCTACTATGATGTAGAGATGCTGGTGTTGGACTGGGGTACGCTCAGTAAAGTCTGGCAACACCAATTTTAAATCCAACCGATTTATTTGATAGTAAATCTGCGAGCTTTCGGCCTTTGTAGCTTTCGTCAGGCGAATGAGGTGTTCTGATCTCCAAAAGCACACATATCCTATATGTGATATGTGTGCTTTTGGAGACCAGAACACCTCATTCGCCTGATGAAGGCTACAAAGGCCGAAAGCTTGCAGATTTACTATCAAATAAATCGGTTGGATTTAAAATTGGTGTTGCCAGACTTTACCGACTCTACTATCACAGCAAGCAATCTATTCCACACCCCAACCATTCTCTAAGTAAAGAATCTATCTTGGATATCCCTCCTATATCTCCCACCGTAAACCTTACAGTTATGCCCCCTAGTAACAGCTACATCCACCCGAGAAAATAGTCTCTGCATGTCCTCTCATCATCTTATAAACCTCAATTAAGTCGTCTCTTATCCTCCTCCACTCCAAAGAGAAAAGTCCCAGCTCCCTCAACCTTTCCTCATAAGATCTGCCCTCCAAATCAGGCAGCATCCTGGCAAATCTCCTTTGCATTCTCTCTAATGCTTCCACATCTTTCTTATGAGGTGAGCAGAACTGAATACAATATTCCAGATGTGATTTCACCAATGTCTGGTATAGTTGCAGCACAACCCCACGGCTCTTAAATCAAACGCTCGTTAATAAATGCAGACATACTATAAGCCTTCTTCACGTTTCTATCCATTTGAGTGGCAACCTTCAGAGACCTGTGGATATGAACCCCAAGATCTTTCTGTTTCTCCATGTCCGTTAGAACCCTGATGTTGATCCTATAATCTGCATTCAAGTTTGTCTTACCAGAGTGAATCACCTCACACTTATTTCTCTTTGTTTTAAAAGTGGTTGATCCATTAACTGGCAGAGGCGGGTTGGTGGATGTTCTTTCAACAACAGTAGCTCTCATCAAGTTGATTTTTCACAATGGTAAACAGTGCTCTAAGCTGTGTACTAGCCCTGGTGCAGACTGTACACAAGTTGTCTTCTTTTAAGTTATCACATAAATAGCTCATGCACTTAGCCATGTACTACAAAAAATATTTTGGAGTATACGTTGATTGTGAAAGCAAGTTATCTGAATACCAACCTGTTGTCACTCACAGAGATGCATTTCTAAAAGAGGGAGAATCATAGAATCCCTACAGTGTCGAGGTAGACCATTTAGCCCATCGAGCCTGCACCGACAATAATTTCACCCAACCCTATCCCCATAACTCCACGTATTTACCCTGCTAGTCCCACTGACACTAAGGAACAATTTAGCACGGCCAATCCACTGAACCTGCACATCTTTCAATTGTAGGGGAAAACCAGAGCATCTGGAGGAAACCCACGCAGATATGGGGAGAATTCCACACAGACAGTCACCCGCGGCTGGAATTAAACCGAGATAAACACATAGAATTATGGGGATAGGGCCTGGGTGGAATTGTTGTCGGTGCAGTATCAAGGGCCCAAATGGCCTCCTTCCACACTGTAGGGATTTTATAATTCTTAACGTCTTTTTTTTCCTTCAGATCACTCCAACATTTTGGTTCATGTGTTCCAGATCTCTCTTTTGTGATTCAATGTCAGATTGCACTCCTATGCAGAACTTTGGGAAGTTTTATTATGTTAAAGGCATAATAAAAGTATAAATTGCTAAAAATCTCAAAACATTACTTATGATGCTCACCTTTTTGTAACCAAAAAAGTCATTTAATACATTAGAAATATATTAATGAAACAAAATTACAGAAAGAGCAAAAATCAGTTGGGATAGGAAAGCACCAGCTCCAATCATTCCCTGTTCACCACATTTCAGAAAGATATTCTCCAAGATATTTATAATGCCACTCAAATGCACAAGAAAGAAAATTTTTGATGTTAGTGTGGTAATTTCTTATCAGAAATGTGGGGGCAGATAAGAAAAAAATGAAGTGATTGGCATATGGAATTGACTACTTCTGATAACCGTCACATGAACTCTTTTAGAATTGCACCTCTGAATGAGGACAGTTAGGAATTCAGATAACCTGATCAACCTTCTTGTAGCGCAACAGCCAAATGCATGGGTTATTTAAATTTTGTTGCACAACCACACACGTGGTAAATATAGGGGGTGATTTGCACAAGCTTTGCACCAGAGCTAGCCGCACAGATTAGAGGGATCTGAAAACAGGATATTTTTATGTCAGAGCAGCTGAAAGTTCAGTATAGGTTTACATCTGTACATTCAAGTTTCACTCAAAGCATTTGTAAGAAGTAGCAAGGTGCCTTACCCTAAAATTAGTCAAGTTAGGGCTGAGTTATCAATGGTCACTCATGGGCAGTTTACAAAGATTTAATGATACGGTGACAAGAATGTCTGATTGTTTAGGCAGAAATGATTGGGTAGGTGGTGATATTAAATGGTGGTATTCAATGGTAAAACTCATCACACGGGTAGTTTTGAACCTTGAACCTTAGAGTATAAGAGTGACTGAGAAGGGAAAAGTTGATTTTAGTTTTGACAGGGTTAGAAATAGGGATATAAGAATTAATTGTGATGCTAACTTAATTTATCCTGAGTTTTAACCATCTTCCTCTTTGCAGGTATCACTTCTGTTTTCTTTATGGGTAGAAACTGTAAGGCCATATCTGGAGATTGTGGATGAGTGGATAGTGCATGGAAATCTGTCTGACCCTGCAAAAGAATTCATTATTCAAAGGTACAATAATCACACTTATTTATTGTTTTTGATGACTTGGTTTTGATTGCTTTTGGCATCCAAGATAATGTCTGCAGATAGGTGTTAACCCTTTATATAGGCTGAGAAGCGTATCCAGTATTGCCATTTCTTATTGCCCTCCACAGTACTGTCTTCCACCACCACCCCTTTTTCTGCAAGTGTAAACTATTATCAGGTGCAAATAGGTTTGAGATGCATTTCCTACCTCCTGCAACTGAACATTGATAATCAGTCGCTTTGACAATGAGGCATGAGTAATATCTATTTGGCCAAGATATTTGAAGGTGGCTGTCTTTGGTCAAATTATATTTCGGTCAGGATTCAATGCTTTCTGGAGGTAAAGTAAGAAAATTGGAAAGATGTTGAATTTGTTTCCAAAAGAAAATGCTAATTTAGAAGAATGATGAGTACAGAAGGTTAAAATGATTAATCTGTAGTCAAAACATAAAGATTTGCAGTCATCAGAAAAAAGGAATTTGAATAAGCTTGATATCTTTCCATTTTCCTCACTGTCAAGCCCTTCCTCGTGAAGGCCTTGTATGCTTGGTGATTTTGGACACTTTCAGTTTGGTTCACTTCCTGGTTTCCACCACCATTGAATTGGCTGACACAGCATGGGGCTGATTTTCAACAGCTCAAACAATTATTGCATAATTGGAGAAAATTTAGCTGTTGTGTGCCTCAAGTCATTGCTGGGCCCAATTTTGGTCGCAAAACTTCAATATGTATAGATTAATTGAAAGCAAACGCGCCAAGATTGTTGAAATTTGTTGATGATAGATGTGCCTAAAAGTAGAGGGTTTGGCAAATGTTGAGGAGGATAGTAAAATACATAGACAGGATTGGTCAATAAGCAGTGAGGTGGCAAATGTGATTTAATGTGGACAATCAGAAAGTAAGGTAATTTGAGAAGAGAAATGAGGAATGGCAGTATGTGGAGTGGAAAGATGTTGAAGGATGCGAGTGAGTAATGACATCAAGGTGTTCAAATAGGTAATTTCCAGGAAATAGGAGCATCTGGGTGTAAGAGTAAAAAACAAAGGCTAGTCATGCTTTGAGTTTTATCAGTCAAGTGATTAATAAAGTAGGAATGATAAATTCATATATGAATTAAGTTAGGCTTGCAGTTTAAACACTCCATTATATAAAACGGGATTTAAAACAATGAAGATCATGTGCTGTGGATCATAAGATACAGGAAATCACAGAAACTTGAAAGAGTTCCAGTCTTAGATAAGAGTAACTTTAAAAAAGACTGAAGAGTGGATGAATATAAAAAGATGATTACTTCTGACTGAAGAATTGATGGCAGAAAATGTCCCTTATGACGAGATATTGAAGCCTGAAATGATTTTCCATAAGGAGCCCGTAGGTAGGAATCATTGCAACCTTTAAGAAAAAATTGAATCAGCATTTGAAGCAGATGAAAATATAGGGATATGAGAAGATTATAGATTACTCTAAAAATGAATACAAACTAGCAAGGTTGAATGGCCTCATTTATTTGCTATAACATCCAAACTTAAGTTAGAAATCATCTGAAGCTTTGGCCAAATGCCAAAGACTGAAATAACATTATCAATGTATGAATGTCCTTCGAGAAATTACAAATGTTAAGTAGTGCTACGACCAGCTGCAATGTTAGGCATATACTTCTTGAAGGTGATGATATTATTATCAAGAATAAATCAGTAGACCACAATTTTTGCCTCCTATTTATTGATATTTGAAAGATGGTGAGGGTAACTATACAGCAGAGTTCAAATAATATTACAGGAAACCTATTTAACTTAATTATTGTAGCAGTCACGGATGCTATAAAGTGCAGTGAATCACGAGAGCTCTACTTCTAAGATGTTGGGTCTTTGTTTTTCTAATATCCTGTTGTTTTGCATTCTAGGAACAATAATGTCCCAGTGAATCACAGGGATTTCTGGCACTCCACCTGCACACTATACAGTGTATCTGAAAAAACTGGGATTGCTGAAAATATAGGTGATGGCGCAAGCAGCAGTTGCAGCATCGATCAAGAAAACTCCAGTAAACAACACACGATGGTTTCCTTCCTGAAACCAGTGCTGAAGCAGATTATTATGGCTGGCAAGTCAATGCAGCTGCTTAAGAATCTGGAAAGCAAAGACAACCCAGGTCTTCTGATGCAAAACACTCATCGAGGTAAGGAAAATGACTGCATTGGTGTAACAGTAATCATTTGAATACATTTTCTTGCCTACGTTTCATTTCAGAATTACCACAGACAGTTTGTAGAATCTGTGAAATGCAAATTTTGGAAGTCACTGCATATTACATTAACCAATAGTGTAATAGTGCCTTTTAAAAACAAATTTTAGAAAACAACCTCTTTATTGAAGTCTTGGCTACTGCATATACTTCTCTTTATGAATCATCTGCATTCAGACATGATCTCCAAGGCAAACCATGATCCAAGTACAGAAACAATCATCCTTTTAAACCTCTGTTTTAATATACAAAGTCTAGCTTGTGCCTGTCCTAAAATTGGACAACTTATGGGGGCTTCATAAAACATGAGCACAGGGGCAAGATAATGTGTAATTGATTTGTAAAGTTTTAAATGGCTGTAATGCACCAAATTCTAAGAAAAAAAAGAGATTTCACAACCTCGGGGCATCCAAAAGCACTTTACAGCTAGTGGCGCACTTCTGAAATATGGTCACTGCTGTCAGAGATGAGTGAGTGCTAATACTGAGCTGAAGTTGCACAGCACAATGGAAATGAGGTTGAGAGTTTGCTTGTGGTAATCTTACTGGAATTTTGTAGTTAAAATCTGTAAGGGAGTGTTGTCTGGGTGATGTTAACCTGTGTGTATAACCAAGTAAGGTTCCTTTGAGGAAAGATAAACATAAAATACTGCAGATGCTGCAATCTGAAACAAAAACAGAAAAATGCTGGAAAATCTCAGCAGGTCTAACAGCATCAGTGGAGAGAGAATGGAGTGAGTGTTTCAAGTTTAGTTGACTTTTCATCAAAGCTGAGAGGAAAGAGAATCAGTAGAGATTTTGAGGAATGTTCTATGGGGGGAAAAAAAATAACTAACTTTAATCTTGTCTGTTTACATTTCATTGCTGTCTTGCTATTAAACCTTTTACTTTTAAAATCCCCAAAACACTTACTGGAATTTGTGGCTTTTGATTTCTTGCTGTCAGAATACAAAAGCAATTGTGATATGTGGGCCAAGTTTTCCTTTGGGATTTGGTTTACACCACAAATAAAGTCTGGATCATAATTTGGAAATATGTCTCCAACCAATCCACTTTAATGGAATTGGAGGCTGGCAATTTATCTGCTCTCAGAAGACAGGTTGATAGCTAAATACTTTTAAGGAGATTGTGTGCTTCCATTTTAGCTTAAGTTTCATTTTCAGCAGCTGGAGCCTGGGATTCTTGGGTCTTGGGAACTCTGGCAGATAAAAAGAGGCGAGAAGAGCCCAGTGGTGGATCAGCCTCCACCCTTTCGTCCATGATCAAGTATTCCTTCCTCCCATGATTCACATTAACCCCTCTCCTCCCCATGAATATTATTACTGTTTTTCCCCCATCCCAAATAATGAGACATTCTCATCTCCCCCATTCAATCCCCACCATGATTTTCAACTTGCCTGATCTTATAGCCAGCTGCACTCAAGCCCAACAGCCAGCTACTCGGTCAACCTGCCTGACAGTCAGATGGGAAGTGCGTTGACAATGATTTTAAAAATGGTCCTGCTTTAAAATTCTTTAAAATCGATAAGAAATGTTTTCCATGTGTATCATCCTCTGCATTTTACCCTTTGTCCCACCCCACTACACCGTTTATAGCTCTAAGTTATTATCAGGTGCAGTATATTTTGCATTTTGGTGGTCTTGAGGCTTTTTAAATTAAGGCATTGATCTATTGCATTGAAACCCTGAATTATTTGGCTTTATAAAGGCTGTTGGTTGACAGTGTATTATCTTTCTTGATTTGAGTGCAGATGCAGAAAGAAAGAGCTTATATGCGCTCTTCCTGGAGTCGCTTCAGTCCCGCCTTCGATATCGAGAGGATACTGAATCCTGTGAACATGCTGTACCAGAGCAACAAGCCACTAAAGAAAGCTTGATAAAGGTGCAGTCTATAGTGGCTCGGCACCTTGAACTTGAAGATGTTCATGATCCTTTATTGGCCATAAATTTTGCAAGGTAATGTTTCTGAAATGAAAATGTGTCTGGTCTCCACTGTATCAATTATAAATTCTAGAGCCAAAAAAAATTAAACATTTTTTGTAAGTTTCTTTTTGGTGTAAATTTTATGCTGTTCATCTTGAATGCTGATACTGGGGAAGGGGATATGTTGCGAGGGATTTTCCCCAAAAAATTCTAAGTATCAAATTCAAGTAAAAACTGAAGTAAATTGTGCTGGTTTTTTCAATGGGATTTTGAAAATGAATCTTCTATAGTCTGTGAACTGCAGAGTGCAGTAGCGTGAATATTATTGAGAATCAGGGAATAGGACCTATTCTCACTGGAGAGGCTGGCAGCATAATGCTGAGTGGGCCACTGTGCATACGCTGATTTTTCAGTGCCGAGGGTGATGCATGCGCACTGCCTTGCACTGCCAGCCTCTTGATCATTGGTCAGTCCTATGACCTTACATCGCTGGCCATGTGAACCCCCCCATGCTAAATTGCCCCTAAATGTCGGCAAGATTAGTGGGGTAAATAAGTGGGGTTACGAGGGGTGGGCCTAGGTGAGATTGTTGTCAGTGCAGGCTTCATGGGCCTGCATAGTATGGATTCTATGCCAACATTCAGAAGGTTAAGGGATAATTCGATTAATGTTTTCAAAATTTTAAGAGGAAACAAATGATAGCTTGAGAGAAATTATTTCTGTTGACTGGGGAGTCTGGGACTGGAAGGCAAAGTGAAGACATTTGAAGACAAGACATTTCAGGAGGAATCATAAAATCCCTACTGTGCAGAAAGAGGCCTCTTGGCACATCAAGTCTGCATTAACTCTCTTACTAAGGTCCACCCCTCCCTCCCATTCCCATAACCCCAGGCATTTACCCCACGAATCCCCCTGCCTACCCATCTTGGGACACTAAGGGGCAATTTCACATGGTCAATCCACCTAACCTGCACATCTTTGGACTGAGAGAGAAAACCGGAGCACCTGGAGGAAACCCACATAGACATGGGGAGAATATGCAAACTTCGCACAGACAGTTATCCAAAGCTGGAATCAAACCCAGGTCTCTGGCACTGTGAGGCAGCAATGCTAACCACTGTGCCACCTTGCAGGAAACATTTTGCCATGCAAAGCTTCTTCCACAAATGGCATTTGGTGCAAGATCAGTTAATTTTAAAACTTGAGGTTGATTGATTTTTATAAGGCAAAAATATGAAGGGATATGGGGCAAAAGTGAGAATGTAAGGCAGCATAGTTGTGATGTTACTGAACTAGTAATCCATAGACCTGGGAAAATGCTGCAGAGACATGAGTTCCATTTAAATTAAAGTCATTAATCTGGAATAAATAGTTAGTCTCAATAATGATGATCATGAAAACTCATCAAATGTCACTAATGTTCAGTCATTAAGGTTCACTAATGAATTTCAGGGAAGGAAATCTGTCATCTCTACTCAGTCTGATCTACATGTGACTCCTGACCAACACCAATCTCTTTAACTACCCTTTAAAATGGCCCAGCAAGCCACTTGGTTGCAGATGTCTCACTACCTGCTCAAGGTCAGTTAGGGATGAGAAATAAATATTGGCCTTGCTGACAATGCTCACATCTCAGTAATGAATAATAAAAAAAAAGTTGTAGATCAGCCATGATTTAATTGAATGGTGGAACAGCCTCAAGGTACTTAATGATTTATTCCTGTTCTTATAACTGAACTAAGATGTCACAGCAATACACCCTTTTAGCAAATATTTCTTTTAAACTTTTTTGAGTGACCATGTGCATGCATTATTTATCCGAGAAGGAGGTTCTGTGTGTTATTCGCCAGGATTCTGTGCAGCTAATGGTGCATTACTTCACAGCCGCGTTTCACCAAGGCTTCTTCCAGTCAGTGGATACTCAAGATTTCATTCCATTATTCTGGACCTAATTTCAGTCCATGGCCCATGGCTTTCACTTTCAATGATGCAAATTAAAATGAGGCCCGTTGTTTTTGTAGCTAGGTGAAGCAATTGGCAGGAAGGTAATTGCAGCTTGCACAGTCAGTGACTACCTTTTATGACTGGTTTCATGCAATGCTTTTCCTGTAATTGGAGATGAGTGTTGCAATCATTTGGAAAAGATAATAGGTATCTCTTCACTGCTTGGATATGACTCATTAAACAATACCTTTAAAATATTGGAGTACATGGATTCACCTATAAGTATAGTGGAAATGTTTATCCATAGAGGTAGTAGTAATATAAAACTGCTGTGAATTAAAATATTGGTTTCTAAACCTGGTTTTTGAACTTGTAATTAGTAAAATTAAATTTGGAGAATTTCTTTCAAATGTTAATTGAATTGATGATGGGATTTTTCACTTTTATTATGTGAGGAAATTGTACCAGCTCTTTTAATATATTGACACTTTTACACAGGAATCAAGACAGACAGTGTGGCTAAAGCTTTTTATGAAAAAGTAAATGCATGGGTATACAGGGCAAGATTGACAGGCTATACCTCTTCCCTTTTGAAAGAAGATTGTACTGTGACCTGATGAAAGTCTTTGAAATTGTAAAAGGTTTTGATAGAGTGATGTGGAGCAAATGTTTCCTCTTGTGGAGTAACAAGACGCCATTAGTATAAGATAGTCACCAAGAAACCCAAGAAGGAAATCAGAAAAAACTTCTTCATTGAAAGACTGATGAGTGGTTGAATGAAATGGCATGGATGCAGTTAAGGACAAACTAGGTAAACATGTGACGGAAGCGGGAATTGATGGTCATAAGTATTGAGTTGGATAAGAAAAAGTTGGAAGAAACGCAATTGGAATATAAACACAGCATGGACTGATTGGGCTGTACAACTTGCTTCTGTGCCATATCTGCAATGTGATCCTATGTGTAGCCAAAGCTGCCACCTTACATTTAGCTTTCTCCCAAAAAAAAGTGAAACTGCAACAGAATCAAGCTCCGAATAAGAGACAGTGATAAAGTTGCATTTGCCCGGAGATGATGAGAGTGATTAATGTGATAAATGAAAATATCTGCAGTGGAGGCTGGAGTCCACTGTCATAGTACATAGGCAGTTCTTTCCCATTTGTGTAGCACCTGGTCTAAGAAGACTTGATAACTTTTTCTGCACTGATGTTCCTCATTTTGAAATGAAGTTCAAGTCCGACCCCAGGAGCATAAAACTCTAGGTTAATACTCAGTGCAGCACTGAGGGTCTACTGACGTGCCAGAGGTGTCTTTTGAATGAGGTATTAACACAAAACTGCTCAGGTGCATGTAAAAGATTGCATGGCATTAATTTGAAGACAAATAGGAGAGTTGTCCTTGGTGCCCTATATAGAACATTACAGCACAGAACAGGCCCTTCGGCCTTCGATGTTGTGCCGACTAATTAAGAAAAAGCAATGACCCTCTAACCTAAACCATTCCCTTTTTGTCCATAAACTTATCTACTAACCTCTTAAACGCCACCAAACTTGGCGCATCTACAACTGCAGCAGGCAGGGCATTCCATACCCTTACCACTCTCTGGGTAAAGAACCTACCTCTGATATCCGTCCTATAACTATCACCCCTTAATTTAAAGCTGTGTCCCCTCGTGCTAGCTTTCTCCATCCTAGGAAAAAGGCTATCACTGTCCACCCTATCTAAACCTCTAATCATCTTATATGCTTCAATAAGATCCCCTCTTAGCCGCCTCCTTTCTAACGAAAACAACCTCAAATCCTTCAACCTCTCTTCATAGGACCTGCCCTCCATACCAGGCAACATCCTGGTAAACCTCCTCTGTACCCTCTCCAATGCCTGCACATCTTTCTTATAATGTGGGGACCAGAACTGCACACAATACTCCAAGTGCGGCCGCACTAGAGTTTTGTACAGTTGCAACATGACGTTGCGGCTCCGAAATTCAATCCCCCTACCAATAAAAGCTAAGACTCCGTATGCCTTCTTAACAACCTTATCGACTTGATTGCCAACTTTCAGGGATCTATGCACGTATACACCAAGATCCCTCTGTTCTTCAACACTATTAAGAGTCCTACCATTAGCCCTATACTCTACACATTTGTTATTCCTGCCAAAGTGAATTACCTCACACTTTTCCACATTAAACTCCATTTGCCACCTCTCGGCCCAGCTCTGCAACTTGTCCAAGTCTCTCTGCAAACTATAACACCCCTCTTCACTATCTACCACTCCACCGACTTTAGTGTCATCTGCAAATTTACTAATCCATCCTTCAATACCCTCATCCAGATCATTTATAAAAATTACAAACAGCAGGGGCCCCAAAAACAGACCACTGAGGTACACCACTTGTCACCGAACTCCACGATGAATATCTCCCATCAACCACCACCCTCTGTCTTCTATCTGCTAGCCAATTCCTAACCCAATTAGCTAAATCACCCTCAATCCCACACATCTGCATTTTCTGCAGAAGCCTTCCATGGGCCACCTTATCGAACGCCTTACTAAAGTCCATATATACCACATCAACTGCCTTACCCACATCCACCTCTTTGGTCACTTTTTCAAAAAACTCAATAAGGTTAGTAAGGCACGACCTACCCTTCACAAAACCATGCTGACTATCCCCAATCAATTCATTTCTCTCTAAGTAACTATAAATCCTATCCCTAATAATTCTCTCCAATACTTTGCCCACAACAGAAGTAAGACTCACTGGCCTATAATTCCCTGGAAGGTCTCTCTTCCCCTTCTTGAACAATGGGACCACATTCGCTATCCTCCAGTCCTCCGGAACCACACCCGTAACCAACGACGACCTGAAGATCAGAGCCAGAGGCTCTGCAATCTCCTCTCTTGCCTCCCAGAGAATCCTAGGGTAAATCCCGTCCGGCCCAGGGGACTTATCCAACTTCAAACCCTCGAGAATATCTAGCACATCCTCCCTATCTACTTCAATACTTGCCAGTTTGCAACCCTGTACCTCAGTGTTCTCCACAACTACATTTACATCACCCTGCGTGAATACCGAAGAGAAATATTTATTCAGTGCCTCTCCAATCTCTTCAGGCTCCACGCACAACTTCCCACTGCTGTCTATGACTGGCCCTAATCTTGCCCTAACCAATCTTCTATTCTTAACATATCTAAAGAAAGCTTTAGGATTCTCCTTGATCCTATCAGCCAAAGCCTTCTCGTGTCCCCTTTTAGCTCTCCTCAACTCACTCTTTAGCTCCCTCCTGGCTAATCTATAGCTATCCAGTGCACTAACTGAGCCTTCAAGCCTCATCCTTACATAAGCCTCCTTTTTCCTTTTAACCAGCGAATTAACTTTTTTAGTATACCATGGTTCCCTTACTCGACCATTTCCTCCTTGCCTGACAGGGACATACTTATCAAGGACTCGCAGTAGCTGCTCCTTGAATAAGTTCCACATTTCAGATGTGCCCAGTCCCTGTAGTTGCTAGTCCAACCTATGCACCCTAATTCCCTCCTTATGGCCTCATAATTACCATTCCCCCAGCTATAACTACTGCCCCCAGGTTTATGCCTATCCCTATCCAGCACTAAGGTGAACGTAACTGAATTGTGGTCACTATCACCAAAATGTTCACCAACTTCCAAGTCTAACACCTGGTCTGGCTCATTGGATTTGGTGCTGGGCAATGTAGCCTCACTTCTAGTTGGCCTATCTACATACTGAGTCAAAAAACCTTTCTGCACACTTTGTATAAAAACTGACCCCTCTAAAGAGCTAGAGCTATAGCTATTCCAATCAATATTAGTAAAGTCCCCCATAACAATTACCCTATTACTTTCACTCCTGTCCAGGATCGACTTTGCAATCCTTTCCTCTACCTCTCTAGAACTTTTAGGAGGTCTATAAAAGACTCCCAACAGGGTGACCTCTCCTCTCCTGTTTCCAATCTCAGCCCATACTACCTCAACAGACAAGTCCTCATCAAACTTCCTTTCTGTCACTGTGATACAGTCTTTGACTAATAATGCCACTCCTCTCTTCCCCCCCCACCTCCTTCTCTACTCCGACTGAAGCATTTGAACCCTGGAACCTGCAACAACCATTCCTGTCCCTGCTCTATCCATGTCTCTGAAATGGCCACAACATTGAAGTTCCAGGTACTGATCCAAGCTGCAAGTTCCTCCACCTTAATGCGAATACTTCTTGCATTAAAATATACGCATTTCAAACCATGCCGTACTCCACCCGTATGCTGCTGTGCTTTACAGTTCTCATCTATGACCCCCTTATTCTCGTCCCTCTTAACATTCAAGCTACTCAGGATCCCACCCTCCCTCTGAATCAGTTTAAACCCCCCTGCATAGCCTTTGCAAATTTTCCCCCAAGATATTGGTTCCCCTCTGGTTCAGGTGTAGACTATCTCTCTTGTAGAGGTCCCACCTACCCCAGAATGAGCCCCAATTGTTCAAGAACCTGAACCCCTCCCTCCTGCACCATCCCTGCAGCCATGAGTTCAAACATTCCCTCTCTCTGTTCTTCTCTAAACTATCCCGTGGCACAGGCGAGAGTCCAGAGATAACCACGCTGTCTGTTTTGGCCCTAAGCTTCCACCCCAACTCCATAAATTTCTGTTTAATATCCCCTTCCCTTGTCCTACCTACATCATGTGTCCCTACATGAACTATGACTTGGGGCTGACTCCCCTCTCCCTTAAGAATCTTGAAAACCGCTCTGAGACGTCCTGGACCCTGGCCCCTGGGAGGCAACACACCAGCCCTGAGTCCCGTTTATTACTATTTACTCTCCTATCTGTCCCCCTAACTATGGAGTCTCCAATTACCAGGCCCAATCTCTTATTCCCCCTACCCACCAGAGCATTCACAGCAGGCTCACCCCCAGAGACCTGCTCCCTTTGGCTATCTCCAGTTGATTCTTCCTCAACTGTCGCCTCCAGGACAGAAAACTTATTTTGGAGGGGAACAGCCCCGGGGGATTGTTGCAAAATATTTATCCCACAATCTACATCAGTTCCCAAAAACAGATTATCTGGGCAGCACAGTGATAAACACTGCTGCCTCACAGCTCTGGGCACCGAAATTTGATCCCTGACTTGAGCCACTGTCTGTGTGGAATTTGCATATTCTCCTTCTATCAGTATAGGTTTTCTCCGGGTGCTCTGGTTCCCCCTCACAGTCCAAAAATGTGTGAGTTAGGTGCATTGGCTATGCAAAATTGTCCCTTATTGTTCCGCAATGTGCGGTTAGCGAGATTAGTGGAGTAAATATGTGGGGTTATGGAGATAGAGCCTAAGTGGATTGTTGTCTTTGCAGACTGGATGGGCTGAATGGCCTCCTTCTGCACAATTGGGTTTCTATGATGGGATATTATTACATTACTGTATGTGGGAGCTTGCTGAGTGCAAATTGGCAGCTGGGATTCCTGCATTGCAGCAGTCACTACACTTCAGAGGTACTTCTTTAGCCGCAAAAATATTTTGCAACAAGAACTGGTCGTGAAAAGCATTATATAAGTACGTATCCCTTTCTTAAAACAAAATTTGTAATGCAGTTGCTTAATGGAGAAATTGGCAACTTGATCGAACTGATAAATTGGTATGATGACTTGTTGATGCTGATTCAATTCTTGCAGGTTATACATGGAACAAAGTGATTTTCATGAAAGATTCAGCAATGGAGATGTTAACGTGGATAGGTCCTCTGAATCAGTGACCTGCCAGACGTTCGAGCTGACGCTTCGGTCATGTTTGTATCCTCACATTGATAAACGTTACCTGGAATGTTGTGGAAAATTAATGCAAACTCTAAAGACTGATTACAAGTAAGGGAAAAGTGATTGTGTTTCACTTAAACAGAGTAAAGTTTAACAACTTCATATACTGATTAAGGCAAATTGCAGGAGGATTTGAATTTTGCTATGAATAAATTAGGTTAATAAATTTGGAAGTGCTTAATGAACAACTCTCAAATGCTTCTTTTAATGTGAAAGTTTTTCAAAATGAGTCTCCTTACCAACTTCAGTCTTTCATTCTTCCAAAAATTCACAAGTATTTAAAATTAAATTTGCCTAATAATCTACTCTTGACCAATTAGATAGACCTTCTGATCCATTATTTTCATCCTTGCTGATGTCCTGCCCTTTAATTCTTGTTTTTCACATGGGTTTCTCATTTAAAAAGAAAATTCCATATATAATGGTTGACCTGCTAGTAATCTGTTGAATTCCCATCTGAAGGGCATGAGGTGCAACTCCAGGCTTCACTAGAGTATTTGGAATTGATTATTTTGGGCGCAGATTTGCAAGTTACACTTGTGCTGCTCAACCAAGATGATAGGCAGCTGATCTATTCCTCCCATTATGGCAGTGTTCCTGCAGTTGCTGGAAGAGAAGAGAATTGAGGAGCTTTCACTTTTGAAACTTAAATGGCCAGTTCAATCTTCATCAAACTCTGTTTCCATTTTTATGGCAGCTTAACAAGTTGAAATTGTGAGAATTAAGTCACTTTGACTGACTAGATTTCTTGAATACACTGAGGGTGGGGAAGTTTTAACTACTGAAGTGTAATGAATTATTTGTGTTCTTCTCTTTAGACTGGTGGAATATCTTCAAGCTATGAGGAATTTCTTCCTGCTGGAAGCTGGAGAGACCATGTATGATTTTTATGTGGCCATCTTTGATAAAATAAAGGAAAAAGAATCCTGGCAGCACTTGTCATTTTTAAATGCCCGATTACAAGAGGCTGTAGCACAGCACTATCCTGAAGATAGCTCTAGGTAGGTTGATACTTTTGGTTTCTAGCAAGTATCTGTACTAAGATATGTGGCTCACACTAGGAGCCATAAATAAAACAAAAACAGAAAATGCTGGAAAATCTCAGCAGGTTTGACAGCATCTGAGAGAGAGAGAGAGAATAGAGTCAATGTTTCAAGTTTGATGAAGCAGCTCTGATGAAGGGTCATTCAGACTTGAGCCATTGGCTCTATTCTCTCTCTACAGATGCTGCCAGACCTGCTGAGATTTTCCAGCATTTTCTATTTCTGTTTCAGATTCCAGCATTTTGTTTTTATTTTAGCTCTATATTAAACTGCTAAATCTAATAAGGAACTCAGGAGAAACGTCTTTAGCCAAAACAAAGTTTTGAATGTGGATTTCATGACCATAAGGGGTAGTTGATGTGAGCAGCATAGGTATATTTAAAGGGAAGCTAGGTAACTGTGCAAAAGAGAAAGGAATATGTTCATGGGGTTAGATAACAAAGTATGTTGACAATAAACACAGGCATGTATGTATCTGTCAGCCCATTTGTGCTATTAATACTGTGTAGTGTATAAAAATATAAGAAAACATGGATTAATAAAATTCCTTCATATCCATTTTCCTAATGCACACTGTTATATGTTCTATACAATTTATTTATTTCCTGGTGCAAATTTAAAATCACCAACCTAATGCCTGCAAATAGGTATTGAGTGAAGCTGCAGGGTGTCTTGAACCTTACAATTAACATCATTCAACACTAAACTTGTTTTTTATTCATGCTATTCCTGTAGTTCCTGTAATTTACGAACAGTAGCATTTTGTGGAGCATTTGGTTACTACTTTCTATATTTTTACTAGAGGTTTTAGCAGTTTTAAACCACATATTCAGCCAACTTTTTTTGCTACTGTTCTTTCTGCGGGGGGGGGGGGAAATGTTGCCCACTACAGGTAAGACTTTGCATTCATCTGAAACCATTGACCTTTTCCAGCATGTTAAACTGGTACGTAGCCAATGAAATTCTGGCCACTAATGTTACGTAACCAAATACTGCAACCAGTTTTTACACATGTTCTCTCAAACAAAAAGACAAATGAGATGAATGAGTAGTTAATCTTAATGCTGATCAGGAGATAAATCGTAGAGTCGCGACAATGCAGCAGAACCAAAGAATCATTAACCCTACAGTACAGAAGGAGGTCATTCAGACCATCAAGCCTGCACTGCAACAATTCCACCCAAGACCTATCCCATTAACGTCAAGTAGTTACCCTGTCAATAATCCTGACACAATCCACACAGACACAGGAAGCACAAACTTCCCACAGACTGTCACCCAGGGTGAAGAAGGTCATTTGGCCCATCAAATCTGCACTGGCCCTCTGACAGATTATTTTATCCAGGCCCTATCCCCATAACCCCACATATTTATCCTACTAATCTCCCTAACCTACGCATCTTGGGACACTAAGGGGAAATTTAGCATGGTCAGTCAATTAACCTGCACATCTTTGGGCTGTGGGAGCAAATGTTGAGGCTCAGAGAATTCTCTGTTCTTCAAATGGCCCCATGGGATCTTTTATATCAATTTTAACAGACCAAGCCCCGTCTAATATCTGTTCTGAAAGGTTGCTCATCTGCCATGTAGCATTAATTTGAATAAATTATTCTGAAATGTAAATGTTCCAAATGTGCCCTTCTGCTGCTAGCACATCTACCGTATCCAATTTGATAGGTGATGCTTAGTATGTGCATGCACTTCCAGCCCAACATATTGGGGGCTTCGGCTGATTAGCCAGACTTCTAGGCTATATTATAGAATTGAGATTGCTTCCATTTGCAACACTAACTTGTTTTTCAATATTAGTGATTACATCTCCTTGAGACTTGGGAATCAGTATGCAATGGACATGTTTCCAATTAATTTATCATATTAAATAGGCGGTAAGTTCACCCTAAAATCTGCCAGTAATTTAAGAGTGAGCCTTGGTCAGAATGTCAGTGGTAACCATATTAGATTTGTCTTGTAACTGTATATCTACAACCTTTTTAACATAGTACAATTTAAAAATGTTTCATTCTCCGCCAAACAAGCAAGTTAAAAGCACTATTATAAAAACATATCATTAGTGGCATTGCATTAGGTTCATCCAATAACTTCAAGTCAATTTGAAAAACTCTGCAAAGGTTAATCCTTTCCTTAGAAGTTCTTGAAGCTAAATTAAGGGCAATTATGATATAGTGGCCCACAAGCACCAGTAATGGGATTGAGATTGCCCAGGAACAATAGGCCTCATACAATGGGCTTTCACCCATCTGTTTTGGCAGAATTTGTACCTATATCTTGTCCAGTGCATTCTACCTGTGGGGGCTGGGCACCGCTTAGTTCCATGTTTAACTTCTATGCCAATCTCCCTTTCCCAAATTCTGTTGAAGATCAGGATGTTGAGACCAACATGCAAATGGAAAAAGTGCCTTTTTTATTTGGCAGACAGCATTAAGTTTAATCCTTTGTGCTGTGCATGCAAGTCTCTTGATAAAATGAGATATTGTGACAGATGACTACTCACTGTCATGCATATGGCCTCATATAGAATGTTATTTTCTAAAACAAAACCTTGCATTGTGTCTTGAACGGTTATTGAAGTTATTATTATTATTGAATATTTTCATCTACTTTTGAACCTTTGCTTTCAACTGTAGGTTATCCATATATTTAGAAAATATTGACATTGTAAAAAAGAGACTTCCCGTACATTCTATCGATGGTCTCACATTGAGTTACAAGGTATGTTTAAGAAGTTTTTTTCCACCCAAGATCTGACAAATAATTAAAGTTGGTTGCACCGATATATTTTCAAAAGGGTTACACTTTCTTATTTCTTCCCACTTCCCTATATTTTTTCAAATAGGTTCCTTGGCCTGTTGATATTGTTATCAGCTCTGAATGCCAGAAGATTTATAATCAAGTGTTCATACTTCTGCTGCAAATTAAATGGGCCAAGTACAGCCTGGATGTCTTGAGATTTGATGGTAGGATGAAGTTTCAGCGTTCATTTGAAAATATTACTGGTAGATATTTTTTAATGAGCAGATTTTGGACTGAGAACTTATTTACTCTAAACATATAAATTACAGTCAAAGTTTATTAGTTACAAGTAGGTTTACCTTAACACTGCAATGACGTTACTGTGCAACATCACACCCTAGTCGTCACATTCCGGCACCTGTTCGGGTACACGGAGGGAGAATTTAGCATAGCCAATCCGCCTAATCAGCACATCTTTGGATTGTGGGAGGAAACCAAAGCACCTGAAGGAAACCCATGCAGACATTGAGAGAATGTGCGGATTCCACTCAGACAGTGACCCAAACCAGTGAGGGTAACCACTGTGCCACCCCACCGCTGCATTTTTAATGTAATTAATTTATAATAACTCTTCTCCTTAAGAAGCAACTAATACTTTATGTTGTTGCGCCTGAGGAACCCAGTAATTAGCAGAACTGGCACCCAGTCAAGCAAAGATTTGCCCACATAGATATTTGAATGCTATAATTCACTGTTTCATTTCTGGCTGTTGAATCTTTCTCAGTGGATGGTCAAAGTCTGTTTAGGCGGGTGAAGGGCAAGCCACGCAATTGGAGTGGTCTAACTCCATAATTGGAGGAAATGAAATCTATTTGTCCTTCTGTATGTGGAGATTGTGGAAACAACAGTCACTTCAGAAGATTTGGCATCTTTTGAGGTACACACTAGCCTTTTCACCTGTTACCAACAGCTATATGGTAATTGCATCTTTACTCTCTTTACAGTTTCATTCCTTTATGCATTTTGATGGTGCCTATCTGAGCTCTGTAATTAGGGACACTGCTTAAAACCCAGCACTCCCTCATTAGCATAGTCATTAGTAACTCTGCTTGTCACGCAGGAGAACTGGGGTTTAATTCTCTGATGAGAAACTGCAAAATTTCCTGGGTGTGTTTGGAGAGTGGGTCTTGGCGGCATGTGGCACAGTGATTAGCACCACTGCCTTACAGTGTCAGGGACCCAGTTTGGGTTACTGTCAGTATGAAGTTTGCACATTCTCCCCACGTCTGCATGGGTTTCCTCCAGGTGCTCCGGTTTCCTTCTACAGTCCAAAAATGTGCATGTTAGATGGATTAGCCATGATAAATTGCCCCTCAGTATCGGGGACTAGCTATAGTAAATGTGTGGGGTTATGGGGATAGGCCCTTGGTGGGATTGTGGTCAGTTTAGACTCGATGGGCCAAATGGCCTCCTTCTGTACTGTAGGATTCTATGAAACGATCCTAATTTTTTGTGGATGAGTGCAGAATCAAACTTCATGCCAGATTTGGACAGAATGTACATTTTCTTGCCTTTGAATTATTTCTAGCAGTTAACCTGCTCAAGTGGTATTTTCTTTTTTTTTTTTGCTGAAGCCAACTTGGACTATAAAAATTGTTCCACATGGAGGATTTAATGTCCTATTCCTCTAAAATTACAAAGTTAAAGTAAAAGTAAAGTTTATTAGTCACAAGTAAGGCTTACATTAACATTGCAATGAAGCTACTGTGAAATTCCTCAAGTCGCCCCAGTCCAGCGCCTGTTCAGGTCAATGCACCTAACTAGCACTTGTTTCAGAATGTAGGGAGAAACCGGAGCACCCGGAGGAAACCTGTGCAGATACGGAGAATGTGCAAACTGCACACAGACAGCAGCTCAAGCCGGGAATCGAGCCCGGTCCTTGGAGCTGTGAAGCAGCAATGTTAGCCACTGTGCCACCGTGCAGTATGCAGTGGTTGGTGGTGGTAGATGTCTGATCTGTTGTGAACCCATCTCTTTCAGACAAATGTTATGAAAAATCTCAGTCAAACTTTGAGGTACATTTACATGCTCAGTGAGATGTGTGGGTTAGGTGGATTGGCCTTGCTAAATTGCCACTTAGTGTCAGGGAACTAGCTAGGGTAAATGCATGGGGTTGTGGGGGTAAGGCCTGGGTGGGATTGTGGATAGTCAATGGGCAGAATGGCCTCCTTCTGCACTGAATGATTCTATTGAAAGATCCTATGAGAGATTGCACCATTCGTTTAATACTGTGTCACGTACATCAGGAAAAATACAAACTTTCACTTTTGATCTTTGAGTTAGTTGGTCTCACTCAGAGCACTATTGACATGAAGTATTGATCTACATTCCTCAATCACTGAGAAGAAAATCAATCACTAATCACTAATTTCTAATTACTATCAGTGACCCCCACCCAAGATCAAAAAGGTACTTGACACTCCATCTAGGTTTACAAAGGAAGTAATGACATGCTGGAGGAGTGGTGACACGATTGGAACTGTAATCAAGCATGAGTTACAACTATTAGGCACAAGGAAAACAATTGGCAGAGGAAGAAATATTGAAGTTATATTGGCCCAGAATTTGGTGGGTCCACAGTCATTATTCATGATTTTAAAAACACAATTTGTGGCAGGCTAGAGGGTTGCAAGCCAACAAATTGCTGGATGCTTCAAAAATGGAGTCTCATCTTTTCGTCTTCCCTTGAGTTTCAAGAAATTGCCCGATTTGCATTGTAAATATGAATTAAACTCATCCAAAAGGCTAAGGCTGAGAACAGAGAGATCTTTCTCACGATGAGACTTATATTTCTGCAATGCCACTCCACCCGAGAGGCTGAGAAAAGATACAAAAGTCTGAGGTCACGTACCAACCGACTCGAGAACAACTTCTTCCCTGCTGCTATTAGATCTTTGAATCGAGCTATCTCATATGAAGGCAATCTTTCTCTCCACTCTAGCTATGACTGTAACACTATCTTCTGCTCCCTCTCCTTCCCTTCTCTATGAACAGTATGCTTTGTTTGTATAAATGCAAGAAACAGTACTTTTCACTGTATACCAATACATGTGACAATAATAGATCAAATCAAATTAGTTGAACTGACAATGTCTCATTTCCCGTAGATAGCAAACTGTCCCAAGAGGTTTTTTATTTTTTCTGTTCCATTCTGCCTCTTTTTATTTCACTCTTAATCCAAACCTTTTCTTCACTCCCTTTTTTTGTATATATTTTGGTTATACGTCATCAGGTTCCTTCTTCATCACTTTTTCCATTCCTAACTTTAATTTGTTAAGGAAATAAATTATTGGTCCTCAAGTTTCAGATGCCTCTTTGCTCTCGTTATCAACTTCCAGCAATTTGCAGAGCAAAACAATTTAGAGCTACAGGATGAGGAAATAAACTTAAGCTATTGGAGCTCCAGCCAAAATTCTGAACCAAAGCATTTAAAATTCAGCTGCAATATTGTATTACAGTGAAATATAAAAGAATGTCTTTACTGTTTTTAAAATTTTTATATTTACAGAACATATCGATGCTTATGAGAAACCACAAGCCACTCTGTTTGAAGATTCCAGTTGGTCATTTGAAGCACTAAAGTCGCCCATTAGACAGCAAATTCATAGGATGTTTCTGCTTCGAGTTAAACTCATGCACTTTGTCAACAGCCTGCATAACTATATAATGACTCGGGTGAGGCTTCCTTTGCAAAATAAGAGAAACAACAAATAGATAAATGTTCAACTTTTGATTTCTTCAGTTGATCCTGGGATAGTTCTGTAAAGTTTTAAAGGGTTTTTTGAAAGCTTGCCCTACGGCTAAAGCTTACTTCTACCATTTTCTCTCCATAAAAGATTTGCATTTACAATTTCTTTCCATTATTTTTTGCGAATCTCTTCCTATACCAAACTGTGATGTGGAACTACTGGTGTTGGACAGGGGTAGGCACAGTAAGTAGTCTCACAATGCCAGGTTAAAGTCCAACAGGTTTATTTGTTAGCACAAGCTTTCGAGCACTGCCCCTTCATCAGGTGAGTGTGTTGAAAGCTCGTGCTCCCAAATACGTCTGTTGGACTTTAACCTTGTGTTGTGAGACTAATTACTGTACTTATACCAAACTGCTAAATAAGTACGCAACCTGCAATCTCTGCCAAGATTGTTGTTGGAAAATCTTTCCCTTTTTTCCTGACATTATGATTTTAGTGTTATAGATGAATCATCATCATAGAATTCCTACAGTGCAGAAGAAAGCCATTTGTCGATTCGGTCTGCACCAGCTCTTGCCCAATCATATCTTGTAACCTCACATATTGATCCCACTAATCCCCTTAACCTATATATCTCGTGAACCTAAGGAGCAATTTAGCATGACTAATCAACCTAACCTGCAAACATTTGGTCTCTGCTACTTCTTCCTCAATATTTTAAACTGCATAGATTCACACACTTCAGAACAGGGACTTTATGCTCTGAATTTGTTTGACACATTCACTTTTAAATTTGTTTCATTGCTCATCTCGTCATTCAGTGTTATGTCTCCCTGGTAAGTACCAAAGTAAAATAATTATTTACTAATTCTGCCATTTCTCTACCATTACCTGTATGTTTTTAAGTTCATACAATGTATAATCTTAATCATTGCACATTACTGCCTTACAAATAAATGAATAATATTGAGAGCATATTATATCTGTGGTGAATGCGGAGGAATATATTTATTTTTGTCATGTAAAGAAGACTTATTTCCTTTCTCTTAATCACCCATATGAAGGATACAGTGGCAGTATTTTTTTGGGTCAGTTGTATATTTTCACATTAAATTCTTACTCAAAACTTTTGACCCCTAAGCTTCCCACAAGAAATAAGTAATTATGTAATCATACTGCAGATCAGAAAAAAACAGATTAAATAAAGCCACATGATTAAATTTGCATTGTAACCAGAGAAAATGAAAAAGATGCGATCGTTATGAATCTAAATAGCACACACAAATTCTGGAAATCACTTTATTCTTGTTATACCTTTGTATACATTATCAAACCTCTTCCTGTTGGTACTGAGAAACTTTGTCCATGGTTTACCTGTAGTCCTCCTGTGACATAATGAATGTGGGATGGATCTTTGCAGTTTGGGAGAATTATATATTTATAAATGGAATCAAAAGTGAATCCCAAAGAAATTCATAATTTTTTGTACTTGCCCAGTAAAACTCCTGTATGCTACTGGTCATAAGATCATAAGAAATAGGAGCAAGCATAGGTCATTTGGCCCATCAAACCTACTTCACCATTTGACAAGGTCATGGCTGATCTGATTGTGGCCTGAACAGCACTTTCCTATCTGTCTCTATAATCCTTATCCTTCGTCAACCAAAAATCTGTCTAACTCAGCCTTAAATATGTTAAAGACCCAACCTCCACTGCTGCCTGTGGAAGAGAATTCCAAAGCTAATAATCCTTTGAAAGGAAAAAATCCATCTTCAGCTTTATTGGAAACCCTTACAAAAGTCCCGTCAGCATCTACCTTGTCAAGTTGACTTGGAATCTTATATATTTCAATAAGATCAACTCTCATTCTTTGAAACTTCAATGAGTATAGACTCAACCTCTCCTCACAAAGCAACCCCTCCATCCCAGGAATTAGCCTGCTGAACTTTTGTTGAACTGATTCTAATGCAAGTTAATCTTTTCTTAAGTAAGAAACTGCATATTATTCCAGATGCAGTCTCACCAATACCCAGTGCAATTGTAACTTCCTTACTTTTAAGCTGTATCTGTCTTGCAATCAAGGCCAACCTTCCGTTTGCTGCCCTAATTACTTGCAAGCTAACTTTTTACTTAATTGTAATTGCAGGGTAGAGTTTTAATTTAATGAAATGTGTTTTGTATAATGTATACAAAATAAAATGGTTATTACACCAAGAAATAATTTGCTTTATTTTGAATGCTTTTAATTTCTATATTAGTAAAAGCTAAGAATTTCTATTTTAAAATTGTGACTTAGTGTGATTTGCATGTTATGAATGCTGCCACTGAATAACTACAACTAAAACCAGTTGCTGCTTAATGTTTTTCAGATATTGCATAGCACAGGTCTAGAGTTTCAGCACCAAATTGAGGAAGCTAAGGATTTGGACCAGTTGATAAAAATCCATTATAGGTACCTGTCCACAATCTATGACCGATGTTTACTTCGGGAAAAGGTGAGTTCATTTGGAAGTTCAGTTAAATAGATTTAAAGGCAAATTCCAACTCTAGAACCAATATTGGTGATCTTTATTTAAATTAATTAACAGCATGTGCATGATTGGTGACCAATTGCTTATATGTTCACAGATGTGGATGGCGAGCAATTACTTTACCGAAGTAACAAGTGCTTCTTTCAAATCTGCCAATTGTACTTTTGTTGCAATAAACTGTACTGGCGAGAGTACTGTATGTAGAATATTAATGTCGCTGTTGTGAAATTTCTTTCAGATAAGCTTTGTAAAGGAAGCAATCATGAAAGTTTTGAATCTGGTGCTTATGTTTGCAGATCGTTGGCAGACTGGTGTAGGAGTTTCAAAGTAAGTGGAGCTTTTTTTTTGTTTCCATTTAAGTGTTGACAGTAGTTGCACTGAAATTAATAGTTTGAGTTTCTTCTCTTCATTGGTTGCATAGGTGCATATAAAGCTTGATGCTTCTCTGCATGATGCTCCTCTGACTACTCACCATTCCAGTATTCTATTTACCATTCTGTTTGCCAGAGCCATCAATAAGAGAAATATCAGCTTATAGAGTTTTTAAAGTTTATTTATTAGTGCCACAAGTAGGCTTATATTGACATTCACTGACGTTATTGTGAAAATCCTCTAGTCACGACACTGTGGCACCGGTTCGGAAGGGAGAATTTAGCATGGCTAATGCACCTAACTAGCACATCTTTCAGACTGTGGGAGGAAACTGGAGCAGATCCACGCAGACACAGGGCGAGCGTGCAGACTCCACACAGATAGTGACCCAAACTGGGAATCAAATCCGGGTCTCTGGCACTTTGAAGCGACATGCTAACCACTGTGCTGCCCAAGATAGTGCAGCAAGCTTGTATCTGACACTTGTTTGATGCACTAAACCATTTCAGTTTTTTTTTGTCATTGATTGGTGGGACACAAATTCGATCCTCAACTTCAATTTCACTGTTTCCTAAAAGAGCACAAAATAAGGAAATGGTATTTGTACTTTATTTATAATGGGGATAAGTGTTAGTTGTTTACCACAACTCGTGTAATCCATCACTTAATCTTTGCATTTAATAATTTTGATCTTTTCTTTAAATATTTTCTTGGGGACTTTTTTGGTCTGTGTGCACTCCACTAATACTTCCATACTATAGGGGCTTTTACTCATAATTTCAGTCTTAAGTTTTAAGCACCTGTACTTGCTCCACATTTATTTTTTTTTAAACTTCTTTAATAGTTCTAGTGTTCAAGGTGCTGGAGTGTTGAATTCAAATCATGTTGTGTTTGGTGAGAGCTTCAGTCTTTTTATGAGGTTGTTGTAACATTCTAATGTCCTCAGTTATTTTACCCAGGATTATTTGACTCCAGTAAAGCTTTAGCTTTAGCCAACTTCCATTTCGTAGCTGATCAACAGAGGAAAGGTATTGTAATTATATATTTTCAGGTTTGTTGGCAACCAAAAAGGTTTGCAAAACGTATTGGGAAATTGATATAACAGAGGACTATCTGATCTGACTTTACTCTAATGAAACAACTCTACCTAGAATCTCTTTATTCCAGAATGTTTTCTTCTTTCTGGATTAGCTGAAGACTTATTGATTGTAAACCGGACAATAATTATTATATTCATTGAATTATCCCTGTAGAATTGAATCCATTGAGAAGATGGAATCGGATTTCAAAAACTGCCACATGTTTCTGGTGACGGTATTAAACAAAGCTGTTTGTAGAGGATCGTTTCCTCATTGTAAGTGTATCTTTATTGTTTTTTAATGTTTTGACTCTCTATGAGGGGAAGGAGTTGGCAGTGCATTTGATTAGGAGTTAATGCTTTAATAAGAGGAGGAGAATGAGGAAACTACTGAAAAATAAGAGAGAAGTGGTAGCAATTTATTTAACCCCTCTGCATTGCTGTTTGTGGAACATCAGTTCTTCAACTTCCTTGAAAGAAAATTCAAAGAAAAGCAGTTTCGATTCAAACGCTCCAGTGAAGAAATTAGTTTGTGTATTGCCACGCCTAGCCAAGACACGCAGGCTTGCATCGAAGAAACCCATATAGTTAGCAGTGCTGCTTATACCTTGAGAATCAGCATAGCATGATGAGAACAAATTTCTCCCCCTTCATGAGTACCAATTTGATTGCCATCATGTCTTTAGTTGAGATATGTCCCCATTCTAAGTTCTTTCAGTGTTGTTAAATGAGGGTATTCTGACTGGCTCAATTGGAAACATCAGTTGGTTCAAAGTGCATTGACTCTTGTATAGGTAATTGTGGCAACTATTTTGTGATGTGAAAATGCTGGCGTTGGACTGGGATAAACACAATAAGAAGTCTCATGCCATTCGGTTAAAATCCAACAGGTTTATTTGTAGCACGCGTCACTAGCTTTCAGAGTGTTGCCCCTTCATCAGGTGAGTGCAAGTTCTGTTCACAAACAGGGCATGTAAAGACACAAACTCAATTTACAAATTAATTAATAAATCATTATTTTGTAAATTGAGTTTGTGTCTCATATGCCCTGTTTGTGAACAGAACTCGCACTCACCTGATGAAGGGGTAGTGCTCTGAAAGCTAGTTACTTGTGCCAAATAAACCTGTTGGACTTTAACCTGGTGTTGTGAGACTTCTAACTATTTTGTGCACAGCTTCCACAAAATAACAATGAGAAGAATTAAATGTCATTGTGATTTGTTGAGGGAATGCTGTTGGTAAGGACTCTGGCAGGATGAAGTGTACTGAGTGATATCTGCATGGACAAACATGTAGGACTTGAGTTTAATTTCACATCCAAAGGACAAAATCTCAAAAAAGCAATGCTCCCCCAGCATTTTACTGGAATGCCATCTCAGATTTCATGCTGAAGTCCTGGGGAGGGGCTTATTTGTTAGTTTCCTAATATTTAATACCAAGGAGTGGAAATAACTGCTCAGTCTGAACTACAACAAGTAAAGAGATGTAAGTGAAGACTAATTATCTTCTCGCAAGATGAAATCAGATTAGAAATTTGAAGCATAAAAACAGGAGGAGGCCATTTAGTGCTTTCAATGAGTTGTTGGACCTAATTTCAGGTATTCATTATTGCTTCATAGGCCTCAATTATTACCTCTAATTAATAAAAACCTATCAATCTCACTTTTAAAATTAATAATAGATTTAGCACCAGTTGTCATTTGTGGAAGACTTCGAACTCCTATCATCTTTTGTTCGTAGAGGGTGTTTCCTAATTTTGCTCCTGAAAGGTCTGGCTTTAACGTTATCCCTGATGACTATGTCCTAATTTCCACACTCCCCAACCAGTGAAAATCATATCTATTTACCCACTCTAATTGCCTTAACATTGTAAAAATGTCTATCAAATCATCCCTTGATCTTCTCTGTTACAGGGAGTAAACTCTAGTTCTTGTAACCACTCCTTATAATTCAACCTTCTCAAAAGGCCAGCTCTCACTTAGTAAATCTGTACTACCCTCACTCCAAATCCAGAATTGCTCACAATACTCTAGGTCTCGTCTAACCAGGGCTTTGTATAGCTGAAGTATTACTTCAACCCCATTGTATTCTAGTCCTCTTAATATAGAAGACAACTTTCAATTGGTCTTTTTGATCATTTTCTGTATGTGCTCGTGACATTTTAATAATCTATTTTTCTTGAACCTATGAGTTTCTTTGAACTTCCACTGTTTCTTCTACATTTTCACCAATTAGAATCCTGCTCTATCTGCTTTGTGTCCAAAGTGGATGACCTCACATTTTCCTCACTATCATCTCTTCCTAATGTTACATTTTTACCAACACCACTTGAAAAGCCACTTGTCTTTGTGTTATCAGCAAATCTGGATATGCGGCTTTCTAACTGATCATCCAGATCATTAATAAATACAGTCAGTAGTTTGTGTCTTATTCCTTCTGGCCACTGGCTACAGAATGCATTGCTGGTGGCGTGGGAGCAGACTACCTATGTATCCTGTTTGATGCTTAATGGTCGATCATATAAAAATAAAACTAGAACGTGGAAATGGGCAGTTCGACTAGTTTGATGTTCATCTCTCATCTGAACAGTAGTTTTAATCCCATAGACCTGCACTGTTCCTATAACCCTTTATTCCACCTTTACTTGAACCATCTACAGTGTTTAACCTACTTTTAAATGTTGACATGGTCTCTCCAATCATACATTCCAAAATGGGGGAATGGATTTCTTCTGCTCCTTTCTTTAAAGCTCATGCATTTGAACTTATATTTTTATTTCACTTTTGCTCTCTCATCAGCTGAAAGCAGTCTGTTTCAAACTCCCTATTCCTTTATAATTTTGAACAGCTTTACCAAAACATGCTGAAATTGCCTGTACTGAAATTAAAATGGTCTCAACCTTTTAAATCTTCCTTTTGAATCACTGATCATTAATGCCAGACAATATTCTAGTAAGTCTGTTGTACTTATCTATATTGTCTCCATATCATTTTTGCAGTGGGGAGTACACACAACCAAAAATATGAACAGGATAATTACCTTTGATATTAGAGACCAGTTTGTGATGAAATGTGAAACTTTGTAAATGAATTGACATAGCTAATAAATCCTATTGAAACATTTTGAAGTATAGCTGTATTAATGATCAAGCATGACTTTAATTGATAACTTGGTTTTTCTTTAACATCTCAGTGGAATCCTTGGCGTCATCTCTAATGGCAGGAATGGAACAAAGCTAATAGTAAACATCATCAAGGCACCTGGAAAGATTACCGTGCCAGAACATGTTGAATCCTATTTTATTGAGCTCATCAGGACTTGCAAATTGTCTTCAATGGGACACAATCTTCACCTAATGTGGTGCTCGCCAATAACTCAACATTCTACAACTCTTGTACAAATAATTGCATCGGCCAGGAGGTGTTCATTTTCCTGCAGGATTTAAGAATTGAATCAGTGGCTGAACATTTGTTTCCATCAATGGGGTGGCTGCTAAATGTTGCAGACTGCATTAGTTTTGAAGATGCTGATCATTTTATTGTTTTCAGTAAGATTCATGTAGTCTCAGTGAGACAAGTTTCTATTTTGTTTATCTTTCATTGTCTGTAAACTTCAAATCCACACAAAAAAACATTTTAGCTATTTGGATCGATGAAATGAAGCTAATCTGAAGTTAATAATAAAGCTGTCACTTAAGAGATTCATCAAATTAACAAAGCTTGTTGTGGTCCACCATAAAAGCATATAGGTGTGTTTTCTTTTATTTCTGAACCAAAAAGGAATATTTCATGTGTAAGTAACACCGTGGAAATGATTTTAACCAAAAAAAATTTTAAATGCCAATTGAGAATGAAAAAGGAAGATAATCGTACCCATTTTTTTGGATGAGCTTCCAGATGCTATCTTGTGGCACTTAGAATTTTAAAAAATCCCAAATGTGATTTTTGCCAATAAGGCTGGGGAAAGGGAGGGAGGCAGTTCTTACTGGGAAGACAGCTGCTGACTATTAAAAGCATCACTGCACATGCACACTGATCTTGCAGTGCACTGTGTAAAAATGTACATAGTGTACTGGAAGATCTGTCACCTTCCCACCCCCTCCTCCATTTTCCAATGCAGAGTACACCCCCACCCCCCTCCAGGTCTTGGCCCGACTCCCCTTCATGGGCCTGCCCCCTTCAGGCTCAATGGACTGGTGTGTGAAGCCGGTAAAATTGCCACACTCCCCCTCCCCACGCGCCATATCTGACATTTAACCAATATTTTAATTGTGTACCTTGGATTCAAACCTAAATTTCATCTGGAATCTAGATTGTTGATTCAGCAAGCTAACATGGGAGTAAACAGATTTTTTATTTGTGATTTTGTAAACCGAAGAAGTTAAATAACCTGAAGTTTTTCTCACGTTCACTAGAACTTGGTGGTTTTCCATTGCAGGTGCTCACTTGCACAAAGGACTGATCTGTTAACCATAAGTGCAACTGGTCAGCCTTCTATTGAGAAAACAAAATACTATAGATTCCATTCCAGATTAAGAACAGTTTAAATATATTTTTAGCAAGATGAAACAATTTTTTTCTATTTCTGTTGATCTCAGGTGGGAATTTCCAGTTTTGCCTGAGTGAGGCTGTGAAATCTTGCCCAAAGGCTTGGGACTGGCACACATGCAAATAGTTGTCTTCTGGTGAATTATTGTGCATTCACTTAATGCTTCTTACCCAACTTGTATTTCTCCCCAAGATACCCAAAACCGCACCCTAAATTCACTATTACTTCATCTGCAGAGCAAATATGTGACTTCTCTACATTCAGACTCCCAGTAGCCTTGTAGTATTTCTTATCTCTTAGAATTGAAATCTTTGTCTTCACACGGTGCCAGAGACCCAGGTTCGATTCCCGGCTTGGGTCACTGTCTGGAGTTGACGCATTTTCCCCATGTTTGTGTGGTTTCCTCCTACACTCTAAAAGATGTGCTGGTTAGGTGCATTGACCCAAACAAGTGCCGGATTGTGGCGACTAGGGGAATTTCACAGTAACTTCATTACAGTGTTAAGGTAAGCCTTACTTGTGACTAATAAATAAACTTTACTTTATGACATACATTGTGCTTTCTCTGTCACTTGACTACTGTCGCTAGGCAATAGTCCAATTTTTTTCTTTTTTTTTCAACATCACTAAACTTCTAACCAATTTTAAATCCATCTGTTTAATTTATGGGGTTGTAAAACCTCATTAAAATTTAATTTACATATATACATAAACAAATCTGAAAGATTGACCTTACAGGTCCACCCAGATTTCTAGGTATCAAGTCTCATCTCAAACCTACATGAAACTGAAATCTTTTTATTTTAACACACAAATATGTATATTCATCTTAAAAATTTTACATTGTTCTCAACAATAGTAACCTCAAAGTTGATGGTGTGCCTTTCAGAAATGGTCATGCTATTGAAAGTGAAAAGATGATCTCTTGTTGGAGATGGCCACTGGCTAGCACTTGTGTGGTACCAATGTTACTTGCTACTTGTCAGTCCAATACTGAATGTTGTCCAGATTTTGCTGCAGGCGGGCATAGACTGTTTCTGTATTGGCAGAGTCAGAAATGGAACTGAACGCTGTGCAATCATCAGTAAATATCCTGACTTCTGACTATATGATGGTGGGAAAGTCATGAAGAAGCTGAAAATGATTGGGCCTGGAACGCTACCCAGGGGATCTCATGCAGGAATGTTTGAACAACTGCAAGAACCTTTCTTTTTGCCAAGTCTGACTCCAGCCAATGGAGCATTTCCCTCCTGATTTCCATTGACTACAATTTTGGACACATGATCAAATGCTGCCTTGATGTCCAGGGAGTCTCTCTCCTATCAACTCTGGAATTCATCTTTTTGTCCATGTTTGGTCCAGGGCTTATTGTTTCTGGTGGAATCTACAATAACATCGATGAACAGATTTTTTGCTAAATAAATACAATTTGATAACATTGTTGATGACACCATCTGTTACTTTGCTGATGATTAAGGGTAGACTGATGGGATGATATTTAGGCAGATTGGGAGGTTTTGAGGAGTGTTTTGAAGGAAAAGAGAGAGGTTGAGAATTATAGAATCGCTACAGTGTAGAAAGATGCTATTCGGCCCATCAAGTCCTCATCAACCGCAAACCTTCTAGCCCCTGTCCTCGTTATCCCTATTTATTTTGCTAGTCTCCCTGATACTAATGGGCAATTTAGCATGGCCAATCAACCTAACTAGCATATCTTTGGATTGTGCAAGGAAATGCACACAGACACAGGGAGAAGGTATAAACTCCACACAGACAGTCACCTGATGCCAGGATTGAACCAGGGCCCCTGGCACTGTGAGACAGCAGTGTTAACCACCGTGCTATTGTGTCACCCCAAATGAGTTCTCATTTAAGATCTTTATTCAAGCTGTAGCAGGAAAGCCTGTGTCCACGTGGTAGCTCACAGACTCTCCAAACAAGGAAATAGAAGGGGTAATATACTGTTAGATTTGGTTACAGGCTATTTGCATGAACCAATAGAAATTGTACACTTACTCTAAAGTAATCAAAACCCAATTAAACTAATAGTTCCAATTACTTCATTTGCTTCCTACAATAGTATTTAACCAATTACAGCAACTATATGCTTGCCTAATTACAATATCCAATCATCAACAAAGCACGTACACATAGCCATACTATGAACAAACCTGTCTGTAGTCCTTGATATAGTCCTAAGCAGTGATATGGTTTTGATCAAAACATAATCTGGAGCTGTTATCTGGAAAGCAGTGATGTAGCAGTTAAAGCCACCTTTGGTCTATCAAAGCCTCCCTTGTCCAATTTTTTTTGCAGCTGTACCTTGCTGCCCTAGCAGTTTCTCAGAACTTTAGTGCAGTCAACGATTGTTGAACTGCTCACCTTTCATAATAAGTGTCGTTTTGTTGTTGCGGGCTCAAATCCTGCTCCAGAACTTGGGCGCCCAAATCTTGGTCAACACTGCAATGCAGTTCTGAGAGAGTGTTGTATTGTCAGAGGTGCTAGATACGTTAAATGAAGGCCCAGTCCACCCTGTCAGATGGACATAAAATATTCTATGGCACTATTTTGAAGTGGAGTGGAAGAGTTTCCCTTGATGCCTTGACCAATATTCATCTCTCAATCAACATCACAAAGTCCGATTATATGGTTTAATATCACATTGCTATTTGTGGGGGAGTTAGTTGTCTGCAGATTAGCTGTTGCGTTTCCTACTTTGCAACAGTGGTTATACTTCTCGAAAGAGAAATGTCTTAAAATGGCTAATTTAGGTAACCTCCAGGCTGTGAAAGAAACTATATGAATGCAAGTTTTTTTCTTTTTAACTTACTTTATCAGTGTTTGTAAGAGCAGCAATCGATCTGGATTCACCAGCTGTAAACTTGATACATTAACATTAGTTTATACTAGTTATTGAGGTGAAAAAGTTGAGAATGCGAGTCATAGTTGAGATGATTATCTTATTCAGAGGGTGAGAACATATTCTATATATAGTACTTGTAGGTTTTCAAATGGAAGTAAGAAAGAACTTTTTTTTTGTAGCTTCAGAGAATTAGCTACTGTTTTGTGTTAACATCATAAGTACTTCAATGTGGGATAGTGAGACGGAGCCTGACAGATCATAGTTGGTAGCATCTGACAGCTAGAATACTGTATATAGTGTGGAGTGCAAGAGAACAGGTAGAAAGCAACAGTGGGGCAGCAATGGAGAGGGTGGCTTCTCTATGAGGCGCTGAGGTGGTGGCACTGGCACATTGAGCTGGAGAGAGTAGCTGAGCGAATACGCAGAGTGCCGAGAATCACCGGCTGACAGCGGCTCTGAGGATCATGCAGGGTTGTGACTTCAAGGGATGTGAGCGGCAGCCCCAGGAGTGAGTCCAGCAGTAGAGGTTTTATTAGAGTTACAAGTAGGTTTACATTAACACTGCATTAGTTATTGTGAAAACCCCCCTAGTTGCCACACTCCAGCACCTGTTCATGTATACTGAGGGAGAATTTAGTATAGCTTATGCACTTAACCAGGCACTATTGGTGAGTACTAGTGGAGCTAGAGGGCAGGGATTCTGCTGTAATCGTCACAATCAGGGTGACTAGTATTGTCAGTCAGAAAGTGTCACTATGTGCAGATACAACAAATACTGGCACCAGTAAACAAGCAGATGGAAGTGTACCCAAGATGCCATTGGTGGTAGAAATTGATTTTGATTTGATTTATTATTGTCACATGTAGAACATACAAACAAAAACATACCATTTATAGAGAAGGAAATGAGAGATTGCAGAATGTAGTGTTACAGTTATAGCTAGGGTAGAGAACAACTTAATACAAGTCTATTCTCTTCGGTATTCACGCAGGGAGATGTAAATGTACTTGTGGAGAACACTGGGATACAGGGTTGCAAACTGGAAAGTATTGAAGTAGATAAGGAGGATGTGCTAGATATTCTTGAGGGTTTGAAGTTAGATAAGTCCCCTGGGCCGGACGGGATTTACCCTAGGATTCTCTGGGAGGCGAGAGAGGCGATTGCAGAGCCTCTGGGTCTGATCTTCAGGTCGTCGTTGGTTATGGGTATAGTGCCGGAAGACTGGAGGATAGCGAATGTGGTCCCATTGTTCAAGAAGGGGAATAGAGACTTTCCAGGGAATTATAGGCCAGTGAGTTTTACTTCTGTTGTGGGCAAAGAATTGGAGAGAATTATTAGGGATAGGATTTATAGCTATTTAGAGAGAAATGAATTGACTGGGGATAGTCAGCATGGTTTTGTGAAGGGTAGGTCGTGCCTTACTAACCTTATTGAGTTTTTTGAAAAAGTGACCAAAGAGGTGGATGGGGGTAAGGCAGTTGATGTGGTATATATGGACTTTAGTAAGGCGTTCGATAAGGTGGCCCATGGAAGGCTTCTGCAGAAAATGCAGATGTATGGGATTGAGGGTGATTTAGCTAATTGGATTAGGAATTGGCTAGCAGATAGAAGACAGAGGGTGGTGGTTGATGGAAGTTATTCATCATGGAGTTCGGTTACAAGTGGTGTACCTCAGGGATCTGTTTTGGGGCCCCTGCTGTTTGTAATTTTTATAAATGATCTGGATGAGGGTATTGAAGGATGGATTAGTAAATTTGCAGATGACACTAAAGTCGGTGGAGTGGTAGATAGTGAAGAGGGGTGTTATAGTTTGCAGAGAGACTTGGACAAGTTGCAGAGCTGGGCCGAGAGGTGGCAAATGGAGTTTAATGCGGAAAAGTGTGAGGTAATTCACTTTGGCAGGAATAACAAATGTGTAGAGTATAGGGCTAATGGTAGGACTCTTAATAGTGTTGATGAACAGAGGGATCTTGGTGTATATGTGCATAGATCCCTGAAAGTTGGCAATCAAGTCGATAAGGTTGTTAAGAAGGCATACGGAGTCTTAGCTTTTATTGGTAGGGGGATTGAATTTCGGAGCCGCAACGTCATGTTGCAACTGTACAAAACTCTAGTGCGGCCGCACTTGGAGTATTGTGTGCAGTTCTGGTCCCCCATTATAAGAAAGATGTGGAGGCATTGGAGAGGGTACAGAGGAGGTTTACCAGGATGTTGCCTGGTATGGAGGGCAGGTCTTATGAAGAGAGGCTGAGGGATTTGAGGTTGTTTTCGTTAGAAAGAAGGCGGCTAAGAGGAGACCTTATTGAAACATATAAGATGATTAGAGGTTTAGATAGGGTGGACAGTGATAGCCTTTTTCCTAGGATGGAGAAAGCTAGCACGAGGGGACATAGCTTTAAATTAAGGGGTGGTAGTTATAGGACGGATGTCAGAGGTAGGTTCTTTACCCAGAGGGTGGTAAGGGTATGGAATGCCCTGCCTGCGGCAGTTGTAGATGCACCAAGTTTGGTGGCGTTTAAGAGGTTAGTAGATAAGTTTATGGACGAAAAGAGAATGGTTTAGGTTAGAGGGTCATTGCTTTTTCCTAATTGGTCGGCGCAACATCGAAGGCCGAAGGGCCTGTTCTGCGCTGTAATGTTCTATGTTGTATTCAAAAGTCTGACAGCAGCAGGGAAAAAGCTGTTCTTGAATCTGTTGGTACATGACCTTATTTAGTAACTTTTTCCCGAAGGAAGAAAGTAGCAGAAAATATATCCAGAGTGTGTGGGATCCTTAATTATGCTGGCTGCTCTGCCAAGGTGGTGGGAAGTGTAGACAGGATCAATCGATGTGAGGCTGGTTTGGAATGGCCGATTGGGCTAATCATGGGTGAATTGAACCCAATGCAGAGCAAATGAAGTTGGGCAAAGACAAATTCCAATTGACACCAAAAATAGTGAAATTAAGGTCTCTAAATGGAATTTATAAGTTAACTGTTTAAAAACTGAAGTATAGATTGGAGAAATTTTGGGGATGAAGTCTGTTATAGAAGTAAGGTAGACCAATCATAGATACAAAAGCAAAATACTACAGGTACTAGAAGTTTAAAATAAAAACAGATAATGCCGGAGATAATTGACAGGCCAGGCAGCATCTGTGGAGGGTGAAACAGAGCTAATATTTTAGATTGATAAGTTGTCATCAGTATTGAGAAAAGTGAAAAATGCAAGATCTGTGATTGGATGGAAGTTAGGAGGGAGACTAAAGTTCTTAGTGCCAGGACAAAAAGCCAAAGACATGTTTGAAAGAGGGAATGAATTGCAGAATAACAAACAGTAGACATCCAGAAGCAAAAGTAAACAAAAACAAGATTAAAATTGAAACATGCAAAGAAAAAGGAAACAAAATGGAGCCAGAGATTATGGACTAAAATTGTTAGACTTTATTGAATCTGGAAGGTTGTAATGTGCTGAATTAAAGTATGAAGCTTTATTCCTTCAACTCACATTGAGCTTAATTGAGACACTGTAGGTGGCTGAGTACAGAGTGAGAGTAGGGTAGAAAATTAAAATGACAGGCAACCAGAAGCTTAGGGATATACTCGCAGAATAAATTTGATTTATTTTTGTCACATCTATTGGGATACAGTGGCAAGTATTGTTACTTACTGCAATACAGGCAAAACATACTATTGATAGAGTACAAAGGGCAGAAGGAAAGAAAAGTTGGAATTATGTCTGCAAACCAGTCACTCAATCTGTGATTGGTCACCCCAGTGTAGACTAGAATGAGTTGTGAACAGTGAATACAGTCTGCTGAATTGAAATAGGTATCTGTAAGTTAATGTTTCAGCAAGAAATAGCTTTTGGGGTTTTAGTGAGGTCAGAGGAGACAAAAGGACAAGTCTTGTCACCTTTGCTTCCAATGCCAATCATGAGTTCTATGGCTTGTGTCCACGAGCATGATTTCTCTCTATCTGTTTTGTCTAGCCCTAGAAGATAAGGAATTTCTTTTTTTTTTGCAGCAAATTGTTACAATTTGGAATGCACTATTCGAAGAAGCACTTCAAAGAAAATAATTGCAGGGCTGTGGGAAAAGGGCCAGAGAGTGAGACTGGTTAAATTGCTCTTTCAGATGACTGGCATGGACTTAACAGGCCAAATAGTCTCTTCCTGTGCTGTACCCACTTTACCCTTAACCTCTCCTTAAGGAAGGACAGCCCCAGCTTTTCCACCTGACCGAAGCTGGTCTCAACCCATTCTGGTAAACCTTTTCCTGTACCTTCTCTAAAGCTTTTTGCAAAAATACTTTCAAGTGGAAAAGTACAGGTAACAATATGGCGTAGGAGCAGTCTCTTCAGCCCACCAATCCTGCACTAACACATGACACCTTTCCAAACTAAAAATCTTTTGCATTTACGCAGTCCTTACCCCTCTGTTCCCTGCCTATTCGTGTATCTGCCAAGATGCCTCTTAAACTTTATTATTGTAACTGCTTCTACCACCGCATTTTGCAGCACATTCCAGGCATTTATTACCCTCTGTGTAAAAAAAAACTTGCCTCTCATTTCTCCTTTAAACTTTTCCTCTTTTACCTTAAATCTACTTCCCCTGGTAATTGACATTCCTACCCTGGGAATAAGGCTCTGACTATCCATTTTATTCATGCCTTTCATAATTTTGTAAACTTCTATCAGGTCGCTCCTCAGCCTCCAATGTTCAAGTCAAAACAAACCAAGTTTGTCCAATCTCTCCTAATATCAAATACCCTCCAAATCAGGCAACATCCTGGTAAACTTTTTCTGTGCCCTCTCCAAAACCTCCATGTCTTTGTGGTAGTGTGGTAATGAGAACTGTTCACAATATTCCAAATGTGGCCTAAATGTAGTTCTGAAGCATAGAATAGTAGTGCAGAAGGCGGCCACTTGGCCCATTGAGGCTGCACCAATTCTCCAACAGAGCATCTGGCCCAGGCCCACCATCCCCACCCTCTCCCTATCAGGTCATGCATTTCCCTGCTAAACCCCTCACATCTTGAAACTGACATTAAGGGGCATTTTAGCATGGCCAACCCACCTAATCTGCATATCTTTGGACTTGATCATGTTTGTGATGTGAACTTTATTGGCCACATCTCTCCAGTTGCCAATGTGAAATACAACAGCATCAAATCAAAAAGGTGCTTTGAGTTGCGCTAGCTGAATTTTCAAGTCCGATTTAAAGTGGATCAATACTTTGCTTGAGCACGAGTTTAACTCCTTTGTATGCACTTTCATGCTCTTTAATCTAATTCTGTTGTTGCTTAGTACAAAATAAAGTGTGAAATATCTTTTAATATTGTTACAAGATTTGGGATGAACTTCCCATAGAAACTAGAAGCAGGAGCACACCATAATGCATTGGGTTATGGGGATAAGGTTTGGGTGATATTGTGGTTGGCGCAGTCTTGATGGGCCAAATAGCCTTCTTCTGCACTGTAGAATTCTATGATTTGACCCTTCGAACATGCTCCACTATTCATTTTGATCATTTTTCTGCATGGAGGTCAGTCATCCGTGGAGTACCCCAGAGATCTGTTCTAGGACATTTGCTGTTTGTCATTTTCATAAATGACCTGGATGAGGAAGTGGAGGGATGGGTTAGTAAGTTTGCCAATGACACGAAGGTTGGTGGTGTTGTGGATGGTCTGGAAGAATGCCAGACGTTGCAGCGAAACATAGACAGGATGCAAGACTGGGCAGAGAAGTGGCAGATGGACTTCAACAAAGAACAAAGAAGAACAAAGAACAAAACGGCACGAGAAACAGGCCCTTTGGCCCAATGAGCCCGCGCCGCCACCTCGATGTTCCCACTTCTACACGCGATCCCTGTCCATGTTTGATGAACTTCAACGTGGATAAATGTGCAGTGGTCCATTTTGGCAGTTCCAATGGGATGAAGGAGTACAATATGAAGGGTAGGATTCTTAGCAGTATCGAGGAGCAGAAGACCTTGGGTTCCAGGTCCATAGGACTCTTAAATTGGGTTCCAGGTGGAGGATGTGGTCAAGAAGGCGTATGGTGTGCTAGCCTTCATTAATCAAGAGATTGAGTTTAGGAGTTGGGAGATAATGCTACAACTTTATAAGACCCTTGTCAGATCTCACTTGGAGTACTGTGTGCAGTTCTGGTCTCCTCACTACAGGAAGGATGTGGAAGCTATTGAGACGGTGCAGGGGAGATTTACAAGGATGTTGCCTGGATTGGGAAGCATGCCTTATGAGGATAGGTTGAGGGAGCTAGGTCTCTTTTCGCTGGAGAGACGAAGATTGAGAGGCGACCTGATAGAGGTTTATAAAATGTTGAGAGGAATAGATAGAGTGGATTCTTGGAGGCTATTTCCTAGGGCTGAAATGGTTGCTGAGAGAGGAACAAGTTTAAGGTGCTGGGGAGCAGGTACAGAGATGTCAGGGGGTGGTGAGTGAGTGGAATCGGCAGCCGTCGGTGGTGGTAGATGCGAACTCGCTGGGGTCTTTTAAGAGACTTCTGGATGAGTACGTGGGATTTAATGGGATTGAGAGTATGGATACGATCAGTACAACTTGTGGCCGAAGGGCCTGATCATGCTGTAATGTTCTATCATCAAATTCAATATCCTGATTCCGCCTTTCCCCCCCGTCCCTTGACCTCTTTAACCTTAAGTCAAAGATGTGTAGGACAGGTTGATTGGCTGTGCCAATTTGACCCTTGTGTTCAGGGAAATAACAAGGTAAATATATGGGGTTACAGGAATATGGCCTGAATGGGATTGTGGTCAGTGCAGACTCAATGGGCTGAATGGCCTCCTTTTGCACTGTAGAGATTCTACGATACAAGAATATTCATCCTACCACCACCACTCTAATGATACAAGTTATATCTAATTTCTTCTTGAAATCAGATGTTTTGAACTACTTTCTATGATAGTGAATTCCACACATTCACTACTCTCTGGATGAAGAAATTTCTCCTTCTCTCAGATCTAAAAAGTTTACCTCTTATTCTCAAACTATGACCCCTTGGTCTGGGCTCCCCTAACATTGGGAACGTTCTTTCTGAATCTATCCTGGCTATCCCTGTTAGAATCTTACAAGAATTTCTATGAGTTCCCTTCTCACTCTCCTAAACTCCAGTGAATACAATCCTAATTGACTCAGTCTTTCCCCATGTGACAGAGCTACTATGCCAGGTATCAGGCTGGTAAACTTTCCCTATACTCCGTCAATAGAAAGGGCATCTTTCCTCATATAAGCACACAGTATTCCAAAGTGTGGCCTTACCGGCATCCTATACAATTATCGTTATAATTGAATACTCCTAAATACAGAAGCAGTCGGATTGTGCATATTAAATCTGAGCAATTCAGTGCAGAGCACAGAGGAAAAGCCATCTCATGCAGGGCGTGGTGCTGACTGAGTGCTTATGACTGTGTGGTTCTGGAGGGGCGGGGTGGAGCAGTGTCGGCCGCGCACGCACACCAATCGCCCGCATGCCGGCCCGACTGACCCTGCGCGCATGCGCAGTCCCCACACGAATGCCGGCTCTCCTGGCGGCCGCGTGTGCGCACGCGCAATCTTCTCTCCCCGCTTGATGGGGTCCAGCCGTACGTGTATGCGCACGCGCATTCTTCTACTCCCGCTTGCCGGCCCAGCTGTACGTGTTTGCGCACGCGCATTCTTCTACCCCCAGCTTGCCGGTCCAGCCGTACGTGTGTGCGCACGCGCATTCTTCTACTCCCGCTTGCCGGCCCAGCTGTACGTGTTTGCGCACGCGCATTCTTCTACCCCCAGCTTGCCGGTCCAGCCGTACGTGTGTGCGCACGCGCATTCTTCTACCCCCCCCAGCTTGCCGGCCCAGCCGTACGTGTGTGCGCACGCGCATACATTCCCCTGCCTGCCAGCCCGCCCGGCTGGCCGCGCAGGCGCACTTCCCTCCCCTTCTCGCCTGCCTGCGGTCGGTGCCGGGGTTTCGAAGAGGAGGAGGAGGTAGGGGAGACGTTGATAAACATCTTTGTGGTGGTGCTGGAGGTACTCACTTGTACTTCTGAACTCCGTACCATCTGAGAGAGAGACCGACACCATAATAAAAAAAATATATATAACCTGTGAAGGATATGAGCAGAGCTATGGAGCCGCCCCGCCGCTGAAGGGGAGAGAGAGTCGGTAACCGGGAGAGGGATTTCTGTGGAAAAAGGCACCGCCATCAGTGGGTGAGGACTAAGCACCGGGGAAAACTCTACCCCAACCATCAACATTCACACCTCTACGTTTCTAGCTGTATTTATACTGGTTTGTGATTTCCTCACCATAGTTTGGGGTTTCCTAGACCGCAGTTATTATTATATATATTTATTTTTTAGGGTGAAGTTTGCGGAGGGGGGTGGTGGATAGTGGCTGTGAATTTAGGCTCCAGGGTTGGGAAAAGGCCGAGATTCCTCCACCTTTCCCACCCACCCCCACCAACACACATCCAGTCAGGAGTTTACTTCAAAAATAAAGCGCTGGAAAATCCGTGTTTTTTCCCCTCAGACGGAGTTTGGAACCAGTTTGCAGAGTTTGTGAAGCTTGAATTCTTCATTCCCCAGCCACACCTACAGAAACTGGATCACAGTCTGTCTGGAGCCCTGAGACATTGACTCCTCCTCAAACTTTAAAACTAAACTCTTCTGTCACTTGTTTCTTCCCCCCCCCCTCCCAATCTCTTGTCTCGCTGTGAATTGTGTTCAATTATAACGTTTGGTTAAGGTTATTTTACTCGAGAGCGAAGACACGACAAGTATTTAGTTAACTTGCGAGTGGGGCAGATCAGCTAAGTCGGAAGAGAATTCAGTGTTTGAGTCTGTCGAGCCCAAGTGCCTCCAATCACTGCAACGTTTGTTTTTCGGAAAAGTCATTTTTTGAGATAAAAAGAGGGAAGTGACATGCTAGCGATCTTAAATAAAAAGAGGAAATGTCTAGTAGGTTGGCCGGTATCCAAAAAAAAGTAATGGGAAGATCATGGGGACTTGGAAGATTTGATGAAATGACCCGTTTGAAATGTCAAATTTCAGTTCCTGATTGAACATTTTCGGCTTTTAGTTATACCGCTGATTTTATGATGAGCTTCCCTTCTCTTTCAAAGAAGTGATTGGTTTTGAAATGATATTCGTCAGAAGTTTAAGGTCTCTCCTCTTTGTCCACCTGCTTCATAATCTTGCGGCTATTATTTCCCAGCCCACCTGCTCTGGAGCTGGGTTCTTAGGGAGGTGTTTTTTGTAACGCTTTTAAATGGATGGGATAGCTTAAGTCATGGATTGACTTTGGTCCTCCAGCAATTTCCTGCTGATGTTTGGAAATATCAACAAAAGGTCAGGGAGAAATATTGACTTTTACCAACTCCCTTACTCTACTTTAATTAAATGGTTTGCATATGCATCAGATATGGACCGATGGGTAAGATAATTAATATATTTGACACTTTGCTGAGTGTTAAAGGTTGTTAAGTTGTAGAGGTGTTGAAAAATTGTTTCCCACAATTAGTGCACACAATGACAACTTTGAAGGGGTAGCAGTTTTTCAGTTCTGCTTGCATTTAAATTGTGATATGTGATAACATTTCAAATGAATTCAGTATACATTTGACGTTGCGGTGATATTGTTTGTGAGGGCTTTTACAATTGTTGAGGGTGCTCTTATGGCATTCTTTAAATATTAAGACAGGTTCTTAATTACGTCAGTTAATTGCGAGTGTTTGTGCGTTGAGGCAAATTATTTCCATAGAGGCTGATGTGGAAGTTCACACTCATGTTTGTAGCTAAAACTTATTTATGTGTAAATGCATTGCAAATTGATGTGGTTCTGTTTTAAACATCTAACCACAGCTTCTCAAAGTGTTAGCCATAACTCAGTTGGTAACACTCTTGCCTATTGTGTCAGAATGTTGTGAGCTCAAGTAACACTCCAGGACTTGAGCACAAAAGGCTGACACTCTGATGCAGCAGTGTTCTGCTTTTAGAGGTGTTGTCTTTCTGGGTTTTCCCTTTTGGGTTATTTTGCTGAAGAGCATGGGAGTTGAACAGATGTCCTACTCAATGTTAGTTGTTCACATAACATCACAAAAAACTATCACAGTTGTTTGTGGGACAATGTCCTGTGCAAATTGACTGGCATTTTTCCCACATTATCAATCTCTACAGTACAGAAGGAAGCCATTTGGCCCATTGAATCTGTACCAACCACAATCCCACCCAGGCCCTATTCCCGTAACCCATGCATTTACCCTGCTAATCTTCCTGGCACTTGAATTAATTTACTCTAGCCAATCAACCTACTCCCACTTTTTTGGACTGTGGGAGGAAACCCACGCAGACACAGAAAAAGTGCAAACTCCACACAGACAGTGACCCGAGGCTGGAATTGAACCTGGAACCCTGGTGCTGTGAGGCAGCAGTGCTAACCATGGTGTCATCATTGCCAACAGTAATTACACTTCAAATTAGTCCTTTAACTGTAAAGAATTTTGGGTTCTCCTGAGGTATGATTTTTTCTTTTATGATCATAAAATTCAAGAATCATAGATAAGTTATCAGAATTCTTTTTATACAAACTATTGTGTGATTATTGGACTGGGAACTGATGTAGTCAGTGAGTAGAGGGGTGATAGGTGAATAGGACTTGGTGTTGTCAAGGCAGCAGAATTTTGAATAAGTTCAAGTTTATAGAGGGTACAATATGGGAGACCAGCAACAGTTGGAGTAAGTTGGAATAATTGCATCTAGAGGTAAAAAAAAGGATAAATGTTTCAATTTCTTTTAATTCCTCCTTTATGCTAAACCCTCTCTCCTAGTACTTCTGGAAGATTATTTGTGTCCTCCTTAATGAATACAGATCCCAAGTATGTATTTAGTTGGTTTGCTGTCTCCTTGCCCATTATGAATTCATCTGATTCTTCATCAGTGTCTCTCTCTCTTGACATATCTATAAAAGCTTTTGCACTCAGTTTTTGTTTTCTGCAAGCCTACTCTCATGTTTTACTTCCTCTTCTAATTGTCCTCCTGTGCTGGATTTTAAATTTCTGTCTTCAGGCATGCTGCTTTTTCTGGCCAATTTATATGCTCCTCTTTGGCTTTAATTCCAACCTTGATTTCCCTTGCTATGATGTGGAGATGCTGGCGTTGGACTGGAGTAAACACAGTAAAAGGTTTCACAGCATCAGGTTAAAGTCCAACAGGTTTATTTGGGAGCACAAGCCACTAGCTTTTTAGCACTGCTCCTTCAGCAGGTGAGTGGGATTTCAGTTCACAAACAGGGCATACAAAGACAATCTCAATTTACAAAATAATGGTTGGAATGCGAGTCTTAAAGGTACAGACAATGTGAGTAGAGAGAGGGTGTAACGCAGGTTAAAGAGATGTGTATTGTCTCCAGCCAGGATAATTAGAGATTTTGCAAGCCCAGGCAAGTTGTGGGGGTCACATGGGGTAACATGAATCCAAGATCATGGTTGGGACTGTCCTCATGTGCAGAACTTGGCTATCAATCTCTGCACAGTGGTTCTGCATTGTTGTGTATCATGAAGACCACCTTGCAGAACGCTTAGCTGAAGTTCAGGGGCCGAATGGTCTCCCCAATGTACCTGTGCCTCAGAGCATCCTTTCCAGCAGCTTATCAGATAGACCACGTTGGCAGAGTTGTAAGTGTATGTACCATGTATCTGGTGAATGAGCATCATTTACTCACTGACCACATGGTACATATCCTTGCAACTTAGCCAACGTTGTCTACCTGATATGCTGCAAGAAAGGATGTTTGAGGCATGGTACATTGGGGATACTGTGCAGATGCGACAACAACAGATGAATGAATACAGCTCGACAGTCACTAGGCAAGAGTGTTCTCTTCCTGTTGAGGAACACTTCAGCAGTCATGGGTATTCAACCTCTGATCTTCGGGTAGAAGTTCTCCAAAGTGGTCTTCACGACACACAACAATGCAGAGTTGCTGAATAGAGTCAGATAGTCAAGTTCTGCACACATAAGGACGGCTTCAACCAGGATCTTGGATTCATGGCAGAATATCTGTAACCCCCACAACTTGCCTGGGCTCACTGTCCTGGATGGAGACAATACACATCCCTTTAACCTGTGCTTAACCCTCTCTCCACTCACATTGTCTGTACCTTTAAGACTTCTTTACCTGTAAAGACTCACATTTCAACCATTACTTTGTAAATTGAGTTTGTGTCTTTACATACCCTGTTTATGAACTGAAATCCCACTCACCTGATGAAGGAGCAGTGCTCTGAAAGCTAGTGGCTGGTGCTACCAAACAAGCCTGTTGGACTTTAACCTGGTGTTGTGAGATCTTACTATGTTTTCCCTTGTTAGCCATGGATGAACCATCTTTCTCTTTTACATTGGACAGAGATATATAGTTGCTGAAGTTCACCCATGTGTTTTTGACATATCTGCCATTGACAATCCCTTAAAAATCCTTTGCCAGCTTATCCTAGCCAATGCACATCTTATTAGCAAAATTAGCTTTTCTTAAGTTCAGGATCCTAGTCTCAGACTCAACTGTGTCTCTTCCTATACTACTATACTATGGTCACTCTTCCCTAAAGGATCTTGCACCACAAGTTTGCTAATTAATCCTCTTTCGTTACACAATACCCAATCTAGGATGGCTGTTCCCTAGTTGGTTTCTTGACATATTGGTTGAGAAATTCATCCTTTATACATCCCAAGAAAACCTCCTCCTTCGCATTGCTACCGGTTTGAGGCCAATCAATATGCAAGTTGAATCACCCATAATAACTGCGGTAGTCCCACTGCACATATCTCTAATTTCTTGCACCTGTCTGAAGTACCTGCACCTCAATAAATCTGGCTTCTTGATTTTAATCATGTTGGTGGCAGTGTCTTTAGTTGTCTGGTTCCTAACCTCTTGGCTATTCTGTGCCTTTCATTATTTCTGTCTTTCTTTCCTCCTTTAGGGCATACCTTAATAAAACCTACATCTTGAACCACACTTCTGGTTATCAGATCTAATATCTCCTTAAATGACTCTATAATTTGTTTTCTAATGGTTCTTTGAATACCTTTGTTTTATTCCAACAGATGTTATATATAAATACAAATTGTTTGATATGTATGTTATCTATAGTTGAATATTGGGAGTTTTTTGGCAGACCACCCTTTTCTATATTTCATGTGGGTGAAGCAGGGGAGGGACATTGTGTAGAAAGTGATTTGTATTGGCGCGTCTCGTTTACCTTTGTGTAACGTGCTTTTGTGGAGTTTGTAAAATATGTACCTATTTCTGTAAAGGCACTTGATAGAACAATGAACTTTAAGTATAAATTGCATCTCAAGGGAGATGGCGATTCTAATTTAGTTGACAAGCAGATGATAAAATGAGTTTGTATACAAATATTGCAAGTTGACTGATTCTTTTTAAAAACAAATTATGGAAAGCCTAACGTGGCATGAAGCTGAAAATAGCTAGTCATTCAATCAAAAATTAAATTATAATACTGCACTTGTGACTTGGTAGCGACCATAAAATGTTTTACTAAACAAATGTTCAAAGTCAGTGAAGGTCTAATTTTTAATTGAAAAAAAATTAATTGAATATATTGTGCATGTAATACAATCTGGCATATAGAACTACATTCAGCATAGGCATGTTTATGTCTACACTGAACGCACAAGCCCATTTCTCATCCCATCCTAATTTTACAATTAATAAATGCATGTTTAGAACTACACTTGTATTATGAGTTGGCCTCAATGCATGCTTAGAGTTATATCCATCTTAGAATTTGGTCTGTGGGATCATGCAGGCCACTTTGCCAAAAAGATGCATGGGAGTTTAAGACACTCGCACTTCGAGCAGGCCATATATGGTGATGGATGAATGGAAGTGGTTCCTTCTGCAAACAGAATGAAGTACAAAGCTGGTTTTAAGGTAGAAATTGTAACATTTGCTGACGTGAGTTAAAAACTGCTGTGTGAATAACCGTGAGATCAGGGACCAGCTGCTAATCTTGAGAAGCCTTTGTGTGAATGCCTCCTTGAAAATTGTAAGAAAGACAAGGGCAATGCACTTAAGTGGGCCAAATCAAACCCTGGGTCCAGCAAATTTAATGGATGGAAATATCAGGTGTTTGGTGGAAAACCAAAATCACTCAGATTATCATAAGGTCTCAGTGCCAAAATTACCAGTTTCCAGTGATTCGTCATCAGACAGCAACACAAACGTGAGCACTTATTATTGCCACACTGGTATGGATGAAATGTCCATGAATTTAGATAGCCCAGCAACATGAATGAAATGTCCATGAATTTCAGTGAACTGAACTGTGAAGTAGAGCGTTGTGGAGACAGTTCTAGTGAAACCCGCAGGATGTGAAATAGTGAGATTTACAGTGGTACTAGCCTGCATGGCCGAAGGGTTTAATTTTGTCCCTGTGATTTTCAAATGTGAAACCATGCTGAAAATCAAGTTCCCTGCATGAGTTTGTGTGCGTGTTCATGACAATGGTTGGACGGATAAGGATGCAGCGCAGTTATGGATTGATGTGTAGAATAGATATCCAGGCAACCTATATAAATAATGCAGCTTATTAATGAGACGCGTACAAATCCCACATTACTGAGATCAAGAGGTGCCTGTGAAGAAATACTATGCAAATTTCAGTTATATCAAGGGTCTCATCTCTGATTCAACCTTTGTGTGCCAATATGGCATTCAAAGATAATGTTTGTGCCAATGGTTGGATGACTGATGGAGAAAATACTTTCACAGAGTGGAAATTGTGGGATGCTATTAATGCAAAGTTACCATATCATTCAAAAAATGTGGAGGGTCCAATTCAGTGAATAGAGAGGAAGATGATTTGTTACAGAAGAATGGTTATGGAATGAAAAATGCTGCTTCTGATCCAGAGTGGGACACTTAGCCAAAGAATCAGGATGAATTTAGTAAATGCTTTGCATCAAATACCAAAGACAATTAATTTGATAGGTAAATCATTGGTGGTTTGCATTGTCGTTGTAGAAATATTTATTAAATAATTAAACATTGATTTAATTTGAATTATTAGTATGTTTTTTCACATTGCAAAATGGCAATTCGTATTCTGTTTTCTGTATGTAAGTCAATTTGTATTTGTCAACAGTTTTTTCAGTTTTAAAGATCAACTTGTACATTGCAATCAACAGTTTCATGTTATAATAGCACAGAACAGCTACAATTTTAAAAAACTTGATCGTGGAATTGCCGAGCAGGAACTGATAGCCAAGTTCTGCATCTGTGAGGACGGCCTCAACTGGGATCTTTGGTTTATGTCGCACTACATGTAATCCCACCATTTGGCCTAAGCTTGCAAACTTCTATTAACTGTCCTGGCTTGAGACAATTCTCTTTAACCTGTGATTATACCTCTCTCCAGTTGCATTGTCTGTACCTGTAAAGACTTGATTACCCAAAAAGACTTGCATTCTAACCATTATCTTGCCTATATTTGTCTATATTTTTGTCTATATATGCCGTGTTTGTGAAACCTATCTCTCCGCTCACCTGATGAAGAAGCAGCGCTCCAAAAGTTTTTGATTTCAAATAAATCTGTTGGATCTTATCCTCGTGGTGTGAGACTTCTTACTGTGCCACCCACATCATACTTAATTATTGTAAGGTAGATTATACAATTATAAACTCTGTAGTAAAAGTCAGTTCGCTGAGCTTAGCATTCACTTATGCTATTTGAGATATTTAAAAGCAAAGATGAGAATATTAATGTCAAAATGTTGCTTAAACAGGAGTCCATGTCCCTTAGAAAGCATAGGAGTAATGGGAAAACTGGGACTTGGAGCAAACTAAGACAAGGACAAAGAGATATATCGCCTATATTGTATTTTGAAAGTGAAGTCACCGTTATGTAAGAAGTTAGATTAACCTCAAAAAATGTTATCCATCTGGCAAGATATCGAATACAACTCTCTCTATTTCCTAAAAATTTAACCAGTACTTGGATACTGCAGAACTTGCCTAACTGGAGGGTGGTGGGGAACTGACGCTTAGCTCAGCATTTTGGTTCAATATGGGACTAATCTTAAAAGAAGCATCTACGATGTAACAGTATGACTTTTTATCAGTTTAATAAGTGTATACTTACGCATTTTTACATGTGTTGTTCACATGTAGTTACTGGGATAGTTTGAATTAAAGTTAGTAATGAATGAATTTAAATACATAATTTTCTGCATCGTCTATGCCTCAAATATGATCATTTCATTTGTCGGTCCAGAGCAAAATAATAAGCACATCAAAAAGGGATAGCTTAATTTTAATAAATCTTTTGAAAGTCATTTTTATTGTTATAAGTATTAGAAATTAGTGGTTAACGGGAAAAAAAACTTGCAGTTGATACTATGTAAATCACTGATCCTCAACTTGTACTGTTAATGTAACAGTTCTGATACAGCTGAAGTATAAGCAGCTGTGATTCAACATGTTACTATTTTGGGCTGTTTTTCTCAGTCTATGGCAAATTTTTTTTGGTGCCAAATCTTAGACAGTTCCTCAATCCTGAGTTGGTTTGCACTTTTTTTTATCTTGAATCACCTCTGTATTTATATTGACCATTCAGAAGTGCAAGATTCTAGAGGGTGGGAGTGATATTGATATTTAGAAATTTGGAAAAACCTCTGACTAGCTGCAATGAAATTCACTAACAATGGAAAACCTCTTGCTATCTGTCGCAGACATTTGAATAGGTGATAGGCAGGAAGTAGATTGCACAAAACAAAATCAAAGTGCTGAAAATACATAGGTTCACCTATGTCATTTCTTATCTTGGATATTGATAGGCTTAGGAAATAGGAATGTAGGGTCAGGAGGAGGCCATTCAGTCCATCGAGCATCTCTGCCATTCAATATGATCATGGCTGATTGGAATTTCAATGCCTTTTACACGCGCTATTAGGTTATTGTATAAGAAATACAGCAATCTCTACCTCAACTATACTCAATGACTGAGCTCCCACTTTACCCCTCTGGGATAGAGTTCCAAAAATTCACAGTCCTCTTTGCAAAGAAATCTCTGTCCGAAGTTGCATCAACCTTATTTTGAATTTATGCTGCTTGTTTTAGACTCCCCAGTCAAGAGAAACATTTCAACTGAATATACTGTCTATTCCTATTGTATGTTTTAAGCATTGCTTTTAGTTGAGATTTACAGGGACATCAGTTTTTTAAGACTGAATGAAGCCCTTGCAGTGCTTCTAAAAGAATGACTTAATAAAAAATGCACCAGTGATAGTCAAACCATGCTTGCTTTTTGAAGTCATTTTAATAAACCACCCAATTGAAGCAATTATTTAAACTTAATGTTTTAAAATTTGCTTGTAATAGGAAAGGAAGTGGCCATTACTTTTTAGTTCAGTAGAACAGGCCATAAGGGATTCTAAAATGCAAGGAGCTTTGATACAGGAACAAGAAAAGTCCAAGAATCATGAGGAAATGGATAGGCTATACTTATATTTGTGGAAAGAAACTGCCAAACCAAAATGTCATGTAAATATACGCATAACACATACGTAGTGTTATAGTTTACTGCATGCTGCTGAATTACTTTGCTGTGAAGGAGGAAATAATTTCTCGTCTTTTTTTTTCCTCCTTGCAAAGTTCATTCAGCCACTCGAGCCTATTTTCCAACTCCATGGAATCATGTCTAATCTGTGTTTTAACTTCATCTATTGCCCTGGCCTTGTAATCCTCAATACCCTTTCTCAACAAAAATCTACCAATCTCAAACCAGAAATTCTCCATCAACTTAGCCTCAGACCATTTGAGGAAACTGTTTATTTCTGTTGTGTATGAGCACAGAGCCCTAACTTTTAGTTATTTCCTCCTTGTTCTGGTTTCACCAGGGGAAATGGTTTCTCTGTGTCCACTCTCTTATCCTTCAGTTACCTTGAACACCTCAATTAGATCCCTCCTTAATTGTCAATATTCAAGGGAAATTTCTCAAACGTAGCCTAAGCAACCAAGAGGTTTAGAAGGCCATGACTAACACATCAGCAATCTTATGTACTTTTAATATCCTGGGGTGGAAACAATTGGGTCCTAAAGATTTGTCAATCTTTAATTAGTTTCACCAGCATTTTTGTTTTACTTATAGTTGAGAGCTTTTTTCACATGTTGAGTTATTTTCAGTTTCGTTTTGATCTCTAGTACTTCGGCCTCATTCCTCTTCTGTGACAGCTGACGCAAAGAAGCTATTTAGTCTACCATTTCCTGATGTCCAATTACAGTATCACCTGAGCATTCCATTAAGGAATGCACATTACACTTCGCAATCCTCTTATTATGGGACTGTAGAAGCTGGACCCGGTCATTCATCCCATTGAACCTGCTCTGTCATTCAGTACAATTGTGGCTGATCATATACTTTTGTATCTTTGTCTCCACGCTATCCTCAATTCCTTTATGCCACTGGTATATTTGTTAAAAACCTTAATATCCTTCATATGCTTTTTCTCAATCCTCTTTTTTTCAGGTCTTGCTGCTGTAACTAAAGCCCTTTGCAGTGTTTGTCTCTCCTGGTCCACAGAATCTCTAATCGAATTCCCTTGAATGAGGGAAATTTGAAATATAAACGGAAAATGCTAGAAATATTCAATAGGTTAGCCAGTATCTGTGGAGAGAGAAGGATAGTTACCATTCAGGTTGATGAAAGATCGTTGATATAAAACATTCTTTTTCTCTCTCTCCATTGATACTGCCTGAACTGAGTGTAACATTTTTTGTTTTATCTCGAACTGTATTATTCTTTACATTTTGTACCAGTCTTTCCTTTTTAATTTTGCACTCAGTTCCGTTGTGGACTCAGTTTATTTAATTACGCAAGTATACCTCTTGTCCTTGAGGGAGAACATGCAGGTCCTTTTTTTCTAATGAATGCATTTTTTAAATACTTACAGCTCTTCAGCTGTGGCTTAAAGAACAAAGAATAAAGAAAATTATAGCGCCGGAACAGGCTCTTCGGCCCTCCAAGCCTGCACCAACCATGCTGCCTGACTTAATTAAACTCTCTATCTTTCTGGGGACTATATTCCTCTATTCCCATCCTATTCGTGTTTTTGTCAAGAAGCCTCTTAGAAGTCACTACTGTATCTGCTTCCATTACCTCCCCTGACAACACATTCCAGGCACCCACCATCCTCTTTAATTTAAAGAAAAATCTGCCTCCTTCAGCTCCTTTAAAGCTTGTCCCTCAGCATCTTAAACTGATGCTCTTAGTAATGACTGTCCACCCTGGGAAAAAGTTTCTGACTCTTCACTCTGTCCATATCTCTCATAATATTGTAGACTTCTATCAGATCACCCCTCAACTTCAGTCGTTCTAGCTACTTTAATGTATCATGGTCAGTCCTTGCCTCATCCCTCAAGTTTAAAATATTGGCATACAGGATGTGGACATAGCTAGGTAGAACAACATTTATTGTCCATCCCTAATTGCCCACAGGAAGATGGTACTAAGTGGCCTTGATCTGTCAGCAGTCCATATGGTATAGCCACACCCGTATGCTGTTAGGAAGGGAGTTCAATTCTGTATTATGGTCACAGGTGTTCCCTTGCTGTTTAGATTTTTGGCAAATTCAGGATTATTATTTGTAGGTAAATCTAAGATTACCTATTCTTTTGGTTCAAGAAAATATTGCAGGGAAAAGTTTGAAAACACTTTAGGAATTGGTTATGTTTGGAATTTGCGGCTGCACTTGGAGTATTGCGTACAGTTCTGGTCGCCGCATTATAAGAAAGATGTGGAAGCATTGGAAAGGGTGCAGAGGAGGTTTACCAGGATGTTGCCTGGTATGGTGGGAAGGCCTTATGAGGAAAGGCTGAGGGACCTGAGGTTATTTTCATTAGAGAGAAGAAGGTTACGTGGTGACCTAATTGAGGCGTATAAGATGATCAAAGGACTGGATAGGGTGGATAGTGAGAGCCTTTTTCCTCGGATGGTGATGACCAACACGAGGGGACATAACTTTAAATTAAGAGGTGGTAGTTATAGGACGGATGTCAGAGGCAGGTTCTTTACACAGAGGGTGGTGAGGGCATGGAATGTCCTGCCTGCAGCAGTTGTGGACTCGCCTACTTTAGGACATTCAAATGGTCAGTGGATAGGCATATGGATGATATTGGGATAGTTTAGGTTAGAGGGTCCACTGGCCGACGCAACATCGAGGGCTGAAGGGCCTGTACTGCGCTGTAATGTTCTATGGAATTTGAGCTATTCTGTTTATCCAGTCTGTGAAAATTGAAGTATCTCTTAATAGCTACCAATCTGTTTTTGCAACAAGCTTCTTTGATCTCCATGCTTGTGTGTCCAATTCCTATCTAGAATAGTCCTCACCAAAATCATACATTATTTTCTGTTTTACTCTATTCACGTTGTTCTCACTGCCTGCTCACCCTTACTGAAAGTTCTACTTTAGATATTGCAATATTGTCCCTTTATCAATATCTTGTCCTTTCTAAAGACTATCCTCAACTGTGTTCTGTTTCTAGTCAGATATTAGTGATTTAAAGCTGAAAAGTTTATTTATTGTTAGTCATAAGCAGGCTTACATTAACACTACAATGAAGTTACTGTGAAAGTAACCACTATATCCTACTCTTTTAACTGAATTTTTGCTTATTTTACTTGTTCTATTTTTTATGTGTAGATGTGTATAGAAATTTCAGTTTGGCAGAAGACCATGTCTTGATCTTATGTTGCTTAGCTAAGCCGTCATGCTGGGATAATGCTGCATTAATAACCTTCAATACCTTTTCTAGTAACTTGTTCATGTGCTCCTAGATGCTGTACATTGACAGACTGCTCATCTTTCTATGAATTTTTCATGAGGGCAGTCACATGATAGTTATAAACGGCAGAAATCCTCGCCTTTTAATTTTAATCTTGGTCAAGTATTAAAAAAAGTTCTGCATATTCTAATCTTATTTGTAGTAGCTACATTAGAAAATAAAAAATATGCAGAACACTTGTTTTAAATTTTGTAATGCTGGTGTCACATAGTTTCAATGACTCTAAAGTCTGAAATTGAGCTATTTGTGCAGACTCGTGTAGATGTTGTAAACGGTTGGCCTTTAGGGATCTCTACCTAGTGAGAATAGAACATTACAGCGCAGAACAGGCCCTTCGGCCTTCGATGTTGCGCCGACCAATTAAGAAAAAGCAATGACCCTCTAACCTAAACCATTCCCTTTATTCGAGAATAGAGAGTCTCGTATTCCCAGTGTTTTATGTTTATTTTATTAGTGTCATAAGTGGGCTTAAATTAACACTGCAATGAAGTTACTGTGAAAATCCTCTAGTTGCCACACTCCGCCTGTTCAGGTACACTGAGGGAGAATTCAGCATAACTGATGCACCTAACATCTTTCGGACTTTGGAAGGAAACCAGAACACCTAGAGGAAACCCATGCAGACATGGGGACAACGTGCAGACTTCACCCAAGCCGGAAATCAAACCCAGGTCTCTAGAGCTGTGAGGCAACAGTGCAGTAAGTGGTACACTGATGAGTTTTGATGTGTTTGTGAGTTTTGTGATGACGCATGCCGATAACTTTTACCAAATAAACTAAGTGTGATTGCTCTGTAACTGAAATATGAATAGAGTGGATGTTTCAACACGTAGACACTGAGCACAGACCTGAACTTATAGAATACTGAAAGGCTTGAATAGAGTGGACGTAGGAAAGTAGGAGAGATGAGGATCCAAGGGCATAACAAAATAAAGACGTGGAGATGCATTGGACTGTAGTAGGCACAGTAAGAAATATCTCAACACCAGGTTAAAGTCTAACAAGTTTATTTGGTTGCATGAGCTTTTGGAGCACTGTTCCTAGATAAGATGTGTAGAGTTGGGTTCACAAACAGGGCATATGGACACAGACTCAATTACAAGATGATGGTTGGAATGTTTAATTCTGATTTATTATTGTCAATATATTAATAGAGTAAAAAGTATTGTTTCTTGAGCGCCATACAGATGAAGCATAGAGTAGGAAATGAGAGTGTAGAATATAATGTTATAGCCATGGCTAAGGTGTAGAGAAAGATCAATTTAACGCAAAGTAAGTTTAGTCAAAAGTCTGACAGCAGGAAAGAAACCGTTCTTGAGTCAGTTAGTACGTGACATCAGACTTTTGTAACTTTTTCCCAGTGGAAGGGAGAATGTCCATGGTCTTTAATTATGTTGGCTGCTTTGTCGAAGCAGCGGAAAGTGTGGACAGAGCCAATGAATCGGAGGCTGGTTTGCATGATGGATTGGGCTACGTGTATGATTTGTTTTTAGTTCGTTGCGATCTTGGGCAGAGCAGGAGCCATATCAAACTGTGATGCAACCAGAAAGAATGCTTTCTGTAGTGCACCTGTAAATGTTGGTGAGAGTCGTAGCTGACATGCCTAATTCCTGAGTCTTCTGAGGAAGTAGAGGTGTTGGTGGGCTTTCTTAACTAAAGTGTTAGTGTGGCTGAGAGGGGAGAGGAGAACCAGGATAGATTGTTGGTGATCTATCTTATCTCTTTCTACTTCATCCCCATTGATGTAGACAGGAGCACGTTCTCCTTTCTGCTTTCTGAAATCGATGACAATGTCCTTCATTTTGTTGACATTCAGGGAGCCATTATTGTTGCCGCACCAGTTCACCAGATTCTATATCTCATTCCTATTCTCTGTCTCATTGTTGTTTGAGATCTGATCCACTACGGTGTCGTCAGTAAATTTGAAAATCAAATTGGAGGGGAATTTGGCAGCACAGTCATAGGCACGTAAGGAGTATAATAGGGGGCTGAGAACACAATCTTGTCATGCACCAGTGTTGAGAATGATTGTGGAGGAGGTATTGATGCCTTACTGATTGTGGTCCGTGAGTTAGGCAGTTCAGCATCCAGTTGCATGTGGCCTGGGCCTCGGCACCTCCCTGAGTTTGGAAATGTTTTGTGGGAATAATGGTGTTGAATGTGTGTCTTAACAGGTAATCAGGTTTTTTGCAGGTGCAGCCAATGTGAATACAGATAGGGTTAAGCATATGTTAAAGAGGTGTGAATTGTCTCAAGCCAGGACAATTAGTAAGATTTTGCAAGCTCAGGCAAGTTGTGGGGCTACAGATAATGTGAAATGAACCCAAGATCCCAGTTGAGACTGTCCTTGAATGTGTGGAACTTGGTTACCAGTCTCTGTTCAGTGATCTTGCATTGTCACGTGTCTTGAAGACCACCTTGGAGTATGCTTACCCGAAGATCAGAAGCTAAATGTCGGTGACTGCTGAAGTGTTCCCCAACAAGAAGCAAACAGTTCTGCCAAGTGATTGTTGAGTGATGTCCATTCATCTGTTGTTATAGCATCTGCATGGTTTTGTCAATGTACCATGCCTTGGGACATCCTTTCCTGCAGCGTATCAAATAGACAACATTGGCCGAGTCGCAACAATACTCGTTTACCTAGTGGATGATGTTTTCATGTGAGATGATGACGTGTATTGATACAGCACATCTTGCAGAGGTTGCTGTGGCAGGGTTGTGTAGTGTCATGGTCACTATTCTTAAGGCTGCCTAGTTTGCTGCAGACAATTTGAGGTTTTGTGGGTGTTTTGAAGGCAAATAGCGTGGGGATGGCCTTGGTGAGATGTTTGTCTTCAATGACATTCCATTATCAGACTCGCCATATGCTACTCTTCAGAATTGGTTGCATTCTTGGATACACGCATCTCCATCAAGGATGGTCACCACAGCAGTTCACTGTACCACAAGCTCGTAGGTAACCTCACGATGCCTCACTTCCACCTAAACGTGTTAAAGAAGCTATCTTCCACATTAACAGGATCTGTTCAGATGAGGAGGAATGCAAGAGAAGCTGAAAGATGCCCTTGTAAGAACAGGATATGGTGCTCAACTCATTGATCAACAGTTCCGACAGTGAAAAACCACACTGACCACCTCAGAAGACAAACATGGGACAAAGCGGACAGAGTACTCCTTGTCGTCCAGTACTTCCCTGGAGCAGAGAAGCTATGACATCATCTTCAGAACCTTCAACATGTCATCGATGAAGACAAACATCTTCAATGTTTAATGTGGAAAATGTGCACTTGATGTGGAAAAGTGTGAGGTAATGCACTTTGGCAGGAACAATAAATGTGTAGAGTATAGGGCTAATGGTAGGGCTCTTAATAGTGTTGAGGAACAGAAGGATCTTGGTGTATGTGTCAATAGATCCCTGAAAGTAGGCAGTCAAGTGGATAAAGTTGTTAAGAAGGCATATGGAGTCTTAGCTTTTATTGGTAGGGGGATTGAATTTAGGAGCCGCAGCATCATGTTGCAACTGTACAAAACTCTAGTGCGGCCGCACTTGGAGTATTGTGTGCAGTTCTGGTCCCCACATTATAAGAAAGATGTGGAGGCATTGGAGAGGGTACAGAGGAGGTTTACCAGGATGTTGCCTGGTATGGAGGGCAGGTCTTATGAAGAGAGGCTGAGGGATTTGAGGTTGTTTTCGTTAGAAAGGAGGCGGCTAAGAGGGGATCTTATTGAAGCATATAAGATGATTAGAGGTTTAGATAGGGTGGACAGTGATAGCCTTTTTCCTAGGATGGAGAAAGCTAGCACGAGGGGACACAGCTTTAAATTAAGGGGTATGAGTTATAGGACGGATATCAGAGGTAGGTTCTTTACTCAAGAGTGATTAGGGAGTGGAATGCCCTGCCTGCAGCTGTTGTAGATGCGCCAAGTTTGGTGGCGTTTAAGAGGTTAATTGATAAGTATATGGAAGAGAAGGGAATGGTTTAGTTTGGAGGGGTATTGCTTTTTATTTTGGTCGGCACAACATCGGAGGCCGAAGGGCCTGTTCTGTGCTGTAATGTTCTATGTTCTATGTTCAAGTAGCCAAGGCTACTCCCACACTCTCCACTTCTTGCCTTCAAGCAATCTCAAACAGACTATTGTTTGCAGCAATCTACTCAGCCTTCAGGAGAACAGTGACCACAATGCCACACAACCCTGCCACAACAGCCTCTGCAAGGCATGCTGGATCATCGACATGGATGCCATCATCTCATGTGAGAACACCATCCACCAGGTACACGGTACATACTTTCGCAACTGGCCAGCATTATCTGCCTGATGCGCTGCAGGGAAGGATATCCCTGGTATGGTACGTTGAGACTATGCAGATGCTATGACAATGGATGAATGGCACCGCTTGACAGTCACCAGGCAGGAGTGTTCCCTTCCTGTCGAAACACTTCACAGTCAAGGACGTTCAGCCTCATATTCAGTTAAAAATTCTCCAAGGTGGCATTCAAGACACACAACGCAGAATTGCCAAGCAGAAACTAATAGCCAGATTCTGCATGAGGATAGCCTCAACCAAGATCTTGGTTCATGTCACACTATCTGTAACTCCCATGACTTGCTTGGGCTTGAGACAATTCACACCTCTTAAACCTATGCTTAACCCTCTCTTCTTTCACATTGTCTGCACCTGTAAAGACTTGCATTCTAACCATTATCTTGTAATTGAATCTTTGTTTATATATGCCCTATTTGTGAACGCAACTCTGCACTCACGTGATGAAGGGGCAGCGTTCCAAAAGCTAGTGCTATCAAATAAACCTGGTGTTGTGCGACCTTCTCTGAGAATAAAGAGATGACGCTTTAGGACTGAGACGAGGAGAAATTTCTTCAGGCGGAGGATGGTGATCTATGGAATTCATTGCCATAGAAAGCTGGAGGCCAGATCGTTGATTGGGTGTTTTTATAAAAGATATAGGTTCTTGATTGGGTAATAATGTCACAGTTTATGGGAAAAAGGTGAAATGATGGAGTTGAGAAACTTAACAGAATGGCAAGATTGAATGGCAGAGCAGACTTGATGGGGTGAATGGCCTATTTCTGTATCTTATGGTCTGATGGCAGTAGCAAGAGGTGCGGTGGCAGCAAAAATAAATAGAACGAGAGACGTGGACCTTCAGTACAGAGTATGGTGATGTGTAGTAGTGGCAGGAATAAATGGAACAGGTGACAGTATCCCAGCACATAAAACTTGAAGCTGAGTGGTGGCAGCATATAATCGCCAAAACAAAAATCAAGAACTGAAGTTGCAGGGCAATAGTCGAGTCATTGGTAATATTTACCAAACATAGTCTTTATTTCACTAAGTGATGCATTGGATTGAAGATATTTAGTTGTCCAGTAGCTATTTCAACTTTGGTAAACAAATTTAAAATGTAAGTCAGCTATTCAAAAATTAACCTGTTTATAAAATAAAGTCAGTATAACATAACTGGCTGGTGAGTACTTAAGTTTTATGCTTATTTCTGTTAAGTCAATTAATAGCCTAATAGAGGCAGGGCAGTTTGGTTTGATGCACATCTTGTTCCATGTGGGAACTCAAATTGTATCATATCCTGGTAAACTATGTGCATAAAGTGCAATTAGCAAGAGGAGCTTCCAGCTCCATATTTCTGCAGTCTGAGCAACAGCTGGCATTTCAGTGGTGCATCTAAAGGATTAAAGCTGTGTAGGTAGAGTCCACTATTGTTTCCCAACATATACACCTTGCATTGTCTTGCCAGTAAAGTAGTATGAATGGCCTGCAATGTCTGAGTATCAGACCATCCATGTTCGCTGTTGGGCAGAGTTCAGATCAGGTTACGTGATCCCCTTTATTTTACCCTAAATTTAAGGCAGTGCCACTACATAACCTTAATCCTTGTAATTGTAACATGGTTTGAAATAGTGTTATTGGATCATTTCACACCAGAGGAGAGATGGACCCTGAATTGTGTCTCACTTCCAACCAAACATCATTGTTTCTAAACTGAAGTGGTATATCAACCTTAGTTTCTGTGCTCAACTCTTGAAACGGAGCAGCATATTTGCATTGCTAAGCATGAATGAAGGAATCTTTTTGTTGCAACTGCCCAATGCTACACTTGATCTGGTTTGAATCTAATGTTAGGCACCAAAAGTTCTATTTCCTTCTTTCATTGGCCTCACTGCTATACAAATGTTTTTGCTGCATGTTTCCTGTGAGCCTGCTGGAGCAGTAGAATTGACAGTTCCTGTTGATAACTTTGAAAGTCAAAACCTGCAACTATTAACTGTTTCTCTTTGCAAGTTTTTTAAAAATTTAAAAACTGTGTACCTGCAATAATTCTCAATATTTGATTTATTATTGTCACTATTGGTATATAGTGAGTATTGTGTCTTGTGCGCTATACAGACAAAACATATCCTTCATAGAGAAGGAAAGGAGAGAGTGCTGAATGCAGTGTTACAGTCACAGCTAGGGTGTAGAGAAAGATCAACTTAACGCAAGCAAGTCCATTCAAAAGTCTGATGGCAGCAAGAAAGAAGCTGTTCTTGAGTAATTTGGCACGTACCTTATACTTTTGTTTTTTTTCCCCATGGTAGAAGATGGAAGAGAGAATGTCCAGGTAATGTAGGATTCTTAATTATGCTGGCTGCTTTTCCAAGGCTACAGAAGTGTAGACATTGTCAATGGGTGGAAGGCTGGTTTGACTAACATTCTTGATGGTAGATTTGCAAGTGCTATGGGCAGGGGAAGGGGACTCGCTAGCTTTCGGCTTTTGTAGCCTTTGTCAGGCAAATGAGGTCTTTGTAGCCTGACGAAGGCTACAAAGGCCAAAAACTAACAAGTTTACTATCGAATAAATCGGTTGGATTTAAAATTGGTGTTGTCAGACCTCTTACTGAGTTTATCCCAGTCCAACGCCGGCATCTCTACATCAGGGGAAGGGGACCCAGACTGCTAGCAGAACAGGGATGTTTTTCTGTTCTACTGCAATCAGGTCAGAAGAAATACAGTGGTAGTAAGTTTCATGGGAGTAAACCAAGACTGGAGGGTGTATAGTTTAATGCCAGGAGTATTAAAGATAAAACGTATGAGTTAGGGCGAGGATTGATGTAATTATGATATAACAGCCGTTGGTTGAATATGAGCAGAATTGACAGCCCAATGTCCCAGAATTTAGAATCTTCAGGTAAGACAGTGGAGGGAGTAAAAGAGGAGGAGGCATTGCATTATTAGTTAAAGAGAGAGTTACTGCAGTAAGGAGAGATGATATCTTGGAGGGGGCATCAAATGAAGCTTTGTAGGTAGAACTACAAATAAAAAAAGAAATTAAAAAAAAAAGACAGCTACGTTGCTAGGTGTTTATTATAGATCCCCAGATAGTCAGCAGGAAATTGAAGAACAAATATGTGCGCAATTTGCTATGGGAGTTGAAAATTGTGTGCAAGTGAAATTGAAAATGATGGTGATTGACCAATTCCTTTGTATCAGCAGTGGTGGCATAAATGTTTGTGAAGCTATAGAAAACTCAAATGTATGATGTCAGGAGTCTGGGTTCAGTTCTGGCCTCGGGTGATTGTCTGTGTGCTGTATGCTACTTTCCCCCTCTGTCTGCATGGGTTCCTCTGGGTGAGCAAAGAACAAAACAGCACAGGAAACAGGCCCTTCGGTCCAACGAGCTTGTGCCGCCACCTCGATGTTCCCACTTCTACCTGTGATCCCTGTCTATGTTTATAGATCTATGCATTGAAATCAAATTTGAGACAATTTAGGGAGAATTTGTTCTGCCAATCAGCCTAAGAGCACATCTTTGGGATGTGGGAGGAAACCGGAGCACCTGGAGAAAACCCATGCAAGCACGGAGAATGCGCAAACTCCCAAATCCATGCATCTGCACAGTACAGCAATAGTCACTGAGCTGTCTGTAAGGAGAACAGTCCAGCTTTTCCAATCTATCCATGTAACTGAAGTCCTTTGCCTGGAACCATTCACGGCAAACCATCCTGCACAATCTCTAATGCCTTCACATCTTTCCAAAAATGTTTTGCTCAAAATTGAATATACAACTGCAGTTAGAATCATAAAATCCCTATGGTGCAGGAGGAGGTCATTCAGCCCATTGAGCCTGTACAAAGACTGAAGTTCCCGTAACTTCCTCACTTTTGTATTCCATACCTCTGTTTATAATGCCCAGGATCCTGCATGTCTTATTAACCACTTTCTCCACCAGTCCCACCACCTTCCAGCATTTGTGCACAAGTCTCACTTCTTCCTGCACTCTGGTTAGAAGTTTATTCTTTATTTGAGTTTCTTAAAACTTAAATAAAATAGTTGAATATTTTGGGAGCTTTGTATTTTTATTCTATGAAAGATGGATTTAGACTTGAAATATATTTGTGTTGTTCGTTAGATGAAGTCAAATTTTTAACTTTTTTTAAAAAAAAAGCCACACAGACCACTTTATGGACTGTCCCAGTTCAGAAAAGGTTACTGTCTCATCCTTGGCCAGAGTGGTTCATAGCAATTTTTAGGCCAATGGAGAGTATTTTCTCTAAACCTCGGCCCCGAGATAGAGAGAAGAGGAAGTCGGTTCTATTGACAGACCTATTGTCAGATCATTGGCAAGTCACGTTTTGGCTGGGAAGATAAAATGATGGGCAAACATACTCGTCGCAGTCGAAAAGGAACCTTCTTGTTTCAAAACCTATTATCGGGAGTTACAACCTGAAATGCTTTTTGGAGTGGGTGTTGTCTTTTAGCAAGATATGCTACAATTGAGTGAGTAACGCACAAAAAATAAAAGCACATTTTTGGTTTTACTTCCATTACTTGCAAGAGAAATGAGGTTGTGTTCAGTGTAGTTTGCTTTTGACTGTTAATTCAGTATATGCATTTGTTGTCTATGAAATTAATGATTTCTCTCTGGTCTTGTCATATCAGTTGCTTCAATTGACCTATAATAACATTGAATATACATGTCCAGAAACACCATGCCCAGTTCAGATAATCCCAGGTTGTTACCTCTTGGGAAGCACAGGTACATTTCTATACTTGAAACTTGTACTATTAATAGTTTAAGAAAATTGGAGTATCTGTTTTGCCTCTTGTAATATAAGTGCTGGGGATAAGACAAATAGCCAAGTTTTATCAAGTGGTCATTGCCAAATTCAAAGTTTGTTCAATTATCATCAATTCATCCATCAATTTTAGACCATGGGTGTTGCAATTCTATCCTTTATATAAAAAAAATTACTTTATGTCATAAGTGAATATGATACTAGTGGCTCCTTTTTTTTTTACTTTCTTGGATCTCCCTTGGTAACACCTTTTTATTTTTAAATAGAGGCAAAGGAAAAATTGTTTAATGTCAGAATAAGTTGAATCAGGCTGAAAAGTTATGGCTATGTGTGGAGGCTGGTTAGACTTCAGAAGAATCAAAAAACTAAAAAGGTTCCTAGTAGGGATGGAAAGAGGTGGTTAGAGCCAAGAAGCTGGTAACTGTTATAGTAGGGGCAGGTATTAAATGATTGGGAGTGAGAAGAGTTTAGACAGAGTGAGGAAAAGTTGAAGTTGAGATCATAAGAAATCAGCCATGTTGGGCAAGTATGAGCTGAGTCATTGAGTCTAACAGATTTGTACTGTATGTAGATCTTGAGAAGAGGGAAACAGGACTAAGAAATCAGAGGTCTATGAGGATGAAGGACATGGACAGAAGATCTCCAGAGGAGATGGTCAATGACAAATTTTAGTAGTGAGAGCATGATTCAAGGAAGGTTGAAGAACCTGGTTAAGCATCCACACTTGAAGTCACATTTGTGCTATGTGCCTAGCCATGATCATTTTGAAAAAGAGAATGACCAATTCACTTCACTTTTGCTTTCAGTGTTAATATTCTAATGTTGGAGATTACCATGAACCAGAAGCTGACTGGACCAGTTGTATCTACAGAATGCGTTGCGGGAACTTGCCATGGTTACTTTCATAGCACAGGTACCCTCGCCCCTCCCCCTCCTAATGAATCTAAAATTAAAACAGAAAATGCTCAAAGGGCTAGGCAGAATCCATAAAGAAAAACAGATTTAATGTTTCAGGTCAATGATGCTTCCATCAGGTTCTCCCCACCTTAACTCAAATTTCGAGATTAATTTTGATGCATTCCTGTTAAGTCTTTAACTAGCTGAACCATTTAGGGAGTCTGTTTTCAGTGTTTGCAATACCAATTTCTGAAGAGAAGACGTCTTGTAAGTAACTATTTTTGGAAGTATTGTATTAGGAAATTGAATTTTTCAGGAAGTTGAATGTACTTTTCTTATCTGTCCATAGGGATATAAATGTGCTGTGCTGTATTTGGACTCTGATACTCAGAATAATAGGTCGTTTGTTTCAAGGAAATGCACACATTTGCTTGAGGCAAGCTATAAACAGTTTTCAGTTCAATAGGGGAGGGGTTTATTTCCTGAGTTTGAGTTCATGATTCGCATCAGTACATAACCAATAGAAAATCAGATTCTGTGAAGTAATTCTTTGCCTGCATTAGTGCAAGTTTAAACTGTTAGCCATTTTTAGATTGTAAAGGCTTAGTTAGCTAATGGTGCAGATGCTTAAATGTTCCTTGTTTTTCTGAACCAACTCACCAATTTGTTGCATTCTATTGAAAGAACTTGTGTTCCAACCATTTACCTTGTAATTGAGTATTTGTCTGTGTATGTCCTGTTTGTAAACCCATCTCTATACTCACATGATGAAGAGGCAATACTCCAAAAGCTTGTGCTACGAAATAAACATGTTGGACTTTAACCTGGTATTGTGAAATTACTTACTCTTCCTGCTCCACCCTTGCATAATGTGTTCTAATAAAAATAATTTTCGTATTTGTCTTCTTCTAATGAGTCTGTATCATTCTAATCAATCTGCAGCAGATCCCTTTCAGAGCTTAATTATCTTTGGACTCCTATCCTCAAGTCTGAATCATGGTTTTTGACATATTTTGGATTTGTACGCGCAAGGATGGACAGTAGGCCATAACTTGAAATTGGGGTAATGGTAGCATTGACAGCACATGTTAAACTATTGTAATGTTATAACCAGATAAATGAATCAATCATTTATAACAGCATTTTTGCTTTGTGTGCTTGTTCCCATGTTACATCATTAAATTTTGATGGTTATCTCATATTAGAATCTAAGTTTAAAATCTAATACCCTGATTTTTAAAAAAATCTTATGTTGTTACGGCATGGCAAATGATAAATACTCGGCTGCCCAAATCCCAAAGGAAAACTTGGAGCAAGCTGTCACAGTGGTTTATAATTTGTATATTAGGAGGAATTGTCTGAAGTGAAGATAGATAAATTCCAAATCACTTGCTATGATTTTAAAGTATTTGAAGAATTGCTAAAAACAAAGAAAATAACATTTAAAAACACAACAGCACCTTGGTTCGTGGTACTTTATAAACATTTCCTAAAATGTATTGAATTGTGAGCTCAAAGCTAAAAACCTCTTGATAGCAGCATTCCTGAAAGGTTTTTTAATCTATAAACTTCCAGTCACTTTACCAGACAATGCCCTGTGCTCTAAGGACTCTCCTATCGGAAAGTAGTGACAAAGTTAGTGTTCAAAGATCTGGCTTCAACCAGCTTCATCTGAGATCTCGCAGTCAAATAACAGCCGTCTTCAGTCTCAAAAATATTTGTCCACTTGACCTTCTGTTTTGTTGTTTTTCGGTCCTTTAGAAGTTCATCTCCCAAGAGTTTATCAACTTTGTAAATCTAATGGCTGTAAAGAAATTTAAAAGTAAACTTGCAATTTCACTTTGCACATTTACAATCTCCCAGTTAAATATGTTTCTTTACAAATCTAACAGTGCAACTTTAAAATCAGCTCTTATCTGCCAAATGTAAATTCCTGGTCAAGGTGCTTTCCTGGCCCCTTGGTCGTTACCATTTCAACCAGTTGACTTCACACTTCCAATATTGGTGTTTTGATTTTTGCAGTCTGTCTTCATTTGGATGAAACCAGCCATACCCATACGCTAACACACAAGTTTGTTTTAGTATCTGACAACATGACAATGATACTGCAAAGAAAAACTCTTTACAGTACATTAAAACTCTTTAATGTGGGAATTGCTGGCAAACAATATTATATATTCTTAATTATCCTGAGGAAGGTGGTGGTGAGTCACTGCCATGAGCTGCTGAAATCCATCTGGTGCCCGTACATTTACAGTGCTATTAAGAAGGGAGTTCTGTGTTTTGATTCAGCAACAGTGAAGGGATGGCATGGTAGCACGGTGGTTAGCACTGCTACTTCACAGCTCCAGGGACTTGGGTTCAATTCCTGGCTTGGATACTGTCTGTGTTGAGTTTGCACGTTCTTTTCATGTCTGAGTGTTTCCCCCAGGTGCTCCAGTCTTCTCCCCAGTCCAAAGATTTGCAGGTTAGGTTGTTTGGCCATGCTAAAATTGCCCGTTAGCGTCTTGAGATGCATAAGTTAGAGGGGTTAGGGATATGGGGTAGTGCCTAGGTGTGATTGTGGTTGGTGTAGATTCGATGGCCAGATGGCCTCTTTCTGTACTGGAACAGCAATATAGCTCCTGTGGCTTGAAAAGGAACTTGCTGCCTTTGACCATCTGGGTGAAAGAGGTTGCAAGTTTGGAAGGTGTTGTTGAAGGAACATTGAGTTGCTACAGTTCATCTTGTATATAGCACTTAGTGCTGCCACTATAGTAATGGTGGAGAGAGAGAGTGTTTAAATTGAAGGAAGGGATACCAATCAAACAACTGCTTTGTGTGTTGGATGGTGTTACCAAAAGCTGCTAGATCAGTTCTATTTCTGGTCAGTGGTCAATCCCAAGTTTTTGATAGGTGATGCTGCTACTTGCAGTCACACAGTTTCCTTCAATTCTGGCAAGTAACTGTCACGTTGTTAAATACTAGGGACTATTTTCCCTAGTCAAACTACCACTTCTAGCAGCAAAGAATATGCCCCCAGTAGATATGACTTTTCGTAAATTTCTCACAACTAATGTAAAATCTTAATTTACTATTTTAATTCTGGAATTTAGCTTCATGACTCATGTCAAGTTAAAAATCTGCCCAGATAATGCTGGGACTTTATGGTGCACATCTGCTGAGAGTCTGACTGCAGTGCAGGAGCAAATGGAAGAAATGTGCTGAGACCCTGCATATCTACAGCTTGATATCCCTCAATCACCATCACAAAAACATAATAATTATCACATTAATGCTGTTTGTGGGATTGTGTAAAATTTACTACCATCTTTCCTGGATTATAATAGTAACTTCAAAAGTTCTTCATTGACTGTAATGCACTTTGAGATGTCTGGTAGCTGTGAAAGATATATAAATGCAAGTTTTACTTTCTTTTGGACTTCCTTTGGAGTTTCTGGGGATCTATGCCTGGTTGAAGTAACTTATTTCTTAAGTATAATTTTGAATTTGTGGTATAATCAACAATATGATATAATTGCTATATATTTTTAAAAATCTACTATGAATAATTATAATTGAACTGATCCTTGCTGGAAAAGAGCCACAATAATTTTTTATTATAAATTTGCATTTCGGCCAACAAATTCAGGGATGCAAATCTTCAAAATTTGCTGGACAATTTTACATTGCTTCATTGTTTACTTTGCGCAAACCCATCTTGCTTTTGCTAGTATTGCACATTAATTGTCAATTAAATGCACTATAGAAATCCGATTTTGGAATTAACCCTAATACTTTTTTAATAATATGATCATTCTTAATGGAATATCAATAAACCTTTGGTTTGGAATGTTTCTAAGTTCTTAACAAAAATCATATGTAATTTTTTACACTTTCTGAATTTACCTTTTTTTATTCTTTTACTCCAATTTTTCTTTCCCTCAGTGGTCTAATGGATAAGGCACTCGTCTCTGAAGCCAGGAGTTGTGTTCAAGTTCTATTGAGCATGAATTATTCTTTGGGCTGAAACTAACATTAAAAGATTTTTATGGGCGGCACCGTGGCACAGTGGTTACATTGCTGCCTCACAATATCAACCTGGCCTTGGGTGACTATCTATATGGAGTTTGCACTTTCTCTCTGTTTTGCATGGGTTTTCTCTGGTTTCCTCCCACAGCCTAAAGATGTGCAGGTTAAGTGGGTTGGCCATGGTAAATTTGCCTTGTAGTGTCCTATTATGTGTACTTTAGTAGGATTGCACTTAAATTGCACTTAATGGCCGAAAATGTGTATATTAATGGGGTACATATGTGGGTTAAGGAATTGGGACTGCATAGGATGCTATGTTGGAGAGTCGGTGCAGACACAATGGGCCGAATGGTCTCTCATTGTAGGGAACCTATGATTATTTATGTATTTAGTTTTACACTTAATTCACCCAATTCTGTTTTTCATGTTTCCTCCTCAGTCCTGAAATCTCATTGGTTAAGGAGCTAGGCTGGTGCTTTCAATTCCCAAGTGCCCTCTTGTTCTCCCACACTCTTATCAGCTTATACTTTGCAAACAATGTATGGCCTAAAAATACTTCTAAGCTGACATGCAGATAAATGCTGCAACCAACAGCGTGTACTGTACGTGCTTCACTCCAGCAAAATTATAATTAACTAATTGAAACAGCTTAAGCTTTGCTATATTAGCAGCATAGGAATAGAGCAAATTTGCATTCATACCACTTGACATTTGAAGAAATTAAATACTACAATTTTCTAGCATGCAGTGCTTAATGATGCAGTTGAATCCTAGGGAGTCAAATTGCTGTCTTCGTTTAGGAATTTATATTTTGAAAGTCTATCATTCCTGAAGGTAAACTAATCATGTGTTGATGACCATGTTAATTGGAAATATTAGCTCCACCCTTGTTAAACTATTGCAGTTCCCATTACTGGTATGAATAACACATTGTGGCCTTGGGAAACACACAAAAAAGGAGTAGGCTAACCAAGTACTTCTGTGACTAGTTTTTTCTGAGGATCAGTTGGCCTTTCAACATTTCATATTTTAGCAAGTGATATGTTCCTCAAAGAACAAGAACAAAACAGCACGGGAAACAGGACCTTCGACCCAATGAGCCCACGCTGCCACCCCGATGTTCCCACCTCTACACGCGATCCCTGTCTATGTTTATAGATCTATGGATTAAAAACCAAATTTGAGACAATTTAGGGAGAATTTGTTTTGCCAATTATCCTAAGAGCACATCTTTGGGATGTGGGAGGAAACCGGAGCACCTGGAGAAAACCCATGCAAGCACGGGGAGAATGCTCAAACTCCCATAGACGCAGGCCCAAATCCATGTATCTGCACAGCAGAGTCACTGAGCTGTCATGTTGCTTATCAAAATGGTCCAGGTCAAGCGTACACTAATGACGTGAAGCACTAGGATATGCTCAAAAGATCCAAGAGCAGTCCTCTCACAACCCTCGCGTGTGTGCCCCTCGTTAGACAACAAGGTGGACCAAAGCACCTATAGGATAAAAACAAGTACATCAATATCATCATCTATTTACACATTTTCACACGCACACAAGACCTCACTGCTCTTTAATTGCTTCTTAGCTCACTTTACTCCCTGTATGTCAAAATCTGTGGAGAAGAATATCATTGGAACTTGTCTCCTCAAGATATTATGTTAATGTTTTTGGCTGCACTTCTGTTCTACTTGATGCACCCCCCCCGCCCAACCATTGTTTCCTATACACCAGTCAATTCTACTCAAAATATGGTCTTAAGAAAGTACTTCATAAAAAATGTTTTTTGTTTAGAAATCCAATTAGCTGTTTGATCTTTTGATTTACTGAACTATCCTCAATATCAGCACGATATATACATGCATCAAACAATATAGAAAAAAAGGTTTTGTTTACCTGATCAGCACAGTATGTTTGCTCAATTATATGAAGACTGGTGAATAAATTAGTTTGTTGCCTTCTTGAATTCAGCAGAGACTGACTGATATTTAGCTGGACTGAAAAGATCCTACGTATTTTTGAGTATTTTAACCAAGTTCTTACTAAAAACTCATGACACAAAATTGTTTCTTATTTGGCACTATAAATTGGTATCTTTGGATATTGCAGTGTTGATAATGAAATTGTAAATGCATTAGACAATACTTTTGGGAATTTAAGACTTCTTACTTGGATACAATTCCAGCTGTATAATAATCCGTGGAGATTGATCAGGAGTGTGACTATCCTGGTTGACATGTGCCTTAAAAGGCAACAGTTCTTGTTTATCCCAAGTGGTTTGTTTTTATACAGATGGATTGTAAAATGTTTGAAGATAGCAAGCTGGAGGAGTTTGTGCAAGGTGTTTTTGCTGTTATAAAGAGAAAAAAAACGATTAAGTAGAGTTGCAGACAATCTTCCCTGTAAGCACAGCAATTTGAAAACCCCTGTTCAGCCTCCACACACAGCAGCTCCTTTCAACATGCGAAGAATTTAAAAGGGCCTCTCAATTGAATAACCACCTGCTCACTTTCAAAAAGCAAATTAGAATTTAAAGTTTGTTTATTAGTGTCACAAGTAGGTTTATATTAACACTGCAATGAAGTTAGTGTAAAAATCCTTCAGTTGCCACAGTCCGGCACCTACTTGGGTACATTGAGGGAGAATTTAGCATGGTCAGTGCACCTCATCAGCATATCTTTCAGTCTGTGGGAGAAAACTGAAGCACCCAGAGAAAACCCACATAGATACGTGGAGAAGGTGCAGACTCCAAACACGCACGTGTGTGTGTGTGCACATGCGCACATGCACGCGGATCTGGATCCCTGGCACTGAGGCAGCAATGCTAGCCACTGTGCAGGATGTTTGTTGCAGGTGATAGTGTGGGAAGATGGAGCTGGAAGTAGAAGTCCATAATAAACGACAGAGTAGGCCTAAAGCACCGAGTGGTTTTACATTTACTATGTTTTGTGTTGTATTCAAATTGCTCAACTAATTGTTAATGAACTGGACTTGTAATGAAATAGCCTTTAAAATTGAGAGAAACTTGGTGGATGGGGTGAATGTTTATGGCTGGTGTTACAAATATCTCAGTAATCGTTCATGTTAATACTTTAGAGATTTTTCGTTCTAGGAAAATTAAGGTTTAACTATAAAAATTGGGTTAAATGCAACTAAAGCAACTCTGTTGCAATTGAAAGGTTGGGGCCATGTTGACTTTAGAGGTTAACAGCTAGAAAAGTAAGATCCTTAAGTAATGCATTTAGATCTTTAGAAGTGAGGAATTGAAATTGCTAATGAAGGAGCTAGCATTTTCGCAAGATTTTGCAACTCTGAAGTTATTGTCTATTTTAAACAAAAGGTTACTGATCCCTAATTTGATTGCAACACTTTTTTTATAAAAACGTGTAAAACATGTGTATTTGCTTGTTGCACAGCTAAAACTCAGGTTCGTTGAAATGTTGATTCTTTTGCCAAAAGAAAATCCTGGAGGATGTCTCATTGGAGATTCAGGAACTATAGTACTTGTAACATAGTTAAATATTATAATATGAGATTTCAAATATTGTATCAGTCAGAAAACGTCACCTTTACTTATATATAATTGAGCCAGCAGCCCTTTGTGGCCCCTTTGCCTCTCTGCAGATGAATCATGCTTAGTGAAAAGACATGGTATTATGCAAACATTTGAACGAGCAGCAATGGGCCACTTGGCCCCTTGAGTCTACTGCACTATTTAATAAATCATGGCTGATCTGACTGTAACCACAATGCTACATTTTCACCTTCCCACAGAATCGTTACAGCAAAGAAAAAGGGCATTTGGCCTATGGTGTCCATGCTTCTGTATGAAAGAGCAGGTCGGCTAGTCCCATTAGCTAGCCCTGCAAATTTCTTCTCTTTAGGTAATTCCCTTTTTAAAGCCACGATTGAATCTGCTTCTTCCATCACGCTGTAATGGCAGTGCCATGTAAATGAAAGACAGTACACATCCTGGTTAATTTAAGGCAGCTGTTAAATTTATTGATTCTGCTGACGTTCATAAATACTTCAAGTTTTGCTCTTGTGATTTGCAAAATAGCATTGGAACCACTCAGTTGAATTACAGCATCCTGCCAGACATCCATTATCCTATCTGAACTGTCCAACACAGTTCTTCATTTGCATTAAATATGTCAGTTTCTTTTGTTGACTCCATGTTATCAACCATCCCCTATTATAGGTCTGACTCATCACTTTGCCTAAAAATAAAACTATTAGAACAATAATGAAATTTAAGCATGATAGTGGAATTGGATTTACTTTTAGTTTACACATTATGAAATAGATGGCAAAAATAGATTCTGCAATGAAAATGTATATTTTTGTATAAAATGCCCAGTGGAAAATAATCTTTCTCCACATGGCGTCTTCCTAGTGGTTTTATTTTGGTTAAAAAAAACTTCCTGCAGGAAATGGTACCACAGAACCAATTATTTTAACTTTACTTATCTGTCTCATTTTAGTGTTACTCCTAGTCAGGCTCTGTGAATTTAATCCATTTAATAAGCATAGTGAGTGAGTTCGTTCATTCTTCTAGTAATGCCCATAGGTGAAAAAAAGTTAAATTATGTAGCAGTAATAGGATGGAACCTACATGTACATTTGTATGCTTGAGCCATTAGATATTCTTTATTCTGGCCTGGATTGAAAATGGATTCCTAGTTTATTACACTCGAATGAGAAAACATTATTGCTTTAAGTCTTTTCCGCACATCGCATTGGGACTGTATTTAAAAAAAATTAATGCTTGCTATTAATCCAATTTTATGCCTTTGCTTTTGAATAGAAATGCATATTAATGTAGGTAGCATTGTCATGTAAGTGCTATGAATTGGATGACTATTCAATTTCGTTTCCAATTTCAGAGAGACGATGACTGCACAAGTGACCTTGGAAGATGCCCTGTCCAATGTTGATCTTTTGGAAGACTTACCATTGCCTGACCAACAGCCTTGTATTGAACCACCACCTTCATCACTGTTATACCAAGTAAGAAGATTTTGAATTTTTTGTTAATTCGTTGTCATGTTTAATCCATGCAATTTGTCGTATTAACTAATCTTTGCCAAAGCAGAACAATAGTTTATAATAATACAGTTGACCTCGTGCCTTGAGTTAGTAAGGGGAGGAAAATCAACAGGAATTCTTCCTTCTGTTTACCATTCAGTGACCCATGCCAGAAAGTATGTGTGTGCGTGGCCTGCACATGCAAAATGTTGTCCTGGTTGCAGAATGTAGTGATATGATAAACAATTCTTTTCTAATGCCCTTAAGTTGCTGTGTTTAGTGTCCAGAAGAATTCTTCCCAAGTGACTTGGCTCATTTATGAGGCCTTTTACAATTCTGTAATTTGTTGATGTAGCCTTTGTTCATATCTGAAGAATGTGGTACTATAGGCTGCAGGTATTCATTAAACTATCACAGTAAGCAATGGTTGTGTCAGAACAGGTTAGGAAAGTGAAACCCCGTCTTTCTCTCAGTAGCAGCTTGAGATATGTTTGTATGTCTAACAGAGCACAAATATTCCTTTTAAATGCTGTTCTATGCTAGCCCTTACATGAGCAAATCTGTTGTTTTTATTCTATCATCGGCATAGGGCATTCCCATTGACGTTGGAAGGCGGTGGTATTGTCACTGGACTGGCAATCCAGAGACTCAGATAATATTCTGATCGCACCATGGCAAATGGTGAAATAAAAACCTGGAATTAAACGTCCGATGATGATCATGAAAGCCATAAAAATTGATTTGGCCCACAAATGTCCTTTAGGGAAGGAAATCTGCCACCCTTGTTTGATTTGGCCTACATGTGACCCTAGAGTCACAGCAATGTGATTGACTCTTAAGTGCCCCTAGGGATGGGCAATAAATGCTGGCCAGCCAGCTATGCTCACATCGCATGAATAAATAAATAAAAAAAAAGTGGTTAATTTTTAATTGCTGTCTGAAATGGCCAAGTAAACCACTCAGTTCAAGGGCATTTAGAGATGGACAATAAATGCCCACGTCCCCTAAATGAATGAAAAGAAACATTTGTTGCCCTTTGCTAATTCCCATTCCTTGAGAGCAGTTAGGAGTCAATCTCTGGGTCACTAGTACAGTGCCATAACCACTGCATCACTGTTTACATTGTGTTAAGTGTATCATTGAGTCATAGAATCCATTCAGCTCATTGAGTCGACATGGATCACAATCCCACCCGGGCCCTATCCCCACAACCCCATGTATTTTGCCTAGCTAGTCCCCCTGATACTAAGGGGTTATTTAGCATGGCTAATCCAACTAACCACTCCTTTGACTGATTAATATAAGTAACTTAGGGTAATTTCACCAGCACATTGACTTGCAAGTTTGTTCTGCATTCAATCAATGTAATGTTTGGATTGACAGAATAACTTTTTTTTTCTTTCTAGCCAAACTTCAATACCAACTTTGAAGATAGAAATGCATTTGTTACAGGAATTGCAAGATACATTGAGCAAGCAACAGTTCATTCAAGCATGGTAATGGAGATCACAGCAAAATTAATTTCTTCTGTGCAAATGTTCACCTCTTTGGATCTGAGACTTAATTTGTGGCAGCACTAGCTTGACGTTGCATCTTGTCTCTGCCTTGAGTTTCCTGTATGTTTCCTGTGTTTTGTGGCAAGTTCCCAAATTTCAACAGGGCAGTTGAACTGGATTTGTAAGAAAATCTAATTGGAGATAGATCATAACATTAGATTTCTGCACAACACAAACACTGCTCGATCCACCCAGTTTATTGCTTGTTAACTTCCATATCAACACTAATACTAATTCTGTGTTTTTCTGAATCATAATTCCTTTATCCCCATTCTTGTGATACGCCCAAATAACTGTTCCTGAAACATGACATCACATTTATTTCAACTCAAGTGGCTTTACAACTCTACTGCAGATATATTTTTTCAAAATCTATTACATTAAATCTTATGCCTGTATCTCCTTATTCTGAACTACCAACCAACAAAAACAGTTTTGTTTCCATCTGTCCTTTCTATCCCTTCAAAAACTTTAAATCTTCTAAATCTCTCTGCATTTCTCTCTGATTTCCTCAGATTTAAATTTGAGCTGTATTTTTGGGTCTGTAAAATTGGTTGCTTGGCTCAGTGGTGTTCTCATTTGACTTAATTTATATGTTCAAGTCTAAGGTGATATTTCAGTCAAGTCAAGTGGGAATTCTACATTACAGAAGAAGCTATCTTTTCAGATAGATGAATGTCCTGCTCAGCTCCTGTTACTATTTGAAAAGGAGGAAGTTCTCACACTGGCTTGGCTAACATGTATCCCACATCGCTAAATAAAGTTAATTGGCCATCTATATTGTTTGCTGCTTCTGTAATGTGTGTGTGTGCCAGTTTTCAATGGCAGTGTGTCAAAACTAATTCATAGGTTGCAAACTCTTTTAGGGATTGCTAAGGATGCTAAAGTTCCAATAAAGACAAGTTTTTATGGTGCTTTGATTTAAGGACACTGTAAACACTAGTTTCATGAGTGTGAAACCTTTCAGAATGACTCATTGTGAACGTAATCATTTCTGAATCAGCATTTCTTTTAGCAAATTCGTTAAGTACTGGAAAGCATAACAGGCCTGGCAGCATATGTGGAGAGGGAAACAGAGTTAAAGTTTTGAGTCCACTATAGCTCTTTGGAAGAGTGTTATGTTGCACTCACAATGTTAAACTCTTTTCCTCTGCACTAATGCTGTCAAACCTGCTGGGTTTTTACAGGATTTAAACTTCAGATTTCCAGATCCATAATATTTGCTACCTCTTTTAATATACTAGTTAAAAAGTTTATTAGTCATGAGTAAGGTTACATTAACAATACAATGAAGTTTCCATGAAGTTCTCCTAGTCGCCATAGTCCAGTGCCTATTTGAGTCAATGCACCTCTTTTCAGACTGTGGAAGGAAACCAGAGCACCCAGAGGAAATACATGCAGTCACAGGATGAATATGCAAACTCTGCACAGAAAATGATTCAAGCAGGGAATTAAAGCTGGATCCCTGACACTGAGAGAGCAATGCTAACCACTATGCCAAGCAGTGTGCCACTGTACCACCCCTGCTTGTAGAACTTAAAGTGTGCTAAATAAACCTTTTATTCCACTTTGCTCAGATGTTATTTAAAATGTCATTGTACAACACTGACTTTCCGTATTTCTTTTGCTTTCAGAATGAAATGCTGGAGGAGGGGCAGGAGTATGCTGTTATGCTATACACTTGGAGAAGTTGTTCAAGAGCTATTCCTCAGGTATAGCAACACGGATTTGCTGGAATTCCTTTTAAAATGTATTCTTTTTAAAGAATTTTGAAATTTGGCCAGTTGCTCTGTGTTGTTTAAAAATGAATTGGGGCAGCAACTGATGATGTTAATATTCAGTTTGTCAGCTATATATAAAAAAAAGGCCAGTTTTCAGTCAAACTTATAGCAACTTCCTTTTATTAAGTTTGGGTTCCTTTTATAAGCAGAGAAAAGGTATGTTTATGATTGTATCTCTTGACACAAAGCAACTGTTCCATCAAAAGTGTTTGTCAGCACATAGCAATAAGTTCTAAATTCAACAACATTTGCAATATTATCAAAGAAAAATTTGGGTTTTTTATTGTGGAAATTTGTGTCCTTGGATGATCAAATTTTTTGATTTCATTTTTTTGTTCTTATAATTTAATACTTTTAAATATTGGATTCACATTGAAGATTTAAATCTGAGAAATAATTGACTCCTGTGAATATCCTGTGCTGAGACTGTCCACAAAACCACATTCATAATCAAATCATATTCAGTGAAGAATGTAGGAGGACATGTCAGAAGCCACACCAGGCATACCTAAAAATGAGGTGTCAACCTGATGAATGTGCAACATAGGATTATCTGCATGCCAAACAGCATGTCATAGAGCTATGCAATTCCATAACAACTGATCAGATTTCAGCTCTGCAGGCCTGGTGCAATCACCTGTTAATGGTGGTGGACAATTAAACAATTCACTGATGGAGGAGGCTCCACAAATATCCTCACCTTCAATAATGGAGCAGCACATCTGTATAAAAGATAAGGGTGAAGCATTCACAACAATCTGCAGCCATAACTGCTAAATGAGTGATGCATCTTGGCCTCCGGAGATTCCAGCATCCCGAATGTCAGTTTTCAGCTAATTCACCTTGTTCCTTGTGATATCAAGAAGTGGCTGAAAGCACTGGATCCTGCAAAGGCTACGGGCCCTAACAGTCCTCTTAAGATTTGAGTTCCAGAATTTGCCTGCCCCTAGCCAAGCTGTTCCTGAACAGTTACAACACTGGTATGTACCTAGCAATGTGGAAAATTTCCCAGGTATATCCTCTACACAAGAAATAGGACAAATTCAACCCAGTCAATTACTGCTCCTTCAGACTATTCTTGATCATTAACAATACTATCAAGTGGCACTTAACAAAAACCTGCTCACAGATTGCTCGGTTTGGGTTCTGCCAGGCTCGTTACAGCCTTGGTTCAATCTTGGACAAAAGAGTTGAATGTCAAAAGAGTGACTGCCCTTGACTCAAGGCAGCATTTGACTGAGTATGGCATCAAGTATCCTGAGCAAACTGAAGTTAACAGAAGTCAGGATGAAGGGCGGGGAACTTTCCGCTGGTTGGAATCGTACCTGGCACAAAAGGCTGTTGGTGTCAATCATTTCGGCTCCAGGACATCGCTGCAGGAGCTCCTCAGAGTTGTGCCCGATGCCCAGCCATCTTCAGCTGCTTCATCAGTGATCTACCTTTCTTCATAAGATCAGAAGTGGGAATGTTCACAGATCACTGCACACACTGCACACATGAGCAACTGCAGTAAGAACTGAGCAATATCCAGGCTTGGGTTGACAAGTGGCAAATAATATTGGCACTAGGCAAGTGCCAGACAATGACCATTTTCAACAAGATGGGATCTAACCTTCACCCTTTAACATTCAGTGACATTACCTTTGTTGAATAGCCTAATATTAACATCCTATGGGTTACCACTGACTAGAAGTTGAATGGGACCAGCCACTACTGTGGCTACCAGAACAAGTCAAAGGCCAGGAATCCTGTGGCGACTAACTTGCATTCTGTCCACCACCTACAAGCACAAGTCTGGAACATAATGGAATAATTTCCACTTGCCTAGATAAGTACAGCTCCAACAACACTCCAGCTTGACGCTATTCAAGATAAAACAGCCCACTTAGTTGCTACTCCTGCCCCATTCTATCTCTCCACTACTGACAAATAGTGGCAACCATATGTATCATTTGCAAGGTTCCATGGACAGCACCTTCCAAACTCATGACTATTATCATCTAGAAAGGCAAGAACAACAGTTGCCTGAAAACACCACCACCTGGTCACTCTAAGTCACTCATTATGCAGATTTGGAAATTTGTCATTGTTCTTTCATTGTCGCTGAGTCAAAATCCTGGAATCCCCTATTTAACAGCAGTGTGGATGTACCTACACCTCACACTGCAACGGTTCAAGAAAGCAACATATTACCACTTCTGAGGGCACCTCGGGATGGGAAATAGTAGGGATTGGCCAAACTAACAATGCGCCCATCACATAAATGAATTTAAAAAACTTCCTGCTGTTTTTGTTACATTTCCCCCTTCTGAAATAGGCACTTCAAATGGTCTGCAAGGACATTTGCAGCACTACGGAATATTATGTAACACACCTGATTCACAATTACGTTTTTTCACAGGTTAAATGCAACGAGCAGCCTAACAGGGTAGAAATTTATGAAAAGACAGTAGAAGTCCTTGAGCCAGAGGTCACAAAACTTATGAATTTCATGTATTTCCAGGTAAGCTGTCAAAAAATAAATATGCATGCGAAGGCTAATTTAGTAAGCTCATTCCGCCCACTTCAACATCTCTATCCAGAATGTTTTTACAGTGCAGTGCCTAATTAAATGATTTCCAGGGTTTTACTTCCATTACTCTCTTTGAGCATCTATTTCTTCATCTTGTATGAAGAAATGTTTGCAGATGTCTGTATAAAATTTACCTTTTATTGGCTTCAACCTGTGACATGTTGTCTTGCACTCACTCCAGTTGAAAGAAATTGTCTGCATTTACATTCTCTATGCTGCTAATTTGTACCTTACTCAAATCACTGTGGTTAGCTTCCTACAAGACTAGCATCACAGAGATCCAGGGTAAAGCTCTGGGAACCCAAGTTTGAATTCATGGCAGATGGTGAAATTTGAATTCAAGAAAATTCTGGGATTAAAAGTGTAATGATGGCTGTGAAACTATTATCGATTGTCATAAAAACCCATCTGGTTCACTAATGTCCTTTAGGGAAGGAAATTTGTCCTTGCCTTGTCTGGCCTACGTGTGATTCCAGAGGTACAGCAGTGTGGTTGACTCTTAAATACCCTCTCAAGGGCAACTAGGGATGGGCAATAAATACTGGTCCAGCAAATGACAACCACATCCCATGAAAGAATAAAAGAAAGGACCTAAATGAATCCAGTAATTCTTTGTACCTTGTGCCTCTAACACTGAAGATCAGCCTTGCTTTGTTTTCAGGGCTTAAATGCTTCCAGAACTGGACACAGGTGTAATCTGACCGGAAAACTGTATTGTTGTTTTGATTGTATTGATAAGCATTCTGCTGACTTTGTTGAATGTTGGCTCTTTGTTGGTTGGATTAAGTCTCTTGGACCCTTTTCAGCTTCAACTACAGGTATACGAACAACATTCATGGTGTCTGTGTAATGCCCATTTTCCTTTCACTGTGCAAGACTTTACATTTGTCGCCATTAAACTTCATCAAATGTTCTGCTCGTTTGCAGATTTTGTTCCTCATTCTAAGCTGCTTCCTTCAATTCCTCAACTGTTTGATAAGTTGAACAGTTTTCATTGGGTTTCTGAATTGAAGAGGTTATCATTTGACCTCACGAATGTGCCACGCCGTTCAGTAATATCGTGACTAATCTGGTGTTTCAAATTCCATATTCCCTTCTACTCTCGTAACCTATGACTAATAAAAATCTATCTATCTTTACCTTAAAAATACTCAATGATGTGGCCCCCAGTGCTTTCTGAGGTAGGAAGTTCAAAGGTTGCACAGCCCTCTTGAGGGAAAGAAATTCTCATCTGTATTCTAAAAGGGCAATGCGCAATTTTAAGTTAGTTCAACAACAAGACCAAACATCTTTTTCGCATTATTTCTACTGTTGCCCTTCTGAATTGGGTCAGCTTCCATATTGCATTACTGATCCATTAATTCCTTGTTCTCATGACCATCTCTGTATTGTCAGACAGTACATATGACATTTAAATTACAGATGAAGTTGAATAGAATATTCTACATATGAGCTTTGGGAAGAAGCCATTGTTCTCTCCTTCTCTTCAATAAGCATCACTGTTGAGATCTACCCTATCACCCTTCCAGGTTGCTTTTTAAAGCTGAACCTTAAAAATCCATCACTCACTTGAGAAAAGCATTTCTCTTCATTTTGATCTTAAATGGAAGACATCTTATTTTTAAATTATCTCCCCTAGTTCTAGCCTCTCCCATAAGGGGAAAAAATCCTTACAGTACTTACAAGTCCCTCTGGATCTTTTATGTTTTAATAAGATCGCCCCTCATTCCTCTAAACTCCAGTGGATATGTGCTGTCCAACCTTTCCTCATGTGACAACCCCACTGGCTTGAGATATCCTTTTCTATACCTCACTCCTCTTTCTTCTCCTTTTAAGATCTCATTAAAACCTATCTGTTCTAACTGTATAAAAGCAAAATATTGCAGACACTGGAATCAGAAACAAAAACAGAAAAATGGTGGAAAATCTCAGCAGCTCTGACAGTACCTGTGGAGAGAGAACAGACCCAACAGATGACTGTTCTTCAGAGCTGAAACTCAAAACATTATTTCTATCCTCTCTCCACAGATGCTGTCAGACCTGCTAAGATTTTCCAGCATTTTCTGTTTCTGTTTTAACAGTTGCTTGCCCTAATATTGAGTGCAAAATTTTGATTCTCCTATGAATTCCTTTGGGACAATTTGTTATGGTAATCATACTAGATAACTGCAAGTTGTTGTATAATTTTTAACTGCCATTAGGTTTAGTTTTGCTTTTTTAAGTTGTTGGAATATGTGCATGAACTTGATTTACACTCCGAACTTTATTTGACTGTTTTCAACAGCGCAATGCAATTGATCGGTTTTGTAATGAGGTGAAGAGACTATGTCATGCAGAGAGGAGACGAGACTTCGTTTCAGAAGCTTACCTTCTCACATTGGGAAAATTCATTAACATGTTTGCAGTGTTGGATGAGTTGAAGAACATGAAATGCAGTGTGAAGAACGACCACTCCGCGTACAAACGGTGAGGCTTCATTTTGTAGATTGTCTTTTGAAGTAGTAGTATGTTGGAACCAATGGCCTGAAATTAGTAATGGTGTGGAGATGCCAGCGTTGGACTGGGGTGGGCATAGTAAGAAGTCGCAGAATACCACCGGGTTAAAGTCCAACAGCTTTATTTGGTAGCATGAGCTTTTGGAGTGACTTACCAGATGAAGGAGCAGCGCTGCTAAAACTCGTGCTATCACATAAGCCTGTTGGATTTTAATGTGGTATTGTGAGACTTATTACTGAAATTAGTATTAATTATTTTACTTAATTTAAAAAGAGAATACTTTGAAGGATGCCATATTAACTGAAAAGTTGTAACATCAGTACATACTTTAGAAGCCCAAGAAAAGAATGAATTGTGTAAGTTTATAGGGAGTCATTAGTAATATTTAAGAGCTGCAAGTTTTGACTAATTGCAGTAATTGCTTGAGTAAATCAGGACTTGGAAGTTTTCTGACAGCGAGCAACATCGTTGTAGGAGCTTTTGAGTTTTAATCTAGTCACTTGTTTTGCAGTGGAGTTACAGCTTCAATAGGTGCATCCCTTGGAGGGCAATTGAGAGCCAACCACTTTGTTGTGACTCTGGAGTCACATGTAGGCCAAACCAGGTAAAGATGGCAGATTTCCTTCCCTAAAGGACATTAGTGAACTAGATGTTTTTTTCTGACAATCGGCAATGGTTTCCTGGTCATCAGTAGATTCTTAATTCCAGATATTTTTCATTGAATTCGAATTCCACCATTTGCTGTTGATTCGAATCTGGATCCTCAACACATTATTGAGCTTCTGGATTAATATCTAGTGATAACACCATAAAGCCGTCGCTTCCCAGTGCTCAGGCAAATTAAGCAGTGCAATACTTGCACAGGCTAAAGAGACTTGTATCTACCTTCCTCTGAGAAGGGAAAGAAAGAAATTGAGCTTGCAATTTTGAAATTGCAAGAAAAACCTAATTTTTTTGTAAATATCATAAATTTAATGAACATTATTACATTTAGTAGATCCCTAGAAAATTTAAAAGTTGCATTTACGTAACTAATCGATTCCCTTTAGCTGCAGAAACCATAATAAATTGGAAAGCAAAATAAGAACTTAAAATAGAGGAAATAATCAGGTCATCCAACCTGATGTATTAGGTTGATGTATTATTGATGTATTAGGTTGTGACCTTCCATCATGGACTTGAAACGTTAACTCTGTCTTCTCAGGTGCTGCCAGAGCTATAAATATCCGGTGTTTTCTGTTTTTATTTCACGTTTCCAGCATCTGTAGTATTTTTCTTTTTAATGAGTGAAATAGTTTTGCATAGTTTCGAATAAATTACAGGTCTACCTATAGTATCTGATTGGCTTTTAGTGGAGAATACATAGACTTACAGATCCCAAGTGATTTTTTTAGTGTTGGTGACTAAATATGTCTTTTGTCAGTGCACTGTTAATACTTGAAGGCATTGGTATATAATGCACAAACCTCTAATTGTGACTAAAGATAGATGAACTTGGAGAGTGCTTCATGTTGGCAGATCTCCACTGTACCATCTGCAATTCAAACTAAAAACGAGTGCGGAATTGAAAATCTTCATTATATTAAAAGCCTTACTTTTTAACACAGACTGTAATTTATTATGCAATAAAATCAGTTTCATCAGAGGGTAGTACTAACCATTCATTTGAATCATGTTTGTGACTATCTTAATTGCTCTGCTCTATAGTGCTGAGGTAATTTTAATTTATTTTAAATGGTTAGCTAAATGTGAAAGAACTTAAACTGCATATACGCTAACTTTGTACTTTTTGTCCTGTATAATAATAACTCTGTGGCAATTACTGAATCAGTCACCACATCTAAACTATTTCAGAGCTGCTCAGTTTCTTCGTAAAATGTCAGACCCACAATCTATACAAGAATCTCAAAATCTCTCCATGTTTCTTGCAAACCACAACAAAATTACTCAGGTAAGTGTGTTTTATGCAATCAGTTTTGATAACTTAGTTATCAAAACTAAATTAGCAAAAGGATAATAATAAGGACTCCTTTTGAGTTTTTATTTTTTTAACCAATACATTCACCAACTGTACAAACTATTTGAAAATTCATCTGAATGCAAACTTGCCATTTTTACTTAATGCATGTTATTCTGTCATCTATGGTTTCTGTTTTTCGTACAAAATTTAAAGTTACTTCAGAGAGTACTGTCTAGAGCAATGGCTTTGACTAATTCAAACTGGGTTTCACAGTTTGAGTTCTGTAGTCAGTTTGGCAGCAGGTCCTGATGAGAACCATGGCTGCTGAGAAAAGCCAAGACAGAAGGAATTGGAGAACGGCTGAAGGTTGAGAGTGAGGTAGATAAGGGTGGGCATGAGTGCTCCCGTTAAAAGTAACTAAAAGGTGAGATTTGGAAGTATTTGTTGAATAACAGAATTTTTTTTGTTATAATGTGTACATGTAAGACAAACAAAATGAACAGGCAATGAAAAATAAGTTTATTTTTATATGCTTGTACCTATTAGGCAATGGTCATAATTTTTTTGTGGTTCAATTCTTCAATATAAAAAGAACTTGGAGTTTCTTCAGTACTCTTGGAGGTTAAAAGGGCTCTGTCACTGCAAAAGTTTGGGATCCACAACTGGATCACCTGGTGGAAGGAGTATTTTTCTTTGATACCACTATTGGATGAGCAAAACATTTCTTGTACTAAATAGTGAGAAGACTTGAAGCTATTGCTTTCAATCTCTGCTCTAATTTCTGTTCTCTTGCTGCTGACTCGACACCGCCTTGCATTAAATCTAAGAATAACTAGTCTGATTGCAATCTTGGTGTCATACTTGATCCTGAGATTAGCTTATGTATATTAATTCTTTTAAGTTCTGTTCAGTAAAGAAGATTATTTTAAAACTTGCATCAGTGCTGTCCCTTCATCTGTTCAAACAAATGAATGGACCTAACAATCTTCTTTGATTGAATTCCTTCATGGACTTGTCTCTCTCTCTAGTCTTCAGCCCCGCAATGAGATATCTACACTTCGTTCTGGCCTCTTTTGCACCCTTCTGAATCCCCATTTAAAACTGCTCTGATTGATGGCCTTGTCTTTAGCTGCCTTGGTCCAAAGCTCTGTACTCCCTACACTTTGCCATGCCACAATTTGCTTCCTTCCTTTAAGACATGTCTTGAAACCTATCTTTGATTAAGCTTTTGGCTGTCTGGCCTAATATCCCCTTACATGACTGTGTATTTTTATTTTGTAATACTGCTGTGACATATCTTGGGATTTTGTTCATTTAAAAGCACAATATCTACAATAAGTTGTTTGTGAGCTGGTGAATGAGACAGGCATGGAGTGAGAAATCGAGTTCTACACATAGTCAAAGTGAAGTAAATTTATAGAAAAAGGAAAATTGAGAGCAGGAACTGTAAAAAGTAATACTTCTGTTGTTAGTAGTGCCTTTTTGCAGCATTTCACATCATGAATATGTTTGGAACACAGTAGCCATTCTGTGACAATTATGGCAATCGTTCTGCAGCAGCCTGCAAACAGAATTGAGAAAAAGGACCTGTTTCTCTGTTTGAGGTTTTTGCTGAGGGAAAAACATTTGCCAGAACACACTTCCATTTTGAAGTTATGCCATTTGATAAATTCATCTGAAATTTATGAAGCATAAATGTATTTTTGAGTTAAAATTATCCGAAGGGCATTGCATCAGCTCTCGCTCAGTATCTCCACTGAATTGTCAGTCTAGAGTCTAGTTAATGTAATCACCTTCAATTGTGGGAGCTCAACCCACAATCTTTTGTTCCAGTCAATTCTAATTATGCCATTTTGTCACAAAAAGATAAAAGATAAAAATGAACAGGTAATGAAAATAAAGTGGACTAAGAGCACCTGGTAGAAATGAGTTCTGTACATTGGAATTGAAGAGGTATGTGTGTATGTTGTTCAGCTTTATCTTGGTAAAAATTAAATCCTTTTATTCTCAAACATAAAAATAATCTTAATTTGCTTCTCTGTCTGAGTTGGCTTGTGCATATTGTCCTGTGATGCCAATTGGGAAGATCTCATGTTCAACTGTAACTGTTTTTAGCCAAAGTATTTGAGAATGCTAAAATGACTCCACTACTGTCAGATAGAGGAGGAACAGTCAGAGAGAATTCCTACCTTGAATGCTGCTGCCGCCTTCTTCTGGTGGAGTAATTTGCTGATACTTCATGCCACAGCGCACACTGAAAGAATATGCATTTACATTGGATGCTAAAGAGCTGCACTTGCATCATTAAAAAAAAAACTTCTCCTGAACAGCAAACTGTTTTGTATAATAAATATATTTCTTACAAATGAACTTTTTTTTACAGTCACTGCAGCAACAACTTGAAGTCATTTCAGGCTATGAAGAACTTCTTGCTGACATTGTAAATATTTGCGTTGATTATTATGAGAACAGAATGTACCTTACTCCTAGTGAGAAACACATGCTGCTCAAGGTATATATTTTTGCTTTCTAAAATAATGTATAGTTTGTATCCTGAAATGTATCCCACTGGAATTAAATCTGTGCAACATTTGTTCAGTTCTAGAGACTGGCGTTGTATCTGAGTAGATTTATGATTATTTGTTGTGGTTTTGTTTTACTGCTGCTTGTGTCAAGCTGTAGCAGTACATTAGGATAAGTTGAAAATGGTGCTTAGTATTGTAGTCTCTATTGTAGGAAGAAAGTATAAACTTACAGACAGGAAACATAATACACCCATGTAATAAATGCTTTTCCTTAGGGAGTTGCACTGGGGAGTAACACAATAGATATCCATCAGCTTGAAGATGCTAATAGTTTTGTTACTGTGTGCAGGATTACTAAGACTTTTCTGTGCCCCTATGAAGGAGGCCTGACCCTGACTTTGAATCTGCGTACAAACGTAATTGCCATGAGCTAATTGTTTAGCGATGTTGCTTGTGGGGAGTTCAAGTCAAGTGTAGGATCCGGGAGAAGGAAGCTTAGAGACTGGAGCTTGGCTGGATGTTGTGTGGGGAAAAAAGAGGATAAAAAAAGGGGGAGAGGGGGGGCATGATGAAGGGATGGGTTTATTTGGACAAGGAAAATTCAGGTATAGATTTGTGCCAGGCACTGCCTTGCTCCTGGAATGGTGTGTTGCCAGCCCTTAGTTGCTGGCTGAGCAAGTGAGGGTGGGACTGGCTTCCAGGTCACAAGTTCAAACTCGGAGGGGTGAGAGACTTGATTTTTGTTTTGTTTGTTTGGGGAGGATTGGGATTTGTACTCTGTTTAATATCTGGTAAAGTGTGGTAATTAGTTCTCGCAGATGTGGATTTTCTGAGGAGAGAATAGGGTGTTGCTGATTTCTGTCATGTGAGGTTTTGCCTGGTGGTAGGCAGTGATGGTGCGGCAAGACTTGTGCAAGGTGTCGCCCCATGCCACTTTTCGATTAGAACTTTCCAGTCTATTTTGGGTTTGGGGATGGGTTGGTGTGACTGTATCAAACAAATGTTTAACTTTGTTGAAGTTAGATTTTTCAGTGATTCCTGCAGTCTCGGGCCCTGACTAAGATTGGAAGGGAAACTTCTTGAGAATTGAATTTTCTGTTTGGTGGTTGTTTATGCTTGGAGGATTAATGTGCACTCAAAAATGTGGTTGACTCGTAACTGCTGTCTAAAATGGCTTAGCAAGACACTCAGTTGTAGGAAAAAATATAATCAACCCTAAGGACTTGCAGGGCAGGTGACCACCACGTTTTTGATGACAAAAAATGCTGTCAACATATTGTGAATTAATAAAAAGAAATAGCCAATATTTGCCTTAAGTTAGAGTGGTGGAAGCTGTGGGAGTAATTTTTTCCCACATACTGAAATGCTGGTTCAAGTGAGTGACGGAGTTGCTGTGTTTAAGTGGAAATAATAGGTTGACGGTTTCAATGCATGTGAACTCTTTGGAAATTGTATTTTGGAATTAAAACCTAGGGGTCTTGTGCAGGGAGGTTAAAATTCCAGCTTTTTTACTGTTAAACTTGCATAAAAATAGAAATTACATTTTTATTATAATGCGTAATCTCTCTTTATATTAGATGGCAAATTTCACTGCCAGTGCAGAGTATTAGTGGAGGACTTCGCACTGAACAATGTTTAAGTAGTACTAGTGGGAATAACAAGTACTGCATTTGAATGTTAACACTTTAAAAATAGATTTTCACAGTGATAATGCCAAACTTGCATTTTCAGTGCATTTTGACATGGATTAAGTGTTACTGCTTAATAAGCTGATAATGCCTAGAGAGAGCAATTTGTTCGCTTGACATTTCATGTCTTCCCTGCAACACGAGCCATACAACTGAATTAGAGCATACTGCTAAAAGTCTGCCTATATTTTATGGTACAAGGTAGATGAGGTGGCTGGCCCACATTTTCATGTCAGTGCCAAATTAGTGCTGTAACTTGAATGGAGAGGAACATTTCACATTAGTTTTAATGAAAGATCATTGACTAGAATGTTAACTCTGTTTCTTTCCGACTTGTTGCGTTTTTCCAGCAATTTTCTTTCCTATTTAAGATTTCCAATATTTGCAGTATTTTGTTTTTGTCTTCACCATAGTGGAATGTTGATTAATTTGGGCATTTTCCAAATTCTTTTTAATGTTCTGTATGTGGGTATATATTCACTCCCACTTTGCTAAGACTGGTTGGGGAATAATGTTCTGCTTTTGCTTGAAGGAATATGTTAAACACCTTGACAGAGATCAGGACAAAGGCTATATAACACAAAACCAGCGTTACACTTCGCCTACAAGTATAATATGCTAGAAACTATTTTACTGGTTTTTGAATATATCTTTTCAAGATATTGTATTTTATGTGGAAGGTTAAAATAAAATGGGGATTTCTTGTAGGTGATGGGCTTTGGACTATATCTCATGGATGGAACAGTAAGCAATATATACAAGCTGGATACCAAGAAAAGAATAAACTTGAACAAGATTGACAAATTTTTTAAGGTAAGTAGGTGTGCATTATTTTCTGTTAAACTAACGTGGGCAGCAAGAGTTCTTTTTGCTTTAGTCAGATCACTGTTTCATGTATGTATTTTTATTCATGTACTTTCAATTTTTGTATTTATCTGCATTGTATTTCATTATTCAGAATTAGTCTTCATTTTTTTCTTCTGCCTTGAATGTTTTAGATTTGACTTTTAGAATCCTTAAAAGCTAGTTGTTCAAATCAAAATATCTTACATTAAACACTAAGAGGAAAATGTTGACATGCATTTGTGTCAGTTGCACATAGTTCATTTAATTTTGTTCAAAATGGGTTCAACAGTGTGGTGGAATAAAGGAAGCTATTGGTGAGATGATTTTATATCTATGATGTGTTGAAGGGAGACATAAAACACAGCAGTTGGATCATAAGTAAAAATACTAGTGCTTAGAGTCGACGTTTTTTTTAAAAAAAGAGAAATGTTTGACATTTCCTCCTCCACATTATTATACTGGAAAACATGGCCATTGTTTTGAAAGATGGCAATAAATCATAAGTGGTATAAAATCAATATGTTTTGAATGAAAAGACTTAGTTCTGTATTTATCTCTTGATTCTTCCCAGTTGGTTAACCACTATGTTTTCTCTATTGGTTTGACTTTCAGTCTTAATGGGTAGTACAATGTGCAGTCAGAGACAACTGCAATTAGGGCAGATGTCTCACAAAATTGACATCTGGTTGCTTGGGCAAAACAAGGCTTTTGAAATTGTACTTCAGTTACCTATGGGAAATTGATTTATAAAAGGCTGCTTTCAGTCGCCAGTCATGTGATATTGATGTTTTGCTGATTATTTTCTCCTTGCTTTTTGCACTAGTACAAAATGCACTTAAGTGTCCCTGGTGTGAAAGCCTAAATGCAGAATTTTGTTTTTCACACACAGGTTGAATGGCTGATCACAATGCTGTATGGTGTTCTTTTCATAAGGCTCATTTTGATAGGTCTTATTCAGTGTAGTTAGCTGAATTGTTTGCAAGTCGAGCACTAATGGGGAATCTGTTCTTTGAAAGGATGGGTAAATGCTTGACAACACCTTAAAATAAAGGTTGGATATTTGGTGGGAGATAAGAAGGGCTATGTAATAGTGAATAAGTTAAGGTGCTGAATGATGAATGAAAAATTATAGCACAAGATCAGGTCATTTGGCCTTCCAAGACTGCACCGACCATGCTGCCTGACTGGACTAAAACCCTTCTTGATCCCTTCTGGAGACCATATCCATCCATTCCCATCCTATTTATGTATTTGTCAAGATGCCCCTTAAAAGTCAATATCAGAACTGTTTTCACTACCTTCCTTGGCAGCGAGTTCCAGGCATTCACTACCCTCCTTAAAACAAAAATTGCCTCATACATCTCCTTTAAACTCTGCATAAGAATCTTGGAGGCTAGCTGAAAGAATTCTGAGGGCTTGAAACTGCCTAGTCAATAAATAAATACTCCTGGATCTCTTAAAGTGTTTTGATTCAATCCAAAAATATACTTGCAGATAACTGCAAAGTCATTATTGCTTGAACTATCAAAACAACAAAAATGCATCTCCTGTAATAATACTGAATGTAAAACTGATTCATAATATAGTTTTTTTAACTTGCTGCATTGCTAGCAGAGAACTTCTAATTTAACTGTGTCTCTGCCGACTTTATTGGAATCAAAGATAATAAAGTAAACGCAGTATCTTCTGTATGACAATATTAGAAGGGAACGGTAGCATGTCGCTTATGTCGCTAGTTTTTATTCTTCAATAGAATGTGGGCATTGCTGGTTATAAGTGAGCATCCATTGCTCAATCCTTAATTGCCCTTGAGAAGATATTGGTGAATCATCATCTTGAACTGCTGCAGTCCATGTGGTCCACAGTGCTGTTAGGGAAGGAGTTCGAAGATCTTGATCCAGCAAAGGTGATGGAATGGCAATATATTTCCAAGTTTTGTCTGGTGTGTGGCTTGGAGAGGAACTTGAAGGCAACTGTGCTCCTGTACATCTGATGTCTTTGTCCTTCCAGATGGTAGGCATTGTGGGGTGCTATTGAAGGAGCCTTGTTCAGTCAGTGCAGTGCATTTTGAAGATGGTACACTCTGTGTGATTGATGGGTTGCTAACTTCATTCTGGACATGTTGACTTTCTTGCACATTTTTGGAGCTGAACTCATCCAGGCAAGTGGAGAGTATTCCATTATATTTTTTGCCATGCCTTGTACATGGGTAGTCAAGAGGCGAGTTACTTGCTGCAGAATTTCCAGCTCTGAGCTGCTGTTGGAGGCACTAGTTGGTCCAGTTCAATTTCTGGTCAATGGTAACATCTGGCATGTTGGTAGTGGGGCATTCATCAATGGTGATGTCATTGAATGTAAAGGGGAGATGGTTAATTCTTTCTTGTTGGAGACGGTCATTGGCTGGCACACGTGGAAGTGTTCCTCGCTGCTTGAGCCAAATTGTCCGGGTTTCGGTGCAAGTGAGCACAGACTGCTTCAGAATTTGAGGAGTTGTGAATGGTGCTGAACACCGTGGAATCATCAATGAGCATCTCCACATCTGATTTTATAATGGAGGGAAAGCCATTGGCAAAGCAGCTAAGGATAATATCAGTGACCGTGAGTGAATCAAACTAATTGTGAAGAGTTATTAAATAACACTGCTGCTGATATTTTCCATCATTTTGCTGATAAGTGTGGACTAATGGAGTGGTAATTGGCCTGCTTTGTCCTTTTTGTGATCAGGATTTATCAGGGTAATTTTCCACATTGTCAGGTAGATGCCAGTACTGGGACAACTTGGCTAAAGTATGGCTATTTTTAGAGCACATCTTCAGTATTACAGCTGGATTGCTGTCAAACAGCTGTTTGCTGTTTCGTGATATCTAAATGAGTGAGTTGGGTTGGCTGAAGATTAGTGTCTGTGACACTGATGGTCATCCTCCTTGTATTTCTTGCTGAGATGGTTGCAAATGCACTGAGGTGCTGAACTACCCCATAATTGAGGAAAGAGATATTTGTGGAGTCGCCGCCTCCTGTTAGTTATTTAATTGTCCACTATCATTCACAACAGATTTGACAGGACTGCAGAGCTGAGATCTGATCAATTGGTTGTGGAGTAACTATTACATGCTGGTTCTGCTAGTTGGCATTTAAATAGATCTGTATTGTGGCTTCATCAGATTGACATTTCATTATTAGATGTGTCTGGTGCTACCTCTGGCCTACTCTCCTTCAGTCTTGATTGAACCAGGGTTGATCCCCTGACTTGTTGATAGATTAGGGCAGATGCTGGCTGAGAGGTTCCAGACTCTTGTTGGACACAGTTCTGTTGCTGATGGATGCCGAGTTTTGAATCGGCCTGTTTGAAATTTATTCCGTTTAGCATAGTGGTAATGCCACATGACATGATGGAGGGTATCCTAAATATGATGACATGATTTTTGCTTTCACAAGGACTATGTGCACCTGTAATAGAAAGATTCAAAGAACACTATAGCACAGGAACAGGCCCTTCGGCTCTCCGAACCTGCACCGAGCATGATGCCTGCATAAACTAAAACTGTATGCACTTAAAGTCAATATACTTCCATTCCCATCCTATTCATGTATCTGTTGTAGGTGTCCCCTTTATGCCGCTATTGTACCTGTTTCCACCACCTCCCCCGGAAGGATGTTCCAGACATTCACCATCCTTTGTGTAAAAAAAAACTTGCCTGACACATTCTGCTAAACTTTTCCCAAAACACCTTAAACCTATGTCCCCGAGTACTTGACTTTTCTACCCTAGAAAAGAGCATTTGACTATCCACTCTGTCCATGCCATTCTTGGACAAGGTTTGGAAATAGTATTTACAAATCACTGCAGTCTGTAGTAGGATTAAACTCACATTTGATGAGCACAAGATCAAATTGGGGCTTTACTCTTATTGGTTCCCTCACCAGCTGCCACAGATCCAGACTAGCACCTACATGCTTTTGGACTTATCCACTTGGTCAGTAATGATGCTACTGAGACATTCTTACTGATGGTCATTGAAATCCCTCACCCCCAATACACTCTGCCCTTGCCATTATTGCTGCATCTTCCAGTTATTGTTCAACATGAAGGAGTACTGATTTGTTAATTGCGAGAGGGCAGCAGATGTTAGGCTGTCACCTGACTAGTCTGAGGGAAACTATTTTGATTTTGGCATCAGCCCCAGTTGTTATAAAGGAGGACTTCGCAGAGTGGGCAAGGCCAGTTGTACTTTTGTGAAGATTCACAAATAAGCAATGATTGATTAGCCTTGGCACTGAATGGCTATACCCAGAATTTCTTTGTAAAGCTAGTGATCAAGAGCAAATAAAACTTGTGAACTGCACAAAAGTAGTTTTGTGACATTTTGAGAGTGACCAGAGTAGTAAAAACAACTTTGATTTCATCCTGAAATGTAATGCTTGAGTTGCAATGTATGCATTTTCTGAGTGTATCCAGGAAGGTTTCCTTCAGATATTTTATTTGAATATATTGCAGCAATTGCAGGTGGTGCCACTATTTGGTGACATGCAGATCGAGTTGGCCAGATACATCAAGACAAGTGCTCATTATGAGGAAAACAAATCAAGGTGGGTATTCAGAACCATTTAGCTCGTGAAGATATAAACATACCAATGCCTACTCAATGCAAACTGTTGTAGAAGTATATGCAACCAGCATTTCTGTTGCAAATGAAAGGATAGTTAACTTAGGTTTATTTATAACTTGTCCCCATACAGTGTTATATTTAGCTACCAAAATTAGGAAGTTTTGGTCAAGTGATCTAGTCCATTTCTTTGGCATCTGGTTAGGCAGTCCAAATGTAATTGCTAATGGGTTTGTGGGTATTGCTTTGCTTGTGCACATGGACACTGAGATTCTGGCTGAAATGTATTGCAACAGACTAGAATGACTTAATTTTGAGTCTGGGTCTGATGGACTTGCCTAGGAGTTCTTGATGTTAACACCTGATTGTAGTACATTCCCCAGTGCTAAATTCCAATTCAATGAGGTAAAGAAAACAACTTCAGCAACCTTAATTTTCCACGTGATGGTGGATGTGTCCTGGATTGCATAGTTGAGATGTGAAAATTTATGGCTATCAATCAATCTGAGAGCCTTTTAAGAATGAGACAGTATTTAAGCAAAATTTTCCCTCAATAAATGGGTAATTTTGTACATAGTTTATAGAAGCAACAGGCTTGATAGATTGGTCCATTATCTTGAACTAATTTATTTTTCACTGTTGAATTCTTGTTTGAACATGGGTATTAAGTCAAATAATTTATTTTGAATTTCAAATTGAAGCACACATATATTGTGTAACAAATAAATCTCCATAACTAAAAAATCTTACATTAATACTGCAGGATATGTAAAATAATTTTGTGTAGAGTTTTCTTAAAGCACTGCACTTTCAGGGAGTACTTAATGAGAAGAAAATCTTTCCAATATCCAATTAATTTTGTAATAACTTACTTTCACTAACCACTTATTCTAATTCAGAGTCGTGGGGATCAAAGTCTATCCTGAGAGACACTGGACATGTGTCTGTCAGGGTACACCCAGGACAGGATGTCAGTCCATCACAGGGCACACACTCACCCAGACAAACTGAGGGGCAAATTACAGTGACCAGTCCGCTTAACCTGATGGACTGTGGGAGGAAATCAGAGCACCCAGCGAAATCCATGTAGGTTGGGGAGACCATGCAAACTTCACACAAATCAGAATTGAACCTGGGGTCCCTGGAGCTGAGGCAGCAGTGCAACCCACTATACCACCATGCCACCCGCAAATCTTTTTGTAATGTAAAAGTTCAAAATAAGGGAGGCTGAACTATTTGAGAAATAAATTAAAGAGCTGCTTTCAAATATGTTACATTGGAAGCAGGACCATTCATTCAGGATTCTAATAACTGTTAACCTTGGGTTGAATTAATGTTTTTGCTCACATAAGCAGTTTTATGTCTTTTTGTTTTTCCCTTAATTGTGTCTGTGTTCTTGCTTAAGGTGGGCCTCCACATCTTCCAGCAGTAGTCCTCAGTACAACATTGTTGAACAAATGATTCAGATCCGAGAAGACCACATGCGCTTCATCTCTGAGCTGGCTCGCTATAGCAACAGTGAAGTATGTGAAATTTAACTCCCAAGTTCAGGAATGCTTTATTTTGATGTAAACATATTCTTCCAGAAGAAACAATTATTTTTGGCAGGAAGAGAGCATGTGTCATGTACAGATGGGAAACAAAGCAGAACATAAAGCCATATTTATTGCAAGCGCCACACTTCTAGAATGTAGAATTAGAATGGTTCGAGAGCTTCAAGTTTTTAGATGACCAGATCACTAGCAACCTATTCTGATCTCCTCATGCTGATATTGTAATTAAGAAAGCCACCAATGCCTGTACTTTGTCATAAGACTAAGGAAATTTGTCAACTACGGCTTTCACCAACTTTCACAGATGCACTGTAGAAAGCATTTTTTCTGGTTGTATCACAGCTTGGTATGGCTCCTGCTCTGCCCAACGCCACAAGGAACTACAAAAAGTCATGAATGTAGCCCAGTTTATCACACAAATCAGCCTGCCATCCATTGACTCTGTCTGTGCTTCTCCCTGCCCTGCCAAAGCAACCAGCATAATTAAGGACCCATACACTCTGAACATTCTCTCTTCCACCTTCTTCCATCGGGAAAAGGATACAAAAGTCTGAGGTCATGTACCAATCAATTCAAGAACAGCTTCCTTCCTGCTGCTGTCAGACTTTTGAATGGACTCACCTTGCATTAAGTTGATTTTTCTCTACACCCTAGCTACGAGGGTAATACTACATTCTGCACTCTCTCATTTCCTTCTCTGTGAATAGTATGTTATGTCTGTATAGTGAGCAAGAAACAATACTTTTCAGTGTAGGTTAATACATGTGACATGAGAAATCAAGTCAAAATTTGTGTGGGGTAAGAACATATTTGTTATGAACTGTTATGTCTCTATCTTCTCCTTGAGATGGAGGGAAAGAGAGACAGGATGCTACTACAGCAACCTAGATTTCATACTGGTGATTGATTATAATTCAACAACGATAAAGGAATGGAAAGCTGCATTCTGAATCCTCAATAGAAGTAAAACATTTCAAATTAAAGGTGGTAGGAAGTTAAGAGCTTGAAATTTCAAGTTGCGATCTCAGAGGATTGTTTGAGGTCTGTGAAATCAGATTTTTTTCTGGCTTGGGCACACTGTGTGGTCTAACAACAGTTCTGATTGAGGATTCCATGTGATTTATTTATCTGCATTTTTAACATATATTACTTCTGTTGTCTGTATTAAATAATATTTCTTGGAAGTTAAGAGCCATACCTTTGGGAGTATGCCTATTAGGTGTGCCAATATTTGCAGTCTCCTTTTTCTTTCTTTCCTTCCTTCCCTCATTTTGGAATTGGAAACATCTGTAACTTTTATTTGGAGTTTTTAAGTCCAAGTCATTGATACAAAGTAAAAATGCCACATGTCGCAGCAGTGAAGTACTTCACTCTAACTGCTTTGGTGTCATTCCACCAGCAAGTGCCAGCTGTTTCCATTCTTTCAACCAGTTCAATGTTTCATCTTAAATTCTCACTGATATGAGTTTTATGTAGCAAACTTTCACCCATTTATCGAGAGTTCTGTGAAATTCCAGATACAGCTAGCCATAATATTTACTACAACCCAGTTGAAGAAAACTTTAGAAGTTAGTTTGGTGAGCTACTTGCTTTCAGAAGCAATAATGGGTTCTGACCATAAGGATTTATCAAATAGATAATCCTAGAGTTTGCTGTTAATAACTACAATAGCAACAATTTAATGAAATCCATGTTAAGACTTCAGTTTATTACCTTTTATGAATATTAGGACACCACTTTCTAATTAAATAGGGCCTCCGTCGCATTCAGTCATGTTCTCAATGAATGCCACAATTCTACAACTTAAAAACCAATTCAGTTAAATAAATATCCATTAGATTAGGTGTTTTCTCTTTTTGAGCTTTAGTTATTATAAATCTCCATAAGTCAAAGAAAATTAGAACAATGTCTTTGTAGCTATCAATAATTTAGCTAGAGATAAAATTACTTGTCCACAAATTGAAGTTTAATATACTGTAGACATGTTAATGCCAGAAATATTGTATTGCATGTTATGGAGTCAGAGATTTACAGCATAGAAACAGGCCCTTTGGCCCAACTTGTCCATGCCACCCTTTTTTTAAAATCCCTAAGCTAGTCGCAATTATTCACATTTGGCCCATACCCCTCTATACCTATCTTGCCCATGTAACTAAGTGCTTTTTAAAAGACAAAATTGTACCTGCCTCTACTACTACCTCTGGTAGCTTGTTCCAGACACTCATCATCCTCTGTGGAAAAAATTGCCCCTCTGGATACTTTTGTATTCCTCCCCTCTCACCTTAAACCTATGTTCTTCAGTTTTAGATTCCCCTACCCTTGGGAAAATATATTGACTATCTAGCTGGTCTATGCTCCTCATTGTTTTATAGACCTTTATAAGATCACCTCTCAGCCTTCTGCGCTGCAGAAAAAAAGTCCCAATCTATCCAGCTTCTCCTTGTAACTCAAATCATCAAGTCCTGGGAGCATCCTAGTAAATCTTTTCTGCACTCTTTCTAGTTCAATAATATCCTTTCTATTATAGGATGATCAGGACTGTACATAATATTCCAAGTGTGCCGTTAACAATGTCTTGTACAATTTCAACAAGACATTCCAACTCCAGTATTCACCGTTCTGACCAGTGCAACCAAGCATGCTGAATGCCGCCTTCACCACTCTGTCCACCTGTGACTCCAATTTTAAGAAGCTATGAACCTGTACCTGTAGATCTATTTGTCCTGTAACTCTCCCCAACATTCTACTGTTAAGTCCTGCCCTAGTTCAACCTACTAAAATGCATCACGTTGCATTTATTGAAGTCAAAGAAAATTATTATGTAGAGGTTCATAACATCATCTGCCATTTGTCAACCGATCGAGATCCGTTGCAATCTGAGATAACCTCCTTCACTATGCCACCAATCGTAATGTCATCTGCAAACTTACTAACCGTACCAATGATGCTCATCCAAATCATTGATATCAGTGTCAAGTAACAATGGAGTTAGCACTGATCCCTGAGGCACAGTGCTAGTCACAGGCCTTCAGTTTGAAAAACAATGCTGGACAACCACTCTCTGGCTTCTATCATCAAGCCAATTTTGTATCCATTTAGCCACTTATCCTGGATCCCATGAGATTTAACCTTATGCAACAACCTACCATGCAGTACCTTGTCAAGGCCTTCTATTTAAAATACAACATATTGCTGTAAAGTCCATATATATAGACAACATCAACTGCACTGCCCTCATCTTTCTTCTTGGGTACCCCTTCAAAAAAATCAAATTTGTGAGACATGATTTTTGACTCATAAAGCCATGCTAATTGTCCCTAATCAGTTTTTGTGTTGCTAAATACTTATAGATCCTATCTCTCAAAATATCTTCCAACAACTTTTACCCACCAAGGTTGAGAGGCTCACTGGGCTGTAGTCCCTAGGCTTTTTCCTGCAGCCCTTTTCTGTTAGTATGTTGAATATTGTATGTGGAAATAAACCAGCATAATGCTCATCAACTGAACAAGGCAGCTTTGGAAGGAGGTGAAAATCTTGTCTACTCGTGTTAAATTATGACTCTCGATTATTCAGTATGTGTAAAGAAGTAGTGAGAGATGCAATTTTAACATCATTATCTTTGTTACTGGGAAAAATTTGTTGTTTGTGACTGACTGGTGATATGGTGGCACAGTAGTTAGTACTGCTGCCTCACAGCACCAGGGACCCAGGTTCGATTCCTGGCTTGGATCACTGCCTGTGTGGAGTTCGCACCTTCCTTCCATGTCAGCGTCGGTTTCCTTTGGGTGCTGCGGTTTCCTTCCATGGTCTGAAAGGCATGCTGGTTAGGTGCATTGACCCGAACAAGCACTAGAATGTGGCGACTAGGGAAATTTCACAGTAAGTTCTTTGCTAATGTAAGCCTTACTTGTAACTACTAAATTAACTTTAATTTTTAGAGCACTGATGCGAAGGAGCCATGTTGGGGAAAAAGCTATCATGAAGTACCCATCAGGCACTTCAATGACTTGAGATTAAGAGAATGATTGTTTAGTTGAATTGGGAATGTATGTGAATGCAGTGCTGTATTTGACCTTTCAGTGATTTATATTGCTACATTGTGAATTCTCTCACAAGTAGACTTTTTCCTTTAATTCAACTCTTGCAGGTGGTGACAGGGTCAGGCCGACAAGAAGCTCAAAAAACTGATGCTGAATACCAGAAGCTGTCTGAACTGGCTTTACAAGGAATGCAGCTGCTGTCCCAGTGGAGTGCTCATGTTATGGAAGTGGTAAGAGAGCCAAAGGAGAAGAAATTACTACTGCTTAAAGTGGAACTACTATCTCTGTTTTTTAAAATAGAACATTAATGTTCGAAAGTTTGGTATGCTAATTTATCCTTCAAATCACTGCTGCTAGCTTGATCCTGATCTTTCTAAAATCTGCCCTATCCAGACTGCATTCAAGTTGTGTATTATTTCCTTTTCTAGTTTGATCATAAACATTATTATGTAGTGGTTCATAACATCAAAATCCCTACAGTGTAGAAGGAGGCCATTTGACCCATTGAGTCTGCACTGACCACAATCCAATCCAGACCCTATTACCATGATGCCATACATTTATCCTGCTAATCCTCCCAATTTAGCATGGCCAATCAACCTAACCACACCTTTGGACTATGGGAGGAAACTGGAGCACCCAGAAGAAACCATGCAGACATGGGGAGAATGTGCAAACTCCACACAGAGACCCGAGGCCAGAATTGAGCCCATATCCTTGGCGCTGTGAGGCAGCAGTTCTAGTCACCATGCTGCCCCTGTGTAGCTCCTCTTTTCAAGGACCCATTCACAATCTGCTTTAATTCCTCTTCTGTTTTGCTATTGAAAACCAAATGAAGCCATGCCTTTGCCCAAATAGATGTATAAAACTTGTGCTTTAGAAATTCTACCGTCTTAGTTCATCTTGAAATCTTTCTGAAAGTTTCTTGGGACACAAACTGTTCCTTTCTGTAAAGCAATGCAGATTTTGTAGAAACTCTTTTAATATGGTGACACCATCTTTTCTATGTAAAGTATGCAGCATAGAAACAGGCCATTTAGTCTAACTGGTCCATGAAAGTTTTTCTCTCTAATATGCTTGCCTAGTTTTTCTTAAATACATTAATACTATGCATTTCTACCATTCCTTGTGCTCGCAAGTTCTATATTCTCATCTTTGTGTAGAGAAGTTTTTTCTAAATTCCCTATTGAATTTCTTGGTTATAATCATATATTAATGAACTCTAGTTATGATCCTCTCCCCCAGATGATCAATCTGTCTTAAGTTACCTCTGTTTAATCCTCCAAATTCAATCAGAATGCAACATCCATAGATTAATTGAACATATAGTGCACACAATCATACTCAAAACAACACTTAAGGATGCTTACAACCACTCCTACTTACAATTGGAGACTCAAATACATTACAGTTTTAGATGGTTATTGCACTTGGAGAAAATGAGCTTGCTGACTAGCTGAATATTTCATCACTTTCTGTCTTTATTCCAAATATTCAGCATTGATAGTATTTTGCTTTTGTTTAAAGTTAGTGATTAGCTTTCAGTTTGATCTTTGTCTCATTTTTGTTCTATAATTTTACAGTATTCTTGGAAACTTGTGCATCCCACTGATAAATACTCCAATAAAGATTGCCCAGATAATGCAGAGGAGTATGAGAGAGCAACAAGATACAATTACACAAGTGAAGAAAAGTTTGCACTTGTCGAGGTGGGACAAATAAGAATTCATATTTTAACCTATTTATTTTGAAACGTTTCTTCCTGTAATGAAGTCCAGAATTTCTGATGTAACAGGTTCTGTTATATCAGAATACTTGTAATAATTCCACAGAAGTGAAAGTCCCGTCCCCAAGTTACTTGATTTACACTATACATCTGCACACAGCTCTCCGGTTGCTCCCTGCTGAAATGCAGCCTAGGAGTCTGACGCACCTTTTTAAATAGGGAGCATGAGGCTTCCTGAGTTAACCATCACTTAAGATTTGTCAGGTACTACTTTTGCATACCTAACAAGTAAACACATTCAAATTAACTTAGGGACAAATTAAAAGGGGCAGCCCCCACAAAAAGGAAGGGGGGGTGGGGCGGCTCAAGCAAAGACCAAAGTTGAAAGGAAACTTAAAACATCAAATTAAAATGTGATTGTCGGGGTCAGTAATATACCCCAGTCCCTGCAGTGCCCACTGGGGGCGGAAGGCATCAACTGTGCCCGTGAACGCTGTGTGCTGCCTCTCCTGGCCGTGAATGTAGCCGCGGTAGAAGGGCAGACAGTCAGGATGGATGACCTTATAGATTGTCTGCTGCCTGGACCTATTGATGGTGCATCGTGCCAGGCTCAGGAGCAGATTCATGAGGAGGTTGGCATCCTGACCTGCTCCAGTCTGCACCAGGAGACTGAAGTGCAAACAAAAGTTATTTGGGAAAACCAAAAAGGGTGTGAGTCTATAACACAGAATATAGACATAGAACATAGAACGTTACAGCACAGAACAGGCCCTTCGGCCTTCGATGTTGCGCCGACCAATATAAAAAGCAATGCCCCTCCAAACTAAACCATTCCCTTCTCTTCCATATACTTATCAACTAACCTCTTAAACGCCACCAAACTTGGCGCATCTACAACTGCTGCAGGCAGGGCATTCCACTCCCGAAGTTAGAACATAGAACATTACAGCACAGAACAGGCCTTCGGCCTTGATGTTGTGCCGACCAAAATAAAAAGCAATGCCCCTCCAAACTAAACCATTCCCTTCTCTTCCATATACTTATCAATTAACCTCTTAAACGCCACCAAACTTGGCGCATCTACAACAGCTGCAGGCAGGGCATTCCACTCCCTAATCACCCTTTGGGTAAAGAACCTACCTCTGATATCCGTCCTATAACTCATACCCCTTAATTTAAAGCTGTGTCCCCTCGTGCTAGCTTTCTCCATCCTAGGAAAAAGGCTATCACTGTCCACCCTATCTAAACCTCTAATCATCTTATATGCTTCAATAAGATCCCCTCTTAGCCGCCTCCTTTCTAACGAAAACAACCTCGAATCCTTCAACCTCTCTTCATAGGACCTGCCCTCCATACCAGGCAACATCCTGGTAAACCTCCTCTGTACCCTCTCCAATGCCTCCACATCTTTCTTATAATGTGGGGACCAGAACTGCACACAATACTCCAAGTGCGGCCGCACTAGAGTTTTGTACAGTTGCAACATGACGTTGCGGCTCCGAAATTCAATCCCCCTACCAATAAAAGCTAAGACTCCATATGCCTTCTTAACAACCTTATCGACTTGACTGCCTACTTTCAGGGATCTATGCACATATACACCAAGATCCCTCTGTTCATCAACACTATTAAGAATCCTACCATTAGCCCTATACTCTACACATTTATTATTCCTGCCAAAGTGCATTACCTCACACTTTTCCACATTAAACTCCATTTGCCACCTCTCGGCCCAGCTCTGCAACTTGTCCAAGTCTCTCTGCAAACTATAACACCCCTCTTCACTATCTACCACTCCACCGACTTTAGTGTCATCTGCAAATTTACTAATCCTGTGACATGGTCCACAGACTCCATCAGCTAATTCATACTCTAGCAAGCCAACCGGGTTGAAGCCATTCCAACACTTATGCCATGCTCACTACTTCCCCATTATAACTCTGCACTATTTTTCCATTCAGTTACATACTTGTGTGTAATTGTTCAGCTCCTATGGGACTACAGAGCAGCCATAATCTAAGACACTATGTACAAGAGCAATCTATCTTGAAATTTTTTGCAGGCATACATGCCCACCATCCTCATGTATTTTGAACACTAAGTGTCATCTCTAAGCTTTGAACCATTGTTCCTCTCCAAATTCATGCCCATTATTCCTGCAACTTCATGTTTGACTCTCACCAAATTACATCCTGTGATTATGATCAAGGTGCATTATCCCTCATCTTCCTGCTCGCCCTCTGTCAAACTTTGACTTCAAGCTAGCATATGACTTGAGTGTGACATCAAGGAGCCTTAAACAAATGAAGTTGATGGGAACTGGGGTTAACTTCTCCACAGGTTACTATACTCAGTACAAAGGAAGATGGTTCTGGTTGTTGGGAGGCCAATCATTTCAGTCCGTGGGGAAGTGTCCTACGCCAAAATCTCTTCAGTAGCTTTACCTATGGTGATGTTTGCTGATGATTGCAGTGTTTAGTACCATATCAACTACTGAGATACTGAAGCAGTATATGCTTAAATCCAGCTAGACCTGGTCAGCTTTTGGGTTTGGGCTAATAAGTAGCATTCGCACAACGCAGAGACCCATCTCCCACAAAAGGGAACTTAATCATTTCCTCTTGGTATTCAATAACTTAACCTCCTGAATCTCCTACTATCATGCACCTGGGGGTTACCATTGAGCGGATGGGATGTACTGCAGGTTGCTGTGGGAGGCAAGGGAAGAGATTGCTGACCCTCTGATGATGATTTTTGCATCATCAGTGGAGACAGGAGAGGTTCTGGAGGATTGAAGGATTGCAGATGTGGTCCCTGTATTCAAGAAAGGGAGTAGAGAGAGATCAGGAAATTGTTGACCACTGAATCTAACCTCATTGGTTGGTAAGTTGATGGAGAGGATCCTGAAAGATAGGATTTATGAATATTTGAAGAAGTATAGTATGATCAAAAATAGTCAGTATGGCTTTGTCAAAGGCAGATCGTGTCTTACAAGCCTGGTGGATTTTATTTTATTTTTTGAAGATATGATTAAACACATTGACAAGGGAAGAGTGAATCTGGTTTATATGGACTTCAGCAAGGCGTTCGATAAGGTCTCTCATGCAATGCTTATTGAGAAAGTGAGGAGGCATGGGATCCGAGAGGACGTTTAATTTGTGGATCCATAACTGGCTTGCCCACGGAAGGCAAAGAGTAGTTGTAGATGGGTCTTTTTCTGCATGAGGTCAGTCACCAGTGGAATACCCCAGAAATCTGTTCAAGGACTCTTGCTATTTGTGATTTTTATAAATGACTTGGATGAAGAAGTGGAGGGATGGGTTGGTAAATTTGCTGATGACGCAAAGGTTGGAGATGTTGTGGATAGTTTGGAGGAATGTCGGAAGTTGCAATGAGACATAGATCGGATACAAGACTGAGCGGAGAAGTGACGGATGGACTTCAGCCCGGATAAGTGTGTGGTAGTTCAGTTTGGCAGGTCAAATGGGATGAAGGAATATAATATTAAGGGTAGGACTCTTAGCAGTGTGGAAGATCAGAAGGATCTTGCAGTCCGGGTTCATAGGACTGTCAAATTGGGCTTCGCAGGTAGAGGACGTGGTTTAGAAGGCGTATGGTGTACTGACCATCAATCGAGGAATTGAGGTTAGGAGCCGGGAGATAATGCAGCTTTATGAGACCCTGGTCGGACCCCACTTGGAGTACTCTGCTCAGTTCTGGTCGCCTCATTACAGGAAGGATGTGGAAGCCATTGAAAGGATGCAGAGGAGGTTTATAAGAATAATGCCTGGATTGGGTGGCATGCCTTATGAGGATAGGTTGAGAGAGCCCAGTCTTTCTCCTTAAAGAGATGAAGGATGAGAGGTGACCTGATAGAGGTGTATGAGATGTTGAGAGGTATTGATTGAGTGGATTGTCAGAGGCTTTTTTCCAGGCTGAAATGGCTGCCACATGAGGACACAGGTTTATGGTGATGGGGAGTAGGTAGAGAGGTAAGAGACTTTTGGATGAGTACATGGGACTTAGTAAGAGAGAGGGTTATAGGTAAGCCTAGTAGGTAGAGATATGTTGGCGCACCTTGTGGGCTGAAGGGCCTGTTTGTGCTGTAGTTTTTCTATGTTCTAAAAATACTGTGGCTGCAAAAATAAATCAGAGGCTGGGAATTCTGTCCAAAGCAAATTACTCGACTTCCCAAAGCCTGTCCATCATCTGCAGGGCACAGCTCAAAACTTAGCTCCAGCTGAGAATAAGAGCCAAAAGTGATTTCTGGACAAACGCACAGCAGGATGTATAGTTGCCATGGAATTAAATGTCCACTTCTTGAAATGTGCACGTAACATTTTCTAAGGCTTTACAAAACTACCTACATTATTGTAAATTGCATTTTGGCTCATAATGAAGTTGGAAGAAATTTTGTAAATGCTTTTTTGCTGCATATACCTAGGTAAAAAGTTGATAATATTCCAATGCAGCTGTCTGAATACAATGTAAAAAAAAATTACATGGTTGGCTTTACAGGGCTGACAATAGCAGCTGAAATTATAGCCTAATTAATGGAAGAAAAATATGCCCTTGGGAAAAGGCTGCATTACCTTGAAAAACTGGCATTGTGAATTGTTGATGGACAGGTTTTTAATAATTTGAAGATTCATGAATGATAGCATTGAATGAACTGAGTTCTGTTTGGATAAATATCTAGAGTTTTTGGTCATGGTGAAATCAGTAAATGAAAAAAATAACATGTTAAATTTTGACTCCAACTGATTAAATTGCCCGTTTAAAATAATTGGGTCTTATTCTGTGATGGCTGTAAGTGATTAGAGAGCATTCCTAAGATGCTAAGCTTAAAATTATACCATTTTTGATTCTTTGAATATTTAACTTTCCACACAATTAAAAATAACGTGCTAATTTTTGTATTAAAAGAAAAGTGAGTACAGTAAACATTTAAACTTATCTGTTTTGTGTTGCAGGTTATTGCAATGATAAAAGGATTGCAAGTACTGATGGGTAGAATGGAGAGTGTCTTCAATCATGCAATCCGACATACCATTTATGCTGCACTCCAAAACTTTGCACAGAAAACACTCCGTGAACCTTTGCGCCAGGCCATTAAAAAGAAGAAAAATGTGATTCAGAGGTTTGTTTAAATTGTACATTAAATGTATTGATACACCTTTTTATCAGTTTTCTTCTCTTACATCAACATAAAGTAACATACTCTTCCAGGGAAATCTAAATATTGACGGCACAGTGGTTAACACTGCTGCCTTGCAGCGCTAGGGACTCAGGTTCAATTCCCGGCTTAGGTCAGTGTGTGGCGTTTGCATGTTTTCCCTGTTTTTGCATGGGTTTTCTCCGAGTGCTCTGATTTCCTCCCACAATCTGAAAGACGTGCTGGTTAGGTGCATTGACCTGAAGAAGCGCCAGTATGTGGCGACCAGGGGAATTTCATTGCAGTGTTCATGTAAGCCTTACTTGTGATTAATAATAATTTTTTTTTAAAAAATGCGCCTGCGATGATTGCAGTATTTTTGTAGAAATGCAGCAGCACTCGGGGCTGATTTGAAAGGTAGAATTGGGGATGGGATTGCACTGATGCATTAAGACGTGCTTTCGAATTGGGGTCTCAGTGTCTTAGTAGGTGACAATGGGACGTCAAGAGGATGGTGAAGTTATTTGATTTTGTATTTGAGCACTTACTATGTTGCTTTTAGTGCATTTGTTTTTAAAATGTTTTCTGGGATTCTAATGCTGTTTTCATATAATAAGATTTTGGTGTTTTCTGCTTTTTAAGGCAGAACAGACTTGGCAGGAAAACATTTTGTGAATTGATTTCATTGAGAAAGTCAGGACAAGTTTATTAAATCCTGTGTTAAACTGCGTCAACAAATTTAGATGTTGCTTTACAGTTTAATGCAGAATGCCAAGATCTGGGTGGCAGTAGTTCCTCTAATAGTTCCGATCTTTTGATCTTCAAGTCTTTTCTATAGAAAAGAGCTATGGCCTGCTCGTTTTTCTCCTAACTGGTCTCACCTCTAATTTCTAGTAGTATTCTTGAAAATCTTGTTTGCACCTTTTCCAGTGCCTCAGTACAATTTTTATAATATGGAGACCAGTACTATGTTGTATACTCTGAATTACACATTTAAATAGGAAAAGAATAATGCTAGTGTAGGTTCTCTCGAGATAGTGCCTGGGAAATTGATGATAGAAAACAAGGAGTTGGTAGATGCACTGAGCACATACTTTTTCTCTGTGTTCAGATACTTGGAAATCGAGAGGTGAAAGAACTTAAAGCAATCACCATCACCAGTGAAAAAGTGCTGGGAAAAGTATTAGACTGAGGCTGACAAATTCTCAGGACCTGCAACTCAGAGTATTCCAACAAGTAGAGGCATTGTTGATGATGTTAGAAAATTCTTTTAATTCTGGAAGGGTCCTAGCAGATTTGCAAATAACATGTGTAACACCTTTATTCAAGGAGGGGGGCACAAAGTGGGCGATCATAGGCTAGTTATTATATCATCTTTCATAAGGAAATTGCTAGTATCTATTATTAAGGAGGTTAAAGCAAGATACTTAGAAAATCATAATGGGATCAAGTAGAGTAGACATGGTTTTGTGAAAGGGAAATTGTGTTTAATTTATTCAAGTTCTTTGAGGAAGCAACATGCAAGGAGGAAAAAGGGAGCATTAGGTGTAGTGTACTTGGAAGGTTACTACACAGCACATGATTTAGGGTTACGTTTTAGCATGGATAGAGGATTGGTTAGCTGACAGAAAGCAGTATGTAGGAATAAACTGAGATTTTTTTGGATTGGTAGACCATAACTAGGAGTGCCACAGCGGTCAGTGCTGGGACTTCAACTATTGGGGAGATGATGGCCTAGTGGTCTGACTGCGAGTATATTAATCCAGAAACTCAGCTTATGTTCTGAGGACCAGGGTTTGAATCCTGCCATGGGAGATGGTGGAATTTGAATTCAATAAAAAAAAAACTGGAATTAAGAATCTACTGATGAAATCATTGTTTATTATCAGAAAAACCTATCTGATTTACTAATGTGCCTTTAATGAAAGAAGTCTGCCATTTTGACCTCGTCTGGCCTACATGTGACTTGTGAGCCATAGCAACGTGGTTGACTCTCAACTACCCTCAGGCAGCTAGAGACGGGCAGTAAATGTTGGCCAGCCAGCCACGCCCAAGTCTCAAATGAAAAACACATTTACAATCTATACCTGTAACTTGGATGAAGGGGTCATATGTATTGTAGCTAAATTTAATGATGACACCAAGATGGGTAGGCAAGTAAGTTCTCAAAGGGAGATAAAGGGATGTAAATAGGTTAAGTGAATGGGCAAATATTTGGTAGTTGGACCTAATGTGTGAAAATATGTACTTGTCCACATTGGCAGGAAGAGTAGAACAGTTTAGTGTTTAAGTGGAAACAGAATGAAGTAGTTCAGAGAAGGTTTGCTTGATTCACCCGAGATGAAGGGATTTATGAAGAAAAGTTAAACGGTTTCCCGCACTGTTTTGTTCTTTGTCCTTGTTCTTTGAGTGAGCCAATTAGAATTTAGAAGAATGAAAGATGATATTAAAACATCTAAGACTCTGAGAGATCGTAACAGATTGGATACTGGAAGGCGCTTACTCTTGTAGGAGAAACTAGAACTTTAACACTGTTAAAGCATAAGATGTCTCCTTTTTTTAAGACAGGGATGAGAAAAATTTATTCTCTTTCAGAAGATCGTTAGTCTGTGAATCCTCAAACCAAGAAGACAGTGAGTCATTGAATTAATTCAAGGCTAAGTTAGATTTTTGATAAGAGATCAGGAATTATGGGAACAGACGGGAAAGTGGAGATCATAAGCAAATCTGTCATGATCTTATTGAATGGCCAAATAAGTTTGAAAGGGTATAATGACTTACTCCTGCTTTGAAGTGTTGTGTTTCTGTATATCTGATACAATCTCATTTTCTTTCAGCTTTCCCTCTTTCAGAGGTTATTAGGCTCCCTTCTCCATATACTAGATATCAACCTCTCACATCATGTTTCACAGAGACTATTACAAGAATAATTAATTCATACTAACGTTAAATTCAGAATTGAGAACTTGAGAACTGCTGTTCTTAAAAGCTGAGGCATGGAATTCCCAGAAGTCATAGAATCCTAAAGTGCAGGAGGAGGCCATTTAGCCCATTGAGTCTGCACTGACCACAATCCCATCCAGACTCTATTCCCATAACCCTATGTATTTATCCTAGCTAGTCCTCTTGACACTAAGGGACAATTTAGCATGACCAGTCCACCTAACCAGCATGTTTGTAGGAGGAAATCAGAGCACCCAGAGGAAAGTCACGCAGACACAGGAAGAGTTTGCAGACTTCACACAGTGATCCAAGCCAGGAATCGAACTTGGGTCCCCAGTGTTGTGAGGCAGCAGTGCTAACTACTGTGTCATTGTGCTGCCCCGAATATCATGTCAGTGTTTTCGGTGAATACCTCAATCAAGTTTGATTACAGTTGCAATCCAAAGCACTAATCCAAGGTTGAAATAATGCTATATATTTGGGGGCAGAATAAGAAGATTTGCATTGCACAAACAACGTGGGAATGTTTAATGTGAGTGGGCAAAACCTTTCTCAATTTGGAGTGTAATAATGTGGCCGTTAGTTTTTCACATTCATATTTGGGCTGATTTTTCGATGACACTTCAGATGATGAGGAAAAATATCAATGCAGCTTGGGAATTTGCTGCTGATATGCAAGATCAGCTATTTAAGAATACATACAAAATCGAGTAAAAAAAGTGTAAAATATTAGAGACTTTCTCCACAGAACCTAAAAAGTTATAAATTTTAAAATGTAAATGATGTGAAAAGTATCAGGGACTGCAATATGTAATTTATTGTTGAATTGAAAGGATGTTTGTTCTTTGATCAATATCTGTGAATAGGTTTGGAGGCCAAGATGAGGTTAAAATTAAATCTTCTTTACTCTGGAATAAAAATGGAGCCAAACATTTATTTTTGATATTTAAAAGCAAATTTGATACAATATTTTGAACTTTGGGTAGCTTTTGCCAATGGTTAAGTGAGTTAATCCTATGGGTAGCTAATCATTTAACCTGAAGGCAGAGTGAGTAATTGACTTACACTAGCTCTGAAGCTGAATGCTGTTCAATGACTGATGCAGGATGTTCGCTGGTAAAGACTTTGAGTGGAGAATTGAGTAGAGAACACACAAAAAGAATTCCAGAGGCTTACCACTTTTTGGGTGAAGAAATTTCTCCTCATCTCTATCCTAAATGGTCTAATCTGAATCCTCAGACTGTGACCCCTGTTTCTGGACTCCCCCACCATTGGGAATATCCTTTCTGCATCTACCTTGTCAAGTTGTTTTAGAATTTTGTAAGTTTCTGTGAGAACCCCCTCATTCATCTGAACTTAAGCGAAAACAGTCCTGATGTAGTCAACCTCTCTTCATACATGAGCCCCGCCATCCCTGGAATCAGCCTAGTAAACTCTTGTTGCACTTTCTTGAGAGCAAGAATATTTATCCTCAGAAAAGGAGACCAAAATTGCATACAATATTCTAGATGTGGCCTCACCAAGCCCCTATATAATTGCAGCAATACATTCCTGCTCATGTACTTGAAACCTCTCGCAATGAAGGCTAACATTCCATTTGCCGCCTTTATTGCCTGCTTCACCTGCATGCTTACCTTCAACGACAGGTGCATAAGGACACCCAGGTCTTGCTGCTCAAAGGATTCGAAGCATAAACTTTCTTTTTCCATAGTTGCTGCCAGATCAGCTGAGCTTTTTCAACACTTTTCTGATTTTATTTTAGATCTCTAGCATCTGCAGTATTTTGGCTTCATTTTAGAGAGGAGCAGAATGTCCTTTTCCAACATGTGTATCTTAATATTTTGAATTGAAATTGATCATTAAATGCATGAGTGCAGCAGTGGAAAATTTCTTGTTGCCAACTTTTAATGAAACCCATATATAATTAAAAATAAAAGCAAATATGTATATTTACTTCTGCAAACAGTTTTGGAAATATTTAGATGGATAAACCTTTACAGTTGTTATAAATTTCCAAATGGTGAGTTTACAATTTTAGTTCACTGTCAAACAGTTAAAGAATACAGAACTGCACTTGCCTAAATATAAATTAATATTGAAAAATAACTAGTTTAAAAACTGGACAACATTGCTTTTGTTATCCACAAAAGCACTTAATTAACTCGGGATCTATCTTTTGCATTAAAAATATTGATCCATTGAAAGGAAAAGTGATTTCCCAGTTAGTATTTGTGGTTCTGCTGTTCGTATCTATATTTTTGAGTAAAAGAACATTTTAATTAAAAAAGAAATGCAAGACAAAAGCTCTGTCGGGAGGGCGTGTTAAAAAACCTGCCAGTAGGGTGTGCTAAAAAGCAATGTCCTGGACGTATCCCTATTTTGGAGGGAAAAGAATTGAAAAGACTTCAGATTTTTCATGGGACGTTCAGTTCATGTGTATTTGTACATTGTTTAGAGTGATAACATTTCAATGTTAATTACAAACATGTTCCTTTTGCTTGATGATTACCCCTTAGGGGTTGAAATATAATTGGTTTATTTTTGAAATGCTTTTTTAAGTGCTTCAGTTCTATTTGGAAATTTTAAACTGTCCATTATAAATAGGAGAGATATAGCGGCATAGGGTAATGTCACTCAGCTAGTATTCCAGAGTTCCAGGCTAATGTTGTGTGCACGTGGATTGAAATACCAACGTGACAGCAAGTGGAATTTAAATTCAATTAATAAGTATGAATATAAAGCTAGTCTTGGTAATGGTGAGCACGACCACCTGGTTTTGCTAATAAAGCTTTGTGGAAGGAAATGTGCTGTCCTTACCTGGCCTGGCTCATATGTGACTCCAGACCCAGAATAAAGTGATTGACTCTTAACTGCTTTCTGAATTGGCAAGCTACTCAGTTTAAAGACCATTGGGGATGGGCCACAAACATTGGTCTTGCCAGTGATGTTCACATTCCATGAAGAAATAAAAATGTGTTTCAGTGCATTCATTGTTGATTAAACTTTTAACTCCTGCATGTACAGCAATTATTAAAGAAATGATCAAATTTATTAAATAGCTGTACAAGTTTGAATGCCTAGTTTGTCATGAGCAACACTAATTATCATACTTTACATGGGGTTTGGTATATGTATAGTGTACAAGAGTGAAGGCTTTCAAACCGTACATACTGAATGTAATACGTTTTATAAATCTGTACTTGAGCATTATAATATGTCAGATGTAAAAGTTGGAATTTCTTTATGCTACACAATACCTGCACTATTTTGGAAGAGCAGATCTCCTAATGTGCCAGGGCAGTTTTCTGTTCGGCCTATATCTATCACTATTCCTTTCTCTTCGAGTTGTGTAACTTGAGCAGAAATGTATGGGAAATTACCATCCAGGTCACTTATCGACCATTGTCAATGATTTGAAGATATGATTTTCTTACTGTAACTTTTCATAATTTCCTGTTCCCCATTTGACAGTTACATGGGGCTATTAAACAGAAATGTACTTTTGGAATTGATGCTGATGCATTTGTTCTATGTTTGTTTAGCGTTCTTCAAGCTATTAGGAAGACTATTTGTGATTGGGAAGTTGGACAAGAGCCGGTAAATGATCCTGCGCTCCGAGGAGAGAAAGATCCAAGAGGTGGCTTTGACATCAAGGTTTCACCCCGGGCAGTTGGACCATCCAGTACCCAGGTGTTTCTTTAGTGCAGATTTCTTGTTAATGATCTTAGACTCAAATTAGATTATTTGAACTTAAGTCATGGATGGAAATTGAGCTCTGAATTGTTGCTGAACAAATGTGATTTCCTCATGATTACATGAAGGAAAGTAGCTGGAACTTAAAATTTTGAAGTTTTTTATTCTTGGTGTACTCTAGCTAATAGGAGTGATAAGAAGCAATAAATCTGCAGGGAAATTAGAATGACAATCGTTGTACAATAGTTTTAACGGTGGGCTTAAATTACTCAAATATAGGACAGAGGGGGACAGACATTCCTACATTGTGTTGAAGAGAATTTTTTACAGTATGTCTAGTCTGACGAGAAAGAAGATGTGATTCTTGGAAATGAGGTAGATCAAGTACTTCAATGCGTATGGGGGAGCATTTAGGAAACAGTGATCAAAGAGGCAGATGTCATGCAGGTCATGGGCACAGAAGAGGAAACTCTCATGAGAAGGGTACAGAATTGACGAGAAGGTATTGGATAAGCTGTTGTTCCTTAAAAATTGACAGAGCAATGCGATTGGATGAGATGCATCCAAGGATTTTAGAGGACGTGAGTGGAAATTGCAGGGATGTTAGTCACAATCTTATAGTCCTTCCTGGGCTCAGGAGGTGCTACAGGATTGGACAAATATTCCACCCTTCTTGAAAAAAGATTGCAGTGTTGAGGTCAGCAATTACAGAGCAGTCGATTTAACGTCAGTGGTGGGGCAGCTTCTCAAAGCAATTATTTGGTATAAAATTAATAGTTACATGGAAAACTGGATTGATTAGGAAGTGCGAGCATGGATTTCTTTAAGGGATATCATGTTTAACTTGCTAGAGATTTTTAAAAATATGAAAGGATTGATGAGGATAATGCTGTTGATGTGTTGTACATGGACTTCAAAAGGGCATTTTATACAGTGTCTCACTACAGATTTGAGAAGTTATAGAGAATAAAAAGGACTGAGAGCATGGATAAAAAAAATGGCGGAGTATTAGGGAACAACTAATGGTTAATTGATATTTTTCAGGCTGGAAGAATGTTTGTAGTGGAGTTCCCCTGGGTTTAGTATTTGGACCTGTTTCTTGTTATATATTTATGACTTGGTGTGCAGTGGACAATTTCAGTTTGCCAATAGTACAAAACTTAAGTGTTGTAAACTGAGGACAGGGTAGACCTTCGAAAGGACTTAAACAAGTTGGTAGAATGGGCAGGTAAGTGACAGAAAAAGTTTAATACAAAGGAGTGAGGTCATTACTTTTGATAGGTAGAATAGCAAGGCAAAATAAAACAACAGGTATAACTCCAAAGAGTGTGCATAAGTCATTGTAAGTGGCAGGACTCATCCTGAGAGCAGCTAATAAAGCTTATAGTAACCTCAATTTTATTAACAATAGCATAGAACAAGGAGATTGTGCTGAATGTGTATAAGAGAATAGCTAGACCTCAGCTGGAGTATTGTGTACAGCTGTGAGCATCACAAAGGGAGGATGTGAACACATTGGATAATGTGCCGAAAAGATTTCTAAGAATGGTTCCAGGATGAGAAACTTGGGCGATGAAGATAGATTGCACAACTTGGGATTGTTTTCCTTGGAGAGAAGAAAACTGAGAGGAAATTTGATGGAGATGTTCAAAATCATGAGGTGGTTGGACAGAGTACATGGGGAGAAACTGTTCCCACTCCTAAGAAGATTGAGAACGAGAGGACACAGATTTGCAACAGAAGTAAATGCGGTGAGAGAACTTATTTGTACAGCAAGTGGTTGGTTTGGAATGCGTTGCCAGGAAATGTGGTAGAGGCAAGTTCAATCGAGGATTCAGGAGGGTATTAGATGATTATTTGAATAGAAACAATGTGCAGGGATACAGGGAAAAGGCAGATGATTGGCACTAAGTTATAATGCTCATTCAGGTCTGTGATTCTGAGTGTCCCTTGCTGATGCCGGGTTCTTAACTTCTTAATGTGGCTTTTTACTAATTACCTGTGAAGTTGCAATAATGAAAAACTAAATGTCGTTATTTGTGCATTATGAATATTAATTTGTATCTAATTAATGCTGTTTTGCTTGAATTGCAATCAAAAAGTTAATCCTTAACTGAAAATGTTATTAACAAATGCTTAACCTTGGCAATGCTGTTTTTGCTGGAGAGGAATAGTCACTTAAGCTTCAGCTCCGAAGAACTTGATTTACAATTATTTTTAAGACCCAGTAAACAGCCAGTATAATTTGATAGTTATTACTACTAACTCCCCTCCCACCTCTCCCCTGTATTTTGGTTTTGTATCTGTAAGCTTACAAAATATCATGGAATGTATGCTTTATGCAATTTTGTTAATGTACCTTACATATGGCACATTTGATAAGACTGTACAGTTGACAATCTAGATAATTGAATCAACTCACTTGCATTTCCTATAAATTTTAAAGGAATTTCACTTCTCTGCAGCTCCCCTATTGAAAATGTGAAGGAGGTCTCTATCCACCCTTTTCAGCATGCTTTTATAATTATTTTATTAGCTTGTAGCCAGTTTCTAGCTCTTTGTGGGAAAAATGCCAAATCAAACAATCAGCATGAGCGCTGTTTAATTATCCTATTCAGACTATGACAATGCTGTATTTTAAAGGTTGCTGTCCTTTAAGTGTGACTTGCATTGCTTGCTTTAGTAACACTGTGGAACATGGTAGTCCTAACATATTAACCGAAAATTCTTTTTCTATTGCTCTTTAACCAAGCTCTCACTCTCTGCTTTTCTTCCTAACTCTTAATGTCCGCTTTTGCCAACCGGTTTTAGTTGTATATGGTGCGCACCATGGCAGAATCATTGGTATCTGGAGAGCTAGCGAAGCAGCTAAAATCTCTGGGACTGGACAAAACACTCATTGCGGTGAACACTTTTCTGAGGCGGTCCTACATCTATCCAACCATTTTAAACTTTGGTGGTAAGAAGAAAGCCTATTATTTTGTTACTGAAAGAAAGTCAAAATTGTTCCACCATGTAAAAGTTGAATATCCTGTAATAAGTACTTACAGAATATTCAACTTTTCTCTATAACTGTAATATGCAAGTATGATACTTTTGTTAATTTAAAACATCAATTTGTTTCATTCTGGTTCGGTCTAATAATGTATTGCTGTGGCAAAAATAAATCTGATTTTGTAGGCAGTGTCCCCCAGTGGTGGAACAGTTGGGCTTTCTCTCTTAAGTGTATAATGACTAATTTGCCCTTTACCTTTTCTTTGTTTTGTTTTACGTTTCCTGTTGGTGTAGCTCTACATGGTTAGAACTATGCTAGAGTCCCTCATTGCTGACAAAAGTGGCGCAAAGAAAACCTTGAGAAGTAGTCTTGAGGGCCCCACCATTTTGGCGATAGAAGAATTTCACCGGCATTCATTCTTCTACACTCACTTGCTCAATTTCAGTGGTAAGATATTGCTTCCACAGGAGACAGGGGAATGGGGCAGCTTGTATTTTGACCATATGCCATTAGAGATGTTAATAGGATTGTGAAGGAAAGCAGAGACATTAAAGCCAATATTTTAATTGCAGGATCACTATTCAGTTATGTTATTATGTTTTTAGTCTTAATGAATAAAGTTCCATTTTTAGGCTGCCAGTATGCCAACATAAGGAATGGGAACTGGAGTAAGCATTGTGGCTCCTTGAGATTATTCTGACATTCAATAAGGTCAAGACTGATCTTCAACTTCAACTCCACTTCCCTACCTTATCTCTTCTTCCCCTTAATTCCTTCAAAACATATGGATTAATTCAGCTTAATACCTGAAATTCTTGACAAAGCTAAATTTCAAGTTTGAATTGCAATAGCCAGCAACACTGAAATGCCTTTTGGTAAAATATTGGAGCCAACAAAGCTTGTTCTTGTTTAATGCATTGACTATATGGGAACTCATATTTCATATCACAACTCCTCTCCCTCCCCACCCCACCACCATCTACCGTTATTTGACTCTTGCTTGAATATAATTTTTTTGCATTTTCACCATTTCCAAGTAACTAAGCAATTTCAAATGGAGCTACTGCATTAAAAAGAAACTATTCTTTTGCAGAAAGATGAGGAAAGTATATTTATGGATTCAGTTGGTAGGTGGATAGTAAAATCTATCCACTGGCAGACCTGATGTATGACATATTTATTGAAATGCATAGTATCATTTTTAGTTATAGTAGAAATTAATCATTTTAGAAAAATTTAATTATTAAAACAAGATGTATAATGAGTTTAGGACATTGTCGTCTGACAAGTGCAAAAGGCAAGATGCGTTTTCCACATATAAAGTGAATTAGTTTTCTGGTCATTGATGCTGTGAATGTGAGGACTGCCCTGATTATTTTAGTCCTTTGTCCATTAGTAGCAAAACACACACTTATGCTATGCTGCATCGCTGAAAGAAATGTGGCACTTTCAACATTCAAGATCCTCCAGAAAAAAAATTGTACTTTTAAATCTGTATCTCACCATTTGAATATTGCAGGCAGTTGTGTAAACTGCGTCACTTGGGCTCGTTGTGCTTAAAATTATATCTTGTTTAGATAGACAAAATGATGAATAAATTCACAGCAAGGGCCACCTCAACCTTGTTTGGTGTGGCAAATACATAGTAAGAGGAATTGCGTCAACGCATGAAAGGCACATTTCAATGTCAGGATAAACACAATGTGATATATTCTTACCTCATACCAGTTCTTTGAATTTTTGCATCCTTGCATCTCATTTCAAATAAAATTTAGATTAAACTGCGGTGGCACAGTAATTAGCGTTACTGCCTCAGCGCCAGGGACTCAGGTTCAATTCCAGCCTCGATTTACTGTGACTGTGTGGAGTTTGCAATTTCTTCCTGTGTCTGCGTGGGTTTTCTCCAGGTGCTTTGGTTTCCTCGTACAGTCCAAAGATGTGCAGGTTAGATTGATTAGCCACGCTAAACTGATCCTAGCGTCAGGGATATTAGCAGGGTAAATATGTGGGATTATGAGAATTGGGTCTGGGTGGGATTGTGGTTGGTACTGACTGAGTGGGCCAAATGGCCTCCTGCTGTACTGTAGGGATTCTATGATTCCATCTCAACTTCATTTTCTGTAGTTTTAAAATGCACTTGATTCTCATTTCAAGAGCTTTCTTATTCAAGATGGAGAAGCACAATGGACTGTAGTTGAATTGCAACTTGGTCAATACTTGTGTCTGGTTTGTCTTGGATTAATAATTAAAGCTTCTGATCAGATTGGTGTGTGCAGCATCCAGTACCTGTGTTAGTCCAGTGAGAGAAAGTGCTAGTGCTTTCCCTTTGATATAAATTAGTAGTAAAATGGGGTAACATCCTTAGAAAACTTGGTGGCTGCAGTCACCTTCCCTATAATCGTGACTTTAGAAAGCTATAAATTATAGGACTGGGAAATGTATACTTCATCTGGAATTGGACAAAAGTATTTTGTCATAGGTATGAGCAAAGTTTACAAGGGGCATTTGATGAAAAATATATTTCCATGTACAACATAAAGCTTATGTGAAGCTTTCTTTTTTTCCCCCAAGTTAAATACTTTGTGCTATAATGTGTCACTTTGTATAATTATGGGCATAAGGCTTACAGAATACATTATACAAAATAAAATTCTTAGCTTGTTGCCTCTTAAGGATTGTTTAAACCAAGAATACTAGCTTATTGTCTTTTAATGTTAAAATATTTAGCAAACGAAGAGAGTGAAATATGATAAAAACTATCTTGCAAACATCATAGCTTTAAAGAGCACGCAACAAATGTGTTCTGACTATTACTGATCATTGTAAATGTATAATTGTCTATTTGTGCCTGTTTATATCTATTTAGTGATTTGTTGTCTTTAAATTTTTTTCTGAAGAAACTCTTCAGCATTGCTGTGATTTGTCCCAGCTTTGGTTCAGAGAATTCTTCCTTGAATTGACAATGGGAAGAAGAATTCAGTTTCCGATTGAAATGTCTATGCCCTGGATTTTGACTGACCATATTTTGGAGACCAAAGAAGCCTCCATGATGGAGTAAGATTTCAATTTAATTTAATTTAATTGTCACTGTAGTGCACAATGAAAGCATTTTGTTCCAATAAAATTCAGCTAAATGTGGTTTATGTTTCACATTTAGCCCACCGCTGGCAGCCCAGCATTTAATCTGGTATTTGAGATACTACAATAATTTTTAACCATTTTACCAAGAGAGGCAGGAGAGTTAGAACAGGATAAGGTGCTCCAAGAAGAGAAGGTGTCATAGGTGTAAGGGGAATAACAAAGGTGAGACTTGATAACAATCTTCATCTAATGAATTCAGTATGTTTCATGCTCCCGCGTTCATGCCATCTTTACCAGAACTCATAGAAACATTGAAACTAGAAGCAAGAGTAAGCCATTTGGTTCTTTGAGCCTGCTATTTTCCTTGATCCCTTTAGCCCCTATATATCAAATTTTTCCTTGAAATCAGACAATGTTTTGATCTCAACTACATTCTGTGATAGTGAATTCCACACATTCACTATACTCTGGGTGAAGAAATTTCTCCTCACCTCAGTTCTGAAAGGTTTATCCCTTACCCTCAAACTGTGATTTCTAGTTCTGGACTCCCCTGCCATTGGCAACATTCTTTATGAATCTACCCTGTTAGAATTTTATGAGTTTCAATGAGATTCTATCTCACTCTTCTAAACTCCATTGAATATAATCTTAACTGACTTGGTCTCTGATATGACAGACCTGCCATCCCAGGAATCAGCCTGGTAAACCTTCGCTCCACTTCCTCTGTAGCAAGGGCATGCTTCCTCAGATAAGGATACCAAAATTGCACACAGTACTTGAGGTGTGGCCTCACCAATGCCCTATGCAATTGCAGCAAACCATCCTTATCCCTACGCTCCAATCCTCTTGCTATGAAGGCCAACATACCATTTGCCTTCTTTATTGCCTGCTGTATCTGTGTGCTTATTTTCAGCAACTAAGGCACGAGAACATCAAGGTCTCGTTGAGTATCCAGCTTTCTCAATTTATGGCCAGTCAAGTAATAATCTGTCTTCCTATTATTGCTACCAAAATGGATAACCTTACACTTTATCCATATCATACTGCATCTGCCGTGCATATGCCGACACGCTCAGCTTGTCCAAATCACACTGGAACATCTCTGCACCCTGCTCACAGCTCACCCTCCCATCCTACTTTGTATCATCCTCAAATTTGGAAATAATACATTTAGTTCTGCTTTCCAAATCATTGACATATGATGCGAACAGTTGGGGTTTCAGCACAGATTCCTGCAGGAACCCACTAGTCACTGCCAATCAGAAAAAGACCCATTTATGTCAACTCTTTGCTTTCTACCTGCTAACCAGCTTTCTGTCCATCTCAAGACATTACCTGCAATCTCATGTACTTGTAGCCTGTTATGAGAGACCTTGTCAAAAGCATTCTGAAAGTCTAAATAAACCACATTCATTGGCTCTCAATCAACTCTCCAACTCACATTCTCAGAGAATTCCAATAGATTCATCAAGCATGATTTCCCTTTTTGTAAATGCCTTCCAAGTGTGGAATTAGGAAATCCTTGATAACTTCCCCAGTACCGATAATTATGCTCACTGGTCTATGGTTCTTTTTTCTTTTTGAATAGCAGGTTTCCATTAGCTATCCTCCAATCTGCAGGAACTATTCCAGAGTCCAAAGAATTTCAGAAAATGACCATCAATGAATCTAATATTTTCAGGGCCACTTTCTGAAGTATTCTGGAATGAAGATTATCAACCCCTGCTGACTTATTCACCTTCAATCAAATTCAATTTCCCAAAACAATTTCTCTACTAATACTGGTTTCCTTCAACTCTTCTCTAAAACATGTTTCTCTTAGAACTTCTGGGGTACGTTATTCGTGTCTTCCTTTGTGAAGACTGAAGTAAAATACAAATTTAATTCTTCAGCTTTCTTTTTACTTCCCATTATGAATTCTCCCATTTTTGACTGAGGCCTACATTGGTTTTTGTCAACCTTTTTCTCTTTACGTACCTATAGAAACTTTTACTCCTTATTTGAAACCCTCCAATAAGCTTTCCACTTGCCACAGTATTGAAACAGCTCTTAAGAAAATCTCAAATGACCTCCAATGTGACAGTTTCAAAGAACTTTCCCTCTTTATCCTTGACCTGTTTGCATTTTTTGACAATGGTTGGCCAGATGATCCTCCGTGGGCACTTAATTGAGCTGGGCTGCACTTAACACTTTCCATTCTTACTTTTGACATACTAGCCTGTGTATCACTAGCAATACTTCTCCTTGTCATCGTCTTCCTGAATTCTTTCCTCTGAGGATCTATCCTTGGCTTCTTCCCATGTTTTTATTTCTGTCCCTCAATAACATTATGGGGAGAAACAGTGCTGGTTTTCACATGAATGCTGATGACACCCAGGTCTACCTCACTGTCACCTCTGTTGACTCTTCCCTTATTGCCAAACTATCATACTGATTATCTGACATCTTGCATTGGATGAGCTGAAATTTTCTACAGTTCAATATTAGGAAGACTGATGCTATTGTTGCCAATCTCTGTGTTCTGCGACAAAGCCAGAAAGTTTCCTGGGTCCTGGTAAATCTGGTTCTTAGAAATCAAGTGGACCAAGTGTCAATCAGTACATGATGTATGATGTCGATGATATTGATGTATTTGTTTTATCCTACAGGCACTTCGGTCCGCCTTGTTGTCTAACAAGGGGCATACACGCGATGGGTCGTGAGAGGACTGCTCTTGGATTTTTCGAGAGTATCCTAGTGCTTCACGTCATTAGTGTACGCTTGACCTGGACCATTTGATGGGCAACACGACAGCTCAGTGACTATCGCTGTGCTGTGCAGATACATGGATTTGGGCCTGTGTCTGTGGGAGTTTGCGCATTCTCCCCGTGCTTGCGTGGGTTTTCTCCGGGTGCTCCGGTTTCCTCCCATGTCCCAAAGATGTGCTCTTAGGCTGATTGTCAGAACAAATTCTCCCTAAATTGTCTCAAATTTAGTTTTCAATCCATAGATCTATAAACATAGACAGGGATCACGGGTAGAAGTGGGAACATCAAGGTGGTGGCGCAGGCTCGTTGTGCCGAAGGGCCTGTTTCTCGTGCTGTTTTGTTCTTTGTACATTTAGGGGGCAACGATGATTGTATCATCAGTTTCAGGCTGACTATTGAAAAAGGGCAAAGAACAATATCGAGTAAGAATAATTAACTAGGGGAAAACCAATTTTAGTGGCGTAAAAGCATACCTGGACTAAATGAATTGGAGTCAAAAGAAGAACAACTGAACAATGAATATCTTCAAAAAAGATATTGTTCAGACACAGCCGCCCACATAGTTTCGACACCAACGTTGAACATGCCTGAGCTGCTTTTGGAATGGCTAAGACCTTCGTACAGCAAATTGGCCCAAGTGAACCTTGCAGGGAACCCAGCTGTGGCATCCATTGCTGAAGACCGCTCCATGACAAAATTCAATGGAGCGCTCAGAGACTGGAAGCAATTGCCTGACTCGATTACTGCACACATTAAAGAAAAGTCCAGGCATATTCCCTTGATAGGGAAAGGTAGGGCAAACTAAACCAGATCTCCATGGATGACACAGGAAATAGAAATTAAGATGAAGAAGGAAAAGTGATTAGTGTCAGGTAGAAAATACAAGATTTAGAGGGGATATGCAAAAGTAAAGTGAATCAAGGATGGTGCACGAAGAGACTGGCAGCCAATAGAAAAGGCAAATCCAGAGTCTTCTATAGGATGACTTAAAAAAGAGAGATCATAGGGATCAAAAAGCAGATTTGCACATGGCACAGGGCATAGTTGAGATATTAATGAATGCTTTGCATCTGTCTTTTCCAAAACTATCCAGTCTGTGGTGAAAATGGAGGTAACTCAGACAATAGAATTTAAAATTAATAAGGAGATGATATTAGCTGTCTGTACTTAAAGTTGATAAGGCACCAGGACCAAATGAGATGCATCCAAGAATACTGAAGGAAGCGAGAGAGGAAATTGCAGAAACATAATTTTTTTGGTGTCTTTGGGTTCAGGTGGTTTAAGAGGACTGGAGAATTGAAAGCATTAGAACATTGTTCAAAAAACATTTGAAGGTATGATCAGTAACGACAGCTGGTCAGCTTAACTTTGGGATACCTCTAATTCACAACATTCTTATCTTATACAAGCAGTTTGCTACATCCGCAATTACTGATGAGCTTGCAACATCATTGTGCAATAACCTATTCAGTAAATTTGCAATTAGAGGAATTTACAAAGCCATCATGGAATGCATGATGAGCGCAATGATATCCACAGTTTGTTCCAAAACATGAACTTTGCTTATCTATTGTGTTTTGCAATGCCAAATCATCCAAGTATCTTGGCTTGACCCTAAGGTTAGGTAGTTTTATTGTAGTATAATTCAAATCTTTCAACAACTTACTTGGTCCTGACCCAAAGGTCACATTCCAGGCTTGGATGATCCATGATGCATTCTGATATGCTACTTCAGCCAGACTGATAATCATATTAAAAAGAAATATCTATTGAGCAAGTCTCTTTAACCATAACCATTTCTTCTTTGTAGGTATGTATTATACTCCTTGGACCTATACAATGACAGTGCCCATTATGCACTCACTAAATTCAAGAAACAGTTCCTTTATGATGAGATTGAAGCAGAGGTAATTATTAATTAATTTTTTAGTTTTTTTTAAGTTTGAATTAATGCCATTTAATTCAGCATAGATGTTGATTTTGTTTTAGTGTTGAATTTCATTAGACGAATTTCATGGCACATATTAATTGTGCAACATTTGTGTTTTATTTTTAGGTTAACCTTTGTTTTGACCAATTTGTATACAAGTTGGCTGACCAAATATTTGCTTACTACAAGATTTTGGCGGGAAGGTATTGTTGAAGATCATTATTCAGATCTTTTACAACATTAGCAAAGCTTAAAGCATTGAATACCTTTTACAAAATCATCTGTCCAATTTTTATAGCCTCCTTTTAGACAAACGGCTACGAGCAGAGTGCAAGAACCAAGGAGCTAATATACCAACACCTCCATCGAATCGATACGAAACTTTATTGAAACAAAGACATGTACAGGTGAGAGTTCCTTTTTCCATTATTGAGATGAAAACCCATGCTTCAGATTGCATACAGCATGAAAGTTAAAGGGTGCTGCTGTCTGAAAGCAAAAATATGTGCAGTAAAGAGAAAAAACAAACTTGTAAGAACAAACAAAATGGAATGTATCAAACTCTTAAATTGTCCATCTCACTTAATATTAGCTACAAAAAATTACATCAAATGTAATCATGCCAAAACCAAATTGTGAAGGAACTAGTCAGTACTCAGGAGGACTGGATAAACTTGCAGGAAGGCAAAAATAAATTTAAAGAATGTGCTTTAACTGGCAAATGAAATTCAGCGCAGGCACATATGAAAATGCATCTTGCTGGGAAAAATGGAGAGATCAATTGTTACTTGGAACGTGAAGTAAAGGAACAAAGGGATTGAAGAGTATAGGTACAAATAAAGATCATTCCATAGGTTAGCAAAGCCATAGAAAAGCAAACCAAGAGCTAGGCTTTATTTCTGGAGGGATAGAAAAAATGTAGGGAAGTTATGCTGAACTTACATTGAGCCTCGGTCAGCCTGCAGAGTACTTTATGGTCGCCAAATAATGAAAAGGATATAGAAGCACTTGGAAAAGGTGCAAGAAGATTTACAGAATTGATACCAGAAATGTGAGTATACACATCACAAAAGGATTTGACTTTTTTATTGAAAAAAGGCAGAATGGGGAATTAAGAAGACATCTCTTGGCTCAAAAGAATTCTAAGCATGTGAGACTCTCTGCCACAAGGAGTTAAGGAAGCAAACAGTATAGATGTACTTAAGAGGAAACTAGAACAAACAGTGCAAGAAGGGAATAGAGGGTTATGAGAGATTAGATGAGAAAAAAATAGGAGGCTCTCCAGTGGAGCATGAATACCATCATGGACTGTTTGGGCTGAGTGGCCTGCCAAATGACACAAATGTCATTTATCCTACGTAATATTTTAAATTTATTGTATTGCAGCTTCTTGGGAGGTCAATAGACCTAAATCGGTTGATCACTCAAAGAATTTCAGCAGCAATGTACAAATCATTAGAGTTGGCAATTACACGATTTGAAAGTGAAGACCTGACCTCCATTGTGGTATGTATGCTGTATCTAATTAATTGGAGCTCTGTTTAAGTATTGAATCATTTTGTTTGGGTACATTTATCTGCCAGTTTTATTTTCCTAGTCTTTATTGCTCCTATTGCCTAATGTACCAGTTCTGTAGCTTTCCTGATAATTTCATGCTATTAAACAATAACTTTTAGATCACTCATGCCACATATATACCAAGTAGTGATGCTGTGTTGTTGACATATTTTATATTTAAATAGTTACATGCGCCACAATTTTGCACCTGCACTTTTTGTGACCGAAAATGGTGACATGGGCATCAAAATCTCGCAAGAGTTGAAAAATGAAAATGTCACCAGTGTTACCTCATTTTCCAAATTTTCTCCCCCCGCCCCTCGCTTGCGACATTGTAAGATTCCTGCCCAGGACAGTCAGGAATTTCATTCCAATAAATTATAATATAGTTAATGGGCTTCCCTGCATCGTTCCCCCCGTTTGCAACTGTCTTTGTAGAATTAGGAAACAGTGGGCTACAAAATTAAAGGGACCTGTGGGTATATATTTGCAAATCTTTGAAGGCCACAGAATAAATTTATAAAATGATTGAGGATGTTGAGAAATTTGCAGTTAAACAAAATTCACCTCATGAAGGAGGAGCACTCCAAAAGCTCATGATTCCAAATAAACCTGTTGGACTTTAACCTGGTGTTGTGAGACTCCTTACTGCGTCCACTCCAGTCCAATGACGGCATCTCCACATCAGTTCAGAACCTGGCAGTGCAATAAATAGTGAGCAGGGTAATATTAAACTTGATGAGATTATAGACAAGTTGATGAACTGGGAAGACTCCAAACAGCTGCAATTGAATGCTGTAAATGTGAGTGATTATCTAAGGGAGGAAGAATATGGAGAAATTGTATAACCTAAATAATACTGTTTTGAGGAGTGAAGAGTGGAGGAGTCTGGTGGTGAATATGAACAAGTTTGAAGGAGACAGCTTATGTTGATAAGACAGTTGTGAAAGCATGTAGGGTGCTTGGTTTATTAAATGATGCAAGAAATACAAATGCATGGAAATCATGTAAACATCTAAAATCCCTGGTAAGGCTTCTATTAGAATATTGTCTGCAATTCTGGGCTGCACTTAGGGAAGGATGTCATGGTGTTGGAGATGACAGTGGAGGTTTTAGTTACATAGACACATTGGTGGTGATGATGATGTTATCCTAAATTTGTGGCATTATTCAAAATTACAAAACATTTTGACTGAGCAAGCTGGGAGAAATTGTTTCTGCTGGCAAAGTGATTGGTAATCACAGATGTCATGGACATCAAATAATGGTAGAAGAGCTAGAAAGGAAATGAAGTTAAAACATTTTTACATACACTGGTTGAGATTGAACTAGATTGTCCAATAGGAAGGCCGAAGCAGATTCCATTGGAACTTTCAAAAGATAATTGGACGTGTACTTGAAGAGGACTTAGTTTATGAAGAGTCAGGAAAAGGCAGGGGGTGGGACTAAATTAGACAGTACTTTCCAAGAGTTAGCACAGTCACAAAGAGCCAAATAGTTGCTTGTGCTGGAAGATTCTATAACTCAGCACTATACAGTTGACCATTGGGAAAGCTGACTGTCCAAGATATAAATTGCACATTTGTGATATTGGGGATTAACTTTTTCTGTTGTGATTTTTTGTTATTTAGGAACTTGAAGGTCTACTAGAAGTCAACCGTATGAATCACAAGCTGCTCAGTAAATACCTAACCCTGGACAGTTTTGATGCCATGTTCAGGGAAGCCAATCATAATGTATCAGCACCATATGGAAGAATAACTCTCCATGTCTTCTGGGAGCTGAATTATGACTTCCTTCCAAACTACTGCTACAATGGTTCCACACAAAGGTTTGATTTTTTAATAGCATTTATGTTTAAGCTTAATCTATCTGATAAATGGTTCTTGGTAAATTGCAGGTTTTTTAATCGAGTCATTCACAGTATCTGAAGGTTAAAACTTTTTTATTTCAGTAATGGTCAAGATATAATGCCTATTATTTTTGCTTAACTTGCACAAACTGTGAATTAGAAAAGATGCTTGAAGCACAGTGATTAATTGTATTTCACCAGAATTGGCCCTGTCGTCTCAATGTATAAATAATTCATAAATCTTTATCTTTGTGATTACCTTCTAAGAACCCAGCAGAACGTAATGATGTTTTACATTCATATAGTGCCTTTATTGTTTACCCCAAGATACTTGGAAGTAATTAAATCAGATGAAAATTGACTTTGTGCAAAAGAATGGGAACTTTGAATTGATACTAAAAACTTGATCAAAGAGGTTGATTTTAATGAGGGCCTTAAAAGAGCAGTGGAGATGCTTAAAAAGGGAATTCCAGAGCTTCCAAATTAGATACCTGATGACATGGCTGCTAATGATGGGACAGAGTGATTGGGGGATGCCTGGAGGTCACAGTTTGGAGGAATGAGGTGTTCTTGGATGGTTGTAGGGTTGAAGGAGGTGATAGAGGTGGGGAATGATAAGGCAGAGAATGGATTGAACAGAGTTGTTAATTTTGGAACAGGAATTGGGCAGAATTCAGTGAGCACAGCAGTGACTAATAACCAGGATGAGATGCTGTTTGGACATGAGGGAGCAGTAAAATGGAATTTGATTTGTGTTTATGCCAGATCTATACAATGAAGTAGAACAAAAGTTACTGCCCTACTCTTACCCATTTCCTTGAATTTCCTGTGGGTCATGTTCATCTACTGTAAAAGGTGAAATTATCCACTCCCTGGTTCTTGCTCACACCCTTCACTGAAGTGGGAGGGAGTGAGGGGTCATAGAGGGAATTAGCAAGGAGGAAGAGAAGGAAGAGGAGTGGGAGGGAGAAGGATGTGGCAAACTGGAAGGAACAAGGGGCTAAACGGAAGTAAAAACCAAATATATATGTGTCTTCAAATACAGTTTGGAGTTATGTTATTTGTGTGATTAGGAACAACAGCGTTTGTACATTGTGTCTTTCCCCAAACAGAAATATGAACAGTTGTCAATCACAGCAGATTTTCCAAGCTACTCCTAATGCTGAAAATTTGTAAATTCTTCCCATTATGTAGATTTCATTACTGCAAACAGGGCAGATGGGTCTGTCAAAATTCCATCCATTATGCACAAAATTGGCATCCATTTATTCTATACCGACATTATCTTGTGTTACAAGGGAAAGAAATAATTTAAAATTTGAGAAACTTGAGAATACCTACCATCTGCTTGGTGGTTTCTTTCAGTTCAGTTAATAGCCATGCTGTCATGTTAGCATAATTATATTATGAAATTATTTCTGATGGCAGTGGCACTCTTAGCTACTAGTTCTTGGATCTTAAAATAATTCTACTGCGTTTGTGATCATTAAAGATATTTCTTACTCAGCCACTTGGGGTGTTTATGAAAGTGGGAACAATTTCATCTTTTTGTCACCCGTCTTAGACAGTTCCTCAGAGTCAAGGATGAATTGCTTCCATACCCAAAATTAATTTTCAGATGACTGAGTTCAATATGTGACCTACAATGTCTGTCAAGGATGGGGCAGCTGATGGTTCGAAGTGTGTTTGGGTGGGGTGCCCACACACCCTTTCACTTTTGAAGCTTAGCTTCAACTTGCTCTTGGCGATGAAATTCTAGGTGCTTGTCCTCCACTTCATGTTATTTTGGCCAGGGGTTCCCAGGTATCAGTGGTGAGGTGTTTTTCAACGAGACTTCCAGGGTATCCTTGTTCTTTTTGTACTTGCATCCAGGCAAGTTGTTTGTATTGTGAGGAGGCCCAGATGTGTTTAGTTTTATCCTACTATATTTTTTAAGGAGAGGACGATGGGCACTGTACTTCCAAACTTCTGTTTAAGCCCCTTCAACTGTGTTAATGAGCTGCTTGTCAACTTATGACTTCTGATATCCACCCCAACATATTTTCCTTCCCCTCAACCAAAACCTCTCTTACCCATTGCTGTTTAAGCCACTAGGAAGTGAATAGATTGGAAATCTGGTCATTTATTTTTTTGACTGATTGTATTTTGGTTGTGTGCTGAAGTATGCAGATGCAGAGCTTCTTAGGGACAATATTTTTGGTGCACTCATCTGATGAAGGAGCAGTGTTCTGAAAGCTCTTGATTCCAAATAAACCTGTTGGACTTTAACCTAGTGTTGTGAGACTATTTACTGTGTCCACTCCAATCTAATGCTGGCATCTCCACAATACTTTTGATAGTTGTGCTACATTGTTAGGTCTTTACAGCTGACCGATGGTAGTGCACAAAATAGAGCTGTGAACTGTTTTCTGATGAGTACAGTGAATCTTTTGTTTAGGGCCATATCTATCGTGTAATCAATATTTGTGGTGTGCATCAATATGCTATTCTATTGTAAAAGCAAAATACTGTGGATGCTGGAGATCTGAAATAAAAACAAAGTGCTGGAAAAACCGTGATAGCAACTGTGGAGAGAAAAATAAATTGATGTTTCATGTATAATATGACTCCTCTTTGGAATGATTATTCTGTCGAGTTCCTTGAAATATTTTGCTAACTCTTTTTGTGTACATTATTATTTATGAATGCATAGCAGTCAAAATCCTTGCAGGAAGAATTTCTGGAATTACTGCCACTAAAGATTCTAATAGAAGAATTGTCTTGTTTTTTATGGATTAGTAATTTATCTGAAGACAGGGTGAACTAATTAATCTTGACTCAAACATAATTGCCTGCACAAAACCTTAATCACTGCAGCTCCAAATTCTCTGGTGGAGCAGGTTTGGGAGACCGAACGCCTGTTCTCATTACTGTTTTGTCTGACCTTTTCCTGTTTTAACAAGAGTTTATTTTAATGTATATTTGTAAAAACCCTTTAAAAGCTAATGTGTTGTACTTCCACCCAACTTTTTTGAACGTTGAGTTCCTGACACAGATTCAGTTTGAACTCGCAGCACATAGCTAATGAGACTTAATTCAGGCTATTCATTGTGGTTTGTTCAGCAAGTCACATGTCATTATTGAATATAGAGCTTTCTGTTCTGATTTTGCTGTTTCAGCATATGATGTAAATCTGGAGGATACTGGCTATTTTGAAATTAAATCAACACAACAACAACTTGCATGATGTACCTTTATTGTCGTACAATGTCCCATGTCACTTCACAAGAGCATAATGAAACTAAATTTGGTAATAAGCTACGTTAGGATAGATGACCAAAAGATCAAAGAGGTAGATTTTAAGAAGTATATGGTGAAGATGGTTCAGGAAGGCAGTTCCTGAGCTTGTATATGTTTATGCTTGGATTATCCTCTTCCCATCCTTATTTATTTAACGCCAACAATGTATTGTTCAATTCCATTTTTTGTCATGCATTCAAGTGAAGCTAAAGATAAATACATCTGTTGAATGCCATTTGTCTCATCTCCTTGTGATAGCAAGTTCCACGTTCCACCCATTCTAAGGGTGGTTCGGGAGTGGAATGCCCTGCCTGCAGCAGTTGTAGATGCGCCAAGTTTGGTGGCGTTTAAGAGGTTAGTTGATAAGTATATGGAAGAGAAGGGAATGGTTTAGTTTGGAGGGACATTGCTTTTTATATTGGTCAGCGCAACATCGAAGGCCGAAGGGCCTGTTCTGTGCTGTTATGTTCTATGTTCTAAGATGTTTTCCCTGATCTCCCCCCCCCCTGCTCAAATCCAACCACCCATGCCCACACTCAAGTAGAAACATCTTCTCATGTCCATCCTGTCAAACCTCCTCATAAACTTTGGATGAGTTCAGATTTAAATATGTTGGGTAGAAGGTGAGAGGCTGACCAGGAAAACATTTCAATAGTCAGGTCAGTGGTAACAGTTGATTTACAGTGAAACGCACACAACTTTTATTTGCTGAGAATTGTTTTTAAAGTTTTAGAATACAAGAAAACTGAATGTGGTAATACAAACTAGTGAAAGTGATGATCTTTATAGTATTTACAGCACGTAACTCAGTCATTTATCCCAGAGTTTTTTGCTGATAATTGTGCTCCGCATGAGGCTGCACATATTCTCCTTCATTGAGCTCCAATGTGTACTATTCTTTTCTCTTGTATTTATCTAGTTTTCCCTGAACTGCATCTATACTATTTGCCTCCATTACTCTTTGCAATAGCATGTTGCACATTCCAGTCACACTCTGATTAAAGAATTTTTCAATTCACTGTTGAATTTATTCATACTTATCTTGTACCTCCGATCCTGATTTCTAAGTGCCGACAAGTTGAAACTGTCTATGTCTACACTGTCAAATCTTTTCATAATCTTAGAGAGCTCAATCAGGTTATCCGTCTTGTTGTTCTTATCCAGTAAAGATCTCCCAGTCTCTGAAATCTTTCCTGATATGTGGCATCTTTCCAGTTTTTTTGCATTTTCTCCAATGCCTCTTTATTCTTTTTTGTAATTGGAGACCATAGTTATACACAATACTCCAATCGTGGCCAAGCCAAGATTCAGTGCAAGTTTAACACTGTATCCCACCCTTTCAATTCCATCTGTCGAGAAATTCTTTTTTGTATGTCCTTACTAACCTGTGTTTCTACATGTAGTGACTTGTGTATCTGTATCCCCAGAAATCATTGTTCTTCTACCTCATTTGGATACTTATTTTTCAAGGAATATGTTGCCCCTTTATTCTTCCTACTTCCTAGTTCACACTTGGAGTTCATGTGACAATTGCATGCTCATTTTGCAGTACTTCCTTGAAGTAATTTGGTGTCATCTGCAAATTGTGAAATTTAATTTAATACATAATTTGCTGAGTTCTGGAACACAGTAAAAGAACAAAGAAAATTACAGCACAGCAACAGGCACTTCGGCCTTCCAAGCCTGCACTGACCATGCTGCCAGACTGAACTAAAATCTCATACCCTTCTGGAGACTGTACCTTACTATTCCCATCCTATTCATCTATTTGTCAAGGTGCTCCTTAAAAATCATTATCATTATCTGCTTCCACTACCTCTCCCAGCAGCGAATTCTGGACACCCATCACCTCTGTGTTTATGCCTCATGGATCTCCTTTAAATCTTGCTTCTTGCACCTTAAACCTAAATGCCCTAATTAACTCCTCCACCCTGGAAAAAGGCTTTTGACTATCCACTCTGTCATGTCTTTCACAATCTTGTAGACTTCTATTAGGTCGCCTCTCATTTAAAGTTCTGCTTTCTTTCCTAATAATTTAGACTTCAAGTGAAATGTTTGTTCTTGTAGGAATCATTTATAAAGTGTGCTTAGGTTCTGTAGGATCTTGTATCAGAAAAAAAAATTAAAACATTATACCTTCTAAGTTGAAGTATTTAACATTTTTAAATTTCTGCATTGGTAAATGAAATCATTTTAAAAACATATGTTTAAAAATATAAAAGAAAAATGTAACTTTCTACTTAGAGTATTTTCTGCTAACTGTGGATCCTGTTTCCCAAATCTCCTGTCTCCTGACCCACCTTGTTATTGCAGATCTTCCTCTTCTTAAACCCTCTTGAGCTTGGCCTCTTCCCTCTCTCTAACCTCTCTTATTGCCTCTCTCCTCCCTGGCCTTTGAGTTGGAGCTTCTCCATGCCCCCTTGCGGAACTTCCCACTCTCTGAATTGTCTTCTTGCTACATTGTTCTTCTATGCCTGTGTTCCTGTTGAAGATCCAAGTTTGATTTGAAGCTGGAGCTCCAGTGTTGTGAAATTGAGAGCCAAAGTGCTGCAGAAGTAGGCAGCTACAACTGATGCATTTTTTAAAATGCTTCAAAATTTGAGAAGTGTGGGGTTATGAGAGTTTTTTAAGACATGTTTTATGGGATGTGGGCTTTGCTGGCCAGACCAGCATTTGCTGCTCATCCCTGATCACCTTTTGAATTGAGTGACTTGCTAGACCATTTCAGGAGAAATTAAGTGTCAACCACATTGCTGTGAATCTGTAGTTCCATTTTGACCTGACCAGGTAATGACAATAGATTCCTTCCCTAAAAGAAACCAGATGAGTTTTTGTGATAACTGATAATAGTGGTTATGGTTATCAATACTGATAACTATATGGAATATAATTCCACATAATTATATGGAATATAAAATTATATTCCATATTTTAATTTAGTTTAAAATCTGCCAGCTGCTGTGATAAGAGTTGAATGCATGTCCCCAGAATATTAACCCATCCCTCTGGGTTACTGCTCCAGTAAATTACCGCTGTATCAACAACTCCCCAAGTTAAAATACAGAAAATGAAAACACCAACTTTCAGTTTGAATGGAGAAGGCAGGAGGGTGCATTAATTATTATAATGAGGCTGCTTGCCTTCAAAGAGCTCTTGAGACAAGTGCTTTTATTGCTTTGCATGTGCATCAAGAGGAGTGAGACTCCTTTCTCCAGGTCCAGCAAATTGGCCATTAAGCACGCTCATGACCTGTCTGCTCTCCACAATCACCATCCAGTCTCCACTCACCATTGTCCAGACTTTGCCCCACTGCTCAAGATCAGCTGAACACCTCACCATCCACTATCCAAACATGCACCTTCAGTGACGCCATCCACATGACCTCTTACACTCTTCTCCAATGTACTGCCTTTTAAAGACTTTGGCATTGTGATACCGCCTCCTTGTCTGGAAGTCCTGCACCTTGTAAATTGCCTATGATGATAACATCACAAAAAAATGTATTAAGCAACTCTTGTTAAATTCTGCAAATCATTTGGGAAATATGTTCTTTCATTTTTCCTAATGTCACAGCAATCCCACTTTCCAATCCCACACAAAATTCATGTCCAGGTTAAATTCAGACACAAGAATCTTAATGTGTACATTTTAATGGGGCCAAAGGTCCTGATATAAAGACATTAAAAGTCACATGCAGTTTAAACCAGAGATTCATTTTTTTTAAGGAGTAGAACTCAGAGAGCTGATGTTTGACTACATTTGAGTACTGCATGCAGTTCTGTTCTCTATTGAGAAAGGGTGCAGGAGGACTGCAAGGAGTGCAAAAATGATTTACAAGAATGTTGCCAAAACTATCAAAGTTTGAGCAAACCTGATGGGTTTTCTGTGAAAGAGAAATAGCTGAGCAATGACTGATAGAAGTATTGAAAATGACTGAAGGATTTGATAGGGGAGTCATGAGAAGTTAACATTTGTAATAAAGTCCAAAAGTAAGGGTCATAAATACAGGATGGTCATTGATCCAATAACAAATTCAGGAAGGAACATCTTTACCCAGAAAGTGGTTTAAAATGTGGAATTCGCTGCCCCATGTGAGTCATTGCAGATAGAATTGATGCATTTAAGGAAATGTTGGATAGATAAATGAGGGAAAAAGCAATAGAAGGAAATGTTGATGAGAAAGATTCAGTTAATCATATCCGATGGTTTCCAAGTTCATGTCCACTCCAGAACAAAAATCATCAATCCAGTTATGGTACTGAGTGCTGTACTGTTTGAGTACCATTTTTCAGGTAAAGTGTTAAACTGAAGATTTATCTATCCTTTCAAGTGAACGTAAAAGATTCCCATGGCATAATTTTAAAAGGAAACAATAGGAAGAAAGAAATACTTGCATTTACTTATCACTTCTCAAGCCATAATCAAGGACCCCCGCACCATGGATTTACTCTGTTTCGTCATCTTCCATTGAGAAAAAGATAACAGAAGTTTGAGGTCAAGTAGCAATTGACTTGAGAACAGCTTCTTCCCTGTTGCCATCAAACTTCTGAATGGATCTACCTTGCATTAAGTTGATCTTTCTCTACACCCCAGCTATGTCTGTAACATTACATTCTGTCCCCTCTCTTTTCCTTCTTTGTCCAATTTGCTTTGTCTATATAGTGTGCAAGAAACAGTAGTTTTCAATGTATTCTAATACATATGACAATAAATCAGAATCCTCGCTGTGGCCTAGATATAACATTAAACTCTTAGTAGCATTGTTTCAACCACAGCAGGACAAGTGCTGAGCAAGCCAAATCCCAGAAGGAAACTTGTCTAACTGATCATAACATTTTTGTATTTGAAAACGAGCAAATAACTATTACTCCCTGAAGCACAGAACGTTTATTAGGATTTTAAAAATGAAAAGATCTATTTTCATGAGGAAATAAAATAGTTAAGCATAGAAAATTAAAGTTAAAACAGTCTTTATAAAGCATCATCCAAAAAAAAACCCACTTTCTAGAACAAACAACTCCATTGTATATTAACTACACTAATCCAATAATATTATCCAAGGCAAAACTGCTGTCATTTCAGTAAAAGTGTACCACATGGTTTCTCAAACAATTCCACTTTACTGTGAAAATCCAAGCAAATTTAGAAATAACCTGCTTTCTGGAGGGGGAAAAAATATTTCTGGGTTCACTCAATGGCTGTTTTATATTTCGAAATCTCAGCATAAATCTTGTCTCAGGACATCTCCCTCATACGCACACACAACTTAGCATTGTCCTTAGTACCACTTTGAAGTCAGCTTTTCCAAACTATAAAGACCTTTCTTGTTTTCTTATTGCCTCCAACTTAGGGTCAGATTAAAATTTTAATAACTTTCCTTTGGTAACTGGAGTAAAGTCTTCTGGGTGCTCCTGGAATGTTTGCTGTCTCTGAACGTATGGCATGGACAAATGTGATCCTGGTGTCTGCAAATGTATCTTCCATTTTGGTTGAGAATAACTCTGGGCAGCTAATGTTGGTTACTGCCAAAATCCCTTAGAGATGTAATCATTCAAGTGGAAATGTCCCTCCTTAGCATGATAGCCATGTCTCTCCTCCTGCCTTTCCTGTCTCCTTCCCACTCTTGCTTTGACAACAGGGTGTAACAGATGCAGGTGAAACTTTGGCTTCCCACGCATCAGTAATTCAGCTGGTGAGTGTCTTATTGCAATTTGTGGTGTGAGACAATACTGATTCAAGGACCATGAGAGCTGCCATAGTGAAATATCACTTGCCATGCTCTTCGATCCTCCTTTGTGTCTGCTCAGCTCACTTTGCTAAATTATTTGAAGCTGGACGAAAAGGAGCAGTATGCATTTGAAGTATTGTATTCCTTTGCATAAGCCCTTGGAATGAATAACTCGCAAATGTACTGTTATCTGAAACAAGAGAATTTGGCAAACCATGAATTGCAAAAACTGGCGTAGCTTCTCTGTCAAAATGAAGGTTGTGATGTTGCTCACGATGTGTACTTGTAGCCACTTAGAATGTGCAACCATGATGCCCAGAAAGGTATAACCCATAAAAGGCCCTGCAAAGTGCACATGAAGCCTAGAATACACTGCCACGCATGTAGTGGAACTGATGGCACCATGTTTTGGTTGAGCTGACGTGCAGAATAGGAGTTCACCTTGTTCCCCAAGTCCTGTTCCACATTAGGCCACCAAGCATATGACCTGGCTACACTTTTCATTCAGGAGGCATCTGGGTGACTCTCGATGATATCATCCAAGATTTGTGAATGAGTAGATGTTGGGTAGTCCACTCTGTAGTCCCAGTGGATGCAACCATCTTCCACACTCAGTTCATCTTTCTGCTTTGCACATGGTTTCAATTCATATTCTCTTATAATAGTGTGCCAATTCTGTATAAAGCAGCTCTTCACCTGGGATAGAGTCAGTCCATAATTAAATCTGTCCAGCAATAACTGGAGGATATGACCATCTCTCAAGCAAGGGAATTATCTTTGAAGGAAAATGTCTTGGTGAGCATGGCTGGTAAAGGAAGGTAACTTAATATGTATGTGTTCGCATTATTCTTCCCTTCTCTGTAACAGTGTTACAATGTGAGAACCAAGTGCTGTATTCTCACTGAGGTTTTGGGTTGAACGCACTTGGATTCGCTGAAAAGACTCATTAATGTTTTGTTTTTAAATGTAGTGAATGAATGACCAGAAAGATACTGATGAAACAGTATCTGATGAAACAGTACTGATGAAATGAGGCAGCGATTTGGGAGAGCGAGAAGTTCGATTGTTAAGTAGTTTTTTAACTTTTCTCTTTGTTTAAAACAGCGAGCGGGAGTAGTGTTTTGCCGTTTTTTATTTAAACTAACTTGTAACCGGAAGTCGTCACTAGGAGGCTGCTGGTAGTTGTAGTTTTTCTCTCTGACTCTATAAATTGGTCCAGAGAGGTAACCCGATACTCTACACAGGTAGAGTATCCCACCCTCCCCCCTCCTCTAACCTAATGGTTCCGGAGGACTGGAGGATAGCGAATGTGGTCCCATTGTTTAAGAAGGGGAAGAGAGACCTTCCAGGGAATTATAGGCCAGTGAGTCTTACTTCTGTTGTGGGCAAGGTATTGGAGAGAATTATTAGGGATAGGATTTATAGTTATTTAGAGAGAAATGAATTGATTGGGGATAGTCAGCATGGTTTCGTGAAGGGTAGGTCATGCCTTACTAACCTCATTGAGTTTTTTGAGAAAGTGACCAGAGAGGTGGATGGGGGTAAGGCGGTTGATGTAGTATATATGGACTTTAGTAAGGCGTTTGATAAGGTGGCCCATGGAAGACTTCTACAGAAAATGCAGATGTGTGGAATAGAGGGTGATTTAGCTAATTGGATTAGGAATTGGCTGGCAGATAGAAGACAGAGGGTGGTGGTTGATGGGAGATATTCATCGTGGAGTTCGGTGACGAGTGGTGTGCCTCAGGGGTCTGTTTTGGGGCCCCTGCTGTTTGTAATTTTTATAAATGATCTGGATGAGGGTATTGAGGGATGGATCAGTAAATTTGCAGATGACACTAAAGTCGGTGGAGTGGTAGATAGTGAAGAGGGGTGTTATAGTTTACAGAGTGACTTGGACAAGTTGCAGAGCTGGGCCGAGAGGTGGCAAATGGAGTTTAATGTGGAAAAGTGTGAGGTAATGCACTTTGGCAGGAACAATAAATGTGTAGAGTATAGGGCTAATGGTAGGGCTCTTAATAGTGTTGAGGAACAGAAGGATCTTGGTGTATGTGTCAATAGATCCCTGAAAGTAGGCAGTCAAGTGGATAAAGTTGTTAAGAAGGCATATGGAGTCTTAGCTTTTATTGGTAGGGGGATTGAATTTCGGAGCCGCAGCATCATGTTGCAACTGTACAAAACTCTAGTGCGGCCGCACTTGGAGTATTGTGTGCAGTTCTGGTCGCCACATTATAAGAAAGATGTGGAGGCATTGGAGAGGGTACAGAGGAGGTTTACCAGGATGTTGCCTGGTATGGAGGGCAGGTCCTATGAAGAGAGGTTGAAGGATTTGAGGTTGTTTTCGTTAGAAAGGAGGCGGCTAAGAGGGGATCTTATTGAAGCATATAAGATGATTAGAGGTTTAGATAGGGTGGACAGTGATAGCCTTTTTCCTAGGACGGAGAAAGCTAGCACGAGGGGACACAGCTTTAAATTAAGGGGTATGAGTTATAGGACGGATATCAGAGGTAGGTTCTTTACTCAAAGAGTGATTAGGGAGTGGAATGCCCTGCCTGCAGCTGTTGTAGATGCGCCAAGTTTGGTGGCGTTTAAGAGGTTAATTGATAAGTATATGGAAGAGAAGGGAATGGTTTAGTTTGGAGGGGCATTGCTTTTTATTTTGGTCGGCACAACATCGAAGGCCGAAGGGCCTGTTCTGTGCTGTTATGTTCTATGAAACAACAAGACAATGGTTAGATGTAACTGCGAATATACCTTCTTGGCTGTTCTGAGCAAATGTGATGCAAAACTAATGGGTTTTTTGATCCATTAGCCTGCCTATTGCTATTTCTGTAACATTGCTCAACTTCAGATTCAGTCAGATTGGTCACTTCAGATTAGCTAGTCTCACAAGAGAATTCATTTTACTCGGAGTGAATCCTGCCAAACTTTTTATTAGCATATTGCAATGGAGCATATGACAGATTTGATTGTGACAAAAGAAGTTTTGAGAAGTGAAAGAAACAGCCTATCATGCCACGATTGCATTGTTGAGTCAGTAATGTAAAGAGTATGCTACCATATTTGGTTTATATAAATTGTTTGAACAGTGCCACTCAAAGAATGTTGGTTAATTTCCTGCTATTTGGTGAAAACTTGGTCCAGATGACAACTCCCTTACCTTTGAACAAGAGGTTTATAGGTTAAAAAATCCCCACAATGAAGTTGAGCACTTAACATTTTGTCTTTGACCCTCTATCAAACTACCCTTCTGAACAGCTAAGTAGGAAACCCACAAAGTCACTGGAGACTTTCTTTACATAGGGAAATCAAATCTCATTCAAGATCTTCTTCGGACGCAGGTGAAGTCCCAGAGGACTGGAGAATAGCTAATGTTGTACCGTTGTTTAAAAAGGGTAGTAGGGATGACCCTGGGAATTATAGGCTGGTGAGTTTGACGTCAGTGGTAGGGAAGTTGTTGGAGAGGATTCTTAGAGATAGGATGTATAGGCACTTAGAGCGTTGCGATCTGATTAGGGATACGCAGCATGGATTTGTTAGGGGGAGGTCGTGCCTTACAAATCTGGTAGAATTTTTTGAGGAGGTGACGAAAACGGTGGACGAAGGGTGAGGCGTTGGTGTCATCTATATGGATTTTAGTAAGGCGTTCGACACAGTCCCTCCTGGGAGGTTAGTTGATAAGGTCAAGGCTCATGGGATACAAGGACGGGTAGCTAGATGGATAAGTAATTGGCTTAGTAATAGGAGACAGGGAGTAATAGTGGAAGGATGTTTTTCTAGCTGGAGGTTGGTCACTAGTGGTGTGCCGCAGGGCTCGGTACTGGGACCTCTTTTATTTGTAATATATATAAATGACTTGGAAGAGGTAGTAAGTGGAGTGATCAGCAAGTTTGCAGATGATACAAAGATGGCTGGACTTGCGGATAGTGAGGAGCATTGTCAGGCGATGCAGCAGGACTTAGTTAGGCTGGTAGCTTGGGCAGATAGATGGCATATGGAGTTCAATCTTGATAAATGTGAGGTGATGCATTTCGGGAGAAAGAACATAGGGGGAGGTATATGATAAAGGGTAGACCTATTAAGAGTATAGAAATGCAGAGGGACCTGGGGGTGCAGGTGAACAAGTCTCTGAAGGTGGCAGAACAAGTGGAGAAGGTTGTGAAGAAAGCATATAGCATGCTAGCCTTTATAGGAAGGGGTATAGAGTACAAGAGCTGGCTTTTAGTGTTGCAGTTGTATAAAACGTTGGTTCGACCTCATTTGGAATACTGAGTCCAGTTCTGATCGCCTTACTACCGGAAGGATGTGGAGACTGTGGAGAGAGTGCAGAGGAGGTAGACCAGGATGCTGCCTGGTATGGAAGGTCTGAGTTACGAGGAGAGGTTAGACAAATTGGGACCGTTTTCCTTAGAAAGATGTAGACTTAGAGGAGATCTAATAGAGGTGTACAAGATTATGAGGGGTATAGATAGAGTAAACAGGGTTAAACTTTTTCCTAGGGTAGACTTGAACAGCACGAGGGGTCATGGGCTTAGGGTGAGGGGGGTAAGGTATAATTTGGATGCTAGAGGGAGTTTTTTCACGGAGGGTAGTGGGGGTGTGGAATGCACTGCCGAGTAAGGTGGTGGGAGCAGGCATGCTAGGGCTGTTTAATGGTCTCTTGGAGAGCCACATGAGCGTTATGCAGATAGAGGGATATAGTAGGACTGTTTAACTATGGCTTTTTTCCACAGGTAATTCGGCCCATACTTGACCAACAAGGAGCATGCATTCGGCAGGTGGTGCGAGGACAGCTCTTGGATGTTGATTCATGGGTTGCCTGGTGCTTCATGTCGTAAATGAGTGCTTTATCTGGACCATCTGAAGGGCACCATGACAGCTCAGTGACTATCGCTGTAGCTGTGCAGACACTTGGAATTGGGCCGGTGTCTGCGGGAGTTTGCGCGTTCTCCCCGTGGTTGCGTGGGTTTTCTCCGGGCGCTCCGGTTTCCTCCCACATCCCAAAAATTCGCTCTTAGGCTGATTGGGAAACAAATTGTCCCTACATTGAGACTCTTCCATATTAGGAATAACCTAAAATTAGAATAGGATAATGGAATTGTTACTATATAGTTATGACGGCGGCGCGGGCTTGTTGGGCCGAAGGGCCTGTTTCCCATGCTGTGTTGCTCTAAAAAAAAATACTTAGATGGGCACATGAACAGAATGGGAATGGAAGGGTATAGAAAACTGATTTAAAATAGGGATCGCCTGGGAGTCCCTGGGAAGTGTGTAAATAGATGATGATATTGATGTACTTGTTTTTATCCTACGGGTGCTTTGGTCCACCTTGTTTTCTAACAAAGGGCATACGCGCGATGGGTCGTGAGAGGGCTGCTCTTGGATTTTTTTTCAAGTATCCTAGTGCTTCACGTCGTTAGTGTACGCTTGACCTGGACCATTTGATGGGCAACATGACAGCTCGGTGACCATCACTGTGCTGTGCAGATACATGGATTTGGGCCTGTGTCTGTGGGAGTTTGCACATTCTCCCCATGCTTGCGTGGGTTTTCTCCAGGTGCTCTGGTTTCCTCCCACATCCCAAAGATGTGCTCTTAGGCTAATTGCCAAAACAAATTCTCCCTAAATTGTCTCAAATTTGGTTTTTAATCCATAAATCTATAAACATAGACAGGGATCACGGGTAGAGGTGGGAACATCGGGGTGGCGGCGTGGGCTCGTTGGGCCGAAGGGCCTGTTTCCTGTGTTGTTTTGTTCTTTGTTCATCTTTCTCATGTAATCTGCTGCAATCCATGTTGCCTCTAGATTTGACAATTCCTTCACTTCCTTGGCTGCCCTTCCGCATTCTACCCTGATACCCTTGTCTTAAGTTGCATCAACTTCATCTATCACCCCTATGCTCACTGACCGACATTTGTTCTCAGTGAAGCAAAGTCTTATTGATCCATAAGTTCTCATCCTTGTTTTAAAATTCTTCTCTGGTCTCATCTTTCCTTTTGTAATCTCCTTCAACCCCATGGCTCTTAGATATTTGCTCTCATCTAATTCTGTACTTGGGCATCTCCATTTTAATTGCTGCATGTTCGTGACTGTGCCTTTAGTTGTTAGGTCCTACGCTTTGAAATTCCCTCCTTCACATCTCTATCTTTCTACTTTGCTTTCCTTCTTTGAGACATTGGTCTTCTGATCTAATGTGGCTTAGTGTCCATTTTGTTTGATGTTCTTGTGAAGCGAATTGGGACATTTTGTTGTTATATATCTTGTATAACTACACAGGGCCCTGTTCATTTGCAGACAGCAAGAACATGGACACACATTGCGCCTGTTTCATCTAAAAATAAATAAATACAGCCATTCTCTTGTTCATTCCTCGGGGCATGCCTTGACCAAATAGAGTCAAGCTGTCTGCTTTAAATGAAAATCCTGGAACATCCTTCCAAGATGCACTGTGGGTGTTCCTTCATGACATGGACTGCAGGAGCCAAGAAGCAGCACACCACACTTTTTCAAGGGCAACAAAACTTGGTCCCAACAGCGATAGTGACATTCCAAAAAAAGAAAGAATAATTTATTTCCTTAGAAGAATAATTGAAAAAATATCTGGTTGGCAAACAAGTGCAAGTCACAGCCTTTCCTGAATATAAAAAATATACTAGTTTTTCTCATTTCCCCCCTCTCGAGAATATACGCTTTGTATATTCAAATTGTCTGAGTTAAGTCAGGGTACAGCAATGCCTAAATGATCACACATCCTTGCTGCTCCACATGCCACAACTCTGACTTATTCCAAAAATTACCTACAGTAACATGTAGGCACTCACTGATGTGCCTACAATGTTTGTCAGTAAATTGCCAGTCACCATTAATTGGTGAAGTCTCCATGGCAATGCCTCTATTAGTCAGAGTCCATTTGCCAATCAATCAGCTTTCTTCTCTCCTACAGTATAAAGTTGTTGCTCCTCCTGACATTGGCATTCTTGCAATTGTCCTGATGAGTGCAAGACAAAAATGTCTTTTTTCAGCAACACTCATTTTATAATTCTCATAGCAGTATGGTTATAGTTCAGTCAGTCAAAATGCTCCACTTGCACCCTGTATAAAAGTTGGTTTACTTAGATGTTGTATGAACTGTATCTAGACTTTAAGTAAACTGTTATACTCTGGTAATATGCATTGAAATAGGTTGCCCTTGTACACCCCCCTATTCTCTGAATTGTTTTAAAAGCACAAAGTTGACAATCCATCTAGTTCATCTAATTTAAATTTATTTTGAAGCAAGTATAAATCTGTTTAATATGATAAATGCAGCACTTAAAGTTTGAAATATCAGTGGTTCTTTTATAACATGAAACCATTATTCATGGTCAGCTTTTCTGAGCAATAATTCCCTTTTAGTCGTGATGCACAAAGGGCAGCAGAGACCATGGGATTTGAACCTGCCACTTTGATGTCTGAGTCTTCACAATGAGAGATGAAAACTGTTCTTTGTAATTAATCAAATGTATTCCGCTTCAGGTTAACTTGTACAGTGACAGACCAGAAACATGAAATTTGTCCATGTAAACTATTTTGAATAAATAAATCTAACCAAACAAGATTTGACATAATTAGACTTGGGGTCAGATAGGCATATGTTTTACTTTATCATATTTCAAAGTTAAGGCAAAGAAATCTCATGAAGAAACCATGCTTTCAGTTTGAAGCAGCCATTGATCAAATTGTAAACTCATTGAAAGAGATGAGAGGATTCAAGAATGTAGACATGAAGCAATCTAGTATTTGGTATGTGCTTTACATATTGTTGATTAACATTTTCTTTGGCATCTTATTACTGTGGTTCAAATGGCTCCATTGACAACGGTGCACATCAGTGAGTGCCTACATGTTACTGTAGGTAATTTTTGGAATAAGTCAGAGTTGTGGCATGTGGAGCAGCAAGGATGTGTGATCATTTAGGCATTGCTGTACCCTGACTCAACTCAGACAATTTGAATATACAAAGCGTATATTCTCGAGAGGGGGAAATGAGAAAAACTAGTATATTTTTTATATTCAGGAAAGGCTGTGACTTGCACTTGTTTGCCAACCAGATATTTTTTCAATTATTCTTCTAAGGAAATAAATTCTTTCTTTTTTTGGAATGTCACTATCGCTGTTGGGACCAAGTTTGTTGCCCTTGAAAAAGTGTGGTGTGCTGCTTCTTGGCTCCTGCAGTCCATGTCATGAAGGAACACCCACAGTGCATCTTGGAAGGACGTTCCAGGATTTTCATGCAGTGACAAAAAAGGAACAGCAAGATGATTCCAAGTTAATGCTGTATGACTTGGAAGGGAACTACAGACAATGTCTACAGCCTTCATCTTCACAGACTTGGAAGATGTTGCGAAGTTGCTGCAGTGCATGCACATCACTGTCAGTGTGTTCTAGTAATGGAGGGGACACATTTTTAAGGAGGTGAGGGGCTACCAATCAAGCAAGCTGTTTTGATTTGATGGTATCAAGATTCTCAAGAGTTGTCAGAAGTTTTGGTCATCCAAGCAAGTGGAGAGTATTCAGTCACCACTTGCGCTTATCGTGAGTCAGCAGGTTGTGTACTTGTTGCAGAATTCTCAACCTCTGACCTGCTTTGGAACTGAGTAGCCCTCCAAACAGAGCATTAGTCAGTGGGTTGTTTCTTGAAAGCACTACTAACAACATCTTCATTAGTTCACTGATGATTGCGAGCAGACTAAGGTAGTAGCAATTGGCTGGATTGGATTTATCTTGGTTTTTGTGGACAGGACGTGCCTGGGGAATTTTACACATTGTTGGATAAATGCCTGTGTCATAACTGTATTGGTTGGCTCAGAGTGCAGTTGTCAGGCCCCATCGTCTTTGCTATATTCAGTTCTTCAGCTGTTTCTTATTATTTGGAGTGAATTGAATTCTCTAAAGATTGGCATCTATAATAGTGAGAACTACAGGAGGAGCCCAAATTAAATAATTCACTTGGCACTTCTTGCTGAAGATGCTTGCCATATATTTCAGCCCTGTCTTTTACACTTGATATGCTGGGCTTCCCCATCATTGAGAATTGAGATGGTTTTAGAACATAGAACATTACAGCGCAGAACAGGCTCTTCGGCCTTCGATGTTGCGCCGACCAATTAGGAACAAGCAGTGACCCTCTAACCTAAACCATTCCCCTTTCATCCATAAACTTATCTACTAACCTCTTAAACGCCACCAAACTTGGCGCATCTACAACTGACACAGGCAAGGCATTCCATACCCTTACCACCCTCTGGGTAAAGAACCTACCTCTGACATCTGTCCTAAAACCACCACCCCTTAATTTAAAGCTATGTCCCCTCGTGCTAGCTTTCTCCATCCTAGGAAAAAGGCTATCACTGTCCACCCTATCTAAACCTCTAATCATCTTGTATGTTTCAATAAGGTCCCCTTTTAGCCACCTTCTTTCTAATGAAAACAACCTCAAATCCCTCAGCCTCTCTTCATAAGACCTGCCTTCCATACCAGGCAACGTCCTGGTAAACCTCCTCTGTACCCTCTCCAATGCCTCCACATCTTTCTTATAATGCGGGGACCAGAACTGTACACAATACTCCAAGTGCGGCCGCACTAGAGTTTTGTACAGTTGCAACATGACGTTGCGGCTCCGAAATTCAATCCCCCTACCAATAAAAGCTAAGACTCCGTGTGCCTTCTTAACAACCTTATCGACTTGATTGCCAACTTTCAGGGATCTATGCACACATACACCAAGATCCCTCTGTTCATCAACACTATTAAGAGTCCTACCATTAGCCCTATACTCTACACATTTGTTATTCCTGCCAAAGTGAATTACCTCACACTTTTCCACATTAAACTCCATTTGCCACCTCTCGGCCCAGCTCTGCAACTTGTCCAAGTCTCTCTGCAAACTATAACACCCCTCTTCACTATCTACCACTCCACCGACTTTAGTGTCATCTGCAAATTTACTAATCCATCCTTCAATACCCTCATCCAGATCATTTATAAAAATTACAAACAGCAGGGGCCCCAAAACAGACCCCTGAGGTACACCACTTGTAACCGAACTCCACGATGAATATCTCCCATCAACCACCACCCTCTGTCTTCTATCTGCTAGCCAATTCCTAATCCAATTAGCTAACTCACCCTCAATCCCATACATCTGCATTTTCTGCAGAAGCCTTCCATGTGCCACCTTATCGAACGCCTTACTAAAGTCCATATATACCACATCAACTGCCTTACCCCCATCCACCTCTTTGGGGTCACTTTTTCAAAAAAAAAAAATTTTGTCATTGTCCTCCCCCTGTTAATTTATTTTTCACCTTTAATTCATGACTGATAATTTCTTGGGAGTGTATTCCACACATTAAAGTCTGTGTAGGTGTTCAGATCACTAACAACCTGTCCTGGATAATTTCCACACACAAACCACTATCACCACCACCCTCTGCCGAAAATGCAATTTCTAACCTTGAGGGTGTGCATGGTTGGAAAATCCCACTCATTGTCTCAGTTGGGACCTCACTAGTTTAGTCAAAATGTGTTCTAGTAATGGAGGGACACATTTTTAAGGAGGTGAGACTCATCTTATTTTGTTTATAATTAATTTGTTTATAGCGTTTCATCGAATGGATTTTTGGTCAACAGTTGAATCATGTAAAAGGGAGAATGTTAATAAGTTAATAAGATTTTTAAACCATTAGACATTAAGGCACTGACAGAACCACCAGCATTTAGTTAAATGATGCTTAAACCAAACTTATGAGCTAATAAGGAAACAGATTACACATGTGATGCAGTTAGAGATTTAGATAAATGGTTATAATTTTAAAACACATATGCTGGTATTTTGAATGCATTAATATATTTTTAAGGTATATTGTCCACTTTAGTCAAGAGCAATTTCCTGTGAGGTATCATGGCAAAAGATATTAGGAAAATTCCATATTCTAAGAGAACGTTTAAACCTTGAGACTATGCAAAATTTATCAATTAAGTTTTGGGTGGAGAGAACTTTTTAGAGCATTTATACATATTTCATGAATTGGGTTTATTTACTATCCAGACAAGATGTATGCATGCCCCAGATATGGAGTCATATGTTAATCTGATTTGGCAGTGACCTATAAGGGACCCCTTTGAACTTTGGGCTAGCATCTGAGGTTACTAGACAACACAGGAATTGGGGTCAATTAAGACATTAGCTTCTGGATTTTATGGACCAATCAAATGCTGTTATGCCAGAAAGTAAGATATGATTAGTTAAGGTATGACAGGTATTATTGTTGATTTATGTATACTGGAGATGATCGATTTAATGGGAGTAATTGCTAAGAAAAACCTATAATCTGTTTTGAATTGCGTACATCAGAAATTATTGGAGAGGCCTAGCTGCTCTATCTCAAAGCTGCTGTGACCTTTTGATGATTTCTCCATGCAGCTGCTGGTTAAATAAAAATCAAGTCTTGAAACTGGGACACTGGCCTCATGAGTTTTGTATTGTCTGAGATTCTGACAATGCCAACTACTTCGAAAACTCTGCCATCAAACCCAAAGCTTCATCTTTTTTCCTAAATGCTGTTTTTTATGCTGTACTCTTGAATGGAACCTGAAAGACTGCCAGTTTTTGGGCACCTGTTTAAGTTTAATGCTGCTCATGCAGAAGAAAAGGGAATAGATGTGTTCTAAATGAGCATCATATTCATTTGGATTGTCAGATGTTTCCTATATACAGGTAAAAACGCAGTTAAGCTAGATTATTGTTTTCACATTCGAATTGTTCTGTCAACTAAGAAGTCATCGTCTCTTAATGCATATATTATTATTCCCTACTTGTTTCTAAAATCTAGATTTCTTAATTTCACACAAAGAAGTTTTCATTTTTATACTTGCTGGATTTTTAGATGAGCACAGTGTTTTGAATTGAATACAAGTATTTCCAGTAGCAATGTTTATAGCCTATTTCGTGAGAAGCATTTTTTTGAATAATGTTGCCTTTTAATAATTAAAGTAGTTCGCTTGACTTTGAGGTTTTTTATGCTGTGCATTAAACTGGAAAGTTTTTGGGTTTCTTTTCTGTTGGCATGTAATTGCTTCTCTGACTTTGATATCACAGTAAGCAGTCACCTGCATTGATCTGCAACTTTATCACATCCTTGTGATGTCTCTGAGCACTTCACTAAAGAACTCAAATAACAAAATGATGATATGACTACTTAATCTATTTTTGGCCACTTCTCTGTCTGCTGTAGTTGTGGATGGGTGCTATCTACCTTAATATATTCTGATTAAATGGCTATCCTGTATGTGAAAACTTGGAGGCTGAATTTAAACTAGTCTGGCTCAGGTAGCACTGTTGCCTTCAAGTCAAGATTGTGGGTTCAAGCTTTGCTCTAGAAACTTGAGCACAGAAGCTATTTTGGTGATATTTCAATGCATTCCTGAAGGAGTTTTGCACCATCGGAAGAGCTGCCTTTTTCTATGAGCTATTAAACTGGGATCCTGCATGCTGCCTTATGTGGCACAACCCAAGAGAAATTGAATTCTCACAATGTTTGGTTAATATTTTACCTCCAATGACTATCATTAAAATAAGATTACTTAATGATCTACCGTGGGATCATGTTTTGGAAAAATATGTTGCTGCATTTCTCTATAATAGGGAAGGTGACTACATTTCAAAAGCATTCTTGTTGCTTGCAAAGTGCTTTGGGACAACGCGAAGTAACAAAAGCCTGTATGAATGCAAATTGTTTATTCATCTGTGCTGCAGTGTGGTCAATACCTCATCACTTGTTACAAGTAGCCAGTGGATAGGAATGTGGCTGACAACGAGAATGATTTTTGCCATTGATTTCTCCCCAGTAAACGCTGTGGAGATGAGGCAACTCTGAGGACTAAATCTCATATCTTCCAGGTCTACTTTGCTCTTTGTATTGAGGAACAAATCTCAGATCTTCCTGGTCTGTTCTGCTGTGTTGAGTTCTAACTGTTGAAGAGCATGATTTTTTTTTTAATTATAAATGTATTTGCACAATGTGTCACATGTAACTATATCTCTGCCAGAAAATAATGTGCTTTCAATAAAATGTCATATTTTCCATTATTCTTTTTCCCACAGGTTTGTGCGTACTATACTGCCCTTCTCCCAAGAGTTTCAAAGAGATAAACAACCAAATGCACAGCCACAGTATTTATATGGAACCAAGGTTAGTACATTCTGCGAAATATCTTGATTTACTATCAGTTGCTTTCAAGTTGTAGAAATGACGTAAAATCACATTTTAGTGTTGCTTAATTGTTGAAGATTTTGGTCTTTTTCAATCAGCTGAATGATCATTGTTCTTTCCGTAGAGAACTTGTTTGCTTTTGATGAGGATCTCAAAAAAAAAACCAAACCTGCCCAAGGCAGCTTACTAGACATCCCATAATCAACCAAGTAGCCTAATAAAACCCTTCAAAAAATGTTGAATAAAATTTATTAAACAGTTTTCAAGTCTCTATTGGCAGATCTGAGGCTGTGCTGTAGATCAGAGAATGTATTATGCTTTTTATTCTAAACTGCATTCTGTGAAAAAGTGTAAAATATGCCGTATCTTTCAATTATATTGCTCATGAACAAAACATATTCTCAATGTAATTGACTCCACTTATGTTCCCCTTCCTCTTTCTTGATTTTTTTTGCCAGTCTTGCAAGTTTTTGAATGTTTTCTCTTGATTTCTATTTTCCCCCGTAATTTTCTCTGACTTTGAGTTTCTCGCATCTTTGTTTATGTAAATACCTGTCATCTTTGCCAATTTGTTTTTCTTGCTGCATTTCATTGTCTTTCACCCTTTTATATCATACTTTTTCTTGACCTCCTCGTATAGTATGAAAACATGTTTGCCAGTCATTGCTTTCCAAATCCCTGCAGAAATGAATGCATCCCTCATTCTATGAGATGATTATGCATTATTCTGTCACATTTTTGTGTGTGTGTAGCCTGGCATTTGAATTTGTGTTGGGAGGAATAAGCTGGGCCAAATGGGCAATAGAGATGCAGCTGTCAGTACATACTGAATCTTAATTGTTATATGTGCTGTCTGTGTTTATCACCATTATGTTGAAGCTTGTTTTGTGTTTAGTAATAAACAAACTTAAGTTTACATAGTCACTTTCACATACATCTCAAAGTTCTTCAAGTGCCTAATTATCTTTCAAATGTAGTCAGTATTGTTTGGAGACAAATGCCGTAGACAATTTCTGAAATCTCCAGTGAAACTCAACATCAAAATCAGTAATGTATTTTGATGGTGTCACTTGACAGAAAAATAACAGGTGGGATCTCAGAATATCGTCATTGGCAACCTTTCATCTCAGTAAGATGATGAACATTCTTCAAATCAAATTGAGTGTGGGGTCACTTCATATGCTGCTCTTTAGCTGATGGCAGAAGAGGCCACTTGCAAGTTCTGCCACAGGTTCGACTGCTGCTTATGAAATTATTGTTGGATGTCATTTTCAATAATGGCGCCTGTTACAAAGCTATTGATTGCCATGCTGGTGCATGTTGGCCCCACCAGTGATATTGCCATTTCCTAGTCTTGTCGATTAATGTCTCTCAGTGGCAAAAATTGATGTTTAGGCTCTTCTTGCCCCACTTGCAGACATCCTTGATGCAAAATCTTGGGCATTCTACTGTTCTGCCTTTGGCAACCTCACAATACAGAAAATCATTGTGAATTCATCCATCTTCCAAGCTGTAAAGGTGCCTGAGCCAGCAAAGTCAACTTAATATCATATTTTCAAAAAATAGCTTCGCTGGCATAGAGCGTAGTCTTAACTGCTGCACTGGTGTCAAACTACGTTTAAGTTCTCAGCCCAAGAGTGGGATTTGAACCTTTGACCCCCTGGCAGAAGAGGTAAGAGTGCCACAATATTTACACACAAGTTAGGATACTTTGAAATAATAGAACCCTACAGTGCAGAAAGAGATTCTTCGGTCCATTGAGTCTGCACCAAAAACAATCCCACCCAGGCCCTACCCTCATATCCCTACATATTATACCCACTAATCCCTCTAACCTACGCATCCCAGGACACTAAGGGGCAATTTGTTAGCAAAGCCTATCAACTTAATCCGCACATCTTTGGACTGTGGGAGGAAACCAGATTACCTAAAGGAAACCCACACAGAACGAGGAGAATGTGTAAATTCTACACAGACAGTGACCCGAGCCAGGAATTGAACTTGGGTCTCTAGAGCTGTGAAGCTGCAGTGCTAACCACTGTGCTACCGTGCCCTTTGCATTAGAATTGTGTGAGCAGTTATAGTTTCGAGAGAGAAGGTTTAGGATGAGACATTTCTGCATGGGATCAGAATGTGCAAGGTCAGGAACACTGTCAAATCAAAATTAGGTTTGCCGAAGGTTTGGGACTATGTATGGAAAACAGCACACTTGCAATTGAAGTAACAATTGTGTTTGTGCGCCCTGGAGGTTTCCTCCTCATGGCCATTAACTTGAAAGCACACTTGGAACAAATGTTTTAAAAATCTTTTTTTTTAACCAGCCGAAGTGTCATTTCCAAACATTAACAATATGTGTTTCACACAGTAAAATGTCGCAAGGAGTTTCAAATTAGTTAGTATTTGGTGTCCCAGAAGTATGTATTAATTGACTTAGGTTGCAATTGGGTGTGATATGCTACATGTTTCAAGAGCCCTGACAGGAAAGCCCAGGCAAATGAATAATCTGGTAAATCCAGAATTTAGAGATAAGGGTTATTGGGTTGTATGAAGGAAAGTCATTCCTAGGATTAAGGAGATGAAATGACTGGAACATGGTTAACCAATGTGATTGACTTTAATTGCCTGTTGAAATGGCTGAGTGAGCAACTCAGTTGTACTAACCAGCTATACAAGTGTTGAATAAGATTATAAAAGGATGGACCACCCAGTATTTATTATACATACCTAACTATGTGGAAAATAGTCTATGTATATTCTGTTCACAAAAATGTGGGACAAATTCATTGAGACTGATTACTGCCCTATCAATGTTCACTTGATCATCAGCAAAATCACAGAAGGTATCGTTGACAGTGCAATAGCGTGCAATTTAGACAGCAATAACGTGCTCACTGCTCAGTTTGGTTTCTGCTAGGGCCACTCAACTTCTCACCTCATCACAGCCTTGGTTCAAACAGGGACAAAAGAGCTGAACTCCAGAGGTGAGATGAGAATGATTACCCTTGACACCAAGGCCATGTTTGACAGAATATGGTATCAGGAAGCTCTTGCAAAATTATTCTCAATGAGAGGTAGAACGGGAAACTCCACTGGTTGGAATCATATCTAGCACAAAAGAAAGATTATTGTGCTAATAGGAGGCAGTTCATCTCAGTCCCAAAACATCCAACAAGAGTTAATCAGGCTGGCAATTACTTTCCTTCCATAAAGTTAGAAATTTGGATGTTCAACGTTGATTGCATGTTTCTCAGTGCCATTTGCAAATTCTTCAGAGGGCAGTTGAGAGTCAGCCACATTGTTGTGTGTCTGGATTCACACATATGCCAGACTCGATAAGGATGGCAGATTTCCTTCCCTAAAGGATATTAATGAATCAGATGGATTTTTCTGATAATCGACAGTGGTTTCACGGTCATCAATAGATTCTTAATACCAGATTTTTTAAATTGAATTCAAATTTTACTATTTGCCATGTTCCCAGAACATTAGCTGAGTTTCTGGATTAGTCTGGTGATATCATCACCTCCCCATTTGTGACACTGTTGTCCAACTAGTTAGTTGATATTTGAGCCAGTCAGCTTGTTTAACTCATTGGTTATTTGTGCGATTTACAATTTTTTTGCCTTCAAGTTTGTAATGTCTCTATGCAGTTTGGCACTGGAGATGTGCAGTAAATACATGAATTTTGATTATATCTCCTGTGGTGCCATGGCTGAGACATCCTGTCTTTCAGGTCATTAAGTTTAAACAGTGTCCAGTTTTTGGGTTGTGACTAGTTTTGGGATCATAGCAACAAAATGTACATTGATGTGATAAAACACCCTAAGATGCTTCACAGGAGTTTGAAACAAAGCTTGATACTGTGACTGAGAAGGAGATATTCGGAAAGATGACCAAAAGCTTTTATCAAGATGATGGGTTTTTAAGGAGAGACTTAAAGGCAGAGGAATCCTAAGCAGAAATCCCAAAAGCTAGGGCCTATGTGGCAGAGAGCATGGATGCCAGTGATGCTGCGAATAAAGCAAGATTAAAACAGAGTACTGCTGATGCTGGAAATCTGAACTGAATACAGAAAATGCTGAAAATACTCAGCATCTGTAGAAAAAGAAACAATTTATTTTTCAGATCAATGGCCCTTCATATTAAGATAAGGAATGCACAAGAAGACAGAATTAGAGGTGTGCAAGTACCTTGGGAGGATTACAGACTGGAGGTTAGAGAGGTGAGGAGGGAGAGCGAAGCCACTGGAATTTAAAAACAAAGGAGCAAATTTTAAAATATACAGTTTAGTGCAGATGACGTAATCTGTGTAACTGTGTTCTATGATTAGGTATTGCGTTCATTAAACGTTTGTGCTCTTTTTGCTTTTCTGCTGTGCTTGGATCCACCTCTGCAGTTTTTTTGATGAAAGAAGGTAAATCACCCTTTTTTTCTGTTTTTGTTTTTTTAAACAGAAAATGATTATTGATGTATTTGGCAAGTCCTTCAATGATGCTCCCACAGGAGAGGAATAAATTTGGACAGAATTTAGTCAGTAGGCTTGAATTAATGATATATGGCTAATAAAACACCTATTGAGCTGCAAATTGGACTGCTGGGAATTGCAGCTATTGTGCTGAAAATCACCAGTTGCAGATGCATTATTTAAAGAAAGGCAAACATTGAATGGGCTGTTTCATTACTGTAACCTATTGAGAATATATTCGCAGAATCCCCAAGAATAAAAAGTCATTGCTGCCAGTTGACAGAAGATTAAATAAATTTTTATTCAAAAACTTTGGCTGTATCGTAGTGTTTTTATTGAGTTGTGCTGTACTGGTGGAAAAGGGTTTTCTTTTTTCTTGTTGGAAAGAAGTACTTCAATTTCTTGTTAAAACATTTTGTGATGTAAAGACAGAAATTGTTGGAAATGATGATGGATCACAGACCTGAAACATGAATACTGTCTAAAGTGTTAAGTATTTATAGCATATTTTGTTTTATTTCAGATCTCCTGCATCCACAGTATTTGACTTTGTGACTTGCTGTCCTTAGCTTAGTTTTGTGTACTTTAATATCTAGACTTTTTGAGGAAAAGATATGGATTCAGAAGCTTCAACTTCAAAATGTTTTTCGTAACTTCCATTTTAAAATGACTTGCCATGTAAGAGGATATTGTTCATATTAAGACAGGGCAATACATGACAATCTTCCTAGACGTGTTGTACAGGTGCATAGGGATTATCATTATCAGGGCTACCTAATTATAGTGATTCAACAAACTAAGTTCTGTTCCTTTTAATGGAATTGAGGATTTGTTGGTGTTCTGATGTTGAAATTTCAAAATTAATCAATATTTTGAAGAAAACACAATTGATTGCATTTGTATTTTGATTTTAAGTGCGTAATTCAGATGAAAACTTTTACAGTATATGAAATAAATTCTGGCATTTTTTTTCTCATTGGCCAGCACCTATATCTGGGCTTGAGTGCAACTGAATTTGGCACGTGTATGAAATCACATGTTTGCCAAAGTGACCAAAGAATATTGGTTTTGCAACAGTTATTCATTAACAGGTCAATTCACAATCTAATTCTGTTAATTTTAACTAACTTTTGGATTATGTGCTGTTTTAAAATGAAAACTTTTGATAATTAAGAAACTGATATTTATTCTGGCTTTATGGTTGCACTTGTTTCTGAGGCTGAAGGTCAGGCTTCAAAGCGCTTTCCAGAGCTTGAGGTTAGAAAGCCAGTCTGACACTTCAGTGATTAAAAACAAAAAGTGTTGGAAATACACAGCAGATCAAGCAGCTTCTGTTGAGACACTTAGTTTTCTCTCTCCACAGATGCTACCTGACCTGACCATTTCCAGTTTTTCTCTTTAGATTTCCAACAACTGCTGTATTGTGCTTTTGGCTTTGTGCTTTCCACTTTAGTATTGTATTGAGGGAGTTTTGTGTTTTCAGAGAAATGTGTTTTTCTGAAAATGCTGGACATTTGACAGTTGAAATGGGGGTAAAATGTTGTCAACAATGTGTGATTCACCAGAAGCCAGGAATGTAGAGTTCTTGGTTTCTCCCAGGATGGCAGAATGCTTATGTCTGTAGCGTAGTGATCCAGAAGCCTAGACAAATAATCCAGCTGTAAGCATTCAAATCCTACCATGGCATCTGGAGAATTTAAAATCAGTTAATTCTGAATTTTTTAAAAAGCTAGTAATTGTGACTATGAAATTATTAACTGGTTCACTAATGCATTTTTGAGAACAACATCTACTGTCCTTAACCCGGTGTGATCAATGTGTGATTCTTGACCTCGGTTGGCTCAAGAGCAGTTATGGAACAAAGGGATAGAACAGTGATGCAGTAGTTCGCAGTGTTGCCTGTCAGCACCGCCAGGGACCCTGGTTCAATTTTGATCTTGAGTCACTGTGTGGAATTTGCACATTCTCCTGTGCTTGTGTGGATTTCTTCTGGGTGCTCTGGTTTCCTCCCACGATCCAGAGATGTGTAGGCTAGGTTGATTGGCCATACTAAATTGCCCTTTAATGTTAAGGGACCAGCGAAATAAATGCATGGTGTTACGGGATCGGACGAGTGTGAGATTGTTGTTGGTGCAAGTTTGATGGGCCAAATGGCTACCTTCTGGATAGTAGGGATTCTAAATACTGGCTTTATCAGTGAAGCCCATGTCACTTGTATTCATAAGGAGGACAGTGTGGCAAAATACAACTATAGTAATATAATTGAAACGTAGATTTGTAGCATTGGAGCCAATATTGGCAGAAATATAAGGGTTATGAGGTGAGCAAGGTTTACTGCAAATAGATTATGAGCAGTCACATTTAGATGAGCCAATGCTTGCATAGGGTTGAGAGAATATGTTCTTTGGAACAGCTGAGTCTGCAGATGATTAGGGCATTACTGAGCAGAGACTTGCACAAATTAGTGATATGGAAGTGTAAATAAGCATCCTTTGTAGGATGCCATGATTTTGAAAAGCCAGTTCAAATCGTGTATGGCCAAGAGAGGGATGGATGTTGTGCCACAAGTATAGGGCTTGTGATAAGGACTGAAGATAGTAACTTGCATCTTGATGAAAAGAGTGAAAAAAATTGAATACAAGCCAGACACCTGGAGAAAATAGTGAACCGATATGGCTTTGGAGTACATTTGGGAGCTAATTTTGCTTGATTGTTGCCAAATATATACGGCTGTTATTTAATCCAATTCTGTAAAACCAAAGATGCAAATGTTATACAACATTCCAATGTATAACAGATGATGTACAGTTTTATGTGCATGCTGTTTCCACACTGTTTTATTTTTGCTGGCTTCGAATTTTGATATTCGGAGTAGTGGAGAATATAGCTTTTTCCATGGACACCTTACAAATAGTTGTAAAAGAGCAGTGAAGGTAGGAGATGACAGTAAATGAGAAGTGTTTGGGTTGGTTATTGGAGGAGACCGATTTTAAGATAAACTAGCTAGACAAAAGATGAATTTTTAATGCAATGAATTATGGCTTGACTGGGTAGAGGAAATATTTTTGTAGTTTTTAAAAAAAGTGTTACCTTATATTTGATATTCGAGCAAAGAGTTTTCATTTTTCTCTAGTAAGGTTGATAATTGGCTTCTTTCAGGATGTGTTGCTATGGTGGTAACGCTGTGCTTTAGTGGAACAGTTTTTTCAGATTGCTTATTGTGAAACCTGTCTCCTTGCTCGCTCAATGAGGATAAGATGACCATTTGATCAACTGGGGTGATTGCTAGTGTTCCAGTGGACACATGGGTAATTGCTCAGCCCAATCTGCATCTGGAAGCTGGTTCTTTGGTTTCGAGGTATGATTCTCACTTTGGGATTTCCACTGATGGGAGAGATTCTTGGTTCAAATCCTGGATATGTTACCATTTGCGGATTGCATTCTCTGATGTGAAACCTATACAGCGGAGATCAAAACTATCACTTCTAAACATCAGCGTTTGGTGAAATGTGCTCCGGTTTAGCTGAATGTTCCATAGAAATTGTAAATTCTTTTGTGATTTGAACGTTGTGATGTTTAAAATTCAAGGAATATTGTCATTTTTGTGTTGTGTTTGCGCTGGTTATTACATTTGAGTGCACAGGGCACAATTCTAAGATTTACAGATGACACAAAACTTGAACTACCATGAACTGAGAGGAGGATAGGAACAGACTTCTAAGGGCATAGGACAGGCTGGTAGAATGGGCAGACATGTGCTAGATCAAATTTAATGCAAAGAATTGTTAAGTGATACATTTTGATGAGAAGAACAAAAAGCAGTCATACAAGCTCAAGGATACAAATCTGAAGAGAATGCAGGAACAGGGACACTTAAGGATCTGTACGCACACATCGTTTTGAAGTTGGCAGTGTGCTTGAGAAAGTGGTTAAAAAAGCAAACAGGATCATGAGTTGAGAAACATTGAATACAATAGGAGCAGAAGTTACAATTGACCTTTATAAACAATGGTTCAACCTAATCTTGTATATTGTGTACAATTCTGAGCACTGCACTCGAATAAGAATATAAAAACTTTAGAAAGGGTCCAGAAGGGATTTACTAGAATAGTTTGATGAATGAGGGACTTGGATTATGGAGAAGCAGAGGTTATTTTTCTTCCCTGAAGAGAAAGTTGAGGTGATAGTTGACAGAACAGCTAAAAATCATATGGGATCAAGACTGACTAAATAGAGAGAAAGTGTTCACTCTGATGGAGGCATTAAATACCAAGGGAGACATTTAAGATGATTTTATGAATTTATTACTGGATGATTTTACTATTATGAATCTTGCACAAGTATTAAGGAATGCATTAAAATTAAAGCAAAATATGGTGGATGCTGGAAATCGAAAACAAAAACAGGAAATGCTGAAAAAATTCAGCAAGTCTGGCAGCATGTGTGGATGAGTTTGCTCTGAAGAAGTAATGCAGACTGAAGTCAACTGTTTCAATTCTGCACAAATGCTGCCAGACTTCTTGAATTTTTTAGCATTTTATCCTCAAATGCTGGCAGACCTTCTGAGTTTTCGAGCATTTTTAAGAATCAAGTACAGCATAGAAACAGGCTGTTTGGCCCTCCCAGCCCATACCGACCATGATGACTTAACCAAACTAAAAGCTATCCCTCTATTCCTATTCATGTTCCCATCCAGGTACCTCTTAACTATCATTAAAGCGCCTGCTTCCATCACCACCCCTGGCAGTGCGTTTCAAGTACCCACCACACTCTGTGTGAAAAACTTTGCCTGCATATCTCCCTTAAACATTCCTCCTCTTACCTTGAATCTGTGCGCCCTCGTAATTGACACTTCCACCCTGTCTAAATGCCTCATAATTTTGTAGATTACTATCAGGTCTCTTCTCTGTCTGAAAATGATCCTAGTTTATTCAATCTCTCTTCATAGTCAATGTCCTTGAGACCAGGCAACATCCTGATGAACCTGCTTTACAGGATCTTTCTGTTTTTGTTAAGGAAAGCACTGCCCGAAAGAGTAATGGATGCAGATTCAACAGTAATTTGCAAAAGAACGTTACATTTATACTTGGATATGAAAATTGTTGTAGGTTATAGGAAAAGAACAAAGAGATGGGGTTAACTGAATAGCTCTTTTGCTGTATGATTTTGTGACAGTTGGTTAGAACATAGAACATTACAGCGCAGAACAGGCCCTTCAGCCTTCGATGTTGCGCTGACCAATTAGCAACAAGCAGTGACCCTCTAACCTAAACCATTCCCCTTTCATCCATAAACTTATCTACTAATCTCTTAAACGCCACCAAACTTGGCGCATCTACAACAGCCGCAGGCAAGACATTCCGTACCCTTACCACCCTCTGGGTAAAGAACCTACCTCTGACATCTGTCCTAAAACCACCACCCCTTAATTCAAAGCTATGTCCCCTCGTGCTAGTTTTCTCCATCCTAGGAAAAAGGCTATCACTGTCCACCCTATCTAAACCTCTAATCATCTTATATGTTTCAATAAGGTCTCCTCTTAGCTGCCTTCTTTCTAACGAAAACAACCTCAAATCCCTCAGCCTCTCTTCATAAGACCTGCCCTCCATACCAGGCAACATCCTGGTAAACCTCCTCTGTACCCTCTCCAATGCCTCCACATCTTTCTTATAATGCGGGGACCAGAACTGCACACAATACTCCAAGTGCGGCCGCACTAGAGTTTTGTACAGTTGCAACATGACGTTGCGGCTCCGAAATTCAATCCCCCTACCAATAAAAGCTAAGACTCCGTATGCCTTCTTAACAACCTTATCGACTTGATTGCCAACTTTCAGGGATCTATGCACATATACACCAAGATCCCTCTGTTCATCAACACTATTAAGAGTCCTACCATTAGCCCTATACTCTACACATTTGTTATTCCTGCCAAAGTGAATTACCTCACACTTTTCCACATTAAACTCCATTTGCCACCTCTCGGCCCAGCTCTGCAACTTGTCCAAGTCTCTCTGCAAACTATAACACCCCTCTTCACTATCTACCACTCCACCGACTTTAGTGTCATCTGCAAATTTACTAATCCATCCTTCAATACCCTCATCCAGATCATTTATAAAAATTACAAACAGCAGGGGCCCCAAAACAGACCCCTGAGGTACACCGCTAGTCACCGAACTCCACGATGAATATCTCCCATCAACCACCACCCTCTGTCTTCTATCTGCTAGCCAATTCCTAATCCAATTAGCTAAATCACCCTCTATCCCATACATCTGCATTTTCTGCAGAAGCCTTCCATGGGCCACCTTATCAAACGCCTTACTAAAGTCCATATATACCACATCAACCGCCTTACCCCCATCCACCTCTTTGGTCACTTTTTCAAAAAACTCAATAAGGTTAGTAAGGCACGACCTACCCTTCACAAAACCATGCTGACTATCCCCAATCAATTCATTTCTCTCTAAATAACTATAAATCCTATCCGTAATAATTCTCTCCAATACTTTGCCCAAAATAGAAGTAAGACTCACTGGTCTATAATTCCCTGGAAGGTCTCTATTCCCCTTCTTGAACAATGGGACCACATTCGCTATCCTCCAGTCCTCCGGAACCACACCCGTAACCAACGACGACCTGAAGATCAGAGCCAGAGGCTCTGCAATCGCCTCTCTTGCCTCCCAGAGAATCCTAGGGTAAATCCCGTCCGGCCCAGGGGACTTATCTAACTTCAAACCCTCAAGAATATCTAGCACATCCTCCTTATCTACTTCAATACTTTCCAGTTTGCAACCCTGTATCCCAGCGTTCTCCACAACTACATTTACATCTCCCTGCGTGAATACCGAAGAGAAATATTTGTTCAGTGCCTCTCCAATCTCTTCAGGCTCCACGCACAACTTCCCACTGCTGTCTCTGACTGGCCCTAATCTTGCCCTAACCAATCTTCTATTCTTAACATATCTAAAGAAAGCTTTAGGATTCTCCTTGATCCTATCAGCCAAAGTCTTCTCGTGTCCCCTTTTAGCTCTCCTCAACTCACTCTTTAGCTCCCTCCTGGCTAATCTATAGCTATCCATTGCACTAACTGAGCCTTCAAGCCTCATCCTGACATAAGCCTCCTTTTCCCTTTTAACCAGCGAATCAACTTTTTTAGTACACCATGGTTCCCTTACTCGACCATTTCCTCCTTGCCTGACAGGGACATACTTATCAAGGACTCGCAGTAGCTGCTCCTTGAATAAGCTCCACATTTCAGATGTTCCCAGTCCCTGTAGTTTCCTAGTCCAACCTATGCACCCTAATTCCCTCCTTATGGCCTCATAATTACCATTCCCCCAGCTATAACTACTGCCCCCAGCTTCATGCCTATCCCTATCCATCACTAAGGTGAACGTAACCGAATTGTGGTCACTATCACCAAAATGTTCACCAACTTCCAAGCCTAACACCTGGTCTGGCTCATTGCCCAGCACCAAATCCAATGTAGCCTCACCTCTAGTTGGCCTATCTACATACTGAGTCAAAAAACCTTCCTGCACACTTTGTACAAAAACTGACCCCTCTAACGAGCTAGAGCTATAGCTATTCCAATCAATATTAGTAAAGTTAAAGTCCCCCATAACAATTACCCTATTACTTTCACTCCTGTCCAGGATCGACTTTGCAATCCTTTCCTCTACCTCTCTAGAACTTTTAGGAGGTCTATAAAAGACTCCCAACAGGGTGACCTCTCCTCTCCTGTTTCTAATCTCAGCCCATACTACCTCAACAGACAAGTCCTCATCAAACTTCCTTTCTGTCACTGTGATACAGTCTTTAACTAATAATGCCACTCCTCCTCCCCTTCTACCTCCTCCTCTACTCCGACTGAAGCATTTGAACTCCGGAACCTGCAACAACCATTCCTGTCCCGAATGGTTGGTTGGGGATAGCGAACCAGGTTCTGCTGGGTGTGAAACAAAGGTAATCAGTAGGTGAAATTAAAGTATGAAGTCCTGAAAAATACAAATTTGCATTCAGTTGTTTTCACTACAGAACTATCTTACTGCAATGCAGTATTACCATTAGTAGTAATGGGCATTTTTAACAAAAATCTTGGTAATTGCACTATCCTAGAAAAACCAAGCACCATGTAACATCTCTAAGCTGCCTTTAAATATTGTCTCTCTGGTTAAAAAAATCTATTTTTACCATGTTTTTCAGAAACAGTAGTGGGCACCTTTAAATTGTATTTGATGTTAGTATGATTTCTATCCATTCTTCTGACATTTAATTTGAGTTGAACTGTTTCATTATTTTATATCCAGGATGTGATTCATAAGAGAGTTGAAGATTGATTTAATTTTGACCACCACCTCCCACCATATGTGGTTAAATTTGATGTAATTGTAATACGCTGGAGAAAGGCCAATCCTTCAGCACATTTAGATGTAATTTTTTTGTGACTATTTGAGTGTACGTTGAGCACAGTATTAAACCTGACCTGTTGTTAGGGCAGGGGCACTTTTCTGTTGTTTGGCAGAAAAATAATTTGTTTCCTCGGCTCTGCATATGAACACAATTGATTGCTTTCCTTATGTGTTTGTTCTTAACCATTTCGTAAATAATGCTTCTGAGCTGCTCTGGCTATTAAAAGCAGTTGTTGCCTGATTTTCCGTCTCCTAAATATGCACCTAATGCTGTCTTGCCATGTAGATTTCCTGCTGTGTTCCCCTTGCTTTGATGAAATATTGATTAGATAACTCTTGCAAGCTTGCTTGTCTTGATTTATGCTGCAGGGACAACAGTGTTTGTCAATTCAGTTTGTTTGCCTCATTGACTATTGCTTCACAATGTTTGGACACATTTCTTACAACTTTATCCTTGGCTATTTGGCTGTTTATGGACTACTTGTTTGCCCATTGTCCCCACGTTCTACAATTGTTCATATTAAATTTAATCTGCCATTGTTTCATCCAGACACAGCACCTCAAGTCCAGCTATCCAAAGGCCAGATGTGTCAGAAACCAGATTTTTTTTAAACAGGCCATGCAAGAACCTCAAATGAGTGATAAACCTCACTGGCTTACCCAGGGAATTTCTGCATTGTTGCAGTGATGTGCCGAGTAGTTTATCTGCTTCGCATGCCTGGTGTTTTGAGTGACGTAGTGATATCTGAACCTATACAACCCAGCTCTGAAAACTTGAGGCAGTTGTATCCACGTGGCTTTGTGCACCTGTTGTTTCCTGCACTCCAAATGATCAGATCAATCCTTGTCCCCACAGTACCTTATAGTTATTTAATTTGATTTTCACATGTCCCCTTTTCACTGAACTTAGGGGTTTTCATTTTTCATTCCAAAATCCAGCATAGACTCAGTCCCGAGTTGCTGGTTGTGAGACATTGTGCCTAAGTGACTGGCTGTATTTTCGATGCTGTCTTCTGGGGTTCAGTTACTATCGTGAATTTGAGATTGGCCAATATGCATTGAGCTTTTGAACCCAATTTGGCATTACAGAAATTAAAATGCAAAAGAGTCCAAATAATGACATGTATACATGTATTTGCTGTCTAACTTCTTAACAAGCACCCACTGAAAAACAGAAAAGCTTGAAAGATTCACCAGGTTGGCCAGTATCTGGTATGAGAGAAGCGAAGTTAACAGTTCAAATTTCCTCGGAGCTGTTTTTACCCTTCAGTTTCTTTTGATTCCCTCCTTTCATAACAGTACTGAAGGTAAGGCCAAGAGTACTGATCCCAGGTTTTGGATCATTATGCTGTGAAGTAAGGCTGAGAAATCTCAATGAGTGTTATTGATAAAATATATTTTGTTGAAGCCTTTTGTCTTGCACTTATCAGGATAATCACAGGAATACCAATGTCAGGGAGAAATAACTGTCAAGGCATGGCCCTGAGTGAAAGGTAGCCTTTCACTAGTTCATTCCCTAGGGCAACACTGTGACCAGAGTCCAGCTGCCTCGTTCAAATTTTCAAACCGTGTTTGGCAGTTATGTCAGTGACCGTTAACCAATGACTTCTCCATGGCATGGTTCTACCCATTAAAATACGCTTGCCAGCCAATCAGTACTCTCTTCACGTAAAATGTAAGGTGGTTGTTTTCCTTGACATTTGTATTCTTGTGACTGTCCTGATGAATGCAAGATGAAAAGTTTTGGCAAAGTGTAATTTTTCAGCAATACTCAAGTTTTGTACTTCCAACCAACTCAACCTTGATTTCAGTTTTTAAAATTCTCATCCTTATTGTCAAGTCCCTCCCTAGCTATGTAATCTTCTCCAACCCTCTGAGATAAACAGTTCTCGCCTTTTGACCGTTCCAGGTTTATATGATTCACTATTTGCAACTATTCCTTCAACTGCCAAGCCCCTAAGCTCTGAAGTTCTCTCCCTTGGCCTGTCTGCTTTCCTAGTACTCGTTCCTCTTCTGAGATGCTCATTAAAACTGGCCTTTTTGACTAATCTTTCCTAATAAGTGCTTATGTAGTTCATTGTCAAACTTTGTCTGATAATGCTCCCATTCAGCGCCATATGTCATCCCAACACATTAAAGGAGTTATATACAGTTCCTGTTATTTTAAAGTGAAGATAATTGGCCATTTGGCTGACAAATTGGGTAAATCAGAACACTTAAAGTCTTGAGTTGCAGAAATATTATAATTTGCAAGGTTAAATGTTATGGTTTTGCTTATTATCTTAGGATCTAGTTTTTATAAAAGCCAAGCTTCAGAGTTGAACAGCTATTAATTTAAATTTAATTCTGCATTTAGTTAATTACTATGTCATACAAGCTGAGTTTAAACCTTAAAATGGATGTTGTAGAGCTCATAGTACAGCCTGATATTTACAATGAGCTGTCTTTGCTGGTCAGCTACACTTATAAATTTTTCAACCTAGTTTAATTAAACCTCATTCTGTGAGAAACTGCTTTCCATGGTGGCCCAAGTGCAAGACATCATCCATCGATTTGGTCCAATATGCATACTATTTTGTGATATATTACTGATTATTTGTGAAGCAAATAAGCAGACAGGTTGGGGTACAGGGGGTGTGGGGTGGTTATTGGGATGGTGGTCATGTTGGAAAGGCATGAACAGGGTGAGGGGAGGCCAAGAGGGAATATTTGATCATTGTGTCAGTTGGTAAAGTGCTTTCTTCTTCATCCAGACCTTTACTGGGTGGCACGATAGCACAGTGGTTAGCACTGTTGCTTCACAGCACAAGGGACCCGGGTTTGATTCTGGCTTGAGTCACTGTGGAGTTTGCACGTTCGCCCTATGTCTGTGTGGGTTTCCTCCCATATTGTGAAAGACATGCTGGTTAGGTGCGTTGACCCAAACAGGTGCCAGAGTGTGGCGACTAGAGGAATTTTATAGTAGCTTCGTTGCAGTGTTAATGTAAGCCTTACTTGTGACAAACAAACTTTTTAAAATAAATTAACTTTACTGTGAAGAAATTAGAACCTTACAGAGACACGTGCAAAATTAATCTTTGCATTTATTTCACTATTCTGTCTAGAATGGGCAAAATTAATGTCCATTTACCTAAATAAAACTGAGCACCAAAATACTTTTTTGCAGCCCATTAAATTAAATCTGTGAACCTTTTAAAATTTCTTGTATAGCCCAGCATGTACAGTTACTTAAGGGGGCCAACTTATATGCACTCTGCACTAGGAAGTTTGGGTTGCTCGGTGGTTACGTGATTTAAAGAGAGCTTTAGTTTGCTCTTTGACTTAGTGCTGTTGAAGGCTCTTCTGAAGGCCATAAGCTATGGGGAAATGCAGTTTTGTTAGAAGCAATTTGAAATCATGAAGCTTTTTATCTGTGGTGAAATTGAGCAACTCCTGGGTAAAGAAATTTCTATTTAAAAATAGTTGCAGCTGAGAACTGATATTTTTCTAAAAGTTGAAAAGGGGAAGCATTTGAATCGATCAGTTTAATATCTGGAATATTCTGTGCTGCAGCAGCTGGTCTATTCACAGCAATTTTATTTTATTAATTTTGGTTGATTATTTTTGTGCCATTCAAAGTAGCACTGCATAAAATTCTGAGCACCCTGCCAAACACACTCAGCTTGTATGTATAGATAAAAAACCATGATTATTATTTTGAGTTGTTACCTTTGCCCCACTTGCTCTATTCCATGAATGCAACTTTCTTGGATATACTCAAGTCCTTCTGATTAATGTTAAGAGGCATTGCCTAATTTGGTACAATTTTGTTCTCTGCAAATATGTACTTTTAACTGAGTTAAAACTTCCCAAATTCATTTCATGTAGGACCATAAATGGACCAGCAACTGAGACTTTCATCCCAATAGTCTGAAGTGAATTTGATCCAAGATAGCAGAAGTAATGGTAATTTGTTAAAGTCCCAATCCGCGCACAACACAATTTTATACGTTTCTGCTGTTTCAAAATAAATTGCTTTAATTAAAAACTGGCTTTTAGGGATGAAGTTGGCCTTGGATGACAGAATCAGCAGGACTAGGAGTAGAATGGTTGAGTTGTTAGTGCCCTTTTCATATTATGCGCAACAACAAGTTCACTTCCTCAGTTTCAAATATAACTGGTTGATTTAATTTGCATAATTATGCTGTTAGTTCTCTTGCCTCTTTTCTGCAAAGAATATATGGCCTTGTTTCTCTTAATTTAGATTGAAGATAATGTTACTTTAAAATTTTGATTTTCCTTTCTATAGGTTTGCTGCAAAACTTTAAACTGAGAAAAATGTCTCTCTTTTTCAATTTTAAATATGGATAACATATAAAACAGACCACCAGTCATAGTTTTTTGTTATTTTATTTCTTATATTGGTGTTCACAGTTTAACATACTGGCATTTAGCCTCTGGGAAACAATATAATGGAACAAAATTGCTGCATACAAATTAAACCAACTTAACCACTGCAGAATTAATAGAGGAACGTTCCACGTCTATTTCTCTTTTGTAGTAGCACAATAACATTTGATAGAATTACAATTAAATTACATCTCCAAATGAGAGCTTTCTAGCTTGAACACTAATACCAACACAAAATAACCTAAGGCTGGAAAGAGCAATTAAATCTAAAATAATCAACTGAAGTAAGTACTGTAACTCTACAGCTATCCAAATATTCCAATGTTTTAACTGATCACATGGAAGGTCACTGTTCAATTACCACACTTCTGACTGTCATCCATTATTCTTATTACTGAAGCCCATGGATAATTTCTCAATATCTGTGCTGGTTGTTGCAGCATCTTTTGAAGTGAAAGGATTTTCCGTTGTGGTGTTCACCTGAGAATCTTCTCTGATTCCACTTTCTGCATTGAGAGCAACGTTGCAGGGCGTATCTAAGCGATCTTCAAGAGCGGTTTCCATCACATTCTTCTTCCAAGCTTCCATTCTTGCCTGATCAGAGTTCATGCCGAAGCCTTCAGGGTGTTCTCGTCTCTTGCAACACCAAATGTGGAGGCAGCCATATAATAGTACACCAGCAATGATGAGGAGAAGTATGCTGCTTGTCAACCATATTCCCAAAGCTAGGTCTTTCTTCCTGCTGGTAACTGCGGCAGTATTTGGGGGAGATGTGCTAAAGACTGTACATTGTTCATTAGTAGGGTTGACTGGCTGGCAAGTGATGCACAAGATATACATGGTCAGCGGAGTCAGCTTCTCAATGGTCAACCAATTCTGAGTGGTGGGCACTTTTTCCTCTTTCTGAAAATTTTTCCGTGGGTATCCAGACAGTAGAGTATTCCAATTAGGATGATACATGATGCTATAAAAGTTATCAGCACAGTGAGCAGGAGAGGACCATGTCACAATTGCAGATGTGGACGATATGTTTTGTATAGCAATTTCCATCATATAGTATAATTATGATGATTTAAAAAAAATTTGCCCGAGGGCAGAGTATCTGCAGCTTTAAATTCTTCTAATGATGAGAGCTATTTTAAATTTTATTACTGTGCACCACAGGAGAAGATCATGTGAGGCATGTAGAAGTACCTACGAAAACGTGATCACTGTTGTACTCATCTGTTGCATTCAGAACATTCTGTAAATGAAAGAAAGCATGACTGTAAGAAATCTGTTCTTCATGCTGAGTGTTAAATGCAATAAGCAGACCAGCAGAGCATATTAAGCTTTTGATTAGTGCTCTTCAGAGCACATTTCTGAAGTTACAGTTATAGAACTGATTCTTGAAAGTATAATTAAATAGGAAGCCTCTCTATCGTTATGTTTGAGAAATAAGCTCGAACAGTTCTCTGAAGCCTCACTCAAATCTGGATTGGCTCATTTTGAAATGGGTAGCAATGGCAAAAGATGATTTCCTTTTACGTTTTAGCTAACAAATGCAGCATGGTAAATTATAAGTTGGACTTGATGAGAAAGGAATAAACAGCAGCATGTTTTGTTTTGACTCCTCGATTAGTTCAAAAAAACTATATAGTATCTAAATGGCGCCTTTCTCAGAGTCAGGACATCCAGAGCACTTTGCAGCCAATGAAGTACTTTTGAAGTGTAGTTTATGTTGTAATTTTAAGTATTGTGACAAACTCCTCCAACAAGCAGTGTAGTTGTGACCCGTAATTTGCTTAAGATATATATTGGACTATGGGATTAAAATCATGTCTCTCAAATTTACTTGAGTTTTTTGAAAGAGTAACCAGAAGGTAGATGAGGACATTGCAGTTGATGTAGTCGACATGGACTTTAGCAAGGCCCTTGACAAGTTGCCCCCATGATAGGTTGTTGCATTGTTGCATAAGGTTAAATCTCACAGGATCCAGGGTGAGGTATCTAAATGATACAAAATTGGCTGCTTGTCAGAAGCAGAGGGTGATTGTAGAGAGTTTTTTTCAAACTGGAAGCCTATGTGCCTCAGGGATCAGTGTTGGGCCCGCTGTAATCTGTCACTTATTAATGATTTGGATGAGAATATAGAGGGCATGGTTAGTAAGTTTGCAGATGACACCAAGATTGGTGACATAGTGGACAGTGAAGAAAGTTATCTCCGGTTGCAACGGGATCTTGATCAATTGGGCAAGTGGGCTGATGAATGGCAGATGGAGTTTAATTTAGACAGATACAAGGTGAAGCATTTTGGTAGATTGAACCAAGGCAGGACTTAGTCAATTAATGGTAGGGCATTGGGGAGAGTTACAGAACAAAGAGATCTAGGAGTACATGTTCATAGCTCCTTGAAAGTGAGTCGCAGGTGGACATAATGGTGAAGAAGGCATTCAGCATGCTTGGTTTCATTGGTCAGAACATTGAATACAGGAGTTGGGATATCTTGTTGAAGTTGTACAAGACATTAGTAAGGCCATACTTGAATATTGTACGCAATTCTTGTCACACTATTGTAGAAAAGATATTATTAAACTAGAAAGAGTGTAGAAAAGATTTACTAGGATGCTACTGGGACTTGATAAATTGAGTTAGGAGAGGCTGAATAGACTGGGACTTTCCTTCTCTAGAGTGAAGGAGGCTGAGGTGTCACTTTACAGAAGGCTGTAAAATAATGAGGGGCATAGACAAGGTAGATGATCAATATCCTTTCCCAAAGGTATGGGAGTCTAAAACTAGAGGACATAAGTATCGGGTGAAAGGGGAGAGTTACGAAAGTGGGCAGAGGGCAATTTTTTCGGAGGGTGGTGAGTGACTGGAACAAGCTGCCAGAAATAGCAATAGAGATGGGTACAATTTTATCTTTTAAAAAGCATTTAGATAGTGACATGGGTAAGATGGGTATGGAGGGATATAGGCCAAGTGCGGGCAATTGGGATTAGTTTAGGTGCTTTAAAAAAAAAGGACAGCATGGACAAATTGGGTCAAAGGGCCTATTTCCAAGCTGTCTTCCTCTGATTCTGACATATTAATGCAGCCTCCAGGAATTCCTTTGCTACTCTTCAGAGAGGTGCCACAGATCTTTTTACAACCATACTGAGAAGGCAGGCAGGTATCTTTAAGGACTCATCCAAAAGACAGCATCTCTCAAAGGTACACCACTCCCTTAGTGGATGGCTCCAAGCCAGGCTAGCCACATGGATTCCTGCCGGTGATGGCAAAGTCTGCAAGACATAACAAGCTACAAGTTGAAGGCATGTAAAATCGCCAGCATCAATGCACCCACCCACTGATGAGCTCAATGCATTTGACCCATTTTGAGCTGGAGGTCAGCAAGAACATGCCCTCCAGCCTGGAAGCCTCAGATGAATCTGTATTTGTGGTCACCAATGCAGACTTCAGAGCAGCCTTTTTGAGGGTCAACCCATTAGAAAAAGAATGGCCCAGATGGAGTACCCAGATGAATACTCAGATCCTGTACGGATCAGTTCACAGGGGTATTTGCAGACTTCAACCTCTCTGTACAACAATCCGAAGCCTCTATCTACTTCAAGAAGACAACAATCATCCCAATACCAAAGAAAAGCCAGGCAGCATTCCTTAATGACTAGTATCTAGTGGCTCTGACATCCATCATTAGGAAGTGCTTTGAAAGACTAGTCATGGCACAAATCAATTCCAGCCTCTCAGACTACCTGGATTCACTACAATTTGCCTACCACTGCAACAGGTCCACAGCAGATGTCATCTCTCTGGCCATGCACTTAATCCTGGAATACCCGGCTAACAAAGACACCTAAGTCAGACTCCTATTTATCAACTACAGCTCAGCCTTCAACACCATTATTCTTACCAAATTCATCTCCAAACTCTGTGGCCTGGGGCTCAGCTCCTCCCTCTGTAACTGGATCCTGAACATCCTAACCCACAGACTGCAATCAGTAAGGAAAGGAAACAACACCACCTCCATGATATTCTTTGTGTCCCTTAAGTCTGTGTCCTCAACTCTTGCTATACTCCTTATACAGCATGACTGTGTATATTCCCCTCCAATTCGATTTTCAAGTTTGCTGATGACACCATCATAGTGGGACAGATCTCAAACAATGACGAGGAGGAGTACAGGAAAGAGAGAATCTAGTAACTGCTGCGATGAAAATAATCTCTTCCTCAATGTCAACAAAGGAGATGATCATTGACTTCAAGAACGTAGAACATTACAGTTCAGGACTTCAGGAAGCATTGTGGAGAACATGCCCCTGTCCATATCAATGGGGACAAAATAGAAATGGTCGAGAGCTTCAGGTTTTTAGGTATCCAGATCACCAACAACCTGTCCTAGTTCCCCCATGCCAATGCTGTAGTTAAGAGAACCCACCAACGTCTCTACTTTCTCAAGAGACTAAGGAAATTTGGCACGTCCACTACAGCTGTCACCAACCGGTACAGGTGCATCACAGAAAACATTCTTTCTGGTTGTATCACAGTTTGGAATGGTTCCTGCGCTGTCCAAGACTGCACGAAAATACAAAAGGTTGTGAATGAAGCCCAGTCCATTGCTCAAACCAGCCCCGTGACACTGTCTACACTTCCTGCTGCCTCAGAGAAGCAGCCAGCATTACCAAGGATCTCTCACAACCCAGATATATTCTCTTCCACCTTCTTCCATCAGGAAAAATATACTACAGTCTGAGATCACATACAACTGACACAAGAACAGCTGCTTCCCTGCTGCCATCAGACTTCTGAATGGATCTATCTCGCATTAAGTTGATCTTTCTCTACACCCTAGCTATGACTGTAACACTACATTTTGCACACTCTTTTCATTCCCCATGTACGATATGTTTTAAAGTGTTCAAGAAACAATACTTTTCATTGTATTCTAATGTATGTGATAATAAATCAAATCGTCCCATTGTCATTGACGTGTACAAGAGCAATAGGCCTTACACTAAATATTCGCACAACAAAGGTCCTCTACTTCCCGCACCACGCAGGACAACAACCCTCACCCTCTCCCATTGCCAAAATCCACAGCGAGATTTAGGACAATGTGGACCATTTTCCATATCTTGGAAGCCTGCTGTCAACAAGAACAAACAGTGATGATGAGGTTCGACATCACCTTCAGTGTTCCAGTACAGCCTTCTGTTCGATGAAAGGTGTTTGAAGACCTAGATCGTCAACCCAGCACCGAGTCCATGGTTTTCAAAGCAGTAAAGATACCTGCCCTCCTACATGGCTCTGTGTGCCATAGGCACTTAATGATATGTACCATCACTATTGCCTCCAAGATCCTGCCGATCCAATGACAGAATAGGTGCATCAACATTAGTGTTCTTGCTCAAGCCAATGTCCCCAGCATCGAAGCATTGACCACGTTTGATCAGCTCCACTAGGTAGACCGCATCATCCGCATGCCTGACGTGAGTTTCCTGAAACAAGTGCTCAATTTGAAGCTTCGACACAGCAATTGAGATGCAGGCAGGTTGTGGAAATGCTTCAAAGATGTCCTCGAAGCTTCCTTGAAAAGGTGCAATGCTCTGTTGACACCTGTGAATCCCTGGCCCAAGACGGCCCAAAGTGGAGGAAATTCACCCAGGAGGAAGGCGAATACTTTGAAGTTTCATCCCCAAGAGCAAGCTGAAGTCAAGCGTTGAAAAGGAAAGGAGCGTGTAGCAACCCTCGCGCCCCCCCCTCCCCCATTTGTGACAGAGATTGTGGGGCAGTCAGATAGAGATTGAAAAAGATCAAAAATAAGTTATGTCTGGCAGATCAGTATGACATTTTGCTATCTGGGATAAATATCTGTTTTTGCTGTGATAATAAAGCTTGCATATTGCAAAGCCAATTCAGCTACCTCTTCAGCAGTTCACTTTCTGGAAACCAAGCTCATCTACAGAACTAGCCAAATTCTGAAGCCAATCTTTCTGGAACAAAAACGACCTGCAAAGGCCTTTATTAGGTTCAAAAAGTTCCCATGAACATGTATACTAAGTTTGTCCAGAATCACAATGTGCCATAGTTCTACAATCGACTTGATATCCATACGCCAGCTAATGTGAGTATTATAGAGAATGGGATATACCACATTGCCTTGCATTCCTAGATCACACGAAAGTATTCTACGCTATCAACAGGACAGGATTGTTCAAGATTGGCCTGGAGATGATTGTCCTCAACAGAAGTGATTGTAACCATCTGTCTTTGAGATTCAGTGACATTACAATTGCTGAATCCCCATTATCAAATTCCTAGGGGTTACCATAGACCAGAAACTGAACTGAACCAACCATTTAAACACTGGCTGCAAATGCCAGTCAGAGTTTGGGAATTTACAAACTCATCTAACCTTTCAGCTTGTCTGCCATTTACAAGCAAGGAATGTGATAGAAAACTCTTTGCTTGACTGGATGAGTGCAATTCCAATAACACTCAAGAAGCCCAACACCATGCAGGACAAAGCAGCCTGCTTAATTGGCACCCCATCCACTGCCTCCAACACCCACCCCCTCTACCACCAATGCACAGTGGCAGCAGTGTGTACTATCTTGTAGATGCATTGCAGCAACTCATCAAGGCTCTTTTGATAGCACCTTCCAAACTGTGACATCTAGCACCTAGAATGAGAATGTGAATGGGAATACCACCATGTGCAAGTTCCCCTCTCCATAGTGTACACCAGTTTGACTTCAAACTATATCACCACCCTTCATTGTCACTGGGTCAAATTCCTGGAACTCCTCCTCTAACAGCATAATGGGTATACTTATATCACATGGACTGTGGCAGTTCAAGGCTCACCACCACTTTCCCAAAGGCAATTCTGAATCAGCAAAAAATGCTGGTCCTATCAAATAAAATGGTTTGAGCAAATTGACAGTCCACCAAAGTTCCTTGTTTCACGACAACATGCATTATACTGAACAGGTTAATGATAATGACGATTTCAGTATGAAGAATGGAATGAAACAGGGCTATCTCTTCACTCCAACTTTTTAATGTTTTTTTCCTCTCCATGCTCCTAACTGTTGCCTTCTGCAGATAGGGAAAGAGTTTACCTGCATCCTCGGTTTTTAGGCAAATACTATCTGTCTGGATTAAAAGTGAAGACAAAAATAGAGTTATCTTGATCAGAGAACTCTATGTTAACTATACTTTGCTAATAGCCCCATGAAAACCCACCCACAAAGACTCATGGATTGTCACTGCAAGCCTATAACTTATTCTCCCCTATTATAAATATCAGTAAATCATGATTATGGAACAGTGTCACATTGCCACTCTGATTCTCATTAAACAACACGTGCTGGAAGTGATTAGCAAATACTGCTACGTTGAGACCAGAGTGACAAAGAACCTGACTCTTGATGCAAAGCTCGATGTACACAAAAGGAAGGAAGCACCACTTTTGGCAGGTTCACAAAATATACATGGAGACACAGTGAGCTAATTGTTTGGCTGAAGATGCTGGTTATTGAGGTTTGTGTTTCAACCCATCTTGTATAACTGTAAAGCTTGGATAACTTACAGCTACCAAAAAAGGAATCGCAACAATTTTCATTTTGTCTGTAATGCTTGCTCAACAACTTGTGGAAGGACAAAAGCACAAATTCCAATTCTGTCAAAACAAACCTCCCAAGAATGTTAGCACTGATTAGGCAGAGATCTCTTCACTAGTTCGGGTGCATTCACAGGATGGAAGACTGATACATTCCTAAAGATCTTCTGTACAGCTAAGTAGCTGGAGTCAGAAGGCCAGTAAGATGATGCTTCAGACATCCTTGCAAGCATGATGTGAAGGCTCTAAAGTCTAGTAGTCACTAGCCAGCAACAGAGGAAGATGGTGACATTATCTGTGAGTTGGTATGCACCAACATGATGATCAGGGAGCAATGTCAAAAATCAGCACCCTACAGAACAGATAACCACTTTGTGTGCAGCACTTGCTGCAGAATCTGCCCCTCTCAGATTGGCTTTTCAGCTACCAACAAAAGTGCATTATCCTCTTCCCAATGGATTTGCTGCATGCTTGTTTTCCTGTGTGGATTGAAAGATTCCTAATATTGATGTTTGCAAAGCAGCACCATCCAGTGGCAACATTTGAGTACTGTGACAGAAAAATAACTTCAAGGTGATAGCATTGGTGGTATTACTTACTGATGTGTTTTTCACCATTTTAGAGTGGTTACGCCACCATTGTCAATCCTTCATGTCTCAAATGCACAGAGTACCCTTGAACCCTACATCAATATGCTTTCTGTAGGCAAAAATGTGTTAAAAATTGAATGCAGCCAACTCCTTTATCTCTCCTTCATGCCATTTCAACACCCCTGTTTATTGCATTCTGGTGTTTACAAATGAGTAATCCTGTTTAGGTTGAGACACAAATTTTACAAATGATTTGGACTTTATATATTTTTAACCTCCAAAATTCATGAGATGTTTTGCTTTAGCTATAGAAGACATATTTTAAGAACATAATTCTCATTCTTGGCTTTAACATATAAAAAATTGGTGTCTGGCATTTCCTGATCAGTTTAGTGTAGCATGCGCAATGCAGTGGAAAGGACTCTGCATTCATTTTAGGATTGTATTTATCCTACTGATTTCTACTGAAACATTGGAACACTTGGCTTAATCTGCCTACTATTGTAATTATTGTATAAATTATTGTGATGTCCAAAGATGTAAGGAAATAAATAGACTTGCAGTTTGATAAAATATTGTCCTCCATATTGGATTCATGAACCTCGGAGGTAAACTATTCATTTGAATTGAGTTTTGGCTAATGGATGGAAAACGAACATTCTTGTAACAAGAAGAGCGTCACACAGGTATGTTCTTGGGCCTCAATTGTTTACAATCTTCTTCAATGAGTTCGATGTTGGGACTAATTGTAATGTATCCACATTTGCTACTGATCAAAGTTAGGTGAAAAAGTAAACAGTGAAGCTGAAAAGGATTATAGATAGGTTAAGTGAGTGAGCGACAAGGTGGCAATTAGAGTATCGTGGGAAAATGTGAGGATGCTATTTCATTAGGAAAAATGTAAAAATAGATATTTTTGCAAGTCAAGACCTTGATAAAAGATGTGCAGAAGAATTTGGTTACCCCTAGGTGCACAAATTACACATGCACATATAAGCAAACAATTAGGAAGGCAAATTACGTGTTACCTTCTATTGCAAGGATGTTGACGTTTAAGATGAAGGAAATCTTGCCGTGGTTATCGGACTTTGTTGAGATCGCATCCACAGCACGTGTACAGTTTTGGTCTCCTTGCCCAAGGAAGAATTTACTTTCCCTAAAGGATTTGCAGCAGATCAAATCTTGCAGGAATCATTGTCCTATAAGAAATGGACCTACACTCCTGTTTGAAAAGGTGGTGGATCTCATTGAATCAGTAAGGTTCTAAGGGTGGTTTATGGAATAGAGGCTGAGAGGCTGTTTCCCTTGGTTGGAGAGTTTACACAATGCAGCGTCTCGAGGATAAGAGGACAGGTAGATGAGAAATATCTACATGTGAAGAATTGTGAATCTTTGAAATTCTGTTGAGTTGTAATGCTCAGTTGATGTATTTGTTCAAGGCTGAAATTGCTGATTTTTTGGGCACTAAGAGAATGAATGTGTATGGAGCTAGGTTGAGGAAGTGAGGTTAAAGTGCAAGTCCTGTCGTGATCTGATTGAATGGTGGAGCAGGCTGAAGGGGCCGACATGTCTGTGGTGAGTCCCAGAGGAGCATTTTTGCTTCCTGCCGGTCCTGTATTTTAAAAAAACACAACTGTTTTGATGTCTTTTCAGATTCACATCTTGCTGCCTTCACTTGAGTAGCAAAGATTCACCTACTCAGTTTACATTTTAAATTAGATAGTAATGAACTAAATTGATCATGATCTCTTTATCTAACAAAAGCTATCATCAACTTCAGGCAGGTGTCCTTGCTGTCTGCTCAGAAAAGCAAGGTTATAATAGAAAAGGGTGGGTTCAGCCCTGGTCATCAGGATAAATCAGCCAGGCAATTATAACTGCCCGTTTGAGTCTCAGCTGTTGGCGTTAAAATGGCCTTTGTGTTTGTTATTTAACTTCAAAACCAATTGTTATGATTTTTAAACATTCAACTCTATAGCTTTGCTTGAATAATGAATTTGCACAACAAATATTAGTTCAGTACGCAAGTAGCCCTGATGGAAGGCGATGTAGTTTTGATCTTGAAACACGTACATGGCAAATTTTAAAGCCCAAAATCATCATTGATATTTTCATCTTAAATACGTTTGGACTTTGAGAAGCCTAACATCCAGTTCACTATATTGTTCAGTTCTTTCAGTTTACCAAATGTTGGTTGTAACCCAGACACATTGAATGTTTGAGGATTATTTCATCTGTCAAGCAAACATTTAACTTAATGGCCTACTGTCAGGAGCCTGAGTCCTTAGATTTAAGAGTATAATTCAGTTAAGTCCCTTTCCTTCTATTATTTTCCAATCATCAAAAATTCTGCCTTTTGTAATACACTATTTCAGCCTGTCACTCAAGGTGTAGGAGTTGAAGCAGAATCTATTATAAGCATGGTTTTTGATTTTTTTAAGGGTGGGAATTGTTCATGAATATTTATTTAATCGGAAGCATATACTTCCATAGAACATTAATTGCAAATATTTTGTCCGAGAGATGGTACAATGGTAGTTTTAAATGCATCAATTTCAAAGCAGATTTTAGGATTCATTGAGTAAGCCTTATACATTTGTAAATGATTAAAATATAGCACGTAGTACAAGCTTCAGCTAAATGCATTGATCTGACTGCATTTTTATCAACATGCTGTTTTAATTGCCACAGTTTTTAGCATTTTCTTTAAAATTCTGTTGCTCTTCATTGGCTTAGAAATGAGCTCTGTCGCTAAGGAGAAAATGCATTACCGCGTGCTTATATTGCAGGTAATGCTTTTTGTTTGGTCATTTATCTACTTTTGAGAACCTTTCCCCACAAATTTAAAGGATAAACGATATTGTACAGAGAAGATAAATATAAAACTCACCCCCTGCTGTGAAGCGAAGCTTGCAGTTAATGGTTTTCTCGCAGAAATGTCCAAAGACAGCTTTTCACTGTCTCGTTTTTGTTAGTTGATTTTCTTTGTCGGTTGTATTTGCCAATCGTCTTCTCACAGCTCACAAAATAACGTGAGGTCTTGCTGCCTTTCTCCTGGCTTTTTCACTCCAACAGGATGTTCGCAATACTTCATTCTTTTGTTTTTATTACACTACTAATAGATTAACAGCACTGCATGTTCAAGTGGTTCTGCAGCAATCCTCATGAGAAACTGATTTATACTATCTACTTCGCTGCTGCTTTCTTACATGGTGAAGAAAAGAGAGTGCTCGGTTGTGCAATTCTGTGCTGCTGTGTTCACTCAGGTTTGGTAGCTTCAGGCGTATGTTCAGAATGAAGTGTGATATATGACTGTGATATTTGAGAGTACAGACCAGGGATTAATTTGATCATAAAACACTCAGGTACTAGGTTAAAGGTAGATGTTTTTCTGTAAATTAATATGATATCCCCATCAGCCTTGTGGGGATTCATATATAAAATTAGTTTATATATTGGTGTTGTTTGTTAACCAACCAAATTAACTCCTTTGGCTGAAAATTATAAAAAATCTAAGAGTAGATTTTTAAAGATACATGGTTCATTATTTGCAATATGGGATCTCTATATTAATAGTGAAAATTGCAAATGCTGTTCCTTTAGTTTTTTTGGAGGGAGTTTTTAAGTTAGCACATGAAAATACTGATGAGGAACAAGTCAAAAGAGCTGTGTTCCACTTGCATCATGGTGGTCCTAATTAACAATTAAATGGAAATGCATGGCTTTGGACACACAAATTGATATTTGATTGACTTTCACAAATTATTTGGGCTATTTTTGCATGTGTTTTGTTGCAGAGTGGTTCAATGTGTACTCCTCTGTGACAGTTTCCCTTTCAAACTCCTCGTATGACTTAATTACCTAGAGACTAAAGATTAAATAAGCTTGTCATTGGATGAAATGGAAATTAATCAAGTAACAAGTTTTAAAGAGGTGCGCCCTTCGTGTTGATAAGCTGAATGTGATTACCATATGTTTTTCTTATTGAATTAATTTAATGCTTGTAAGAATTCGAGGGAGCACGATGAAAATTTACCAGATTGATTCCGGGGATGGTAGGATTGATGTATAAGGAGAGATTGACTAGTTAGGATTGTTTTTGCTGGAGTTCAGACGAATGAGGGGGGGAATCTCAGAGAGTTCGAAAATTCTAACAGGACTAGACAGGATAGATGCAGGAAGGATGTTCCTGATGGTGGGAGAGTCCAGAACCACAGTTGAGGATTTGGGATAAACTATTTAGGACAGAGATGAGGAGACATTTCTTCACCCATAGACTGGTGAGCCTGTGGAATCATTACGCAGGAAGTAATCAATGCCAAAGTATTGAACGTATTCAAGAGGTGGCTAGATGCTTGGGGCAAATGGGATCAAAAATATGAAGAAAAAGCAGGATTAGGCTATTGAGTTGGATGATCAGCCAAGATCGTGATGAATGGCAGAGCAGCCTCAAAGGACCAAATGATTTCCTCCTGTTTCTATCTTCTATTATTGTGTGTAATTCCCAAAGTTAGTTTTAAATTTTATTTTGCATACAATTTCTGAATTTTAGATGCATTGTATTTAAAAAAAACTGACCCAGTGTATACTACAAATAAGAGACCATTCACAGCACTAAAACCTAGCATGTTCCCACAGTGTGTAGAGAGTGAATATCTAGTACTTCGTGTGCAAATTTTAATATAAAACATATCACCCCTGCATGGCTTCTGAAGCTAACTTCCACATTCTTATTGTAGCACTTTTATATTTATGAAGCACCTTTAGCAATGTAAAAAGGCCCACAGAGCGTCACAGAGCATCATGAAACAAAATATGACAGAGTCACAAAGATGACAAACTAAAGCCTGGTCAAAGAGGAGTGTCTTAAAGGAGGCAAGTGAGGTGGAGAGGTATTGGCAGGAATTGCTGGATTTGAGGCCTAGGCAGCTGTGTATGTGGCCTACAATGAACAATTAAAATCAGGGATGCACAATAGGCCATAATTTTAAAAATGTAGATAACTTGGATAGTGCTAGAGGAGATTAGGGATGGAGAGGGTTTGACCATGGAAGTATTAGAAAAGAAGAATGTGTTTGTGATGTGCCCATGCCTGGTTACTTCATTATTGTGCTGGCTGGTTAATTCAGTGTTGCCATCTGAAATGCACCAGCTGCCCTGCTTGCCTGAAATTTCAATGACTTCCTGCTCATGTTGCATCAGAACTTTTACATTGATCACGCCTGGTCTTGGCCCTTTCTCTGACACTGACAGTCTCCTTCTCCTACATGACAAAATGGAGACTTAGTGGCTTGTCAAGAGACACCCAACTCCATTGTCTCCATGCCACATAGTGGCCACACATTCTAACTGCTACTCAATTGCCTTATCCAAAAGTCACATGGTCTGGCATATTTTACCATGTGGTTCTGATGGCCATAGATTTTCAGCCTGCCCTCTCTTCCCATCTTTGCAGAAGAGCACTCTTGCTGTTACCATGTGGTCTGGAGGAAAAGTTCCAGGGAGACATTGCTGAGCTGTGGGGCTACTCTTTGTCTATATCTATACATTACCAAGACGACGATTTGGCAGATATGGGCAAGTGATGGGTACTACACTCCTCAAAACTGTCAGGGGGGATGGAGGATATAGAGTTATCGAAACCTTGCACTGCAGAAGAAGCTATTTGGCCCGTCGAGCCTGCATCAACTCTGACAGATTATTTTACCAGGCTCTCTGCCCTGCCCTATCCTCATAACCCCACACATTTGTCATAGCTAATCCATCCAACCTACACACTTTGGGACACTAAGGAGCAATTTAGCACGACCGATTCACCAAACCTCCAAATCTTTGGATTGTGGGAGGAAACCCACGCAGACATCAAAGTCCGTAATTGACCCTGGGTTACTAGTGCTGTGAGGCAGCAATGCTAACCACAGTGCCACCCAATGATTGGAGTAAAAACTGCAGGGAGAGGATTTTGCTGAAAACTTACTTTCAGTTCTCCCTAAAGAGACTGGATGTGTGCAAAGGCAGGCCTGTTATTATCTATTCTAACCAGGAATTAAGTCAGCTGATGGCAAAGGTGAACATTACCTATTCACCCTCACAGTGTAGTCTGTGTTGTAATTACGTGCATTGTGACTCTGGTATGTGATTGGAAATAGTCTCCATTTCTGGTCCCACCATCAGAAGCCATCTCATCATGTTAAGTTAGAATCAATCTTAGAATTATGGAACTGAAATATCCATGATTGGATAATTAACATTTTACTAACATCAGGGCCTGTCTAATGAATAGTTGAACTATTTGATAACCATGAAATCAAGCATCTGACACCTCAGTACGCATGTGCTCCATTCTCTTTGATCAGATTGATGATTCAATCAGAGATGGGCTGAAAGCTCTATTTGAACTTTAACCACTTATGTGAACAAGCATGATATTTAGTGATTAGTAATGTGATGTAATTGTTTCTTTTGATATGATAGATTAATGATTTGGCTGTGAAAACTAAATTGCCATTGATTAGTGACTAGCCCCGTGCCTGCAAACTTGAATTGTGCTCTCTTGCTCAGTCAACCATTTTGTATTCTCCTTAAGCCTGAGTTTCTCTGAAACTCAGCTACCAATATCCAGCCACACCAGAGCCTATTACCCATGTCTTTGCTCAACTACAGTTGCTTTAGGGTGTGTGATGGTTTCAGTTTGAATCACAATCCCTACTGTGCAGAAGGATGCCATTTGACCCCTTGAGCTTGTACTGACAATGCCACCCAAGCCTTATGCCCGTAACCCCACGTATTTATTGTATTAATCCTACTGATGCTAAGGAGCAACTTATAATTGCCAGTCATCCTAACCCACACATCTTTGGGCTGTGGGAGGAAACCCACAAAGATATGGGGAAAATGTGTAAACCATACCTGTTGCCCAAGGCCAGAATTAAACCTGGGTCACTGGCGCTGTGAGGCAGCAGTGCCAGCCACAATTCAGCCCGTGACAGTTTGAAATTGTAAGTAACCTGTGTGTTTCAATCTTCTTCCAGCCTCACCCACCCTGAACACTGCATTCTTCGGAGTTTGGTATCCGTCCTTCCACTTGATCTCACTGGTGGTTGTGTTTTCTGCCACTGACAACACAAAAATCTGGAACTCCCTTCTCAATTCCTTTACCATACCACTTTCTTCTCCTTTCAAAGCCCTCTTTAAAATTGATCACTTTTAGTTTGGCCCGCCCACTTAACATCATCTTTGGATCAGTGTCAATCTTTACCAGATTATATTTTTAAAGCATTTTGGGACATTTTCCCACATTGGCAGAGTTACATAAACACAAGTTTTTAAAAATCTTCTAAACCTGTTGGCATTTATATTTTTTTAACAACAAAACAGTGAGAAGGTTTCCAGCACCTGTGCTTTGCTTTATGTAACACACGGCCAAGCTTTCAGTTTGGTGCTTTGCCTCCTATCTATATGCAATTTCAATCTAAGGAGACAGGGGGTGTATGTGTGGTAATTTTGAACTTTGGTACCTGATTTAAATAAGCATGTTTAATAATGGATAGATCTTGCCCTAGGTGCAAAGTTGCAAATTACCCAAGTTACTCCTTGTTGTAACAGGTTTTAAATTTTTTTTTCATTTTTTTATTTTTTTAATCATTGCCAGTCAAGCCGACATGAATTGGAAAAGCTTTTTGGAGTAGTTAGCATATACAGGGACTTTAGACAGAGAACCTAGGTCAGAGAGACAGATAAATTGAACAATTACATGATTTATTTTTTGTTTGTGCGGAGAATTCTGAAACATTGACTGTTTACATAAAACATTTATTTTTCCTTACTGTAAATCTCAAAGCACATTTTCTTCATCTTTTTCTCCCATTATTTGAGAACAACCTGGACAATGAATTGCAAATGCTTTTTTGTGAGCAAATCAAAGGCAGGCATTTTTTTAAACTGCAAAATAATGTTGACAAAGACATTTGTGCTTTTATGTTTGCACTTGGACAAAGAATAATTGCTTATGAAAAGATGGGAGTTATGCAGACAGCTGAACTGGCTTTGCCCATTAAATAACCAAAAGCAGAAGCCAAAAAATGTCAATTGTTCAACTTCTCATACAATTTTGATACATCTCACAACCTCGCAGCTCTGTTCTGACTTTATGCATGCATTCACTCCATTTTGCTACTGTGCACATTTATTCCCCCTGTCGCTTCCACTAAAACTCTAAATCCAATGTCTCTTGGTCATCATTTTGCTTTTCCCTGTTGACTCATCCGAATTCCAGGTTTTTAGATACAAGATCGCTCTCTTTTTCTTCCATCTGTTGCACTTTTGATTTGCTTTCAAATCCTTTGTTAAATAAGGTGTCCACAGTTGTGTCCAATTCTCCTGTCTCTGGTTTAATTTAGGCCTTGTACACATTCAACAAGAAGTTCTTAACCTTATGATATCTACATGTTATCTTTAATGATCTCTGTATCTCCACAGAAGACCTCAGTACTCCATTTAAAATTATGCCATTTAAATTGTATTTGCATTCTCCATAGTTACAAAATGAATTGCTTTCACACTTGCTGCATTGAACTGCATTTGCTATCTACTTGTCTGTCCTGTTTGTCTGTATGCCCTTGAAGTCTTTTACAATTTTTGCGATGATTCACTATCTTCCCTGCAGCTCCTGCATCCCATTTCTCCCATCCCTGGTTTGGTGCCATCAATAAATTTCCTTACTTACGCTGAATACCTGGCTCTGGATCATTTAATGTAAACTGCAAATAATCGCAGCCCCAAAGTGGACCTCATTGAATGCAACTTACTGAAGAAACTACCTTGAACCCCATCTTTTTGCTTTCTACATTTCTACTGTATGTTTTCCCATATGACTGCATTTTCATCTGTTTCATTTATCTATTTAATTTTTACCACAAATTTCTTCTATTGTACTGCATATTGCTTGTTGACAGAATCCAGAGCTGCTGTATTTCCTTTATCCTGTTACTTCCCAAATAATTTTATGAACTTTTTTGGAACGTAGAAACATAGAAAAACTACAGCTCAACACAGGCCCTTCAGCTCACAAAGTTGTGCTGAACGTGTCCCTATCTTAGAGATTACTAGAGATAGATTACTCTATCTTAGTAAATTCCATGTACTTTTCTAAAAGCCTGTAAAGACCCTATTGAATCCGGCTTCACCACTACCTCCACCTCCACCTCCACCACCACAATTGCTGGCAGCCCATTCCACACACCCACTACACTAAGTGAAAAACTTATCCCTGACACTCCTCTGTACCTTCTCTGCAGCACCTTAAACCTGTGTCCTCTTGTGGCAACCATTTCAGCCCTGGGAGAAAACCCCTGACTTATCTATCTCAAAAAATCTATGGTGCCGATCTACAGCCTGGGCCCCTGTGGAAGCTTGTTTGATAACCCTGGAGCTGTGGGAAGTGACAGATATCTGTCTACTGTGTACGCTTGTACATAGTATACTGAGAGATCAAGGCACATGTGCAGTCGCGCCCGTTGCAGTCAGCAGCCGGCTTCCCAGCAAGAATAGACTCTATCAATTCCCCCTAAAGGCATGAAATATACTTTGCCTCTTTTGTGCTGAGTGCATATGATTACATGTGGGAGTTCGCCCAACAAATCAGTGTGATTCTTTCCCATTTTCACATTCATTTCGCACTTAGAATGTTTTTGATAAGATTCCCCCCTTAATCATTCGTTATTCCACTTGTCTACTTCAGCCTTTTTACTTCGTAAAAGGTTACTCTTGTAAATGTTAAAAGCAATATTCTGAATATATCCTTTCCATACATTGTACATTTAAGCTTTTCTGTTTAAAGCCTCTCTTCCAGACAAAAGCGCTTTCTCCTGTCCTTATTTCCCCATCATAATTTTGTGCGGTAATCATCAAATGTTTGTTGGAAGTTTAGGTGCGCTATGTTGTAAGGAATTCCACAGTCCATTTGAAAAGTTACTTCCTCTGGAGATGGTGAAGTTTGTTTGAAAATGATATTACCTTTCTGAATTCATGTTGGCTACTGTTTCCTTGGTTATAATTATGCAGATGCACCCAAGTTTATTTCTGATGATTTCATTATTCTATGTAGAATGGAGATTACAGAATTTGTAATTGTTATGTTTAATGCTCTTTTTAATAAAAGGGGATAAAACATTAACCTGTTTCTAATTTTCCAATTTTACTTCCTCTGATTCCCTTAAATTAGTTGTCAGTACTTCACAAATTTAAACTTGATTGTTTTTCAGAACTTCAACAGTTTTCTCTCTAGTACAGCAAACTTTGTGTTATCTACCAACCGCAGTTCTCTGCTGTTGAAACTTCTGTTATTTCCTGAGTTGTGAGAATTGCCAATTTGCTGATCGGAAACAATTAGGAAGTTATCGGAACCTGTACCTGTGCAGTATTATTTTATAACTTTAATTTGTGGATTGAATGTACTGTTAAAAATTAAAAGTAAAAAAATTATTCTCTTCCCAAGTACGTGCATATACTCTGTTGTAAGTATTGTGCTGTATTCCATTGGTAGTTGGAATGTTTCATAAACTGGCATTTTTGATTAACTGGCAGCATCCATTTCCTGCTTGTGCCAGCTAATAAAGGTTTTGTTATATTCCTTAATTTTTCTTCAGTTTTGGGGGGTATTTATCTTTCTTTCACACTGTCAGAAAATAAAAAAATCATTCAGGATTGCAACATCTGTGGTTAAGACTGATTATTGACAATTCCATCCTGTAGCCAGCTGCTCTCTGCTGCAGAAAGATGGTCTTGGAGCAATATTAAGTGGATGGAGTAACAAAATTTAAAATGTCATGTTCACTGAAGTGGTTGGGTGGTTGATTGAGGTTAATTCAGCTCCTTCGCACTATTGGCCATAATAATTCATCATATTACCCTGGTGATGTCACATTTTGAAAGGTTATTGAATTTATTGTATTATATTGAATGTCGCATTTCCTGGATCTGTATTTTGGTTAAATTGAAGGTTTCCTCATGTTTAGATATGATGAGTTTATTGGAAAAGAGAATTGATCCTTTATGACATATGTGCCATTCACTGTCTCCTTGATCAGATAATAAAGTTTTCTCATTTGCTAAGATTCTGAACTGTGCCCAAGTTCTTCTCCTTTCTCAGCAGTAATCTGCATGACATTTATTCGTAATTTATTTTCTAAAGTGACCTCATTTGTATGAGGCAGTTCTAGAAATAGCCAGTGTAAAGGTCTTTTGAAAGGTTTTTAACTATCCAAAGTGCTTTAGCGAAGGTTCATTTTCATTCAGTTTCTAATTCAAATTCCTTCATTTTAGCTTTATTATTATTTCACTATCACAATTTGTTCAGTTTAGCTGAAGTCTTCATCTGCTTTCACTGAAAGGCTCTTTCCAGTTTTAAAATTTAGTTGTATGTTAAGAATCTTACCCATGTATCTGTTCCTGCTGTTTTCTGATACTGCACAATTTCAAAATGTTTGCAATCTGTTTTAAACAGAGCAGAGAGATAAGTGTGACTCCATAGTTCATATAATGCAATGCCATTTTTTAGTGTGCTGCCTTAATTTTGCTAATTGACTGACTTGGGGACACTGAGTTTTTCCCTGGAAACTCACTCGATTTTAAATGTACAGTGAGGAAATATAAGTTGGAATTTCTTCCACGGGCTTAAGTATTCTTCAGTTCTCGACTCCATTCATTTTTGCGGGATGTTGGGATCACTGCCATGGCTAGTATTTGTTGTTTGTTCATATAAATATGGTGGCTACAAGAACGGGTCAGAGGCTAGGAATCCTGCAGCATGTTATTCTCCTCTGATTCCCAAAGCCTGTCCACCATCTACAAAGCACATGCCAGGTGTTTGATGGAATACTCTCCACTTGTCTGAATGCAGTTCCCACAACACTCAAGAGGTTTAACTCCATTCAGAACAAAGCAGCCCACTCGATTGCTACTCATTCCACAAACATTCAACCCTCTACCATCAACAAACATTGGCAGCCATGTTTACCACCTACAAGATGGCCTGCATGAACTCGAGGTTCCTTGGGCGGCAACTTCCAAACCCATAATGAGTACAATCCAGAAGAACAAGTGAAGCAGATACTTGTGAATATCAAAACCTGGAAATTCCCTTTCAAATCACTCTCCACCCTGACTTGGAAATAGATCACCGGTCCTTCATTGTCATTGGGTCAAAATCTTGGGATTTTCTCCCTCAAGCACTGTGGGGGATGGCAATGATTCAAGAAGCTAGCTCACCACCACCTTTGAAGAGCAAGTAGGGGGAGGTAATAAGTGCTGGTCTAGCCAGTGACATCCATATTCTGTAAATGAATTAAAATGTTTTTTATTACCCTTCAGAAGGTGATGGGGTGCCTCCATCTAGAACCAGTGCAGTTCATGTAGCATTGGTTGACTCATGATGCTTTTAGGAAGAGAGTTCCAGAGACAGTGATGTAGTTTAAAGTCAGAATGGTGTCTGGCTTGGAGGGGAACTTGCTGGTGGTAATGTTCCATGTATCTGCTGCCCATGTCTTTGTGTGGTAGAGATCATGAGTTTGAAAGATTCTCTTGAAGGAATCTTGGTGAGCTGCTGCAGTGCATCTTATGTATGGCACATGTCACTGCAGCTCTGCATTGATAGTGGCAGGAGTTAATGCTTAAGGTGGTGGATTTGATACATGTAAAGTGGGCTGTTTTGTCCTGCATGGTGTCAAGCTTCTGGAGTGTTGTTCAAATGTACAACCTGGAAAAATGAAGAGTATTCCATCACACTACTGACTTGAACCTTGTACCCTGTAAATGGTGGACAGACTTTATGAAGTCAGGAGCCAGTTTACTGCAAAATTCCCAGCCACAGTATATGTTTGGTCCAGTTCAGTTTCTGATCAATGGTAACCCCATGGACTTGTGGTCTGAACCAGATAAAAATAGCAGATTTGCTTTGCTAAAGAACATTAGAGGGCATACAAAGAACAAAGAACAACACAGCACGGGAAACAGGCCCTTCGGCCCAACGAGCCCGCACTGCCATCCTAACGTCTTAATGACATATAGCGACCAATATAGGGACAATTTGTTACCCAATCAGCCTAAGTTGGGGTGGATGGGGTCTATATTGTCAGAGGCCTCATGGTGTGTATATGGGGACATGGAGAATCTGAGATATCACAGAGGGCGTGCGGAGTGGGTGGGCATGAGGGATTTGAAGATATGGCATTCGTCATGACTATAGAACATAGAACACTACAGCATAAACAGGCCCTTCAGCTCACAAGTTGTGCAGATCGTATCTATACTTACCAGGCCATAGACCTATCTAACTCCCAATCTCATTACATCCCATGTACTCATTCAGAAGTCTCTTAAAAGACCCCAGCGAGTTCGTCTCTACCACCACTGATGGCAACCGATTCCATTCACTCATCACCCTCTGAGTGAAAAACTTACCTCTAACATCTCCTCTGTACTTGCCCCCAGCACCTTAAACCTGTGTCTTCTCGTAGTGACCATTTCAGCACTGGGAAATAGCCTCCGAGAATCCACTCTATCTATTCCTCTCAATATCTTAAAAACCTCTATCAGGTCACCTCTCAACCTTCATCTCTCCAGGGAGAAGAGACCTACCTCTCTCAACCTATCTTCATAAGACTACTGGACTGATGGCCCAGAAAACGGAAGCAGACATTGCAGTCTGTTGACTTCACCATCCACCGTTTCCAATGCCATCTCAGAGATGGGCTGTTTTCATCCTGCTTCCCCATAATACACGCATACCAGGTTGGATCTTTTTAAAGGAGGTAGGCCTGTTATGTCAACTTTCCCACTCTTGCACAAAAATCCAGCCTTAAGAGGATTATTCAGTTTAGTTGAAGAGCCTTGTTGTTTCTTGTTCTGTTCACAAACACTCTTGCCCTGTAGATGACTGCATTGTATCAGATGCCGAATTTGAGCAAGTGTGCACTCAATGGCCCAAATCTGTCACCAGTGAAATGAACGATAGTTATCTTCCTTTGCCACTGACCAACCTAATCAAGGCTATTCTTTCTGTTCTCTGGGGAAAACAATTGACGTTGGGCTTTGAACAGGAACGAACTCCTAACATGATCACCTATCAATTTCTTAAAGGCTTGATATATGTAATGGCTTGATATATGAATGCAACATTTAATGTCTTTCTAAGTCATATAGGCCAAAAAAATCACAATCAATCTTTAGTCTTTGACACGTTGGTTCATCTGAGCCTGGTTGGCATTACAATTGAGCATCTTTCCTCAAGAACAGGGACATTAATCAAGGATCTTCTGATCACTATCCAGTGATCCATGTTAAAAGATGCTAACACGAATATCAAGGGAGCACAGATTCTTCTGGGATGCTCCCACTGTAGAATAGCTGGCATAAAATGAAATGATTGTACATCATTTGTAAGCATTGCACAAGTTCTGAAATGTGGGAATGGTAAAAATCCAGTTGAAAGTATATTTTGCATCCAAATTGCTATCATCTGATGTGACTATTTAATTTTGAATTTTTGAAGTCGAACTAACTTTGTAGAGTAGACTCGAGGCAACTGAAATTAAAATTGTATACTCTGCCTAAGGATAAATAGAATAGTATTCAGAGGGGTCTCTAGACAAGTGATTGTTTTTCATTCTGTTTAAAATTCTTTTAGATATTTTGTGCCAGAGGATTTTCTGTTGATGCTTAGTCTTAGGACACAAGGTAGGGTGTGTCATTATTTACCATTGATCAAATGGCTGACTGGAGGACTTGTCCTTGGGTGGAGGTGTATAGATGGATTAAACTTTTTGAGAAATATAGATTTTTTTTTAAAAATCATTGCATGCGGATGGGAAAAAGTAGTTCATGATGCTGGAAGGGAATTTAATACTTAAACAATATTCACCAAAACACATCTAATTAAATGGAATAAATTTGCAACTGGTCAAAAAGTAATCAATGAAGTAATATATTATATAGTCCTCATACAGACTAAGAAGACCCAGGCTCCACAAAGAGCTAGTTTAATGACTGATTCTTTATTGACTGAGTGGAAGTGGCAATACAGATAAGGTTGTTTTTGTATAAAAACTTCAGGATAGGGAACTAGAAAAGCAACAAATCAGAACATTTGAAGACGAGTTGACTCCTCAGAGTTTGTCCGCCATCTACAAGCACAAGTAGGAGTGTGATGAAATGCTGTCCACTTGTTTGGATGGATGCAGCTTCAGCAACACGATATTCACACTATCCAGGATGGAGCTGTGTGCTTGATTGGACCCGCTTCATGTTAAACATTTATTCCCTTCATCAGTATTCTATGGCAGCAGCATGTGTGTAATCCATAAAATGCACTGCAATAATTTATCAAGGTTCCTTTAACAGCGCCTTGCAAACCCCTGACCTCTATTGCCTGGGATTACAAGGACAGAGATGCAGGGGAGCACATACAGATTTCCTTCAAGTTGCCCACTATCCTGACTTGGTACTGTGTCACCATTCTATTATTTATGCAAGGTCAAAGTCCTGGCATGCCCTCATTTGAGGGCAATGATGCCTCATTCCATGAATGAATAAAAAGAATTCGGAAAAGTTGCTCAATTCAAAAAAAAGCAGCTTATGATGGAAGTTTGAAATGAAAATAGAAAATATTGGAAAGGTACCCAAAGCAGCATAATCTACAAATGCTGACTAGCTTTTTCTGTATTTACAGCACTTTTTGTTTCCATTCACTATTAGATTACTGGTGATGAATATGTCTGTAACTATGTTTTGTGTAAGATGGTAACTTAAGTTGGAAATGTTCAGTCTTGCTCCACAACATCCAGTAAAAGTGTAGATTATTACAGGTAATTACAAATGGCATTTCTGTTCTAAATGTTTGCATAGGGCGTTTCATGTTGCCTGTTAACATGGAACAAAAACCACAATGGCAAGAAAATGTTGCTTGACTCTTAGTAAACCATGGAGCCTGTGACTCAGCCTGATCGAACAAGGGGTCATCCCATTTAATCCTTGATCTGCATATTTTCAGCTTGTCTTTTCTGACCCTGCCTTCCTTTGGCTGATTGTCATCTGACCACGCCTACTGGAATAATTATCTGGATGCAAGATAAGAATGGAATCAGACCCAGAATTGATGGCCTCCATTGCAGGACTGCTGTAGCACAGTTTACAAAAGCTCTGTTAGATTATCTCCTGATTGATTTTAAAAAGTGTTCGTTCGAAATGCAGTAGTCAACCATTTGAGATTTATTCTAAGAAAGCTGCTTTCACTATTTTCAGTAATTGAATCTGTGAAAACTCTCTCAAAAGAGACAGAATTGAAAGTGATTTTTTTAAAACCATTGCACAAACTAGTTAGTATGTTTGATGTAAACTACATGCGTTGCATCCTGAAGGACGCAAATCCCTCTTCTGATCATCTTTCTCTTCGTTAGTGAAAAAAAACGCATTTGCTTAGTTATATTTTCTTTCTTATGCATTCAAGACAACTTTCGTCCTATGCCTCATGTTGACATTGATCAAATGCTGCTAAAATAATTACCTAGAAGCTGCAGTGCCAATCATTCTGATTTATTAGCATGCTTTATTACTATTGTCTTTGCAATTTATACCATATTAATGAAATCAGAGAATAATTTTATAAGGAGGCAAAAAAAAGGCCACACAAAGTGGGCCGAATAGCCACCTCCTGTCCTGTTACACCTAGACTTCCTTCATAGAAGAGAGTTTCGTAAAATCCCTACAGTGCAGAAGGAGGCCATTTGGGCCATTGACTCTGCACCAACCACAATCCCACCCAGGCCCTATTCCTGTAACCCCACAGATTTATTCTATCCAGATGTTAGGATCAATTTAGCATGGCCAATCAAGCTAACCTATACATCTTTGGACTGTTGGGGGAAACTGGAGCACCCAAAGGAAACCCATGCAGACATGGGGTGAATGTGCAAACTCCACACATGATTCAAGCTAGGAATTGTACCCAAGTCCCTGGTGCTGTGAGACAGCAGTACTAACCACTGCTGCCCTTTCTTCCATCTCTCCTGACATTCTTATTTGGGCTATAAGTCACTGATAGTGCCAGCTTTTTCCAAATTGCAGGCTCCTCTTTATCACGTGCCACTTCTATCAGACATTGGGACTCCTTAATTCCCCCATCCCCATGCTGCAAGGCTCTTGGCACACCTGTCTCTCCAAAAGTGTTCTAATTCCGCACTCCACAGGGGAAATTTCCAGGAAACTGCAGTGAGCAAAGTCATCAGCCCATGTTTCATCCTTGCCTGTGCTACTAAATGCTCGTAAGTACAAAGTACATTCCCAAATCTGTTGCACTTTTCACCATTTTGTCTGAGGTTGTGATTACATAAATCCAAGTTCATAATATTGATGCTTATTCCTTCTTTCTTCCATATCACACCGTTTCTCTGCCTACTTTTCTCTCATTCCCTTGCTTCTGTATTTCCTCCACCTGTCTCCTCACTCTTCCATCACCTTACCAGCTCTACTTCCTTTCCACCTGCCCCTTCACTTTCTTGCCTTCACCCCCTACCATCTCCTCACTCAAACCCTTCCCCTGTTACTCCCACCATTCTCTCTCTCAGCCTCCTTCTCCTCCCTGCCACCCTGTTCTGTCTCTCAGCCTCCCCCCACTCTCACTGAATCTCCTTCCTGCTCTCCCTCTCCTCCTACTCCCTTTTCCCTTGTCACACCACATCACTTTTATTCCTCTTGTGCTGGTTGAAATATAATCTTGTCATTCTACACAGCTAGTTTTCACCTTCCATCTGAAGCCTTTTAAATCAAGTGTCTCCAGTTGCTGTGTTACTTCAAAGTTCACGGACCAGCCTTTCACTTCCACACAATTCTAGCCTGGTACAAAATGCAACTATTATTGATAGTGATTTTAAAGCAGAACAAAACCTTCCATGTTGCTAAATGTTTAACTAGTAATTGCCTTTGACTATTTCAACTTCATCTTGTACCATTTGTATTTTGGTGTTACCTGCAACAGCAGTTTTTTGGAAAGACATTTTTTGATCATTTTTAACTTTGTCACTTCATATTTATTTTCAAGCCACTGTCACAAAGTTGAGAGTTACTTTTTCAAATGTTTCCCTTTTATACCTTCAATTAATGTTACATAATCAGTGAGAACAAGAGATATTTGACAAGTTGTTTATTGATATTGCCTTCGTGATCAATAGTCAATAAGTTTGTCCCTCTGTTATTAATCTTGAAGATTGAGTAACGCAGTGAGTTCTTATTTTGGATATATAGCACAGCGTTCTCTTAAGTTTTGATTCTAACTAGATGCAAATCATTTATGTTAATATGTATATTGAAATGCAGGTAATTAGCAGTCCGTATAAAATGCATTGCTTGGATTGATGCTGAATAAACTATATCAGCCTCAATTTAATGTGAAGTATGGCCAGTCAGATAGAGAAGCTGCTGTTGCTTACACTATCCCAAAACACCCTTTTGTGGTTAGTTCTTTGTCTTGGAAGTTGAAAGGTGGTTTAGTAAAAAAAAATACTTTAGTCAGCCATTTAATTTTATCATCTTATGGTCCCCAGGATGTTTCTGTATTGCATTAGTGATGTTGTCGCCTGTGTCACATGTTGACAAATGAAAGCAGTGTGTCTATTGACATCACCATGGTGATGCACTGGCATCATGGGATCCTCTTTCTTTGTGAATACTTGGAATCAGCATCTGGGTAAACTTGTGATTAAGATGGTTGTGTCACTTGAAGTTATGCTGGCCTAAAACCTCAACAGAGGCTGTAAATGTGATCAGTTAAACAAAGTTGATCCTTACTTCTGGTAGTATTTGGTTGAGAGATAAATGCTTGCCTGGACATCAAGGCAGATCACCTACACTTTGTGTCTTCAAATTATTTATGTCTGAACCATCACTGCAGTGGTTTGTGGTTTAATCATAGAATCATTTCAGTGTAGAAGAAGCATTTAGCCCATCGAGTCTGCACTGATCCTCTGAAAGAACACCCCATCTCGGCCTAATCCCCTGCCTAACCCCATAACTCTGCATTTCTTGGACACCAAGGGGCAATTTAGCATGGCCAATCCACCTTATCTTCACATCTTTGGACTGTGTGAGGAAACCACAGCACTGGAGGAAACCCACACGGATATGAGGAGAATGTGAAAACTTCACACAGAGTCACACAAGGACAGAATCAGACCCAGGCCCCTGGCGCTAAGAAGCAGCAGTTCTAACCACTGTGCTACCTGTCGCCCCCTGACTCATCCAGTGGACTGTGCTCTCGATATTGCACTCTGATTAGTCCATTGATGTGTCAGCCTATATTTTGTGCTCATTTCTTGGAGTTAGGCTTGAGCCGTTGAATTTTTATTTGGAGATGAAGGTGCTGCTGTTAGGCTAATAACGCATTCTATTTTTATTTCTACAGCAGCAGCCTGGCTTTTCAGACAGAATTTGCCAATTGATAATGAAGTAATGGCTTTTCCTTGGCCCTTTGGATGCATTGAATTTGGGTGGGCTAATTACAACATATCATTTCACATTGACCCTTGCATCCAGCTAAATTAACATGTTTATTCCATTAACCTGCTGTGTGTAAAGTTGCGTCTTGTATTCTGTGTTAAACCTATTCTCCACCCTATCATCTGGAGTTTATGGTTGCAGCTGGGATTTGTGGGACTCATCATGGGAGATTCAGCAGCTCAGCAAAAAAGTCCATTAACTTTTGGGGAGACTGTGTGATTTTATCAGCTTGCTGGGCCAGAAAATCTCCCCTTTACATTTGCTGCGATGGCATTTTCATTGATGGTGCATTAACTGTCAATCTTTTTGGGACTTCCCAAAAAGATGTGGCACCACCTATTTCCAGTTTCTCACTGTAGTCTTTCTTCACATGTTCTTTGTACAATTACAATGATATGCTCTTGGGATACAGGAGTCACTGACAAAGGCCAGCATTTGTTATCCATGCCTAGTTACCCTTGATCTAAGTGGCTTGCTGGTTGTTTTAGGGGGGCACTTAAGAGTCAACCATATTGCTGTAGATCTGAAGTTGCATATAGGGCTGACCAGATTAGGATGGCAGATTTCCTTCCCTAAAAACCCAATGAGGTTTTAGCTAGCTGCTATGGTGGGATTTGAAACTGTGTCTCCCATGCATTCACGTGGATTACAAAGTCAAGCCACCTTACCTCCATGCTATAGGCTCTCCCCACAATGAACGCTGTTCTTTTCATTATTGATGATATTTAGAAAGAAAACTCCATTTAACAGCTTTCACTGATGTATTTATAGGCTCTGAACTTGGCATACAGCAGCATTTACAGCAACTACAAAAATTTTGTCGGCCCTCCTCATTTTCGAGCAATTTGCAAGCTTCTGGGCTATCAAGGAATTGCGGTGGTAATGGAAGAACTGCTGAAAGTTGTTAAGAGCCTTGTAAGTATATTTTATAAAATTGCACTGTTGCTATTCAAGCCTTTTACAATTGTTCAATCTTCAAATGCTTTTACTGTTGAACATCATCTCTAATAAGCTAAAAGAGATCTTGTGAAGTAGTTACAGGTTTCAGTCTATGAATGTATGCTGTTTAGTTGAGTGCATTTCATCTTATTTCCCCTTTCTGATGAATTGTAAAGCATTTTCTCACAACATGTGGGCAAATTATCCCAAAAATACAACAGATTGCAATTTGCCAGAGTTTTGGAAATTTTATTTGAGCTTCATCCCTATCAAAATAAAGGTGAATTTATGAAAACCAAAACAAGGTAAGAAATAAAATGATCCAGATCTTCTGATCTCCAGGTGATCAGCAACCTAACAAAGATGCGCTTTAGGACCTTGCAGTTGGCCATTATACTGACTGTGTGGGAATTGTGAAAAACTTGGAATATCCGTCCAGCAATTCCTCTGCTCTGTAGCACTCCTAAAACAGTCTCGAAGACTAACTTAGAATCTCAGACTTGAGGCTATTCCTATGAACTTAACACAATAGTTATCCAGAAACGTTAGACAGAAAAAGATGGTCTAAGTCCAGACCAACTGATCTCTCCCCCACCCCTCCTCCCCCTCACTTACTCTCACTGATTTCCATTGACTACCCCATCAGACCTTCCCCCCTCTCCTCCCTCCCTCCCTCCCAACCTCCCCCCTCCCAACCTCCCTCCAACCTCCCTCCTCCCTCCCTCCCTTCCAACCTCCCTCCTCCCAACCTCCCTCCCTCCCTCCCTCCCTCCCAACCTGCCTGGACTGCCTGCCTGCCTGGACTGCCTGCCTGCCTGCCCTGCCTGACTGCCTGCCTGCCTGGACTGCTGCCTGCCTGGACTGCCTGCCTGCTGCGCCTGCCTGACTGCCTGACCTGCCTGGACCTGCCTGCCTGACTGCCTTGCCTGCCTGCCTGGGACTGCCTGCCTGCCTGCCTGCCTGCCTGCCTGGACTGCTGCCTGCCTGACTGCCTGCCTGCCTGCCTGGACTGCCTGCCTGCCTGCCTGGACTGCCTGCCTGACTGCCTGCCTGCCTGGACTGCCCGCCTGCCTGCCTGCCTGGACTGCCTGCCTGGACTGCCTGCCTGGACTGCCTGCCTGCCTGGACTGCCTGCCTGCCTGGACTGCCTGCCTGCCTGGACTGCACTCTGATCCAACCTGACTAGTCCCCACCAATGACAGTCCCATTTAACACAGCAACACCAATTTAAAACTCCCACCTACCAGCCTGCTCACTTAGCTCATCTGCCTACTCATTTGGCACAGTATCACAGTAGTTAGCACTGCTGTCTCACAGTGCTAGGGACCTGGGTTCGATTTCCAGCTTGGGATACTGTCTGTAGAATCTGCACATTCACCCATTGTCTGCGTGGGTTTCCTCTGAGTGCTCCAGTTTCCTCCCATAGTCGGAAAGGTGTGCTGGTTAGGTATATTGGCTGTGCTAAAATCTCCTTCTGTGTACCCAAATAGGCACAGGTGTGTGACAACTCGTGGAGTTTTGCATTAACTTCATTGCAGTGTTAATGTAAGCGTACTTGTGACACTAATAATTAAACTTTAAGCGTTTATCTACTCACTAGCATTCACCCATCACTCATTCACTAACTTCACCTTGGGTATTTGAAGTTACCATATGAAAACTAATGCCATAAAAAGGGGTAATGACTTTGGCACTGATTCTCTTTGATGTGCTCTGCATGGATTTCTGCACTAAGGGATGATTTTTGCAGAGTGAATTGAAATTGTAGCCTTTTTAAACATACTGGGGTGAGTGGGTGATCCTTAATCTGATGAGCTTCGGATGCAGTGGTTCCGATGTTGGTCGGAACATCTGGTGTATGAACAGTTCTTGAATTGCATGTGATGATTGCACAACCCTCTATTGACATTACTGACTAGGTATGAATTTTTTAAAAAAAGTGTTCTGATATGGGCAAGACTCGAGTCCTTGTCTGCACTAGGAGTGTATAAAGAACAATGCGCTATATAAAAAAGGTCTGTTCCTAGGATGAGAAAAAATTCAACCTGTTCAAATCAGAACCTAGCGATGCTTCACTTGAGTTGCAAATAATCACATTTGATATTTTATTCTAAAGCCAACGGCAGGACAAACTTGGTAATAATCACTGGAATCTGCCTTTCACCAAGCACAAATCTTCTCCTTCCCTATCACTATCTTCTGACCTGATTTTGAAAGTAATTTAATACTTGGTTGAAAAAAGTAGAGAATATGTGAAGTGAGCAGGGTAATGGGATTAGAATAGGTGGACAGTTGATGACCTGTTTTTGTGTAAAGTGCTCTTGATGCTATGGTAACGACTAATATATAACTCCAGGAATTGGTTCATCTTAAAGCCCCAGTTGCACAGTTTGGCTCTTACGTGTTAGTTATAAGTTTAGATTGTAAAAAAATCCCTGTTCCTATCGGTGTTGTTTTGAAGCAGTAAGGGCTTGTTTGTATTGTTGGAATATTCTAATTTGAGAGACGATCGTTTGTCAGTTATTAAAGATTTCTCACCTTAAGACCATAGAAAAAATTTAATTCAAAGAAGTATGTTTTTTCTTTTCTTGGTAACATGGTGTAACAGCAGCAAGCATCTTAATTAGAAAGAAGGCATGAGAATTTTGAGGCAAGGAGAAAACATTTGCAGTTGAAACACTATGCTGAACATTCAAAATTCTATTCAATTAGGAGACACAAATTCAAGCGTGGAGGCAAAAAAGAAGCAATTCTTCAGAGTCTTGATCTGCTGTGCATAATAGCCCAGGCCTAATGAATTAATTACATGTTTACGATTTGTAAAAGTGCTTTGCTGCTGATATATTAACAGAATCTTTCTATATGATTAACCTCAGCTGCAAGGGACCATTTTGCAGTATGTGAAGACTTTAATGGAAGTGATGCCTAAAATCTGCCGTTTACCCAGACATGAGTATGGTTCACCAGGTTAGTATAAACTATAAAATTTCCAGAAGATTTATATGTCAAGCAAAGATGACATTGTGCTCAATGGCTACATTAGAAACAATTCCTCCTTTTGAAGATAATTTCTACTCCCAGTTTCTCCTGTTGCATAGTTTCTTCTCTAAATGCTAATGACTGATGCACAGATTCACATAATGAATACAGCAGAGAAATAGGCCATTTTCCCCAACCAATTCATGCTTCATTCAAGCCTCCTCTCATCTTTCCTTGTCTAACTCTATCAGCATAATCCTGTGTCTGTTCTCCCTTGTACTTGTATAATTAGCAAATAACTCTGTTAAAATAATGTCACCCTTTCCATTCATAGAACATAGAACATTACAGCACAGAACAGGCCCTTCGGCCTTCGATGTTGTGCCGACCAAAATAAAAAGCAATGCCCCTCCAAACTAAACCATTCCCTTCTCTTCCATATACTTATCAATTAACCTCTTAAACGCCACCAAACTTGGCGCATCTACAACAGCTGCAGGCAGGGCATTCCACTCCCTAATCACTCTTTGAGTAAAGAACCTACTCTGATATCCGTCCTATAACTCATACCCCTTAATTTAAAGCTGTGTCCCCTCGTGCTAGCTTTCTCCATCCTAGGAAAAAGGCTATCACTGTCCACCCTATCTAAACTCTAATCATCTTATATGCTTCAATAAGATCTCCTCTTAGCCGCCTCCTTTCTAACGAAAACAACCTCAAATCCTTCAACCTCTCTTCATAGGACCTGCCCTCCATACCAGGCAACATCCTGGTAAACCTCCTCTGTACCCTCTCCAATGCCTCCACATCTTTCTTATAATGTGGGGACCAGAACTGCACACAATACTCCAAGTCCGGCCGCACTAGAGTTTTGTACAGTTGCAACATGATGCTGCGGCTCCTAAATTCAATCCCCCTACCAATAAAAGCTAAGACTCCATATGCCTTCTTAACAACTTTATCCACTTGACTGCCTACTTTCAGGGATCTATTGACACATACACCAAGATCCTTCTGTTCCTCAACACTATTAAGAGCCCTACCATTAGCCCTATACTCTACACATTTATTGTTCCTGCCAAAGTGCATTACTCACACTTTTCCACATTAAACTCCATTTGCCACCTCTCGGCCCAGCTCTGCAACTTGTCCAAGTCTCTCTGTAAACTATAACACCCCTCTTCAGTATCTACCACTCCACCGACTTTAGTGTCATCTGCAAATTTACTGATCCATCCTTCAATACCCTCATCCAGATCATTTATAAAAATTACAAACAGCAGGGGCCCCAAAACAGACCCCTGAGGCACACCACTTGTCACCGAACTCCACGATGAATATCTCCCATCAACCACCACCCTCTGTCTTCTATCTGCCAGCCAATTCCTAATCCAATTAGCTAAATCACCCTCTATTCCACACATCTGCATTTTCTGTAGAAGTCTTCCATGGGCCACCTTATCAAACGCCTTACTAAAGTCCATATATACTACATCAACCGCCTTACCCCCATCCACCTCTCTGGTCACTTTCTCAAAAACTCAATGAGGTTAGTAAGGCATGACCTACCCTTCACGAAACCATGCTGACTATCCCCAATCAATTCATTTCTCTCTAAATAACTATAAATCCTATCCCTAATAATTCTCTCCAATACCTTGCCCACAACAGAAGTAAGACTCACTGGCCTATAATTCCCTGGAAGGTCTCTCTTCCCCTTCTTAAACAATGGGACCACATTCGCTATCCTCCAGTCCTCCGGAACCACACCCGTAACCAACGAGGACCTGAAGATCAGAGCCAGAGGCTCTGCAATCTCCTCTCTTGCCTCCCAGAGAATCCTAGGGTAAATCCCGTCCGGCCCAGGGGACTTATCCAACTTCAAACCCTCGAGAATTTCTAGCACATCCTCCCTATCTACTACAATACTTCCCAATTTGCAACCCTGTACCTCAGTGTTCTCTCATAGCTACATTTCCAGCACTCTGCGTGAATACCGAAGAGAAATATTTATTCAGTGCCTCACCAATCTCTTCAGGCTCCACGCACAACTTCCCACTGCTGTCTATGACTGGCCCTAATCTTGCCCTAACCAATCTTCTATTCTTAACATATCAAAAGAAAGCTTTAGGATTCTCCTTAATCCTATCAGCCAACATCTTCTCGTGTCCCCTCTTAGCTCTCCTCAATTCACTTTTAGCTCCTTCCTGGCTAATCTATAGCTATCCATTGCACTAACTGAGCCTTCAAGCCTCATCCTGACATAAGCCTCCTTTTTCTTCTTAACCAGCAAATCAACTTTTTTCGTACACCAAGGCTCTCTTACTCGACCATTTCCTCCCTGCCTGACAGGGACATACTTATCAAGGACTCGCAGCAGCTGCTCCTTGAATAAGCTCCACATTCCAGATGTTCCCAGTCCCTGTAGTTTCCTAGTCCAATCTATGCACCCTAATTCTCTCCTGATGGCCTCATAATTACCCTTCCCCCAGCTATAACTACTGCCCCCAGCTTCATGCCTATCCCTGTCCATCACTAAGGTGAACGTAACCGAATTGTGCTCACTATCACCAAAATGTTCACTAACTTCCAAGCCTAACACCTGGTCTGGCTCATTGCCCAGCACCAAATCCAATGTAGCCTCACCTCTAGTTGGCCTATCTACATACTGAGTCAAAAAAACCTTCCTGCACACTCTGTACGAAAACTGACCCCTCTAACGAGCTAGAGCTATAGCTATTCCAATCAATATTAGCAAAGTTAAAGTCCCCCATCACAATTACCCTATTACTTTCACTCCTAATCAGAATTGACTTTGCAATCCTTTCCTCAACCTCTCTAGAACTATTAGGAGGTCTGTAAAAGACTCCCAACAGGGTGACCTCTCCTCTCCTGTTTCTAATCTCAGCCCATACTATCTCAACAGACAAGTCCTCATCAAACTTCTTTTCTATCACCGTGATACAGTCTTTGACCAATAATGCCACTCCTCCCCCCCTTCTACCTCCTTCTCTACTCCGACTAAAGCATTTGAACCCCGGAACCTGCAACATCCATTCTTGTCCCTGCTCTACCCAAGTCTCTGAAATGGCCACAACATCGAAGTTCCAGGTACTGGTCCAAGCTGCAAGTTCCTCCCCCTTATTGCGAATACTCCTTGCATTAAAGTATACGCATTTCAAACCATGTCCCACCCCACCCGTACGCCGCTGTGTTTTACAACTCTCTTCTATAACCCCCTTACTCTCATCCCTCTCAGCACCCCAACTACTTAGGATCCCACCTAAGAATCCCATCAGAATGGTAGCAGTTGAGCCAGATAGGTTGTGATGTGTTTTTTGTTAAGCAATTTTTTATACTTTAAAGGTTCTTGAGTTTTCTTTAACCAGAAGATAGAAAACCCAATTCCTTTATTATAAGTCAGTTCTCTGATTTAGTGATTGGTTTCGTCTCAAAAAGACTGCTTGATCAATCATTTGTATTTGTACAGAAAATTTATTGTGGAAAACATTCCAATGAGTTAACAAAAAGGACTTCAGAAAAAGCAACTGAATGCTTAGTTGAAGAGATAAGTATTAAAGGTTTTAATGAAGAACCAAGATGGAAAGATTTAAGAAAGCAGTTCCAGAATAGTCAATCTTACTGTTGAAGCAGTGGCTGCTAATGATGAGAATGAGAAGTGCATATTAAAGCAGAATTAGAGAATGGACAATTTTAGGGCAGTTATTCTGTTGGATGATATAAAGGAAGAGAAGGACAAGTCTAGAGAGGGATTTAAACACAACGATGAGAATCCTAAACTTGAGTATTTGGAGTACGAGAAGATAATGCTGGCTTGCTCTCAAATTGCTGGCCTACTCCCCATTACAGGCTCCCAAATTTTCTGTCCTTCCTCAGACGGGATCAACACAAGGACACATTATTACTGTGGACTCCGAGCCTCCAATAATCATTCAATAATGGCTCCTGAAATGTGATTATTCACCCTTTCCAGTTCTTTTCAAAAGAGATGCTGCAATTTCCAATCCAATGCATGTTGGTTTGATAATTGAGTGGAGTAGTAGGTGAACATATTTTTGTTCCTCAGTCTAGTTGTCTTACCATTCAATGGACTTACACAGTCTACATAAAATGAAGACAAAAGCAAAATACTGCGGATGCTGGAATCTGAAGCAAAAATAGTAAATGCTGGAAATTCTGGGGCAGCACAGTGGTTTGTACTGCGGCCTCCTGGGTTTCCTCTGGGTGCTCCCCACAGTTCAAAGATGTGCAGGTTAGGTGAATTGGTCATGATAAATTCTCCCTTGATGTACCCGAACAAGCGCCAGATTGTGGCGACTAGGGGATTTTCACAGTAACTTCATTGCAGTGTAAATGAAAGCCTACTTGTGACTAAAACTTTGAAATCTCAGCAGGTGTGACAGCATCTGTGGGCAGAGAATAGAGCCAACACTTCAAGTCTGGATGATCCTTCATCAGAGCAAAAGAAGCACTGATGAAGGGTCATCTCGACTCAATGTTGATTCAATTCTCTCTCCACACATGCTGTCAGAATCATATAAAATAAACCGTTTTGTGTTTAAAAATAAACAACTCCAAGGATGGGCAATAATGATGGCCAGCTAGCGAGGCCCATGCCCCTTGAATAGATTTTAAAAAAGTTATTTGACAGGGAAGTAGGGTACATGACCTGTCCTGTCATTTTCTTCAATTTGTTCAGAATATTTTGGAGCATGCATCTAAAATCATCTCTCAGAAGTGGAACTTTCTCTTAATTCTGTGACACTCAATGTAACAATGAGAAAGTATATTAATTTTTAATTCACTACTGCTTACTGGGGCAGATACTCTAATTTCTTGTGCATATTGCTTTGAATCGCCTTGATAACCGGAAGGATGTGGAGACTCTGGAGAGAGTGCAGAGGAGGTTTACCAGGATGCTGCCTGGTATGGAAGGTCTGAGTTACGAGGAGAGGTTAGGCAAATTGGGACTGTTTTCCTTAGAAAGACGTAGACTTAGAGGAGATCTAATAGAGGTGTACAAGATTATGAAGGGGATAGATAGAGTAAACAGGGTTAAGCTTTTTCCTAGGATGGACTCAAATAGCACGAGGGGTCACGGGCTTAGGGTGAGGGGGGTAAGGTATAATTTGGATGCTAGAGGGAGTTTTTTCACACAGAGGGTGGTGGGGGTATGGAATGCGCTGCCAAGTAAAGTGGTGGAGGCAGGTACTCTGGAGTTATTTAAGAAATACTTAGATGGGCACATGAACAGAATGGGAATGGAGGGGTATAGAAAACTGATTTAAAATAGGGATCATGAGCCTTGGGAGTCCCTGGGAAGTGTGTAAATAGATGATGATATTGATGTACTTGTTTTTATCCTACAGGTGCTTTGGTCCACCTTGTTGTCTAACGAGGGGCATACACGCGATGGGTCATGAGAGGGCTGCTCTTGGATCTTTTTTCGAGAGTATCCTAGTGCTTCACGTTGTTAATGTACGCTTGACTTGGACCATTTGATGGGCAACACAACAGCTCAGTGACTATCACTGTGCTGTGCAGCTACATGGATGTGGGCCTGTGTCTGTGGGAGTTTGCGCATTCTCCCCGTGCTTGCGTGGGTTTTCTCTGGGTGCTCCGGTTTCCTCCCACATCCCAAAGATGTACTCTTAGGCTAATTGGCAAAACAAATTCTCCCTAAATTGTCTCAAATTTGGTTTTTAATCCATAAATCTATAAACATGGACAGGGATCGCGGGTAGAGGTGGGAACAATAGGCGCGGGCTCGTTGGGCCGAAGGGCCTGTTTCCTGTGCTGTTTTGTTCTTTGTAATCTTCAATTTTCTCATTGACTGCAGTGTTAGAGGTTGCAAGGGCAATGTTTATTTGATGAAAACAAGGTAGTTGTTCATGAAACCCAAGTACTTAAATTTGGTGTTGTTTTAATTTAAAATCTAAGTAACATTTTACATTGTGCAATGATATTTTTAAGTAAATGCAACTCAACTTTAATTCATTTTATATTGTTGGGAAATAGCTTTTTGTAGAGGTTCAAATACCCTAAGTTCTTTAAAATCCCTCGTCTCTTACCAAGCCTTTAATGCTGTTCATTGATTAGAAGCTGGGATGTTTGGGATTGGGCCAGTGCATAGTGTTGTTATTGCCATCTGACTGCATGGAATTCAAATCTAAAAAAGCATAGACAGAACATTGCTAGAGGGAGTTTTTTCACACAGAGGGTGGTGCGGGTATGGAATACACTGCCAAGTAAAGTGGTGGAGGCAGGTAGTCTGGAGTTATTTAAGAAATACTTAGATGGGCACATGAACAGAATGGGAATGGAGGGGTATAGAAAACTGATTTAAAATAGGGATCATGAGCCTTGGGAGTCCCTGGGAAGTGTGTAAATAGATGATGATATTGATGTACTTGTTTTTGTCCTACAGGTGCTTTGGTCTTTGCACATATTCTACTGTAGCACAGTTGTCTAGAATGCTATATTTTATGGAATTCTTTGAACTACATGTTTACACTCAGCACTAGAAAATAATGCGTGGTTAATATTCAGCTTTGAAGTAAGGGTAGAAAGGTGGTGTAGTGGTAATGAGCAGTGATCCAGAAGACCAGGCCAATGCTCTGAGGAAGAGTGTTCCAATTATGCCAAAGCAGCTGGTGGAATTTAAATTCAATTAATTGAAAATTTGTCTAAATAAAGGAACTATTACGGATTGTCATAAAACCTATCGGGTTCTGCAAGGGAACAAAATCTGCGTTTCCTTCCCTGGTCTTTCCTACATGTGACTTCAGATTTACAGCAATGTGATTGATTCTTAACTACCCTCTGAAATGGTCTGGGAAGACACTGTTCAGTTAGGGATGGGCAACAAATGCTGGCCTAGCCAACATCCCATGAACAAATACATTTGAAAGCAGATTTTGATTGCTTCAGATATACAATGTAACTAACTGTACGAGGTTCACAAGTATAAAATGCATTTCAGTCCTGAATATTCAATAGGAGGATGATGTGGGTAAGCTAAACTTGTCATATGTTTTATAAAGTGTTTTTAACAAAGTCCCTCAACCTTTTTAAGTTTAAAATAATTGGAAAAAAAAGCTATAATAAAACTATTTTAAAGTTGTATTCTAAGATGTTTCAGCCCCGATGCCCTTTAAACTAAATTGTAACAGGGTTCAGCTTATTGTTGATATTTCAGTGTGTCAGTAATTAAAAAACTCATTTTTTTCTAATGAGATTTTTAATGCAAATATATTGGAAGTCCAGTCCCTTTGGGTTTATGATGACAGCAATTTGCATTTTTATAGTACTCACTACCCACCTCCAACCTCTGCAATCTTTACTGATTGGTGCACAAAAAGGCGCCAAGCATGGGGAAAAAGATTGAGGGGTTTGTTGGGGGAGGGCAGTGCAAATGTTCAGTTAGAGATTTTCAGCACGTATGTAAAGCTATAAATGACCTGGTGAATATGTTGAGAAGAGTTCTAGAGAGCGTGGGCATATGGCTCAAAGGAATGGAATGAAGTACAGGACCAATGAATTGTTTGCTGTGACAAAGGGTCATCTGGACTCGAAACGTCAGCTCTTTTCTCTCCTTATAAATGCTGGCAGATCTGGTGAGATTTTCCAGCATTTTCTCTTTTGCTTTCTGATTCCAGCATCCACAGTTGTTTCATTTTAAGCAATGAATTTGTGGAGGGGCAGAGAGTGTACATGGAAACTTATGTCTGGAAGATATGGGCTGTGGGGGAGAGACAATGAGGAAAGATTGGTGTCAAAGGCTCTGATGTTGAGATGGAATAATGAGCTGTGGTGAAATATGCTGTTATTTATGACTTTTGTTGATGCAGTTTGCAATGCCTGGGGTAAGCAGTCTAATTTACCAGGGTGTAGTGGGACTTCAGTTCCAAGGCACTAACATATTTCAGGACTTCAAAAAACAATAGGTTAGTAAGAGTTGGGCTGCTGCTTGGACAGAGAAACTTAGAGAGGAGGATTTTAAGGAGTAGTTGATGTTGGGAACATCATTAAGAAGGAAGAATTGGTTTGCCAGAAAGAAATAAAGGAACTGCAAACAAACCAAGTTTCGTGAAAATGGCATGTATGAGCATTCATATTGAAATCTCTCCCAAAATAATATTATTTTGTTGAGAATGCAAATTTTTCTTCTTAAGCCATTACACTATAAGACACATGAGCAGAAGTAGGCCATTCAGTCTATCGCGTCTTCTCCATCATTCAATGAGATCGTGACTACAGTCCGCATTTGGTACCATGCAGGAGTGGATTTGTCATCCTTGCTGCACCCTTGACTTGCATTTGCAACCTTATGTTGGAACTATGCCCATTTGCTTTTCCCTGTTATCAATGAGCAGTAATCATCTGTCGTCTGAATTCAAGAAAAAAATTTGCCTTTTTATTGGTATTTCATTCATTCGTCAAAGACCTATATCAGAGGATTTTCAATAATTCACATTAAAAGAGAACAAGAAAATTAGAACATTAAAGGAAAGCACACTATTACCAGCGATTCTCAATGGTGAAAGCTATGATCACAAACATGTAGAATTAGGAATATCACGCCCTGCCGTCACTGCAGTGAGATCAGAGAATCTCGCTGGCAGGAATTTTCCAGCTGTAAAAGCTGATTAGGATGACTCAAGTATGTGCATAACTGAGCCAAAGCTCATAAATCTTTATGTACTGAGCAGAGAATAAAGTTTCCAGGGTTGGACAGGTGGCATCTGACATCTTCTGGTGCAAATGACAGTCTTACTGTTTGTACCTTGGGAAAAGGTTGAGTGTTCTCTTGTCTCCCAGCACAGTGGTTTGCACTGCTACCTCACAACGCCAGGGACCCGAGTTCGATTCCCAGCTCGGGTCACTGTCTACGTGAGGTCTGCATGTTCTCCCTATGTCTGCATGGGTTTCCTCTAGATGCTCTGGTTTCCCCCCCACAGTCTGAAAGATGTGCTAGTTAGGTGCATTGGCTTTGTTAAATTCTCCCTCAGTATACCTGAACAGCTGCCGGAATGTGGCGACTGGGGGATTTTCACAGTAACTTAATTGCAGTGTTAATGTCAGCCTAGTTGAGACTAATAATCTTTTTAAAACTTTTTTTTTCTCCTAAACATTTCCTTCAGCAATGTTACAATGCTTGGAGAATCCTGAGTTATCCCATCCATACTTCTGAATTACACCTTCTGTCCAAACTGCAGCCATGTGCTAATCCATTTACTGACACACAATGCCCAAGGATCAAACTGGTTACCAGAGACCACATTTTGAACTTGTGCCAATTCACTACATAGTGCTATCAGTTGACAGGGTCGATCATGTAGCCAGTCAGTGATGAACTCCACATTGCTGTTTGTGAAAGTATCAGGTTGGTGCGCTGGTGTGACACATTGCACTGTAAAGTCCCAACAATGTAAAAATACACACCAGTCAGTGACATGACCACTTTATCAAGATATAGTTTAAAACAGCCTTCAATATTGTCAGTAGCTGTTTAAAAATATTGTAGCCTAACAAAATAGAACAAATTTATTAATAGTGGTAACTAACTAATTGTCGGAATCCATATCCTTTTTGTTCAGTTATAGTTCACCAGGAAACATTGCTTGTGCAATGGCCAGTGTGCAAATTAGTTCTCTGCAGTAGCTAAAGGGCAGCTGTAAGGAATAATTTGTATGTTGCAATTTTGATTTGGCAACTAAAATTGACAAGCGCGTGGCACTGCAGTGCTGCAAGCTGACTTCAGCATTGTAGCATTTTCTGACAGCTTGTTTTCTTTGTTCCTGGTGATTGAAAGAATGAGGAAAGATGTTAGCTGTCTAATTTAGAGTTTTTTCATTTAACCCCAGTTAATGAGCTTCCCTCTTATGTATTTCTTCATTCTCGTGGGACTTTGAACTTTAGACTTCATATGCTGTTTCATTATGGCATCTTTAGGATTGTAGTAGAGAAGTATGTATTTCTTGAAGCTTTGTGTTTTCTGCAAACTGGTGAAACCGCTGTTTAGTGGGTTACGATGTGTCCGTGTTCAGGCCAGAAGGATGGTGGCAATATATCCATTTTATGATAAATAATGCTGCCTGTAATGACTGCATTTTGGTAGCTAGTGGCTCCTGGCTCCCAAGAGTGTTAAGTGTGTTGTTCTTCGGTGGATAACTAGCCACTGTCCATTGTATGGAGAATTGAGCTTTCTTAAAATTCAATTGGCATAGATTTGCCCATTTGGATGTGTCAGGTCTCTCAGCAGTCTGGGGCAGGTCTCCACGTTGCTATTGATTTGGAGTTTGGACAGAAGGTGCAGGGTGGGTTGTGTTAGATCCTCTGGTTGGCTGTTTCAAACACCAGCTGTAAATTGAAATATGTGAAAAATCAGGAATTAAAAGCCTAATGATGACAATGAAACCATTGTCAGTTATCATAAAAGCCCATCTGGTTCACTGATATCCTTTAGGGAAGGAAATCTTTTGTCCTTACCTGGTCTGGCCAATATGTGACTCCAACCCAGAGCTATGTGGTTGGCTCTTGAATGCCTTCAGGACAATAACTGTTGCCCCAGCCAGAAAGTGAAATCTACATTCAAATGATAGATACTGTAACATTTTGCGTTCCTCAATGCCTTAGTAATATACTCCTGCCCGTGTCAAGCATCCAGTTGAAAAGAAGATACAGAGTTGTTTTAAAACCAACAAGGTCTTATCCCAGAACAAGTGGAATAAGATTTGAGAAAAATATTGTATTTTGGTACTACCTTTTGATACTTTTCATATCTCAAAGCATTACATTGCTTTGATATAACACTAACCATATAGTACAGCATTTTGTATGTAATAAGATCTCACAAGTAGTAAACGATTGACCAATTGATTTTTATTGGTAATGTTAGTTGTGCAAGAAATATTGGCCAGACATCAGGGACTGAGTTTTGACATGTTCTCCCCCTCGTATCTTGAAATCAGGACCGGAGATGTAGCGGATGGGGAGTGTGATGTAGTCTTTGAATAGTCAAGAAGGCAATATACCTCTACGAGAGGCAATTAACTTCATTAAGAGCCTTTTTAAGTTTAGGAGACTGAGTAGGATTTTCCAGATGGCCTCCAGTTTCCTGACAGATCAACTGGTGGGCCAGAGCGGGCAGCGCTTCTGGAAGGCTTGGAGCCCCTTCCTGTCTGCCTGGTGAAGAGACAACTAGTGAAGAGACTCCCTGACTTCACTTGCTCGCTACCACCACCACACACACACACACACACCCGAGACTGTCCACTGTCTCTCATTGAACAGGAAATTTATCATCTGTGCCAACTTGAGGGCTAATCAACGTGAAAACCTTAAATTTACAGTTTCCCACTGGAGGTGTGTTCCTAACTCAAAAATAAACCTGACTCGTGTAATTCACCTCCGTACCAAGAATTCAGGAAACCCTCATTTTTTTTGTGATCTCAGGATGTTTATGTCAGATTGGAAAAGCTGATGAAGTCTTTCGTTTTTCATCTTTGTAACAAGTGTACAGAAAAGATGAAGTTTACATTACCTTGTTTTATCTTCATGAAATATGGAATTATTTAGATTTGACAAGTTGTATTTCTAAACAACAGGAATTCTGGAATTCTTTCATCACCAGCTGAAAGACATTGTGGAGTATGCAGAACTGAAGACTGTGTGTTTCCAAAATTTACGAGAAGTAGGCAATGCTGTTCTTTTCTGTCTTCTTATTGAGCAGAGTTTGGTAAGTAACATTGCATAACTAATGTACATCTGGTCTAGAAAGTTATTCGATAATATGGATCCCCCTACTCGTTATTTGAAAATCCATTGGGAATTATTCCTTTTCACCTTCCTGCTCTATCATGGGGAAAAAAAATGCCAATAAAGGCAATACATTCATCCCCATGTGAAAGCTCTATGGATTGAAGTAAATTGCATAGAAATAAGAAGCAGCATTTATTTTGAAGGTTTTTTAAAAATATTTTACCATATTAAGACATTACTGCTTATATAAATAAGTCATCCATTCTATAACCATTAAGAACGTTGATAAGGATTATGTAGTACATCAGGGCTATAACTTTCAGAAATGCGCCCAAGAAGTTGGGCCAGTTACATCTGTGTCAACTTAAAAGCCTGAGGACTAATCACTGTGGTTCTTTTAGTACTTTCTGAATGTCCTTCTGTGATAGCCAGAAGAAAAATAACTAAACTATTAAAATTTTTGACCAAGCATATATTTGAGTATCTATTCAAATTCTACATTTCTTTGGCTATGTGAATAATCAAATGATTATTTCAAATACTGAATCCTGGGTATTTGAAATTTAGGGCGATGTTATGATAATCTGAGGCCACATGACCAGTATGCCATGAGATATTTGACCATTTTGTTGTAAATATATTCTCTAATCAGCTATCTTGTTAATAACCAGTTACTTACTGAACATACTGACCAAACATAGCACTAATTATCATTGTAGTCAGTGCTCATAATAAAAGGCTCGGAGGAAAAACTTCCTGTCTGGTCGCAGTCAATTTCATAGCTTAAACCATAGAATTTACAGCAGAAAGAGAGGACATTGCATCCACTGGCTCTTAGCTGAAGCAATGCAAAATTGTTTATCTCTCGATGCTTTAAATCCTTATCCCTAAATAAAAGGCATTATCTCTGCTTCCTGAGGTAAGGGCCTGGATAAGATTGTTGTTGGTGCAGGCTTGGTGGACAGAATGGCCTCCTTCTGCACTGTAGGGATTCTATTCTAAAATATTCTGTGCTCCAGCAAGTCTGTGCATCAAAGATTTTTTTCTCTCAACACTTCCTCAGTGATAAATTGTTAACTTGTCCTTGGTTTTCCCATCCTGAGGAAACAGAATTGTTTTAAAAGATAATGGACCAAGGTCAAACACTAAGGTTGAAAAAAAATAGGAGGGAATATAAAAGTCACCTAGCAGTAGTGGTTAGCTGGAGTCAGTTTGCCTTATTAGCCTCTTAAGGATAGCAGGTGGTGAGAGCATTCTGTTTAAACGTTATTTATTAGTGTCACAAGTAGGCTTACATTAACACTGCAATGAAGCTACTGTGAAAATGCCCTAGTCACTCTGGCACTTGTTCAAGTACGCTGAGGAAAATTTAGCATGGCCAACACAACTAACCAGCATGCCTTTCGGATTGTGGGAGGCAAGTGGAGCACCTGGAGAAAATCCATGCAACCACCAAGAGAACATGCAGACTGCACAGTCACTCAAACCAGGAATCGAACCTGCGTCCCTGGTGCTGTGTGACAGTAGTGCTAACTATTGTGCCACCATGCCATCCACAATGATACAATGGTAGAGAGTTAATTCCAATAAGAATGTCTGATAAACCTTGATTTTAGACTGTTGAGGTAGTGATGTGGAAGGGAAAGTGGAATTTAACAGTCAAAGCTGGGATATTGATAAAACAAAGATTTTGGTCAGAGAGGGGGAGACTGGAGAGGAGAAAAAAATGAGGGATGAAACAACGTTGACCTGATTTTTTTTCTTCTCCTTGATTCAGAGGAGTGATATTTTTAATGGAGTCTCCTCCAATGTGATGTGACTTTAAATCTGTGACATTAGAGTGTGGTAAGAGTTGTAGAAAAGAAAGGGAAACCAACTTTCTCAGGAATAGTTTTACAAATGAAGGAAATGTGAGTTCTCGTATAATTTAAAGAATATAATGAAGTCAGAATGTCAGAAGATGAAAGATGCAGAGCTAAAAGAAAGTTGTCTTTGTGATACGTCAGCTTAGGGCTAGAACATTTGCTTCTGCCTGCATTTGAAAATACTGTATGAATTATTTGTTAAACAGTTATTTAATCTGTCTGAACTCCAATTATTTATTTAAAAACTGTCTTCAGCCAAAATTTTTTTTCACTTCTATCTCTTCTCCTGACAAAACAATGGCTCACTGATTACATAGAATCTAGATTATGGAAACTGGCCATTCAGCCCAACTGTAAGCAAGTAGACAAGGATGTAGAACAGCATGTGACAAGCAGCAAATAGTGTGTGTGATGTGTGCATAAAATTGCAGCGGTTCTATCCTTGTTAGTTACTAAACCTATAAAGTAGATCTTTGTTCAGTCAATGTATTTTCAAACAAACGAAACCTGCATCTAGTTTACCAGTCCTGTATGTGAGATTCATAAGCAAACAGAAACCCAATAGTATAGACCAATATTTATACTTCATAAGAACTACCCATACTAATTACATTTGCCAATCTGCTCCCGTAATCTCTCTATTCTCTTCATGTATGCACCTACATTCCCCTTTCATGTCAGTATTATTTGCTTCAGTCTTTTCATTTGCCAGAGTTCCACACTGTAAATAAATTGCTGCTAAATTCTTCATTTAACCCATTAGTGGCTATCTAATATTATGCCCTATTGTTGCAGGCTAAGTGGAGACAGTTTTTTCATCAGTGTCATTTGAGTTCCTTCATAATTCAGATCCAGTGTCCTCTTAGCCTTTTGTTCCAAAAGCTTGAAATGTTCAGTCTTTCCTGATGGTTTTAATTCGGGGAAAGAAATCTACCCCTCCCTGCCCAGCTTTGTTTTGTTTTCACATGATTCTGGTTCCACACAGTTGACCTTTAATGTCCTCAGCCCAAAAGGTAGTAGGCAGTAAAAACTGCTTTATTTGATATCACCCAAATCCCAATGACAAAAGAAACCATAAAATTAATTGCAATTTGGAATGAGAATGCTTAACATTCTGAGAATGTCTGAGGAGCTCCAAAATTGTCCATGCAATTGACAACCACCTCGTAAAATGTTCTTGGGAAATGCAGCCCATGGTAATAGCTTCACATTGACATTTTATAAATAAATAGGAGGTTAGTAAATCATATTGGCATGTAATCTTCATGATGCATCCTATTTAATATCAATGTTGAATGTTTCCTCCTTATTTAGTTTTATATTCTTTAATAACATTGTGACTTGCAGGTCAGATAGCCTGAGATTGAATGAGGCTTTTGTCAGAAATTCTGCTTTTGGACAACTGAATATGAATTTCAAGATAACCTTTCCTCCTGCTCCAGTATATGGTGCTTATATTTTTGCATTTTTTCCAAGGTGGTTCTGTATGGGACTGCACTTCATTATTTAGAAAATTAGCAAAATATTTCACAGCAATAAATTTTTATGCATGTTCAGTATTGTATATCCAAGGTGATTCATTTCTAAACAAGAAATATTGTTAACTTGTACATTTAATTTGTGTACTCTAGATAGTTCATGTATATTAAAAACATTGAATGTTGAATCTTTTTGCAGAGTGTTTAAAGGTTGCTCTTTGGACATCATAAAATGTTGGAATGAGTTTAACTTAATTCACCTGCAATTGCTGAGTGCTTACAGAATAATATGGCGTAGAAGATAGTGTTTGGGTCCATCATATATGTGAGGCTCTTTGAAGATTCATAGGAGTTTTACAGCATAGAAAGAGGCCCTTAAGCCCATTATGCCTTTGCCAGCCATCAAGCACCTATCTATTCTAATCACATTTTCCAGCCCTTGGTCTGTGCTCATTCCCCATGGGTCTACAAATTTCTCGTCTATAGTGTATCTCTTTTTTTGAAAATTACTACTGAATAATCCAATTCCCCTGTCATCTTCATACGTGAAAGTATCTCTGTAACTTTTTCAGGAAGTTCCCAGTCAGTTGTACCATCCAGGGAAGGGGATCTAAGCTCACTGCTCAGTATCAGCATTCCAACACACATCTGCCACTGAATATGATTAGTTAAGAATCAGGAACTTATCACAATTTAACAATGAAATCTATTTCATAAGTGATCTTTTATTTGTAGTTAATTAAACTTTTTTGTGTATTTTTCTGCCCCACTTTAAAATTGTTGCCTGAATTTGTCTTCTCTCAGTCTCTAGAAGAAGTCTGTGACCTGTTGCATGCAGCACCATTCCAGAATATTTTGCCAAGGATTCATGTGAAAGGTAATTGCTGAGAGCACTAATTATTCACTATCCAGTCAGATTTTCTAATCGCTGGTATCAGAAATGTTAAGATAGTCGCTTGGAAGTATAGAACTTAAGAATTCTTTTTAAGAAAAGAAACTTTTTGTTAAGTTTTTCACCTTGCACTCATCAGGCCTGATGAGTGCAAGCGAACAATTTCAATTGTGTGAGAAAGAGGGTGTTGATTGGCTGGCAGGTCAACTTACTGATTGTGACTTTACCATGGCGAATGCACCAAGAAGCTACTTTTTCCCTATGCTTTTGTTTACTGAAAAAAGATACAATACCTGAACATATTCCTTTTATCTAGAGAGGAGAGATTCCTGCATATGATTATATATAATTTCTAGCAAGCGTAAATCAGTTATGTTGTGAGTCCAACTAATAATAAATTAGTTGTTAGGGCATTTCTTAACACACCCAGGATTGTTCAGCCAATGCTGGCCAATCATAGAATCATATCTAACATTAAATAATATACTCGGTCAATTACCAATAGTGGGAGTAATATGCTGTTTAATACAATCCACCAGTCATCTGGGTGTATGGTCTAGATACCTAATATCATACTGGGACTAAAATTCATATTGATTTATGTGAAAGGCAGAATGTCCTTTTGGTTTGAATTCAGTATTCTTTGTGGAAAGTGCCACTTGTGTTACATGAAATAGAACATTACAGCGCAGTACAGGCCTTTCAGCCCTCGCTGTTGCGCCGACCAATGGAACCAATTTTATTACCCTCTAACCTAAACTATTCCAATGTTATCCACTGACCATTTGAACGCCCTTAAACTTGGCGAGTCCACAACTGCTGCAGGCAGGGCATTCCACGCCCTTACTACCCTCTGAGTAAAGAACCCACCTCTAACGTCCATTCTATAACTACCACCCTTTAATTTAAAGCTATGTCCCCTCATGTTATCCATCTCCATCTGAGGAAAAAGGCTCTCACTATCCATCCTATCTAACCCTCTGATCATCTTCTACGACTCAATTAAGTCACCTCTTAGCCTTCTTCTCTCTAATGAAAATAACCTCAAGTCTCTTAGCCTTTCCTCATAAGACCTACCCATCATACCAGGCAACATCCTGGTAAACCTTCTCTGCACCCTTTCCAATGTCTCCACATCTTTCTTATAATGAGGCGACCAAAACTGTACACAATACTCCAAGTGCGGCCGCACCAGAGTTTTGTAGGTTGCAACATGACATCTTGGCTCTGAAATTCAATCCCTCTACCAATAAATGCTAACACACTATACGCCTTCTTAACCTTATCAACTTTCAGGGATCTATGCACCTGTACACTGAGATCTCTCTGCTCATGTACACTACTAAGAGTCCTACCATTAGCCCTATATTCTGCACACATATTATTCTTACCAAAGTAAATCACTTCACACTTTTCCGCATTAAACTCTATTTGCCACTTCTCGGCCCAGCTCTGCAACTTATCTGTGTCCCTCTGCAAACTATAACATTCATCCTCACTGCCTACAACTCCTCCGACTTTGGTGTCGTCAGCAAATTTACTAACACATCCCTCTACGCCCTCATCCAGGTCATTTATAAAAATAACAAACACAGTGGCCTCAAAACAGATCCCTGTGGTATACCACTAGTAACTAAACTCCAGGTTGAATATATCCCATCAACCACCACCCTCTGTCTTCTATCAGCTAGCCAATTCCTAATCCAATTAGCTAAATCACCCTCAATCCCATGCATCTGCATTTTCTGCAGTAGTCTTCCATGGGGAACCTTATCAAACACTTTGCTAAAATCCATATACACCACATGAACTGCCTTACCCTTATCCACTTCTTTGGTCACTTTTTCAAAAAACTCTAAGGTTTGTGAGGCACGACCTTCCCTTCACAAATCCATGTTGACTATCCCTAATCAATTCATTTCTTTCTAAATGACTATAAATCCTATCCCTTATAATTCTTTCCAAAACTTTCCCCACAACAGATGTAAGGCTCACTGGTTTATAATTTGCAGGATGGTCTCTATTTCCCTTCTTAAACAAGGGGACAACATTTGCCATCCTCCAATCTTCTGGCACTACACCTGTAGCCAATGACAACATGAAGATCAAAGCCAAAGGCTCTGCAATCTCCTCCCTAACCTCCCAAAGTAACCTGGAATAAATCCCATCCGGCCCAGGGGACTTATCCATTTTCATAGTCTCAAGAATATACACTTCCTCCTTATGTACCTCTACCGTCTGGTCTACAACTCTGTATCCCAGTGTTCTCTCCAACTCCATTGACATTTTCCCGCGTGAAGACTGACGAAAAATACTCATTCAGTGCCTCTCCAATCTCTACAGGCTCCACGCACAACTTCCCACTACTGTCTCTGACTGGCCCTAATCTTGTCTTAACCAATCTTTTATTCTTAACATTATCTATAAAAAGCTTTAGGGTTCTCCTTTATCCTATCCGCCAGTCTTCTCATGTCCTCCTTTAGCTCTTCCTATCTCACTCTTTAGCTCCCTCCTGGCTAATTTATAACTCTCCAGTGCCCTAACTGAGCTTTCACGTCTCATCTTTATATAAGCCTCCTCTTTCCTCTTCACTAGTGAACTAACTTCCTTAGTACACCACGATTCCCTCACTCCATCTGTTGCTTAAACTTTTAAGATACATTTCCCTTTCAGAGTAATTTATGGTAGAATGGACAGTATTTTGCTCCAAAAGTGGCGTCCTTTGGCCCATGTGCATGATACACAGCAAGCAATGATCTGATCAGGTAGCCATTATAGAGTCATAGAGAATAGCTTTGCATCTTATCTTGAGTTGTAACTCATGCAGTTGAATTCAGCTTGAATGGCGAGACAACTTACAGGAGTGAGATAGAATCTGGTGCAGCAACAATAATGTCTCCCTCAATGTCAACAAAACGAAGAAGATTGTCATTGACTTCAGGAAGCTAAAGGAGGACATGCCCCTGTCTACATCAACAAAAACAAAGTAGAAAGGGTTGAGAGCTTCAAGTTTTTAGGTGTCCAGATCACCAACAACCTGTCCTGTTTCCCCTATGCTGACACTAATTAAGAAAGCCCACCAACGCCTCTACTTTCTCAGAACACGAAGGAAATTTGCCACGTCAGCTATAATTCTCACCACCTTTTACAGGTACACCGTAGAAAGCGTTCTCTTGGTTGTATTACAGCTTGATATGGCTCCTGCTCTGCCCAAGACAGCAAGAATCTATCAAAGGTCATGAACATAGCCCAATCTATCACGCAAACCAGCCTCCCATCTGTTGACATTGTCTACATTTCCCGCTGCCTTGGCAAAGCAGCCAGCGTAATTAAGGACCCCATTTACCCCAGATATTCTCTCTTCCACTTTCTTCCGTCAGGAAAAAGGTACAAAAGTCTGAGCTCAGGTACCAACCGACTCAAGATTAGCTTCTTCCCTGCTGACTTTTGAATGGACCTACCTTGCATTAAGTTGATCTTTCTCTACACTGTAGCTATGACAGTAACACTACATTCTGCACTCTCCCTTTTCCTTCTGTATGAATGGTATGTTTTGTCTGTATAGTGCGCAAGATACTTTTATACTTTTAACTGTATGTTAATATATTTTATTTTAATTTATTATTGTCACAGTATGTCCAAACCAATTGTATTGCCATGAGATTTCCTCCAGGCCTTGCTCTCGCTAACACTTCTTTGGTTTTCACAAGAAATACATTTTCAATTAAATGATCCCTAACCATCTACCCCTTGTATAGTTCCAATACTTAAATGACACATTTGTTAGATTAAAATCTGCAACTGCATGTAAGAATTTCTTTATACACCTTAAAGTGCTCCATCCTACACCAAAATTTACTTTTGAAATAAAGCAATCTAACAAGCTCTGTTTGTTTACAAGCTGATTGAAAAATTCACTAATGGTTCCAAAGATTCATAACCTTCTGAGGAGAAAAATAATATTTCCACCTCTATCTTCAATGGAGACCCTTTATTTTTAATCTATATCCCCTCATTCTAGTCTCTGCTCCAAGGGGAAACATTCATTCAGCATCCACACTATCAAGTCCCCTAGTGCCCTCAGGACCTTTCAATAGGATCACTTCTCAGCCTTCTGAACTCCATGGATACAAGCGCAATCTTCCTCGTAAGATATACACCCCTTCTTCATCTTTTCCTTATCCATCTATATCTCTTCTTAACTATGGAGACCAAAAAGTAACCTAGATGTGGTCTCACCAATGGCTTTTATAACTGTAGCAAAACATCCCTGCTTTTGTATTTCATCCATTTTGTAATAAACAACAATATCACAGCATTGCTTATCACTTGTTATTCTTGATTCGTGTTCCATCTGTATCTCAGGGTTCTACACGTGCTTTCCGTTTAAATATGTTGCTTTTTTTATTCTTCCTATCAATTCCACAATCTCCATTTGATCGAACGCCTTCAGGAAATCTAAGTGCCTTATTAATTTAACCTCCTTACTATAGATTTCAGCAATTTCCCTATAAAAGATGTTATGCTAACTGGCCTATAATTTCCTGCTTTCTGCCTCTCTCTCCTGAATTGAGTTATCACATTCGTTATTCACCCACTGATGGGACTTTTTCAGACTGAGGAATTTTGGAAAATTAAAATCAGCACATCTACTCCCAGTAGTCACTTTCTATGATGCAATCAATCAGGATTTCGGGAGTTGTCAGCTTTAGTTCTAATCATTTTCTCAGCATCCTTTCCGTGGTAATTATAATTATTTTAAGTACCTCCCTTTTATAAATATTCCTGGGATATTATTTATAATGTTGGCAGTGAAGGCAGATGCAAAATAACAGTTCAATTCATATACCATTTCCTTATTTTCCATTATTCCATTCTCATTCTCCAGATGGTCAACATACACTTGATACATAAAACCAAAAATCCTTTATCTGTTTTCCTGCAATTTTGCTTCAAACATGGCTAGTCTGTGCAGCCACAGACTTAATGGACTGGATTGGGGTAGCTCTTCCAGGTGGTGGTTACTATCTCTGGGTCCTTTTTTTAAATCCCTGTCTTCTAGGTCCTTGCTGCTCATGAGTCCTCTATTTATCTTCTCACCTTTCTGTTGAATAAATGTGTATTCTGTCTGTGATAATATGCTTGTGAAACCTGCAATAATATCAACTTGGAGTAAGTTTTAACTTAATAATGATTGGAATATGCTATCTAGACAGTGGTTTAATGTGGATTTGAGATTAGATTTGAGAACAGAGCAGCTACTTGCAGGGAATAGTAAATGAAATACAGTTGGTACACGTTGAGTAATTTTTTGATGCTTATGTTTTTATTAGTTACAAACATGTATTTAATTTAACAGAGGGGGAGAGGCTGGACACAAAGATGAAGAGACTGGAATCCAAATATGCTGCACTTCATCTTGTTCCACTGATAGAGCGCCTTGGAACACCTCAGGTAATTTATGTGAATGATATCCCCTCGTGCTTCTATAATAAAAAATATTCAGTGTTCTCCAACCAGTGTAAGTCAGCAAATTTTTATTGCTGTCATGCAGCTGTAATAAATATACAAGCTCTCACAACTCCTAAAACATGAGTTGCTTTGATAACTACAAGCTATATCTGATTCTCAGTCCATGTTGCACACACTTCCTGTGGGAGGTATCATTACTGTGCGCTAAAAGAATGTGCTCCTCACTCAGTTTATTGCCTGATGAGAACCCACCTACATTTGACATTGCTTCACCAACAGTTATTTTATTTGCATATTTCTGTATTGACCTTAATAGTTTGGAATCTCTCTCTCAGTTTAAATGGGGGGGAAGGTGAATCCCAGGGCTGAGGCAATTGGAGTGCTTCATGTCGAGGATTTTCCGCAACATAAATGGATACAGATTTATGTGATCTTTTCTTTGAACAAAAGTTGTATTTTTCAATTGAAGGCCCTTGTCTGATATCGTTTGGCAATAATACTTTTTAAAGAAAAGCATATCTGACACACATTTGTTGCCTACCATGTTGGAAGTCCTGTTGTCTTCCAAGGAAACAAAGGTGTGTTAATTTGACACAGGTGCTGACGTTACGAATCTCTTAGTGACCTCGCAAATCACTGCTCGGCTTTGTAATCTGACGTCATCCATTGTTATCTTAACAACACCTAGGTTTCATCAGCTTAAATGGATATGGCTTCACTTCTTCACAGAAGAATTGTGTGTGACATAGCCTTGTATGTAACAGTGGGAGCTTGTTGAAGCTCTTTGTCAATCCCCACAGTTCTTTTCTTATACCTCAGATCTCAGACCCGCACAGAGCCTAGTGGAAATTTGTGCGTCATATTTTAATTAAGAATAAAAAAGCAGGCACTTGTTTGAAATGTACTGAAAAGCTCTCTAACCTCATGTTTCTAGCCTTTAAATTGGCTTGCACTCAGTGTGTACTTAACAAGATTTAGACTTAACAGTTTTAAAGTCTGAGTCATATCTGTTCTTCAGAATTTTTTTTATGAAACAGGGACCCTATGCTTTTACTGTGAGCATTTACTGAGAGTAGCACCATGGAAGATTACAATTTGTATAACATTTCGAGTTATGCCTGGCACAGAGGCATTGCACTTGACTAACCCCAGCAAATTGCAGCTGAATGTAGTCGTCGAAGCATTTAGACAGTTACACAAGTAATGGGTATAGAGGGATATGAGCCAAACGTGGACAATTGGGACTAGCTTAATTGTTTCAAAAAAAAAGGGCAGCATGGACAAGTTGGGCCAAAGGACCTGTTTCCATGATGTAAACCCCTATGACGCTGAAGTTTTTTCTTAAAATAGAAATAAAGCCAGTTATTATCTTCTGATTTTCCTGACTTATGGATAACCTAGAGTTGAAGAAGAAATAACTTGCATTTTTTAGAAACTTTCGTGACCAGGGGATGTCCCAAAGCAATTTACAGCTAGTGAAGTACTTCTGAAATACAGTGGTGATGGTTGTACCACAGACAAACTGCACAGCAAAGTCTCTCAAATATTCATATGATAATTAACTAGATAATCTATTCTTATGATGTTGGTTGATGGATAAATAGTGACTGGACACCAGGAAGGATTCCCCTGTAAATGTGGAGTGACTTTTAACATTTAAGAAAAACTCAGACAGGCTCATGGATGAGAGAAGTGTGGAAGGATACGGTTTAAGTGCAGGTCAGTGGGACTAGGCAAAAAATGGTTCGGCACAGACAAGAAGGGCCACAAGGCTTGTTTCTGAGCTGTAATTTTCTATGGTTCTATGGTGCATCTGTAAAAGTTGGTCAGAGTTGCAGTTGACATGCCAAATTTCTGAGAAAGTAGAAGCATTACTGGGCTTTCTTAACTATAATGCCTGCATGCAGGGGGACCTGGACAGGTTGTTAGTGATCTGAACACCTAAAAATTTTAAAATTGAGGGAGAGCTTATTCATCGTACCAGTTCACCAGATTCTCTATCTCATCCCTGTACTGTGGCAATTAATCCCCAGTTAACCTTATGATCAACTTGTATGACTTCCAAACACAAAGTACCTGACAAATAATTTAAAGGGTGAATCATATTATTTATGCTTCAAACCACAGCAAGGTCTCACCAATGCTCATATGATAATGACTAGATAATCTATTCTTACAATGTTGGTTGAAGGATAAATAATGACTTGGACACTGAGAAGGATTCCCCTGTTCTTTGTTGAATTATCATACATGATGTTTATTGTAACTTGGCATTCATCAAGTTACATCTGTTTGTACATGATACAATGAAATGTCCTGCATGCGTACTTCTATCACTTCATTCAAATATGGGATTTTTCTGTGGCAAATCTAAAGAGAAATTCTCTCAGCAGTTATCTTCAAATTGATTTCAGAATGTGGATAGTTTGCAAACTTAAATGGAAATGCTGCTTTCACTCAGCTTATCTTTGGTGACAGAATATGTTAAGTTTGTGGAATATTGCTGCTGTCTTTGTTAAAACAGCATATTCTTTGACCTTTATAGGAAAGTGCTATGAGTGCTGGAGATCTATCTTTTATTCAGTTTACGAAATGTGGGCGTTGCTGGCTGTGCCCAGCAGTTATTGCCCATGCCTAATTGTCCTCCATTTTAGAGAACATTTGAGAGTCAGCCCCATTGCTGTGTATCTGGAGGCTCATGTTGGCAAAACCTGCTAAGGACAGTAGATTTCCTTCCCTAAAGGGCATTAGCGAACCAGATAAGTTTTTACACCAATCGACAATGGTTCCATGGTGATCATTAGACTTTTAATTCCAAATTTTTATTAAATTCAAATTCCACCATCTGCCATGGGTTCTCAGAGCATTATCCTGGGTCTCTGGATTACTAGTCCAGTGACAGTACCTCTATACTGCTGCCTCCCCTTAAGATCTAAAATATAAATTCAGTGCTGGAAAAAAATCAAGTCTGGCAGCATCTTTGGAGAGAGAAACTGAGTTAACTGTTCTGAGCCTGATATGACATCTTCCAGCATTTTCTGTTTTATGCCCTTTGGATGTTTTTCAGAAGCACCTTAGAAGGATCTGCTAGTGATATCTTTGTACGCATTACAGTTTAAATAAAACTGTGGCACATAATATCTGCATTTTTCTGATTGGCCTGAATTTTCCAGAAGTCAGTTAAAAATATTGACTGTGTCCCTGCATCTCCTTCACAAAACCCCATTCATCAAGACCTGTTGCAACACACACCCCCATCCAAACCCTGGCAATATCCTGCAACTCATTGTGAAAAAGACCATGAAGTATTAGGTAGTTGTATTTAGAATACTTGTGCATTAGTAGTGATGGTAATTGTTAATAAGTTAATTATTTTATACATCTTGTAAGCTCCACTCGACTCATTGAAGTAAAAATGGGAAATTAAGCAGGTAGTCTAAGAGGAAGAAAACTCAATGTTTAGGTCTGACAAAAATCATTAATCAGGATTTTTATTTAAATCTCCCTGTAACCAGCAAGTAGCTATTGCAAGAGAAGGAGATCTGCTGACAAAGGAGCGACTCTGTTGTGGACTGTCCATGTTTGAGGTGATTCTGACACGAATCCGGCAGTTCCTGGATGATCCCATATGGCGAGGACCTCTTCCGAGTAATGGAGTGATGCATGTGGATGAGTGCGTGGAATTCCATAGGCTGTGGAGTGCCATGCAGTTTGTATACTGTATCCCAGTGGGAGCACATGAATTCACTGTGGAGTAAGTGCCGTCCTAAATTATAGTCTTCGTAATCCCTGACAGAGACTGTGAGCAGAAAGGAGACCTGGGCACACATTTGATCGATGTGTGTTTTTCTACTTTAGAGTACTTAACTGGAGGTCCCATAGGGGTGAATAACACCAAAGGATGAGAGGAATTTGCAAAAACACCATAAATTCAGAAGGTGTGGATAAGTGATAGGTTGCTTTACCCAAGATTTTATGGGAGCAAAGATAAAAATGAAATCGGCTGACCAAGCTCTTGTCTGTGTGGTTTTACTCCCTTTGCTTTTTAGGATGTACTTGGCTTCTCCCCCACACCGGTCCCTACATTCCAGTAGTAAAACTACTTTCTGTCCATTCGTTTTTAAAGCTAAAGGTTATTTATTAGTCACAAGTAGGCTTACATTCACATTGCAGTGAAAATCTCTGAGTCACCACACTCCTGCGCCTATTTGGGTATACTGAGGGAGAATTTAGCATGGCCAATTCACCTAACCAGCACGTCTTTCAGACTGGGAGGAAACTGGAGCATCCAGAGGAAACCCATGCAAATACGGAGAATGTGCAGACTCCAGTGATCCAAGCCGGGAATAGAAATCAGCTCCCTGGCAGTGAGACAACTGTGCCATCTCATGTATCCTATGCCAGATAAACCAATTAGTTAATTTAGTGCACCTAAGCTTTATAGCTGCCGGGTGTAGAGAATGGCACCTGATTATCATGTCCTGTTCATACAACAAGACACTCTGCTGTTTAACTAGATTGGATGCATTCCAGGCCATAAGAAATTTGAACTTATGAGTGGATATTAAAATAGCTTGAAATCCTGCCATAGACTTAATCCATTCAATCAGAAATACTTCCGTTTCTAAGGAAGTAATACATTTTGGAATCTTTTAGTTTCTGGTGTAATTGATGCAAAGCATTGCATTTCAAAGTTGTTTTAAGCATAAGCACATTTTTATGAAATGGATGTAAAACATCAAGTAGGTTGTGTTCATCAACTATAATTCAAGACGACCCTCAAATTGCCAGAAGCAAAGATTCCAAAAGAAGTAATCTAAGTAATACGAACAGTGCTGATTTTTCTGATTTTAATTTTTTATCTCTGTTTCTCTTGGATCAATCTCACCATTCTCTCCACTCCTGAGGGCAAGAACTCCTTACAGCAATTCTACAAGCACAGGTCGTTCTGTTGCCTGCACCCCATGTTCATCTGTTAGCATTAACAAGTAGTGGGCATCATCACCTGTGCTTGATCTGGTCTGGTTTCCCCATGCACAGTTCCAATAGAAATTCCTGGATGGCGAGCAGAAATCCTGGTTGTTCCCAATCTTTCCAAAGGTGCTGAGGCCAGTTGTCCCAGCTGATATAGCTAACTGAGCATAGACCAGGGATAAAACTCGGAATCTTTTTGGTTAGTACAAAGAACAAAACAGCACAGGAAACAGGCCCTTCGGCCCAACGAGCTCACGCTGCCACTCCGATGTTCCCACCTCTACCCGCAGTTCTACATCTCAGTTCCTCCTTGTTCAAACAGTGATCCCACCAGGGTAGCTTCTTGATATATATGGAGTGAAGTGGAAGATGTGCACATCAAATTAACTTTCGTTTTTCAAAAGGGAAAAACTTGTTTTAATGTGTTGGAATCAATCTCAAATCACTCAAACGCATGGTGCTATTTGGCATTAACCTTGTCTTTAAATCACACAGGCAGTGTTTTGGAGATGGACTGCACTGGGCTGGCTGTATGATTATCTCACTGCTTGGACAGCAACGTCGATTTGATGTCCTTGACTTCTGTTACCATCTGCTCAAAGTTCAGAAGCATGATGGCAAAGATGATGTCCTCAAAAATGTGGTATGCTAATCTTGAAAGTGTTTATATGAATTTGATGCGGTCACCATTTTATTTGTATGATGCAGTTATTCGAGCACTAGCTAACCCGCATGTTAACAAACTAGAGAGGTGGGAATTAGTCCGTGGTGATTTTGCTGTGAGATGGAGTGCATCCTAATAGTGAAATATTTCACAGCAGGAAAGGAGTGAGGAAAAACCATCAATCCTGCAACAGGAATCTTAAAGTAACCAGTTAAGAAGTACTGTTAAATAGTAGTCATGGTAGGTTTATTGGCCTAAGCCATTCTCCTGCTGAAGGAATATGTAAAGACAAAGTAAGCACGTAGGGGAAATATTCAGGAGATGGGGAGGTGATGACCTGGTGGTATTATTGCTGGACTATTAATCCAGAAACTCAGCTAATGTTCAGGGAGTCTGGGTTTGAGTCCCCACCATGGCAGATGGTCGAATTTGAACTCAATTTTTTAAAAGAATCTAGGATTGAGAATCTGCTGATGACCGTGAAACCATTGTTGATTGTCGGAAAAACCCGTCTCGTTCGCTAATGTCCTTTTAGGGAAAGGAAATATCCATTCTTACCTGGTTTGGTCTACATATGACTCCAGAGGCGTAGCAATGTGGTGACTCTGAACTGCCCTTGGGCAACTAAGGATGGGCAATAAATGCTGGCTAGCCAGCGGCATTCATGTCCTACAAATGAATTTTTTAAAATTAAATAATTTTCTCAATCATGTTAAGAAGCACTGTATGATTGAGTGTATTTCCTTTCAAATTTACAGCCTTTGAAGAAAATGGTCGACAGAATTCGCAAATTCCAAATCCTCAACGATGAAATCTTTGCTATCTTGAACAAGTATCTGAAGTCAGGTGATGGCGAGAATGTACCTGTGGAGCATGTCCGCTGTTTCCAGCCACCTATCCATCAGTCACTGGCAAGTTCATAAGAGAAAAAGTTAAACACTCGGGACAGTTCAAGCAATCCAAGGATTTTTGTAATCCTAATAATCGTAACTTTAATGTTCTGAGCGCCTGAATAACACAAATGGTTGATACTCTTGGTTTTAATGATGGGGGGGATGTTAGAGATTAAACATTTAAAGTGTTGGGTGATTATTTTATTTTTTAGGTCAATGCACGGTTTGCTGTGGTTGAGGGTTTTTACTGATATTTTTGCCATCAAACACTACCAGCAATAAATACTTGGAAGGGATTGAAAATAAAACTGGCTATTTTTTAGAATAAATTTAGTTGCAAAGATTTAATGATAAATTTAATGTAATCAGTGTGATTTCTTTGTAATGCCATTGTTATAAAAAGATTAACAAGTTTTTTCCAAATCTTATATATTTTACTACACCTGCGTGCATTCAGTTTACTGGTGCTGTACTAAAAGATGCCATTTTTTTCTACTCTATTCTAATAATATTTTTGCTCCAGTTTTTTTCTAGTGTAACACTTTTATAGTAAGTAAGCTTTTCACAATTTATTGTTGCAACAAGACATAAAAATGAACTCGAAGCTTGTTTGAAATGTTTGCCAGTTTATATGGAAGAAATAAATATTTCATCATCTAATTTTTATGCTTCTTCTACTTCACTTTTAGATTTGAATCACAAGTGCAATTGTTCAGTTCCTGCAGTGGCTTCTGCCTGCTGTGATGGGAGCCATTCAGGAATATCTCAGGGCTGTGGTCAGTGCCAGTATCTGGCAAATAAAGTGCTACAACTTAGCTTGTGGCTACAGAGAGCAAAAATATACAGCTTGGGTTTCAACTCCTACTCACCGTCTAGTGAACATTAATTGGAAACTGTATGTGAAAATCAGGTCAAGATAGATTTAGCCATGGTTGTGAATAACCCTTGTCAGTGTACCCTCATATCTAGCTTATACATAAATAGGAATTGTGACAAGATTGCAAGGCCAAGGGGCCCTGATGCCTATTCCACCATGTCTGAGAACAAATCAAAGAACAAAGAACAAATCAGTGTTCTCACAGAAGGGAAGTGACTGCAATTATTCACTGGTTAAAGTGTGTCTTCCTACATGAATAGAAATCAACAATAGCAAGCATTCTTTGCAAATACTATTGTCACAATTAGCCTTACATTAATAGTTCAATGGATTTACTGTAAAAATCCTCTAGCTGCCACACTCTGGTGTCTGCTTGGAGACTGAGGGAGAATTTAGCATGACCAATGCACCTAACCAGCATGTCTTTCGAACTGTGGGAGGAAACCAAAGCACCCGGAGGAAATCCATGCAGACTCCAACAGTGACCCAAGCTGGAAATTGAACACGAGTTTGTGGTGCTGTGAAGCAGCAGTGCTATCTACTGTGCCAGTGTATAGTACAGAAAAGATCATGCAATTTGTCACAAGGTTAATTTGAATTTCTCGAACCATTGTGAAAATTAAGAGGTAATAGAGGAGCAAAACTTGAAAACATATTTATCTATATTTAAAGTTTATTTATTCGTGTCACAAAGCTTACAAATAGAGAGAGCCTCATTTTAAGATTTCAATATATTTATTTCATTGCAGTCTCTGAAATTGAACATTTCAATGTTCAAAACAAACATCAATTTTGTTTTCTCTGCAAATTAAATGATTTATTTTTCTTTTGTACTGAACCAAGTTCTAAATTTGAATCTTGCCTGTTTTTAACCCCTACCAATACTTTGGTAATCAGTTTGGGCATTAAAATTTCCCCTGTTTTAATAATATGTCTCAGTCCCAAGAACACCTTTAGAATCAGTTTGATATCATTTGTGCCTTCCTTACAGCACTGTGGGTGTACCTACACCACATGGACTGCAGCAGTTCAAGAGGCAGCTCACCACCACCTACATGAGGACAATTGGGGGTTAGCAACAAATTCTGGCCTTGCCAGCGACACTCATATCCCATGAAATAATGTTTAAAAAATACAGGTAGGTTAAAATGACTAGAATTCATTTCAGTTTAGACCCTTGAAGTCAGCAGACACTTTTCATCAAACTGGCTTGTAATCAAATCTGTACCCTAAATTGAAAGCTATGCTCTAACTTTATATCTTAGTTCTATCTTTTTGTGAGTCATAAACCAAATTTAAATTTGTTAATTAATTTGCATGTGTCTAGAGTTGCTGATATTAATATCTTAGTTGTCTAAATTAGAGTTTGTAGACCAACTTGCTTCAAGACAGCCCTCTCCAAACATCTGGGTGTTACACAATTGAATTGAGTGGTGGATCACCTTTTGTCTATGGGATAAATCTGAGAAGGGTAACAACAAGAATGGCCTGTTCAGCCCTCAAACCATAAAAATATTACTCTATTAATTTGTGCTTTCATTCATTTTTCAATATTCTTTATACTCACCATCTGTCTTGATTTTTTTTTTAAATTTACAGGATGGGGGTGTTGCTGGCTAGCCCCAACATTTATTGTCCACTTCTAACTGCTCTTGAGACAGTGATGGTTGGCTGTGTTCTTGAGTCTGAGGTTTACAGCATGGAAGCCGGCCCTTGGGCCCAACTTGTTCATGCTGCCCTTTTTTAAAACCATTAAGCTAATCCCAATTGCCTGTGATTGGCCCATATCTATCTATACCCATCTTATCCATGTAACTGTCTAAGTGCTTCTTAAAGGACAAAATTGTACCTGCCTCTACTACAACTTCTGGCAGCTTGTTCAGACACTCAGCACCGTGTGTGTGTGTAAAAAAAAAAAATTGCCCCTCTGGACATTCTGTATCTCTCCTGTCTCACCTTAAATCTATGCCCTCTAGGTTTTAGATTCCCCTACCTTGTGAAAAGATATTGATTATCCAGTGATCTGTACCCCTCATTATTTTATAAGGTCACCTCTCAGCCTCCTACGCTCCAGAGAAAGAAATCCCAGTCTATCCATTCTCCTTATAACTCAAACCATCGAGTCCCAGTAGTATCTTAGTAAATCTTCTCTGTATTCTTTCTAGTTTAATAATATCCGTTCTATAATAGGGTGACCAGAATTGCACACATTATCCCAAGTGTGGCCTTACCAATGTCTTGTACAACTTCAACAAGACATCCCAACTCCTGTATTCAATGTTCAAACTTGCTGCAATCCATCTGGTGTAGATACAACTGCAGCATTGTTAGGGAGGGATTTCATTCCAGGATTTTGACGAGCAATAGTGAATGATATTTCCAAGTCAGGATGGTGAGCGTCTTGGAGGGAAGCTTCTTACTCTCCAAGTGATCCTACATTACTTTTGGGAGATGGGGCTCCAGATATCAACAAATTCTTCTGTGAAAAGCATTTCCTGATGACAAATACAAATAGCCAGTTCTGGATTCTGCCAGCAAAGACGCTAGTTTTTCAATCTACTCCCTTCATGTTTTCAAATACATCTCTCAACCATATAAACTCAAGAAAGAGCAAGTTGAGTTAATGTAACTGTTTTTCAGTCCTGTTAAAACATCCTTGAGGGTTGGTACTCAAACTGAATCTGACCAAGATTCTGAAGCATTAATTTATCATTTAATTCCACTTCTTTACATAAAAAGATCAATATTCTATTAGCTCTTTCAATTACTTTGTTTACCAGTTCATTAAGTTTCAATGATGTGTATGGGGATATCAAAATCCTTTGTTCCATCAACAGCCTGTAGTCACACCATAGCACACATTCAATTGTCATTTCAAAATGGATTTCTTCACCCTTGTCCAAATTGGAGTTCATCTGTTACAGATTTCCTCACTCACTTAGTCAATGGCTCTTTGTAATTTCCTGTTCCTACCCACAAGATCCTTCCTAATTTAATGTCTTCTGCAAACCAGGATATATAAGTTTCTATTCTGTTATCCAAACCCATAATCATAGAATCCTACAGTGCAGAAGGCCCACTGAGTCTGCACTGACCACATTCCCAACCCTATCCCTATAACCCAATGCTTACACTAAGGGATTTAGCATAAAAATTTTAACTAATTCTGCACATCTTTGAACATAGGAAGAAGATGCAAACTCCACAATGACCTAAACTGGGATTTGAATTCAAGCCCCTGGTGCTGTGAATCAGCAGTGCTAAACACTCTGCCATCATGCCCTGCCATATATGTTGAAACCTGTAGAACTGAGTACATATCCTTGGGATCACTAATCACTTTTATTCTTCTTCCAGTCAAACAGTGACTGAATCACGAGGTTACGTCCAATCCTGCATGTTCAATTTTGCTAATAATCTGTTGTGTAGCACCTTGAATTTTTTCAGCTGGATAGAGCTGTTGATGGCTATTGTCACAATGAACTTCCAGAAGGCATGTCTGAACTAGATTAGTTACTCATGACTCATTTATCACAATGCCATAATGGTGTATACTGATCAACAAATATTTGCACACCAGTTTTCATTGATTACATTACCTTAATTTTAAACAATTATCTCAATGTCTTATGATTATTAGCTAATGTATTAAAACTTCCAAGTTGGATTGTGGCACAAATATTGATTAGTTTTAAAACTGAAAAATAGAAATCGATGTATTGACCTTATTGACCGATATTTCAAATCATTAGTAGTATTATGCTCCTCACATCCCTCGTAACAAAATTAAAACGCCAGGATGCAGATGCTAATTTTAAAATATTTTCAATTGAATGGGTTAGGGTAGAAACCAAACAGTTACAAGAAATGAGAGAGGAACATTCAAATCATATCTGGAGAGTATTTACATATACTTCAGATGACAGCTAATATGCTTACACTGCCTTTGGCTGCTGTTCCATGCTACAATTATTGGAAATGACATAATATTTTACTATAAATTACGATCACGACATGAGCATTGTTGCTAAAAAATAGATTGCTGCAAATTATTTCCCATACATCTGTTCAAGTTGCAAATTGCTAATGAGACAATATTGCAGAGATTGTACATTAATGCAAGTTGTTGTAGATGATGTTTGATAATCTGAATGAAGTGGAAATAAGTTTTATTCCATTGATTTTAAACTGGAAAATATCCTAAAGATCCATCAACTCCATCTGAAAGTTTTTTTTTGAAAACTACACTATTTCTCTCAATGAAAGTGAATTGGGTTAGCAGTGTGCCTCACTTGTGCATGTTAGAAACTACATTTATTTGTATACAGGGTATATCCTTTTGTAAAGAGGAGAAGAGCAGCATTTTCAATACAACCAAAGCTTGGGCGTCAATTGTTCACTGGTAAAGACAGTGCCAAATATATCAAAACCCACTTGCCAATCAATCAACACAATCTTTAAAGCAAAGATTGTTGGTTCTTTTACTGTTGGTATTTTTGCAAATTGCTCTAATGAATGCAAGACAAAAAAGTTTGACAACATCTCTTTTTTCAGCAATTACAATATATTGTTGCTATATTTAACTGTGCTTTGTTAAAAAAAATAGTTTGTTTAAAAAAAAAAGTGCAGGCATTTAAAATAGAGAACCAGGAAAGTAAACAATTACTTTAGTTCTGTCTTCATGGAAGACAAATAACTTCCCAGAAATGTTTGAAAATCAAGGATCTGATAGAAGTGTACAAGATTTTGAAGGTGATAGATAGAGTAAACGGGGCTAAGCTTTTTCCTAGGATGGACTCAAATAGCACGAGGGGTCACGGGCTTAGGGTGAGGGGGGGTAAGGTATAATTTGGATGCTAGAGGGAGTTTTTTCACACAGAGGGTGGTGCGGGTATGGAATGCACTGCCAAGTAAAGTGGTGGAGGCAGGTAGTCTGGAGTTATTTAAGAAATACTTAGATGGGCACATGAACAGAATGGGAATGGAGGGGTATAGAAAACTGATTTAAAATAGGGATCATGAGCCTTGGGAGTCCCTGGGAAGTGTGTAAATAGATGATGATATTGATGTACTTGTTTTTATCCTACAGGTGCTTTGGTCCACCTTGTCTAACGAGGGGCATACACGCGATGGGTCGTGAGAGGACTGCTCTTGGAACTTTTTCGAGAGTATCCTACTGCTTCACATTGTTAGTGTACGCTTGACCTGGACCATCTGATGGGCAACACGACAGTGCAGTGACTATAGCTGTGCTGTGCAGATACATGGATTTGGGCCTGTGTCTGTGGGAGTTTGCGCATTCTCCCCGTGCTTGCGTGGGTTTTCTCCGGGTGCTCCGGTTTCCTCCCACATCCCAAAGATGTGCTCTTAGGCTAATTGGCAAAACAAATTCTCCCTAAATTGTCTCAAATTTGGTTTTTAATCCATAGATCTATAAACATGGACAGGGATTGCGTGTAGAAGTGGGAACATCGAGGTGGTGGCGTGGGCTCGTTGGGCCAAAGGGCCTGTTTCCCATGCTGTTTTGTTCTTTGATCTAATGAGGAGGATTTAAAGGAAATAAGTTTAAAAATGTGGTGAAGAAATTAATGGGATTGAAAACTGATAAATCCCCAGGATCAGTTATTATATATCCCAGAGTACTAAAGGAGATGGCTATAATGGATGTGTTGGTTGTTTTGTGAAATTCTGTACATTCTGGAACAGTCTGGCAGTTGGAGAATGGCAAATGTAATCCCACTATTTAAAAGAGGAAGAGCAGACCAATGAAAGGGAAATAAAGGACATCATTTCAAATCCACATGGCAGTGTCCTTTGAAAGTGAAATCCTGTTTGACAAATCTATTGGAGTTTTTTGAGGACATAACTAGTAAAATAGATAAGGGGAACCAATGGATGTTATGTATTTGGATTTTTCAAATAGCTTTTGATAAAGGCCCATACAAGAGGCCATGTACAAAATTAAAAGACATGAGATTTTGGGGTAATATACTGTCATGTTTTGAGAATTGATTAGCAAGCAGGAAACAACTGGGTATTTTTCAAAGGGATTTGCAATAAATGTAAAGGTTAGTTCACAGCATAAAACTAGGTGGAAATGAGTGATAAAGAGGAAGTAAAGAGGCTTAAAGGTGATTTAGACAAGTTGAGTGGGCAATTAGATGGCAGATGCAGGATAAATGTGACATTATTCACCCTGGTAGGAAAATCAGAATAGCAGAGTATCAGCTGGTAATAGAGCAGGAAATACTGATGTTAAAAGGGACCTGGGTGGAAAGTTGGAAAGGCAAATGCTATTAGTTTTGGTCTTACCCAAAAGATATACTTGCCATAGAGACGGTGCACTGAAGATTCACCAAACTGATTCCTAGGGTTATTCACTAGGCCTATATTCACTAGAGATTTTTTATGAGGGGATTTCATCAAAATTTATAAAATTCTGGCAGAGTTGTAAAATTCTGGCAGAGTTGGACAGACTGGATGCAGGAATGATATTTCCCCTGACTGAGGGATCTACAATAAGGAGTCATGGTCTCAGGTCCATTTAGGACTGACATGAGGAGAAATCACTTCACAAAGTGGTGAATTCGTAACCACACAAGGCTATGGAGGCCAGTTCACTGAATATACCTCCTTAAGGAGTTGAAGGGTATGTGGAGAGAATGGAAGTATGGCATTGAGATAGAGGATCAGCCATAATCATATTGAATAGCAGAGAAGGACCAAAGGGGCCACATTAATTACTCCTCCTGGTTTCTATGTTTTTAATTGTTTCAATGATATTTTAAAATCTGTAGACTGAGATTTATTAAGACTAATACCAAATATGTAGGGAGCCAAGGAGATCAGATTCTATTTATTAGAACAGAAATAATTGATGACAATTCAGATCAAAAGGGGGGAACTTTCTACTGAATAACAAAGCAAAAAATCCAGAGCAAAATAGTTCAACTGAATCTTAAATATAGGAGATCACCAAAAGTTGAGCAATCTTCCTATGAAAAGGGGCAGTAGGACATGGACAGCCACATGGAAAAAAAGAATCCCTAACAGCTTTTAAAAGGGAAAGGGTGAAGGATTGTAACTAAGTGAATAGTTATGTGCTGCATAGCCTTTCAGGATTAAGATTCTCGAATTTTTTGGTGCACAATATCAACATTCTAACACAGTTCAGCTTAATCCCAATGCACACTCCAGACACCCATTCCAGCTGGAATCACAATGTCTTGTCCCTTCCCTTCATCCCTGAACTTGGGTATGTTAAAACTAATCAAATAAGGCAGCACAGTGGTTATCACTTGCCTCACAGCACCAGAGACTGGGTTTGATTCCCAGCTTGGGTGATTGTGTGGAATTTTCATGTTCTCCGCATGTGTGGGTTTCCTCTGGTTTCCTCTCAGTCCAAAGATGTACGGGTTAGATAAATTGGCCATGTTAAAGTGACCCTTGGTGTCAGGGGATTAGTAGCGTAAATATGTGGGGTTACGGTATCAGACCATGGTGCAATTTTGATAGGTCAAATGATCTCTCTCTACACTGTAGGGATTTTATGAATCTAAATCACTTGCCGTAATTGGCCTGACATCAACAAACTCAAATTGGACAAGACAGTTTCTTCAACTGAGTAGGTCAGTGAATACTGGGAAAGATACATTTTGAAAAGACCTAGTGAGTAAATTGCAGGACATAAAATTGGATAGAAGGGGACAATGTGAGGAAAGCACCATTGTAAAATAAATATAATTGAAAAAGCCAGAGTGTCAGAATCAAATGACATGCTATGCCTGTCTGGCCAAATTTCTTTCCTTTGTTAATCCCTGCAGCATAGTTACCTTAATTAAATTTGCTAGACCGATTTTAGTTTAATTTCTCCAAGGCTTAGCCACAAGACCCAGCAAATGTAATCTCAATTTACATACAAAGAGCATGAGTCAGCTCCCTGACATTGCTCCGCCAATTAAATGGTAGCTGATCTGAGAGTAACCTCAAATCTGCATACCGCTTACCCCCCCCCACAAAAACCATTCATCCTTTGCTTATCCATCTCTGCCTTGAAAATATTCACCTGAAGGAGCAGCGCTACAAAAACTCATTATTTCAAGTAAGCCTGTTGGACTTTAACCTTATGCTGTGAAAATTCTTACTGTGCCCACTCCAATTCAACATTGAATATTTTTAAGATGTGTAAATGCCAAAGACTTTGCTTCCACTGCCTTTTCAGCAAGAGTGTCCCAAAGATTTTCAACTCTCTCATTGAGAACATTTCACCTCATCTCCGTTTTAAAAGAGTGATCCCTTATTCTACATTCTCCCAGAAGAAGAAACATCCTCTCTATATCTACCCTATCAGGACCCTTCAGAATTTTACATGTTCCAATCAAATTGCCTCTTACTCTTTCAAACTCCAGCCTATCTAATCTTTCCTCAAGATAACTCCCATTCCAGGCATTAGGCTGGTAAATTTGTGGAACTCTACCTCAACACAAAGTTTCTTTCCATTTTATCTTGCTGACGTGGTGTAAATACACTAAGAAAAAGTGAATCCAAAAGAATTTTATTTCAAACATTTAAAATTAAATCAATCCCTCAGTGCATAAAGTACAGAATTGTTTTCAAAAAATATTTAAAATAATGAGTCAGCATATGTATTGTTACATGATCTTTTCCCCATTGTTATTTAGACCACGTAAACCATGATGAATCATTTAAAAGATGTTAAAAAAACGAGCCATGAAAAATAAGGCAAATAAAAATGCAATTTAATAATAACCCTTGGTCCATCCCAATCATACTGATGGCAAAATGATTGTCCCGAGAGACTCCTTTACAATAAGTGAAGTCACCAACACAGATGACCTTTTACAAGCAGCTCAATTCTGGTAACTATGACGTTAGAGTTACTATAGACAGGACAGTGCTTCTCCTTTATCCAGTAACATTGTTATCTGAATTTCACATGGTGATCATATTTCCATTTCTTCTGGAGGAGACCATCTCAGAGGAGTGCATGTCTGAACTCTCCGTGCAGCTTTCATTATCCACATTATGGTCTAACCGCTCATAATGGACACTCCCATTGGCAGCAAATCCTTTCTCCTCCTTTCTCATGAACACGGGCAACGTTGCCAATGTTAAATTGATATCTTTAAAGGCATGCAACAAAAAGATGCCCACTATGATGGTGAAGAAACCACTCAGGGTGCCAATGATGTCATCATTGTCCATGTGATACCATTCTTTAAAAAGAATAGCGGAACATGTCAAAACAGATGTAGTGAAGAACACATAATAAATGGGAGTCACTAAGGATGTGTTGAAAATATCCAGTGCCTTGTTCAAATAGTTGATTTGAGTGCTTACACAAGCTATAAGGCTCAGCAGAAGGATCCATGACAGAGGATGGGTAAGTACAGGCTTCCCACCAAACTGTTCTTTAATAGCAATACCAAGGCCTTTCACACAGGAGACAGAGAGAGCACCGATGACGGAACAGATGGTTATGTAAACCAGGATATTCGTCTGCCCATGACGGGGTCCGACAACAAAAATAAGAATCAGAGAAACAATGATGACAAAAGTTGCAAACACCACAAAACCTGAAAGAGAAAAAAATTGTTCAGAGAATTCAATTTGTTGTTTTTTTTTCATTTTAACATGAATTATTTGGGGTGCCACAGTAGCAAGCACTGCTGCTTCACAGCTCCAGGGACCTGGGTTCGATTCCTGGTTTGGGTCACTGTGTGTGGAGTTTGTACATTCTCCCTGTGTCTATGTGGGTTTCCTCCAGTTTCCTCCCACAGTCCAAAGAAGTGCGGGTTAGGTTGATTGGCCATACTAAAAATTGCCTTTACTGTCCTGAGATGCATAGGTTAGTGGGAGGGGGTAGGCCAGGGTGAATGGTGCAGACTCGGTGGGCTGAATGGCCTCTGTGTACTGTAGGGTTTCTATGATTTTATTGTGGAACTGCTCAGCTTTGAGAGATGGGCAGGCAGTCTACTCTTTATTCTCTCTCCTTTTCCCTTGATGCTGCTTCTTGTTAGGTTTTGGTTCTGAACACTGGCAGCCTGTTTTGTGAGGCACTGCAGAGGAAAACAGAACAGAGAGTTCTGCATTTTTTGGTCTGCATAGTTTAACTACACGAAATAGTACCTTTACCCAATAAAACAAACAGACCGTATAACATCCTCTTTAATTAGGAACAGCACACAAGTGACTTTGATAATGGAAGAACAGAAGGGCAAATTGAGATGCAGAAGCTTATTGCCTTGACTCAGTGCCTTAATCAGATAGCACGCCAAAATCTATGATATAGCAAAATCGAAAGTATAAGATAATGTCCTATAATACTGTGTACAACATACTCCCTACTAGTGTTTTCAGCCATAAAAATAAACCATTTTCTGCCATTTTAAAAACGAACCCTCTCAACACAATTCTTCATTGGAGGGTTTTCAATTTTCCTGAAACCACCCCTATGGATGAGATTTTAATGTATTTGCATTTTCTGTTAAAACACAAAGGACAGAAAACTCATTCAACAGAATTATAAAGCAATCTCCTTTTCAGATGTAGAAAGCTCTTGTCATTGGCCTGCATCATATTCTTGAGGGTTTGAAGTTAGATAAGTCCCTTGGGCCGGACGGGATTTACCCTAGGATTCTCTGGGAGGTGAGAGAGGCGATTGCAGAGCCTCTGGCTCTGATCTTCAGGTCGTCGTTGGTGGTATATATGGACTTTAGTAAAGCGTTAGATAAGGTGGCCCATGGAAGGCTTCTGCAGAAAATGCAGATGTATGGGATTGAGGGTGATTTAGCTAATTGGATTAGGAATTGGCTAGCAGATAGAAGACAGAGGGTGGTGGTTGAAGGAAGTTATTCATCATGGAGTTCAGTTACAAGTGGTGTACCTCAGGGATCTGTTTTGGGGCCCCTGCTGTTTGTAATTTTTATAAATGTTCTGGATGAGGGTATTGAAGGATGGATTAGTAAATTTGCGGATGACATCAAAGTCGGAGGAGTGGTAGATAGTGAAGAGGGGTGTTATAGTTTGCAGAGAGACTTAGACAAGTTGCAGAGCTGGGCCGAGAGGTGGCAAATGGAGTTTAATGTGGAAAAGTGTGAGGTAATGCACTTTGGCAGGAATAATAAATGTGTAGAGTATAGGGCTAATGGTAGGATTCTTAATAGTGTTGATGAACAGAGGGATCTTGGTGTATATGTGCATAGATCCCTGAAAGTAGGCAGTCAAGTCGATAAGGTTGTTAAGAAGGCATACGGAGTCTTAGCTTTTATTGGTAGGGGGATTGAATTTCGGAGCCGCAACGTCATGTTGCAACTGTACAAAACTCTAGTGCGGCCGCACTTGGAGTATTGTGTGCAGTTCTGGTCCCCACATTATAAGAAAGATGTGGAGGCATTGGAGAGGGTACAGAGGAGGTTTACCAGGATGTTGCCTGGTATGGAGGGCAGGTCTTATGAAGAGAGGCTGAGGGATTTGAGGTTGTTTTCGTTAGAAAGAAGGCGGCTAAGAGGAGACCTTATTGAAACATATAAGATGATTAGAGGTTTAGATAGGGTGGACAGTGATAGCTTTTTTCCTAGGATGGAGAAAGCTAGCACGAGGGGACATAGCTTTAAATTAAGGGGTGATAGTTATAGGACGGATATCAGAGGTAGGTTCTTTACGCAGAGGGTGGTTAGGGTATGGAATTCCCTGCCTGCGGCTGTTGTAGATGCGCCAAGTTTGGAGGCGTTTAAGAGGTTAGTAGATAAGTTTATGGAAGAAAAGGGAATGGTTTAGGTTGGAGGGTCATTGCTTTTTCCTAATTGGTCGGCGCAACATCGAAGGCCTGTTCTGCGCTGTAATGTTCTGCGCTGTAATGTTCTATGTTCTATCACAACAAAACACTGAAATCTCACCTAAAGGATTGTGTAATTAATAGATCATCTGTGATAATGACTTCAACAACCAATCTGCTCTCTGTCAAAACACAGAGGAGGAAACGCTCAGGAAACACAAAATCGGGAGAATAGAGCATGTTTATTTAGATCTGCAATGCTGTGAATCATTTATGTGCCCAAAACTGTTTCCTCAGCTCCTATCAAGCCAAATGAAACCAGTAGGCAGCGAAGAGCATGTGGAATGAAGATGCAGATCAACCTTCTTTACTGCTATTTGTATGGCAGAAGTGCCATTGCAAAATATGCTCCCTACCACAATGTTATTAGAGTGTTTAAGTATTCCACAGAGCAGTGTTTAATAGAAGCAGAGAAAACACAAGTTTTATAGAATTGGAATCCTCTAGCAAGTCTATGAAGGATGAAAGATGGGAGACACCTGGCTGAGCTTTGGAATAGAACATACAACATTGCAGTGCAGTACAGGCCCATCGGCCCTTGATCTTCCGCCGACCAATGTAACCAATTTTATGACCCTCTATCCTAAACTATTCCAATGCTATCCATATGCCTATCCACTGACCATTTGAATGCCCTTAAACTTGACAAGTCCACAACTGCTGCAGGCAGGGCATTCCACACCCTTACTATCCTCTGAGTAAAGAGCCCACCTCTAGCATCTGTCCTATAACTACCACCCCTTAATTTAAAGCTATGTCCCCTCGTGTTATCCATCTCCATCCGAGGAAAAAGGCCCTCAATATCCACCCTATCTAACCCTCTGATCATCTTCTATGTCTCAATTAAGTCACCTCTTAGCCTTCTTCTCTCTAATGAAAATAACCTCAAGTCCCTTAGCCTTTCCTCATAAGACCTACCCATCATACCAGTCAACATCCTGGTAAACCTCCTCTGCACCCTTTCCAATGCCTCCACATCTTTCTTATAATGTGGTGACCAAAACTGTACACAATACTCCAAGGGCGGCCGCACCAGAGTTTTGTACAGTTGCAACACGAAATGTTGAATGGTTGAAGCTGGAGCATGAAGGTTCGATGAGTCAGTAAGCATGGTTGAAAATTCTATCAGATCAAATGAAGCAGAGCTGAAATGGGCATTATTTCAAAGGTGGAAGTCAATAGTCTTGGAGGACAAAATACGGTTCAAAAGCTCATGAGGGTCAAATCAGATACCAGGATTCCAAACAGTTTGGTTCAGCTTCAGTCAACTGAAAAGCAGAATGGTGAGGGAATGGAGTCTACAGTGGTGACAGCAGGCAATGGTTTTGGCATTCCCAATATTTAACTGGAAGAAATTTGTATTGTTCTAATATGTTCAACAAGCAGAGGAGTTGAGGGAGGTAGAGCTGGGTGTCTCCTGACCACACATGACATGTGACCTTTTGATAGCAGACAATGTTTCAGAGGGACTGCATGGAGCTGAGAAATAGGAGGGACCATGAATAAATCCTTGAGGGATTTTAGAAGTAACAGGAGTGTGAAGAGAAGTCATTCTCTGTGGGTGCTCGGGTTTCCTCCCACAGTCCAAAGATGTGCAAGTTAAGTGGATTTGCCATGACACCGCCATGTGGTGGCAGTGGTGTTTACTGGGTCAGATACTCTTTTGGAGAGTCCATGCAGACCTCATGGGCTAACTGACCTGCTTCTGCACTGTAGGGATACTATGGAGAAAATGAACTCAGAGGGATCATGAGAGGAGGAGAGATACGAGAGAAAGATTAGACTCTTCATCTAAGCTGGAGTGATATTGGAGAAACCTGGCCAAATCGACTAAGATTATCGAAAATTCTGCTGCTCATATCCTGATTCATACTTAGTTCTGTTCATTTATCACCTGTGCTCGATGACCTACGTTGGCCTCTGGTCTAGCAGTATCTCAGCTTTAAAAATTCTCATTCTTTTACACTCATTCCTCAAGGGCCTTAGTCCACTATCTCTAAACTCCTTCAGCCACACAATCTTTTCAAAATTCTGCATTCCTTTAAATCTGTCCTTTCCTGCATTTTTAACTTCCTTTGCTTCTCCATTGGCAGCTGTGCCATCAGCTTGTCCAGTCCCCAAGTTCAGGAATCTTCTCCCCAAACCTCACTCTTCTCCATTCAAAACATCCCTGAAGCCTATTGCTTTAAGCAAGCTTTTGGTCACCTATGCTAATGCCACCTTACGTGATTTGCCTGACTGAAACATCAGTTATCAGACAAACAATGTTGTGAAGCACATCTGTACATTTTACTATGTTAGTGGTGCTATATAAATACCATTTGGTGTGTAAGTGCAATGTAACAAGCAGCATCTGTTCTCATTCCTCCATCAGGAGAATCAATGAGTTTTATCAGTCTAAAGTTAAGGTTTATTTGTTAGTGTAACAAGTAGGTTTACATTAACATGGTAATGACGTTACTGTGAAAATCCCCGAGTCGCCACAGTCCAGCACCTATTCAGGTACAGAGAAGAATTTAGCATGGCCAATGCACCTAACCAGCACGTTTTTCAGACCATGGGAGGAAACCGGAGCAGTTGGAGAAAACCAATGCAGACACGGGAAGAACGTGCAAATTCCACCCAGTGACCCAAGCCAGGAATCAAACCAGGATCCCTGGTGCTATGAGGCAGCAGAGCTAACCACTGTGCCATTGTGCTGTCCCATCTTCAGGCTACTAGACAAGTTTCATTACAAGACAAATTCTGTTGCAGATCAGGGTTATGGTAAAAAAAAATTATGGCAGATAAGGCAAAATAAAATCAATTTATAAAAATGTCAAAATAGAAAATTAAAAATTAAATAGTGAAAGGAAAATATTTCAATTCCCCACCTCCTCACTTTTGTTCTTTTAGATTTTTTCTTGATTAGTCAATTAGGTTTATGAAAAACATAATTCCCACTTTTACAGCATTCTTCACTGCCTCAAAGATTTCAAAGTGCTTGGCAGTTAATCAAATACTTTAAAATTGTACACACGGCCAGTGTGGTTATGTAAGGAAGGCTGAATTGCTCACAGCAAGGTTCCATAAACAAAACAAAATAAATTGTGAGCTAATCTAGTTACAGATTAACAATTGTACCCAGCCTACAAGGGAGAATTTTGGTTGAATGCCTTGTCAGAAAGTTGGCAACTCTGCCAGTACAGCGCTCCCTCAGTACTGCGCTGAATGTGTCAGTATAAATGTCATACTCAGGCTTGGACCTTGAAGTTAGTTTTCTGTCAGAGGCAAGAATGCTATTCAGTGAGCCAAGGTTGTGCCTTAAATAAATTACTGCCATATAAAGGAATTAGAATGCAAAAGTCAGTGGTACCTGGATCTTTAAGTTTAACAGCCATTTCATGTATGGTTTCCACCTCTTCCTCTTGCGGTGCATGTATTACCATCACAGTAGAACCAATGATACTTAGAAAACAACCAAGTTTTCCATGGAGGTTAAGTCTCTCATTCAGAAAATAAGATGACAGAACAGCACTATGAAAACAGAAAAGCCAATGTATAAAATAATGCAGTATCTTGTTTGAAACAGATTAGATATAAAAGGTAGACAAAAGCACGTAGCCACAGTTACCTGATAACAATTAAAATTATTGAATTGCTTAACACACTGTTCGAGCACCACAGGACAGGAGACACCAAATAAATAGGAACGTGTACATTCTTTGATTACTTCCAAGCTGCTGTGGAGTCAGTCCTCTTTTATTTTGCCATATGATAGGTGTTTAGAACATTAAAATATTGAAATAAGATGCAGGAAAAAAGTTGTTTCTTCTAAAACTGACACACACAAATGTAGTCCTATAAGAGATTTAAAGTTGTTCTACCTGTAGTCAGGTGCTTTTTAGGCAATACTTAACCAAGTTCTTAACATCTTAACAGTGATTGGATATAGAATAATGACAAACGAATGTTTTTTAATTTGCTGGGGATACTCAGTTGCTGTGTACACATGTCCCTTTATACATTAAAATTAAATTCCATCCACAATTTGGGAAATTTTGTGTTCAAGAATGATGGGCATTTTCAACCTGGGTGAGTTGGAACAGCAGAATCTAGTCCCAAACTCAGATTTGCCAGGTTTCTCTGCAGAGATGGTCTATTTTTGCTTTGAAGGAGGCTCAAAACTTCCAGGGAGAGAAGTGTTCATGTTAAAATACTACAAGTTGCAATTTGGTATTATATTGATTTGGGTCATATTTTAGACAATTTTACACCAGGATTTGTTATTTCCTTTTTTCTCTGATGTCCAGCATCAATATTCTTACCTTACAAGGACACTAAGAGCTCCTAATGGAGTGACTAATGTGGCTGGAGCAAAGGCATACGCAGCAAAGTTAGCAGCTTCTCCAGCTCCCACTGCAAGAAGAGGTAAAAAAAAACCAGTTAAAATTCTTGATGCATTTTTATAAGTCACAATTTAAGCTTGTTAGCACTGTCTGTATTAAAGGTGTTAACATTTTAAAATCATAATGAACAGCTGTGAAGAAACATTAAGTATTCCATCCACTACAGAATACGGAGCCTAAAGAGTTAGAACATAGAACATAGAACATTACAGCACAGAACAGGCCCTTCGGCCTTCGATGTTGTGCCGACCAAAATAAAAAGCAATGCCCCTCCAAACTAAAACATTCCCTTCTCTTCCATATACTTATCAATTAACCTCTTAAACGCCACCAAACTTGGCGCATCTACAACAGCTGCAGGCAGGGCATTCCACTCCCTAATCACTCTTTGAGTAAAGAACCTACCTCTGATATCCGTCCTATAACTCATACCCCTTAAGTTAAAGCTGTGTCCCCTCGTGCTAGCTTTCTCCATCCTAGGAAAAAGGCTATCACTGTCCACCCTATCTAAACCCCTAATCATCTTATATGTTTCAATAAGGTCTCCTCTTAGCCGCCTCCTTTCTAACGAAAACAACCTCAAATCCCTCAGCCTCTCTTCATAAGACCTGCCCTCCCATACCAGGCAACATCCTGGTAAACCTCCTCTGTACCCTCTCCAATGCCTCCACATCTTTCTTATAAGGTGGGGACCAGAACTGCACACAATACTCCAAGTGCGGCCGCACTAGAGTTTTGTACAGCTGCAACATTATGCTGCGGCTCCTAAATTCAATCCCCCTACCAATAAAAGCTAAGACTCCATAAGCCTTCTTAACAACTTTATCCACTTGACTGCCTACTTTCAGGGATCTATTGACACATACACCAAGATCCTTCTTTTCCTCAACACTATTAAGAGCCCTACCATTAGCCCTATACTCTACACATTTATTGTTCCTGCCAAAGTGCATTACCTCACACTTTTCCACATTAAACTCCATTTGCCACTCTCGGCCCAGCTCTGCAACTTGTCCAAGTCACTCTGTAAACTATAACACCCCTTTCACTATCTACCACTCCACCGACTTTAGTGTCATCTGCAAATTTACTAATCCATCCTTCAATACCCTCATCCAGTTCATTTATAAAAATTACAAACAGCAGGGGCCCCAAAACAGACCCCTGAGGCACACCACTCGTCACCGAACTCCACGATGAATATCTCCCATCAACCACCACCCGCTGTCTTCTATCTGCCAGCCAATTTCTAATCCAATTAGCTAAATCACCCTCTATTCCACACATCTGCATTTTCTGTATAAGTCTTCCATGGGCCACCTTATCAAAAGCCTTACTAAAGTCCATATATACTACATCAACCGCCTTACCCCCATCCACCTCTCTGGTCACTTTCTCAAAAAACTCAATGAGGTTAGTAAGGCATGACCTACCCTTCACGAAACGAGTTTTCTATTTCATTTCTATTGCACAAAGACAAAATATTTATAACTTTAGGTGAATACAGCAGAGTGAGAGTTGAGGGATACTACTGTGTCCTGACAAGACTTTCATTTATTTAGTGCTTCCCGTGATCAACAAATGGCTCAAAGTGGTATACAGCCAATTACATTACTCTGAAGTGTATATCTGTTGTAACGTAGGAAGTGTGGCAGCCAATTTACACACAGCAAATGTCCACAAACAACGGTATGCTAATGTGCAGAAATGCCCTGATAATCTGTTTTTGTGATGTTGATGGAGGGATAAATATTGCCCAGGACACAGAGTAACTCCCCTATTCTTCAAATCGGTGCCAAGAGATTTTTTCCACAGCCATTCAGTAGGCAGAGAGTGATTTAACGTCTGAATCAAAAGGCAGCCATTCCAACAGTGCAGCACTCCAGCAGTACGGCACTGGGGTATCAGCCTTGATTTTTGTACTCAAGTCCTAGACTTAAACCTGGAATCCTGTGAATCAAGAGGCTAAAATAGCAAAGGCAATCATAGAAACTCAAACAAAAACAGAAAATGCTGGAAAATCTCAGCAGGTCCAACAGTACCAGTGGACAAAGAATAGAGCCAATGTCTCGAGTCTGGATAATCCTTTGTCAGAGTTGTCATTAGAACATATAAACTCAATTTGGCTTCAAATTATTAAATCCTTGGCACAGTACAGAGTATTAAAAGTAATTTTACAACAACATGCAGAGCTTTATTTATAACCACATTTAACACTAGCTAAGTTCAAACAATATTTAAATTGTAAGCAAGCATTTTAGCCATTAGTTGATAAGAATTTGAGTTTAGACTAGAACACTTCCAATGTTTAACATTATTCCTAGAGCTGCACTACAAATGACCACAACAACGTACAGCACTAGCCCCATTTAAAGTAAAGTTTAATTATTAGTGTCACAAGTAGGTTTACATTCATGCTGCAAATTACTGTGAAAATCCCTTAGGTGCCACACTCCAGTCTTGTTTGAGTACACCGAGGAAGAATTTAGCATGGCCAATCCACTTAGCCCGCACGTCTTTGAACCATGGGAGGAAACCTGAGCATCCAGAGGAAATCCACACAGACATGGGAAGAACAGGCAGACTCCACACAGTTCATCACCCAAGCCAGGAACTGAACCTGGATCTCTGGTGCTGAGAGGCTGCAATTCTAACGACTGTGCTGTCCACTTTAAAACTTTAAATAGGACAATCATCCAGAGTTCCTGATAATTATCCAACAATTCTGGAAGCGCATAAGTGGGAAACAGACAGAGGCCATTTGGCCATCATGTCTGCACTGGCTCTCTAAGCAACTTGCCTAGTGCCAACAGACAAATTCAATTGATGATCAGGCATTTGGTGAGTACTAGAGGCTGCCTATGGAATATTTCAGGAATAAGAATGTAAGAAATAAAGCAGTAGTACATTCAGACAAGCCTGCTTACCTTTCAATAAGATCATGGCTAATATTCTGGGTTATAATCTCCCATTCCGTTTCCATAACTCCCTTGATCCTCTTTAGCATCCAAAAAAGTGTCGATCCCTGACTTCAACACACAGTGATGGCACATCCACAGTCCTCTATTGTAGAGAGTTCTACAATTCCTACCCCGTGGACTGCAGGCATTTCTCCTCATCTCTATTGGATGGATGTTTTGTGTGTGTGTGTGTGTGTGTGTGTGTGTGTGTGCGCACATGCGCATACGTGCTTGATAGTGGCATAATGTCACTGGACCAGTTACCCAAAGTTCCAGGCAAATGCTCTGTGGACATGGATTCAAATCCTGCTGCGACAGTTGGTGGAATTTGAATTCAATTAATAAAAACTAGTCTCAGTAAAGGTTACGATGATAAATATAACCAATTTTTGTAAAAGCCCACCCTAGTTCACTCATATCCTTTAGAAATGAAATCTGCCATTCTTATTCGATCTGTCCTACATGTGATCCAGATCCACAATGAAGTGGTTGCCCTTTGAAATTGCCTAGCGAGTCACACAATTCAAAAGCAATTAGGGATGGGAAAAAATGCTGTCCTTGTCCTCTGATGTAATAAGTTTTCAAACATTTTGGCAAACTCCTTATTCTGAGACTGTGACTTCAGATCTAGACTTCCTTAGGTAAATTGCCCAAAATCATACACCGCACTCTAGGCATTGTCTCACGAAGACCATTTGTAACTACAGCAAGATCATCATATCTGATACTGTAATCCTTTCGTAATAAAGGCCAAAATGCCATTTGACTTTTTAATTGCTACTAAGAAACTAGGGGCAGGTGTTGGTGATTCGGTCCTTCAAGCCTGCTCCACCATTCATTTTGATCATAGTTGCTTTTCAAATTTAATATCCTCACACCCGCTTTTCCCTATATTCCTTAATCCTTTAGCACCATGAGCTATATCTAATTTCTTCTTGCAATCACACAATGTTTTGGCCTCAACTATGTTCTGTGGTAGTGAATTCCACATGATCACCACCCTCTGGCTGAAGAAATTTCTCCTCCCCCAATTCTAAAAAGTTAACTCCTTATCCTTAAACTATGAACTTGAGTTCTGGACTCTCCCACAAATCGAGAACATTCTTTCTGAATCTACTCTGTCTAGCCTTGTTAGAATTTTATAAGTTTCTGTGAGATCCCCATGTATATTAATGTTCTGTGATTTGGGCACAAGAATACCCCGATTTCTCGAGTCTCAACTTTGATCAATTTTCCCCAAACTGGATATCTTCACATCTCTTTACAAGATATTCTATCTGTACTTCCCTGCCCTCTCACTCAACTTGTCCTTTTGCAGTCCCTTTGCATCATCCTCACCTCTTATTTTCACACCTAACTTCAAGAAACCAGTGGTTTCAAGGACAAAAGAAGAGATGGAAGAAAGAAATGTAGGGTTCCTATGCCATAAGCATGTTTCTTAGGGCATATGGAATCAATAGATATGGAGGGGGGAGGCAGGAACTGCCTAATGAGTTGGATGACTGGCCATAATTTATGGACTTGTGGAGCCGACTTGTATGGGCCCAACGGTCTCCTCCTGCTCCTATTTTATTCATGTTCTAAACTCTAAACTTCATGTTTAGCAACTATTGTTTGCTATTTTTAAAAATGGACTTTTGCTGAACCAAAAAGTTGTTGCTATAAGTCACCTGACCAAAATGTTGGCCTTTTGACACCCTCCATTAGGAGTTTCAAGAACAAAGTAGTTCTTTTCTCACCCTCTGGAATCTCATCTTATTGTACAGACCCAATGTAATCACAAAGACCAGTACATCCAACTTCATTATGCCGAGAGAGCTGCTAAAAGATTCATCTGGGACTGATCCCTGTCAAGTGGAATCACAGAGATGTCACTCGTATCTGATGAGTCTGTCAAGACTTGTGCTTTCCAAAACATCAGACCCTCAACATGGATGGTATCTCTTCCAACAACTGAGAATTGTCTCATTATCAGCCCTGAAATCAAAATGAATTCCAGGCACTGAAGTAATTATGGGAAAGGTGACATGACTCCAATGGCCATTTTGAAATGTGTGTGAGAACTGAGTCAGTCTGCTGTTTTAACATCAAACTGGTGAGCCACCAAGAACCGAATCTCTCCAGGCAGGACAACAGCCTGGACCTCAAAACTGACTCTGCTGGAAGATTTCATTCCAATTGCCAATAGAACTGACCCAGCTGCTGTGTACATACATCATCTTGTGGTCTGTACCAACTGAAAAGTGAACACTACAATTCCGGTCTTCAGCCAGCTGAAACCTGAAGCCGACAGAGATAACTCCTTGATGGATTCTGGAAATCATGTGAACTAATATTCATTTTGGTGATTCTTGTATCAGAAAATTAATTTCCAATATTCCTCTCGTTTACTGACTATGTGTATGTGCATGTGCCTGTTTGGAGTGACCGTGGCAGACTCCTTCCTCTTGAGTTTTGAATGTGGGAAATATATTAACTCCTGAGTTAATTCTAACTTGTGTTTGCTACAAGTAAATTGGATCGCAAGAACCAAGGATTGGAAGATGCCTTTTGCTAATTGACAGGTGGTAAGAGAAGATCAGTGCAGTCTGTCCTGTCTGTAACAGAAAGAAAATTGTAGGAAAAGGAAATTTTGTAAGAGAAGCCACGTTGCTCCAATACTTACTTGACAACAATCCTGCCCACCATAGCCACTCTTTAAGATATGCATGTCCACCTTGACCTGTGAATCATTGAAAACAGAATGTATTGAAAGAATTAAGTAAATCAACAATAGTTCTAATACGTAACACCTACAACAAGCAGCGGCAGAGTATTGGGACAATGATAGTATTTATAAGTAGCCACGTGCATAAAATCTCAATTTTTTAAAAATATTTTTCCCAACATTACCACTACAGTTTGGTGGTCTATACATCACCCCTACAAATGTTTTTTTTTAAACGCTTTTGAGTTTCTTAACTTAGCCATACAGATTCTACATCTTTCTTCAAAATCGTATCAATATCTTCTTTAATCAACAATACAATTCCTTTTTCTTTCTACATATCCTACTGTTTCTACTCTGAAATCACTATGAGATCCTATTTTTCAGCAGCTTCCTCCCTATATTCTCCCGTTAGGACCTCTCTTCTTTTTAAACCTATGTTGTTTACATCATGTATACGACCACTGGCTGCTTACCCTTCCCCTTTTAAATGGATTGTGCACTTCAGCCTGAACCACCAACTGAAACAGTGAAATTCAGATACCCACAACCCTCTGGATGAAATATTTTCCTCATGACTTCTCTAATCCTTCTACCAATCACCATAAATCTATACCCTCGATATCTGACCCCTTCAGATAGAATAAACACTTAAAGGAAAAAATTTACAGGACTATGTGGAAAGAGTAGTGGGGTGAGATTAATTGAATAACTCTTCCAAACAGCTGGCTGTGTAGCACCATACTATGAAATTATGTTTCCAAGCAATCTGCCAGATAGAATAAACACAGGCAGAAGTACAATACAGTTTAAGCTGCAGAATAAGTTTTAAGCATCCATCATCTAGGCCAATTGATAAGATGAGTTTCTGTGACCATAATTACTCAATGAGTTATTTAGCATTACAGAAAACATGATATACTTATGAAAACAATAGCTATGGATTTTTAAAACATTGTTTTTGGGACGTGGGATTAGCATTAAGGTGGTAGCACGGAAATAATGATCTTGAAACTTAATCATATATACAAAGCAGTCTGGTAGCAGTATCTCACCTGCTCGCATTGACCCTTTTTTGGCCAGTCTGAGGAGACCTTTCTTTTTTAAGATGAAACTTCCTCCGATAAAGATGCTGGAGCTAATGGCTAATGCTAAGCCAACATAAAAATCATATTTTCCTCTTTCCTGGCCCATTCTTCTTGGTATTGGCAAGCAGAAGTTTATTACATTAAGTACCGAATAGAGGCGCAGCCACTGGGACTGAGGCAAACAAGTAAAGGGAACAAGTGGAGCTATGATCAAAACAAACATAAAAATAGGTTAAAAACATTTTCCTGACATCAACTGAACAAAAATGCAGCAAAAGCAGAATAAATTAGACATCACATCCTTGTGGCTTAGGTATTGTTACCCATCTTTTTCCTCGTAGCCGAGACTGTAATTACATTATAAAAAGTTTATTTATCAGTGTCCCAAGTAGGCTTACATTAACACTGCAAAGAAGTTATTGTGAAAATCCCCTAGTGGCCACACTCCAGCATCTGTTCGGGTACACTAAGGGAGAATTTATGATCAATGCACCCAACTAGTGCATTTTCAGATTGTGGGAGGGAACCACAGCAGACACGGAAAGAACGTGCAGATTCCGCATTCATAGCACATAGAAAAGTACAGCACAGTACAGGGCCTTCAGCCCTTGATGTTATGCTGAGCTTTGTCTGAAACCAAGATCAAGCTATCCCACTCCCTATCATCCTGATATGGTCAATGTGCCTATCCAATAACCGCTTGTAAATTCATAAAGTGTCTAACTCCACTATCACAGCAGGCAGTCCATTCCATACCCGAACCACACTCTGAGTAAACAATTTACCTTGAACATCTCTCCTATATCTCTCACCATGAACCTTATAGTTATGACCGCTAGTAACAGCTACATCCACTTGAGGAAACAGTCTCTGAACGCCCACTCTATCCCCCTCATCATCTTAGAAAAATCTAAGAAGTCACCTCTCATCCTCCTCCGCTCTAAACAGAAAAGCCCCAGGTCCCTCAAACTTTCCTCTTAAGACCTACCCTCCAAACCAGGCAGCATCCTGATAAATCTTCTCTGCACTCTCTCCAATGCTTCCACATCTTTCTTATAGTGAAGTGACTAGAACTGCACACAATATTCCAAATGTGCTCTCAACAAGGTCCTGTACAGTTGCAGCATAACTCCATGGCTCTTAAATTCAAACCCCCTGTTAATAAACACTAAGACACTACAGGCCTTCTTCATGGCTTTATCCACTTGAGTGGCAACCTTCAGAGATCTGTGGATACGAACTCCAAGACCTTTCTGTTCCTCCACTTCCCTCAGAATCCTGTTGCTGACCCCGTAATCCAGATTCAAATTTGTCCTACCAAAATGAATCACCTCGAACTTATCAAGGTTAAAGTCCATCTGCCATTTTTCGACACAGCTCTGCATTCTATCAATGTCTCTTTGCAGCCTACAACAGCCTTCTACATCATCCACTAATCCACCAATCTAGGTGTTATTAGCAAATTTACTGACTCTTCAGCCCCCTCTTCCAAGCCATTGATAAAAATCTCAAATAGCAGAGCACCCAGCACTGATCCCTGTAGTACACCACTGGTTTCCAGTCTGAAAATTTTCCATCCACCACATCCTCTGTCTTTTATGAGATACAGTAAGAAGTCTCACAACAGCAGGTTAAAGTCTAACAAGTTTATTTGATAGCAAACATCACTAGCTTTCAAAGCTCTACCTCTTCGTCAAGTGATGGGGAGTTCCGATTACAAACAGTGCATATAAAGACATGCTTACAGAACATTGATTAGAACATGAGTCTTTACAACTAATCAAGTCTTAAAAGGTACGGACAATGTGAGTGAGATAGCATTAAGCATAGATTAGAGACATATGTGTTGTCTCCAGCTGGGACAGCTAGTGAGATTTTACAAGTCACACTATTTGTAACTCCCATGATTTGCCTGGACATGAACTGAAGATCCTGGTTGAGGCCGTCTTTACGTGGGTGGAATTTGGCTATCAGTCACTGCTCAGCGACTCTGCTCCGTCTTGTGTCGTGAAGGCTGCCTTGGAGAATGCCAACCCGAAGATCAGAGAATGAATGCCCTTGACCGCTGAAGTGTTCACCAACAGGAAGAGAACAGTCTTGCCTTGTTGATTATCAAACAGTGTTCATTCACCCTTTGTCGTAGTGTCTGCATGGTCTGCCAATATACCATAGGCAACACGACAGTGCAGTGACTATCGCTGTGCTGTGCAGATACATGGATTTGGGCCTGTGTCTGTGGGAGTTTGCGCATTCTCCCCATGCTTGCGTGAGTTTTCTCCGGGTGCTCCGGTTTCCTCCCACATCCCAAAGATGTGCTCTTAGGCTAATTGGCAAAACAAATTCTCCCTAAATTGTCTCAAATTTGGTTTTTAATCCATAGATCTATAAACATGGACAGGGATCGCGTGTAGAAGTGGGAACATCGAAGTGGTGGCGTGGGCTCGTTGGGCCGAAGGGCCTGTTTCCCATGCTGTTTTGTTCTTTGTTCATGCTTCTGGACATCCTTTCCTGCAGCATATCTGGTAGACAATGTTGGTCGAGTTGCAAAAATATGTACCACGTACCTGGTGGATGGTGTTCTCATGTGAGATAATGGCATCCATGTCGATGATCTAGTATGTCTTGCAGAGGTTGCTGTGGCAGGGTTGTGATGTCATGGTCACTGCTCTCCTGAAGGCTGGGTAGTTTGCTGTGGACAATAGTCTGTTTGATGTTGTGCGATTGTTTGAAGGCAACATGTGGGGATAGTCTTGGCGAGATGTTCGTCTTCATCAATGACATGTTGAAGACTCAAGAGAAGATGTCGTCGCTTCCCCACTTCAGGGAAGTACTGGACGACAAAAGGTACTCTGTCCACCATGTCCTGTGATTGTCTTCTGAGGAGATTGGTGCAGTTTTTCACTGTGGTGCATCAGAACTGTCAATCGATGAGTCGAGCACCATATCCTGTTCTTGTGAGGGCATCTTTCAGCATCTGGAGGTGCCTGTTGCTATCCTCCTCATCTAAGCAGATCCTGTTTATATGGTGGGCTTGTCTGTAGGGGATGCTTCCTTAACGTGTATAGGGTGGAAGCTAGAGAAATGGAGCATCGTGAGATTATCCGCGGGCTTGCGATACAGTGAGGTGCTTAGGTGACTGTCCTTAATGGAAACGTGTGTCCAAGAATTCAACTGATTCCGGAGAGTAGTCTGTGGTGAGTCTGATGGTGGGATGGAACTTGTTGATGTCATTATACAGTTGTTTCAATGATTGTTCACCATGATCCAAAAGAAGAAAATGTTGTCGATGTATCTAGTGTATAGCATCGGTTGAAGATCCTGTGCAGAGAAGAAATCTTGTTCAAGTATGTGCATGAAGATATTGGCATATTAAGGTGCTAATGTGGTCCCCATGGCTGTTCCATGCTTCTAGATGAAGAACTGGTTGTCGAAGGTGAAGACATTGTGGTCCAGGATGAAGCCAATGAGTTGTAAAATTGCATCTGAAACTGGCAGTTGTCGGCATTGAGTACTGAGGCAGTTGCAGCAAAGCCATCGTCGTGGGGAATGTTGGCGTAGAGTGCCAAGACATCCGTCGTGACAAGGAGTGCTCCTGGTTCAATTGCTCCATGGGTGCTGAATTTCTGTAGGAAGTCTGTAGTATTGCAATAAAAGCTGGGCATTGTTTGTACAATGGGTTTCAGGATGCCCTTGAAGTAGCCAGCGAGGTTCTCGCACAGGGTCCCATTGCCCAACACGATGGGATGACTTGGTGTGTTTGCCTCGTGTATCTTTGGGAGGCAGTTTCCAATGTAGAAAGTACATGGGATGAGAGCGTGGAGAGTGTTCTAAAGATAGTGAGTTACGTATCCAATCGGCCAAATTTCCCTCTATCCCACACGTCCTTACTTTCTTCATGAGCCTACCTTGGGACCCCTATCAAACGCCTTACTAAAATCCATGTATATGACACCAACTGCTCTACTTTCATCTACACACTTAGTGACCTCCTCAAAGAATTCAATCAAATTTGTGAGACTAGACTTACCCTTCACAAATCTGTGCTGACTATCCCAAATTAAGCTGCATCTTTCCAAATGGTTATAAATCCTATTCTTTAGGACCTTTTCCATTATCTTACCGACCACTAAAGAAAGACTAACCAGCCTATAATTACCAAGGTCATTCCTATTTCCTTTCTTGAACAGAGGAGTAACATTCGCCATTCTCCAGTCCTCTGGCACTGTCCCCATGGACAACGAGGACCCCAAGATCAAAACTAAAGGCTTTGTAATCTCATTCCCTTGCCTCCAAAAATATCCTAGGATATATCCCATCTGGCGCAGGGAACTTATCGACGATCAGGTTTTTCAAACTTGCTAATACATCTTCCCTCAGAACATCTACCTCCTCCAGCTATCAGCCTGTATCACACACATCCTCAAAAACATGGCCCCTCTCCTTGGTAAACACTGAAGTATTCATTCATCGTCTCTCCCATCTCTTCTGACTCCATGCACAACTTCCCAATGCTATCTTTGACCATCACCTTGGTCATTCTTTTATTTCTCACATAAGAGTAAAAAGCCTGGGGTTTTCCTTTATCTGACCTGCCAAGGACTTCTCATGCCCCTTCCTAGCTCTCCTAAGCCCTTTTTTTTTTTTAAAGCTCATTTCTTGCTATCTTGTAACCCTCAAATGACCCAACTGAACCTTATTTTCTCATCCTTACATATGCTTCCTTTTCCCTATTGACAAGACATTCAACCTCTTTAGTGAAGCCATGGTTCCCTCAGTTGGCCATTTCCTCCCTGCTGGACAGGGACATACCTATCAAGGACATGTATTTCTGTTTTATCCTACAGGTACTTCGGTCCGCCTTGTTGTCTAACAAGGGGCATACGTGCGATGGGTTGTGAGAGGGCTGCTCTCGGATTTTGGGAGTATCCTAGTGCTTCACGTCGTTAGTGTACGTTTGAACTGGACCAGTTGATGGGCAACACGACAGCTCAGTGGCTATCATTGTGCTGTGCAGAAACATGGATTTGGGCCTGTGTGTGTGGGAGTTTGCACATTCTCCCCATGCTTGTGTGGGTTTTTTCCACGTGCTCCGGTTTCCTCCCACATCCCAAAGATGTGTTCTTAGGCTGACTGGCAAAATAAATTCTCCTTAAATTGTATCGCAAATCTGGTTCCAATGTATAGTTCTATAAACATAGACAGGGATCATGGGTAGAAGTGGGAACATCGAGGTGGCGGCACAGGCTCGTTGGGCAAATGGGCCTGTTTCCCGTGCTGTTTTGTTCTTTGGCATGCAGTATTTATTCCTTGAACAGGTTCCACTTTTCATTTGTGCCTTTTCTTGACAGTTTCTGTTCCCTTCTTATGCTCTCTAATTCTTGCCTAATTGAGTTGTATTTACCCTCACCCAATTATAAACCTTGTCCTATCCCTCTCCATTGAAATAATGAAAGACACCAAATTGTGGTCACTATCTCCAAAGTCCTCTCCCACAAACAAATCTAACACTTTGCCTAGTTCATTACTCAGTACCAAGTCCAATGTGGCACTCTATGTTACGCATAAACAGTAACCCAAGTCAGGAATCTAATCCAGGTCCGTGGCAATAGTGCTAACTACCATGCCACTTGTGTAGACTCTTCCCAAGATACGTTGCCAGATTTCAAGTATTCTCATGTCATGTTGTATGCTTAAACTGGACCATTTGATGGGCAACATGACAGCTTAGTGATTATCACTGTTTGCTGTGCAGATGCATGGATTTGGGCTAGTGTGTGCGGGAGTTTGCATATTCTTGCGTGGGTTTTCTCTGGGTGTTCCAGTTTCTTCCCACACCCCAAAAATGTGCTCTTAGGCTGACTGGTGTAATGAATTGTCCCTAAATTAGCCTTCCCTCAATCTTCCCCAGTAGGCGTAGACGAAGGTCATAGGTACAGGAGGGCACTCGCAATGTTAAAATGGCAGTGCGGACTTATTGGACCAAAGGACCTGTTTCCTGTGCTGTTCTTTGTTATAATTAATGGATTACTGTAAAGTAATTCCCAGTTTTCTTCCTCACTTGATAATATTTTAATACAAGCCAAATGTAATGGCTCCCCAAAATTTGTGATGACAGCATAGCAGGAACAGAAAACCAGACATAATTCTATTAAAATGCTTTACCACATTTCACAAACTTAAATTGACGCAAATAAAAAGACAGATGAAATAAAACAAGTCCCAAGAGTCACACTCAATTCAAAATATTAAAACTCTTGTTTCTCTCTCTACAGATGCTGTCAGAATTTTTGAGTTTTCAGACTTGCCAAACGTTTATTCAGTGATGGAGTAAGGAAAGATTGTTGGGAACAGTTCTGAAGAATCTTCAATTGCCAACCCAGCCAAACCCCTTTACTTAGCTCTCCTCATTTGACTTTACTTCCCTCATTCATTCCTCTTAGCGCAAACTCAGCTCATTTCTCTCTCAGCAAATCTAAATACTGATGTTAAGTCCAATTTTATTATTAATTTTTTAAAAATTATTATTATTAAGCAACACAGCACGGGAAACAGGCCCTTCGGCCCAACGAGCCCGCGCCGCCGTCATACTATATAGTAGCAAATACATTATCCTATTTTAATATTCCTATATAATAATATATATATTATTCCTAATATGGAAAAATTTCACCATAGGGACAATTTGTTTCCCAATCAGCCTAAGAGCGAATTTTTGGGTTGTGGGAGGAAACCGGAGTGCCCGGAGAAAACCCACGCACCCACGGGGAGAACGCGCAAACTCCCGCAGACACCGGCCCAATTCCAAGTGTCTGCACAGCCACATCGATAGTCTCTGAGCTGTCATGGTGCCCTTCAGATGGTCCACATAAAGCACTCATATACGACATGAGGTACCAGGCAAACCATGAATCAACATCCAAGAGCTGTACCCGCACCACCTGCCGAATGCGTGCTCAAATTATGGACCGAATTACCTGTGGAAAAAGCCGTAGTTAAACAGTCCTAATATATCCCTCTATCTGCATACCGCTCATGTGGCAGTCCAAGAGACCCTTAAACAGCCCCAGCGTGCCTGCTCCCACCACCTTACTCGGCAGTGCATTCCACACCCCCACTACCCTTTGTGTGAAAACTGCCCTCTAATATTCGTCCTATGCATAGCCCCCCTCACCCTATGGCCATGACCTCTCGTCCTATCCATTTCTAAAGGTGGAAAAAGTTTACCTCCATTTACTCTATCTATACCCCTTATAATCTTATACACCTCTAGGAGATCCCCTCTAAGCCGACGTCTTTCAAGGGAAAACAACCCCAGTCTATCTAATCGTTCCTCATAGGACAGTCCTTCCATGTCATACAACTTCCAAATGGCAACGCAACTGAATGAGCATTCTTAACGATGGAAAATTCAATGAGTTGCAAGATATTTTTCAGGTATGAATACATGCGTACGCTCCAGGGAATGAACTTGTGCAAGTTGCCCTTCAAATTGGATGGGGACAGGTAATAGAAAAGACAAAAATCAGGCATTTACAGCCCTTGTAATTCCACCAATTTTAATCTAAATGCTGGCTCTCATGGCCTCAAGACTATTTCACATGCCAAACTTCCACTACAATTGCCAGTTAAGAAAGCACTTTGTTTCTATATTCTCATCTGCAGATCCCTGACAATTCTAACATGGCATCTCCACTGTCATTAACTAATAATTGTTCTCTGGGGTGAAGCGAGGTATACAGATTTTAAATTATAAACAGAATTGAAATTAGCAGCGTGACAAAAGGAAAATTCATGAATATGTGCTCACCAGTTTAACATCCCATGTGTCTTTTCACTACAATGAACACCCAGGGCAAATTTAATGAGTGAGAGAACAAGCATGAGACACCGGGCCTCAAGAGATTACTAAGCATTAATCTGCCTTGCATGATTCCATTGACGATGTCAAGAACACAGAGAGAGAAAAACAAACAGAAATAAATTATAATAGTGGAGATGCTGAAAATGTGAAACTGCTGAAAAAACTCAGCAGCTTAGGCAGAATGGGAAAAGAAGCCAGATGAGCACTTCAAATTGATAATGTTCCATCAGAATGGAAAAATTAGAAATGTAAAATATTAAGCATATGACATAGGAGAAGATGGAAAAAGAGGGAAAGGCATGTGATAGGGTGGAAGACAGGAGAAATGAAATGACAAAAAAAAGTTGAGAATGCTGTGGAAATGGCAATGGAACAAGAAATAAAAAGTTGTATCAAGAAGAGATGTGAATGATGAACAGTTGTTATCTAAATTAAAACATGAGGAACAAATAAAACTAAACTGTTCAATTTCTCGAGCTTCAGTCAAAGAGTCATTCTCCACCATTTTCATGAACTCCATGCAATACCACTGCCAAATACATCTCCCTCTCTGCATCCAGCATCCCAAAGGACCATTTTTTCCACAACCTCTAGGCTCACTCCTCAATCACCATCAATAACTCCTCTCCTTCCATGGCACTTTTCCATTCAAGTGCAGGAGATGCAAAACCTGTGCTTTTCATTATTCCTCTCTCCTCGCTATTGTCGGCCCAAACGTGGCTTTCAGGTGAAACAGTGATTTTCATGTATTTTTTAAATACTATATGTACTGTTCAAAATACATTCTGTCTTAAATCATGGAGACCAATGCAGATTGGGTAAATGGTTTGTTCAGTTCATAGGCTATTGGAAGCTTTGGGTCATACTCATCATTTTAATTCTCCATCTTGCTCACTGCAAAGTCCCAATGGAGCTCAACATGGTCTTGAGGCATAGTATCTCATCTTCAGATTAGGCACTTTATAGTCCTCTATCAAGAACGAATTCAACAATTTCAGACCATAATTTCCTCTTCCCCAATTTGTCCCCTATCTCCTCGTAGGTTTTGGTTCTAGTTTTTACTCTGATAGCAGCTACTCATTATTGTGGCATTCATACCTCCTCTGGACACATCTTTTGTCTCTACTTGTCCCACTGCCACTGCCTTTGGTCTGGCATTTTCAAATCTTTTGTCATTTATCATCTTCCATCTAATCACATACCTTTCCATTTGCTCTTTTTCTGTCTTTTCCTTCTTTTACGTGCTTAAAATCTTTTACATTTTTTAAACTCTTCCCTATTTTGATCTAAGGTTATCAACCTGAAATATTAACTTTGTTCTCTCCCCATTGATAATGCCTGGCCTGTTGCATATTTCCGGTATTTTCTGTTTTATTACGCAAGAATAATTTGTTGGCTTCTATATTAAAATGTCAATTTCAGAATGTCTATTCTGCAATTTATCAGTTAAATGTACTGACAGGATACTGCGGGAGGCTAGGGAGGAAATTGCAGGTCCCTTTGCAGAAATATTTAAATCATCGATAGCCATAGATGAGGTGCCTGAAGACTGGAAGGTGACAAATGTTGTGCCTCTGTTTAAGAAAGGCTACAGGGAAAAGCCTGGGAATAATAGGACAGTGAGCTTCATATCTGTCGTGGGTAAGTTATTGGAAGGTATTTTGAGAGAATCTATAGGCATTTAGAGACACGAGAACCGATTACAGTCAGCATGGTTTTAAGAAAGGAATATCATGTCTCACAAATGTAACTGAGTTTTTTGAAGAAGTAACCAAGAATGTGAATGAGGGAGGTGTAGCTGATGTTGACTACATGGACTTTACCAAAGCCTTTAACAAGGTACCACATGGTAGGTTGTTGCATTAGATTAAACCCCAGGATGAGGTAGCCAAATGGATACAAAATTGGCTCGACAACAGAAGACAGAAGGTGGTTTTAGAGGATTGTTTTTCAAATTGGAGGCCTATGACCAGTGGTGTGCCTCAGGGGTCAATGCTGGGTCCACTGTTATTTGTCATTTATATTAATGACTTGGGTGAGAATTTAATAGGCATAGTTAGTAAGTTTGCTAATGACACTGTGATTGGTGGCATAATAGATGATAAAGAAGGTTATTTAGAATTGCAATGGGATCTTGATCAATTGGGCCAGCGAGCTGACGAACGGCAGATGAAGTTCAACTTAGATAAATGCATGATGATACATTTTGGTCATTCAAACCAGGGAAGGATTTAGTCAGTTAATGGTAGGGTGTAGGGAAAGTTATAGAACAAAGAGACCTAGGGGTATAGGTTCATGGTTTCTTGAAAGTGGAGTCACAGCTGGGTAGAGTTTTATTACACAAGAATCATTTGTTGGCTTCTATATTAGGCAGGTATTTGGCATGCTTGGTTTCATTGATCAGAACGTTGAATACAAGAGTTGAGATATCTGGTTGCAGTTGTACAAGACATTGGCAGCACAGTAGCAAGTACTGCTGTTTCATATCGCCAGGGATCCAGATTCGATCCCAGCTTGGCTCATTGTGTGTGGAGTTTGTATGCTTTCCCTGCATAGATTTCCTCTGTGTGCTCCGATTTCTTCCCATGTTCTGAAAGACGAGCTGGTTAGGTGCATTGACCTGAACAGACGCCAGACTGCAGCGCTGAGGGGAATTTCACAGCAACTTCATTGCAATGTGAACTTAAGCCTTACTTGTGGCTAAGAAATAAACTTTACTTGACATTGGTAAGGCCACACTTGGAATACTGTGTACAGTTCTGGTCACCCTATCATAAAAAGGATACTATTAAACTAAAAAGAGTGCAGAAAACATTTACAAGGATGCTACCAGTACTTAATCGTTTGAGTTATAAGGAAAGGCTGGATAGACCCTGGAGTGTAGGAGGCTTAGAGGTGGTTTTATAGAGGTCTATAAAATAATGACGAGCATAAATCAGCTAGGCGCTCAATATCTTTTCCCAGACAGTCTAAAGTGCAAAGGTTTAAGGTGAGAGGGGAGTGATACAGAAGTGTCCAGTGGGGCAATTTCTTACCCACACCGAGGGTGGGAAGTGTCTGGAACAAGGTGCCAGAGACAGTTTCAATTTTGTCTTTTGAGAAGTGTTTAGGCAGTTACCTGGATAAGATGGATATAGGAGGGATATGGACCAAATGTGGACAATCGGGATTAACTTAGGAGTTTTTAAAAAAGGAGCAGCATGAAAACAAGTTGAACCAAAGGGCCTGTTTCCATGCTGTAAACCTCTATGATTCTAAATATACAGCACATAGACACACTCCCCCCACTGCCACTTCAATCTGACTTAACTTTCTTCATCTAGAATTCTAACACTAAAAAAAACTCTTGGCTCTTCCACAAATTCACTCAGTTCCCACATCATCTTCATTCAGATCATTTACAGAGAGACAATGTAATACAATGGTAGCAACCCTGTGGAACTTGTCTAATTTACCTTGAGATCTGCCCTCTATTAGATAGGGCTGCACCTTCAAAATTAGTCTAATACATGGCAGCTCTTGAAAATCCAGATTTATTGTGTTTCATACAGTTGAAAAAATTAACCAGACTGACGAGATGTGACCTTCTTCTAAAATAATTGACAGTTCCTTATAACTGTCTGTGATAGGGGTGTCCCTAATGATCCCTTCTATAACTGAAGTAAAGCTAAACTGGACCACAAATTTTGGTGCTTTTAAACCTTCTTCAGAGATGACTCACTAACGAGTATTATCGTCCACCCAAGGAATTTCGTGTTATTGGTCATCGACTCAATGGGTCCCTTGCGTGGCCGATGAGCCCGATCCTACAGTCATATCTTTGACTGCACTCTTGATAGGTGTTTCTGGGAGGTACGTTCAGTCCTTGGGATTCTAAATCAGTGGGATTCCTTTCTCAGCCTCCTTTTTTGGGCTTTCTTTTGCCATTGGGTGTCCCTTAAATCAGGAGATTTCGTCCAAATAGGTCTCTTCTGAGCAAGGATCTCCTTGGTATTGACGTCTATGTTGCATTTCTTGAGATGAGCATTCAGGGTGTCTATAAAGTGCTTCCTTCATCCTCTTATTCAGAAGCCTTCCTTAAGCTGGGAGACTTGCTTTGATAGTGTGGACTCTGACACCCTAAGCACACAGCCAGCCCAGCAGAGGTGGTTTTGGATAATCATGGCCAAAATGCTGGTACTCTTGGCTTTTAAGGACACTGATTTTAGTGTGCCTCCCCTCCCAGGTGATGCAGGAGTCCACCTCAAACAGTGTTGATGGTACCTCTCCAGAGCCACGAGGTGGAGTCTGTATGTAGTCCAGGTTTGAGTGTATTATGAATTAGATGGACTGCTTTGTGCAGTAGGATGTTGGTGTCAGCACGAATGTAGCTGTTATCGAAGATTCTCATTCTTACTACTCCAAAGGTAGTGCACATGGTTTGGATATGATGTTGGATCTCTGCACTGATGTCATCCTTGGATTAGAAATTGCTCTCCAGATAGAGGAATTGTTTCACGTTTTGGAAATATTCTCCTTTGATCTTGTTCAAGGAAGAGGCCGTATTGTGCTTTGGGGCGGGTTGGTAAAGGACTGGAGTCTTCACGATGTTGATGCCAAGAATTGCTTCTGTGAAGGTGTCAAGCACAGATTGGAGATTCTCCTGACAGCGTGCTGAGATGCTTTTTAAAAAATATTGGTTTGATATTAGCCTATGTTGGATTAAATGTCTGAATGGAAAAAATGCTAGCTTTCAATTTGGATGCAAGTACTAACTGCCCTTCAAAGGGAAGAATTGTGTGGAAGAAAGAGATCAGTGCAAATAGCTATAACAAAAAACATATTGGCAGATTTATAGGGGCTGTGACTGCATGGCTCAGGTCAGTGCAAAGGAAAATCTGGCAAGTGTATAACAACCCCCTACCAAAGCTAAAAGGTTTATAATTCCATGGGAGAAGCTAAGAACTGAACTTTATAGCTGTACGTTATCTGCATTACACACGAGCTATGTGCATTAAATAAACATTTACTGAAAGAGAAAATGCTGGAAAATCTCAGCAGATCTGGCTGCACCTGTAAGGAGAGAAAAGAACTGACATTTCGATTCCAGACCACCCTTTGTCAAAGAAGTGCTAAAGGCAGTCCATAGAGAGAACAGAAGACATGGAGGATAGAGGGTAGCTGGGATTTTCCAAACTCTCTTTTGGTTTCTGATTCCAGCGTCCGCAATAATTTATTTTTAGACATTTACTGAAGTCCACTGTATCCCATTGGAAAACTAGTGTTTTCACTGGTGCCATGAATAAGAAACATGTAAGGATATAGCACAAAATTAATAGATATTCTACTTTAGCCTTTGTATTATGAGGCACAATTATTTTCCTAAACTCAATTCATTTGTATAGGTTGACTGCTGATAACAATCCAAGATGATGATATATCGCAACCCACCAAGTTGCCCAATCTCTGATCATTGATCAAATTTGGTATCTGGCTTAAGGTTTTTCCAAATGCATAGCTTGTCAAATATTTGTTGCTTTTTCTTAAATAATATGATTTAAATAATCACATGGGTAGAGCCAATGGCAGGCATTCATACTTCATATACTGTTCTGAACCGAAATCTGAAGTGTTATACTTACTGTATGAGATTAAGATTCATGATTATTGCTGCAAGGACATATTGAAGGATGAAGAGTGCTGGGACATATTATGAAGACAATCCCATACAAAAGGTGAGTTCTTGTACAAGACCTTGGCGAGGCCTGATCGACTATACTGGGTCAATTACTGATGCCCTCAAATGATGAGAGATGTAAAGACTCCAGAGAAAGAATTCAAAGGAGAAATCAGACAGTGGCCATACGAATAGCAAATTGCATCAGATAAACCAGGAAAAAGTAAGGAACATGCATAAATATATAAGCACAGATCCAACCTAGATGCCAAATGTTTTTTTTAAACAGAGGGCCATCAACTGCTGGAAGAACTGACTTGCTTATGCAGATGTATTGCACACATTCAAAAGGAAGATGCTGGCAGTTCTCTGCTGAGGCTGATATCACTACACACAAAAGATGTATGTCTCTCGGTCAATGTGGTCTCCTGAAATTTATTTCAATTGCCATTAGGGCTGAAGAGGAATTGCCACCGATAATTTTCATTTTCATAGTACCTTTAAGATAGTAAAACATCTGAAGGTACTTCACCAGAGTGTTCTCAAACAAATTTTGACACCAAGCCATGTTAAGTAGATGTTGGGACAGATGGCCAAAAACAAAAATAGGTTTTAAGGAGAGTTGTAAAGGAGAGAGAGGTTTAAAGGAGGGAATTCCAGAGTTTTGGGTTCAGGCACCAATATGGTGAAGCAAGAAAAAAAAAAATCACAAACAGGGATCAGATCAGAATTGGGGGAACACAGGGAAGAGCTGAAAGAGGCTTCAGAAACATGGGGGCATTTGCAATCAAGGGTGATCATTTTAAATTCAAGGCTCTGCTAGATACAGTCAATGTAGGTTAGCAAAGAGTGATATCCACAATTCTTTTCTGCTGAATTAGCCGAGAGGCTTTTTATCTCTCTTGAGAGATTACACAGCTGTTGGTGGGTGAGAGATGTGGGAGTCATAGTGCTTAAACGTAATACAACTATGTGGGACAAGCTCAATGAGCCAGCTTGTCTGCTTTGTTTCATTGTTTTCATATGCTCAAATAACCACCTAATTTGTAGCTATACTAAGCAACAATTTTCTGTCAGAACATCACAAAACTTGTATTCACATGGTATTCACACAGAATGTGCAGATAAGAGTATTTGAAATACTATACCATTTATACGAATTAGAACCAAAGAACTTACAACCCAAATCCTGTTAAATCCTAGAGACACAAATGTTGTTGATATCGCAGGATAAACCTGGAGAAGAGTATCTGCACACTGCTCCCAAGAACACATTTTTGAATTAATTATGATGGACTGAATGATACTTCTCACCTTGTGCTAGACACAATTAACTGAAGGCATTGATATATAAGGGTAAACTGATGCTGTACAAAATGCAAGTGATGATTAAGTAACTAAGTATAATACCTTGTACCTTTCTTCGATGAAAAATGTTAACATGCAGTTCCTCTTTTCAATAAATGCATTGGGCTTCCATTTATAAATTATGTGCAATATACCTGTTGGCAGAAAGTAAGATAATTGTTTACTTGTAAATTGTCTACAGCAAGAAAGGAATAGACAAGAATAATTGCAAACAGCATTGATTGTGCCGCTGTCTGTCCTTTTTAAACCTCATCTGAAGTTAACATAATTCAAGCTAACATCACAACATTTCAAACAACACAAAATATGTCCTAATCATTATCACAAAACTAAGTTTAATAAACCCTAAAAGTACAGACTGATCTCACACTAACTATGGAACATCTTTTTCACATAAGTGAACCTCTTATGGCCTTATTAAATGTTCGTTTGAAGAAACGTTAGGCATTTTAGACTCCAGCAAAGGGGCAGTAATGAGTGCATAAAAATAAGGCAATTGTCAAAAGAACCGGAGGCAACATGAGTAAAGGATTTTTTACGCATTGGTGCGTTAGGATTTTGAATGCATTTCCTGGTGGTGTAGTGGATATTCATTTAGCAGTAGCATTCGAAAGATTAGATAAATAATTGTAGTTTAAAAAATTGGCAGGGACATGGGGAAGCAGCAGGAGAAGGGACTAACTGGGTGATTCTTCAAAAGAATCAAGGCAAATTTGATAGCTGAGTGGTGTCCTTCAGTGCTATAATGTTATATGATTTAATATGTTAATGGTAACAGGTTGAACAACATGACAATACAATCATTTGAATGAGAACAGATGTTATTATTAGCATGACAATGCTGTCCAATGATTTCAACTGGAAGCAAGACAACATTAAGTTATTTGACTTGAGCTCTCTCTGTTCCATATACACATTTCCAAGAAGACAAATTTTCAGTGCCAATAGCCCATAAACTAAGCTGAGTTTTGCAGTTACTGTATTCATGGATTATTTAATTCTACTTTCCAAAATTCTAACAATAATGTATAACATTTGTTTTGTAGCTTTTCAATTTTGTAATCTAAAAGACCAAAGCAACATTTCAAGAACAGCTCTTTTGCTGTTCTGTTATGGAGGCTTGGTTCTCTCCTGTTCCAGATAGTTAGAGGAAGACAGACAGAAGTGGAACCTAAGCTTTTATTTACAAAGACAGCACTTCCAACATGAACATCCTACCCAAAATCAGTACCAGTGTGCTCCAAGTGAATTACTCATTAATGCTCATCATCTAATACAATTAAATACTCAATTACGATACATTTGATACCTATATATATTTTTCCAAAAAGTATTTATTGTGCTTCCCAAATTAGATTATTACACTCACTCACTGTGTCTGGCTTATGAAACAAAAACAGAAAATGCTGGAAATACTCCAGTCTTGCACCATCTGTAGTGAGAGGAAAGAGTTAAAGTTTTGAGTCCGTATGATTCTTCCTCAAAGTTCTGAAGATTCATAGGAACTCAATATTTTAACTCTGTTTCTCTGTCCATAGATCCTGCTAAACAGAAAATGCTGAAAAAAAAAACACAGATTTATGTTTCAGATTCCAGCACCCAGTAATTTGCTTTTATTTTACTGGCTGGACTTGTGTTTGAATCTCATATTTACAGGTAAGCTAAACTGCTCATCTAGACTTTAACCATTGCACAGGTGGAGAGGGACTGAACACCTATATCCCCTGATAATATATTACACGTGCGCAGTCTTTGGTCACTACTCAGTCTTTGGCCCTACTCTGCTTTCAGACTCTTCTGACTTCAGATGACGCTTGGCATAACTTTGCCCGATTTTCAGATTTCCATTTTAAATCCGTTAATCAGAGCTGTATGTATATTTCTGTTAAAAGAATTATAGAAATGTACACCACAGGAATCTATTCGGCCCATCATGTATAGAAATATACACAACATTCAGCCCATCGTGTTTGTACCAGCCAGAAAGGGGCTATCCAACCTATCCCACTTAGTCTCGAGCCTTATTGCATAATCTCCGACATTTTAAAACGTATTGAGATTTCTGCCTTTACCACACATTCAGATAGTAAACTGCTATATATAAATCTTTGAAAAAAACTATCAACATTTTTATTTAAAGAAACGATTTTCTTCCACAGTGTGGGGTATTTGATCGGCAGCAATGAGGGAAATACAGAGTAGCAAAGACAAATCACAATATACATCCTGGGAAAATATGATAGCTTCACGCTCAGATTGTTACACAAGTAACGGATGTCTCCTAGTCAAAAGGAGGTGGACTGCCTCACTCAACCTTTGCTCTATCGTCTACTCCATTACATTTGCAGCATCATGAGCTTGTTGATTAATGCTATTATATAAACATATTTTTCTGCACTCGCTCGGATTTAATGATGAGTTATTAACTATGATTTTTCACACTGCATTGGAAGTCATTCACAGTTCACTAAGCGATAACCTCCTGTAATAAACAATGCAATATTCCTCAGAAATGAATGGTAACTCATGCATTTTTATTCAGAACTTATTTACAATTGTCATCTATTTCAGATTTTTACAGTGTGCCCTCAACAATTTTTCAATCAAATCCATACAGGTGTTGTTCATTTCCTGATTCACGGTATTTTCAGAAAGTAGGGTAATGTCCTAAAAAAAATCATAAAGATATCTAAGGTTGTCAAAACATTAGGACATTATCCAAATGACTGCTCCCCTTGCCATGCAAAATATCAGTGCTTTGGAACAGTTTTCAGATTGTTTTTCCTTCAGGGTTTTCTTGCTGCTATTATTTCAAAAGCAGCCTTTTGCTTTAGTTATGTTAATACAACTGTCATCTCATGTTTTGGAGGTTCAGCACTGGGAGAGACCACAGCAACAGCAAGATGATCACAGGAATTGAAGAACACTAGAAATCTAGTTATGCTTTATTGAAGTAGACAGCCTAAGGCAACTTTTACCTTTTAAACTCAGCAACAGCAGGTACAAGCACTGATGCCAAATCAACACAAGCCTTTTTTCTTCTTTATTCCGATCTCTGCATGTGTCCAAAGATCTGTTCAGGAGGAACATTGCATCAGGAACAGCAAGCAGCAGTCCCATTGGGAATTTGATGCTGAGCATGTCCTGTTCATAAACATGAAGCAATGAACCAGCCAGCATACAGCCCCAGGAGATGGTCATTGTTGAATCAGGTCACATTTATACTGGTAAGTTGCATTCACAGCAGGAGACCATTACTATCTGAAGTGACAGCACTTTCAATGTAAAAGCAACATAAATGTTGCAGTCACCTCTCCTTGAAGCATGTTGTGGCAAGTCCAAACTGATCCTGTTCAACTGGCCAAAGAAATGAGAAGGCATCTTCTAGGGACATGCATGTCGTCAGTCATAGAGTCAGAGGTTTACAGCATGAAAACAGGTCTTTCAGCCCAACTAGTCCATGCTGCCCTTTTTAAAATCCCTAGGCTAGTCCCAATTGCCTGCATTTGGCCCATATCCCTCTGTACCCATTGTATCCAAGTAACTATCTAAATGCTTTTTAAAGAACAAATTGCACCCTCCTTTCCTACTACCCCTGGCAGCTTGTTTCTGACATTCACCATCTTGTGTGTGAAAAAATTGGCTTCTGGACACTTTTGTATCTCTCCCCTCTCACTTTAAATCAATACCCTCTAATTTTAGACTCCCCTACCTTTGAGAAAAGATATTGATTATTTAGTGGATCTATGGCCCTCAGTATTTTATAGACCTCTATAAGATCACCTCTCAGCCTCCTACACTCCAGAGAAAAAAGTACCAGTCTATCCAGCATCTCCTTATAACTCAAACTATCAAGTCCTGGTAACATCCTAGTAAATCTCTTCTGCACTCTTTCTAGTTTAATAATATTCTATAATAGGGTGACGAGAATTGTACATAATATTTGAAGTGTGGCCTTATCAATGTCTTGTACAACTTTAACAAGACATCCCAGCTGCATATTCAATGTTCTGTCCAATGAAACCATGCATGCTGAATGGCTTCTTCACCACTCTGTCCATCTTTGAGTCCACTTTCAAAGAGCCATGAACCTGTAACCCAAGATCTCTATTCTGGAACTCTCCCCAATGCCCTACCAGTAACTAAGTCCTGCTCTGATTCAATCTAGTAAAATGCATAACCTCTTATATATCTAAATTAAACTTTATCTGCTATTTGTAGCCCATTGGACCAATTGATCAAGATCCCATTGCAATCCTTCTTCACTATCCACTCTGTTACCAATCTTGGTGTCATCTGCAAACTTACTAATGATGCCTCCTACATTCTCATCCAAATCATTAATATAAATGATAAATTGGCACCTAGCACCAATTCCTAAGGCACACCCATTGCTCACAGGTCTCCAGTTTGAAAAACAACCCTCTACAATCACCCTCTGGCCTCTGTCATCAAGCTAGTTTTGTATCCATTTAGTACCTCACCCTGTATCACTTGAGATTTAATCTTATGCAACAACCTACCATGCAGTACCTTGTCAAAGGCCTTGTCCTCAAATAACTCAAGTGACCAAATGGACCATCAAATCTTTGTTAGCAGCATTAGCACCTAAAGTGCAATTTAAACTTGCAATCAAATCAGTCCAGCACTGGTCTTGCACCTTTATTAACCCTCACCTTATCCAAGCTAAGTCAACCACTGCCAGCAACATTTAGCACTGGGGTCTCTGCTTTGATAGAAAAGCTTGCTCAGTACTTCTTCTTTCCCCTGTCAACTGATTTTGTGGTAAAGTATTCACATTGCTGGCAAATATGAAGGAAAAGAAAATCAGACATTTAGTACATATATAGTCATCAATTCCAATGCTGAGATTGAATCCACAGTCAGGTAATTACTATTCACCTATTAGGTTTTATTTACCCACAAAGCAGTCATTCCAAACAAGAACTTACGGTCAATTTCTAACAGGGACAATCTGAAGTATTGTTTAAGCTGAGAAAATTCTGTAATATAAATTCTTTGACAATTCATCATCTGAACTTGAGCTACTGAACACAATTCCTTTAAAACATTTTCATTCTCAGTGTTTCAGACCTATCATTTTTTAGTTTTGTTATGCCTATGGTCACAGTAACAATACACAAAGATATAGCTTCTTATACCTCTGTTTCCAGTGACAAAAATTTAGACCCAAGATCTTCTCACCAATAAGTGCTTCCACCCAAGAGGTGGCACATTGGTCGATGCTGTTGCCTCACAGCATCCCAGACTGTGGTTCAATTCCGGCCTTCAGGTAACTGTATTTGTGGAGTTTGCTCATTCTCCCTGTGCCTGCGTAGGTTTTCTCCAAGTGCTCTGGTTTCCCCTCTCAGTCAAAAGATGTGTGGACTAGGTAGACTGGCCATCATTAATTGACCCTTAGTTTCAGGAGGTTTGGCAGAGCAAATACGTAGGTTTACAGGGATAGGGCCTTAGTGGGATTGTTGCCGTTGTAGGCTCAATGGGCCAAATGGCTGCATACTGCAATGTAGGGATTCTATGAAAAATGCTGTCAGACCTGCTGAGATTTTCCAGCATTTTCTTTTTCAGATTCCAGCAGTATCTGCCAATCAATTTTTTCAATCAAAAGAATCTCTGAAGGTCTTGGTGACAGATTCTAGCAATCCATTAGAGGCATTCAAGTGCTTCTTCAACTGTACCTGCTGCATTCTTAATAGATTTCCATTTCCCCAGCCCTCTGAAGCTTAATTCATCCTTTGATCCTCCTGGAAGCATTGAGGTGAAGGGTGCCACTTCCCTGACTAAGTTAAAAATAACTGATTGAAAGTGGCATCCTGTGATCAGAATCACAGAATCGTTTCAGTGCAGGAGGCCATTCAGCCTATTGTGTCTGCATTGGCTCTCCGAATGAGCATTTCACCAAGCAATATTCTCCTGCCTTCTCCCCAAAATCTTTTTGTTTTCAAATATTCATTTAATTCCCTCTTGAATGCCTTCATTGAATGTGCCTCCACCACACACTCAGTTAGTCAGACCCAAACTAACTGCTGTGTGAAAAATTATTTTCCTCATACTGCTTTTGCTTCTTTTACCAATTATCTTAAATCTACGCACTCTGGTTTTTGATCCTTCTATCATTAGATACAGTTTCCTAAATAGGCCTCGTGGTTTTGAATACTTTGATCAAGTCTCATCTCAGCTTGTTTTCCTTCAAGGAACAGCATCCCAACCTTCAGAACTGAACGTACCCACCCCTGGAACAATTATAAACCTCTTGTTGTACAATATTCTAGCTAGGGTCCAATTAGTGTCTTATACAAGTTTAGCATAACCTCGTTGTTCTTGTATTCTATGCCCCTATTAATAACGCCTAAGCTATGGCATGCTTTAACTGCTCTGTCAACCTGTCCAGACACTTAATGACTTATACACATATACATCCAGGTTCCTCTGCTCCTGTACTCTCCATATTCTTCCTATCAAAAGGAATCACTTCACATTTCTCTGCATTGAGCTTCATCTGCCAACAAATTTACCATCCATTCTACAAACTTATCCATATCCTTTGAAGTTCCTACAGTTTCCTCCTCAAAGTTTACAATGCTTCCAAGTTTTGTATCCGTGGCACATTTTGAAATTGTTCGCTGTACACCAAGGATCATTTATATCAGAAAAAGCAAGGGTCCCAATATCGACACTTGGCGAACTCCATTACAAAACTTCCTCCAACCTGAAAAAATCCATTAGTTTCTGCTTCCTTTACTCAGCCAGTTCTATATCCACATTGACACAGTCCCTTTTCAGTTGCTTGAGAGTTATTTTAAATGTAGTTAATACAAAGAACAATGATGGATAAACCCATCCAATTTCCTTTTCAAATCAATGATTGTTTCTGATTTTACCACTCTCACGGGCAGCAAGTTCTAAGTTCATTTCCATTTGTTGTGGAAGACTATGACTCTAATATATATTAAACAGGCAGTCAGAACCATAGAGAAATCAGATGTTTCATCCATTGGATGGCTCTTCCATCCACTCCTTCGCTGGAGTACAATCAGGAGCAATAAAGGCTCGCAACTATTCTTCAGTTATGGTCTGATTTGTACTCAGAAGCCCAGCTTTTATTATCTGCAGATGAGATATGACACAACATGAGCTGATCCCTGTTCCATATTTGTCATTGAAATAATACGTAACTTGTTCTTTATCTCATATCTGATCCATAGTGTAAGGTTCTATGAAGAAGCCTTGTTAGGTGTAAAGAAACGCAAGTTTCTAATACACATTGATGACCTGGATTGAGAAGCTCAATGCAAATGGGTAAAAAAAAGCATGAAATCAAAGAAAGCTACCTTAACACCACTAAAGAGATGAGGGATAAGCATAAAATGGCACATTAAATTTGACTGTGAAAAGGACAAGACAAAATGAGGAAGGAAAGGTGAGCAATGCATACATTATTGCAACGAATAAATAACACACACAGTATACAGAATAGAAATTCAGTTCATGCTGGTGGTTAAACTCCATGAGTCTCCTCCCATTCCACTTATCACATCTCAGTTGAGAGCAACCTGGGAAGTTGTGTTCAGCACATTCAGCCTATGCAGAGCAACAATCAACAAAATTAATGGAATCTTAAACTAAATAACCAGAAAGTAGAATACAAGTCAGGCAAACCACAATCAAACTGCAGAGATTCTGGTTAGATCGTATCTTAAAGTGTTGTGCTTAGTTCTAGTCTTTTTTTTAAGCACAGTGAACAGTTAGCATCTGGAATGCACTGAGTACAGGGTAAAGGAAGATACAATTCTGGCTTTCAAAACAGAATTGAATAAATACCAGAAGAGAGAACAATCTACAGGAAAACAAGCTGAGTTCGTACAGACAACCAGCAACATTGCTTCAAGAACTGACAGTCAGTGAATATCATCGACCTGTGAATACAAGAATAACACTGAAACCAGTGGTGAGAAACACTGCATGCAGGTCATGTGAATGCAACATCAGACTGTGAGATTCAAAAAAGTATCCACTTGAATAAAGTGTAAATGTGGAGACAACGGGAAGAGATTCAATTGCTCCTCAGAACTGGAAACTTGTGCATTCAGTTTTCCCCAACACGGAAGTGACTGCCCACCAGCTCTATTGTGGAAAGGGATGTATCCTACCAACTGACACACCAACGTGTTCAGAATGGGGAGAAATCCATTTGCCTCAATCAATGGAAAGCAATTCAAATTGATCAGCCCATTGATTGTTAGACAAAAGCAAAATACTAGAATCTGAAACAAAACAGAAAATGCTGGAAAATTTCAGCAGATCTGTGGAGAGAGAAACTGTTTAGATATTTCACTTGTGGGAAGGGATTCACTTTGTTTTCCCACCTGTTGACACTTCAAAGAATCCACATAGGATATTTAAAGCAACTGCTCCCAATGAGAAAAGCTTAAAAATTCAAAGCAGCTGAAGCACAATCCTCACTCAGAAGAAGCAATTTAATAATAGAATATCCACAGTGCAGGGGACCATTCAGTCCATCATGCCTGCACCGACAACAATCCCACCAAGGACCTCTCTCTATAACTTCAGATATGTTCCCCACTAATCCACCCGTTATCACCCTAACACTAAGGAGAAATTTTGCATAGCCAATCATCCTGAATGGTGGTGGGAGTGGGAGGAAGAATGATCCCACATGCTAAGGTGATGGTGACTACAGAAGTTGGATTCTTCTGTTATATCATAAAAACATTAGAATTAAGTGCTTGAGCCCTTCAGCCTGCTCTGTCATCAAATTATTTAAAAACATGAATTCATGCAACACCTTTCAAGATAGGCCAAAGTGCTTTGCAGCTAATGGAGTACCCGAAGTACTGTGAAGTGCAGTCACTGTTGTAATGCAGAAATAACAGCAACCAGCTAGTTTCCACAGTCAGGTGACACCAGGCACCTCGTCTTTACTCGTGCTGATTGAGGGATAAATACTGGCATAACTTCCCTCTTCAATATAGTGCATGGGATCTTTAGCATCCATCTGAGAGGATAGACAGAGCCTCACCTTAAAATCTCATCCATCTGGAACTCTATCTTAAGAAGAGTGGTAGGGTCAGGAAACCTCATTGTACTGAAATACTTGAATATGCACTTGAGGTACTGTAACCCACAGGGCTAGGATCATAGAGCCAAAAACTAACATTTAACTGGATACATAGTGAGCCAAATGGCCTCCTCCTGTACAACAAAACTTCTTATGTTCCATAGTCAACAAAGCAAAAGGGAAACATTCAAGCATTAGTACAAGTGTAAAAAATAGGCACAAGGCTAAGTATCCAAGACCTAAGTTAACTTTTCAGTCTTAAAAGGAAATGGGCAGAGAAGTATTCATGTACAGTTAACAGTATAGATAAAACACGTGTTAAATGACTTTGAAGTAAAACTGCATGCACAAAATGAGGAAACACGGTTCAAGCTAATGAAGATCAAGGTTTGTTCAAATATCGGGAAATTCTTTATGCAGATCGAGTTAATGATGAAAATCCGGCAACCACTTTAGATTCCACTTGATGCTGTTATGGAAAGATTGTAGGGTATTTATGGAAGGATGAACTAAGATGAATGGCCTCTCTCATCTTTAATTATCTTGTGATCTGCAAGAAAGATCTGACTCAAATTGATCGTACATTTATCCACTGCATCACTGCAGCTTTGATTTATAACATACTAAAAGGAAACTGGCTTTTGTATTCATATTCATGGAACCAAGTTTAACCGACAAGTAAGCCTGAGATGTCTATTTCTGACATCTACTTCAAAAGCTGTTCTGCTGTTTTAGTGTGAAACACACCACAGTTGCTATCCTGAATGATTCTTGTACCCATAGAATTAATACAGTCTAAAAGGGAAAGGCAACAGATTGCCAAACGTAAAATAGTAACCAACTGCAAAAATGACCCAAAGCTATAGTCAGGAATCAGAAAATCAAAAGTCAACACTGCAATCCACAGCCTGGAAATTCCTTATTACTTTTACAGGATGTTCCATTATATCCATCTGAACCGTTCAACAACCAAGCTCAAAAACAACTGGCAGATGACTGCCCCAACTTCAGCAGTATCAAATTTTATTAAATGATTTCTATTATTTTCCTCAGTGCAGGAAATTTAACATGAATACTTTATTTTAAGTTATTTGTCACTGAAAAGTACTGGAGGCAGTACATAGAAGCGGGTGCGTCTTCAACGTTAAATTCAACAGGGACAGAAGCAAGCAGTGGAAATGAAACCCAAATTTGACAAAATCTTGTTTGAAAGTAGTCTTTAACTGCAATCTCAAAAACTCTTCACTATAGTTTGTGGAACCTTACTATATACAAAACAATTGCCGCAGACTCAATAATTTGAGTAAGAAAATGGTAAACAGATGCAAATCTTTTTATCTTTGGTGTGTCTATTTTAATGCCAGGAATGTAGTAAATAAGGTGGATGAACTTAGGGCATGGATTGCTGCTTGGGATGGGATTGTGATGTGGTGGCCATTACAGAGACTTGGATGTCTCAGGGACAGGACTGGGTACTACAGGTCCCGGGATTCAGATCCTTCAGGAAGGACAGGGAGGGAGGCAAAAAAGGTGGTGGAGTGGCACTGCTGATCAGGGACAGTGTCATGGCTGCAGAGAAGGTGGATACCGAGGAGGGAATGTCTACGGAGTCTCTGTGGGTGGAAGTTAGGAATAGCAAAGGGTCGGTGACGTTGCTGGGTGTATTCTATAGGCCGCACAATAGTGACAGGGAAGTTGAGGTGCAGATAGGGAAACAGATACTGGAGAGACATAGAAAAAGCAGAGTTGTTGTGATGGGAGACTTCAATTTCCCAAACATCGACTGGAATATCCCAAGGGTAAGGGGTTTGGATGGGGAGGAGTTTGTTAGGTGCATTCAGAAGGGTTTCCTGACACAGCATGTGGACAAGCCTACGAGAGGAGAGGCTGTACTGGACCTGGTACTAGCTAATGAACTAGGACAGGTGATGGATCTCTCGGTAGGAGAGCATCTTGGGGATGGAGATCATAATTCTATCTCCTTCATCCTTGCATTGGAAAAGGATAGGATCAGGCAGGCTAGGAAGGTGTTTGTCTGGAATAAGGGGAAATATGAAGACATCAGGCAGATGTTGGGGCGAATAAACTGGAAGGAAGTGTTCTTGGGGAAAAGCACAGAAGGAAGGTGGCAGATATTCAAGGAATGCTTGTCTGGAGCTCTGCACGACAACTTTCCGGTGAGACAAGGAGGTTTTGGTAGGTCGAGGGAACCGTGGTGCACGAAGTCTGTGGTGAACCTAGTCAGGAAGAAAAGAAAGGTGTATAAAAGGTTCAAAGAGCTAGGAGATGTTGGGGATCTAGAGAAGTATAAGGCTTATAGAAGAGAGCTTAAAAAGGAAATTAGGAGAGCCAGAAGGGGTCATGAGAAGGCCTTGGCTGGTAGGATTAAGGAAAATCCCAAGGCCTTCTACAAATATGTGAAAAGTAAAAGGATAAGAGAAGGGATAGGACCTATAAAAGGTGAAGGGGGAAAAGTCTGTATGGAACCGGAAGAAATGGCAGAGGTGCTTAATGAGTACTTTGCCTCAGTATTCACGGTGGAAAGTGATCTGGGAGGATGCATTACAAGTTTGCGGCAGACTGAAAAGATTGAGTATGTAGACATTAAGGAAGCGGACGTGTTAGAACTTTTAAATGCTATCAAGACAGACAAGTCTCCGGGACCAGATGGAATGTACCCCAGGTTATTGTGGGAGGTGAGGGATGTCATTGCAGAGCCCCTGGCGATGACCTTTGCGTCGTTGATGGAGACGGGAGAGGTTCCGGAGGATTGCGGACGTGGTCCCTATTTTCAAGAAAGGGAACAGGGATAGTCCTGGAAATTACCGACCGGTGAGCCTGACCTCAGTGGCTGGTAAGCTGATGAAGAGGCTTCTGAGGGACAAGATTTACGAGCATTTGGAGAAGTTTAGGTTGATTAGAAATACTCAGCGTGGTTTTGTAAAGGGCAGGTCGTGCCTTATCAGCTTAATTGAGTTCTTCGAAAATGTGATTAAACACATTGACGAAGGAAGAGCAGTGGATGTGGTGTACATGGACTTCAGCAAGGCATTTGACAAGGTCCCCCATGCAAGACTTCTTGAGAAGTTGAGAGGGCATGGGATCCAAGGGGCTTTGGCCTTGTGGATCCAGAACTGGCTTGCCTGCAGAAGGCAGAGGGTGGTTGTGGATGGCTCTTTTTCTGCATGGAGGTCGGTCACCAATGAAGTGCCCCAGGGATCTGTTCTAGGACCCTTGCTGTTTGTCATTTTCATAAATTACCTGGATGAGGAAGTGGAGGGAGGGGTGAGTAAGTTCACCGATGACATGAAGGTCGGTGGTGTTATGGATGGTCTGGAGGGATGTCAAAAGTTGCAGCAGGACATCGACAGGATGCAAGACTGGGCGGAGAAGCGGCAGATGGACTTCAACGCGGATAAATGTGTTGTGGTCCATTTTGGCAGATCCAACGGGATGAATGAGTACACTATCAACGGTAGGAGTCTTAGCTGTGTGGAAGAGCAGAGGGATCTTGGGGTCCGGGTCCATAAGACTCTCAAATCGGCCTCCCAGGTGGAGGATGTGGTTAAGAAAGCTTACGGTGTACTGGCCTTCATTCATCGAGGGATCGAGTTCAGGAGTCAGGAGGTAATGCTGCAGCTTTATAGGACCCTTGTCAGACCACACTTGGAGTACTGTGCGCAGTTCTGGTCGCCTCACTATAGGAAGGACGTGGAAGCTATTGAAAGGGTGCAGAGGAGATTTACAAGGATGTTGCCTGGATTGGGAGGCATGCCTCATGAAGACAGGTTGAGGGAGCTGGGACTGTTCTCACTGGAAAGACGAAGGTTGAGAGGCGACCTGATAGAGGTTTACAAGATGTTGAGAGGATTAGATAGGGTGGACTCTCAGAGAATATTTCCCAGGGCTGAAATGGTCACGACGAGAGGGCACAGATTTAAGGTGCAGGGAAGCAAGTACAGAGGGGATGCTAGGGGAAAGTTTTTTCACTCAGAGGGTGGTGAGTGAATGGAATCGGCTGCCGTCGGTGGTGGTCGAGGCGAACTCTCTGGGGTCTTTTAAAAGACTTCTGGATGAGTATATGGGATCCAATGGGATTGGGGGTTATAGATAGGTCTATGGCTGGGTAGGTTTTGATGTGTTCGGCACAACTTGTGGGCCGAAGGGCCTGTTTGTGCTGTAATGTTCTATGTTCTATCTTTAGGGAAAGTCAGCAAGCTGCTAACTAAAGGGGCTTACTGCTCTTTTCATATTACATATCCCATCATGCAGCTATTGATTTTATAAGGGGAACTCTGACTGACTAGATGAGTGCAAAAGAACAAAGAACAAACAACAAAACAGCACGGGAAACAGGCCCTTCGGCCCAACAAGCCCACACCACAAACCCGATGTTCCTATCTCTACTCGCGATCCCTGTCAATGTTTATGGATCTATGGATTAAAAACCAAATTTGAGACAATTTAGGGAGAATTTGTTCTGCCAATTAGCCTAAGAGCACATCTTTGGGATGTGGGAAGAAATCGGAGCACCCGGAACAAAACCCACGCAAGCACAGGAACAATGCGCAAACGCCCACAGACACAAGCCCAAATCCATGTATCGGCACAGCACAGCGATAGTCACTGAGCTGCCTGTTGCCCGTCAAATGGTCCAGGTCAAGCGTACACTAACGACGTGAAGCACTAGGATACTCTCAAAAAAAAAAATCCAAGAGCAGCCCTCTCACGATCCATCGCGTGTATGCCCCTTGTTAGACAACAAGGTGGACCAAAGCACCCGTAGGATAAAAACAACATCAATATCATCATCTATTTACACACTTCCCAGGGACTCCCAAGGCTCATGATCCCTATTTTAAATCAGTTTTCTATATCCCTCTATTCCCATTCTGTTCATGTGCCCATCTAAGTATTTCTTAAATAACTCCAGAGTACCTGCCTCCATCACTTTACTTGACAGCGCATTCCATACCCCCACCACTCTCTGTGTGAAAAAAACTCCCTCTAGCATCCAAATTATACCTTGCCCACCTCACCCTAAGCCCGTGACCCCTCATGCTGTTCGAGTCCATCCTAGGAAAAAGCTTAACCCTGTTTACTCTATCTATACCCCTCATAATCTTGTACACCTCTATCAGATCTCCTCTAAGTCTACTTCTTTCTAAGGAAAACAGTCCGAATTTGCCTAATCTCTCCTCGTAACTCAGACCTTCCATACCATGCAGCATCCTGGTAAACCTCCTCTGCACTCTCTCCAGAGTCTCCACGTCCTTCCGGTAGTAAGGTGACCAGAACTGGACGCAATATTCCAAATGAGGTCTAACCAACGTTTTATACAACTGCAACATTAAAGGCCAGCTCTTGTACTCTATACCCCTTCCTATAAAGGCTAGCATACTATATGCTTTCTTCACAACCTCCTCCACTTGCTCTGCCACTTCAGAGACTTGTTCACCTGCACCCCCAGGTCCCTCTGCGTTTCTATACTTCTAATACGTCTATCCTTTATCATATACCTCCCCCCTACATTCTTTCTCCCGAAATGCATCACCTCGCATTTATTAGGACAAATTCCATCTGCCATCTATCTGCCCAAGTTACCAGCCTACGTCCTGCTGCATCGCCTGACAATGCTCCTCACTATCTGCAAGTCCAAAAAAAAGTGGTAGAATCACTTCAAGGAAATGGTTTAAACTGGCAGAGGTCAAAAATGTTGTTTCCTGGAACTAGCTGTGTACAAAGATATGAATTTAAATAAATTTATGATAATAGAGCAACCCATCGCAGTTCACAGGAATACAAAACAAAACGGAACAGTTGGCTAAAAGATTGGTCAAAGTGGTAGGTTTTAAAGATCGCCTTAAAAGGACAGTAGCAGCAAGCCAAAGAACTTTAGGGTAGGAATTCCAGAGCTTAGGGCCTGGGCAACTGAAGGCATAAGAAGTTTATTTTAAAAAATTAATTTATGCAATTGGCCAACATTTATTGCCTTTCTCTAGTTGCACTTGAGAAGGCAGTGGTGAGCTGCCTAATTGAAGTGCTCCAGTTCCTGAGGTGTAGGCACACCCACAATGCTGTTAGAGGTTCCAAGATTTTGATCTAGCAACAAGTGAAAGAACAGCAATCTATTTCTAAGTCAGGATGATGAGAGATTTTTCAAGGGGAACTTCCAGATGATCATGTTCCCAAGTATCTGCTGCCTCTGTCCTGGCTTATAGTTGTGGGTTTGGAAGATGCTGCGTAAGGAACCTTGGTGAGTTCCTGCAGTGCATATTGTAATGTAGAATGCAAGGATGTCTAAGCTTAGACAGACTCAATCTAGGGCAGCAGACAGACATGACGGGACGCAATCCACTGTTCAGCAATGGGGGGGGGAGAGAGAGAGAGTGAGAGTGAGAGTGAGGTGAATGTGGAAAGGTACCAGTCAAACAAGTTGCTTTATCCTGGATGGTGTTGGGCTTTTTGAGTGCTGTTAGAGCTGCACCCAACCAGTCAAATGGAGAGTATTTCATTACTCTCCTGAATTGTGCCCTGTAGGTGGTGGACAAGGTTTGTGGAATCAGAAGATGAGTTATTTGTCGCACAATTCCTAGCTCAATAATCTGCTCTCTTGCCACAGTATTTACATAGGTAGTCTAGTTCAGTTTCTGGTCAACTCTAATCCAAGAAGTTGATAGAGGGGGATTCAGTAATGGTGATGCCATTGAACATCACTGGGCAATGGTTAGCTTCTCTCTTGTTGGAAATGATCATTACTGGCATCTGTGTGGCACAAATGTTAATGGCCATTTGTCAGCCCAAGCCAGTATTCTTTCCAAGGTCTTGATGCCATACTCAATAGCAATGCTCAAGATATTGACATTGGGGAATTCAGCAGAGGTAATGCCATTGAATGTCAAGGGGTATAGTCAAATACTGCCTTGGTCTAGGGTAATCATTCTCACTACACTTACAGATTTCAGCTCTTTTGTCCATGTTTGAACCAAGACTGTAATGTGGTCAGGAGCTGAGTGACTCTTACAAAACCCAAACTCAGCACAAGTGATTTGGTTATGCTAAGTGCCGTTCGGTGCATTATGGATGGGGTCATCAACCACCTTATTGATTATCAGGAGTAGACGGGTGGGTGGTAATTGTCCAGGTTAGGTTTCTTGTGTACAAGACAATACCTGAGCAGTTTTCAACATTGCCAGGTACATTATTGCAAATGCTTCAGCCTTTTTTTTGCACTGATACGCTGGGATCCTCCATCACTGATGGTGAGGATACTTACAGAGCTTTCTCCTCCTGTTAGCTGTTTAATTGTCCACCATAAGTAATAACTGATGTGACAGGACTGCAGAACTTGGATCTGATCTATCAGTTATAGATTAGCTTAGCTCTATCCAATAACTACAGCTTATGCTGTTACATTGCAAATAATATAGCTTCACCAGGCTGAAACCTCATTTTGAGGAATGCCTGGTATTTGCTTCTAACATACCCTCTTGCACTCTTCATTGAACCAGAGTTGATCTTAGTGGTAACAGTAGAGCAGAGGATATGCTGGGCCATGAGGTTACAGATTCTGGTTGAATAGAATTCTGTTGCTTCTAGAACATAGAAAACTACAGCACAAACAGGCCCTTCAGCCCACAAGTTGTGCCGATCATATCTATACTTACCAGGCCATAGAACTATCTGTAACTCCCAATCCCATTAAATCCCATGTACTCATCCAGAAGTCTCTTAAAAGACCCCAGCAAGTTCGCCTCTACCACCTCTGACGGCAACTGATTCCATTCACTCACCACTTCTGAGTGAAAAACTTACTTCTAACATCTCCTCTGTACTTGCCCCCGAGCACCTTAAACCTGTGTCCTCTCATAGCAAATATTTCAGCCCTGGGAAATAGCCTCCAACAATCCACTCTATCTATTCCTCCCAACATCTTATAAACCTCTATCAGGTCGCCTCTCAACCTTCGTCTCTGCAGGGAAAAGAGACCTAGCTCTCTCAACCTATCTTCGTGAGGCATGCCACCCAATCCAGGCAACATTCTTGTAAATCTCCTCTGCACCCTCTCAATAGCTTCCACATCCTTCCTATAGTGAGGCGACCAGAACGGCGCACAATACTCCAAGTGGGGTCTGACAAGGGTCTTATAAAGTTGCAGCTTTATAAGACTCCTAAACTCAATCCCTCTATTAATGAAGGCCAGAACACCATATGCCTTCTTGACCACATCCTCCGCTTGCAGGGCAGATTTAAGAGACCTATAGACCTCAAGATCCTTCTGCTCCTCAACACTGCCAAGACTCCTACCCTTAATATTATACTCCTTCATTCCATTGGTCCTGCCAAAATGGGCCACCACACATTTATCCACGTTGAAGTCCATCTGCCACTTCTCCGCCCAGTCTTGCATCCTATGTCTCGCTGCAATTCAGACATCCCTCCAGACTATCCACAACATCACCAACCTTCGTATCGTCGGCAAACTTACTAACCCATCCCTCCACTTCCTCATCCACGTCATTTATGAAAATGACAAACAGCAAGGGTCCTACAACAGATCCCTGGGGCACTCCACTGGTGACTGACCTCCATGCAGAAGACGACCCATCCACAACTACTCTCTGCCTTCTGTAGGCAAGCTACTCTGGATCCACAAGGCCAAATCCCCTTGGATCCCACACCCTCTCACCTTCTCAAGAAGTCTTGTATGGGGGACCTTATCAAACACCTTGCTGAAATCCATGTAAACCACATCCACTGCTCTTCCTTCGTCAATGTGTTCAGTCACATTTTCGAAGAATTCAACTAGGCTCGTAAGGCACAATCTGCCCTTAAAGCCGTGTTGACTATTCCTGATCATATTGAATGTCTCTAAATAAATGGCTCACAGCTCCTCATGGATGCCAGCTGTGAGCTGCTCGATCTATTTAAAGTCTATCCCATTTAGCAAGGTGGTAGTGCCACATATAATGGAGGGTATCCTTAATGTGAAGAAGGGACTTGGTCTCCATAAGGATTGTGCAATACGCCTCCCACCGATACATCTGCAGCAAGCAAGTTGGTGAGAACAAGGTCAAGTATGTTTTTCCCTCTTGTTGGTTCCCTCACCATCCACTGCAGACCCAATCTAGCAGTTATGTACTTTGGGTAATTCTGTTTGTGGTGGTACCACCGATTTTTTATTCATGATGGGCATTTAAGTTCCCCACCCAGAGTTCGTCCTGTGCCCTTGCACACTGCTTCCTCTAAGCGGTGTTCACCATTGCACAGTAGTTAGCATTGCTGCATCACAGCTCCAGGGACGCAGGTTCAATTCTGCCCTTGGGTTACTGTGTGGAGTTTGCACATTTTCCTACTGCCTGTGTGAATTTTTTGTGGGTGCTCCAGTTTCCTCCCACAGTCCAAAGATGCGCAGGTTAAGTAGATTGACCGTGAGAAATATGTGGGGTTATGGGGATGGGGTGAGGGAGAGGGCCTTGGTAATATACTCTGTCAGAGAGTCAGTACAGACTCTATGGGCCAAACACCCTCATCTGCACTGTAAGGATTCTGTGATGAGTACTAATTCATCAGCTGAGAGGTAACTGTATGTAGTAGTCAGCAGGAGGTTTCCTTGCCTTTGTGCCTTGAGATTTCACGAGGTCCAGAGTCGATGTTGAAAACTCGTAGGGCAACTCCCTCCTGACTGTAGATCACTGTGGTGTACCTCTGCTGGATCTGTTTTAGCAACTGGGACAGAACATACCAGGAATGGTGAAGATGGTGGCTGGGACATTATCTGTAAGGTCTGATTCCATCAGTGTGACTATTGCTTAACTAGTCCGTGAGACACCACCATATTTTGACACAAGCCAAAGTGGGAGCTTTGCAGGATCAACAGGTTGGGTTTGCTGTTGCTTCCTGTGCCTAGGTCAACATGGGTTGGTCCACCTAGTTTAATTCTTTCTTGTTTTCTTTGTAGCAGTTGTACAAAACTGAGTGACTTAATAGCCACTTCAGAAGGCATTTAAGAGTCAACCATGTTGCTCTGTGTCTGGAGTCAAGACCTAATAAAGCCAGCAGATTTCCTTCCCTAACAGACATTGGTGAATCAGATGGGTTTTTCTGACAACTGACAACGGTTTCACTTAATTCCAAATTTTTCTTTAGAGTTCAAATTCCACTATCTGTGTAATGGGATTTGAATCTGGATCTGTTGGATTACCAGTCTAGTGACAATAGCACCGTGCCATTGTCTCACCTGAAGAGGCCGAAATTGGATTTCTGCACCTGGGTAAAGATGTTAATTAGCTATTTTTAAACTTTGAGCCAAGTATAACAATATTTTGATCCATCTGGTACAAGGCAACTGCAGTAAGGTGCAAGGCTGCCTCTTTACAACCAGGTGTGGCTCTTCTCTCAAGGTTGTGAGCTGCACTATTCACTGTTGCTTGTGAAACCCTGGTGTGCACAAAGCAGTTGTTATTTAATCTGACAAAACTGCACGGGATAATTAAGTTGTGAGGTGATTTGAGACATTCGAGAGTCAAGAGAAGACTGGACAAATCTTTTTTGTCTTTAAAGAGGGTCCATACTTGGGAATCGTAGTGGGGGCAGGCAGCAGAGAAGGAAGGAAATGCATAGGAAGGATGCAGTGAGAATGGCAGAGGCAGAAACGGTGAGATAGAATGATTTGAAGGATTAAAAGAATGAGATAGGTATGGCACGGAATGGAGAATAAAGTAGTATTATAGTATTATACTATTGCAAATAAAGTTACTAATTTCACCTCAAATGTTTTACAGATCTTTGTTAATTCTGAGATTCTCCTTTAAATTTTTCTGTTCCAATTAATGCAATTTTTATTTTTTAAATCTCATAACTATATTCTCCTATCCTTGGAATAATCCTGATAAATTCATGACAGATTTTTCCCATGGTTCTAATATCCCTTCTACAATGGGTTACCCAAAACACACAATCATAATCTAACATGCTTTGTACAGATTCACCATCAAAACTGCATTCAATGTGCAGTATATTTTAGCCCATGATCACATTTTATCCCTTTTGTTATGGTTTTTCTTATTTTTTAATCCATCAGCAACAATCAGCTTTATAAAGCAATAAAAGCAAATTACTGCAGATGCAGGAATCCGAAACAAAAGCATAAAATGCTGGGAAATCTCAGCACATCTGACAACATCTTTCAAAGAATCCCCACAGTGCAGGAGCAGACCATTCAGCCCACTGAGCCTGCCTCGACATCAATCCTATCTCAGTAACTCCATGTTTTTACCTTGCTAATCCCTCCAACACGAGGGGGCAATTTAGCATAGCCAATCAACCTAGCCCACACATCTTTGGAGTGGAGTAGGAAATTGGAGTACCCAGAGGAAATCCATGCAGATACGGGAAAAACTGCAAACTGCACATATACAATCCCCTGAGACGAGAATTGAACCCAGGTCTCTGGTGCTGAGGGAGCAGTGCTAACCACTGTACCGCTATACCATGGATGAGGACTATCCAGACTCGAAATATTAACTCTGCTCTCATTCCACAGATGCTGTCAGACATGCTGAGACTTTCCAACATTTTCTATTTTTGTATGAACATTATAAAACGATTTACTTACACCTCCAAGTCCCTCTTGTTTTCCAGTCTGTTAAGAATCTACGTAGCTCCCATTTCTATTTTCTACATACTTTATTACTATCTCACACATCCCTCCCCTCTGAGAATTTAGCCTTATTTTCTCAAACATGCATTTATGTTATTCCCCAATGGTCAATATACCTTTCTGGACATGATCAGCAAATCAAGTTTAACTTGTGCAAATCATTTGTAACTTTGCTTCAATGCACGTATGTGCAGCAGAGTGGTATGTGCAATGACAAATTAGGTTTTGCTGAACCAGCAACAATGCAAATCAGTACCTGTGCAAATTTGAAGACTTCACCAAATTTGAAAATGGAGTTTTCAGTATTCAGTTTTTAAAAATGATTTTAGCATCATCTATAAACACCAGTTCAAATCACTCAAAGTACAAAGTTATGAAAAATTTGCCAGAAGTGCCCTCAAAACATTTCAGATATTGATGCAACCATGCCAGGTGCAACAGAACTTGGGCAATCTTCAGGTTCAGATTAAGTGGCAAGTAATATCCACACCACACAATTACCAGGCAATGACCATTTCCAAAAAGAGAAATTTTAACAATAGCACTATCATTGCTGAATCTCTCATCAATATCCTGGTGGTTATCATTGACCAGGAACTGAAAAAGGTCAACCATGTAAACACTGTGGCTACTAGCGCAGATCAGAAGCTATGAATTCTGCAGTGAGGAACTCACCTCCTCATCCCAAAAGTCTGACCAGATGGAATACTCTTGCCTGAATGTATGAACCTCCAGCAAAACTCAAGAGGTTCAACACCAACCAGGACAAAGCAGCCTACTTGATTAGCCTCCCCATCCATCATCTCAAACATTCAATCTCTCCTCCATCGCCACAACCAGTGGAGTATACCACCTAAAAAGATGCACTACAGCAATTCACCAAGAATCCTTGACATCACCATCCAAACCCACAATCTTCACCTCTTAGGCACAGGAAAAGAGGCAACAAGTGCGTGGCAACACCATTAGCAGAAAGCACACACCATCCCATCCTGACTTGGAACTATATTGCCATTCTTTTACTATCGCTGTGTCTGGAACCCTGTCCCTCATAACATGTTTGTATATCTATACCAGTTGGACTGTTAATGCCTCAAGCAGGTGACTCATCAACAGCTTCTCAAGGGCAATTACAGATGGGCAACAAATTCAACCTTGCTCCCATAACAGAAATGAAAAAGTAAAGAATACTGAAGATAATACATCTAACCAGATTATGCATTGTTCCAAAAGGCTGCAAAAGCACCTGAAAGGTGCAAAAGAGATCAAAAGAATACTAAAAATTATAACTATTAAGTTAGATGGAAAATGTTAAGGCACTTATCTCTAGAAAAAAGCGTTGATGAGTGCCTAATAGATGGCTCTTTTAGCTAGGACAGCATAATACACCTATGCCATGCAAAACTCATAAGCTACCATTATTTCTGGCCAGTTTTTCACACAAAGGGTAGTGGGGGTGTGGAATGCACTGCCGAGTAAGGTGGTGGGGGCAGGCACGCTAGGGTTGTTTAAGGGTCTGTTGTATAGCCACATGAGCGGTCTGCAGATAGAGGGACATAGCAGGACTGTTTGAATATCGGGAGGACCAAATAGTAGTAGACTATCTTTTAGTTTCATCTCGGGAATGTCTTAGTTTTTTTTTAGCATGTTTAATTAAGTCTTATTTGTTTCCGCAGGCAATTCGGTCCACCTTGTTGACCAACAAGGGGCATGCATGCGGCATGTCGTGCGAGAGCTGCTCTTGGAGGTTGCTTCAGGAGTTGCCTAGTGCTTCACGTCGTCAATGTATGCTTAAACTGGACCATCTGATGGGCAACATGACAGCTCAGAGACTATCGCTGTTGCTGTGCTGACACATGGATTTGGGCCTGTGTCTGCGGGAGTTTGCGCGTTCTCCCCATGGTTGCGTGGGTTTCCTCTGGGTGCTCCGGTTTCCTCCCACATCCCAAAAATGTGCTCTTCGGCTGATTGGGTAACAAATTGTCCCTATATTGGTCCCTATATGGGAATCTTCAACAATAGGCATAGCCTAAAGTCAAGGATATGTCATTAAGACGTTAGGACGGCGGCGTGGGCTCGTTGGGCTGAAGGGCCTGTTTCCCGTGCTGTGTTGCTCTTTGTTCTTTATTACCACAGATTTAAAAAGAAACTTTTAAACATTTGATAACCAACTCCATTTCAAGGTTGAAACATATGTAAGGCTTGAAATAAGTTGTACTTCAAAACTTGAGGCACAAGTTCACAAGCACAATCTTCATTAACCACAAACTGCTCTATAAATATGGGGCCAGCTTACATCTTTGATTTGATTTATTATTGTCACATGTATTAACATAGTGAAAATTATTGGTTCTTGTGCACTACACAGACAAAGCATACCATTCATAGAGAAGGAAAGGAGAGAGAGTGCAGAATGTAGCTTGGGTGAAAGATCAACTTTAGTGCAAGTTAGGTCTGTTCAAAAATCTGATAGTAGTAGGGAAGAAGTTGTTCCAGTCGATTGTTACGTGGCTTCAGACTTCTGTATCTTTTTCCTGATGCAAGAAGGTGAAAGAGAGAATGTCTGGCATATGTTAATTATGCTGGCTACTTTGCAGAGGCAGCAGGAAGTGCTGTGGTAGTTATAGGACAGATGTCAGAGGCAGGTTCTTTACACAGAGGATGGTGAGAACGTGGAATGTCCTGCCTGCAGCAGTTGTGGACTCGCCTACTTTGGGGGCATTCAAATGTTCGGTGGATAGGCATATGGATGATATTGGAATAGTTTAGGTTAGAGGGTCCACTAGCCGGCGCAACATCGAGGGCCGAAGGGCCTGTACTGCGCTGTAATGTTCTATGTTCTACGTTCTAAGTATAAGGAGAATCAATAGGTGGAAGACTGGTTCGTGTAATGGATTGGGCTACATTCACGACTTTTTATAGTTTCTTGCAGTCTTGGGCATAGTAGACAACCCAGTCCCTTATTTAAACAACTTATTTTACAATGGTATGTACTTACTGATGCATTTTATCTTCCACAATGTCATACATTTTCTTCATATTGTACGGGAACAGGGAACACTAGTGCATCTGTACTTCTTCCTGAAATTGTACTATTCATTTGATACCTGAAGCATTTAATAAATATTCACGGTGATGTTTCCTGCTTATCTGTTAACAAACATTGTTCACATGATGCTATCAGCCTTTGGGGTAAAATGTCACTAACTGTGCCATTTTGGCACTAAGCTCAATTTTTGCAACTCTATTGGTGTAGTCAAATTAAAAAAGTAATTAAAAATATTAGCAAACTGAAAATATCTGGCATTTCTTTGGGTCTCTCATTCCAATAAATAATTCTGTCATGGGCTTATTTTCTAAACAACCAAATACTCAGTCTTCAAAGCAATCTCCCAGATTTCCCAAATATACTCATGATATATTAACCTTAATATAGCAAAACATGATGTAGCGTATTTTTATATATATATATATATATATCCAAAATAAAAGACATTGCAGAGTCAATTAAAGGGTAAAACCAACTTCAGAGGATGATCAGAAATCACTTAAGCTTGGACTCACTTTCTGACCTTTTTGAACTGTTTATAGATTTATGGTCTCATACTATGTTTTCTATTCTATATTTACTTCACATAATACAGTAAGGACGTGTAGATTCAGTTATTTTTGCCAATTCATATAATCCTGCTCTAGACTGCACTTTATTCAATTATAGAACCCCTACACTGCAAAAGAAGCCATTCAACCCATTGAGTCTATACTGACTCATTCACAGGAATCTCTCTCTCAGCCTATCGTTGTAACCATACATTTACTATGGCTAATCTATTTAACCTACACATTTTGGGACATAAGGGGCAATTTAGCATGGCCAATCCACCTAATCTGCACATCTTTGGACTGTGGGAAGAAACCAGAGCACCCAGAGGAAACCCATGCAGAACAGAGGAGAACATGCAGACTGCCACAGATAGTTACCCAAGACCAGAATTGAACTCAGTCCCTGGCGCTGCGAGGCAGCTGTGCTAACCACGGTGCCACCACGCACCCACTTGAAAAATTACAACATGCTAATCTACTGATAATTCGAGTTACTTTGCATAAAATTTTAATTAAACAATGTAAATAACACAATCGGCAAAATTTCAGACTTCAAGATATTCTGTTTCAAGTTAGCCCAAAGTTATTTAACTCAAATTCAGAGACAAAAGAAAAAATACTTGCAATTATTTGGTTCTAGGACAGGTTCAGCATCTGGAAAAGGATGTGTGGCCAGTGAGATATTTTTGAAGTGTAGGTACTGTTGTTCTGTATGTGGTGTTAGAATAACTAAGCGTACAACTGACAGAGAACATGAAGTCTTTGCAGATTCTAAACATGCCAGACCAATGCAGAGCAGAAATCTGCAAAATGCACCATAGTAAGTTAAAACGTATAATGTTTGGGTCAGATAACAAACATTTCATCTAGTTCTAGTTACCAAAAACTCAGGTAGACGCTGTTTTGACAAAACGTCACAGAGCTGAAATGCTAACTCTGATTCTCATTCCACAGATGCTGCTACACCTGCAGGATGTTTCCACATTTCAAGTTATTATTCAGATTTCCAACCTCTGCACTACACTATAAGGAAAGGCTGAAAATACGTAAGAAACTATTTTTGGGGCACATGATTCATTGGGAAAGATTAAATAGCAAAAGTATAGTACGAGAGAGATAACTTTTTTATTCAGAAAGTGGTGAGTGTCTAGAACGAGCTGCCAGAGGCAGATACAATTTTATCTTTTAAAAAGCATTCAGACAGTTGCGTAGGTAAGGTAGGTATAGAGGGATATGGACCAAACATGGGCAATTGAAACTAGCTTAGTGGTTAGAAACTGGACTAATTGGCCGAAACGCCTGCTTCCATGCTGTAAACCTATATGAGAGCAAGACAAGTTGATACACTTTCCAACTAGTAAAACAAGTATCTAGAAATGCTCGCGCATAACAATAAATGTATGGAACTGTCTTCCAAAGACAGCAGAAAATTCCAATCTGGAATTTTCAAAGAAACACCTAGATGTCACAACATTCAAATTTTAGGATCATTTGGATTTGACGGATAACTTAAAATGGACTGAATGGCCTTGCTTGTTCACAATTAGCTTGACATCATGAATCAATAGATGTTGTACGGTGCACTTTCTTCACCACTTAGAGCAATAATCTGCTTGTTTTCTAGTCTTTGGCTGCATTAAAGTTTTTATAATTTTGCATCATACATCAAAACGTACACATCCAAAGAAGACAAATTTCTGTACAAATTTTAGAATGCAATACACAGTTTTGCAGCTCAGCTCTAGAACAAAAGACAATCATAATGTCATTTTCATTTCCAATGTACACTGCATCAAACAATGACAATCTCCCACAATGGCAACAAAAATATATTACAAGGAAGATTCCTCTGTAGATATCACACGATTATTGTTTATCACTGCAAAATGTTAAAACTTCCTACTTGTGAGACAGGACAAAGAGAAAGGCAAACATCATTTTCAGTCAGGACATGCAAAGTTGAGGTGCACAAATACCTTTCTCTTTTCTCCTCAACAACATTTAGTGCCAAAACTTGATAGATGGATTAACAGGTTTAACCAGCAATTGTTATAACCCTTGCTACATATCATGGCACCACCACCCCAACAATGCCACAGTATGTTGGCTGCTCATCTTAACAAGGATGCATTTAAAATAAAGGGTACAATTCTAAAGCTGGTGCAGGAGCAGTGTGATCTTGCTGCACGAGCCATTGAAGGGGGCAGGACAGGTATAGTGGTCAAAGCACACATGCCCTAAGCTTTATCAATGGGGATGTAGAATACAAAAGCAAGTAGGTAAGAGATCTGGAAAACACTGCCAAAATGTGGAAGCAACAGGTTTAAATAAGGCATTCAAAAAAGTAATCGGATAGTTATCTGAAAATTAAGAACGCGCAGGGTTATGGGGAGAAAAGTGGTGGGAAATTGATGAGATAGTGTAGATGTGATGGACTGAATGGCTTCCTTCAATGCAATAACAATTTTATGAGGATTGTGAAAAATGAAATCATAAACAAATAATAGCAATTTAGTAGTATTTGTTTAAGCAACACTGTATATTAATAAAAATGTACATTTGAAGCAGCTTGACCTTACAAACTGTGTTCAGACAAATGTAACTGTCTCATCTTTCACATTTTTAACCACTATATTATCTGTGTGAGGAAATAATAATATAGAATTCCTACAGTACAGAAGGAACCCATTCAGCCCATCGAGTCTGCACCAACTCTCCGAAAGAACATCTTATGCAAAATATGTTCAAAATAATAAGTTTCCTAAACCAAAGCTGCTCATAATCTGAATGCATCCACCCCACTGGTCAGCAATAAAATTTGCCTCTATGGAGTCAGCAAAAATAAATGTAACTACATGCAATTGGACCAAAGTGCAAGAGGTAATTAAAAAAAAATCACAACTCTATATTTTGAAGTGTTTCTCCATAAAACTTATAAAAGAGGATGAAAATGAATGTATTGTCTCGCCACACAGTTGACTTTTACTTTAGCTAATCTGCAGTTGAGTACATTTTCTTCACTATGAAAATAAAATGTACTTTATACAAGGTCAGATTCAAGGATTTTTTTGTCATCTTAAAACATGGTTTGAAAATTAAAGGTGACGGGAAAAATGCAGGAGGAATTTTGCACTAACACATACATAAAACAGGGCAGCAAATGCTGGTAGAGTTTATTTATTCATGTCACAAGTAGGCTCATATTCATGCTGCAATGAAGTCGCTGTGAAAATCCCCTAAGTCACCACACACCAACTCCTATTCGAGTATAGTAAGGGAGAATTTAGCACGGTCAATGCATCTAACCAGTACATCTTTCAGGCTGCGGGAGGAAACCGAAGCACCCAGAGAAACCTAAACAGACATGGGGAGAACATGCAGGCTCCACACTGACAGTGACCTAAATGCGGAATCAAACCTCAATCTCTGGCGTTGTGAGACTGCAATGCTAACCACTGTGCTGCTCACCTATACATAGATTATGCAAAATAGTAAGATCAATCAGAAAACTGTTTAAATGCCAGAACTTCCCCATTCCACTCTCAGATATATCAAATGTAATACTATTCGGAATGATAAACTTCCTAAACCAAATGTGGTAATACTCTGAATGCACCCATTCCACTGGCTGGCAATAAAATTTGGCTCCACGGAGTCAATAAAAATAAATATAACTAACTACTGGGACATTGGGCCAAAGTGCAAGAGATAATTAAAAATCACAACTATGTCAAGGAAGTGCTTCTCCATAAAACTTATATGATTCTTTATATACAGGGAATGAAAATGAATGTATTGTATCGCCACACAGTTGACCTTTATCTCAGCTGAGCTGCAATTGAGTACATTTTTTTCAAATCATGAAATTAAAACATGCTTTATACAAGGCCAGATTGAAGAAATCTTTTTTCTCTGGCACCTTAAACATGATTTGAAAATGGTGACAGAAGAAAAATGCAGGAAGAATTTGCACTAACACACATATATAAAACAGGATGGCAAGTTTTGTGGAGGAGATTGCCAGCAGAGTTTACTTATTAGTGGGCAGCATGGTAGCACAGTGGTAAGCACTGCTGCTTCACAGTTTCAGGGACCTGGGTTCGACTCCCAGCTTGGGTCACCATCTGTGTGGAGTCTGCACATTCTCCTCATGTCTGCATGAGTTTCCACCAAGTGCTTCAGTTTTCTCCCACAGTCCAAAGACATTTGGATTAGGTTGATCGGCCATGCTAAAAATTGCCCCTTAGTGTCCTGAGATGCATAGGTTAGAGCAATTAGCAGGTAAATGTGTAGGGATATGGGGTTAGGGCCTGGGTGGGATTGTGGTCAGTGTAGACTTGATGGGCCAGATAGCCATTTTCTGCACTGTAGGGTTTATATGATTCTATGAATAATGTCACAAGTAGGTTTACATTAACACGGCAATGAAGTGACTGTAAAAATCCTCTTGTTGCCACATTCCAGCACCTGTTCGGGTACACCGAAGCAGTCTTTAGCACCTAACCAGCATATCTTTCAGGGAGCGGGAAGAAACCCATGCAGACACGGTGAGAACGTGCAGACTCTACACAGACGGTGACCCAAGCCGGGAATCGAATCAGGGTCTCTGGGGCTGTGAGGCAGCAGTGCTAACCCACTGTGTCACCGTGCCGTCCAGGGACAGACGTGAGGGCAGATTAAGGAAAGCCCTAACAAGGGTTCGAGGAGGAAGGCAGGTCCTGTCAGCAGAGGGATTCAAGGTTATGAGGGATGGACTGAGAGTGTAGTTGGGGGCGGCTCAGACCCTTTCCTCCCCTGGGGTATTGCAGGTATCCTTCTGCCCGCGGGAGGCTCGGTGCTTGTTCGCCCCCCCCCCCCCCCCGGGAACAGTGTGATCTCCTGAAGGGGGGACGGGGGTAGTCGGGGAGGCGGTGGCTCCAAAGCCCAGCCACAGTGACTCTTCCCCTACCGCAAAGCCCGGCCCTCTGGACCCGGCGACCCGTCCACTACCGCCGCTTATTTTACACACACTCAGACCCTCCCTTCATTAACTCACCGCCTGTCCCTCGCGGTGCTGCCCGCCGTACCGCTCCTCATCCTTTCTCCCTCCTCACAACTCGCTCCTTATCCCACCTCCAACTGACAACACCACCGCATCAGCCGAGGCCGCCGGCCGACTACTCCTCCTGCCGCAGCGCCACCTACTGCCGGGAGGCCGCCGGCCGACTACTCCTCCTGACACAGCGCCATCTACCTCCCGGGAAGACTCCACGCCGAAAATGCAGCTCCCCACTCATTAGATTTTTGTCACCACTTGGCCACTGAGCCACGGTCATACATACTTTAAGAAATCTGACAACACCAGGTTTAAGTCCAACCGATTTATTTGATAGTAAACTCACAAGCTTTCGAGGTTACCCTGCTGGTCAGGTGAATGAGGTGTTCTGATCTCAGACAGCACATATAACAGCACAGATGGTTTACAGATTACTAATCAGTAACTTCGAAAGCTTGTGAGTTTACTATCAAATAAATCGGTTGGACTTAAACCTAGTGTTGTCAGACTTCTTACACTGTTTACCCCAGTCCAACGCCAGCATCTCTACACCATGGTCATGTATGTCAGGGGTGCTGCAAATGAATGGGAATACTCTTCCCTTCTCCTCCCTTTCTCTTCCCCCTTACCCTCCCCTTCTGGCAGCACAATGGTTAGCACTGCACCCTGACAGCGCCAGGGACCCAGGTTCGATTCCCACTTTGGGTCACTGTGTGGAGTTTGCACTTTCTCCCTGTGTCTGCATGGGTTTCTCCTGACTGCTCCTCCTACAGTCTGAAAGATGAGCTGGTTAGGTGCATTGGCCATGCTCAATTCTCCCTCAATAGACCCAGAGTGTGGCGACTCAGGGATTTTCACAGTAACTTAATTGTAGTGATAATGTAAGCCTACTTGTGAAACTAATAAATAAACTTAAACTTCCCCTTCCCCTCCCTTCCCCTTCATGCATTGACTCCATCTATACTTCTCATATCTCAGAAAATCAGCCTGCATAATCAAGGACCCCACATACTTGGACATACTATCTTTCACCTCATTCCTTTGAAAAATCATAGAATATGTATCCATTGACTCAAGAATAACTTCTCCCTGCTTCCATCAGACTTCTGAATGGACCGACCATATATTAAGCTGATCTTTCTTTAAGCCCTATTATTAACTGCAACATTATATTCTGCACCGTCTCCTTTCCTTCTCCTGATATAGTCTATGTTTTGTCTGTAAACAATACTTTTCACTGTATCACAATACATATGACAATAATAAATCAAATCAAATTCTCCCTCCCCCCCACCCATTCACCCACCCACATACCCACACAGCCACACACACACGCTTCACCTGCAAGTTTTCTTCCCATCCAACCCACACATTTGGAACTGTACCTGACTGGGTTAAAATCCTGGAACTCCCACATAGTACTTGTGGGCATACCTACATCTGTGGATGACAGTGGTTCAAGGAAGAGGTTTAATGCCACCTTCCCAAGGGCAAGTGGGAATGGGCAATAAATGCTGAGATCGTCAGCGATGCCCACATCCCAAGGGCAAAAAAAAAATTAACATGCCTCTCAAAGAATGGTTTTATTTATGTCATTCTGCCTTTCCTGGCATCCCAAATTCTTCCATCTAATAGGACATGTCTTGGAAGAGCAATCACAGTTGCAGTCTAGAAAATGGAGCAGCCAATTTATGCACAGCAAGACCCCACAAACAACAATGAACAGATCATCGGTATCTGAGATGTCAATTCGAGGATGAAGGTTGGGCAGGACACTGGGTAGGGCTCCTCTGCTCTTCACTGACATAGCATCTTTTACATCCACCCGAGAAAGCAGATGCATTTGGTTTAATGTCTCAGAAGAATGATAGTAATTTTCACCAAGATGTGAGAGCGATGGGGCGATGGGAAGCTGGAGCCATGACAAGGAAAAAGGAGGTGGATAGAGTTAGTATGTCACAAGCGGTGAGGGGTGCATGCATTCTCATGACAGGGGGAAGGGGGAGTTATTGTTGTACAAGAGGGAAGGGGTGTACATTGATTCATGACTTGGATAGGTCGGGGGGGGGGGTGCGAGGTGGTTTGGTGTGAGTTCTGAAAGAAAATGTGGGGATGAATGTCATATTCCTAGGACTGAGGCCAAATGGCCAGGGTGAGTGATTAGAAGCAATCCTGGCTCTCTGTGGACCATAGTTAGGTTAGAGATTAAAGTCCTAGGACTTTGCTGGCTAGGACTATACATGGCATGCATATTGTAGTCCTGGTCCAGGGAGGGACAGGCCTGTGCATGTAGCGGACAGCATGGAGTAGTCAGAGCCTCTCACTCAATGGTCCTGGCAGTTTCTGGCTTAGTACTATGCTGCAGGTGGAATGGAGGAGGCATCTGGAGCCTGTAAATGAGGAAAAGATAGGTGAAACTCTCGTGGGGTAAGGTCTCTATGCACAGAAACTTAAGATAGAGATGCATGAGCTTCACATGGGGACATCCAAATTGATTGGTTCATGGTGAAAGGCAGGAATGTTCACGCCAATCATCCAGGGTTACTAGAGCAGACTGGAGTGTGATCCGAGGGACATGAACTGTGACTGAGGGAGATTTGAAACTGATGTGGAAAGGGTAGGGGAAGCACCACAATGAATGAAGATTGTACAGTGGAGGCTGCAGTCAATGCTGTCTTCTTGATGGCAGTGCTCAGGCTGAGGAGGAGAAGTGGTGCTCGGCCCCATTTAGCATCGCTTAAAACGAGAGCCTTGGCCTGAGATGCATGGTCCTGGGGTCCCCAGGAAGATACAGAGGCTGAGGAGATCAAACCATCTCATAGAGGTAACTGGCAAAACTAAGGATACACGGAAGGCTTCTATCTGGACTGAGTGAAAGACAATAAAACAGAGGTGTGTTTTTGTCAAGTGATGTGTTGGCTCATATCTTTTGCAGGAGGATCTGACACATTCTGGATTGGCAGCCCACTCCCTACCGGTGCCCCTGAAAGTCATCGCTGCACTCAATCTCTTTGCAAGCAGCTCATTTCAGAGATCCACAGGGGACCTGTGTAGCATCTCTCAGTCTTCAACACATACATGTATAAAGGAAGTGACAGATGACCTCTGAGTAAAGTTCAGAATTATTTAAAGTTCATAACGGATGAAGCTAGCCAGGCTGCAAACTCCAGCTTCCCAGGAGTGCAGGGTACAATCAATTGCACACACATCACTTTGAGCTCTTCCTGGCAGCAACCCCTGATCTTCATTAACAGAGAAGTGTTCCACTCCTTCACCATTCAGCTGCTCTATTATCAGGAGCAGATCATGCATGTTTTTGCTAGGTTCTTGGGAGTTCTTATGACTTCTCCATTCCCAGATGCCACGATGTTTGATCTGAAGCAGTGCTTTTAAAGTTGGCTGCTGGGTGATAGGAGGTGCCTGTTAAAGAAGTGGCTCCCAACACCTATGTGTCACCTTCAAACTGCCTTGGAGAAGCGACATGGTTAGTAGTACTGCCTCATAGCAGCAAGGATCTGGGTTCGATTCCCGGCTCGGGTCTCCATCTGTGCAGAATCTGCGCATTCTCCCTGTGTCTGCAGATTTCCTCCGAAAGATGTGCAGGTTAGGTGCATTTGGTAAATTCTCTCTCAGTGTATTCAAACAGGCGCCAGACTGTGACAATTAGGGGATTTTCATTGCAGTGAAAATGTAAGCCTACTTGTGATACTAATGAATAAACTTAAAAAAATAAAAACAAGGTCCATCATTGAACAAACCATTCACATCCTGTAGACCCATTTCTGTTGTTTGGACCATTCAGGTGAGGCCGTCATACTTTTCAAAGAGGATGCCCTGCATCTTGATGCTCTGTTGCACCCTGCAAAACCTGTTGCTCCAAAACAGGTGATCACTTATCACAGTGAAACTTGGGGGAAGGCAGAGACTTCCTCTGACAAGGATGATTTGGAAGGACAGGAACTTGAGGAAGGCAACGATGGTCAGTTTCCATGTGAGGCTGTCCTCACAGTGGTTTGGTATGGAAGACATACCCATGTGCATGGTGATAGCTACAAAGTCCCAGCAGGAATGATCCAGGCAAAGGGATCCAAGTGCATTTCTCTTGCCTTAAGTGCCATGTCAAGTGATTCAAAAGGTTGCTACAACCAGTGACTACACAAGCAAGGTCAGCTCTGAAGGAGAGTTATCCTGACTCGAAACATTGACTCCAATCTCTTTCCACAGATGCTGTCAGCTCTGCTGAGTTTCTCCAGCATTTTCTGTTCTTGTTTCAGCATTTGACCTAGTATATTAGGTCTCCTTACTCTTGAAGAAAAGCTGAGGGCCATCTAATTGAATTTGTTAAATCATTAAAGGTTTGAGTGGATACAAAAAAAAGTTCCTTTATTTGTTTCTTTAACTTAGTCTTGAGGTGTGAGTATCATTGGCAAGACCAGTATTTATTGCCCATGTTTAATTGGAGGGCTGGTCTTGCCAATGAAGAGCCTGTTTCCATGCTGTAAACCTCTATAAATCTCTTGAAGAAGTGATAACTACCTTCTTGAACCACTGAAGTTTATAGTACACTCTCAGTGGTTTAACTTTCCTGCAGCTTTTTGATACAATACAATGGTTTAGAACATAGAACACTAGAGCACAAGCAGACTTTTCGGCCCACGAGTTGCGCTGATCACATCTATACCTACTAAGCCACGGAACTATCTATAACCCCCTATACCATTAGTTCCCAAGTACTCATCCAGAAGTCTTTTAAAAGATCCCAGCAAGTTCTCCTCTACCACCACCGACGGCAGCCGATTCCATTCACTCACCACCCTCTGAGTGAAAAACTTACCCCTAACATCCCCTCTGTATTTGCTTCTTGTTTCAGCATTTGGACTTGTATATTAGGTCTTCTTACTCTTGAAGAAAAGCTGAGGGCCATTTAATTGAATTTGTTAAATCATTAAAGGTTTAAGTGGATACAAAAAAAGTTTCTTTATTTGTTTCTTTAAATTTAGTCTTGAGGTGTGAGTATCATTGGCAAGACCAGTATTTATTGCCTTATTTATTGTTTGTTGGCTCACTCCAGAGGGCAGTTCAGAGTCAATACCTAGCCTGTGAATCTGGAGTCACATGTAGACCAGACCAGGTAAGAATTTCAGAATTTCTCCCCTAAAGAGTGGACAGCTCGATTGCCAGCGTCCCCTTCCCCACCCTGCCCCCAACAGTGACTATCCCCCCAGCAGACCCCACACGGCAGAAGCCCACCCTCTCCCCCCATTCTGATAGACCACTCTCCCCCAGAAGACCCTCCCCTGACAAGCCGCCCCCCTCTCCTCCGCCACACCCCATCCCCGGCAGACCCTCTCAGTTAACCACCCCACCCGCCCCAATTGCTGACATCTTGCCAGCTCCCATTGATCGCAATGGCAGTGGCAGCGGGACCCCCATACCCTGACCAATCACCCCCTAGGCTCTGCCCCAACAGGCCACACCCCCCCCCCCCCCCCCCCCAAACTGTAGGCCCCACACTAATATGTCCTGCCTCCTTGGCCTGGTCGTTGCTCGATGGACAAAGTCAAGGTGCTCCCTGGATATTTTGCTCCTTGGGCAGTGCCAGGGGCACAGGCTGGGACTGCCAGAGTGCCCATGCCCAGGAGACACCCTGATCCCCTGGGGGCCCCAATTGCTCTCCCTTCACTCCAACAGAGTTGTTCTGCTAATTCCCCAAAAGTGGGGAGCTGGTCTGAACCCTAATGGAGTGTAGGATTGGAGATGTTAGTGGGCCCACAGAATTCAGTCCTGGGTCTGCTAATTGCATGAAAGTATGATTAAAAACAGATGCCACATACTTACCTAACGTTCCTGCAGATTTCTAGCATAGCTCAGACTCCGCTGGGTATCCGGCACTGGGAAATGCAAGCGTGGCAGGAATGCGTGCCCAAATGCTGCAAGTAGGCCAACACACAATTCTCCCAGCCCACTGTGCTGAAAAATCAGTGCCTCAGGACGAGAGATTTGCTCCCCCACATGTCTGGAGCACTAGTCTAGGCTGCTGAATTACTGGTACACTACCATTATGTTACAATTATTGTGGGAGAAGACAATAACAAGAAATCTAAAAAATAAGACAATCACCAAGAAATCCAACAGGAAATTAAAAAGAAACTTCTTTACCCAAAGACTGATGAGAACGTGGAACTCTCTACAGAGGGGCGTTAAAACAAACAGGGAAACTAGATAGGTATGAGAGAGAAAGGAAGATGGGACTAAACTGGAAGATTTATATCAGGAAAGGTAAAGAGGTTTCAAGTGAAACATAAATGCCAGCATGGACTGGTAGGCTGAATAACCTGTTTCTGTACCGTCTTTCCTATGTACAAAAGAATCCCTACAGTGCACAAGATGGCTATTCAGCCCATTGAGACTGCACCAACTCTGTGAAGGAGTGTTTGATCCAAGCCCCAACCCCCCTACCTCCACACTGCGCTCCCCCCCCCCCCCCCCCCCCCCCCCCCCCCCCCCCCCCCCCCCCCCCCCCCCCCCCACCCTATCCCCACAATCCTACTTATCCATCTAACCTACACATCTTTGGACACTGAGGGAAAATTTAGCATGGCATAAAGTATAGGAGGAAATCAGAGCATCCAGAGGAGAGCCACACAGAAACGGGGAGAACAGGCAAACTCCACATAGTCACCCAAGGCTAGAATTGAACCTGGGTTCCTGGCACTGTAGGCAGCAATGCTGACCATTGTGCCACCATGAAGTATAATATGCTTATGCCAAGAAATATCCAATTAGTCCCACTCTACTGTTCATTCCTCATAGCCCAGCAATATTTTCTGTATCATGTATCACTGTTATATATTTAAGTAGCTGCATGATTGCTTTAAGATCAGGTCACATGATTCGATGGTGATGTCACTAAAGTGTTACACAGGCTGCTGTTTTACTTCCAGTTTATGCTCTGCACAGACAATATCTCTTTCAATAAAATCTGTTGTCGGATTTTTGATGCTACGTGCGCAAAAAGTATTCTTTCCTTTTTAGACTCATAAACTCATGCAGTACAGAAGATCCCTTTGTACCACCAAGCCTGCACCAACAAGCAAGAAACACCTGATTTCCCACTTAATCCCATTTATCAGCACTTGGCCTATAGCCTTGAATGTTATGGCATGACATGTCTCATCCAGAAACTTTTTAAAGAGTGTGAGGAACTTGCTTCGACCACCCTCTCAGGCAGCACATTCCAAACTGTCACCACTCTGGGTACAGCCTTTAAACCTCTTGCCCCTCACCTTGAACTTGTGTTCCTTTATGACTGACCCTTCAACTAAGGGGACTAGTTTCTCGTTATCTACTCTGTCCACATCTCTCATAACCTTATATACCTCAATCAGGCCATCCCTGAGTCTTCTCTGCATCAGCAAAAACAACCCCAAACCTCTGTAACCTGTCTTCATAACTTAAATGTTCCATCCCAGGCAGTATTCTGCATCCTCTCCAGTGCAATCACATTGTTCTGTATCGACCAGAACTGCACACAGTACTCCAACTGTGTCCTCACCAAAGTTGGATAGAAGTCTAACATGACCTCTCTCTTTGTAATCTATGCCTCAACTGATAAAGGCAAGTCTTCCATATGCGTTTTTCACCACCCTTCTGCCTTCAGTGACTTATGGACAAACACGCCAAAATCCCTTTGTTCCCCAAAACTTCTTAGTGTTATCATGTTCATTGAATATTTTCTTGTCAAATTATTCTTTTCAAAATGTATCACCTCACATTTTTCAGAGTTGGATTCCATCTGCTACTTTTCTGCCAATTTGACCATCCTGTCTATATTTTCCTGCAGCTCAAGACATTCAACTTCACTATTAATCAGCCGACCAATCTTTGTGTCATCATCAAATTTACTAAATTCCCCCCCCCCCCACGTAGTCATGTTTGTCATTTATATAAATGACGATTAATAGAAGGCCCAGCACAAATCCCTTTTTAAAACCTGCAACCTCAAACATAATTAGGACTTTACATTCACCCAGTTATTTTTTAAAGTTATTTCTGTATTGAAACGGATTCCATCACCTATGCACCTGGATTAAAGTAACATGCTGTTTTAAAACTGAAATGATGTGGAGATGTCGGCATTGGACCGGGGTGGGCACAGAAAGAAGTCTCACAATATCAGATTAAAGTCCAACAGGTTTATTTGGAATAACAAGTTTTTGGAGTGCTGCTCCTTCCCGAGATGAGTGGAGAATTGGGTTTACAAACACGGCATATATAGACAGAGACTCAGTTGCAAGATAATGGTTGGAATGTGAGTCTTTGCAAGTCATCAAGTCTTTACAAGTACAGACAATGCAAGTGGAGAGAAGGATAATCACAGGTCAAACAGTAAAATCTCATCTCACCTCTGGTTTGGGTGTCAGGAGGAGGTTGCTAAAATAAATGGTTCCATCAGTAAATGAAAGATATTGTGAGCCCCTGTCTGCATTTCCAGCTCTAATATGTTCACCTGTGATTCACTGTTCCGATTACTTTTGATAAGTTCAAATGCTGCAACACCCCGATCATCTCCTTACAATGCAAGGTGGCTCGGTTGTTAGCACTGCCTCGCAGCACCAGGGATCCGTGTTCGATTCCCACCTTCGGTTACTGTCTGTGTGTGGAGTTTGCACATTCTCCCCGTGTCTGCATGAGTTTCCTCCCACAGTCCAAAGACACACAGGTTAGGTGAATTGGCCATGCTAATTTATCCCTCAGTGTACTCGAACAGGTGCCGGAGTGCGGCGACTAGGGGATTTTCGCAAAACCTTCATTGCAATGTTGACGTAAGCTACTTGTGAAGCATAAACAAGTTTTATACTTTGCATGTTGACTTTTTGTGCGTCTTGCTCCCACATCAGGATGAGCTTCTGTTTTCATGAATCATGGTCAAACAAATCCCCACCATTCTTCTAACCATGTCTGAACTTATTTTCAACTTATACTGATCTCTCCAGATAAAATGTTGCTATGGGAACCTGCACATCATCTGAACTATGGTGTCTTTTAATAGAATAAACGTAGCCACTCTTTGTTCCAATCCTACTCAGGATCCTCCCACAGCATTTGCTTGCATTTCTGAGTGTGTTGATAATGCTTCCTGCTGTCTGGAGAAGTTCATTAACTGCACTGCCATTTTCCATCCATCCTTCATTTTTATCTGACTAATATCTGATTCTTCACTTCCCTGTCCAAATCTTTGTGAAAACACCATTAGCGATATTGAAAATATACTTCAGCCACCTGAAGAATGATTTTTCTCAGCCTGTTTCCTGTGACAGAGGGTGCTGGGGGCCTGGAATGCACTGCCAAACAGGGTGGTGGAGGTGAACATGCTGGGATTGTTTAAGACTTATTTGGATAGTCACATGAGTTGACTGTGAATGGAGGGACACAGAAAAATAGTCTAGTTGGACCAATGAGTGGCGCAGGCTCGGAGGCCAAAGGGCCTGTTTCCTGTGCTGTATTGTTCTTTGTTCTATGTGATGATTCCGTACCTTTCCCCCATTTGCACCAGCAGTATTGTCTCAGGTTGAATATGGGCTACCTTCCACACCAGATGCTCTAAGGTGTATCTTTTTTTCAATCCACAATCACCTTTCTATGATGGCCACAAGTGTCTCTGACTGTTTCTACTCCACTCCATTTCCCATGCCTTTATTGTCACCTTGTCCCTCTCTTATAAGAGCAAGTATCCACTTTTTCTCAATTTACACCCCACCAGCTTCTGCATTTGCCACATTATCTGTCCTTTCCACCATTTACAACACATGATGGCACAATGGTTAGCACTGCTGCCTCACAATACCAGGGACTCAGGTTCAATTCCAGCCTCAGGTCACTGACTGTGTGGAGTTCGCACTTGCTCCCCATGTCTGTGTGCATTTCCTCTGGATGCTCTGGTTTCTTTCCACACTCCAAAGATAAGCCTGTTAAGTTAATGGGCTATGCTAAATTGTGTCCAGGGGATTAGCAGGGTAAATGTGTAGGATTGCAGGAATAGAGCCTGGGTGGGATTGTGGTCGGTGCAGACTCGATGGGCTAAATGGTATCCTTCTGCACTGTTGGAATTCTACAATTCTATAATAGTATCATAAAGTTGATTTGTTATGGCAAGGGAATTAAGTATAGGTTGGCAAGGACAGAAGTGACAGGATACAGAGGAGGATGTTTGAGTAAATGGTAAATTGTAAAGCATGGAGACTGGCAAAAACCAATTTGGAGAATTGGATAAAGGCATGGATGACACAAGTAAGCAATGTTCTACTGATAGAGGTTTGGTAATAGATTAAACCACAATTAAACCACAGGGTGGTAAGGGTATGGAATGCCCTGCCTGCTGCAGTTGTAGATGCGCCAAGTTTGGTGGCGTTTAAGAGGTTAGTAGATAAGTTTATGGATGAAAAGGGAATGGTTTAGGTTAGAGGGTCATTGCTTTTTCTTAATTGATCGGCGCAACATCGAAGGCCGAAGGGCCTGTTCTGCGCTGTAATGTTCTATGTTCTATGTTCACAAGGGAAATGGCTCCATCAAGGAGTGAGCAGATTCCATACTATCAAATTAACCCAAAACAGTTGAAAACATTGAGTTAAGGCCCAAATATCATCAAGACCTGAAGAGGATGGTTTCCATCTTGCTGACAAAGTAGTGTCTCTGATGAACATGAAATCCTATGCTTCTGGAATGACATTGTCAAAGGGGAGCATGTGAATAATGAAAAGGTGGAAATGAAAGGCGGAACACTCTGGTAAACTGGAAGTGTATTTCTGAAAGGAAAGACAGGCGATTCAAAGGGATGCAATGCAAAATAACAAAACAATACTGTGGCAGTGGATTGCAGAAGAGTGATATTGGAGAGTGATGATGCTATTGACAATGTGTCAGAAGTCATAGAGTTGTCAAAGGAGATAAGACAAACTACAATTGTTACAGTTCTGGTCACCATATTACAGGAAGGATATGATAACACTGAAAAGGGTATAGGGGAGATTTATGAGGATGTTGCCAAGACTGGAAAATTTTACCTATGAGAAATGTTTGAATAGACACACATTTTTTTAATCTGGAACAGAGGAGGCTGGGGAGAAATTTAATTGAAATATTATAAATCATAGAAAGCACCTAGTTGCCTTAACAGAGAGGCAAATAAGCTGAAGGATTAAATTTAAGATAATTGATAGAAGAGTTAGAATTTTTTTAAATGCAATGGTGGCTGGAACTCGCTGCCTGAAAGGATTGTAAAAACATGAACTCTCATCACTTTTTAAATTTATTTACAATATGTCACTGTCGTTAACCCGGCTGGCATTTATTCCCCTTAGCAATTTGGTCTTGAGAAGATGGCAGTGAGCTGCCTTCTAGAACAGCTGCAGTTCATGCCCCCACAGTGCTATTAGGGAGGTAGTTCCAGGAGTTTGACCCAGTGACTGCGAAGGAACAACAAAACATTTACAAGGCAGGCTGGTGAGTGGCTTGGAAGGGAACTTGCAGGAAGTGGTGTTTTCACAGGTCTGCTGCCCTTGTCCTTCTAGGTGATAGCATATTTGAAAGATGCTTTCTAAGGAATCTTGGTCTGTTCCTCCAGCATTTCATGTAGAAGGTGCATGTTACTGTGCGTTAGTGGTGGAAGGAGGTGAATGGGGTGTCAATCAAATGGGCTGTTTTGTCCTGAATGTTGTTGATCTTTTTGAGTGTTGTTGGGGCTGGATTCATCCAGGAAAGTAGATTGCATTCAAATACATTCCTGACTGGTGTCTTGTAGATGGCAGACAGGGCTTTGGAGGTGAGTTACTTGTGACAGGGTCAAAGTTCTGTAACCTACAAGATACAGATTAGGCTAAAAAGCCCTTTTTTAGCCAGCACAGACATACTGAGTCAAGTGATTTCTCCCTGTATTGTACATTTCTCTGACAAAATTTGGGGAAGAGGAAGAATCTGAAAAACTAAATAATGAAAACAAAAGCAAAATATTGTGGACGCTGGGGAAATCTGAAATTAAAACAAAAAAGAATTTCTAGACATATGCAGTAGATTAGAGTTAACATTTCAAATCAAGATGACCGTGATCTGACAAAAGGTCATCTTGACTTGAAACGTCAATTTCTTCTCTCTGAAAATGAAAGCAATTGTATTTGTGTTGCTTCTTCAGAATAGGGTCATTCCACCCTTTGAACCTGTTCTCTCATTCAGTTAGATTATGATTGATTAATGTGTCAACTTCACCCTCTGCCTTGGCTCCACATTTTTTCATGCTTTATTCAACAAAAATCAATCAATCTAAGTTTTGAAATTTTCAGTCAGCTGCACACCCAATAGTTTTCTGCGAGAGAGGGTTTCAAATTCCCATGACCTTTTATGTGAAGGGTATTTCCTGAATCAACTTAACAATTTATAAGGCCCTTGTCCCAGTCTCCTCCTGAGGAAGTACTTTTTTATATATTCTATCATATCTTTTAATCAGCTTAACTCAATTAGACTATTCCTTTATCTTTTACGCTCAAGGGAATATAAATTAAATCTATGCAATCTTTTCTCTTAAGTCTAGCCCTTTTATCTCCAGTATACTCTGGCGAATTTTCCCCATAACTCCCTCAAGAGTTCTCTCTCGTGCATTGGCCATTATCTTTCCCTCAATTAACACCACTAAAACAGATTATCTGCTCATTCTCACAATGCTGTCTGGGTGACTTTGCTCAGTGCAAATTAACTGTCAAGTTTCCTTACATAGCAATAGTAATTACCCTTTAAAACATATTTTACTGGCTATAGAGCACTTTGGAACATGTTAAAAATGTAAAAGGTGCCATATTAATGAAAGTCTTTTGTTCTATCTTTTGACACACACTTTACACGCAACTTAATTGCCTTTGGATTATTGTCACATTGGGAGTACACAATTTCATGAGACGTATGTTACAGAGGAATGACAGGAATATAATCTTCAGATGGAGATTAAAATCTCCATCTGCTGCAAGATAATGCAAGGTAAATAGGAGAACCTGATTAAGAACCTAGAAAACAACTCCAAAGTGAATTCAGTCAAATAAGTCTGGGTTAATTACATCTAAGAAGTAACCTATGTTCATCTTACAAGGTAAGTGTTGGTGTGACAGAACTTGAACAATTAACAACCCACCTCTACGCTTATAATGGAGCCAGAACATCATCCCTTGTCTGAAAAAGTTAAATTGTTTATGTGGTTCCCAGTTCAAAATAGGCTAGAGATAGTTTATAAACATGATAGACTCAGCAAGTTTGGAGAGAGGACAATCATATACAATAGAGATATAAATTATTCACGTGGATCACTGAATCAAAAGTTGTATTGTGGGTAAAATAATTAGTTTGCATTTCTGTTTTGGAACATCCCAATACATGCCATATTGTCATGGAGGTGGAGTGTGGGGGTTTCAGGGTTTAATTTATCTGAGTATTTCTCACAGAGGGCAGTTACAGTTTTGATCTGTACATAGAACATAGAACATTACAGCGCAGAACAGGCCCTTCGGCCTTCGATGTTGCGCTGACTAATAAGAAAAAGCAATGACCCTCTAACCTAAACCATTCCCTTTTCATCCATAAACTTATCTACTGACCTCTTAAATGCCCCCAAACTTGGCACATCTACAACTGCAGCAGGCAGGGCATTCCATACCCTTACCACCCTCTGGATAAAGAACCTACCTCTGACATCCGTCCTATAACTACCACCCCTTAATTTAAAGCTATGTCCCCTCGTGCTAGCTTTCTCCATCCTAGGAAAAAGGCTATCACTGTCCACCTATCTAAACCTCTAATCATCTTATATGTTTCAATAAGGTCCCCTCTTAGCCGCCTCCTTTCTAACGAAAACAACCTCAAATCCCTCAGCCTCTCTTCATAAGACCTGCCCTCCATACCAGGCAACATCCTGGTAAACCTCCTCTGTACCCTCTCCAATGCCTCCACATCTTTCTTATAATGTGGGGACCAGAACTGCACACAATACTCCAAGTGCGGCCGCACTAGAGTTTTGTACAGTTGCAACATGACGTTGCGGCTCCGAAATTCAATCCCCCTACAATAAAAGCTAAGACTCCGTATGCCTTCTTAACAACCTTATCGACTTGATTGCCAACTTTCAGGGATCTATGCACATATACACCAAGATCCCTCTGTTCATCAACACTATTAAGAGTCCTACCATTAGCCCTATACTCTACACATTTGTTATTCCTGCCAAAGTGAATTACCTCACACTTTTCCGCATTAAACTCCATTTGCCACCTCTCGGCCCAGCTCTGCAACTTGTCCAAGTCTCTCTGCAAACTATAACACCCCTCTTCACTATCTACCACTCCTCCGACTTTGGTGTCATCCGCAAATTTACTAATCTATCCTTCAATACCCTCATCCAGATCATTTATAAAAATTACAAACAGCAGGGGCCCCAAAACAGATCCCCGAGGTACACCACTTGTAACTGAACTCCATGATGAATAATTTCCATCAACCACCACCCTCTGTCTTCTATCAGCTAGCCAATTCCTAATCCAATTAGCTAAATCACCCTCAATCCCATACATCTGCATTTTCTGCAGAAGCCTTCCATGGGGCACCTTATCGAACGCCTTACTAAAGTCCATATATACCACATCAACTGCCTTACCCCCATCCACCTCTTTGGTCACTTTTTCAAAAAACTCAATAAGGTTAGTAAGGCACGACCTACCCTTCACAAAACCATGCTGACTATCCCCAATCAATTCATTTCTCTCTAAATAACTATAAATCCTAACCCTAATAATTCTTTCCAATACTTTGCCCACAACAAAAGTAAGACTCACCGATCTATAATTCCCAGGAAAGTCTCTATTCCCCTTCTTGAACAATGGGACCACATTCGCTATCCTCCAGTCTTCCAGCACTATACCTGTAACCAACGACAACCTGAAGATCAGAGCCAGAGGCTCTGCAATTGCCTTTCTCACCTCCCAGAGAATCCTAGGGTAAATCACGTCCGGCCCAGGGGACTTATCTATTTTCAAACCCTAAAGAATATCTAGCACATCCTCCTTATCTACTTCAATACTTTCCCGTTTACAACCCTGTATCCCAGTGTTCTCCACAACTACATTTACATCTCCCTGCGTGAATACCAAAGAGAAATATTTGTTCAGTGCCTCTCCAATCTCTTCAGGCTCCAGCTCACTATAGGCTCAAGTGTAGGCTGCAGCTCACTGAGTTGAGAGAGGAAACAAAGTTGAATATTAGCCAGGTTAGTACTTTAAGCAGAGATAATACTAATTTTATCATTTGCCCTACAAAATGCAAGTGAGGGCTTGAGTTCAGTTTTGAAACTAAGTTTGTGAGAGAGGCTGGAAGATTTGCCTAGCTTGAAACTAGAGAAAGAAAACTACAGTGGTCCTAAAACTGAAAGCCTTGTGACAGGAAGGGAATGAGTTTGGAATAGACAGAGCAAAGACTACATATAGGAGCTATGGATCACAGCTGAAAGACATAGCTATGGAGCCAACAAGCTGTAGGAACAGATTAGAAGAAGCAGTCTGTGATTGTCAAGGAGCAAAAGAGTCGCAGTTGTGAAGTCTGTAAAGAAAAATTGGAATGTCGCTTAGCCAAAACTTAAGAATCCCCAGAAAATCTTGTACTTTGGAGAATAGATGGAATATTGAGGATAATTAAAGTGATCTCCAAAGGATTGTAGCACATCTTTGGACTGGTCCCATGGAAATGAACAACCCTCAAGATTTCCGAAGATAAGGAACTCATTAGTGGCAGGGGCAGGGAGTGGGAGTGGGAGTGGAATGGAGTGGGAGAAAGAGAGCAAATGTACTTGCTTTAATATATCTAAACAAAATCAAACTTTGTTAAAATGTGAAATCTGTTCTGTCAGTTAATTGCTAGATGTCCAGACTTCTCTTTATGTGTTAAAGTTAAACGTTTATTTATTAATCATGAGTAAAGATTACATTAACGCTGCAATGAAGTTACTGTGAGATTCCCCTAGTCGCCACACTCCGGTGCCTGTTTGGGTCAATGAATCTAACCAACATGTCTTTCGAACTGTGGGAGGAAACCAAAGCACCTGGAGGAAACCCATGCAACTTCAGGGAGAACACGCAGACTCCGCACAGACAGTGACCCAAGCCAGGAATTAAACCTGGACACTGTGAGGCAGCAATGCTAACCAGTACGCCACCACTCAAATGGGTTCTAACAGCCTCTGAAATTTCTCAGTTTCCCCATCATTGTTTCACTATTAATAAGTCGACTGGTTTGTAAATGACAAGTTTATCTCAGCTTTTTTTTGCGAAACATAATGTACAATTTGAAATCCTCTAGTTCCCCCTGGCATCACAACTGTATCTAGGGATGATTGGATGATTCTAGTCAGAACATTCAAAATTTCCAGTTTACTGAACTCAGTAATCTAGGATGAATCACATCCAGATTAGAAACATGAGGATTGTCAACTTCTTAATTGCTACCTTTTCTATTTTTATTTTGTCCAATATTACTGCCTCCTCTTTTACAGCCATTTTGGCAACCTCTAGTGAAGACAGACAGAAGTGCCTTAGTAACTGAATCATGCCCCATTTCCACAAAGATATCTCATTTTGGCTCCTAATTGGCCCCACCCTTTTCACAACTATGCTTTACTCATCACGTGTTTATAAAAGGTTTCTGAACTTCCTTTAATATGTCATCATTCTATTCTCATACTTTCTATATCTGATCTGTAGCTCCATACAAGGACTTCTTTATACAATTTAATGTGCCACACTATTTTTGAAAGAGAGTAAAGATAAAGTTTATTTATTAGTCACAAGTAAGGCTTACATTAATATTGCAATGACGTTACTATGAAATTCCCCTAGTTACCACAGTCCGGCAACTGTTTGGGACGATGCACTTAACCAGCATGATTTTTGGACTGTAGGAGGAAACCAGAGCATGTGGAAGAAACCCACACAGACACAGGGAGAATGTGCAATCTCCACACAGACAGTGACCCAAGCCTGGAATTGAACACAGGTTCCTGGTGCTGTGAGACAGCAGTCCACCATGTGCCACCTTGCCACCCCGTGTACTCATATGAGCTCCCTTTCCTTGATGAGCTAGTTGTGAAATGTGCCGGGGGATTCTCTACTACCATCTACCATAAGCCTACGATAATGGGTCAATATACGTGTTGGGATTCTTATAGTTCCTTATGCTGTAAGATTGGCGTTATTGGCAACCTTGTAAATAAAATCCAAGCCATTTGCTCATTGTGCAACCTTGATGCTGAAATAGGGTGCATCAAAGTCATCCTGTGAAATAATGGCTAACCTGCTCGCAGTATAGTCACACACACTCATGAATGAGCTTTTCGGTTCTGAAAAGTGTCCAGACTACCTTGGATTGCCCTGGAAAGGTAAGATACCTTCATCATTTGAGCAACAGCTAAAGCTGGATTTTTCAAGCTGCTCCTCTGCAGCAGCAACACGGGTGGTATTCATTACTAACAGAAAGCTGTTGTCAGGTCATAAAGACGTTCTGTCTGTCACACAAATGAGTAATATGGGATATAAATTTCAGTGCTGGCGTGATGCCAGGTATGTAGGCTGTGCCTCCAAAGGATTAGCAGATTGTATCAAATGGCATGTTCCCTTCAGCTGTTCACAATGGGCAAGTACCTAAGCAGCCCGTACTTGCAAAACTCAAAAGAATGCTCAATATTAGATGTGATTCTGCGATCAGACATTTGTTCAACAGTCTTGAGAACAGTCTTAAGAATTACATCGATAATTTGAAATGATCAGTAGCCTTGCAGCACGGCTAACTTGTATATTCTAAGCTATATATATAGTATATATACTAACACACAGGCCCTGTCTTTTGCTGACAGAAAGAACTGGTACACATATTGCAGCCATTCCAACTGAACCAAATAAGTGACAGTCACGCCCTGGTTTATTCCCCAAGGCAATTCCTTGATCAGAATCAACCTGCCTACTTTGAATTCTGTGGATAGGTCATTTTAAGTCTGAAACATTCACTCCGTTTCTCTCCGCAGATGCTGCCTGGACCAGGGTTTACCCAGCATTTTCTGTTTTTAATTCAGATTTCCAGCATCGGCAGTAATTGCTTTTATTTGGTTTAAATTTAAATAAATTTTGGCGGTTAACTGTCAGTCACCAATTAACTAGTACATTCCTCCATGGCATGTTCATCACTCTCTTCCCTTGAATTATAAATTATTGTTCCCTTTATATTTGGTATTCTTGTGAACATCCTGATGAGTGCAAAATGAAAAGCTTCAACAAGTTTCCTTTTTTCAGTGATACTCAACATCTGTACCACCAAAATGAATTATTCCTTACCTGGCAGTTCTGATTCTAATGCAATTGCACCTGAATGTTTGGAACACACTGAAGTTAACTGGCGGAGGGCTAAGTAATTTTACGCTTGATTGTTCCTTGACCTTTCTCATAACTATGATAAATTTGATATGATCAGTGTTCCCCAACTGCTCTCCCACTGAAATAATATTCCAGTTGCCCTTTTTCCGTCTGCATGACTAGATCCAGCATCTATTTTTTCCTCATTGCTTCGGAAACACACTAAGCAAAAAAATTCCTTTTTACACAGTCCGTGAATTCACTCCCTGGTTGTCCTCAGCATCATTATCCCAGTCCACATTAGGACAATTGAAGTTCTCTATAATCATTATGCCATTAGTCTTGCATCTTTCTGTAATATATTCCTATAAATTTGCTCTTCTAGTTTCTTCCCATTATTTGGTAACCTTTAGCATTTTCCAATAGCTTCCCGGTTGATCTTTAATGCTAATCAAATAGATTTGGGCTGGAAAGTTACTGCCCCGCCCAGCACCAGAATCGGCGTAGGTGAGGGGCGGAACATGGAAAAATCTGTCGACCTCAGGTGGGATTTTATAGTTTTGGGACAAGTGAGATCGTAAAGTCCCACTCTTGGTCTTTCAGCCCTCAACTACATTATCCTTCTCCAGTACAATAATAGTTTCTAAGTTATAATATTGCTAGCACTCTCCTTTATTCCTTCCCTACCTAGTAACCAGGAATATTGAGTTCTCAATCCTCTTATCTCTTGAGCCAGGTCATTGTTATTGCCGCTATGTCCGAATTCCATAAGGCATCTAGTGCCTACAGCTCACTAATATTAACATGCAATGTGTAGTTATGCACATGGCACTCCAAATTCATCTTAGTCTGCCTCATGTTTTCCTCCCTCACTGGTCCCTATTTCTGAATTATTCAATATCTTTATATTGTTTGTTTTTCCTGATTGCATCTAAATCAGATTGTCCAACATTTGGACTACATTAGTAGATTATCACTTCCATATTAGCCTGGTACTACACCGAATAACTGATTTTTAAGAACTGTCTATTTCAGTCAGGCAGCTTGTTTTCCACTGTGTTAGCGAACAATTAATAGTTTAGTATTTACTACTTTTGATTAACATTTTACGAAACTTTAATCATCAAAAAAATGTTTCTGATTAAAACTATGTGAAACGTTTTAATTGCTGTTTAGTCTAATATTACTTTTCTTGTTATAATAGGGTTCATTACAGCCACATGAAAATGAATAGCATTAACGGAATATGATTAATGGAAAAAGACAGAAGAATATTTCATTTATAATGAATGGATATGTGAAGACATGCCAGACTGGTTATGTCAAACTGAGATCCTGCCTGTCTATTCCTGTGGACATTAATGATCCCACTGCATTATTCAAAGATAAGTCAAGCTGTTCTCATTGTCCTGATCAATCTTTACTCTGCCAGAGGACAGTAGACTGATGATTATGGCAGTGGACTAGCAATCTAGATGTTAGCAGTTTGAATTCTCCTATCAGAAGTTATGAAAATAAAATGAATAGTTATATTAAGAGCCTCAGCTGGTTCAATTATGTCCCTTGGAGACAGGAATCTACCACTCTATTGGTAGCTTCAGTCTCAGTTGCTTTCATGGTCTCTAACATGGGCAGGAACATACACATTTGAAAACAAATTCCTGTTTAAAAAAAACTGGCCCCTCAGCGAAGCATTGAAGCAGATAATCTCAATCCAGTAGACTTGGCAAAGTCCTCCTCATCTGGAGCATCCAGTTTGGGAATGGTTTTTATTTGATGTGAGATCAAAATTAATAATTTTAATAATGATGTGACACTCCCTGTGCAGGACTGGGATGAGCACAGTAAGTAGTCTCACAACACCAGGTTAAAGTCTAAAGGTTTATTTGGTAGCATGAGTTTTCAGAGTACTGCTCCTTCATCAAGTGAGTGGGAGTTGAGTTCACAAACAGGGCATATATAGATGCAAGCTCAATTGCAAGATAGTGGTTGGAATGCGGGTCTTAACAGATAATCAAGTCTTAGAAATGCAGACAATGTGAGTAGAGAGAGGGTTAGCACAGTTTAGAGAGGTGTGTATTATCTTCAGCCAGGACAGTTAGTGAGATTTTGCAACTCTAGGCAAGTTGTGGGCATTACAGATATTGTGACATGAAGCCAAGATTCCGGATTGAGGCCGTCCTCATGTGTGCAGAATTTGGCTATCGGTTTCTGCTCGGCGATTCTGTATTGTCATGTATTGTGAAGGCTGCCTTGGACAACAATTACCTGAAGATCAAAGGCTGAATGTGCATGACTGCTGGTGTTGCCTGACAGGAAGAGAACACTCCTGCCTAGTAACTGTTGAGCGGTGTCCATTCATCCGTTGTCATAATGCCTGCATGGTCTCCCCAGTGTACTATGCCTCGAGACATCCTTGAGCATCAATAAGGTAAGCCCTCTATCACTAGCAGAGCTGATGCTCTCAAGAACACCTTCTTAGAATCCCTACAGTGCAGGAGGAGGCCATTTGGCTCATTGACCCCGCACTGACAGTAATCCTACTCAGGCCTTCTCCCTGAAGCCCCATGTACACTAAGAGGCAACTAAGCATGGCCAATCCATCAAACCTGTGCATCTTTGGAGTGAGGGAGGAAACCCACACAGACACAGGGAGAACATGCAAACTCCACACAGGCACCCGAGGCCAGGATTGAACCTGGGTCCCTGATGCTGTGAGGCAGCAGTGTTAACCACTGTGCCACCTTGCCCCTAAATGTCTCTCCACAAGATTCAAGCTAAAAGGCCAATGGATTATTCATAACTCCAACACTTCAGAAACTCATCTACTATTTGCAAACAGACCCTGATTGCGCTTTACACCAAAATATATCTACCCAATCCTCATCACTGGCACACCATTGCTGAAGTGCAGAATATACTTTGGCAACTTGATAGACATAACTGAGGAAAGAACAAGAACAGCAACAAAACGGGATTATTACATCAAAGTTGCATACCATTCTGGCTTGAAGCAGATACAATAATGATTTTTAAGGGCACCTTGACAAATACACGAATAGGATGAGAACAGAGGGATATGGTCCCTGGAAGGGTAGGGGGTTTTGATTCAGATGGACAGTGTTGTCAGTGCAGGCTTGAAGGGCCAAAGCGCCGGTTCTAGTGCTATAATTTTCTTTGTTGTTTACCACTGCCTTGCACCATTCATGGATCAAGGTATTGATTTCCCTAAGTAATACCACTTGCTATCACCGCAAGGGCTACACCAGTTCAAGAAGGGCTAACTATTGCCTTCACATGGCTTCAATGAATGGGATGTAAAAGCATCCTTTCCAACATTACCCAACAGCAAAACACTGAATGAGAAAAAATCTGAAGTAAAGCACTGGCTGCTTATGTATCTGCGGGTCACTGTTGGCACAGAATAGCTTCCGTACCATCTCGCAACAAGAAGATTCATTGTATGAAAGGCTTCAGGATGCACTGTTAGGATCCCACTTCTAATTGCTGTTCAGTGACCTCTGCTGGACACTACAGGCTAGAACTCAGTAAGAATTTAGCAACACCAATTATTAATCCAACCGATTTATTTGATAGTAAAAAAGCGAGCTTTCAACACTCCCGTGTCTTCATCAGGCAAGTGCAGTGTTCTGGTCTGCAATAGCACACAACAGCACAGACAGTCAGAGATTGCTGATTAGAATGCGAATCCTTACATCTACCCTGCTATTCAAGTGTTAAAGTGGCTAACAATGTGTGTGAAGGGAATCCTGAGCATTGGTTAGAGAATTGTGTATTTTCTCCAGACAGCACAGTAAGTGAGGTTTTTTTGCTAACCCAGGCAAGTTACGGGGGTTACAGATAGTGTGTCATGAAGCCAAGATCCCTGTTAAGACCGTCCTCATGTGTGCGGAGCTTGGCTATCAGTCTCTGCTCAGCGACTCTGCGCTGTCGTGTATCCCGAAAGCCCCCTTGAAGAACATTTACCCGCAGGTCGGAGGCCGAATGCCCATGACTGCTGAAGTGTTCGCCCACGGGAAGGGAACTGTTTTGCCTGGTGATTGTTGAGCGATGCTCATTCATCCGCTGTCGTAGTGTTTGCATGGTCTCCCCAATATACCATGCTTCGGGACATCCTTTCTTGCAACGTATTAGGTAGACAACGTTGGCCGACATCATGACTACAGGCTAGAACAGGACCTAACTCTTCCGCAGAGATAGAGCCCGATTTTATCACTAAAACTTGATAAATATGGATGTGAGGCAATTAGCGCGACCCATGCCTGCACAGATGCCCATTTCACCCAGGCCTGAAGATGACCACGATCTGAATCGCAGCCAAAACAGATGCAATTGCAATTTAAACGCATTTGCATACAGTTAAATTGAATCAGTGGGCTTCCCACCTCCATCTTTATCAGCATTTCCTCCTTTCGCGTTCACCCATTCAGATTCAGCGCAAGATAGATATGCTCGGCAAAAGTCTGCTTCGGCTGGTCCAGCTTCTGAAGAGGTAAGTTCAGAGCTTCCAACAGCTCTCTAACTCAGATCAGTGGCGATGGGGGTGGCGGGGGAGGAGGGGTGTGGGCAGAGGGGTAGGGGAGGCCAGGCTAGATCATTCTCTGGTAGAGGGGAAGGAGAGGATGGAGGCCTAACCATTCTTTTTGGTTGGAAGGGGCGAGGAGGGGATCTAATACTACTCTGCAGGCAATCAGTGGAGGGGATGGGGGGGGTGCAGAGTGTTGCGATTCGTCTGGGGTAGTATTGGGGGGTGGGGGATAGATAAGGGGAATAGTTGTGTTGTGGATGTGGGGTGATGGCTGTGGGGACCATTGCTCCCAGGCCATTTTATTTGCGCTTTGTGATTTGCAGGTGATGTGACAGAGGCGCGTTTTTCAATTTTTTTTCTTGTGTGCGCGTGCATTCAAAACCCCGATTGGAGCTACAGCATTTCGGGCACAAAAATCCCTGCCCACAGTGCGATTCAGACTCACAATTTTTTTTCAGCTAAGTGCGTACAGAAGCGCTTGAGAACAGATTTCCAAGTCGGATCTGAATTGTGCCCAGATTCAGCACTTAGAATGAAAATGGTAAAATCAGGCCCACAGTCTCCAGCACTTGCTGTGAAAAAAAAATGCATCCTTTAACAACTTTGTTATAAAGAAATCTTTTCTACCTTGTCTCCCAACTCTGGGGCAATTGTAAATGTGTTCTACTAACCCCCCCCGAAAAAAATCCTTAAATTTTGAATGTTATGTACATAGATATATTATATAAAAATCTGTTATTTACTCATTGTTTCATTTATTATTTAACAGTTATGAAAAATAAGGCTCACAAGAATGGCTCAAAATGCAAACCTAAATACCTAGAGTAAAGAGGCTTGAAAAGGTCCAAAAACAGAAATGGTTTTAAGTTTTCCCTCTAATTAATTCCAGTAGTGAGAAAAGGACTCATTATCAACGCGGATTATGAAAATTAGTCTTCATTACTGAATTCAAGCTGAAACATGGCATGCCATATCTATACGTTGTAAAATTATAACGCAGTTTTAAAAAACAGTATTTCAGCAAAGATGGATAAAGTATTATGCATGCACATATTTAATAAAATTTTCAGTCACAGTCTGAGACATGTTTCACATCAGCAGCACTGAAGTAGAAAGATTTCATAAATCTCCACACTCCTCAATTTCACAAAACTTCAAGTATTCTGTTCATTTCAATATTAGTGGAAAGATTCCCTCATCATAAAATCCCTGACGTACAATATGCAACTTGAAGACATTTATGTAACACACTACAAGCTTAATGTAAGCTCAGTGCATAGAACTAAATGCAAAAAGTTATCCCCCATCCTCCCCCACTAAAAAATTGCATGTTACTTCAGGATGTTAAATATTTGATTAAGTTTTGAATGTTTTGGTTAAAGTCAAATTCAAAAATAAAAGTGAGGGAACATAGAAACTAGAAGCAGGAGTAAGCCATTTGGCTCTTGGAGCCTGCTCCACCGTTCATTCAGGGTGGCACGGTGGTAGAATGGTTAGCACTGCTGCCTCACAGCATCAAAGACTTGGGTTTGGTTCCTGGCTTAGGTTACTGTCTGTACATTCTCCCCATGTCTATGTGGTTTGATCTGGTTTCCTCCCACAGTCCGAAAGACATGCTGGTTAGATGCACTGGCCATGCTAAATTCTCCCTCAGTGTATCCAAACAGGTGCCAGAGTGTGGCGACTAGGAGTATTTCACAATAACTTCATTGCAATGTTAATGTAAGTTTTACTTTTGACTAATAAATAAATTTTAGTCTACTTATTATGATTGTGGGAAAACTGACAGAAAAATGCCAGCTCACTAGAAAATACTAAAAAGAAAGCAGAATGGTCATTTGGAAATGTCAACTTTGTACATTCGAAATGGTGGGAGTCAATAATTTCTATTGTGCAGAGCTATCCAAAAGAATTATTCACACCCATTAGGGCAATACAGAGGCACAGTGATTAGCACTGCTACCTTGAGAGTCAGGGACCTAGAGAGAATTTAGCCTGGTAAATGCACCTAACCAGCACATCTTTCGGACTAGGGGAAGAAATAAACAGACTGGGAGTAGAGAATTACAAATGGATGGTCTACTTAAGAATTGCTGCGTGATCGCTGCAGACTTGGAGGGGTGAAGGGCCTGTTCCTGTGCTGTATTGCTGTTTGTTCTTTGTTTTATTTGAAACTGGAGAATCCGGGGGAGACCCATGTAAACATGGGGAGAATATACAGATTCCGCGCATACAGTGACCCAAGCCGGGAATTAAATCCCAGATCCTTGGTGCTGTGAGGCAGCAATGTTAACCACCATACTGCCCACACACACACAATCATCACTAAATTACCAATCTCTCAAACAAATCCAACAGGAAATGGAAACCTGCACAAGAACAATAAAGATTATCTCTGGAGGTTTTAGATCAAGACACAGCAAGTTCATAAAATTGTGTTACAGTCACCGAAACAGCATGTCTTTCGACCTGTGGGAGGAAACTGGAGCACTTGGAGGAAACCCATGCAGACATGGGGAGAACATGCAGAGTCTGCACAGTGATCCAAGCCAGGATTCGAATCCCAGTCCCTGGTGCTGTGAGGCAGTGCTAACCACTGTGCCACTCCACAGCATGGGAGAAGAGAGAGTTTTGTCATCTATCAGCAGAAGAAATCAAAAAGTCACATACCTAAAAAGTTAACTCTCATTTCTCTCTTTCTCTGCAAGTGTTCCAGACTCAATCATGAAGACAGACAAGTGGATAAGTTGATAAGAGTTCACATTATTTATATAGCTTAATGCTGGCTCCATTTCCTGCATGAATATCTTGGTGATTCATGTTTGATTACAAGACCACACTGGTAAGATGGAGAAGCTGGCTAGTTCAGTGACTCAAAAATTATATATAAAAAATACTCAGCGTTGTGGAACAAAATATAAAGAAATCCAAAAATAATCTCAACCCAGCAGCTAATGTCACAATAGCATGATCTGTGTTCCCCAATATACTACAGTTGGTGTTATGATCTGGAAGAGACCATTAACATCTAAAATTAAATTCAAATTCCCAGTTAGTAATTGAAAGGAGTTACACAAGATTTCACATTTCAAATAAACTTGTATGATACATGAGTTAAAACAAAGTATATAGTAACTTACCACAGTATATTTAGTAAAATGGAAGTTGCCAAAGTTCCAAAGGACCAAAGGCTACTCTCAACCATTTTTGGGACAGAACTGATTGTTGAGAGTTAACCTGAGGGTCACCACTCCTCAGGCAAGAGACAAGATTGAGAAGGCAGGGCCTGATGAAAAATCTCAGCCAATACAGCAATTGAATCTATGCTTTTGCTCTGCATTACAAACCAGCCATCATGTCAACTGAGCAAAACAAAACCAAAAGATATGCCACAGCTCTCATGAATTCACTTTAATTTTCCTCAGTGTTCCTTCTGTTCTCTAATATATGAGATTTCTAGAGGTCCTTCTGCTAGGTTAATCTCAAACTCTCATAAGCATCTCATTGTATTCTTGCATAGTAACTCAGACTCAGAATTGCCCCTGATTTCCAATAGCCCTTTTCTACTGGTCCACAGTTTTTGGAAAATTCTCTCTAATCCCCCAAAGCTGCTTCTCAACTACAATTGCAATTGTCTATTTCTATGACAGCTCCCAGAGATAAACACAAAACAATAACAAAAATCTCCCAGCAACATGGCATACCTTGTATAGACTATAGTCCTCTACTCATTACACTATGCCAACCTATGACACATTTATCCACATTCTCTGCTTCCTTCATCTATGCTAAAACCCCCTTCTCTAGGAGTTCTAACTTCGTGCCATAACGTTTGATATGGTATCTTGCTCATACCTTTTGGAAATCATAGAATCCAAACAGTGCAGAAGGCCATTTGACCCATCGAGTCTGCATCAACCACGATCCCACCCAGGCCTTATTCCTGTAACCCCACATATTCACCCTGCTAATCCCCTGACATTAAAATCAAATTAGCACGGCCAATCAACCTAACTGCACACCTTTGGAATGTGGGAGAAAACCCACACTGGCACAGGGAGAACGTGCAACCTTTACACAGACAACAATCTGAGACTGAATTTGAACTCAGGTTCCTGGCACTATGAGGCAGCAGTGAACCGAAGCGCAGCATATCCACACTTACCCCCTTATCCGAGTTGTTTGTCACTTTCTCATAGAATACTGGTAAATCAATCACATGTATTTCTCTTTCACAAAACTATGTTGATTTTGTCAGATTGCATTGAGACCCAAGTGCTGTAACCTCCCTGATAATAGATTCTAGCATTTTCACTATAGTAGGTCTTTGGCCAACTAACATGTTGATTCCTGCTTTCTGTCTCCCTCCTTTTTTGAATAGAGGAGTTAACATTTGCTATTGGGTGGAATGGTGACATTGTGATAAGTAGAGTAAAAGCATCAAAGGACAAGATTTCAGTTTTCAATGCAGCAGTAACTTTTTGCAAGAGATCACAGGCAGAGAACCAAGTCCTATCGCTGACTGTAGTTGCATTGTATTTGAGCTGTGCTCGAGAAAAATTGGGAAATGTTAAGGGTAAAATCCCACACAAGTATATGAAGTACCAACACATGAATAAAGATTTAAGGAGTTCTTTAGAGTGTTATTGTCTAACTTTTTGTTGCAAGTCACAATTCTTAGCAGCTTCTCTTCCCAATTTTTCTGGAGCACAACTCAAATACAGTGCAACTACAGAGAGTGATGGGACTTGGGTTTCTGTCTGTGATCTCTCATATCATTACATTCCACATGGACAGTTGCTAAGCTGATCTTGAAAAAGTTTTAGGCAATTGGCTAGAGATGGTGTTGGTCTATTGCCAAGGCCAACACTTGTCAGCCATAGCTCAGTGTAGCACACTCGCTTCTGACACAGAAGGGTTTAAGATCAAGTCCCACTGCAGAGGCTTGAGCACAAAAATCTAGACTGATGCTTCAGTATGGTAGGGGGCACAGTGGTTAGGACTGCTGCCTCACAGCACCAGGGATCCAGATTTGATTCTGGGCTTGGATCACTGTCTGTGTGAAGTTTGCACGTTTTCCCTGTGTCTTCATGGATTTCCCCTGGGTGCTCCAGTTTACTCCCACAGTCCAAAGATGTGCTGGTTAGATGCACTAGCCATGCTAAATTCTCCCTCAGTGTACCTGAACTGGTGCCGGAGTATAGCAACTTGGGGATTTTCACATTAACTTCACTGCAGTGTTAACATAAGCCTACTTGTGACTGATAAATAAGCTTTACTTTTACCGAGGAAGTACTGCACCTGTCAAGAGTTGTGGTTCTTTATGTTAAACTGAGGCTTCAGCTGTTCTGTCTCAAGGAGATGCTGAAGATCCTATGGCACCAATTTGAAGAGAAGGGAAATTATCCCTGAAGACCTGGCCAATATCGATTCACCATTAAAATTACAAAGAGAAATCTGGTCATTATCACATTATTGCTAGTCAAATCTCACTGCTGCATTTCTTACAAAGGATGGCTACAATATAAAAGCACCACGAAGTATGTAGGGATAGCCTATAGTTATTAAGTATTCTATGTAAGTTCAATTTTCTTCTCTCCCTCTCTCAAAACAGCTACTATAGAGTCCGAAATGGCTTCAACTTCAAAGTACACTTCCCAAAATTCTCTCAAAGGGCAGCAAGTGAAGGATAGTGAATGGCAAACAGTGGCAGAGAGAGAAATAGATCTGACAGAGGACACACATGAAAAAGCGATAATGTTGCAAAAATATGCTGTAATTTCCAACATCTGTATAAGTATTTATTTATTCAAAAACTGCAATACAGAGATAGCAAATTCACAGGTTTCAGTGTTTCTTTGAAGTCATTTTTCTTAAGTCATTGGCAGAGATACTGAATTCCTTGAAGACCTGCAGGAGGACGATTCCAACAGAAACTGTGATAAACCCACACAGCATTCCAAGAAAGTCGACAAATCCAACATCACTCCACTCTCGAAAGAGGATGGCCGATGCCAAAATGACCAAAACTGTGAAAACTACGTAGTATATAGCATTGAAAATGGAGGAGTCAAAGTGTTGCAGAGCCTTATTAATGTACATAAACTGAACGAGAATGCTGAAAACCAATGTTACCAACAGGATGATAAAAAGGCAGAGCGCTCTTTGGCTCGACGGATCATCACTAAATGCATCTTGAGCGGCTAAGCCAATACCTTTGCTGCTGGGCACTGTAAAACTCCCCAGTAATGAACAAATGCCAATATAAACCAAGACGTTGGTAGAGCCATGGATCGGTGCAATCCAGAAAATAAGCAGGATGAGAATTGCTAGAATAATGCAGGTGTAACCAAGAAACACTGTAAGACAATAATTATTTTGAAAGTCAAAAATTGTTTAGTTAACCACTCTCTGCCCCCAAAGATACACATTATAAAACTACAATGGGCATCACGTCAGACCTTGTTATTGGCAGTGAGGCTGTTTCCACTGGCGGGTGAAACCTGAACTAGGGGACATGGCCTCAAAATAAGAGGAAGAACAATAAGAACTAAGTTGAGGAGGAACTTCTTCACCCAAAGGATTATGAATCTGTTGAATTCCCTGCCCAGTGAAGCAGTTGAAGCTACATCATTGAATGTTTTCAAGGCAAAGACAGATACATTTTTGAACAGTAAAGGAATCAAGGATTATGGTGAATGGTGGTGGTGGTAAGTGAAGCTGAGTTCACAAAAATATCATGGCGCAACAGGTTCGAGGGAGTCAGATGACCTACTCATGTTCCTAGTTCTTATGTCAGATCTTACTACTGGCATTAAATAATTACAGCACAAGGACCATGGAGTTTTGCAACAAAATAGAAAAGGTTACATCTGTGGACAGAGAAGTAGAGTTAACATTTCAGGTCAGTCATCTTTCAACTCTATTCCTCTTGCTGCAGATCCAGTGAAGCATTATATGTTTTCATTTCAAATATCTAGCTTCCACAATATTTTGCCCTTGTATTAGTGGTCTTGTTCTGATGCTACACAGCACTATCATTCTATTACCCTCTCTGTGCACTCAAGTGCACAATTCTCTGACTGAGGGTGAACTGTGTGCACCAGTGTTCTCAGTAACAGTAGCAAATGCAGCAGAGAGAATGCTACAAGTTAAGTTTGGATTGTTCCTTTGGTCGAAAACCCAAATCAGTGCAATATTAGACATAGAAATAATCTAAAATAGGAAATAAATTTTACTTGAACAACATACGGTAATACTCCGAGAAGTCCATTTACTAATTAGACTTTCACATCAATTGCACCACTCAAAGCATATAAAATAGACAATGAAGACAAAAAAAAAAGCATAGAATTAAAATAAAAACGGAAGTCTTGGGCTAAAAATATTCAAAACCACATAAATGATGTTTACTAAGGTCAGGTAGATAATCAACATCTTTTCCCAAAGATAGGGGAATCTAAAACTAGAGGGCAGAGATACAAAAGGCTCCAGAGGGGCAATTTTTTCGCTCAGAGTGGTGAGTGTCTGGAACAAGCTGCCAAAGGTAGTAGTTGAGGATTTTAAAAAGCATTTAGACAGTTACATGTTAAGATGGGTGCAGAGGGATATGGGCCAAATGCGGGCAATTAGGACTAGCTTAAATGGTAAAAACTGGGCGGCATGGACAAGTTGGGCCAAAGGGCCAGTTTCCAAGCTATAGATCCGTGAATACCTACTAGAATGGAGTTGAATGCTAGCAAGGTCCCAATGGTTTGAAAATAGGCCAATGATGCCATTTCAGAAGGGGTGACACAGACATGCAACCCACCAGAAATCCAATCGTATTAAATCAGTTCAGGTGAAATAACTGGATTATCAGAATAAGTATTAGTTCTACAATCATAACCTAGCAAATTGCAGATAACATGAATGCAGCAAGGGGAAGGTCATACTTGACCAACCCCTCTCTCATTTTCAGAAAGCAATGGTTTAAATGAATCTGGGAAAGCCCAACAATGTGGTGCAACTGGACTTTCAAAATGTATTTGATAAAGTTTCAAATGAAAAGCTACTCTAAATTTCAGAAAGGGCCAAACAGAAATTGGTAGAAGACCAAGAAATCATGGTTACTTGATGGAGGAGTTATGTCAGGTAGTCCTTCAGTGGTCAGTATTTGGGCTCTCCCATCCATCTTAATTTCCTTTCATGACACACTACTGCAGTTATTCAAATTTACCTGGATCTGCTAGTTTCTCTTCCAGTTGCACTCTTGATGTTATACTCTCAGTTTTGGGAGCATGAATGAGAAGTACAATTGAACCTGCACAGCTCAATAGACATCCTAGTTTTCCTAACAAGTTTAGCTTCTCCTGCAACAAATAGGAAGCCAAGAGTGCCCTAGAAAGAAAGAAAAGATCACGGTAGAAAAAGGAGTGGATGAGTGAAACAAGAAGAACATTAATTGTATGCACATGCAAAAGAAACTACTGCACCACAAGCTCCCACGCGGCAGACCCAAAAGGCCTGTTCCTGCGCTGTACTTTTCTTTGTCCTTTGTACCACAGACAACTGTACACTATTAAAGCAAATCATATTCCTGTCCTGTTATTATGAGAATTCAAAATAGCTACTGAAGTTCTTCAGTAGTGTGTTCGACTGGAGTTTTTTCTTACAATTATTTCCAGTTGCAAGATTAGAGGGTAAACAGCTGGATTAAAATAGCTGAAAATTAACATTAAATTGAGATTGTTTGAAGAGCTGGCTGCTCCATCTCAGGAACCATCAATCAAGGGGCGTCATGGTGGCACAATGGTTAGCACTGCTGTCTTACACTGCCAGGGACCCGGGTTCAATTTCCATCTTCAGCCAATGTCCGTGCGAAGTCTGCACATTCTCCCTGTGTCTGCATGGGTTTCCTCCAGGTGCTCTGGTTTCCTCCAACAATCTGAATAATGTACTGGTTAGGTGCTATGGCCTGGCTAAATTCCCTTTCAGTGTACCCGAACACATGCCAGAGTGTGGTGACTCAGGGATTTTCACAGTAACTTCATTGCAGCATTAATGTAATCTTATTTGTGACTAATAAATAAATAAAATTTTTTAAAAGATAAACTTCACCTTGCTGATCAAATGTAATCAAATCATCTGATATTAAAGTTTATTTATTAGTGTCATAAGTTGGCTTACATTAACAGTGCAATGAAGTTGCTGTAAAAGTCCCCCAATCGGCACACTCCAGTGCCTGTTTGGGTGCACAGAGGGAGAATTCAGCACGAGCAATACACCTAAGCAGCACGCCTTTCGGACTGTGGGAGGAAACTGGAGCATTTGGAGGAACTTCACGCAGACACAGGGAGAACTTGCAGATTCCTCACAAAAATCTAAGCAGGGGATTGAACACGGGTCCTTGGTGCTGTGAGGCATTCCGCTACCATACAGCACTGTTCATAACTGCTGATGCATCAGCAAGTGAACAAGAATATAAACATTCATTTAAAAAGTGCTTAAATATCACGGGGATGTTGCAACCCTGCGATTGAACATAATAAAAAACAATGACCATACCATATGTAAATATGTACAAGTAGATTACAAGTGCAAAATAGTACCCAAATGGGACACCGAGGGCTCCTAGTGGTGTTACCAATGCAGCAGGAGCAGTGTTGTACGCTAAGAAGCTTCCTAGTTGAGCCAGTCCCACTGCAATAAAGAAAGGCTGAACATTAAATCATGCATGCCGGTTTCAAAACAAAAATTTCTTTAACTATTTATACCATAATTAAGTATCAGTAATTTCAGAACACAAGGATGGTGCCAAATCACAGCACTAGTTGATGACACCCTAGAGTGGTTTTAATCTTCCCGATGCAACCTCAGAATCTATTCCAACTTCTGGGGAAAATATCAAATCCAACATGTAGTAAAAAAGTATCTAAAAAAAAGCAACATTAGATTTGCCTCCACCCTCCCCGCACAACCACGTCCCAGTTGTTCACACATTCTCAAGGGCCTCAAATTTGATAGAGATATTCAAACTCAGGAAGGGTCTTTGACAGCGTTGATAGAGATTGTTCCCACTCACATAAGGATCGAGGATGAGGAGACACAGATTTAATGTCAGTGGCAGAAATAGCCAAAAAAGGGGAGTAAAGGAAAACCTTTTTCAAGCAATGAGTGGTTAAGGTCTGCAATGCGTTGCCTAAGTGTGTTGGGGGGTATTGCGGGGGGGGTGGGGGGAAGATGGTGATGTGCAGGTCCAAATGAAGCATTGAAAAGGGAATTAGACCCTTTTCTACTTAAATTCTCTCATTCACTAAAGTATTGCATTAGTTTTCAGGTCATGGAACACTCCAGCATTGGGACTTGGAGACATTAACGTTATGGCTGAGTCTATCCTGATTCTAGTTGTCTGAAAAGGAAGAATTAGCATCATTACTGGGAGATGCTGGAGGAAATGGCACTCAATTAATTACTCATTTGGGGAGCTGGTGCAGGTGTGATGGGCCAAATGGCCTCTTCTGTGCTGCAATATGTGAGAGAAAGATCGTTAATATTCTTCATTATCCTTAATCCTCTGTTGTTGCTATCCCATTGTAAGGGGACTTTAACAACAACTTGCGTTTGTATAGCATCTTTGATAAAGAAGCTGATCTGACAGCTAGCCAGGCGGATGGACCCCAGCTTTGTTCAAAAATTAGGTTTCGGGCAATGTCTTAAGAAGTTGGGGGGGAAAAGATACATAATTATTTGCATCAGCTCCTGCATTCCTTAAGCATTTTTGTTTATTCATTCTATGGTGGGATATGGGAATTGCTGACAGCACCTGCATTTGCTGCCCATCTCTAATTGCTTTTGATAGCTGTCATGGTCATCATTATTGAAGCTGGCTTCTTATTCTAATTCTATTAATTTAAATTCCATCAGCTGCCATGGATTACTATAACTCCCTTATTTCCCCTCAAATCATTCATCGTCATAGAGGTTTACAGCATAGAAACAGGCCGTTCGGCTCCAATTGTCCAAAACTCCTAAACTTGTCCCAATTGCCTGTATTTGGCTCATATCCATCTATACCCATCTTACCCATGTAACTGTGTAAACGCTTTTTGAAAAGACAAAGTTGTGCCTCTATTACTATCTCTGGCTGCTTGATCCAGACATTCGCCACTCAGTGAAAAAAAATGCCCTTTTGGATTCTTTTGCATCTCTCCCCTCTCACTTTAAACCCATACTCTTTAGTTTTAAACTCCCCTGTCTTTGGGAAAAGATATGACTATCTAGCTGATCTGTGCCCTTCATTACTTCTTAGACCTCTAAGATTGCCTCTCAGCCTCCTACGCTTCAGAGAAAAAGGTCCCAGTCTATCCAGCCTCTCCTTATAACTCAAACCATCAAGTCCAGGTAGCATCTAGGAAATCTTTTCTGCACTCTTTCTAGTTTAATAATATTCGTTTGAATATTTCTTCTTGTAGGAGTATTTTATCTTCACTTTGTTCCCTTCCTTTTAAAAAAAAGGTCAGATAATGTATCCAGTCTGATAATGGTTTACAATGAAACATTAGCTTGTCTGTTTTTTGCCCACAAACCGATTGGCTCACTCAGCAGTTTCTGTTTTCGTTCAGACTTCCTGCATTTGCACATTTTGCTTTTTATTTGAATCATGTGATTTCAGCTGAGTTTAATACTGAGAAACAGTCACATGCTTAGGAGTCTTTATCTTTCCTCATTCGCTACTGCTCAAGGTGCAATGACTAAGTTTTCAATCAATACATTGTCACTTATTGTAAAGGTTTACATATTAATAAGTAATCCCCATGTGAACATTACACTGGAAGGCTAACGGTGAAGATTTATCCCAATAAAAACAGGCTAGTCTTGGAATAGATTGCTTTAAATGAATAGCAGGAGAAGAAAATGAGACACAACAATTTGCATTTACATAATACGAACATAAGAACCAAATCTGGCACCTTGAACCTGCTCCGCCATTCAATAAGATCATGGCTGATCTTTCCGTGGACTCAGCTTCACTTACCCACCCACTCACTATACCCTCAATTCTTCTACTGTTCAAAAATTTATCTATCCTTGCCTTAAAAACACTCAGTGAGGTAGCTTCAGCTGCTTACTGGGCAGGGAATTCTACAAATTCACAACCCTTTGGGTAAAGAAGTTCCTCCTCAACTCAGTCCCTAAACCTGCTCCCCCTAATTTTGAGGCCTTATCCCTAGTTCTAGTTTCACCTGCCAGTGGAAACAATTTCCCTGCTATCTGTCTTATCTATTCCATTCATAATCATGTTTCTATAAGAACTCCCCTCATTCTTCTGAATTCCAATGAGTTTAATCACAGTCTACTTAGTCTCTCCTCGTAAATCAATTATCTCAACTTCAGAAACAACCTAATGAATCTCCTCTGCACCCGCTCCAGTGCCAGCATATCCTTTCTCAAGTAAGGAGACCAGAACTGTACACAGTACTCCAGGTGTGGCCTCACTAGCATCTTACACAGCTGCACTATAACCTTGCAGTTTTTAAACTCCATCCTTCTAGCAAGGATATACTGCCTTTCATATAGGAAAACATCCAAAGCACTTTGAAGTGGTATTATCGAATAAATTTTAAAAAGGGGGCCACAAAAGCAGATATTAAGACATAAGAGTAAAGGCTTGGCCAAAAGAGACATTTTTCAAAAAATTAATTTACAGGAGACAGGTATCGTTGGCTAGGTCAGCTTTGACTGTCCATCCACAACTGTCCTCAAGAAGGTGATGATGAACTGCCTTCCAAGTAGTGCACTTCAAGTGGTGTATAGAACTGTTAGGGAGGGTGTTCCAAGATTTTCACGCAGCAACAGTGAAGGAGCGGTGATATATGTCCAAGTCAGGATGGTCTGTGGCTGGGAAGGGATAAACCCTCAGGTGGTGCTGTGTCTGCTACCCTTGTCCTTCCAGATGGTGGCTGTGGGCTTGAAAGATGCTAATAAGTGTTACTGAGTTCCTACAGCGCATCTTGTAGATTGTACATATTGCTGCCACTGTGCTTCAGAAAAAGTGAGTGTTTGTGCATTTCAAGGAACTTTATAAAAAAGAAAGAGAGCTGGAGAGATTTAGGGATGGAATTCAGATTCGAGGGTCAAGGCAGCTGTAGGCGTACACCAACAATGGCGTGATTAAAATCAAGGATGTATAAGAGACCAGAAATCTCAAAGGCTTTTTGGCTTGGTAGCAGTTACAGAAACAGTGAGGAGAAAGAATCCATGCATGGAAAAATTTGAAAACAAGGATGAGAATTTTAAAATTTACACTTACATCCAACAGTTCCACTCCACCAAACCAATTCCGTTAAATAGGAAGCACCTGCCAAAAGGCAAGAGTTAGCATTTTCCTATGAGACAGAAAAATTCAGACATCTTGATTTTTGAAGGAAGACTGCGTCACCAACAGGGCTGATATCTCAAAACTTCACCGACCCACATCTCTTTCTCTACCGACTGGTATTACTGGCAAACCAGATTGTGGTTCATTAGCCATGGAGAAGTGATAATCGGTTTATAAAATTAAGCCACGGGTCAAAGAACATTTTACTTTAAAATTAGTCAACTGCAGAGCACATGGATGATTGTGGTCAAACATTTTTGCATGCTTTAGTCGTTGATATTTAATTCAACTGCATAGGAAACCTACATGACAGCTAGAAAGCAACATTTTGGACATCTATCCAAAAGTATTGAAGGGCAGTCAAGTGAATGTCATCATCATTGTGTTTGGAGAATTTGATCAGAGTGAGATTACTCTTAAAGGAAGCTCCTGTTTAAAGACTACGCCAAAGTTTGAAAACTCCCAATTAAAATATTTTTTATTTAAGTTTTCTTTCACTGTACCCCAACCATCATTACTTCCTAGGAATTCTATCGGCATTTTTATTCATCTTTTCTGTATCTATAATTCATTAATCTTAAATGCAGCAGCAATCCTAAATCTCTTTGCTATTCCATTCTGTTAAGCATTACTATTTTCCATGCATCTTCTTCTGTGCTAATTGATCTTCTGAGTAGTCCTCTCCTTGATAGAATTGCGATCCAGTTTCCTTCATAAGTAGTCCTGGAAACAATTCCTATTAATTTTTCACTTTTCAAACTGGAAGATCAAGTTGGTTTGTTTCTATTGTATTCTGGCTCCCACTTTTTCACATCCTGACTAAATGTTTTCTGTTAGCTTCTCTCAACATCTGCCCAAGAGGGCCTTTACTATGGGAGACTTGGTCTAATTCCTGCACACCGACTAACTTCTCTACTATGTCATGCATTGAGGTTGGCCAACAGCTTCACAAATAACATTATTAAATAATGCTTGGTGCAAACATCTTAATCTTGCACCCTGCTTCGATTTGCATGTGTTACATTTCAACGATTAATAACTAAAAATCTTTGCATCCAAACTTCCCATCACCCTTTAGATGTATTGTTACATAAAAAGCAGTTTTTATTCACTGACCTCAAACCAAAAGCAGTTTTGATGATTTTGATTTGATTCATAATTGTCACATATTAACATATAGTGAAAAGTACTGTTTCTTGCATGTTATATATTCAATGCAGAATGTTTATAGAGAAGGAAAGGAGACACTGCAGAATGTAGTATTACAGTTGTAGCCAGGCTGCAGGGAAAGATCGACTTTCTGTATAGGTAAACAGCAGCAAGTAGCTCAAAATTGTTAAAGGACTGATTTTTACTTAGGACTGTTACAACAAGGGATTTTCACAATAACTTGTTTGCAGTATTAATGTAAGCCTACATGTGACACTGGCACATAAACTTTAAAACATGGAATGTTTTGCAATAGGAAATGGTTGATTCAGAAAATATTTGATATGCATAAGATAAAGGAACAGAATTAGGCCATTTGGCCCATGGTTTCCGCTCCATCATTCAATCATGTCTGGTTAAAGTCAAAGTTTATTTATTAGTCCCATGAAGGCTTACATTTACACTGTAATGAAGTTACTATGCAAATCCCCAAGTCACACACTGAGGGAAAATTTAGCATGGCCAATACACCTAACCAGCAAGTCTTTTGGACTGTGGGAGAAAACTGGAGCACCTGGAGAAAACCCAGGCAGACATGGAAGAACATGCAAACTCCACCCAGACTGTGCCCAAGCTGAGAATCAAACCCAGGTCCCTGATGCTGTGAGGCAGCAGTGCTAACCACTGTGCCACCATACCCCTTTTCCTGCCTTTTCCCCATAATCTTTCAGCCCATTACCAATTAAAAATCTGTCTAACTCTTCCTCAAATTTATTCACTGTCCCACCATCCACCACACTTTGAGGAAGTGAAATAAGTTCATAAGTTATACTGAGTCAGAACACATCACAGGACCATGAAGCAGCAGCAGGATTGTAATGAAGCATTGGTCACGTGTTCTGTGTCTTGAACAAATATTTCCTAAAATCAAATCAGGATATATTAAAAAAAATTCTTTGGATGAGTAGAAATAATTTTAAGATTGGATTTGCATAAGAAAAAAAGAAAATCAGCAGATTTAACATACACAGTACGTTGGATAACACCACTTTTCCCTTGCAAGACTAAGTATGCTTTTTAACATTTTCCAAACAAGTGCAGCCAATTTGAAAGTATTTTTCTAACACAAAAATCTAATTCAACTCAAATGTTAAAGAACAAAGTAGTGTGTCACACTCATCCATTAAATTATTCAAAATCAAAGCTTAGCACCCTGAATTTTACATTTTAATAGTGTTCAAATGCAAGTGAACATTATCCAATAATATTTAGCACAAAATTGCTTCTTCAGCACACTTAGGTACAAAAAGTAAATAAAAACTTCAACTTCACCAGCATCATTTAGGTAGAACTGATATTCTTTAAAAAAAATAACTAGCTATTATAGGAAGTGATGAGCATTTCCAGTCAGTGTGGCCAGTTTTAAACGTGAAACATTTGGATGACTCAATCCACTGAAAATCTGTAATAAGATTAACAACTGGGCATTGCCCAATAAAAACAAAAACCGCTTGGGAAACGTGTGTGTTTCTGTTCCCTGTTGCTAGGTTTTAAGCTGGGTAATTTGTGGGTGGTGAATTCGATGGTTACGAACCTCTGCTCTCGGCTCGAAGGATGCCTTTTTTCTGCAGCACGAAAGTGCAGCCGTTCAGGAGGCTGGAGAGCAGGGCGATGCTGAGTCCCAGGGAGGCGCCTGCACTCTGCTCCCGCTCCATCCCCATCCCACGCTCACCTGGCCAGGTACACAGCTCGCGCCGCCTCACCTAATTAACAACCTGTGCAGAACAGTTCACATTCAGTCATTTTTCTTCCAAATAAATGTCTTTAAAACTCCAATTGCATCCAACCTATCAAAGATCATTTACCACCGGAGTTCTTTTGAAAATAAGTTTTTCTTAGTTTATTAAGACATTTCTTCCGTATTCTCAGCAACACACCCTGGTTTTAACACATGCGCAGTGAGAGAGAAATTAAGATGTCTGCTGCTCCAAGAGATACCTTGCCTGGAGCTCCCTCTAGCATTACAGTGCCAGGACCCAAATCTCACATCAGCACACTCAGGATTTTTTCTTTCTTTCTCTTGTTGGGTTGGTGGGTTGTTGATTGGCAAGAGATTGCTGGCAGCCAATCACCTTAGACCCTAGGACTGAATAACGGTGATTGTCTGTGCTGCCTCACAGTTCCAGGACCCTGGGTTTGATTCCTGACTTGGGTGATTGCCAGTGTGGAGTCTGCATGTTCTCTCCGTATCTGCGTAGGTTTTCCTCCAGGTGCTCTCATTTCCTCCCACAGTCTGAAAGACATGCTGGTTAGGTGCATTGGCCATGCTAAATTCTCCCTCAATGAACCCAAACAGGGGCTAGAGTGTAGCGCCTATGAAATTTTCACAGTAAACTTTGCAGTGTTATTGTAAAAACTATTTGTGCCTAATAATTAAACTTTACTTTTATTTTAACTTTGACATCACTGCAGATGTTCCTCGGGGCAATTATAAAAGCCTCTTCCATCATTCTGTTGATTCATAAAAGCAGAAGTAGGATCTGAGGATTGCAGAGTGTTCAATTCCATTTCAAGTTAAAGATTAAAGTTGAGTTATTAGTGTCACAAGTAGACTTATATTATGGCACAGTGGTTAGCACTGCTGCCTCTCAATAAGATCACCTTTCATTCTTCATAGAATTCCTATAGTTTAGGAAAAGGCCATCTGGCCCATTAAGTTGCACCAACAACAATTCCACCCAGGCCCTACCCTGATATCCCTATATATTTACCCAATAATCTACACATCTCAGGACTCTAACAGACAGTTTTTAGCATGGCCAATTGACCTAACCTATACGTCTTTGGAAACCAGAGCACCTGGAGGAAACCCACACAGACACAAGAGGAGAATGTGCAAACTCCACATAGACGGCAAACCAAGACAAGAATTGAATCTAGGTCCCTGAGGCTATGAAACAGCAATGCTAACCACTGTGCTACCATGCCACCCAGCCTTCCGTCTTCCTATGAAAACCTAACTTTCTGTTGCAGTTGCTGCAATAAACTTTATTACACAATACCAATATGTCGTCAATGAAACATGTTGAGATCCAGCCCAGAGATTAATGTGGATGATTGTGGCAATATCATATTTAGTTTGCTATTTTAGCAGAGATGAAACTTTTTATCTCCTGCTTTAAAATAATGGACAAAACAATATTGTATGAATGTATCAAGCATTTTCCAGTATTGCTAATTGTTGGCTTAAAATATGATTAGAGCAATGAATCAAGAAAAAAGGATTTATTTAATAATTGATTTATCCCAATGTACATGGTTCATGATTACAGTTTTCCACCCATTCTCTCATCTGAAATAGTATAAAGTAACAAAGGAAAGCCTGAGCACTCCCCTGAGGAAATGAATTTCACAAGTGGTGTTTAGATGTAGCAGTGCAATATATGTTTTCTCATCCAAGTATCAGCAAGACTGCTGAAAAGAAGCAAGCAGTCATTAGACAATACCATTGTCTTTATTTGACAATGCAAAACTTTTACACATAAAAAAAATGATGTGCGTGGGACTCACATAACCACATGATTGTGTAACAGTCAACAAGTGTGACTGGTAATTGTAGAAGCATGGAAGCTAAGAACAACGCTTCCTTTTGTGGTAAATGCCTAAAGGATTGTTTGCTCTTGCTTAGTTCCTTTCATGATGCTGTGCTGTTTTCTTATTGGAATATAACAATATCAAGGCTATAGCTTTGTAAAAGCAGCGTGTGAAGAGAGGGCAAAAGAGAAAATGATATTTATAGTTCTGTAAAAAAAAATCAAGTTGGGTGTACTAATACAGTTACAAAAATGCCACAGTTCCTACATGCATCAACAGATTATTCAAATTTTAATTTGATTTATTATTGTCACATGTATCAGGATATAGTAAAAAGTATTGTTTCTTGTGCTATATAGACAGAACATACTGTTCATAGAGTACATTGGGGAGAAGGAAAGGAGAGGGTGCAGAATATAGAGTCACAGATAGGGTGTGAAGAAAAATACATCATATGAAGAATAAAACACAATCTAAATAGAAACACAACTGATGATGCCACCATCTCTTGAATAACATAATTATTAGAATCAACCTTTTAAAAATAATTCCTTCAGTGATGATTTATCTCCATTGTATTTAAGCTCTAATTCCCTGCAGCTTGAGAGTGCTACAAAATGGACCTGATACTGCAATGCCTTGCATGGTGAACTGTGGGGAAGTTCTGTGCAGAGGCCACAAGTATGGCAGGAAAATCAGTCACCCCTGACTGGTCATGTGTGTTTCCTAATCATCCAGCAGCCGCAGCATGGGGGTATTGAACCTGCACCTCTGCATTGATGTTCCGGGATGCTGTTCTAACAATGTCATTCTAGATTCAATTTAAATACAAAAATAAAAAATTAGGAAATTTGTTTTTCAACCTTTGGGTATGAATGTGTTGAGCTCCCAAGGGAACTCGTGGCAATGATATCAGACAGTTAGGAATATACGAACATAAGAACTAGGAACAGGAGTAGACTATCTGGCCCCTTGAGCTCATCTCCCATTCAATAAATTCATGGCTGATTTTTTTTGTGGACTCAGCTTCACTTATCTACCTGATCACTATAATTTATTCCTTTACTGTTCAAAAATCTTTCTTTGCTTTAAAAATATTCAAAGAGGTAGCCTCAATTGCTTTACTAGACAGGTAATTCCACAGATTCACAACTCTTTGGGTGAAGAGGTTCCTCCCCAATCTGCTCCTGCTTATTTTGAGGCTATGCCCCTTAATTCTAGTTTCACCTGCCATCGGAGACAACTTACATAGAACATAGAACAATACAGCACAAACAGGCCCTTTGGCCCACGAGTTGCACCAATCACATCTACCAATCCACAGACCTATCTATAACCCCCTATCCTATTTGTTTCCATATACTCATCCAGAAGTCTTTTAAAAGACCCCAGTGAGTTTGCCTCAACAACCTCCGACGGCAGTCGGTTCCATTCACTCACCACCCTCTTAGTGAAAAACCTACCCCTGACATCTCCTTTGTATTTGCTTCCCTGCACCTTAAATCTGTGTCCTCTCGTAGTGACCATTTCAGCTCGGGGAAATATTCTCTGAGAGTCCACCCTATCTATTCCTCTCAACATTTTATAAACCTCTATCAGGTCGCCTCTCAACCTACGTCTCTCCAGTGAGAAGCGTCCCAGCTCCCTCAACCTATCTTCATAAGGCCTGCCTCCCAATCCAGGCAGCATCCTTGTAAATCTCCTCTGCACTCTCTTAATAGCCTCTACACCCTTCCTATAGCGAGGCGACCAGAACTGCGCATAATACTCCAAGTGGGGTCTGACAAGAGTCTTATAGAGCTGCATCATTACCTCCTGACTCCTAAACTCTATTCCTCGATTAATGAAGGCCAGTACACCGTACGCCTTCTTGACCACTTCCTCCACCTGCGAGGCCGATTTCAGAGTCCTATGGACCCGGACCCCGAGCTCCTTCTGCTCTACAACACAGCTAAGACTCCTACCCCTTATATTGTACTCCTTCATCCCATTATTCCTGCCAAAATGGACCACTATACATTTATCTGTGTTGAAGTCCATCTGCCACTTCTCCGCCCAGTCTTGCATCCTGCCTATGTCCCGCTGCAACTTTTGGCATCCCTCCAGACCATCCACAACACCACCGATCTTTGTATCGTCGGCGAACTTGCTAACCAATCCCTCCACTTCCTCATCCAGGTCATTTATGAAAATGACAAACAGCAGGGGTCCCAGAACAGATCCCTGGGGCACTCCACTGGTTACCGACCTTCATGCAGAACAAGACCCATCCACAACCACTCTCTGCTTTCTGCCGGCAAGCCAGTTCTGGATCCACGAGGCCAAAGCCCTTGGATCCCATGCCCTCTCACCTTCTCCAGAAGCCTTGCATGGGGGACCTTATCAAACGCCTTGCTTCTATCTTACCTATTCTCTTCATAATCTTATATGTTTTTATGAGATCCCCCCTCATTCTTCTAAATTCCAGTGAATATAGTCGCAGCCTACTCAGTCTTTCCTCATAAGCCAACTCTCTCAACTCTGGAATTAACCTAGTGAACTTTGCACCCCATCCAGTGCCAATATATCCTTTCTCAAGTAAGAAGACAAAACTATACACAGTATTCCAGGTGTGGTCTTATCAGCTACCTTATTCAGCTACAATTAACCTCCCTGTTTTTAAACTCCATCCCCCTTGCAATGAAGGACAAAATTCCATTTGCCTTCTTAATTATGTGCTGCAACTGCAAAGCAACTTTTTGTGATTCATGCACAAGGACACAAGATACCTCTGCACAGCAGAATGCTGCAATTATTTTACCATTTAAATAATAGTCCATTTTGCTGTTATTCCTACCCTAATGCATGACCTCCGTTTACTCCATCTGCCAGATCCTTGCCCACTCACTTAAACTATCTATATCTCTTTGCAGACTTTCAGTGTCCTCTGCATACTTTGCTCTACCACTGATCATAGTGTCATCCGTTAACTTTGATACACTACAGTTGCTAATTCCAAATCAGTTATGTAAATTGTAAACAATTGCAGTCCCAACACTGATCACTACAGTCACTGATTGCCAATCAGAAAAACATCCATTTAGCTCTATTCTTTGCTTTCTGCTAATTAACCAATCCTCTACCCAAGCTAATACAGTACATGTAACACTGTGCACCTTTATCTTATCGAACAACCTTTTGTGCAGCACCTTGTCCAATGCATTCTAAAATCCAGATATACCACATCCACTGGTTCCCCATTGGCCACCTTGCTCATAATGTCCTCAAAGAATTCCAGTAAATTAGTTGAACATGACTTCCCTTTCATGAATCCATGCTGTGTCTTTCCAATGGGACAATTTCTATCTAGACTTCTTGCTATTTCTTCCATGATGATAGATTGAAGCAACTTCCCTATGACAAAATTTAAGCTAACCAGCCTATATTACTTGCCTTTTGTCTACCTCCTTTTTTAAACACTCGCGTCATATTTGCTATTTTCCACTCTGCTAGAACCACCCCAGACTCCAGTGAATTTTGGTAAATTACCATGAGTGCATTTCCTATTTCCCCTGTTATCTCTTTTAGTACCCTGGGGTGCAAGGCCAGGAGACTTGTCTACCTTTAGCTTCTTTAGCTTGCCCAACACTACATCTTTAGTGATAATGATCGCTTTCTAGATCCTCACCTGCCATAGCCTTCTTTGTCATCAATTTTTGGCATATTATTTGTGTCTGCTTGTGAAGACCGACACAAAATACCTGTTCAATACCTCAGCCATTTCCCCATTTCTCATCATTAAGTCTTCCTTTTCATCATCTAAAGGACCAATGCTTATTTAACCACTCTTTTTTATTTTATATATTTGTAGAAACTTTTGCTATCTGCTTTTATATTCTCAGCTAGTTTACTCTCACAATCTTTCTTACTTTACTTTATAGGTTTAACATCTGCATTTTCCCATTTTTATCCATATCTGTTAATCAAACATAACCTCTAAAATAATATGTTTAATATCAAACTATCTTTGCTTTGAGCCTTTCAGTTTACAGAGAAATAATTCTACAAATTGGATGGGAGACTCCATTTGAAGTTTGAATTTGGAAATTCCTGAGTCATGCCTCTGCTGTCAGAGTGCACTGGAGCAGTATTCCCTATGCCAACAACCAAAGTCCTACAGCCTATCCTAAATCATAGTTACAGGGCCTTTTTCGTGGCTGGGTTAGTTGGTCCTTTCTCTGGAGGGATGGAATGTCTTGGGACCTTTGGAAGGCTCTGGTTGATTTGAAACCAGCTGGATTTATTGGATTATGTGAGAGACAGAATCCCCAGAGATTCCTCAGAAGCCCCTTTGCAAACTTTGTAGTGTTCGAATTGATGCTGTAGTTAGGCTACCTTGCATTCATCGTGACAGACCATCTGTGTCTTGCTGCAGAGCTCAATACACACTTGTTGGTGCGACAGTCCTCTCAATGGAAAAGTTTTATTTATTTATCAGTCACAAGTAAGGCTTACGTTAACACTGCAGTTGGCATTTGGTAAGGAGTGATGACTCCAAAACTTGGCCACATTTGTAAATGGTAGGGGGTTGCATAACTAAGGAGAGTGGCATAGTGGCATAATGGTTAGCACTGCTGCCCCACAGAGACAGGGACCTGGGTTCAATTCTCAGCTTGGGCCACTGTCTGTGTAGAGTTTTCACATTCACCCCATCTTTGTGGGGGTTTCCTCTGGGTGCTCTAGTTTCCTCCCATAGTCCAAAAGATGTGTGGGTTAGGTGGATTGACCATGCTAAATCGTCCTTTAGTATCAGCTGGACTAGCTAGAGTAAATACATAGCTCTTCCTTATTGAAATTCCTATTGTAGCGCCAATTATGGGCACAACTGTTATTGTATGTGAGCATTAACACTTTAAAATAGATTTTGCCATATACACACAAGTAGGAGAGTTTTCAACATATTTTGAAATGAAATGTTGCAGCCATTTATTGATCCATTCATTGTTTATGAGCAGGTCTCAGTTTTGGACTGCCTGTTGTTATTTTCTGATTTCAATGAGCCAGAGTGAAGAGGAACTGTGTTTTAACTTTGACTTGGTGTCAGTCTCCGTGCCACAGCAGGTCAGACAAAGAAAACAGCAAAGACATGGACTCTAATTGGCATGGACTGGAACCTCTCTGTTCAGTTTAAAAGCAAACAACTTTTCGTTACTGGGAATATCCCCTCCACATATCGTATTTAACCTCATACCATTATTCTTGGCAGAAATAACTTATCAGCCATTTATAGTAACTCCCTTTCAGTTTTCTTCTGACTGTGTTAATCTGCCCTTTTACTGGTGTGATGTCCCACTAGCTGAAGCTTCTCCCTATCCACCTCATATACTTTACCCATCAACATGTCATAATGGGTGTTGGCAAAATTATTTGGCTGGTGTGAGGGGTGTGTTTGGGTATTTGGCTGAGACCTCTAAAGCGAACCTGATGCTATAATATCCCTCGTAGATAGTCAGGAGGCAGCACAATCAGTACTGGCGAAGAAAGCAAGTAAGTTTGTTGAAAGGTCATGAGCTTTCCTGCTTGCTGCTTTGGGGGCAAACAAAATTTCCCACATTTGAGATATGTTGCCCAGTTTAAAAACAGCCTCTGACTGAAAACATCTACTGGCAGATATTTTCTGCCAAAAACATCAAAAATTCCAAGATATATTATGAAGTTAGCCTAGACCCCAGCCTGCTTTGATTTTGGTATTTGGCTGACCATAAGGTGTTTTGGCCCAGGTATGATTCAATTGACCCACTTGGAAACTTTTATTGAAACAAACTTTTCTTAACAACGCAGTTCAGGTATAATAAAAACAATTAGCATAACTTTTATATATTGAAATACTGAATTATACAAAGTATAATTCTCAACAACTATCTATCTAAGTATTGTTACAATAAAACATTTTGTGCATTGTGGAAAAACTGCTGCCTCCTATAACTAGGTGTACTAATACCGACACTGGCTGGACATATTCTACAAGATATCAGCACATGACTTCTACTTTTTAAACCCTTTTGATAGAGACAGAAAAACACATGTCTTCTGACTCCCATATAGCAGCCTCCAGAGAAAGAAACGTACTTTCTGATTCCAGATTCCAGTCTCCAAAGCCAGAGAGAGAAAGGGAGACACTTTTCTCTAACAATTCCAAGTAGCAATTGACTTGATTTCCCTGGTATGCTTAATCCCACCCAGTTAAACAACTTTTCCTGTCAATTGACCTAATCAAGTTCTGCTCTGAAAAACCCCAGGGGAAAACACAAAAATAACAGTACTACATCAATCCAGATTAAAACAATCATTTTACTAATTGAGATCAATTATGCTGCTGCAGTAACAACAAAGGCTTTGGTTATGGACAATGCAGCACTGGTTAATTGAACTGACTGCTAAAACAAATACTGCACAAGAAACATGACACAAAAACATTTCTTAAAGTATTGTTACAATAAAACATATTGTGCATTGTGGAAAAACTGCTGCCTCCTATAACTAGGTGTACTAATACCGACACTGGCTGGACATATTCTACAAGATATCAGCGCATGACTTCTACTTTCAACTGCTCCACCACAGCCTCCTGCTATTGGTTGCCCAACACACACATCATGATGGGACTCTGTCTTCCCAAGATGTATTGGTTTTGACTTCTGAAGATCTTGTGACTCTAATTCATCCAAAAACTCTCTACCCATATGCTGAGACCAAATCTTTTTCACCTGTGACTTGTGTGTACATGGCCAGTACAACAACACCTCAATTTTCAAATTTTGACACTTGTTTTCAAATCCCTCCAAGGTGTTACTTATCCTTGTCTGTTAAATATTCTCTAGTCCTATAACCTATCAAGAGCTCTGAATTTCTCCAGTTCTGACCTTTCATGTACGGGCGATAGCCTAATGGTATTATTGCTAGACTAGTAATCGAGAAACTCACCTAATATTCTGGGGGCCTGGGTTCCAATTCTGCCACGGCAAGTGGTGGAATTTGAATTCAATATGAAAAAAATCTAGAATTAAGAATGCACTGTTGACCATGAAATAATTGTTGATTGTCGAGAAAAACCCACCTACTTCACCAATTTCATTTAGGGAAGGAAATCTGCTGTCCTTGCCTGACCTGGCCTATATGTGACTCCAGAGCCACAGCAATGTAGTTGACCCTCAACTGCCATCAAAGGACAAGTAGGATGGGCAATAAAAACCAACCAGCATGTCCCATGAATGAATAAAAAAAATTATGCAAATTGATTTTCCTTGCTCCATCACTGGAGGCCTTATCTTCAGCTACATTGACCTAGGGCTCTTGAATTTCGTTCCTGAATCCCTACCCCTCTGTATTCCTTTAGGTTGCACGTTATTGTTACATGTTAGTTGATGAGGATAAGAGGAACTGATTCATGCATCATGCTGTGCTCAGTTTCATTTCCTCAGTTTTTATTTTTAAATTAATTTGTCCAAATTCTCCAAGTCAGCTGACAAGGCCTTTCTTTGAAGTGACAAAGTTTTATATTAATCTGCTTTGAAATTCACCTGAGCTAACTTTAGTCTAACTGACCCTGTTCCTTCCCTCTCACCCCTTGTGATCGGGACATATAGCCGTAACATTCTCCTCTACCTTCCCAATTAAATATTCAATTGAATTCCACATAAAGCAAAATGGAGGGGTAAGGTATAAAACAAGCCAAGTTGAGTTTACTCTTAGTGTCACAAGTAAGTTTACATTAACACTGCAATGAAGTTATTGTGAAAATCTCTTAACTGCCACACTCCGGCACGTGCTCAGGTACACTGAGGAGCAACTTAGCATGGCCAATGCACCTAACCTTTCAGATTGTGGGAGGAAGCTGGAGCACCTGGAGGAAATCCAGGCAGATATAGGGAGAATGAGCAGATTCCACACAGACAGTGACCCAAGCTGAGAATCGAACCCAGTTTCACTCAATCAGTGGGGAGTTTTCCCCAGTTATCATGTGATGATACTACGATACTGTGCCTTTAAGAAATATATTTGTGCCATGTTTCTTGTGAAGGATATGTTTTAAATTTCAACTCTGATTATATTGCCGATTTTGTCTACTGCATGAAGCCCACATGCTGAAAATTTAGAAGCATAACTGATTCTAAATATTGAGGTGTTTTTTAATTTGAGTTAATGAAGTTTTGTTTATTTTTTGGGTTGTCTGCTGAGGTTTCAGGGTAGAGTTTAATCAGGTTGATTGATAACAGCACATCATGTGCTAATGGGGGGAGCAAGTCTTACAGAGGAAAAAGACAGGCAGTTTCTGTTTGGATTTGCAAGGAGCAGCAGTTCTTCTCTCTCTTTCACTTTGGAGTTTGAATTCTGGGACCTGCTAGACAGCAATGGGGAAATGGCACAGAAAAGGAGTTAAATCATAGAATCATATGATCCTCCATTGCAGCAGGAGCCATTCAGCCCATTCAGTCTGCACTAGCTACAATCCCATCCAGGCCATATCCCCATCACCCCGTGCATTTACCCTAGCTAGTGCCCCTGGCAGTCAGGGGCAATTTAGCACAGCCAATCCATTTCACACACACATCTTTGGACAGTAGGAGGAAACCGGAGCACTTGGAGGAAACATGCAGACACAGAGAGAATGTGTAAACTCCACACAGACAGTAACCCAAGCCGGGAATTGAACCTGGGTCTCTGGTGCTGTGAGGTATCAGTGCTAACTACTGTGCTGGCATAGATCAGCCATGTAGTGGACAGGCTTGAAGAGAGTGGTGGCCTGCTCTTGTTTCTATTTTTTGTGATCTTGTGTATTCCTGTTCCCATGTAGCAGGCTTGGGATACTAAATGATCTATGTTGTTCTATGATCTCCTCAAGAAGCTGAATGGCCTCCTTCTGTTCCTATATTGCAGGTTCTGGGGGCTGAATGGTTTGTACCTCCTATGCAATATGAATGGCCTGTAAATTTTGTTTCATTGATTTGGGTAATGTGTGTCAGTGGCTGGTTAATATTTATTGGCCATCACTAGTTGCCCTTAGAGGTCATTTGAGGGTCAGCCACACGATTATGTGGCTCTGGGGTCACATGTAGGCCAGAATAGGTAAGGACAGCAAATTTCCTTCCCTAAATTACATTAGTGAAACAAATGGGTTTTTCCGATGATTGTTTCACATCATCAGATGAACACGTAGCTGTCATTACATTCAGAGCTATGGGTCAAGTGCTGGCAGATGGGATTAGGTGGGATTCCAAGTATTTATATTGTGTCAGTGCAGACTTGATGAGCCAAAGAGCCTCTTCTGTACTATGTGATTCTATCCATAGATTCTTAATTCCAGACATTTTTTACTGAATTCGAATTCCGTTATCTGCTGTGGTGGGATTCGAACTCAGGTCCCCAGAGCATCTGCTGATTTCTGGATTAATAGCCTAATGATAATACCACTAGGCTATCATGTTCTTATGTAATAGGCTCAAGGGGCTGAAAGATCTCCTCTTTCAACGTAACAGGTTACAGGAATTTAGCAGCCTGTACTTCATGTATAATATATGGGGATGGTAACATTATATAGGACATTCCCCCTACTCCTATTGAGGCAGTAAGGTGGCACAGTAGTGAGGAAGTGTACACAGTAGTCTACTGACCATGCTCCCTGACTGAACTAAAACCCCCTATCCTTCCAGGATCATATCCCTTACTCCCATCCTATTCATATATTTGTCTATACGCCCCTTAAAAGCCACTATCATATCCACTTCCACTACCTCCCCTGGCAGCGGGTTCCAGGCACCCATGACTTTCTGGTAAAAATCTTGCCTCATACATCTTTCAAACATTGCTTCACATGCCTTAGATTTATGTCCCCTAGTAATTGGCTCTTCCACCCAGGGAGAAAGCTTCTGACTATCCAAACTGTCCATGCTCTTCACAATTTTGTAGACTTCTATCAGGTCGCCCGTCAACCTCCGTCATTCCAGTGAGAACAAACCAAGTTTCTTCAACCTCTCCTCATAGTTAATGTCCTCCATACCAGGCAACATCCTGATAAATCTTTTCTATACCCTTTCCAAAGCCTCCACATCCTTCTGGTAGTGTAACGGCCAGAATTAACACTATATTCTAAAGGCAACCTAACTAAGTTTCTATAAAGCTGCTATATGACTTGCCAATTTTTAAACTCAGTGCCCTGGCTGATGAAGGTAAGCATGCCGTATGCCTTCTTGACTACTTTCTCCACCTGCGTTGCCATTTTCAGTGACCTGTGTATCTGTACACCCAGATCCCTCTGCCCTATCAATACTCTTCAGGGTTCTGTCTTTTACTGGGTATTTCCTATCTTTATTAGACCTTCCAAAATGCATTACCTCACATTTGTCTAGATTAAATGCCATCTGCCATCTCTCTGCTTAGGTAGAGCTGATCTATATCCTGCTGTATCCTCTGATGGTCCTCATCACTACCTGCAAATCCACCAACCTTTGTGTCATCCGCAAACTTACTAATCAAACCTGTTACATTTTCCTCCAACTCATTTAATTATATTACAAACAGCTAAGTTCCTAGCACTGATCCCTGAGGAATACCGCTCACAGCCCTCCATTCAGAAACACACCCTTCCACTGCTACCCTCTGTCTTACATGACTGAGCTAGTTCTGTATTTTGCCAGCTCACCTCTGATCCCATGTGACTTCATCTTCTGCACCAGTCTGCAATGAAGGACCTTGTCAAAGGCTTTTACTGAAGTCCATGTAGTCAACATCCATTGCCCTACCCTCATCAATTATCTTCATCACTTCCTTGAAAAACCCAATCAAATTAGTGAAACATGACCTCTCCTTAACAAAACCATACTGCTTCTCCCTAATATATCCATTTACTTTCAAGTGGGGATAAATCCTGCCTCCAAGAATTGTCTCCAATAATTTCCCTACCACTGAGCACTGCTGCCTCACAGCGCCAGGGACCCGTGTTCAATTCCCGGCTTGGGTTATCGTCTGTGCGGAATTTGCATGTTCTCCCTGTGTCTGAGAGGGTTTCCCCTGGGTGTTCCCGTTTCCTCCCACAATCTGAAAGACATGCTAGTTAGGTGCATTGTGTCAGACTATGGCAACCAGGGGAATTTCACAGTAACTTCATTGCAGTGTTAATGTAAGTAAGCCTTACTAATAAATAAACTTTATTTTTACTTCAAGTCGTCCCTTAGTGTCAGGGGATGAGGAGATTAAATACATGGGATTATGGGGAGAGGGCCTGGGTGAGATTGTTGTGGGTAGTGACTCCATGGAATGAATGATCTCCTTCTTCATTGTGAGAATTCTATTATCCAATCTGTCCATTATCCATATTGATTAATAGTTGAAGATCAATAAATGAGTTATTTAAATGAGCGGTGGTTGGGTTGCAGCGAGAAATGAAAGAGATGATGCCGAACTTCACTTGATGTGTGGTGAATCTGGACTTCCCCTTTGGATATTTCACACATAGACACCAGGATTGGTGAAATGAGGAAACAGAATACTGTGAAACAGAGAGTTCCCTCAGTCGTCCAGACAGTGTGGCTGGGAGAGGAGCTGAGAGAGCGTGTGCTCCTGAAGGATGTTCCTGCTCTTGGTCAATGCTCTCCTGTGCACGCTGGCAGGGGGGGCAGCGATGCCCACCGGGAATGAGCTGACAGAATGCAGGAAGGCCCAGAAAGGGCTGACCGCTCTGGAAGTCCTCCCCGGTGGAGGCTGGGACAACCTGAGGAACCTGGACCGGGGCAGGGTGATGAACTCCAGCTACTCGCAGTGCAGGACCACCGAGGACGGCCTCTACCTCATCCCTGACCAGGTGTATGTGGTGCCGCTGAAGCGGAGCGGCATCGACACCGTGTCCGAGCTGATCAGGGACTGGCGTGACTACAGGAGCTCCACCAGCGCCTCCATCAACTTGGATGTGTCCTTCCTCTCCAGCCTGAACGGCAAGTTCTCGGTGGACAGCGAGAGGGTGAAGACTCACCAGCTGCGGGACAGCAGCGTGACCTCCCGGATCCAGGTGAGGGACCTCATGTACCAGGTCAAAGCTGAGGCCAACTTCCAGCTGGACCAGGGCTTCAAGGAGCAGCTGATTCTGATTGGCAACTACCTGGAGAACAACCAGAGCAGAACTGCCCGCTACTACTCAGAGCTGCTGGTCAGGAACTATGGCACCCATGTGTTGACCGGTGTCCACGCCGGTGCCAACCTGGTGCAGGAGGACCAGGTACGGTCCAGCTTCGTGTCGGACAGTTGGAGCCACAAGTCCAGCATCACCGCCTCAACCGGCGTCATCTTCTTCAAAGCGGTCAACGTGGGTCTGGACGTTCACTACGAGTCCACCGACCAGTTCTCCAGGCAGTACCTGGGCAATCGCACGCACTCCCGGATCGAGAGCAACGGCGGGATCCCCTTCTACCCCGGCGTCACCCTGCAGAAGTGGCAGCAGGAGGTGGGCAACCAGCTGGTGGCCATCGACCGCTCCGGCCAGCCCCTCAACCTGGTGGTCAGCCCGGCCCGCGTCCCCGAGCTGCCCGAGCCCACGGTCAGGAAGGTGTGCCAGGCCATCGAGCGCGCCGTCAGCCTGTACTACACGGTTAACACCCACCCGGGCTGCCTGGACCCGGACTCGCCCAACTTCAGCTTCGCGGCCAACTTGGACGACGGCAGCTGCCGGGGCTCGGGCGTCAACTTCACCTTCGGCGGCGTGTACCAGGAGTGCCTGCCGCTCTCGGGGGAGGACGCCCGCCCCCTGTGCCAGCGGCTGGAGCAGAGGAACCCGCTGACCGGCTCCTTCAGCTGCCCGCCCGGCTACGCGGCCACCCCGCTGCACACGGGGGTGCAGGAGGAAGCGTACAGCCACTACGAGTGCCAGCGGCACTGTCGCACCTGCTGGCTGGTGGCCACGTGCTGCAAGGACGTGTGCGGCGACGCGTACCGCGTGCGCCGAGCGCGGTTCAGGGCGTTCTGGTGCGCGGCGGACAGCTCGCCCGGGCGGCCGTCGGGCGGCTACCTCTTCGGCGGGGTGTACGGCGCCGACGGGGCGGGAAACCCGCTGACCCAGAGCCGCGGCTGCCCGCCCTCCTTCGACCCGCTCAGGCTGCTGCGGGAGCTCCGGGTCTGCGTCAGCGACGACCCCGAGCTGGCCCTCCGCTACTCCGTCCCCTTCGGCGGCTTCTTCAGCTGCGAGACGGGCAACCCGCTGGCGGGGCCCCGCGCCCCGGAGGCCGCCCTTCCCCACCCCAAGAGGTGCCCGGCCGGCTACGCTCAGCACCGGGCTGCCGTCAGCGACGGCTGCCAGGTTCTCTACTGCCTGAGGGCCGGCGCCCTGGGCGGGCTCGGCCTGCCCCGCATCAACCTGCCGCCCTTCTCGGCGCCCCCGCTGCCCCCCGTCAGCTCCACCAACACCGTGCTGGTGCTCTCCGAGCAGCAGCCCTGGTTCCGCGACAGCCGCACCAACTGGTGGAGAACGGCCCCGGCTTCGGCCGTCCGCCGCGTCTTCCCGGACACCGCCTCCGTAGGCGGCGGCGGCGGCAGCGGCGGCACGGTCACTGCCGCCGTCTCCGCCTCCGTCGCCCTGCTTGCCATCGGGCTGATCGGCCTTGCTTACTACTACTACTACGGCAGGAAGCGCCGGAGGAACCGTGGTTACCAGCCTCTGGAGAGATCTTCCGTGCTTTCCCACTCTGAGACCGTGGAAGAGCAGGAGACGGAAGGGCAGCGTCCTCCACATCAAGTCTGATCAAGAAGAGGCATTCTCCCACTGGACCGGGGGGCAGGGAGGGGGACACCGGAGCTGAAAACCTGGCTTCAACTCATCAAACAGACATGGCTATAATCAATCGTGTTATATTGACCAAAAAAAGAGATCAATCAGTCAGTTCATTGGAGTGAGCAGGAGATTCGGGTGGTGCATTTAAGGGCCTGAGGGCAGCAGCAATCTGTAATGTGACTTAAACTGGGTTGGATATCAAGAGATACGGGGAATGTGCAGTATTGCATGGGATGACGATGGGTGGGACATTTAAGAATACAGGGCAGAGAGTGGGAAAGACTCAGTTGGATATTTAAGTGTTGTAGGGACTGACTAGGGTAGAGGGAGATTAGGCTGTTTGGGATGGGGACTCAGTAGGAAGATGGGATTGGACTGGGTAGGATATTAAGAGGTACGGGGAAATGGTAGGATCCTGTTGGATTAGAGTGCGTTGGACATTTGAAGGCATGAGGCAGAGAACTGTACAGTAGGGCTATAACTAGACTGATTATTTAAGAGTTACAGGGAATTAGAATTGTGTGAGATTAGGCTGGGTGGGACATTTAAGGGTATGGGACAGTGAGGGGGGAGAATAGGATTAAGACACAATAGGATATTTGAAGAGTGTAGGGAATGAATAGGATAGAGTGGGATTCGGTTGGTAGGGATAGGAGTCTGTAAGAGAATGGGATTTGACTAGGTGGGCAATGCAGAATGAATAAGAGAATTGTATTAGAATGGATGTGGACTGTTGTTGAGTTGAACACCAGCAAGTAATGACAAGTGGATTTCTGTCTGAAAACACATGTGAATCACATTGAATTCCTTAAATTCAACTATCTTTGTTTATTTATCCTCTTGGCATTATTTTTTATTCAATATCTTAAAATCAAGCCAAATATTTTGATTTTTTTCAAAAAAGTCTTGCTTTGGCATTTGTGAATGTCCTGTCAATTGGTATTGTAAGTGGGATGACTAGGAAAATGAGATGTAATTATTATTAACCAGGGCAACCTCTTTATTTTGAAATCAAATGAGAGAAAGAAAAAAATAAAATTTCAGAATGAAATTAATGTATGTTTGCTAAATAAAATTGAGTTGAATTCATTCACTTGTATGTATTTTAATTTATATCACATAGTGATAGTTTTAATTTATATCACATTTTAAATGCAGCAAAACATCCCAAGGCTCTCCGCACTTTCTGATCTGCAAAGTTTATACTGAGCCACAAAGGCAATCTTAGGTCAGGTGACCAAAGTCTTGATTAAACTGTTAGATTTTAAAGAGTGCCTGAGCGGAAATGGGAAAGATAGATAGGCTGAGAAGCATGGACAATGAATTCCAGAACTGAGGGCCCGGGCAGCTGAAGGGATGGCTGCCATTGTTGTAGTGAAGGAAATTTAAAGAGAATAAAAAGGAAAATGGCAAATGCTGGTAATGGGAAAATTCAGGAAATGGCTGAAAATGTTGATTCTCCATAGATATTGACTGGTTTGGTCTGTATCTTGCCTCTTCTTTAAAAAAAAAATCCTGCCTTAAGATTATTCCTGTGCACCAGCTTTGTTTCTCGGTAATTCTCAGATTACACTTTTAACTTCGATGCACCTCAGGCACCTACTCAGATAGGAGTGGCTCGGTGGCACAGTGGTTAGTACTGCTGCCTCGCAGTCCCAGGGACCCTGATTCAGTTCTGGTTTTGGGTCACTGTCTATGTGGAGTTTGCATATTCTCCCCGTGTCTGTGTGGATTTCCTCTGGGTGCTCCAGTTTCCTCCCACAGTCCAAAGATGTGTGGGTTAGGTTGATTGGCCATGCTAAATTGACCCTATAATGTCTGGGGGAATTATAGAATCATAGTCATAGAATCATAAAGGTTTACAGCATGGAAACAGGCCCTTCAGCTCAATTTGTCCATGTTGCTTTTTTTTAAAACCCCTAAGCTAATCCCAATTGCCTGCACTTGGCCCATATCCCTCTAAACACACCTTACCCATGTAACTATCCCATGCTTTTTAAAAGAAAATTATACCCACCTCTACTACTACCTCTGGCAGCTTGTTCCAGACATTCATTATCCTCTATGTGAAGAAATTGCCCTTCTGGACACTTTTGTATCTCTCCCCTTTCACCTTAAACCAATGCCCTCTAGTTTTAGACTCCTCTACCTTTGGGAAAAGATATTGACTGTCTAGCTGATCCGTGACTTCCAAAAGATCACCCCTCAGCCTCCTGTGCTTCAGAGAAAAAGTCCCAGTCTATCCAGCCTTGCCTTATAACTTAAACCATCAAGTCCTGGTAGCATCCTAATAGTTCTTTATTGCAGTCTTTCTAGTTTAATGATATCCTTTTTATAATAGGGTGACCAGAACTGCACAAGGTATTCAAGTGTGGCCTTACCAATGTCTTGTACAACTTCAACAAAACGTTCCAACTCCTGTATTCAATGTTCTGACTGATGAAACCAAGCATGCTGAATGCCTCCACCACTCTGTCCACCTGTGACTCCACATTCAGGGAGCTATGAACATGCACACCTAGATCTCTTTGTTCTGTAACTCTCCCCAGTGTCCTACCATTAACTGAGTAAGTCCTGTCAGGGTAAATATGTGGGGTAATAGGGATAGGGATAGGGCCTGGGAGGGATTGTAGTTTGTGCAGACTATTGAGCTGAAAGGCCTCCTTCTACAGTGCAGGGGTTCTATGATTCTGTGACTTAAAGCACCTACTCCCTTCAGTACCAGTGCGCTATGATTGCAGTGTGTATCTGCAGCATCTTCCAAACCTGCAACCTTCATTATCTAAAATAAGGGAAGCAGGTGCATGGGGACATCATCATCTTCATGTTTCCCTCCAAGTCACACAATGTGCCAACTTAAAATATATTACCTTGTTCCCCCTCATAATCAGTAGGTTAAAAACTGCAGGAGCACCTTCACCACAAGGGCTGCAGTGGTTTGAGAAGAAAACACATTGTCACCATTTCAAGGACAACTATGGATGGATGAACAGTGAATGCCCGTATCACAATAATTCATAGAATAGAAACCCTACAATGCAGAAAGAGGCCATTTGGGCCTTCGAGTCTGCACCAACCACAATGCACCCAGGCCCTATCCCCATATCCCTACCTATTTACCCTATTTAATCTCTCTAACCTACGCATCTCAGGAAACTAAAGAGCAATTTTTGTTTTAGCATGGCCAATCAACCCAGCCTTTGGATCTTTGGATGGTGGAGCACCTGGAGGAAACCCACACAGACACGAGGAGAATGTACAGACTCCACACAGACAGTGACCCGAGGCTGGAATTGAACCCGGGTCCCTGAAACAGTAGTGCTAACCACTTGCTACCATGCCACCCAAATTCACTGTTAAAATGGTCATAAGGAGCAACTGGGAGAGGTTATGTTTTTCTGCAAAATTATTTATTTTAGTGCTGACCCTCTGACTATTAACAGTCGTAGTGCACGTGAATAAATTTAAGTCAGGAATGAAAAAATGGGGAGAAACACAGGGAAAGTCAACCAGAGTCTTTGGAGAAGCAGTCTTTTCAATTATTCATGGTCTACGCTATTGTGCAGATGGATCATTTCCAGTTTGCTAATGAATTGGAGAACCTTTTCACATGTTATAGGTGTGATATATGTGTATATATTGTTTATTGGGGTTTGGAGTTTGACTGTCCCTTTAATGGGTGGAAGTCTTGGCAATTAGTTCTTCTCAGGATGGGACCCTGTTGAACAGTCTTCGATCTGACTGTGAATGAGTGCACACCTTAAATAAAGAGCACCCAATATTCAAACCTATCTCGTCACCCTTAGTCACAGAATCATAAAATCCCTACAGTGCAGAAGGAGGCCATTTGGCCCATTGAGCCTTCACTGATAACAATCCCACCCAGGCCCTTTTCCCTTAACCCTGTTTACACCACTAATCCCCCTGATACTTAGGGGCAATTCAGCATGGCCAATCCACCCAACCTGAATATCTTTGGACAGGTCCATTGGGTTACCCATGATAACAGAGCTTATTTTTCACTTATCAACAAAATTTACATGATATATAGGATGGAGATCCAAGGTTATTGCAAGGCTATTCTGTCAAGGTGGTGCTAGTGGATATTACGTGCCATTTAGGAGCTTTCCTGTCATCAAAATAAGTGATGATTGAAAGTTATTTTGTCAACATCAATTAAAGGCTGTTTGGTTCAAAATTAATTTTTAAATTGCACCCAAGACTGGATAAAGAAATGCAACATCTTTCAGAACATAAAACAACAGTATAATCGGTAGTCTGCCTTTTGTCCTCCTTCACAGTCAGAGGCATGTATACACACAAAAAAGCAATTAGTTGAGAGTTTTTTTAAAAAACATATTCAAATGTATTTACTTGATCAAAGTTTTCCTATCTTTTGCTCTAGCATTTCCAGCAGTTCAGCCCCACAGATGATTCTTATACATGAGGCAAATTGAGTACTAAAGGGCCAAAGTACATGACACATTCTAAGAATCCATAATTCAACTTCAGCCAGCATCATTTGGGCAGAAGATAAATTTGTGTCAGACCTTGCTGGGCATAAATTGGTTGGTGTGGCTCCTACAGCAGTGACAACATCTTAAAAACATCTTGTTAGCTGCAAAGTATTCTGAGAAAGGCAGTATGTAAATGCAAACACTTTCTTAACACATGGCATTCAAACTAAAACTTTTGAAAGAAGACTAAGGCCTTCAAGAGAAAAAAACTTTCTGTCAATGAAAGATACAAAAGACAACCACACTGGTCTAGAAGCCAGAAATTCCCGCCATCAATGGCGTTTCATATGCTCCATAACCAACCCATTAAAATTCCAGTGGCGGGCGAGATGGGAGAATTCTGGCTAACTTAACCAATAAACTGCCTCATGTTATTTTTAAGTTCCTCCAATTTTCTTCACAATAGTTGCCTTTCATTTTCTTTCATCTTTGAGAAAGAATGGATATTTTTCTTGGACCTTTGTATTTACTGGCAGGGAAGTGGCAAATTTTGTCTCCCAGGCCTGGTATCATATTGAACCCAAAATGAACTTTCAACCACACATTTGTATATCAGTAACACAGCCAGTTTCCACATCTGTAACATTAAATTATGGATGCCATGGTGGCACAGTGGTTAGCACTATGCCTCACAGCACCATGGTCACGGGTTTAATTCCAGTTTCAGGTGACTGCTTGTGTGGAGTTTGCATGTTCTTCCATGTCTGTGTGGGTTTCCTCTGGGTGCTCCCACACTCCAAAGATGTGCAGGTTAGGTGGATTGGCCAGTGGAATTAGCAGGATAAGTATGTGGGGTTGCAGGGATATTGCCTGAATGGGATAGATGTCGATGCAGGCTTGATGGGCCCTTTGGCCTTCTTCTGTACTGTAAGGATTCTGTGATTAATTGACACCACTCCACATATGTTCTTCTAATGTTGAAACCTTTATCCATGCCTTTGTTATAATAAGACATGACCAGCCTGCGTAAATTTGAAGTCACCCAAAACTCTGCCACCTGTATCCTATTGTATACATCACCCCTGACCTTGCTGGCCTACATTAACTCCTGGTTAATCAATGTCTCAATTTTAAAATTCTCATTCCTGTTTTTTAAATGTTCCAGGATATCACCCGTTGTTGTATTGTTAAATCTATATTCTGTTTATCATCCATTTTCTGCTTGATCTAAATGTTATTGATGTTGACACTAGATACAAAGAAAAGATAAAAAGGCAATCATTTTGGTCATTGCAAAATGCCCCCAATTTTCCACTGGACAAATCAAAGGTTCTTCCTTTCAACAGTTCCATTCAGGCGGTATGATAGCGCAGTGGTTAGCGCTGCTGCCTCACAGTGTCAGGAACCCGGGTTCAATTCCAGCCTCGGGTGACTGTCTGTGTAGACTTTGCACATCCTTCCCATGTCTTCGTGGATTTCCACCCATGATTGCCATGTTAAATTTCCTCTTAGTGTCATGAGGACTAGCAGGGTAAATACTTGGAGGATAGAGGCTGGGGTGGGATTGTTGCCCATGCAGGGCTCACTAGGCCAAATACCCTCTTTGTGTACTGTGGAGATTCTATGATTAACCAGCTTGCGTGTGATTATCGGAGCAAAGTATTTCTGAGAATTTTAAGACGTGTCGTTATCGGCAATGCTCACATCAGTAGTTCAGGAAACATGCTGGAATGAATTGGAACTTTGTTCGTTTGGATTTCTTTTACCATTTAAGGACAGAAATCAAAATCCTGTGTCATCAGGTTGTGAGGGTGGTGTTAATTTCTGGTGTAATGAGGAAAACTCAGGTTTTTGAATTCTGACTGCGAACCAATTCAGAGCTGAAGCAATGCAACCCTGCAACATCTATGTGTACCTCCAATTCCTCAGTGTGGGTGAGTAAAACTGCTGGCCGCAGCTGAGAGGCAAAGTGATTGAGAGTTCAGTTGACTTAGGGACCTTTCTTGTCAGAGTGACATTGATTCTTTCAAGATATCACTGTAGCCTCTTTGGATCATCATTTGTGTCATTTTTCAATTCTTTGAAGTTATCTGAAAAACAACATCAGACAAAATAGATTTTTCTTCACAGTGGAATTTCTGAAAAGGAAGAAAAAAACTAAAGCAACTAATTTACAATTGTTTCATTTTGTTAGTTGTTCATGGGATGTGGGTGTCCCTGGCTGGGGCAACATTTACTGCCCATCTCGAGGGCATGTAAGAGTCAACCACAATGATGTGGATCTAGAGTCACATGTAGTCCAGAGCAGGTAGAGTTTGGCAGATTTCCTTCCCTAAAGGATATTAGTGAACAAAATGGGTTTTTCCGACAATCAACAATGGTTTTATGATTATCATTAGACTTTTAATTATGGGTTTATTGAATTCAAATTTCACTTGTCATGATGGGATTCAAACCTTCGGTCCCCAGGGGCATTACCATGGGTCTTGAGATTACAAGTCCAGTGATAATACCACTGCCTCCCCTAACTGTTTGACAAAATATTTTAACCAGTGAGTTTGGCAGAACTCTTGATACCCCTCAGCAAAATCATCTGCACTCAATTCAACTCGTTCAATGATTTACTGAAAATTAGCTGGGACTTTAACAGGGTGGATGGAAGGAAATCGTGTCCGCTGATGGGAAGTGAGTAACCAAAGGATATAGGTTCAAGGTAATTAACCAGAAAGTTGGTGAAGAGGAAATTGAGGGAAGTATGTTTTGCTTAGTGAGTTGTCACGAAATGAGATGTAGTGACTGAAAGTCTAGTGGATGCTATTTCAGTAGTAGTTTTCAAAAGGGAATTGCCATAAACTTGAAAAGGGAACGTTTAGATGGGGAAGGGGAAAGACAAGAGACTGGAACTATTTAGATAGTTCTTTCAAAGAACAAAAGCTTCCCTTATGTTCAGTGATGATGCAAAAGGCCTATTCAGCAACAAAAGGTTAAAAAATACAGATCAAAACTTACTGGATAGGTGACACCAGTGCCCTGTTTTTCCAAACTTTCAGGGAGCTTTCTTTTGTTTGCTTTTTGTAAGAGTACAAAGTATAAATATTGCATAGATAACCAATAATACTCTTACTTTTTATCTTATATAGTATAGTAAAAATTATTTGCTTTATTAGTCTCACAAGTAGGTTTACATTAACACTGCAATGAAGTTACTGTGAAAATTTTGGCATTGTATCAGCAAGACAATGAACATAATGCTATGTGTTTTATTGGTTATAGTTACTTCATTTTGTGAGATTCTGAACCAATGTACATCAGTTTCATTTTCCCCACTCAGGACATGGCTTGTTAAACATTGATTCCTGCTTTTCCTGCTGTGTATTAATGACCTAGACCTGGGCATGCAAACAAACTCAGTTTCATTTTCCCTACTCAGGACATAACGTGTTAAATATTGATACCTGCTTTTCCTGACATACATTAATTTGATTCGATTTGACTTATTATGTGAAGGCTATATTAACATAAAGTGAAAAGTATTGTTTCTTGCGTGCTATACAGACAAAAGGTACTGTTCATGGAGAAGGAAATGAGAGAGTGCGAAATGTAATGTTACAGTCATAGCTAGATTGTAGAGAAAAATCAACTTAATGCAAGATAACTCCATTCAAAATCTGACAGCAGCAGGGAAGAAACTGTTCTTGAGTTTGTTTGTACATGACTTCAGAATTTTGTATCTTTTTCCCCAAAGGAAGAAGGTGGAAGGGAGAATGTCTAGGGTGCATGGGGTCCTTAATTATGCTGCCTGCTTTTCTGAGGCAGCGAGAAGTGTAGACAGATCCAATGGACGGGAGGCTGAATTGCGTGATGGATTGAGCTACATTCATGACCTTTTGTAGTTACTTGCAGTCTTGGGCAGAACAGGAGCCATACCAGACTGTGATACAACCAGCGAGAATGCTTTCTACGATGCATCTGTGAATGTTGTTGAGAGTCATAGCTAACATATCAAATCTCCTTAGTCTTCTGAGAAAGTAGAGGTGTTGATGGGTTTTCTTAACTATAGTTTCATCATGAGGGGGACCAGGACAGGTGATCTGGACACCTAAAAACTTAAAGCTCTCAACCCTTTCTATTTCGTCCCCATTGATGTAGACAGAGACATGTTCTCCTTTATGCTTCTTAAAGTCAATGACAATCTCCTTTATTTTGTTGATATTAAGGGAGAGATTATTGTTGCTGCACAGTCCACCAGATCCACTATCTCATTCCTGTATTCTGTCTCATCATTGTTTGAGATCCAATCCACTGCTGTGCAAATTTCAAAATCAAATTGGGGGGAATTTGACCTCACAGTCATAGGTGTATAAGGAGTACAGTAGGAGACTGAGAACACAGCCTTCTGGGGAACTGGTGTTGAGGATGATTGTGGAGGAGGTGTTGTTACCTATTCTTACTGATGACCTTATCCTTACTATGTCTTAGACCCGGGGCAAACAAATTCAGTTTTATTTTTCCTACCTAAAATATGACTTATTAGACGTTAATATCCGCTTTTCCTGATGTATATTAAAGTTTTAAAGTTTAAGTTTGTTTATTAGTGTCACAAATAGGCTTGCATTAACACTGCAAAGAAGTTACTCTGAAAATCCCCTACTCACTGCACTCCAGTGCCTGTTCGGGTACACTGAGGGAGAATTTAGCCTGGCCAATATATTTAACCAGCATGTCTTTTGGACTGTGGGAAGAAATCTATGCAGCCACAGGGAGAACATGCAGACTCTGCGCAGACAGTGACCCACGCCGGGAATCAAACTTAGGCCCTAGCTGTGAGGCAGCATTGCCAACTGCTCTGTCACTGTGCTCCATGACCTAGACCAGAGTGACATAAGTTCAAAATGTGAAGGTGGCACAAACCTTGACGGTGTGAACTGTGAGGAGGGCAGTGAAGACATCAAGAGGGCATAAACAAGTTGGTGGAATGTGACACACACTTGGCAGATTATAGTTCACATTGAGATGTATGAAGAGATACATTTTGGTGAAGCAATGGGGCAGGATTCTAAAGGAAGTTCAGGAACAGAGGACCCAGGGGTGTTTGTGCACAAATCATTGAATGTAACCAGGCATGTTGAGAAAGGGATTAATAATAATATAAATTTTCAAACTTTAAAAATAGAAGCATAAGCTTCTATTTATTCCAGCCTCGGATGACTATGGTGTTTGCACATTCCCCTTGTGTTTACATGAGTTTCCTGGGGATGCTTCAGTTTCCTCCCACAGTCCAAAGATGTGTGGGTTAGGTTGATTGGCCATGGCAAATTGCCCCTTAGTGTAAGGGGATTAGCCATTCAAGCTGGCAGGATCTTGCCCCATCGTGCTGCAGTGAACAAAGATTTGACCGGGAGTCAAATTCTCCAAAATCCCTGCAGCAGGAGCATGGCACAAATGGTCAGTAAGATCATGCCCCAGCGCATAAAAGCAAGGAAGTTATGATGAACCTTTTTAAAATACTGATTTCACCTCAACTGGAGTAATGTGTCCAATTCTTACTGCACTTGAGGAAGGATGTGAAGGCTTTAGGGAAAGGACTGACAACATTTAATTTAAAGCTATGATTCCTCATGTTAGCCATCACCATCCGAGGAAAAAGGCTCTCACTGTCCACCCTATCTAACCCTCTGATCATCTTGAATGCCTTAAAATGGGTCACCTCTTAACCTTCTTCCCTCTAATGAAAATAACCTCAAGTCCCTCAGCCTTTCCTCATAAAACCTTCCCACCATACTAGGCAACATCCTGGTAAACCTCCTCTGCACCCTTTTCAATGCCTCCACATCTTTCTTATAATGCAGTGACCAGAACTGTACGCAATACTCCAAGTGCGGCCACAACAGAGTTTTGTACAGTTGCAACATGACCTCATGGCTCCGAAATTCAATCCCTCTACCAATAAAAGCTAACACACTGTACGCCTTCTTAACAACCTTATCAACCTGAGTGCCAACTTTCAGGAAGCTATGCACGTGTACACTGAGATCTCTCTGCTCGACGACACTACTAAGAGTCCTTCCATTAGCCCTATATTCTGTAATCCTGTTACTCTTACCAAAGTGAATCACCTCACACTTTTCCATATTAAACTCCATTTGCCACCTCTCGGCCCAGGTCTGCAACTTATCTATGTCCCTCTGCAAACTGTAACATCCATCCTCACTGTCTACAATTCCTCCGACTTTGGTGTTGTCAGCAAATTTACTAAACTATCCTTCTACACCCTCACCTAGGTCATTTATAAAGATGACAAACAGCAGTGGTCCCAAAACAGATCCCTGAGGTACACCAATTGTAACTGAACTCCAGGTTGAATATTTCCCATCAACCACCAGTCACTGTCTTCTATCAGCTAGCCAATTCCTGATCCAATCTGCTATTTAGTCTTTTAAAAGGCATTTAGACAGTTACATGATTAAAATGGTATAGAGAGATATGGGACAAATGCAGGCAATTGGAACTAGCTTAGTGGTTAAAAAAATAAGGAGGCATGGACAAGTTGGGTCATAGGGTCTGTTTCCATGCTGTAAATCTCTATGACTCTATTTAGAACATCAAAATTAAGGTTGACTCTCTTGTCACCTGATCACCACACTCATCTATTTTCCATGGGTTCCACTGATACACATCAAACAGCAGAAACAGTGGCTAATGTTTTCCCTTCCCTGATTTAGGGTCTAATGAGGACATTGAGAATACCCTAAGTGCTATTCAGTTAGGATCAGAGCACATTAGAGGTAAACCACGGGACCTTTTCAGTTTCAGAATTTAAAACAAATTCTTTCATGTTGTAACCTTGGATTTATTTGAATATGCTGTTACAGGAAATGTGTACTGTAAGCTTCTTGCTTAATGTGTGCATTATGACACAGAGTGTGGCTGGGATGCAGAACTCACTGTCACGTGCGATAGTTGAGGAGGCTAGAATGGATGGTTTTGAAGGAGAAGCGAAATCAACAGATGAGAGGGAAAGGAATAGAAGGTTATTGTGATAATGATTAGATGAACAGTGACTAGTGGAGGTTATGTGGAGTATAAACATGTCATGGGTCAGTTGAGCTGAATGATCTGTTTCTGCACTGTCTATTCTATGTGTGTGATATGTGGTTGTATTAACATTGCATCAAGCACTGCTATACTCTTCATATTGCTTAAAGAAAAGCACCAATCAAACCCTTTAGATTTGTCACTCTCAATATTTCCCAACAGGCATATTTTAAACAGTGTAGTCTTTGGAAGAGTTATTAATGAATAGTCATTCATTGGCTTTTCTCATTAACTCCTTCATTTGAATCAGAAGACTGGAGGTTCAAGCTTCAGGATTTAAGCTTATAACTGACATTTGCAGGCAATACTAAAGGAATGTTACACGATTGGATTGCTGACTTTTGGGTGAATTGATAAAGTGAAACTTAGTCTCGCCTGGCAGTGAATGTAAAAGATCCAACAATGCTGTTCAAAGTCTTGCCCCTGATGTCTCCCAGTGTCCTGGTCAATATTTGTCTCCATAACACCACCATAAAAAACTGATAATTTATCGCATTGCTTTTTATAGGATTTTGTGTGTGTAAATAGGTCACATTTTACAACCTCTTATCTCTGGAATGCAGCTCTTTTGTCCATGTCTGGACCAATGTTATAATGATTTCAGGAGCTGAGTGACTGTGATGGAACATAAACTGAGCATCAGTGAGCAGATCATAGTTATTTAAGAGTCACTTGATAGCACTTAATGTCAATGACCTATTCCATCATTTTGCTGATGATTGAGAAAGGGCTGATGAGATGGTAACTGGTCAGATTGGATTTGTCCTGCATTTTATGGACAGGGCATACCTGGGCAATTTTCCACATTGCTGGGTCAAGGCCAGTCTTGTAGATGTTCTGGAACAGCTTGGCTAGGGGCATAACAAATTCTGGAATACAAGTCTTCACTACTATTGCTGGAATGTTGTTAGAACTATAACCTTAGGAGCATCCAGTGCTATCACTCCTTGATATCACATGAAGTGAATCAAATTGGCTGAAATTGGCATCAGCAATTCTGGGGAGCTTAGGAGGAAGTGGGGCTGGACCATCCATTGGCTACTTCTGGCTAAAGATGGCTGCAAATGTTCTGGTCTTGTCTTTTGTCCCGATGTTCTTTGTTCTCCCAACATTAAGGATGGTAATATTGGTGCAGCTTCCTCCTCCGGTTAGTTGTTTAATTCTCCATCACCATTAATGACTGGCATTTGTTGCCATGGCACTAAGCTCAAAAATTCCCTCCCTCAACCTCCCCATCTCATTCTTTAAGATGCTTGTTGAAATTTATCACTTTTATTTAGGAGCAATGGGTATTTATTGATAAGAGAAACTTAGGGCGATATGGTGGCACAATGCTTAGCATTGCGTCTCCCAGCACCAGGAACAGGAGTTCTATTCTCAGCTTGGATCACTATTTGTATGGAGTCTGAATGCTCTCCGTGTATCTTTGTAGGTTTCCTCCTGGTGCTCTGGTTTCTCCCACAGCCCAAAAGACATGCTGGTTAGGTTCATTGACCATGTTAAATTCTCCCTCAGTGTACCCGAACAGGTGCCAGAGTGTGGCGACTAGTGAATTTTCACAGTAATTTTACTGCAATGTTAATATAAGCCTACTTGTGATATTAATAAACAAACTTAAACCAAAACTTAGGTACAGGAGGTTTATGCAGCTCCAAGGCTGTCTTGGGGCAGAACTCTAGTTCTGCAAGTTTACAAGATGGTTCCAGGAGTAAAATGACAGAAAGCTCCCCCCACTCTGGCGTGATCATTCATTTTCGGCTGTCATTTGTCCTTCAAGTCAGGTGACCCTCTATTGCTGCACAGTCTTAAAGAGACGGATACCGACAACATTTCTCCTCTCACAAATCTCCCACTATGAGCAAACTATTGGTAATTGTCACTAATATCTTTTGTTTGATGACAAAATAGGAGCAGGTGTAGACTATCTAGCACTTCAAATCTGCTCCAACATTTAATAAGATGATCCTCACCCTCACTATCCTGCCCAATTGCTGCTTTCTTTAAGAATGCATTCATGCAGACATCCCTTGAACTGAATGATTTGCCAGACCACTTCAGAATACAAATAAGGTCCAATCACATTGCTATGGGTCTGGAGTCACATATAAGCCAGATCAGGAAAGGATGGCCGATTTCCTACCCTCAAGAACATTAGTGAACCACATGAGTTGTGACAATGGTTTTATAGTCATTGTTAGACTTTTAATTAATTCACATTTCATCATCTGCCATGATGGGATTTAAATACCACAACACTACCACCACAATCTCCCTGAATCATCTGAAAATCTATAAATCTCAGGCTTGAATGTGCCCAACATCTGTTCATTGAGAAAGAGAATAATACTGCTCTGAAACACCTTGGGATTTTTCCTTCATTAAATGCACTCTGTAAATATCAATTGCTGTTGTTACCATGTATCTTGTAGATAGCCTGGTCCTATTAATGCACTCTCAAAATGATTACTAAAATAGAAACAACCAGGGTAAGATCCCACTCTTGCACATTCTTGCCTTCCCTTTATATACTCAACCCAATTTTCATTCTGAATGTCTTCTGTCGAAAGGCATGGTGCATAACTGGTGGACTAATTTTCCAGCACCTAGTAGATAAGTTTATGGATGAAAGAGGAATGGTTTAGGTTAGAGAGTCACTGCTTGTTCCTAATTGGTTGGCGCAACTTCGAAGGCCGAAGGGCCTGTTCTGTGCTGTTATGTTCTATGTTCTATTTTGCATCCCTAAAAAGTTCAGTTTATCTCTAGCAAGCCAGTGTTCAAAACAATTGGTTTGTGTCTTTTTTTCAAAGAAAAGCTGATTTGAAGTGTTAAACTTAGCGTACTTATTCCGGAGGCAGACTGATTGCTGTCCATTTCAGAATTTGAACGCACATTACTCTCCTCACCATTGTATCATCACTAACTATATTACAATTATTTTTAAACTTTGAGTTTCTCCAAATGTTTTATCATATAATTGTTATAATTTATGAGACATTACTAGGGTGCTTTGACTTATGACTGACAAAGTATAAAGTAAATTTGGACTGAACAAAATGACTGTGATCGGAATAACAGAAAGACCACTCAGATAGTCTGGACCTTTAAGTAGTGTAAATGGTGATTGAGTTGCAAAGACAGCTTGCATTCTTCTGTAGATCAAACAATTGCCTGAGAAGACCAAGGAACCACTGATAAAATCATGATGTTTGAGGTAAACAATTCAACAATAGTTTCATTAATTAGGTTGTTAAGGTTTAATGGCAATTACATTGTTAAGCAGGTGAAGGCTATTTGTGGGGATGACTGGGACACTGGCTGGTTGTTGACTATGAACTAAGTCAATAAACATTTTCCAGCAAAGAAAGCAGCTGTGTCATAGTTTTAACTTGATCACCCATTGTGGAGTCTGTTAAGATTTTTACAGCACTAATAATGTAATAAATGTCTAGCAGTATTTACAGGAATGTTATCAGACCAAATCTGACAATGTGCCACGTAGGGATATACTAGCCAGCCAGAAAGGTTTCAGAGGAAATGTCTTGAGCTTGGTGCCTGGGAGTTGAAGGCATTGTGGTGAATTCAGTTTTATTGAAGCAATGTATCAGCATGTTACTGAGGCTAGAAAAATGCACGCGTGATTTAATTCAATGTTAAATTTGTTCATTTTATCTAGGATGCTGTATTTTGTTTGTAAGATTTCTAATTAAGAGAGGTGAAAACCAACAAGTTAGCACCAGACTTGACTATGATGCCCTTTGTGGTTAAGATGTTTGTCCACTCTCTGTATCTCAGTACAAGTAGGAAGAATGGTCACTTAAGGTACAAGAGGACAAGTGGCAGCCATGGAGCTGAACTTTAGGTGTCAAGGATGGGGAAAATTTGACCAATTTGGTGGGAGTCATATCCAGTACAAAGATTGTTGGAGGCCTATTATCTCAGTCCCAGACATTATTGCAGAAGTTCCTCAGGGTAGTGTTTGAGACTCAGCTGCTACATCAATAACTTTCCTTCCATCATAAGGTCAAGAATGGTGACGCATATTAATGATTGTACACTGTTCAGCACTATTTGCAACTCCTTAGATACTGAAGCAATCTGCATTCATATGCAGCAAGACTTGGACAAACATTCAGGCTCTGGCTGATAAGCGAAAAGTTACATTCGCATCCCACGGTGTGAGACCATCTCTAACAAGAAGAAACATAACCATCTCCCCCTGACATTCAATGGTATTCCCTTCACTGAATCTCCCAGTTTCAACATCCTGGGGGTTACTGTTGACCAGAAAATGAACTGGACCAAATATACATTTTTTATTGTACAATTTTGTCTTTTAAAAAAGCATTCAGATGGATATGATAGGTATAGAGGGATATGGGCCAAATACGAGCAATTGGGATTATCTTAGAGGTATTAAAAAAAGAGTGGCATGGACAAGCTGGGCCGAAGGGCCTGTTTCTATGCTGTAAACCTCTATGACTCTACATAAACAGTGTGGCTACAAATGCAGGTCAGAAGCTGGGAATTCTGTGGTGGGTAACTCACCTCCTGACTCACCAAAGCTTGTCTACCATCTACAAGGCATATGTCAGGAGAATGATGGAATACTCTCCATTGCCTGGATGAGTGCAGCTCCAACAACACTTGAGAAGCTCAACAACACCTCTCTACCACCCCAAATGTTCACTCCCTTGATGACTGATGCACAGTGTCAGCAGTATTCACAATCAAGATGAACCGCCACAATTCACTAAGCTCATAGAGTCATAGATGTTTACAGCATGGAAACAGTCCAACTTGTACATGCTGCCCCTTTTTTTAGCCACTAAGCTAGTCCCAACTGCCCATGTTTGACCCATATCTCCCTATACCCATCTTACCCATATAACGGTTTAAATGCTTTTTAAAAGACAAAATTGTACCTGCCTCCACTATTATCACTTGTTATTATTATCACTGGCAGCTTGTTCCAGACACTCACCACCCTCTGTGTGAAAAAATTGCCCCACTGTACTCTTTTGCATCTCTCCCCCGTCATCTTAAATCTATGCCCTCGAGTTTTAGACTCTCCTATCTTGGGGAAAAGATATTGACTATCTAGCTGATCTGTGCCCTTCATTATTTTATAGGACTTTATAAGATCACCCCTAAGCCTTCTACTCTTCAGAGAAAAAAAAATCCCAGTCTATCCAGCCTCTCCTTACAACTCAAATCATTAAGTCCTGGTAGCATACCAATAAATCTTTTTTGCACTCTTTCTAGTTTAATAATATCCTTTCTATAATAGAGTGACCAGAACGGTGCACAGTATTCGAAGTGTGGCCTTATCAATGTCTTGTACAACTTCAACAAACATCCCAACTCCTGTATTCAGTGTGCCGACCAATGAAACCAAGCATGCTGAATGTTTCCTTTGCTACTCTGTCCACCTGTGAATCCACTTTCAAGGAGCTATGAACCTGTACTTCTAGATCTATTTGTTCTATAACTCTCCCCAAGGACCTACATTAGCTGAGTAAATGCTGCCTCGGTTTGATCTACCAAAATGCATCACCTTGCATTTATCTAAATTAAACTCCATCTGCCATTCATCAGCCCAGTGGCCAAATTGACCAAGATTTCATTGCAATCTGAGAGAATCTTCTTGACTGTCCATACACATGGAAATATATTGCCATTCTTTCACTGCTGCTGTGTCAAAAGTCTGGAACTTCCTTCCCAAATGCACCACATGGACTGCAACAGTTAATGAAGGTAGCTTAACACGACCTCTTTCAAGGGCAATTTGGAGTGGGCAATAAATGGCTTAGCTAGTGATCCCATGATTGAATAAAAAATAATAAAACAAATTTTAAAATAAACACAAAATAGGAAAATAATGTCATTATATTTTCAGTGATTTGATTTGTGAATGTGAAGTGTAAATGTGGCATCCGATTTGTTCATAGCAAGGTCCTGCAAATGATAATGACCAGGTAATATGTTTTATTGCAATGTTCACAAGAGGGATAAATGTTGACCAGGACACTGTGATAACTCTCCTGGGGTTTTTGACAGAACTTCATTGCAGTGTTAATGTAAACCTACTTAGAACATAGAACATTACAGCGCAGTACAGGCCCTTTGGCCCTCGATGTTGTGCCGGCCAGTGGACCCTCTAACCTAAACTGTTCCAATATCATCCATATGCCTATCCACCGAATATTTGAATGCACCCAAAGTAGGCGAGTCCACAACTACTGCAGGCAGGGCATTCCACGCTCTCACCACCCTCTGTGTAAAGAACCTGCCTCTGACATCCGTCCTATAACTACCACCTCTTAATTTAAAGTTATGTCCCCTCGTGTTGGTCATCACCATCCGAGGAAAAAGGCTCTCACTATCCACCCTATCCAATCCCTTGATCATCTTATACGCCTCAATTAGGTCACCGTGTAACCTTATTCTCTCTAATGAAAATAACCTCAGGTCCCTCAGCCTTTCCTCATAAGGCCTTCCCACTATACCAGACAACATCCTGGTAAACCTCCTCTGCACCCTTTCCAATGCTTCCACATCTTTCTTATAATGCGGCGATCAGAACTGTACGCAATACTCCAAGTGCGGCCGCACCAGAGTTTTGTACAGTTGTAACATAACCTCACGGCTCCTAAATTCAATCCCTCTACCAATAAAAGCTAACACACCGTACGCCTTCTTAACAACTTTATCAACCTGGGTGCCAACTTTCAAAGAGCAATGTACTTGTACCCCAAGTTCCCTCTGCTCGACAACGCTATTAAAGGTCCTTCCATTAGCCCTATATTTCATATGCCTGTTATTCCTACCAAAGTGAATCACCTCACACTTATCCGTATTGAATTCCATTTGCCACCTCACAGCCCAGCTCTGCAACCTATCTATGTCCCTCTGCAAACTGTAACATCCATCCTTGCTGTCGACAACTCCGCCCACTTTGGTATCATCAGCAAATTTACTAATCCAACCCTCTACACCCTCATCTAGGTCATTTATAAAAATGACAAACAGCAGTGGCCCTAAAACAGATCCTTGAGGTACACCACTTGTAACTTGTGACACTAATAAATAAATAACCTTCAAAATAATATCATGGAATCTTTTACTTCATCTTGAGAGGTGGACAAGTTTTTGCTTTAATGTGTCAGCCAACAGTGCAGCACTCAAGTCTTGATATTGTTTTGTATTCAAATGCTGAACTGGGACTTGTACCTATAAATTTCTGGATTTGAGGCAAGGGCACTACCACTTGAGCCATAGAAAACAGTTGTCATTACATAAAAGAGTACACAGCTCTTCATCAGAACTCAACCTACTAATATACAACACATATTGTGCCATACTTACTCAGTTACCTTGTATAATTGTTTCAGTGTGTAATGTAACTAAATAAAATCTTAAGTAAATTTAAGATAAAAGCAAAATAAGTAAACTTATTTGCAGTTACAATTGGATACAAGTTTTTCTATCTTGTGCATCAAAACTGTAAAACTGCAGAGAAGAAAGATTTTCCTTCATCCAGTCCAGAAATTGTCTATCCTCCAATTTGATAGTTACTTATATTCTAGAGAATACAAACATTTAGCAACTGAGGACAATAGTTAACAACTGGAGATGAAACACTGCTGAACCTTAGCTCCTAAACAGACTTCGGAAACACAGAAATAGGATCAATAGAATTAATTAATTGCTTCTTTTCAAGGCTTTCTTTTGTCAGTCTGTTTCCAAATAAGTTGATCTACTTGCACGTAAATACTGTTCAAGTAAATTCCTAGTAAATAATTATCAAATAACTTTTTGTCTGGTCTTAAACACACTTTGTTCGGTAGGTGCCATGTTTGGATGTATTTTGTACCTGACCGCTAATCTTTAGCAATCTTTGTACTTGGAATTCAAGTTTATTTTCTCTGTCACATCTCTTAGTCTCTCATTGTTGAGAATTTATTCGACTTGTTTTTCTCTAATCTAAGATAGGTGCATTTACGTATGCTGGGGTAGCCAGTTTCAGTTTTAACAATCAATCACACTCATTGTACTTACTATTCCAAATAACATGGTCAAGAGGGCCACTTTTAAACTCTAACATGTGGCTTCTTATCACACATTCTATAAGTTTTGTTTATTAATTATTGATATTGTAGTAAATGTTATTCATGAAGCAGGTTATTAAGTAGTGTACCTTTATCAAAGTTATGATTAATGATTCGCTGCAGTATAAAATTGCCATTGAAAAGCCCAGATCTATATTTTAAAAATTAATACTATACACACATAAATGGAATAACAAAGTGGCACAGTGGTTAGCACTGCTGTTTCACCGTGCCAGGGATCTGGTTGAATTCTGATCATGGTTCCTGTCTGTGTGGAATTTGCATGTTCTCCCTGTGTCAGCGTGCGTTTTCTCCACAGTCCAAAGATGTGCAGGTTAGATGGATTGGTCATGTTAAATTGTCCCTTTGTGTCCAAAGGTATGGGTAAAATGCTCTATCACAGAGTCAGTGCAGACTCCATGGGCTGAATGACCTCCTTCTGTGCTATAGGGATTCTATACAAATTTCAGAGCTGACAGTGATTGCTTGAATTAATATTTTATTCAAATTTTGATAAGCTACAGGACATCATATTCTGTCAAACTCTGGCTCAAGAATAAGACAGTTTGCGGTGTCGATGGTAGTCATGATACGGAGATGCTGGCATTGGACTGGGGTAAAACAGAAAGAAATCCCACAATACCAGCTTAAAGTCCAACAATTTTATTGTAGCAAAAGCCACAAGCTTTTGGAACAGGCTGTCCCTTCATCAGGTGGCTGGAAGTTTCGCTGGGAACTCCCAGAGAAACTTCCAACCACCTGATGAAGGGACACCTATTTCGAAATCTTTTGGCTTTAGCTACAAATAAACTTGTCGGACTTTAAGCTGGTGTTGTGGGACTTCTTTCAAGAATAAGATACATTATTCATTTGATTAGCAATAGCAAGAAAAATATTCCATTGCACATTTTCTAACAAAGCTCATTGAATAGAAAACGGAATGGGAACACTGGTTCTATAATCCTTAATGTAGATGCTAAAGCTGACTGCACTGCCCCCTGCTGTCTCAGTAGAATGCAATTAACTGAACTCAATCCCTCAACTGGACTACTGAGTGTCTTTTAAGACAGAGATAGATCGGTTCTTGATTTATAAAGGGGCCAGGGGTTATAGGGAAAAGGCAGGAGAATGAGGATGAGAAAAATATCAGCCATGATCGAAGGGCAGAGCAGACTCAATGGGCCGAGTGGCCTAATTCTGCTTCTATGTTTTATGGTCTTATGGATTCCCTTGCACAGTTCCATTTCCATCTACCCGAAGATGCCAGTGCATCTCCAGAAATATCTTTTCTTCACTCGTTCCTGCGCACTTTGAAATTCCCTTTCTAAGCTTTCTCCACCTTCAAAACTTTATTCAAAATCTATAATTTCAACTTAGTTTTTGGTCTACCTCCCATTTCTCCCATTTTATTTAGGTGTCCATTTTCATTATGCCAATGTATTACATGCTGAGGCATGTTTTTCATGTTAAAGATATTATAGAAATGCAAACTTGTTGTTGATATGAAACCTGAGACTCATTAGAAATCACTCGTGGGCAGACATACAACTTACAAAATGTTTGTTACTAACATTAAAGATTTATGGAACTGGCTGCTCCAAAGCGCAATAGAGTCTAAATCATTAAATGATTTCAACAAAGAGATAGATATATTTCTAATTAAAAAAAGGGATAAAGGGATGGGGGAACAGGTGGGGAGATGGATCTGAGACCAGGGAGAGATCAGCCATGGTCTGATTGAATGACAGAGCAGGCTCGAAGGGCTGAATTTACCTACTTCTGTTCCTAATTCCTATGTTCCTATATTATAATTATAGCGTCATAGAGGTTTACAGCATGGAAATATATCCTTCAGCCCAACTTGTCCATGCCAACTTTTGTTTTTAAATCCCAAAGCTAGTTTCAATTGCCCACATTTGACCTATATCTCTCTATCCCCATTTTAACCATGTAACTGTCTAAATGCTTTCTAAAAGACGAAGTTGTACTGCCTCTTCCACTACCTCTGGCAGCTGTTTCCATACGCTCACTATCCTCTGTGTGAAAAAATTGCTCCTCTGGACAATTTATATTTTTTCTCTCTCACCTTAAACCTATGCTCTCTAGCTTTAGACTTTCCCCACCTTTTGAGAAAAATATTTACTAGTTCTGACTAATTTTTCATTTATGTAGAGGGAAGCCTGGGAGAGAAGGCAAATTATAAGTTTAATCCCTGGTGAGTACTCGGGTGGAAGTAGGTAATACAATTAATCTCATTAGACTATATTTACAACTCTATTATCTGTTCATTATTGCCCACAAACTTCACATATTACATCCCACACACAGTTCCTCCTCCCTGGATTCCTGCTATATTGAAATCATGGGATGAATTTTCCCATTCCATGGGAATCGTAGCAGGAAAAGGGTAGACCATGAAAAGGCTTGTTGATTGTGGGTGGGATTTTCCAGTTTTAGGACAAGTGAGGCCCCATGTCTCATTTCATAGCCCTTTACCCTGAATGGTTCTTTGCACTTAGTATTGTAGGGCACCTTCCCTCCCCCCAGTTCTCTTCCAACTATGTTCCTCAGACACGTGAACTCAAGATTTGATACCATTGAATCGCCACTTCTTCATTTACTTTAGCTCTTCTTCTACCCTTTTCAGTGGTGGTTGTATCCAATGCTGTGAACTTTGGCTATTCTCGATTTCGTATAGATTTGTCAACGAAAGGAAAATTTCAATGGTTCATGGTAAATAATTAATTCCTAAGTAAGGTTGACACTGAAATTATGGCTCATGATTTTGTGTTTCTATTTTAGCTCTGCTCACCTTCCTTGAACTGTCTGTTGGGGCTGAAGAGGAGGTGTCAATGACCGTTGGAAATATTGCTCTACTTAGTTGCTTAATCCCAGGGCAACTTCCATATAACCGTCCCGTGAGCTGGTACTGGACGCCACAATATCCGGAGTGCAGCAGTTACAATGGTGGCAAGGTTGTGGACATCTACCCTGATGGGCGAATAGTCTTTGAAGAAGAGTTCAAAGGGAGAGTGCTCGTGTTCCGATCAAAAATAAAGAAGGGTGATTATTCCATCACGCTAAGAGGAGTAAAGATACCTGATTCAGGAGAGTTCATCTGCACCCATGACCACCTCTCCGAACAGAAGAAAGTGAAGCTAATCGTTAAAACAGGTGCGTGAGATGAAAATAGCAGATTTTCACGTATATGAATTAAATTATTTTCCAATTTTCTCAGCTCCTTTTCTGAGGACAATGGTTCTGGCCAGAGTACATTTCTACCAATGCCAACAGCCTCCAAAAAACTGATCCAGGGTGGCCATTCTTTATGGATGAGCCAAGCCACTTTAACCTAACTGGCTGAGTCATAAAATGCAAAGGGCAGTTATTAAGCTTGTATCTACAGGGGAAAGGGTGGTCGTCAAGATCCTTTGGGTTTCAAGACTGGGTTACTTGTTGCTTCAAGTGTGTGTTTAAGGTTTGGGGGAAAGGAAAGGAGCTAGTATAGCTATGTTTGCTGCTGGTATAAAGATTGCGAGCATCATAAGTTGGAAATCAGCAAATCAATGAAAGATAAATCCAAGCAAGTTAGAATACTGGGCTATAAAAAATGTATTGTTTAATATAGAAAAATGAAGCCATAAGATTGAGATGGAAAAAAACTAACATGAACAATAGAACCAGTGAGGATAATTTACAGGAAAAAATAAAGAAGATGAATCTGGGATTTTCTTTTTTGAGAAAAACAGTTTAATCATCGCTGGAGGATGCAGCTAGAATTTCCTTATGCCTCTTTGTGAAGTGCAGAGGGATGTTGTTCATGTTAAAGATGCTATATAAATGCAAATTTAAAAAAAATTACAGAATATATACATCGCTGGCTAGATCAGCATTTATTTCCCATCCCTATTTGCCCTTGAGAAAGTGGTGGTGAATTGCCTTCCTGAATCACTGCAGCCTTCAGGTGTAGGTACACCCAATGTGCTGTTAGGGAGGGAATGAAGGAGACCCATGATTTGTCAGGTGTTGGAGATATCAACCACAGAGCTCAAGGCAAAAATGATTTTAGTTAAATGACGTGCATTTTGAATAATTTTTAATATTTTTTCATGGAACATTTGGAGGGGGTTGTCCTCATTGGCTGTTGCACATTGGTTGGGGATCACTAGTCTAGGAGGACAAGGATTCTGACTGAGCAACAGAGAAGGAACAGCGATATATTTCTAAGTCAGGAAGGTCAATGACTTGGGTGGGAACTTCCAAGGATAGAGCATACACCACATCAAAGGGTATCTATCTTCCAATAGAGCATAGATCATTTACCAATGCAGCAAACAGGTCTAGATGACAGCATAAACCGTAAGTGCAAAACTCATGTAGCATCTTCCAAATCTGCAATCACTGACATCTAGACCAATGGTTTGCAATCTTTAATATGTCATGGTGCACCTCTGTACTATAAAAAAAATTGAGGCAGACTCCTTATTTTCTTTGTCTTCTTCCCTAATTTGGAACTTAATTTTTAATTTCACTTCCCTCTTTCTTAAGCTGTTTCTGTTTCTCTCACTTCTCCCAGGGCTTTTGCACCCTTTCTGAGATTTTGCTTTCTGTGTGGTGTATAGAACTTTTGTCTTTAGCTCCAAATCCCTTTGATTAAGCATGGGCCTGACCAACATAAAAATTCTAAACAATGTACATATAGCACACATGGGAAGCCCAAGCTTCATCAGGTCTTAGAAATGCCAACCCATGGAGCTGAAGACAAAAGGTAGTTATAGTTTAATTACATGAATCTTGAATCACTTGGAATCTTTCTTCGCAGCACACTTAGTGGATGGGGGGTCTTCATGGCACATTGTCTGTGCAATAGCTGTGGCACATAATTTGGGAACTACTGGTCCAGAAGAAGCAAGGGCAGCATTCACATGGGACTCTACCACCTTGAGAACCGTGTACAGCTCTTGGTACCAAACAGAAGAAGTGAACCTCAGAGAATATGCAAAGCTGGGCAAAGAAATTGATAAATAAAATTGGGTACCTGAGCTTGAAGGAAAGACAAAAAGCCACCCAGGTAGACTTAGGAAAAGACTTAGCAATGACTTTATTATATTATTTAACAGCTTGGGGACCAGTGCAATGAGTGGAGTCCTTCAAAAATTCATGATGTTGGGGCTATATTTGAAAGGTTAGGGGATTGGTGAACGAACAGAAAACAGAAAGTCATAGATGAGTCATCTTCAGGTTGGCAAACTGTATCTAATGGAATGTTACAGGGATCAGTGCTGGGTCTTCAACTACGTATAATCTATATTAATGACTTGGATGAAAGCAGCAAGTGTATTGTGGTGAAATTTGCTAATGATCTGTGTAAAGGTGGGAAAACAAGCTGTGAAGAGGACACAAAGAGTCTGCAAAGGGATATAGATAGCTTAAGTGAGTGGACAAAAACTGACAGATGGACTATAATGTGGGAAAATGAGAAGCTGTCCACTTTATGTGAAGAATAGAAAAGCAAATTTTTTTTTAGATGGGGAGAGATTACAGATTGCTGAGATATAGAGGAATCGAATGTTCTTGTACATGAATCACAAAACGTAAGCAAGTCAGTACGATAAGTAATTAGAAAGGCAAATGGAATGCTGGCCTTTAGTGCAAAGAGGACAGAGTATACAAGTGGGAAGATCTTACTACAACTTAACAGGGCATTGATGAGACCACACTCAGGGGACTGTGCACCATTTTGGTCTCCTTATTTAAAGACAGATATACTTGCATTGCAGTCAGTTCAGGGAAGGTTCATTGCAATGTATCTCATAAGGTGTATTTACACTTGAATCTATATTTATCTGGACCACTTGTATATAAACAGAAACAAAAAGGGCTGGAAAATCTCAGCAGATCTGACAGCATCTGTGGGAAGAGAATAGAGCCAGTGTTTCGAGTCTAATTGATCATTTGTCAGAGCTGGAGCGCCATTCCTTCATCAGATGGGTGGACCTGCTGAGATTTTTCAGCATTTTCTGTTTTTGTTTCAGATTTCAGCATCCGCGGTATTTTGTTTTTATCACCCGTATATAAGAAGCTGGTTGCGATCTACCAAAACGTACATGTTATATTTGTTATTTTATATGAATACAGAAAGACTTTTTCCTTTTCTCTAGGATGCTGGTCTAACCTCCACCTCACAGTGGACCCACCTGTGGTGTCAGTTGGAGATAAAGTCACATTAACATGCACCTATTGTGGATCAAAAGCGCTGTCACCCCGAATAAAATGGCAGTATGATGGATTGTCCATATCGAATACAGGAGTTGTGAGCATCACCAATGATGGACAGTCTCTTGTCATTTCACATGTGGACCAGGAACACCTAAAGAGATATGGATGCAGTCTGGCTAAAAAAGAATCTATAGTTTCTGAAATATGCCTGAATATAGGTAACAAAAAGTTGCTTTCAATCATATTAAGGTGTCCAAGAATTTACACAAACATTAAATTATTTTCGGCTTGGGAGTCCGAGAGAATGTGACCACTCTTTTCTACCGGTGTACAGTATTACTCTCAAACTTCGCTCCCGAATCTCCACTGCAGTAAGAATGCTAGGGCTACCCAATGGGAGAAGGTTATTGCTGTCCTAATGCCATCTTTAACTTCCACAGGATGATGTGTTATCTCAACCCAGCATCCACTGAATCCCCTGATCCAACCTCCCCCCAGTTTAACTGAAATCCTGTGGTCAAGATATAGTTTCAGTCTATGATCAGTTAAAAATAGCGAACAAAGTTGATTTCTTTGTAATTATCTGCATGTACAATCTGTAACAGTGCACAACCTGAGCTGAACCGTTGAATTATTTGTACAATGTGCTTAATAAGCAACTTTCAAAATAGTAAATTTAACACTTCAGAGTAGATCCTCTCTCTATGGGAGTGAAAAGTGGGTGATATTTGACAGCCTGGGTTTAAACTCTCTTGACTGAAGTCCTTTGAAATGAGAGAAACTATAAAATCCATTGTTGATTCGTTATTACTCATGTTATACTTTTGACCAAAATCAAAATCGATCACATTCTCTTTACTTGTGCGCCAAATTATTTTACATTAAAACTTCCTCATTCCATCAGACCCAAATTGCTCCCACCCTCTTGTGTGCTCCAGCTGGGTTCAATGTTTAATGGTCACAAATAAGAACAGTGATTCGCATCGATTGTAGTTCCTCAAATCTACGTTCTAATCAAGTTCAGCTCATTCAGCAGACGGGAGAATAAACCTGAGACTTTACAGGTTACAACAAGAACTGATATTCTGTAACATATTTAACATTTCACACATCATCCCAAACTACTTCGGCTGCTTGGCCCTTTAATGAAACAGATAAGCAGAGAAGTGGTGGTGTTGTGATAATGTCACTGGACTAGTAAGGCTAACTCTCTGGAACATGGGTTCAAATTCCACCATCGCAGTTGATGGAATTTAAATTGTAAAGCGAGCCTCAGTAATGGTGACCATGAATTTATCATTAGGTGTTCCAAATGAATCCATCAGGCCCACTAATGCCCTTTAGGCATCTGGATTACACACAACTCCAGTCCCACAGTAATGTGGTTGACTCTTAATTCTGAAATGGCCTAGCAAGATGTTCAGTTCGTGGGCAATTTGGCATGGGCAACAAATGCTGGTTTTGCCAGTGATGTCCAACATCCCATGAAAAAATAAAGAAAATAAATTGTTGTACTCAAATCGAAGAAAGTCCTGGCCTCTGAGATTCAGAGTGGAATTTTCTGGTCGAGCTCATCCCAAAACTGGAAAATCCTACCCAAGGTCAACAAACATTTACGTGGTTCCCCTCCTCTCCCCTGCTCGCTACAATTCCCGTGGTGAGCGGGACTGAAAAATTCCAGCCTCAGAGTCCAATTCTCTGATGGAGCGACAATTTAGTCCTTTTAAATTTTTGCCATTGCAAACATTTCTTCAGCAGGACCTTGACCTGGTATAGGTTGTGGAACTTGCGGAAGGAATGGCAATGCATTACTGGGATTTTGTTCAAACTGGGGCGAGAGAAGTTTTTGAATCAAATCTAGTTCAAGTCTGGAGAGAAAGGAACTCAGCGTGGACATGAGTTTTGTGAATGCATTTTTGCACGTTAGACAAGTGTATGATCACGGGTCACAAGTGGTCTAGAAACGTGAACAATTTGAGGTGTTTTGGCTAAATTATAATTTTCCTGTCAACTCATACCAGTACATTCAGCAAGCTAAGTTACAGCTTCGTTTTGTTTTTGAAAAAAACTAACATTTATTTCATTGTTGCAGAGTTTGATTTTCTTGATACAACATTTGCTGTAGATTATGATTACTTAGCGAGCACAGCAGTTCCCATTATCACTCATGAGGCGACTACTGCGTTGACCACCCCAGAAACCACCACACAAGTGAAAACAATGTCAGCGACCACAAATTCCTCTCAGAACGTGTGGAACGATTTAGAATGGATGCAGGACACATCCCCCGAGCCTGCAAGTCTGAGGACTGAGAGTTACCCCAGTACAATACAATCGACAGTAAAAACAGCGGAAACTTCAGATCCATGGAATGAAGAAGCGAATCAAGATCAGCTAGGGTTAGGTGGAAGAGACTGTCCTGTTGTAATAGCAAATGACGGCACGGATCACCTTCCTTTATATATCTGTATTGTCCTCGGTGGCATTCTGCTACTTCTCATCATCGTACTCCTTATCAAGCGATTCAAAGGACACTGCAAACGTAAATATTTTTTTAAATGAGGTTTTAGATTTTTCTCTCTGGTTTAGTGTGTAGGTACACTCATTGGGTGCTCTTGAAGCATGCAGAGTAACTAGTCACACCACACAAGTTAAAGCCCAACAGGTTTATTTGGTAGCACGAGCTTTCTGAGCACTTCTCCTTCATCAGATGAGTGCGTGCAGATGCAAGGTGATCCAGGTTTCTCCTTGGCAATGGAGAGTTGCGACTGACTTGAATATTAGGGGGTGGTGGGTGGACTGGTGAACCCAGTCATGATTTGCCCTCTGATGGCTTTTTAGTAACTTCTGTTCGAAAGTGAATGTTTGGTTTTTGTGTGAAGCTCCAGAGTTGAACAGTCTGCCAGCACTGACTTGACCAACTAGATGAGTGGCCACTTAGCAACCTACCTCTGAAACCATGCCACAACATGAGTCGGCACTTTCACGAGAGCTGTGATTAGTGGAGTGTCACAGGGATTGGTGCTGGAGCTTCAAGTATTTACAATCTATATTGATAGTTGGATGAAGGGGCAAGCTATATTGTGATGAAATTTGCACTGATACAATGATTGAGAGGATATAGAGTTGTGAGGAGGATGCAGAGTCTGCAAAGGAATACAGACGGGTTAAGTGAGTCAGCAAAAAAATTGCAGATGGTGTATAATGTCGGAAAATGTGAGGTTGTCAGTTATGGTGGGAAGAATAGTGAAGCAGAATATTATTGAAATGGTGTGGTTTACAGAAGAAATCATGAAGTAATGACATAAAGATTGGCAGAGTTTCGAATAGTGATGGGGCTTGTCAAACATGCAGCAGGACGTAGATAGATTGCAGATTTGAGCAGAAAAGTGGCAGATGGAGTTTAATCAGACATATGAGAGATGATGCATTTTGGAAGATGAAATTCAGGTACAAATTATTCAGTAAATGGCAGAACTCTTAAGAACATTGAGATTTATATTTCTGTTTATTCACAAGTAGGCTTACATTAACACTGCAACGAAATTACTGTGAAAATTTGCTAGTCACCACATTCCCGTGCCTGTTTCGTTACACCGAGGGGCAGTTTAGCGCAGCCAATGCACCTAACCAGCACGTCTATCAGACTGTAGAAGAAAACCGGAAGACCCAGGAGAATGTGCAGACTCCACACAGATGTGACCCAAGCCGGGAATCAAACCCAGGTCCCTGGAACTCTGAAGTAGCAGTGCTAACCCCTGTGTCACCTTACAGTCCCATTAGACGTACAGAAGGATCTGGGCGTACAAGTCCACAGATCTCTGAAAATGACAACGTAAGTGGATATGGTGGTCAAGAAGGCAAATGGCATGCTTGCCTTCATCAGCTAAGGGTTTGAATATAACATTTTAATTAGATTGCATTTGTTGTATTGCATGCAGTACTGGTCATCATACTACTACTATCGGGTGGCATTGTGGTATAGTGGTTAGCACTTCTGCTTCGCTGGGCCAGGGATCCAGATCCTGTTCCTGGCTTGAGTCACTGTCTGTAGAGTCTGCACGTTCTCCCTATATCTGCACAGGTTTCTTCCAGGTGCTCTAGTTTCTTCCCACAGTCCAAAAAGACATGTTGTTTACGTACGATGCCCCTGCTAAATTCTCCCTCAGTGTACCTGAACAGGTGCTGGAATGTGGCGACTAGGGGATTTTCACAGTAATTTTATTGCAGTGTTAATGTAAGCCTACTTGTGATACGAGTAAATAAACTTATGAAACTTAAACTTATGAAACTTAAACTGAGTAGGACGAGGATGCTTTGGAGAGGCTGCAAAGAAAGTTTACCTTGATGTTACCTGGTCTGGAGGATTTTAGATATGAGGTTGGATAAACTCAGGTTGTATGCAAATAGCAATCAGGATATTGGATTTGATGATCAGCCATGATTATAATGAATGGCGGAGCAGGCTTGAAGGGCCAAATGGCCTACTATTGCTTCTAGTTTTCATGTTTTTAACAAGAGAGTACAGGTTTAAAGCGAAAGGGGGAGAGTTTAGGGGAGACGTGCAAGGAAAGTTTTTCATACAGAGAGTGGTGGGTGCCAGTTGAGATGGTAGAAGCAGGCACATTAACAATGTTCAAGGCATATCTTGATAGACATGTGAACAGGAGGCAAACAGAGGAATAGAAACATATGGACAATAAATAGTAGGTCTAAATAAGGATTAGGAATCAGTGCAGCCTTGGTGGGCTGAAGGGCCTATTCCTATGCTGTATTGTTCGTTGATCTTATGTTATTTTGCTGCTTTTAAAAACTAAGTTTTGACTGTGTAAATGGTGGCATAAAATACTAACTGCAAATCAGAGCTACCTACTTGACACATTAAATCTGTTGTATGAATAAAACAATGAAGAACACAAAATATAAGCACAAACACAGAGCAGAAATGCACTTAAGATGGTTGTTTTTTGTTCTTACTTTGACAGATGGAACCCATGATGTGGAACAAAATACAAGGTATAAACCAATGTGAATTTCTCATATATAGAAATTTTATTACATCGTCATTCTTCTCACATGTTCAGTATTTTCAGGTACGCCAGGCAGCCGGATAAAATGTCAAAGTTCAGGTTCATGAAGACCAAACTTAGGGAAATGTCACAAAATATTTGGTCGCACATGAGTGATTAAGAGTTGGGACAGATTGTCAATAAGAATGAGTACGGTCATAAGACCACAAGACATAGAAGCACAACTTGGCCATTCGGCCCATCAGGTTTGCTCCACCATTCAATGAGATCATGGTCGATTTGATATAATCCTCAACTCCACTTCCTCAAAGGGCCTATAACCTTTGATTCCCTGACTAATTAAAAACTGTCATTCTCACTTAATGACCCAGCCTCTACATCCCTCTGCGGTAAAAAAATTCCACAGATTCACTATTCTCTGAGAGAGGAAATTCCTCTTCAGCTCCGTCTTAAATGGTTGACCCTGTCATTCATTTAAGGAACAGGTAGATCCTGTCATGTGTTGCTATTCAATAGATTATCAACTGAGTCTTATGTGGTGAAAGTATTGGCTATTTTAATCCATTTTCTTAAAAATTCAACTTGTCAAAAATTGAGCCCATGTTTATATTACAATGATCAAGGGCTTCGCAAATGGAATTATCATTTTTGGTCATGATAATACACTTTTACCTTTGCCCCAAACATTTAAATTGATTCATGAAGTTGGTTGAATATTTCATGCATTGGAGGAGCTTCCTCTCATCTTTTTTCCCAAAGGTAGGGGAGTCTAAAACTAGCAGCATAGGTTTAAGGTGAGAGGGGAGAGATAAAAGGGGTAATTTTTTCACACAGAGGGTGGTGAGTGTCTGGAATAAGCTGTCAGAGGCAGTAGTGGAGGTGGGTACAACTTTGTCTTTTGAAAAGGATTTAGATAGTTACATGGGTAAGATGGGTATAGAGGGATATGGGCCAAATGTGGGCAACTGGGACTAGCTTAGGGATTTTAAACAAAAAGGGTGGCATGGACAGGTTGGGCTGAAGGCCCTATTTCCACGTGTAAATGTCTACAACTCTATGACTCTGACCTGGATTCTTTTATCAAAACACGTGGTGGACTTGTGACAAGAAGGGAAAAATTGCAGCAGGGAGGTAGGACTCTCTCTTACCTTTCTCTACCCATTAGATAGCACCTTTAAGTGTGAAATCACCAGAAGGCACACTTTGCACAAAACAGCTGGTGATAAATTGATCCGTTACATAGCATTACATCTGGGTTTCTAGGACATTAAACTGATCAGCATGTCTTATCCAGGTAGATTTCGATCATATTGCTTTGATCTGATTGATTATTGGCACATGTATTGGTATGTAGTGAAAAATATTGTTTCTTGCATGCTATACAGAGCATACTGTCCATAGAGAAGGAAACAAGAGAATGCAAAATGTAGTACTTCAGTCATAGCATAGAGAAAGTTCAAATTACTGCGAAGTAGGTCCATTCAAAAGTCTGATGGCAGATGGACAAAGCGAGGTGATGCATTTTGGAAGATCAAATTCAGGTACAAACTATTCAATAAATGGCAAAAGCTGTTCTTGAGGTGGTTGGTATGTAACCGCAGACTTTTGTGTCTCTTTGCCGACGAAAGAAGGTGGAAGAGAGAATGTCCAGGGTCCATGGGATCCTTAGGTATAGGTTTAAAGTGCAAGGGGCAAAATTTAAAGAAGATATATGTGGCAAGTTTTTTTATACAGAGGGTGGTGGATGCCTGGAACTCACTGCTGTGGAAGGTAGTGGAAGCAGCTACAGTTGTGACTTCTAAGGGCCATCTTGACAAATACATGAATAGGGTGGAAACGGTGGGATATGGTCCCTGGAAGGGTAGGGGGTTTATTTCAGTCAGGCAGCATGGTCAGTGCAGGCCTGGAGGGCTGAAAAGCCTGCTCCTGTGCTGTCATTTTCTTTGTCCTTTGTTTTTAATTATGCTGGCTGCTTTGCCAAGGCAACGGGAAGAGAAGACAGAGTCAATGGATGGAAGACTGATTTGCTTAAGAAAGTTTTGGCATCAGCCCTTCATGCCAGTGGAATCTTCTGTCTTGCTGATTTGAACTGAGATTTCAATGGCTCATAGGCCCAGGGAAAAGGGCAAGAAGGCTGGAAAATTCCTGAATTTAGAGGGGCAGATGATTGCACAAGATTCACACTTCCATTTAGGAAACAGAACTTGAGATATGTACCTGCTCTGCTCAGCAGAATGGTCCCAAAGCTGTATTGTGAATTGTGCCATGAACCAGGCAGCAGAGACAAATATTGGTCTGACTGCTTCATAACGGTAGAACCACCGTCCGTGACTTATAGTGCTAATTTTGACAAGAAGGTGGTGACATTTGATGCCAGGAGCTCCCACCTCATTAGCAGCACTGGGGATCCAGTGCATCAGTGGATGGAAATACATCAAGTGATGATAAGGCATAACAATTTCCTCATGGGTCCAGGAAATGAACACCTGAATTATTTTGTTTCCTTTTTTTGTAATTGATTAGCCTTTTTGTTCAAGGAGCAGAGAGGGCCATGTCTGGAACTGTCCAGTGGATGGTGGTTGTGGTCTCCAAACACATGGGGTAGGCTTGTGTCAGAAATTTGCCCAAGGTGAAACTTGTGCCATCTGCTCCATGTTAAGTAGTCATTCTGTCACTGACCCTCACAAGCTCAGGGCTGGAAGGCACTAAAAGGCATTGAGTGCATGCTGAATTGAGTCCAAGGAATATTGGCAGGGATATTTATTATTAGCTAAATACTAGTTTGGTAGTTTGCATTCATAATTATTTTTGTGGTGCTTAAATTTCTTTAACATTTGGCAAAACATTCATTTCCAAAAATTATGATTTCAGTGGTCCAAACAATCGAAATTCCTTGGATTCAGAGGGAAACCCACCTGGTAAGGAAGAATAAAGCAGCTTTTTTTTCTTTGCTTTTTGAGAATGCTTTATCTCTAGAACAATGTTTTTATTTTACTCCTTCTTTGAGTTTCATTGCATGCTTTAAGTCTGGAGAACAACATTGAGAAATTACTTCATCGCAGGCCTGCAACATTTTTATTTTGCAAGCGAGATACTTGTAGGTTTGTGAGGGCAATTTTAAACTACAAGAAATAAGATTATTTCTAAAAATAGAGTAGACATATATTCCTTAAGCCTACATCCCCATTCAACACCATCATGGCTGATTGTTCTACCTCGATACCACTTTCTTGACTGCTTCCCCTATCCCTTGATTGTCCAAGACCAAAAATTTGCCTATTCCAGCCTTAAACATCTTAATTGTTAGAAATACAGAAAATAGAAGCTGGAGTAGGCCTTTCGGTCTTTGAGTCTGCTCTGCCTTTCACTTTGATCATGGCTAATCATCAAATTCAATATCCTGATCCCACCTTCCCCCTATATCCCTTGATCCCTCCCCAAGAGCTATATCTAATTTGTTCTTGAAACCAACTATTTCTGTGCTAGTGAATTCCACCAGTCTCTGGGTGAAGCAACTTCTACTCTCCTCAGTCCTAAAGGTTTACCCCTTAGCCTCAAACAATGACCCTTAGTTCTGGACCCCCCCACCATTTTTTGTCATAGACAATTCTAAAGATTTACAATTCTTTGAGTGAAGAAATTTCACCTCTATTCAATTTGAAATGATTGGTTTCTCATCCTATGTCTCCCTTGTATTCTAAATTCCCCAGCCAATGGAAACAACATCTGTGTCTACTTTCTGTTAAGTCTCTCCAGAATTTTCCTTATTCTTCTACTGTACTTGAATCCCCTTGCATTAAGCTATCATATTGTTTGTCTTCCTAAATGCTTGCTGTACATGCAAATTTGGTGATTCTTTTGTGTATATGCATGTCTTTCTGAACATCGACACCTACAAATTTTGTGCTTTTAAAAATATATTCTGCTTTACTATTCTCATGGTAAAATTGAATAACCTCACGTTTACCCATATTACACTCCCATCTGCCACATTGTAGCCCATTCCCTTCGTCTGTTGATATCTCTTATGGGTATAGAGGGATATGAGCCAGCTGTGGACAATTGGGACTAGCTTAGGGATTTAAAAAAGGGTTGTCATGGACAAGTTGGGCCAAAGGGCCTGCATTAATGCTATAAACTTCTAAGACTGTTTGCATCCTCTTCACAGCTTACGTTTCCACCTGAAGAAATCATATAGACTTGAAATGTTGGGCTGAATTTTATAGTCCCATCGTAGAAAGAATGGGGCTCTAAAATGTGGTGAGCCATTCAAAAGTCCATTGGCTTTTGCAGGAGTGAAAAATCCCGCTGATGGAAAATCCCGCCCATTAACTCTGTTTCTCTCTCCACAGATACTGCCAGGCCTACTGGGTTCTTCCAGCATTTTTTGTTTTTAGCATATTTCTATTTTGCTTTGCATCATCAGTAAATTTGGATTAATTACTCTATTTCTTCACTGAGGTCATTAATGTAAATTGTAAATAGTTGAGCTCCCAGCATCGACCCTTCTAGCAATCTACTAGTTACAGCCTGAAAATGTGCAAATACTGTATACCCTTCTTCTCTGGTTCCTATCCATTAATTGACTATCTAACTGTGCTAAAAATACTCCAGAAATACTGTCTTGTTTATTAACCTTTTGTGTGGCAGCTTATCAAATGTCATTTGGAAATCCTACTGCATTACATCTATTATCCTCCTGTATCTAGTTACATCCTCAAAAAATGTTACTGATTTATCAAAGATAATTTTCCTTTTCTAATCCATATTGCCTATCTGATTTTTTAAGTAACGAAAATGATTTTCTTGATAATAGATTCAAGCATTTCCCTTGATGACTGGCCTACAGTTTCCTGTTGGCTCTCTCCCTCCTTCTTTGAATAATGTATTGCATTTGCTAACTTCCAGTCCACTGGGACCATTCTATTAGATCATCTTTGCCAGACCTTGCCAATTTTATTTGTCAAGTCTTTTCTTTCATTCATGAAATGTGAGTATCAATAACAATGCTAGTATTATCCACACCTAATTACCTCAGCAAAAGTAGTGGTGAACTGCCTTCTTGAGCCACTATAGTCCATCATTGTTCCTGTGGAGCAGCACGGAGAGGCAGCGATTTGGGCTAGTGTAAAGTTCGAGTTTAAAGTGATTTTTAACATTTTCTTTTTGGTTAAAGTAGCAAGCAATGGTAGTTTTTTGCTGTTTTTTTTAAAACTAACAAAACCGGAAGTCGTCATTAGGAGGCTGCCGGTAGTTGTAGTTTTTCTCTCAGACTCTATAAATTGGTCCAGAGAGGAAACCCGATACTCTACACAGGTAGAGTATCCCACCCTCCCCCCTCCTCTAACCTAATAATAAAAGTGTGTGGGAAGTTTTTTTTTCTCTCCTAGAAATTAAAGTATCAGAGGTGGCAGTGCAGGCAGTACGTTGCACCTCCTGCGGTACGTACGAGGTGAGGGACACCAGTAGTGTTCCTGCTGATTATACCTGCAGGAAGTGTGCCCATTTGCAGCTCCTTGAGGATCGTGTTAAGGAGCTGGAGCTGGAATTAGAGGAACTCCGGATAATTCGGGAGGTTGAGGCGGATATCACTCCTAAAAGTGATTCTTGGGTAACTATTAGGAAGAGGGGTAAGAAGCAATTGGGGAGACAATCCCCCAAGGCTGTTACCCTCCAAAATAAGTTTTCTGTCCTGGAGGCTACAATTGAGGAAGAATCAACTGGAGATAGCCAAAGGGAGCAGGTCTCTGGGGGTGAGCCTGCTGGGAATGCTCAGGTGGGTAGGGGGAATAAGAGATTGGGCCTGGTAATTGGAGACTCCATAGTTAGGGGGACAGATAGGAGAGTAAATAGTAATAAACTGGACTCAGGGCTGGTGTGTTGCCTCCCAGGGGCCGGGATCTAGGACGTCTCAGAGCAGGTTTTTAAGATTCTTAAGGGAGAGGGGAGTCAGCCCCATGTCATAGTTCATGTAGGGACACATGATGTAGGTAGGACAAGGGAAGGGGATATTAAACAGAAATTTATGGAGTTGGGGTGGAAGCTTAGGGCAAAAACAGACAGAGTGGTTATCTCTGGACTCTTGCCTGTGCCACGGGATAGTTTAGAGAAGAACAGAGAGAGGGAATGTTTGAACTCATGGCTGCGGGGATGGTGCAGGAGGGAGGGGTTCAGGTTCCTAAACAATTGGGGCTCATTCTGGGATAGGTGGGACCTCTACAAGAGAAATGGTCTACACCTGAACCAGAGGGGAACTAATATCTTGGGGGAAAATTTGCAAAGGCTATGCAGGGGGGTTTAAACTGATTCAGAGGGGGGGGTGGGATCCTGTGTAGTTTGGATGTTAAGAAGGATGAGAATAGCGGGGTCATAGATGAGAACTGTAAAGCACAGCAGCGTACGGGTGGAGTAGGGCATGGTTTGAAATGCGTATACTTTAATGCAAGAAGTATTCGCAATAAGGTGGTGGAACTTGCAGCTTGGATCAGTACCTGGAACTTCGATGTTGTGGCCATTTCAGAGACATGGATAGAGCAGGGACAGGAATGGTTGTTGCAGGTTCCGGGGTTCAAATGCTTCAGTTGGAATAGAGAAGGAGGTAGAAGGGGGAGAGGAGTGGCATTATTAGTCAAAGACTGTATCACAGTGACAGAAAGGAAGTTTGATGAGGACTTGTCTGTTGAGGTAGTATGGGCTGAGATTAGAAACAGGAGAGGAGAGGTCACGCTGTTGGGAGTCTTTTATAGACCTCCTAAAAGTTCTAGAGAGGTTGAGGAAAGGATTGCCAAGTCAATTCTGGTCAGGAGTGAAAGTAATAGGGTAATTGTTATGGGGGGCTTTAACTTTACTAATATTGATTGAATAGCTATAGCTCTAGCTTGTTAGAGGGGTCAGTTTTCGTACAAAGTGTGCAGGAAGGTTTTTTGACTCAGTATGTAGATAGGCCAACTAAAGGTGAGGCTACATTGGATTTGGTGCTGGGCAATGAGCCAGACCAGGTGTTAGGCTTGGAAGTTGGTGAACATTTTGGTGATAGTGACCACAATTCGGTTACGTTCACCTTAGTGATGGATAGGGATAGGCATGAAGCTGGGGGGCAGTAGTTATAGCTGGGGGAAGGGTAATTATGAGGCCATCAGGAGAGAATTAGGGTGCATAGATTGGACTAGGAAGCTACAGGGACTGGGAACATCTGGAATGTGGAGCTTATCCAAGGAGCAGCTGCTGCGAGTCCTTGATAAGTATGTCCCTGTCAGGCAAGGAGGAAATGGTTGAGTAAGGGAACCTTGGTGTACGAAAAAAGTTGATTCGCTGGTTAAAAGGAAAAAGGAGGCTTATGTCAGGATGAGGCTTGAAGGCTCAATTAGTGCAATGGATAGCTATAGATTAGCCAGGAGGGAGCTAAAGAGTGAGTTGAGGAGAGCTAAAAGGGGACACAAGAAGACTTTGGCTGATAGGATCAAGGAGAATCCTAAAGCTTTCTTTAGATATGTTAAGAATAAAAGATTGGTTAGGACAAGATTAGGGCCAGTCATAGACAGCAGTGGGAAGTTGTGCGTGGAGCATGAAGAGATTGGAGAGGCACTGAACAAATATTTCTCTTCGGTATTCACGCAGGGAGATGTAAATGTAGTTGTGGAGAACACTGGGATACAGGGTTGCAAACTGGAAAGTATTGAAGTAGATAAGGAGGATGTGCTAGATATTCTTGAGGGTTTGAAGTTCGATAAGTCCCCTGGGCCGGACGGGATTTACCCTAGGATTCTCTGGGAGGCAAGAGAGGCGATTGCAGAGCCTCTGGCTCTGATCTTAAGGTCGTCGTTGGTTACGGGTGTGGTTCCGGAGGACTGGAGGATAGCGAATGTGGTCCCATTGTTCAAGAAGGGGAAGAGAGACCTTCCAGGGAATTATAGGCCAGTGAGTCTTACTTCTGTTGTGGGCAAAGTATTGGAGAGAATTATTAGGGATAGGATTTATAGTTATTTAGAGAGGAATGAATTGATTGGGGATAGGCAGCATGGTTTTGTGAAGGGTAGGTCGTGCCTTACTAACCTTATTGAGTTTTTTGAAAAAGTGACCAAAGAGGTGGATGGGGGTAAGGCAGTTGATGTGGTATATATGGATTTAGTAAGGCATTCGATAAGGTGGCCCATGGAAGGCTTCTGCAGAAAATGCAGATGTATGGGATTCAGGATTTAGCTAATTGGATTAGGAATTGGCTAGCTGATAGAAGACAGAGGGTGGTGGTTGAAGGAAGTTATTCATCGTGGAGTTCAGTTACAAGTGGTGTACCTCAGGGATCTGTTTTGGGGCCCCTGCTGTTTGTAATTTTTATAAATGATCTGGATGAGGTTATTGAAGGATGGATTAGTAAATTTGCGGATGACACCAAAGTCGGAGGAGTGGTAGATAGTGAAGAGGGGGTTATAGTTTGCAGAGAGACTTGGACAAGTTGCAGAGCTGGGCCGAGAGGTGGCAAATGGAGTTTAATGCGGAAAAGTGTGAGGTAATTCACTTTGGCATGAATAACAAATGTGTAGAGTATAGGGCTAATGGTAGAACTCTTAATAGTGTTGATGAACAGAGGAATCTTGGTGTTGCATAGATCCCTGAAAGTTGGCAATCAAGTCGATAAGGTTGTTAAGAAGATATACGGAGTCTTAGCTTTTATTGGTAGGGGGATTGAATTTCGGAGCCGCAACGTCATGTTGCAACTGTACAAAACTCTAGTGCGGCCGCACTTGGAGTATTGTGTGCAGTTCTGGTCCCGCATTATAAGAAAGATGTGGAGGCATTGGAGAGGGTACAGAGGAGGTTTACCAGGATGTTGCCTGGTATGGAGGGCAGGTCTTATGAAGAGAGGCTGAGGGATTTGAGGTTGTTTTCGTTAGAAAGAAGGCGGTTAAGCGGAGACCTTATTGAGACATATAAGATGATTAGAGGTTTAGATAGGGTGAACAGTGATAGCCTTTTTCATAGGATGGAGAAAGCTAGCACGAGGGGACATAGCTTTAAATTAAGAGGTGGTAGTTATACGACGGATATCAGAGGTAGGTTCTTTACCCAGAGGGTGGTAAGGGTATGGAATGCCCTGCCTGCGGCAGTTGTAGATGCACCACGTTTGGTGGCGTTTAAGAGGTTAGTAAATAAGTTTATGGACGAAAAGAGAATGGTTTAGGTTAGAGAGTCATTGCATTTTCCTAATTGGTCGGCGCAACATCAAAGGCCGAAGGGCCTGTTCTGCGCGGTAATGTTCTATGTTCTATGTTCTATCTGATACAGGACATTTATGAGTATTGTTAGGAAGAGAATTCCAGAATTTTAATCTGGCAACATGAAGAAACCTCAATATTATTCCAAGTCAGGATGTTGTTTAAACTTGGAAGAAAACCTAGTGTTCCAATGTGTCTGGTGTCCTACAGATGGTATTGGTTACCAGTTTAGAATGCGCTGTCAAAGGAGGCTTGGTGGACTGTTTGAGATGGTGAGTCAAATGCTGATCAAGAAGACTGCTTTGTCCTGTAAGCTATTGAGCTTCTTGAAGATTTTTGCAGCTGCAATCATCCAACATGTGGAGCATATTCTATCACACTTTTAATTTTGATTTTTAAATGGTGAACAGGCTTTGAGGAGTCAGGATCCTTAACCTCAGAGTTGCTCTTGTAGCTATTTATATGGCTGGTTTATTTAAAGTTCTATTCAATAGGAATATTTTTTTTTTAAAAAAAAAAATATTTTTTTTAAGTATCACAGCACAGGAAACAGGCCCTTCGGCCCAACGAGCCCGCGCCGCCGTCATACCAAATACATTATCCTATTTTAATATTCCTATATAATAATATATATATTATTCCTAATATGGAAAATTTTCACCATAGGGACAATTTGTTACCAAATCAGCCTAAGAGCGAATTTTTGGGTTGTGGGAGGAAACCGGAGTGCCCGGAGAAAACCCACGCAACCACAGGGAGAACGCGCAAACTCCCGCAGACACCGGCCCAATTCCACGTGTCTGCACAGCTACAGCGATAGTCACTGAGCTGTCATGGTGCCCTTCAGATGGTCCAGATAAAGCACTCATTTACGACATGAGGTACCAGGCAACCCATGAATCAACATCCAAGAGCTGTACCTGCACCACCTGCCGAATGCATGCTCAATGTTGGTCAAGTATGGACCGAATTACCTGTGGGAAAAAAACCGTAGTTAAACAGTCCTAATATATCCCTCTATCTGCATACCGCTCATGTGGCTGTCCAAGAGACCCTTAAACAGCCCCAGCGTGCCTGCTCCCACACCTTACTCGGCAGTGCATTCCACACCCCCACTACCCTTTGTGTGAAAAACTGCCCTCTAATATTCGTCCTATACATAGCCCCCCTCACCCTATGGCCATGACCCCTCGTCCTATCCATTTCTAAAGGTGGAAAAAGTTTACCTCCATTTACTCTATCTATACCCCTTATAATCTTATACACCTTTATGAGATCCCCTCTAAGCCGACGTCTTTCAAGGGAAAACAACCCCAGTCTATCTAATCGTTCCTCATAGGACAGTCCTTCCATACCAGGCAGCATCCTGGTAAACTTCCTCTGCACCCTCTCCAAGGACTCCACATCCTTCCGATAGTACGGAGACCAGAACTGGGCGCAGTATTCCAAGTGAGGCCTAACCAAAGTTGTATACAACTGCAACATCAAACTCCTACTCTTATATTCTATACCCCTTTCTATGAAAGCTAACATACTATACGCCTTCTTTGTCACCTTCTCCACCTGTGAGGACACCTTCAGAGACTTGTGAACCTGCACCCCCAAGTCTCTCTGCGCCTCTATGCTCCGTATAGTTTTACCTTTTATCCTATAATTCTCTTCTACATTTTTCCGGCCAAAATGCATCACCTCGCATTTTTCCGGATTAAATTCCATTTGCCATCTATCTGCCCCATCTACCAACCTGTCTATGTCCTGTTGTATTGCCTGACACTGCTCTTCTGTACCAGCCAATCCAAGCATCTTGGTGTCATCAGCAAATTTGCTGATCTCACCACCTACCCCTACTTCCAAGTCGTTTATGTAGAACACAAATAGAAGAGGACCTAGTACTGAGCCTTGTGGCACTCCACTAGTGACAGGCTTCCAGCCGGAAAAAGAGCCTTCCACTACTACCCTCTGTCTCCTCCTCCCGAGCCAGTTCTCGAACCATCTACATACCCGACCCTGTATCCCATGCGCCTTCACCTTCTCTATCAGTCTACCATGAGGAACCTTGTCAAACGCCTTACTGAAATCCATGTAGACGACAACAACAGCCTGTCCTTCATCAACTGTTTTTGTCACTTCTTCAAAAAATTCCACCAGATTCGTAAGACAAGACTTCCCCTTGACGAAGCCATGCTGCGTATCCCTGATCAGATCGCAGCGCTCCAGATGCTCATACATCCTGTCCCTAAGGATCCTCTCCATTAGCTTACCTATAACTGAAGTCAAGCTCACCGGCCTCTAGTTCCCTGGGTGATCCCTCTGACCTTTTTTAAACAACGGTACTACGTTTGCTATCCTCCAGTCCTCTGGGACCTCACCTGTGTCCAAGGAAGAGACAAAGATTTGCGTCAGAGGCCCAGCCACGTCTTCCCTCAACTCCCTTAGCAGCCTGGGGTAAATGCCATCAGGCCCCGGAGCTTTATATGTCTTTAAGCTGCCTAACAGCCCCAACACCTCTTTCCTCGTAATCCTGATTTCCCTCAACCAATCTTCAACTTTGTCAACATCAGGCACAGACATCTGTCCAGTCTCCTGCGTGAATACCGACGCAAAGTATTCATTCAGGATCTTCCCCATTCCCTCAGGCTCTAAGCATAGATTCCCTCCTCTGTCCCTAAGAGGTCCAATCTTGCCTCTAACCATCCTTTTGCTCCTTACATAGGTGTAAAATGCCTTTGGATTTTCCTTACTCCTACCTGCCAGAGCCACCTCGTGGCCCCTTTTTGCCTTTCTAATACCCCTTTTAAGATCCCGTCTACACTCTCTATAAGCTTCCAGCGCTATCTCAGTCCCTAGTTGCCTAGATCTAATGTAAGCCTCTCTCTTTTTCTTGATCAAGTCCTCAATTTCCCTGGTAAGCCAAGGTTCTCTAATCCTACCTTTCCCATCCTTCCTCCTTGCCGGCACATATCTTTCCTGCAGAGAGTTTAGTTTTCCCTTGAAAGACTCCCACATGTACCTCGGCGACCTGCCCTCAAAAAGCTTATCCCAGTCCGTACCTTTAAGATCTTGCCTAATCTGGCCGTATCTAGCCCTCCCCCAGTTAAATACCCTCCCTTTTGGGCCAGTCTCGTCCTTTTCCATTAATATCCTAAAGCAGACAGCGTTGTGATCACTATTTGACACCTGCTCTCCTACCTCGACGTCAACCACCTGGCCTGGCTCATTCCCCAGAACCAAATCCAGTATAGCCCCATCTCTAGTCGGGCCATCCACATACTGCTCCAAGGACCCTTCCAAAACCCACTGTACAAATTCCTCCCCATCCACTCCTACAGCCCTGGGCACACTCCAATCTACTCCAGGAAAATTGAAATCTCCCACTACTACCACCCTATTTTTCCTACACTTATCTGAAATGTCCCTGCATATCCCTTCTTCCGCAGCCTGCGGGCTGTTGGGCGGTCTGTAGTAAACACCCAACAGAGTAACCACTCCCTTCCTATTCCTCAACTCCACCCATAGAGACTCAATTCCTAAATCATCCATAACTCTCTCCCTCTGCACTGCTATGACGTTGTCCTTAACTAATAAAGCCACTCCCCCGCCTCTCTTCACACCAACTCTGTCACACCTAAAACACTTATACCCTGGAATATTCAATTGCCAGTCTTGCCCCTCCTTCAACCAAGTCTCGGTCACCGCCACCACGTCTAAACTCCTCGTGAACATTATTGCCTTCAGTTCATCTGTTTTGCCAGTCACACTCCTCGCATTAAAACACATGCACTGAAGACCCTCAGCTCTCGGATATTCCTTTCTACCTACTGGTGTTACCCTATCATCCCTCTCTCTCCCACTCCCAGTTCCTGCTGTCTCCCCACCCTCCCTCCCTATTAGTTTAAACACTTCTGAAACACTCCAGCTAACCTCCCAGCTAAAATATGTGTTCCCCTCCCAGTCAACTGCTCCCTATCCCTCGTGAATAGGTGACCCTCCCCCCTGAAGACTTCCCAATGATCAATAAATATGAAGCCTTCTGCCCTACACCAATCCCTCATCCATGCATTTAGTTGGAGTGTCTCATTTATTCCCCAATCGGTCCCGGGCACAGGCAGCAGCCCAGAGAACGCCACCCTGGAGGCCCTACCTTTCAGTTGAGCCCCAACTCCCTAAACTGTCTACGTAAGTCCCCCCTGCGCTTTCTTCCTACATCTTTTTGTCCTATGTGAACTATTACATTTGCTTTCTTGTTGAAGTTTTTGTTTCAGACTTTACAAAGAAAGACATGAATAGTGGACCAGAAATGCTGAGAAAAACATGTTTTAGTGAAGAGTTGAAGGAAGTCAGCATTAGCACAGAAATGGGGAAATTGATAGGATTGAAGGTGGATAAATCTCCTGGGCCTGATAATCTTCAACCAGAGTACTTAAGGAAATGGCCTTGCAAATAATAGATTCATTGGTGGTTATTTTCCAAAATTCTTAGGACTCTGCAATAGCTCCTACAGATTGGAGGGTAGCTATCCAAAAAGGGAGGTGGAGAAGAAACAGGGAATAATAGTCCGGTGAGCCTAACATCAGTACTGGAAAGTTGCTCGAGTCCCTTATAAAAGATTTCATAACTCAGCATTTGGAAGACAGTGGTATAATCAAAGTCAAATGAATTTACAAAAAGGAAATCATGCTTGACAAATTTGTTGGAATTTTTTAAGAATGTAACTAGTAGAGTTGATCGAGCAGAACCAGTGGTGTGGTTTATTTAGAATTTCAGGAGGCTTTCAACAAGGTCTCACACAACAAACTACTATGTAAAGTTAAAACACATGGGATTTTAGGTCGTGTCAAGATGGATAGAAAGCTGGTCAGCAGACAGGAAACAAAGAGTTGGCATAAATGGGTCTTTTTCTGATTGGTAGTCAGTGACTGGTGGCATTGTGCAGGGATCTGTGCTCGGACCCCAACTGTTCACATTATATATTAATGATTTGGAAGAGGGGATTATCAGCAAATTTGTAGATTATATAAAATTGGGTGGGAGGGTGAGCTATGAGGAGGATGCAGATTGTAAGAACGTAAGAACATAAATAGGGGCAGGAGTAGGCTATCTAGCCCCTCGAGCCTACCCCACCATTCAATAAAATCATGGCTGATCTGAAGTGGATCAGTTCCACTTTCCCGCTTTCTCTCCATAACCCTTAATTCCCTTGTCTATCAGAAACCGAGCCACCCATGACTTAAATATATTCAGTGAGGTAGTCTCCACCACTTCAACAGGAGAGAATTCCAAAGATTCACCACCCTTTGAGTGAAGAAGTTCCTCCTCAACTCTGATCTAAACTGCACCTCCGGCCCCCTTATTTTGAGGCTGTCCCCTCCAGTCCTGCTATCCTTTCTAAGCGGGAAGAAACACTCTACCTCTACCCTATCCATCCCCTTCATTATCTTATATGTCTCTATAAGATCCCCTCCCCTCAGCTTTATAAACTCCAACAAGTACAAACCTAGTCTATTCAATCTCTTCTCATAGGTTAACCCCTTCATCTCAGTATCAGCCTAGTGAACCTTCTCTGCACTCCCTGATAGGTCAATATATTCCTTCCGCAAATGCGGCGACCAAAACTGCACACAGTGCTCCAGATGTGGCCTCACCAGTTGCAACAAGACCTCCCTCCTTATATATTCTATCCCCCTAGCTATAAAGGCCAACATTCCATTCGCCTTCTTGATCATCTGCTGCACCTACAGACTGGGTATTGTGCTATACTTGCATACCTATCTTTGCATCTGCACATTGAAATGTGCTGTCACTAGTTTATGCTATGTTTTTAACAAGTTGTACTGTTACTTTTATTTAAAAGAAACTCAAGATGAGAGTCTGGTGCAGACAGGGAATGAAGATGATAATATTGGGGTGACTGTAGATGGTGTCGATGGCAAGTATTTTTTTAAATTAAAGTTTTACTTTATTCTTTAAGGTACAACGCCCATGCTCAGAGCAGACCTGACAGTCCTGACAGCCCTTGCTTGCTCAAAAAGCCAAGTTCAAATTCCAATTGAATTCAATTCATGGTCCCCATGGGAGACAAATAAGATCCAAACTGACAAAGTAAGGCATTGCACCCCATCTTAGGCTTGATCCAATGATTGATCTTAGCCAAAAGGCTGAGAAGCACAAGAAAGTTAATGATGTGGCTAAATAATTTTTTATCACAAATTTTTTTGTGATAAACTATATTTTCAAGTTCACATCTTTTTTTAATTTGGTCTCCTTAACCATCCTAGCTGTAGGGGTGGGAAGACCTATCCTATATTAATGCTCTTCTATCAGGATGTGAAAGACAGGAAACTAGATGACTGTCTCTTCCTGAGTTTTTGTCAGGGTGGAGTCTCTGAGTTATGCAAAACAGGCTGATTCCACAAATGTCCATGTCAATTTTATGAGCTGATGATCTGCTACTAAAATTGACAATAGTTTTTGAGCTCAGGAATGCAAATATTATATCATTTAATACAATACTCACAAAAATCACCAAATACACTGATCCTTGATTAGAATATTGGTGAGGACCAGATATGTTTCCTTCCTTTGTCAACCTACTGTGTTCATGGTCTCAGCTCATACATGATAAATGACATTTATGCCTGCAGAACCATACTTAGATGGGGGTTTTCCTTTTGAGGCTATGTATTGTTACTTAAGCCAATACAGAGATTAAGAAAACAGTGCACTGTTTTTTAAAAATTGATTTTATTTAACCAAATGATTAAATGTGAGAGTGATATGAGGAGGCTCTGCACTACAGATGTGGGCAGCTGGATATCAGTCTGAATATCCCTGTGAAGGCAATTACACATACCCAAAATCATACTGCCCGCCTTTCCAATTCAATAAACATTAATACAAATCAGTCAATAATCATCCTGTCATTAACTACAGCCAATAACAATCCACATCCTCATCTCATGGGATTTCATTTGTAACTAGTTACAGATTTTGCCTCCCTTCTGTTGCCCAGCAACATGGGAGGCTGGAGAGTGAAATGGGGAATGATTCCCACCAAACTGAACCCACATGATTTTTGTCTGACCCTGAGAAGTCCCTTATGTCTACTCACCACCTGCATTGTCAACTCAAATTTGCATGACTCTATTCAGTAGCTGGCATTGGCAGCCATCTTGTTCCTGACAACTGCTGTTCGCATAACTGCTCTGCAGTGGGCCTGCTCAGTTATCAGTATCTGAAGAATGTCATCTTGCCATTTTAACTGAACTGCCTTTTGTAGTTCCATTTGAAGAACGTGTTAAGATCTTCCAAAGATTAATCATAACTGCTCTGCAGTGGGCCTGCTGTATTTTGTCATTAACTGAAGTTTTACAAACTGTCACTAAGAGCAAAACAAATCCATCTTATAAATTCAAAATACATTTTTTAAATGAGAAATATTCATTAATCATACAGTACTGTCTTCTATGGCAACAGCCCTGACTTACGTTTCTGGTTGCATCTGGTTATCAGTTTGCTTAGCATCAGAATTTTCTTGTTTTATTGATGTATAGATAACAAAAAAGTGGACACTTAACATTGCATCCCTTTACATGTTACCATTTTAGTCATTCCATAGTGGAATTATTACTTACTACATCTAGATCTTTATCATAGAATCCCTACAGTACAGAAGGAGGCCATTCAGTCCATTGAGTCTGTATCAACCACAGACCTACCCAGGCCCTATTCCCACAACCCCAAACATTTACCCTGCTAATCCCCCTGATACTAGGGTCATTTTAGCATGGCCAATCAATCTAACTTGCACATCTTTGGACTGCGAGAGGAAACCCACACAGATACGAACAGAACATGCAGACTCCACACAGATAGTGACTCAAGACTGGAATTGAACCTGGGGCCCTGGTGCTGTGAGGCAGCAGTGCTAACCACTGAGTCACTATGCCTGCCCTATCTTTCCTTACATGGTTTTATTTTCAGTTCTTCATACATGGCTTCTTCAGTCATGTCTAACCAATAGTTAAGACACCCCTTATCCTTAATTATTCCACTCAGTCAATATGTAACAACTTCCTAATTATCTCAATGTCTTCCATTCTTTTCAACCATGATGGGACCCTGCACAAAGAACTGTGACCTTTCAATGCAATCTTTCATGGAACACAATGCTTTGAATACTTTACAACAATTAATGATAGTTACATTAAGAGCTTACAGAGCTGGCATTATGATGTGAGTCTGTCTTTTAAAAAACGACTATTAAAACAAATTACACAATAGCTATGGATTGTTGCATGTTGCTTATTGTCTCTTCAGAAGAAATGCAAGAACGCAAGGATGAAGACGAGGATACAACAGAACCAGAGGTCAGACATTTTTGACAGAATATATGAAATTGCTGGATGAACTTATAGGTGCTGTGCATTGAAAGAAAACTGGCTGTGCACAACAAAATTTTAAAGGGGCACACTGCCCAAAAGAATGTGCATGCAAGTCAATCAATTTCCAAGTCTGAACTGGAGTAGGTAACCTTTTTGTTACATTCGGGTATTAAAGGATATGATCAAAAGTGGGAAAATAGAATTGAGGAACAGGTCTACCATGATCTAATTAAAAGGCAGAACCAGCTTCAGGAGATGAATTGCCTATCCCTAATCCTATGTAGTGTGTGGCCCAGATAGATCTTAGATGTCATGTTCCTTTTGCTTATTTCACATTTAAGGTAAAAGATTCTGTTTTGTGGCTGTTATCAAGAGATAACATAAGAAATAGGAGCAGAAGAAGGCCTTTCAGCCTTTCAAACCCACTTGGTCATTCAATGAGATCATAGCTGATTGACTTCAACGCCGTTTTCCTGTTCTATCTCTACATCTCTTGATGTTTCTAAAATGTAGAAATCTATCAATCTCAGTTTTGAACAGAATCAATGACTGAGCTTCGGCACCGCTTTGGAGCAGAGAATTCCAAAGATTCACTCTCAAAGTGAAGAAATCCCTCTAAATATCAGTCTCAATATGCGACTTAGCCTGCATCTACCCTGTTGAGTCCTGTAATAATTTTCTGTTTGAATGAGATTACAAATGAAAAAAAAAGCCAAATAGAACATGCACCCGGGCAACTATTATACTTAATTTTGTCAGTCAACAAATTACGTTTTATTGTGTGATTGGTGTTAAGTGAGTGGAATATATTTGACCTTGAGCAAAAGTGTTAGAACAGGTTGATATTAAATGAATCGCCTCTTCCCAGGTCTCCATTCCAAATGCCTTCTCTCGGGAGGGATGTGCAATGGGCGGCTAATCCCACATTACCTACTTGACACTTTCCCCCAAAACAAAATAACTAAATTGCATTCTTTGTGTCCCTGTGAAAAAAAATGACGATCATTGAGGAATCAGCTATTTAAAAATATCGATCACAGTTACAAATCTATAAGGCAATTCTGCCATCACTTTTGGCATACAATAATGTATTTTATTTTCGGTTTTGAGAATAATCTTTGATTGGTCTGGGCAATGTGTGCTGCTTCAACGTATCTTCCCAACATAAAAAGATTATCTATTACCATTACATGAAGATTAATTGTGTGCAAATGTTTAATTATTATTTAAATTTCCTTACAGTTTGAAAAATATTAGTTGATATACACCGACTTGCTTCTCACTGCTTTTGGCAATGGTAACGCAAGAGCAGTGGAGAAGTCCCTAGCGATATAACCAATGGCGTAAGTCACTTATCCCATAATTTCCTTTCCCCTGCACTGTTCAAGAGTCCCTATTCTACTTCTGTGACTTCCCAGGAAAACCTGAGCCAGTTTTTGGTTGCGCTTATTCCAAAAGGGTCAGGATTAGTTCTGGGTTGTAATGGTAAAAATTTCCAGAAGAGCTGTCCCATAGATTATGAGTCTCATATTGAGATTAACTGCCATGTTGAGGGGGAATGGGAAATGTTTTTCAATAGGTGGACAGAGTTAGAATTCAAATGCTAAAAACAGCAGGTAGTCTAAAACTGTTTTATATAGCTTATTTATAGAATATGGGAGTTAAATGTCATGACTTAAGCCATTCTATAAATAATGTAACTGTTTTGCTTGCTAGCATACTGTGTTATCATTAATCTTAGGCACTCTGTTGGTCTTGAATCCTAATACAAAATGGTTTCTCCATTGTCAACACTACTTTCCCATATGGCCGCTTCAGATTATTTCTAAAATTACTCAGGTACATCAACAATTGATCAATATCCGTTACCATCTTAATTACACAAAGAAATCTGTTCTTCTCATCCATCCAAACAAATGATAAATCTACCGACTTTATTTGTTCTTGGTTGCAAGTAAATATGTGCTCCTGAGTCATCTCTGTTACAAATAATTACTGAACCCCATTTTCATCCAATTACATAAATAATTTGTTCTCCATTGTTTGGTTACATAAATATTTTACATAAATATTACAGAAGTCCCATTATTAATTCTGGGGTGGCATGGTGGTTAGCACTGCTGCCTCACAACTCCAGGGACCTAGCTTCAGTTCAGGCCTTGGGTGATTGTGCGTAGCTTGCACATTCTCTTGTGTCTGCATGGGTTTCCTCCAGGTGCTCTGGTTTCTTCCCACAGTCCAAACATGCAGATTTGGTAGATTGGCCATGATTTGGGCCTTTGTGCCCAAAGATGTATAAATTAAGGTGGATTAGCATTGGTATATGTGCAGGCTAGGGGATTGGGTGGTCATGGGTAAGATGTTCTACTGGACAATCCATGCAGACCCAATGGGCCAAATGGCCTCCTTTTGCACTGCAGGCATTCTATGGTTCCATTAATTAATTAGCTATGATACCATATTGTAAACATTAAACAAATCTGAGATTTCAAAAATAAATAAAACGATTGGAATCCTCAGAATTCTAGTGCGATCACATCACTTTTATAGTGTGGCCACCAGAACTGCACACAGTACGCCAGCTGTGATCTAACACGTTTTCTATACAGCTTCATTATAATGATAATAAATCTATTTACCTTGTGATTTTTGTGGTGAACATGTCAAAAGAAAATTACAGGTACCTTGTATTTATTATTCAAGGATACATTCATTGTATCACTTCCGGTCTTTTTTTTAACTGAAGGCTATAGCTAGCCTAGGCTCAGATCATTGTAATGCAGTGGACCTAGGCCTATGTATGATATCCAAAAACAGAAACGATCTGAAATCCAATTGACTTTAAGGGTTTTGGATAAAGGATATTTAATTTATACAGGCCACCAATTGTGTCTTTTTATTAATATTCAAATTCTATACTGCCAAATGACTGTTTGTACACCTGATATAAAAACATTATTAATACCAGCAAGAAACAGAGTAAGACCTGTTGTTGGTGGTCCCATATTAGCTCAACATTCAGAGAGGAAACTTTTTATTAACAAATATTCCAGGATCTTCATATAGAGCTGTGTGACTAAAATTGATGATTCCTAGGGTCTGTGGGACATCAGTAATTCAAGCAAATCCGAGAGCATTCTCCCCTTCTTTGGCAGCATCCAGGAAAAAGATGATGGTTCCATCTGTCAGAATACATCAGTCACCTGTCTTATACAGCAGTGCATGGTAACTTGCCATACTGACAAGGTCACCTGTTTCAGTCTAGAAATGACCCTGGGACATAGGCATTGATGGCTGTGCATGCCAGGGCTGCACAACACATGGCAAAGCTCACTCACAGTCTTCCCAATAAAGTGGACACGCTGCTTCTCATGGAAGTTGAGATACCAATATTATAGAGAATGCATGTTGTACATGATATTTGTGATGCACCTTATCCAATTTCATTCTTGTGACACAAGTTCCTGGTCTCTGCTTGCTTCTCCAGCCCTCATGGCAGATCTATAGCTTATCTATTTTTAGCAATAGAAAACTCAAAACTTCTAGATGAAGCTGAAGATCCTGAAAATCACTGTCCATAGGTTTTTCAAACACTGTCTCCACCAAGATAATCACTAAATGGTTTTCTCTACTTTGTTGTCAAAAGGTCTTTCAGCACTTTTTTTACACACAAATTTTTTCTTAAATAATATTAAAGATGTATTTGGACACAGCTTCAAATGCTGATGTTTAATTGATCAAAATATAAAGAATTTTCAGGATAATTTAACTGAAAAAATATAGATGTAGGTGTGATATTTAAACTTCTAGGTTCATTGTTTTTCAATATGTTACAAAGCTACCTGTGAGCATGTGATCACTGAAAAGAAAATCATGGCAAGGTGGGGTGTTAGTGCAATTTGGGAGAAAGTCACTTACTTCAAATTGAGTTCCAGAGCAAACATGTTGCACAGAGAAAATGTGTTTACAGATTTGGATATTAACACATTTTTTTGTATTGAATACGAAACATGTTAAAGTACAAATAGCACTTTTTCTCTAGGTGCAAGAAGTTGGTGTTGGTGACTCCAAACATGCAAATGAATCAGAAGATATGAACTCTCAAGGTGAAGATCAGGAATGAATGAATTCTTCATCTATGCCTCAAATACAGTGTTCCTAGGATACACAATTGCAGTTTGTGTTAATGTAATGCCAACGCTCTGCTTGCTGCCAAACAACATCTTTCACAATCATGTTAACCAAATATGTTCTATATCCTCTCTGTAATCTTAAACATTCTAACTTTTAATGAAATAGTAATCTATCCTGCTCCCTTTATAATTTTACTATCACAGATGAACAGGACCTTAAAAAAGCACTATTTTTATAATACCGTAGAAAGAAACTCACCGTTCGTTCCTAGCTTGGTTGAATAAAGTGTGCTGTTAAACGACTTTTACTCATGCTTTCAATTAAGAAGTAATAAATTTATGTTCTTTGTCTGTGATTAGAAATGTTTCAGGGTTGTATTTCTTACAGAATGACTTGAAGGACAAGTAGCCTTCTATTTAATAAGAACTGCAGCTGTTGGTGGGAGAACTAAAAACAATATTTTCCATTAATTTCTCTCAACCAGAGTCTTCCTTGAAGACCAATCTCAGAAATAGCGCAACATACTGCACCACACAGACACAGGATGTGGAATTGCACCTCTAAGTCTCAACAGGATGAGATGCGGAGGCCAAGAACAACTCCTCCGCAGAAAAGAATGGGGGGAGATGCACAGAATTAAGAGATAAGGCATTACACGATAATGCAATTTATTAATAATTGAAGTGAGCTTTAGTAGCAGATTTTTACCTGCTCTTTGGTTCCCTGGATATCATGAATTGCTTTTGATCAAATGATAGCGAAATACCTCAGCATGAGATGTTTGTGAACATTGAAGTGAATGTGAGGTTAAATGTAACTGACACAACATGCAATGCAGATCATAAATTGTCCTTTTACAGTCGCAATATTGTATTCACATGAAGTTAGATATTGGACAGTTTGGGCACATTCATCTCTGTAAAACACTCAATCCGAAAGTCAGTGACCAGCGAGTCTATACCGATATCAAAGCTAAAGGAGATCCTAATTTTTTAAATCATGGAATCATTGTGCTGGTCTTTCCCATTGATGGATATGCCTGCTTAACTGTTTCTAAACTTTTCTTGCACTTCCCTCTCCTCCTCTGCTTAAAATCCACATCTTTTTCCAAGTTTCAGTCACTCTCTCTTAATACCTCCACCTTTAGTTCAGTCTTATACTTCTGCCAAGTGCTTCAAGATTACAGGTACAATATGAATGCAAGTCATTGTTGCAGATAAAATAATTTCAACATTATAGTTTTTCCCTCAAAGTAGGAGAAATAAAAGAAACTATTCCTGCAAAAGCTGACTGATACCCAGATAACAGGTTGAGCTGGATGTTTGGGATATTTTATTTGTTCTTTGCTTCTTGTATTCAGACTGAAATAGCCAGCTGTTTATTCATCCAGACCCCTTACCAGCTTTTGAAATTGCACTGGCTACCAATTTTGTGTTGTATGAACTGAATACAGTAGTGGGGGGCTAGCAGCGAGATTAGAATAATGCACTTTACTATTTCAGTGGGATTGGGGCCTGGCTGCAATTCTCTTTATGTTCACTGCTAGATGTGAACATGTGAGCTTTGATGGTGAATATCAACAAACCTTACAATCAAAACTGTTGGTGGGAAAACTAAAGTTGAACATTAGAAAGGTGTGCATGTCGATGATTGATCAAGTTTGCAAATCGTTGGTCATTGGTAAGGCTGCCAAAAGTGGTCATGAACTAATGGTGATGAAACACTGGAGAATGTTGGGTGTCTATGGAAACATATGCCAGCAAGAGGTCAATGCTTCAGTGAAAAGGAGAGAAAAATTCTACCCAACTTAAGTCATATTCCCCAACAAGCATTCCTCTTTGATACAGGGCAGATGGTGACTTGTTCCCAAATGACAAGGAGCTACCTGAGAGCAGCAATGAATGATTTTCATTTCCTGATAAGGAAGAAAAATTTAGATAGAAGATGCCATTCTAACATTTCAGGAAGGGAATGTTTTTGATTTTGATTTATTATTTCATGTATTAACATACAGTGAAAAGTATTGTTTCTTGCAGGTTACACAGACAAAACATACCATTTATATAGGAAATGAGAAACTGCAGTATGTAGTGTTACAGTCATAGTTAGGATGCTGAGAATGATCAATTTAATGCAAGATAAGTCCATTCAAAAGTCTGACAGCAGCAGGGAAGAAGCTGTTCTTGCATCGGTTGGTACGTGACCTCAGACCTTTGTATCTTTCTCCTGAAGGAAAAAGGTGGAAGAGTGAATATCTGGGGTGCGTGGGGTCCTTAATTACGCTGGTTGCTTTGCCGAGTCAATGGATGGAAGACTGGTTTGAGTGACGGACTGGGCTTCATTCACGATCTTCTGTAGTTCCTTGCAGTCTTGGCCATATACTGTTGCAAACAGCCATTTAAGAGGCTGAAAAAAAACTTGCTGAGGTCAAAGCATGAACATCAGTCAAGACTACAATTTGAAGTGAAATCCTCTAATCGACCATAGAAAGCAGCTGAGGCCAAACATTGTATGTTTTCAAGAAAGAGTTAGATTTGGTTCTAGGGACAAAGGAAATCAGAGGATAAAGATGAGTGAAGGTGGGATCAGACTATTGAATTGGATGAGCTGCCATAATCATAGTGAATGGTGAAGCAGGTTTGAAGGACCATTTGGCCTCCTCCTGCTTCTATTTTCTATATTTCAAAGAAAAACTACTTGATCTATTTTTATTTACAATGAAATTTTATTTTAAAAGTTAATGCTAAAAAACTCAAAAGCTGCACATTTGAATCAACATACATTAGGCATTTACCAAGTTCCAGACTTTAGGGTCAGAGGGAACTTTTAATTCACTCGCCAGGAGACCAGCTTGGGGCTGAAAAAAAGGATTATCCTTCTCAATTTTTATTATTTTCTTAAGTTATCATAGCTTAACGGGCAGAAATGTCAGCTAAGTATTCCTAGTTAGAGAGTTTTCAGATAGGTTAGTGAGTAGGATAAAGAAGGGGGGAGGACGGTGACTTGCAATACTGGTTAAATGAACAATCACAATTGTTAGGAGGGAAGATATGCTGGAAGGTTCTCTGAATTAAGCCATGTGGTTTGAACTGAGTAACAAAAGAAATGAGGCAATCATACTGCTGTGAGAAGACTATAGATCCCAAACAAGAGTTACAGCAGCGAATATGCAGGCAAATTTCTGAGAAGTGCAAAATATAACAGGATAGCAATCGTAAAGAACAAAACAGCACGGGAAACAGGCCCTTTGGCCCAACAAGCCCGTGCCGCCACTCCGACGTTCCCATCTCTACCCGTGATCCCTGTCTATGTTTAGGATTTTAACTACCCCAATATTAACTAGGATAAAATGAATGTACAAGTTTTAGAAGTGCAAAATCCCGGAAATGCACCCAGATAACATTTTCATCTTGTACATATAAATCCAACAATATCCTGATTTAGTTTTAGGGAATGGAGATAGGCAGTTGGAAGGGGTATTAATAGCAGTGATAATAATTCAGTTTGATTTAACAGCCAAGATGAAGGTCAAAAACAGACCAAGAGCAAAGCTTTAAGTTGGGGAAAAACTGATTTTGTGAAGCAGAGATCCATTTTGGCAAAAATGGACTGGAAATAGCTAATTGAAGGTACATCAATGTCAGAGTATATAATTCAAGTGTTGTATTGAAGATCCGGACATGGTTCTTCATATTTTATGTCTATCTTAACAAAATGAAGTGTACACCCTAGTTATAAGTGGGAGCAGCTTTTAGGTTGGGAGGGAACCTGTGCCAATGTTGTTTGGGTTTGGTGAATAAATTTATGTCAAGATTGGCTCTAGATTTCTCCGTTACTGGGGTGGCACGGTAGCACAGTGATTAGCACTGCCGCTTCACAGTGCCAAGGACCCGGTTCAATTCCTGGCTTGAGTCACAGTATGTATTGAGTTTGTATGTTCTGCCTTTCCTGCGTGGGTTTCCTCTGGGTGCTCTAGTTTCCTTTCACATTCTGGTCTTTTGTGTGTATGGGCCACTCACTCACCATCACACCAGTGTCGATTATCTTATGATATTACCATATGGAAACATGGATAATGTTTCCAGACAATATTAAGGCTACATGTCTGGAATCAAGATATTGGGCAGAATTGCGGACAACAAGGAGGTCACTATGATAAAAAGTAGCGCAGAGAAAATTATCAAGATCTTGTGAGAGCTGACCAACTCTCACTGAACCATGACATCAGCAATGACCTGTTTCATTACACAATAGGACCAAGATTATAAATTACTTCATGATCTCTTACTGAACAACTACTCCACTAACCAATATTTGAAGTCACATTTGATACTAAAATGTTGACAACTCTCTCCATCAATTAACGAGTCAGTGGATTTTCAAAAGATGTTTTCAGGGAATGTATTGAACATTATATTGAAAAGGTAATTGAATAGAGGCAGTGGACAATCCAAGTGCTTCACACAATGGAGTGTGACAGATTGAGACTGCTCTGACTCTCATTACAAGCTGTGACATTTCATGTCCATGACATTTCATCAGAGCTGGGAACATAATAATTACTGACACCACTGCAACAAAGGACAAAAAGACTCCAATGTGATAAATAAAAAGCACTTCTTTTCCATTTTTTAATCAGGTCACCTTGAATCTCTTCATTCCCAAAGCAGATTCAACATCTCCCGCATGTGGCAGTTGGTCTTCATGTTTATACCAAACTGGGGAGCAATAGGATTGTAGATCATTTTGGAGCCTGATCCGCCATTCAATGAGATCATGGCTGACCTGCAACCCCAATCCATATTGCCTTTGCTCCATATCGCAAGTCTATCACTCTTAAATCAACTGTTCCAGCATCAATTACATTTACAGAGGACAGTTCCAAACATTTATCACTCTTGATGTGTTTTGTGATTTCATTCCTAACAGGTCTAAAGTTTATATTACATACCATATGCCAAGACTCCCCATCTGTGGATACAGTTTCTCCCAAGGTACTATATTTGTTTCCTTTAAGAATATAGGAAATTGGGGCACGAACAGGCCACACAGCCCAACAAGCCTGCTTAGTCATTCAATAAATCATAGTTGCTCTATATCCCTTAATTTCCTGAGACACCAAAAATCTGTCAATCCCAGCCTTAAATGTATTCCACAATGGAGCATGCACAACCCTCTATGGCACAGAACTCCACAATCTACTGAGTGAAGTAATTTAAAATCTTGATCCTATTGTGTAATGAAGCAGGGTCATTACTAATGTCATGGTAAAAGAACCTCTGGGAAATACTGATCATAATGCCATTCAGCTCCATATTAAGTTTGAAACTGTCACGTACCAACCACACTCAAGATCTTAAGGTTTGAAACAAAAAACAATGATGTAGGTATGGGGAAGAACTGGCTAAGATTAATGGGATAAATAGAGTAAAAGGTGTGGAAATAAATGAAGAGCGGGAAACATTTAAAGAAACATTTCAGATTCATCACCAAAATACATTCCATCGAGAAACAAAAACTCAATTAGAACTACTTGTGGCTCACTCAGGAAATTAAGGATATTAGGTTAAAAAAGGGGCTTACAATGTTTCAAGAAAACAGGAACAAGTGTTTTAGAAATCAGCAGAAACTAATGAAACAGGAAAACAAAAGCATGAATAACTGAAACAACAATATAAAAAGATAGTAAGTGCTTTTCTTAAGTATATATTGAGAGAGAGGCATACATAGGGTGAACAGCTGGAAGGTTTTTCCCAGGGCAGACATGACAATTGCAAGAAGCACAAGTTTAGTTTTTTTTTGGGGGGGGGGGGGGGGGGGGGAGAGAAGAGAGAGAGAGAGAGAGAGACTAGAGGAGGTTTCAGTAGAGATGCATAGGCAAGTTTTTTTATTATAGTCTGTGGTAGAGGCCTGGAATGCACTGCCAAATGAGGCAGTGTATTGAGGCAGACATGTTAGCAACATTTAACACCGATCTGGAAAGACGTATGAACAGATGGGGAATAGGGGGATACAGGCGGTTAGTGTAGATAGGACAATGTGATTGGTATCGGCTTGAAAGGCTGAAGGGCCTGTTCCTGTGCTGTTAATGTTGGTGCCTTAGAAGCAGAGATAGGATAAATTATCATGGAGAATGAAAAATAACAGAGGTATTGAATAAATGTTTTGCACCTGTTTTCACAGTAGACACAAGTTTCTTACCAGAAATAGATAGTAACTTAGGGGCTAAAAAAAACTGAAGAAATAAAAGAAATTAACATCAGCAGAGAAAACATATTAATGACAATATAAGCAATAAAAACAAACAAATCCCCTGGACGCAATGGTCTACATTCCAGCATTCAAGAAGAGATAGCTTAGTGATACTGGATACAATGGCTATGGCTCTCCAAAATTCTTTAGGTTCAAGAATCATCCCATAACATTATATAGGGAACTCGGAAGTTATTCACTTTGGTCACAAGAATACAAATGAAACTTGTAAATGTTGATGTTCAAAGAGACTTGGGTGTGCCTGCAGACCACAAATCTGGCATGCAGGCATAACAAAGAATCTCAAAAATAAAACAGCATGTTAACCTTTATTGCAAGAGAATCAGAGTACAAGAATAAATGGATCATACTTCACTTGTACAATGTTTTGCTGAGACCACAATTAGAATACTATGTGCAGTTTGGTCTCCACATTTAAAAAATATACTTGTATTGGAAACAGTACAGCAAAGGTTCACTAGATTGGTACCTTGGGTAAGGAAATTGTCCTATGATAAAAGGACACATTGGGGCTTTTATTGAGTTTAGAAGAATGAGAGATGATCTCATACACGTTGAGATGGTTTCTGCCAGCTGGATATCTAAAAATCAGGGCAGTCTCTGGATAAAGAGCTGATCATTTAGGACTGAGATGAAAAATTATTTCGCTCAAAGGGTTGTAAATCTCTGGAATTCTTTACTGTGGAGGAAAGTGGATGCTCTTTTGTTGAATACATTCAAGGCTCGGAAAGCAGACTGTTTGGTCTCTCAGCGAATTAAAGAATGTAGGAATCTGGCAAAAATATGGAGTTGAAGCCCAAGACTGGCCATAATCTTATTGAATGGAGTTGGCACCAGGACCACACGATCTAATCCTACTCCTAATTCTTGTGTTCTCTAGTTTTAAATGATTGGTCCCTTTGGCAGCACAGCGGTTAGCACTGCTGCCTCACAGCTCCAGGGTTCTGGTTTGCTTCCCAGCTCAGGTCACTGTGTGTGTGGAATTTGCACAATTTCCTCATGTTTTCATGGTTTCCTCCCATAAGCCAAAGATGTACACGTTAGGCTGATTGGCTATGCCAAGAAATTGCCCCTTAGTGTCCAGGGATGCATAGTTTAGAGGGATTAGTGGGTATAATATGGAGGGATATTGGGGTAAGACCTGGGTGAGATTGTGTTCAGTGCAGACTTTATAGGCCAAAGGGCCTCTTTCTGCACTGTAGGGTTTTATGATTCCTTGGTTCTTACCCTCAAATACATCATTGCACAATGGTTAGCACCACTGCCTCAAAAGCACCAGGAACCACCCTAAAAGATTAAAACAAAAAAAAAAGCACCAGGACCCTAGGCCTCATTCCCATCTTAGATCAATGCCCGTGCAGAATCTGCACATTCTCCGCAAATGTGGGTGAGTTTCCTCCCATACTCTGGTTATGCTAAATTCTTCCTCAGTATACCTGAACAGATGCTGGAGTGTGATGACCAAGGGGGGGGATTTTCACAGTAACTTCAGTGCAGTGTTAATGCAAACATACTTGTGACACTAATAAATATTTTGTTTTAAATGACAGACCCCTTATCATCAGACCACCCCCCCACATAGTTTGAAATTTAAAATAAATTATTCTAAATTCCACAGAATTCATCCCATGTTTGGGAAATCGCACTTTGGAATTTAACTCTTCCACTCCTGATATCACGTTTGGCAAATTCACTGCCCTCCCAATATAATACTTCTTAAGGTCTGGTGCCCGGAGTTGCTCCACAGGATTCCACGCGTGGTATAACCCAAAGCGAAGAGAACCAAGTCAGGCATTGCAGTCTGAGTTACATTCTGAACAGGCCGACCGTTGTCTCTCCACAGGCCATGAGCACCCTCACTCACCTGCTCTCCCTCACCGCCTCACTCTTAATGGCGGCCGCCGCCAAGCGCCCGTGAACGCGAGCGGCGCGCGCACACACAGGAAGTCCCGCCCCTACGAGCACGCCAAACCCGAATCCGATTGGAGAACGCCGCGGCCATCTTGGCTTCGATTGGTTGGCCGTGCTGTCACTCCGGGTGACGCCAGCGCGCCGTTGCTAATGGCCGTCGCCATCCAGGTTTGGTTGGTCCTCATTTCCTGCGGTGAAGGGTTGCTGTGAGAGTGCTCATCCAGAGACAGGCAGAGAGAGAGGCAATCGAGGGAGGAAGGAAGAAAGCCGGACTTAACGGTATGGGGGAGAAGGAGGAGGAGGCGGCAGGCCGGCCGTTCAGTCACTGCAAGTGCTAGGCCTGGTCCTGTGCAGCTACTGATGCACCCAGGGTGAATGAAGCTGGAGTGATTTTGCACCCCCCCCCCCCCTCCCTCACCTTGGGTTCTCCATTTAATATAATGCGGCTGGCTCCTTTCCCCCTCTCCTGCCTTTGAGTCTCCTGGAAGACCTGAAAGATGCCTCTCCAGTGTTTCTGCCTGGCGGCACAGGCTCGTTTCGACTCAAAGTGGCTGAAGACGGATTTGCAGGTAGGAAAATTAAATAGATAATTATTTCCATTCCAGATGGAACCTGTAATCGAGATTAATGCAACTGTGATGATATCTACACACCCAGGTTCAGGGATATAAAATAAGGATAGTAAGGCTAATGAGATGATGTGTGTGTTTGGTTGGGTGGGTGAGGGATGCAGATGAATGCAGCGTGATCATATTCTTTAGTTTCTCCTGCAGGCAGGCAGGCAGCCATGGATATGGATGGCTCTTTTCTCCTCGTTACCAAATCTCTCCCACCCCCTTCCCCTCCCCTCCTTGCTTCTGTCAGCTTCAATGATGGAAATATGCATTATGATTGAGAGGGTTTAATATATAATAAATGGCTACTTACATTCTCTTGTATCTTGTATGGACTGTTGTATTGTTTTGAGTTTCGATTGCATTTGCTTTGGGGTGTGTATCACCAAACACTGCAGGCAGTTACCAGGACTGAAACATTATACTGTATTTAAAAGATCAGTATGTACTTTCACTCAAATATCCATTAGGATATTTAAACAATTGCATTGATATCAACAAAATATCAGTTGCTATTCTAATCTTTGGATTTTAAGTAGATCTCCATTAGGTGGAGGTAGCAAGGTTACAAGCAGTTTTTTTAAAAAAAATTCGTTTCCTGTAGAAGTACAATTAACAGGTTGCCCTCTTTATCAGACAGTTTGTGGAAGGCGTATTTATTAAGTTGAATTGTTTGCATGCGTTGAAAACATTCAATGTATTCTGTTTGTGGTCCCTGAGTGGGGGGAAAAGGGATGGCCAATGTAACTGAGGTGAACAGTGAATGGAGTGAATTTGTGATGTGAATAAAAATGAGAAATTTGAAGCATAGGGTAGTAATGTAGCATGTGTTACAAATTACTTAGAACATAGAACGTTACAGCGCAGAACAGGCCCTTCGGCCTTTGATGTTGTGCCGACCAATTAGGAAAAAGCAATGACCCTCTAACCTAAACCTTTTCATCCATAAACTTATCCACTAACCTCTTAAACGCCACCAAACTTGGCACATCTACAACTGCAGCAGGCAGGGCATTCTGTACCCTTACCACCCTCTGGGTAAAGAACCTACCTCTGACATCTGTCCTATAACTACCACCCCTTAATTTAAAGCTATGTCCCCTCGTGCTCGCCTTCTCCATCCTAGGAGAAAGAGTGGACAGTGATAGCCTATCTAAACCTCTAATCATCTTATCATCTTATACTTTGCTATGGAATATTCAGGTATAGATATGTATTTGCTCTTTCCCATATATTGAATTTCAAACAATTATACAAATAAAGGAAAGGCTTTTGGCACAAATGTACTACAGGGGGAGAAGAATTATAACTGAAAGATGAGTTTTTTTTCTTCTTCAAAAATTTCGCTGCTTTAGTTTATTTTCTGGCATTTAATTATAATAGGGAGAAAGGAGAGGAATGAAAGTAGATCCTGTGTGCAAGACAGATGATATACGCTGAATTATAGTCACTGAGTTATATTGGAGTTTGCAACATGGAAGCGAGTTGTTTCGACCTAACCAGGCCATGTTGTTGATGTTTATTAACATTTCTTTCTTATTCCTCTTTCTTTCAAAGGTTTGGCTAAACTATTCGTACATTTTGACAGGGGCCCTGTTTTAGTCACTTATTCTAGTTATGCATACAGCCTTACACCCTGTTGTGTAAAAGTAGGTGGCACAGTGGTTTGCACTGCTATCTCATAGGGTCCCAGGTGTCTGTGTGGAGTTTGCATATTCTCCCTATGTCTCTGTGGGTTTCTTCCGGGTGTTCTGGTTTCCTCCTACAGTCCAAAAGAGGTATTGGTTACGTGCATTAGCCATGCTAAGTTCCCTCTTGATATCAAGGAGATTAGCAGGGTGAATATGCGGGGTTACAGGGATAGGGCCTGGGTAAGATGTTCTGTCGAAGAGTTGCTGCAAATTCAATGAGCCGAGTGGCCGCCTCCTGCACTGTAGAGATTCTGTCATTAAAATAAGTGAGGCTTCAAATGCATGTTCACTCTTGTGCTTCACTTGAAATCTCTGCCCTCTTGTTTTATTCCTGCACTCACTACAAACAATTCATGATGCAGGAAGAACTGAAAATGTGCAACAGTTGGATATGGGAAGAACATGGGAATATGACATTGAAATCCAAGATCAACTATGATCATATTGAACAATGGAGCAGATTTGAACATCTAGACGTAAGAATCAGGAGCAGGAGTAGGCAATTTAGCTCCTCTAATCTGCTCCGCCATCTAGTATGATTGTGGCTGATCTCATCTTGGCCTCAACTCCACTTTCCTGCCTGCTCATCATAGCTCTTCGAAATGTTAGTAATTAAAACTCTTCCTTAAAAGTCCTGGCATTCAACGTACTCTGGGGGAGTGATTCCACAGATTTGCAGCCCTTCAAGAGAAGTAATTTCTCCTTACTTCTGTTTTAAATCTGCTACCTCTTATTCTAAAACTATGACCTCTAGACTGCCTGCCAAACATCCTCTGCATTTCTACTTTGTCAATGCCCATTATTATCTTGTATACCTCAATTTGAGCTTATCTCATTGTCCCAAACTCCGGGGAGTACAGGTGTAAACTACCCAACCCCTCTCCATAAGACTAACTCCATATCTCTGAAATCTCTCTAATAGGGCACTGAATAGCCTGCTCTTGCTGAGATTCTCTGTTCCTATTGAAATTTTGGGGGTGGGGTGGGGGTGTTTCTATTACTGGTTCTATACAGCAACCACTGAATATGCAGACTCTTTTATAGAGCAGCAGAATATTTCAAGAAAGGTATTGGATGCTGGCAGGTATTAAAAAGAGTGTAAGGAGAAGTGACTGAAAGCCAAGTCAAAGAGCAGATTTTTCAAAGGCTTTTGAAGGTGGAGGAAATTGTGGCAAGCTGAGGATGATTTAGGGAGACAGTTTCAGAGTGCAAGGCCATGATGCAGAGGATGCGGCAGGATGGTGAGGTGGAGCAGTATGTGCTGGTGATGTCTGGAGAAAGTAAATTTGCATATGTAAGAAATGGAATGAGTTAATTGAGTGGTTGAACAGCAGTGATAAATGGTGACACTTGAGGATAACAATGGAAGAGGATCTTGGGAATGAGTTGAAGTATCATAGAATTCTTATAGTGTGGATGAGGCCATTCAGCCCATCAACTCTGCACCCACTCTCTGATATAGGATCCCACCCAGACCCTTTCCTGTAATCCTATGCATTTGCCCCCCTAATTTAAACATCCTGGGACACTAAGGGTAAATTTAGCAGAATTTATCCACCTATTAATCTTGACTATAATAGATGAACGATGAGATCCTTGAGGAAATAAACAGGGTATGGATGAGTATTTTAGTGGCGGGATCCTGAGACTGATGTGGAAAATTCACAATGTTGATGATGACTGGCTGTTCGAACAAGGATGAATGATGTTTGGTTCAGTCCAATGTGGGATGGGATATTAACTGATGCATTAAGATTCAGAAAGAGTTGATTGAATACATTATGACTGACCATTTATAAACTTCATAGAGAAATGACCGTGATATTGTCATGCTTTGTTAATTTGTCTTTACAAACTTGGTGTAAACTGTTTTAAATGCATATTGATGAACTTAAAAAAACATGAAGTTAGTTGATGTTTTGTTTGGAATAGCTGTTGTTGAAATAAACATTTACAGAAAGTATTTTAAACGAATGACATTTGCTGCGAATGATCCTTTCCTACTTGCAGTCTGTAGTAAATTGAGTTTCGTCAGAATCCATTAATAGACCTTCTGAACTTGTTTGTGTTCCCTACAGAATTTTCCTATCACAGAATAACTGTTTTTGTTGCTTAATTCTAATGCAAAACAAAATAAATGGTCCTGAAAACTGAAGCTTGCTCATCCTTTGTAAAATTCATAAAAGAATATTGATTAAATTTTGACCTGATTGGAACGGAACAGATTCAACTGATACGATGTGATTTTTTTTTAATCTTCAACTGATTTGAATAAAGAAAGACTGAGAGCATTGACTTTGTTGTCGGGTGGGATTTTTGGAAAACAATATCTCTTCCAAAATTCTAACTTGTTGCAGAAATTTGGTATTCAATTTAAGTATGAAAGCAGTGTTCTTTGGGAAATGAACATATTTTGTTGGAAACTGAAATGCTCCATTTATTTATTTATTTTTGTTCCCATATTGTGCATTCTAAGTAAGGCAGCGCCATCACCTGAAACTCAGCCCTTTGTACCCTTTTAGTATAGGGTTAACCATGGACAGCATGGTGGCACAGTGGTTAACAATGCTGCCTCACAGCGCCAGGGACCTGTGATTGATTCCCAGCTTGGGTAACTATCTGTGCAGAATTGCACATTTTCCCCATGTCTGCGTGGATTTCCTCTAGCTATTCCAGTTTCCCCTCTCACTCCAAAAGACGTGGTGGTTCAGTATGTTGGCCATGCTAAATTCTCCCTCACTGTACCCAAACAGGTGCTGGAGTGTGGCGACTCGGCATTTTCACAGTAACTTAATTGCAGTGTTAATGTAAGCCTACTTGTGACACTATTAGATAAATAGACTTGGCTGTGGACTGTCTTTGATCTGCTCAGTTGCTTCCCACTACAGTTTTGTTGTCTTTTAATGAACCCCACAATACAAGTCAATTTTGTGTGATCTGTTCTTGCTATTGCATCTGCTATGTCAAAAATTTCATTTTGATAAATCTTTAATGGTAACTAGCAATGCAGTAATACATTTAAAAAGTATTTGATATGCAAACTGAAGTATAGTCCTTGTTGATATTAGTTTCCTGAGCCCAAGTTTTTATTTTGTTCAAACTATACAGGTACCTTTACTGGTCATTTTGCTTCTGTAGCTTTGTTTTGTGAAGGGGAGAGTTTTATTTTTAAACAGTAGGTGATCTTTCAACGTTAAAGTACAAGTATGTGATTTTTCCCTTTGAGGTATCTTAGTGGAAAACGTTGCAGTTAAAAAATGTGGCTGATCTTGCTGTGATTTCCAGCTGTTTCAAGTCAAAAAAGATGAATTTTTTTGTATCTTAAATATTTTGGCTTCATAAACTTCCATGATGGGTTATAAAGTCTAACTGAAGGGTGGCATAGTAGTTAATCCTGCTGCCTGACAGCACCAGGGACTTGGGTTTGATTTCCAGCTTGGGTCACTGCCTGTGTGGAGTTTGCACATTCTCCCCATGTCTGCATGAGTTTCCTTGGGTGCTCTAGTTTCCTCCTACAATCCAAAAATGCGCAAGTGAGGTGGATTGCCCATGCTAAATTGTCCCTTAGTGCCAGAGGAACTAGCCAGAGTAAATACATGGGGTTAGGGCCTGGGTGGGATTGTGGTTGATGCAGACTTGATGGGCCAAATAACTCAGTCTGCACTGTGGAATTCTACAAGTATGTTACTGATGCAATTACAAGAGCTACTTTGAAGATTTCACCACTATAGTTTTTTAACTGGGATCTTTAGGATTTCACCAGTTTTTTTTTTTGTACATACACCATATAGGTTTACCAATCTATCCTATAGGATTGCTCATCAGATCAGCAGCGCTGGCCTACACAACACATTGATGTCACAGACTGATGAGTACATTGAACATAGAACATGACAGCGCAAAACAGGCCCTTTGGCCTTCGATGTTGCGCCAACCAATTAAGAAAAAGCAATGACCCTCTAACCTAAACCATTCCCTTTTCATCCATAAACCTATCCATGGACCTCTTAAACGCCTCCAAACTTGGCGCATCTACAACTGCAGCAGGCAGGGCATTCCATACCCTTACCACCCTCTGGGTAAAGAACCTACCTCTGACATCCGTCCTATAACTACCACCCCTTAATTTAAAGCTATGTCCCCTCGTGCTAGCTTTCTCCATTCTAGGAAAATGGCTATCACTGTCCACCCTATCTAAACCTCTAATCATCTTATATGTTTCAATAAGATCTCCTTTTAGCCGCCTTCTTTCTAACGAAAACAACCTCAAATCCCTCAGCCTCTCTTCATAAGACCTGCCCTCCATACCAGGCAACATCCTGTAAACCTCCTCTGTACCCTCTCCAATGCCTCCACATCTTTCTTATAATGCGGGGACCAGAACTGTACACAATACTCCAAGTGCGGCCGCACTAGAGTTTTGTACGTTGCAACATGACGTTGCGGCTCCGAAATTCAATCCCCCTACCAATAAAAGCTAAGACTCCATATGCCTTCTTAACAACCTTATCGACTTGATTGCCAACTTTCAGGGATCTATGCACATATACAACAAGATCCCTCTGTTCTTCAACACTATTAAGAGTCCTACCATTAGCCCTATACTCTACACATTTGTTATTCCTGCCAAAGTGAATTACCTCACACTTTTCTGCATTAAACTCCATTTGCCACCTCTCGGCCCAGCTCTGTAACTTGTCCAAGTCTCTCTGCAAACTATAACACCCCTCTTCACTATCTACCACTCCTCCGACGTTGGTGTCATCCGCAAATTTACTAATCCATCCTTCAATACCCTCATCCAGATCATTTATAAAAATTACAAACAGCAGGGGCCCCAAAACAGACCCGAGGTACACCACTTGTCACCGAACTCCAAGATGAATATCTCCCATCAACTACCACCCTCTGTCTTCTATCTGCTAGCCAATTCCTAATCCAATTAGCTAAATCACCCTCTATCCCATATATCTGCATTTTCTGCAGAAGCCTTCCATGGGCCACCTTATCGAACGCCTTACTAAAGTCCATATATACCACATCAACTGCCTTACACCCATCCACCTCTTTGGTCACTTTTTCAAAAACTCAATAAGGTTAGTAAGGCACGACCTACCCTTCACAAAACCATGCTGACTATCCCCAATCAATTCATTTCTCTCTAAATAACTATAAATCCTATCTCTAATAATTCTTTCCAATACTTCGCCCACAACAGAAGTAAGACTCACCGGTCTATAGTTCCCAGGAAAGTCTCTATTCCCCTTCTTGAACAATGGGACCACATTCGCTATCCTCCAGTCCTCCGGCACTATACTTGTAACCAATGACGACCTGAAGATCAGAGCCAGAGGCTCTGCAATCGCCTCTCTCGCCTCCCAGAGAATCCTAGGGTAAATTCCGTCCAGCCCAGGAGACTTATCTAACTTCAAACCCTGAAGAATATCTAGCACATCCTCCTTATCTACTTCAATACTTTCCAGTTTACAACCCTGTATCCCAGTGTTCTCCACAACTACATTTACATCTACATCTCCCTGTGTGAATTGGGAGTTGAACCTACAGCATTTGATCTTCAGAGCTGTACAGGTGACTCTTAGTTCTCTTGGATAGCTTATCAGGGCACAATGTTGCCAAAGTTGTCCACTGTTGTTGAGCTATCCATTGCATACGGGAAAGAGGGTGAGCAATGGTTCCAGAAGAGAAAATCGGAATATTTTAAGAGATATACAGTGGCAAGGAAGTCTTGAAGAGCTGACAGGTATGCTTGAAAAAAATCTTTATTGGATATTTTTTTTTGATGAATCTTTATTTGTATGCCATCACAGCTCAGTTGTGCTTCATTTAACATAGTTCAATCTTGAGGAAAATATTTAAGGTGGCAACGAAATACCAGGAGAATCAAGTAGAACATCAATCACCAGGGAATATACTGACTATTCTGAACTTTGCAATACTATGAGGTAACGCCCTTCCAAAACTGAGCTATTTAACAACTGCAGCTCGAGCAAGCGTTGCATTTTTTTTAATCTCCTTAGAACTTCTGGTGAGCCATTGTGATTATGTAAGGCCTACAGTGTAACTAGTCCAGTTCAATTATGCTCCATGGGCACTTGCCTTTCCCATTTCACATTGTCAGCTACTTAAATTGTCAACTTGCGTGTTGTGAAAGGAAGCCTGATTATAGAGAGAGGGAACAAATATTTAACTTCCGCCATTGGCCAATTTCTGTTTATATCTGAAAAGAGACAACTGAGCCCATGAGAACAACTGGAGAAATTATACCTAAGTACTCAAGTCCCTGCCAAAGATTATTGTGACAGTTGATGTGAGACTGGCCCGTTGTCTTGCCTGTGAACTGCTTTTTATCAGGCCTGGAGATCTGGCTGTGTTCCAGAGTAGTTGTAAAAGGAAACCAGATTTCACTTTACAAGTGTTAGCATTAAGCTTGTGTGTTTATTTCAGTCTCAGTATCCACCTGAGACCCGGAGCTGAAAATTAGCCCCTTAAATGACTATCTAGCTTTTCTTGAATAGTTCTTGTATCAATACAGCACCAGTAAACCAGAGAAGCATCTCAAAATTGTTTTGTGGTCTGGACTGGAGAGATAAACCTTGGGTAATATGTTGTTGTTTTTTCCAGAATGCCTTCCAAAACTTGTTGAAATCCTTGGAATAGTGAATATAATGATTCATGGATTTTTTTGAAGTCAGCAAAAATTACAGAAACCAGTGTCCTATGTGTTGTGAACAAGTCCATGAAAAATACTATTGCATTTTGGATCACTGTTACTGTTCAATCAAAAGATCATGAGGTCGAAATATTTTTCAAAAGCTGGAAAAAACCCAGCAGTTCTGGCAGTATCTGTGGAGAGAGAAACAAAGTTTGATATGTTCTCTTAAGAACTCCGTAGGTTCAAGCCTGACTCCAGAGACTTGACCATGTATTCCAATAATTAATGGGAGTATTGGGAATGTGTTGGTTATGATCCTGTTTTTTGGGTGAAGCCCCCATTTGATGGTTCAGTAGTGCTTACTTATACCACTAAACATTTGGAGAGGAGCAGACGGGTTTGTCTTGCGTCCAATTGTTATCCTGTAATGGCAGAAAAAAAAGAGTTAGTTGATCATTCATCTAATTGTTTATGGATTTTTGCTGTGTGCAAATAGATTGCCCGGAAACGCGTTGTCTCATTCCACTGGAAACTTTGACACCCAGCTTTCGACCCTGTCACTCTGTATCTTTCCAACTGGTCACCAACTCTGTTCCTTTCCCTACCAGCTAAATGAGACTGAACCAGAGTATTGATGAGAGTTAAACCTGAGATTGCTTCTGATCACATATCCATCCCCAAAACTGCCTAATTCCACATCCATCACATTGTTCAATTACGCAGTACCTCAACTCATTTGCTGCTGAAAGTGTTGTCCGTTCCTTTGAACATGACCATTTCATTTCTCTCCTGGCTAGCCTTCCATCTTCTACCTTACATTAACTTGATTCATTCAAAACACTGCTGTCTGTATCTTAAGTCATACTTCAGAAGTATTGTCTGTAAAACATTGTGTGATGTTTTGAAGGTGTGAAACATGCCATGTAAAAGCACATTTGGAAGCTTCCTCGCGTAAGTTGTGGTCTAGCCCTCACCATTGTTGAATAGATCACAATCGAGCATATATTTGCATTTTGGCTAAATTTGAGGTGCGTGTGTGTCTATGGTGGGGAAGAGGGGGTTGTCTGGCACGGTTGGGCAGCAAAAGGTTGAAATAGAAGAGGTTTTTGTCTATTGTACAAGAGCATAAGGTTGAAGTTAATAGCAAATATTTCACACACTGCTTGAAGAAGAACCTTGTACAGTTTTTATTTCTCCTAATTCTGCTTGTACCCAGTCTCTAAACAAAGTATCCTAATGAACAGAGAACAAAGAACAAAACAGCATGGGAAAAAGGCCCTTCGGCCCAACGAGCCTGTGCCGCTACCTCGATGTTCCCACTTCTACCCATGATCCCTGTCCATGTTTATAGATCTGTGCATTGGAACCAAATTTGAGACAATTTAGGGAGAATTTGTTCTGCCAATCAACCTAAGAGCACATCTTTGGGATGTGGGAGGAAACCAGAGCACCTGGAGAAAACCCACGCAAGCACGGAGAGAAACTCCCACAGACACAGGCCCAAATCCATGTATCTGCACAGCAATAGTCATTGAGCTGTCGTGTTGCCTATCAAATGATCCAGGTCAAGCGTACACTAACGACGTGAAGCATTAGGATACTGTCGAAAAATCCAAGAGCAGCCCTCTCATGATCCATTGCGTGTTTTGCCCCTTGTTAGACAATAAGGCAGACTGAAGTACTTGTAGGATAAAACAAATACATCAATATCATCATCTATTTACGCACTTCCCAGGGAACCCCCAAGGCTCATGATCTCTATTTTAAATCGGTTTTCTATATCCTACATTCCTATTCTGTTCATGTGCCCATCTAAGTATCTCTTAAATAACTCCAGAGTGCCTGCCTCCACCACTTTACTTGGCAGCGCGTTCCATACCCCCACCACCCTCTGTGTGAAAAAAACTCCCCCTAGCATCCAAATTATACCTTACTTAGAGATGCAAGGACTGATTAGGGACAGTCAGCACGGCTTTGAGTGGAAAACCATGTCTCACAAATCTGAGTTTTTTGAAGGGGTAACCAGGAAGGTAGATGAGGGCAGTGCAGTTGATGTTGTCTATGTGGACTTTAACAAGACCTTTGACAATGTATCATAGAACATAGAATATAGAACATTACAGTGCAGTACAGGCCCTTCGGCCCTTGATGTTGCGCCGGCCAGTGGACCCTCTAACCTAAACTATTCCAATATCATCCATATGCCTATCCACCGAATCTTTGAATGCCCCCAAAGTAGGCGAGTCCACAACTGCTGCAGGCAGGGCATTCCACGCTCTCACCACCCTCTGTGTAAAGAACCTGCCTCTGACATCCGTCCTATAACTACCACCTCTTAATTTAAAGTTATGTCCCCTCGTGTTGGTCATCACCATCCGAGAAAAAAGGCTCTCACTATCCACCCTATCCAATCCCTTGATCATCTTATACGCCTCAATTAGGTCACCGCGTAACCTTCTTCTCTCTAATGAAAATAACCTCATGTCCCTCAGCCTTTCCTCATAAGGCCTTCCCACCATACCAGGCAACATCCTGGTAAACCTCCTCTGCACCCTTTCCAATGCTTCAACATCTTTCTTATAATGCGGCGACCAGAACTGTACGCAATACTCCAAGTGCGGCCGCACCAGAGTTTTGTACAGTTGTAACATAACCTCACGGCTCCTAAATTCGGTCCCTCTACCAATAAAAGCTAACACACTGTACGCCTTCTTAACAACTTTATCAACCTGGGTGCCAACTTTCAAAGAGCAAAGTACTTGTACCCCAAGATCCCTCTGCTCGACGACACTATTAAGGGTCCTTCCATTAGCCCTATATTTCATATGCCTGTTATTCCTACCAAAGTGAATCACCTCACACTTATCCGTATTGAATTCCATTTGCCAAAAGAACAAAGTACTTTGTTGAGACTGTCCCTAATCAGTCCTTGCATCTCTAAGTAAGGTATAATTTGGATGCTAGGGGGAGTTTTTTTCACACAGAGGGTGGTGGGGGTATGGAACGCGCTGCCAAGTAAAGTGGTGGAGGCAGGCACTCTGGAGTTATTTAAGAGATACTTAGATGGGCACATGAACAGAATAGGAATGTAGGGATATAGAAAACCGATTTAAAATAGGGATCATGAGCCTTGGAGTTCCCTGGGAAGTGTGTAAATAGATGATGATATTGATGTATTTGTTTTATCCTACAAGTACTTCAGTCTTCTATGTATCATAGAACACTACAGCGCAGAAAAAGGCCCTTCAGCACTTGGCTGTGCTGAACTGTTTTTCTGCCTAGTCCCACTGACCTGCACCTGGACCATATCCCTCTGCAGCCCCCTCATCCATGTATCTGTCCAAATATTTCTTGAATGTTAAAAGTGAGCTGCATTCATCACTTTATCTGGCAGCTTATTCCATTCTCCCAACATTCTCTGTGTGAAGAAGCCCCCCCCCCTCCCTCCCCCAATAGTCCCTTTAAACTTTTCCCCCTTCACCCTTAACCCATGTCCTCTGGTCTTTTTCTCCCCCAGCCTCAGTGGAAAAAGCCTGCTTGCATTCATTCTATCTATACCCACCATAAAATTAATGGCCTAATAGTCTAATTAAAGGCAGTGTGCTTATGAGAAAACTGCTCAAACTTTGTGGGTCATACCAGTGTGCCCACTAATTGTTCATGTATCTCTCAATCTGCTGGTGGCGGATTCTAATGTAGGATGCATCCTGGAAAGAGGATGTATTGGTAAGGACAGCTCCTTCAAAGTTTTCACCTTTGTGCAATTCAAATAGATTGCCAAGAAGTAAGAAACAAAATGATACAAAAAATGCTTAAGATTTATTGGCTGGTCTGATGGGTCTTGTAGCTTGGAGTGGCCCACATTCATCACATTGCCACATGACTTTCTGCATTTTATTGAGGAGCATCTGATCTTTAAAAGTCACTCAAAACAATTTCTAGTTACATAATCATTACTTTTTGAATGAGCTATTCCATGTAGAAATAGTGTGAATGAATTGATTAATAAATGACAGTATGTTCCCCACCACTTTATGCTTGTTTCAGGCCACCACCACCTGTGTCAGGCAAATGTACTATTTATCATTACTACTGAAGTCAATTGTAAAGATGTCATTTATAACACATTTAGGCATCTGGCTATTTTGGGCTATATGAGAGGTAGAATCTTTGTCACAACAGTCACAAGTTCTCACCAATCCATTTTAATGGTGAATGAATTCAACTGTATAACAAAGATAAAACTCTTACTGAATGACCTTGATGCACTATAGCAAGAAATTGACTCTGCAAGGGACTCTGAAGCAATAACAATTAAAGAAAGTGACCTGGAGAAACTCCACCATTTTGGTTTTTTGTATGCACACATGAAAGATACCTACTGTCTTTCAGAATAGATTGCTATGTGAGTAATTGCTACTTTTTCAGTAGTTAAACTGTGCTGTCACATAAATATGAGATTATATGATTAAATAATGCATTTGAGATAACTATCTCAATAACTTTTCATGCTGTAAAGTCAATATGCAATTTATCTTTATTTTTAAGTGACAGTGGAGGAACTGCAATTTCTGTCTTTAAATGTGAAAATTCCTCTCCTGAGTGGTCAGTAATTTTTATTCCAAATTTAATTAAGGCAGATGGGAAAAGCCCCAGACTTGACCCTGGGAACCTGTTGCATTGTCTGACCTCTGCTGGTGGTATCTCAGGGGTGGCATGGTGGCTCAGTAGTTAGCACTGCTCCCTCGCAGCTCCAGGGACCCCGGTTCGATTACTGGCTTGGGTCACTGTGTGAAGTTTGCATGTTCTCCCTGTGTCTGTGTGGATTTCCTCCAGATACTCTGGTTTTTTTTCCCACAGTCTAAAAATGTGCAGGTGAGGTGAACTGGCCATGCTAATTTTCTTCCTCAGTATTCCCGAACAGGCACCAGAGTGTCGTGACTAGGGGATTTTCACAGGGACTTCATTGCAGTGTGAATGTAAGCCTACTTGTGACTAATAAACAAATGAAAATAAAGTGCCTCAGAAAGGTGCAACAATTGATGCCTGTGCCTGTGGATTGGTGTGGGAAAGTTGGCCGGGTTTTCAGTTCCTGAATTCACAACTGATCTTATGTATTATTGGTGATGATTTTAGTGAAGATAATATTCAACTTGTACGTGATAAGAGTATTGATTTTCTTCCTTCGTGTTCACATCCAGAGTTTAATCTGCTATTTTATCCAAAGCCTTTTGGAAGTTTGCACCTAACGTCATCATGTTTCTCTCAATCCATTTGATTTGTCATCAGAATATCAAGCAAGATCTTTGTGAATACACGTTGGCTGCTGTTGTTGATCCTTTAAGCTTATTCATACTAATCACTTAATTTAATCAACATATGAAAAAAGGCAACCACAGACCCATCAGCTTGCATATGTCAGTTTGGTCAATTTTGAACATGGATACCATGTTAATCTGTTCTCAATTCAGTGAAAACTCCCCAATGTCCATTGACTCCCTCATAATGATTCTTGATGCCTCGCATATCTCTTTATCTATTTCAGCACTCTGAGATAACTGCAATCCCTCCAATATGATTTCTTTGAGTCCTTTGTCTGCCTGAGATTGTTCCAATTTTCTGTACTGTAGGGATTCTATGATTCTAAAATGGGGAAATCAATGATTGAACCTGGGATATGTTGACAAAAGGGCATGTGGCTGATACCTTCCCTTGTGTTTAATGCGTATTTTATGGTTCGTGCTTCGTCTGTAACGGCTGCTTTCCTGTGATGCTTACTTTTAGCTGCTGTTGCCTTTTTCTGATCTTTTTGTCCCAATTGTATTGCTGCGTGTCTTCTTCAATGCCAAGGCCGAGTTCAGGAAAGAGATGGAGAATCTGGTGAAATGATAATCTCTTCCTCCATGTCAACAAAACAAAGGAGACAGTCATCAACAGAATATGCTGGAAAAACTTTGTAGGTCTGACAGCATCTAAGAAAGAAACTAAAGCCAACATTTCGAATCAGCTTTGACGAAGGGTCATCTAGCTTCATTGCCTCTATTCTATCTTCACGATGTTGTCAGGTCTGCTGAGTTTTATCAACATTTTTTGTTTTTGTTTCAGATTTCAGCATCTGCAGTATTTTGCATTTATTTATTTGAGATAGTTATCAACTTAGTAAAACATAGTGGAGGACATGCCCCTTCTTCTTCAACAGGGATGAAGTGGAAATGGTTGAGAGCTTCAGGTTTCTAGGTGTCCAGATCACCAACAATCTGTCTTGGTCCCTCCACACTGATGCTATAATTAAGAAAGCCTACCAACACCTCTACTTTGCTAGAGGCAAAGGAAATTCAGCATGTCTGCTACAAATCCTCCCTCCGATTTTTACAGGTGCACCATAGTAAGCATCCTTTCTGGATTTTTCACAGTTTGGAATGGCTCGTGCTGACTGAGATCGCAAGAAACTACAAACTGTGCACATTGCCCAGTCCGTTACGCAAACTAGCCTCCCATCCATCTATTCCGTCTATGCTTCCCGCTACATTGGCCTGGACATTCTCTTCCACCTTCCTCCGTCGGGAAAAATATGTAAAACTCTGAGATCACGTTCTAATCGACACAAGAATAGCTTCTTCCCTGTTGCCATCAGACTCTTGAATAGACCTACCATATGTTAAGCTGATCTTTCTCTATACCCTAGTTATGATTGTAACACTACATTTTGTACCCTTTCCTTTCCTTTTCCATGTATGGTATGCTTTGTCTATATAGCACACAAGAAACAATACTTTTTGTTGTATGGCAATAAGTCAAATTAAACCTATTATAGTCATTTCAATCTGTCCGTCCTCTAAGGGTAGTGCTTGCCTCTTGAGTGCCTTTGTGTTTTGGGTATGTTTTTATCCTGTGACTGAGAGATGTTATACTTGTTCTCAACTAAAGCATCATTGGGCAACATTAATTTATTTGCTGCCACATTTAATCGCACTCTAAAAAATTATGTACTTGGCTCCTTTTTAATTCTTTCATGGAAAGTGAATGTCATTGGCATTTATTGCTCATCTCTAATTGCTCTGGAGAAGGTGATGGTGAGCATACTTCTTGAACTGTTGCAATCCATCTGGTGCAGGTACGTACAGTGCTATTAAAAAGAGGGTTACGGAATATTGATCTAACGTAATGAAGAAACGATGATAAAGTACCAAGTCAGGATAATGGTAGCTTGGAGGAGAACTTCCAGGTGGTGATGTTCCCATGCATCTGTTGCCCTTATCCTTCTATGTGGTTGTGTTTATGGGTTTGGAAGATGCTCTTTGAAGGAGCTTAGAGAGCTGGTCCAGTTCATTTTGTAAGTTGTACACACTGCAGCTACTGGGAATGTTTAGGTTGATGAATGACATATAATCAACTAGGCTGCTTTGTCCTGGTGGTCAAGCTTCTTAAGTGTTGTTGGAGCTGCACTCATCAAGACAAATGGCGAGAATTTGATCACACTCCTTACAGCTAGTGAATGTTGGAGAGTCTTTGGAGAGTTAGGACGTGAGTTAGCTTTGTAGTCATAATATTTATGTGGCTGATCCAGTTCAATTCCAAAGTTCCTCTTGGTTTTGGAATTTTGACTAGGGTTAATTGTGTGGACTATTCTCAGGAAGCTTCCTTTACAATTTAGTCTGTTGGTAAAATCATTAGTTTCTTGGGTAGATCTGGGTGCTGGTGGTGGTGTGGTGTGAACACTGGTCCATTGCTCCCATCTGGGAAAACCCTCCCACACAAGACTTCAACTGAAATTCCACCTGGACAAATGATCATTGGACACACAAACAAGTACCTTGTCTCAAACGTGACCTAACAGCTGCCTGGTTTCAAGCTTCCAAGGAAAGAGCGGTACACCCTCAACAGGCTCAGGATCGATACGACCCCTCTTTAGGAGCTGCCACTAAGGGCCCAATGTGAAGGTTAGCCAGTGTGCTGTGGGAGAGAGCAAACTGTGCATCATGCCATAGAAGAGTGTCCAATTCACAGCGGAGGCCTGTTTACACCCAATACAGCAGGACCAGAAAAAACTGCTTGTTTTGGGGAGTTTGTATTCACTTAATAAAAAATAAGTTCAATTTTTGGTTAATGGTAACCGCAAAGCTGATAATGTCACGGGAAGAAGGTTGGATTCTCTGGTGTTGGAGATGGTTGTTACTTGGCATTTATGTGGTGTGAATATTACTTGCCACTTATCAGTTCAAGATTGAATGTTGTCCAGATCTTGCTGCATATAGGTATGGACTGATTCAGTATTTGAGAAGTCTGGTGCTGAGCATTTGCAGTCATCCCCACTTCTGATCTTTTTGATCGAAGGAATGTAGCTGAAGAAAGTTGGGCCAAGGATAATAACCTGAGCAACTTCTGCAGTGATGTCCTGGCACTGAGATGATTGACCTCCAACAACCACAACCAAATTCCTTTGTGCTAAGTATCAATGCAACTAGAGTCATGGTTTCTCCTGTTCCCACTGACTTTAGTTTAGCAAGGGCTCTTTGATATCATGCTATGGCCAAATGTAGCCTTGATGTCGAGGGCAATCACTGCTGTCACCTCTGGAGTTCAGCTCTTTTGAATCACGTTTGGTCCAAGGCTGTAATGCCGTGTTGAAACCAAACAACATCAGTGAGTAAATCATTGCTGTGTTAGGTGCTGCTTGATAGCAATATCTTTCCATCACTTTGCTGATGATTGAGAATGGTCTGATGGGGCAGTAATTGACCAGGTTGGATTTTTTTTTTGTTGGGTGTAACTGGGCAATTTTTCACGGTGGGTAGATCCAGTTTCATAGTTATACTGGAACAGCTTGAATTGGGGTGGAGCTGGAGAGTAAGTTTTCAGTAATGTTGCTGGGATTTTCATGGTCCACAGTCTTTGAAATATCCTGTACCTTCAACAGTTTCTTGTTACCACACGAATTATATCAAATTGATTGAAGACCAACCTCTGTAATGCTGAAGGTGATTGCAAATGCTCCTGTATTTAGGTGTTTCTGATTTGCAGACGTGAACCATTGCCTTTTGTCGATGGCTTTGACAGAGAATCATCAGGGCTTGAAACATCAATTCTTTCCGTGCAAGCGCTGCCAGACTTGCTGAGATCTTCCAGCATTTTCTCTTTTGGTTTCGGATTCCAGCATCCGCAGTAATTTGCTTTTATTGTTAAGGCCACATTTAGGGTACTGCATACAGTTCTCATCTCCCTGCTTGAGGAAGGATATTATTAAACTGGAATGGGTGCAAAAAAAGATTTACAAGTATGTTACCGGAACTGGAAGGTTTGAATTGTAAGGAGAGACTGGATAGGCTGGACTTTTTCTCCTCGAGCGTAGGAAGACAAGGGATGATCTTGCATGAGGTTTATAAGATCATGAACGGCATAAATAAGGTGAACGACCAAGGTCTTTTCTCTCAGGATTGGGAAGTCCAAAACAAAAGCGGAAATATTTAGAAGCAACCTAAAGGGTTTTGCCCAGAGGGTGATGCGGATGTGGAATGAGCTGCCAGAGTAGGTGATAGAGATGGATACAATTACAACATTTAAAAAGCATTTGGACAAGTACATGGATAAGAATGATTGAGAAGGAAATGAGCCAAATATAGGCAAATGAGATTAGTTCAGTTTAAGAAATGTGGTTGGCATAGATGAGTTGGTCTGAAGGATCTGTTTTGTGCTGTATATCTCTATGACTGTATAACATACCTGCCACTACAGATTTAAAAACAAGTTATAGTTAAAAATTGGAATATTATAATTTTCTACTTAAATAACCTTGAGAGTTTGCCATTCTTGTACTTAATTGAATTTCTTTCAAAGTAGTTGACCTTTTTCCCTGTGTATTTTATGGGACCAGAATTGTTCAAAATAAGATTCAGCTTTTTTGCCTGCAACATTTTCCAGTCGGATTTTAACACCGATGACAGTGTTCCATAGACAATTTCAGTTTTAATTGCATCTTTCATTGATTTTGATAGCTGCCCACAATCTGATGGAGTTGACATTGTCTGCCCATAGTTCAGTTGTTAACTTTAGTAGCTTGCCTGATGCCATATTTTTCTAATATCGCAGAAATAGTAAAAACTGAAACCAAATTTAAAAAGTGCACAATTTACTAAGTTTAACTTGTGGTTTTTTTTGGATGTGTTCAATCAGATTATACAAATAGACTAATGAGATATTAATAGAAAAAGCCGGAAATACTCAATAAGCAAATAATACTTGCATTGATATAGCACCTTTCACATCCTCTGGACATCCCAAGGCACCTTAGAGCTCAAAAACCACCTTTTAATGCTTAGCTACTGATGTGATGAACAAAATGTAGCAGCGAATTTGCGCGAAAGCATCCACAAACAACTAGGAGATAATGGTTGGGTCATTTGTAACCGTGATGTTTCTGCAGGGATAAATTCCAGGATGTTTGGGATCGCCCCCTTGTCATAGAATCAAATAACCCTACAGTGCAGAAAGAGGCCCTTTGGCCTGTTGAGTCTGCACCGACCACAATTCCATCCAGGCCCTACCCTCGTATCCCTACGTATTTTACCCGCTAATCTCTCTAACCTAAGCATCTTGGGACACTAAGGAGCAATTTTAGCATGGCCAATCAACCTAACCTGCACATCTTTGGACTGTGGGAGGAAAGCCATGCAGACACAAGGAGGATGCCTATGTGAAGTTTGCACAATGATCTGAGCCGGGAATTGAATGCAGGTCCCTGGAACTGTGAAGTAGTGGTACTAACCACTGTGCTACTGTGCTGCCCCATTGTCAAGCTTTAAATTAGTGCTCTGGAGTTTTTTGAGTTTGAGAGAGTTTTGATAGTTCAGTACTGCTCAAGCTTCTGGAATGGGAGTTGAGCCTATAATCTTCTGCTTCAAAGGCAAGCTTGAACCACAGCTTTTGCAAGACAGAACAGCAGCATCTTGGGGAGAGAGAAACAAAGTTGACATTTCAGATCTCTATGCTTTGGAAAATGTTACAGATGTAACAGGTTTTAAATGAGTACTGGAGTAGAAGTGGAAAGGGAAGAAAAGAACCAAAAGGGAGGTCTCTGATGGAATGGGATGAGCAATGACTTAATGCAGGGCAAAGTCAGCACCTGTCTGTAAATGAGAGCAGTAGTTATGACCTGAAATAGTTGAACTTAAGAATCTGTAGGAAGGTTGTAACACGTAGAATCAAAATATGAAGTTTCTACTTGAGTTTCCTTTTGAGCTTCAGTGCAGCCGGTAATGAGGCCCAGATCAGAGTGTGACGGACAATCAAAAATGCCAAATGATGGGAGGATTGTTATTGCGCTTACAAATTGAACAGAAATGTTCTGCAAAGTGATTATTCAATGTGTGTTTTTTGCTCTTAGTGCAGTGTGATTAGTGTACTAAATTGAAAGAAGTAAATGGCTGCTGCTTCATCTGTAAGGAATGTTAAGATTCTCGGATGACAGAAAGGGATGAGTTGAAAAAAGAACAGGTACAGCATCTCCTGCCCGGGAAGAAGAGGGAGGGTTGCAGGTGAAATGGACCAGAGTGTTGTGAAGGAGGGCGTTCCTGTTGGAATGCTGGGAGGGGTGAACAGGCGAAGATGTGTTCGGCGATAATATTAACATGAAACTCGCTTTCAAAAACAATCATGTAATTTTGAGATAGATCTATGGCCTCGTTTAGGACTATTAGTTTGAGTTAAATAGTTTATTTATTAGTGTCACGAGTAAGCTTATGGTAACACTGCAATGAAATTACTATGAAAAACTCCTTGTTACCACACTCTGGTACCTGTTCGGGTACACTGAGGGAGAATTTAGCCAGTTCACCTAATCAGCACGTCTTTCGGACTAAGAGGAAACTGGAACACCCAGAGGAAACCAATGCAGATACGGGGGTGTGTGTGTGTGTGGTACATGCAGACTCCACACAGACAGTGACCCAAGTGCTGTAAGACAGTAGTGCTAACCACTGATTGTCACCGTACTTCTGTTGGAGAGCTGTTTGTGAAATTGAGTTGATAGGAACTGAGAGGATCTCAAAGGGTTAGGTTTTGTAAATACTCTGTAGGAACTCAAATACTGCCTCTCAAAGACATTCCCAAAAAAGAGCAGACACATTGCCTTTTCCTCCTTGCTTGGCCAATTGTGATGCTACAGTTTTGAACCTTGAATCTTTGGTCTGTGCACTTCAGTAACACAAGTGAGTGATCCAAGTTTTTTTGTATTTTTGTTTTTAATGCCTGCAGCTCAGGTATCTATCTTGTTCTTAGAACTCGAACAACATGGGTTTAATTCTAACTGATGGAAGTAATATGAAGCCTGTGACTGTGAATATTTTTGTTGATATTTGCTGCAGGATTATGGTGCTGGTTGCTTAACTTTGGCAGATGATATCTGTTTTGCAACATAATAACTTGTTGCCAACCAACAAATGATGAGTGGGATGTGACCTAAATTGAATGCGGTGCTGTAGCCGGTAAAGAAGTTTTGATGCAATATTTTATTATTAGTTTTAAACATGCAGTTGTTGGATGTTTTAATTTCTCTTAAATTTGTAGCTGCAACACCAGGAATGTGAGCTGAGGTGGTTTCATTGCCAGTATTGAACTGTAAAATTGATGTGTGATGTGTTTTTGATATAGCAGTGACATTACTGAATTGTATATATTTCAGTAGCACAACATAGTTAAAGGTTGAAGATAAGCATGCAGACGCAACAGGCACTAAAGAAGGCAAATGGTATGTTGGCCTTCATTGTGAGATATTTCGAGTGCAGAGGCAGGGATACGTTGTTGCAACAATACAGGGCCACACCTAGAGTATTGTGTGCAGTTTTATCTCCTTTTCGGAGGAAGGATGTTCTTGCTCTCAAGGGGGTTCAGTGAAGGCTTACGAAGCTGATTTCAGGGATGGGGGGACTGATATAAGAGGAGAGATTGACTAGGTTAGGATTGTTTTTGCTGGTGTTCAGACGAATGAAGGGAGTTCTGACATTTGGAAATGTCAGGTATAAATTTCCCACTGAGGGTGGGAGATGTCAGAGGTCAGTTTTTCACTCAGCGGATGTGGGTGAGTGGAATCGGCTGCCGTTGGTGGTGGTGGAGGTGAACTCGTTGGGGTCTTTTAAGAGACTTCTGGATGAGTACGTTCAATTTAATGGGATTGAGGGTTATAGATAGGCCTGGTAGGTAGGGATACGATCAGTGCAACTTGTGGGCCGAAGGGCCTGTTTGTGCTGTAGTGTTCTATGTTCTATGTTTTATTTCATAGAGACTTATAAAATTCTAACAGGACTAGACAGGGTAGATACAGGGAAGAAATTCCTGATGTGGGGGAGTCCAGTCAGAGGATTTAGGATAGACCATTTAGGACCTCCACTCATGGAGGTGAAGAGACATTTCGCTTGTGGAATTCATTACCATAGGAAATAGTTGATGTCAAAACATTGAATGTATTCAAGAAATGGCTGGATATAGCACTTGGGCAAAGGTTATGGGGGAAAAAGCAGGATTAGACTATTGAGTTGGATGGTCAGCCATGATAATGAATGGTGGAGTGGACACAAAGGGTCAAATGGCCTCTCCTGCTCCTATCTTCTATGTTTCTATGTTACTTGGATTACGGGTGTGAGAAATGGAATAAAAAGGTTTTGCCTATTTAGTAGGTGCTTATGTTTGAATTGTTGCCAAGAGGTGGAAGATTAGATGAAACATTCAACTATAGAATCCCCACAGTGCAGAAAGAGGCAATTCAGCCCAATGAGTCTGCACCAATTCTCAGAGCATCCCCTCTGTCCTGTCCCTATTTATTTGCCATGGCCACTTCATCTAACCTGTACATCTTTGGAAGATGGGAGGAAACTGGAATACCTGGAGAAAATCCACGCAGACAGCAGAAATTGTGCAAGCTTCACATAATGACTCAAGGCCAGAATTGAACCAGGGGTCCCTGACATTGAGAGATAGCAGTGCCAATACCAGGCCTACTGTTTATATAACTTACACTTTTACAGGAGGTTACTTTCACTGCCCTGTATCTGCTTGCAGTCATGATGTGGAAATGCCAGCATTGCACTGGGGTAAACACAGTAAGCAGTCTCACAACATCAGATTAAAGTCCAGCCAGTTTATTTGATAGTAAAACCACAAGCTTACGGAAGTACTGTTCCTTCGTCAGGTGTGTGTAAATTTATACACACTTGACGGAGGAACAGCATTTCTGAAAGCTTGTGGGCTTACTATTAAATAAACTGGCTGGACTTTAATCTGGTGTTGTGAGACTGCTTACTCTGCAGTCCTCAGACATAGCAATGAAAGTCCCTTGTGATCCAGATTGGACCTCCGTCTTAAACACATTCATTGGAACCTTATCTTTTCTTCATGTTAATGACATGAATAAGGAAGTAGACACTTGAATCTCCAATTTTGTAACTGACATTAAGCTGTGTGAATGGCAATGGAGCAGAATGTTTTTAAAATTATGTTTTAGAATGTGGGTATCACTGGTTGGGCCTGCATTTATTGTGATCCATCATTGCCCTTTAGAAGGTAGTTGTGAGCTGCTTTGAACTGCTGCAATCTCTGAGGAGTAGGTACACCCACGATGCTGTTAGGGAGATCCAGATTTTGAACCCAATGATAGTGAAGGAACAGTGATATATTTCCAATGAGGATGGTACGTGACTTGAAGAGCAACATCCAGGTGGTGGTATTCCCAATTATCTATTGGTGTTGTCCTTCTAGATAGTAGTTGTTGAGAGTTTGGAAGGTGCTGCCTAAGGGATCTTGGTGAGTTCCTGCAGTGCACCTTGTAGATAGTACACACGGCTGCCACGATTTGTCGGTGGTGGAGGAATTGAATGTTTTTAAAAAGGGTAGCAGTGAAATGGACTGCTTGGTCCTGGATAGTGTCAAGATTCTTGAGTGTCATTGAAGCTGCACTCATCCAGACAAGTGGAGAGTATTCCATTACACTCCTGACCTGTGCTTTGATAGTTGGACAGGCTTTGGGGGTTTCAGGAGGTCGGTTACTCTCTGCAGGATTCCTAGCCTTTGGCCTGCTCTGGTAATCACAGTATTTTCTATGGTTAGTTCAGTTTTGTTTCTGGTCAATGGTAACCTCCAGCATGTTATAAGTGGGATTTTCGGCGGCAGTATTGTCATTGAATGTCAAGAAGCATCATTCTCTCATGTTGAAGATAGTCATCGCCTGGTACTTATGTGGCATGAATGTTACTTGCCACTTATTATCCCAAGCCTGGATATTGTCCAGGTCTTGGTGCATTTGAACGTGAACTGTTTCCATATCTGAGGTGTCACAAATGGTGTTGAACATTCTACAGTCATCTGCAAGCATCCTCACTTCTGACCTTCTGATGGAAGGAATGTCATTTGATGAAGCAGCTGAAGATGGTTGGACTCTGAACACTACCCTGAGGAACTCCTGCAGAGCTGTCGTAGAGTTGAGATGGTTGACCTGCAACCACCACAACCATTTTCCTTTGTGCCAATTATGACCCCAACCAGTGCAGAATTTTCTCTCTCTGATTCCTGTTAACTCCAGTTTTGCAGAGACTTCTTGATGCCGTACTTGGTCAAATACTACCTTGGTGTCAAGGGCAGTCACTCGCACCTCATGTGTGGCATTCTGCTCTTTTACTCATGTTTGATCCAAAGCTGTATTGAGGTCAGGAGTTGAGTGATCCTTCTCAAACCCAAACTGAGCATCCCATGAACCAGGTTATGCTGAAATGAACGTAAACAGATTGAGTGGGCAAGATCCACTTACTTAGATCTTGTTTACTGGTGAGACGCAAAGAGGAGCAAAGAGATTTCAGTGTCCAAGTACATTAGAATGGGTTAGGAACTCGATTTTGTAGTCAGTGATGAATGAACAGCCTTTGCTTTTGTTATGTTTACACTTTCCCTTGGACGTTTTATGGGGTTTTACAGTGGAACTTGTGATTAGAAAAGCATTTTGGCATAGTGCCTTCCTCTTGGGGTGGTGGTGGTGTTGCGGTACTGTCACTGGACAAGGAATCAGGAGACCCAGTGTAATATTCTGGTGACCTGAGGTCAAAATCCTACCCGGCAGACTGTGAAAGTTGAATCAGATAACAATCTGGAATTAAAATCTAATGATGACTTATGTATCCATCGACGATTGTCGTTACTTCGGTCACTAATGTCCTTCACGCGAGGACGTTTGCTGGCCTGGCCTACATGTGACTCCAGATGCAAAGCAACATGATAACTCTGATATACCCCCTAAAATGGTCTAGCAAGTCACTCAGTCTAAGACCAATCAGGGATGGCAACAAATGCTGAACTTGCCAGTGATGCCCACATCCCATGAATGAATAATTAAAAAAAGACTGTGACCTGTGTGAGCAGGATAAGCAGTTGTGTATCCCCATAGCTGATCAGATTGAAGAAGCACGTTGGTACAGTGATTAGCAGTGATGACTACAGCACTAGGAACCTGTGTTCAATTCCTGGTTTGAGTTACCTATATGTGTGGAGTTGGTACATTCTCCCTGTGTCTGTGAGGATTTTGTCCAAGTGCTTTGGTTTCCTCCCACAGTACAAAAGACATGCTGGTTAAGTGGCATTGGCCATACTAAATTCTCCCTCAGTGTACCTGAACAGGTGCTGGAGTGTGATGACTAGGCGACTTTCACAGTAACTTCATTGCAGTTTCACTGGTATCACAAGTAAGCCTACTTGTGATACCAGTAAATAAACTTCTAATAATAAACGTTAATAGATAGAGAGTCTAAACAAGGAAGTTTGGCTGCAATAGTTAATATCAGTATACGTATGAAGTGAGACTTGCAAAAGTTAATTTTCAGTGAATGAGAAGTTGTTTAAAAGTAACTAAGATAGCATAGTTCATTTTAAGAAGAATGTACTTGTCTTGGAGTGGGTAACCCTAACAGTTATTATGTATATAATATGACAGCAGCAATATTATTGCAGTCCATGTTTTTAAATGTCAAGTCACTGGATGAGTTAAGGTTTATTTATTGGTGTCACAAATAGGCTTACAATTACACTGCAATGAGGTTACTGTGAAAATCTTTGACTCGCCACACTCTGGTACACTGAGGGAGAATCTGGCATGGCTAATTCACCTAAACTGCACATCTTTGTACTGTGGGAGGAAACTGGAGCACTGGAAGAAAACCCACGCAAACACAGGGAGAACATGGAGACTCCACACAGACAATGACTCAAGCAGTGAATTGAACCTGGGTCCCTGGCGGCAGTACTAACCGATGTGCCACTGTTACTGTTATGGTAAAACTTCACAATGAGCAGGACAATTCAGATAACAGCTTCTGATTTCTTTGTTTAACTCCATGTGTTAAATAGGTGGCATGGCAGCACAGTGGTTATGGGTGGCACAGTGGTTAACATTGTTGCCTCATAGTGCCAGCGACCGGGGTTCAATTCCAGCCTCGGGTCATTGTCTGTGTGGGGTTTGCATATTGTCCCTGTGACTGCATGAGTTTCCCCCAGGTGCTCCGGTTTCCTCCATAGTCAAAAGATGTGCAGGTTAGGCAGATTGGCTATATCACATTGACCCTAGTGTCTAGGGGATTAGCAGGGTAAATATGTGGGGTTATAGGGAGAGGGCTTGGGTGGGATTGTGGTTGGTGCAGATACGATGGGCTGATTGGCCTCCTTCTGCATTGTAGGGATTCAGAGAAACTATCTATGTGTGGGGGTGCTGGAAATTAGCAGTCGCTTTAATAAGAGTGACTGCTAATTGTATAATTTTTTTGTGGCAGATTTTGCAGTAATGTTACAATTAATGTTTGCAGTAAAGCTAGCAGTGGAGTGTTATCCGGTTGATAGAGTTAATCTGGCTTTTCAGAAAGTGATTTTGAAATGTTAGATTTGAAAAATCTGAGTTTATAATGATAATGATGAGTGGTATAAATATTAAATTACCAGGCTGTATTGTGAATCATCCTGGCAGTAAGTAAAAGATGATGGTAAAAGGATGCAGAAGACCATTATAACAGACCTGCCTTTCTGTAGCTTTAACTGCAGCTATTGCGTGCATCTCACTTGAAATGCAATATTTAACAACAAATTACAGCTGAAGTGGTAAGTAGTGTGTGGATGACTGAGCCATAAATGAGAATGAAAACGACCAGTCAAGAAGTTCAAGTATTATATAACAGTCAGCAAGTAGCTACCAATGGGCAGGAATAGAAAGGAAACTGAAGAGAGCTCTTCAAATATTTTTAAAATCTTTCCATTTTGCTTTCTCACTAAACTGAGAAACATAGGTTTAAGCTGAGCATCTTTGATTATAAAAAGATGAAATAATACATAATTCATGGGAAAACAATTCAGTGTAACCATTTTTCCTTTGTATCTAAAATGTCTACAACGTTCTCTGTTAGAGGTGAATTACTTTGTTGGGGGTGCAAATAATAGAAGAGCTCGAAAACAGCACAGACCAATTTCCAGAATATATTATAAAGAAGTGGTTAGTACAGTACAAATCCTGGAATCTAGATAAATAAAACCTTTCTTTAAAGCTGAAAGATTACCAACTTGTTTTGTAGTTTATGGGCATATTATATGCTCAAATGTGTACCAGGACGTGCCGCTTGTAAATCTCTCCCTTTTCCCCCAATTGTTCAGTGATGAATAAGGTCTAATAACAGGAGTAAATCAGGACATTAAGCATCTGAATTTTTTTCCTTCAAAGCAATATCACACAGGGAAATATGAACTTTCCAGATAGCTTTAAGAGAAAAAGTGATGTAGATAGTTGAAAAATGTTTTGGGGCCCAGGGGTGGGGGGATCTCTCTCTTTACAATCACAGGATCCCTACAATTTAGAAGGAGGCCATTCAGTCCATCAAGACTGCACTGACAACAATCCCACTCAGGCCTTATTCCCATCACCCCATGTATTTACCCTGCTAGCCCCCCTGACACTAAGGGGCAATTTTATACGACCAATCCACCTAACCTAAACATCTTTGGACTGTGTGAGGAAACCGGAACATCCAGAGGAAACCAATGCAGACATGTGGAGAACGTGCAAACTCTACACAGCCAGTAACCCGAGGCAGGAATTGAGCCTGGATCCCTGGTTCTGTCAGGCAACAGTGCTAACCACTGTGCCACCACGCTCCCCTTGAGTTGTAGCACGAGAGGCGTCTATCATGGGACTCTAACTTTAGTGATCCAAAGATCAATTTAAGTTATTTATTTTGAAAGTGAACACCTAAATCTATAGGTAATATCCCAAACTACAGTCATGTATAGAAAGTAGCTCAGCAAAGACAAGTAGGGATTATGCCCAAAATGTTGCAGAAAAATGAATGAAAGACAACATATTCACATTTAAAAAATGAGATAATGGCTTACAGAGCAATTTAATAATCAGAGGACACTTAAGCTTCAACTAAAACTAGGCAATAAAAATGTTTTTTTTCCTCCAACATTAATTATAGATCTGGTATTGGTTTTTGAAAATAGTTCATCTTACTTCAAAGTTGTTGTTTCTTTAAAAAAGAGGACAACTTTATAGAACTCGAAGAGTGAGACTGGAGGTTATAAATCATGAAATGACCTGAACAACACAAACAGTGAATTGTTGTATGAAGGAGCAAGCTGTTGGCTTTTATTTATTCAGTACTTAGCAGCATAAAATGGTGCTCAGACTTTGCTTCAACCTTAACTCTTATTTAGTTTCATTACAATTTTTTTATATTTGGCAGATGGCATTGTATTCATAGAGGTTCTTTCAATTTAACTACACAACTTCTGGTCAGTTGTGACAATTGGCATATGACTGCTTTCATCAAGTGGGCAAAGTGAATCCATCACCCACTCAGTCGGGTTCCCCACTGACCCAATATTCCTGACTTGTGCTGAGTTGTGAATTGTGGCAATAGAAATGAAAATCTATAATGGATCTATTTAAATTAAAAAAGCTGCCATAGTAAAAATTCCTGCATGGCATGATGGCATAGTGGTTAACACTGCTGCCTCACAGGTCCAGGAACCTGGGTTCGATTCCCGGCTTGGTTCGCTATCTGTGTGGAGTTTGCACGTTCTCCATGTGTCTATATAAGTTTCCTCTGGCTGCTTTGGTTTCCTTCCACAGTCCAAAGATGTATGGGTTAGGTGCGTTGGGCATACAGAATTGTCCCTTAGTGTCAAGGGATGCAGGGTAAATATGTGAGGTTACATGGATAAGATCTAGGTGGAATTGTTGGTGCAGGCTCAATGGGTCAAATGGTCTCGTTCTGAACAAAGAACAACACAGCACGGGAAACAGGCCCTTCGGCCCAATGAGCCCGCGCCTCTGTCCTAACGTCTTAATGACATATAGAGACCAATATAGGGACAATTTGTTACCCAATCAGCCTAAGAGCACATTTTTGGGATGTGGGAGGAAACCGGAGCACCCGGAGAAAACCCACGCAACCACGGGGAGAACGCGCAAACTCCCGCAGACACAGGCCCAAATCCATGTGTCTGCACAGCAACAGCGATAGTCTCTGAGCTGTCATGTTGCCCATCTGATGGTCCAGTTTAAGCATACACTAACGACATGAAGCACTAGGCCACTCCTGAAGTAACATCCAAGAGCAGCCCTCGCACGACCTGCCGAATGCATGCGCCTTGTTGGTCAACAAGGTGGACCGAATAGCCTGTGGAAACAAATAAAGTATTTAAACAGTCCTCCTATATCCCTCTATCTGCAGACCGCTCATGTGGCTGTCCAAGAGACCCTTAAACAACCCTAGCGTGCCTGCTCCCACCACCTTACTCGGTAGCGCATTCCACACCCCCACTACCCTTTGTGTGAAAAAATGCCCTCTAATATTTGTCTTATACATAGCCCCCCTCACCCTAAGGCCGTGACCCCTCGTTCTATCCGAATCTAATGGTGGAAAAAGCTTACCACCATTTACTCTATCTATACCCCTCATAATCTTATATACCTCTAATAGATCCCCTCTCAGCCGACGTCTTTCAAGGGAAAACAACCCCAGTGCGTTCAATCTTTCCTCGTAAGACAGCCTTTCCATACCAGGCAGCATCCTGGTAAATCTCCTCTGCACTCTCTCCAGGGCCTCCACATCCTTCCGGTAGTACGGCGACCAGAACTGGACGCAGTACTCCAAGTGAGGCCTAACCAACGTTCTATACACTTGTAACATCAGACTCCTACTCTTGTATTCTATACCCCTTCCTATGAAGGCTAACATACCATACGCTTTCTTTATCACTTTCTCCACCTGTACTGACACCTTCAGAGACTTGTGAACCTGCACCCCCAGGTCTCTCTGCGTCTCTATACTCCGGATAGTTTTACCTTTTATCCTATAACTCCCCTCTACATTATTCCGGCCAAAATGCGTCACCTCGCATTTATCCGGATTAAATTCCATTTGCCATCTATCTGCCCAGTCTACCAGCCTATCTATGTCCTGTTGTATTGCCTGGCACTGCTCCTCAGTCCCCGCCAATCCAAGCATCTTAGTGTCATCAGCAAATTTGCTGATCACACCGCCTACCCCCTCTTCCAAGTCATTTATATAAATCACAAATAGAAGAGGTCCTAGTACTGAGCCCTGTGGCACACCACTAGTGACTGACCTCCAGTTGGAAAAAGAGCCTTCCACTACTACCCGCTGTCTCCTCCTCCCAAGCCAGTTCTCAACCCATCTACATACCTGGCCCTGTATCCCATGCGCCTTCACCTTTTTTATCAGCCTACCATGGGGAACCTTGTCAAACGCCTTACTGAAATCCAAGTAGATGACATCAACGGCTTGTCCTTCATCAACCGTTTTTGTCACCTCTTCAAAAAAATTCCTGAACTGTACTATTTCTTTCTATACAACAATGTGTTGGTCAAGTTGGCTGTCAGTGGTGCTGCTGTCAAGTTGGGCACTCAATTTCGTGATATCACTGCTGAACTGGGATGTTTAACATGCGTGCCAAAGAATTGCAGCATCAACACAATGCAATGCGTCTTTAGTCAGGCATTCATTGTTTCTGACCATTCATTCGAAGGATAAGTCTGTCGGGAAAAAAAGTTTAACTTTCTGGATTTAAATGAACATGATTTTGTATGGGGTTATTCTCATTTGTATTTTTGAGGGTTGAGGGGGATGGGGTGCAGGACCAAATTGTCGTAAGGTCACATCGGTGAAAAATGACAGGTGCAGCGCTGACTTCTTTCTTGTTACCCAAAGCCATAACGCTTTCCATGTAGAATCTTTCAAATTATAAAAAAAATGCATATTACTAATACAAAGGGCCTCAGAGATTAATTTCATTTTAGGGGGGGAAGGTATGAAGCATAAGAATTCACTAACTTACCCTTCAGTATTGCAGATTCTTCTGTCTTGACTTGTGAAACTGAGGGATATTAAACTATTAAAAATGTATTACTGAGTCACCTTTTTACCTTACTTTTGTGTCAGCTTGCCTTCACCCGAGATGGACTCTGTGGACTTTGGAATGAAATGGTCAAAGATGGTGAAATTGTTTATGCTGGTCCTGAAGCAATGCAAAATCTCAGTGACTCATTAACATTGAAAGGTAAGAATTTCAGTGTAAAACTAATATTTTTCAAATGATTGTCTGTGGTATGATGCTGCTCGATTTTCAGTTTTCTTTGTTCCATAGATAGGATTTTGGGATTGCTAAACATAGAAAAGTTGCCTTTTAAAACTAAATGAAATTGTGCAACATTAAAAATAAGACTGCAGGAATTGGGTAACAAATGTGCTAAAGTTAGATGTGAAATGTCACAATGTTTGTTTCCAGACTGTTGGAAGTTGTACAGTGATGTTTCTTGGGTTGGTCGCACCACTGCTTTCAAATCAAATCAAAATTAAGGTATTAATGTTCAAGACTTGCATGCTTGGGGCACAAATTCAAAATTTGCACCTGCCATAAAACTTGGCGGTACTGTGGACTATGAGGAAGGTAATGATATACTTCAGGAGGGCATAGACATGTTGGTACATTGGGTAGATACATGGTAGACGAAACCTGGTTCAGAGAAGTGTGAAATGATACATTTTGATGAGAATAAGTGATACAAAATAAAGTGAACAGTACTAAAGGAGAGACAGCACTGCCACCCAAGGATATATGCAATACAAATCATGGAACTGGCACTAGTTAAATGATGTGTGGGATTCTGGGCTTAATATATTAGGGCATAGTGTACAAAAGCAAGGTCAACCTTTCTTAAAACACTGATTCGGTCTCAATTGGAATATTATGCCCATTTCTGGGCACCATTATTTAAAAGGTTATGAAGGCATTTGAATGGATGCAGAAAAGATTTGCGAGAATGTAGTAGAAATGGGAACTTTGAATATGTGGATAGATTGAAGGAACTGGGCCCTTTCTCTTTGGAGAAGAGATAGCTGAGAGGGATTTGATAAGTGTTCACTTTTTTGTTTGTTCATTTGCAGGATGTGGGTATTGGCTAGACGAGCATTCATTGCCCATCCCTAATTGCCCTTGACAAAACGGTAGTGAGCTGTGGCCTTGAACTGCAGCAGGCCACGTGACGTAGGTACATCACAGTGCTGTTAGGGAGGGAATTCCAGGATTTTGACTCAGTGGCAATGAAGGAATGGTGATTATAGTTCCAAGTCAGGATGCTATGTGGCTTGGAGAAGAACTTGCATGTGGTGGTGTTCCCAAGTATTTGCTGCTTTTGTCCTTCTAGGTGGTAGAGGTTGGAGTTTGGAGATACTGTCAAAGGAGCCTTGGTGAGTTGCTGCAGTGCGTACTTGAGATGATGTACACTGTTGCTACTGTGCATCAGTGTGGAGGGAGTGAATGTTTAAGATGGTAAACATGGTATCAATCATGTGGGCTACTTTGCCTTGAATGGTGTCGATCTTTTTGGGTTGTAGGAGCTGCACTCATTCAGGTAAGTGGAGGATCATCTAACACACTCCTGACTCCTGCCTTATAAATGGTGGGCAAGCTTGGAAGTCAGGAGGTCAGTTACTTGCCGCAGAATTCCCAGTCTCTGACTTGTACGTGTAGTCACAGAATTTATATGGCTGGACTCATTCAGTTTCTGATCAGTGGCAGCTGCCAGGATGTTGTTGGTGGGGGATTCAGTGAAGACCATTTAATATCTAAGGGAGTGAATAGATTGTCAGAACTGGTTATTGCCCTGGTAGTTATATGATGTGAATGTTACTTGCCACTTATCAGCCCAAACATGAATACTGTCTTAGTCTTGCTGCATTTAGATATGGACTGCTTCAATATCTGAAGAGTCACGAATAGTGCTGAACATTATGTAATAATCAGCGAACATCCCCACTTCAGAAGATGGTTGGACCTAGAACATAGAACATAGAACATAGAACAATACAGCACAAAACAGGCCCTTCGGCCTTCGATGTTGTGCCGACCAAAATAAAAAGCAATGCCCCTCCAAACTAAACCATTCCTTTCTCTTCCATATACTTATCAATTAACCTCTTAAACGCCACCAAACTTGGCGCATCTACGACAGCTGCAGGCAGGGCATTCCATTCCCTAATCACTCTTTGAGTAAAGAACCTACCTCTGATCTCCGTCCTATAACTCATACCCCTTAATTTAAAGCTGTGTCCCCTCGTGCTAGCATTCTCCATCCTAGGAAAAAGGCTATCACTGTCCACCCTATCTAAACCTCTAATCATCTTATATGCTTCAATAAGATCCCCTCTTAGCCGCCTCCTTTCTAAAGAAAACAACCTCAAATCCTTCAACCTCTCTTCATAGGACCTGCCCTCCATACAGGCAACATCCTGGTAAACCTCCTCTGTACCCTCTCCAATGCCTCCACATCTTTCTTATAATGTGGGGACCAGAACTGCACACAATAATCCAAGTGCGGCCGCACTAGAGTTTTGTACAGTTGCAACATGATGCTGCGGCTCCTAAATTCAATCCCCTACCAATAAAAGCTAAGACTCCATATGCCTTCTTAACAACTTTATCCACTTGACTGCCTACTTTCAGGGATCTATTGACACATACACCAAGATCCTTCTGTTCCTCAACACTATTAAGAGCCTACCATTAGCCCTATACTCTACACATTTATTGTTCCTGCCAAAGTGCATTACCTCACACTTTTCCACATTAAACTCCATTTGCCACTCTCGGCCCAGCTCTGCAACTTGTCCAAGTCACTCTGTAAACTAAAACACCCCTCTTCACTATCTACCACACCACCAACTTTAGTATCATCTGCAAATTTACTGCTCCATCCCTCAATACCCTCATCCAGATCATTTATAAAAATTACAAACAGCAGGGGCCCCAAAACAGACCCCTGAGGCACATCACTTGTCACCGAACTCCACGATGAATATCTCCCATCAACCACCACCCTCTGTCTTTCTATCTGCCAGCCAATTCCTAATCCAATTAGCTAAATCACCCTCTATTCCACACATCTGCATTTTCTGTAGAAGTCTTCCATGGGCCACCTTATCAAACGCCTTACTAAAGTCCATATATACTAAATCAACCGCCTTACCCCCATCCACCTCTCTGGTCACTTTCTCAAAAAACTCAATGAGGTTAGTAAGGCATGACCTACCCTTCACGAAACCATGCTGACTATCCCCAATCAATTCATTTCTCTCTAAATAACTATAAATCCTATCCCTAATAATTCTCTCCAATACCTTGCCACAACAGAAGTAAGACTCACTGGCCTATAATTCCCTGGAAGGTCTCTCTTCCCCTTCTTAAACAATGGGACCACATTCGCTATCCTCCAGTCCTCCTGAACCACACCCGTAACCAACGAGGACCTGAAGATCAGAGCCAGAGGCTCTGCAATCTCCTCTCTTGCCTCCCAGAGAATCCTAGGGTAAATCCGTCCGGCCCAGGGGACTTATCCAACTTCAAACCCTCGAGAATTTCTAACACATCCTCCCTATCTACTACAATACTCCCCAATTTGCAACCTGTACCTCAGTGCTCTCCACAGCTACATTTCCAGCACTCTGCGTGAATACCGAAGAGAAATATTTATTCAGTGCCTCACCAATCTCTTCAGGCTCCACGCACAACTTCCCACTGCTGTCTATGACTGGCCCAAATGACCTGGGACATTACCTGAAGGAACTTTTACAATGATTTCCAAGGACCGAGGTGATTGATCTCCAACAACCACACCTATCTTCCTTTATATTAGGTTTGACTCCCACCCCTGATTTCACGACACCAGTTTAACTCTGACTCCTTGATGCCACGCTCAGTCAAATACTGCCTTGATGTCAATGGCATTCACTTTCGTCTTTTTTCTTACATTTAGTTGTTTGCCTATGTTCGGACCAACGCAGTAATGAGATCAGGAGCTGAGTGATCCTGAGGAAAATGATGAGAAATCTGGACAGAGTAAGAAGGGAGAAACTGTACCATTGGTGGAAGGGTCAAGAAACAGAGGGTACCAATTCAAGCAAATGCACAAGAACCAAAAGTCAAATGAGGAGAACCATTTTTAGTGCAGTGAGTGATTCGGATCTGGCATTCTCTGTCTGAGAGTATGGTGGAGTCCGACTTGATCATGACTTTCCAGATGGTAGTTACCCAAATAGAAAAAAAATTATTGGGCTACAAGGAAAAGGCTGGGAAGAGGGATTAGCTGAGTAGCTGTTGCACAAAATTGGTATGGGCAGGTGAACCAAATAGCCTCCTCCTGTGATGTAACCATTTGATGATTCTAACTTGGTCTTTCAAAAACTAGTTCTTTTCATGTGGGAACAATTGAGATAGCTGTGCATCTACCTAAAAGAGCAGACAGATAGTCAAGTTGACTGCTAAATCCCTGTACTGGAATATGCCAGAGAGACTGTGCTTCTCTTCCCTTGAGACAAAAAGGACTTTGATGCATAACTCTTTTTGCCTTTCTTTTCAGAAAGTGTGAAATTTGTTTTGGTTCTTATGCCTTCACTTGGTATTGACAGTATAAAACAACTTAACGATTTGTGTCCTGGCTAATTCTCAAAGTGCTTATAGGCCCACCTTGAAAAGATTGGAGAAGCACATGTGACAGCGATTGCAGAAGACACCAAAGTCCAATTCTGATTGCTCTAGATTATGCTATTGTATAATTAGATACTGAGCAGTGTTGACACACTTCAGACGCTCAGACTATTTACAGGTGTCGCGAGCACCACTGCAACTGAGACCTGACGGATTCTAAAGTTGTAACAATGAGTCATTGCTATTTAAATTGAGGTAGCTTATGATATGCGAACCTAGTCTAAACCTTTGCTTTTCCACATCTTGTACCTTTTTGTGATTGTACAAAACAGCTCAGAGTTGTTTAATATATTAATCAAATTATTCTGCTTCTGGCATGCAAGTTGAAAGCAGCCAGTGAAAATATCAATCTGAACTTAGCTGGTTTGTTGAGATCAGATGCTGGCAGACCTGCTTTTCTTTTACTGTATTTTAAACTTGACCTTTTGAACTAATGCTTGTTTTTGGGTTTAAAAGCATTGATTCATTGTCACAAAAATGGGCTGCACCCATTATGCCAATCCATAACAGTAGCACAAGAGGCATGTAGATGACTCTTTATGTGCTTAAAAGACTATTGTTGGCAAATGTGCTAGCATGGCGTACTGGTGCTGTATTTTTACTTTGTACATGATACTAGATACCCTGTGAATGTAAACCTGGAAGAGCTGCAAAATGCAGCTGTCCCATTGTAACCTAGCTTTAGAGTGCGGTTACAGGAGTTTTCAGGGTATCTGAGGTGACTGAGACTTGGGTCGTTGCCCGAATGAAAAACATCTAAAAGTAAGCCTGTCACAATGCTATTGTTGCAATTGGGAATTCATTGCTGTTGTGCATTCAAGTTGTTCCTTGTTGGAAAAAGGGCATGCTAAGGAACTGATCACGTGACATCCTGATGATGTTCTGCTCACCCATCGATTGAAAAAGGAGAGGTGTTGATGTGTGGTTGTGGGGTGGTGGGTAGAACACACAGGGTGGTCACTGTTATACATAATAATGGAAACTTAAAGCAAGTTGCGATGTCTGAAAAGTGTAAAAATGTCAGGGAAGTAAGGGCAATTATACAAAGCAACTAAGGACAGTCAACTTGTACAAGAAGTCAGAGAATAATCAAGGGCTGTGTATTCATTTTGTGGAAACCACATAGCAAGTATGGAGATGACAATATAGCCAACAAATGAAAGAACTTCAAGAATTATTTTAGCTAGGATTTAGTGTGCATAAGATTACTTATACTCGAGGACTTGATGCCATTTACTGTACGGAATTTGTCCAGAAATCTAGAAGATCGTCTGAGCCAATGCTTCAGTAACTAGTTAAGATCTAGGTTGATTACCATGATAAAAGGTGAATTACATGCTCTATTATTAGATCCTGAAACTTAGATTTGTGTATTTTAGTTTGGAAGGAGAACTGGTTGAAAAATTAATGTGATATTAGTGGCATGGTGCCACAATTGTTAGCGCTGCTGCCTCACAGCACCAGGAACCCTGGTTCGATTCCCAGCTTAGGTTACTGCCTGTGCGGAGTTCGCGCATTCTCCCTGTGCATGCATGGGTTTCCTCCAGCTGTTCTGGTTTTCTTCCACAGACCCAAAGATGTACGGGTTAGGTAGATTGGCCTTTGTGTATCTGAACAGATGCTGGAGTGTGACGTCTCGGAGTTTTTCACAGTAACATCATTGCAGTGTTACTATAAGCCTGCTTGTGATGCTACTGAAATATATATATATAAACTTTAATTTTTGACAGTTATTTTGGATACCTAATATGTTTTTAGGCAATATAGGCCCTGTTTTAGACCGGTTGCAATCTTTGAGGAAGTGACCAGACAAGTGGGGCTGACAATGGTCTGGTTGATGTTGCATCACTTGCCTCTCAAAAACATTTAGTGATGAAACATTATTAGCTATTGGGAAAAATTAGATCTCATGAGATAATAATATGCTGCTTAGATTGGATAGTTTTTTGGCTGAAATCATGATAGCCAAAAATTGTTAATGGGAATTCCTCTTAAAGAAATTGGAAGATGACTAAAGATCTACAGGCTTCTGTATTGGGATCACTATTAATTATCAGTAATTATCTAGAGGAAGGCTTCAATGCAATGTGTCATAAAATCATGGATGATACAACTGAAGGACCGTAAGCTGTTCTCCCCCATGTTGAGAGAGAGCTGACTGGAGGTGATTTAATCCAAGGTTCACCACAGCTCAGGTGAGGGGCAAGGTTGAGAAAATGGGCCTTCATGAATAACCTCAACCAGTACAGGTATTAAACCTGTACTGTTGGTGTCACTCTGCAACGTGAGCCAACTGCTCAACCAGCTGAGCTAATGAACTCCGACATACAAAGATGTGAACAAAGATTAAATTGTCCCTCTCAATATCTCCTCCAGTGTATCTGCATTTCTCAGTGTCATTTCTCATCTTTGTGAAGTGTTGTGGGGCATAATGGCACTATATATTATGAGACGCTGCTTCTTACCTGCACAATCCCTCTACGTTTTGAATTTTAAGATTACGTTTTTGAAGAGAATAGTAAATAAACACATTTCTAATTAATTGGTTAATCTTAAAGGCTCCTGCTCTTATTTTAGTTATTGTATTTTGTTATAATCCACTTTACTGTGGTGCTCTATTCCACCATCATGTACAGTGAATCTGCATTCTTAAAATTTGACTTTTCTTCCCCCCTTGCCAGAGGACAATAATGAATGTCAGACTGGGTCAAAGAAGGATGAACAAAATGACAAAGAAAAAAAGGATGAGGAAGAGACACCGACATCCACATATCGAGCTAAATCAATTATTGAGTCATGGGTTTGGGGCAGACAACCAGGTAATAAACAATCTATTCTAAAGAAGAGATGTAATAGACTTGAAACATTAACTCTGTCTCTCTCTGTCCACACTTGTTACCAGATCTGAGTATTGTCAGCACTTTCTGTTTTTATTTCAAATCACCATCTGCAGTGTTTTGTTTTTAACTAATAAAAATCTTGAAGGCTCCTCCAATGCTTACAATACATTCTTGATTATACTTGTACGTTCAAGTTTTAACACTTTTGGCGCATAGTATTGCTTTGTGTTTATCCTATATCTCTGTTGCAAACTTATGATTGTGAAATGTCTTCCTAATTGAAGGTCTGCCAGTCGACTGAGTCAGTGTTTCTGTGCTGAGTTAATTTTTTGCGAATTAAGTTTGAATTTATTCTTAATTTAGAAAGTATACTGTTGCAGTTACTTGAATATTTGCAATCCATTACTCTATTTGATCCCTGTTCGATATTGAAGAATCAATTTTAAAATGTACTACTTCTTCTCCTTTACTGTGGGAGCATGGCATGGTGGCACAGTGGTTAGCCTCACAGCACCAGGAATCTGAGTTCGGTTCTTGCCTTGGTTGACTATCTGTGTAGCATTTGCACGTTCTTTGTGTATCTATGTGGATTTCCTCGGTGCTCCAGCTTCCTCCCACAGTTAAAAGGATACGTATGTTATGGAGATTGCTGGGCTAAATACGTGGGTTACAAGAATAGGGCAGGAGGGTGAGATGCTTTGTTGAAGAATTGGTGCAGACTCCAGGGGCCGAATGGCCTCTTCTTGCACCACAAGTGTTCTATTTTTCCATTTTAGTTCTGTGGTTTGGGTTTTGAAAAAAACCTAGCATCCCATATCTGTTTTGACGGTTTTAATAGCATGCCCTCTTCGATCGGATTTATACATTACTTACTGTCCCTGACGTGTTAGTGGAACAGGGCTGAGGAGTACTTAGTTGTTAAAACTGCTTATGAGAGAAAAATCACTTTACAAGAGCTGAGAGCTGCAATGTTGATTGCTTTCTCTCTGAGTTATGTGCCTTTGCTAACCCACATGACTGTCAGGCATGAGATATGTCTTTCTTATTTTGGTTGGATGCCAACTGTTCAGCTGATTTTTGACACAGGGTTACTCTGGGCAACAGTGTGTTTGGTAAGGTCGCTGCTTAGTTCATGAAAACATTGAGATCTTCCAAATGCACTGTGCAGGGCTGATAATGCTGGTGGAGCAGCTGCTTGTTGCGTAGCCGAAATTGAGTCACAAGACTAATCTAACTGACAGGTCTGTTAAAAGAACATTAGCACGTGATAGGTGTCAACTTGATGCTATTGCCAAATTACTAGCTGTGTACAGATTAACAGAAGATCATAAACTTACATTTTATGCTATGTTATATTCTGTTTAAAAGAAAAAAAGTTTTCTATACAGGTTAATGCATAGTTGGTAGTTTCTGGAGGCAATTTTCTAACCTGATTCCTTTTTATTCATTAGAATTTAAACTTGGTTTTAAGATTCTGCTTGGAAGATAAAAATTCATTTTAAATTCTTAAATTTTGAAGCTAAATACATTCTTATTATGATACAGCTTTGTAATGTTCTTCTTGCATAACAAATTTTTCAGAATTGTAGATAAGAATTTCAAGCAGTATGTCAAGTGTCATACAGGCTAGTTCCTGGAAACTGCGTTATAGCATAGTTGATGTGGTTGGCTCAGATGTGACAAAGTTGACAGGATTAGGTAGCCGAACTCTGGCCCAGTAACATTTAACTATTGAGAAGCTGAAGGAACAATTAAAGACCAACATAAAATTATATTTCTAATCTATATATTAAAAAAGGAGCTTATAATACATGGGCAAAGACTAGATCGCAGTAGCACTGTATAATTTTTTTATTCATTCGTGGGACATGGGGCATCACTGGCTGGGCCAGCATTTATTGCCCAAACCCAGTTGCCCTTGAGAAGATGGTGATGAACTGCCTTCTTGAATCACTGCAGAACTGCAGACCATGTACTGTGGGTTGACCCACAATGCCACTAGGGAGGAAATTCCAGGATTTTGACCCAACAACTGTGAAAGAACGGTGATATATTTCCAAGTCAGGATGGCAAGTGGTCTAGAGGGGAACTTGCAGGTGATGTTGTTCCCATGTACATTGCTGCCCTTGCCCTTCTAGATGGAAATGGTCATGGCTTTGGAAAGTGCAGTCTAAGGATCTTTTTTTGGTGGATTGCTGCAGTGCATCTTGTAGATAGTACACACTGCTGCTACCGAGCATTGATGTTGGAGGGATTGAATGTTTGTAGATGTGGTGCCAATCAAGCGTGCTGCTTTGTCCTGGATGGTGTCTTGACTGTTGTTGGAGCTACACCCATGCGTACAAGTGGGGAGTATTTCATCACACTCCTGACTTGTGCCTTGTAGATGGCTTTGAGGAGTCAGAAGGTGAGTAGTACCTTCTCACCTAGTATTCCGAGGCTGTGATGTGCTCTTGTAGCCATTGTGTTTATTTGGTGAGGCCAGTTGAGTTTCAGGTCAATGGCGATGTTGACAGTGGAGAATTTGGTGATGATTACATCATTGAATGTAAAGGGTGATTGGGTGTCTCTTATTGGTGATGGTTATTGCCTGACACTTGTGTGATGTGAATGTTACTTGCCACTTGTCAGCCCAGCCTGGATATTGTGCAGATTTTGTTGCATTTGAACATGGACTACTTCAGTGTCTGAGGAGTTGCGAATGGTGCTGAATGTCATGCAATCATTGGCAAACATCCGCACTTCTGATCTTATGACGAAGAGAAGGTCATTGATGAAGCACCTCAAGTTTGTTGGGCCTAGGACGCTATCCTAGAGATGTTCTGGAGTGAGATGACCCACTCTCGATAACTGTTTTCCTACGTACCAGGTGTGAACTCCAACCAGCAAAGTGTTTTCCCCCAATACCCATTGATTTCAGTTTTATTAGGGCTTTTTGATGCCACACTTGGTCGAATGCAGCCTTGATGTCAAGGGCTGTCACTTTCACCTCACCTCTTGAATTCAGTTTTTTCATCCATGTTTGAACCAAGGCTGTAATGAGGTCAGGAGCTGAATGACCCTGGTGAAACCCAAACTGGGCGTCGCTGAGCAGGTGCTGCTTGATAGCATGGTTGATGACCCCTTCTAACATGTTACTGCTATTGGGAAAATAAACTCCTATTTTCAGATCGAGTTGGTAGTTCAGATAGGTACAAGTTACTGAACGAACAAGAGTAACATGATTTGTAAATGGCACTCTGCCCGGCAAACCTTTCTGATTCACAGAATCAGCATGGCGTAGAAGGAGGTCATTTGGCTCATTGTGCCTGCGCTGACTTTCCAAATGAGCAGCTCACCTAGGCTCTTTCTTCTGCCTTCTCACTCTAACCCTGCACGTTTGTTCTTTTCAAATAATAGCCCTGCCTCTACCACACTTGAGGCAGAGCATTCCAAATTCGAGCATTCCAAATTCAACCATTCTGCATGAAAAATTTTTCCTTAATATCAATATTACTTTTTTTTTTTATTAAGCAACACAGCACGGGAAACAGGCCCTTCGGCCCAACGAGCCCGCGCCACCGTAATACCAAATCATTATCCTATTTTAATAGTCCTATATAATAGTATATATATTAATCCTAATTTGGAAAATTTTCACCATAGGGACAATTTGTTACCCAATCAGCCCAAGAGCGAATTTTTGGGTTGTGGGAGGAAACCGGAGTGCCCGGAGAAAACCCACGCAACCACGGGGAGAACGCGCAAACTCCCGAAGACACCGGCCCAATTCCAAGTGTCTGCACAGCCACATCGATAGTCTCTGAGCTGTCATGGTGCCCTTCAGATGGTCCACATAAAGCACTCATTTACGACATGAGGTACCAGGCAACCCATGAATCAACATCCAAGAGCCGTACCCGCACCACCTGCCGAATGCATGCTCAATGTTGGTCAAATATGGACCGAATTACCTGTGGAAAAAAGCCGTAGTTAAACAGTCCTAATATATCCCTCTATCTGCATACCGCTCATGTGGCTGTCCAAGAGACCCTTAAACAGCCCCAGCGTGCCTGCTCCCACCACCTTACTCGGCATTGCATTCCACACCCCCACTACCCTTTGTGTGAAAAACTGCCCTCTAATATTCGTCCTATACATAGCCCCCTCACCCTATGGCCATGACCCCTCGTCCTATCCATTTCTAAAGGTGGAAAAAGTTTACCTCCATTTACTCTATCTATACCCCTTATAATCTTATACACCTCTATGAGATCCCCTCTAAGCCGACGTCTTTCAAGGGAAAACAACCCCCGTCTATCTAATCGTTCCTCATAAGACAGTCCTTCCATACCAGGCAGCATCCTGGTAAACCTCCTCTGCACTCTCTCCAAGGACTCCACATCCTTCCGATAGTACGGCGACCAGAACTGGACGAAGTATTCCAAGTGAGGCCTAACCAAAGTTCTATACAACTGCAACATCAAACTCCTACTCTTGTATTCTATACCCTTTTCTATGAACGCTAACATACTATACGCCTTCTTTATCACCTTCTCCACCTGTGAGGACACCTTCAGAGACTTGTGAACCTGCACCCCCAAGTCTCTCTGCGTCTCTATGCTTCTTATAGTTTTACCTTTTATCCTATAATTCTCTTCTACATTTTTCCGGCCAAAATGCATCACCTCGCATTTTTCCGGATTAAATTCCATTTGCCATCTATCTGCCCAATCTACCAACCTGTCTATGTCCTGTTGTATTGCCTTACACTGCTCTTCTGTACCCGCCAATCCAAGCATCTTGGTGTCATCAGCAAATTTGCTGATCTCACCACCTACCCCTACTTCCAAGTCGTTTATGTAGACCACAAATAGAAGAGGACCTAGTACTGAGCCTTGTGGCACTCCACTAGTGACTTCTTGCTAAATAAAAGCAAATTACTGTGGATGCTGAAATCTCAAACCAAAAAAGAAAATGCTTTTACAAAGGGTCATCTGGACTTGAAATGTCAGTTCTTTTCCTACAGTTGCTACCAAACTTGCTGAGATTTTTCAGTATTTTCCCTTCTGATTACTACTTGCTAATTACATGAAATGTATGCCCCATTGTCCTGGATTCTCGTATAATAGGAACAGTTTCTTCCTATCTACTCTGTCCAGACCCTTTATGATTTTGAACATCTCGATAAATCTTATTTTATCCAAGGAAAACATTTTCCTCCCATCTATGTTGATAACTGAAGATCCTCATCCCAGTATCCAGCAATTATTCTTGTAAATCTTTCTGCACTCTGTCCACTCCTTTCACATCCTATCAGTTAATAATTAAGTTGTTCTTCCTCATTACCCAAAATGTTTTCTTCTCTTGTCCAAGCTGGAACTCTTCCTCCCAATCTTCTCACTCTGCCCTGCTTCAGTATGATGTTTCTATCTCTTTTTTTTTTGTTCTGCTTCATTTCATCTTATTCCCTTTCTCTGTCAGTGTCTCTATCTTCTCCTCTTTGGGGAATTTGTCTTTCAATCTTTTCTGTCCTCTCCTTTCTTAGCACCTCATACCATGTCACCCTCTCATTTCTTTCTGTCTTTCTTCTCTATTTTACTCATTTGTACTATCTTGCTCATCTCTGTTCTGTCTCTTATCCCTCTGGTTCTCTTTTTCCTCTTAATCCCTTCTTTCTTCAAAGTTATCCACCACTTTGAGCCTGAAATACAAATGTTTTAAAATTCCAATATACAATTGAAATAAATAAGATGTATCTATTTGCTACTTATTTTAAGTTTTGCTTATTTAATGTAATGTTGTTCTTTCTATTCCACACTGTACACTTCAAGAAGTGCTTTATTTGATGTAGTACGTAATACCAGGCAAAGAAAGGAACAAATAGGTGAGTTGCTGTGTCCTGATCCAGGAGAGAACTGGGAAGCTCCTTCCGAGTGGAGGGGGAACAGGAACGAAGTTTGTGAGCATTGGTTTCTGATTAGTGGGGAAACAATGGTCAAAATTTTATGGCCACATGCAACACGGAATTGGGGTGGGCGCGCTCACAGAATGGAATTCTCCGTTAGCCTCGGGTGGAATTTTACGAGCCTCACTTAAGCTCCAGCTCCTAATTTACATATTCATAGAATCAGATAGTGCAGAAGAGGCTTTTCGACCCATCAATTCTGCACCAGCTGATCAGAAACTCCTGAACTCCCACGTAATCCCATCTGCCAGCACTTGGCCCATAGCCCTGATATACCAAATGTTCATCTAGATATTTTATAAAGGGTGTGAGGTAACCCGCCTCTGCCACTCTCCCAGGTAGTGCATTCCAGACCATCACCATCCTTTAGGGAATAATGTCTTTCTCTCTCTCTCACGCATGTGCATGCGCACACACTCCTGTTCCTCACCTTGAACCTATGTCCTCTTGTGACTGACCCTTCAACTAAGGGGAACAGCTGCTCCCTATCCACCCTGCCATGCCCCTCGTAATCTTGTAGCCCTCGATTAGTCACCTTTTAATCTTCTCTGTTCCACTGAAATCAACATAAGCCTACCCAATCTGTCTTCATAATTTAAATCCTGGTGAATCTCCTTTGCAACCCTTCCAGTGCAATCTCATCCTTTTCATATGTACTTCAGAGTCCTTTGGATTCAGATTTGTATCTCCTTGTGCTAGATGTTATTAAAGACATCTGTCAATTTGGAATGATGCATATTCAAAGTATCACTTAAAGTTTTGAGCGGAGTCAGGGAATGAGGGGGAGAAAATTATTTTTCTGTTTTGGTTTGTCCTGGGTGGTGTTGTCTTGGATGAACATGAAACAGGGTATTGGAATAACCTGTGGTCTTATTCTCCTTTTATGTCAGGCTGTGTTTGGTTGTAAAGCTTTTGTAGGGAAGGATGCAGTAGAATAACCTAGTGAAAATTTTGTACCTTAATATCTCATTCTACAAGAAATGCTCATCTCCATTTGTTATTTACAATGATCTCATTCTACAAAATATGCTGATCTTCCATTATTATTTGCGATTTTTCTTTTCTTTCTTGGAAGTAATGACTATGATTGAATTTTCTTTGTAGATGTGAGCGAATTGAAAGAATGTCTACATGTACTTGTGAAGGAGCAGCAGACGATTGCTGCACAAGCTGCAACCACAACACTGTCTGGGATAAGACTGAAGCAGAGATTGGCAGTGCTTGAGCGATATTTCATTGCACTGAGTAGAAGTGTACTCTTGGAACAAACAAATGTTAAATGGAAGAGCATTAATGTACCTATGCCTGTTGCTGACAAAAAAAGGTATATTTCAGGGCTAACATAGTCTGAATCTTACAGACAAAGAAGGGGCAGTCTATTTACCTGCATTTATTGCTAACCCTCTTGCTCATACTAGCTCTAAGCCCACACCATTGTCTCCAATTTTCTCATATTTTGTTTTGCAGCTTACTTTGTTCATGACATTCGCCGTTGTTCCCTTTACTCTGTTCCCTCTAAACCTTTCACCATCCTGTTTCTCTTTCTGGCTCCCATGTGAGTTGGTGTTACAGATAATTCCCTCTCATCCAGTACTGATCCCCTCGTTCAGAAATTTAGTTGTTATCTTCTTCCTCTTGATCCTTGTGTCTTTTCAGTGTCTGCATGGGTTTCCTCTGGGTGCTCTGCTTTCCTTGCACTGGCCATAGATGTGGAGGTCAGGTTGATTGGTCATGCTAAATTGCCCATTAGTGCAGGGGTGTTAGCAGGGTGAATACATTGGGTTACAGGGATATGGCCTGGATGGGATTATTGTTGGTGCAGGCTTGATGTGCTGAATGATCTCCTTCTGTACTGTAGAGATTCTGTGGTTTATAGTTATCTCATCTCTAATCTCTCTTTCTTTTGTTGAGTCCTTGTTGCCTCAAATATGTATCCATCTCCCTTTAACAGGTTTTGAGCCCTGACCCAACACGGTCACGAATGCACTATGACTGTGGTCACGGTATACCATTCCATCTTGACCTGTCTGCAGCTTGGGTGTATTTGATCCCAATAAGAAGTCTGACAACACCCAGATTATTTGATCCCATCAGTGTTTTTCAGTACTTTCCCCCGAATAGTATTGTCCTGGCTGATTCCATTCTTAGCTATCTGAACACAGCCGGAACATCAAGGCTCCTCTTTCCAATCTTGCATTAACATCTTTTGGAGTTTCCTAAGCATTTGTTGTTCCCTCATCCCTCTTTCTCAGCTATATGTCTCTTGAGGACATTATCTGTAAACATGGAGTCAGCTTTCATATGTTTGTTGACAAACCCCAATTCCACCTTTCCACCATTGCTGTTGATCTTTTTATTGTCTCTATCTACCAACCAATATTTTGAAAAAAGAATACAAATTAAGTATTATTTGATTTATGTCTTTAATTTCAAATTCACTGCTGCTTATACAGACAGAAAGATGTTTGAAGTTGGATTGTATTCCACTATTCCCATTTGATCCTTGACCTTTGGTTAAACCCTGGGAAAAGCCAATGTTGCCTGCATTGTACAGATGGAAGGTCATTTTTAACCTTGTTAACTTGGATTTCTATTGGAAATTAAATTTAAATTTCATATTTCAATGGAATTAAAAATTGAGAGTTCTAAAATGAGCTGCTGACTTCCTTATTTGTCTGTTTTATCCTCTTTTGAATTCTTTTGCATTGCTGTTGGTTGAAATGTCAGTACTGTTGAAAATATGGCCATGCAGCCATCTGTGGGTCAGCACTAGTAAACTGAATTTGCATAAGATTAATTGCAAAGCCAAATGCATATTGCACCTCCAATTGCCTAACATTGAGTTGGAGTAGGACTGAGAGTTTGTACCAGTGCCATTAGTTAAAGGATCTTTGGATTTTTAAAAATGTGTATGCTAATAGCTGGATGTGTATTATATTGATTCTTTCCTTTGAGAATTTGTACACAGATGTCATTCATAGTTCCAAATATTTCAGGCTGAAATAGCTACATTACTAATTTAAATTTGCAGGTACATTTTTAAAAATTCATTATTGGGGCGTGGGAATCTTTAGAAGCAGTTGCATTCATTGTGCATCCCTAGTTGCCTTGTTTATAGCCACTGAATGTTGTCTAACAAGGGGCGTACACACGATGGGTCGTGAGAGGGCTGCTCTTGGATTTTTTTGAGAGTATTCTAGTGCTTCACGTTGTAGTGTATGCTTGACCTGGACCATTTGATGGGCAACACGACAGCTCAGTGACTATCGCTGTGCTGTGCAGGTACATGGATTTGGGCCTGTGTCTGTGGGAGTTTGCACATTCTCCCCGTGCTTGCATGGGTTTTCTCCGGGTGCTCCGGTTTTCTCCCACATCCCAAAGATGTGCTCTTAAGCTAATTGGCAAAACGAATTCTCCCTAAATTGTCTCAAATTTGGTTTTTAATCCATAATCTATAAACATAGACAGGAATCACACGTAGAGGTGTGGCGGCGCAGGCTGGTTGGGCCGAAGGGCTTGTTTCCCGTGCTGTTTTGTTCTTTGTTCTGTGTTCTTTGAATGCCTTGCTGGTCAAATTTAATGGACTGTTCAGAGTCAACTATGTTGAGCTGAGACTGGAGCTACATGCAGGCCAGGACGACACGTTTCTTACCCAGAAAGATATTAGTGAACCAATTACAACAATTTGCAAAGTAGGTAACATTCGAATAAGAGACCAAAATCAGAATAAAAGAAAATTAAAATACATTGAAAAAAATAGTTAAACAGAACAATGCAATGAACTAAACTTAATGAAAACTATTTTTGTCCAGCTAACCTGATTTATACATTATAAAAATCAATTAGAATGTTTTGCCCAGTGTATTGTTAAGTTTTACAGAATGGATGGATCGTTTTTTCAGTCTATACATTAGCTGAAATCATTTGGGATGTTAGAGTTGACCTTCGTGGTTTTCAGGTTATAAAATAGAAAATTGGCCAAGGTTCTTTTCCTGATTGTTACCATGACTGATGAAAAAAGGGGCACGGAGTGTGAGGGTTTCAGATTTATTAGTGAAGCGCTGCATCATAGTGGCAGGCTGATATTCGAACTAAGTTTACCTGTGATAAATGGCTGTGTTAAGTAATGGAGGCCAGTTGCTGTTTGATAGGGAGCACCATTGACATTCATGGAACTATATTCCCTTGAAAAGCTGATGCATTTTACGAGGCAATTGAAGGAAAAAAATGGCTTAATTTGCTTCAATTCCAAACATTTAAAAATTTTTGTGCATGTTGCCATTTGTCATTTTAACTTTTTTCTTTTAATATTAGTTCTAGGCCATTAGGGAAAGGTGTTGAAGGACTTGCCAGAGTTGGATCTAGAGCAGCCCTATCATTTGCCTTTGCATTCCTTCGCAGAGCTTGGAGATCAGGTAAGGGCATGTTGTGCTGCGTGATGTTGTAGAGCCATTTTTTTAAACAGGCCTGAATATAGCCTTTGCCTTTGTTCGTAAATTCCCTGAAGAGAGTTTTCTGTGTATTTTAATGTGAAGGTGAAGATGCAGACCTGTGCAGTGAGTTACTGCAAGAATCTCTCGATGCACTTCGTTCTCTTCCGGAAGCATCATTATTTGATGAAGGCACTGTATCCAGCGTGTGGCTCGAAGTTGTAGAGAGAGCAACAAAATTTCTCAGGTCGGTTGTCACAGGGTAAGTTGGTATGAATTGGCAAGCTAAGTTTGGTATTTTGACAAGAAAGGAAATTGGTTTTTGTGGTAGTTAAATATTTGTCTTAAAATATCTGTTCTGCAGTGATCTTCATGGAGCACCAAGTTCTAAAGGGTCAGGGAACATTCCACTTCAAGACCAGCACTTAGCTCTTGCAATACTTCTAGAACTGGCAGTACAAAGGGGAACACTGAGGTAAGAAATGCAAATTAGCATATTGTTTATGGCCAAGTTGCCTTCCAGAATCTTGCAGCTGACAGTTTTATTTCCAAGCAGTTGGTGACCCAGTGCTGTCTTCTTACTGAAGTGGGAAGCAAGGTCTCAAGTTAATATGGGGCACTGGCTGACAGTCTTCTAGTTAGTTCCATCTGTTGAAAGGACTCACATATAGGCTTTTAACATTTATTATGGCCCCTTTTTGCGAGCATGACAACAGGGTTTGCAACATTACAGGGAGGCCTGTGGGGTTTTGATAATCAGGGAGAGCTGCTGGCACCTATCTGGAGCCATCTGCCATACCAGCAGCAGCCTTCAGGTGAAACCTGGGAGAAGGCAATGGGAATGATCAAGGATAGATACTTATGTCGCTGTTGGCCCCATAGCCATATCTTTTCTCCAGTGGTTTTTCAAGGCCAGTCACTGCTTGGACCACACAAACTACATTTGCTAGATAAATGCTCAGGATTCTTCAGTAAAGTCCCTCAGATGACTAGTTTCATCCGATGCTGCAAAAATGATTCCACCTCAAAAATACTTGCTCAACGTGTCTTGCAACAGGCTGTGAAACTTGCTATAAAAATGGAAGCTGTTTCTTTTTCTTTTTTTATTGTAATTTGATTTCTGGCCCCTTGTTCTGGATTTTGTTGACAGAGGGAAGAGTAATTCCCTATTTATTCTAAAATTCCTATGTTATTTTCTTTTAAGCCTACTTTTTGGGTATCACTCTGAGTTGTTGCTGGACTAACTTCAAGTCTGTCCTTCCTAAGGTGGAACATCCACAGTAGTTCACAATGTCCCCGTGAAGCCTGACTCAGCCTTGTGTATAATTCCAATAATATTTCATTAATTTTATGACGAAGCTTGGCATCCATTTAGTTTTTTTCAGTTGCCTTTCGGTCTCCTTCGACCACATTATGGATCATCCTTTCTGTTCTCTGCTTTGGCTTGTCATCTCTGAAGAACCATCTATTTTAAGGCTGTTATATGAATACAAGTTGTTGTTGTTGTTGTTGTTGATGATATGCAGGCATAAGTGTAAGGTGAGAATACGAGGCAGCTTGAACGTGATGATTTCTATGGTTGAATAGCCAATTAATGCTTGAAATCTAATCTCACTTGAAGTGACCACTTCGTTCGTACTCTGTACCTTCAAGACAGAAGGGGAAAAAACACGCTTGTATAGTTTGCTGATGTTACAACCCATTTAGGGACAAGGAAAATTTTGTTTATAATAGACAAAGTTTTAAAGCCCAGTTTTCCATTAAGAGAGCAAAGCCACACTATTCCATTGTTTTAAACAACAATATAAACTTTAGTATACAAAGTCAGCCAAGTAAGGTAATCTATAATATCTTTCTTATATTCTAAACATTCAGAATTGACATGAGGTCAATTATGAATTAACAAGAAAAAGGTCATTGAATACACCACACTGCACATTAAATGGTAGGTACTACCAAGGTGGATTCCATGGATTTCTCAGCAACCCAACCAAATGTCAGTGACAACTTTTCATCACAAAATCTAGTTAAAACTCATTTTCCCTCACCTGGAATTTCTGCTCTTCATGTTTCAAAATCTAACCTCTGAATTTCCTCAAAGGCTGCCTTTCTTTGGACTGCTTCAATGACTGCTGACCTCCCGATGATTCAATCTCTCTTCCTGAGACTGCATTGCGGGAAATTCACAAAACTGTGCTCCCACATCTAATTACCAGCATGCTTGCAGCTCTTTCACAGATTGCTAGATTCACTAAACTGGCACTAATCCAGGGTTTTTCCAAACTCCAGTCTTCTGGCTGCACCAGGCTATTATTAGTACCTAAGGCTTCTCTGTGAGCTGCAAACCACACGAGATCCAAACTGTGACAAACTCCCCTGCCAGCAAACAAAAAAAGAACCTTCTTGAACTCCAGCCATTTCCAAGACGACTGGTTTTTCATAGAACATTACAACGCAGAACAGGCCCTTCAGCCTTCAATGTTGCGCCGACCAATTAAGAAAAAGCAACGACCCTCTAACCTAAACCATTCCCTTTTCATCCATAAACTTATCTACTAACCTCTTAAACGCCACCAAACTTGGCGCATCTACAACTGCAGCAGGCAGGCATTCCATACCCTTACCACCCTCTGGGTAAAGAACCTACCTCTGACATCCGTCCTATAACTACCACCCCTTAATTTAAAGCTAGCTTTCTCCATCCTAGGAAAAAGGCTATCACTGTCCACCCTATCTAAACCTCTAATCATCTTATATGTTTCAATAAGGTAATTCAGATAAGTAATAAGGCATTCAGAGTTCGCTGAATGCTTTCAAATTAATGTAGCTCTAATTTGTAAAACAGTTCCATTCTCTGGGTTTCAATCATTGCGCGGTTTCAGGCCTCCGTTTTTATATTCTGATTCTATTAACCAAATTCGGATAATGTTCTAAATTGCCATTTTCTTTTGGGTGTTCTGGAAATCACTAAAGCCCAGCATTTCAGTTGCTTTGCCTTCACAATAATTTTCTCAGAACTAAACGTTACCTCTAAAATATTAACATGAACCATAAATCAAATATTTATGATACAGAATACTTGACTTTTTGTTGAACCAAAGAGTTAAGCAAAATAATGTTGATGTACAAATGTAACTAAAATTGCTCTTAAATAGTGGAAAATTACAATGTTTTTATATTTGTTCCTAATGAAAAATAGAATGAGTGAATGATGCTTGATCTACAATGGCTACTCAAATTTCATCTTATTTTTGAAATATTGACAAACTATATTTAAGTGTGAGACAGAACATTGTCTTGAGTTTATTGAAATTTTGTCTCCTTTTATAGCCAAATGCTGTCTGCAGTTTTACTACTCCTGCAGCTTTGGGAAAATGGAACCAGAGAAACAGACAATGAAAGATCATCACAAGGCACCAGCGCACCACTTTTACCTCTTCTGCAGAGATTCCAGAGCATACAATGCAGTAAAGATTTGCCAACTGCAGATGAAGAGGTACAGGTAGACTTGTGAAGATGCTTTTAATGACATGTCAGCCAAGTGTTTCATGCTTTTGCTTTGCACGACTGGTATGAAATGTAAAGAGCTTCATGAACCCATGTGTGCATTTTTGGACGTTGCTTAGAATATGATCATGTCACGCTTGATTGTTCATCCCCCTCACTCCCAGTCTCTGTTAATGGCTGAATGTAACATTTGTTTCATTTCATTGACTTTAGTGGTTAAGACTAAAATGAAATATCAATGAAGTGAAATGCATCCGTTTGAATTTACACTGGGGAATTCTGGATTAGAAATGCATTTTAAAAAAATTATTAAGTCCCAAATTAAATCACGGAGTAGAACAAAAGCTGCATTTAAAGTATTTATGCAAAATTGAGGATAAGGCAAAAGGAATCTTTGTAATTTGATTCCCACAGCTTTTGTTTGGATATTAAATTGGAAAAGGAGGATACAGATCATAAGTATCCAGCAACATATTCTTTGGCTCAGAAATGTGCAAGTATTTTTGGGAAATGGAATTTATTGACCACAGCAGTTTATCTAATGCTGATTAGATATTGGAATTAGATATTCTGTAATTGGAAGCACCAGTTACGGAATTCTGATATTTGCAATATTTTGTCTTTTTTTAACAGTTTTCATTTCTAGCTCCTAGTGAGCTGGTCATTGATTACAGTTTTAGTTGTGAAGGTGTTAAGTATGAATTTTAAAATGCCTTTCAGCACTGTTAGTTGTCAGGTCATTCAGCTATTGTATGACACAGTGACTGATATCCAATATTCAATTTCTAAGCAAACAGTTCTCTCCTGTATCATTTTGTTTTGCTTGACAGTTTGGTCTAAAATTGTGTAAAAGCAATCACAGCCATGGGAATCATGCCTAAATGTGCAGTGTGGACTTGAGCTTTTAACTGTTGGCAGATGAATCATTACAAACAATTCCTAAGCCATGAGTTCCTTCATAAAGTTAATGTCATTGGCAGCACCTTTTTTTTTATGGCATATTAGATTCATTTTATTAACTCCGCAGCTTGTTGTACTATACCTGGTCTGGAGGTGCTTGTTAATGATTGATCATGACTTGCCTCTCAAAAATTCGGGAGTTTCTGTTTGAGTTCTTAAACACCTTGTAACATTTGGAATATAGAGTCATAGAGATTTACAGTATGGAAACTGGCTCTTAAGTCGAATGGACACACTTGGTATGTGGCACAGTGGGTAGCACTAATACCTCACAGCATCAGGGACCCAGATTCAATTCCTGGCTTCGGTCACTGTCTGTATGGAGGCTGCATTTTCTCCTGCATTTGCGTGGGTTCCCTTGGGTGTTGCGGTTTCCCCTCACAGCCTGAAAGATGTGCTGGTTAGGTGCATTGGCCACGCTAAATTCTCCCTCAGTGTGCCCGAACAGGGGCCAGGATGTGGAGACTAGGGGATTTTCACAATAACTTCATTGCAATATTAATGAAAGCCTACTTGTGACACAAATAAATTAAACTCGTCCGTGGCAGTTTTTTTTTACCATTAAGCTGTGATGTTTAGTTGGAATTCCTGTCTCAGCCACTTGATAATTCTCTGGTGTTTTTTATAAAAGTTTCTCTTACCCCCTCTGAAACTCTTGCATTTATTTATTTATGTGTGGATTTTATGGCATTATTGATGGCACCTTATTTTAGACCATTTGACTACTGGAAATGGTCACTCTTATGTATTCTGTGTCATTCTTTTAAAATTTTAAACTTTTCTGTTATACTTCTCTGTTATGATAAAAATCCCAATTTTTGAAATCTCTATTCTGTTTGTTTTTCATTCAACCAGGCAGCATTCTTCAGAATCTGTGTTGAATGAAGCCCTCATATGTGGGATTCACACCCCATAGTAAGCTCAAAGCTACATGGGGCACACTAACTGGAGTCAGCATTACCTCTTGGCTTTATATGCTAAATTTCTGCCTAAAGCAAGAATGCTCTTAGCATTTTTATAGCATTACCAACCTTTAATATTCCATGATCCTATTATTCAAAGTATAAGCACTGTTATTTCGGCAAAATGCATCATCTCATCTTCATCTACCACTTCTAAACCCATTTCTCCACCATATCACTATTCCTTTTCAGCTTCTTTTAGTTTGTTAAATAATTAACCATATCTCTTATTTTAATATCAATTGTAAATTTTGATAACACTTCAATGTGCAAGTCATTTATATTCACGGTGTGCAAGTCATTTATATTCACTGTGGGATATCATTGTGCCTGAACCACTCTGAGAAATGGCCCTTAATTCCTACTGTTTTTTACCTTTGGAAACAGTTTATAAAATCAGTTTTCAATCCTGCTATTAATTTAATTTTCCTTTATTCTTCTTAAGTAATCTTGTATGTGGCATTTTGTTAAAAGCTTTCTTAATGTGAGTGTCCATTATATTGGTTGCATTTTCCTGTCTATCATACCAGTTAGCTTTTAGAAGAATTCTAAGACAATGATTAATCATTTTGAAACTTGTACTATCTGCTAATTATTGTTTCTTTATTCAAATACATGCAAATTTCATTCTGGAGACTCAGATATTGGTCTTTAATTAGCCAATGGACTCCATTTTTTTTAAAAAGCGGGATATTGGCTGTCCTGTATGCCTGTGGTTTGCAATCTTTCAAAAGAGCAATAAAATACAATATCTGCAGCCAATACCATTTCCTTCCTCGGAACCGAGAGACATAACCTGCAGAGCTTGGATATTTTGTTTCTTTTAGCCCAACTAATTTATCTAAAACTTCCAATTATTCAAAGTAATGTTGCTCATCTCACTCTCAATCTCTTCGGTTTCATCTTTTTTTTAATATCCTTTATATTTAATAAAGAGTGATGCAAACCACTAAAATACTTTGGTATTTTTAGTCATAATTTATAGTTGTCAGTACTCTCTTCTTAAAGGTCCCACTTTGCTTTAGAAATTGTCTTCGTATACTTAAAAAATGCTTTACTCTTTTTGATTTTAAACGATGTTTCTTCAAATTCCCTCCTGACCTTTTATTCTTCTTATTTTTGTGTATTCTATTGGTTTTTGGGGATTATTACTCCTCACGGCTTCAATAATAATTGGTGTCTAAATTCTTTCGTTATCCACAACTTCATGAATACTACTGGTCTTTTTATTGGAGATGGCAGAGAAGGGGTTTACTCATTTGCTATATTTGCACTCTCCAACAGTTGCAATACAGTGCTGGTGTCAACATCTCTTTCCACATTATCTAATCCAGTCTTTATCTTTGATAGTGATTTATTCTCTTTCTAATTTAATCTTTTAAGTTTTCTTTTGATATTGTGGTGCTCAGGGACATTTAACTCATTCCTAGCATTGTTTGTTACCCAGAACAAGTTTTAACATCACCTGATGAAAGCGTCGTCAGTATATTTTAGGGATCTCATTTTTCCATTTGATTGCTCTGGTTTCGTGAGCTTGTTGTAATCAAAATTTAGTTTTGTACTTTTAACACGCAATGTGTTCAACACAGAACACTACAGTACAGACAGGCCCTTCGGCACGCAAGTTGCACCGATCATACCCATACCTACTAGGTCATAGAACTATCTGTAATTCACAATCCCATTTAATCCCATGTACTCATCCAGAAGTCTTTTAAAAGACCCCAGCGAGTTTGCTCCACCACCACCGATGGCAGCTGATTCCATTCATTTATCACCTTCTGAAAAAACTTACCCCTAACACCTCTTCTGTACTTGCTGCCTCATACCTTAAACCTATGTCCTCTCGTAGTGACCATTTCAGTCTGGGAAATAACCTCTGAGAATCCACCCTTTCTATTCCTCTCAACATTTTATAAACCTCTATTACATCGCCTCTCAACCTTCGTCTCTGCAGGGAGGAGATCTAGCTCCCTCAACCTATTTTCATAAGGCATGCCTCCCAATCCAGGCAACATCCTTGTAAATCTCCTCTGCACCCTCTCAATAGCTTCCACATCCTTCCTGTAGTGAGGCGACCAGAACTATGCACAGTACTCGAAGTGGGGTCTGACAAGGGTCTTATAAAGTTGCTGCATTACCTCCTGACTCCTAAACTCAATCCCTCGATTAATGAAGGCCAGTATACCATACGCCTTCTTGACCACATCCTCCAACTGCGAGGCCAATTTAAGACCCCAAGATCCTTCTGCTCCTCAACACTGCTAAGACTCCTATCTTCGATATTATACTCTTCCATCCCATTGGTCCTGCCAAAATGGACCACTACACATTTATCTGCGTTGAAATCCATCTGCCACTTCTCCGCCCCTTCTTGCATCCTATTTATGTCTTGCTGCAACTTCTAACGTTCCTCCAGACTATCCACAACACCACCAACTTTCATATCGTCGGCGAACTTACTAACTCATTCTTCCACTTCCTCGTCCATGTCAGTTATGAAAATGGCAAACAGCAAGGGTCCGAGAACAGATCCCTGGGGCACTCCACTGGTGACCGATCTCCATGCAGAAAAAGATCCATCCACAACCACTCTCTGCCTCCTGCAGGCAAGCCAATTCCGGATCCACAAGGCCAAAGCCTCTTGGATCCCATGCCCTCTCACCTTCTCAAGAAGTCTTGCATAGGGGACCTTATTAAATGCCTTGCTGAAATCCATGTAAACCACATCCACTGCTCTTCCTTCGTCAATGTGTTCAGTCACATTTTCAAAGAATTCCACTAGGCTCGTAAGGCACGACCTGCCTTACTACTTGACTTTTCTTATGTTAATGAAATTGGATAAGAAAATTGTGGCTACATTTGACCAGGAAGCTGAATATAACCTGCCCGTCACTGCTGTATTATCGTTTGATTGCCAGTTTGACCTAATGTGCTTTCCCCACTGGAGGATTGCATGTCTGCTATGTACAGCAGCAGCACTTTAACTTTTAATTGTAATGGTGTGAGAAATGGGAAAGAAACACAAAGCTGGAACTGGCAGAGACTCCTAGTTGTGCCATCGCTAATGGCACGTTGAGCAAAATCTCCCCAAAAGAGTAATAATATACAGAAAGCAGAATAAAAACAGGGAAAGAAAGATGGGTTTAGCAAAAAAGATAAGAAAAGAATTGAAAAAATAATTGTAATTTTTTTTGAAATTCTAAAACACTGTGTTTGAATGATAAATGCCATTAATATGCTTAGTATTGAAAATTTGTGAACTAAATAAGGATATTGTTGTTTATTTGCTTCCAGATATTGGGAAATCCTTTGAGCCCAAATGAATGTTTTTTGAGATACCTAACTTTACCCCAAGATAATGATTTGGCCATTGATCTACGGCAGACAGCAGTTGTGATTATGGCTCACCTGGACCGTTTGGCAACTCCCTGCATGCCACCCCAATGTAGCTCTCCTTCATCTCAAAAGGTAAAAATGTCTAAATAACTTCAAAAGTCTCAATCAACTTGCATAGAAGCATCCATTTCAAATTGTATGTCGCACATTCTGCAATCTAATCTGTAATCAAAACTTGGATGCTACACTTTTTTTTAAATTAATTTGTGGGTCATAGGCATCGCTGGCTGGTCAGCATTTACTTCCCATCTCTTGTTGCCCAAGGGAGTTGGGAGTCAGCCACATTGCTGTGACTCTGAAGTCACATGTAAGGATGGCAGATTTTCTTCCCTAATGGACATTTGTGGACCAGATGGGTTTTTCTGACAACAATCATCAGTAGATAGTTCCAAATATTTTTATTTAGTTCAAATTCCACCATCTGCCGTGCTGGGATTCGAACCTGGATCCCCAGAGCATTAGCTGAGCTCCTGGATTAATTGTCTGGTGGTAATGCCACTAGGCTATTGTCTCCCCCTGATTTTATAACTAACAAATGAAAGTGACCAAGGAAATGGAATAGAACAATCTTTTTGTACACCTCGATGATATTTCTGCTGAGGTGATGTAATAGTGTCTCGGAAGTTGGTCTTCAATCCCTGGAGACTCTAGGCACCCCTGGAGTGTCTGGAACCCCAAACAGTAGTCAATTCCTGCTATGTATTCCTGGTTTCAGGATCTGTTCTCAGACTGCCTGAAGTCATGCTTGTCATCAAAATGGGTAGAGTAGATCCAGGTTGCAACCAAATTCTTGTTATTGTAACAATCTTGAAGGGACAGTTAAAAATTAGAAGATTTTTTAATGAAACTGCACAGAAAATGCTGTAAATATGCAGTAAGTGAGTCAGCGTCTGTGGAGAGTAAAGATGAATTAACATTTCTGCTAGGGCTTTTTTCCTCCAAAGCAGTTGCAGTTTTTTGCTTTCTGTTAACGCTTCTGCAACTTGTTAGACTTAAGTTCCGCTATCAGACATTGCTTGCTCTTAACTTGAAGTGAGAATTTGTGAAGAAAGGCAAGTACTAAGGAGGTTTCTTTTCTATTGATTTTTGGGTAGGGATCTTTACAAGAAGTTCTTGGCTGGGGGCTGCTCGGTTGGAGAAGTCAAACAACAGTGATTTGTCCCATTCAATGTGAAGGTATTGCTAACCTTGGAGTGATGCAGATTGCCTGTGCTGAGAAATGTTTTATTATTCTGTCGAGGAATGGAAGGGTTTACATGCAAGCATATAACAGCGATACACTGGTAAGTTAGTGTTTTTATTTACTGTTCAATATTGGCTTTGATATGTAGTAACTCAAATGATGCAGTCCAAAACAGGGATGAAATGCGATGCAAGTTTAAGGTGTGATGATTACCAAAAGTAATTGCTGTGGAATATTTGTTTGAGAAAGTGTTGTATGGTTTATTTTGGTGGGACATTTTTTTTGCAAATCTTGTTTTGTTGCAAAAGAAAATCATAACCATTGCAGCTACTTTCATATTTACTGAAAGCTGGCAAGGCAAAATTCACATAATGCAAATTTTTTTTGTTAAAGGAAGAACTTGAATTTTATATAGCACCTTTCATGTCCTGAACTAATGAATTATTTTTTGTTCTAAAGGCAAGTGTAATATGACAACCTACAATTCCCCAGAAACAACAGCTGAGAGAAATTACCAGTTAATTGGTTTTGTTGGTTGAATCAGACATTGAGAACTAACCTTTCTTTGGAGGAAAAACAAAAGCTGTAGTAGTATCAGATGCATAAAAAACTGTTTGGTCCAGCTGGCCCAGTTAGGCGTTCACCTGAAATTCTAAACACACTCAGGCTTCCATTGTGTGAGATAAACAGAAGTAATGTTATCCTTCTAGATACTCATTCAGACGTGCTTTCTCCAGCTTCCTCCCAGGGGATGCTTAATAATTGTTCATGAATAGCAAGTGATAGCTTTGGGGCCTTGCAGGAACCACCCTTTATAACTAAGTCACCAATTGGCAACCAGTTCAGTTAGATGCAGGAAGAAGCGATACCCAAAACGACAAGCAAAGGCACTCTAGGACAGCAAATCCAAACTGCACAATAACATTTGCAAATGCGATTGGCCCGCGTATGGCATGATCAGGCCTCTGACTTCCAGGAACACATCCAAACAGAATTTCCAACCCTGTTGGGGATTCGGGGATCATATTTGCATAGATTCTCTAATTTGTGGATTCACAATTCCTGCAATTCACTAGACCTTTTGAGTTTGCTTGGGCCCAGCACTTAGAGGGTGAAGCAGTGCTTTCAGTTTTCCTGCTGATGCCCTCAGAGCTCATAAAGTTATCTAAAGTTTGTTTATTTAGTGTCACAAGTTGGCTTACTTTAACACTACAATGAAGTTACTGTAAAAAAAAAAACCCCTCGTCATCACACTCCTGCTCCTATTGGCTATACTGAGGGAGAATTTACATGGCCAATGCACCTAACCAACATGCCTTTTGGACTGAGAGGAGACTGGAGCACGTGGAAAAACCCAAGCAGACATGGGGAGAATGTGCAGACTCCACACAGATCCAAGCTGGGAAACGAACCCAGGTCCCTGGTGCTGTGAGACAGCAGTGCTAGTCACTGTGTCGCCTATGTAATTGGAATCACAGTACAAGGCACGTGAATAAGGTCATAAGATAGGAACATAGAAGAAAAGAGCAGGAGGAGGCCTTTGAGTCTGTTGTGCCATTCATCATGATCGTGGCTGATTATCCAACTCAGTAGCCTAATTCTGCTTTCTCCCCATAACCTTTGATCCCATTCGCCCAAGTACTATATCTAGCTGCCTCTTGAATAAATTCAATGTTTTAGCATCAACTACTTCCTGTGGTGATGAATTCCACAGGGTCACCACTCTGAGTGCAGAATATGTAAGATCATAAAAAGCAGGGGTAGGGCATTAATTTATTGAGCCTGCGCTATAATTCAACAAGATCATGGCTGATCTTGTTGTCCCTTTAACTAAATTTTCTTGCCTGTACCCCATAACCCTTAACTCATCGGTCAAAATCCTAACTCTACTTTGAATATATTATGACTCAATCTCCATGCCTCTCTATGGAAGAGGCTTCCAAAAAAACTAGCGATCCTCAAGAGTAGTTACTCATCTTCATCTTAAACCCTTCATTTTTTAAACTGTTTCCAAAGTTCTCATATCCTCACAAGGAGAAATATTCTCTCAGCATCTACTGTGTTGAGTCCTCTCAGAATTGTGTATGTTTCAATAAGATTACCTCTCTCGCTAATGAACTCAGATGACTATAGGCTCAAACTGCCAATGTTTCCTCATAAGATAACCCCTTCATTCCAGGAATCAGTGTAGCGAACTTTCTTTGAACCACATCTAATGCAAGTATATCCTTCCTTAAGTAATGCTAAGAACCTCGCTGATGTTCAATGCAAGGGCATCTGAAATCCCAGGAGGGAAACTTGGAATGCTGGTTCTTAATTATTTAACTATTTATTTTTGGAAAAAAGTGAAAAAAGAGATGAAATGTAGTGAGGAAAAGGGTCAGTCTTGTAAATTATTCAAATAACAAAATGTTTATTAAGCTTCAAAGCCTACAAGAAAGGCAACAGTAAAGAACTACATTTACAATTATTGTAAATAAGGGTTAACCAGACAGTATGCTTAAATTATCTTAGAACTATCACTTCGTTAAACTTGGAGAATACATTGTCCGGAAAACAACATCCCAGAGGTTTCAACACTGAGCCAAAGCCAACAAATAATTGCCACGCAGGACTTGTAACTTTGCTTTGGTGATTTCAAATTTAGACTAGAATTTATGGGGTCTGCCACAGGTTTTGTTCTGCTTGCCTTCATGCACAACAGCTTGATTCTCAGAGCTGTTTTGCAATGGGGTGTGGCTATGATCTAAGTCCCTAGATTGCTGGTCTCCATTCTGCTCACCCTGCTACTAAGCTCATCGAATATAAAAATAAGGATGTTAAACTTCAGTTACACAGGACATTGGTGAGGCTACGTTTTGAATACCATGTGCAGTTTTGGTCTCCTTATTTAAGGAAGGGCATAAATGCATTGGAGGTGGTTCAGAGGAGGTTTAATGGATTGATACCCAGAATGAGCAGTTTGTCTTGAGGGAAGGTTAGACACGCATACATTGCGTGGCAATTATTTGTTGGCTTTGGCTCAGTGTTGAAACCTCTGGGATGTTGTTTTCCGGACAATGTATTCTCCAAGTTTAACGAAGTGATAGTTCTAAATTGGAAGATAATTTAAGCATACTGTCTGGTTAACCCTTATTTACAATAATTGTAAATGTAGTTCTTTACTGTTGCCTTTCTTGTAGGCTTTGAAGCTTAATAAACATTTTGTTATTTGAATAATTTACAAGACTGACCCTTTTCCTCACTACATTTCATCTCTTTTTTTCACTTTTTTCCAAAAATAAATAGTTAAATAATTAAGAACCAGCATTCAATTCCACTGACGTTTACAAGAGGGATGAATGACTTGATTTAAGTATATAAGATACTGAATGATCTTGACAATGAAAACTTAGAAAGGATGTTTCCTCCTGTGACTGAGTGCATTCTCTATTTAAGTAATACTTTCCTTTTTTTATTCATCCCGCCAAAGCAAATAACTTCACGTTTTCCCACGTTATGCTTCAATTTGCCAGATTTTTACCCATTCATCTATATCTGTCTACAGCCTCCTTATACTTTCACAGTATACCAACTTATCTTAGTGTCATCTGCTAATTTAGCTATCATGCCTTCACTCCCCTTATCTAAGTCATTGAGATAAATTGTGACCCCTGCAGGACTCCTTTGTTGCATCCTGCCAATCAGAAAAAGACCCATTTATGCATACTTTGTTTTCTCCAGCCACCCAGTCAATCCAGGTTAATATGCACTACACCGTGAACTTTTTTTTGCAATAACTTAGACAGATGACGCATCCTAAAGTTTCTCGTTTTTTTTTTTCAATCCCTTTCACACTAGGAATGATTTTGACTTTTTTGTTGCCATTTTTAATAAATTTGTTTCTTATTAATCTTTTGCAGTATTGATATCCTTGCAGCTTTATCCTGTCATAAACTGATGGGCATGTGTGGGATTTGAGTTTCGTTTGGTTTTCAGAAATACACTGGTTTGCTTGCTGTTTTAGGAATAGTACACTTGTTAAAAGTAAGCTTAAGGGTTACTGTGCTAGTTATTTCTCTCTTTTTAAACAGGCACCTCAGTTGGTTCAAGGACTTGCCTCAAGGAACATTGGAAAAATTGCAGCACACCCAGATGGTCAACATTTTCTGGCTTTGTCTGCAGCTGGAGAGGTTTTCTCTTGGGGCTGTGGTGATGGTGGAAGACTTGGCCATGGTGATACTGTGTATGTATTAGAAAACCTTTCAATTACTTTGATACGATTGCGTGAATAACTGATCAGGTGTTGTGAAAGAAGTTGAGAAGATCTCAGATGATTGTGTTTGATGGTATTCATTAGTGTGAAGTTGTGTGCTTGCCAAAGTGAACAATGCTCATGCCAGGCAATGTTACTCTTAATGAATTGGCGAATCCTGTGCCAACCACTGCAGAAGACGCAAAGTGAAACACCACCTACTCAATGCCACCAATATGCATCAGCTGTAGTTTGTTTTAATTGTATTAGAGCAATATCTTTCTATTTCCATTTACGTCATCTGATATTGCTAACTTAATGCCAATTAGTGCCAAGTATGGATTATTTTTGTGTTTTTTAACCTACATCTCTTCGAAATTGGCATTAAACAGGAAAAGTTTAGTTTACACATTTAACACTTAGTAAAGAGGAAAGATTGGGTTAGAACTTCATAGAGCTGAAAATCACAATTGGATTGTTAGTTCACTCCTATTTGCACTGGAATGTAGCTGTACCTTTGTCTGACCTTCCGACTCTGGCAGAATGTGAAGAGTGCAGTGCTACTGTTCAGGAATTCTCTTGGCTCAGCCTTGGGGCAAGTGAAGCATGTAGTTTTTTTGACAAGATTAGTTGCCATTAAGCAGTTAAGTTCAAAGGACTCCACCATTTTGAGAAGATAAAGCATATACATTTAGCGGGTACATTGAGGAGTAGTGGGGGCGGATTATTTGGAAGAGTAGTGAGGAGCTGGTTGGAGGCATAATGGGTTGTTGGGCGGAGCAGCAATTGTTATAGGTATCCAGTGTTAGAACTGATTTCAATACTTCTACCTCTCCTGGGTAACTATTCTACTAAGAGAGTAGGAACCATCCAAAGTCCGTGCTGTAAATTGGAGTATTAGCCAGTTCCCAGTGCAGGATAATTACCCATTGGAAGTTTGAACCTCCCGGATAAACCCTGTGGTATCCTTATGTGGGGATCTATTGGGGTATCTTCCAATTACAACCAGCCCCACTCTGAGATCACATGTGCCATTGTTGTTTGAGCCCAGAGATGAAAGGGCAATATTGTTTCCACTAGAGTCCAGACCAAAATAATATTTTATTGGAAAAGTCAAGTTGGCCCTTTATTACTTGTGTAATTTAGCCACAGAATCTCTTCAGTGCAGAAAGAGGCATTTGGCTCATTGAGTCTGCACTAACTACAGTCCTACCCAGGTCCTATTACCGTAACTCCATACGTTTACCCTGCTAATCCCTCTGATACCAGGGTCAATTTAGCACGGCCATTCAACCTAACCCACGTATCTTTGGACTGTGGGAGGAAACCTGAGCATCCGGAGGAAACCCACGCAGACATGGGGAGAATGTGCAACTCCACACAGATAGTGACCCAAGGCCAGAATTGAACCCAGGTCCCTAGTGTGAGGCAGCAGTGCTAACAATTATGCCACCATGCTGCCCTGTAATCATGTAAGTTCAATGCATTTTTAATTTTTCTTGAAACTTGCCCTCCTCTGGCAGCTCCATGTTAACTGGATCAAGATTTACTTTATTAAGAGAGTATATTGACTTGATTTTCTTTATTGAGAGTGTTTATTGACTGGTTCAGTCATGCAGCTCCTGTCCCAGTTATCTCCTATTTATATGTGCTCAAAGGCAATTAATATCCATCAGGTGTTTCTTTTAACCTTAACAAAATAATTGACATTAACAACCCTTGAAGACACTTCGTACTGTCTAGTATTTCCTGGACTGCTATGTCAATTTCATTGTTAAGGTTAAGAGAAACACCTGATGGATATTAATTGCCTTTGATATTCTATTTTCAAATTTTTATCAATAGTAAACTGATAATTGCTGTTGACTTGAAATACAACTCCTTCCTCCTCAAATCTAAGATTGACTGGAAACCCTACCTACTAGTTTTCATGTTGTGACAGAATTAAACTCTACCAGGCCAGGCGTTATGTATGGTTCCATATGTTAAAACATGCATTCCAGTGACAGTGAACGGTTCTTTATGTATGCAGACAGGTTTCACATCTTGGTAACTTTGTTCAGCTACTCGACAAAGTCAGTATAGATTTGTCAATATAAGAGTGTGTTAGAATAAAAAAAACCTAAAATGAAACTCTGATCTGGCGCTGACAGTTTACCAGTATACTAAAATTATTATTTAGTTGTGTTTTAGGACATAAAATTATACAGGAAATGCTTTAATATTCACCACATTATGTTCTTTTATACTTTGACACTTTCGCTGAGTGGTATCAATATTTGGTGTGCGTTGCTATCCTAATTGAAGTCATGTGAACAAATGTCATTTATTTAAAAACTTGTAAATAATCTATATTTATGAAATAACTTTTTTTTGCAGAAAGTTGAATAAAATGAATTTTGTTTTATTATGTTTTTGTGTGCTGTTGATAGCTCCCTTGAAGAGCCAAAAATGGTAGCTGCCTTGTCAGGGAAGCAAGTGGGAAAGCATGTTGTTCATGTCGCCTGTGGAAGTACCTACAGTGCAGCTATAACCTCAGAAGGAGAACTGTATACATGGGGAAGAGGAAACTATGGCCGGCTTGGACATGGTATGGATGCAATTTGCCTGCTGGAACTTTTATCCTTATGGTGACAGATATGACACGATGGCATAGTGGTTGGCACTGCTGCCTCATAGCTCCAAGGACCTTGGTTCAATTCTGACCTTGGTGACTGTTGGAGTTTGCGTATTCTCCACATATCTATGTGGATTTCCTCTGGGTTCTTCAGTGCTCCTGCCACAAAGGTGTGCTGATTAGGTGGATTGCCCATGTTAAATTGCCCCTTAGTGTCAGGGAATTAGTAGGGTAAATACATGGGCTAAAAGAGATAGGACCTCGGTAGGATTGTTATTGGTGCGGGCTGAATGACCTTTTGCACTGCAGGGATCCTGAGACATATTTCCCCTTTTAGATTTTGGATATTGCAAAAGGCAGTATTTTGGTTTTCACAGTACAATGCCAAATACTTTGATTATTCAAAACCAAAATTTGTTTTGGATATTTCTAAATTTTTAATATTTTGTACATTGAATATCTTGGTAAGTTCTCTTTGTTTGGCAGAGGAGTAAATGTTTATGAGGACTTAAGTCTTTTCAGGATATATATTCCATGTTGGTGCAGACTCAAAGAGCCACATGGCACCTCTCTGCACTGTAGGGGTTCTATAAGCTGTGAGTAAGCCTGACAGTTGCATCAATCAAAACTGACTTCTGTAAATCCCTGAAGTATGAAACACCTAAGAAGGCAGATATTCTTGGGGGAAAAATTTCTGTTGGCTGTGACAACTGTGTAAATATGTTTCATAAGTGTGTTTGACTTTGCTGGAAGTAACATCTGATGAAAATCTCAGCCTTTAAGTTTGTCAATCTCCAGGAAAAGTAAGGAAGAGTTTTACATGAGCTGGTGCTCCTTCCTTTAATAGCTTAAACAGAATCCATTAAAAATGTTTGCGTTACTTTTAGCAGCAAAATTGGAAAGATACTCTTTATAAATACGTTTGTGGTTTTTGTTAAACTTGGTGAACAAGAAAAATCTCCCTCATTTTAAAAGAGTTTTATTTTTAACGTGTTTCCTATTTTTGTAATTTCAGTCGAGGAAAAAAAACACTGCGTAAGTGTTTAAATTTTTAAGCTTAATTTTAACTATCTATGTCTTCCCAGGGTCCAGTGAAGATCAGACCACGCCCTTACTGGTAACTGGATTGAAAGGGCTGAAAATTATTGATGTTGCTTGTGGCAGTGGGGATGCCCAGACACTAGCAGTGGCTGAGAATGGTAAATAACACAGGTTAATTTTCAGGCACAATTCAAGTTTAACTGCAACTACCATACAAAAGACTATAGGGACACGAGAGAAAGTGTTAAAAGGCAAATTCAAGGCTGATATCGTAATTGAAATACTTTTGGCAAGTAACATTCATGCCAAGATAATAATCATCTCCGAGAGAAAATCTTGCCATCTCCTTTTGACATTCAGTGTGGTTTACCATTATTGAATCAACTAATCCACTATCAACTAACTTGGGGTCACCATTGACCGAAAACTGAACTAGGCCAACCATTGAAATACAGTAACTAGAAGAGCACGTAAGATGCTAGGAATTCTGTGGCAAAGCTCTTCACTGCTCAAGTGTTGTCAGAGCTATATCCCTGGATGAGTACAGCACCAACAACACTCAAGAAACTCAATACCATCCATGACAAAAGCAGCCTGCTCAATTAGCACCCTATCCACTTCCTTAATCACCCTCCAACACCAGCGCACAATAGCCAAAGTGTGTGCCATCTACAGAATGCACTGCAGCGAATCATCATGGCTCTTTCAACAGCACCTTCCAATCCCGCAACCTCTACACCTCGAAGGACAGGGGCATGGAAACATAGCCACCTGAAAGTTCCCTCTCCAAACCACACAGCATCCTGACTTGGAACTATTACACCATTCCTTTAATGAAGCTGGGTCAAAATGCTGGAACTCCCTGCCTGACAGCACTGTCAGACTGCAATGATTCAAGAAGGCAGCTCTACTACCTTCTCGAGGGCAGTTTAGAGTGGGTCCTAGCCAATGATGCCCACATCCCATGAATGAACAACTTAAAAAAAAAACCTATAATTATGCTTGTGCATTATGTTACTGGCTGCAGAAAACACGTTTAACAAAGTGTGCTGAACTTTTTAAAGGTCTGTCAGTTGTCTGGAAGGGTACTTTTTAATGATATGATCCATTAGTGTGTAATTGAATCATTCTCCTGTTTCATCAGCAGTTTTGGCAAACAGGAGCAGCTACTTGAGATAAGGAAACATTTGATACTGTGGTGTATCTCCTGCAGCTGTTATTATGTACTTGTTTCGTCGTTGATGTACTTGTAAAATAAAATTTAACTGTAACTTGATAGTGCATGATGCTTCTTGAACAACTTGTTTTAAGAGGAAGGCATGTGAGCTTAATGTGTGCTTTTAATTTCTATGCAGGCCAAGTATGGTCCTGGGGAGATGGTGACTATGGGAAATTGGGCAGAGGTGGCAGTGATGGCTGTAAAACGCCCAAGTTGATTGAAAAGCTTCAAGACCTTGATATTGTAAAAGTACGCTGTGGCAGCCAGTTTTCAGTTGCAATTACAAAAGATGGACAGATTTACACCTGGGGGAAGGGTGACACGCAAAGACTTGGACATGGAACTGAAGAACATGTGCGATATCCCAAACTATTGGAGTGTCTTCAGGGTTAGTATTGTTTAGCTTCAGCTCACCTAATGCTGAAAGCCTCATTTGTGCCTTCTTTACCTCTATATTTGAATATTTTAACGGTCTCCTGGGCAACCTCCCATCTTTCACATTCTATTAGCCGTGTCAAACTCGCATTAAACATCAATCACTCATTATCCACTTTTTGCCAGCTTACATTAGATTCTGGCCTGGCAATGCTTCGATTTCTTTATGTTAACTCTTACCTTTAGTTTTAAATCCCTCTATGACCTCACCCCCCCTATTATCAGCAAGCTCCAGTCCTATAACCCCCTGAGATCGTACTTACAATTTCAACCTCGTGCTTATTCCTGATATTTAATCACAGTACTATTGGTGGCCGCGTCTTCAGCTGCCAGTGTCCCAGTCTCTGGAATTTTGTTCTGTAAGCTCTCTGCTTCTCTCGTAAAAGACGGTCTTTTAAAGCTTTTGGTCACCTGTTCTAATATTTCCTTATGTGATTTGGTGTCACATTTTGTCTAATAATGCTCTTACATGGCACTTTTTTTGGTGATGGTACAATGTTGGTGGCTATATGCGTCCATCTTGTTCTTGTTACATAGAATCTTCTCAAAACTTGAGAATACACTTGTATTCCTGATGGTTGAAGTGGACAATTTGGTGAGTAATGGAGCATCAAAATCCCAACTTCAAGGCTGTATTGAAATATGTAACCTTACTAGTAGGTGCAGTTGACTGTAACAGTGGGAGTGGTCTTGCTCCTTGACCATTGTTCAGTCACTGCTGTTAGAAATGATATAATATAAATATTGGGTGAGGGAAAAATATTACCAAAGAGCTGGTTGTTTCAGTTAACCCATGCAGAGTGGTGACTGGCAGGGTCAGTTTATTCAGTTTTGAAAATCACTGTTTGTATGCTCCAGAGTACTAGAAGCATCCAAAGCAGTAGTTCATTTTAAGTAGCTAAATCCACAAAATAATATTCATTCAGCAACGTTAAAATGCTAATTTGTTGAATTCAACTTTAGCTAATGTTCAACAGACTGAAGGATGGAAGGGAAAAATCTGTCAATGTGGGTAAGAAGACCAGCATAAATCCCATTCTTCCTTCTCAGTTAAATAAATTTATAAATGATCCTGTGCCACCATTTGCAGAAGAACAGGGCAGTTCGATTGATCTAGTCAATGTGCACGGTGGCACAGTGGTTACTACTGCTGCCTCACAGTGCCAGGGATCTGGGTTCAATTCCTGGCTTGAGTCATTGTCTGTGTGGAGTTTGCACATTCTCTTCATGTCTATTTGGATTTCCTCCCACAGTCCAAAAACATGGGGTTAGATGCATTGGTCATGCTAAATTTTCCCTCAGTGTGCCCGAACAGACACCAGAGTGTGGCGACTGGGAGATTTTCATAGTAACTTCATTGCAGTGTTAATTTAAGCCTAATTGTGACTGATAAAATAAACTTTAAATCAACTTTGATATACACTTGTCAACCAAAGTTAAATAAATTATCTGGCCATTTATTTTATTGGTGTTTGTGTGCCTTTGCCATGTGTACTTTGGCTACCGCATTTGCCCAAATGAACAGTGGCTGTAATTTAAAAGTGTTTAATTGTTCATGAAGCACTTTGGGACATGTTAAGGTGCTATTTAAATATTTATATTTGTTATTCTATTTTCTTTAACTGAGAAAAATTCTTATTGTTTTATTGCAACTGAATGTTACCCTGAGTGATTGATTGAGGGATTAAGCTAGGCATATTCCTGGTTATATAACTTGGTGCCACAACACAATATATTTTTGTATTTAATAGAGAGGCATGTACGTCAATCATCTTTAACTTATTAGCTCTTTGATCCTCATGTTCACTCTCTTAGATTCAGCGCGGGGAAAAGAACAATGTGTAGACCAATTGCATGCAAATCTCTCATTTTTAAATTGATGGTTGCAGCAATTTTTGCAAAAAAATTACAGTATAACTTGTTTATGTATAAATCATGTTGTGGTTTGATCTAGAACATTTATTCAGCGTAGTATCAGCTGTGCTCATTTAGTTCCCTATTTGAACAGTTTTATAAGGCATGGGACTGGAATTTTCTTGCTCCGCCTGCCACTGATATCTTCTGGTCCCACTCAAAGTCAGTGGACCTACCCACCACACCTGCTGTGGTGAATCCCACCATGGCATGGCTAGAAAATCCCAGCCAGAAAACATCCAGCATTGTCTGAGTTCATGATTCAATTATTTGTGGCTTAGTACAGAACTTAGCAGGAGAAGTTATTTGTAAGCGTTTAGTCAGGCAACAGTTTCTGATTCACCGATTTGTACTCGAGTTATTTGTGCAAATTTATGTATTTATAATTGCCTATGCTTTTTCATCTTAACAGGCATTAGTTCCATTTGAGTGCCTAACCTACATGAGCTGGTGGCTAACTTGTAATTTTGCTGGACTAGTAATCCAGAGACCCAGCATTATGTTTTGGGGTCATTTGGTTTAAATTCCAGCATGGCAGTTGATGGAATATGAATTAATAATCCTGGAATATAAAGCTGGGTTCAGTAACTATGAAGCTATCATAAAAACCCATCTAGTTCACTGATTTCTTTTAGGGAAGGAAATCTGCCTTCCTTACCTGGTCTGGCCTCATGTGACTCCAGACTCCCAACAATGTGGTTGACTCTGAACCACATTGGTGGCACAAGATGTCCAGATTCAAGAGTGTTTGGGGATGGGCGACAAACTGTGAAGCAGTGGCACCATGGTTAGCACTGTCTTACAGCGCCTGGGACCCGGGTTCGATTCCTGGCTTAGGTCCCTGTGTGGAATTTGCGCACACTCCGCATATCTGTGTGGGCTTCCTCTGGATGCTGTGGTTTCCTCCCCCAGTCCAAAGATGTGTGGGTTAGGTGCATTGACCATGCTAAATTTTCTCTCAATGTCCCAGGATATGTAGGTTAGAGGGATTAGCAGGGTAAATACGTGGGACTGTATGGATAGGGCCTAGGTGAGATTGTTATCGGTACAGACTCGATGGGCCAAATGGCAGTCTCCTGCCCTGTAGGGATTCTACGAAATGCTGGCCTTGTCCGGGTCCCATGAATGAAGAATTTATTTTTACTCGTTGGACATAGGTGGGCAGCTCCTTTTGACTTCCACTGAGCATGTCTTCAAGGTTTTAACACGTAAACCTAATATGGTTTCTTCTCTATTGAAAGGATATGGGTACATGTAGATACTTTTCAGATGCTGAACAATGTGTTTTATGGGTTATTGTGTTTGATTGCAGGTAAAAAAGTAGTTGACGTAGCTGTTGGATCCACACACTGCATGGTACTGACTGAAGATGGTGAAGTTCACAGTTGGGGCAGCAATGATCAGTGTCAGCATTTTGATACTCTGAGGATAACCAAACCAGAACCGTCTGCGCTGCCAGGCCTGGATACAAAGCACATTGTTGGTATTGCTTGTGGGGCTGCTCAGGTAAAATGTCATTGAATTTCAAATATATAACTGTCCCTTAAGTGATATATTTAAAAAAAAAAGTTTCAATTTCATCCTCTTTCATATTGGTAGTGGAATTTCAGTATTGGTGAGAGCAAGACGTTTTCATGCAGTATTCAGTTGGACTGTAGGAAAAAGCATCCATTAGTGGCATAGTCACATGATAACTAATCCAGAGACCCAGGGTAATGCTCTGGTCATCCAGGTTTGAATCTCATCATGGTGAAATAAGAATGGAATAAAAATCTGCAATTGAAAGCGTAATGATGATTGCTGAAACCATTGTTGATTATTGGAAAAACCCATCTGGTTCCACTGATGCCTTTTAGGAAAGGAAATCTGCCATCTTTACCTGGTCTGGTCTACATGTAACTCTAGATCTGCAGCAATATAGTTAAATAGTCCCTCGAGGGCAATTAAGGACAATAATAAATGGTGGCCTGGCCGGCGATGCCCAGATCTCACGAATGGGTTAAGAAAAAGTATCAAGACATTAATTCAATGATGTAGTACTGATAGCTACGATTTCTTTTGTAGTGATTGTGGTGGGATCAGTTTCAGGAAATGAATAATATCAGTTTTGTCCCATTCTTTCAAATGGACCTGACATCAGATTAAAGTCCAATTTCAAATATACAACTGTCCTGTTATACTTTAATTTGGTGTTGTGAGACTTCTTGCTGTTCTTACCCCAATCGAACACCGGCATCTCCACGTCTTGTTTTGGATTCCAGCATCCGCTGTATTTGGCTTATTTTACGTTTCAAATTTTGAGTTGTAAGAACTATGTCTCATTTCTGTATCAGTAAAATAACAATATTACAGTTGTACAATTTGGCTTTATGTATAAAAGCATTTTCTGTTGCTTTAGAGCTTTGCTTGGTCTTCATGTTCGGAATGGTCAATTGGCCTTCGTGTACCGTTTGTTGTGGATGTTTGCCAGATGACATTTGAGCAACTGGACTTGCTGCTGCGGCAAGTATGTGAAGGAATGGATGGTAGTTCAGATTGGCCTCCACCACAGGAGAAGGAATGTATGGCCGTAGCAACACTCAACCTACTCAGGCTACAGGTAGTGGGATGTCTGCACCTAAATCCAGAGTTGTGCATTTTAGTTCAGTGTTTACCATTTTATTAATGATAAAAGATAGCTCATTAAGATTGTTTTCTCTTGAGTAATTTCAGTGATTGCTGAATTCAATTGCAAAATGTGATTTTCTTCTAAAAATTAAATCGTGTTAGGATTCCTACAGAAACAAGTAATCATTTCTGGAAAGAAGGCGAAGTTCTCAGTAATTGGGGAAAGAAATACAGGACAAGATTTTAAGTTGTAAGACTTGCATTGTAGCAAACAAACTAAAATAAAGATGACATTACTCAACAACATCAAGCTAAAGGAAAAGTACTTTAGCATTACCTGACTAAAGCAACCTAAATGTGTTCTGAAACCACTTTACTTGGCGCTAGCTTCTGGTAGATATTTTTGTACATAACCAAGTTCCAAGTCCTAAGTTACTCCCAGTGTACCAGTCGACTCCCTCCTTCCTGCCATGCCAGGTTGAATCTTCTGCTGTCCTTTGTAAATTACTTGATTCAGTCTGAGTATCCCAGAACTAACTTCCACCTGAAGACATATCTTGATGCCTCAAGTTCCATTAAATTTCCAAAAGTTCCGTCTGTTCTTCTCTTCAAAGGGAGAGCTAAGTCTCACCAGCATCCTACTTGATTGCTAACGTAAAAAGCGTTTTCCAAACAAAGCTTCATTTTTGCCGGCCCATTCACCAGCCCTGTTGTGTGCATTGTTCCTTACTTGGACCATTTTGTCTCCAAAAAGCAGATTCCTTTCTTCCTGTGTCATGGCATGAAAACTTCCACTTTACTTTCAGTAAAGTTCTGCCAGGGTTACTTTTTCACAAAGGGTGAAATTGTGAACAGTAAACAGTACTGCAAGAAACACCATAGAAATCCCTGCTTTCCCATCTTCTAAATGGCACATTATTTTGGGTACGGTACAGGTATAAACTTCTAAAGTTTAAACAGATAGGTGAAGATTTGGGGGCTGCAATGTGTACAAGGACATTTTTGCAGATAAACAGATTTGCAAATGAAGAAGTCACGAACGGTAGGACCATGCTTGCAGGTTTTGGTTTCTTTCTCCATGAGAGCCGGATTGCAGGGTTTAGCGCCATTCAGAAGTTTAGTTTGAGGACCATTTACTCTCTCTTGCCCTCACATCACCACCTCCATCAAGAACATTCTTGTTTTACCTTTGGGTTGAAGGAGACATCTTTAAACATAATTATCTTATAAAATGACAAAGTGGCATCTAGACTCAAAAGATGGCTCTATTCCCTGTGTGCAGGTGCTGTTAGACTTGCTGAAATTTTCCAGAATTTTCTGTTTTTATTTCAGATTCCAGCAACCACAGTATTTTGCTTTTAGTTTTTGTCTTGCAATTGCATGATATCATGTAATCTCAGTTCTTAGCTATGCATTGCCTTGACTATATATTGGATAAATGGCCTGACCAGAATTAGTGTTTTTAAAAGAAATATAATCTTGTCTTTTAAAGCTGGTTATATATGAGTAGGGGAGGGAAGGAACAATAGCCTAATTCTATATTTTTATTTTCTATTCTAGCTTCATGCTGCCATTAGCCATCAAGTTGACCCAGAATGCCTTGGTTTGGGCATTGGCAGTGTTCTCTTGAATAGCTTGAAACAGACTGTGGTGACTCTTGCCAGCAATGCTGGAGTACTAAACACAGTCCAGTCATCTGCACAGGCCGTGTTGCAAAGCGGCTGGTCTGTGCTGCTCCCTACAGCAGAAGAAAGAGCTAGAGCCCTTTCGGCATTGCTACCTAATGCAGGTAAGGCTGTCTTTGCAAGTGTGAGGTTATCCACTTCGGTAGAAATAACAGGAGGGGGAATTATTATTTAAAAGGTGAAAAGCTGCAGCATGCTATGGTGCAGAGGGACCGGGGGGTCCTTTGCACGAACTACAAAACCCCAGTCTGCAGGTACAGCAAGTGATCAAGAAGGCAAATGGGATGTTGGCCTTTATAGCGAGGAGGATAGAATGTAAAAGTAGGGAGGTCTTGTTGCAATGTACAGTGTGCTGGTGAGGCCGCAGCTGGAACACTGTGTGCAGTTTTGATCGCCGCATTTGCGGAAGGATATATTGACCTTGGAGGGAGTGCAGAGAAGGTTCACTAGGCTGATACCAGAGATGAAGGAGTTAGCCTATGAGGAGAGATTGAGTAGTCTAGGTTTGTACTTGTTGGAGTTTAGAAGGCTGAGGGGGGATCTTATAGAGACGTATAAGATAATGAAGGGGATGGATAAGGTAGAGGTAGAGAGATTCTTTCTGCTTAGAATGGATAGCAGGACTAGAGGGCCTCAAAATAAGGGAGGGAGTAGTTTAGATTGGAGTTGAGGAGGAACTTTTTCACTCAGAGTGGTGAATCTTTGGAATTCTCTGCCCGTTGAAGTGGTGGAGGCTACCTCACTGAATGTAGTCAAGGATCGATAGGTTTCTGATAGACAAGGGAATTAAGGGTTATGGGGAGAAAGCGGGAAAGTGGAACTAATCCATTTCAGATCAGCCATGATCTTATTGAATGGCAGGGCAAGCTTGAAGGGCTAGATAGCCTACTCCTGCTCCTATTTCTTATGTTCTTATCTTTTTTTAAAGGAATATTGGTACTGAAGTGAAAACAGTTAATTTCGTAGCAGTGGTCTGATAAAGATGTTCTAATGTACAATGAAGCTCTCATCTATTTTGCCTCAGCAATATACCTCAACTCTCAATTCCAGTAATGTACCATAGGGTTACTTTGACAAGGTTGCCAATTGTTGCCAAACTGGGGACAGAATTTTACATCCTACAGGACCTTGATGAGATTTGCTCTTTGAGCCCATTTGAACCAAAGTTGCAGTGGGCAAAAGGTCAACATCTAATTTGCTGCACCACTAAGACCACTATGTGAAGACTTGAGAATTTAAACCTGTGAACATTTTTATGTATGCTCCACTCTATTTTCATTTTCATCGTGATTAAGTTTCAGGGAATGAAATGAGTGTAAGTCCGGGTCGCCGGTTTATGATTGATCTTTTGGTGAGCAGTCTGATGGCAGATGGAGGCTTGGAGTCGGCACTAAATGCTGCAATTACAGCTGAAATTCAGGTAAAATAGCACATTAAATTTACAGTATTCCTGTATTCAAACTGTCATTGATTATTTTGTGACAGAGAGTATGTTAACATAATGGTTATGTTACTGGTCTAGAGATTCCGAGCCTTCCTGGATTAATGATTAAAGACATGGGTGGAATAGTGGTTAGCACTGCTGTCTCTCAGCGCCAGGGATCTGGGTTCTGTTCCAGCCACAGGCGACTGTCTGTGAAGTTTGCACGTTTTCCCTGTGCTGGTTTGGGTTTCCTCCAGGTGCACTGCTTTCCTCCCAGAGCTCAAAGTGACATGGCACAGTAGCACAGTGGTTAGCACTGCTGCTTCATAGTGCCAGGGACCCAGGTTTGTTTCCCAGCTTGGGCCTCTGTCTGTGTGGAGTTTGCACGTTCTCCCTGTGTCTGCGTGGATTTCCTCCAGGTGCTCCGGTTTCCCCCCTCATTCTGAAAGATGTGCTGGTTAGGTCCCTTGACCTGAACAGGTGCTGGACTGTGGTGACTAGGGGAAATTCACAGTAACTTCATTGCAGTGTTAATGTAAACCTTACTTGTGACTAATAAATAAACTTTTTTAAAAAAAAGATGTGCAGGTCAGGTGTGTTGGCCATTACTGTCCAAAAATGTGTAGGCTAGGAGATTAGTGAAAGTAAATGTGAGTGGTTATGGGGATATGGCCTGGCTAAGATGCTGTGTTGTAGAGTTGGCACAGACTCGATGGACTGAACGGCCTCCTCCTGCACTGAGATTCAATGACGTGAGTTCAATCCCTATCCTGGCAGCTGGGCAATTTAAAATCAATTAATAAGAACGCAATTAAAAAAATTAGTATCACTGGTGGATATGAAACTATAATGGAATATCATTAAAACCCACCTCGTTCACTTAAGCCTTTTAGGGAATGAAGTCTCCTGTCCTTAGCCAGTCTGCCTTTCATATATTCCAGACTCTCAGCAATGTGGTTCCCCTGAAATTGTCCAGCAAGCTGCTCAGCCATATTCAAGATGACAACCCATCGCCACTTTTTTATAGGGCAGTTAGGGATAGGTTAATAACCACTGGCCTTGCCAGCAAGCCCACGTCCTATGAATAATTAAAAAATATATACAGGATAAGTGCAATGTCTGCTTTTCTGTGTGAGACACTGTCATGGAACTGGTTGTGAATGAATTAACATAATCATTGAGCGAACAATATTTAAATAATTTTTCTACATAACATGCAGTCTGAAGATGTCACTTTGCTTCATTTCTTCAGAATCATTTCCATTGACTGTCTAACTAGACATACCATATTCTACTTTAAAATAGTTTTCTTTATATGCACATTACTTTTTTTTCTCTTTGAGCTATCTTTTTCTTTTGTGTGTGTTTCAGTGTCTGAGATGCTATTCTTCTTCCATCTAAAATAAATGGTGTCATCTGGCATTTCACCAGCCAGACAGTTCTCTGTTAACCAGAATTTGATGTTCCTCTAACACGAATTGTCACTTTACCAGCTGGAAGCAATTGCAAAGTTATCCAGAACCTATACATATATATTATTATTTTGTGTTTTAATTTGTATTTTGGTGTATTATTGAAGATTATAAGTAAAAAGATGACTGTTCATAGAATCCCTACAGTGCAGAAGGAGGTCTTCAGTCCATCAAGCCTGCTCTGATCACAATCCCACCTAGGCCGTATCCTTATAACCCCACGTATTTACTCTGCCAGTCTGCCTGACACTAAAGATCAATTTAGCATGACCAGTCGACCTAACCTGCACATTTTTGGAATGTGGGAGGAAATTGGAGCACCTGAAGGAAACCCATGCAGACATGAGGAGAATGTGTAAACTCCACACAGACAGTCACCCGAGGCTGGAGTTGAATCAGGGTCATGGGTGCTGTGAGGCAGCAGTGCTAATCACTGTGCCACTGTGCTGCCCAAAATTTTCTTCCTTTCTGAATATTTGGATTTTAGTTCATGCTGCAAATATTGCCCTGTATCCATTGATAAACTTTCGATTAACCAGCACTACCCATTCCCCTGCTGGTGCTGAATAATAAAGATTTTACTTTATATCTCCTAGTTGTTTTTACTCAAGTTGTTTTTACTCTGTTTAAATGATAGTGCTGCAGCAAATGTTTATTTCTATACATGAATATGAATCAATGGGCCACTTGCTGCAATTACACAAAGTTTGGTGAAACCATACTTCGAGTTCCATGTGCACTTTTGGTCTCTGTACCTAAGGAAGAATAGACTTGGCCTTTCTGGGGGCGCAGCAAATAGTTCACCAGCTTGATCACTGGGATAAGTGGGCTGCTCTGTGAGTAGAGATTGTGTTAAATGGGCCTATACTGTTTGGATTTTAGAAGAACGAGAAGTGATATTATTGGAAAAATGCAGTTTTTGTGAGAGCCTGACAGGGGAACCTCTGAAATTGTTTGCCTTGGCTGGAGAGTGTGGCCTCCTCCACAGAGAGGCTCTCCTCCTGGAGAGCCTGCTCCATCTCAGGATAATGTGGCGACTATTTCAAAGCAAGATGAGGAAATATTCCTCTACCCAGAGGGTTATAAATCTTTGAAATACTGACTGAGCATCAGTGACCGTCTGTGATGTGTTGAGTGTATCCAAGGCTTTGATTGGTAAATTCTTGGAACCTGAAGGAATAAAGATTCAGAAAGGAGGGAAAGTAGAGCTGAGATTGAAAATCATCCATGATCTAATTAAATGATGCAGCAAACTCGAAGGCCTGTAGAGACTGCTTCTCCTATTTCTTGTGCTCTTTTATTCTTTTTTTGAAAACGCTTCCAATATTTGAGTTCCAAAACAAAGGTTTTAGGATTTCTGTTATAAATTATTCATAGGAAACTGTTTTGAAACAAGTTTTTCCCAGTCACAAATTGCGAAGCACTGGACAGCTGTTTCGCCCTTGTTGGGGCTCATCAGCAGTGCGCACACAGGGAACCGTGGACTCGAGGATAGAGTGTGGATTAGTAGTCCAACACACTAACCTTTATACTCCCACGGCACGGCGACTGGGTGTGCAGAAAGGTATTCAAATTTAAGATTAAATTCACTCCCTTTGTTATCGGGCTGATAAATAAAAAAAAATAGGAAACTGTTCTAATGTGTTAAACTACTTCCTGACATGGCATGTTCTCCATGTGACTGCTTGGGTTTCCTCTGTGTGCTTTGGTTTCTTCCCACAGATCAAAGATATGTAGATTAGGTGGATTGCCATGTTAACTTTCCCCCTCATGTCAAAAGATCACAGAACTATTGAAACCCTACAGTGTAGAAACAGGCTGTTTGGCCCATTGAGTCTGCACCGACCACAAACCAACCCAGGCCCTATCCCTACATTTTTACCTGCTAATCTCTCTAAGCTACACAAGTTGGGACACTAAGAGGTAGTTTAGCATGGCCAGTCAATCTAACCCGCACATCTTTGGACTCTGGGAGGAAACTGGAGCACCAGGAGGAAAGCCACGCAGACACGAGGAGAATATACAAACTCCACACAGCCAGTGACCCAAGCCAGGAATTGAACTTAATTTCCTGAAGCTGTGAAGCAGCAGTGCTAACCATTGTGCTACCGTGCCGCCTTAGCTTGATGTGTAGCTTAGGTGGTAATTGCACAGAATTATGGGGATAGATCAGGAGGAACGGCGCCGAGTGGGATTTTTTTTTTCAGAGAACCTGTGCAGAGTCGATAGTCCAAATGTCCTCTTTCTGCACTGTAGGGATTCTGCCTGACCTGCTAAATATTGCCAGGATTTTGCAATTTTATTTCAGATATCTGGCATTGTGGTAATTTGATTTTGTATTAATGATTCATTCAAGCAAGTGTGTTTATTTGGATGTGCAGCAGTGCGTGTTAGACAGACAACACTTGTGTTTTTGTCTGTTAAATAACCATGAATTTTTTTCAAGGACATAGAAGCTAAGAAAGAAGCACAGAAAGAGAAGGAGATAGATGAACAAGAAGCCAATGCTTCAACACTCCATCGGAGCAGAACGCCGTTAGATAAGGATCTCATTAATACCGGCATATATGAGTCTTCTGGGAAACAAAGCTTGCCACTTGTTCAACTTGTGCAGCAGTTATTGAGGTACTGATTAAAATTCAGTTATATTTCTGTTTTTTTTAGCCTCAGGTTGCTCCCTATCACTCATGAGCAGTGTCTGCTGAAATATGACACATATTCCAATACTTCCCCCCAGTAATCATTCTTCATATGAGATAATGAGTGTTGGCAAACGAATGATTTGTCAGGAATTAGGAGTAAAATATAACATTTAAGCTGAATCTGTATTTTGTACTTGTGTGTTAAGGAAGATGAAGCATGGTTTCAGTTTCATTTTTCTTTGTAAGTTTGGTGTTGGGAAATCTCTGGAGGGATCCTTAGCAAAAAGGTCAGGTTTTCAGAATTTGTTTCAATGGATGCATTTTTAATGAGGTTTTACAACCCTTGAAATGAAGAGATGGATGACAAAGAGGTTAGTAGCTTATTGATTTTGGTGGGGGGGGGCGCACGGAACACAAAGTAGGAAAATCTGCTATGTTGACGGGTCCAGTGAGGTGCACAGCACTCATGCAGACAGAAAAGAAGTGCAGTGTGTATGTCATAATGAAGACAACAGTTCTAAGATCTTAGATTAAGAGATACCACAAGGCATCTTATTCTGCAGTTAAAGGAATAGTGAGTTTTGGCTGTCTCAGGGAGAGATATCAGGAAATAGATCCAGTGAATGCTGAGACAACAAGTGGAAGAAAACTATTTGCAACTGGGTCAGCCAAGAAACCTTTGTGTTAAGCTAGTGATGTTTTCATGCATTTTTGTATCTAAAGGGTTAAAAGGAATCATGTGAATTTGAATAATTTCCTGGTGTTTGTATTGAGATATTTCCAACCTTTTTGTCAAGTGTAATATAGCTCATTTTTTCTTGTTTGAAAAATTTTTATTCTTTAGATTAAACATTCATCAGTAAACTCTTGTGAATTTGTTTAGGAATCTTCGCCCTCAGTTTCTTAAGACAAGAATCTATCAAGCCTTTTTTCACTAGAATCTAATTTGTCCAGCATTAACATCAGCTGGGATTGTAACAGAGCGAAAAGTACCAGAACCTAATTGTGCCCTAAGAATCTTTGAGAACTATGTTCTTCTTGCTAAGTTACTTATATTGAGTGGATTAGTTGAAGGAGTGCTGTGATTCTCTCTCCAGATTATTAATGAATGGTTGCTGTTGAAAAGTTCATGCGTGGATATCAGCAGCACAAACAACAATTTATATTTATGTAGCACATTTAAGATATTAAATAGGTTTGATGACCAAAAGCTTGAAGAAGTGTTATGGTTCAGGTTAGAAAGTTCAAAAGTATTTTCAGTAGTTTGCCTGAATCGTAAGTTTTGCATCTTGAATTTGACTCGGGTAAGCATAAGATGTTTCACTTTAGGTATGATTCAAGTGACCCACTAAGGAGCTTTTATCAAACAAAGTTTATTTAAGAATGTATTTGATATGTATTGTAAGAAAATTAGCAAGAATGTTTATTAATTACAAACAAGAAACAAAACAATCATGATAATGTGTAACATTTAACAAAGATTTTTGCAATGTTCCAATCAAATGAAAACAAACCAAATCAAGCCACAGATGAAAAACCTTTTTCACAGGTTTACCACAGCACAGACTAATGCTCACATGATACTGGGATTGAGGCTGTTAGCTGAATTCTGCAGTCAAATGCTCTTAAAACTCAGAACAGTTTGAACACAAGGGAGCTTCCTAAAACATCAGGGAGACTCTGACCCAACCCTCAACAACAACTGCTCGGGAAAACAATATCTTGTTTTCAGCTAACCTACAGAATTTTCAAAACAACAGGGAGAGAGGAAGAATACTTCTTTAATAGCTTGCTGCCCGTTCTAAAACTAAAACTGCAGCTCTAAACTGAAAGTGAAACCCACTGAGAAAAAAAAGTGTCCAAAAGCACATGATTGTCTTCGTAACAGTATTGTAAAACTAATCCCACAGTAAACACAAACAACTCCATTTAAACCACATAAATAGCAATAAAAGGACTAGTTGTAGTCAGCCCTGCAACAATGCCATCACTGAAGCTGTGAGCTAAGAAACCACTGATTTTGAGAGCTCAGAGAACGTGAATGTTTAAAAAAATTCTTAAAGTACACTAACATCACAAGAGAATGCCTTCAGGGACCGTCTGAGAGGAGGAAAGAGGTAGAAAGTTGAAAGGAGGAAATTCCAGATCTTTGGGCCCAAGCAACTGAAGATACTGCCACCAATAGTAGAGCAATTAAAATTAGATATTTACGAGAGATCAAAACTTGAGGAGAGCAGGTAATTGGAATGTAGTGGTATTGCAGGAGATTAGAGTTCGGAAGGGGCGGAAAGGGCCATGAAGGGATTTTAAAATCATGTTGCTTGACAAGTAGCCAATGTAAGTGAGCAACCACAGCGATGATATGAGAATAGAACGTGATGCGAGTTAAGAAGTAGGCAGCAGAGCATTAGATGACCTCACGCTTGTAGAAGGAAGAATGTGGGAGACCAGACAGCAGTACATTAGAATAGTCGAGCTTTGAGGCAACAAAGGCATGAATGGCAACTAATGAGCTGAGACATGGGACAAGTTGGCTATATTATGGAGGCAGTCTTCAACAGTGGTACAGATATGAGATTGGAAGCTTATATCGAGGCCAAAGGACTAGTTGTAGTCAGCCCTGCAACAATGCCATCACTGAAGCTGTGAGCTAAGAAACCACTTAGGCTGAGGCTTAATCTCAGATGCTTTCAGCAGAGGTTGGGTGGCATGGATGAAAGAAGTGCAAAATGGGAGGTGTTCGAGCATAGATCCTTGGGAGAATCAGAAGTGATAGAACAGGACTGAAAACTATAGCCAATTATTATTTGGCTCTGATTAGAAAGATAGTAATAGAATCTGATAAGAACAGCCTCAACCCAACTGGTTGAGAGAGGAGAGGCAACGAAGAAGGATGGTGTAATAAGTTGTGAAAGAAGGTTGATCACACGCATTCAGAGTTAGGCTCAGCTATCATGCTTTTTGAGAGTCACAATGCTCCCTATATGAATGGTGGCTATATGGGAAAAGTGATCAAAGATACCTAGCATTCAGCAATAATTTGGCATCTGAGAAAGGCTGGGTGAAGCCAGCATTGAAAAATAAAAAGAGAAGAGAAAACAAAAATAATGCATCTTAAAATTATGTTGAATTATTATCTTTTTCTTTGAAAAGAAACATTGCTTCACAAAGCATCGCTAAATTGAAGGATGTCACTCGCCACATTTCTTCTTCTTTGGACCATGAGCACTTCAATCAAGAAAGGTCAGCTTCTTTGGATCTGTTGCTGCGATTTCAGCGTCTGCTAATCAGCAAACTTTACCCAGGTGTAAATTTCAGTTATGAGACCAATGGATATAGTAAGTGAATTTCTGATAAACTTGCCTTAATGCAGTTAATGAGCTATTTATATGATGCAAATCTAGCTTCTGAGTCACACACCATAGAATACCTACAGTATAGAAGAAGGCTGCACTAAAAATAATCCCACCAGACCTTATCCCTGTAACCCCATGTATTTACCCTAGCTAATCCTCCTGGTGCTAAGGGGCAATTTAGCATGGCCAGTCCACCAAACTCGCACTCTTTGGACTGGAGTCAGTTAATTCAGTTGAACATCACATTCAATTTGCAGAATGCTGCAATGATCCAAGTTTAATTTGGTTGAAAAAAAATGGCACTTGTTACCTCAACTCTCCTATTGTCAAAGGGAACAATATATGCTATGTCTGAAATGTTACAGTTGTTGAGCATTACTTTGTTTAATTGTGCAAGTTTTAAGTTTGATTAGCATTTCTAAAGTTAGGTGACAAATGTCCTTAATTTTTTTTCTTTTGCACACAAAACGTGTTTTAATTTTTTCAGTTTTAATGTTTGAGATTTGAAATTGATACCCTAAGCAGTAATTATCATGTCATCTTTGCAGGTCCCGAGCTTTTAGGAGTGGGCTCATTGCTTAAAAAATATATTGCCCTTCTATGTACACACATAGGAGATATTTTGCCAGTGGCAACCAGCATCGCTTCAGCTAGTTACAGGCATTTTGCAGAGGTGTCTCGTATTCTTGAAGGAGATTTGACAGGTAACCAATTCTTTCTTTTCAATAAAGAATAATTTAGGAGTTAGTGCATCATTTCTCAATGCACTTGAAATATACAGTTGGTACAATTGATGCATTATAGAACACGGCAACACTTTTGCAGCTGTGTCAAAGATTGATCTGAAACATAAAATTGTCAGACGTATATACAGTTACTGCCCGATCTGTTAAGTATTTACAACATTTTTAGTTCTTACTTTAGATTTTTGATCTGCTGTTTTCCATTTTTTCGTTCAACCAATGCAACATAAGTTCAAAATAGCAATCAGGGGGTGATCATTGTTAATAGGTGTGAAAGTCTAGCAATTCTGTTATGGGGCCAATAACGTAAGGATTTATGCATATTATCGAAAGAATGAGAGTTCAATTCCCATCATCTTTAAAAGGAATAACCTGGAATTAAAAAACTGATGTCCATAAGAATGATCACACCTTGTCAGTATTCTGTCTCAAGGCAATAGTCTGTGCCTTAGTGGTCAACTCTGTGTTTATTTGTACCTGGTGTGACTCAGGGCCCCACTTTGGAAAGCAGTCTGTACCAGAATTGCTTCAGCAAAAGACATTGGGCTGAGAAGGTGTAACATTTGTTGACCTCTTGTTTTCCCTGAGTCCTCCTCTTGGCCAGCTGAGCTTTCTGTTTCTCCTTGCCTCTTCCAAACAGTCAGCCTCCGAGGTCACAAATGTCAGTGACTGTCTTTGTATTGTCAATGACCATGAAGTTATTGTCTGTGGTAAAACCTCAGGTGATTCACTGCCTCGCCTTTTCGAGAAGGAAACCTAATGATTTTTTCTGGCCTATGCGTGACTCCGAATTACTCTTAATTACCTTTTGAAATGGACCAAGTTCATTGGACTTGAGAGCAAGGGTTGGCCATTCTGCCCAGCAAGTCACAGTTGTGTCATTTAGCTGCATTAAAGAAGGTGGCTCACCATCCACGTTATTGGGATATCTATGGATTGGTATGAAATTTCAGTCTTGACAGTAATGACTTTATTTGACATGACTAGACTTCTCCTTCTCTGCTACGATTTGGGCTAATTCCAATTATTCTTCAGGTTGGTTTCAGTTATGTACCCTTTATGACAAGTCTGTATTTCTCATTTGCTCTATTGTGTCGTGTGACTGTCCTATTGCTTTGCTCTAAAGTGATGGAAGAGTACATGCTATCAAAGCATGCAGTTCAGGCTAAAAGTGCTCATTGTGTTTATTAAGCAGTGGAGGTAGATAGAAGCAAAAATTTCTAAATTTGCAAATGATACTGAAATTGCAAGTATCGTGAACTGAGAAGGATAGAAATTGGTTTCAAGGGAGCAAGCTGGTGGCGTGAGATGGAATTTGATGCAGAGAAGTGTGAAGTAATAACATTTTGCTGGGATGAATGCTTGGAGACCATATAAGCAATGGGCAAAATTCTCAGGGGATGTGTTATAACAGAGACACACTCAGGTGATCTGTTGAAGGTGACAGCGCCTTGTCATTAAAATTATTCATAGGGACGTGGAATGCCAAAGCAACAAAGTTACGATCAAATTTTATAAAACTCTGGTTGAGCCTCAACTGCAGTATTGTGGATGTGAAAGAGAGGGTGCAGAAAAGAGAATGGATCCAGAGATGAGGGACTTCATTTATATGGGTAGGCAGATTGGGACTAATGGAGTTACTTTTGTAGAGAGCTGGCAAGGACTAGGCGGGTGAATGGCTTTGTGTTGTAAGTGGTCTGTGATTTTATAAAAAATGCTGATTAAATAGCTTAAATTCATACCATCTATTCCAAAAATAATAAATTCCAATCAGAGTTCTTCAGAATAAATTTGAGTGAAGGAATATGAAATGATATTCTTCCCAATTAAATGAACCAAACATGTTAATCAAAATTAGTATTAAAGAAACCTTTATGATTGCACTAACTGAATTAATTAGCAATAATATCCCATTCAGTTCTTGCATGATCACTAAATGACTTGATTAAACAGTTGTTCCCAGATAATTCACATATCAGATTTTGCACTGATTGTCCTTCTGTCTCTTTAGCCCTGTTTAAGAGCATGTTTATCTTTAATCTAGCTTTTGAGTTTACATCCAAAAATATTGTTTGTCCTCCCTTTTTTTACAATTATTTCCCTGTATGTTCATATTTTTAATTTGGATTCAGCAATTAAAATATTTTGCAATTAACTGTACCCATTAAGAATAAAGGGATTGTGTGGTGTTTGAAAATGTAAACTTTTGGTGTCTTTTTTCACTTTTTCTTTCAACTTTCACCCTGTAATAAAATGAAGTTAGTGAGGAGAAGATAAAGCATCAAGCACAGCATATGCTTAAATTTAATATAAAGTAACTTGGCTTTAAGTGTATAATTTCAACTTTGAGTCAGTCAATGGATACTACAATGGATTTGATTTAATTTATTATTGTCACGTATTAATATACAGTGAAAAGTATTGTTTCTTGTGCTATACACAAAGCATTTTTTCATAGAGACAGAAATGAGAGAGTGCAGAATATAGTGTTATAATCAAAGCTAGGGTGTAGAGAAAGATCAACTTAATGCAAGGTAAGTCCATTCAAATGTCTAGGAAGAAGCTGTTCTTGAACCGGTTGGTACTTGACCTCAGATTTTTGTGTCATTTTCCTGAATGAAGAAGGTGGAAGAAAGAATGTCTGAGGTGCGTAGGGTACTTAATTATGCTGGTTGCTTTGCCGAGGCAGCTGGAAGTTAGACAGAGTCAGTGGATAGGAAGCTGGTTTGCGTGATGAATTGGGCTACATTCAAGACCTATTGTAGTTCCTTGTGATCTTGGGCAGACTAGGAGCCATTCCAAGTTGTGATACAACCAGAAAGAATGCTTCCCATGCTGCATCTAAGGAAGTTGGTGCAAGTTGTAGCTGACATGCCAAATTTCCTTAGTCATCTGAGAAAGTAGAAGCATTGGTGGGCTTTTTTTTTATTATAGTGTTGGCATGGGAGGACCAGGGCAGGTTGTTGGTGATCTGGAAACTTAAAAACTTGAATCTCTCAACCCTTTCTACTTCGTCCTACAGTGAAAAGTCTTGTTTCTTGAGTGCTATGCAGACAGAGCATACTGGTCATAGCGAAGGAAATGATAGAGTGCAGAATGTAGTGTTACAGATGCATCTGTTTTGGCTGTAATGTTCTATTCTGTTTTTTTTCTGTTTTGACTGTAGGAGTACTGCTCCCTGAGCTGGTGGTTTGTGTCATGCTGCTGCTCACTAAAAATGCTGGACTGATGCAGGAAGCTGGGGCTATCCCTCTGCTGGCTGGATTGCTGGAACATTTAGACAGGTTTAACCAACTGGCGCCCGGCAAAGAAAGGGACGATAATGACGATTTAGCATGGCCTGGAATAATGGGTAGGTCAACTTAACTGATATTTCCTGTAAAATAATGGACAAACTTGGCTTAAAAGCGATTGGCAAAAGAGCCTGAGGTGACATGAGGGAAAAAATTAGCAAATGACCAATGTCTGGAATGCACTGCTTGAGTGTGTGGTGGGCAAATCCACTTGTGGCTTTCGAAAGGAATTGAATAATTATCTGAAGAGGAAACCTTTTCAGAGTAGGGTGGGATGAGGACTGAGTTGCTCTCACAGAAGCCAACACAGACTTGAGGGGCGAAATGACCATTATCTATGCTGTAACTGTTCCACGATTCTAAAAAAGACTACTTGAATTGCAGTCAAGTTTCCTGTCTTTTAAAATTTAGTTGTAATCTAGAGATTTTTAAATTGAATTATTAATTTTTGTAATGTATGGTTTTGCAGGTTCATTCTTCACAAATCACAGCTCGCGGAATAATGAGGAGGTTACTCTAATTAGGAAAGCTGATCTTGAGAATCATAATAAAGATGGTGGTTTTTGGACAGTTATTGATGCAAAGGTTTATGACATCAAAGATTTCCAGACACAATCATTGAGTGGGAGCAGCATTCTTGGTGAGATTAATTTATAATATTTCAAAAAGAATTTCCCTGATTCCAGTGAATGTGACAAGTTAGTTCACTCTGTTTTGATTCAACCAGATCCGAAACACAATTTAGTGTTATCATTGTTATCTTCCGGATGAAGTTATTACACTAGGAAAAGTTATCGTAGGGGCAAAGTTATTACACCAGGGATAGCGGTATTTATATGGATTGGCCAGAAATTGAACTAGACGAACCATATAAATACAGTGGCCACCAGAGCAAGTCAAAGGCTAGGAATGCTGACATTCCGAAGCCTGTCCACCATCAACAAGACATAAGTCAGGAGTGTGATGGAATACCCTCCACTTGCCTGGATGAGTGCAGTTCCAGCAACACTCAAGAAGCTCAATACCATCCAGGAAAAGCAGTGATTGCTAACTCTTCCACAAACATTCAATCCCTCCACCACTGATGGATAGCGGCAGTCATGTGTACTATCTACAAGATGCACTGTAGGAGCTCACCAATGTTCCTTCAACAGCACCTTCCAAATCCATGACTGTTACCATCTGAAAGTACAAGGGAATGTCACCTGGAAGTTCCACTCCAAGTCACTCACCATTCTGATTTGGAAATATACCGTCTTTCCTTCATTATCAATGGGTCACTATCCTAGCATTCCTTCCCTAACAGAGTTTTGAATCTACCTACTCCTCCAACTCCAGCTGTTCAATAAAACAACCCATCACCACCTTCTAAAGGGCAACAAGGGATGGACAATAAATGCTGACCTAGCCACCGACACCCGGATCCCATAAATTAATAATAAAAGAAATTCCAAGCTCCGCATTCCTCACTAGTCTCTTCTGACATGTACCATAAACACAAATCTAGATATCATTACATATACAGAAATGTTAACCATACTGAACCTTTTCTAGAGCCTGGTGGATCTTTTGCTGCTCAAAATAGACTAAAGAACCAGTCTATAAATGTTTTTTTTCAACCATAACTGGATGAGTACTTTGAATAAAAGATGCTTCTTTGCCTTCCTCTGGATTTCAGGCAGGCAGCACAGCAATATTATTGTTGACTGCTCAGCTAGATATTAATTTGTGCTGTTATGATCAGGTGTGAGGCAGTGAACCATCTCCCTTTGATTCTGTCCCTTAACCAGTGATGAGCTTCAATGGAGCTTTCAATTACAGGAAATGCCTCTCTCTTTACATTCCCCTGAGGGTGATTTGTTTGTTTTCTTTCAACTTGGAAGGCAGCCTTGCCTGTTCTGTCTCATTTAAAATTGCAAAACTTCTGGTCAGTTGAAAATTTGAAAATCCTATTTTAATAATTAAAAGGGCATAGCCGCGTGGCAGTGTTCAAACTTTAGACTTATCGTTCAGGCTGGGTTATAACACCAAGGGTAGCAGAACCAATAGACTCTTCACTGATTCACTCACCCTGTTAAACCCAGCAGTAACATACTGCTGCTCAACCTGGCCTAGGAGCTACCGCACGCATGCTGTAAATCTTCACCCCTCAGAAATTGAGAAATTTTTCAGGAGCATTGAGACCAGCACAGCTTAAGTTGCTTCCTGTGTTAGCACACTTTGAATTTCCTGATGTTTATAGGAGAAACCTTGAAGAACTGGCTGGCAATTAGCCAAGTGCCCTCATTGATGCACAACCTGGGAAAAGCCTCATGTTATCTGAATACAACGAATTGATGGCTACCTCATATCCCAGTGACACACTCCTGGTTGACTGCAAACATCAGTAACTGCCACCTGGTGACCGACCAAAATGGTGAGGTTCCTGGTTTCAACAATCCGCTGTAAATCAGATAACCCTTAACTACGTGAGGATGGGTGAGGTAAGATGTGGCCACTTACTGCAGAAGTGGAAGATGCAGAGCAATTCAAATTGTGACTGTGGTCACCCAAGATACACCATTGCTCACATACTGAACTATAGAGATCTATCATGAGTGACATCATCACCATTCATACTGCATCAGCTGGAAGTGATGAACTATTTGTTAACTTTGATTTTGAACTAATTTCCACTTATGCCAGTGGTGGGGTTGAGGGCACAGAATTTGGAGTGATGGCAAAAGTCAGTTTCTTGCCAGTGGAATTTTGTTCTCCTGACTTTCATGGAAGTTGAAAAGCTGATCTGTGTTGGGAAAATCATTTGCATCTCGTGACTGTGCGTTAAAAGGCCAACTCATCAGAATTCGGTTCTTCCTGCTCACTAAGTGCCCTACCAGAGGATAATTAGAATGTTCTGTTTTCCAACTGTATATATGTGGCATGTGCTGGGCAGATTTCACTTCGTTAGCCACTTGGAGATCTGCAGATGCTTCTCATGCCCATCTTGAACAATGTTGCTGCGAGACTTTGGGGTGCTTGTTTCACAAGCAGCACCAAGGCTGGGCATGGGAGGCAAGATCAGCTTGGAAAAGGAAGACTTACGCAGGAATTGGAATGGGTGGTGGACCATGAGTGGTTTGGGGGACAGACCAAGGCACAGATAGAGGTGGAACACGAAAGAGAAGGGGGAAGAGGGAGGCATGAAAGGGGGCGGAGTGGAGATAGTGGTGGTCACGGGGCAGAGTGGTGTAGTGAGTCACTGTCTGGGGGCAAGAGTTATAAAACTGTCCAAAGAGGAGTCACAGATTGACCTGAGGCTGAGGCCATGCTGTTGTGGGCAGTTATAACATATTATTCTGGTGTTGAAGTTGGACAGTTAGAACAGGTTGTCCTGGGGCTGAGGCCATGCTACTGGGAGAGATGGTGCAGATTTCCCTTGAACTGTGCAGGACGTAGTAGAGGCATGCATGTATTGTACAGTGTCAGACTTCTCTGGTCACTGACTGTCATGCACAGTGTGGTATGTAAGATGTGGTATTTGGTGCTGAGGTTGGGATTAGTACTGAGAAGCAGAGGGCATAGAACGTTATTGGGATGTTTCTGCACTTAACTGTGGACAAATTCAAAGTCATAACGGAGCATTGTCGAGTTTCTTGGTTTGGGCCTCTGAAAATGAAGATGCAAGTCACTTCTAGAAAGGGAAGATCAACAAATGACTTGGGGACATCAACGTTGAAGGGAATGGGAAGGGAACAAAGATGTCAACATGCCCTATAATGGAGTCAAGGTTGAATAGTTGCAGGAGGGACGAGAATTAGAAGGTTGTGACTGGAGGAGTATGGGGATGATGGAGGTCGGAAGGTATTGGTTGTGCTCAAGTTTGCCTTTAGACAAAAATAATGCAATTGAAAAAAATTGAGAGGTGGATTGTAAGATGAGGGAGGAGTTGTTGACTACAAGTTGGGCTGATTGAAGAAGCACCTTAATAATTATCAGCTTGATATTGAGAATGAGGCTGAACTGGGTACTGTTTTCATGGGTCAAGTGCCTACTAAAGGAGTATTGTACCTTCACACATGGTATACATTGATGCAACAATGCATTAAGGTTTGGAGCTACTTTTGAGCTGGTCTGATTGGACACCTTCCTCTGACAAATAGGGAGAAAGTTCAAACAACAGCAGGACTATGTCTGCTTGATAGAAGCTACATGTGCATTCCAAGCCTCAGTGTCTGCATTTTAATGGTCTTGGCTGTAATAACAAAACTCCTGGTGTCCAAGCAGCAGGTAAAGAAATGACTATTTATTTACAGGAAGAGAAGATTATTTGCAAGAATTATTTACAGCGAAACAACAGTAAGATCTTAACTATCAGGACTTGCTTGTCCAAGCTCCATCTGTTTTAGAGCCTGCTCTCCAGCTCCAAATCAAGCACTCTGCTGTCTTACTGGAGGGGGAATCGCATGATATCCGAGATTTGTCTAAACCTCAGTCGCGATGGTCATTTGAAGTCAGAGGTCACTGTGACATCATTCTTCAGGTCCTCTGTAAAGATCTTGATATCAATATCTCAGAGTATCAAGGGACTTCTGTTTGCATTGAGGGCAACAGAATATCAAAGCCTCTCTCGGGGATTGTCTCTTTCCAGCCAGTCTCTCCACTGGCTTCTTTTGGTACAAGGATATCCACTACTGTTATTGCTTTGGCTTCTGTGCAAGTTCACAATGGCCTGGTTGGAGATCTCAGTATTTTGGTTAATACTGATGCTGGGCATATTTGGAGTTGGCAATGCCACTGACTGTGGTGGAGACTGCTTTTTTTCAAAATGGCCTAAATGTTTCCTCAGAATCTTGTCCTGGCTTCTCCTATCGAACAGTACTCATTCAGTCTTGGCAGTGGCAGTTCCTGAGATCTAGCTTGCATTGCTCCCAAAGTTCCTCGTGAAACCTTGATCTTTCACCTGAAATGAGATCTCTGCGTTCGTGGAGTCACGATTTGTTTTTTTTTGGGTACCTTGCTTAAACTCCATCCTGGCTGTCAAATTTGGAGAAATGAGGCTCAGTCTTGTACACAACTGACCACCCATTAGTAGTTCTGCTGGGGCTATTACCATTGTGAAGTTTGGGGTGGTTCTATAGGCTAATAAAAATTGTGCGATCTTGGTATCCATGGACACTGGTGACTGCTTTTTCATTCTGGATTTGGAAGTATGCGTAGCTTGTTCTGCTAAACCGTTTGATGAGGGGTAGAATGGTGTTGTTTTGATGTGCTTAATACCATGAAAAAGCATGAATTTCTGAAGCTCCATGCTGGCAAAAGTAGTACATAAGAACATAAGAAATAAGACCAGAGTAAGCCATCTAGCTCTTTGAGCCTGCCCCAACGTGCAACAAAATCATGGCTGGTCTGAAGTGGATCAGTTCCACCTTCTTGCTTTCTCCCCATAACCCTTAATTCCCTTGTCTATCAGAAATCTATCTACCCATGACTTAAATATATTCAGCGAGTAGCCTCCACCACTTCAATGGGCAGAGAATTCCAGAGATTCACCACCCTTTGAGTAAAGACATTCCTCCTCAACTCCGATCTAAACTGAACCCTCCCCCTCCACTTATTTTGAGGCCATGCCCTCTAGTTCTGCTATCCTTTCGAATTGGGAAGAATCTCTCTACCTCTACCCTATCCACCCCCTTCATTATCTTTTATCACTCTGGCAGTCCACTAGTCACAGTAAGAGGTCTGACAACACCAGTTTTAAATCCAACCGATTTATTTGATAGTAAACTCGCAAGCTTTCAGCCATTATAGCTTTCCGAAGAAGGCTACAATAGTCGAAAGCTTGCGAGTTTACTATCAAATAAATCAGTTGGATTTAAAACTGGAGTTGTCAGATCTCTTGCTGTGTTTACCCCAGTCCAACGCCGGCATCTCTACATCAGTCCACTAGTCACCAACTGCTAACCAGAATAACACCAATTGATTCCAACTCTCTATAAGATTCCCCCTCAACCTTCTAAATTCCAACGAGTGCAGACCCAGTCTATTCAATCTCTCCTCGTGGGCTAACCCCCTCATCTCTGGTATCAGCCTCGTTAACCTTCTCTGCATTCCCTCCAAGGCCAATATATCCTTTCACAAATGCGGCGACCAGAACCGCACACACTACTCCAGTTGCGTCCTCATCACTGTCCTGTACAGTTGCAGCAAGACCTCCTTGCTTTTATATTTTATCCTCCTTGCTATAAAGGCAACATTCCATTTGTCTTCTTGATCACCTGCTGCACTTGCAGACGGGGTTTTTGCGATTCATGCACATGGACCCCCAGGTCTCTCTGCACTATAGCATGCTGCAGCTTTTTGCCCTTTAAGTAATAATCCCTCCTACTATTATTTTTAACAAGTAGATGACCTCGCATTTGCTAACATTATATTCCATCTGCCAGGTCCTCGCCCACTCACTCAGCTTATCCAGATCTCTTGGCAGACTTTCTGTGCCTTTTGCACAATTTGCTTTTCCACTCATCTTCGTGTCATTAGCAAATTTCATTACCCTACACTCAGCCCTCTCTTCCAGATCATCTATGTAAAATGGTAAACAGTTGCGGTCCCAGCACCGATCCCTCTGGCAGTCCACTTGTCACCAACTGCCAACCCGAATAACACCCATTGATTCCAACTCTCTGCTTTCTATTAGATAACCAATCTTTTACCCACGCTAACACCTTACCCCCAACTTTGCGAACCCTAACCTTTTGCAGCAACCTTTTGTAAGGCATCTTATCAAACGCCTTCTGGAAATCTAAAAACATCACATCCACCGGTTCCCTTTGTCTACCATTACCATTATTTGAAACCAGGACCTCTGGTACTCTGTGATATAATTTTACAAGAGAAGAGATAGTGGATTTCATCTGGTATCCATTCATCCTTTTACTAATAAAATAAATTTAGAATCCATGAAAGGATCTAAAAAATCTGTGTGCTCTCACCCAAGTCCTACTTGGCCATTTGCATGGGTGCAGAGGGGCAATAGGTGGTAAATTCCATTGTCCTTGACATTGGCTATGTTGTTTGACTGTTTGTTATATCCGTGTTGATGCTAGGCCATCGTAAGTAACTTTTTGTCAACATTTTAACTTTTGAAACAGTCGGGTGGGCACTATGCTGTTCCTCTAATTATAAGCACCTTCCTGGATTGGGAGCATTTTTTTCATGATCCCCAGAGGATTATGCCGTACTCACAGCTTAGTTCATGTTTTTTCAAGCCAAGTAAGACTTCATAGCTTCTGAAGTTTGACAATAGAACTTCCTGTTTAATATCATGGTTTAATTTTTGCTATTTCAGGGTCTCTTTGTATCCAAATCCTGATCTGTTTTGCAGATATGGGCAATTCTTCTAAGAAATTCAAAGTCATTATGATGACTTTGGTACTGGTGGGGGGAGTTGAATTTATGGGCAATAGTGGGCAGCTTAAAGCATCGGTGTTGTCTATCCAGGCTCCACGCCCGTGAACCAAGGTCCAGTGTTGCATTTGGGTATAGGAATGAATTGCTTTATCATCTTTGAATAACCATAATAATGGTTTATGGTCAGTCACAGGGCGGCAGTGTAGCACAGTGGTTAGCATTGCTACCTCACAGTGCCAGGGACCTAGATTTGATTTCTGGCTTGGGTCACTGTACATTCTCCTCATAATTGCATGGGTTTTCTCCGGATGCTGCGTTTTCCTTTCACAGTTCGAAAGATGTGCTTGTTAGGCGCTTTGGCCATGCTAAATACTTTCTCAGTGTACCTAAACAGGTGCAGCGGTATGGCAACTTGGGGATTTTCACAGTAACTTTGTTGCAGTGTTCATATAAACCGTACTTGTGACACTAATAAATAAACTTAAAACTGTAAAAAGAAAACATTTGTGAAATGCCTTGTACATACATATTGGTGGAATTTTTTGATGCAATAAGCAACTGCTAATCCTTTTTTGATTTGGGAATACCTCTCTTCTGCTTTGGAGATGGTCTTTGACATGTAAGCTAATGGTCTGCCCATTCCTTCCTTCCTTCCTTCAACTTGTGGGAATGTATGGCTCCAATTCCAAATGGAAATGTGTCACAGTTAAGGATAGGCTCTTTATAGGAATGAAATAAACCAGTAGACTCATAGACAGAAGTTGTTGCTTCACCTGATTAGAAACCTCATTTTGAAACACCGTCCAAAACAACTTTTGATATTTCCTCCATAAGATGTGCAGAGGTACTAACAAGCTGGCTAAATTTGAAATGAATTTATCATGAGCAAGGTGGATTTTAGTTCTGCAGTATTCCTGGGGGCAGCTGCTTCCCTTATGACTCTCACTTTTTTTCATCTAAGGAGTGCAATTCTTTTGCATCTATTTTATAACCCAAGTAGGTCATCTCATTGGCCTGAGACGTGCAATATTTACTTCTCACTTACACTCCAATGTTCGTGAACCCTTTTAAATACCACCTCCAGATTGGCTAAGTGTTCCTCTTCCTTGGAACCAGTAATCAGTGCATCATCTAAATAAATTGCAACTCTGGATAATCATAAATTTTCCATTACTCACTGAAAAGTTGTATAGGTCATTGATACTCCAAATAGTAACTGGATATACTTGTACAAGCCCTTGTAAGTGTTAATAATAACAACCTTCAGAATGACTCTTCTAATTCATGTTGTGAGGAAGCATTACTCATATATCTGGCTTAGTAAATGCCTAGGTGCCAACAATTTGGCACATAAATCCTCAATTTTGGTTATGGGATATCTAATTTGGACACTCAATTGATAGTTAACTTGTAATCCCTGCAATTGTGGACCTGTTTGCCCGGTTTGATGAAGAGAATGATAGGTGTCGTCCCTTATGCAAACTGCACCATCTTAAGATGCCCAGATCTTCCAAGTGTTTAAGTTGTGGTTCTACCTTTTCCTACATGGAATAAGGGCCTAGTCTTGCTTGGTAGTACTTCAGCATAGTTTTCAGGGTCTGTGTATATCTTAGCCTGGAATTCCTTTATTTTTTCTGGTTCTTAGAAAATATTGGGATATTGTCGGATGACTTTGCATAGTTCTGCCTCACTCAACTTGAGTATGCCATCCAGTTTAGCAACTGGAATCTGTTCTTCTACATGCCTGGTGCTTCATGTCGTAAATGAGTGCTTTATCTGGACCATCTGAAGGGCACCATGACAGCTCAGTGACTATCGCTGTAGCTGTGCAGACACTTGGAATTGGGCCGGTGTCTGCGGGAGCTTGCGCGTTCTCCCCGTGGTTGCGTGGGTTTTCTCCAGGCGCTCCGGTTTCCTCCCACATCCCAAAAAATTCGCTTTTAGGCTGATTGGGAAACAAATTGTCCCTACATTGAGACTCTTCCATATTAGGAATAACCTAAAAGTAGAATAGGATAATGGAATTGTTACTATATAGTTATGACGGCGGCGCGGGCTCGTTGGGCTGAAGGGCCTGTTTCCCGTGCTGTGTTGCTGTAATCTCTCTCAAAATACATTAGGCTTGGTCCTTGTCCACATATGGCAATAAGTAGGAGCTGGATGGACAGCTTTCTGGGAGCTACTGAAGCCACCGTGGTTCTCTTGATTTTAAGTGCCTCTCCTGTGTAAAAAAAACTAGCCTGGCTGCAGTACTTTGCAACCTCAGTGGTTGGATGCCATCCTGTAAGTCATGAAATGTTCATTTCATGACAAATGAACATTTGTCATCAAATGTTCTCTGATGACATTTGCTAAAGCCCCAGTATCCATTTTCATTTTCAAAGGATGTCCATTCATTAGCAATATCAAAATCAATGCGGTTCAGTGTCAAGACATTGTGCTCAGGCGATTGGCACTCCTGTAGAGTGATGCTGGTTTTTGTCTCTTTCCTGAACTGCTTCTACATTTATGCCTTAGGTGACCTGAAACACTCTTCATCTGGAAACGTGCCCTTCTCTGGGACATGGTTAACCCCACATCTGAAACTGGCTTCCTGGCTTGTATTGGAGGGCGAGCCTTCAAGGGTAATGATATCGCAATGAGATATCGCAATGAGATATCGCAATGAGATATCGCAATGAGATATCGCAATGATATCTCAAATGCTAGGAGGAATGGCAAATACAGGCTGCTGACAGCACTGTCTGCTTGAGGGCTTTGATGCAAATGAAGAAAAGGGCCTGTTGCTGTTTGGCACGGTCCAGTGAAGGCTTTCTCCCAGAAGAACAAGAGTCAACAGGGCTCAGGAAGACCCAGATGAGAAAGGACCAAGTCCACAAAGACATTTGGTGTGACCAAGGATCTCATTTGTGGAGATGACGAAAAACAGTGTTGCAGATACTTTCATTTGTCTTGGGATGTGTTAGCTCATTTGGCATATCTACCATGAGGGACACCTGCTGCAAACTGGGAGGGCATTCAGTGCCGACTGCATTTAAGGCTACTGCTGCACTCAACTGTCCTGCCTTGGATCCTCCCAATGTTCATGTAGGGATTTCTGCAGAATTTCACAGTGACTCATGAGCACATAAAAGAGGTGACTGATACCCTTTCTAATAAAGTTCACCATTATTTCCAGTTCCACGTGGATGAAGTAAACTAAGCTCAGTGGGATTCACAGCAATCTCAAATTTCCCAAAATGCAGTGCACCATCAACTGTGCTTAAGGGGGCTTTTAATGGGTCCTAGCAGCAGCTGCTGAGATTTTTTTAACAGGAAAAGTAAAGTTTATTTATTAATTACATTAACACTGCCATCAAGTTACTGTTTAATTCCCCTAATTGCCACAGTACGACACCTCCTTGGGTCAATCTACCTAACCAGCGCATCTTTCAGAATGTGGGAGGAAATTGGAGCATCTGGAGGAAACCCATGCAGACATGTGGAGAATGTGCAAACTCCACACACACTGACCCAAGCTGGGAATCAAACCCAGGTCCCTGGCACCGTGAAGCAGAAATGCTAAGCATTGTGCTACCATGCCATGAGAGATTTCACTCTCTCAAAGACTTCCTCAGTTGCGATTTCAGATTGCATATCATGCCTGTTCGTGATAGGTTTCCAGGGAGCTCTTAAGTCGCTCATAGGTGCCACAGATCTCTGAGAGCTCTCAGTTCAGAAGATTGGCTCCTTGGCGATAAAAGGTACACCCTAAAATCATGGCTAATAATGCTATTCGTCGTCCAGAGTATATGTGGGAGGAGAGATACAATACTCCTCGTTCAGCAACAAGGTCCTTAATAAGGCAGACTTTAGCCTCCTTAAAGATGTTTCAGATGGTTGCACCAATTAGCTGGGGTGCTCCATTACTCACCTTGGAGAGTGCTTCATCAACGCACAAACTATAGCGATGGGGGTGTTTGCAGAGGGACACATGGAGCAACCAAATTTCTCCTTGGGCGAGGAGGATGTTGAAGGTGCTGAATTTGCAGAGGGCAAGAATTCAGCCGAGTCACATGAGAATGCTATTACACATGAATGTTGTGAAAGATGTACCCATGACGTAGTTAGAAGATTTCGGAAGGATCAAGTTGAAAATAAGTTGATTCAGTAAGTTGCCATGAAAAGTCATCAGTCTGAAAGTGATAAGAGAAATGATAAATCACCTTAAGCTGTAAGAATGGAGGCATCCTTGGAAGGCTGGGGAGTATCTGGCCACTATATAATGGGGTAAGCATTTCAATAACACACATCCTAAAGCACCACACACTGATGTCAGATAACACAGTAAACAATTGCTGCTCTGCCCTAACTATTTCTTCATCCCAACTGCAAAGAAGGCACCAGTGAAATATTTCCATTCCCCACACTAATCATTCTTTATAATTGTGCATATGACTGTCGGCTAGTAGAGAATTATAACCTTTCTGCTATAGACCTATATTCAGTGGAGAATTAGTGGAGACAGTCAAATTTACTGACTTTGTAGGTGCCTGCTAATGCTATTTGTATACTGGTGTAAAATGGTAATGCCCAATTACAGTGCCTGTTTGCAATGCTGTTGGCAGCTAATAAGCTCCAAACAAGCTCATGCAGAGTGTAATATATTGATTTTCTTTTAATGTTGTCAAGTACCCAATGATTGGGAAAGGACAAGCGAGAAATTAGCTTGATTTATATGTATGGAATATTGATTAACTGAGCCGCAGGGCAGCATGGTGGCACAGTAGTTAGCACTGCTGCCTCAAAGCGCCAGGGACCTGGATTCAATTCCAGCCTTGATTTACTGTGCAAACTCTGTAGAGATATTCTCTTTGTATCTGTGTCTTCCTCCCACACTACAAAGATGTGCAGGTTAGGTGGATTGCTGCGCTAATTTGCTCCTTGGTATCCCAAGATGTGTAGGTTATGTGGATTAGCCATGATAAATATGTGGAGTTACAAGAATAAAGCAGAGAGGATGGCCTGTGTGGGACATTGTGTTGGAGAATCGATGCAGACTCGATGGATCAAATGGCCTCTTTTTGCGCTGTAGGGATGCTATGGTTCTAATCTGTGGTTAAGTAAAATTGTGTCATTTAGGTCATTATGGTCAGGGAAGAAAAGGAACAAGTCTCCCATCAGACAGTCTAACAGACAAGAGTGTTATAACTCTGCTTGTGCAGTTTTGCTTTAACAACTTCGTCACCCGTGTCCTATTTCTTCAAAGGAAAATTCTTATCAATGTCTTTAATTTCTTATGATTCTTAATTTAAACTACGCTAAAATTTGTGGCCACCTTTACTAATGTACCACTATTGACTTTTTTTTCTTTTCGTTTTTGCCTGGGACAGGTACTGTTTAATTTACGTGCCGACCAGATTACTTGCCTACTTTTGGGCATGTAAGTATAGGAATTTTGAACCCATGTAATGAGATCTGCCTGCCAGTATTCCTTGCTTATATGGCTGAGTCGTGAAAGATTCCCACTTTTTAGGTTTGGAGATATTAATACTATATGTCTTCCCCACTTCATATTTGCCTCATCTTTGCTGATAAGAATGTGCTTGATTGCATTGATAGGGAAGTAGGTGGCCAGTGACCTTGTGGCTAGAGGTGGTTGTTTTGAGACTGTAACCCTTAGGAAGGGAAGAAGTGCTCAAGATTTGTCTCTATTTTGTATTAGCTGAGACGTAAACAGTGCAATCGATCCCAATTGTGAAGAGGCTGACAAACTAAATTGAATATCCATTCACCCAAAGGACCCACCCCAGATAAATGAGCTTGCATTGTTAATCCAGACAAAACCAACAGGGTTAGTATTTTAGAAGTATGCTTGTTACTGGTAGAATGTTTCTTCACTTTAAATGGTAGTGATAGCATGGTACTTTTTGCTTTCAGCTCAGTTTGCTGGGGAAGATCCAGTGGTTGCATTGGAAGCTGCTCTCCAGTTTGAAGATACTCGTGAATCAATGCAAGCATTTTGTGTTGGCCAATATGTGGAGGTAAAGAAACATTTTTAAAGCTGTGTTACAATCTATTCTGTTGTTGCATCAGTATTTTAATGAATGGGTTAAGTGTTCTTGATTTCCATTTTTAAGAAAGTTTCCATTACATGATATGTCACTACTTGTAACGTAAGCAAAGTTAACAAAACGTTTAATTGTACTTCAGATCGGAGTAAATTTTTTTGATCTATTCAATAGCTTTTTAATCTCTTTCCTTGTCTCTCCAATGTAGCCAGATCAAGAAGTGGTCACTACACCTGACCTTGGCAGCTTGTCTTCACCTCTGATTGACACCGAAAGGAATCTCGGCCTTCTCCTAGGATTACATGCATCGTATTTGGGAATGAGTACTCCTTTGTCATCTCTGGAGATCGAATGTGGCAGTTAGTATGCTGACAATGCATAATACACAAAAGCCCTTACTTTCGTAATACTTTGAGGATCGATGATGTTTTTGTGTCACAACTATAAAAATGATTTAACTCTGCTATTGGTAATATCTGCCCATGTCACATGGCTTAAAATATTCTATCTTCAGTCTCACAAATTTGGCTCTTCAAAACAAGCTTCATAATATTGAGAATGTGCTGTTTTGCAGTTTGGACCTCATTGTATAGTTTCTACTATGATTTTTTTTGTATGTGGATGTCATGTGAGAACCTTTCTGCTTAACTGTAAAAAGGGAGGCACAGTGGTTAGCACTGCTGCCTCACAGCATCAGGGACCTGTGTTCAATTCCCAGCCTGGGGCACTGTCTGTGTGGAGTTTGCACATTCTCCCTGGAGTTTGCACATTCTCCCTGTGTCTGCATGGGTTTCCTCCAGATGCTTCGGTTTCTCCCAAAATCTGAAAGACGTTCCAGTGAAGTGGATTGACCCAAATGGGCGCCGGAGTGTGGCCACTACGGGAATTTCACCGTGACTTTGCTGTAGTGTTAATGTAAGCTTTACTTGTGACAAATAAATAAACTTTTACCGTTAAACTTTGAAAGAGTAAGTTGCAGAACCAATGATGATTAGTTGAAGTATAAAGACATTGTGGCATTCAACGAGGCTTGCTTGGCCTGCCCTGTTTAAATGGAATCACTTGCTGACTATGGACCTAGATTGACCAGATGGCCTTGCGGCATCTATGACTGCCATTATGCTGATCAAAGGACACATGTGAAATTGAGGGTTGCAAAAAGAAACTATAGATGGATTTTCAGCTATTTTTGAAAGTTGAGTGGAATACAGCACTTATCAGGTTAAGCTTGCGTTACTGCTTAAAAGAGCTTATGAAGCTCTTGTATTAATGTAAAAATTTGCAGTTATTTGTAGCATTAATACAATTTTTATCTTTAACAGAGTGGCTGCAGTCTTCCCTTTTTTCTGGTGGCTTGCAGACAAGCCAGATTCATTACAGCTACAACGAGGAGAAAGATGAGGACCATTGCAGCTCCACCACCACTCCAGACAAAGCCAAACTCTATGTACGAAATTTAACCCTTGGTGATCACACACAGCCCTTCCTGCAGGCAATTGCAGACAACAACATTCAAGACCACAATGTAAAGGTGTGTGTTTCAAGTAAAGGTAAGGTAAAAAGCCTTACTATGCCTATTGCTGCTTTGAATCAAGATTTAAAATAGTTAACTTGTACTTTCTACAGCATTATGATTTGGTATTAATTTGCACAGAAGCTCTTGTGTGGATGAAAGGAGAGCTGCAGCACAAATTTCAAAACTGTGGTTGGACAGGAGAAACCATGATCTGAGTTGATTGCTTTCCTTGTATGACAAGGGCTGACCAGTCGCTTTAGTTTGAGTTGATTTAAATTGAACTTAAAAGTAATTATAGAATCAATTCGAGAAACTGCCCTGTTTAAGGCATCAATTTGCTGCTGCTCACTGTGGCTGTAATGGCTGATACTGATGTGCCTGAAATTCTGGGCATATCTTGATGAGCACCCACTCATGAGCAGATGCAATTGATGTAAATTGTTCTTCTGACCTGGGGATGTGGCTGGAATATATGCTTGGGCGATTTGTTTTCTCTGGTGCAAAAGTCAGGCAACCCACTCGCAAGTAGGTGGTTATATGCTATTATCTTGGTGGATACCAAGTGGAAAGTCTAGGCTGCTGTATACGTAAAGGTCGCTTACAAATTTACAGATGCTTCTGTGAAACTGAGCCTGCTTTGAATATCATGTGTTGAATGATGTAATTTGCTTTCTTAAGTGCTCTAAGTACCCTACTTGGATGGGAGTTAACTTACACTGCTCTGTATTACTGACATGATTTATTCATTCATGGAATGTGAACGTTGCTGGCAAGAACAGTGTTTATTGCCCAAGCCTGATTGTCCTGAAGAAGGTAGTGAGCCGTCTTGAATGCAGCTGAGTGACTTGAAAGTTCATTTGGAAGGCAGTTGAAAGTCAACCACGTTGTTATGGATCTGGTGTTATATAAGGGCCCGACCACACAGATTTCTTCTCTTGCGCTACGTTAGTGAACCAGATTTTTTTTTGATGATCTGGTATTTTCATGACCACCATGAAAACTCAGCAGCTCAGGCAGCATCTAGAGAGAGGGAAATAATTATTTTGAGTCCAATATGACTCCTCTATCCACTCTTCAGTTCTGAAGAAATGTAAAATAAAAGCAAAATACTACAAATGATGGAATCTGAAGCAAAAACGGAAAATGTTGGAAAAGCTTAACAGGTCTGACAGCATCTGTGGAGAGGAAATAGAACCAATGTTTCGAGTCTGGATGACCTTTCGTTAGAGTGGTAGAAATGTGATGAGTTTGATGTGACGTGGAGCATTTCTCTAAGTCGAAGGTGCTACATGAATGCATTTGTAGTCGTACTGCTGCTTATTTCCAACAGATCTTTGTGAATGAGATGGCTATCATGCTGTAAAGGCATCGAGTTGGTATCTTGGACATCGGATTGGGGGAAGAATGTATTTAGCCAGCATACCTTTTTAAAAAAGAGAAACCAAGTATTTTTTTTAAATTCATTCCCAGAATGTGGGCTTTGTGGCATGGTACACCCACAATGCTGTTCGGGAGGAAGTTCCAGTGACACTGAAGGAAAGTAATATATTTCCAAGACAAGGTGGTTGGGTGGCTTGGACATGAAGCTTCAATGGTGTGTTCGCCAGGTGCCTGCTGCGTCTTGTCCTTCGAGATGGGCTTCGACATGGGCTGTCCAAGCCCATGACTACTAATAGCCTTGGTGAATTCCTGCAGTACATTTGGTAGATGGTACCTACAACTGCCACTGTGCTTTGGTGTGGAGAGGGTAAATTTGTGGGTGAATTGCTAGTCAAGCGGGCTGCTTTGTCCTGGATGGTGTCAAGCTTCTCAGATGTTGTTGGAGCTGTACTCATTCAGGCAAGTGGAAAGTATTCCATCGAATTCCTGACTTGTGCCTTGTAGATTGTGGCCAGGCTTTGGGGAGTCAGAGGGTAAGTTACTTGTTGCAGAATTCCTAGCCCTTTGACATGCTCTTGTAGCCAAAGTGTTTAAATGGATATAAATAATTCAATTTCTGATCAGGATGTTGGTAATGGGGGATTCAGCAATGGTAATGCCACTGAATGTCAAGGGACAGTGGTTAGATTCTCCCTTGTTGGAAATGACTTTGCCTGACATTTACGTGGTCACATGTGTTACTTGGCACTGTCAGCTTGAAGGTCTTGCTGCATTTGGAAGTGGACTGCTTTAGTATCTGAGGATTTGCAAATGATGCTGAACGTTGTGAAATCTGCAGCAAACATCCCCACTTCTGACCTAATGAAGGAAGAAGCAGCTGAACATGGTTGGGCCTTGGACACGACCCTGTGGAGCTCCTGCAGTGATTCTTGGAGCTGAGATGATTCACCACGAATAACCTCAGCTATCTTCCTTTGTGATGGTATGATCCCAACCAGTGGAGAGTTCCTCCCGGTTCCTATTGACTCCAGTTTTGGTAGGGCTCCTTGATGTCAAGGGCAATCATTCTCATCTAACATCTAGATTTCAGCTCATTTGTCCTTGTTTGAGCCAAGACTATAATGAGATCAGGAGTTGAGTAACCCGCAGTGAACAGATTATTGCTAAGCAAGTGCCACTTGATAGTGCTGTTGATGACTTCTTCCATAGCTTTGCTGATGATCAGGAATCAACAGATGAGGTAGTAATTGACCTGGTTGGATTTGTCCTGCTTTGTGTGTACAGGACGTAACTGGGCAATTTTCCACATTATCGGTTAGATACCAGTGTTGTAATGTACTGGAACAGCTTGGCTCAGGGCAAAGTAAACTCTGGAGTACAAAGTGTTAGTGCTGTTCCTGGAATATTATCAGGTCCCATAGCTATTGCAGTATCCGATGTTTTCAGCTGTTTCTTGCTGTCGCATTGAGTGAATCAAATTGGCTGAAGCCTGGCATCTGTGATGTTGGGGACCTCTGGAAGAAGATAAGATGGATCATCTACTTGGTGCTTCTGGCTGAAGACTGTTGCTAATGCCCTATCTTTCACACTGATGTGTTGGACTCCCCCATGAATGAGGATGGGGATATTTGTGGAGTCTTCTGCTCCAGTGAGCTACATTATAGAAGTTGAAACTTTAATTTTTCCCTTTTAAAAAAGAATATAAGATCTAACTTTTGCTGAAACAAATTGTTAAAATGTAAAACTGAGTAGAAACTTCTAATCATAGAATATCATAGCAACAGCTTTGCTGAATTTTTTGATTTGGAATGGAATTTTGTGCACTGTTCTCTAAATCATCTTTTTGTTTAATACCACAGTTCCTATATTATTTTGTTTATATTGACTTATGTTTGATTGGCAGGATTTCTTGTGCCAAATAGAGCGCTATTGCAAGCAGTGTCACCTAACTACACCGATCACTTTCCCTCCTGAGCATCCCGTGGAAGACGTAGGGCGATTGCTGTTGTGCTGTCTCCTGAAACACCAGGATTTAGGTTAGACCCTTTGCTAACTCTGAAACTTCTGTTCCAGAAAATAGCATTAGTTTTAATAATTTGTATGCATATGCTGAACCTCTAATGAGTCTTAAAAACCCATGTCAGAATAATTTTTTTGCAGGTGGCAGGCATTTTTAGGTCTGAATAGATTTCATATTCCAATCTTTTAACCCTTATTATTTACGTTAAACATCTAGAGCTATCAAAGCACTTTTCACTTATTATTCTCTGCTATTTGAGACTGTAGCGCAATATTCTTATTGATTTGTAATTTTGCCATTTCTCTCTTCCCATCCATGTGGTTCTTTTATTAATGTCATTGGCTTGTACATCACACGTATTAGCATGTAGTGAAAAGTATTGTTTCTTGCACTTTATACAGACAAAGCATACATATCATCGAGAAGGAAATGAGAGTGCAGTGTAATGTTACAATCATAGCTAGGGTGTAGAGAAAGATGAACTTAACGCAAGGTAAGTTCACTCAAAAGTCTGTGACAGCAGCAGGGAAGAAGCTGTTTCTGAGTCGGTTGGTACGTGATTTCAGACTTTTGTATCCTTTTCCCAATGGAAGAAGATGGAAGAGAGAATGTCTGGCATGCATGGGGTCCTTAATTATGCTAGTTGCTTTCTGAGGCAGCGGGAAGTGTGGACGTAGTCAATGGATAGGAGCCTGGTTTGTGTGATGGATGGGACTGTGTTCATGACCTGTGAGGCAACAGTGGCATAGTGCTAGCCACTGTGCTACCATACTAACCCATGCCGCTCCATTTAGTGAGGAGGCTTGCTAGAGGATACAGCAGGATATGAATCAACTAGAGATCTGGGCCTAAAGATGGCAGATGGAATTTAATCTGGACAAATGTGAGGTGATGCAAATTTGGAAGGCCTACTGCAGAAAGAAAGTATACTGTAAATGATAAAGCCCTTAGATATGTTAGCATATAGAGGAACCTAGACGTGCAGATCCAAAGTTCCCTGAAAGTGGCAACTCAGGTGGACAAAATGGTCAGGACAGTGTATGGCAAGCTGACTTCATTGGTCAGGATATTGAGTATAAGAATTGGAAAATCTGTAAAAGAATTTGATTAGACTGCAATTGGAGAATTGTGTACAGTTCTGGTCGCCACATTAACAGAAGGATGTTGATGCATTGGGTAGGGTGCAGAAGAAATTTACCAGGATGTTGCCTGGTTTGGAGAATGTGGACAATGAAGAAAGATTTAGATTGGTGCTGTGAGGCAGCAGTTCCAACCACCATGCTACCCTGCAGGAGTAGTTGGGAGGGCAATCTTGGTCAGTTGAGCTGCATGGACGGAGCTCTGTGAGCATTTCATTTCAAAAGTATCTGTTTTCTAAGAGAAAAAATAAAAAGCAAATGCCGAGATTGAGAAGTGTCAGCTAAATTACAGTATAATGCTTGCTGAATTTTAAATGGTGGACCACTACTGTACAGTGAGTGTTGCACTCAAATGACTGGATGGTTGATGAAAAAGTGTTATTTAGTTCATTTTTTTAAAGAGGGATGATAGTAGCTGTTTGAATGCAGGATGTAAGTTTTGTTATAATCCCAGCTGATAGCTCTGGACTGATGAAGGCCAGCATGCCATACGCTTTTTTGACCATGTTGTCAGTCTGAGTTGTCGCCTTCAGAGAGCTTTGGATGTGCATGCCTAGATTCCTGTGTATGCTAATATTTCTAAGGGCTCTACCATTTACTGTATACTTTCTTTCTGCAGTAGACTTTCCAAATTGCATCACATCACATTTGTGGCATGGTGGCACAGTGGTTAGAGGTCCCAGACTTCAGCAGACCGTAACTTTTAATTTTTGTTCAGAGACATAAGTGAACAGAGTTGCTGGACTGCCCTTTAACTTTTAACAAAAGAACGATTAACTATAGTACGTTACTCCTTCGTTCCAATGACCCTTTCACAGACACACTCAGATCCAATAGGATTATAAAAATTACAAAATATTTTATGCTCTATTGTTCTAAGTAAGTACACAATCCATGTAAACCAATAGGTGACGTGGTCAAACACATTTTGAAAAGTGCCACTCCAACTTCTGTGTATTTCTCATCAAATCTCCCCTGATGCCTCTATCACTGTTACTCATTGTTCTGACTGGAACTCTGATTTCCACATGAGTGGAAGAACGTACCTGGAAGCCTTGTCCCATGTAAGTCTTTCTCTCAGATGCCTTCACCAAACATCTGCATCCAGGATTTCAACCTCTTTCCTCTGCTTCCATAAAAGCTTTCAGGTACCCGACCAGGCCAACAGAACACCACTGCTTCACAGGCTATATTAAGGTGTCACCAATCTAAGGATTACTTCAGATGTCTGGTTTCTCACTAGCTGGCTTTGCCAAGTCTTCATGCAGTTCTGTCTTTAACTGGGAGCTCTTTTCTGCCTGTTCCTTCAAATTTAGCAAACAATACCTTGTTTCAATTGTGATTCTTTGTCCCTTTGATGTCAATATCCTTAGAATTTTTCTTTTCATCGCCTGGTTTCTGGAACTATTTATTCTTTAGCTATGGGACTTGCTTTCTGCTCTTTTTATCTGTTGTCTTGCGTATACTGACATTTTTGAGAGCTGCTTTCAACACAGATGCCTGGTTCCAACTAAACCACCAGTGTGAGTGCTTCTCCGTTTGGATCCTTGGGTGCTAAGCAACATCTTAGTCTCTTTTACCTCTAATTGTTTTTGCATTATAAATCTTTGATTACAATGCAGGCACAGTTTAAAGTGAAACAAAAACCCAGAGACAGGCAGGTACCTTTCATTATAATGAAGCTTGCTAAAGATTGAACCTTTTCTTACTACACAAAGCACAAAAACACAAATTAAGCTTAAACTTTAACCTTTATTCCCAATGCCCACAAATACAAATATCCATTATTTAAACTAGCACTGTTTTCTGACAGTTTGATATGTTCCCCATGACCTTGGAGTTACTGATCGTAACCATGTTCCTGTTTGGCATTGAATGAGATCTCCTGTTACAAAATGACTTCACCTTCTGGCTGAAATCTAATGTGTTTTTTTTTCCCCTATATTATCTTGTTGCAGGCCATGCAGCTTTATCTGTTATTAATCAAAGTGCCCTAGGAGTGGAGCAAGGAAAGGTCAGAGTTTTACCGAAATCAGTGGGTGATGTTTGTCGAGTGGTATATCAAGCCAAATGCTCTTTAATAAAGGTGAATAATATATTTTATATACATTTATAAGCCACTTCTTTAATACTTTCAGTGTTGCTTTCAAGTTGCCGTCCTGTTGGCCATGTTATTTATTGCAATCTGATTAATTGATTGATTTGTCGTACATTTAAAACCTAGACCCACCAGGAGCAAGGACGCTCGTACAAAGAGGTGTGCGCGCCAGTAATTGAACGTCTGCGATTTTTATTCAATGAGCTGCGGCCTGCTGTCAGTAATGACCTATCTATTATGTCAAAGCTGAAACTACTAAGCTCATTGCCTCGGTGGCGGAAAATTACCCAGAAAATCATCCGTGAACGGAGGAGGATGAGAGGTAACTCTGAAGTTGCCAAGAGCCATGGGGAGGGTACGGGAGTATGGTTTTTGAGACGGAGGATCAGCCGTGATCATATTGAATGGTGGAATTGTCTTGAAGGGTTAAGTGGCCTAGCTCTGCACATATTTTCTACGTTCCTCTGCAAAAGCAGCGATTATCCCTCTTGGAAGATGGTTAAGTAAAACATATAGAAGGCTCGTGTGAAGTCTGCACATTTGCACTTGTACATCGTGTGTGTGCTTCATATTTTTAACACAATATACATACACAAAATGTATTTGAAAAATAAAAGGCAAACATTTAATTAAAATATGGCAAAAATAAACTTTATTGAAGTAATGTTTAGGAGCAAAATTTCCATTTTTCACAAATAGGACTACAGTTAACTTCATGGCAGCAACATTGTTAATATTAACTTTAAACATTAATTTTTAAAAATATTTTTGTATAGCTTCAAGTTCTTTATTGAGAATCAAACATTTAATCGCTTACTTTTTCTGGAAAAATCAGTATGTTGTAAATCGGATTTAAACATTCCACTTTTGGACAAATGATTGCAAAGAATACCATGAAATAACTACAGAATTGATTTGGTTTAGTAAAATGAAAACAATATTTTGTCTTTTAATGTCACCTTAACTTTGGGTGAGAGAGGAAGTAAGTACAATCAGTTGACCCTGATTGACCCATTATTGACCCTGTAGTTTTGTTTTAGCGATGCAAGCTTAGTGATTTAATTGATAGGCTAGGTTGTGCAAGTAAGCAGGACTGCTTAATCCAGACTAAACTAGTAAACTAGTTTACAATTTACTAGTTAGCTAATAGTTAGCATCAGGGACTGGGTTTGATTCCTGATTTTGGTCACTGTCTGTGTGGAGTTTGCACGTTCTCCCCATGACTGTGAGAGTTCCCTCCTGGTGCTCCCGTTTCCTGCCACAGTCCAAAGATGTACAGACTAGGTTCATTGGACTTTAAAATTAACCCTTAGTGTCCTGGGATGAGATAACTTAGAGGGATTCTAACTAAGTGTAAGAGTAACTAAGCAAGGGTAGGGCCTTGGTGGGATTGTTGTCAGTGTCAGTGCAGATTTGATGGGCTGAATAGCCTCCTTCTGTACTGTAGGGATTCTATGAATATCTAATACTCCATGATAGCATCAATTGAAACTAAGGTTCGGATAGTCGAGTTGCACTGCTGCAATTCTGCAACCTGCCTCAAGAATTTTCATGATTTGCACATTTGACTTAATATTGTCTGATGTTTGTTTTTTTTTATGCAGAAGTATTGCATTCATGAGTCTTGTTATGTTTGACTTGTAATTTTAAAATAAATTGCACATCTTTAGCCCACATTAAATATTTATGATGACGATTGTGAATGTGCTTCAGTTTCTTTGTTCTGATGCACCCTGGCTTTTTGTTTGTGTATTTTTTAAAATAAACTTTGGTTCCTTTAATGGAAAATGATCTGTGGTCTCTTCTCTGAGTCTGTTCTTAGTGCTGACTATGTGACTACTCTTCACAGTTCCAAAGAAGTCTGAATCTGCTGATGTGGAAGAATCCAAGATTGAAAACAGTGAGAGTGATATGGAAGATTCTTGTGTTGTGCCACTTAGTCCTGGAGGTGTGGATAAAAAAACCATGCCAGTGAAATCAAAGGTAAGATTGGTATCCTTATCTGAGGATGGATGCCCTTGCTATAAAGTGAATATGGCAAAGGTTTACAGGCTGATTCCTGGGATAGCAGGTCTGTCATATAAGGAGAGACTAAATCGTTTAGGATTATACTGACTACAGTTTAGAAGAGTGAGAGATGATCTCATAGACACTTACAAAATTCTAACGGTGTTGGATTGGGAACGTTCTTTTTGAATCTACCCTATGGGTGAGGGAGTTCAGAACTAGGAGTCATAGTTTAAGGATAAGGGCTAAACCTTTTAGAATGAAGGTGAGGAGAAATCACTGAGTGGGTGGTGAATGTGTGGAATTCACTATCACAGAATGTAGTTCAGGCTGATTTCAAGAAGAAATTAGATATAGCTCTTGGGACTAAAAAGATCAAAGGATATGGGTGGTGGGGGAATGGGTGGAAATCAGGGTATTGAATTTAATGATCAGCCATGATCATAATGAAAAGCGGAGCAGGCTCAAAAGACCGAATGGCCTACTTCTGCTTCACTTATACTATGTGATTTATAAATTCGGAAATTGTCATTGTGTCTGTGAAATTTGAGAGTTTGGAAACAAATGCTGAAAATATATCAGCATATATCATTCTGAAAGATAATACTTTTTATATTTCACTGTCAACTACATTAGGTTTAATTTGTATTCAACTATTTTAATTCTTGTTTTAGAATCAAACTGAGTAAATCTTTCTTGCCTTTTTTCTCCTTCTCTACATACGCTCTCTTATTTTTAATTGCACATCTTTTTATCTTTCTTTTATGTTCTGTGCATTCAGCCTTTTTCTCACTCATTCCAAGTCAAGTGTTCTTGGAGACTTGATATATTATTGTGGGGAGGCGATGGCATAGTGGTATTGTCACTATCTGCCGTGATGGGTTTGAATCCCACCATGGCAGATGGTAAAATTTGAATTCAATAACAATTTGGAATTAAAAGTCTATTGATCATCACAAAACCATTGTCATTGTAAAAATTCATCTGGTTCGCTAATGTCCTTTATGATAGGAAATCAGCTACTCTTGATCTTTTTACACATAATTTCAGACCCACAGCAACCTAGTTGATTGACTTTTAAATGCCCTCTGAAATGGCTGAGCAAGCCATTCATTCAAGGGCAATTAGAGATGGGTAATAAATGCAGGCCTGGACAGCAATGCTTATGTGCCCTGAAGGAATAAAAAAATGACAAATATGTTTGGCTGCAAACAAAGTTGGGTGCTTTTGAAGTTTTGTATTTTAAGTCTGTAAGTAACATGCTATTCTAATTTGAATGATTTATTTTGTGTTGTGATCCAGGATAAGTGGCAACCACTTCTTTCTTCTGTAACAAGTGTTCACAGATACAAATGGCTAAAACACAATGTTCAGAATTCCTTTCCACAATCGGCTTTGATGGCAAATATACTTGACTTTGCATTGAAGGAAGAGCCAATAGATGTGGAGAAAATGAGAAAATGTCTCTTAAAACAGGTGAGGCAGATTTTACTGTAAGGTTATAATATTGAAAAGATTTAACTTACTGTTACAATTCTTTAACTTGACAAGTTTCAAATATTTATTGATCTGTTGTTTGGTTTTGCAGCTGGAGAGAGCTGAAGTTCGACTGGAGGGAATAGACACAATGCTTAAACTGGTATCAAAAAGTTTTTTGCTTCCATCAGTGCAATATGGCATGTTATGTGGTTGGCAAAGACTCATCCCTGAGGGGATAAATATAGGGTAAAAGTGCTTATTTTTAATTTTCTTTTAAAGGATCACTTGTATGTCTGCACTCATATTTGAAAGTGGGTAGAAACTGAGAGACCATCTTAGCAAAGTTTATCACAGATATGGTAGTGTCTTATAATTCAACTTCAAGTCATCTACTGTAGAAATAATATCCTTGGTATTTAGCAATCTTGTGATTCCTTTTTTTATTGCACAGGAAACAAATTTCAACATTCATTGGAACTTGGAAAAGTGAATAGATCCATTGTTAGAGATCCTGGGTACCAGAAATCTTAGGCACTCTCAGTTGTCTTGAGTCCAAACAGCTCGAGACATCATGCTTAATCCAACACGAAGTCTTTAATGATTTGTGCACAAGGAGAACCATCTTACAGTTGTCCTGCAAATGTTTCTAAGGTTACAGAAAAACAACCTAGCAATTAAATTACAGCAAATCAGAAACGAGCAATTTTTCTGATTCTTCATTTGCACATGTATTCACCAATTAAATCCCAGCATTTTGCTCTTTTTCATTCGATGAAAGCCTACTTCTGCCAATCCTTCATTTGCATCGCATGTCCCCATACCTTGCATTCGGCATTTGTTATGGAAAACTCTGATCTTGCTCATTCTCTGAAGATTGATAAGCAGAATGTTATGGGGCCGATGCAGATGAAAATTAGCCTGTTCATGCTGAAATAGCAGACACTGACTTCTTTGAAGGTCAGTCTGCTGATAAACATTTTCCACTCTTGTTACAGAGAAGGCACGAAACTTTAATTTGAACAGTTTAACCTCCGCACAATTTGGCTTCCAAGCTATGAAACTTCACTGTGAGCATTTTAACTGCCACGCTATCAGACCAACAGCTATTTATCAGTTCGACCACAGCAGGTGCACATTTATACAAATAATAGTACATGCTATTATATGTACATAGTTGTACATGCACTTTAATTTCTACAATTCACACAGATAAAATAAGTGGGAGATGGGATTGGATGCCATAGTCACAGTTGCACAGCAGCAAATTAGGGATGTGATAATAGGGTGCTTTGAAAATTATAATAAGATTTGGCAGAGTTAGTTAAAGGAAGTCATGATTTGACAATTGAGTTTTTTGAGCTGTAACTAGCAGGATGGTTACAGGGGCATCAGTAGATGTAGCAAATTTGAATTTTCAAAGGCATTTGATAAGGTGCCACCTGAGATTGTTACACAAGATTGGAGATTTAGGACCATGTGTTGGCCTAGATGAGGATTTCTTAACTGACAGAAAATAAAGTAGCGAGGTGTCATTTTTGGATTGGTGGATTGTAACCAGTGGGGTGCTGCAGTAATCAGTGCTGAGGCCTCAAATATTTCCAATCTGTATCAATAACTTATCTAAGGGGACTGTGTGTAATGTGAATTGGCTGATATCACAAAGATAAGTGGGAAGACCCTCTGTGTGGAGGGCATAAACATAATGCAAAGAGAGATTGACAGGAGTGACCAATAATGTTGCAGTTTTAGTATATTGTGGGGAAAATGGAAATTATTCACTTTGATAGGAAGAACAGAAAAGCTGACATTTTAAAAAGATCCAGTAAGAACTCTCGTAGCACCAGGTTAAAGTCCAACAAGTTTTTATCGTGAGCATGAGCTTTCGAAGTGTTGCCTCTTCACTCACCTGATGCAGGAGCAGTGCTCTGAAAGCTCGTGCTACTAAATAAATCTGTTGGAATTTAACTTGGTGTTGCGAGACTTCTTATGGCGCCCATCCCAGTCCAATACTGGCATCTTCACATCATTTTTAAAATATGAAAGACTACCAAATGTTGGTATTTAGAAGGATTTGAAAACCTTGTAAACAAATCACAAAGTTATAGAACATAGAACACTACAGCACAAACAGGCCCTTCGGCCCACAAGTTGTGCCGAACACATCAAAACCTACCCAGCCATAGACCTATCTATAACCCCCAATCCCATTGGATCCCATATACTCATCCAGAAGTCTTTTAAAAGACCCCAGCGAGTTCGCCTCGACCACCACCGACGGCAGCCGATTCCATTCACTCACCACCCTCTGAGTGAAAAACTTTCCCCTAGCATCCCCTCTGTACTTGTTTCCCTGCACCTTAAATCTGTGCCCTCTCGTCGCGACCATTTCAGCCCTGGGAAATAGTCTCTGAGAGTCCACCCTATCTATTCCTCTCAACATCTTGTAAACCTCTATCAGGTCGCCTCTCAACCTTCGTCTCTCCAGGGAGAACAGTCCCAGCTCCCTCAACCTGTCTTCATAAGGCATGCCTCCCAATCCAGGCAACATCCTTGTAAATCTCCTCTGCACCCTTTCAATAGCTTCCACGTCCTTCCTATAGTGAGGCGACCAGAACTGCGCACAGTACTCCAAGTGTGGTCTGACAAGGGTCCTATAAAGCTGCAGCATTACCTCCTGACTCCTGAACTCAATCCCTCGATGAATGAAGGCCAGTACACCGTAAGCTTTCTTAACCACATCCTCCACCTGGGAGGCCGATTTGAGAGTCTTATGGACCCGGACCCCAAGATCCCTCTGCTCTTCCACACAGCTAAGACTCCTACCTTTGATAGTGTACTCATTCATCCCGTTGGATCTGCCAAAATGGACCACAACACATTTATCCGCGTTGAAGTCCATCTGCCACTTCTCCGCCCAGTCTTGCATCCTGTTGATGTCCTGCTGCAACTTCTGACATCCCTCCAGACCATCCACAACACCACCGACCTTCGTGTCATCGGCGAACTTACTCACCCATCCCTCCATTTTCTCATCCAGGTCATTTATGAAAATGACAAACAGCAAGGGTCCTAGAACAGATCCCTGGGGCACTCCACTGGTGACTGACGTCCATGCAGAAAAAGAGCTATCCACAACCACCCTCTGCCTTCTGCAGGCAAGCCAGTTCTGGATCCACAAGCCAAAGCCCCTTGGATCCCATGGCCTCTCACCTTCTCAAGAAGTCTTGCATGTGGGACCTTGTCAAATGCCTTGCTGAAGTCCATGTACACCACGTCCACTGCTCTTCCTTCGTCAATGTGTTCAGTCACATTTTCGAAGAACTCAATTAAGCTTGTAAGGCACGACCTGCCTTTTACAAAACCATGCTGACTATTTCTAATCAACCTAAACTTCTCCAAATGCTCGTAAATCTTGTCCCTCAGAAGCCTCTCCATCAGCTTACCAACCACTGAGGTCAGACTCACCGGTCGGTAATTTCCAGGACTATCCCTGTTCCCTTTCTTGAAAATAGGGACCACATCCGCAATCCTCCAATCCTCCGGAACCTCTCCCGTCTCCATCGACGACGCAAAGATCATCGCCAGGGGCTCTGCAATGACATCCCTCACCTCCCACAATAACCTGGGGTACATCCCATCTGGTCCCGGAGACTTGTCTATCTTGATAGCATTTAAAAGTTCTAACACATCCGCTTCCTTAATATCTACATACTCAATCTTTTCAGTCTGCCGCAAACTTGTAGTGCATCCTCCCAGATCACTTTCCACCGTGAATACTGAGGCAAAGTACTCATTAAGCACCTCTGCCATTTCTTCCGGTTCCATACAGACTTTTCCCCCTTCACCTTTTATAGGTCCTATCCCTTCTCTTCTCATCCTTTTACTTTTCACATATTTGTAGAAGGCCTTGGGATTCTCCTTAATCCTACCAGCCAAGGCCTTCTCATGACCCCTTCTGGCTCTCCTAATTTCCTTTTTAAGCTCTCTTCTATAAGCCTTATACTTCTCTAGATCCCCAACATCTCCTAGCTCTTTGAACCTTTTATACACCTTTCTTTTCTTCCTGACTATGTTCACCACTGCCTTTGTGCACCACGGTTCCCGCGTCCTACCAAAACCTCCTTGTCTCACCGGAACGTTGTCGTGCAGAGCTCCAGACAAGCATTCCTTGAATATCTGCCACCTTCCTTCTGTGCTTTTCCCCAAGAACACCTCCTTCCAGTTTATTCACCCCAACATCTGCCTGATGTCTTCATATTTCCCCTTATTCCAGACAAACACCTTCCTAGCCTGCCTGATCCTATCCTTTTCCAATGCAAGGGTGAAGGAGATAGAATTATGATCTCCATCCCCAAGATGCTCTCCTACCGAGAGACCCATCACCTGTCCTAGTTCATTAGCTAGTACCAGGTCCAGTACAGCCTCTCCTCTCGTAGGCTTGTCCACGTGCTGTGTCAGGAAACCCTCCTGAACACACCTAACAAACTCCTCCCCATCCAAACCCCTTACCCTTGGGATATTCCAGTCGATGTTTGGGAAATTGAAGTCTCCCGTCACAACAACTCTGTTATTTCTACATCTCTCCAGTATCTGTTTCCCTATCTGCACCTCAACTTCCCTGTCACTATTGGGCGGCCTATAGAATACACCCAGCAACGTCACCGACCCTTTGCTATTCCTAACTTCCACCCATAGAGACTCCGTAGACATTCCTTCCTCGGTATCCACCTTCTCTGCAGCCATGACACTGTCCCTGATCAACAGTGCCACTCCACCACCTCTTTTGCCTCCCTCCCTGTCCTTCCTGAAGGATCTGAATCCCGGGACCTGTAGTACCCAGTCCTGTCCCTGAGACATCCAAGTCTCTGTAATGGCCACCACATCACAATCCCAAGCAGCAATCCATGCCCTAAGTTCATCCACCTTATTTACTACACTCCTGGCATTAAAATAGACACAGCTCAGTCCCTCAGACTGGACATTTCCCTTCTCCCCCACTTGTCTAACCTGCCTCTCATCCTTCCTAGAGTCTTTCCCTACCTGGGAGCTAACTTCCTTGCTCCCAGTCTCCACATCACTATTCCCTCCCCCTAACCTTTCTCGTTTAAATTCCCCTCAGTAGCCCTAGCCAGTCTTCCCGCCAAGATATTAGTCCCCATTAGTTAACATGCAGATACAACAAACAACTCAAAGACAAGTTGGGTGTTAGTCATTATTGCCAGGTATTTAGAGTAAAAACAAATGCTACAATTATATGAGATTTTGTGAGACCACACCTAAAGTACTGTGTGTACTATTTTAGTCTCCGTACATAAGAAAGGACATATTTGCCTGCTAAGGATTGCAGCAGAGATTCACTAGATTGGTTTCTGGGATCCTTACCAGTTTCTGGTTACCTTATGATCAGTGAAAGGAATTTTATTACCTTAAATTTAGGAGGAAAGGTGACCTCTTTGACATGTATCCAATTCTGGGAGAGCTTCACAGGTAAATTCTACATGGCTGTTTATCCCTGGCTGGACAGTCTAGAAACCTAAGGGTTACAATTTCAAGAGAACAGTTCAATTATTTTGGACAAATTAGGAGAAATTGATTCACTTTGTATATCGTTGGACTTCTTAACTGGGAGGATAGTGGAAGCTCAAATATTGAGTACATTCAACACCGAGATAGAACATAGAACACTGCAGCACAAACAGGCCCTTCGGCTCACAAGTTGTGCCGATTATATCCATACCTACCAGGCCATTGACCTATCTGTAACTCCCAATCCCATTACATCCCATGTACTCATCCAGAATTCTCTTAAAAGACCCCAGCGAGTTCACCTCTACCACCACTGACGGCAACCGATTCCATTCACTCACCACCCTCTGAGTGAAAAACTTACCTCTAACATCTCCTCTATACTTGCCCCCCGTTTTGTCGCTACAAAATGTCCTCTTGTAGCGACCATTTCAGCCCTGGGAAATAGCCTCCGAGAATCCACTCTATCTATTCCTCTCAACATCTTATAAACCTCTATCAGGTTCTCAACATCTTATATCAGTGCTTTTTTTGGTCACCAATGTAATCAAGAGATGTGGGGTTAGGATTGGAAAGTGAAGATGAGCCATAATCTTGGTGTAGGATCAAGAGAATGTATTGAAAACATCTGTTCCAATTATGTTATTTTATTATTGACACAGCTGTGATGGGTTGACTTCTTGTGTAATTGTGTAACTAATTAAGAATTCCCTTTCTCCTGTTATAAGGCTGTGATTTGACATGACTTCAAGCCCAACATGGTGAAGTGCTTTCACATATTGCAGGGTTGGAGAGTAGGAGGACCTTAGCAGTCGCTTGGTTTGGACAGGAAGGGAAGGATTTGGCACTGACTGCTAGTTTCAGCTTTTGTGGGATAAAAGGCCATAAAAGTTGTTTTTGGAGGTGAGGGTGGGAGAAATTGGGGAAAGGTGTTTAATGTATGTGGCTGATAGTGTAATAAAACATTTCATTTGCATTATTATACATAGTTATTCTCCCATTTAGAGTGCATTCTAATAGCTTGTTTTTGTTTTAGCACAGTTTATAAATGATGAGTTTTAGCCAAATAGTGCTGACTCTGTTTTTGATTTAGGATGGTTACTGTGCATGTACTGTATTGTAATTGCGCATTCTTGGTCTGTTTCTTGTTTTAACAATCCACCTCCTCTTCTGATCTCTATGCTCCTTCTTGCTCACAGCCTCTATCCCTCAATCCCCTTGCTGGTTTTCTTTTACTGGTAGTGGCTTGGGGAAGGGCAGTGAGCAGGAAGCAACAAAGGGCAAGGGGAGATGGACGGGAATGAACGGAGCAGTGAGATGATAAAGAAGTAGCAAGTGGGAGAGAAAGACGGGATTGGGAGGAGTGGCAAGAAGGAGAGCCCAGCCATGGTGGGGAAGTGAGGGGTCTGTTAGTAAGAATTATGAATTAATAGGAGTACTGAGTTGAAAAATGATTTTTGGGCCATTTAATTTCAAGGCAATCAATAAGTCTAATGTAAAAATTATAGGTTAGACATAATTTTATATGGGGAAAGTGATTTTTACTTAGCACAATTTCGTTTCTTTAGGAACACATTAGTAATGCTGAGTGAATGTTATCTGTTTAAAAAAAAATCATATAGAATGTACAGCACAGAAACAGACCAGTTAGCTCATTAAGTCTATACCAGTATTTATGCTCCATTGGAGCCTCTTCTCATCCAGTTTTGTCAGTATATGTTCTGTCAGCTTTCTCTTAATGTGTGTATCTATACAATTGGTGTCAATGACTCCCTGTGATATTAAGTTCCATGTTATTCCCGATCAGTATATATAATGCAGATGCAATTGATCTCTTCTGTAAAAGGCTATGATCTGTGGAAATGTGTATCATTCTGCTCTTACCTTCACATCCTCTTTGACCACAGGCAAGGTTCCAGAGGACTGTAGAATAGCTCCATGCTGCCTGTCATCAACTAGTCCATTTTCTTCCAAATGTGTATATATACTGTCCTTTGGTATCTTCTCCAGAAGCTTCCCTGCCATTGACATCAGGCTCACTGGCCTATAATTTCCTGCTACCCCCTTAAACAAGGGAACAACATTAGCTATTCTCCAAGCTTATAGAATCACGAGCTTTCAGAATGCAGCTCCTTTATCAGGTGAGCATTCTGAAAGTTCATGATTCCAAATGAACTTCGTGTTGTGAGACTTCTAACAGTAGTTTATATGGACTTTAGTATGGCGTTTGACAAAGTCCCAAGTGGCAAACTGGTACAAAAACTAAAATCACATGGGATTCGGGGTGGGCTGGATAGGTGGATACAGAAATAGCTTGGTTGTAGAAGACAAGAGTAGCAGTGGAAGGGTGTTTTTCAGAATGGAGATCTATAGCTAGTGTTCTGCAGGGATCAGTGCTGGGACCTCTGGTGTTTGTAGTATATATAAATGATCTGGAGGAAAATATGGGGTGTCTGGTTAGTAGGTTTGCAGATGACACTAAGATTGGTGGAGTTGTTGATATTGCTGAAGATGGTCAGAAGATAAAACAAGATATACAAGATTGGAGACTTGGTAGATGGAGTTTAATCCAGACAAATGCAAGATGATGCATTTTAGAGGATCAAATTTAGGTGCGAGTTATGCTGCCTATGGTAGAACCCTTAGGAACATTAACATACAGAGGGGTCCAGGTGTGCAGATCGACATTTTCCTAAAATTGGCAAAACAGGGTGGCCGTGGTGCTTAAGAAGGCATATGGCATGCTTGCCTTCATCAGTTGGGGCATTGACTTCAAAAGTTGGAAAATCATTTTGCAGCTATATAAAACCTTGATTAGGCCACATTTGGAGTGTTTGCAGTTTTGGTCACTTCACCACCAGAGGGAAGTTTTGGAAACAGTGCAAAGAAGGTTCACCAGGATGTTGCCTGATCTTGAGAGTGTTGGCAATGAGGAGAGGTTGAATAAACTAGATTGTTTTCTCCAGAAAGATGGAGGCTGAGGAGAGACCTGATTAAGGCCTGCAAAATTATGAGCAGCATAGGCAGGGTGGATAGTCAGAAGCTTTTGTTTTCAGGCTATGAGTGTCAATTACAAGGGGATGCAGGTTCAAAGTGTGAAGGGGTAAGTTTAAGGGAGATGTGCAGTGGAAGCTTTTCATGTAGAGAGGGGTGGGTGCCTGGAATGCGTTGTCAGAGGGTATGATGGAAGCAGGCATATTGAGAAGGCACCTGGATGGGTACATGAATAGGGAAGAAATAGAGAGATACAGACAGAGTAAGGGCAAAAGTTTTTAGTTTAGTTAGAGCATCATGATCATCAGGCTTGGAGGGCCAAAGGGCCTATTCCTGTGCTGTACTTTCCTTTATCTTTGTTTTAGAAAGCATCTGCTACAGCATGATAACTTAAAATTTGGTGTCCATGAATCTATTGTTCAGCCTAAATTCTCTGTGGGTCTTCATCTGTGAATGTGTGAAGTTTGTATTTTCAATTTGGCATACTGTATATCCTCAAGTAATGGTTGGTCTCATGTAAGAATCAACCTTTGATCTCTTAGTCAAAGATCCAAACTCTCTGTACTTGACACCTACTCACTGCTGAAGTCAAATCTGCATTGGTGCAAACCTATTCATTGATGGAATCATAGAATATCACAACTGAGGATGACCGTTTATCTTCTCATACCTGCTGTGTGGAAGACATAATGTCAAGGCTTACTGCCTCACTGCTTCATGCTGTGTTCTTGCTAGTCTTGCCCTATAATATGGCAAAGTGTTCTCAAGAATGAACGGGAGATGCATTAACTGATTCAGACTTGAAGTGCATGAAATTGCAGAGCAGATACCTTGATAGCTCCTGTGCAATTATCTATCGGAGAAGAATGTTGCAGTTTGGAGGATGCTCTCTTCATAGCTTGGACAGATACCTCAGAGTAAATGAGCAGAGAGAAACCTAGCACTTGGCCGCAGTTGCAGAATGAAGTTGAAAATATATGAGTAAAAATTGCCAGAATGAACTTGTGGATCTGTCTGAATTTTTATTCTGAAACAAGCAAGAAAATTAAGGATTGCAGATTCCACAGATGGTGTACCAGGTTTATAAAGCGAATAATTTTGTAGTACAACAGAAAATTTCACAGCATCTGCCAGGAAAACTTGGTGACATGCTTATTGCATTGCAGCGGTTTATAATCAAACATCACCAAAAGAGATACAGATTGACCTGTCTTGGGAATATCAATGAGACACCATGAATTTTGACTTGTCAGTCAGCCCAATATGAGCAAAGTTGGAGAGAAACTGTGTTAGTGAAGATAACTACCATGAAAAAGAAACTAAATGAAATTGTATAAATTTGTAAAAATTGGTTTTGTTTTTGATGAATTTAGGGTATGAAATTAATATCTGTTTCCATGGGAGTTATTTATTTATTTATTTTACAAAATCAATAATAAAAATATTTTTTGGTTCCTTTTGTGCCACTTTTGAGGTGCAAGATTGGCAGGACCGGTCTCTAACAAATTTATGTCAGCGAGATGATGGACTTCAGCCTCTCAAAGATTACTCATGTAAAAAATAACCTGACAAGACCATAAGACGTAGGAGCAGAATTAGGCCACTTGGCTCATTGCGACTTCTCCACTGTTCAATCATGGCTCATTTGTTTTCCTCATCCCCATTCTCCTGCCTTTTCCCCAGAACCTCTGATCCCCTTATTAATCAAGAACCTATCTATCTCTGTCTTAAAGCCACTCAATGACCTGGCCTCCACAGCCTTCTGCGGCAAAGAGTTCTACAGTTTCACCACTCTATGGCTGAAGAAATTCCTTCTCATCTCCTCTTTTAAAGGATCGTCCTGTTAGCCTGAGGTTGTGCTCTCTTGTTCTAGTTTTTCATACAAGTAGAAACATCCTCTCCACATCCACTCTATCCAAAATCTTATCTTTGCAATAAGATTCAATAAGATTACCCCACATCCAAACTCCAAGTACAGATCTGGAGTCCTCAACTATTGAGAATTCTGTACATTTTGGCTAAAATTCAGTCTTAGACATTCGACTTTTACATGATTATACAGCAATTTCTAGACTTGACTGATGATTTCACGACACAAATCTTGCGCTTTGAAAGAAAATGTATTCCTGAAATTAAAGACCTGAATTTTGGGCTGTTAACGATGGTGAAACTGTTGCCATTCGCTGTCATTATTCCTCTGAAATTGACAACAATTTCTGGAACACATACATAGTTAAGTGCAGAAATCCAGGAGTTTGCTGCCAGTGATTCTCCATTTCTCCAGAGAGTGTGTTATTGGGGTACTGCTCAAATGCAATTAATTAGGAATTGTTGAACTGTGAGAACTTTGAGTCCTATATCTTCAGCCTTGCTGCAAAAATCCTTGATAAATTTGCACCTTGTTGAATGATGTGTAACTGGGTTTTTAAACAGCCTCATTGACCCTGAAATTGTTACATTTGCTAAATGTTGGATTTCTCCAATATGGTAGGAAACTCCACACACCAATATTATTTTAAAGTTTGTGCTGTTTCAGCTTCCACTATAGACAGTGGTGAATGTTGTTGCTTTGCTGCTGTTTGCAAAATCCAGGCCATTGAATTTTTTTGTCACCTAACCTGTGAAGTTTTAGCACGTTCTCCCTGTGTCTGCGTGTGTTTCCTCCGGATGCTCTGATTTCCTCCCACAGTCTCAAAGATGCGCTGGTTAAATGCATTGGCCTTGCTAAATTCTCCTTCAGTGAATCCAAACAGGCACTGCAGTGTGGTAACAAGAGGATTTTCACATAATTTCATTGCAGTGATAATGTAAACGTACTTGTGACACTAATAAATAAACTTAAAGCTTAAACTAAATGTTTTCATTATCTGATTTTATTTCTGTTCTGGCTTCACACTAAAATGAAAATTTTCTGTTTAGTGAACCTGTTTCAGACTGTCTGAAAGATGTGGATCTCATACCACCATTTAACCGTATGCTACTTGAAGTTACTTTTGGAAAGCTTTATGCCTGGGCTATTCAGAACATTCGCACAATGCTGTTGGATGCACAAAGCAGATTTGACGATCTAGGTAAGAAAATGTTATTCCTGAACAATATAAAGATTAACTGCCACTTTCAGTAGTATGAACTATTGTTTGTTGTTTGGCAAAAACAATCCTATTATTTACAGAATCATAGGATTACTACAGCACAGAGAGGTCTGCATAGGCTCTCCAAATAAGTAATTTACTTTGTGCCATTCCTTAATTATTGAATGAGCTTAAAATCTGGCAGGGGTTGAATTTTCAGATTGGTTTGGTTAAAGTTGGGAACATTTCTAGTTAGCTGCAAGACTTAGCTTTTGGAAATAAACGTTTTGAGGCAGAAATACAATTTGCTTGTTATCTTTAGCTGGGGACACCTTGTTTGATGTTTTAAAATGGTTCAGTATGGTAACTACAAAAAGAGTTGCCTAAAATACTAGCCCAATTATTTTTGATAGCTTCACAAATAAAAATCTGCTCTGAAATATTTATATTTTCACATTTATAATATTTTTATAATTTGTACAATATATTTATAAATGCATTATAAATTGAAGGGATAAATTTAATAGTTGACTAGTACCAGGCAATTTATGGGTATATGATTGGTGCTTCTGCATTACATATTGTTACATGGATTATGTGTGCCCAGCACAATATGTAGTTGATCTCTGTGATATGGAGTATATTATTCTTTATAATATTTCCTTCATCAACAAGAATGAAACCTACCGTATGAAGGCTATACACTTCCCATACAATACACTTATCATAAGAACATAAGAAATAGGAGCAGGAGTAGGCCAGCTAGCCCTTCGAGCATGCCCTGCCATTCAATAAGATCATGGCTGATCTGAAGTGAATCAGTTCCACTTTCGCGCTTTGTCTCCATAACTCTTAATTCCCTTGTCTATCAGAAATCTATCTACCTATGACTATAAAATCATCTTTGTTTAATGCGGTACACTGTTAGTCCTGTTTTTTCACAAAGTGAATACATTTGTTAAGGAATTTAATGGCAGTTAGTAGAGAAAAATATGGAAACTGCAGAAGCATACAATTGCAAATTGAATCCTTTTTAACTAAGATCCTGATGGTGTGGTGCATTCATTACATTTAAGCTTGTTTCAAATAACCAATTACGAACAGTTATTGTATGCAACAGATTTATAAAAGCGTTTACTAAGATTTGGTACAGAGAAGTCTTGACCATCTGTTTCTATTGTGACTGAGTATATTAATTTTCAGACATTAGTAATCTCTATGACACATTTTATTCTTGTGTAACTGATGGATATACTCCGTAGATGTTGCTAACTCCTATTTTTAGCACCAAGTATGAGTAACCATTTAATAAAAATATTCCTTCCATCTATTTCTTAGAACAGCAAACGTTTTGCAATGATTGAATGATATTGAAAGTTAATAAAATTAGATGCAAGAGGAGCAATTAAGGTTTTAAAAAAGATGCAATTTAATTTCCTATTTTTATAGGATATGTCTCTTCTGAAATTGTATTCAGTGATTCAAGGCTAAGTTATCTTTGGGTAACATGGGTCAAGAATAATTGGGCTAGAAGACACAGATGAAATTGTCCCCATTTCAAAACGTTTTTAAAAATATATTCAAAGTTCCTATACCTATATCGCTGATGGAAAATGCCTTTGCAAACTTGTCATATTCTCATTGCACTTTACTGGCATTGAGTGTCGTAGTGCATGGTGAGAGTATGTAATGGCACATCACAAGTTTCCATTATAATTGTAGATATAGGAATTTATAATTTAAAAAAATCTTTGGAAAGTTTGTGTAAATATAGGATTGTTAATACATGTGGAAAGGAGTGAGAGAAGAAAAAAAATGAAAATACATAGTAGAAATAATATACAAAGTACTTCCAAGATATCTCTGGGAGAATATTATATGCAAATTGTTATTGTTAAGGATGCAGTTGCAACCATTGGCTGTGTGAATGTTAGATGGAGGAAAATAGGTTGACCATAAACCCACAAGATAAATACTGCAAGGCATAAAAAAACTTAAATATTAGGGAGAAATTTCCATACTTATAAATGGGACAGTGACAGTTACGTAGGTTAAGGACTTCACAGACAATACAAGATTTATGTCCACAAGGCTGAATTTTACTACATTTGGCTCGAGCCATTGGCAGAACTGCAGCATTCATAGTTGTAATTCACCTTCCTGCGCACTGCGTAATGTTATCCATGTTTCATGATTTATCTATAAATTTAAAATGTAAAATGTTACATTTCCCAGCACTAATGCAAATTTACATTGATTCAAAAGGAAAGCAGTTGTTAATGGAATTCTTGATGACTACTTTGTTGTAATGAGTTGTTGCAATTGCTGATTGACAACACGCAGCCAATGTTGCATGTCTTTTTAGCACACAAGCAAATGTTACAATTATGGGATAGTTGCACTTGCACACCAAGTTATTAATTACTTTCAGTGGATCTTAGATACCTGACCATTACGAAAAATTGACTCATGGATTAGTTTGTGGTGCAGAAGAATTACGAATTGCAAATGAATGTTGCTAATTGTGAACTTGTCTTCTTGTTAGGCATGCAGTCTGTTCCGCTGCAGACCTTAACCAATGAGAATCCTTCAGCACCAAGCCTTGGTACTATCCCACAAGCTCGCTTCCTGCTCATCATGATAAACATGCTGACGCTTCAGCATGGAGCCAACAGTCTCAGCCTTCTGCTAAACTCCGGTTTGCTGGCACTGACTCAGACCATTTTGCGACTAATAGGTCAGTGACAAATAAATGCTCCAGTAGAAATCTCTGATTCAAGAAGTTTATTCTATTTGGTCACACCTTCCATAGTTTTCCCTATCCTTGTGAATTAAATGAATATTGTTGACCTATGTTTGAAGTGTTGCTTAATGGCATGCAAGATGTAAAATTATATTCTTAGGATAGTTGGAACAGGACAGTTAAAGTCAGAACTTTTCATTACTGTTTGAATGTTGAATAATTTAAAATTTATTCTTCAATTAATTTCTAAATGCAAGGTGGACATTACAGTTATCCCACAAAGGAATAGCATATGGGAATTCTGTAACCAGAAGAAATGTTTATTTTGATGAGATGGTCCCTTCCCTAATATCCCATTGTCCTCACCGCCCCATTTTCAATCTACTGTTTGTCAACTGTTCTGCTCTGCATGTTCAGTGTTTTCTCATGATCCAGAGTGAAAGCTTTTCCCTTTATTGTCTCAGAAACATTTGTATCCTGCTCTTCATTACTATTTTTGTCTTCAAAACAATTTTTGTCCAATAGCCTGAGTAATGTCACCTGAAAACCACTTTTAACCTAAAGAGAACCAATTTATCCTCCCCTTCTTTTAACCACAACCTCTGCTCTCCCACAACCCCAACACCCCTTCCTATCCACCTCCACAAGCATAGCCATTGGTTAGTTGTTAGTCAGCTGATTATTGGTGGTGATGTTGGAAGATCTTCATGAACAGCTTATAGAAGCCGAGAGTGGGAACCTTTAGGTCCCACACAATTTTAAAAAAGAGCCATGTGAGAGAGGATGAAGTGATTGTAGGGAATTTACTGGCAGCGTTAAAGATTGGGATGGAGCTACATGAGACACATGTCATGGGTTGAATCATAGAGGAGTTAAGTTTGTCACTATGGTGAAGTCTAGAAGGCAGGTGAAGGGTAGTGTGACATGATGACAATCTCTCTGCTTGGTGATTTTGATGAGGGCAATCCTTGTGCTCTGGGCAGGATGGCAAGTGGATTTGTGGAACTTGACCAGGGAATGATGGGGAGAAGTGGGCACAGATTTACGTGGGGTTATAAATAAACCATCTCACTATGTTCAGTTTTCTGTTTTTTTTAAGTTATGGTTCGAGGCCTGATATTGAGCTCTCTTGCCTCCTTAGTCTATATAATATCTTTTTCTTCTGACAATTTGAACAAAAAGTGGACTCCATTTGTTCTGAAAATTATACAGATTGTAATACAATTGAATCTTGTTTCACTGCTCAATCTGCATGGGAAACAGATGATAATCCTTTTGACAAAAAGGATTTGGGGCTGTAAATACCTGTGAAAATTAAATTATTCTCTTGTACCTTATAAGCAGGCTTAGTTTACTTCCAACTTGCTCTAATGAGCTGCAATTTTTCAGAAATAAGACCGACACTCTTGCCAGTATTATTGTAATCCCCTTCAAGCTTAGAACTTATTACCTAATTTTGCAGAAAATTTTTGAAGTAATTTACTTTCTTTACCTTTTGGCTTTGTTAAAATTCTAAAGCGGCCAGTTGTTCATCTGTAACTACATTTGAATGCTATACGTTTGATACCAATGGTTTTTTTCCTTAGTATGCAGTGATTGTTGGGGTTAACCATTCTCCTCTTACGATTAGCATCGCTTTCCCTTGCTATATATAAAAGTGCCAGGAATAATAAATGATGCCATCCAAAAACGACCTCAATACTAGTTTATAATTCAAAGAAGCGATTTGTACTTTCAGGAACAGGATCGTCCATATCAAAATTGGAAAGAAACAGATTTAAAGGTGGGGCTGTGTTGTGCGCATGCGGTAAGTGTGCACTTTAGGAATTATGGAAACATTTGGATAAAGAGATGTGCAGTGCTTTCTGTTTCCGTACTTGTATGCAATTTTGAACATTTATTTTTGTGTATAATCTTATGCACATCCTTGTCACTGATCTTGAACAGAGTGATATAATTGGGAACCTTTGAAATGTATCTTTTTTCTGTCTGGAACTGATAGTTAATATAACCTAAAGAAGTAGGAAAAGCTATAGGCCACTTTGCCCCTCGAGCCTACTCCGCCATTCAATATGCTGTACTTCAGCTCCATCCTCCTATACTATCCCCCACAACTTGATACCTTCAATATCCAAAAATCTGTCAAACTCTGACTTGAATTGAATGTACTCAATGAACAAGCATCCACAATTCTCTGGAGCATAGAATTTCCAAAGAACTTCCTGAATGAAGAAATGCATTTCTCAGCTCCATCCTCAATGGTTGGTCCCTTATTCAAAGACTCCCCAGCCAGCAGGGGCACCTTCCTGTCAAGTTCCTTAAGAATTATAGAACATAAAACACGACAGCACAAACAGGCCTTTGGCCCACTAGTTGTGCCTATCACATCCATACCTACCAGGCCTATCTGTAATATTCAATCCCATTAAATCCCATGTACTCATGCAGTCTCTTTGAAGACCCCAGTGAGTTTGCCTCCACCACCACTGACAGCAGCCATTCCACTCACTCACCACCCTCTGAATGAAAACTTACCCCTGACATCTCTGTACCTGCTCCCCAGCACCATAAACCTGTGTCCTCTTGTAGCGACATTTCAACCCTGGCAAATAGCCTCTGAGAATCCACCCTATCTATACCTCTCACCATTTTATAAACCTCTATTAACATATCAGGTTGCCTCTCAATCTTCATCCCTGCAGGGAGAAGAGTCCCAGCTCCCTCAACCTATCTTTATAAGACATGCCCCTCAATCCAGGCAACATCCTTGTAAATCTCTTCCACATCCTTCTTGTAGTGAGGCAACCAGGACTGCGCACAGTACTCTAAGTGGGGTCTGACAAGGGTCTTATAAAGTTGCAACATTAGATCCTGATTCCTAAATCCCTTGATTAATGAAGGCTAGCACACCATAAGCCTTCTTTACCACATCCTCCACCTACGAGGCCGATTTAAGAGTCTTATGGATCTGAACGCTTAGGTCCTTCTGCTCCTCAACACTGCTAAGAGTCCTATCCTTGATATTGTACTCCTTCATCCCATTGTGTTTTTATGAATTGTATATTTCAGTTTGATTACCTCCCATTCTTCTAAACTTTAAGAATATAGGCCTTATTTATTCAATCTCCTGTTCCCAAAAATTGGCCTGGTGAACCTTGCATTTCTTCAAAAGCAAATGCATCGTTCCTTAGGTAAGGAGACCAAAAATGAACAGTACTGCAGGTGTGGTTTCACCAAGTCCTTGTACAAATGCAGTAAGATTTATTTATTCTTGTATTCCAAACTTTTTGCAGTAAAAGCTAACATTCCATTTCCTTTCCTAACTGCTTCCCATGATTCCTATTGAATTTTCATAAATGAGTACTAATGTTTCCCAGTCCATTGGTTCCACTTTATCCATCCTATTGGTTATAACCTTAAAAAAAACACTCAGGCAGATGTATCAAACACATTTTACTTTCATAAACTTGTGTTGGCTCTGCCTAATCATACTAAGATTTCCCAAGTGCCTTACGATCACTTCCCTAATAATGGGTGAGAGCATTTTTCCCTAGCATTGATTCAGGCCAACTGACCTATGGTACTCTGTTTACTTTCTCTCTGCTTTCTGAAATAATGTAATTTTTTTGACTTTGCAATCTGCAGAGACAGTTCTAGATTCCAGAGAATTCGATAAGGATCAAAACCAATGCATCTGTTATTCTGTTGCTTCTAAAACTGTAAGATGTAGGCCATTGGGTTGAGTGAATTTGTCACTGTTAGCCCTATTAATTTCTTCAGTACAAATTATTGACTAAAAATCTTAAATTCCTCATTTTCATTAGACCCTTCGTTCTCCACTACTTCCAGGATATTTTCTGTCATGGAACATCAAGACAGATAAAAAGTATTAACTTAGCCACTTTCATATTTCTCATTTTAATTTCTCCTGCCCCCCTCTAAGGGGGCCCATCTTAACTCTCCCCAATCCCTTTTCACATGCCTATAAAAGCTTTTACAGTTTGTTTTTATGTCTCTCGTTAGTTTACACTCATGTTCCCGTCTCTTTGTCAACTTGTTGGTCATGTTTTACTGAATTTCAAAACCATTCCAATCCGTTAACGTATCATTTTTATGGCAACATTATAAGCCCTTTCCATTAGTCTTGAACAATCTTGTTTGTCGTGGTTGGTCCACTCTTCCCGTGATGTTTTATTCCTTGGGGGAATTTAGTTCATTGAAATTATGAATTAATTCTTTAAATGTTTGCTATTGCCTATTTAATATCATCTTAGCTAACTTACCCTCATACCTGCACAGATAAATTGGTTCATCTTCTATACTGATGTCATTGAGTTGTACTTTCGCATGGTATGCCATATTGTTCTCCCGTAACATCTCCCTCATTCTCCAGATCAATAGGGTGGCATTTGCTTACATGCACTATTATGTCATATTACCAAATGTAGTCAGAGGATCTCCAGCAGTGATTTCTCTTCCTGCTACTCCACTGGTGGCAGATAGGGGTTAAAGGAACATAATACATGATGTGAGATGGGATATTGGCCACGGTTTTTGTCAGGTGAAAGATAGGTAACTGACGTGGAGAGCGTCAGAAGGCTGATAGGTAAGAAGAAATATATACATATGGGGATTTATTTGCAGAATGGTTGATAGTAGAGATGAAAGTAAGCAATCTTTGTTCCCAAGAAGCTGGTGAGCAGAGGTTCATCTCTGAATTAAGTAGAACTCTCACGTGGCAGAGAATTTAGTGCAGTGTGACATAGTAGCTGAGGAGGCAATAGAATCAGTGGCACGGAGCAGAGTTTATGATGAAGACCAATGTTAATGTCTTGAATTTTTCCAATGGAGATGATTGGGCATTAGTTAAACAGTTGATGACACAAACTCAGTAGAATGGTCAAAAGCAGTGATGGAGAATGAGAGGCAAAATCATTGCTGGAATTTTCCTTGTGCTGGTTAAAATTGAAATTAAGCTTAGGCAGCCCTGCAGTCACATGGAGCTGATTAAGAGGACAGAAGTTGGAGGAGAATATTGTGGTCAGTGATGTTGAAGGCTGCAGAAACAGAGCAGGGGATATGGTAGCTTAGTTATAGCCACGAATTGTTATTTATGAATTTGGTTAGAGGTGTATTGTGAGTGTCAGAAATTCAATGTTGCAGTTTAAGCAGTGAGCAATTGGAGGGTTGGGCAGAGCTGGAAAGTAACACCATTGAAGGACTTGGAAGACAACGTAGTGGTTAGAAACTTGGCTGCTGGGTCAGTGGGGACGAAGGAAGATTTTTCTTTTTCGAAAAAGAAATCTGGTGATAGTGGCTTTGAAAAGAAGAGAGGAGGCAATGGCCTAGTAGTATATTGCTAGAATATTAATCCAGAAACTCAGCTAATGGTCTGAGACCTAGGTTCGAATCCTGCCAAGGCAGTTGGTGGAATTTGCATTCAATAAAAAATAGTCTGAATTAAGAATCTAGTGATGACCATGAAACTATTGTTGATTGTCGGGGAAAAAAAAGCCATCTGGTGCACTAATGTCCTTTAGGAAAGGAAATCTTTACCTGGTCTGGTCTGGAGTCATTATCTACCATCCTTACCTCGTCTGGAGTCATGTGCTTCCAGTGCCACAGCAATGTGGTTTTTGCAGAGGATCAATAGAAAGCAAATAGTGCGTTGATCTTTCCCAGAGAATTTGAGTATAGGTGTTAAGATATCTTACTGCAATTACATAGAGGCTTGGCGAGAGCACACCAGGATTGAAGGCCTACCTTCTTAAACTTGCCCTTTGCCTGAGGTGTGGTGATCCTCAAGTTAAATCAACACTAGATGACCATCCTATGGTTATCCAGGACAATGGCAACTTTACCTTTTAGATTCACACCTGGAGTATTCCACAGAGTTTCCTTACAGAAGTAAAGATATAATTAACTTAAGGGAGTGCAGTGAAGGTTCACCAGTCTGATTGATGGGATAGTGGATTGTCCTATGAGGATAGATTGAGGAGACTGGACCTTTATTTTCTGTAGGTTAGAATAATGCGAAGTGATCTCATTCAAACATACAAAATCCTTACAGGGCTTGACAAAGTACGCAGGAGTAAAGCTTCCCCTGGCTGGTGCGAGTTCAAAAGGTAGGGGACATGGTTTCAGAATGAAGGGCAGACCATTTAGGTCTGCGATGAGGAGGAATTTCTTCACAAAAGGTCGTGAATCTTTTAGGCTGCGGAGGCTCAATCATTATATATGTTCAAGACTGAGATTGACTGATCTTTACACATTGAAAACATCAGATGATACAGGGATCATGCAGGAAAATGGTCATGACATAGAAGAACTACCCTAACCTCATTGAATAGTGGAGCTAGCTCAAAGAATTGAATGGCTGACTCCTGTTCTTATTTGTTACATTCCTATTAGAACTGAGGCGCAGTTGAGCCATATCTGGTCATGAAATGATTAAGCCAGTTAGATGGCATCTCTGCTCAAGTTCATGGAATCCCTACAGTGCAGAAAGAGCCCACTCAAGACTGCATCAATAACAATCCCACCCAGGCCATATCTTTGTAACCGCATGTATTTACACTTCAAGTTCCCCTGATATCAAGGGACAATTTAGCATGGCCACTCAACCTAATCGGCACATCTTTGGACTTGAAGGAGGAAAATTACACTCTTTGGACTTGAAGGAGAAAAGCTGTGGTCCTACCAGGAAAAAGGTAAATATGAGAAACAGTGAAGGTTTTGCTAAGTATGTCAAAAGTAGGGGTGAAGTGATGATTGACCAAGTCTGCAATATCAGCGATATTATGGTAAATGAGGGATATGTAGTGGATGGCTTTTTCTTAAAGGATGTGAGGAGGTGGTCCGAATGACCTTGTCAGTGATTGAGCTGCAGTGTCAGTGATTGAGCTAGTGTATCAGGGAGGTTGTGAAGGTCAGCAGGAGATGGGAATGGGCCACAAGTAGAGGTCAGAGAAGTTTTAGGAAGGTGTAAACTTTGAGGTGAGAAGGTGGTACTGTTTGAGGTGAAGATTGAAGATGGCTTGGGAATGGAGCCCCTTGATGGGAACAGGAAGGTGATAAGATATCCAAGAGATTTTAAGATGAAAAGGATGGAAGATAGATAGGTGCTATGAATGCAAGGAGGAGTCAAGCTGCAAGTTGAAAATGAAGAGCATGCTGCTACTGTAGTGGACTGGGGAGGACAAATGATTGAAAATATAACCTGGCTGAGCGACTTTGATGTGGGAAATGGTGTCACTTGTTATAAGCTAAGTTTCGATCAATGCCAGGATATCAGTTTGATTACCTACATTACATTTCTTGATTTTTGTTTCCTGTTGATTAAAAATGTTTCTTTCAAAAGAAATGAACAAGTGCTGACTATGTAGGAAGAACCTATTTAGAGTTGGTTATCATGGTAGCTAATGAGAGCCTAATGTTCACGCACTGTAAAGAAAAGGCATCGTCTCTGAAAGGCTCTCCTTTTATGATGTTGACTCACTTGCACTGTAGTTCTTTCAGATCAGCTTCAAACCAGTTCTGTAATTCATCATTTCCAAATATTTGCCTTGGTGTAGATGAAAGGGAAATAAATTAATTCTGCTTTTCTTATATCTTTTGAATAGATCAATATTTGTGCGTCTCTTTTTAAACAGGCCATGATAAAAGCAGTTAACTGGAAACCATATGGAAGGCACTTTTTGTTTTTGCCACTACAGACTAAAAAAAAATGCCATCAAGCAATGCATACAGTGTATTCTCCACTTCTCCATTGCCAATTGAACAGTAGACCCTAAACAAAGGTTGTTGTTGTTTAAAGAAATGAGTATATTGTTGTAAGACAATGCAATGCATGTTATTTTTAGTTATTTGTTTAGTCTCCTTATGGAAATGAATAGGCTATTGATTCACTGAACACTGATTTGCCCAAGGCTTATTTCCTTGTGACTGAGTGATAGACTGCTTTGAACTTCCATGAATTGGGCTGTCCTCATACCTCTCGAGCAACACACAGTTAGCATTTCAAACAGTACTGTTGCAAACTCGTATACATGTCCCTTCACACATATCACTCTCTGGTAAGGGACTGGTGCTTTTGACAATTTGTCTGTCTTCTGTAAACTCCACATGTTTACAGTGATGCAGGGTGTATGGTGGTACAGCGGTAAGCGCTGCTGCCTCACAGTGCCAGGGACTCGGGTTCAATTCCTGACTTGAGTCATTGTTTGTGTGTATCTGCACATTATCTCTGTGTCTGCATGGGTTTCCTCCAAATGCTTCAGTCTCATCCCATAGTCTGAAACATGTTTTGTGCATTGGCCATGCTAAATTCTCCCCCAGTGTACCCGAGCAGGTGCCGGAGCATGGTGACTTGAGAATTTTCACAGTAACTTCATTGCGGTATTAATGTCAGCTTACTTGTGATTCTACCAAATAGATAAACAAATGTTCTCCAACTTTGAATCAGTTTTCTATGTTAAATCTTTTAGTTAATCAGCTTCCATGTTGGAATATCCATCCATGTCAATTTCACATCGTATGTATCTTGTCTGCAGAAATTTCCACCATAAGCCACCAAATCTGCCTGTGTTATCTGCTTATGTTCCCAATTTTCTCAAGTACATGGCTCAATATAGATCTTTGAACAATTAAACACTGAAAAGTGCTGCTGCAGGAAAATCTGGCTGTGTGGTCACCCATGCATTCTAGGTGAAATTCTAGAGTACTGTATGCTTCTAAGATGCAAGAACATCAGTTCAGCTAATATGTGGCCTGTTTTTGAACTGTTGAATGCTGACTGGTAATCAGAACAATAACTTGCATTTATGTAGTGTCTCTAAAGTAGAATTCTCCTAAGGTGTTTCACAGGAGCATTATCAAATACAATTTGATAGTGAGCCACATAAGGATGTATTAGGAGAGGTAGAAGCTAGATTTTAAAGAGCGTCTTAAAGATGTAGCTATCAATGGTGGAACTGAACGAACGCAGAGAACGTGTATTGTGGCTTGGTATGGCTCCTGCTCTGCTCAAGACTGCAATAAATTACAAAGAGTTGTGAACAAAGCCCAGTCCATCACACAAACCAGCCTCCCATCCAGTGACTCTGTCTACACTTTCGGATCCATGGAAAAGCAGCCAGTATAATCAAAGACCCCATGTATGCCGGACATTCTCTCTTCCACCTTCTGTCAGAAAAAATATACAAAGTCTGAAGACATGTACCAAATAACTCAAGAACAGCTTCTTCCCTGCTGCTTGTATGGATTTACTTTTCATTAAGTTGGTCCTTTGCTATGTCCTAGGTATGACTGTAACGCTACATTCTGTACTCTCTTGTTTCCTTCTCCACATATGGTTTGCTTTGTCTGATGCATGCAAGAAACAATACTTTTCACTGTATACTAATACATACAACAAATCAGATCTTGGCAGGTTCTATGGTTGGAGGAAGTTACAGAGATACAGTGGAATGAGGCTGTGAAAGTATTTGAAAGTAAGAATGAGAATTTTAAAATTGAGCCTTATTTGGACCAGGAACCAATGTAGGTTGGCAGACAGGACTGATGGATGAATGAACCTTGGTGCAAGATAGCATGTGGACAAGGAAATTTGGGTGAACCTAATTTTACTGAGGTTTGAAGATGAGAGGCCCAGCCAGAGGGATAATACGATGGTTGGATGTATTAATATGATTGAGAACTGCAATAACTGAGGAGTTGAAATAGGGTTGAAGGCAAATGATCTTACAGAGGAGGTTGGAGGTCTTGACTGTGGAGCAAATATCTGCTCACAAGCTCAACTCTTGCCACTGGAACATGATCTTGCAATTTGCCCACTTTGTCATCCAACAAAAATCAGGATGATGAATGGAATCAGTGGGAGGAAACAGCTTATGTTCTGGGCTCCATTCTGATTTTTCCTCCTGTTCGTACCTGCATTCTATCTTTGTTTCAGTGAATTTATGATGAGAAACAGAACTAATTGAGGACACCAGTGGTGCTGGATCACTGTGTGCTTCAGTACCATACAATGTGGTTTAGTTTGTCATTGAAGAACATGTAGTGGAAACATGGAAAAAACTCCCAAAAAATTATTGAAAATTTCAAAACTGGTATTGTGGGGAAGATTATTTCATAGAATCGCTACAGAGCAGGCCATTTGGCCCATCAAGTCTGCAAAGACCACAATTCCATCCAGGCTCTATTCCTATAACTCTACATATTTATCCTGCTAATCCCCCTGCCACAAGTGTCAATGTTTCCTCTAACCAATCAACCTAACCCGCATATCTTTGTGCTATGGCAGGAAAGCGGAGCACCTGGAGAAAACCCATGCAGACACGGGGAGAATGCGCAAACTCCACACAGACAGTGGCCTGAGGCTGGAATTGAACCCAGGTCCCTGATGCTGAGAGGCAGTAGTGGTAACCACTGTGCCACTATGCTATCTAATGATTAGCACTGCTAACCAACTTGTTTGTTCTTTCATGGGATGTGAGCATTGCCAACGTTTATTGGTGATCTCTAAATGCACTTGTAGGGGTATTTAAGAATCAACCACATTGCTGTGGATCTGGAGTCCCACGTGGGCCAATCTTGGTAGGAACGGACCTTAGTGAACTAGATGGGTTTTTATGATAATTGAAATGGTTTCATGGTCATAGGTAGTTGAAGATTTTTATTTGCTTTCACCACCTACTGTGTGGTGGGATTCGAACCTTGTGTTTTTAGAACATAGCTAGTCCATTAATACCACTATACCACTACCTTCCCCATGAAGCAATTAAGAACAAGGGCAGATTAATGGAGTTAGGATCCAGATAGCCGTGATCTCACTGATTGGCAGAATGGATTTGAGAGCTGTTTGACCTACTCCTGTTCTGATTGAAAAGTACCCATCTTTATTTCCTGATTAACTTTGACGTAATATGTATTTGGAATTGCAATGGATTTGACTTTCCTTAACTTTCAGTTTTCAATGCTTATGTACAAACATTCCTCACTACCTTTGCATTGGTTTTGTTACTCTTTATTGACTTAGTTTGCTTGGAGTTTTCACCTGAGCATCTGTAGCTACCTCAGCAAAGATCTAGGGCAGGAATACAAAAATGCCTTGAAATATCACAGTCCTGAGAATAACTTCAAGCAGCTACAAGGAAATAAGTACTTTTAAAATAACAGCATCTGTGTCCCCTTGTGGTGTGCGATTAATCATTTGTATGAAGAAAGTAAAGTATAGTTTAAAAAAAACAGTGCAGACCATAGTATTAGTAATTGAAGCATGTTTAAGAATTTGGCAAGAATTCTGGAAAAAAATTGTGTTACTTTGCATCAAAACAGTTTTAAACCTGGCCTTGCAACCATTTTTTTCCCTTTAGGCCCTGCTTCTGATAGTGGTGAGGATGATATTGGCACATCTCTTCATGGCGCCTCAGCCACTGTTTTGGAGGAATCGAGAAAGGAAACCACACCAGTTCCGCTGCCTGTCTCTGGCCCAGAGCTGGCAGCAATGATGAAAATTGGCACTCGCGTGATGAGAGGTGTAGACTGGAAGTGGGGTGATCAGGTACAGAGGCAAACCACAGTGGCCTACTATGAAACCATTAGGAGTGCTTAGGATGGAGTTTGTCTGTTTTGGCCTATTTCATTTCAGCAGGGAGGAACTGGGGAAGAGAAGTTGTGGCATGGCTATTTCTGATTCAGCTAACTGTCCATTTTGTGTATATTGCTTTAATTGACTATGTTGCACAGCGGGCTAGCATGCTGTTGTTTTAGTTCCAATTGTGTTCCACTATCATTTATGTGTAGCTGTAAACTTCCTTTTGTTCTGTGGTGCAAAAGTTACTATTTTAACTTGAAATGCCAAGTCTCAGTATGACTGAAACACAGCTGGGAGATCTTATGATACTTGGGCTTGATACTGCATGGAGTATAGTTTAAGTTTTCGAAAAGGGCTTAAAAATTTAGTTGGATAAAGCTCTTGAGCATTTTATAAACATTTTCCTTAACTTTCCATGACATTTTTACTTGTCCGTAAAGTTTAGCAAAACTACATTTAAAATGTTAAATGTCTACATTTCTGAAAGAAATTGACAAACTGACTTTACCTAAAGGGAGGGGTGACTAAAACTAGAGAGGATAGGTTTATGCTGAGAGAGAAGAAATACAAAAGTGTCCAGAGGGGCATATTTTTCACGTAGAGGGTGGTGAGTGTCTGGAACAAGCTGCCAGAGCTAGTAGTAGAGGTGGATACAATTTTTTCTTTTAAAAAGCATTTAGATATGTGGGTAAGATGGACATAGAAGGATATGGGCCAAATGCGGACAATTGGGATTAGATTCAGGGTTTTAAAAAAAAGAGTGGCATGGACAAGTTGGGTGAAGGGCCTGTTTCCATTCTATAATTCTCTATGATTCTATGACTAAGAGAGGCTACATCAGTATCTGGTATGGGAATTGAGGGAGTGGAGGGTGAGATGAGGGCTGGATCTTATGACTGGAGCAAAGAATATTCCTCTGAGGTTGGAATTTGTAAAAGTTATCTTATTTGGGATATTTTGTGTTTTTTCTAGATTCCTCGTCTGTTGCTGGTATGTTGTTAAATACTCGCTCTATTCCGTTATAATCTGAACACCTCCTATCTAATCAATTTTCTGCTAAAGAAATCCTTCAGCTATCAGCTTTTTAAATTTAAAGCTGAAAAAAAAAGTAATTTAAATGAATGTTACAAATGCATTTGACTGGCTGCAGAGTTGTTACTGCAACACGAGTATTCTGTTTTGTTTTGAGCCTTTTTAACTCTGTAATTTCCATTGCAAATTCCTGTTCAGGATGGACCGCCTCCAGGATTAGGACGTGTGATTGGAGAATTAGGGGATGACGGCTGGATCAGGGTTCAGTGGGACACTGGTAGCACCAATTCCTATAGAATGGGAAAAGAAGGAAAGTATGATTTGAAATTAGCTGAACCACCGCCTGCTGCACAGCCAGCAACAGAGGATTCTGACACCGAGGATGATTCTGGTACGTCATAAAATGCTCAGTGAATTATTTCAATGAAAGTCTTCAGAAAAAATGTAGGCTTGGTACTTTTTTGAGGGGAAATAATGTAGCGACATGTGCAGTTTTTTTTAGACTTGATCGTATTTGCTTTTTGTGTGCTTGCTGCGATGTTTTTGAAGGATAGTTGGCATTTTGATTTATGCCAAGTTTTGCTTCACATTATATCGTGAGGAAAAGCTTCTGATCTGGCGTGCCACAGTGGTTAGCATCGCTGCCTCTCAGCTCCAGGGATCCTAGTTCGATTCCGGCCTTGGGTAACTGTCTGTGAGGAATTTGCACATTCTCCCCATGTCTGCGTGGGTTTCCTCCAGTGGCTTGGATTTCATCCCACAGTTCGTAAGACGCGTGGGTTAAGTTGAGTGGGCGTGCTAATTGTCCCTTAGTGTCAGGGCAATTGGCAGGGTCCTTGATTATGCTGGCTGCTTTTTCCAAGGCAGTGGGAAGTTTAGACAGTGACAGTGGATGGGAGGTTGGTTTGAGTGATGGACTGGGCTTCGTTCATGCCTCTTTGTAGATTATTGTGGTCTTGGACAGAGCAGGAGCCATACTAAGCTGTGGGGTTACGTGGATGGGGTCTGAGTGGAATTGTTGTTGGTATAGGCTTGATGTGCTGAATGGCTGCCTACTGTATTGTAGAAATTCTGTGATGTTAATCTAGAAAATGAAAATTTATTTGAATGGCATCAAAGCACTTTGTTGTACACTACTGTAGAAACTTAGTGACAATTTGTTTTTCAGCTTTTTTGCATTGTCTCTTCATGGAAACAACAGTACCAATTTGGACTGATTCTGTGTGCTCTTTAATAGTCTGCACACTGGGGCTTTAACATAGAACATAGAACACTACAGCACAAACAGGCCCTTCGGCCCACAAGTTGCGCCGATCACATCTATATCTACCAATCCACAGATATATCTATAACCCCCTATCCCATTCGTTCCTGTACACTCATCCAGAAGTCTTTTAAAAGACCCCAGCGAGTTTGCCTCTACCACCTCCAACGGCAGCCGATTCCATTCACTCACCAAAACTTACCCCTAACATCCCCTCTGTATTTGCTTCCCTGCACCTTAAATCTGTGTCCTCTCGGAGTGACCATTTCAGCTCGGGGAAATAGTCTCTGAGAATCCACCTTGTCTATTCCTCTCAACATTTTATAAACCTCTATCAGGTCGCCTCTCAACCTACGTCTCTCCAGTGAGAAGAGTCCCAGCCCCCTTAACCTATCTTTATAAGGCCTGCCTCCCAATCCAGGAGCATCCTTGTAAATCTCCTCTGCACTCTTTCAATAGCCTCTACATCCTTCCTATAGTGAGGTGACCAGAACTGCGCACAATACTCCAAGTGGGGTCTGACAAGAGTCTTATAGAGCTGCATCATTACCTCCTGACTCCTAAACTTTATTCCTCGATTAATGAAGGCCAGTACACCGTACGCCTTCTTGACCACTTCCTCCACCTGCGAGGCCGATTTAAGAGTCCTATGGACCCGGACCCCGAGATCCTTCTGCTCTACAACACAGCTAAGACTCCTACCCCTGATATTGTACTCCTTCATCCCATTATTCCTGCCAAAATGGACCACTACACATTTATCCGCATTGAAGTCCATCTGCCACTTCTCCGCCCAGTCTTGCATCCTGTCTATGTCTCGCTGCAACTTTTGACATCTCTTCAGACCATCCACAACACCACCGACCTTTGTATCGTGGGCGAACTTACTAACCCATCCCTCCACTTCCTCATCCAGGTCATTTATGAAAATGACAAACAGCTGGGGTCCCAGAACAGATCCCTGGGGCACTCCACTGGTGACCAACCTCCATGCAGAATAAGACCCATCCACAACCTCTCTCTACCTTCTGCCGGCAAGCGAGTTCTGGATCCACAAGGCCAAAGCCTCTTGGATCCCATGCCCTCTCTCTTTCTCCAGAAGCCTTGCATGGGGGACCTTATCAAATGCCTTGCTAAAGTCCATGTACACCACGTCCACCGCTCTTCCTTCGTCCATGTGTTCAGTCACATTTTCGAAGAACTCAACTAGGCTCGTAAGGCATGACCTGTCCTTGACAAAACCATGCTGACTATTTTTGATCAGTCTAAACTTCTCCAAATGTTCATAAATCTTATCCCTCAGAAGCGCCTCCATCAGCTTACCAACCACTGAAGTCAGACTCGCCGGTCGATAATTTCCTGGACTATTCTTGTTCCCTCTCTTCACATTTTGCAAAGGTGAGAAAGAATGGATCCTGGAATTTAGAAAACTAATGAATCTAATTCCTGTGATGCTATTTTTCTTCACAGAAGCAGAACCCGTAGAGAAGAACACTCACCCAACTGTGATGCTGTTGATGGGGACAGTAAACCTTCTGCAAACCTTGTCACTCTCTGCTGGAATTCACTCCGACCTGGTCCAGAATGAAGCTACGAAAACACTCTGTGGGCTTTTGCGGATGCTAGTGGAGAGTGGTGCATCGGATAAAACAAGTAAGGAACAATAAAATCTTCAACAGTTAGCCAGTGACAGTTTTCTGGAACACAATTATGTACTCCGAATGATAAACAGAGAAGTAAAGACTCGCATATTCTGAATGGCTGATAGCTTAGTTTTCTTTATATGATATATTGCTATATATAACAGCAAGTTTGCTTTCTCAATTTTAACCCCTAACTCCAGCCTCGTTGTGGGAGTTGCTTAATAGAATTCAGGCTAATTTCTCACAGCGGGGATAGTGTAAGTTTATAGTAATTATGCTTTAAATTTTGGGTATGTGTAGACATCCTACATTAAACATAATTTGCCTATCATGAGCATAATCCTGCAACAGTTCAAGATTCACCTGAAGCAGCCAAAATCATCTAGAGCCAATCCTGTTAAAGAGTATCTGAAAATTTGTGGATTGTGCCACCAAAACTTATAGATCATTAGTTCCAAGCCCAAACATCTTCAATTGCTTCATCAATGACCTTCCTTCCATCATAAGGTCAGAGGTGTGGATGTTTGCTGATGACTGCACAATTTCCAGCACCATCCATGACACTTGCAGCTCCTGAAAACAGTTCATACCCAAATATAACAAGATAGGGACAATATCAGACTCGGCCTAACGAGGGGCAAGTAAAATTTGTGCCACACAAGTACCAGGCAATGATCATCTCCTACAAGAGAGAATCTAAACGTCATCCCTTGACGTTCAAAGGCATTACCATCGCTGAATCCCCCACTATCAATATCCTGGAGATAACCCTTGACCAGAAACTGAACTGGAAATACAGTGGCTCCAGTATCAGGTCAGAGGCTAGGAATAATGTGGTGAGAAAATTACTTCCTGAGTTCCCCAAAGCCAGTCCACCATCTACAAACCACATGCTCGGAGTGTGATGGAATACTCTGCACTTGCCTGGATGAGTGCAGCTCTAACAACATTCAAGAAACTCAACACAATATAGGACAAAGTAGTTCACTTGATTGCTACTCCTTCCACAAACATTCACTCCCTCCAGCACCAATGAACAGTGACAGCAGTGTATATCATTCACAAAGATGCACTGCAGGAATTCACCAAGACTCCCTAGGTAGCATTTTCAAACCCATGACTATTATCATCTAGAAGGACAAGATCAGCAGATTGTGGGGACATCTTCACCTGGAAGTCCCCTTCCAATTCACTCACCATTCTGACTTGGAAATGCATTGCTATTCCTTCAGTGTCATGGGGTCATAATCCTGGAACTCCCTCCCTAACAGCACTATGATATGCCTACACCTCAGGGACTGCAGCAGTTCAAGAAGACAGCTCACCACCAACTTCTCAAGGGTAACTAGGGATGAGCATTAAATGCTGACCTAGACATCAATGTCCACATCCTGTAGAATAAATTTAAAAATGAAAACAGTCAGGAATTTTTTCTTCACAAAGTTAAGAACTAATCCCAATTGTAAAAAGGATCAGGGTTATTAAAAAAGTAATTGTATTGGTAAAATAAAAGTTTTGCATATCTAAATATTGAGTTATTTGAAGCAGGAGATTACATGGATAATAATTTTTGAAAAGTGTAGATGGTAGCACTGAAATGTGGGAGCAGCTGACTTTAATCCAATGTCTTGCTTTTTTGTTAAATTCGATGGCATGCTTTAATTCCTCTTGCGTTAATCTCCTGCAGGACCAGAAAACATCTCCATTTTATTTGGAGAGGTTAATGTTTTCATGTTGTTTCTAGCTTCTCCAATAAACAAAGTAGTGTCCCGAGAACAACACAGGAGCTGGTGCACATTGGGTTTCATCAGAAGTATAGCACTTACTCCTCGAATGTGTGGTACTCTGAGTTCATCTCAGTGGATCAGTTTGCTAACTAGGATTGTTGAAGGACAGCAGTCGTTTACTGCTGTGTCACTGCAGCGACAGGTGAGAACTTCTATCATACAAGTCCTTTTCGAAGGAGTGAAAAGCCAGATGTGTTTAGCATACTGTTAACATAATGTACTATTAATCTGGAGTTGTCCCTCCAGATCTCGTCACTTCACTATCTTTGCTCATCAAACTGAAAACTGTTAACAGTTTTCAATGTGGCATTTTTGTTTTTTACATTTCGAAATGTACCATAGTCTTGAGTTGAGGAAGATGTGTGTTAGCTTCAATCTCAGTAGTCAGTTTTTATTTTTGGTTTACTAATGTGAGAGGAAAATTTCTGATTTGAAAGAACCATAATAAGTTCTCAATTCATTTACTTTTTTCTGAAGTGTAAACTTTTTTGGGGTCTGCAATTACCCTACAACCTTGCCCAGGCATACAATATTTGTGTCTGAGTTGCATGATATCTGTGTCGTGAGTTGTCTGTGTGTGATCAGCTCCATATGTGACTATGGAGGATACTTTACTCGTGCCCAGTTCTATGGTCACCCGATGCTCATATATGCTTTTTCTAGCATCAATCACAATAATTTTGGCTAATTATTTTCCTTCCCTCTCCCATCTTCTTCTCAACTCAATGGAATGGAAAGTCACAGACCCCATAAAAGTCAGCATTTTCAGAAGAAAGTAAATGAATCGAGGAAATTATTATGGTTCTTTTCAAATTAGAGTTTTTCTTCTCTCATTAGTAAACCAAACATACAAACCCCGACTATTGACATATTGAATTTAACACACATGGAAAGCCACTGTAAAGCTTCAGCTGCTCCGACTGGGATCAAATGCTACAACAGTAACCATGAGGCCTTGTGTTACACCAGGAATAATCTTTATTCACTAGGTTATCAAGAGATCAATTTATAACTTTGGTGGGTAGCAGAAATGCAGTTAATATGTCTTAAAAGGACTTTGAGAACAATGCCAACTACATCCTAGAAGCTTGATAGCACCCTGGACAAAGCAGCAACTCATTCACTCCGTCCATCTCTGATGCACAATGGCAACAGTGTATACCATCTATAATATGCATGACAGCAAAACTGCAGTCAACAGCACATTCCAAACCTGCGCCCCCTGCCACAAAAAAGAACAAAGGCAACAGATTCATGGAAATACCACTAATTACAAATTCCCATCAAGTCAAACAAAATCCTGACATGTAAGTGTTTGAAAGAATGGCAATGTCATTAGGTCAAAATCCTGGAACTCCCTTTCTACCATAGCGTTGTGGATCTACCTACACCTGATGGCCTGCAGAGGTTCGAAAAAGCAGTTCACCATCAACTTCTCAAGGCCAATTAGGGATGGACGACGAATGCTGGCCTAACCAACAATGCTGTCGCCCCATGAAAGAACAAAAAGAATGACAAAATAGAAGATTATTGGTGAAGGTCAAAGGGCACAGAATTAGAGAAGGACAATAGAATGGAATCAAACCTATTGGAAGGGAGAAATAGTATGAGTTATCGTGGGTTCATGTTGGATTTGTGCTTTTTGTAAATATGAATATTTGCTATTCTATTTGTGCTAGATCTTGGCTCTGCGCTTGTTGCAAGCAGTCCTCCCTTTCTGGGACAGAGATGAACGATCAAAAGACATGAAGCTTCTTGTTGAAAAGCTGTTTGTTTTTTTGGGTAGTCTTCTGAGCACCTGCTCATCTGATGTTCCACTCTTGAGAGGTGAGCTTCCCTTAAGGCTGACACATACTTGTCAATTAATCAAGGAATATAAATGTAACGCTTTAAAAGTAAATGTATGGTTAAAGATGCTTCTGGTTGTATTTTCACAGATGGAATGTTGAGAAGAAGGAAGACTCGACCTCAGGCTTCTCTGACTGCCACCCACAGTAGTACACTGGCAGAGGAAATAGTTGCACTATTGCGAACACTTCACTCTCTGAATCAGTGGAATGGACTTATCAATGAATACATTAATTCTCAGCTGAATTGTATCAGTGAAATCATGACAGATAAAGCACCAGAGGCAGTAAGTACAACATTGTTTCTTTGCACCAAATTTATTTTTCGTCTTTGTTCTTGTCTTGTTCTTATAATTACTGTAGGAGACAGAGTTGATTTTAGGTCCTGTTGCAGCAGTCAATGCAGAAGTACAGCTTTAAAAATTATAAGCTTAAGTTTTTAAATTTATTTATTAGTGTCACAGGAAGGCTTACATTAATTGTGCAATGAAGTTACTGTGAAAAATCTCCTAGTCACCACACTCCAGTGTCTGCTCGGGTACTCTGAGGGAGAATTGAGCATGGCCAATGCATCTAACCGTCAAGTCTTTCAGATTGTGGGAAGACATCGGAGCATTTGGAGGAAATCCACGCAGACATGGGGAAAATGTGCAGACTCTGCGCAGAGAGTGATCCAAGCTGGGAATCGTTCCCAGGTCCCTGGCACTGTGAGGCAGCAATGTTAAGCACTGTGCCACCATACTGCCCATGTCTTGTCTCTAAGAATAGGAATTACGATCATAATTCCTCTTCAGAGTAGATGAAACCAGCATCCAAAAATACATGGAAGGATAAAGTAGTTCCTCCTTCTCCTTGTCCCTACCTCATTGTGCAATCTGTAACCCATGTTGAGTTGCCCTTGTGTTCTTTTATGGCTCAGCTGTATTTGTTTGATAGTTTAGAGTAGCTATATGTTGCATCTTTTTTTCACGGGATCAAGACGTTTCACATTTCTGACTTGAAATCAAGGTTTGTCACTATGGTGTATTGCCATGAGTGTCTATGTGGCATCAACCTTGTGCTCAGTCAAATATAGAATCTTATAATTGTGGTCCGATTTAGAATAGAATTGTAAAATCCTACGGTGCAGAAGGAGACCATTCGGTCCATCGAGTTTGCACGACCACAATCCCACTTAGACACTATTCCCATAATTTCATGCATTTACCCTAGTTAGTTTCCCCCCCCTCCCCGATAATAAGGGGCAAGTTAGCATGGCCAATCCACCTAATCTGCACATCTTTGGACTGTGGGAGAAAACTGGAGCACCTGGAGGAAACCCATGCAGACTTGGGAAGAATATGCAAACTACACACAAACAAGTGACCCAAGCTGGGAATCAAACCTGGGTCCGTGGTGCTGTGAGGCAGCAGTGCTAACCACAGTGCCATCGTGCCACCCTATCTTTCCTTAAATACCTTGCCAAATTGTTTTTTTTTTTATTCTCAATATAAAGTTTTTTGACTTGTCTTTCTGTAGGTGAGTGCCATAGAAATATTTTTTGCTTTGTTATTTTTCTCCTTTACGAACCCCAGCTTTACTCTGAGGATGCTGAACCTGGTTTTGCTTCCATTGGTTGCCTGGGTCGGACTAACGTAGAATGCAGTGGTATTGAACTTGCCATTTGCTAATTTGTCTTTGACTATACTTTGGGGAAGGGAACTCTGGATCATGGGTTCTGAGGATGTTTGGATGAGGTTTCATGCAAGGCAATAAGATATTATTGTGTGTTTTTGCAGACAGCTTTGGAAGATTGTTTCCCCGATTCTGAGAATCCAGAGATTAGTAGGCTGATGGCAGTGTTGGCTGTGATCGGTGGAGTAGATGGACGTCTGAGGTTGGGTGGTCAGGTGATACATGAAGAGCTTGGCGAAGGAACCGTGGCTCGTATTACCCCGAAAGGAAAAATTACAGTACAGTTCCACGATATGCGAACATACAGAGTTTGTCCTTTGAGTCAGTTACAACCGGTAGGTGATATGTTGCTGCTCACCCCTTCCTCTGCCCGGACATATTGAATGTTTTTGCCTGATTGGTCAGCCCCTTATCCAGGTATGAAGCTATGGTTTTGGTTTTTTTTCCCTCAGCTCCTAATGACTGCGTTCAATGTTAATAACTTGCCATTTGCCGACCTAATGCTGTCTGTCTGGGCTCAATTGGTGAATTTAGCAGGGAGCAAGCTTGAAAAGCAAAGTGTGAAGAAACCTAGCCAGAGCCTCACAGGTAATTAAAATATTAACTTTGGCTTTTGTTGCAAAGTGAGGTAGAGGTTAGAAAAATTAAACACAGGATGCTTGACAATATATAAGTACAGTGACTCCCATTAAAGTGGCTCAGTAGAATCATAAAACTCTTATAGTGCAGAAGAAGGCCATTTGGCCCATCAAGTCTGCATGATACTGACAGCACATCTCACTCAGGCTCGCTCCCCTGTCCTATCCCCGTAACCCCACATGTTTACCATGATTAATCCATTCAGCCTACACATCTTGGGACACCAAGGGACAATTTTACCATGGCCAAATTACCTAATCTGCGTATCTTTGGACTAGCTTAGTTCTGGGTTGTTCTATTAGCAATCATGATTCTTACTCAGGCCAGAGTGCAGCCAGCAGTTAAAAAGATGAACAGTGCATTGAATTGAAATTTGTATTAGTTTTAGTTACAATTTCTTCCGCAACCCTGCTGAATTTATTAGGTAACAGCATCTTGGACCCAAATATTCTCCCCTGACCTTACTGCAGTTTGAATCTTTTTCACATTTCTCCCTGTACTGTATGAGACCTCAGTGAGTGATGTATTGAATTTTTACTCAGCATATAACTGTGTATTCTTAGATGGAATAAGTTCTTTTGCATAGCTTCCTGTAATATTTTGGATGTGCTTTTTCATAATAAAATTGCTTTCTTTGTTGTTTGAAATGTAATTCTGCTGCCCCTGAGTTGACTGTTTTAGTCCCGAGACTGCTTTCTGAGTTTAGTGTTAACACATGTTTTCCTCCTTCCTCCATTCAGATCAAGTGGATTTATATTTACTAAGATGCCAGCAGCTGAGATTGTATATACTGAAGGCAGCACGAGCCTTGCTCATGCACCAGGATAAATTGAGACAGATTCTTTCACAGCCAGCTGTACTTGAATCTGGGACCCTCTCCACAGGTATGGATCAGCAAGTTACCCTTTATCTCCCACTGCAAGGCATGTCCTCTCGGAGTATTTGGCTTCATTTGAAATCTCTGTCACATCTAATCCTTCGTGTGTGGGATTGTCCGAGCGGTGGGCTAAATTCCACAATCATCTGAATGAAGTGAATCACCTCAGATGAGTGTGGGGCTTAGCCTTTCTGTAAGGATTTTATCACGTAGCTTGACATTTCAGTGTTGCACTGAGAGAGTTGCTGTCATTTCAATGAGGAAATGTAATGATAAATGTAAAAGATTATGTTAGAAGGCAAGGGAAGAATATCTAGGGCCTGACCAACATTAATCCTCCAATCAATACCAACTTAAAATAGTTCATCTAGTATTGAACCGATTGCAGTTACAGGACCTTGCTGTGTAGGAATTGCCCATATGATAGCAGTGATGACATTTCAGCACTTAAATAGTTTTGTGAAGCATTTGGGATGTGCCATGAATGTGAAAGGTACAGGATAAATGCATTCTCATTTTCTTTCCCCTTTCTCTTAATCTCCTTTCCATACAAGTCTTTGAAATCTGTTAATTTGCAAGCACTATTGAGTTAACGCACTTTAAGTGCGTCAAACCTGTTGGGATTTCAACAAAGTAAAAACAAGCAGCAGGAGGAAAAGACCAGCCATCAAGCCAGTCTCTCATACACACAATTCCAGCCACTTCCCCCTGTTCTTACGGCTATTTAATCTCTTGGAAGAAGTGAAAAATACTCAGGAAAATGTTTCCCCATAAGATCAAAACAAATTCAGGAAGTCACACAGACAAAGTGTTGTGTGGGAATCCTCTTGATCACTTTCGCTTTAGTATGGACTAAATCAAAGCCTAGTGAATTGAGTTCTATTGTTACTATCTTTTTAACCTAACTTTGAAGTTTTAAGGGCTTGTTAAATGAAATCAACATCTGTAGCTAAGCACTGACTTTTGTGCAAAATGAGAACTTCTAAAAGCTTGTAAATCTCAAAGTACTTTGGAATTTTGACACCTGGTATGGTTTTGAATTCTGCATTTATTTCAACACTGACATATTTTTGATATATTTGTAAAATATATCAAAAATATGTCAGTGTTGAAATAAAAAAAGCTCGCTTTTTTACTATCAAATAAATCGGTTGGATTAATAATTGGTGTTGCTAAATTCTTACTGAGTTCTTACCACTCCAATCCAACGCCGGCATCTTTACATCATATTTTTGACCGTCACTATTAGGAAACCAGTGACTATTTTAAGCCCCATTCTTAGAGACTGCCCTACAATCAGGTCCTGACATTTGTAGTACCAAATCCAATTCTCCTATTCCTGTAACTGAATAGCACTGCTAAGAAAAGCAACTGTACTTAATAGCTTAAGTGCCAGAAACATCCTCAAGAATGCCGATTTCCAAGATTCCAGTCCAATATATGATGTATGTTTTCTTGGACCTAATATTTTTTATTAATGTTTATTTAAATACCACTATTTTATCTCTTCCCTTCAGAGGATGCACCAGTTTCCTCTCCAGAAGCTGCTGACTTTTCGCCTGAGGGACCACAGCCCCCGTTGATCTTACTCCAGCAACTGCTGAGTGCAGCTACGCAGCCATCACCAGTGAAAGCTGTATTTGACAGACCGGAGCTTGAGGTTTGATTTTTAAGCTTGTCCTTTAAACAAAAGTCTGAATTTTTTTTAATAAAATGCACTCTAATTTTACATAGAATCCCTGCAGTGCAGAAGGCGGCCATTTGGTCCATCAGGTCTGCACCCGACTCTCTGAAAGATCATCTTACCCAGGCCCACCCCCTTGCCCAGTCCTTGTAACTCTGCACAGTAACCATAGCGAATCCACCAAACCTGCACATCTTTGGACTGTGGGAGGAAACTGAGTACCCGGAGGAAATCCACGCAAATACGCAAACTCCACACTGACAGAAATCCAAGGCCAGAGTTGAACCCGGGCCTTTGGTTTTATGAAGCAACAATGCCAACCACTGTTTCACCATACCACTCTACACTATAGTTAAGAAAGTCCACCAGTGCTTCTACTTTCTCAGGAGACTAAGGAAATTTGGCATGTCGGTTATGACTCTGACCAACTTTTACAGATGCTCTATAGAAAGATTTCTTTCCGGTTGCATCACAACTTGGTATGGCTCCTGTTCTGCCAAGACTGCAAGGAACTACAAAAGGTAGCAATCTGTCATGCAAACCAACCTCCCATCCATTGACTGTTTATACTACATTTGCTGTAATTATACAAAACAGCCAGCATAATTAAGGACCTCAGGCATCCTGGACATTCTCTCCTCCACTTTCTTCCACGAGGAAAAAAATACAGAAGTCTGAAGTCCTGCTGCTGTCAGACTTGTGAATGGATTTACCTTATATTAAGCAAATCTTTCTCTGTTATGATTATAACATTGCATTCTGCATTCTCTTGTTTCCTCTATGAATGGTATGTTTTATCTGTTTAGTGCGCAAGAACCAATACTTTTCACTGTATGTTAATACATGTGACAATAATAAATCGAATCAAATCAAAACACCACCCAATTTTAATGGACCTTTTGTCGTGAGCTTATCACAAATTGTCTAGCAAGTGTCATAGTGCCAGTGAACTGAGGGTGCTGCATGCATGCTTGGAATCATTTCATCAAACTTCCAATCCTAGGAACTGAATATTTTCATTCAGCCTATTTGCAAATGCTTTCCTTTGTGTTGATTTGAAGGAACTTATTTGCTGAGAAGGCGATACTTATCGCTTATCGAATTGGGAAGTAAATCATTTGGAAACATGTCATACTGCCTCCCAGCTGAAACATAAATAATATTGCCTGTTTGCGGTTGGCTGCTCTTCATTCAGATTATTTGTGAGAAATAAGAGTTCTCAATGGAATAATCCCGGGAAAAAGTACACCAAGATCTCTTTGCAGCTTGATTAATGCCTGTGTATAATTGGTCTCTGTTCCCTCATTGTCCCACATTTTGGATCCTTTCTCAACTCTGCTGGCAGAATGTTAAATTTTTATCAAACTTCCAATCTTAGAAGGCAATTGTTTTTGTTCGACTTATTTGCGTTTCCTTATTGAATTGAAGGATATGGTGCAACAGCAGGCATGATCCCTGAGAAGGGTTGCAGTGTTTGTGTTTTGTAGATTTCTCTTGGTCTCATTTTTGTAGCGCTGATTTTCCTCTATTCAATTAATAGTTGCAAATCACACATACAAAGCTCTGAGGAGCCTTTACACTAAATGTCTCCTGGCACTTTTAAAAAAAATTGCTGACATTTGTATAGCACACTTTGCAACCACCAGACATCTCAAACTGCTTCACAGTCAGTGAAGTACATTTTAAAGTGTAGTCATGGTCCCACTGCTGAAATGTGTTAGTCAATATGCACTGAGCAGATGACCTGATAGTTTAGTTTTGTGATGTTGAGTGTCGAATAAATACTGGCCAGAATGCAGGGGATAACTCTCCTATTTGTCTTTGCAATAATGTTATGTGACCTTTTATGCCCACTCAAGCAGAGAGATGGAGCCTTTGTTTAATGTCTCATATGAAAGATGGCCTTTCCCACACTGCAGTGCTCCCTCAATACTGCACCAGAGTGGCAGTCTTGGAGTGGAAATTGAACCAAGAGCCTTGTGATACAGAGATGTGAATGCTATCACCTGAGTTTGGGGAATGAGACTGTTACTTCCTTATGAGATATAAGTGAGGGTCAGCAAATGCAAACAAGATAGGATGCATGCAATTAACCATACAATATTGTGTCCGTATACAGATGCTGCTAGTGCCTTGTCCATTTGGAGCAATATCACGTGCAAATGGGCTTCAGGCTTTGTTCTCAGCTCTGTTTTGTGGCTCATTCCACACAAGTTAAAAACAAACTGCTGCAAATACTCAGCCGGTTTGACAGCAACTATGTAGAGAGGAACCAATTTAATATTTCAGTTTGATAGACCTTTCAGCTTTAAGCAAGTGAAGGTAGTTGTGGTGATCAGGGAGGGGCAGGGGAGAAAAGTCCATGATAGGTTGGAGGACAGGAGAGATTTATTATTGTCGCATGTATTAGAATACAGTGAAAAGTATTGTTTCTTGCATGCAATATAGACAAAGCATACCATGCATAGAGAAGGAAACTGTGGCATAGTGGTAATGTCACTGGGCTCATGGTCCAAGGGATCTAGTTTAATGATATGAATACAAAGGTTCAAATCCCACAATGACAGCTGGTAGAATACCAATTCAATTAATTTTGGATGGCAGGGTAGCATAGTGGTTAGCGCTGCTGCTTCACAGCTCCGAGGATCTGGGTTCGGATCCCGGTCTGGGTCACTATTTGTGTGGAGTTTGCACATTCTCCTTGTGTCTGCATGGGTTTCCTCCAGGTGCTCCAGTTTCCTCCCACAGTCCAAAAATGTGCAGGTTAGGTTGATTGGCCATGCTAAAAAAAATTGCCCCAAGTGTCCTGAGATGTGTAGGTTAGAGGGATTAGTGGATATATATGTAGGGATTTGGGGGTACGGGCTGGATGGGATTGTGATCAGTGGAAACTTGATGGGCTGAATGGCCTCTTTCTGTACTGTAGAGTTTCTATGATTCTATGATTTCTATGAAAAGAGAGAGTGCAAAATGTAATCTTAGTCATAGCAAGGGTGTAGAGAAAGATTAACTTAATGAGAGGTAAGTCCAATCAAAAGCCTGACAGCAGCAGGGAAAAAACTGTTCTTAATTGGTATGTGACCTCAGACTTTTATATCTTTTTCCCAATGGAAGAAGGTGGAAAAATTATGTCAATGCAGTCATTGATTATAGAACATAGAACACTACAGCACAAACAGGCCCTTCGGCCCACAAGTTGTGCCGAACACATCAAAACCTACCCAGCCATAGACCTATCTATAACCCCCAATCCCATTGGATCCCATATACTCATCCAGAAGTCTTTTAAAAGACCCCAGCGAGTTCGCCTCGACCACCACCGACGGCAGCCGATTCCATTCACTCACCACCCTCTGAGTGAAAAACTTTCCCCTAGCATCCCCTCTGTACTTGCTTCCCTGCACCTTAAATCTGTGCCCTCTCGTCGCGACCATTTCAGCCCTGGGAAATAGTCTCTGAGAGTCCACCCTATCTATTCCTCTCAACATCTTGTAAACCTCTATCAGGTCGCCTCTCAACCTTCGTCTCTCCAGGGAGAACAGTCCCAGCTCCCTCAACCTGTCTTCATAAGGCATGCCTCCCAATCCAGGCAACATCCTTGTAAATCTCCTCTGCACCCTTTCAATAGCTTCCACGTCCTTCCTATAGTGAGGCGACCAGAACATTATGCTGGCTGCTTTATGAGTCAGCAAAAAGTGAAGACAAAATCAATGAATGAGAAGCTGGTTTGAGTGATGGGCTGGGCTTTGTTCATGACCGTTTGTAGTTTCTTGTAGTCTTGGGCAGAGCAGGAGACATACCAAGTTGTGATACAACCAGAAAGAATGTTTTCTATGCTGCACCTGTTGAAATTCGTGTGACTCGTAGTAGACATGCCAAATTTCCTTAGTTTCCTTGGAAAGTAGAGGCATTGGTGGGCTCTCTTAACTATAGTGTCCGTGTGGAGGGACCAGGACAGGCTGTTGGTGATTGGAACACCTAAAAACTTGAAGCTCTTGACTATTTCTGCTCCGTTCCCATTGATGAGATGGGCATGCCCTCCACTACACTTCCTGGAATCGATGATTTAAAGACAAAAGATTGTGTACTACAAGATCAAAGGGAGTGCTAATGGGACAAGTTTCAAAAAAGAAATGTATAGGCTTAGGAGAGTTATGAATGGTACAATTGTTGCCCAAAGTCAAAATAAAAAACATAAAAGTGAAATGAGAGGAAAAACCAAACCAGCAAGGAAATATGAAAGAAAATTGGTTGTGGTTGTGAGCTATGACTGACTATTGAGTCCAGAGCCTGTAAAAGTATCCAGTCGGTTCAGGCCACATTAGATGGAACACTCCTTGAGCACACTCTCTCTGACTTATGTGGAGGCTAGAGAGGGAGGAGAGGTTGCTATAATATATTTTTAACAATTCTTTCATGGGACAAGCTCATCATTAGTAAGGCCTGTATTTGTTTCCCATCCCTTATTGCCCATGAGACGGTGGTGAAGAGCCACTGCCTTAAATCATTACAGTCTACCTGGAGCAGGTAAACTCTCAGTACTGTTAAGAATGGAATTCCAAGATTTTGATCCAGCACCAATGGAGGAATGATCATCTGGTCCCACGTGTTGTATCTTTGTTCATGGAGTTTTTATTAAGCATTTTGGTCTTCATTATATCTCTTTTCTCAGGCGGCAGCCCTTGCTGTTTGTCAGTTCTTGGCAGTGGAGTCAACCCATCCATCTACACCTGTATTTGATGACAGCAGCTCAAGTGAGGCTACAACACCTGTTACGGTGCAACCTGTACGGCCGATAAAACACAAGAAGCGCAAGCCTTCTCCCCCTCCACCTTTACCCATTGTGGCCCAACTAATGGAAATGGGATTTGGCCGGAAGAATATTGAATTTGCATTAAAATCACTTACAGGAGGCTCTGGAAATGCTGCAGGATTACCAGGTAAAGATGTGCAATATAAATAAATCCATTTTGACACCAGCAAGCACTCTTAGAACTTCCATTCAAGTGTTGTTTTAAAGAAATGTTTGGTCCAGGTCTAAGTAAAGAATGGTCAGTTGGACAAGTGTAACACGACTGTGTAATGTAGGAAATAGCTGTTAATGAGTTAATTAATTTGCATATGGATAGTCAACATCTTTTCCCAAAGGTAGGGGAGTCTAAAACTACGGGGCATAGGTTTAAGGTGAGAAGAGAGAAATACAAAAGGATCCAGTGGGACAATTTCTACTCAGGGTGGTCACTGTCTGGAATGAGCTACCAGAGGTAGTAATAGAAATGGGTCCAATTTTGTCTTTTAAAAGGCATTTAAACACGTGGCTAAGATGGGTATTGAGGGACATGGGCCAAATGTGGGCAATTGGGACTAGCTTAGTGGTTTAAAAAAAAGGGGGGCATGGACAATTTGGGCTGAAGGATCTGTTTCCATGCTGTAAACTTTATGACTGCAACACTAAAATACATCCCTACAGCTGATGTCTCAGGAACTTCCACTAGAAGTGTACTTAGGCATTCATTTGCAGTTTTTAAGAATACATATAATTAAGCTCAGAAAAGAAAAGTTTATTTATTAGCCACAAGTAAGGCTTACATTAACACTGCAATGAAATTAGTGTGAAATTCTCTTTGTCTTTGCATTGTCCTTGCTCTTTTCTTTATATCCTCCATGTAGAAGTGAATAGTGGAAATTTGCAAGACCTGGTTTCATTGAGAGTTGTAATTCCTGCAATAAAATCTATTGTATATGTGCATTAATAACTTTAAAATGCACAGCTACCAGTCTGTGAAATGGAATGTTAATGGTAAATATTTTGCAGCATTCACTGGATGCTAGATTATTGTTGTCACTGAAAGTGAAGATGTACAAAAATATACTCTATTTTGAAGTAAATGTCAGCCCTATCTTACCTAGGATGAAGTCATCATCATCATGTAAACCTGATCTTTTGGAAGAATGTTTTAAAAATTTGGGATGAGAGTTTTATTAGTTGCTTTTATTCTGATGCGTGATGTTTTTAATATTGTTGCTGTGGAATACTGTGGTAACAAAAAGCCAAACCTATTCAAAATGTGCAAATTTCCTGCTTAATATGTAAACAAATTGTTGTGATCCCAGTTGGTGTTCTAATTGGAGGGGAAGATCCCAAAATGGACCCCTGGCTTAAAAGGCCATAACTTATAGTTTTTTTTTATCAAACATGGAGGAACAGAGTCACAGGACCGCTAATTAGTTTTAACAACATTTATTAAGCATTAAGAATTTGAATTACGATAAAATACGCCTTTTATCCCCTCATCTCCTTAGCTTAACAAATACGCATAGGTTTTACGATTAACATGGCTGATACATTCAAAGCTACAATGGTCTCTTTAACACACAGTCCTTTTGATGCATACAAAATGACTGTGATCAAATATCTATTTAAAGTCAAGTTGTGGTCTGTGATTTTCTCCTGAATCCTCCAACAGGTTGCCAGGTGAGAGTTTCCAAACTCTAGTCTCAAAAATACACTTCAAAGAATTATCTCATAACTATGCTTAGCAGTTTTCATTCTGAATTTCAATCCAAGTTTTACAAATGACTTTTATACAAATCATCCACTTTACTTTTAACAGTGAATCCAGTCCAGGATTTTATACCAACTCCTTTAGGAATTATTTGTCTCGATGGTTTTTAAACAAATTCTGAGATCCAACCAATGATTTCAACTTGTTCTGCACACTATAGTGAAATCACATAAACCTGAAAATCACTTGATCCAAGATGGCGCTGCAAGTGTCAGCTTCTTGAAAGCTGTGTCCAGCATACCCTTTAATTCTATCTTTTCTTCTTGTTCTGTGCTTATTCTAACTCTTCAAAATTCTCTAACAATGACTTTTGGGTGGACCTATCTTATAGTGATTTTTCTCTATACCCTAGCTATCATTGCTACACTACATTCTGCAGTCTCTTTCCTTCTCCCTGTAGAGTATGCTTTGTCTACATATTGCACAAGGAAAGTACTTTTCACTATAAACTTACTGGGTCAGATACATGTGACAATAAGTCACTTCAAAAGTCTTTCTGGCATCTCAGTCTTCTCTAAGCTCTGTCTGTCTTTGCTAAACAGTCTATTTTTGTACCTTTAAGCTCAGACTGCTTGGGAATTTTTCTTCTTTGCTCTCGTTTCTTTAACTCCATTACTCCATTGTATGGTTTTTCTTGTAGCAAAGCTGAGATGTTCCCCTCTGGCTTTCTAAATGTAACTGCTGTCAGCAGAGCCACAAATACTACCTTCCCACGTTCTCACTTTCTCCAAATGCGTTAGCTTCTAGTTAAAAACTAAGAAAAGCTCTTTTTACCTTACAAGAGCCCTTTTCATTTATTCTTCACACTGTAGCCCCTTTAAGCACAATAGAAACACAGCTGGAACTTTACCAACTCTGACACACATCATCACCTTTGCCCATCACGAACACAACTATAGGTCCCTTCTCAGCATAGAAACATTAATTTATATGCACTTAAAACAATACCTTATTTGTAATGTTTACCCCTAAAAATATAAATCTCTTAAAAATTGATTGACCCACATTGAGAAAGAATAACATTAATGCTTAGATAAAAGTTCAACTCGAGATAAAGTTGAAGGGTAGCCTCCGATCTCTTGCATGCATGTCTGTTTCATTTACACAATAAAAGTAACATCAAGCCCAATTGCACTAGAAAAGTTTACCATCTATTTTTGTCCCAAATTTTATTTCAAAGGTGTGGAAGCATTGGTCGGTTGGCTGTTAGATCACCCTGATGTACAGATTGCAGAACTTTCTGATGCAGAGAGCACTCTATCAGAGTACTCGGATGAAGAGATTCTCGAGGAAGTAGAAGAGGCTGAAGCTGCTTACGCTGTGATGGGTCCTCAACCAACTCTACCTAATGTAATTTTGAAACAGGATGTACTTAGCAGACTTTAATAACATTGGAGAGCTGATGTTCGAGATGTACTAACATAATGTTCTTAATTTTGTAGCCTTGGGCTGCTGTAGTGACTGAAAGCCAAACATATAAGAAACGTGGAGATTTCTTGAGTAATGATGATTATGCTGTTTATGTAAGGGAGAATATTCAGGTATGGATTGTCCTGCTGTTTAAATATTGATGTATTGTATTTGGCTTTCTATGTCATGAACATTTTTAATATTAATTGCAATAAGTTACAGATTACACTTTATATTGAGCTTCATTTTGTCTTGCAGGTGGGAATGATGGTGCGATGCTGCAGAACCTATGAAGAGGTTTGCGAGGGAGACATGGGAAAAGTAATCAAATTGGATCGAGATGGGTTGCATGATCTAAATGTGCAGTGTGACTGGCAGCAAAAAGGTGGCACTTACTGGGTCAGATACATCCATGTTGAACTATTGGGTAGGTACATTGTGTATTAATCAGAAACACCAGTACTAGGTAACAGTTAATTGTTCCTTTTTTTTTTAAAGCGCAATTCAGGACATGTTTAGTTTTCATTGCTTTCTTTTCCTTCAGGTTTCCCACCACAGAATTCTACCTCCCACATAAAGATCGCTGATAAAGTACGGGTTAAGGCTTCAGTTACCACTCCAAAGTACAAGTGGGGATCAGTTACCCATAGAAGTGTGGGAATTGTAAAAGGTAAACGAGTCATGCTTGCATTCTCACCTTCTGATTCCCTAAAAATAATCACATTTTTCTGTGCAGTGTTTTGATTCATTGCATGGAAAGCTGGTACAAAATAAGCAGTAAAAATGTACTGTAGGTTTGCAATGATGGATTTAATAATCTTTGTTTTTATTTCAGCATTTAGTGCCAACGGGAAGGATGTTATTGTTGATTTTCCTCAGCAGTCTCACTGGACTGGTCTATTGTCTGAAATGGAGTTGGTCCCCAGTATTCATCCAGGAGTCACGTAAGGAATTTAAAAAAACTTAACCAGACTGATGATTTTTAATCATGTGCTTTCCCATTTTAAACAAGAAAAAGAGTATAGTTCCTATGATGAGAATACTAACTTAAGGCAATTGCTCTCCTGTTTTCCTGGTAGGGTTAATTTTAAAAAATGGGCAATGTACAGTTTGTCGTAATTGATGAAAATAAGTAGAATATTTTAAATTTATTACATTTTCACACAGTTTTAACAGAACTTCAGCTGACATATGGTGGGGTGGGGCATGCAGAAGCTTAAAGAAAGAGAGTTTTAAAGAGTATCTTGTGAATGTAAGGTTGTTCTGTAGCATCTCCATTCTATGTTCCAGCTTGTGTGTATTACCATTACAGATTATTATTGCCATATTCTTGCCAGATCATCCTTGAGGACAAAGACTACCTTAAACTTTATTACAATAGTTATACTCTGAAGAGCCAGTTGGTGATAGTGCTATAATCAATCTTTCCTCAACTTTACATTTATTTACAGAGTGTTACAAATATTACAAGCATACACCATTTAATCAAACCACACTACTGTTTCAATGAATGACTCCTTTATATATGTTCAAGAGAATCTCCAATCCCAAAATTTTCATTGGCTTTCAAATCAGCATTTATTGTCCATCCTTGATTGCCCATGAGGAGATGGTAGTGAGCTGCCTTCTTCAATCACGACAAGGCCAGCAGATGCATGAGAACACCACCACCTGCAAGTCCTCCACCAGTCCAGACACTATTATGATTTAGAATTATGTAATCCCTTCACTATCGCTGAGTTAAAATCCTGGAGCTCCCTTCCTGGAATATTATGGGTGCAACTGCACCAGATGGACTGCAGCAATCGAAGAAGGCAGCTTCTGGCAAAGATATGGCAATAATAATCTGTAATGGTAATACACACAAGCTGGAACATAGAATGGAGATACAACGGCAAGTGTTGAGGGTTTGGAAGGCACTATTGAAGGAGGTTTGAATTGCTGCAATGTATCCTATATTGTATCAATGTATCACTGCCACTTTGCACTGGTGATGGAGGGAGTAACTTTTTAAATGGTGAATGGGGTGCCAGTCAAGCAGGCTGGATGGTTTCAGGATTCTTATGTTGTTGGAGCCATATTAAATCCAAGCAACTGGAGAGTATTCCATCATACATCTGACTTGTGTTTAAAATAAGGGGCCATCCACTTAGGACAGAAGTGAGGAGAAGTATTTTCACTGAGGGTGATGAGTCTTTGGAACTCTCTTGTCAAAAGATGGTGGAAGCATAATTGTTGAACATTTTTAAGGCAGCATTTGATAGATTCTTGATAAATGAAGGGGAGAAATGTCACCAGGTGTCAGTGGGAATGTGGTTTTGAGGTTACTATCAGATCAGCCACGATATCATTAAATGAAAGGAGCAGGTTTGAGGGAATGAATAGGTTACTCCTGCTCTTAATTCCTATGCTGTGGATAGAATGGGTTGATGGAGGCTTTGGGAGTCAGGAGGCAAGTTTCTCATTGCAAAATTCCTAACCTCTGACCTGCTGTTATTGCCATAGTATTTATATGACTAGTCCGCTTAAGTTTTGGATCACTGATAAATCCCCAAGATGTTGGTAGTGGGAAATATGTTATATTTTTCACTAAAATCACTTCTCGTTTTAAAATCTGCTGTTTGTAGGTCTAGTACACTCATTCTTTTCTTTATTGGAAATATGAGGTAAATAATTCCTTGCTCTTTCATAACTTACATAAGACATTTGAAGAGCAGGGTCTCCTGTTTAAGTGGTGTACTTGCCTTTACTTTTGTGGAAGTTGAATCACAATAAATGAAAAATAACAAACAGGTGTACATTTTGTTATGTCATTGATGGCGTTGACTTTTAAAAGTTAATGTATGTCTATTAATCAGTCTTTGTTTTACCCTGTTTTCTTATAAAACACAGGTGTGATGGCTGTCAGATGTTTCCAATGAATGGGCCCAGGTTCAAATGTAGAAACTGTAATGATTTTGACTACTGTGAAAACTGCTTCAAGTCTAGGAAACACAGCGCTAGGCATACATTTGGTAGAATTAATGAACCAGGTAAGATGCACTTGGGGGGGGGATATTCGGGAATGTGCTAATAAAACTTCAGTTTGTAATAGAACAAAAAAAACTTAGTTTAACATATTGCGCCATCTGAATATTACTCCAAGCTTGCATTGAAATGGGGCCACACAGTGGCACAGTGGTTAGCACTGCTGCCTCTCAGTGCCAGAGATCTGGGTTCAGTTCCAGCCTTGGGGTATGCACTGTGTGGAGGTTGTACACTCATCCTGTGTCTGTGTGGGTTTCCTCTGGGTGCTCCGGTTTCCCCTCATAGTCTAGGGTGTGTGGATTAGGTTGATTGGCCAAGCTAAATTAACCCTAATGTCAGGTGAATAACAAGGTAAATATGATGGGGTATGGGAATAAGGCCTGGTGGGATTGTGCTCATTGCAGACCTGATGGATCGAATGGACTTCTTTCTGCAGTGTAAGGATTGTATGATTACAGCTTTGATTGCACTATGTCCTCGCTATGTCAGAAGTGCAAAGTGAAATTTCTGTGTTGGTTTGTGTTACCAACTGTGGTAGTAATTTTCTTTTATTCTCTCTCGTTATACATGTATTTGAAAATGATCTTGCTGTACTTTACTAATCTTTTGCTTTACTTGTATAAAATGCACAAATCTTCAATAAAAATATACTTAAGAAATATTGCTGTGTAACATTATCAAAAGTTGACAGTATACCATTTTAATAAGGATAAGATTTGTTTAAATGAAATATGAGGCAATCATTTTATAAAATATTTTGCTTTCTATCTGCAGTTTCATTTTAAGCAACTATGTGGGTAAAAGCCAATTAAGTTTCACTCATAACTCTCCAAGTCTATAGATTTTCTTTTGGTGTATCTTTTTTGATTATGTATGCCATTGTTGAGAAATAAGGTATTTTGTTCACGATTTTGCTCATCCAACTGTATGACAGTATTATAAAATAGTTGTGATAGTAATCATTTCTGTATTGGTTTAAAGGACAATCACCAGTATTTGCTGGGCGTTCAGGGAAACAACAGAATAAGCGATACAGCTGTGAGAGAGGAATGTTGCTAGATGACTGGTCAAGGATTGTGAAGAACTTTGGAGTTTCCTCCTCTGTTAGTCAAGCTTCCCGCCTGATTGATGGCTCTGGGCAGTGCTGGCAGTCTTCAGGCTCGCAAGGGAAGGTAAGTGAAAAGTCACTTGCATGACCAACCATTCTAACTTGCACATTTGTCTTCTGTATACCTTAAAAGGTAGATCCACCAACCACTGGTCGCCTTTCTTTTCATTCAGGTTTTAAGTTGCATTGGTTATGATCTTCCTCAGTTCTTTATACTCTGGTTTCAGTTGGTTTTCCCCTTCCATCCCAATTTTCAAATTCCCAATTTTGGGAAAATTCCCAAAATGTTTTTGCTTCAAGGAAGCTGAATATATTAATCATCTGCCTCACATACTCTCATACTCACAGACACTCACTTTAGCCCTGGATGTTGAAACCACGAACTCGGGGACTGTTTGTCCCCAATCCAGGCCACTGGTGCTGCTGGGACTATAAATCCAATCAGATTGGCTGGCAGCTCTCTGAGGTGGGAGTACCATCTAAGTGAAAGGTACAAGTCCAGTTCCAGCCGGTTAATGCTTCTTGAAGTGGAGCACCAGATGGCAGGGCAAGAAACCCTGCGATTTAAAAATTTCCGTCACAGAGTCAGGATAACTGGATCATTTTCAGGTTGCCAGGCTGTAACAAATAGAATACCAAAGGCATCTGTGCTGGGAGCTGAGCTATTTGCAATCTATATTCAAATGAAAGGACTGAAGATATTTGCTGATGATACAAGGATGAACAGGAAAGGAAATTGAGAGGAGGATATGAAGTGCCTGCAAAGGGATAGAGAAACGGAAGGAGTATAAAATAGGGTAGTCTTGGTACAACTGTTCATACCATCAGTTAGCCATTAGTGATCATCATTTTGGTCTATGTGTTTGAGGGATATACTTGTAAACCATTTGGAGAAGGGTCACCAGATTGATTTCTGGGATAAAGGTGTTGTCTTAAGCGTAAAGATTGAGCAGGTTGGGCCGACATTTGAGCTGATCTTATTGAAACGTAATATTCTGTGGGTTTTTGCTGGGAGGATGTTTCCCCTTGTGGGTAATCAAGAACTAAGATACATTATTTGACAAGTATGGTGTTACCCCTTTATAATAGAGATGAGGAATCATTTCTCTGAGGGCTGTTAATCTTGGGATTTCTCTTCCGCAGAGCGCCATTGAATATATTCAAGGCTGAATTAGGTAGATTTATGATTGACAGAGGATTCAAGGGTTATGGGGGTGGGCAGGCAAGAACTTAGAGTTAAAGACCATGATTTTACTAAATGGCAGAGCAAGCTCAATAGGTTGAAGGGCCGACTCCTATTTCTTATAATCTAATGAAAAATCATGATCTTTTTCGTCAACAGGATTTATCCATTACCTATCAGGTCCACTCAGTGTCTTACATATTTTTCAATCTGGTTTTGAAAAAAGAGGAAAATGCCAGAAATTGATGAATGAGATTTGAGTTTGAATAGCACAAGAGTTCAGCATCACACTGAGTCTCTCCTCATTATATATTTTTGTAATTGGGTTTTTATTGTTTTGTTGATATGTTTTCCATTCCAAGTAAGGCTTTTTGCTTTGTGATTCCTGTATTGTCATCTTTCATCATGCTTTGTTTTCAGCTGAGGTGGAATCCTTTCAGGAGCACTTGTTTCTGAGTTATGGTCATCTTTGCTGTTAATTATCCTGAGAGTTGTACTTCTGTGGGGCATGCACCAGGAACAAATTTTTAATTAATTGTGTTGTTACGTTGCCCCTGAATCCCCATTTTGCATCCATGTTTTCAAGAGGAAATGTAGGGAATAAATGGTCTCTCTTTAGCTGGTATAGCCAAGACTGTTTGTTTAAGAAATGGTGAAACTGAATGCACGTGCGATTGGTGGGATGGAGTGTTCTGAGAAACTCTCAACTGATGCTTGTTTCTGTGTTGGTCTAAAGGGTCAACTTTCTGAGAATATATTTCAGTACCTCTTATTTGCGCAGTTCGTTGCATTTCAGTTCTTTTCAGAATTAAATGACTTGATCAGTTCACCAATCTTATTTGTTGCAGCAGTTTTGGCTTCAATGTTGTTCTCTTAATCCTGCGCTTTTACTTTGCTAGCACTGGATTCGCTTGGAGATCTTCCCAGATGTCCTTGTTCATAGACTAAATATGATTGTGGATCCTGCTGACAGCAGTTACATGCCTTCGTTAGTTGTTGTCTCGGGTAAGTTAAATAACCTCAAAATGCCATTTGTATACTTCTGTTTTCACTTGAGTAAATATGCTTCTGATCAAACACACGACCATGCCTTATTTCAGGTGGAAATTCATTAGATAATCTTATTGAGCTGAAGACGATCAATATCACCCCCACAGACACCGTGGTCATGCTTCTTAATGAATGTGTGGAGGTACGTGTTCTCAGAGTTTTTAACCTGTGTCCACAATTGCTCTAAGAATAAGAATGGGCCAGATTCTCTGGCCTCCCATCTGTGTGCTTCCTGCCAGTGGAGATAGCGCATTGTTTGCTAGTGACGGGATTTTCTGTCCCAGCGCTGTCAATTGGAATTCTGATTGATGTTATCTCGTGCCAGCAGGAAACCCATGGGTAGGGTGCGCTGCGGATCCATACCGGGGAATCCCAATGGTGTAAACAGCTGGAAAATTCTGGCCGATGTGTTATGTCATTTACTACTGTTCTGTACTAACTCTGCATTAAGTCCAGGTAACCAGTGGAAATTATCACAAGTGCATCTTTAGTTGAGACAGAACTGTTTTAAATGTTTGATGGAATTTCACTCCTGGGCAATATCATCACTGTCATTTTACTATATTAATGAAACATTTACCATTGAATCGGTGTCTCTGCTTTGCAGTAAGCGCTATATAAACCCATTTATACACATTTTCAAGGCCACATGCTCAATCATATTATCCCCAGCGGCCAGTGGTTTTGATCACAGGTATGGCCAGCTATGATTTTGGGCAAGATTTTATGAGCCCTTACAGACTGGGTTGGCCGATTAGCAGCCACTTAAGGACCTCTGCATGCTTGGCCGCAATTTTCAGCTTGGTGGGAGGAGGTCAGTGTGGGACTTTCTCCAGAGGGGTGGATGTCCTGCGCCAACCAATTAACACATGGAGCCTAAATGACATGGGGGAGGTGGGTTGCTGTCGTTAATGGGCTTCAATGCATTCCCTGTCCCACCTCTTCAAAAATCCTACTCTGTGTCTCAGCATTACAAGTTCATTTGAACCATTTCAAATGTCACTTCGTTTTGCATCTGAAGCCTGAAATAACAAAAAAAGTTCCAAAAATTACAAGTTAATGAAGATGCTAGACTTCAAGGATGAATTGGGTAAGTGGCAGATGAAATTCATTTAGCAAGATACAACATGTTTCACTGGGAAACACCAAGTCTAAGAAGGGACTATTTCTTCAAAACAAATAAAATTAAGTGCATGGCAGATTCACGAGATCTGAATTTCCTGGTTGACAATAAATTTAAACTATCAGAACAATGCTCAATTGAAATGAGTAAAGCAAATCAAATGATTGATCAAATATTGCCTACTTAATTAAAGTTGATGTAGTGAATGGATTTCCCTGCCTAATTGCATCCAGTAATTCCTCCTTTAAAATTCTGCGATAAACATTTCTTTGGCCAAAAATGTTCTAAATGACCTCCTTCAGCAAGCAGCTCATTGATTACGCCTCTGAGAAATGTATTGGGAGGTTTTCCTTCTACTTTCAATGTGCTATATAAATGCAAATTGTTTTGTGTCATTACTGAGAACAATGTAGACATGTGCAGTGTCTGCTTTATAGCCATTCCATGATCTCAGAAGCACTTTCTTATGAGATGCATAGTCTTTAAGAAACAAAGTATTATAACCATGGTATTTATGTGAAATGCTAGAAGAATGACATGGGCTCACTGACTTCGGGAATCTTTCCATTTGGATGGTCCAGGTCTTTTCTATGTACTATAGGTCCAACCACTGTTTATACCATTAAGGATGAATGGATGTGCACGTACTTTACTTAACATTTACAGTACATTGTATTGTTTTTCATCTTGTAGTTCTGTTTTTTTTATCTCTGTCCAGTGTAACAGAGGTGGCCGTTGCTAGACAACACTTGGAACTTCAGTGTTCTGACAATAATGTTCTTGCACTTTGATAAAACTATGGGCCTCAATTAATTTTTAACCATGCATTATTTTCTCAGCAGCACAGGTATATTGAGATTGCAATCAAACAGTGCAGAAGTTCTGGGATTGATTGTAAAATTCATGGCTTGAGCATTGTGGGACGTATCCGGGCAGAGGATGAGGATCTTGCTACAAACTTCCCTTTCCTTGCTTCAGATAATGAGGAGGAGGATGATGATAAAAGCAATACTGGAAGGTACTAACTGATAACTGCTGTGAATGATGCAAGAGATTGAATTTATTTTAAAAACAGCTTCTCTTCTGAAATAACTTAATAGCACACTTCATTTTTTTGAGTATCTAACCTTGAAGGCTCTCCAATGCAGCAATGATTTTTCCTGAAAATATTAATATTAAAATACTAATCTTAAAATTTGCAAAAGTACTTTATAAAACATGTTGAATTGCAAATTATAGTGTGCAAAAAATTCAACTTCTGTCCATAAACATGTTTCCACTCTGAGGTACCTCAGTCCAATCACAATACTCTGGATGTTTACAATATATGTTCCATGTCAGGCATACAACCTCAGAGCAAAACATTTCAAATTGAAAATTCTGGGAAGTGCAATAGGGTTCAATTTTTCTCCATATAGCAGGTTCCTCACCAAGGTGCCTCAGAGCGATTTCAATACTCATAATATTCACACTGTGTATCCCATGTCAACTATGCAACCTGAATTAAACTAGCTGCTTAGTAACAGAGGAAGGAGATGGGCTAACTCAATTGCCCTCAATTCCGCAGTACCCCACAGTATCGTTGAACTTATTGGGAAGTTAAGCTTCCCAATAAGCTCACAGTTACAGACTGCCTATTGAAATAACTGACTGCTCTTTGAAGCAATCTATTCTGTCCAATGTTTTTTAGCATGTTTTTGGAAAGACTTAGCAAGATGCTGTATACATGCAAATTCTTTATTTGACCCACTTCTAGAATGTTGATTTTCTTTTTGCTGTAACAATTGGTTGAAAAATCCATCGATCTGTAAAAGTATATTAATAATCTTGTGTCAGTATGTACTTCCTGACAACTTTCCCATTGAAACATTCTTGTATTCACAATTATATTGGGATGACTGAATACACATGTGTAAGGCTGTAATTACAACCTTCTGCCAATGGAAGTGCTGAAGTGCCACAACAATTTTACATGGGCAATTTTCATTGCAAATGAGATGGATTTGTTATGAAAACACAGAATGACAAAATTTAAACTGGTGCCTGAATAGCAAGATGGATCCAATTATCATTCTTGCCTTCACACTATTTTACCATCATACTACACTTTGTTGGTTGCCTATGTACCCAAGGCAACTGAGGAGTAATACATTAAAAATTTTGAGTACAGCCACAGTTCTACTGAAAAAGAGAAATTTTCCGAGCCTTAGGGAATTGGAGACGTATGGGGAGCAATCAGAACGTAGAGTTCAAGGTGCAGATCAACCATGATTGTATTGAGTGGTACTGCAGGCTGTATGGACTGTATGGTTTACTCTCCTTATGTTCTTGTAGAATCATAAAATCAGTGAAACTCTAAAGTGCAGAAGGAAGGCATTCTGCCCATTAAATCTGTACCGACAACAATCCCACCCAGGCCCTATTTATATGACCCCACGTATTTATCCTGTTAATAGTCCTGACACTAAGGAGCAATTTAGCATGGCCAGTCCACTTAACCTACACACCTTTGGACTGTGGGAGGAAACTGGAGCACCCAGATGAAACCCACACAGACATGTGGAGAATGTGCAAACCCCACACAGCCATTGACCCAAGGTTGGAATTGAACCCGAGTCCCTGGTGCTGTGAGGCAGCAGTGCTAACACTACACGCACCGTGCTACCCCTGTGTTCCTGTAAACATTGCAATTACTTCCTGTCACACTTTAGCCTTTGCATTTTACCTTTTTATTCATTGAAGGGATCTGAGTGTCACTGGCAAGACCACCATTTATTACGCATCCCTTTAGAAGGCAATTCTCAGTCTGGTGAGCAAAACCATAGAAAATCTGTTTGTAATTTTAAATTTATTACATGGAACTTACAGTACGTTGCGAACTCCTTTGTAAACCTATTTTTCCATTAGGAAAGTTTCTGATTTTTCATTAATGGCTATGGCAGTGACGTATTTGCCACATCTTCCTTGATAGGTAATATCCACTGCTTTAGTCAGAGTCCTGCAGGTTGCATGTATATGTAGAACTGTTTTTAAATTATGATCCCACGGTTGCACTCCTCCCCCACCCCCCCCAACACAACAGCAGTTATTTTATTTTAGTTCATACTAATTTTGATGTTTAAAAAATTTAACATTTCAATAAATTTTTATTTATAAGAATATATTTCTGCTCATTTTTATTTCTGCTGGTGTCACATTAGAAAGATGACACTTCTGGCAATAAAGCACTTTCTCAGTACTACACTGAAGTGCAAGTGTGGATTTATATGCTCAAGTTTCTTCCTGAAGGGTAAATTGCAAGCCAAGCCTGCTGACAAACTAACTAGACACTCCAACTGTTGCATTATGTTTGCATAGAGCTGATTGGCATTGAGAAAAGCTTTGTGTTATGATGATTTATGTTTTACTGGATATGTATTAAAATCCTGAAGTGAAACTTATCCTTGTATAATGTAATTTGAGAAATAATGTTTTCTTTCTCCCAAGTCTTGTCAGGAAGAAAGCATCCGGCATAGAATCTGCAGCCACTATTAGAACAAAAGTGTTTGTCTGGGGTCTAAATGACAAAGACCAGCTCGGAGGACTGAAAGGTTCAAAGGTATGATTACTGGTTTCCGTGGTATTTCTGTTGTCTATTTTTTTTAAGCAGCTTGAATTAGATAATTATCCTTGCATGTCACGTGTTCATTCAAAATTGTGTTTGCTGTAATAAAGCTACTGAGTCCTTAATTATTTTTCATATTGCCCATTAAGGTATATAATCCATTGTGTATTTGTTCAGTATGGAGGAAAGCATAAGATGGAACATATTTAATCTTTTGAATTACAAGTTTTAAGTTGTCTGCACTTCCTGTGTGAACAAAGACTTTAAAAGAACTTTCCCATTGTTTATCATTGGTCCACTTTACTGCATATTGGGTGAATCTGAAAGCTCTTTTGCTTTCCCCTTTAGATAAAAGTCCCCTCGTTTTCTGAGACATTGTCAGCTTTGAATGTCGTCCAGGTGGCTGGTGGTTCCAAAAGCCTTTTCGCAGGTAAGGAGGCATTTATTTTAGATAGTTTTTCATGCCACGGAAGTGTACAAATTTGTTTCCGACTTTTGTTTCCAACCTATCTTTCATTCCCTCATCACATATCCCCCACTTGCAGTGCCTTTTAGCTTTGACAAAGGGTCACATGGACTCAACGTCAGCTCTTTTCTCTCCTACAGTCCTTACAGATGCTGCCAGACCTGCTGAGATTTTCCAGTGTTTTCTCATTTGGTTTCAGAGTCCAGCATTGCAGTAATTTGCTTTTATCTAAAGAAAAGTTATTGGCCTAAAACATCATTTTTTTTTGTTTCTCTTTTCATGACACTATCTGATCTGCTAAATATTTGCCAGCATTTTGTGTTTTTGTCAGATACAAACACAAAATAATGCAGATGCTGGGAATCTGAAATAAAACTGGAAAATGCTGGCAACATTTAGCAAATTAAACAATTGAGGAAGAAACACAAAAAAATTTGATGTTTTAGGCTTACAACCATTTGTCAGATAAAAGCAAATAACTGCAGATTGTTGAACTCTGAAACCAAACGAGAACATGCTGAAAAATCTCAGCAGGTCTGGCAGCATCTGTAAGGAGAGAAAAAAAGCTGGAGTTTCAAGTCCACATGACCCTTTGTCAAAGCTAAAAGGCACAGAAAGTGGAGGATATTTATATTGCAGGGTGAGGGAATGAAAAATGAGTCATTGCCACAAAAACAAGGAGTAAGGCTGCCAATGGCAGTCCAAAGAGAGAATAAAAGGTGTAATCTTTTGTCAGAACTGGCTGGTCCTGGAAAAGAGATTATTTTTCTTAGTTCGGAGATTCATTTCTGATACTGAGTATTTTTGAGATCAGGTATTTCATATTGTCATCTGTATGTCAAGCTTAAGCAATGTGAATTACTTAAAAGCGTTACTGCAACTGTGTCTTTTTGAGTCATGATGTAGAGATGCTGGCAATGAACTGGGGTAAACTCAATAAGAGGTCTGGCAACACCAATTTTAAATCCAACCGATTTATTTGATAGTAAACTTGCTAACTTTTGGCCTTTGTAGCCTTCGTCAGGCGAATGAGGTGTTTTTGAGTCACTAGTGTCAGCCATCCTTCTGCATCTGAGTGAATTGAATTGTGCCAAATGGCGACCATTTTTGTACTGTACCTAACATTGTTCTTGTTAGAAGCTAGGTTGAGCTTTCTTAACTTATTTTGCGTGGAAGCTTAATAGTGGAGAAACAAAAGGCGTTTCCCTTAGCAGACAGAATTGGGTTTTAACGCGAGCCATTGAACTAAAGAATAACATACTTGATCTGTAACCCAGAACCTTTAAAAATACAGTTCATTTTTCAAGGAGGGGCCAAGTGGCCTACTCCAGCTCTTAATTCATATTTTGTACTATATTTGATGAAGTAAAGTGATGATGTCTTTTTCCATAGCTTAGTTTGGCTAATAGTCGGAAAAATGCTTGAATCTGTCATCAAAGCAGAAATAACAAGGCACTTGGATACGAACTGTTTGATCAAGCAGATGCAGCATGGATTCGTTAAGGGGAAGTCGTGCTTGATGAATTTATTGGAGTTCTATGGGAAGTGACTAGTGCGCTAGATAGAGGGGAACCAGTGGATGTGGTGTTTTTGGATTTCCAAATGGCGTTTGATAAGGTGCCTCACAAAAGATTGCTGCAGAAGATTAGGGTGCAAGGAGCTGGGGGTAGGGTGTTATAATGGATAAAGGATTGGTTGCCTAATAGGAAACAGAGGGTAGGTATTAATGGGTGCTATTCTGATTGGCAGCTGGTGACTAGTGGAGTGCCCCAGGGATCGGTGCTGGGGCCTCAACTATTTACCATCTACATAGATGATCTGGAGGAAGAGGCTGAGTGCAGGGTGACGAAATTTGCGTAAAAAGCAAATTACGTGGAAGATGTGGAAAGCCTGCAAAGGGATCTGGATAGGTTGAGCAAGTGGGTGAGGACCTGGCAGATGAAGTATAATGTCAGCAAGTGTGAGGTTATCCATTTGGACTAGGAATAATGGTAGGAAGGATTACTATTTAAATGGAGAAAAGCTGCAGCATGCAACTGTGCAGAGGGACCTGGGGGTCCTTGTGCACGAATCGCAAAAACACAGTATGCAGGTGCAGTAGGTGATCAGGAAGTGAATGCAATGTTGGCCTTTATAGCTAGCGGGGTAGAATATAAAAATAGGGAGGTACTTTTGCAGCTGTATAGGGTACTGATGAGGCTGCAGCTGGAGTACTGTGTGCAGTTCTGGTAGCCGCATTTGAGGAAGGATATATTGGCCTTGGAAGGGATGCAGAGAAGGTTCACTGGGCTGTTAGCGGAGATGAGGGCATTGGATCATGAGGAGAGACCAAATAGGCTAGGTTCCTTGGAGTTTAGAAGGCTGAGAGGGGATCTTATAGAGACGTATAAAATAATGAAGGGGATGGATAAGGTAGAGGTTGAGAGACTCGCAAAGATAGCAGGACTGGAGGGCACAGCCTCAAGATTGGGGGGGAGAATGGGAGGGGTGGGGAGTGTGGTTCAGATCAGAGTTGAGGAGGAATTTCTTCATGCAAAAGATGGTGAATCTTTGGAATTCTCTGCCTGATTGAAGTGGTGGAGGCTTCCTCGCTGAATATGTTCAAGTCAAGAGTGGATAGGTTTTTGATTGACTGTTTCTGTGTTGTTTTATTCTTTGGAATTAAGGGTTATTGGGAGAAAACGGGAAAGTGGTACTGAACCACTACAGATCAGTCATGATCTTATTGAATGGTGGGGCAGGCTCGAGCCTACTCCTGCTCCTATTTCTTATGTTCTGTTCTTATGTTCTTAATTGCCATTTACTTCAAATTACTTTGATTATGAGCATTGTATGCTGACTGTAGTCTTGTCATTTTATTTTGGATTTTAGATTTGTAAGAAGTCTATATTTTAAATGGATTCTTAATAAGACCAGTTTCCATTTTGAATTGTGCTGGCATTCCTACTGATGCACTTTGTAGACATCTGTCCCAGTATTCACCTAATTATTTCTTGGAGAAGAATGCCTTCAAACAGATTTCAGAAAGCATCAACCATTGTGAAGGTTTAGCTAATGACTTGGAAACAGGCTACCAAAAGTTGTGCTTTGTCAATTCAGTTGCCTGGACCAGTTGTTTTCAATCAATAAAATTATCTTTATTCTTTGTGGATGAATTGACCAAAATATTTTTTTCCTCCTTGAGATGCAGTGGCTCTGAAAAGCATTTTGTCATGCAAGTTCTCATTTTCTTTCCAAGCTGTTCTTCTCTAATAAGCACTCAATGTAAAATCAAGTAAACTAGAAACATTGAACGTACTTTTTTCTAAAACGTCTGTTTACAAGCTTTCACTCCTCTCTCTATCCTTCTAGTTTCTTTCTGCCAAAACTTGGATAGATTCTATTCGGCTGTGTTTGGGAAGTCTAATATGACTGAAGTGATGTTAACATATTATTATTACACTTCTTTCTCGAATGTGCTGACCCTAGTATTCTATGATTTTGTAGCTTCCTGGCAGATTATGTTGTTGTTGGTTCTGCTCATGTAAACCTTCATACTGAATGTGGCTGATTGCAGTAAGGAAGAGGATAAATTACCACCAAGCTCAATTCTATCTTTAACATGACATTAATGAACACATTTTTTTTAGCAAGTATCGTGTATCCTGTTGAGTAACAGGAATAATTGATGACCCCTGACTTGTGTTGCAGGCAATTTTGATGTTTCTATCATTGTCCTCTTTAGTTCAACTAACATGCAACATACCATGGATCAAGCAAGGGACACTGAAATATATAGAACAGAATCAGAATGGTCAGTGTCTTAGCTTTTATTGGTAGGGGGATTGAATTTCGGAGCCGCAACGTCATGTTGCAACTGTACAAAACTCTAGTGCGGCCGCACTTGGAGTATTGATACAGTTCTGGTTCCCACATTATAAGAAAGATATGGAGGCATTGGAGAGGATACAGAGGAGGTTTACCAGGATGTTGCCTGGTATGGAAGGCAAGTCTTATGAAGAGAGGCTGAGGGATTTGAGGTTGTTTTCGTTAGAAAGAAGGCGGTTAAGAGGAGACCTTATTGAAACGTATAAGATGATTAGAGGTTATAAGATAGGATGGACAGTGATAGCCTTTTTCCTAGGATGGAGAAAGCTAGCACGAGGGGACATAGCTTTAAATTAAGGGGTGGTACTTATAGGACGGATGTCAGAGGTAGGTTCTTTACCCAGAGGATGGTAAGGGTATGGAATGCCCTGCCTGCCGCAGTTGTAGATGCACCAAGTTTGGTGGTGTTTAAGAGGTCAGTAGATAAGTTTATGGACGAAAAGGGAATGGTTTAGGTTAGAGGGTCATTGCTTTTTCTTAATTGGTCGGCGCAACATCGAAGGCCGAAGGGCCTGTTCTGCGCTGTAATGTTCTATTTCTCTAATGTATTTTCTCAATGGAACAAAATATTTAAAAGGAAAGTTTCTCTGCATTCCTCTATTGTCCTGTCAATTTGTGGGTCTTTTTATTTGATATGGGCATCAATGACTAAGCCAGCATTTATTGCTTGCTTCTAATTGCTCTTAAGAAAATGATGGTGACCATCTTCTTGAACCACTGCAGTCCAGGTAGAGCTTTTGGAAAGAACATAGAACATAGAACATTACAGCACAGAACAGGCCCTTCGGCCTTCGATGTTGTGCCGACCAAAATAAAAAGCAATGCCCCTCCAAACTAAACCATTCCCTTCTCTTCCATATACTTATCAATTAACCTCTTAAACGCCACCAAACTTGGCGCATCTACAACAGCTGCAGGCAGGGCATTCCACTCCCTAATCACTCTTTGAGTAAAGAACCTACCTCTGATATCCGTCCTATAACTCATACCCCTTAATTTAAAGCTGTGTCCCCTCGTGCTAGCTTTCTCCATCCTAGGAAAAAGGCTATCACTGTCCACCCTATCTAAACCTCTAATCATCTTATATGCTTCAATAAGATCCCCTCTTAGCCGCCTCCTTTCTAACGAAAACAACCTCAAATCCTTCAACCTCTCTTCATAGGACCTGCCCTCCATACCAGGCAACATCCTGGTAACCTCCTCTGTACCCTCTCCAATGCCTCCACATCTTTCTTATAATGTGGGGACCAGAACTGCACACAATACTCCAAGTGCGGCCGCACTAGAGTTTTGTACAGTTGCAACATGATGCTGCGGCTCCTAAATTCAATCCCCCTACCAATAAAAGCTAAGACTCCGTATGCCAAGCTTTGGCCCAGCAACTATGAAGGAACAACAAAATAATTCCAAGTCAGGATGGGGTGTTTCCCTTTGAAGGGAACTTGCAGATGGTGATGTTCTCATGCATCTGTTATCCACGACCTTCTAAGTGGTCGAGATTGCAGGTTTGTGAGGTGCTGTCGAAGGAGTTTTAGTGATTTGCTGCATTGCTTCTTGTAAATGGTCCACAATGCTGCCACAGTGCGTTAGTGTTTGATGCAGTCGGTTTTGAAGATGATGGATGGGGTACCAGTCAAGTGGGTCTTAGGTGATGTCAAGCTTCTTGAGTGTTGCTGGAGTTGTACTCACCTAGGCAAGTGGACGGTATCCATCATACTCCTGATGTGTCTTGGACATGCACTGGGGAATCAGAACATGGGTTACTCATGCCAAAATTCCTAGCCCCTGACCTGCACTGACAGCCACAGTATTTACAGGTACAGTTTTTGGTCAGTGATAACCTCCAGGATGTTGATAATTGATTCTGTGATGATAATACCATTGAATGTCAAAGGGAGAGGGTTCGATTTTCCCTTGGAGATAGTCACTGAATGGCACCTGTATGGTGGTATACCAGTGGTATGATGGCACATATAGGCAGCAGAATGATTTATGTGGCATATTCCGCTCTTGGAAACATAGTTACAGTAGCAAATTGCAATAATTTCCTCTCATTTTAGATTTGTTTGAAAAAATCCTAAATTTTAAACTGCTTCTGACAAAGCAAAAATTGTGTGTGTGGGGCTCACTTTGAACTTTATATTGCAGTTACAGCAGAGGGAAAAGTCTATGCCTGTGGAGAAGCTACAAATGGAAGACTTGGACTTGGAATATCCAGTGGGACGATACCCATCCCTCGACAGATCTCAGCTCTTAGTAATTATGTTGTGAAGAAAGTAGCTGTGCATTCAGGTATGTAGTTGAATTTGTTTTTAAAGTGTTGTGCTGCAACTTGTTGAAATATATTAACCGTATATTTCACATTGTGTTGCAGGTGGTCGTCATGCAATGGCTTTAACTGTCGATGGAAAGGTGTTTTCCTGGGGTGAAGGAGATGATGGAAAGCTCGGACACTTCAGCAGAATGTAAAAAAAAATTTATTTCCCCCCACACATTTTGTGCTGCTAAATTAACTCCGATGTTGTCAAGGCTATAATTTTAAGCTTAGCTTTTTCCAGGATTCCAAGTAGTGCTTCTATATTAACATAGAAAAAATTAACCAGGTTTCTTTCAAAAGTTTTTTTTTCCCCATTTTCAATCCTTCCCCAACCTCACATCTTGCATCCCCTGATTAAGTAGATTTCTTTCTCTCTTTCATGCCTTTGTCAGTGTGGTTTTTCTGCCTGTTTCTCCATTGTGGCTGGTCTTGGCTCCAGAATTCTGTGTGTGTTTTCTTTGAGTTACATGCTTGTTTTTGTAAAGTTTTTCTTTGCTCCCTGTGCAAAGTTACAAGGACAGCACAGTGGTTACATTGCTGCCTCTCAGTGCCAGGGATCCGGGCTTGATTCCTTGCTTGGGTCACTGCCTGTATGAAGTGTGCACATTCTCCCCATGTCTGTGTGGGTTTCCTCCAGGTGCTCTGGTTTTCTCCCGCAGTCCGAAAGAAGTGCTGATTAGGTGATTTGGCCGTGCTAAATTCTCTTTCCACGTACCCGAACAGGCGCTGCAGTGTGGCGATGAGGGGATTTTCACAGTAACTTAATTGCAGTGTTAATGTAAGCCAACTTGTGACACAATAAATACATTTTAAACTTGACTTGAAAGATGCACCTGATGACAGCTGAATATATGAATTAGCATTAGAGAGTTGAACTTTTAAAAATTAGAACGTTTCATCTTTAGATTTTTGTACTTCTAAGAGTCCCTTTGCATAATAAATGCAGACCAGTTTTGCTTTCTACCAGCACTACAAGAGTCGTTATTCAAACTGACTAAAGAAAATCAGTTTTAGCCTTGAAACCATATTTGCACTTCGGGTTTATTGTGTGTGTATGAAGATGAAACTTCTTTATAAAGCTACTAAACTGAAAGTGTGAATGCGTTTTCATAACCAACTGTATAATGTATAGGATCTGATGTATACTTCAAATTATCTTTGCATTTTAAAACAAAATCAGAAATTGATATATTTAAGATTTTCACAGGACTTGCATTAATAACAATGTTCATTTTCTTTCTCAAAAAAAAAACCTCGCATTCAGGAATTGTGATAAACCAAGATTGATTGAGGCATTGAAAACCAAGCGTATTCGAGACATTGCTTGTGGGAGTTCTCACAGTGCTGCCATAACCTCCAGTGGTGAACTGTATTCATGGGGTCTTGGCGAGTATGGCAGACTTGGACATGGAGACAACACAACGCAGCTAAGGCCAAAATTGGTAATTGCACAGTTTTGTAAATTACATAGCCAATAGTTTTTTCTATTTTGCTTTCAGGAAGCTTAAGAATCTGATACTGTTACTTAAGAGATGTGGACACTGCTGGCTAGGCAGGCATTTATTGTCTATTCCAAATTTTCCCTCAAGAAGGTGCTGGTGAGCTGCAGCTTTGAACCACTATAAGTAACACTGCTACAACTGAATGGTTTGCTAGGCCATTTCAGAGAGCAGTTAAGCGTTAGCCATATTGCTGTGGGTTCGGAGTCACATGTAGGCCAGACCAGATAAGGGCAGCAGCTTTCCTTCCTTAAAGGATTTTCTTGAACCAGATGGACTTTTATAACAAGCGGCAATAGTTCCATGGTCACTGTTACTGAAACTAGCTTTTAAATCCAGATTTATTAACTGAACTTAAATTCCACCAGCTGTTGTGGTTGAATTTGAGCTCATGTTCCCAGAGCATTAGATTAGAGTTTCTAGAAAAGTAAACTTCTCATGTTTTAATTTGATTTGATTTATTATTCTGACATGTATTAGTGTACATAAGAAGTATTGTTTCTTGCATGCAATACAGACAAAGCATATCATTCATAGAGAAGAAATCAAGAGATGTAGAATGTAGTGTTACACTCATAGCTAGGTGTGGAGAAAGATCAATTTAATGTGAGGTACGTCCATTCAAAAATCTGATGGCAGCAAGGAAGATGATGTTCTTGAATTGATTGGTAGGTGACCTTAGACCTTTGTATCTTTTTCCCGACAGAAGAAGATGGAAGAGAGAATGTCCAGGCTGTGTGGGTTCCTTCATTATGTGGCTGCTTTGTCGAGGCAACGGGAAGGGTAGACAGAGACAAAGGATGGGAGGCTGGTTTCCGTGATGGATTGGCTTCATTCATGGTCTTTTGTAATTTCTTGCGGCCTTGGTCAAAGCAGGAACCATACCAAGCTGTGATATATCCAGAAAAAACGCTTTCTGTCATGCATCTATAAAAGTTGGCGAAAGTCATAGCTGAAATGCCAAATTTCTTTTAATCTTCTGAGAAGGTAGAGGCGTTGATATGTAACCAATATATTAGAGTAGCTAAGAGAGATGTAAATATTGAGGCATTTCTGCCTTCTGGTTAGGAGAGCAGAATGATCATGGTCACAGTTCAAGTTAACTGAAAATATCTCTCCCCAAGTTGGAACAGAATTCAAGTGAGTGGTCAAGATCCAATTCATCTGTTTTCTCCACCGCGGCTGCCTAACCTGTTGAATATTGTTACCATTTTCTATTTCAGTAACCTTTGATTTTCTTCAAAGTAGTTGCAATAACCTTATATAGTGATCCTATTATTGTTTTAAGATTAAAGAGGTATCATTTTCACTTTGTAGGTGAAAGTTCTTCTGGGGCATAGAGTCATCCAAGTGGCGTGTGGAAGCCGAGATGCACAGACACTAGCACTAACTGATGAAGGTAGGGGAGACGTTGCTATTTATAGCTACAAAATCTTCCACTGCCTGCAGTGCTCCTATAATTTATTTGTATATTGTTCTGCAGGACTCGTATTTTCTTGGGGAGATGGTGACTTTGGAAAGCTGGGACGTGGAGGAAGTGAAGGTTGCAATGTTCCACAAAACATTGAAAGGCTGAATGGTCAAGGGGTTTGCCAGATTGAGTGTGGTGCCCAGTTCTCTTTGGCACTTACAAAACCTGGTGTGGTATGGACCTGGTAAGTTTAAATTTAAAAAAAAATTACAGGGTAATGATTTGATTGTCATATTAAATAGATACATTGACCCAGATCCTCTGATACCGCAACTGTGTGTCCGGACTCCCCAGGACATCCTGACATACATAAAGACACAGACTTGTGTGGAAATTTTAGTTTCTAGAGGACAGAGATGTGCTGCTCTGAGCCTTCCATGGATGTCTCCAATGTTTTGAAGGAATGTAGCTGTCCCGATGTGGACTTGGTCTCAATGCCCACCAGCTGGTACAGAAACTTATTCTTGGATATTTACATCTGTAAATCATAGGTGCGGGATCTAGGTGGGAAGAGACAAAAGAAGCTGAATCGGGAAGGCTTTTCTCAGATAGTTATAAGTTGAACAGTCTGACATTCTTCAGGAGAGGATTGTATGGCCATACAATTAACACAATTAAATTTGTTCCATTCCTTAATTTTTCTTGTACTCAGGGGTAAAGGTGACTACTTCAGACTGGGCCACGGTACTGATGTTCATGTTCGGAAGCCACAGGTAGTGGAAGGTCTCCGTGGGAAGAAGATTATTCATGTCGCTGTAGGTGCACTGCACTGTCTTGCTGTCTCTGACACAGGACAAGTAAGTGACTATATTTGCTTAATGAGCGGGTATTTACTACAGACGTAGTTCAGACTTGAACTTAGATTTATTTATTAGTGTCACAATTAGGCTTACATTAACTCTACAATGAAGCTACTGTGATAATCTGCGAGTCGCCACACTCTGGCAGCTGTTCGGGTGCATTGAGGGAGAATTTAGCATGGTCAACAAACCTAACCAGCACATCTTTTAGATTGTGGGAGGAAACCAGAGCACCTGGAAGAAACCTGCACAGACAGGAGGAGAATGTGCTGCCTCTGCACAGACAGTAACCCAAACCATGTCCTGGGTACTGTGAGGCATTGGTGCTAACCACTGCCACCCTTGTGCAATGTACAGCAAAAAATTACTTTTTTTTGAACAAATGAAAATTTTGTAGAAATTGTCTAATTTCTTCAATTTATTGAATCATGCCTTTTCAGGTGATGTGTTCATTTTCTTGTCATTTTTCACAGGTCATAACATGGAAGTTGAATCATTACACAAAGCATTTTACCATGTTTATTTATTTTGATGCTTTTATAATCATTTCTGCTCTTGTTCAAGTTGTGCTTTCATGTTGAATAATGCAGAAGGATTTTCAATCTTTTGTGACAAGATTTTTCTGTGCAGCATGATATAGAACAATGCACTTTCTGACATATCAAGTGTGACATTCCAAATTCTTGGCTTTAAAACGAATCTGTTTTTTCCCCCTCCCCCTCCACTGTGACATTTCTAGGTTTATGCTTGGGGTGATAATGACCACGGCCAGCAAGGAAATGGAACCACAACAGTAAATAGGAAACCTACCCTTGTGCAGGGTCTGGAAGGACAGAAAATCACCCGTGTTGCCTGTGGTTCTTCACACAGTGTAGCATGGACAACAGTGGATGTGGCAACACCATCTGTGCACGAGCCAGTCCTTTTCCAAACTGCTAGAGATCCTTTGGGCGCTTCGTACTTGGGTAATTTTTTATTAATTGTGGCTTGATTACTATTTAATTGATATTTGTGAAAGAGTTCTGAATGTCAATACTCCAATGAAATTTAATCAGGAAGGTGGGCATATGCACCCAAAAATAAGTATAATGTCTAGAATTTGTGTGTTTCACTGCCTGTACTTATAACTTGGAATAATCTATTTTAGTATTACTTCCATGAAGCAGAAACATGGATTTGTGTATTTGTTTTTGTTGTAACGCTGCGCTAAATGTGGTACCTACTTTAAATGGTGTTCCCAATTCTCATTTCTGCTCATAAACAATTTGTCACATGCTTCATGTAATGAGTTGCCCCACTCCATGCATGTGATATCAAGGTAGGACTTTTTCAATTTGGTCAATTTCACAATCATAATTTATGTTTTATTTCATTAGATTCATAGAATCATAGAGTGCAGTCGAGCCCATTGAGTCTGCACCGACACATTAGAAACAGCTGAACATCAACTTAATCCCATCTGCCAGCATATGGCCCATAGCTATGAATGTTATGATGTGCCCAAGTGCTCATCCAGATACATTTAAAGAATATGAGGCAACCCATCTCTACCATTCTCACAGTCAGTGCATTCCAGACAGTCATCACCCTCTGGATAAAAAGTTTTTCCTTGCATTCCTCCCTAAACCTCCTGCCTCTGACTTTGAATCAACGTCCCCTCTTAACTATCCCTTCAATTAAGGAGAACACGTGCTCCTTATCCCCTCTGTCCATATATCTCATAATCTGGCAGATTACCAGATCACCCCTCAGTCCTCTCTGCTCCAACGAAAGCAACCCAAACCCATCCGCCCTGTCTTCATAACTTAAACGTTCCATCCCAGGCAGCATCCTGATGAATCTCCTCTGCACTCTCTGTAATGCAGTCACGTTTTTCTGCTAATGTGACAACCAGAACTTCACACATTACTCGAGCTGTGGCTTCACTAAAGTTCTGTACAACTCCAACATGACTTCCCGCTTTTGTAATCTATGCCTTGATTGATAAAGGCAAGTATCCTACATGCCCTTTTCATTATCCTACTAGCATGCTCTTCTGCTTTCAGAGATCTGTGGACAAAGGTGCTAAGATCCCTTTGTTCCACAGAGATTCCTACTATCATGACATTCATTAAATACTTGTCAAATTATTCCTTTTAAAGTGTATCACTACACGTTTTTCAGGGTTAAATTCTATCTGCCTGTTTAATCATTCTGTCTATATCTTCTTGTAGCTCAAAAGACTCCACCTCACTGTTAACTACCCGTTCAAGTTTGTGGATGATACAAAGATTACTAATCCTACCCACCACGTAGTCATCAATATCATTTATATTGAGTATTTAAGAAACATTTCCTTTAAAAAAAGCATTTTATTCATTGTTTGTGATCCTGAATTGTTTTAAATGCTCCTTCTTTATCTGAAGGAAGAATTTTTGTTTTGGGGAACATGATGACAATGCTGTCGTTTGTAATTCCATTCACTCATTCCTTCCTAGGTGTTCAGTCGGATCTGGATTCCAGCGCCATCAGCAACAAAATCAGTGGGTCAAGTTGTTCAAAACCCAATCGCCCTTCCCTGGCCAAGATTCTACTTTCTTTGGATGGGAACCACGCCAAGCAGCAGGCATTGTCCCATGTGCTGACAGCACTGCAGATTATGTATTCGAGGTAAGAGTTCAAAACTAAATACTATTTGTTGAAGCAAATCATTTCTGAACCTTAAATAAATTATCTGAGATTCTTGGTTATCTTTCCGTGACAGAGAAGTCCACAATCTGGCAACTCTTATGTCGTAATTTCTGAAAAGCAAATCAGTGACCCACATAAAAATACAGTAGTCGTGTGCAAAATGTTTTGCTTTGTTACTCAGCTCTAGAGAGAGAGCAAGCAGAGCTCGGTGTTTGTAATAAAAACAGAACTTGCAGGAAAGACTCAATAGGTCTGGCAGCATCTATGGAAAGAGAAACAAGGTGCAGTTTTGAGTCCGTATGACTCTCCAGAGTTGAAGAGGGATAGAAAAGTGATGGATTGCAGGGTTGGAGAGAAAAATGGACAAGATGGAGCAGAATAGAAGGTCATGAATAGTGGGACCTCGAGAGAAATTGGCAAAAATTCGTGGACACAAGACAAAAGGAGTGGTAACTAAGGAAGGTGATAATAATGACGTAACAATAATGTAGCAAAATGTATTAATGGTAGAAAAAGAGTTAGCAGTCATTGAAAGCAAAACACTGCACAAGGTCATGCAGGGGAGAGGGTTGGGAAAAAAATATCAAAATGAAGGACAGTGTTCATGGTCTGAAGTTGTTGAACTCAGTATCAAGTCCAAAATGCTGTAAAGTACCTAATGTTTGTCCAGTTTGTACTGGATTTCACTAGGACATGGATGCAGAGCAAGGCCATAAATGAGGACAAGTTGGTGAGTTCAAATGGCAAGCGATAGGAAGGTCAGGGTATTGTTGCAGAGTCAGCAAAGGTATTCTGTGGAACGGTTACCCAGTCTGCATTTAGCGCCCTCAGTGTAGAGGAGACCACATTGTGAACAGCAAATATAACAGACTAAATTGAAGGAGGAGCAAGTGAAATGTTGCTTTACCAGAAAGGAGTTTCTGGAGCCTTGGATGGTGAGGAGCTAAAGAGGCCGGTGTTACAGCTTTTGCAATTGCGTGGTAAAGTGCCGTTGGAAGGGGATATTGTGTTGGGGTGATGGAGAAATAGACTAGGGTGTCACGGAGGGAGTGGCCTGTGCAGAATGCTGATGTGAGAGGGGATTGTTTCCTAGTGACATCATATTGGAAATGGTGGAGGATGATCCTTTGAATGAGGAAGCTGGTGGAGTGAAAAGTGAGCACAAGGAAGACCCTATCATGATTCTTGAAGAGAAAGGGTGATGACAAAATTTAGCAATTCTGCTTCCAATTTCTACCCCTCTCTCACCTTCACATGGTCCATCTCCATCACCTCCCTCCTCTTCCTTGACTTATGTCTCAGTTTCTGCTGATAGACAACATTCATTATGAACCCACTGACTCCCATCATTACAGTCCCCTACGAGGGGCTACAGCCCCTCGAATCTTGTTTCCTGTAAGGACTGCATCCCATTCGCCTAATTTCTCCATCTCTATCACATCTGTCCCACTGATGCTAACTTTTATTTCTCTTGAGCTCATGCTATTCTTGATCTTCTATTCTGACCTGTTATGCATCATCTTGTTTATTTGCACCATTTATTTATCTATCTTGATGATCAACTTGTTTCTCTTTTACAATAATTACCTCCTTTCAATTTTTCAACATAATTAATTGTTCCCTCATTTCAATAACTGGCTGTTTCCTTTGTACGTTAGCATAATTGGATGGGGTTTTCTGATCTCTCATTTGACAGATTGTGACTTTCTATTCCTCCATTATAATAGGTGGAAGATTACACGTTAGTAAGTCCTGACATACAAAACTACAATCACATTTTGATTTATTGATTTAAGCTTCCCTTTTATGAGGATTTTTGATTAACTTATTTCCCACAGGGATGCTTTGGTAGGAGCTTTGATGCCAGCCAGTATGATTGCGCCTGTGGAGTGCACATCATCATCTCCTGTGCCGCCAGCGGACTCGTCTGCAGCCACTAGTCCAGCTGGCGAGGTTGCTTCAGAAGTGTTGAGTGACAGGGAGGAGAGACTGAGTCCAAATCCTTGGCAGGACAGAAGAGGGGAGGTGAGAATATAACTGCAAACTTGGATGGTTGTTTGACACTGGGTAGGATTCTCCAAGTTAACATTTGAAGCATATATCTAGTGTAAAAAACATTTGGGATTGTAGGTGGGTGCAAAGATAAAAATGAACCATGTTTAGCATTGGGCCATTGTTTAAAATGATGAGAAGAGAATTAACAGTACATTTACCAGCGGGTTGATCCTTCATTGGCTTTCACTCCCTTCTCCACCCCACCACATTTCCCTTGGATAGAAACTAGAAAATAATATTTCACCACAGTTTACATGATATCATTTCTAATGTATACATCTAGTGGTTGCTGGAAAGCAGAAAATGTCAGTTTGCCACTTGTATCCAAAAAAAAGGGCATTAACAAACCAAACAACTTAGTCTAACAAGTTACTGAAATTCAAATGTAATAGATTTTTCAGCATGAACAATTCTGTCCTTAAAGAATTGTCTCCCCAATTTGTATGTTCTACACTATTTTGGTATCTTTTAATCCTTTTGAGACTTTCAAGAACAATTTCACAGAACTCTAAAAGATGCTGTTTTGCCTCAAAGGTTGCACCCTCAGAGGAAGCTGTCACGCCATCGTCTGCAGTAACACCCTCCACCTCAACTACCTCTGCTCGTCCTTTCATTCCTGTAACTGATGATCCTAGGGCTGCCAGTATCATTGCAGAGACCATGACCAAAACAAAGGAGGTAATTGATACAATGGCAATATAACTGAAATGATTTATTAAGGCACGCTGAAGCTTGATAGTGCGTTGTGTCGATTATGTCCAGAGTTAGTGAGCTGTATTGACAAATGAATAGCTTGGATTAGAATCAATCCTTTTCAGGTGCTTGGTGGGAAATGGCTACTCTGATATTTTTCTTTCGGATGTAAGTGGTGGTTTTCGCATTTTCTGTCTTATTCAAAAGCCCGGTCTATAATGTAACAAGGTCGCATTGTAGTCAGTGACCAAGAGAAGTTAAGATTGTCAGATTTTGTAAGGCGGGTAAATATTGTTGCCTGCTTTGCTAGAATTGGGCCAGGAAAGTGAGAGAGCTTTGAATAGAGCAATTGGAATATTAATTGCTGACTGTACTTTGAAAGAGACACTAAATGGAGGATGCAGTATATAAATTTGGAAGGCAAATAAATAAATATTTTATTTGTCTTCCATATTTTAAAGAAAAGTGTGCAGTTTTCATTTTATTCAACTTCTAAGTTTGAAATGATGTTTTCCTTTTCTGCTGAAAGGATTCCGAAAACCAAACAAAGTCATCAGGACCAGAACCTCAGCACTTGGATGAATTCACAAGTCTGCTTGTGCCAGATGACACCCGAGTGATGGTTGATTTGTTGAAGCTGGCTGTGTCAAACCGTGCTGGTGAGAAGGGCAAAGATGTCTTGTCAGCTGTGCTGTCAGCCATGGGCACAGCCTACCCACAGGTAAATACAAATGTTTCAACATCATCAAACAAAGTTGTTGCTTGATAACCTGGACAGCAATGCGTTGCTTCTTTTTCAACATGAGCCTTCAAATTGCTGCATGCAATATTCATGTGAGAGTTACGTTTTTGTTTAAGTTTATTTATTAGTGTCACAAGTAGGTGTACATTAACACTGTAATGAAGTTACTGTGAAAATCCCCTAGCCGCCAAATTCTGGCACCTGTTCAGACACACTGAGGGAGAATTTAACATGGCTGAAGCACCTAACCAGTGCGTCTTTCAGACTGTGGGAGGAAACTGGAGCACCCTGAGGAAACCCATGCAGGCATAGGGAGAACATGCAGATTCTGCACAGGCAGTGATCCCGAATCTGGTCCCTGGCGCTGTGAGGGAACAGTGCTAACTGCCATGCTGTTTTAATGGAAACATTTTTTTCTTTAAAATAAGAGAGTGAACACAAAAAACAAAACAGCACGGGAAACAGGCCCTTTGGCCCAATGAACCCATGCCGCCACCCCAATCTTCCCAGCTCTAACCGTGATCCCTGTCTATGTTTATAGATCTAAGGATTGAAACCAAATTTGAGACAACTTAGGGAGAATTTGTTCTGCCAATTAGCCTAAGTGCACATTTTTGGGATGTGGGAGGAAACCTGAGCACCTGGAGAAAACCCATGCAAACACGGGGAGAATGAGCAAACTCCCACAGACACAGGCCCAAATCTATATATCTGCATAGCACAGCTATAGTCACTGAGCTGTTGTGTTGTCCATCAAATGGTTCAAGTCAAGCGTACACTAATGACGTGAAGCACTAGGATACTCTCAAAATCCAAGAGCAGCCCCCTCACGACCCATCGCGTGTATGCCCCTTGTTAGACAACAAGGCGGACCAAAGCACCTGTAGGATAAAAACAAGTACATCAATATCATCATCTATTTACACACTTTCCAGGGACTCCCAAGGCTTATGATCCCTATTTTAAATCAGTTTTCTATACCCCTCCATTCCCGTTCTGTTCATGTGCCCATCTAAGTATCTCTTTGTTAAAATATCCAGCAGTGTAATACCTTTGTTAAAATATCTAGCAGTGTAAGGACATATTAGGCACTTGTATGCGCAACAACCAACAATTTCATATCAATTAAGAAGTGCCATGTGCCACCTTTTGGGAAGTAAAAATACTAGGTATACCTTATTTAGCAGCAACTGTCTTGAATAGTCTGTTATTTAATGTGTTGGAAGCAACTGTTTGGAAATACAACATTTGTTCTGTCCAAAAATCTTGGCTGAAGGACAGGGAGCAGAACTTTGTTTTTGTTTATTGAATGGGTGATCTCTTAAATTTTGCTGAAGTTTGCTGACGCTTATTGTTCTTTTTCTACTCGCTCTGGAAACAGCGAGTGATGGTACAGTTCTGTGGGTGACAGCTGTCAACCAGTACTTCAGTAGCTATTCTAAACATCTGCAGATCCCTTTTCCTGATTGAATATTGACAAGGATGGAATTGATGATCAATGACTCCTTATTTAATCCTGACTTTGGAGTAACACTGCACTCTGCACTCTGTCCTTTCCTTCTCTCCTATGTACTCTGTGAATGGTATGCTTTGTTTGTATAGCGTGCAAGAAGCAATACTTTTCACTATACCCCAATACAGTAATAAATCAAATCAAAAAATCATGTTATTAAATCAAAATGGTGATTGCAGCAAATTTGTGTTAAGAAAGATTTATGAATTGGAATTATGATATCTAAAATTTCACCTATAGCATTGGCTGACACTATGACATTTAATGATTGAATCTTGAGATTCCATCAGCAAATTGAGGATAATTTGAAGATTAAGGACTGCAAATTTAATTGGATTTCCTTTAACTTTGGCAGAATGGAAACTGTCTGTTATTGTTGTGGATGGGTTATTGTTCTTCAGTATAAAGCTCAATGTATTGTAATCATGAACTTGAATCTGTGTCTATCTTTTCTCTCTTGTTTATTGGAGTCTTTAAAATATTTTTATTTGATTTTGCCTTTTGAGTTATTAAATCTTTAAAAGTTGGATTGCCCATGCTAAATTGCACTTTAGTATCAGGGGGATCAGCTAGGGTAAATGAATGGGGTTATGGAGATAGGGCCTGGTGGGATTGTGGTCGGTGCAGAATGGCCTCCTACACTGTAAGGATTCTATGATTGAAGCATTTTAAGCTTGTTATCCTAAATTGTCAGTTAAAATAGAACATACAGTGCAGAACAGGCCCTTCGGCCCTTGATGTTGCACCAACCAATTGAGAAAAAGCAATGACCCTCTAACCTAAACCATTCCCTTTTCATCCATAAACCTATCCACTGACCACTTAAACGCCCCCAAACGTGGCGCATCTACAATTGCTGCAGGCAGGGCATTCCATACCCTTACCACCCTCTGGGTAAAGAACCTACCTCTGACATCCATCCTATAACTACCACCCCTTAATTTAAAGCTATGTCCCCTCGTGCTAGCCTCCTCCATCTGAGGAAAAAGGCTATCACTGTTCACCCTGTCTAATCCTGTCTAATCATCTGATCATCTAATAAATAAGTGTACATTCTACTATAAAATTCTTCTACACTATGTTTCAGTAACTATATTGGAGTCATTGTTGCCTTTCATTTTTGAGGCAAGCTTTCATGACTTATTGCCTGATGGCTTTTTCCTTGTTTATTCTGAGCTTTTTTTATTGGAACATGTCCTTTACTTGTCCCTCCTTCTGATTTCCACTCTGCAGGTGGCTGACATGTTGTTGGAGCTGTGTGTGACTGAGTTAGAGGATGTGGCCTCCGATTCTCAAAGTGGGCGCCATTCTCCTCAGCCAGTGATAGTGGAAAGCAGTCACCCGTACACCGATGACACATCCACCAGTGGAACGGTGAAAATACCAGGTACACATCTCATGCAAGTATGTTGGGTGAGAAGTCAATGATGTTGAATGTCACTTTCCTGCACTAGGAATTATTATAAATACATGGTTTACAAGGTTATTTTGGGACTGTGTCCTTAAGTTAGGGAAAATGAAGGGGGATATGTGACCTGTTCTGAATTCTGCCTGTGGTTGTTGGAGATTAAAGGAGGGCCAAGGTTAATTTACTGGGAAGAAAATGCAAATACACCTGTGGACAAAGACGTATATCTGGACTGATAATGGATAGATTGTTAATCTTGAAAACCCCAGGAAAAGAGTTAACAATGTCAGGTATTGTAAACAATTATTCTGTTCATTTAATTTGAAGATAGAATAAAGTTTAATGAATAATTAATCAGTATTTCTATCTGAATACAAGTTCCTTGTGATTCATTTCAGGAAGATGAGCTTTGAGCAGGGAAGGCTGCACAGGAGGCCATTGAATGACCACATAATATATGCATATATCCCTGAATTTGACAGGCCAATCAGTGTGCCAGAATCTGGAAGAAAAAGAGGGAGCAGATAAAGGCAGCAAGTCTCTATGGTTCATCCTGTGGGAATAGAGTGGGAGCTCGAGGTTGATTGGAAACACTAAATCTGAGATGATTTCAAGCTGGAAAATTTTGTTCAGTTTGAGGTAGAGAGAAAATCTCCAGGAGAAACTCTCATTGTGCAGTGCAGTTTTGAGGTAACAAGTTAGCAGGCTGTGAAAGGAAAAGAGCAGACATAAACCTTGGTTGCTAAGAATCAGTTTGGACTGGTTCCAGGAGAATTAAATTGACTTAAGAGTCAAGGTAGGGTACAACTGTGGAGTGGCATTTTCAGTTATGTTAAAAGTAAAATGGGAAACGCTATTAAGTTGTTTAAAGTATAGATTGCCTACTGACATAGTGTTCAGTTAATGGTGCTTTTAGTTTGTTTGAGGCAGTCTTAAAGCATGAAATCTTGTTTTGTCTTTTCGACTGTTCACTGAAAGTTTAAAATTCTTTTTAAAAGTTATCGCCCTATACTGGGATCATAATAGAATGAAAACTAATCCATGGAAGGGAAGTTAAGATGCATAAGCATATAAGTGCAAGCTGTAGCTGGATAGATTCTCAATATTTAATAGGCTGTTAATGCATTTGAGCTACTTACGTTTCGTATACCCAAAACTTATCACATCGTTGGAAGCTTCCAAAGGTAGGGGAGTCTAAAATAAGAAGATATGTGTTTAAGGTGAGTGTGGAGAGACACAAAAGGGGTCTAAATGGGCAGCTTTTGTTACATAAGCTGCCAGAGACAGTAGCGCATACAATTTTTGTCTTTTAAAAAGCATTTAGACAGTTAAGATGGGTATGGAGGGATATGGGCCAAATATGGGCAAACTGGGACTAGCTTAGGTTTAAAAACTGGCGGCATGGACAAATTGGGCTAAAGGGCCTGTTTCCATGCTGGAAACCCCTGAGTCTATAAGCAACTAACTTTTTTTTTGTTGGGGCTATTTCTTAGGGGCTGAAGGCCTCAGAGTTGAGTTCGACCGGCAGTGCTCCACAGAGCGCCGTCATGATCCATTGACCATAATGGATGGTGCCAACAGGATAGTGTCCGTTCGATCAGGTACTAACTTTTATACATCCGAACTGCTTTCATGTGCATGCGATTACAATTTTTCTTTGATCTTTATGGCTGGAAGATTGATAGCATCTCTAAACTGCCGCCTTTTCCCCTCTATCTGCATAGATTCTCAGTATTTCAATGGCTGTTAATGCATTTGTGCTACTTGTGTTTAATATATTGGAAACTTACAGCATCATTGGAAGCTTCTGGGTCATAAATCCCCTTTTAAACAATGAAGGACACTATGCCATATAATTTTACTGGACTTTTTATTTAGAGTAAAACAGCTTCTCGTCATGCCAAGTTCAAATGAAAGATTCAGTTAATTCGGCTAAGAAATTACCGTTTGGAAAAGAAATGTAATAGACGTAAACTGGCGACTGAATAAGATTTGTGCAGAAAATCATTAATGTCACACTGAATGGAATCTAGTTCATTGATAATGATTTTAATAGCTAGATTTAATTCAATGTGGCGTTAATGATTTTCTGCAGATTTACATATATTTTTTGCTTACTCTGGGTGCCCAGTATTGTAAGGTTAAGAACCAGATAAGCCAATAATATACAGAAAAGAACTCTTTTGATCCAATCCTAATTTTTCTCTCTACATCTTTTCAGGTTTAGACTCTCTATAATATCACCTGCCTCCACTCCTATCTTATCTGCTAATTTATGCCATGGACACTATATATAGCTTGGGTAGTTGCCACAGCCCGTCCAGAGGGCATCTAACCAGATCTAATACGCACTTTATTTTACACGCCATCTGATTTGGATTCAGTGGAATGTAAAGTTAAGCAGCTTGTAAATTGATATCTGATCTGATCCAGTCACGTCAGTTTCAGGCTAGGTTGGTTGGTTGGTTTAAAATGATACCTAACCCTGTCCACTGTCCTTTGAAGTGATTTAATTTTGCCTTGGAGATACTGTTACTTTCATTTTTGGAGGAAACGGCTCACAACTTTTAACTTCTATTGGATTCTTCTCTCTCATTCACATAAGAATCATAAGAACTGGGAGAAGGCGTATGATGGGAGTCACGGTGGCACCATAGTTAGCACTGCTTCCCCACAGCGCCAGGATTGTTGGTTCGATGCCAGCCTTCGGTGATTATGTGGAATTTACAAGTCTGTGTGGGTTTCCTTCCTCAGTCCAGATATGCTGGTTAGATGGATTGCCATGCTACATTGCCCGTTAGTGTCCCAAGGTGCGTGAATTGGGTGGATTAGCAGAGTAAACGTATGAGATTACAGGTGTGGAGTAGGGTGGGTAGACTTAGATAAAGTATTCTGTTGGAGAGCTGGTGCAGACTTGATGGCCTCATTCTGCACTAAAAGGATTCTATGAGCCAGAAGTCTAGCCCCTGGAGCCTGTTCTGCTCTTTAATACATCATCCAGGACAAAGCAGCTTGCTTGATTGCTGCCCCTTCCACAATTATTCAATCCTTCACCACTGATACACGCTGCTGCTGTCTGTCATATACAAGATGCACTGCAGGACTTCACCAACATCCATTTGGCAGCACGTTTTAAACCCATGACCACTGCTAACTGGAAAGGCAGGGCAGCAGATACTTGAGAACACCACCGTCTGGAAGTTCCCCTCCAATTCATAAAATCATAAAATTCATACAGTGTAGAAGGAGGCTATTCAGCTCATTTAGTCTGCATTGACTGCGTTCCCACGACTTGACATATTTACCCTGCTAATTCCTCTGATACCAAGGGGCAATTTAGCATGGCCATTCAAACTAATTGGGCAGCACGATGGCATAGTGATTAGCACTGTTGCCTCACAGCTCCAGGGATCTGGGTTCAATTCCCAGCTACAGTCACTATCGTTGTAGAGTTTTGCATGTTCTCCCCATGGCTGTGCGGGTTTCCTCCGGATGCTCTGGTTTCCTCTCACAGTTCAAAGATGCGTGGGTTAGGTTGATTAGCCATAATAAATCACCGCTTAGTGCCCCAGGATGTGTACATTAAAGGGATTAGCAGAGTAAATATGTGAGGTTTTGGGAATAGGGCCTGAATGGGATTGTTGTTGGTACTGGCTCGATGGGCTGAATGGCCTCCTTCTGCACTATAGGGATTCTATGAACCTCAGCTTTGGAGTGTGGGAGGGAACCAGAGCACTCGGGGGAAACCCATACAGACACAGGGAGCACGTGCAAACTCCAGACAGACAGTGACCCAAGTGAGGAATTGAATCCAGGAAATGTGAGGCAGCAGCGCTAACCACTGTGCTGTCCAATTCAAACCTGACCCGGAAATATATTGTAACTCTTCACTGTCACTGGGTCTAAATCCTACCTAACAACACCTTGCATCTCCTGGACTGCTGCAGTTCGCCGCCACCTTCTCTAGGGCAACTAAGGATGGGCAATAAATGCTGACCTAGTAGCGATGCCCATATCCCATGAATTAATTTTTTAATAGGATACAACACTATCTTTATATTTATCTCTTCGTAATTTGTTTAAAAAACATGATGAATGATTATTCAGTAAATTATAATTTTCTTACCAGGAGCCCTTTCTCTACTGTCCTGTATTTTAAAGTTACACAAAGTTTTATTTTGTATTCTGGCACCAACAGATCTATACCTTTTGGGATTTTGTAAATGGAAAAAAGGGAAGAGAAAAGCTGGGTCAGAATACAGTATAAATATTTGGAAAAATAAAAAGCACCCACACAGAATCTGCGGCTGCACATCTTTGAAGAAAAGAATGAATGGTGTTTCCACTGACTGTACAACATTTTGAATTTAAGACAGCAAATTGGACAATCATAGAATTCCTGCGGTGCAGAAACAGGCCATTCGGCCCGTCAAGCCTGCACGACAACAATCCCACTCAGACCCATAACTCCATAATCCTATGTATTCACACTGCGAGTCTCCCTAACACTAAGGGACAATTTAGCCTGGCCGTTGCACCTAACCTGCACATCTTTGGAGTGTGGAAGGAAACCGGAGCACCCGGAGGAAAGCCATGCAGATGTGGGGAGGACGTGCAATCTCTACACAGATAGTCACCCCATGCTGAAGTTGAACCTAGGTCCCTGGTACTATGAGGCAGCAGTGCTAACCATTGTGCCACCCAGAAAGTTGTTGGCTGTCATAGTGCAACCAACTGACGTGCTCTATTTGTAATTTAACAGGTCGGGAGTGGTCTGACTGGTCCAGTGAGCTGAGAATTCCTGGTGATGAGCTGAAGTGGAAATTTACCAGTGATGGTTCTGTGAATGGTTGGGGATGGCGATTTACAGTGTATCCAATAATGCCTGCTGCAGGTAATGTGTGCTTCTATATTTTTCCATTAGAAAGTAGATTGATAAGGAAGCCAACCAACCCTGGAAGCAAAACTTTATTTGTACTCATTGGAGAATGTTTTTACAACAATTGTGAGAAAGTGGTACATTTTGAGGGGTTCAAATATTCAGGATTATGGTATAGAAGGAAGCTCTTCTGCCTACTGTGTCTACATTGGCTAAAAAAGAGCTGTCCGGTCTAATCCCAACTTCCAATTCTAGTTTAGTACATCTGTAGGTTATGACATCTCAAGTGTACCTCCAATTGTTTGCCTCTACCAGCCTTTCAGATAGTTCCAGATCTCTACCACCCCCTGGGTAAAAGGATTACCTCTTGACTACCCTTCACTCCTTCCTCCAATTAATTTAAATCTATGTCTCCTAATGCTTGATCTTCTGCTGTCGTATTTTATCTAGTCCCCTTATAATTTTACGCTTCACAATTTAAACTCCCCTCAGTCTCCTCCCCTCCAAAGAAAATAAACCCAACATATCCATTCTTTACTCCTTCTTATAATTCTTCATTCCTAGCAACAGCCTCATAAACCTCTTCTGTACCCGCTCAAGTGTGTTCACCATACACAGTACTTCAGCTGTGGTTTGTACATCTCTAGCACAACCTCCTTGTTCCTCTCCTCTTGTACTAAATCAATAAAGAAAAATATTCTGCATGTCTTCTCCTTAACCTGCTTCTTTCAGAGATCTGTTGATATACACTCCTGTTACTCTGAACTACTTAATATATTGCCATTTATCGTGCATTCACTTGTTTTTCACTTGATTTGCATTTCTTCATTCTTTCCTGGATTGAATTCCATATGCCATTTTTGATTTGATTTATTATTGTCTATTTCTTGCGCACTATACAGACAAAGCATACTGTTCATAGGGAAAGAACGGAGAGAGTGCAGAATGTTACACTCATAGCTAGGGTGCAGAGAAAGATCACCTTAATACAAGGTAGGTCCATTTAAAAGTCTGACAAGCAGCAGGAAAGAAACTGTTCTTGAGTCAGTTGGCATATGACCTCAAACTTTTGTATCTTTTTCTCAATGGAAGAAGGTGGAAGAGAGAATGTCTGGGGTGCATGGGTTCCTGAATTATGCTGCCTTTGTCGAGGCAGTGGGAAGTGTAGACTGAGTCAGTAGACAAGAGACTAGTTTGTGTGATGGATTGGGCTACATTAATGACTTTTTATAGTTCTTTGCAGTCTTGGGCAGAGCAGGATCCATACCAAGCTATGATACAACCAGAAAGAATGCTTTCTATGCATCCACTTGTTATTTCCTCTTGGATTCCACGTGCTTTTAATTAACTAACCCTGTGGGACCTTGCCAAAAGGCTTGCCATTCGCTGCTGTCAGAATCCTTGAATTGAATATGCCTTTTTTATTTTTTTACTCTATGAAAATTTGAGAGGTGGTGATTAGATAGATGCTGTTTTGTCTTCTACAGTGGCAGCATTATTACCCACTGTTATCATGGTTAGTATCTACTGAAATTTTTTCATTGGCTGGCCTCCTATCAAAATTGTGTCCTCTGAAATTTTCAACAGTGAACCTCCTAAAAACATTTTTTGTTGCGTCCAACCCTTTAGCCCAAAAATGCGTCAGGAAAATACACTACTTCCTGATCAAAGCAGAATTAAAATCAGAGCAGTCCAGAATTCATTTGTCAGTTTCCCCACTTCCCTATCTCCTCCTATTTGGGAACTATTTGCCACTTTTCCGAGTGCCATAGTTGAGATCATGAATGCTGTCTCTGAGAAATTACAAGGTATAAACTTTTTTTTATCACTCCATGAGTTTTATGAATCTGTTAAAGCTTTTATAATATGTACTTGCTTAATCACATAACATTAATCTATATTTGTAATGTTAAATGTTTCTGAATAAACATTTTTGGTTTTGGCTTGCCATGTACTTTCATTTTTGTTGCACTTTAACTATTCAGTCAATGTTTTTTTTAACTATTTGGATTAGGTCCTAAAGATCTTCTGTCAGATCGTTGCATTTTGTCATGCCCTTCAATGGATTTGGTTACCTGCCTACTGGATTTCCGATTAAGCTTTGCATCAAACAGAAGTATTGTGCCCCGTTTAGCTGCCTCTTTAGCAGCCTGTGCTCAGCTGAGTGCACTTGGTAAGTATTGAAAGGGCGGAGAAACTATTCACTTGTTGGGCATCGTGAAGACTGCGATGTATTAACAATCTTTTATTTTATATAAAAGCTGCTAGTCACAGGATGTGGGCCTTGCAGAGACTGCGCAAACTCCTGACAACTGAGTTTGGTCAGACTATAAATATCAACAGACTCCTTGGAGACAGTGATGGAGAGTCTCGATCTCTGGTATGACGACAACCTAATTCAGAATTTAGTTTAGATATTTGCTAATTTGAAGACCTTTTGCTTAAAGAAATCCAGCATTGTTTGCTCACTTTGGAGATGTCTTTTCTTTCAGAGTTTTACTGGGACTGCTTTAGCTGCATTAGTCAAAGGTCTACCAGAGGCTTTGCAGCGTCAGTATGAATATGAAGATCCAATTGTAAGAGGCGGGAAGCAGCTCCTTCATAGTCCATTCTTCAAGGTAGTTATGTTCATAGCTGTATATAGCATTAAACATTTGGAAGTTGAGACTTAGGAGTCAATGTTTTCCTAACCTTTTTATGTACAAACTTTCCAATGATTTGGTAGATAAAGATACAAGAGCAGGTCTTGAGTTTAACTCCTATGGCTGGATTTCAGATGTCCCCACTTGTTGGGCTTTGTGGAGAGGTAAAATAGGTTGGGTGGCTCGCCCACCACCTTCTTGCTGACCCCTCATTACATGCTAGATTGGTGCAGAAATTGATGGCCCCCGTGCCAATATATAATTAAAGATTAATTAGGCTTGTTAGCAAACTATTGTTCGAAGTAAGAGGTGGCCTACAACATAATATGGCTGGCGTGAGCAGGTCGCTTTTTGAACTCTATGAAAAAGGACAGGAAGGAAAGGGGAATGGGGTGGGGAGGAGCAAGGGGATTATCTTATTTCGGGTTTGTCCTGCATGTGGTGAAGGCAATCTCCCTCCCCAAAATAAATGTCAATCCCATTCCCCCTTTTCTTCCATGCCCCACAAAGCCTGACTCCAGGATGCCTCTCTCCCTCCATCGTGCTGGAAACTTGCCTTCCTGGGTCAGCTATGGGGGAGGAAGGTCAGGGGAGGGTTCAGCTTTGGGAGGAGATGGGGGATGAGTGTCAGAGGTCAGCTCTAGGAGGGGAAAGGGGGGTCAGGGGTCAGCTCTTGGGGGGGGGGGTTGTAGGGGATGGGGGTCAGGGGTCGCATCCAGGGGGGGGGGAAATGGGAGTCAGGGGTCAGCTCCAGGCTCTCAGGATTCAGGGTCGGGGTGAACTCCAGGCTCTGAGGGGTCAGTCTCAGGTCCAGGCCGCTCGCACCCTCTCATTGCTGACGTTCCCACTGCTCACCAGGCACCGCATCCCGCACGCCAGCATTTTCTGTTTTTGTTTCAAACGTTTTAATTTATGTTTATTTATTAGTGTCATAAATTGGTTTACATTAACACTGCAATTAAGTTACTGTGAAAATGCCCTCGTTGCCACACTCCTGTTGCCTGTTTTAGTACACTGAGGGAAAATTTAGCGTGGCCAGTGCATCTAACTAGTATATCTTTCAGCATGTGGGAAAAAAGCAAAGCACCTGGAGGAAACCCATGCAGACATGGGGAGAACATGCAGACTCCGCACAGAGAGCAGCCCAAACCAGGAATTGAACCTGGGCTTCTGGTGCTGTGAGGCAACAGTGCTAACCACTCTACCACCCAAGCCGAGGGAGGGCAAATATGCTGAAAAAACAGTTTTACAATAGTTCTGCTGTATAACCTTGAAACTTATTGCTGGCAGCCAGTTATCATAATAGCATTAGCAGGGCAGACGTATACATTTAAAGATCGATGCTATTAAATTTATAAATTTTACAAACTTTAATAAGACTTTGCAAAATGTACTTTTGTGAAGAATGTGCATCTTAGTTGAAAATGTCTTCTACTGGTGAAATAGATGGAAATCATTGCTTAGTATCCAGCAAGTCACAACCTTCATTCCTTCACTACAGATTCTTAAGGGTTTACGGAAACAGGTTGGATTGAAGTTAATATTCCAAGGCAATCAAATGTACAGTAATGCTGTTTCCACGCATTTGTGATTCCTGATTTTTGTCTGAAGGTGAAAGTGTAAAGAAGTTTTTACTGAAGCATTTCTTTACGTTTTGCAGGTATTGGTTGCTTTAGCATGTGATTTGGAGCTTGATACTCTACCTTGCTGTGCTGAGACACACAAGTGGGCTTGGTTTAGAAGATACTGCATGGCTTTGAGAGTTGCTGTGGCTCTAGATAAGAGGACGTCATTGCCAAGGCAGTTTCCAGAAGAGGTAATGAATATTAGGAACACTGAAAAAAACCCAGTCTATTGTGAGAGAACATTCGACACATTATTTTGCAAACCTTCGAACTGGCTATGAAATTTGGTACCATGTTAACCATCTATGCACTGCTTGCTCTTCAGAATTAAATTGTTGCCTCCAAATCTCAAAAACTCTACTAATTTTTGTATTGCACCCTTGATTTTTTCAGGGTTAGTTTAGATTTCCATCCATGAACAGGATGAAAAATCTGGCCTTCTGTATTTAGATGTTGCTAATCAGCAATCTGTGACTGTCTGTGCTGATATGTGTGCTATTGCAGACCAGAACACTGCATTTGCCTGACGAAGACAAAAGTTGAAAGCTTGCAGATTTACTATCAGATAAATCGGTTGGATTTAAAATTGGTGTTGCCAGACTCTTACTGAGTTTAGGTGTTGATCAGAGACATGGACATTAGTTTCTCCACATTTGGTTGTCAAAATGAAGTGTTAAAAGAAGATGGTGGTAATTCTTTGTATAGAAATTATTACACATGAAGAAGGCTATTTAACTCATCCAAATTCATCAATCTAGAATGTGAACTTTATGTATAGATTGTGTGAATGGTTATACATCCACCCAAGTATAACATAGTTAAAGATTCAAATGTTATTTTAGATTCCTAAATTTTGTTCTGCATTTGGCGCAGGTAGCAAAAAAAATCCGTGAACTAATGACTGATAATGAAAATATGGATGTTCTCCATGAGAGCCACGATGCTTTTAGAAGAGAACAAGATGAACAACTTGTCCAGTGGATAAATAGGTAGTGAACCTGTAAATGTCATTATTTAATTGCAAGTAGAGAATATTCAAGTTAGTCATTGTTAATATTGACTTCAATGTTTATGTGTAATAGTAGATAAACGTACTTCTAAAAATATTTTGAAAGGAACATTTTTCTGATTTTTATGTCCTTAATTTTTTTGACATGATCTTGGACATAATAGTGAGCAACTCAACCCATGACGGCACTTTTACTGCAATTATTTTTCTTCTCTTTCCAATGAAGTATGACAATGTCAACAAAGTTTTGTGCTTTTTTTTCCCTTCTGTCTTTCCCCATTTTCTCTGCTTCTCAATGGGCAGCTCAAGGTGCCCAGTGGCTATTGCCAGGGTGCTAGGCTGGCACCACCCAATGGGTACCCCTCCCAACCCCAGGAGGCCTCAGTGGCCTCTGGCTCTACCTGCTGAGGCAACATGACTGTCCTCCGTTCATGGTGAGCAGGGTGTTTTTCTCACTGTACGAAACCTCTGCCAGCGAGATCAAAAAGGAAAGTGAGCACTTGGCTCACTAAACCCATGTAAATAAACATTTTAATAAATTTAAATAATTTATTCAGCCTCTAGCCCCTTTCTGGTGAGAGGCTGACTGTGCTGGAAATCTGGTGCCAGTAAGATCACGAAAACCTAGAAATTGGGCGCGATTCTAGTTTCTTGGCTCTTTAAGGCAAGGATATATACATTTTTGAACAGTAAAGGAATTAGGGGTTGTGGTGAGCAGGTGGGTAGGTGGATCTGAGTCCACAAAAAGATCAGCCATAATCTTATTGAATGGTGGAGCAAGCTTGAGGGGACAGGTGGCCTACTCCTGCTTCTAGTTCTTATATTGTTACCAGCTCACTTCACCCATCAATGGGAGAATCAGTATAATCGTGGCCATAGAGTACATGAGCAAAGAGGTTATGACGAAATTCAAAAATTCAATTCAGTGGTGATCTCACAGGAATATTGTTCCAAGAAAGGTGTGAATGCACAGGAGAGTGCAGGACAGGGTAGATAAGGAAAAATGTTTTCATGGATGAAAAGATCAAGAACACAAGGGCACAAATTTAAGGTAATTTTCAAAAGAAGGCATGGTGACATGTGGAAAAACATTCACACGTAATGGGTGATTAGGACCTGGAATGCACTCCAAGAGAGTAGTGGAGACAGGTTCAATCGAGATATTCAATAGTTGTAACCTGAAAAGGAAAAAAATGCAGGGTAATGGGGAGAAAATGGGTCGAGGCACTAGGTAAACTATAGAGAGCTGGTACAGACATGGTCTCATTCTGTGCTGTGATTCCCTAAAAGCACTGCCAACTATTAGTTGGGGTCATGGTTCTTTTTGTACAATAGAAAATCAGTTAATCTCCTAATTACATTGATGAGATCATTAGCAGAAGTCCATCACCCATCATGTCTTGGCACTGAATGTTCAGAATTCAAATCAAATTGACTGATTTTTCTGGGAAATTTATGGACTGACTGGTAGTTGGGGGAAAAAAAAATCTGTTCTCGAAGTCTTTTTGTTTTACTGAGAGTTGAGAAAAGCATTTGGATTAAAGATGTACAGATACTTCAAACGTATTTTTCTTTGATAGGCGGTCTGATGATTGGACCCTTTCTGCTGGTGGAAGTGGAACTATCTATGGTTGGGGTCACAACCACAGAGGTCAGCTGGGGGGTATTGAAGGTGCAAAAGTTAAAGTTCCAACACCATGTGAGGCATTAGCAACCTTAAGACCCGTGCAACTAATTGGTGGGGAGCAGACGTTATTTGCAGTAACAGCAGATGGAAAGGTGAGTTTTCAAGTATCATTTATTATTACTGTTGGTTAATGCTACCTTGTTGTGAAGCATACATATGCTAAGTCATTTTTGAAGTATAGCACTGTAAATCTTCAAGAGGCTATAGTAGAACCTTGAAAATATTATTTTTGTTTTATCCATAACAAAATTAAACTATTTGTACTGTTTTGCATGGTCTTCCATATTTGATCAGTGATGAATCAGAAGGAATCTGGCTGTGTGGCAGTAAAGGTACATTGCATGAGTAATTCTATATCTGACTGTTATTATTTTAGTTGTATGCCACTGGATATGGAGCAGGTGGGAGACTGGGAATCGGAGGAACAGAATCTGTATCTACCCCCACTTTGCTGGAATCCATTCAACATGTTTTTGTAAAGAAGGTGGCAGTGAATTCAGGAGGCAAGCACTGCCTTGCCTTGTCATCCGAAGGAGAAGTCTACTCTTGGGGAGAGGCAGAAGATGGCAAGTTGGGGCATGGCAATAGGAGGTAAGAGGGAGTGTTGTGAAGCTGGGGTGGGGGGACATTTGTTTCTGTTATGCTGCCTCTTAATTAAATCTTTAATGATAAAGAGACACTGGAGAAAATGCATGTTAAAAGTTTTGGAAGGATGATTTGGAAATATGTGGGTAAACATAATGGAGATCTAGAATTTCCCGATTCTCTTGAAAAGTAATGGGAAGTCTCTAAAATTATAAGATAGAGTGAATACAGAGAGAATGATTTCCTCTTGTCGGGAAGAGCTAGAGGCCATCAACGTAAAATAACCATCAAGAAATGCAAACGAAGAAAGTTCTTCGTACAAAGAATGGTAAGAACGTGGAATTCACTACCCCAGGGAGTGGTTGACAAAAATTGTATAGGTAATTTCAAGGCAAGCTAGACAAGCATATGATGGAAAAGGGGATAGATGGTTATGATGGAAGATTTAGATGAAGAAAGATAGCAGGAGACTCAAGTGGAGCATAAACAATATAATTGACTGCTTCGACCAAATGCCTGTTTGTCATCTTTCAAGAGCTCAAGTCACAGCCTACGGCATTGCTTATCCCAGTGACTGGACATAGGTCTGTATTGTACCACTGGGAACGGCCATTTAATTTCTCCCATTGTCTACTTTAAGTGCCAACAGAATTTTCTTCCAAATCCATTATTTTATAAGGTGGCAAAGAAAGGCAGTGCAATGAGATGTATGTGGACTTTAAAAAAAAAGTTTGATAAGATGTCCTCAAGATTCAAGAGTGAAACTGTGGCTTTCAATAAACATTAGTGACTTGGACTTGTGGATGTAGAGTGCAATTTCAAAATTTGCTAATGACACAAAATTTCGGAGTGTGGTAAACGGTTCTGAAGATAGTTAATTTAACACAGCAATGTGTAAGGTGATAAGCACATTTCCGACAGTGGTGAAAAGCGGTGCCTGGAACTGGTACAACTGAAGTGTAGCCCGTCCTGTCCCTATTTCTCATGGTCTTAAATATCTGAATCTCTTGGTCCAGAACTGCAATAAGGGCTCTGTTTGATTTTGAAATGTTCACCATTCACAAGAGGGAGAAAAGTTATTGGGGCTAGGCAGGAATGGTTGATATTAGAATTGGATGAACCATGAACTTATTGAATGGTGAAACAAGCTTGAGGGGCTAAGTGGCCCACTTTGTTTCCTGATTTTTTTAATGTTTTGTCTAACAGTTTTGAGGTGATTCATTTTTTTTCTTAAATGAGGATTGTCTCTCCAGAACCTTCAATGTGTCTTATATTGCTCAGATGGTACCCCTGTTGACCATATGCAGGTACCACAATTTGCTGTGCACAAACCAATGCTGTCCTCGCATTGCTGGAGCCTATCTCATTAACTTCCATTGCAAACCATGTTCATCGTTCATCACTTCACCATTTGCAAGTTTTAACAGGAATATAACGCATGAATGATGGGATTTTACTATTTTAAGTACGTTATTTTTCACTTTTCCTGTCTAAGCTAGCTACCGTCATCCAAATTCCAATTGACCAGAAGTAAAAACAGAAAGTGCTGTAAAAACTCCGATCTGGCAGCTTTTATGGCGAGTAGAATAGAGTTAACAATTGCAGAAACTACTGCAGAAAGTGCAGATGCATGGGATTGAAGGTGATTTAGCAGTTTGGATTAGGAATTGGCTAGCTGATAGAAGACAGAGGGTGGTGGTTGATGGGAAATATTCAACCTGGAGTGCAGTTACAAGTGGTGTACCTCAAGGATCTGTTTTGGGGCCACTGCTGTTTGTCATTTTTATAAATGACCTAGATGAGGGTGTAGAGGGTTGGATTAGTAAATTTGCTGACGATACCAAAGTGGGGGGAGTTGTAGATAGCGAGGATGGATGTTACAGTTTGCAGAGGGACATAGATAGGTTGCAGAGCTGGGCCGTGAGGTGGCAAATGGAATTCAATACGGATAAGTGTGAGGTGATTCACTTTGGTAGGAATAACAGGCATATGAAATATAGGGCTAATGGAAGGACCCTTAATAGTGTTGTCGAGCAGAGGGATCTTGGGGTACAAGTACATAGCTCTTTGAAAGTTGGCACCCAGGTTGATAAAGTTGTTAAGAAGGCGTACGGTGTGTCAGCTTTTATTGGTAGAGGGATTGAATTTAGGAGCCGTGAGGTTATGTTACAACTGTACAAAACTCTGGTGCGGCCGCACTTGGAGTATTGCGTACAGTTCTGTTCGCCGCATTATAAGAAAGATGTGGAAGCATTGGAAAGGGTGCAGAGGAGGTTTACCAGGATGTTGCCTGGTATGGTGGGAAGGCCTTATGAGGAAAGGCTGAGGGACCTGAGGTTATTTTCATTAGAGAGAAGAAGGTTACGCGGTGACCTAATTGAGGCGTATAAGATGATCAAGGGATTGGATAGGGTGGATAGTGAGAGCCTTTTTCCTCGGATGGTGATGACCAACACGAGGGGACATAACTTTAAATTAAGAGGTGGTAGTTATAGGACGGATGTCAGAGGCAGGTTCTTTACACAGAGGGTGGTGAGAGCGTGGAATGCCCTGCCTGCAGCAGTTGTGGACTCGCCTACTTTGGGGGCATTCAAATGTTCATATGGATAGGCATATGGATGATATTGGAAGAGTTTAGGTTAGAGGGTCCACTGGCCGGCGCAACATCGAGGGCCAAAGGGCCTGTACTGCGCTGTAATGTTCTATGTTCTATGTAATTTGAGTCTGTGACTCTTCTTTAGTCTCAAAACCTTAACTCTTGGTTTCTCTCTCAACAGATGCTGTGCTTCTCCAGCATTTTATGTCTTTATTTCAGATTTCCAGCACCTGTGGTACTTTATTTGTTTCATACCTTCATGTACATTTTTTTCCCTTGAGATGGGAGGCAGGGAAAGTAGGGAAGTGTTGGGTGGATTAACAGACAGTTTATCAATCTGTTTGAACCGCATCAATGACGCTGCTTCCATGGCCAACAAGCCCTGAAATGGGACTTGAATCGAGAACGTTTGGTTCAAAAGCTCACAAGTTAGCGGGTGAGGCAATCCATTTGGGACACTCTTCACTGTAGTCATGTGAGGCTGTCAGGTTGGCTGATGAGAACCGTTTACAAATTGATTGCGTGAGCTGGTCCATGTTAGTGCTGCTTACTTCACAGCGACAGGTAACATCTTGTTTCTGTGATCTGCTGCATCACATATTTCAGCTAGCTACTTCCAGCTTTGCCTGATGGATGGCTCGTGTTTTCAAATTGTTTGACCTTTGGGATGAAAGCAACGTTACTAAATGACCATTTTAATATCGAGAAACTCAGTGGAAAAATGCGTATTTCATTTGACTTTTGCCTCTTGCAGTCCCTGTGACCGCCCTCGTGTTATTGAATCACTGCGTGGTATTGAAGTCATCGATGTTGCTGCTGGAGGAGCACATAGTGCTTGCATTACTGCAGCGGGAGAGCTTTATACTTGGGGCAAAGGCAGATATGGAAGACTGGGACATGGAGACAGTGAAGATCAGCTGAAACCAAAGTTGGTGAGTGCTACTAATTAAAACCTAAAACAACGATGATGATGAAATTCTCATTCCTGTTTTGTTGTGTGCATTTATTGAAATAAAAATTCAAAACAACATGTATCTTTATGTTTACCACTGTTTCACAAATGCAGCATTCTGGATTTGAACCTTAAATATTGCTTTCATTTCGTCTGAACCTCCTGGCTTTCTATGTCACTTTTCTGAAGTTTTATTTTTCCTCAAAAACATCATTTTTATTTCCTTTCACCTGTTTAAACAACTTTATTCATTTTACACTTAAATTGTTTGTGTTGACAGTATGTAAAAACTCAATTTCCATCTTGCCTGGAGGTTTTGGTGGCAAGAAGGACTGGAGGGAGAATCTCACAGCGAGTAGAGAATCTGGCGGCAAGCAAAGAGTTATAAACGTGCCGGCATAAAAACAGTTTGCAATTTTCCCAACAGCATGAAGCTGCCATGACTCCTACATCCTGAATCATTCCCAGATACTGAGGATGTTGGAGGGGCCAGAAAACCTGCTTGGGGATAAGGGATACCCAGTGAAACACTGGTTGACATCAGTGAATCGCCTTCACAGTCGTGCCAATGACTGGTAACAGGCTGCTCACAACTCCACACGCTCCCTTATAGACCAGACCAGAGAATGTCGGGAGCTACAGCTCACATGCTTGTACTGTTCAGCTGGCTCACTGCAATACACTCCAGGGAGCATTTCCTCCATGACTGCAGTGTGTTGTGCCTTTTGCTATCTGGCTATGCAAAGAAGTGAACCCTTGCCAACCAGTGAACTGGAGGAGGAAGAGCGCTCACTGGAAGTGAAGATGTGGGGTTCCAGGAAGCTCAAGGCGGCTGCTGAGGGACGGTATGAGCATGCTGATGCTATGGAGGAAGGAGGCAAGACATGGGAGAGGTTTCCATGATAACAGTCATTGCTGACAGGTTCCAGGATGAGTAAAACTAAATGAGGTCATATGGCCACATTCTCCCCTAGCCATCAAAGCTGTTCCCTGTCACCTCATGATATGATCAAACAGTTGTTGAGAGAGCGAGTCCCATATTCACACTTGTGTGTTCTGGCCTCATGACTCATTAGGGCATGATCTCGGCTTTGGTCAACAGCTAATGCGCTTAAAGCCCATTGAGCAACAACGTCGATGCAAGGCAAGCCTTGATGTTTCTGCTACAATATAATGACACTAACACTGCTGTGACTGAAATGAGAACCACCCTCGGAATCTTATCCAAAAACCTTAAGTTTGGACGGTACCACTGAAGGGACCTGAATGCTGCTAGAGTACCAGTGCTGAGGAGCTGTCCTCACTCGGTGCTGAAGGTTGAGCAAGAAGGTTTAGAAATGGTTCCATCATATGCTTCTAAACAAGATTTAAACAGATCTCCTTGACAAAACGCACACAAAACTATTCAACTGAGGTCCATAATGCATGAATATTAAAATGAAATGGGACACCATCATTGAATAGGAGGATGGCCAGATCTTGGCATAAGAGGATTCCAAAGTATGAATTCACAAAGTCTTCAATTGACCAGAACACTTACACAACCATCAAATAATTTCACATTCAATCCACAATTTACCGCCTTCAATGGCATCCTTGCTTGCATGAGAAGGAAGAAAGTAAAAGTGACTTTTAGAATGCCTAAGCAGCCCACTATTTTGATTTGCTAGCTGGGGTGTGCAGGAATTGTTCACCCTGGTTGAGTGCACAAATCAAACTAATTGGAAATCCACACCCCAGCCGCAATATTTTCATGTGCCCGATATAGAGGTGAGAAAGATCAGGAACCCCTCAGGAGTCCTATTTAACATTAGCCAGCTAAAATTATGCAGCTTATCCATATAAAATAAAATTCCTGCACATGTTGGAAATTTGAAATAGAAACAGGAAATACAAGAAATACTCTTCCAGGGGCATCATGACCTGAAACGTTATCTCTGATTCTACAGAAAGCATGTCTGACCGGCTGAGTTTCTCCAGTACTCACTGTTTTTATTTCAGCTTATCTGTATATTGCACTGAGTTTCCATTGTCAGGTGTTATCTTTACAATATTGAGTTCAGCAAATTCAGATCATAAATCTGTACTCCAGTTGTTTTGGAAAGCACTGTTGTTGCCTTTTACAATTCTTCTGGGCCCTTCTTTTGTTTCGTTACTTGTCCTGTAACCCCGACCCTGCCCTAACTACATTCCTTATGTCATTTAATCACTCCTGTCTTCCACTCTAACACAACAGACAAAAGTACCACAAAGTAAAGTGCAGCATAGAAACAGGCCCTTGGATCCTCCAACCCTTTGCCGATCATGATGCCCTAACTAAACTAAAAAAAAATCTTCTGCCCTTGCTCGATCTGTATCCCTGTATTCCCTCCCTGTTCACATACCCATCCAGATGCCTCTTAAAAATTGCTAATTCCACCACCACCTCTGGTAGCGCATTCTAGGCACCCACCACTCTGCATGCAAAAGGACGAAGACCAGAGGCTCGAAAGCTTGTGAGTTTACTATCAAATAAATCGGTTGGATTTAAACCTGGTGTTGAAAAAATTCCCTCACACATCTCCCTTAAACTTATGCCCTTCTTACCTTAATCCTGTGCCCCCTTGTATTTGAGACTTCCAGCCTGAGAAAAAGCCTCTGACTATCCACCCTGTCTATTCCTCACGTAATTTTGAGGATCTCTATCAGGTCTCCTAGAGTCATAGAGGTTTACAATATAGAAGCATGCCCTTTGTCCCAACTTGTTCATGTTGCTTCTTTTTTTAACCACTAAACTAATCCAAATTGCCCATGCTTGGCATATATCCTTCTGAAACCATCTTACTCATTTAACTGTGTCTCAATTCTTTTTAAAAGATAAAATTGTACCCATCTTTACTACTAACTCTGGCAGCCACTTGCTGTGTGGGGAAAAAAATTGCCCTTCTGGACCTTTTTTATCTCTCGTCTCTTACCTTAAACCTGTGCCCTTTTTTTAGACTCCCTATCTTTGGGAAAAGATGTTGACTACCTAATCTGTGCCCCTCTTTCCACAGTCTACATTTTTTCCATGAAAACAATCCTCGTCTATTCAATCTCTGTTCATAGTCAATACCCTCGAGACCAGGCAACGTCCTGGTGAACCTTCTTTGCACTCTTTCCAAAGCTTCCACATCCTTCTGGTAACGTGATGACCAGAACTGTGTACAGTATTCCAAATGCGGCCTAACCAAGGTTTTATGTAGCTGCAGTATGATTTCCTGCCTCAGTGCCCTGGCTGGTGAAGGCCAGCATACCATCTGCCTTAATCATCTTAGTCACTTGTGTTGCCACTTAAGGGAACTGTGAATCTGCACACCCAGATCTTGTTTCTTCCCTCCCCTTCGCTTTCTTTCCCTTTCTGTACCTCCTTATATTGTTACATTTTTGAACTCCTTCTAGTTTTTATGGAACGTCATCACTCTTAAATGTTGACTCTATTTTTGTTAATTATTTCCATATTTTGCTTTTGTTTCAGATGTTCAGCACCTGCAGTATTATGCTTTTGTGTTAAGCTAAATGGAATTAAAGAAAGACTTGAAACATAGGCCCATTTGGCCCTGACATCCATACTAACAGAAAAAGGGCTATCTAGTCTAATCCCATCTGCTTTGCCTCAATAATATACATTACATAAAACCCCCCCTCCCTCAAGGTTCAGCAAAACACTGACTGAAAATGATCTTATCCTTGCATTTCTCACTTTTGATAATCCAAAATGAAAGTACATACTTGTCTATGGGGCTGAATATTATTTAAGTTGTCCAGACACACCAGGCAAACTTCTTTCCTGTATTCTGTTGATCAGAAGGCTCAACAAGTGTCACAGTGGTTAGCACTGCTGCCTCACAACTCCAGAAACCCTGTTCAATTCTGGCCTCAGATGACTGCCTGAGCAGAATTTTCATGTTCACCCCCTGTCTGTATGGGTTTCTCCAGGTCCTACCTGGATGTGTGGGTTACCTTGAATTGGCCATGCTAAATTACCCCTTAATCTGCCAATATCACTATTGTCGAAGCAGGCTCGATGGGCCAAATGGCCTCCTTCTGCACTGTAGGTTCGAAGAAGCAGAAGCTGCCATTTTTGTTATTCTGAAAACTACAATCATAATCCATGGTGTCCAGTTGAATGCGTATCACTGTGGCCACTATTGTTGATGGTGCTGTGCGCAGTTGTTCTGCTAATGAATTTGAAATTGTTTGTTCCTCAGGTGGAAGCACTGCAGGGTTACCGGGTCATTGATGTTGCATGTGGAAGTGGAGATGCACAGACTCTGTGTCTGACCGATGATGACATTGTCTGGTCCTGGGGAGATGGAGATTATGGAAAGCTTGGAAGAGGAGGCAGCGATGGCTGTAAAGTTCCAATGAAGGTACAGAGAGTTTATAAACAGAGGTTTTATTCTAAATTCAGATAAATCCATACAAACCTGATATAGGGAAAAAATTAATTCTGCTTGGACTTATCTTCGATTCACATGGAGCAGAAAATGGCAGTGTATTACTGAATATTAATGGAGGGTCCAATTCTTCCTCACCCTGAGGTTTTTTTGTATGGTTATGATCTGGGTCAGCTTACGGGAACTGAAGGAACACCGTTGCTGCTCTCGGCCCACAGCAGTGCTTTAAAGGTATTTTGCTTCTTCTGGAGTTCTCCTCATCTTCTTTCAGTTACCAGTTGTCATGAGGCTTGGCACTGCAGGTTAAACCATAGGCTTCTGGTCTCTTAATATTACCCATTGCCCTGTCTCCGTTGTGTCTGGAAGTGTCAGGTTTGAGTGGACTGTGTCTTTCAGATAAAAAAAAAATTAACATCTCGCCTGACCCAGTCCACCTATTTTTTTTTTTGAGGGTCAAACTTTATCCTGTTAAATCACCTTCTGAGTTTCTGTTCTTCTTGGAAGTATCTAAGCTTTCATGACGTGAAGGAAACTGAGCAATCATGAAGTAAATACAACTTATTTTCAAATCTTCGTGTCAAGCCAGGAATAACTGTATTGCCCAAGTGGACTCCGTTCCACTCACGTTCTCCTTCCCATGCTTTGATTCATCTAATCTGTTTCCTTTCAGTTTGTGTAGTGCACGATTGCCAATATTGCTCCCCTTGGGATCTTTCTTTTGGTATAGAGCCCTAGTGTTGAAGATCCTAAGGACAATGATCTTATCTGTCACGGTGGGATTTGAACTCATGTCCTTGGAACATTACCTATGTCCTAATCCAATCATTGCTGTGCTTCCGAATTTAATCTTTAATTCAATTTTATCATAGAATCCTCCAGTGCAGAAGGAGGCCATTTGGCTGATCGAGTCTGCACCAACCACTCAGGCTTTCTTCCTGTAACTTTGTGCATTTACCTAGCTGCTCTCCCTGACACTAAGTGGGAATTTAGCGTGGCCAATCCACCCAACCTGCTCAACCTGGGCATTCCACGCCCTCAACCTGGTGGTGAGGGCGTGGAATGCCCTGCCTGCAGCAACTGTGGACTCGCCTACTTTGGGGGCATTCAAATGGTTGGTGGATAGGCATATGGATGATATTGGAATAGTTTAGGTTAGAGGGTCCACTGGCTGGCGCAACCTCGAGGGCCGAAGGGTCTGTACTGTGCTGTAATGTTCTATGTTCTATCTTTGGACTGTGGGAGGAAACCAGAGCACTCGGAGGAAACCCATGCATGCGCAGGGAGAATGTGCAAACTCCACAGACATTGACCCAGCTGGGAATCGAGCCTGGAGTCCAGCCACTGTGTCACCCCTAATTTATTCTCCGTTATTTGCCTTGTCTTTCAGATTTGAATTTCTGTATGTTCCTGTTTGTTCGCATCAAAATGGTTTTTACTTACCTCAACAACACTTATGATAATACAAAATTTCACACACTTGTAATCTTAATTATCTAATCTAAGAATTTAGAGGAAATAAGCCACATAATATTTGTATGAGGCAAGCTTAAGGAGCCTCTTTCACAAAGCAGGAATCTACAGAAGAGTCCATTCTAACTACCTGGAGACTGATTTTCCAGTGTGCTCTGTATTGGGTCTGACTGCTTGCTTTCAACTCTGTACTACTACTTTTCTTTTTTAAAAAAAAGTGTTATTTATTTGAAATTCATTGTTTCAGTGTATTTCTAGTTTATTTATGAACTGATAAAAGTATGAATAAAGCTGACAACTTTTGGGATTGCTTCTATTGATGTTTCTCATTATTTTCTGCAAATAGATTGACTCCCTAACTGGACTTGGTGTGGTTAAAGTGGAATGTGGATCACAATTTTCCGTGTCCTTAACTAAATCTGGGTCTGTTTATACCTGGTATGTACATGTCTTTAACAATCTGTATTTGTGATATTCAGCTGCTTTCATCAGCTCTCCTTAACCTGAATGAAAAGTATTTGTGTACATAGTGGGAGTGAAATTGTTTTAGCAATCTTAAGTTTATTTGCTATTTGCTTCATAGAGACTTAAAGAAAATGACAAGTTAGTTGCAGGTGATCAGCATCCATTTTAGTAATAATAGCAACTTACATTTACATTGTTTGCTTTAATCTCAGGGAAAAAATCTCAAGATACAGAATAAGTGTCAGTAAAGTATAGCTCACATGCAGAAGGAAATATTGATGAGAGGTAACCAACATGGGGACAAAAAGGTGAATTTTAGGAAGAGATTTGGGGAAGAGAGAGAAGAGGAGAACAGGGAGAATTTAGGGAGACAATACTATGTTGTTCAGTTCAGGTAGGCATGATTCAAAATGGTTGGGTGAAGGGGTTAAGCAATCAGCCAGAATTTGGGAGGGGAAAGAGGGCAGAGTTTATAGAATATAGAACATAGAACACTACAGCACAAACAGGCCCTTCGGCCCACAAGTTGCGCCGATCACATCTATACCTATCAAGCTATAGACCTACCTATAACCCCCAATCCCATTAGATCCCATATACTCATCCAGAAGTCTTTTAAAAGACCCCAGCGAGTTCGCCTCTACCACCGCCGATGGCAGCCGATTCCATTCGCTCGGCAGCCGATGCCATTCACTCACCACCCTCAGTGAAAAACTTACCCCTAACCTTGTGTCTGGAGGAAGCTAAAGCATTAGGAAGAGTAAGGCCATGATTATATTTAAATACAAACGTGAGAATTTTAAATTTGAGGTGCTGGGTGACTGGGAGCCAATGTACAAAGTACACAGGAACAGGCCCTTTGGCTCTCCAAGCCTGCATCAATATGATGCCTGCCATAATTAAAACCATATGCACTTATTTTTTTTTAGAGCAACACAGCACGGGAAACAGGCCCTTCGGCCCAACGAGCCCGCGCCGCCATCGTAACTGTATAGTAACAATTCCATTATCCTATCCTAATTTTAGGTTATTCCTAATATGGAAGAGTCTCAATGTAGGGACAGTTTGTTTCCCAATCAGCCTAAGAGCGAATTTTTGGGATGTGGGAGGAAACCGGAGCGCCCGGAGAAAACCCACGCAACCACGGGGAGAACGCGCAAACTCCCGCAGACACTGGCCCAATTCCAAGTGTCTGCACAGCTACAGCGATAGTCACTGAACTGTCATGGTGCCCTTCAGATGGTCCACATAAAGCACTCATTTACGACATGAAGCACCAGGCAACCCATGAATCAACATCCAAGAGCTGTCCTCGCACCACCTGCCGAATGCATGCTCCTTGATGGTCAAGTATGGACCAAATTACCTGTGGGAAAAAAAGCCATAGTTAAACAGTCCTACTATATTGCTCTATCTGCATAACGCTCATGTGGCTGTCCAAGAGACCCTTAAACAGCCCTAGCGTGCCTGCTCCCACCACCTTACTCGGCAGTGCATCCCACACCCCCACTACCCTTTGTGTGAAAAACTGCCCTCTAATATTTGTCTTATACATAGCCCCCCTCACCCTAAGGCCATGACCCCTCGTCCTATCCATTTCTGAAGGTAGAAAAAGTTTACCTCCATTTACTCTATCTATACCCCTTATAATCTTATACACCTCTATTAGATCCCCTCTAAGCCGACGTCTTTCAAGGGAAACAACCCCAGTCTATTCAATCGTTCCTCATAAGACAGTCCTTCCATACCAGGCAGCATCCTGGTAAACCTCCTCTGCACTCTCTCCAAGGACTCCACATCCTTCCGATAGTATGGCGACCAGAACTGGACGCAGTATTCCAAATGAGGCCTAACCAACGTTCTTTACAATTGCAACATCAAACTCCTACTCTTGTATTCTATACCCTTTTCAATGAAAGCTAACATACTATACGCTTTCTTTATCACCTTCTCCACCTGTGAAGACACCTTCAGAGACTTGTGAACCTGCACCCCCAAGTCTCTCTGCGTCTCTATACTTCGAATAGTTTTACCTTTTATCCTATAACTCTCTTCTACACTTTAGTTGTTAGAGTGTTTATTTCGGCACTCCGTAGCGGGAGATAGGCGCGGGGGGCTGAAGGGAAGGAAGCGCGGGAGTATATAAGGAAGGCCAAGGTAGACAGCAACTTGGGCAAAGAAAGCTTTGACATTAAAAAAGCAAATCAAATTAGAAAAAAGGAACACTCCATGGACATGGAACCCCTCAAACCTTACCCCACATGACAGAATTTCTGCCATCCCACTGCCCCCACACTGTGGAGCCCCAGTAACCTCCCCTAAGGAACTACCCTTTTCCTTCTTTCTGGGGGATGTACCTATATTGTGTTTGCCAAGCGCATATTGTGGAAGACCTGCACACTGATGGTCGATATTATGGAGGTGCAAGTAGGAAACCTTGTGAAGCAAAGGATATAGTTTTGGAAGCTCGACTCTGGATCAAATGGATTGTTGAGACACCAGGCAGTTTGACTTAATCTGTAAGAGTAGCCAGGAAAGAGAATGGAATTGTTGGCGAGGATATATAATTTGTGGCCAAAGATGATGATTTTTGATTGTCTCGATATTTAGTTGAGGAAAATGAGATGGAAGACTGTAAGTAAGTTAGTAAGAAGTCTTTCAACACCAGGTTAAAGCCCAGCAGGTTTATTCGGTACCATGAGCTTTCGGAGTGCTGTTCCTTCATCAGATGAGTGGAGAGTTGGTTTCACAAACAGGGCATGTATAGACACAGACTCAATTGCAAGATAATGGTTGGAATGTGAGTCTTTACAACTAATCAAGTCTTTACAGGTACACACAATGCAAGTGGAGAGAGGGATAATCACTGGTTAAAGAGATGTGAATTGTCTCATGCCGGGACATTTAATGGGATTTTGCAAGCCTAGGCCAATGGTTGGGGTTACACATAGTGTGACATGAGCCCAAGATCCTGGTTGAAGCTATCCTCGTGTGCGGAACTTGGCTGTCAGTTTCTGCTCGGTGATTCGGCATTGTTATGTGCCTTGAAGGCTGTCTTGGAAAACACATGTAGAAGATTGGACGCTGAATGCCCTTGACTGCTGAAGTGTTCCCCAACAGGGAGGGAACATTCCTGCTTGGTGATTGTCGAGCGATGTCCGTTCCTCCATTGCCGTAGTATCTATATGGTCTTGCCAATGTACTATACTTTGGGCCATTTTTTCCTGCAGCGCATCAGGTAGCCAATGTTGGTTGAGTTGCATGAGTATGTACTGTGTACCTGGTGGATGGAGCTCTCGTGTAATAATGGCATCCATATTGATGATCCGAGACATTTTGCTGTGGCAGGATTGTGTAATATTATGGTCGCTGTTCTCCTGAAGGTTGGGTAGTTTGCTGCAAAGAATGGTCTGTTTCAGGTTTCGTGATTGTTTGAAAGCAAATAGTGGGGGTGTCGGGATGACCTTGGCGAGATTTTTGTCTTTGTCGGTGACATGTTGAAGGCTCTGAAGAAGATGTTGTAGTTCCTCTGCTCTGGAGAAGTATTGGACGACAACTCTGTCAGCCATGTCCTGTGTTTGTTTTCTGAGGAGGTCAGTGCAGCTTTTTGCTGTGGTGCATTGGAACTGTCGATCGATGAGTTGAGTGCCATATCCTTTTCTTACGAGGGCGTCTTTCAGTATCTGTTAAACTCCTTCTCATCTGAGCAGATCTTGTGTGTACAAAGAACAAAGAAAATTACAGCACAGGAACAGGCCCTTTGGCCCTCCAAGCCTGCATTGGTCATGCTGCCAGACTTAACTAAAATCCCCTAGAGCTTGCCTGAGGGACATGGCTCCTTTAATGTATTTAGAGTGGAAGCTGAAGAAATGGAGCATCGTGAGGTTATCTGTGGGCTTGCGGTACAATGAAGTGCTGAGTTGATTGTCCTTGATGAGATACGTATGTCCAAGAATGCAAATGATTTTGGAGAATAGTCCATGGTGAGTCTGATGGTGGGATGGAACTTGTTGATGTCATCATGTAGTTGTTTGAGTGATTGTTTGCCACAAGCCCAAGGGAAGAAAATGTCATCAGTGTATCTAGTGCACAGTGTCGGTTGAAGATCCTATGCGGTGAAGAAATCTTGTTCGAACTTGTGCATGAAGATGTTGGCAGATTGAGATGCAAATGCTGTTTCATATATCTGGATGAAGAACTGTTGAAGGTGAAGACATTGTGGTCCAGGGTGAAGCGGATGAGCTATAGAATTGCATCTGGAGATTGGCAATTGTCAGTGTTGAATACTAGGCAGTTGCAGCAATGCCATTGTCATGGTGAATGCTGGTGACAAGTGCCGACTCATCCATTGTGACGAGGAGTGTTCCTGGTTCAACTGCTCGATGTGTGCTGAGTTTCTGTAGGATTTCCATAGTGTCACGACAGAAGCTGGGGGTTCTGGATGCCCTTGACGTAGCCAGAAAGGCGCTCTCACAAAGCCCTATTGCCTGATGTGATGGGATGTCCAGGTGTGTTGGTCTTGTGTATCTTTGGGAGGCAGTAGAGATCTCCAATGCGCGGAGTACGTGTGATGACAGATGGAGAGTTCGCTGAAGGTCCGGATCAAAGGTCTTGATCAATCTGTTGAGTTGGGGGTTGTGTTCTTTGGTTGGCTCTGCGGGTAACTGTCTGTAGTGTTCCTAGATCCCTCTGGAAGGCCCTCGACTTGACACGTACCCAAGCTATTAGGAGATGTGTCAATACCAGATTCGTAATCCAAGCACACTACAACGCCACCTGTGCTCTCGAGACCAACCACAACATTATCATCAAACTAATAGACAAAGGAGGGGTCATTGCCATACTGAACAGAACATTACTGCAAAGAAGTGTACCAACAACTGAACAACCAAGAACAGTCTTTGTGGCATTATGAATCTCAGTCCTGAAAATTTCAATTGAGGACCCAAAATCCAAAATTCCATCATTCTGTATCAATATGTGCTAAATAGCTTTGCCCTAATTTTAAGATTATACCATCACTGAAACAGAGTTAATAAAGCCTGCATGACTTTATAATTAAAATTTAAAAAATACTCTTTTTAGTCCTCTAAAAATAATTAGGTGGATACTTTTCAAAAGATGGAATTCTCTCATACTCCCTACTACTTCCAAATGGCCTCCTCCTGCTTCTATCTTCTATATTCCTGAGGGATATGAAAGTTTACCTGACCAGTTCAGTTCTATTTCTTCCCAATCATTCAGGCATCTTTCTCTTGTGAAGCATTGTTCAATACAACTATCTCTTTGTAATCACCTTGTCATGAAAACCTGCCTTTTTCTTGAGAAATGGGCATCTTGCCCTTTATGCTGCAGATCAGAATAAATACTAGCACTTGTATATTTGCTCGTGCAGTCTAGACCAGCATTTATACCTCAGATAGATCATGCCTAAAATTACCTGCTCATTATTACATTTCTGTTGGAGAGGCCTTGCTGTGTACAACTGGGTTATTGTGTTTCCTTTATTAGAACAGTAATCACACTTCAAAAGTACTTCATCAGCTGTAAAGTGCTTTGGGATGTTCTAGGTTGTTGAAGGTGCTACATAAATGCCGGTCTCCCTCCCTAACCACCACCTCCAACCAGTTCTCAGAAATTCAGCTGCACCATTTGTTTTTTTTAAACTAAAATGTCAAATTAATGATGCACTATGTAATTATCTGACTTTACAGGGGTAAAGGTGACTACCATAGGTTGGGTCATGGCTCTGATGATCATGTCAGGAGGCCTCGGCAAGTCCAGGGTTTGCAAGGGAAAAAGGTGATCGCAATTGCAACTGGATCCTTGCATTGCGTGTGCTGTACTGAGGATGGTAAGATTTGTCAGACTGAGAGCTTCTCCATAAACTAATGGAACTATAGCACCAATAGGAGTTTATTACATTTTAATTGTAAAATGGATTTTGGCTGTAATTTACTGTCAGCAACATTGTTGTATATATGAAAGCTCAAACATGCTTGTATAAAATTCCGCTCCTTGTTGTTTTAATGGGTGCCAATCTGTAATATTGGTTCGTGCTTTTATTAAAATTTGTGTAGAGAAATTTGATTGGTAGATGCCAAGTACTTGTATGTATTTCAGTGGCAGTAATTCCCAGGCTCCTTTCTGTGAAATATGTTGTGCCTTATTTGTTAGCTCAGCTGAACCTACATTGTTTGGTCACCCCTTTTTAATTTGCCTCGTTAGGGATAGAAGGCAGTGGGCCAATTTATTTGTATTAGGAATGGGAGGGATTTTCCTTTTTCTTCTGAGTGACTGATGCCCAAGAGTTTGCCTTTTAAAAAAAGTTGTATGGAATTTTAATTGGGGATTTGGAGGTCACTTTGGGAAGATTGCGAAAGAGGTCACATCAAAAAGACATATTTAGAATCATAAACCTCTAAAGTGCAGAAAGAGGCCCTTTGGCCCATCAAGTCTGCACCAAACACAATCCCACCCAGTCCCTATCCCCATATCCCTACATATTATACCCACTAATCCTTCTAACCTATGCATCCCTACACACTAAGGCGCAATTTTTTAGCATGGCCAGTCAACCTAACCTGCACATCTTTGGACTGTGGGAGGAAACCGGAGTACCGGAGGAAACCCACACAGACATGAGGAAAATGTGCAAACTTCACACAGATAGTGACCCGAGCCAGGAATCGAACCCAGGAACGTGGAGCTGTGAAGCAGCAGTGCTAAGAACTATGCTATCCTGCCGCCCATTTGGTTTTAAGTTCATCACTGAGTTTTTTAAAAATAAATTCCAGATAATATGATTTTATTCTTTGAAATGTATACTTGTTTTAAAATATATGCATATACTAATTTCAAAATTTGACATGATAGAATGATTTTAGCCTTTATAAGGTGATTATTTACATTTAATTTCCTTTAGTTCTTTTTCGGCGAAAATGTTATTTTTTGATTAGGGATTATTATGGTTCAGGTCAGAAACTCCAAAGTGTTTTATGGAACCTGCTGGTCATAGGTTTTGCACCTTGAATTTGGCTAGGATAGGCATGATAGCTTTCACTTCAGTCAGATATGATTCAAATGACCCACCAGGGACCTTTTATTAAACAAAGTTTATTTAAGAATATAGTTAACATATATGGAAAGAAAATTTGCAATAACTCTTATCAATTACAAACAAGAGCAAAACAACCATGATAATGTATAACCTTTAACTATACCTCAGATGTTTCAACCTTTTGTAGACAAAACCTTTTAAACAGATTCAACAAAGCAAAGTCTATTGCGCATGTGATACTGGAAGTGAGTCCTTTGGTTGGAGAATTGAAAACTTAGTCTTGTAAGTTTGAGTAATCCTTTTTGCCACACGAATAACAGTTTGAAATTAGAACAGCCTCCCAGAGCAGCAGGTAGACTTTGGTCAAACCACCAACAATAGATTTTTTTACTCCAGGAAGGTTTTTGGCCAACCCACAGAATTTCTAAAATCAGGGAGAGCCAGAGACTTTCCAGCTTGCTGTCCCTTCTAAAACTCAAAACCTGCAGCTCCAAACTGAAAATGAAAAAGCTCCTATCACCTGATCTACCAACCAGTTTTTTTCTAACAATGCAGAGTCATAAATATCCCAGTAAAAATAAACTTTTAAGCAGCAAAGAAAGGACACCTCCAATCAAAGTGGCAACAATGACATCAGCTTGATGTTTGGCATAACCATGTTATGGTTCAGACAGAAATTCCAAAGTGTTTTATGAAGCTCACCTGGATCATAGATTTTGCACCTTGAATTTGGCTAGGATAAGTATCATACTCTTCAGGATATTCTGAAAAATAAGCATCCTTTCATTAAAGAGGAAGCATTTTCAGTTAGTGTCGAATTAGCTTATTTGAGCCTGGTGATATTTCCAGTGCAGATTGGCACCCTTAGGTTAAAGCAGGAGTCAGACCTCTGTTCTTTGTAGTTTGTGTGGTTGGTTGGCAGCTGAGGAAGTATTGGGCTCGATGGTTTTGCTCAACTCTTTCCCTCACTCCATTAAACAAAATGCTGTTGCTCACTACGCAGCTAACTTATCGACAGTGGTCAACTGGGCAAAGCACTGGAGGCATTGATCACTTGTAGATTAAAGAGGTTTGCAAATGAGGGGATTAAGGATGAAGATTGTTGAGAGGAGAGGAAAGTGCAAATAAACTATATTTCCTCTGACCCATATATTGGGCCTTGTAAAAATTTACTTCTCTATTAAGTTTTCTTTTTCCTTTCTTAACAAGGAGAAGTTTACACATGGGGAGATAATGACGAAGGGCAGCTTGGAGATGGAACCACCAATGCCATTCAGCGGCCTCGCTTAGTAACTGCACTACAAGGCAAAAAGATAAATCGCGTTGCATGTGGGTCGGCCCACACCCTGGCATGGTCTACCAGCAAACCGGCTAATGCAGGAAAGCTCCCATCACAGGTTAGTTAGTAGTTATTAGGGGAGGTATCAACGTAGTGGTATTGCTGCTGTACTAGTAATCCAAAAACCCGGGGTATATCCTGGCACCCGGATTTGAACCCCACCATAGCAAATGATAAAATTTGAATTCAATTAAAAAAAACCTGGAATTTTAAAAAACCTAATTGTTCAACTAATTACTGAATGAGATAGGTTTGTTTTTCAACAATGTCCTTTTTGAGAAGGAATTCTAAAATCCTTACATGACCTGGCCTACATGTAACTTCAGATCCATGGCAATGTGATTGACTTTTAACTATGCTTGGGATGGGCAATAAATGCTAGCCCAGCCAGTAGTACCCACATCCCCATGACTGAATAAAGCATTGATAGTTAATTTAAATTGTTTTTTAAGTTGAGTCTACAGCAGAATATGTGTCGATAAGGTGTTCTTTGAAGTAATCAGGTCATCCTAATGTTCCTTACCTATTGAGCTCATGGGCTCAGTCAGAATTGTCTAGGCAAATATGGAATTGAAGTGAATATATTTAACAAGGAAGAATTTGAATTTTGTGTCCACTTCTAAACTGCCTGATTACTAAATGGTTTTAGTTCAGTTGGGCAGCAGTTGGGCTTGATCCTATGCTGTAATTTTCTTTCTTCTCTGGTCTCAGCAAGACACTGCCCATCTTGCTCAGGCGGTAGGCTGTGAAATCTTTGGTATTACTTAGGAGTCAGAAACTCGGAAAATTTAATATCTTTTAAAAGTGAGACTTGTAAATCTGTGAATATTTCTCTTGTGCTTAAGATTCCAATGGAATACAACTACCTCCAGGAAATCCCAATAATCTCACTGCGAAATAGACTGTTACTCCTGCATCATATTTCTGAACTCTTCTGTCCCTGTATTCCAATGTTTGATTTGGAAGGCCGACTTGATGAAACTGGGCAAGGCCCATCAGTTGGACTCGATACTTTACGTGGAATATTAATATCCCAGGGCAAGGTAAGACCCTGTATTGACAGGAGGTTTAGCTTTTGGGGAATAGCTGCTTTTAGCAAATATCCTATGCAGAGGGTTTGGCTCCATTTTCACTGTTTCAATCTGTATGACACACAGCACTAACAGAAACCATGGGCAAGTTATGTCTTGAAATGTTAATATTGGAGTATTAGCATTGGCAGGAAAGATAAGCAGATTGTCTTACAGCAGAAATGTTTTGTGGAAGTTGTTTTCACTGGTGAACAAACTGATAAGAGAACAGCATTGAATGATTCTCGCTTGAAAACTACACTAGGTGGGGGGAGGGAGGGGGAGGTTAGAGGAAATGTTCGCAGAGGTGGTTAGAACATGGAATGCTTTAGTACAAATAATATGGAGACAGAGAGCAGCATAATTTAAGATAAAATTAGATAAGTATTTGAAAAGGGAAGAATGTAAGAGGTTAGTGAAGAAGTAACTGGGGGCAGTGACTGAAACACAGTATTTAATGCCACGATTTCAGTGGAAACAACATTTATGAAGTCTATTTCGTTACGCATAGGTTCTAGCAGTGTTTTGACCACTTTTTCATTTTATTGCAGGAGGCTGCTTTCCGCAAGGTGGTCCAGGCGACAATGGTCCGGGATCGACAGCACGGACCTGTTGTGGAGCTTAACAGAATCCAGGTACAATCGTGCAGCAAACTATCCACTGAAACTTTAAAACTGGAAGCTTAGAACTGCTGCTCTTGATGTTTATACCTTGAGGATATGCGAGCAATGCATTTAGGCAGTGGTGCGTGATTACACTTAATCAGGTTCTTTTACATTGGAAGCCAAATATCACTTACTCAATCTAAATTTCAATTTTTGTGGTTGAATAACTTTCTGTCGAAGAAGGTTGCTTTTGTTTTTCAATGAGTTTAAACATTAATGTGGTTGGACAGCTGATTCTTTTCTTCCATTTTGCAACCAGCACCAGTTACATCTTTTGATCTGAATTGCTGAGGGCATTGACGTGTGTTCTTGTATTTAGCTACTGCTATTTCAGAAGTCAGTAAGATGCTCAGTATTTAATTGTGATAACAATGCTTCTGACTAAGAAACCCTGTGAAATGACAAGATTTATTAGTATAGGACAACACCCGGGGTTACTGAGAGTTGGAGACAAATCAAGAATTGATGCTTAGCTTTTAAGCTTGTAGGTTGTTGGAGGAAGGGAAGACTAAACGGGATTCAAAGATGGGATATAATGAGTTTTAGGAGGAGATGGTGGAGTATGACTGAATTTAAGGTAAAAGGGAAAATATGGGGGAATATTTATTTGCAGCTTAAGTGCAAAGGAAAGTATTCAGAGCAAAAATCGTAGTATCAGTAAAATAGAGAACTAACAAGATTTTGATGAGGAGGAGGAAAATAAATTGTCTTGAGAAGGATTTGTCTGTTAGATGAACCTTTCTTGAAAAATCTGCCGTAATATAGGAGTAATATTGGGTTCTGCTATATTGTTTACATTGCATCATAATACTGTTGTACAGATCAATCTCTACTAAAATACTGTTGAGAAGTTCAGTGCTGCAGTACTGGTTCTCCCATATTATTTTTCAATCTATCACTGTCAACCTTATTACCTTTTCATACATAGTTCCACTTTCCTTGCACTGAATGTGACGTTTGTCATCTGGAAAACGATTATCAAGTACAATCAATTTAATATTAGATTTAAAGAAGTAATTTTTCAATACTTCATGTCCATGGTCTGGTGTTTAGAATCATAAAATTCTACAGTGCTTAAGGAGGCCATTCGGCCCATTGAGTCTGCACCAACCATAATTCCATCCAGATCCTATCCCCATAACCCCATGCATTTACCCTAGCTAGTGCCCCTGACGCTGAGGGGTAATTTAGCATGGCCGATCAACCTAACTCGTACATCTTTGGATTGTGGGAGGAGCACCCAGAGGAAACCCATGCAGACACAGAGAGAACGTACAAACTTCACACAGTCATCCAAGGCCGGAATTGAACCCAGTCCCTGGTGCTATAAGGCAGCAATGCTAACCACTGTGCCATCGTGCTGCCCTGGATCTGATACTCCTTGGGTTTTCACCATACTTTGCTAGAGCTAACTGAATTACAGGAAACACTATTGGTTCTTGGTTTCTTCTGCTTAAAATGCTTGTTATTCCAGGATCATCTTAGAAAACATCTCTGTACTTTACCTACTACCAATTATCATTTTAATCCCTGCATCCTACCCCTCTGCCACTTGCATCCTATGTTGCACTAAATCCTGCTACCCATTTTCCTTGTTGTTGCTGACCCATAATGGCTACATTTTGGCCCCAAAAGACTCAGATGCAAAATTCTCATCTTTGTATCCAGATCTCTCCAAGACCTTACCCTCCCTTCACCATTTCTGTGGCCATCATTGTCAACTCCAGCCTCTTGTGCAACCTAAAATCCCTTCACCCCTCCATTGAACAATGTGCCTTTAGCCTTTCAAGCGATGAGTTCTGAAATTGTTAACTCCTCTATCTCTCCTCCTTTAATGTGCCCAGCTGTTTACCGAAACTTTGAGTTGCACGTCCTCATATCGTCCTCGGCTGAATGTTGATTTTCATCTGATTAAGCTTTTGTGAAGCAGTTTGGAATGCTTTTCTGCAGTAAGGACACTGTATATGAATGCAAGTTCACATTTACAACTATTTAAACTTTGCACTGATTGTGTTTCATATCAAATTGGCTTAATTTATTTTGCAACGCTGGAATTTTTATATGATGCCTTATGTATCACACGTGTACATCAGCCATAGATTAGATAGTAGCACTTTCGGCTTTGTCCAAAGGTTATGAATTCTCATCCCATTCCCAGACTTAAACTCAAGAATTAAGGCTGACGTTTCAGTGCAGTACTGTGGGATTGCTGCGCTGTTGCAGGTGCTATTTTCCAGATAAGACATTAAACTGATGCCCCGTCAGCTTCCTCAGCTGAATGTACTATTTTGAAGAAGAGCATTGAAGTTATCCCTAGTGCCCTGACCAATATTTATCTTTTCATTAACATTATTAATAATAGATTATCTGGTTGTTATCATATTGTTGTTTGTGGGAGCTTGCTGTGCATAACTTGACTATGTTTCTGCATTACAACACTTTTTAAAAAAAAAAGCACTTTGTTACCTGTAAAATGTTTTAAAATAATGTGGGGTTGAAAAGCTCTTTATAAATGCAAGTCTTTTTTGTATGTAGAGGTGCATCTCAGAACATTTTTCAAGGGGGAGAAGGGAGTGAAGGTAGAGAGCAAGAAGGGAGTGAAGGTAGAGAACATAGAAGCATGGTTAAAGAGATTGCTATTAAAAGCCTAGTTGTAATCAAAGAATAAATTCAGATAGTTTTGGACCATGGTTTCAGGGGACAGTAATATAAGGGCAGCATTTTCTGGCTGTGCTTGCTCCAAAACTGGATCAATGGATCTTTGTGTGGTTCACTCTGGTACAATTCACATGGTAGTTGGGATGGAAACCACCACCACCCCCCGGAAGATTATCTTATGGTGTGGAAGCAAGCAGTCAAGCCATGTCTAAACAGTATAAAACATTGCATAAGGCTGAAGAAGATTTTACATGTTGGATGCTCTCATGTTGTGGAGCGACCATGAAACATTTTACTGAAGTACAGGGAGCCAGTGCAGTTTATTGAGAGCAGGGATTGTAGATGTGTGGGTGCAGGCTTGGGCCGCAGAGTTCTCACTTGGCTGAAATTTATAAAGGATGCAGGCAAGTGAGGAGAAGATTGCAGGAACTGATTCTTGAGGTGGAGAAGGTTTAATGGTGGTGAATGTGGGTGGAATGAGGCACTCTGCTGACATTTGGACCTTTCGTATGCCTTTTGAAATACGTGGCCAATCACATTGAAACTTTTAAAAATTTATCCTTTTGTGGGATGTGGCCATCGTTGCCAAGGGCAGCTTTTGTTGTCCATCCCTAATTGCCCTTGAACTTAATGGCTCACCAAGTCATTACAATGAGCAGTAAAAAGTCAACCACATTTCTTCATTAGTGCTTCAACTTTATTTTTGTCTTTAGGTCAAACGTTCGAGAAGTAAAGGAGGATTGGCAGGTCCTGATGGCACAAAGTCTGTTTTTGGTCAGATGTGTGCTAAGATGAGCTCGCTCAGTCCTGATAGCCTTTTGCTCCCTCACCGAGTCTGGAAAGTCAAGTTTGTCGGTATGTTTATTTATGTAACTAAACTTTATGCTTATTCGTTATTTATGGGAGACAGGTGAAGAGGAGAAGATGAAATGATTTTTCCTCTGTTCTTTCTTTGATGGTATTTTTAAACTTCTATTCATCCATTGACTCCATATACACTGCCCACTGCAGCGAGCATAATTAAGGATCCATGCACCCTAGACATTCTCTGTTCCATCTTCTTCTGTCAGGGGAAAAATATTCAAAAATCTGAGACCACGTACCAAACCGACTCGAGAACAGCTTCTTCCCTACTGCCATCAAACGCTTGAATGGGCTTATCTTGATCTTTCCCTACATTCTAGCTATGACTGTAAGGCTACACTCTGCATGGTCTCCTTTCCTTTTCTGTGAACGGTATGGTTTGTCTGTATAGCACACAAGAAACAATACATGTGACAATAAATCAAATCAAACAATCTTTTGTTGTTGATGAAGCCAACTTCCATGCAGTGGGAGCCCAAGAAAGTGATGGTAATAAGAACAGAAAGGGAGAATTTCCCTGTCCTATGTATCGCGGGAATCACAGCAGACGGGGACAGGGGTAACTGTGAAAAGGTCCGTTGACCTCGGGCAGGATTTTCCAGTTTTGTGGCGAGCACAGCAGATCCGACAGCATCCGTAGCGAGAGAAACAGAGTTAATGTTTCAAGTGCTATATGGCTGCTCTTTGGAGCATTTTAACCTCACTTCCTGATGTATACAACTGGTACTCAAATGGACTTCAGTCCAGAACTCAACCAGCTCACATCTTGACTTCATACAATGTTGAATTATTTTTCTGCCCCATTTGTTTCATTTCAAATCAACATCTTGTTACTGTGGTTTTATTAGCAATTAGAATCAATGATTTTCCTGCCTCCTACTGCCACCTTATCAAGGCATGGCTAATAATACTTGAGATTTCATGGACTTCAGGTACTTTGACCAAGTGTTCAATCCCCATAAGTAAGAGTGCAGTAAACCATTTAGTGGAAAGCACTAATCTTGACCCGTCTAATATCCACATGTGCACTTTCACCGTAGATTGCTGTTTTGTAACTGGGTGAGTGCCTAGACTGATTGACTTGTCTGTATACCTTTTTTTTAAAATGGTCCAAGGTAATTGGAGATATTTGTAACATCTTAGCTGCCTTTCCAGCTGAGATTAGTTAATCTAGGATAACACTGGTGATTCTTTGGCCAAGGCTCAGTGCAGCGTCAAGATGTGCAACCTGAGCCATATGGAGAATTAGGTAAGGAGGTTTAGAGGGACATCTCTAACAAAATTGGTGCCATGCTTCCACTATTGTCAAGAATTTTCATGAATGAACCTGGAATAATATTACTTTACTTCGTTGGAAAAGGAATTGACCAGATAATAAAGAAAGGAGCTTTATCTCAGATGAATGAACTAAAATATATATGAAAAGACAAATCTGGGAGCTGGCACATTCTCCCAGTGGGTTTCCTCTGAGTGCTCCGGTTTCCTCCCACAGTCCAGAAGTGTGCGGGTTAGGTTGATTGGCCGTGTTAAATTGATTCTAGTGTTGGGGATTAACTGGATAAAATGAGTGGGGTTGCGGGAATAGGGCCTGGGTGGGATTGTGGTCAGTACAGACTTAATGGACAGAGTGACCTCATTCTGCACTGTAGAGATTTTATGATTCTAGGAAATCTGAGTGAAACCTGGAGTTTTTAGATTCCTTTGTGTTTTCTTGTCTTTTTCTCTGCCTTTTTCACTCCATGACCTGAGACTGTTGTATATAATAGGGTCAGAGAGGAGCATTAACTTAGATAGGTATCTGTGCCACAAAGCTCTTAAATTGGCAGTGTTGCTGGATGTTCTTTGCTGTTGAATATTAATGTTCAGCTGTAGAGTTTGAACAATGTTCTTTGTCATTATTGTCTTAGCATGTGAAATTTACCAAACATGTAACTTGATGATTTTAGTTGATGAGAAAAAGTCACTTGTTGTTGTTCTTCTGTTCAGGCGAGTCTGTGGATGATTGTGGCGGGGGTTACAGTGAATCGATTGCAGAGATGTGTGAAGAGCTCCAAAATGGCTTGACTCCGTTGTTGATTGTTACCCCAAATGGAAGGGATGAATCTGGTGCCAACCGAGACTGCTTTCTATTAAATCCAGCAGCCAAATCACCACTGCACATGAACATGTTCAGGTTTCTAGGTATGTGTTTACTAACACAGCATTATTCATGTCTTTGAGAGTTTTCATCCTTTTTTTTTAAACCATATGTGTGTGCAAATTCAAACGACAAGCGTCCTTGATATTCCCACAAGTAAATGCGAAATCCATAGTAACACTAGATTATACAGCGAAGAAAGTCTACATATTTGATTTTCAGGTTTTCACCTGGGGAAAGAGATAGTGGCATTACAATTGCTACATTTTCTGCTTGCTACATCAGTGCGAGATACTGCTGCTGACTTCTGTTCGCTGATGCTGAAAATGTGCCCATGTTGGTTCAGACTGGGACAAAGTGTGAGTGTCTTGCCAACTGGCACTTACCATCAAGGATGCGCAGATGATGTCAGGTGTTAACTGGTAGTGATCCTCATTGGATCTGACTCCATTGCAATGGAGTACTGTGCAGCACAGTAGTTAGCACTGCTGCCTCACAGTACCAGAGGCCTGGGTTCGATCCCCAAGGTCACTGTTTATGTGGGGTCTACGTGTTATCTCTTTGGGTTTCTATTTTGTGATCTATTTTATATTGAAACTTCCCATTCGTGCTCTCTATTGCAGGTGTGCTTTTAGGCATTGCTATTCGTACTGGCAGCCCTCTGAGTCTCAATTTGGCTGAACCTGTGTGGAAACAACTGGCAGGAATGAATCTAACAATCGCTGACTTGAGTGAGGTATATTCTGACACATTACCTATGTACATTTGTTATAAGTGAACACACAGTTTTTTGGCTGTATTGACCTCTCTGTCTTTGAGAACGACTACCTCCTCTTTATCTCCCTTTTTTCCCCAAATTCCTCTCTGCAATTTCATGTTCAGAGTTACAAATGTTATTTCCTGTTTTGGCTGTGGTGCACCACCCCTCCCCATTAATTTTGCAGCCTTTGATAAAGTAACTGCACCATCATCCTCCAAAGCCTCTTCTCTGTTTAGTGTGGTGGGCTGGTCTGGCTTGATTACACTCCTATTCTTTAATATAGCCAGGACTGTCAGCAATGGCTTTGCATCTTCACTCTGCGATGCCCCACAGATTTTCCTGAGTTGCCACTGTCATGCTTGTTGTTCAGGCCAATAATTTTTAAAAAGAGAAATTTGGATTTCCAGTTAAGCTGAAAGGATAACATGAAAGGATGTCATGTTTTAAAGTGTTTACTGTAACAAACAGACTACATGCATTTCAGACTAAACACCATTCTTATAGCAACTTATACTTGAATCTATAGAGCAGAAATTTTAATGCAACCAAAAACCCACTATTGGATACATTGTGCTTTATGTAGATATTCAATTCTCTCAGAATTAGATAAAAGTGATTCTCTTGAAGGTTTATTAGCCCGGTAACTTCTAATCATAGAACTGTTCTTTATATCATTGGAGATCCTCCCTCTTGCCCACATTAGGCTAATCTTCCAGCTTTGTTTTAGCTCCTTTTAAAATTTAATTTTTTCAATCTGAGTAAGAGCTTCACTCGCAGTCCAGTGCAGCGAATGATAAAGATCTTTGGTCTCTAGCTGCTCTCTCTCACTTTTGCTGTCTCGTGACTGTGTTGTCAAGGCTATTTTAGACCATTAGTGTCTCAAAGCCCTTTTCCATGGCAATATGAATCACATGGGTCTTGTATTCAGGTAGAAATGCTGATTCACTATCCTTGAGAGCCTAACTGCTTTTCTTCTTGGAAATAAATGGACAGTTTAAAGCATAATTGTTTACAACTTGACATTGCCAACACTTTTTTTGGACTTTGGAGACTAACCCTATCTGCTGTTAGATCACAAGCTGCTGACATTTTTTCCAATCCTAAAAACCTTGCACCTTCTCAGTAAAACAATCTGAGCCCCTTTGATTTCTAACTATCAAATTTCCCAGGCTTGCTGTAAGGCAGATTTCAGGATAGGTCACATGATCCTCAGTCATTTTTTTTTTTCCCCCTTAAAGTCAATGTCCCAGAATATAACCATGTTATAAATCTCACAATTGTAACACATTATCCACTCCTCCACTTCATCAGCACTATTAGTCTGCTTGTCTGGCATGCAGTCTTAGATGAGCTGCAAGTTCTTCCATTTAAATCATTGACCATATAAGCCATTGTCAGGACCCCTGCTAGAAAGCAGAGTTGTATAAATGGCTGATTTTTAATTTGGCAAACTATAATGAGTGGAATGACACAGGAACAAGTGGATTAGTGATGGTGCCTTAATTATTTACAATATATATTATATGTTACAAGTGAAAGCCTTTCCTTTCAGTAAAGGAAATGGCTACATTGTAGCCCAGTGTTCTCCAACATTTGGTCCCTGGGCCTGAATCCCCCTACCAAAGCTTCCTATCAAGCCTGCTAACCAGGCTCAAATCCCAATGATTGACTGAAAGTGGCTCTGGCACCAGGAAATTGGAGGACCAATATGTTTCTGGGAGGTATCCCAGCATTTCTTCTCATGAATGCCAGGCTTTGTCTCTGGTTGGCCAACACTGCATTTGACATATAAGCCCTCTTTGACTCTGAACTGAGCTTCTGAACTCTGTATCCTTTCCAAAACAAGGATCGCTTGCTTCCACCTCCATAACACCATCCAGTTCTGCCCCATCTCAGTCTTTATGCTGCTGAAGCCCTCATCCATGATTTGCCACCTCTGATGTCCCATCTAGCTGGTCTTCCGTACTCCACCCTACTTAAAATTCAGCTGACCTAAAACTCTGCTACCCAGACCAAATTCTTCTCACATTGGCTCCTGAACCCAAATTTAAAATTTTCACCTT